>JAPJYX010000004.1:20982500-25982500 GCA_030503985.1 Himalopsyche tibetana | reverse complement strand
CAATTTCACACTCTTTTGTAAACGATATTGATTTAATTGAGCATGAAAAGAGGGAAGTGAAGAATGTATAACGTACGGTTGAATTTAATATTTTCGTTGTTTGCATTTGATTTAGTACATTTCGTTGATTAGGCAAAAAAAAAACATTTCAAAGAACAAAGATTCAATTGCTCCAATTTTACACTTCATAAACAATAAAAGGAGATATTCAAAAGCTAGCACAATTTTATTTATCCGCGAATCTTTTTCTTTGCGCCTGGACTCGATCAAATCACTTGTATTAAATTTGATTACAAATGTAAATCCTTTAACATACATTTTTATACAATCGAACATGAATAGGCGTTTTTATTCTGAAATTGATTTTTTTCTTCTCACTTCAATATTTTTGACAGTTGCTTCTGAATAAATATGTTTCAATACGCGAAGAAAATGTAAAAATAAAACACATCACAAAGAATTTAACCACTTGAATACCAAGCGGACACAGGTGTCCGGAACATATGCAAGCAAACACGGATGTATAAGACATTTAAAAAATCAAATACTTGTTATTCTAATAGAATAAAAGCAATATTTTTATGAATATGTGTAGTTCCATCTATACTGAGTCAATATAGTTTTTTAAAATATCGCATTCGAGTGCATATAAGGCAAAATTATTTTTCTCAAAAACACACAGTATCTCTGGGACATATTCATGATTTATTTGCGCGGTATTCGAAAGGTTAAGGTGAAATTATATATGTACTTTATAATAGATGTATGGGTTCATACAAACTACAGGAAGAACGGTCAATATTGAATGCATAACACAATAATTTTGGATTTCGATCGTTTATTTCCACAGTGCTACAACTAGAAATAGGTAGTTTTGAGACATGGCTGACCAAAGCTTTGACGCATCTTAACTGAATTGTAAAAAAGTGATATTATACTTTGTCTCATTTTTTTAGACAATCATTTAGTCATTTATCTCAATTCTATTCAAACTTATTGCAACAATGAAAAAACCGGTAAACGATATTTCAAATAATATAGTATGTATAAAAAAGAGAAAGCAATGTTTAATTTTTCGCAAATGCAAACAACTGCAGACTGAGAGAAAACCAGTTAGTTTTTCTTGTAATTTTGTAGAACTATAGAACAGAGGTGATTGAATATAATGGGTAATATAACAGAAAACGTCAAATCTGTGGGTATCCCCATAGGCTTATCATTTTCGCCAGCAATGGTTTTAAGCTCAATGATACATTTATTTTTTATATGAACACGAAAAATTCATTTACTAAGCGTCAGTTCAATTTCATCCGTGCACTTGAGCGCCTGTAGATGCCGAAAGGCGAAACTCGGGTCGTTAGTGATAAAATCTGTGTGAATGTACATAATTTGAACGATTCAAATTTCACTCAAAACATATTTGTTTCACTTATCATTCTATTGAAATATGCCATTGATTTAATCACTTTCAGTGGAGGTCATCTTGGATGGATATGTCAGGCACATCTATGATATAATTAACGACATCGCGTAGAATTTTATTTGTTTGTGCTTCGTAAAATTACTTGATAGTTTCTTTGCATTATTACGTATTTTTATTTAACTTTTCACATTCTCTGTACTTTGTTTCTTACAGTATTTAACAGAATTTGAGATCGCGAATGATTAATTACTGTACCAAGTTCGTTGAATTATGTATGCGCAGTTTAGTTTTTATCCTCCATTTACGTCGCATAGTTGCCGGTCACAAAAGACACAATTATTCCGCCATTAATGATGTAATGCACACAATTGTGAAAAGAGTACTAAATTTGTCTTTCAAATCTTTATTAAATTCATTTCATTGTTACGCGTTCTTTTATTATCCCCCATAAATATCGGCAAAATCGGATTTAATTAAAATCATATTGACTCCAAATTATTTTTTAATATCACTTTTGACGTTTGACAATCTATTAAAATATTGGGCACAGCACCGAAGTTTGTTGTTTATGATTCATAGATGGGCATCATAAAAAATTTAAGGTTGTAAACTTTTTGTGTCTCGCAAAAAAAGCAAATCATTTACCTCTATAAAAAATAAAATTCAATTCATTCCACCACGATAAAGTAATTGGTTTTATGCGCGCGGCTGGCAATTCGTAAAATACATCCATCTTACATTTTTTTTGAAAGAAAGGATTCCATATTTTAAAAAAAATATTGTTTATAATATTTACTACAAAAATAGTTTATATAAAAAGATGTAGAAAGTGTATCAATTTTAAAATTCTATGCTTGGATTTAATAAAAGAGCAACAAATGAACTGTTTATTTATAATTGCGTTGTGCACGTAAATTAAACTGGCATACTTAACACGATTCTCGTAATTGCAAATCGTAAAAGTTTTTATTCCTGGCGCAAAAAAAAAACTGACGCAATTTTCAGCGGGGCAGTTATGCAAAAAAACACACACACACCAAAAGAAGAACTTACAGGCGTATAAAAGAGAAGGATAATGTTTGTCAGACCCATAAAAGAGTGAGAAATGGACATACACCGCTAGAACTGTACGAACTCACTTTTACGAGTTATTTTAAATCAAAAAGTTATCAAAAAATGTTATGATCCGACGGTGAGGAGTATAAAAAGGAACCCTCCTCTTATCCACGAACAACGCTATCTCTAAAAATACTAAACATCATTTGGTGAAAAACACTTTATCTTTCAAATACTAACATATACAAAAAATGATTCACAATCAAATATAATCTGATAAAACTGAGAATTGACAATCAAGACCATTTTTTAATCAACTGTAAAGCATAGATATATATCTTTAATCCTCGTCCGCTCCCGATGTGGAGCATATGGACTCTTAATAGAGTGGTATCAAGACTGAATATTGTTTACGAAAACTGTTTTGATAAATCAATTGAAAAGCTCGTACTGGGACATGAACCCGTGAGATCTGTCACGAAAGCCATATCGACGTTGACGACTGAACCACGGATAAAATATGTTTTATATATACATATAATGCATTATATATTTTTTAAGATTATTATCTATTTCTTTTATTTGTGGGGTTGGGTTATAATGCAAAACGTACTATTTACAAAAATCGATTTTTTTCCGTAGAGTCAAATACTGTAATGAATTACACAAACAAAATAACATTTGCATTCAAATATGATTCCCAATTTGAAAACGACATTGTTTTAGACATTTTATATTTAAACTTATAGGACCAGTCGATTTCTTAGGCTTGAACTTACTAACCTAACTCAATGTTGCTCATTTTGGAAATAGTTTTGCATTATATGTATATGATATTGAAACGACTATTATCAACAAACAAAAAAACCTCTGAACCTGGTTTAAAACTTAAAAAAGAATATCTTGACATAATATAATTATTATATCCCAAAACATTGGAATGCAAATTTTATCCTTTGTTTTAATATTTGAAAATTATTATTTTTGTTGAATGAAAAACGTAATAGAAATTTAATAGATACAATCAAATTATGGACTCACCAAATTCTCCAACCATTAACTGACTTCTCTCTTAGAGCGAAATACAATTTTGAAAACTTAACCATTTTGTTAGACAATAATAATAACTGAACTCGCACACACAACCTTCTCAATAAACAGCTTTTAAAATTGATATAATTTAAGATCTCGACTGAAGGTGCTTGGTGGAATTTCAATATTAAATTTGAATCGTCCCAATTGTGTACAATTTACACAAGCTTTGTCACTAACTGACTGTTAGTTCAAGTTCATCCGTGCATTTTTTGTTTTTTTGTTTCGAACGATTTGAACGATTCAAATTTAAGAATTTAACTAATAATAAAATAGTATACGTGAAGTATACAAAAAAAAGACAGTCTTGTGATTACATGTTTAAAAATGGTAACTCTCCTAGCTTATATAGTTTACAATAAATGTATAGATATTATATCAACCCTCTTTTCCCTCTATTATGCACCGCGACTCTTAGTTTGTGAATCACTATTCTAGATCACCCAGATGCTTTCTATTCCCTGCTTATTTCGGTAAGTTTTTCTCTGAAAATTTGTGCATCCATACAAAATGTGTTATCAGAATTAAAAAAGCATAATTTCACAAAAGATTTTGCTCGAAATCCACGTTAAATCATTTATTTATTTTTTTAAACCTACATTCGGCCAAATGCAAAAGGCACTTTAGCGATAAATTCAGAATTGTGTAGAATAGTAAAGCAACTCATTTCAAATGGCAAGAAGCAGGGGTGTGCAGATGAGGAGACTGTCACTTGTGAGTTTCTCTTTTTGGCGTTGGATAATGACATAAGTCACACTACGGCCGCATGCCATTCCATATTACGAGTGTTGTAATGATAATATAAAGATAATAATATAACCGCTTATTTTAAAACCCGGCTATAACGGTTTTCATGCAATTTTTAGTATGAAATATATACATATATAAGAAGATATGTATTTTACCTATATAATGACAAAAATTTTCGTTTTCAAAAATGTCAAAAACTTTCAATACTTAATTGGTTAATACTGACTGGTTAATTTAAAAACCACTTTAAATAGTTAACTTGGTAATTTCAATTGGTCTGAAAATGAATATACCTGTCGGTGCAATCATTTGCGGACAAGTGATATTAAATTGTGAATAAGTGAGTTTAAATTTTTTAAATCTTCATTTAACATTTACCTTACCAGAAATCGAACCCAGACCCACCAGATCAGTTGAGCCAAGCTCTTGCCAACTAGACCACAGCGGGCGACTTTATGACAATTTCAGAACGGGTATTTATTTATATGGCACGTTTTTTTTATTAAATGCTGCTATATATATTATAAGAAGTAATTATAAAATATAGCTAAAAACGAACATAGTTAAATCATATTTTCAGTAGGTATCTATGTAATATATTACAAACAGTGTTAAATTTCAAAGTTAAGACTATTATTCTTTAGTTGAATTTGAAAGCCGTGGTGAAGCAATGTTTGGTTTCTTGATTTTGTGTCATTAGAATAAGTAACAAAAATACTTAACCGCTTATTGTGTATTTAACTCAAAGCTTTTGTAACTCGGAACGAATCTCTGCGTCATGGACGGGGCGAATATATCAATTTTCTATTTATCTTTGGTTCCAGCGGGCAACATTTCCAGCACGGCCCTGAATGCGCGTTCAAAATGTGGCGCTAAAATTTTCCGGCTGTACATAATTTCCCACATTCGTTCGTTTCCACTCTCCGCCATTTTATGCGAATTTCAATTGAAATATGTTAAGTTAGCCGCATTATTTTTTACTTGCGCTGCCTTAAATGCACGCTTTTCATCACTGCCATAATGGTCCCGTTTTTTTGAGACTAGCTGATTTCGCTTTAAATACTTGACGCTACAGTTAAGTAGGCAGAGTTTTTTTTTTCATAAACGAATCAAATGTATTTTATTACATTTCTCAAAGGCGTTAATATTTAAAATTGTGAAGCTAATAAAATTCACTTTCTTACGTATTCAACCACTTCGATAAATAATCCATTCTATGAAATATGAATTATTGTCTATGATATGGCATGCCATAATTTCGTTTTGAATTTCGAACTCTCAAGCATTTGAAAAGCGGACGCAGGTATTAAACAAAATTGAATACATAATTGAAATGTCAGATGTTGTTAACGATAGTTTTTTTATTGTTTTTCAAACTTTTTTGAAAGGTTTTAACGGTGAGAATCATCAAAAAGGTTTTTCGGAGACTATTTGAAACTTGAAATGTTTTTTTGCAATGGAAAAAAGGCGCATTTTTAATAGCCTAAATTACCGTCGTTTTTCGATACTGGAATCGATGTGTCGACTGTGAGTAAACGTTCAATTTGACAAACAATTCGTAGCGGAAAAGATTAATAAGTGTAGGTACCATTGAAAAATATATAAATAAATATTTATGTTAATTAACAATGATCCGTAGTGTTTTTCGTTTTTTTCGATTACTTTATTTTTCATTTACGGCTACCTAATATTACAAAACATTATGTCAATCTTTTCTAGTTTCTTCATAAATCACCAGTAAAGTTTAACGTTAATTTTCTAATGTTGTCAATTATAAACATTTTAGCATCACCATTAGCAATATAATCATACAGTACATAAGAAATTATAAAACATGAAAATTACAAAATAAAAAAAGCGTTTTTTGGCTTTTCTAAAAAGTTAGATTTTTGTGGATAGTGTTGTTTGACGTAAAGTCCTCGATATTTTAAAGATATTCTGTTTTTTTTTGTTTTGACTTCATAATAACTCCTTCATAATAACTCCTCCCATCCTTCTTATCCTTTAATAATTGGGGGTAGCACTCTTTCCCTACTACTCACTTTGAAAAAATTGAGGCTAAGCGACTGAATAACAAACAGTTCTCGTAGGAAAAAACTTCTGTTGAGATACCTCCATTAGGAGGCCATTTGCTCCACACTGGGAGCGGGCATGGATTTAAAAAAAATCCAAATAATATCTCGCTTAAAGCTGTAAAAATAATTAAAAGATAACATCACAAATCCCAATGCATCTATAGTACAAAGTTTCACAATTATATCGTTAAAAACAAAAAGTGTTACGTTTTTGTCACAGAAATTCTTTGCGCGTCGATCTATAATATATAATCCCGCGTATATAATATAAAATAGAATTAATCTGAAAAACCAATTCACCCCAGAGTTGACTTTCGTGACTTAAATACTTCTTTGAATTCCCCTGATGCATTAAATCGTATTTTACCACTTAGGTTCTCGATAGTTATCAACTGTCTCAGGATCGGCTGTCACCCATCCTCCTCCGGGCCAGCCGTCGTCCAATTTCTCCTACTACTCCCTAGGCATACATACCCTAAAAGATATAATACCCCAGGGTGGAAAATAGTTTACCATCGTGGCAGACAATCATATTCATGGAATGTACAGCTACACAGCCATAGATTTAATTGCTTGAAGGAAATTATTCATTTAAAATTGTGCTTATAATATATTTACAGTAACATAGTTCAATAATCACATGTTAGTATTAATAATATCAAAGGATATTTCTAGCATTCATTCCAACACCGCATATTTTTTAAATGACATGAAACCAAATATATTATCATCTATATTTAATTCAAGTATATTAACAGTAACTGGGATCAATTTTGAGTATTATATTATTATTTTATGACAGTAATATACCCGTGGCGAAACGGTCAAAGTTGTTCACTTTCAGTTCGGAGGCATGTGTGTTTGTTGCGATGTCTAAGAATGCCTTCCCACTCATCCAATCTTACAAAAACGGAGCGTGGCGAGAGCGATTAGTTAACCACTAGTCCTGGCCTGTCATATCCTTACATTTATAGTACTCTCTTTGAAAAAAAGAGGTTAGGCAACTCATTAACAAACATTAATCGTTGAATTTATGATTTCAGAAAATTCTGTTAAGATACCGCTATTACGAAGGCATATGTTCTACATTTGGAGCGGGCATGGATCAACATACAAATTTATGCGCTGAAGAAACCGTGTAAATTAGAAGATGTTGGTTTTTTCTTTTTAAATCTGCGTTTATTGATGGTATGTATAGATTTTTTCAGAATGGTCATTTTAATAGGAAATAAGAAAAACCACACAAGTCCAATATCTCGCATGATTCACCGTAATTTGATATAGACCATGCAGTCAGTTGATCCCAGAACCTTCCGATTGCTTATCGAATATCTCACCTCTATAAAACGTTATCTATGATTTAACTCTGAACATATTACTTCAAATACAGTGTTTTAAAGTAAGTAAGTCAAAGATAATTAATTAATTAATGTGATTTTGATAAAAGTTTTTTTTTTACAGAACTGAAATACGTCTAAGAGTTTTGACGAGTGGCGCTGCCACCTGATATTTTTTTTGTTTTATTTTGAGTAAATCTAAGTTAATTATTCATTTGTCACTAATAGTAAAAAAAACTTAATACTATTACGTCCGATGTCTGTCTCGTTGCTTTGTTTAAAAAAACGGTAAAGATTAATTATATAAAGTAGTCTACGCTGGATTTTTTAGACCAATTTTACTAATGGCATATTATCTTACTTGCCTTGTCACCGGGTGAATCTTTTTTGTGAATATATTTTACTGTAGATCCGACTTTAATCATATTCCACGAAGCCAAATACCGTGAACATGGGATCAAAATAAATTCTCTAATAAAAAAGTAATGATATCGAATGATTTAGAGGAAGATAAATATAATAAACCATATACATATATGTAGTCTGCGAAAGAATCTTTCGCGTACCGTACGAAAATTCAGTTTTGTATTTTAAAATGTCTTTAAAGAACACAAATGAATTATATCTGTATTTATAAAAATCTTTCAAGAAAACGTGGATTTTTTTCAATGCATTTTAATATTACCTGAATGTTAACAGTTATCAAAAATTAACAATTGATAAAAAAAGAAATCGCATATTTAAATTTAAAAAAAAATAATAAATAACTACCTGGGCTATCATTAGTTCATTATTAGCTGTTAAAAATTGTGTCCAAGGTAAAACTATTTATATTTGAGATATGGATACATTCTTAGAATTATTTGTGATGATATGATTCATTTGTGTTTTTTAAAGACATTTTAAAATACAAAACTGAATTTTCATAAGGTACGCGAAACATTCTTGCGCAGACTGTATATTTGATTGTGATATTTTAAAGGTAAGCAATAATCTCTTCTACGAGATAAAATAAGATTTATATATTACATAATAAAATAAATTTTACGTGTCGTGATCAAATGACTGTAACAAATTTTAAAAACAATTGAGTACAAGATAAATAATCAGATATTTAAAACATTCTTATTAAACTGTATTTAATAACACATGTCCTATGGCGCAGCGGTTAGCGTTGTTGGCTTCCGTGCCGGACCTCACGGGTTCGATTACCAGTATGAACAGCATTTTTTCGATCGATTTATCGATCTCTGTTTGTAGCCATGGGTGTCTGTGATGTCTAAATATTTATTCCGATCCTTCAATAACTGGACGCAGTGAGAGCGGTTAGTTAATCACTACTCCTGTCATAGCCTTATTATTCTATCCCTACTACCCTCAAAGGAAAAGAGAGGTTGAGTGACTGACTAAAAAACAGTTCTCATAGATAAAAATCATGTAAAAAAAAGCACCCGACGCTTTTAAGCAGCAGTTTCAGGTTCCATTCGCAAGTGCTCTAATTTGTATAATAATTAACCAATAATTAAATTTACAATCGTTTTATTTTCCTACATAAATAACAGCACAGTGACATTGAAAATCAATATTTTGACAATATATTTACATCTTGATTTATTTGTATGTCTTTATCGTAGTCACCGTTCACTTAAAGCGTATTGGATGACAGGTGGGACAATCCCATCTGGTTATAATTTAATTATATCAGATGTATATATTTCTTTAATATTTTTTTGTGCTTATATCGTAAGGAGTGCTATCGAAGTCTCTATGCTTTTTCTCGACCGTATAAATCAATGACACAGATAAGCGGTCAATTGGAATTTTCCACTGAACACATCTGAACGGCACTTGTTTCATTGTACAAAAATAGTTTCCATTGAAGAGATGAAAAGAAACGCGATAAGCGTTGGCTGCTGGACGCGCAGCATTCAACAAATTGCACGGAATCATTGTGAGACTTTAAGGCTGATGATAGTAATACTTCTTGGTCAAAATCGTCCACGCTCGAAAAGTTAAAGCAGGGATTCAAAAACTTTTAAACCAATTTTGAAATCAATTTTTTTTGTTAAATAGTTTCTGTTTAACATAAGACAAAAATATTTCGTTGTTTAAATTTATTTAAATTTGAATCTTTCAAATTATGTACATTCACACAGATTTTGTCACTTAGCACGAAACATTCATTTACTAAGCGTCAGTTCAAGTTCATCCGTGCACTTGGACGCCTGAAGATGCCGAAAGGCGATGCCCAGGTCGTTAGTGACAAAATCTGTGAGATTGTACATAATTTGAAAGATTCAAATTTAATATTGAAATTTCACCAAGCACCTTCAGTCGAAATTTTAAATTTATATTCAAAACTAAATAAACATAACTCTTATAGTTAGTTCATGTGATTTATGCAATTGTTTGTTTCAAACTAAATTCTGCAATCTATGCTCGAATTTTGTTCACGCAAAACGAGTGGGTGCGATATGTATAATATGTCTGTTAATTTTGATATCAAGTTTGATTTATAGTATAGAATGTTTTTTCACAAACATAATACTTCCAAGTAAAGAAGTCATTTTATGATAATGTTTACCTGTATTTGGATATACCAAGTGAAAGTCTTATGTTGAATTCGATTGAAATCTTACCACAATAAGATGCTTTTGATTTCAGATTATCTTGCAAATCTATTAATTAAAAATGCATATTAACGAGAAAAGGGTCCGGATTACACGAAAAGAGATCTTGAAATCAATAAAAATGTGTTTGATGTTTCTTAAAATACGATTGCTTTAATGTACATTTTAAATTCATAAATATTATTATTAACTTACCAGTGCTTATTTTTCAAGTAAAGCTATTTGTGTATTTCGATCAATAGAATTTTTTTAAATTTTATGTTCACATTCCGATAGTTCGTTGAGTTTGAAAGGTGATATCATTACTTAAATTACTGTTAAGGAAGAATGGCTTTTAACGTCGCCTTTTCTTTATAATATAAAATTCTTCAATTTAATAACAACGTGATGAAATTTTTCCGCCACTTGTTATTGTGAAGAATATAAAAGAAATTTCCAATTTCATCTCGTCTTTAAGAGCTTCACTTTACCTCCGCGCAAAAGCAATAAATTAAAAAAAAGTAATACGTTTAAATTCGGTAATATAACGTAAGAAAAAAACTGCAAGAAGTTGCAATGAATAAAAGTCCAATTTTAAAGAAACGCTTGATTTATGCATCCAGAATATGAGGGAAAAAATCCACACAAAGAGAATATTCTCACATTTTTGGCTCATTTTCTTTTTTTTCAAAGTTTTCGACAGCTTAAGATGAAAACGTAGTAGAAACCATTTTTGTTTTAGTCAGTTAAATAAATTTGAAATTTATAATATTTTTTAGATAGCACTGTGCTTAGTAAAAGCAATCCGATTGGAACAGAAATATGCATTTAAATCGTTTCGCTAGCTTGTCATCTCGACAACCGTCAATATGCAGTAATTTACTATTTTAATAGAATAATCAGTGGACGTAGGAAAACATATTATTGATTCTGTTTCAGACATTCATAATTTTGGAAAATGTAGTTTAATACCAGTTTTGATAGTCCATAATAAAATCAATAAATGGAAATCACAATAAATGTTCAAAAAAGGTTTTTTCATTTAAAAATGAAATCATAAAGTTGACACATTCAAGCAAATCGTGATTTCTCCAACATTCGAATCATCATTTCCCGAGCTCTGTATTTGTATGACTAATCACTTTTTAATTTTTGATCCTCAATTCTTTACATTCGTTTAAAGCATGTTTTTTTTTTACTTCGTTTCATAAAACTAATTGTCTATTATAAACAATGCAGCACATTAATAGATGTTTTGTCATGTAGTGGATTTTATTATATTGTCCAACTGAACATTTTCTTCATCAAATTTAATTTCAACGTATTTTTTACAACTTCTATTGTATTTTTACAACCGGTGTTTTCTATTCGAGACTGTTAACTCGTTTTCAACAGTAATAAGTGATATCCTTTTCAGATAAAGATAAATATTATTTTTCCAAGACTCGTTGTGTGTTTCGTCGTTATTATAACTTCATAACTTACCTACACTATAAAATGTTATATACAAGTAACAATAATATCGCTACTCAACACATCTCAATTCAATTATATTCTTTAGATAAAATTTCCTTACAACGTTGTGAATTAAGACTGTCGAAGTTTTTCGCAAAACTGTATCTTTTTCCAATGCAAATTTATTTCATGAAGTCTTGTTTCGTTTTTGTACTCTAGAATCTTCTGTCACCAAAATGGGAATACTTTAACCATTTCATAATAAAATAGCATTTATATAGAGTTCATTCATATGCCAGAAAAGAAAAACCCTCCAATAGCATACATATATATGATACGTATGTATGTAGATATAATAGATTTAGTTTTTGAATATCTTTGTTACATGAGATGGTCGTGATCAGCTTATCACTCGGTCCATGACGTCATGCATTAGGAGGATGGGCATAGCGATCAAACGAATCCAAGTTCCAATAGCCAATTTGATCCTTTTTTTTTTCTTTGAGCTGATATAGTGTGATTTAATAAAATATCACCGTGTTAGGCATATGCGATTTTTTTTTTTCTTTTTTAAATAGTAGTGCATCGGCAATTATGATGTGCGTTGTCAAATATTTTTTTAATTCAACTTACAAATTAAAAAATCACTTTTTGTTTTTAGACTTTGCCAGTGATGGGGTGAAGGGGATAAATAAAAAAATAAAAAATAATCAAATTTACTATTATATTTTTTTTATTTAAATATGTTCTTAGATCAAATAAAAAAAATGGTACATATTTCTGCGTCAATCTTGGAACTATTCACTCTGGCAATTTGCGGTAGGCAAGCATCAAATATTTTAGTTATTGATATCAATTATTTTACGTTATATTGCGTATTATTACATTACAAAGTAAAATTGATTGGCTTAATAATTATTGTATACAAACGGTATACGAGTAAAGTCTGAACCTTCCCCAGAACACCGCAAATAGCTTTGAAATTAATTGAGCCCCTTGTTAACGTAATTGACAGCCCATCGCTGAACTGTGAACTATTTTATATATTTTATAATTATTATTTAATGTATATTTGCAGTAAGCCACAGCGTTTTTTAAATCATTTTTCATAAAGTATCTCTCTTACCTTAACAACCTTATTGTGAGTAAGAAATATGTTATATTATTTCTTTTTCGTTTCCGTTTTTTTTTATATCGTCACTCGGGTATGCCTGTTTGAGAGTGTGCGTGTATTTGTTTGAAAGTGCTGTGTTGTGATAAGGAGACACCAATCTGAAGTTGATTACAAATAAGATTAAATGATTCAGATGGATTTCTGACTCCTAACAAATATTTATACAGTAAAATTCAACTGTATAAAGGAGTCGTATACACACAACAGCGCACACATTCGCAATGTGTCGGGTCACCATTATTCAAAATAAACAATATATCAAATCATTTTATAGGACCTTTTTTATATTTAATATATTAGAGGAACACCCCCCTAAAACAGTCAAAATGACTTTATAAAGGTGTATTATCGTTTTTTTTTTGTTGTTGTTGCCATTTACATTTTTTACGAACGACATATGAGTAGTATATTATCAAAAGTAGAACTATCCATTTTTCGAAATTGCGAGAAAAACACGGAAAACGTACAATTGGCTTTTTGAGTTTATCAATTTAAACACAATTTTAAATACAGCTCATCAACGAGTGCAACTTAAAATTTGTATGGTACATCACTTAAAGTTACTCTATGATTGGTCGAAATCCTGATTTACTAAACTGTTCTACTTTTGTTTCCAACGTCGTGGACAGTTCAACATTTGATATCAAGCATCATTTTCTTTTGCGTTTTGTGCCACATATATTTGATTTTTATACATTTTTTTAATTTCTAGCCATACACTATAACCAGCAGAATAATGTGACAGAATTAGTATAATTTCGACATATATGGGATAGTTCTGCTTTTGATACCAGACGACTCATATTAGTGTTAAAACTACATATACAAAATTTTGTACAATATACTGTATGCTATAAGCTATATTTCCGTATTTTTCTAACACTGAAAAGACGTATGCGAGAAAATTATAACAATTTTCAGAATTACGTAGGTAACATAGACATATAAAAAATCTTGATTATTTTTAATGTGTTCACTGTAAGTTTTTGATGGAAAGTCATTATGTTTTCAAAAAATGTATTGTTTTGTATTAACTCTTATTTTTTTTATTTAAGACCGGTCAACTAAAAAGTTCGCTGTTGCAATAGATCGTGGTTGATAATACTCTCGATGGACTGCAGTTTTTCTTGAATAAAAATAGTGCAAAACAATACTTTATTTTGGTAACAAGAAATTGATTAAAAATATTGTGTTCTCTATTAACAGAGGATATGACTTCCAGAGCTATTTATAATATTATTATAAAAACTATGTAACATGCATAAATTTCATTCGATTATCATAGCATTACTATTTTTTTGGATGCAAATAAAATTATCTTTTAAACCCTAATTTTTTACTCTTACTTGTCAAATCAGCTTCATTAACCGAGTGGTACAAATCGTTGGCTTTCGTGACAGTTTCAGTTTCATAAATTGGTTTTTCAGTCTATTTTCTGTTTTTTTTCGAAGGCTTGCATTTTTTTGATGTCTTCAATTTCCCTGTTACCGATTTGATTCTAAGAACGGGACATGGCGGAAACAATTAGAAAATCAGTAATTTTAGAAAAAGAAATTTGGTAATCTCAGTTCTGGGAAAAAAAATCTGTCGATTGAATTTGTTACCTTATGAGTCGTAAAATATTTGATTGTTTTTTTTTCAGAATCATTACATGTCATTATTTATTGTCAGGATTATTATATTTGACCAATCCGGAGAACGTATTTTGTTTTTATAACAAAAACAACTTTCAGCAAAATAAATTAAATGAGGTTATGTAAGCATATATTTCAAATATTCTTCACGATTAATGATTTCACGCCCAGTAACCGAGTGGTCAGCGCTCTCGGTTATTCTATTTGACTGTAATATCAACTGGCTAGAATTCCTAAATACAGACTTTCATAATTTGATTTATCAATCCAAATTTGTATGTGTCTATCTTTCCAAGCATTCATCTTAAAACAAGAAAGGCTATAAGCCAATTGATAAGTATATTAAAAAATATATCTGATGTGTAGGTAATGGAAAAACCACCATTTTTCGTAAAATTAATTTTGGTGAAAAATAAAATAAAAATAAGTTTTTTTCTGTGTTCAGGTTTTGCAAAAATTGTGTTGCTCCACTTCGAGAAACGATACTAATTGTATCACATCGCTACACGCGCTCAACCCCTGAAGCAAAGCCCGCAACTTCTTGTTAGCGCGGTTTGTTTTTGTCGGGATTTTCCGGGTATTGGGACATTGTGAAACCCAGTACCCCGTAGCCGTAGGCTTACTCCGACACTGTGGTCTCCCCTTGCCATCCCAGCAATAATTCATCTCAATGCACACATAAACATGCTATATTTTCATGCAGTAAAAAGCAAGAGTTCAACGAAACTATATTCGGTTCTAGCTACAAAACAGAAGGCCACAAATTGTAACTGTGTATGAAAGGAGAAAAGAGATATATCTTAAATTGTTTTTTTTTTCTATAAAAACCTTAAAACGAAGGAAAATTTTATTGAATTATATTGAAGTAAATCTTTAAATTATATTTTGCTTTACTGAAATTATTGTTTAATTCCTGTAAAAAAAACATATTTTGTAATGTGTAATTAATTTACATTTGAAATATTATTTTGTTATATTTGTTCAAGAAAATGTCGTAATGGGGATATTGAATAAGTCTGGTTGTTGCCAACTTTATTTTCTCCATTCCCCCCCTTTTACTTTTTTTTCAGAATATAATTCCCCCTTACCAAAGACAGTCTACGTGGTGTTAAAAATCATTTTTATATAATATGTATGTATGTATGTAGGAACATAATATTACTAAGCTTGAATGTTCGAAGAGAAATGTATCTGGCCATATATTTCTTTCGACTTATATGATTATTTTTTGAGAAATCGTGGACATGAATAGTTTGTTCTCCCAAGGTGTAGAACCAGCCTGCCAATAAGGATGCCACTAGGGAGAGCTTTAACGGTGTTCAACAATATTGCTTCGGATGTCGACATATTCCACGTGGACGTGGGTGAGTTCCGACGAATACTTTTTTTTATGTATTAAAGTAGAGTTCGTCGGAGCTTACTCAGATGACTTCCTAGCCATTTTTTTTCTACTGCTTTTAATATTAAATTGTACTATTTTTTTTCTCCATTGTAAAAGTTTTAAATTTATGATTTGTCAACCTTGTGCAATGTTAATTAAATAAATAAATTAAAAAAAAAATACTAACATATAAAATAACTTAAGCATATTTCAATGAACGAAATTTTCAGTTACAAAAACAAGAATCTAGCAATCTAACGATTCCCCCCCTCCCTGGATCTCTAAAATTCTACCCAGGTGTAATTATCCACTTGTTGAGAACCCCTGGAGTAAATTTTTATGAAAATAAAAAAAATGCTGCTCATTGCTGTTCATTTAACCGCGTTTTAAGCGCTGCATGACAATCGTCGTATGCCTCAGCAAAGTGGTAAAATCCTTCGTACTATAGGTTTTAAAATAAATAATTTAAGCCAAAGAAATAATTGATGTCATGTAAATCTATCATGCCCTAACACTCGCCTTAAAAGGTAAACTTATGTAAGTGAGTCTTTCCTAAGTCTACCCTTTACGTTTTCCGAAAAGACTGTTTTACTGTAGGAATTCTCCATTATTGCCATCTGCTACACATTTAGAGCGGACATGGCATGCAAATACATCAGAGTACACTAGATAATTTATGATATGAATGCATATATTTTTTTTTTATTTTCAGTTCTCGCAGTTAATTTAGATAAAATTGAAATCCTGTGCTGTGTAACAAAGAATATTTTTTATTTCATATTTATTTTTTCACAGCTGCTTTTGTAGCTGGTATACCGTCACCGTACTGGCAGAAGTTGGTAGTACACAATGATATTCTTGGATATTAATTATTTGTCTGGAATAACTCAGTGCATTTACTCTAGCAATTATTAATTAGTCCGGATATAAAGGCAGGACATTGTCCCTGTCTATATCGAGGAAAGAAGTTAAATTTTAATTCATGTTTACTTACAACTATCAATTTGTTATTTACCAACCTATAACAGTTCCGTGACGAAACGTTAGTTAGTACACCAAGTACAGCACGGAGGTAAAAAAGTACCAACACGTAAGTCGTAAACAGCAAAGCAGGTTATTAAACAAAATTGATCTTGTTGCGATATTCTAGTCAACATACATCACTTGAAAAACAATCGTGTTGATTAGAATTCAAAGATGGCAATACATGAAATTCTATTTATGTTTTACTTAATCATAATAAAATAAACAATTAAACGTGTTTTGTACTAATTCTACATATTTAATAAAGATCGGTTTATTTAATTCTAATTTGCTCACTGTCAATTTTATTCGTGGCGAAAAAGCATTGTTAACAATAAACATGGCGTTTTAAACTAATTTTACAGTTTTTATTTTAAATTTTAGTCGCTCATCATTAACATTATAAACTGATCAACGTTCACGATGAGCGAAACGTTATTTAAATGTAGATTTAGATATAAAAAAATAGTGTTGTATTTTTTAATAGAATTTCTACTAATAAATGACAGCGGAAACTTTAACTATATCGAATGCTGCTTATATAAAAAAATATAGATGTCGCCATTTAATAAAATCATTTTTAAATCGTAGACAGTACGAAAATGTAGCATAAATTAAAATTTCACAAATGGGTGTTGATTTTCAGATATTGCCGCTCGGATGATTATCTTCCCTTTTTCCCTACAAAACTTTAAGGAACCTTCAACGCGGGCTTTCGGGGTTTTGTCTTAATTATTTCTTTAATTAAACCTCATAATAAAACTGACTGCGTAGATTAAATAAAGCAAAATCTTAACAGGAATTAGTCGTTATGTCATAGCTAGGGATTTCAAATATTAGTTGAGACCAAATATTCAAATAGCAGTGCATGAATTTTATAATTGTGTTTTAATATTTCTGGCATGGTTTATGAATTGTTAGCACATACTATAATTGCTGTCAGAATATTGTGTGAGTACTGTGGTTTATTGATAAAAAATAGATCATTTTAAAAATTGGTTCGTCCAGTGACTTGGAGTCCAGACTTTGGTTATCTCCCTTAGCCATTTTGGCGCCCTCTGGAAGATGTGTCACTGGTAGTCCAGCAAACCAGCATCTATCGCTAGGCCCTGAAGGTGGACACGGTGATTTCAATGCTAAGTTCTATGAGCTTGGTCGGTTAGTAAATGTTGCTATATAAAGGAGGATGCTGAACACGCCCTATATGAGTGTCGTTTAATTCACGAGAAGAGAATTAACCGTACATTGGACTGATCATTCACGCCGACTTGATGTCTAATAAGGCAAATTATCAGGTTTAAAATCACGTCACCAAGTCTTGACTGTCACGTCACTGACGAATGGGTAAACGTTTATCACGCCACTGGATGCTGCCGTATACAATTAGCATGTGGGTAAGTGGTTGGTTAAGAAAGGCAAGTAAGATCCTATTAATTAAGATAAAATCTAGACAAAGTCATGCAAATGCATTTGCATATATTTTTAAATATTCGAACAACCGAACATCAAAAAAAGACGGACATATTCTAATGTCGAATATTCAACTGGAATCCGTTGTAAAAAAAGCAATTTCATTCATGGAATTGAATTTTTAGGCTTGGCAGAATTTATATCCACTTCAATGACTTTCAACATAATTTTATGAATCAAGCAGGACTACATTATTTACTATCTTTCAATTGTATTAACTTAAGCTCAGTTCCTAGTTGATTCGATCAAACAAATTAGACAAGGGGCTCCTAACATTTTTCATTACATTGCCGGCTTACACTATTGTTCAGAATATTATTCCAACATTATCCAACTAAGATAATCTAACTCAAAAGGTATATAAAAAAAACATACATAATTTAGTACTTTTTTTAAATATGTAGGTATTTTTGAACATAAAATTATAAATTTATTGAGATGATTTTTTGCTAACTTTTTACTTAAATTACTGAAGCACATTTCGATGAACAAAAACTTCAGTAGAATGACAATGTATTCGAAAATTTCCCCCATGTGCATGTGAAATGATTATTTGATAATGTCATGTTTTTTTTAAAGTAATTCTGAAATTCTTCCTCAGGTAGGAATTCTCCACCGGTTGGTAGACCCTGAATTTGACGATCAGACTTCAGATGGGTTGTTTTTATGTCACCGGAGTTTTATTTTTATGCAACGTAATATTAATGTGTTGCTAGTTGAAAAGTTTTTATGAATTATATAAGCTAAGGGCATTGTACCAAATAAAATTATTCTGTGATCGCTTCTTGAAAAAAGTATCCATAGTTGATTCGACGCCAAGAGCAGCGAATGTAAGAAGGGTTGTGTCTTAATCCACAGTGAATATTACTTTTCAATTAAGTCTAATCTGAAGCCCGGCGTGACCCAAAATGTCGAACGCGGACCAAATATTCGGATTAAAAAAATGCCAAGTCATAAAAATAAAACCCAGAGGGGTATGGTAGTGGCCATTTTTGTCAGCATTTTTTCGAGTGAATTTATGGCGACAGTAAAAAGTCTCTGTGAAAACTGTTTAACACTTTGCACTCTCACTAGATTTACTCAATACCAATAGTCTACTCTGGGTCCAGATTTTACTCGTATTACCAGCAAATTGAGTACGGTTTTAAACAAAAAGTCAAACGTATTTTTGAGACAATCTGTGTAGCTCCAATGGTGACCATAATAACGCGTATCATATTTGGTATAATTTTCTTCGAAAACGTAATTAAATTCCACTAATTTGAGCTAAAATATTCACTAAGCTATCACGGATTGTAAAATAAACCATTCTTGTATTATTTAAGGCGATATTTTGAAAAAAATGGGGTTTTATTATCGATTTACTTTAGAAATATTTTAGCATGAACGTTTTTACGACCACCGTATTGTGTGAGGGTCCAAGAACAGACATCGCCCGTCTTTGGGGTAATTAATTTTACAACGTACCGACATTCCTACCCAATCGCATTATGCTAGCAGTCCTTCTTAAAAAATATAGTACCTACAGTTTGCTATTATTGGTTAAAATTTTGTTTTATATTGATTACTTCCTCGAAGTCAATGTTGGAAACAATGTAAGATCATCCCAAAAGGCTGGAATAGATAACAATATTGATGTTTAGAAATACTCGGTGTTTCTGAAAGTTTTTCATATAAATAACGTTGCCATAAGTTTTACAAAAATACAATGTCCCTTTTCATTGTATTTTATTCGAACACACTCACGCTAATCGCTCTCACTCCGTTTTGTATGATGTGATAGGTGATAGGTAAGAATTCAAAACATCATATACGTTTATGTCTCCAAACAGAAATCCATAAATCGATTGTATAAAATTAATTATTGTCCCAGTGCTGACAGCTTATAAATTTTATTAGCTGTCAGTACTGGGATTCGAACCAGTGACCTCCGTAACCAAACCCGAACATTGACCACTTGCCACGCAGCCGGCTCTTTTTACAATATTATCGTTATTTGTTTACATGGTAACAATTCGTTTTTCATTTCAAGCAAGAAGCATTTGATTATTTTTAGACATGAAATAGTTTCTCCCGTCTTCAATTAAAGCTTTTTTCTCAAAGTGGAATTCAGCTCCCGGAGTTGGATTAGATAAATTATTAAATAAATTGAAAACAATTCATGATGTAATCATGAATCAGGTCAGAACGTATACAAATATGTATCGTTAAGGAAGCGAAATGTGAAAACGAATTAATATACCCATAGTCTGACTTTGCTCAAATATGTATTTTTATTATTAAAATATATATGATGTCAAAATTATCAAATAAAAAATAAATCATCATTATAACTGTGATTTTGGAAGCTTTCTAAAGTATCATAACAGAAATTTAAAAATGACCAACATTTTTATTTACTATGTCACCATATAGTGCACTTATATCAACTGAACGCATCGTTATCACTATATTCTGTAAAAATTTGTTCAAGTGATTCATGGTAGTCAAAAATATATTTCGTTGAAATTGCTTTTTCCTTCACTTAATAAAATGATGGTCACAACACTTCATACAACTCTAACGCCCACAAGATGTGGATACAGCCTTTCCAGATAAAACAACTAACTTATTTATACAAAGCAGGTAAAGACTTCAAATATTATTAAAATCAACATATAAGGCAGCTCTCTACTGTAATTTTCATATTTAAAAAAATTATTGCATTTTTAATCCCTTAAGTGCACTATTGTAAAATTATGCCCCGGAAATATTTCGGGAAATACCAAAAATAAAGCTTCAAAGAGACCGACTACAAAAGACATTATCCTGGAGATTGGACCGTGCTATTAGTTGTCCAGATGGTATTATCCTGGCTAATGGAGCGCAAGACGTTAAAAGCCTTTTCGTATCACTAATGCCAGTGAAGGAGGTGCATGGAGGGGGGAAGCGCAGTGACAAAATCCTTGACAGTTGGTCGCCGGTAATTAAATTTCAATTATAGTTACATTGCTAAAGAAAACAATATTAATCTTTCAAAATTAACCAACCGTTCCAATTTTACCCCCTATACATTTGCTTCATATACGACGAAAAATAACATTCCGTGGCATTATGATATTACAATTTATCAATTTTTAATAATAACTAATTATTTTGTCGCCTGTGTGGTCGAGTGGTCAACGTTGTTGGCTTCGGCTACGGAGGTTCACGGGTTCGAATCTCAGTAGGGACTGTTTTATAAATTGATTTTTCAATCGATTTATGAATTTCTGTCTGAAGGCATGGATGTATGCGATGTCTTGAATTCCCCTCTCCCACCTATCCTATCCTATGAACGGGGCGTATCGAGAGCGATTAGCTAACCACTAGTCCTGTCTAGCCCTATTCTTCTAGCCCTACTATCTTTGGAAAAAGAGAGGTTGAGCAACTGAGTAACAAGCAGTTCTTGTAGAAATACTTCTGTTGAGATAAACTCCATTAGGAGTCCATATGCTCCACATTGGGACTGGACATGGCAAAAAAATATTTTGTACTAATTTTCTACTACTGGTTTACTTTCCAGAGGAAAGCCTGTTCTGAATTATTTGTATTACTGTAATGCTTTTTCACCAATTGACTGTTAAAACCATATAATTGAAATTAAGTAATTTATTGAATAGTCAATATTTAAAGACGCCACTGGCGCGTTACTAACTTTATTTAGTAATCAATTAGTTACACTATATAATATAATACTTTTAATCAAATGAGATTGTTTTATTATTTTAGTTTATATGATTTTATATAACTAAATATAAAAATATATATATAAAAAAAAATCGTTTAAAAATTCTTCTTACTATCAGATGTCACTGCCACATAGAGGTCTGCACGGGCCCGGGCCTGACCCCTGGGCCATTACCTGGCCCGGCCTGCGGGCCGGGTTCGGGCGAGTAAGCGTATTTGAGACTCGGGCTCGGGCCGGGCCCGGGTAAGGAATTTATTATTCAGAAAAATATTTCAGACTATGTTCGTGTTATCCATGATGATTTTAACTATTACCACTTCTATAGAGAATCGTAAATTGTTGTAAATTTGCAATAAACGAGTTTTTTTGGCTGTGGAGTATAAATTCGGGCTTTGGGTCGGGTTCGGGTAACAAGTGTGATATTAGATTCGGGCCTGAGTCTTTCGGGCTCACTGGGTAATTTTGTAAAATTTCGGCCCGTGCAGACCTCTACTGCCACATAATCTTAATCTTTTCACACACCCTTAATAAACTAAAACTTATAAAAATAATACAATTTTTAGTACTTTTTCCACATAAAATTTATTAGATCAGGACCGGTTTCGCTCATCGCGAGCATTATCAACTGATAAGAAAAATATATAAACAGTGATATTTATACAAATTCAGTTAAGCATTTTAATTTTGTTTAATTATAATGTAATTTGTTAATCCTTTAAATTGTTAATAGTTGCTTACACCTTTTTATTTCAATTTAAATTTGTATAAATATCACTGTTTATATATTTTTCTTATCAGTTGATAATGCTCGCGATGAGCGAAAACGGTCCTGATCTAATAAATTTTATGTGGAAAAAGTACTAAAAATCTTTTATTATTTTTATTATAATGCCTTTCCACCAAGTATTGACAGTAAACAACCTTAAAAGTAAACTAAAACTATATAAATATTTCAGATAAAATGCACAGTCATAAAGGTTTTTGATAATAATAATAATAATGGTTTTCCTCCGACGTAAAGGCGTACTAATGTCATATAATCCAGTGTCGGAGGCGACGAGGGGGTAGCGGACTGCCGGATCATTGTTGTTGAACACGGTTTCGAATGGACATTGTACAGTAGGTGCTCTATATCACACCTGATACAGCCTTATGCCGCTCCGGTGCATTTCTGCTAGCGTGTTCAATACTGGATTAGTTCACCGAGTACAATAATAGCTCGGTGCCGTTGTCTTGGGACGACAAAAGCACCCCACTGCGTTCTTCCAAAATCATCATCAGTAATAAACATTTATGTTTATTTGCATTTTTGACAATCTCTCACAATATGATCGTTGAAATGTCAGACAATATAAAGGTTTGATTTGGTTATCAGCCTAAAACTAGCCATCAGATTAAAATACAGATCAATAATTTAAATACTGGTTCTTCTCTATAAATACTAACCATTGAATGAAAATGCTGTATGTGTAAAACTAAATACTTCTCAAAAGCTGATTCAAAAACTGACCAGTTAAATATAAGCCTTCAAAATACCAAATACAACCACAGAGTAACAGGATAATGTGCTTCGAAAACAGATGCCTGTGCCGAATACTGGGAGTGAGGTGGTTTGACTTTACCAGATACACGGAGATTAGGGAATGGACTAACAGCCGTCAATTACGTCCAAAATAAAAAAAAAAAGCGACGATGGAACTGGCTTGGACGTGTGCTGAGGATGCCACAAGAAAGCCTGAATTCTGCTTGTCTCTTCTACCAACCGGATGGATTCCGCCGACGTGGAAGGCCGCTGATGACCATCTATGCAGGTTTTCTCAAACTTTGTTCCGCGGAACACAATGGTGTTCCACATTACTTGAATTGGTGTTCCACGAACACCCACATAACTTAAAAACTACTATTTTATAATATTTTCCGAAAACTAGCAATAATGATTCATTTGTTCGGAATCCATTTTTGATGACAGCAAAACCAGCATGCTTAATTCAGCGCAAGTTATTGTGAACATCTGATCGATTTTATCAGTGATTTTGATTTAAATGATATTTAATGATTAAAATAAATGTCCCCATCCCCAGATGTGTCAAAACAAGTTATTATTGTTTTACTTCCGTTTTATAAACCTATTTATGCGAAGCAGGATTTCTTTTTTAAGTTACAACGAAATCAAAATTCAGGAACAGACAGAATCAAAGCCACACCATTTAAAAATAATAACTGTTTTATTGACACATTTTTTTTTGTATTCGTACTATAATAAACTTACCGAACTAAAAAGTTAGCCGAGTGTTCCGTTAAAAGTTTTGGGTTTGCGAAGTGTTCCATTGCAGAAATAGTTTGGGAAGCTCTGATCTATAGGATGTACTCGGTGGAGATACGGGACGCTGGAATGACATAGGAGGAAGAAAGAAGACTGGCAGGGGACAGAGAATCTTGGAGGAATCATGTGGTGGTCGTATGCTCTGACTAGAGAGCGGATATGGACAAAAATACACGTGGATTATACGGATAATTGAGAACAGAGATTTTTTATTAGAGCTGATTGTTAATCATTGGTTTAAAAAAGCTTACTATATAAAAAAATATTTTAATATTCCATGAACATTCTATTTTATATGCAATCTCATTCACAGAAGTTGTATTGTTTTTTAACGAAACAATTGTTATTAATAGTATAGTCCGTATGACTGTATTTGTCAAGCAATTATAAGACTTTCCGATCTAGAGCATGAAGAAAAAAAATGATAGAAGAAATACTAATGTTGGTATGAACAATTTTCATACATAAATTAATTGATAAATTCAACCACAGTTTTCTTTCAAATGAGTTTTTTGGTATAAAGAATGAAAAGTTAAATTTATATGAGTGAATGAAAAAAAACATTATTTAAATACTAATATTATTATTGATTTAAATTTTCGCTAAACGTTTACTACTTTTTGCCTTCACCATCAATCCTGGAATGAAACAAAACTAACTCAATTTACACACTAATCTTTCATCTATCAACATGTTCAATATTGCATTCACAATTATTATTTGATTTTATCTAACGAAAACTTGATATAAGTTACTTGCTTAACCTCTTATTTAGTGAATAATCAAAGATTAGCTTATGGAAAGATTTGTATTATGTAATTGCTTTTCCTACACATCGTTTTGGCTTAGGGTTTCTATAAAAATAGTCACAAAAATCAATGACTTTTGGAATAAAATACATAAACAGAAATTTCTAAATGATAATATAAAGTACGATTCAGGGACTTGAACAGTTGACCGCGAAAACAAATCGACAAATGGCAAATACAAATTAGCACACTTGCTTCATAACGTATTTCAGAAAGTTATTGTCTATGAATCAAATATTTCACTTTAATTTGAATACATTTTTTATTCATTTTCTTTTCTTCCTTAAGTATTGAATCTCTCTTGATTGACAAAAAAAAATCTTTTACATTAACATAGATAAATAGCAATGAAACATGTGAATAAATAGTAGTATATCGATTGTACGTGTATGTATATTTCAGACTCCCATATTATAAGTTGACCCGATATCAAAAACCAGAGTACGTTCCCGTTGAAATAATACATGCCGTTAAGCTATAGATTTTCGTCAGATGCTACGACGAAATCTCATTCAAATGTAGGTCACTTGATAACGCACGGCTTACGTTACCGTATAACCGAGTTTATATTTCCGGATAACCGGTTTACTGGTCGGATAACTGAACTTCAAACTATAATTCCCAATCAAAATATGATTGCCTTCGCAAACAAACGTAAAATGCCCCAATTGATTTGTATATCATATTCCCAGGCGACAATCGGGTGTAAACAGCAAGCGACAAAGTTAAACTTATCACCGAAACGTTACATTTTGTTTTTGTATTGTTATTTGTGCCGCAAGCAACCGTACAATTAGATTTTTTATGTGTTGCACATTTTTTATGCTCGAAAGTTTGTTTGAATTTGTTTTTATTGCCGTTATACTGCAGGTTTATATTATATGGTTTTCTTTCGTTATTGTGGCAGCGTGTGTAAAACTTTATTCGTTCATTTTCCCAACTGCTGTTTCATTTACTGGTTGAAAAAGTTAACCTAGATTTATTTATATACAACAAAGGGTACCCAACGTTATACCAACCACCTTTCTTTCGAATTGGCAACATGCACTACTTTGCCGATTTAATTCAAATATCATCACCTTACTTTAACCGTTTGAATACCGCGCAAATAAATCATTAATATGTCCCAGAGATACTGCGTGTTTTTGAGAAAAATAATTTTGCCCAATATACACTCGAATTCGATATTTTAAAAACCTATATTGGAGTCATTATAGATAGCACTACACACATTCATCAAAATATTGCTTACATTCTATTAGAATACCAAGTATTTGATTTTTTAAATGTCTTGGACATCGGTGTTCGCTTGCATATGTTCCGAACACCTGTGTCCGCTTGGTATTCAAATGGTTAATACTAGGGCCTCCAATCCCGTGATCCCGTCCAATTCTGCGATTCAAAAATCTTGTGATTACCACAGTACTAATCTCGGGATTTCGGGATTGAGAAAATTAGAAAAAATTTACCGAGGTGTAAAAAAAAAGAAAAATAAGAAGGTTCAAAATTTTGGTATTTTTTGGGAACTCCGTAAATTGATGCGTTCTCAAAAGCTCTAATTACCTTCTAGGTTTTTGAAATCTACATGAAGTTGTTTGAAAAATTGCGGAGCAAAAATGTCTAAATCCCGAACCTCAATATACACAAAAGGATCCAGGATTGGATTCTCTGTTTAATACCTCTAAAGTATATTTAATAATTATGGGAAGGAAGATATTTATAAATCCTCCATAATCAATGAATCTACCAGCATTTGTTGTGACATACAAGGTTTTAATTTCATGTTTGAAAACATGGTACCTATATAGACATCATAATAATTTTTACTCTGGAGCAGTGCTTCCCATTTTGGGATCTGCGCCCCCCTGGGAGAACATGTTTTGTATTGAGGAGGGTCGCGGATTATTTTTTTCATATTTAGGGAGGTGTGGAATGAAAAAGGTTGGGAATCACTGCTCTAGATCTAGTACTGAGGTTTTGGAACAATTTAACACGATTTTTCATTTACACTTTGTAGGATAAACATATTTTTTACTAATAATCTGACTAATAAGGACTAATTAGTCACGTACATATTGGTCCTTCTGTCCCTACTAATCTCTTTTAAAGTCACGCTCGTTCTTAGAGGTTTGACAAACAGTTCTCATAGAATATTTTTTTGTTGAGCTAGCTCCACCAAGAAGCCATTTTCTTCACATTGGAAGAGTACATGGATTAAAAAATAGTCAAAATAGATATAAATCATATATTATTTTTTAACAGATATAAACAATAAATTTTGTTATCAACAGTGTTTCATCTTATAACGAATCGTTTGCTATTTGTTATGTATATCTTTTTATTTAAAACAATGTAATTTTTTAAATCAAAACAGTCAACATGATTCCCCTTTTACATAAACAAAAAATTCTAAAGTGATACTTAACACAGATACTGTGTTTTGAATTGGCAAATCGAGCAGAAAAACCTGCCGGAGTATTTATACGCTATAATCTCTTAATAGCAATAAATTAACAGCGAAACGCAAAGCTCGCGCAAAAAGTTAAGCCAAGTTTTAAATGAGCCATTTTACTTCCAGTCTACTGAATTAAAAAAAAATACCATCTATAGGCGCTACACATACACGGATTAAAAAAATATATTTCAGCCTTAGCTAGTGTGATTTTGTTGGTTTTTCTGGAGTGGCAAATTGGTGAAGGGTTTATTTTATATCACAATATTATTGATCTTTGCCAATGTTATTGATATTTTGTAAGATAATATTAATTGTATGTGTACACATTTGTCTTGTAATGTATACAATATATTTTGAATGAATTGATTTCCCACAAGAAGTGAATCTCTTGCTGATTGTATTGTATTGGCTTGTGAAAGGTTCGTTACCTTTTTATAATTGTTGTTTCAAGTTCTTCGTGGAAGTACTAAGTAAAAAATGTGTAAAAACCAAGCTTCATACTACTTCAACATCCAAACATCAAAGATTTATCCAAAAACAATGATTGTGATTCAGTACGCCTCGTTCATTAAAAAGTGTGTAAAATAGCATTTTTAGCAATGTTTTTGTTATACATTTCCGCTCCCAATTTCGAGCATATGATCTGAAATCTATCGAAAAATGATTTTTGAATTGTGTCTCGAACCCGTGGATCCGGCACGGAAGCCAACAACACTAACAGCTGCGCCATAGGACCCGACTGGTTATAAAGTGTACTCTATTGAACATTTTAAGAAAAGAAAACTCATTTATTAATGCTAGCGTCGCCAAGCCTGAAGCTCTTTATTTACCTTTGCAGGTGTGATCTCTCAAAAGATTCCCGGATGTCGGTTTGCAACTTTGCGTATAGTATCTACGAATTTATTTCAATAAAAATCAATCGTTTGAAGTATGGCTCTCTTAAATAATAAAACTTCCGAGTTAAATCACTCCCAGCAAACATTATCAATCTTGTAAATGAATCCAATTAAGTTTATCAAAGTTTTAGCATTTCCAAGCGAGCATATATTTTAAATTGATGAATATTTGAGATTCCATCTAGAAAGTTCCATATCTTGTGCTTCCCCACATTAAACTAAATAGTGTTTTGTTTTTTCAATACAAAACTCCAATATAACCTATTCTCCGAGCCGTATAATGGGGTGATTAGAAACACTTTAGAAGTTTGTCGATGTGTATCTCAGTAAGATATAAACCAATGGCTATTTTTTGAATTTACAACAAAATCGAGCGCCATAAAGCTTATTTTTGGACTAATATTTGTTGGTACTTATTACATTTTAGGTTTTTTGACACGTTTGCTTACTTTTCTAATCACACTAACATGGGGTGAATAGAAACACTTCATCGTTTTACATTTGTCATTATTAAAACAAGCAAAATTTATAAAAGTGTAACGCCGGGATGGTCATAAAGGGATCTGTTTTTTTTGTGTAAAAGAATCATGATTTATTAGATAAAACATCATTCAAAGAAAAAAATGTGAGTTTACAGTCGTAATAGAAGCAAATTTCTCACATACTTTTTTCCTGTCAAAATCGGCATTTTTTGGCAGTTGTCTTGGCTTGTGTGTGGCTTATGTGTCCAGTAAGGCTATTCCTGCACGCATAGCACTTATTTTTACGGTCTGAAATACTTAACACAATCACGTTTTGAGTATTTAAGATCGTTCAAAATAAGTACTTTGCTCACGGGAAGAGCACTGCTGTACGTCAAAATATACAACGCTTATTTTTTATTTTATTATTTAGTCAGATACAAGTAATATAGAAGGTAAAACAAATTCCGTAAGAGTAAAGTACTTATTTAACGTAACCTTTAAAACGTAACAAAAAGTCAGAATTGAACATCAAACGATAAAAGACTACAAACGAAAATTTAAAATACTTAATCTGAGAATGGTCACATCAAAAGAATCAAACGATTTCGTATTCTAAAGTACATTCTAAAACAAGTTATATGGAGTGTGCGATTTTTGATTGTTCAAGATGCACGTCACAGTAGCAAAAAATATGTTTATATTTAAAAGAAAAAGAGATAATAATGCTTTACACAGCGCTTGAAACAAGTTAAAAATGTTACCTACGGAAGAAATTGGCAATGCTGGTAGTTATTTTTAACACCGCAGTCGTGTACAAAAATGGCTCTCACTTGCCGAGTTATGCTACGATGGCAGGAAATGGAACACTCCGAGTAAGAGGGTGGGAAAGGGTAGTTCTGTACCACGCATTTGCCTATTCCGTGTTTACTTTGAAGCGTATGTATACGGACACGTCATGCAGTGACATCAAGGGATACCACTGGAACTGTAGAATTAATATGTTTGGTCAATGAAAATACTTATAATCATAAAAATTGATGAGTATTTTTTATTTTTTTCTTCTTTGGCTACTACCGTTCCTAATGTGTAACATATGGTTGCTACGTGGCACCTCCATTTTTCTCTGTATCCCGTCAACTGCTTTGCTTTCTAGCATTCTTATTCCATTATAGTACCCAACGGTCGTCCTGGATGCTGAAATCCCACTGGTCGGAAGAAGAGGCAGGCAGGACTAGGGCCTTCCAGAGGAATCTGCGCCACATAACCCAGCTAGTTTAAACACCTCTCCATGACCATTGACTTTTCATGGCTTATACTTACATATTTAGTACTTAAAACCATACAGACCAACAGCCAACTCTGCAACTACTCGCACATCTCGATCGTGACTATTTTCTTTTCGACAAGACACATTGAACAATTTGTGACTGATTTTCATATTCTCCGCACATTTCTTGCTAGGATTGGGTCCTATTAATTTGATTCAAGATCTCGCATCTGATTTTGTAACCTGCCCATCTGGAGATTTCGTTATCATCTCTCGTTTGTGATGCAATGCTTAAAATTGACAAGAAGCTTAGCGTTGTCAAGTTTAAGGTTAACTGGACCTCATATTCTTTAGAGTATTCCTTGATTTCTTTCCCGAAGTATTTCTTCGTGAACCCCCCGGCCTCCAATTTAATTAAACAACCGCGATGTAGATGTTACACTAGTTTTTTGTTGGCAGATGCTTTGGCTTAAATAAATACAACTGAGAGTAAGCACCTTTTCCATATCAAACTCTCAACGAACTCAAAACACATGTCATTATTTACAAAGATATCCACCCTCAAATATATATATGCAAACGTTTCAACTGTTGATTAACTAATTGGTATATTTTACTATGATCCATACTTTTTCACCTTGAAATCTTCAAGTAATTCTTCTTCTTCTTTGACCACATTCGCATAGCATATGCCCGCCACGCGGCACCTCCATGTTTCCCTGTCTTCCGCCAATTGCTTTGCTTCCTCCCATGACATGCCAGCATCCCTCAGTTCCACCGAGTACATCATATGAATAGTACCCAATGGACGTCCGGGGCGCCGGAATCCCATCGGTCGAAAGAAGAGGCAGGCAGGATTGAGGCTTTTCGGAGGCATCCGCAGCACGTGAAACAGTAATTAGTCAATCTTAAATTCACCATCAGATTTATCCTTTTGACCGTTATTTCGTTAATGTTAAGTGTTAACGCAAATAATGTGTTTACTTTTAAAATTTCTTTTACTACGTGGCAGTACGGAAGAACAATGTACCAACGATTTGTTTGGATTACTTGAAAAATATATTGTATCATTTTTTAATTAGATGATCTGCCAACCCTACAGCTTAATCACACAAATACGAGTGCGTAATTATGAATGTGTTGTAATCTTTTATACACTATGGCTTTAGTATTGGTTAGAATTCTGCACGGAAGGAAATTTAGCAATATTAGAAGGTATTCAAGCCCAGTGTGACCCTCGACTCAGACTTATCACATAAAAACCACACATATCCGAATCTCCAAAAGTAATTGTTTCATTTTTTTTTAAAATACATGTTCTTTAAATAGCTTATTTAACCGTTTAAATACCGCGCAAATAAATCATTAATATGTCCCAGAGATACTGCGTGTTTTTGAGAAAAATATTTTTGCTTAATTTACACTTGAATTCGATATTTTAAAAACCTATATTGACTCAGTATAGATAGCACTACATATATTCATCAAAATATTGCTTATATTCTATTAGAATATCAAGAATTTGATTTTTTAAATGTCTTAGACGTCCGTGTTCGCTTCCATATGTTCCGGACACCATGTCCGCTTGGTATTCAAGTGGTTAATCACTCGTATTTTTTTTAAATATTATTAATCAAATCAATAGATAGTAGACACTTTTTAGTATTCATTCGTGTATATAGCACGGTTTCAATTTACTTTTTTTATTTTTAATAGCATTGCGCCAGTATCATGATATTACAAAAAACTTCGCATATTAAAATATTTTTATCACGATGACATACTTTTCAAATATTTTCGTTATATGAATATATCGACTGTGGAAAGTAAAAAGGACGTATCCCACACATATCAAATTTTACAGGAGGCGCAATAAACGTGTTGTGATGATTTTGGGCCATATGCAAATTATGAATTATACACAACCTTAAAGTGCACGGAGACTTCTAAACTAGTGTTTAATTGACATAATCTAATATTAATTATAGAATTTCTCTAGGAAAAGTCATTAATTCAGTCTTTTTTCTTGGTTTTATTTTTTACAAGTTCATCTTTTTCAAATATAAAAGATAAATTTACACACTAATTCGGCATTTTCAGCTTGCATCCTTTTGATAGAACGTGTATTAAGTTACGTCCTTTTTCCTTTCCGCAGTCGATATGTATTTACCTCAATTTACAAACTCAGAAAATATATATTTTTAGTATGTTGCTCGATTAGATTTTGAATAGGCCAGTCCTACACGCTAGTCACAAAGGCTGTTGAGCTTTGACGAGAACTGCTTGTTACTCAATCCCTCAACCTCTCATTTTCCAAAGAGAGTAGGAATAGAAGGATAGGGCTAGGACAGGACTAGTGATTAGCTAATCTCCCTCGATACACCCCGTTCATACAATATGATGGGTAGGAGGGGGGTAATTCAACACATACATCCATGCCTTCGAACATAAATTGATTGAAAAACCAATTTATAAAACTGTCCTTACTGGGATTGGAACTCGTGAACTCCGAAGCCAACGACGTTGACCACTCAACCACACAGGCAGTAATACATGTTTCATACGGAGTTTATATGCACCAATTTAAGATCAGACTCGATTGGAAAAATGTCGCTTTTGTTTGCAAAGAACTGTCTACGGACCAAATTGGATACCCTCGTGTTCAGCTCTTGACCCGCGCAGACCTCTAAAATGGCTTCGACATTTGGCGTAGGGTATGCTTAATTGACAACTCTCTGTGAGTGACAACTGTTACACACTACGAATATTAAGTTCAATCTTTTTATTCACTTCCTTGTTTCAACAATTTTTAAATAAAGGCCACCGCATGACGCTGATAATATTGAATAAGGATACTTTCGATGGTTTCGGCGGTAACTTTGTGGAAGTTCATTTTAATAGAAAATTTAAATTAACTTTGATTATTCCACGTATTGTGTTACTAACTGTGACACGTGTTTCGCCTCTTTCAGAGGCATCTTCAGACTTACTATCGCAAAGTTTGCTTAAGTAATGAAGCAAGATTGATTCTAAAATTTTAAAATTATAAAATTATAAAATGGAGGAGCAAGGAGGGGGGTGTAGAATCGAAATAAAACAAACAGATAATGATACTAATGATACTAATGATACTAATGAGTTGTAATCAATCAGATTGGGATTTTTTCTTTTTAAGGGAAGCAAAGAGGGGATTATAAAATCGAAATAGTGCAAACAAATTTAATCATACTTCTAATGACGTTAAACATTACAAACTATTAAACTAATGAACTTTGCGATAGTAAGTCTGAAGATGCCTCTGAAAGAGGCGAAATACGTGTCACAGTTAGTAACACAATACGTGGAATAATCAAAGTTAACCCTCCAGAGACGAGAGCTTTTTTCCGATAAAAAAAAATATTTTCTAAGCCATATTGAAGTCACCGATAACTTTTATTCCTATCCAAAATTTTAAAAATAAAAACGCAAAGTCGTTGTATAGAAACCCCGCATCACTATATGGTCATGCTCATCCCTTTATTACCGTGTAATATTGAGTACGGACAGTAGTAAGGACAAAAGTGACCGTATGGGCTTGCAAACATTCGGGGTTGAAATATAGCTAAACGTGATTTTTTTTTAAAATATTTACAATTTGACCTCTTTAGATCAACATAATTTCAAAACAAATATATTAGCAAAATAGCTGTAAATAATTTTATGTTTTTATAAAAAAATATCTAACAGTTTCAAAAATTAAATTAAAAAAAACGGAAATTCAAAAAATCACATGTGCTTTTAGAGACCGTTCCTGTTCCCACGGCTGATGACTAACTGTAGTCCGTACCCTTCTTAACCAAATATGAGCGAAAGCAACGATATTCAGGTAGAAAAAGTATGAATAGTGGGATCAATAGACAACGGTGTTTTGTGTGACCATATGGTGACGCTCGTCCTTGGAGGGTTAATTTAATTTTTCTATTTAATAAGGATGTTTCACGTGTACACGTTACGTAAAATTCTTCCTCAAAACGACTAGGTATACAGTTTTTTTTGCCTTTTTTGATCGTATTTACAACTGCATTAACGCAGACGAGAAAGGAGCTAAAACGGCAAGTATACCAAATCAAACGCAAAACTTCTAATTAATTCAATTTTAATAAACTCTGTAAAAATATAACATCTGTTTATTTGACTGAAAATCAAAACAATCTTACATAGGAATTAAGATTTGTATAAAGGCCACGCCACGACCCTTTCTCTAGTACAAGGTTTCTCAACGGGGGGCCGCAGAGATTTTTTTTTGGTGAGCCACAACACAGTTATACTACGGGGAAATTTTCGGGGAAGACACGTGTTTAATCAGGAACAAGGGATAAAAATGTTACACCCAAATACGGACGGTGATAAGCTCTTTTTCCAGGAAATTTTGGAAATAAACAGAGCACAATTGCATAGCCTTCCGTTACCGTTTCCGAATGAAATATTAAACATGCCGGGATCTCAACTTTTATACCCTATATAAATAGAATCATGAAACCTTTTCCGACAAACAAATAAATATAACTCTTAAAACTACTTACTACTCAAATCTGTGGGCATTCTCATGAGCTTATCCTTTTCGCCAGCAATGGCTTTAAACTCAATGATACATTTATTTATTATATAAACACGAAACATTCATTTACTAAGCGTCAGTTCAAGTTCATCCGAGCACTTGAGCGCCTGAAGATGCCGAAAGGCGAAACCCGGGTCGTTAGTGATAAAATTTGTGAGAATGTACATAGTTTGAACGATTCAAATTTAAATGCTTTATTTTTCGATCATATTATGAACTGATATTATTTATTGCCAGGTTGTTTAATTGGTTAGATTTTTTATTGTGTTTTAATAATGTGATACCAACTGCTTTTAAATGTATTTTACGGAATCATTGTAAAGGTTCGCTCACACTGGACAAAAAAAAGAAAACAGCAATAAAAAATTAAATCTCTCGAGCGTTCCAAATTTGAATATTCTTGCGTGCATTTCACATTATGAGTTTCTCGCCGTACCTTGGAAGGAATGACTTGAGGCATGCAACCGCTGTGCTAAGAAAGTGAATTGTTCCCCCTCCTTCTTTTTTACGACGACGCCGAATGATAATATCTCGAGATATCTAAGCGTAACGAGATGTGCAGCTGAAATTAGATTTTTGAACGCGTCACCAGCCTTATTCTAGCAGTGGCGTAAATGTTGTTTACATTCCCATTCCAGTTTCGTATTTATTTCACAATGTAAGATACAAACACAATGTATCTATCAATGTTTGTATCTTACCGCTTCTTTACGTCCAGTAGAAAAGGACAAATGAGGCTATTATTTATAATTTAAGACTTCGACTGAAGGTGCTTCGTGGAATTTCAATATTAAATTTGAATCGTTCAAATTATGTTCATTCACACAGATTTTGTCACTAACTACTCGGCATCTTCAGGCGTTCAAGTGAACGGATGAACTTAAGTTAAAGCTTATCAAATGAATGTTTCGTGTTTATATAATAAATAAATGTATCATTGAGCTTAAATCCATTGCTGGCGAAAAGGATAAGCTCGTGGGAAGGCCACAGATTTGAGTAGTGAGTAGTTTTAAGAATTATATTTATTTGTTTGTCGGAAAAGGTTTTATGATTATATTTATATTATTTTCAAACCTGGTTCATTCCAAAATTTATAAACATGAAACATGAATGTAAATTGGTAAATAAAAATAAATTTTGAAAGTATTTTTTAGAAAACATGGCAAATTAATGTTAGACTAAAAATTCTTTTGAAATGTATATTGTTTTACAAAATGAAATTCAATCTTAATTTTTTAACCATTTTGTAATAAGCCGTGTTTGCAAATAACACCCTCAAATCCCCGACTTTATTGAATTGAAATTTACTTGATAGAACTGCGATGTAATAAAATGAAAAATATTAAAGTATTTAGGTTCTAAAAATATTATGTTATATGTGATTAATAGCTATTTTGGCTTATCATATCACCCTTATCATAATTCTTATAATTATTACTATAATAAATATCAAACAATGTCTATTATAAAATAAATATATGGACAATAAGCATTGTTGTGCATTGATCCAATGCCACATTGAGCGGTCGCCACTGACTATATGTATACATAGAACAGAAGAATTATGATAAGGGCATAATATGCCAAAATAGCTATTAATCACATATAAAATAATATTTTTAGAACCTAAATACTTTGATAATTGTTCACCTTATTATAATCAATTTTTATTAAATTCAACTCTTTTTTTACACAACTTTTATATTAAAAATGAACTTTTACTTAGTTACCGCCGAATTCATCGACAATAATGTGTTTGCAAAACGTCACAAAATATTATTTTTACTTAAACATTTCACAAACTTTAGTTATAAATTAAGAACGTCAATAGATAGGTGAAACAACTATTCTGAATTTGAATTTAATTATATTTTTTATTTTATTTTTACCATGTCCGCTCCCAATATGGAGCATATGGACTCCTAATGGAGTTTATCCAACAATTGAGTGTTTCTACGAGAACTGCCTGTTACTGAGTTGCTCAACCTCTCTTTTTCCAAAGAGAGGAGAATAGAATGAAAGGGCTAGGACATGACTAGTGGTTATCTAATCGCTCGTGGGAGAGGGGAATTCAAGACAGCACATACATCCATGCCTTTGTACAGAAATTCATAAACCGATTGAAAAATCAATTTATCAAACTGCCCGTACTGGGATTCGAACCCGTGACCTCCGTAGCCGAAGCCAACGACGTTGACCACTCAACCACTTAGACGTCTTACTGTATATAATCGTTTTTTTAATTTTAATATGTCATTAGAAACCAGATTTATTATACATAACAAAATATAATAAATTTGATCTATGGACAAGAAAGTCTGGAAAAAAAATAATTACAGTGCAAAATTCAAGAAATCTTAAAAATTCTTCAGAAAGCAAGAGAATATCTCTTAATTAATGAACGGTGAACATTCAGAAGCTGTCATGTGTGCTATCATATATTAAAAAAAAAACACATTTTTCATCGATATTTAAACTAAGTAAACATATTTTGTCTTATATAATACATAACAACATTTATCAGACGTGTCAAATCAAATATTTAAAATGGAAAGCACTGTAAGATAAATCTAAATTGAAATTTGTTTACTCCATCACTAAAAAAGTACAATATGTTTCTACACAAGCTTTTTCTACAAAAACTGTATTCACTCTTTGCTCGATCTCTCTTTTTCGTCCGTGTCGCAGTGGTTAACGTCGTTGACTTCCGTGACAGATCTCACAAGCTCGAGCCCTATTACTAACAGCATTTTATCAATCGATTTCTCGATCTCTGTTCAAAGGCATGAGTGTTTGTGCTGTCTCGAAATTTCCTCCCACCCTTACAATCCTAAAATGAACGTAGCGAGAATGATAATTAACTACTGGTCCTGTTTCAGATCTATCCTTTTATCCTTACTCTCTTCAAAAAAGAGAGATTGGGAAACTGAAAAGAATCTGTTGTTGTAGAAAATGTTTTTGAGATTTCTCCATTAAGAAGCCAAAAGTTTTACATTGGGAGCGGACATGAATTAAACATATATTATATCAGGGTTTCTCAATTTGGGCCACAGCGTGCTCCTAGGGGGCAACAGAGTTTTTTTAGGAGAGCCACAGTACAGCTTAAGGGGGGGGGGGGCAAGTGTAAATTGTTTTGTGACTTTGGATTCGAAATTCTTAGAAGAGCTTAACAAAAACAAAACCTCTCACGTGTTCATTTTGGGAAATTCGCAAATTCGTGGATTTTTTGAGTCGAAGTTTCTGTTAAATTTGAAATTATGGGAAGACCTACAAAAAAAATCCTTATAAAACTTATACTTCAATAGTACAAAACAGGTATGGGGGACACAGGCCCAAAAAGGTTGAGAAACACTTTTATATTATGTGTTATGTAATCGTATTTCAATCAAAAGTTTTTGTCTCATAATTCTTTCCATTTCTTCTGCCTACTCTTTCTATTCCTTTCGGAGTAATCACTTTCATTAAAAAATCTACTCTATTTCAAATCTTGAATTTCCATAATTAATGCAAAAAATATTTCAGTTACGACATTCCACGCGTGAGTTTTCATTGAACAGGTCTGCCTACATTTACCTTCCATGAAAATTGTGAAAAGTTGAATTGGTTTGGATGAATGGCAGCACGTGAGAGCTGAAGATTTTTTTTAAGCAGTGTTCTATTATAATGTCTAAAAATTTTTTTTTTTATCCATACGGCTTGTCAACCCAAAATTTGGCATATACGCCTGCAAGACTTGCTTCCATTTACGACAAATTAACGCACCGGAATTTTTTTCTAAATATTTTGTACATAAGATATCAAATTTAATTTTATATTAAAAATTAGCTAAGTCCATCGAAATCATTTTACTTATTATTATTTCACATTTTCTCAATATATTGATAATTATTAATATAGCGTTCTCCTTCTGTAGTTTTTCTATATAGCGATTGCAGATGTAATTATGATGTAATAACTGTGAAAGAAGCCACTTTGCAGCACTCACTTCATGTTCGCTGTACAAAAACTGCTATTGAAACTTACAGATGGTATTCTATCATGCAGGACAAATAGGTTAAGCCAAAACTAATAGAATATTATTTGGTCTGAAATTGTAATATTAACTGTTTTCAAATGAGACACGAACATGAATTTCAACAATTAATATTAATTTTATAATTCTTAAGAGTGGTGGAGGAACAATGTAAATGATTTAAAAACCGTTTTTTACACGGTAGAAACATTCAATAAAAAACCGCTTAAAAAAATATTATTCATAGAAAAATTTAATATTAATAAATTTAATTTTATAAAACCGTGTTACATGAAATAAGAACAGTTTAGAAAATTCTGTAAAAAAGGATTATAATGAAATTTAAATGAAAGTAAATTATACAAAATATTATTTATAATATATCTTTTAATGAAGAAAAATAATAGTGTCCATCGCTACTTGATTAAATTCAAGGACTTTTATGAGGAACTGAAGATAAGGGGCTTTCACCGCTAGAAACTTCTGAGACGTTTTTTAATGTGTTAGGATCTAATGAAACCTTATGTTTGTTATCACTGTCGTGTGTTGTTAAATGTATTGTTATTAGGAAATCCGTTATCTGCTTCTGAGTCTATTCTGTTTCTGGGAACCGTGTTAGAACAAATAATTCGTGTAAAAATATATTATTCGTTTTTTTTTTAATTTAAATAGACAGTGATATTTCATATTACAAATTACTTACAATTAATAAGTTGTTGACAGTTCTAGCTGCATCATTATAAATGATAAATATATATTGGTGTGTTACTTTTGAATGTGAGCAGATTCTTTCTGAATTGATGCTAAGCAAGGTGGACGCCAGGCTTAATAAGAAAAGTTAAAAGTCACATTAAATGGGACTTTTGAATTTTCCCCAGCAGCCTTACATTACGATTCTCATAGTTTTTGAATAGTAAGTGCAGTTTCATTCGAAACTTGAAGTTAATGACTGTTCCAATAATTCTCTCTTTCATACCATTCTAAAAACTATCGCAATTTTATGTTGGACTTCCGTGGAGAAAGTTCCGAGTGCTTTTGATAAATTTACTTTTTGTCGCAAAGCTTTTCTTATGCTTCAATAATGCACGCTATCGAATTACATTTCTACAACACAACTTTAATTTATTTTAATGTTTGAAAGGCAATTAAACAAATATTGTAAAATATAATTATCTCGAAAAATATTTGACTGTATATAATGTATCATAACACTTTCACCCAGTGTCAGAAACGACTTTAAAAAACGCCAAATCACGCGGATGTCACTCTTCTTTTGAACGTATAAATTTCTGCGGTAGCCAACTATTGGTACACGAGAAATTAGCCATAGTTTGCAGAATAATTTGGATACTTGTTTTCAATTTTCACCTCATTATATTGCACGCTATAAGCCTAAGACCAAAAGCAGTTCTACTGGACGATGCTCTATAGATTATATTTTTCTTTTAAAAACTTACGCAACGTATAAACACATTTTATAAGTCGTCGAGTCCATGTAACAGTGGTCAACGTCGTCGGCTTCCAAGCCAGACCTCACGATTTCAAACCCGGTACGAATAGGATTTTGTCAATGTTTATGATGTCTAAAAATTCCACACGACTCCACACTTCCACAGCCTTGATATATACTGTAGAAACAAGGGCTTGTCGGTTTTCAAAAACCGTTTTTTGTCTAAATTTGTGACATTCGAAAACCGGTTTTTCAACATCGTAACCGGCTGTGCCGAATTTTCTTTAAACGATTCTATAAACAAAAGGACAGAAAATTTGGGTATTTTATTTGATGGATTAAAGACCATATGCTCCACATCATTGGCCAGCGAAAGGGCATTTTCGATATCAAGATATTTTGTTACAAAACGATCAGTGGACGTTTTGTGCTTTCTTACCAAACAATTTATTGTTGCCTATTATTATGTATTTAAATCAACAACATAAAAGAATGTACTTTTTCTCGCTATTTTCATGGAATTATCCATTTTTTGTAAAACTTCGAAAACCGGTTTTATCCGGACAATATTGACATTCGAAAACCGGTTTTTTCAAATGTCGGTTTTTGTATAAGCCATAGTAAAAACGATATCAAAAAACAAACTACCATTAATCATCGTAAAATTAGTGCAAGTTTTTATTTACCATTTCATATTTAAAATGTTAGTTTTATAGAAAAAAAAAGTTGGCGACCACTGCGCGAGACGACTTAATATTATGTAGTACACAAAGATCGCAAATGGCATCTGCCAACACTGCCAACAGAATGCCTAACTTAGTAAGTTTATTTACGATGTTTACGCGTTAGAGGGCAGACGCGGAAATATTGCGACATTATTTTCACTTATCGAAAGTTTTTCTAAAAGCAGCACTTACGCAACGTAAATTATTGTTAAGCCCCAGCAGCTTGAGTGTGTGGCTCTTACTTTATGTAAATACTATACTATACGTAGAGTAATCTAACATACTACCCAAGTAAAACCGGTTCGGCGATTCTTCCGTTCACGAATTCTCTGTACTCCGATTATTCCTACTATCTACTGGGAATTTTCGACAATACATTCCACCAGAGCTGTGGAGTCGCGTAAAAGAAAGACGACTCCGACTCAGAGGAATTTTTTCGATATTTTCATTTTAACTGATGTATATGTATACCATCAGATCATCTTTAGTCAGCCAAGCATGAAATGTCAACGCTTTTAACTGTTTGATTAAATACAGATCATTGAATATATTTTTCAAAAACAATTCGAGCCGTTCATTTTTCACGACTCGAAAAAATTCGGAAAAAAGTGTTATTAAAATTAAAGATTTTTCTCCTCAATTAAAAAAAAATAAAAAACTACATTATAATTTAGAAAATCGTTTTAAAAGGGCAATAGTGTACACCCAAAAAATTAAACTTTTTATTACCATTTGAGAGATTGCCATATACGGAGACTTTTATGTGGGACTGAATATACATTGCTTTCATCGCTATAAATGTCAGACACGTCTAACGTGTTAGCACCGAATGAAACCTTTTGTTTGTTTTGACTGCCTTGTGTTATTAATTTTTTTGTGACTAAGAAATCTATCATATGTGTTTTTTATTTCTGGAAATCGTATTAGAACAAATAATTCGTGTAAAAATGTAATATTTGTTATTTTTACGGAACCGTGTTATTTCAAGTTCGTTTAAAAAATAGTTGAATGTATATTTGTAAAATTAATTAGTGCAGAAGCAAATAAAAATCGTGTTCCGAAACTGGTCATGATATAAAATATAATTATTATATTAGAAGGCAAGTGGTATTTTAGAAAAAAAATGTTTGATGCGTTGTAATATTTTACACGTCTTAAAGTATCATAAAAGTGATGTAACCTCACTTAATACACATTGCAATAGTGTTAAAAATATGCAATCATCAAAACACCAAATAAAGAAGTGATTGTACTTCCCAAGTCCAAGAAAAAAGTTTTACCATTTTACTAGTTGGCTCACATCACCTCTCGAGGGCTCATATAATTGGCAGTGTACACTAATTTATGAGTGTGTTATATATTATATATACATGGTTGAATGAATCAGTAATGGGATATTAAAAAGCATTCAACTCACATATTGTTACTATATTGTTTTTGTAAAACAGTACGGATATGGTAATCAGTTTTAACTCTCGCGGCTCGGAGACTAGAAAAATACTTAGCAGGCGATGGGGGTCTTTTTTGACCCCAGTGGTTTCCTCATTATTGGCCTTATTCTTATGAATTTCAAAAAAAAAAATAGTCTACGGGCTTTAAAATATCTCTCTGCATCTTTCCTCATAATTTTTTTTATAAAAATCTGTGGTTTTTTTAATAAATAATCATATTTTAAGTTGCGCGTAAAAAAGACGTCATGTCAGCACACATATGAATTGACTACTGAAGAGTGTCTCAGCGTTCCAAATTATCATACGAACAATCGTTATCGCGGGCGCTAATCAGCTGATAAGCGTTATCGCGTATTTATATAAACTACAAAAGGTCCAAAAAACTATGATATAAGAATACCTTAATTATAAACATTGTATCACCCATATTAAAATAGATATTTATGAAAATGTTGGTATTGGGGTCGCATTTCTTGAGCTTAGAAACGGAAAAGTTGAATGCATCAGAAAGTGAGTTGTTATTATAGGATTCTGGTGAACCCCTCAATTATCTGGCTTTACGAAATCAGTGAACTGGTTTCTTCAAATCCATCGATGTGTATCAAAACAAAGTTAAATATAGACAGCTTGTTAACTCACATAATATGAACCGTGATATTATTCTGAATGCATTGTTTTTAACACATTCTTTTTATATTAAAATACAATTATGTGATGTCATATTGAGTTAAAGTTTTTAAACTCACTAGGCTAAGTAATGAATTTTGGAAGCGAGAGAAAAAGGGTATGTGTAATTTTTTCTAAGGAAACTTACATGATATGTTTTTAAGTATGAGCAAACATAAAACGTAGCAGTGAAAAACATTCTGAATTTAATTTAACTTTTATATTATAATGGGCATTTAAAAAGTTTCTAACTTTGTCTATCACGTTTTTTTTTTGACTAGCCAGTGATAAATTGAAAAATAGTTTTCCTTCAGCTGGTACTCATTTTTTAAAGTGAAACGTACGAAAGGTTATTTTTTTATACTCTTCAGTAATTTGTCAAGGCTTTTATATTTCACTTGCTATACCCTATTATAACGATAAAAATAGCCTTTGTAGTCTAGTGATAAAAGCTTATAGTGATTTTTTTTTTGTTTTTTAATTTAACATTTGAAGCGTGAATGTTTATGATTTAGGATCAGAATACCGGACGAATTTATTATCAATACCGTTATTGCATTTTAAACACCGATAGTTTAAAAAAAAGTTTAAATAAACTGTATATAAAAATCGGTATTTCGAGATGAAATATTGACATCAAAAAAATATTTCACAATAATGAACGGGTGATTTCCACAAATTACTCATGGCTTCTTAAAATAATATTTTTTACACATTTATGGTTTCATCGATTTTGTAGCCTGAAAATATCGATAAAACCTTCAACAGGTTTAAAATATTTCATTTTATCAATTTTATTAAAATATGTGAAGGTTTTTTAAACATTAAAAATTCTCATCAAGCTTAATTGTATAGGATTTAAAATGATTGACCGATAATACATTAAAAAAACTACTTTTGCTGTAGTGCCAAATTTAGTACATATTGCAATAGCTTAAAACAATATTATCAATATCTATGTATTGAATTTTTCACATATCTAATACCAATCAATACATAGCAGTAGCGGCCGGTCAATGTGGCATTTTATCAATGTATCCCTTGTATATGCAGGGGCGGCGATATTTCATGAAATAATATTCAAAAATAACATTTATACCATTCCCTCATTTTAAATTCAATTAAATAAAATACATTTTTTTATTAACCCTCAATAGTGCTGTAGTAGTGTTATATAATTGTCATGATTCACTCCCGTTTGCTTGATGTGTAGCAGATACACAGCTCAGGAGCTTGTGCTTTTTTTGCATAGTAAGGGAAGGGTTAAATTAAACATTTTTTTCTAAAATATTTATTACAGAAAATAATTTAAAATGAGTGAATGGTATAAATGTTATGTTTGAATATTATTTAATGAAATATAACCGACCCTGCATATACAAGGGGTGCATTGATCGAATGCCACATTGACCGTCTGCCACTGCATACATGTAACATACAGCTATAACTTGTGGAAAGAAAGACTAATTAAGAAATGATTTCCAAAATAAAAAACTTGTACGAAAACATACTTTTTTTAGCATTGCATAAAATTCTCATTTAGTCAGAACTCAAATGATTAGAAAAAAAGTCAAAAAATCTGTCACTGTATAATATATTATACTTTTCTCGATAAAAACTTTAAAACGAAAAGTTTGGCCGGAAAAGAATATTTATCGCTTGTAAAATTTTATTTACTCTATTGAAAAAATAAAACACTCATTTGTACTAATTCTATTTTTATTTTATATGATCAGGATAGGTTTCGCTCACGATCATATAAAATACAAGTACTGACAGTGAACACCTTAAAAGTGATTTAAGTTACTCGTTACAGGTGCTATTTTGGTCATGTTGCCCACGCTTAGTAAATGATTTATCGACTACATATATAGAATGAAATACAGTATTGTGATTGTGTTATCTAGAACTGCTAGCCATGTGGTGATTAGCTTTAAGTCAAAGCCGATAATTCGATTTGAAGCTCATAGGCAATCGGGCATAGATGATATTATCAAATTAGAAATTTGTCATGCAATTTACGTTACAAAGGACAAGTGTGTACATTGGAAATTTATATTATGCTACAAAGACGTTTGACTGAAATAGTGACACGCGAGTCCTTTGGTGTTAATTTTTTGTTTCTGGAGGGAGTTATTAAAGAATTAAATAACAATTTATCATAATGCATTCCAAAAACTATACCGAAATAAATGCACGATTAAATCGCCACTGCTGTATTTTATATTCGCTCCCAATGTGGAGCATATCGTCGTCTAAAAGCTGTCTGTACGTACTGGGAAGATTTAAAAAAAATTAGGACTTAGATTTTATGCAATGCTATGTTATATTTTAAGAGGCGCTCAAGAATTGTATTTTGTAAGACAGACATCTCACCACAAACAACACTAACATTATTGAAGGAAAATGAAACTTTCTAACAACAACAAAAAACACTTAAATATTTTTTAGATTTCTCGGTAGAGTTCTCATGCGACGATATTGGACTTCTGATCGAGTTTATCTCAACAAAATTGTTTCGAGAAGAACTAGTCAGAAGTTCAACATTTGTTTTTTTTTCAAAGAGCTTATGGATAGAAAGATAAAACTAGGAGAGGACTAGTGGTTAGCTAACCGCTCCTTCTATACCCCGTTTTTAGGAAAGGATTAGTGGGGGGGGGGGGTATTTAAGACATTACATTCATACATGCCACTGAAAATGTTTGTTTAAACTTTAAACGGAAATCAAATCCGTAACTTCCGTAACCGAAGCCAACGACGTTGACCACTTGACCACGCAGCCGAATCGTTTTTTTTACACGGAGTTGGATATACAGAAATCAACAAACTCTGGATAGTGTTTTGAATTAATTTTCGGCTTAGTATAATTGTTTTTCTGATCTATTGTGGAATTTACAAGTGTATTAAAGAAGAAATATTTTTTAAAAAATATATATTTATCATTATGGTAAAAATAAATCCTCACAGTGGTACTGGGCTTACTATTTTTTTTTATCAGAATGTAAAAGGTGTTCACTGTCAATACTTTTTGGAAAGACATATTTATATGCAACTCTCAAGTAATATATTAGTCGGATTGAATAGGAAGTCTATCCCGTAATTTATTACAGAAGAATTTTATCATTTCTGTCAAGGTATAGTTTATGGAGATACCCACATTACAAACCGTGTATTTACCTCACATATTATCATAGTCACTTTTTTTAATGAAATAAAAAATATTTGTATTTATGATATTTATGTTTTAACCTCTCTTCTGAAAAAAAAATGAAATCACTGTTATTTGTTTTATGAAAATTACTTTTTTAATTTTTTTTCAAAAATTTTACGTAACAAACTATTTTATAAAACTGTCGCTTTGAAAAAATATACTGAACATTAAACGGAAAATCAATATCAAGAAAAGAAAATACTGAAATATAAAATTTGAATTTAAATGAAAATTAATATAACCACCGCTTTGAAATCTATTTAAGTTCTATAAATACTCCATTTATATATTTTAATAACCCTTTTGAAGTGGATCAAGATTCTAGGTATTCAAATAATATTCGTCGCAGATGTTTATCACTAAATGCAGCGCTTCCAAAGTGGTGATCCGTGTTAAAATATTTTTTTTAATATATGTATATATTCTGAACATCCACAAAGTGAAGCAAAAAGAATGTATTTTGTGTCTCAAAATTATACAGTACATTTCAAACATATATACAGAGAAAGAAAACAATGGGAAATTGATTCCACACATTAATCGAAAAAATCTCATTTTTATAAGTCGCAAACATTAGGTTAAGTAATTCTTCTTTTTTTATTGTAAATTTTATTTAACATATTTTTTAACATAACACCAGAAATGCGTTTTTTAAACGAATATAATAATGATATTGATTTTCGTATCGAGAGCGATTAGCTAACCACTAGTCTTGTTCTAGTCCTATCCTTCTATTCCTAATCTCTTTTGAAAAATAGAGGTTGAGCAACTCGCCCCCTGTGTGGTCAAGTACTCAACGTCGTTGGCTTCGGTTGCGGTGGTCACGGGTTCGAATCCCAGTACGGACAGTTTTATAAATTGATTTTTCAATCGATTTATGAATTTCTGTTCGAAGGCATGGATGTATGTGATGTCTTGAATTCCCCCTCCCATATATCCTATCCTATGAACTGGGCGTATCGAGAGCGATTAGCTTACCACTAGTCCTGTCCTAGCCCTATTCTTCTATTGCTACTCTCTTTGGAAAACGAGAGGTTGAGCAACTGAGTCACAAGCAGTTCTGTTAGGAACACTTCTGTTGAGATAAACTCCATTAGGAGTCCATATGCTCCGCATTGGGAGCGGACAAAATGCAAACAAACATATATGTGAATCGTTCAAACTATGTACATTCTCACAAATTTTGTCATTAACAAGTTAATGACAAAATTTGTGAGAATGTACATAGTTTGAACGATTCAAATTTAATATTGAAATTCCACCAAGCACCTTCAGTCGAAATCTTAAATTATAAACATATATGTATTATAGCTTTGTATTATTTATTCAAACATATTCATGTCGAATCTAAGTAAGTAGTAGAAATTAATTTTATCTAGGGCTGTAAAGTTGCTTAAAAATAAAACGGTTTCGACTCCGACTGTCTTAAAATTAAAGCTCAACTTATACTTCGACTCTTAATTCAGTTTTTTAAAAAAATGGTGAGAAATATTTTTCCTCGCTCAAAATTTTCTTCACTCTTTTTTACCAATCAACTCGACGAATTGGCTAATTTTCGACTGTATTTTACTTACTAATAAATATTTTATGTTCTTGCTAATTATGACTTTCTAGCTGAATTCCTTATATCGGAATTTTATCTTATTATCTCGATAAAGAATCGAGAAATTTTTCTCCGATTTTTGTTATCTTTGAAAATACCGTATATCGACTGTGGAAAGGAAAAAGAACGTAACCCACACATATCAAATTTTAAAGGAGGCGCAAAAAACGTGTTTTGATGATTTTGGGCTATATACAAATTATGAATTATACACAACCTTTAAGTGCACGGAGGCTTCTAAACTGGTGTTTAATTGATAAAATCTAATATCAATTTAAGAATTTTTCTAGGAAAAACCTTTACTTTAGTCTTTTTTCTTGGATTTAATTTTCATCTTTCTCAAACTTAAAAGCTAAATTTAGATACTAATTCGGCATTTGCAGATTGCATTCGTTTGATAGAACGTGTATCAAGCTTGATACATTGTGATTAGGGTATCCAATCCCGGACCCTTTTTCCAATCCCGGACATCCCGGGATTGAGATTTTCTCACCGAGGAATTTGAAATCCTTAAGTCGCTATACTTTTTCCCCGATTGTCACAGAACCTCGTTTTTTTTTTAACTCACCGAGGAATTTGAAATCCCCGATTTGGTATACTTTTTCCCAGATTCTCGCAGAAACTCGTTTTTTTTTTTTAGCTTGAATCTTGAATTTGCCAATTTCGTGTAAATTTTCGGGAACGGGATCCCGGGATTGGATGCCCTAATTGTGATTATCGAAAAAAGCTGTTTTGAAAAAACTGTGTGTTAAGTCCTTTTTCCTTTCCACAGTCGATATTTATTAAATAAATAAATTGTTTCTAATGTTTTCGAACATCTAATACTTTTTTAGGCTAAGTAGCATGTAATTACGCCAATTTCTTTCATAACGGTTTGTATACACAAGCAATTTAAGCTTGATTTGGAGTTGTTTGTTTCCGACTCCGACTCTGATTTATCAAATAATCTAAGCGAAAAATATGTCATTAAGGTTTGAGAAACGCTATTTTTGCGTGGTCAGAAAGAGAGGGCGGAGAGAAATGAGTTTGTAATCGCTTTTGGGAAGTCCTTTATGAGTTTTACCCATCTAGGCTTTGGTCAACTGTCCTCCAAGGCTACCTCCCATGATGCCACGAAGGCTAGAAAATGAATATTTGATAAAATGATAACATCAGTAAATTTAGTTTTCAATAACACCGTTAAATTTTTGAATTTTGGGAAATGCGTATCGCTCAATACATTTTTCTTATATTATAATACATACAAAATGTTGCACCTCTTTTTTTACGCTATGGCAAGTAAAAAAATGTTATTCTGAAATAATTGAAATTACAGATTCATACCGTCTTATCACAACATGATTATTTAAAAAAAAATCATGACTGATTGCTTTCCTTCGGTATATACATATGTTATGGATATATTATAACTAAAACACTTAATTTCAATTCAACGTTGTTTCAACTTTATTCTATAAACACCCATACCTCGCTATACGGCCGCTCTTTATACGGCATTTCGCTATTACGGCCCTTTTCAATTAAGGCACGTTTTCGTTTTTCGGCCTAAAATGTTTCGCTATAACGGCAAAAAAAACTTTTTTTCGATGTCGATGTGAATGTTTTATGTACATACATATTTATTACTGATTGTTGCAAAATTGGAAACAATTAGGGACATTATTGGTACTTAATTACATACGTATGTGTGTATAAATTAAAAAAAAATAGTATGTATTTTTTTTTACTTATTTTATAATTTCATTCATCGAAAAAATTATCGATTTCGGAGACTGATAAAAAGAGATGCCGAAAATCAATCACGCTAGAAACTAAACTAGAAGTATAACGTCGTATGCTGGAGAGAAAATTGTTGAAATTTGCAAGGCAATTGGACTTGTGAAATCTACCATTCAAACTATTTGCGATAAAAAAGAAGACATTAAAACATATTTGCAATCTGCTGCACCTCTAAATGTCTCGAGATTAACACGCCATAAGATGAAATGCATTTTGAATGATAAACCATGTAACATATTTAAAATAATTGGAACCGATCCCATTGAATTTGTATGAATTTTTATTCGAATAATTGATTCCTTATACTTCGCTTTGCGGTCAAGTTTTGTGGAACGTATCTAGGCCGTAAAGCGAGGTATGGGTGTATATAATTTACTCTTTATAAATAAATCACTTAATCTTATTAATCAAAATTATATCGATATGAGTATCGAGGAGTTTCTACTTGGCTGTCGACCTTTCGATTTGAACTCTCAATTTGAACTGGCGAGAAAGGAAAAGGATATCGGCTTAGTTGAAAAGTTTATTGTTACAAGTTGTCATAGATAATTTAACACAGCACTCTATGCTATAATGTTGTGTAAACATAACATATTAAAGAAGGCATTAAATTCAAAATCATATAGGCATTATATAAAAAAAATAAAGTACACATTTGTACTAACTCCCACTTTTACTTAATAAGATCAGGACCGGATTCGAAGCTGGTCCTGATCGTATTAAATGAAAGCGGGAATAAGTACAAATGTATACTTTATTTTTTTAATATAGATAGCTAAATGTGTATTCATATTTTACCCAGCTCAGTTATCTAACAAAAATCGTCATTACTATTCAGAAATTTCTTTTTCAAGTAATGGTATAAAAAACTACGAATTTCATTAGAACCACTTTTCTCAGTCACTTATTCAATTAGACTTATGAAAGTCTTTGACAGAATTAATAATGATTTTTTTAACCCTCCTGCATTATTAACTCAAAATGAGATATTTTTACTAGTAAATGTTTCAAACTTAGGGTGCGATATATTTCGCACGATTTCAAAGACATTGCGCTTTTTTTGACATACTTGTGTTTTAACAATTGTAAATTTCTATGTATATAATAATAAATTGAAAATTTACATTCCTTTATTCCATAACGAAGGTCTAATATAACTTTTTGATTTTAAAAAAGTACCAAATTTAAAATAAATATAGCAACATTAAACAATATGAAGGTATTTATTGATTTTTTCTATGAAAATTATACTGCATATAGTAAGTTGATAGCTATTTCGGCTTTGCGCTATCGTAGGAACTTTGTTTAAGCTTAAGCTTAGATTCAATATTAGTTATACTATTCTTATATAGTTAACGAAATCAAAACGAATGCAAAGCGATTCGGTGCGGCACGAAAATATAAAAAAGTCTCCGCCGCTATAGAGTGTTGTATGTGACATAAAGCACGGCGCGATCAGTTACTATGATTACAGTATGATTACAGTTACAGTTTCTTCAAAACAATCACAATGTATCAAACTTGATACACGTTCTATCAAAAGAATGCAAGCTGCAAATGCCGAATTAGTATCTAAAATTAGCTTTTATGTTTGAAAAAATGACGTTGTAAAAAATTTGTTTGGTGGTTATCTTTCAATATTTATGTCGCCCTAATACAAATCCACGAGTTTAACCGTTTTTTGATTTGCGAGGTGCGTTGTTTACAATTTGCTAGCAATACAAAAAAACTTTATTACATATTTCCAATTTATATAAATGATAGTGATTTAAAAAAGTCATGATAATGAATACTATTTAATCTGAAGGCATACGATAGCTGACAATAACATTAAATAGCATTTTAAAAAATCTTTCCATCACCGTGATGAATTATTAGCATCCGTACATCGATGCAATTTTACAACGGTTGACGATTTTAAAGTTATTTTTGGTGAAATGACATAACATTTGTATATCGACTGTGGAAAGGAAAAAGGACGTAACCCTCAATTTTCCAAAACAGCATTTTTCGATAATCACGATGTATACAACTTGACACACATTCTATCAAAATGATGGAAGCTGAAAATTCCGAATAAGTATCTAAGTTTAGCTTTTAAGTTTGAAAAAGATGACCTTGTAAAAATTAAAACCAAGAAAAAGGACGGAAAAAAAGTTTTTTCTAGACAATTTCGTTAATTAATATTATATTATGTCAATTTAACACCAGTTTAGAAGTCTCCGTGCACTTCAGGGTTGTGTATAATTCATAATTTGCATATGTCACAAAATCATCAAAACACGTTTTAGCGCCTCCTGTAAAATTTGGTATGTGTGGGTTACGTCCTTTTTCCTTTCCACAGTCGATTGACTTTTAATTTTTTTAAAGCCACATTCCAATCGTGTTCTCAGTGACTTCGCCCACGTAAAATGTAGCCTTAGTAAATTTGGTCCCCGTTTTAAGCGGTTTCGCTTTGAGAGGAACTTTACAGCACTTATTACTTTCGTGGGTACTATTTACAACAAGGACTACGGTAGGTACGTATACTAAGAAATTTTAAAACAGATCTCAACAGTGAGCTTATTTTTGACCGCTAATACTTCAGAATAAATCACTTTTAGTTTTATTCCCGCTTAAATAATGTCTGAAATTTACCTCCTCGATTCATGCTCGCCGGATACCTGTACAAAGACCAAACAATAACCGTTTTCTTGGTGCGAACTTCCACCCCTGACCTGACAAATCAAAATAAACATTTCACTTATCGGCCAACATCTTACAATATTTCTGCCAACCTAATATCAAGCCATGAAAAATGTCAACCGGTTTTAATTTCCGTGGTGCGTATAGGAACGAAGAATGCATGGCCTAGCACAGCGTTTCCCAAATGATGGGTCGCAGAGAGCAAAATGCCGGGTCGCCAATTTCCTAAAACAACGTTCCTTTTACAGTGAACGTAGAATCCGAGACTCAGATATGAATTCAATAATTGAACTCTCGTGTGATACGATACTCAAAAACATCTTCGACAGAATACCAATGATGGATTTCATGAATATCCAGTTTTAGCACAAAAAGCGATACAATTTCTAATGCTTTTTGTCACAACTTATAAGTGTGAAGCGGGCATTTCAACATTGGTTTTCTGAAAAAATAAATGGAGAAAACGATTGGAACTGGAACTGGATCTAAAAATAAATGTATCATCCTTTTCTCCAAGCCTGAAGCTTTTGGATAACAAGAAACAGCTGTGCACCTGTCATTAATAAATTATTGGTACATTTGATTTCTTTATAGGTTTATAATAGTAAATTGTTTTGTATTGTGACATATAAAGACTGTAGGGACATAAATATACTGTTTTTTTTATTTCACCTATAGGGCGGTAGTACAGGCAATAAAGTTTGGGAAACGCAACTCTAACCAATGTCACAAATAATAGTAATATCAGAAATCTCCCATTTTACCGTATCTTCTGAAACTGGTTGCCATGGTAACCGAAAAAAAAATACGTTAAAAATAAATTAAAAAATATTGTGTATCAAAAAGCATTTCAGTGAACAGTATTAAAACACATATTTCTTGACTGGCATTGCAATTTGCAACGTATGTCGAGTACTCGCTAGTTGTTTATAAAATAGAATAACACATACTTACTACAGAAAATAATTTGAAAACTATTGCAATATTTTTTTGTCCGTTTCATTTTGTAATAAAGTTATGTATTAAAAAACAATGCAAATCGGTAAACTTTTATGTTCTTAACTTTCTGTGATCCTAATTAATATGACAAATAATAATAGTGTACCATTCTCATACTACACTAATGATTTATTTAGATATTGCATCAAATTCATTTGCACTGTTTCCCTATGTATGAACAAGCATACTAAGAAAAGCGATTTCATTCTCTTGAAAAATTATCCGTTAGTCCAACTATCACTTATGTCTCTCCTGATACCGAATGCACTCGTTGCTTTGTTTTATTTACTTACACCCCTGGCCATTCAATGCACACGGGTGTACTATCTAACTAAGAAAATCGATTTCATTTGTTTCAAAGTATGTAATCCGTTAATCTAACAATCATTTTATGCTCTCCTAATACCACCGACGTTCATTTCTTTGCTTTATTTACTTATTTAATTACACCCCTGGCCAGAAGCCACACACGAGTGTATTAACTAACTAAGAAAATCGATTTCATATATTCATTTGATTCAAAAATTATCCGTTAATCTAACAATCATTTTATGCTCTCCTGATACCACCGACGTGTCTTTCTTTGTTTTATTTACTTACACCCCTGGCCAGAAGCCACACGCCAAACACGTGTGTATTAATTACTAACTAGGAAAATCGATTTCATACATTAATTTGATTCAAAAATTATCCGTTAATCTAACAATCATTTTATGCTCTCCTGATACCACCAACGTGCATTTCTTTGTTTTATTTACTAACACCCCTGGCCAGAAGCCACTCGTCACACACGGGTGTATTAACTAACTAAGAAAATCGATTTCATACATTCATTTGATTCAAAAATTATCCGTTAATCTAACAATCATTTTATGCTCTCCTGATACCACCGACGTACATTTCTTTGTTTTATTTACTTACACCCCTGGCCAGAAGCTACTCGCCAAACATGTGTGTATTACTTACTACAGCGCTTTCCCACCTTTATGTTACTGCGCCTCCCTTTGAAGGAAAAAATATCTTCGCGCCTCCCCATACTTTATTTCATATAGTAATAAAGACACGTTTTATAGGGTAAATAAATATTTTGGACTGCTCGCGCCTCCCTTTGCAATGGCCCACGCCTCCCAAGAGAGGCGCGCCTCCCAGGTTGGAAATCACTGACTTACTATGAAAATCGATTTCATAAATTCATTTGATTCAAAAATTATCCGTTAATCTAACAATCATTTTATGCTCTCCTGATACCACCGACGTGCATTTCTTTGTTTTATTTACTTACACCCCTGGCCAGAAGCCACTCGCCAAACACGTGTGTATTAGTTACTAACTAGGAAAATCGATTTCATACATTAATTTCATTCAAAAATTATCCGTTAATCTAACAATCATTTTATGCTCTCCTGATACCACCGACGTGCATTTCTTTGTTTTATTTACTAACACCCCTGGCCAGAAGCCACTCGTCACACACGGGTGTATTAACTAACTAAGAAAATCGATTTCATACATTCATTTGATTCAAAAATTATCCGTTAATCTAACAATCATTTTATGCTCTCCTGATACCACCGACGTACATTTCTTTGTTTTATTTATTTACACCCCTGGCCAGAAGCTACTCGCCAAACATGTGTGTATTACTTACTAAGAAAATCGATTTCATACATTCATTTGATTCAAAAATTATCCGTTAATCTAACAATCATTTTATGCTCTCCTGATACCACCGACGTACATTTCTTTGTTTTATTTACTTACACCCCTGGCCAGAAGCCACTCGCCCGCCACCAACGGGTGTATTACTAACTAAGAAAATCGATTACATACATTCATTTGATTCAAAAATTATCCGTTAATCTCACACTGATTTGTGCTCTCCTGATACCACCGATATTAATTTCTTTACTTCAATTACTTAAACAACGAGTACACACGAGTGTACAAAGAAAAAGGTTATTATAATTTCTCATTAAGCAACAATAATTTATTTATTCAACCGTCAGTATTGTCTTCCTACTACCAACATTGTTCAAAAGAATTATTTCTCTATTTTGATTTGGAAACAGTAAGACATATAAATTTGTTTGGTCGCCTATGAGAATCAGACATTTACTACCTTTGCCGCAAGGAAAAATGAAATTTTAAATCATAATTCACATAAAAAATGATCCAAAGGTTAATACGGTTTTTGTCTTCATAAATTTGACGATAGTTGTTTATAATCAGATTTTATATTTGTGGCATTATATTCTAACATATTCAAACGAATAATACTTTTTTTTTTTACCAATTAACATAAAACTGGTTAGCTATCAACATGTTGTTAATAAATCTTAAATGAGACACAATATGCAGCCTGCAAACCACGGCCATGCATCCTTGCTATAATCGAACAAAGTTTCAAATGATCCCTTATTTTACAAAGAGCTAAATGCACTCTTAGATATGTTACGAAAATGTGTATTTTCACATATTGCTCTTATAATGTTCGTTCTTTGTTATATTATTACGATAAATCTGAATACCCAAATAATGTTTGGTATGATCAGAGTAACCGTTCAGTCAATTAAATGCAATTGTCACGAAATGAAAAGCACATGATCTAGATTCTAAACGTTAATAAACTATAAAACCTTAAAAGTTAAAAGATAAATACAGGTGGACCTCCACTTTCGCACACAATTGGTTCCTGAAAATGTGTACGAATGTTAAATGTTCGAAAGTAGAGGGATGTAAAAAAAACACCAAAAATTGTCCTTTAAAATTTTTATTTATCAAAATTTACTTATGTATTTGATAAAAATTATATTTTTTTAATAAACTTGTCAAGAATTAGTTGTATTTAACGCTTTTTTTTTTTCATATAGAGTTCTGTAACATGCAGTGCTTTTATGGATCGCCCTACGCACTTGTGATTTGCGTTCTCGACAGGAATCAAATTCTTCCATAATATTCAAAAATGTATGTAGATGAATAAAAGCTTCGTTAATATTTTTTATTGTTAAAGTCTTGATGATTTTTTCTGTTTCTTCTTACTCACTCTCATTTGTGCGAAAGTAAAATGTGCGAAAGTTGAGGTCCGACTGTAAACGTAAAATTTTCTTACCACGTTCATTATTATGATAGCTTGCACAATAAATCAAAATGATAATAAGTAACACATAAGAAATATAATAACATATTAAAAAGATTGTCCTTTCAGATCATCACTCAATTTGCTAGAGTGAGTCTTAATTAATTAATAAAACGTAACAATTCAAAAAACTGTCAAACGTTATAAAATGTTCACATTTATTGTGAAAGCTTTATTACATACACATCTCTAAAATTATGTATAACAATTGCACCACAAATCTGCACTTGAATCAAAGAAGAATATTAAAGTTAGTGAGTAGATCTTGAATGTATAAAAAAACATGTCAACGAATTGCGTAGTTAAAAAATAAAACATTAAATTAGTATACACGTTTTATGTTTTACGACACTTGTAAAGGCAGTGAGCTATGTTTTGTTTTTAATTTGGATCAGCATTTTCCGGCGGGCTCATGGCCAATGGCTATTCATCAATCAAAATGAATCACTTTTTCGATCCGCTGTCAAATATATACTGTGTTTGATTTCCATCACCAAAAAATATTTTGTAAGCGTCATTGGTATAAAGAATAACCAAAGAGTTACTTTCTTTATGCGAGTTGATTTGTTAGTTTTACTGTCGATTATATTTTTCAATATTTTTGTTATATTTTTTTTTAATTATTTTTTAAACTCTTTTTGCCGTTGTTTTCTACAAACATGCATCTCAACTTTTTTCAGTTTTGAGTTTTTTAATATAATGATTTCGAAATTTCAATACACACATATTCAAAAAAAATGCCAATAATATGATCATGTGCTATGTTTAGTATTAAGGAGAGGGTGGTATGGATGGAAAAGTATTTGCTTCCTTCCTTATTAACTTTCTCAAAAATATTGAGAACAAAACGTTTCGATTGGTGTTTTATATGGATAAAAAGCAATAGCGATAAAAAAAAAGTATATTTATTTGTTTCCTGAGAACCTGCACTTTTTCAAATACGAGTTTGTAGACAATTGCTGAAGTTTTGAACTAATTCCACGTTTATTTAAAACGATCAGGACCGGTTTTGCTTGTAACGATCATTATCAAACTGATGGTTATTTTTTTGAATATAATGCCTTCCCACTAAGTATTGACAGTGACCACCTTTAAATAACAATCAATTTTTAAAATCATCAAAAAAAAGCAATTGTTCAATTATTTCATATAAAAGGTAAATAAATTTGATTTGAGGACGAAGTCTGCGTGCAGTGAAAAAAAATATTCAAAATTTTCGTGTACCGGCTCCGCTCCTGCTATATGTGTGACATCATTGCTCCACTACTCCGTAAGCGAGTGAGTGAGTGTAAGAAGAGATTGTAGGTACATAAAGACTCTATTGTTTCATTTCGATAACGTTTTCAAACGCTGGTAAATTTACCTCTTCACTATTATGTTATCCTGGTCTGTAAATATTATTTGTTCCATTGTTGGTGCAAATTTACACTGGGTGTTGAGCTCAACATCTCCATCCATCCACATATCGACTGTGGAAAGGAAAAAGGACGTAACCCACACATATCAAATTTTACAGGAGGCGCTAAAAACGTGTTTTGATGATTTTGTGACATATGCAAATTATGAATTATACACAACCTTGAAGTGCACGGATACTTCTAAACTGGTGTTTAATTGACATAACCTAATATTAATTAAATAAATTATCTCGGGAAAAACTTTATTTCAGTGTTTTTTCATGGTTTTAATTTTTTACAAGGTCATCTTTTTCAAACTTAAAAGCTAAATTTAGATACTTATTCGGCATTTTCAGCTTCCATCCTTTTGATAGAATGTGTGTCAAAGTGTATACATTGTGATTATCGAAAAAAAGCTGTTTCGGAAAATTGAGAATTAAGTCCTTTTTCCTTTCCACAGTCGATATGTAATTATATCATTTATTCTGGTGACGCAAAATGACATAGTGCGCTTTCTAAATTATATGTATTTGTTGCAAATCTCAGTCAATCTGGGAACTGGGTTTGATGTCTGGGATTTTGATTAATATAACAAAAACCACTAGTCATCAATTTTAATCTGCTTCTAGAGCACATACCTAAAAGAAACTTAATTATACATACAAAATGTTCTCGTAATAGCGATAGACACAAACGACATTGTATTACCCACATACCAAATTTCAAAAGTACATAATCAAAAAAAAAAAAATCGTGAGATCAGAAAGAGCGTCTAGCTCTCTTTACGGGATCGGGCTAAGAACACGGCAAGGTAAATGTGTTTTTTGTTTCAACAACCATTTCTTTCATTAAAAATACAAATCGATTATTTAAATTGTATCCCATTTTATTGTGTACGCAATCTTTGTACTCTTCATTTAACAATGTATGAACCTGAAAAATAGCGCGTGCTATAACATTTTACCTCCTCGCTCTAACTGATACCTTCGTGCACAATTCTATATTTATATATTATGTACATGGAAGTTTGTATATATAGTGAACATAAAATAGAGAATGCCATATACCGATCGTCAGAATCTAGATCAGGCGTGGGGAACCTGCGGCATTTTGACTACTCTGGTGCGGCCTTCTGTCCAATTCTGTAAATTTATGTAAATTCGTAAATTACTGACATATTCTGACCGTAAATACCTGTTTCTGGACAAAGATTCCCTATTCAATGTATTAGAGAAGAAATAGAAGAAAAGGTTCCCCACCCCTGATCTAAATCATTAAACAGATAGTAGCATCACATAATCTGTTTTGAGATAATGGAAAAGGCAATATTATCAGTAGGCTTTTACAGACTAGGTATATTGGTCGTTTTCAGTGGTAGGAAATTAAGAAATATTCGTGTAGTGACCAAGAAAATAGCATTTTTTTTTTATTTTGTTGGATATTTGTCTAAATGCTTTATACGATAGAGAGGTTAATTTTACGCGTAACTGCGTATGTATTTAGCTTTATTCTAGATTTTTCGGAGTTGTTCGACTAATGAACAAGACGATCTATATGTAATATTATTATGAATGTGATAGTTGACATAATATACTACAATTATTTACATATAACACAAATAAACAGCAATCTATGCGACCTGTTTGTATTTTTTAATTGACATGCATATGTGCAACCAAAAACATTATATAAAAAATATATTTTAGTTACGTTTGTTTACCAAATTCATATTTTGAGTTTCCAGTGAGATGAATAATTCAGATTAAACTCTGTTCTAACCCTTTCTTTTCTATCTTAACTCTCTTCGAAAAATTGATCAACTAAATAACAAGAAGTTCTCGTAGAAAAAGAGTATTCGTTGAGATACCTCTATTAGGAGCATTATGCTTCGCATTAGGAGCGAACATGGATTCATATATATATTTGGAGGCCACAAATGATTGATAAACTGATAATTTTCATTGCGTAATTAATAGAAGACATTTTTTTCTAAGTCGAGCGTGTTAATTTATTAAATGATCGTTGTGATCATAATCGATATTAGGAGGGCATAAACAGTATTTTTAAATAGATAATTAAACGTTGTACCTCTAATGCCAAAAGTCCATTTGCAGGCCAGGGGTGTAAAAATAAAATGAAATGAAAATAGCTATCGGGAGAGCATAAATGATTGTTTGATTAGCGGATAACATGATTTACGAGTGAAATCGATACATGATACAAAAATGCTTTCCCTTCGCCTGTCCTCTTAGTGAGTAGTACAATTAAAAAAGGATACAATACGTTTGTATAGAATATAATATTATTTAAATTTTTACACTTACTGTATTATCAATTCGTATCCAATAAGAAACCGATGAAGATGTGAAACTTGATTGCCTATGCTAACTAACCTATTGCCAAAAATGTATGGATCCTATCAAAGCGAATTTGTATGAATAAACTTTAATTTTTCGTGTTGCTATATTTATCATACCTTTTATAATATAAATATATTATGTCATTCCACCAAAAAAAACATTAACATCGCCAACCGATGGAAAATTGTATTGATGTACTGATGCTAATAATTCATTACGGTGATTTTTTAAAATGGTACTTAATGTTATTGTCAGCTATCGTATGTATACCATCAGATTAAATAGTTTTATATTAAATAGTCGTTTTTGATGATCAGGACTTTTTTAAATAACTGCAATAAACATAATTAATATTTATATAATAATGTATTGCTAGAAAATTGTATGCCAACCAACGCACATAGCAGATGATATGCTAACAACACACCTCGAAAATCAAAAAACGGTTAAACTCGCGGATTTGTATTAGGGCAACATAAATATTGAAAGATAACCACCAAGCAAAATGTTATGTACATATTTGACTTGTATGTATAAAGGTATCCCAGGGGTGTATGCAACAAGAAACTACATATGTGTTACTTTTTCATAAACATGAGTCTAGGCTATATACATAAGCTGTAAAAGTAAAGTAAAGTGTTACACGATACACTGGACACCCTTTTTACACAGCTCTGAAATAACACGGTGCTATATCCCTTACTACTAAGTATTATGCTTTGAAGTATTACTTTAAAACCGAAAATTTTGAAAAAAAAATAATTAATATCTGAAGTGACGAAAGCAATATCGTACCAAATATACGTAAACGAGCTGGTCTTTTATCTGATAGTGATATTAAATAATCTTAAGCAAGATTTTTTTTACACTTGAATTCAATAAATAATAATGTTTTTTTATACATACAAGGAAACCTATCCACCACTATTTTTTATTTTAGTAAATTTTATCATCCGTGTAAAAAGAGAGTCCAGACTCCAGAGGACATAATTATTTGATAACGGATTAAAATAAGGAATTAAATCTTATTGGCACTAATTTATAACTACCGGCAAAAGCAGAATCAGATTTAAAGCCATAGATTAAAAAGTTTTTGCAAGGTTATGTGTCGTCAAAAATTCAACAATAATTATTTAGTTTACTATAATTTGATTGACTGCGCAATTTCTTGAATAGTTTTTTTCTTTATTCTATGTCTTAAAATTACTTAGTTCAAGATAGGTTACTTATTGTTTGTAACATATTTTATACTTTACTAGATTAATGAACATATATGTGAAAAGGCATAATATTAAAAAAATAAAACACTATTTTTTTTATTTATTCCACATGTATTATATAAACGAAACATGGTGATAATTACAGAGGAAAAAAGTTTGTGTGATTTTTAAAGTAGCTTTTTAAATAGTTTTTTAGTATACAAATCATTAAAGCAACAATCATGTTTTATCGTAGGTACAATCAAAATCTTAGGTACAATAAAATATGATTCATTTTAAAAAGTGTACCTACTTCCCGCCGAAAATAATGGATCTAGAAATAAGTATGTACGCAATCATTATACATAGGTATGTACTCTTCATTGTGCGAGTTTCAACAAATTGTGATCCTGAAAAATAACGTTAGCCGAAAAAATTTACCTCCTCACTCTTCTGATGCCTTAGAACAAAAGTTTATTTATAAATTATTTGCATGTAAGTTTGTTTTAGAAACTCTATATACTACAAGGTCTCATATAACCAACACACGCGCGCATTATGTACGACGCTGCACTCGGTCGGAGTTGTTGAATTGAGCAAAACTGTTCCGAGATCAACAAAAACAAGTTTCGCAAAAACAAAAAAACGTTAAAGTATGTTCTAATAAGTCATCCTTATTTATTTATTAAATTAAGCTAAAATTTTTAATCAACTTAGAAACACGAGAGATCCATTCAAAAAAACATAATTATGATTTTGAAAAAAATATACACATAAATAAGTTTTAAGGGTTTTCAATAAAATTAAACGTTCATATATTTTATTGATCTTTTAAGACACTTAAAAGTAATTGCATTTTCTTACACCACAAAAAAAAATGGAGAAAAATTATTAATTCAACTGTGATTCCTAAAAATATTATTAAGTTACTCTTGTGTATGAATATTTTTTTTCTTTTGTTCTATGCATATATAAGTTATTATATAATGTGCTATGAACTAATTAACTTACAGTTTAATGGAATAAATTGGGATTCAATACCTTTAAATTGAAATAATTGATTTCAATATTTCATTAATATGTCAAATCTTTTCATTTTATTGCACTTCTCGATTCCCGGTCAATGACTCCCGGTCTATAAGGCTTTTTTTTCATTTTAAGGCATTCAAAAATCTGTTATTGTGAAATAATTTCCATGTACCAAGCGGCAATAACTTACTTATAAGTTAGTGTCAAAGGCAGTGGACGGGAACTTGCGACCTCTTGGCAACTCTGATGCGACCTTTTGACTTGATCAAAATATTCACTTTGTAAAATTATTACATATTGTACAGTGTACACGGTACGTATCTAACACGGTACATGAAGTTTTAATTAAGTCAATTTGATAGTAAAAAAATCCAAAACCTCTTATGCCTCTAAATCCCATTCACTCACCAGTATTTTACTTTCATCCATGTAATTTTAAAAATTCATAGCCCCTCATTTATATTGCTGTTGTCTATATCTACACACTTCTAAAGAGCCAATATTCAGTTGTTTAAATGAGTGTCTGGAAAACTACAAACCAGCTTGAAACATCTTCAAGGTTCGGTCTTATTGTATGTTAATAAACGAATACCTATTCATTTGACTTTTCCGAAAATGAAAAAGCAATACGAATGAATGTGGTTGGTTATATCGCTCGCAAACAGTAAGGTTTCAGTTTTTCAGCAGTGGTATTAGGATGCCATAAATATTATAAGGTAGAAAGAACAGTGCTAATTTTATTTACACACTTCTTATTGTTCGCGTATAGAGTGAACAAGACGCTTCGAGGGGTGTAAAGTTGCATCATGCATTGCAACAAAATAATCTTATCTTTTTACTTACTAGGCTAACATAATAACGAGGAGATAGATAAATATTAGCGACAGAAATCGTTATTGTAATGAAACAAAAAGATTTGTTATGTACCTACATGCAACACATATCCAAACTTTTATTGGTATAGGTGGATTTTAAGCTGTCATATCAAAAGGGATCGCCGCGATAAAATAATATCTTAGTAACAAACCTACTTTATCATATATCGCATAATAAAAACAACAAATATTTCAGAAGCATTAGTATCTTGAAAGTACGTAATAATTAATCGGTATATTGATGTCCAAATAGTAAATAATGTTGAGCTTTCATTTGCTTTTTCCGATTTGTTTGATACAGGTGAGGGTCAATATTTTCAACTTAGTCACTCGGTTTCAAACTAAAATTTACTTAGTTTTCATTTTTGTTATTTAATAAAAAAACGTTCTAATAAAAATATATGATATATGAAATTTTATAGTTATTATGTATAATATTATGCTTAATAGTTTTGTTTTTTATTTCGACTGGGATAAACTTTTACAGTACGGGACAGGAATAATTATGTCATCGCCCAATAAATAAGAACACCGATTATTTTTTGTTGTAACATTGTTTTTATTAAAAAAATAATATTTAAATTGAATTGGAATAATGGAAAAAGCAATATTATCAGCAGGTGTTTACAGTGTAGGAATATTGGTCGTTTTCAGTGGTAGGAAATTAATAAATATTTCTATAGTGCCCAAGAAAACATTAAAACGCATATTTAGCTTTAATTTAGATTTTTCAGAGTTTTCAGACTAACGAACTAGATGATCTATATATAATATTATAATGAATGTGATAGTTGACATAATATACTACAATTATTTATATATAAAACAAACAAACAATAATATAAGTAATTACACACTGTACAATTTATTTAAAAGGTATTTAAATTGTTTGTAATTACTTTGAGTCACCACTATAAATTTATTAATACTGGATGACTTTGAAATTATATGTAAGATGTGTTAAACATTTTAATTGTGTATATTAGAATCACTTACAATGTTATTTGTAATTTCTTTTCAATGCCGATTGTGGTTTACAACTTTTCATTTTTGTATAAATAACATTGTTAAATTATATTTCTTATCGGTTGACAATGCTCGCAATGAGCGAACCCGGTCGTGACCTATTAAATAAAGTGGAATAAAGTACAAAGAAATATTGTGTTTTTGGTAAAATCGATACATGATACAAAAATGCTTTCCTTTCGGCCGTCATCTTAGTAAGTTTAATTAAAAAAATAATACAACACGTTTGTATAGAACATAATTTTATTTAAATGTCTGCATTTATTATATAATCAATTCTTATCCAATTAAAACCTATAAAGATAAGGATGTGAAACTTCATTGCCTAATGGATCCTTTCAAAGCGAATTCGTACATGCTGGATGAATAAAATTTTATTTTTCGTTTTGCTATATTTATCATTAATTTAAATATCCTATGTCATTTCACCAAAAACAACATTCAAACTAACAACCGTTGTAAAATTGCACCGATAATTCATCACGGTGATGGACAGACTTTTTAAAATGTTATTTAATGTTATTGTCAGCTATTGTATGCCTTCAGATTAAATAGTATTGATTATCATGACTCTTTTAAATCACTATAAATAATTTAATTTATATAACGTTTTTTTGTATTGCTAGAAAAGGTAAGCCACAACGCACCTTGCAAATTGTATGCTAACAACGCACCTCGAAAATCAAAAAACGGTTAAACTCGTCGATTTGTATTAGGGCGACATAAATATTGAAAGATAACCACCAAACAAAATATTATGTATTTTAATTGTAGGTAAATAGGTAGTCCAGGGGTGTTTGCAACAAGAAACAAAATATGTTTTACTTTTTTCATACACATGAGGCTAGCTAACATAATCTGTGATAGTAAAGTAAAGTGTGACAGTACAATGGACATCCTTTTTACACAGCTTTGAAATAACACGGTGCGATATCTTTTACTACTTGTGCCTTCTACTTAGTATGCTTATGCTCAGAGAGGTATTACTATGAAACCGAAAATTTTGGAAAAAATAATTAATATCTGAAGTGACGAAAGCAATATCGTACCAAATATACGTAAACGAGTTCGTCTTTTATCTGATACTGATATTAAATAATCTTTAACAAGATTTTTTTTAAACTTGAGTACAATAAATAAGAATGTTTTTTTTATATGAGGAGCAAACATTCAAAAAGTGTTTTGTCACAAATTTTAAAAAATGGCGTTTTATATCTTATATAAAACGCTAAATTGTATATCTATTATTCTGATAGCCCATAAAAAAACCTATGAAAAGAAATCAAAATAAGTGTTCAAAAAGGTTTTTTTTCATATTAAAATTAAATCATAAAGTTGACACATTCATACAAACCGTCACTTTTGCAACACTTAAATCATCATTTTCCAAGCATAGTATTTGTGTGACAAAACACTTTTTGAATGTTTGCTCCTCATATATACAAGGAAACCTATCCACCACTATTTTTTATTTTAGTAAACTTTTATCATCCATGTCAAAAGATAGTCCAGAGGACATAATTATTTGATAGCGGATTAAAATAAGTGATTAAATCTTATTGGCACTAAGTTATAACTACCGCCAAAAGCGGATTCAGATTTAAAACCGTTGATTAAAATGTTTTTGCAAGTGTAAAAGTGTCGTCAAAAATACAACAATAATTATTTAGTTTACTATAATTTGATTGACTACGCAATTTCTTGAATAGTTTTTTTTCTTTATTTTAGGTCTAAAAATAACTAAGTTTAAGACAGGTTACTTAATGTTTGTAACATATTGTTATACTCTACTAGATTAACGACGAAACAAAAATTATTATCCATCCAGACACACAGTGGCGGTTCTAGGTACTGGGCTAGGTGGGCTAAGCCCGACCTGAATTTTTCACCCAAAACTTTAGATGGCTGAATAAAAATGAACAACAATTCGGCCGCTGAACAAAATAAATACATTTATAAGCGTCACTAACCTTCCCCAAATGAATATAATATCTTTGTTTAAATTTTCCTCTATCAATATAAGACAATGGCATGTCTACCTACAATAATATTCTCGATTGTTTTTTATTACAATTTTAAGCTGAGCCGGCATAAAAAAAACAATAAGCCTATAAATAATTCATAGAGAACATTCAACGTGACGTCAGTCTGGCAACACCTATGTACATGCTATTGGTCAGGGGCTGCGGCTTTCTAGCCCAAAACCATAGACAATATTTCTTTACACTGGAACGCAATCTAGCACGATTCGATTTTGTTTGTATTTGTATGTACGGAAACGTCATCAAACACACAGGACTGTATTTCAAATTTACTGGCTTCTGTCATTCATCGGGGGCTAAATTAAAATTAGTCGATGGCCCATACAAACATACCAATATCTTTGTATTCTATGAAAGTGACAGGTATCGAATCTCAGTGACAGTTCTGTATTGCTTTTTTTACTTGTTATTTTATGAAAGAGATATTTTTATATTTATATTATGTATATTTATATATTTTTATTTTTATTTATTTATTTATGATATATTATATTTATATTATGAAAGAGACAAATTAAAGGTCACGTATTATTATTTCTTACTTACATTAGCATTGATTGTATTATATAGTAATTTATGCTTTGCAGTAGTGTCGTAGTATTTGTTAATTTGCTTGTAGATTAATGTATAAGATGAAGTGGAAGCATGCAAAATTTCGTAAATAGTATACAATGCTATGCTTTTCTCTAGCCCACCCAAGATTTCAGGTCAGGAACCGCCACTGCAGACACATATACGTATCAACAGTTAAACTTGCAATGTTTGACTACATGGAATTAGATGATTTTGAAATGGAATTGGTAGACTTTCAGTCGAGTTCGATATGGACACAAAAAATCCAAGATTTAAGAATTATTTAGGAAGAAATTGAGTGAGATCGTTTTTTTGAAACAGTCCAGAGGGATGCCCTCCTCAGTTATATTGCTGTTATATATATCAACACAATTCTAGTGAGACAATATTCAGTTCTTTCAATAAGAGTCTGGAAAACTACAAACCAGTCTGAAATATTTTCAAGGTTCGGTCTTATTGTAAATTAATAAATAAATACCTATTCCTTTGACTTTTCCCAAAATGAAAAAACAATAGGAATGAATGTGGTTGGTTATATCGCTCGCAAACTGTAAGGTTTCAGTCTTTTCAGCAGTTGTATTAGGATGTCATAAATATTATAAGGTAGAAAGAACAGTGTTAATTTTATTTACACACTTCTCATCGTTAACGTGTTGATTGAATGAGACGCTTCCAGGGGTGTAAAGTTGCATCCTGCATCGCAAAAAATAATCTTATCTTTTTACTTACTAGGCTAACATAATAAAGAGGAGATAGATAAATATTAGTGACTGAAATCGTTATTGTAATGAAACAAAAAGATTTGTTATGTACCTACATGCAAACTTTTATTGGTATAGGTGGATTTTAAGCTGTCATACCAAAAGGGATCGCCGCGGTAAAATAATATCTTAGTAACTAATCTACTTTATTTTATTTTTCAAATCAAATATTTCAGAAAAATTAGTATCTTGAAAATACGTAATAATTAATCGGCATATTAATTAAATCCAAATGGTAAATAATGTTAACCGTTCATTTGCTTTTTCAGTTTCAGTTTCACGCGTTCCAGTCTCGGAATAAAAATTAGGACTCATTAGTTTTTAATGTCAATTATGTTTGATGCAGGTGAGGGCCGATATTTTCAACTTGGTCACTCGGTTTCAAGCTAAGGGTAACTTAGTTTTCATTTTTAATTATTTAATGAAAAACGTTCTCATAAAAATATATGAAATATTAAATTTTATAGTAAGCACACATAAATTAATGTGTTTAAAATATTATGTTAAATACTTTTGTTTTGTATTTCGACTCGGATAATCTTTTACAGTACGGGACAGGAATTATTACTTCATCGCCCAATAAACAGGAAAACAGAATATTTTTTGGCGGTATATTGGTCGTTTTCAGTGGTAGGAAATTAAGAAATATTCGTGTTGTAACCAAGAAAACACGAAAACGCATATTGAGCTTTAATCTGGAATTTTCGGAGTTGTACGACTAATGAACTAGATTATCTATATAAAATATTATTAGGATTGTGATAGTTGACATAATATTCTACAATTATTATAAAAAAACAGCAATCTATGCGACCTGCTTGCATTCAGGATTGCCTGTGTATATTTTTTAATTGACGTGCATATGTGCAATCAAACACATTGCGTGTGTGCGTTTTAAAAAAATATTTAAGTTACGTTTAAGATATTTTTAGTGTACCAAATTCATATTTTGAGTTTCCACTGAGATGAATAATTCAGATTGGATGTTATTTATAAAAAATCTTCGCTTGACAACGGCTTAATATAAGTAATGTATGTCAATAGTTGTAGTGAATGGTAAATTTTCAACTATCCACCGTTATTCTAGAGGGGTTCTGATTGGAACTTTTGCCTGCTTTAATTAATTAAAAACTGTTAATTGAAAAAAATATGAAAAATACCCTTTTATTTTAAACCTTTTAAGATGAGGATGTGAAACTTCATTGCATATGCTAACACCAAAAATAATTTGTGCAATGTATGGATCCTTTCAAAACGAATTCGTACAAGCTGTATGAATAAACTGCTATTATTCGTATTACTATATTTATCATACATTTCTATAATATCGACTGTGGACAGGAAAAAGGACGTAACCCACACATCAAATTTTACAGGAGGCGTTAAAATCGTGTTTTGATGATTTTGTGACATATGCAAATTATGAATTATACACAACCTTGAAGTGCACGGATACTTCTAAACTGGTGTTTAATTGACATAACCTAATATTAATTAAAGAAATTGTATCGGAAAAACCTTTATTTCAGTATTTTTTCTTGGTTTTAATTTTTACAAGGTCATCTTTTTTCAAACTTAAAAGCTAAACTTTAATACTTATTCGGAATTTTCAGCTTCTATCATTTTGATAGAATGTGTGTCAAGTTGTATACATCGTGATTATCGAAAAAAGCTGTTTTGGAAAATTTTGGGTGACGTTTTTCCTTTCCACAGTCGATATACAAATGTTTTGATATTTCACCAAAAATAACTTTGAAATCGTCAACCGTAATTGCATCGATGTACGGATGCTAATAATTCATCACGGTGATGGACAGACTTTTTAAAATGCTATTTAATGTTATTGTCAGCTAGCGTATGCCTTCCGATTAAATAGTATTCATTATCATGACTTTTTTAAATCACTATCATTAATATAAATTGGAAATATATAATAAAGTTTTTTTGTATTGCTAGCAAATTGTAAACAACGCACCTCGCAAATCAAAAAACGGTTAAACTCGTCTATTTGTATTAGGGCGACATAAATATTGAAAGATAACCACCAAACAAAATGTTATGTATTTGACTTGTATGTATATAAGTAGTCCAGTGGTGTATGCAACCAGAAACAAAATATGTGTTACTTTTCCATACACATGAGGCTAGGCTACAAACATAAGCTATAAGAGAAAAGTGTTACACGGTACACTGGACATTCTTTTTACACAGCTTTGTAATAACACGGTGCTATATCCCTTACTACTTGTACTTTCTACTCAGTACTATGCTCAGAGAGTTATTACTACGAAACCGAATATTTTGAAAAAAAATATTACACAAGCTGTTAATATATCAAGTGATGAAAGCAATGTCATAACAAACATGCATAAACGAGTTCGTCTATTATCTAAAAGTAATAGTAAATAATCTTTTCTAAGGCGTTTTAAAATCCAAATAGTATATAATATTGAATTTATTTTTTTATACGAGGAAACCTATCCACCATTATTTTTTATAGATTTAGTAAATTTGTATCCACCGTGTAAAAAGAGAGTCCAGAGTACATAATTATTTGATAGCGGATTAAAATAAGTAATTAAATCTTATTGGCACTAAGTTATAACTCCCGAGAAAAGCGGCCTCAGATTTAAAGCCATGGATGAAAATGTTGTTGCAAGTGTAAAAGTGTCGTCAACTATAATTTGATTGACTACGCAATTTCTTGAATAGTTTTTTTCTTTATTTTAGGTCTAAAAATAACTAAGTTTACTTATTGTTTGTAACATATTGTTATACTCTACCTGATTAATGAACCATTTATTATGATATCGTTATCGTAATTGATGCGAGAAGGTAAATACCTTCATTTATAAGTAAGCCTTGATCTTGCAAGTATTATAGGTACCTAATTTTCTTTTGGTGTTCTCACTGTCATAATTAAAAAAAAGTACTATTTCTACTTGTATTTAATATAAACGAAACATGTTGATAATTACAGATGAAAAAAAGTTTGTGTGAAATTTTAAGAAGCTTTTGTTATATAGTCCTTTAGTATAATAATAATCAAACGGCAGACACATTTTTATTTCTACATCATATAACTGTTCTATTACGAAAAAATAAAAAATCATAATTATAAATACAAAAAAATATGATTTTAAGAAGTAAATATATTTTCCGCCAAAAACAATGGATCTATAATAATGTTTGTAAGCAATCATTATATGTATTCTTCAATGAAGCGAGTTTCTGTTCCTGAAAAATAACGTTAGCTGAAAAAATTTACCTCCTCACTCTTCTGATGCCTTAGAACAAAAGTTTATTTATACATTATATGCATGCAAGTTTGTTTTAAAAACTCCATATATGTACTACAAGGTATCAAATAACATATAACCAACCAACGCACGCGCGCATTATGTCCGACGTCCACTCGGTTGGAGTGTTGAATTGAGCAAAACTAAAAGTCCAGCAAAAACAAAAATACGTTACAGTATGTAAAAACAGTCATCCTTATTTATTTATAATATTCAGCTTAAATGTACAATCAACCTAGAAACACGAGAGATTCATTCAAAACAAATTAATTATAATTTCGAAAAAAATATACAATAACTTTTAACCGTTTTCAATTAAATTGAATGTTCATATATTTTATAGACCTTTTAACACAATTAAAATAAATTGCATTTCCTTACACTACGAAAAAAAAAATTGGACGAACATTATTAATTCGACTGTGTTTCCTAAAAAATATTATTAAGTTACTCTTGTGTGTAAATATTTTTTTGTTCCATGCATATGTATACATTCAATCCTGTTTTTGGGCAGTTGTTCTTTATGCGATTTCGAAGTTATGCGGATTTTAGAAATGCATTTTTTAAAAAAAATTACTTTTATTTACGATATATAAAAATATTAAATATTACATCGAGAGCATATATCGTTGCATTTTGGATAGAATAGAGAATGAACCATAAACACAACCGACATTATATTATACATTTTATTGCACTTCTCGGTTCACGGTTTATGACTACATTTGTGTATTTTTTAAATTTTAATCCTTTCAAAAATAAGTTAATGTGTAGTATTTTTTCTTGTACCAAGCGGCAATAACTTATTCACTAATATAGATTAGTGTCTAAGCCAGTGGAGGGGAACCTGCGACCTTTTGACTTATATGACGTTTTAAATAAGTCGGTTTGATAGTAAAAAAATCCAAAGCCTCTTATGCCTCTAAATCCCATTCACTCACCAATATTTAACTTTCTCCCAATTTATTTTAATTAATTCATAGCTCCCCATTTACCCAATTTTAGGGGGCCAATCAATCAATTTTCAGTTGTTTCAACAATATACAGCTTGGCTTATATCGCACGCAAACTGAAAGGTTTCAGTTCTTTCAGCAGTTGTATTAGGATGTCATAAATATAAAAAGGTAGAAATAAACAGTGTTAATTTTATTTACACACTTCTCATCGTTAACGTGTTGAGTGAACAAGACGCTTCCAGGGGTGTAAAGTTGCATCATGCATTGCAAAAAATAGTCTTATCTTTTTACTAACTAGGCTAACATAATAACGAGGAGATAGATAAATATTAGTGAATGAAATCGTTATTGCAATGAAACAAAAAGATTTGTTATGTACCTACATGCAATACATATCCAAACTTATATTGGTATAGGTGGATTTTAAGCTGTCATACCAAAAGGGATCGCCGCGATAAAATAATATCTTAGTAACAAATCTACTTTATCATATATCGCATAATAAAAACAACAAATATTTCAGAAGCATTAGTATCTTGAAAGTACGTAATAATTAATCGGTATATTGATTTCCAAATAGTAAATAATGTTAAGCTTTCATTTGCTTTTTCAGTTTCAGTTTCACGTGTTCAAGTCTTGGAATGAAAATTAAGACTTGTTAGTTTTTAAGTTCAATTATGTTCGATACAGTTGAGGGCCGATATTTTCAACTTGGTCACTTGGATTCAAACTAAAATTTACTTCAGTGGTAGGAAATTAATAAATATTTATATAGTGCCCAAGAAAACATTTAAACGAATATTAAGCTTTAATTTATATTTTTCAGAAACTAGATGATCTGTATATAATATTATTATGAATGTGATAGTTGACATAATATACTACAATTATTTATACATAAAACAAACAAACAATAATATAGTAATTACAAGCTGTAAAATTTATTTAAAAGGTATTTAAATTGTTTGTTATTACTTTCAGTCACCACTATAAATTTATTACTATTGGATGAATTTTTAATTATATGTAAGATGTGTTAAACATTTTAATTTTGTTATTTTAGAATCACTTACAATGTAATTTGTAATTTCTTTTCAATGCCAATTGTTGATTACAAGTTTTCATTTTTGTATAAATAGCATTGTTAAATTATATTTCTTATTAGTTGACAATCCTCGCAATGAGCGAAACCGGTTGTGACCTATTAAATAAAGTGGAATAGAGTACAAAGGAATATTGTGTTTTTGGTAAAATCGATACATGATACAAAAATGCTTTCCTATCGGACGTCATCATAGTGAGTTAAATTAAAAAAATTATACAATACGTTTGTATAGAATATAATTTTATTTAAATGTCTGCACTAATTATATTATCAATTATTATCCAATGAAAACTTATAAAGATTAGGATGTGAAACTTCATTGCTTAATGGATCCTTTCAAAGCGAATTCGTACATGCTGTATGAATAAAATTTTATTTTTCGTTTTGCTATATTTATCATAAATTTACATATCTTATGTCATTTCACCAAAAACAACATTCAAATTAACAACCGTTGTAAAATTGCATCGATGTACGGATGATAAGAATTCATCACGGTGATGGACAGACTTTTTAAAATGTTTTTTAATGTTATTGTTATCTATTGTATGCCTTCAGATTAAATAGTATTGATTATCATGACTCTTTTAAATCACTATAATTAATTAAATTTATATAACGTTTTTTTGTATTGCTAGAAAAAGTAAGCCAACAAACAACGCACCTTGGAAATTGTATGCTAACAACGCACCTCGAAAATCAAAAAACGGTTAAACTCGTCGATTTGTATTAGGGCGACATAAATATTGAAAGATAACCACCAAACAAAATATTATGTATTTTAATTGTAGGTAAATAGGTAGTCCAGGGGTGTTTGCAAAAAGAAACAAAATATGTTTTACTTTTTTCAAACACATGAGGCTAGCTAACATAAGCTATGAAAGTAAAGTAAAGTGTGACAGTACCGTGGACATCCTTTTTACACCGCTTTGAAATAACTCGGTGCTATATCTTTTACTACTTGTGCTTTCTTCTAAGTATTATGCTCAGAGAGGTATAACTATGAACGCGAAAATTTTGGAAAAAATAATTAATATCTGAAGTGAAGAAAGAAATATCGTACCAAATATACGTAAACGAGTTCGTCTTTTATCTGATACTGATATTAAATAATCTTTAACAAATTTTTTTTAAAACTTGAATACAATAAATTATAATGTTTTTTATTATATATACAAGGAAACCTATCCGCCACTATTTTTTATTTTAGTAAACTTTTATCATCCGTGTCAAAAGAGAGTCCAGAGGACATAATTATTTGATAGCGGATTAAAATAAGTGATTAAATCTTATTGCCACTATTTAATGTTATTGTCAGCTATCGTATGCCTTCAGATTAAATAGTATTCATTATCATGACTTTTGTAAATCACTATCATTAATATAAATTGGAAATATATAATAAAGTTTTTTGTATTGCTAGCAAATTGTAAACATCGCACCTCACCTCGCAAATCAAAAAACGGTTAAACTCGTCTATTTGTATTAGGGCGACATAAATATTGAAAGATAAGCACCAAACAAAATGTTATGTATTTGACTTGTATGTATATAAGTAGTCCAGTGGTGTATGCAAACTGAAACAAAATATGTGTTACTTTTCCATACACATGAATGAGGGCTAGGCTACAAACATATGCTATAAGAGTAAAGTGTTACACGGTACACTGGACATCCTTTTTACACAGCTTTGAAATAACACGGTGCTAAATCCCTTTCTACTTTTACTTTCTACTCAGTACTATCTCACTACTAGTTCAGAGAGTTATTACTACGAAACCGAAAATTTTGAAAAAAAATATTACATAAGCTGTTAATATGATATGTGTTAAGTTATGAAATGTTATGTGTTAAGTGATGAAAGCAATGTCATAACAAATAAGAATAAACGAGTTCGTCTTTTCAAAAAATAATCTTTGCTAAGGTTTTTTTTAAATCCAAATACTATGTAATAATGATTTTTCTTTTTGTATACAAGGAAACCTATCCACCATTATTTTTTATTTTAGTAAATTTGTATCCACCGTGTAAAAGGAGAGTCCAGAGTACATAATATTACGTGGAACGCATCTACCGCATTAAAACAGGATTGACTGTACGTATAAGTTATAATGTAACGTGCTATGACCCTATTGACTTACAGTTTAATGTAAAAGATTGGAATTAAGTGCCTTTAATTTGTAATAATTGATTTCAATATTGCATCAATATGTCAAATCTTTTCATTTTATTGCACTTCTCGGTTCCCGGTATAAGACTACATTTGTGTATTTATTAAATTTTAATCCTTCCGAAAATCAGTAAATGTGCAGTAATTTCTTTATACCAAGCGGCAATAATTTACATATAAATTAGTGTCGAAGCCAGTGGAGGGGAACCTGCGACCTCTTGGCTAATCTGATGCGACCTTTTGACTTATATGACGTTTTAATTAAATCGGTTTGATGTAAAAAAAAATCTAAAGCCTCTCGTGCCTCTAAATCCTATTCACTCACCAATATTTAACTTTCTCCCAATGTAATTAAAAAAAATCGTAGCTCCCCATTTACACAATTTTAGGGGGCCAATCAATCAATTTTCAGTTGTTTCAACAATACGAATGTGCTTGGCTTATATCGCACGCAAACTGAAAGGTTTCAGTTCTTTCAGCAGTTGTATTAGGATGTCATAAATATTAAAAGGTAGAAAGAAACAGTGTTAATTTTATTTACACACTTCTCATCGTTAACGTGTTGATGAATGAGACGCTTCCAGGGGTGTAAAGTTGCATCATGCATCGCAAAAAATAATCTTATCTTTTTAATTACTTGGCTAACATAATAACGAGGAGATAGATGAATATTAGCGACTGAAATCGTTATTGTAATGAAACAAAAAGATTTGTTATGTACCTACATGCAATACATATCCAAACTTTTATTGGTATAGGTGGATTTTAAACTGTCATATCAAAAGTGATCGCCGCGATAAAATAATATCTTGGTAACTAATCTACTTTATTTTATTTTTCAAATTAAATATTTTAGAAAAATTAGTATCTTGAAAGTACGTAATAATTAATCAGCATATTAATTAAGACTGATTGGTAAATAATGTTGAGCTTTCATTCCCTTTTTCAATTTCAGTTTCTCGCGTTCATGTCATGGAATGAAAATGAGGACTCGTTAGTTTTTAAGATCAATTATGTTCGATGCAGGTGAGGGCCGATATTTTCGACTTGGTCACTCGGTTTCAAACTAAGAGTTACTTAGTTTTGATTTTTAATTATTTAATACAAATCTTTCTCATAAAAATACATGAAATATGAATTTGTACAGTATGCAATAAGCATATATAAATGAATGCTTTGAAAATATTATGGTTACTTTGAAAATACTTTTGTTTTGTACTTCGACTAGGGTAAATTTTTTGGGTACGGGACAGGAAAAAATATTTCATCGCCCAATAAATAGGAGCATCGAATAGTTTTTGTTGTAATAGTGTTTTTAGTAATAAACGAAGTTAAAAAATGATATTTAAATTAAATAAGGATAATAGAAAAAGCAATATGATCAGCAGGTGTTTACAGAGTAGGTATATTGGTCTTTTTAAGTGGTAGGAAATAAAGAAATATTCGTGTTATGACCAAAATTGATACATGATACAAAAATGCCTCCCCTTCGCCTGTCCTTTTGTGAGTAGTGAAGTTTAAAAAAGGATACAATACGTTTATATAGAATATACTTCATTTAAATTTTTGCTCTCATTATATTATCAATTCATATCCAATAACAAACCTATTAAGATGATGTGATAAACTTCATTGCCTATGTTAACAAACCTATCATCAAAGATAATTGCGCCAAAAATAATTTGTGCAATGTATGAATCCTTTCAAAGCGAATTCGTACATGCTGTATGAATAAAAGTTTATTTTTCGTTTTGCTATATTTATTATAAATTTATATTTCTTATGACATTCCACCAAAAACAACATTCATGCACCGATGTACGGATGCTAATAATTCATCACGGTGATGGACAGACTTTTTAAAATGTTATTTAATGTTATTATAATAAAAATAATAAAAATTAATATAATAAAAATGTAAAATAAAATGTTTTTTTTTATTGCGAGCAAAGTAAGCCAAAAACGCACCTAGCAAATTGTATGCTAACAACGCACCTCGAAATTCAAAAAACGGTTACAACAGCAAACAGCAACACACATTTTTTATGTATACTTTATATAACTGTTCTATTACGAAAAAATAAAAAATCGTAGGTACAAAAAATATGATTCAGTTTAAAAAATGTACCTACTTCCCGCCGAAAATAATGGATCTAGAATAAAGTATGTACGCAATCATTATACATAGGTACTCTTGACATTGAGCGAGTTTCAACAAATTATGATCCTGAAAAATAACGTTAGCTGAAAAAATTTACCTCCTCACTCTTCTGATGTCTTAGAACAAAAGTTTATTTATATATTAAATGCATGTAAGTTTGTTTTATAAACTCCATATATGTACTACATGGTATCATATAACACAATGGCGGCGAATGGATGGCGAACCTGTGGCACGCGAAAGTTTTATTATAAAGAGAAAAAAATAAGCTATTATACAAAAAAACCGAAATAGGTTTCAGAAATAGTATACAAAAAATTCAAAACATATATTTTTATAGGTCCACACAGGCGACAAGTGACTTAGTGTTTTTTGGTGTCTTGACTATGCTCGCTAGTCGTTTTATTGACATCGACTTACAAAGTACTTCAGCGTTTCGCCGAGTATTTTGATGAAATTTATATGTTTTAGGTAGCCAGCAAAGAATTCAGTATAAAGAATCATGAGATTAATGTTCTATACTGATTTTCACTCCCATTTGAATGAGTTAAATTTAAAATTACAAGGCCGTGGCAAAACAATTACTGTTATGTTTATACTATCAAAGTATTTGAAGCGTAACTTGAGATGGACGTGATAAAATGATCAGAAATATCAAGTATTTTCCTAACCTACAAAAAGATATGATGGATCCAGAAATTAATGAAAAGCCGGATGTGGGATCATTAATAAAACAATTTTAAAATGCTTTAGAAGCAACAATAGAACAATTTTTGAGAAGGTTCGTTCAGTTTTGACAACTTGAAGTTTCAAAAATTATTACCCATCCAGACACATTTACGTATCAACAGTTAAACTTGCAATGTTTGACAAAATATGTAATAATCAGTCATCCTTATTTATTTATAATAATCCGCTTTAATTTGTAATCATCCTAAAAACACGACAGATTTATTCAAAACAGCATACAGTGGAAAATCTCATAACGAATTTATTTCGTTCCAGAAGCTTACTCGTTATGTGAAACACTCGTTAAGCGAAACAATTTTTCCCATATAAAACAAAGTAAAATACAATAATGCGTTCCATGCCGGAAAAAAAAATATGTTTTTATATTTCGAACGTATATTTATGTAAAATTACACACTTATAAATTGTTAAAGAGCGTAACAATCTGGAATGCGATTTCGATTTGCAAAAAACGATAAAAGCTCATCAATATCGTTGTTATCCACCTCCAGTCTCATGGTATTGGCCAATGATACAATTTCTTTGACTGTAGACTTCACAGGTACTGTTTCAAGCTCCCAAAATCACATTCGACAACGCTCCTTGGCAAAGCTTCTTCCAAGCTGAAGTGAGGGTTGTCTTGGTAACCCCTTTCCACGCCTTGTCAATAATCTTGAGTCAAGTAACGGTGGAGTGAAAGTGATCTTTCCAAAACTCTGCGTCACTCGCTATGCGAAAAGTCGCTCGTTAAGGTAACATTTTTTTCACAATCTGTTTTGCATGTTTTGCGAATTACTCGTTATAAGAGGTTCCACTGTAATTATAATTTCGAAAAAATATACACACAAATAAGGGTTTTCAATTAAATTGAATGTTCATATATTTTATAGACCATTTAAGACACTTAAAAGTAATTGCATTTTCTTACACCTCGAAAAAAAATTGAAAAACATTATTTATTGAACAGTTCCTAAAAATATTATTAAGTTACTCTTGTGTGTAAATAATGTTTTTTTCTTTTGTTACTTATTAACGTACAGTGTAATGGAATAAACTGTGATTTAAATTAATTTATTTCAATATTTCATTAATATGTCAAATCTTTTCGTTTTATTGCACTTCTCGATTCCCGGTCTATAAGGCTGTTTTTTTTTAATTTTACGGTCTCGAAAAATCAGTAAATGTGGAGTAATTTCCCTGTATCAAGCGACAATAACTTACTTATTATAAGTAAGTGTCAAAGCCAATAGAGGGGAACCTACGACCTCTTGGCTACTCTTATGCGACATTTGACTTGATCAAAATACTCACTTTGAAAATTTTTTACATATGGTACACGGTACATGACGTTTTAATTAAGTCAATTTGATAGTGAAAAATCCAAAACCTCTAATGCCTCTGAATCCCATTCATTCCCAGTATTTTACTTTCTTCCAATGCAATTAAAAAAAATCATAGCTCCTCATTTATATTGCTGTTATAAATATCTACACAATTCTAGTGAGACAATATTCAGTTCTTTCAATGAGAGTCTGGAAAACTACAAACCAGTCTGAAATATTTTCAATGTTCGGTCTTATTGTAAGTAAATAAATACATACCTATTCCTTTGAATTTTCCCAAAATAAAAAAACAATACGTGGTTGGTTATATCGCTCGCAAACTGTAAAGTTTTAGTCTTTTCAGCAGTGGTATTAGGATGTCATAAAATTATAAGGTAGAAAGAACAGTGCTAATTTTATTTAATAAAAAACGTTCTTATAAAAATACATGAAATTTTATAGTAAGCACACATAAATGAACGCGTTCAAAATATTATGTTTAATACTTTTTATTTGTATTTCGACTCGGATAATCTTTTACAGAACGGGACAGAAATAATTATTTCATCGCCCAATAAATAGGAAAACCGAATATTTTTTGGCGGTAGATTAGTCGTTTTCAGTGGTAGGAAATTAAGAAATATTCGTGTTGTAACCAAGAAAACACTTGCTTGTGTATATTTTTTAATTGACATGCATATGTGCAATCAAACACATTGCGTGTGTACGTTTTAAAAATATATTTAAGTTACGTTTTAAGATATTTTTAGTGTACCAGATTCATATTTTGAGTTTCCACTGATATGAATAATTTAGATTGGATGTTATTTATAAAAAAAACTTCGCTTGACGACAGCTTAATATAAGTTGACACTATAAGCTTAACCTGATCTCTGCCCAGAGCGTATATTTACGCGCTACAAGTCCGTGTTCAAGGGGCCGTCCATACAAAATGCGCGTAATATTACGCTCTCCTTTGTACTTAATTTACAAGTCACCAGTACCTCTCTTAAATAATTAAATTTAACTCGCATATAGTGACATCTTTTGAGATTGTGTTGTAATACTTGAACTCGAAGGATATTGAATTTTAATCTGTAATACATCGATTTTTTGACATCGACAAAAGTTTTCGTGTCTTGTTAATATGCGGCGCTACTATATAGGGTTACGCCATACATATTATTAGTGACTAATGAAATACCGGGACTTCCCATTTATTCTTACGTTATGTTTGTCCAGTATTATATTTATAAACGGGGAATTATTTCTATTCTGAATACTCACTGCAAGTAACAATGATCCTGGAAAAATGGTCAGTTATGTGTTTGTTTTCATGTTTGACACATCTTAGTTGGTTTTGTGGGCCAGAATATCGTTTTTGTTAAGTATTTCATTTACAACAGTTTTATAACTAGATACATTAACAGTTTATTTTTAAATTTACGTCTTTTTTCGTTATTTACCAAATGATTTTTTGTGTTTTAAAACTTTATAACCTGCGTTGTTTGTGAGTGTCTGTTTATTTTATAAGATTTTCCTGTGTCGTAACTTTTTTGACGATTGTTTATATATCTTTTTCAACTTACGTTTCCTGGATATTTGATTTTTTACATTTTACTATTTTAACGCCTGAGAATGGAAGGACAACAAAGTACATCTGAAAATGCAGAACTGACTGAAGATTTGATGAATAGCGTTGGCTTCACCGCCGAATCCGATGACAGTGATTTCGACGATTTTGAAGACGAGGAACAAGAAGGCTTGGTTTCCAATGTTCCCGAATCAGCACCTAATGATGAACTTGTACCACTAATTGATGAGTCTGAACCGGTTTTTGAATGGGAAACAGGTGATTTTGTTCCTAAAATTAACTCATTCGAAAGTTCAAAGTCAGGAGCGGATATTGAAAATTTTGGGAATAGAGAATCAGATTTTTTCAAGATGTTTATGACAACCTCTCTCATGAATTTCATCACAATTGAAACAAATAAACAGTTTATATACATTAAAAATCAATGCAGTGAATTAAGTTGGAGATTGAAACAGTGGATAGACATTACAGTGGAAGAGTTATACGTGTTTCTTGCTGTGTGTCTATTGATGCCCTGTAATTCCCGAAACAAAATACAGGACCACTGGTCTACAGATATATTGTATTATTCACCAATATATTCTGATACCATGTCCCGTAATAGATTTCAAATAATTTTACGCATGCTTCACTTCAGCGACAATACGCAGCAGGTAGCTGGGGACAAAATATACAAAATAAGATTCCTTGTGGAACATTTTAAAAAAATTTTCACGCAATGTATGTATCCATACATGAATGTATGCATTGATGAAAGTTTGCTGCTTTTTAAAGGTAACTTGTCATTTCGTCAGTATATTCCATCAAAAGCAAGCCGTTTTGGAATAAAATTCTTTGTAATATGTGACTGTGCAACTGGATATGTCTTAAATTTTATTATATATACTGGAAAAACAACGGAATATGTTCCACATCCACACGTTGGTATTTCGGGTAGTGTAGTAATGACATTAATGGAACCCTATTTGGATCGGGGACATACTTTATACGTGGATAATTGGTACACGAGTCCCATTTTGTTTCAAAAGCTCCATGACCGGAAAACAAATGCTTGTGGTACCGTAAGGAGAAACCGTAAAGGAATGCCCAAGCACACTGATAAGTTACAGAAGGGAGAAATGAAAGCTTTTCATACGGACGCTCTTTCGGCACAAATATGGAAGGATAAAAGGGATGTTTCCATGTTGACAACTCTTCATCCTGCTATTCTCACCGACACAGGAAAAACCACTCATCGGAATGAAGCCATCATAAAGCCCGAAAGTGTCCAAGACTATAATAAAAATATGGGGGCCGTTGACCGATCGGACATGATTTTATCAAGCGTGCATTCATCGCGAAAGACTATGAGGTGGTATAAAAAAATGTTTTTCCACCTAATGGATCTTTCGTTATTGAATGCTCATACACTGCTATGCCAAAAAACAGCAAAACGGATTCCGCTAGAAAAATTTCAGTTGGAAGTTATTCGACAACTGATTCATGAATATAAATGGGTTGAGCCTACCAAATCTGTAAAACAAAAAAGACATTCTGAATTGCCTTCCCGCCTCACAGAAAGGCATTTTATGATGAAATTTCCTCCAAGTGAGAAAAAAATTAATACAGCTGCGAGATGTGTGGTTTGTTTATCAAAAAAACTAAGAAAGGAATCTAGGTATATGTGCAAACAATGTAAAGTGGCTCTTTGCGTAGAACCTTGTTTTGAGGCATACCACACGGTAGAAGACTATTAATTTGTTTTAAACTGTTCGCCGTATTTTATATATGTTTTTAGGATACAATGTTAATATGATAGAATTACTTTTGATATACGATCGTGTGTTTTGTGTTTTCCGTGTGTGAATTTTGTGTGACAACCCTGAAGTTTTGTGGATCATTTATTTCGGACATTTTTGGATAAATGTCAGCGGAAATGGCGCATCGTGTATTTTTATGGTAAGTCTATATGATATACTATTAGGATATGTCCAAAAATATATATTTATTAGGATTTATTTTTTGAAAGAAAACCGCGGCCCTCCGTGTACGGCCATATTAATACCGCACGGCACAGATCAGGTTAATATAGTTCAAGTGAATGTTAAATTTTCAACTATCCACCGTAATTCTAGAGAGGTTCTGATTGGAGCTTTTGCCAACCTTAATTAATTAAAAACTGTTAATTTAAAAAAATATGAAAAATACCCTTTTATTTTAAACATATTAAGATGAGGATGTGAAACTTCATTGCCTATGCTAACTAACCTATGACAAAAAATAATTTGTGCAATGTATGGATCCTTTCAAAGCGAATTCGTACAAGCTGTATGAATAAACTGCTATCTTTCGTATTACTCTATTTATCATACATTTTTATAATATACATTTGTTATGTCATTTCACCAAAAATAACTTTAAAACCGTCAACCGTTGTAAAATTGCATCGATGTACGGATGCTAATAATTCATCACGGTGATGGAAAGATTTTTTAAAATGCTATTTAATGTTATTGTCAGCTATCGTATGCCTTCAGATTAAATAGTATTCATTATCATGACTTTTTAAATCACTATCATTAATATTATTTGGAAATATATAATAAAGTTTTTTTGTATTGCTAGCAAATTGTAAACATCGCACCTCGCAAATCAAAAAACGGTTAAACTCGTCTATTTGTATTAGGGCGACATAAATATTGAAAGATAACCACCAAATAAAATGTTATCTATTTGCCTTGTATGTATATAAGTAGTCCAGTGGTGTATGCAACAATGTGAATTATTTGGAAGAAATTGAGTGAGATCAATTTGTTGAAACAGCATACAGTGGAAAATCTCATAATCTATGCTAACTAACCTATGACCAAAAATAATTTGTGCATTGCATGGATCCTTTCAAAGCGAATTCGTACAAGCTGTATGAATAAACTGTTATTTTTCGTATTACTATATTTATCATACATTTTTATAATATACATAAGTTATGTCATTTTAACAAAAATAACTTTTAAAATCGTCAACCATTGTAAAATTGCATTGATGTACGGATGCTAATAATTCATCACGGTGATGGACAGACTTTTTAAAATGCTATTTAATGTTATTGTCAGCTATCGTATGCCTTCAGATTAAATAGTATTCATTATCATGACTTTTTTTAATTACTTTCATTAATATAAATTGGAAATATATAATAAAGTTTTTTTATATTCCTAGAAAATTGTAAACAACGCACCTCGCAAATCAAAAAACGGTTAAACTCGTCTATTTGTATTAGGGCGACATAAATATTGAAAGATAACCACCAAACAAAATGTTATGTATTTGACTTGTATGTATATAAGTAGTCCAGTGGTGTATGCAACCAGAAACAAAATATGTGTTACTTTTCCATACACATGAGGCTAGGCTACAAACATAAGCTATAATAGAAAAGTGTTACACGGTACACTGGACATACTTTTTACGCAGCTTTGTAATAACACGGTGCTATATCCCTTACTACTTGTACTTTCTACTCAGTACTATGCTCAGAGAGTTATTACTACGAAACCGAATATTTTGAAAAAAAATATTACACAAGCTGTTAATATCTCAAGTGATGAAAGCAAGTCATGTCTTTTTTTGTGCGATTTTTAATGCGATATTACGTGGAACGCATCTACCGCATTAAAACAGGATTGACTGTATAAGTTATAATGTAACGTGCTATGACCTTATTAATTTACGGTTTAATGGAATAGATTGGAATTAAATGCCTTTAATTTGAAATAATTGATTTCAATATTGCAACAATATGTCAAATCTTTTCATTTTATTGCACTTCTCGGTTCCCGGTATAAGACTACATTTGTGTATTTATTAAATTTTAATCATTCCAAAAATCATTAAATGTGCAGTAATTTTTCTTGTACCAAGCGGCAATAACTTATTAACTAATATAGATAAGTGTCGAAGCCAGTGGAAGGGAACCTGCGACCTCTTGGCTACTCTGATGCGACCTTTTGACTTATATGACGTTTTAATTAAGTCGGTTTGATAGTAAAAACATCCAAAGCCTCTTATGCCTCTAAATCCCATTCACTCACCAATATTTAACATTCTCTCATTTATTTAAATAAATTCATAGCTCTCCATTTACACAATTTTAGGGGGGCAATCAATCAATTTTCAGTTGTTTCAACAATACGAATTGTGCTTGGCTTATATCGCACGCAAACCGAAAGGTTTCAGTTCTTTCAGCAGTTGTATTAGGATGTCATAAATATTGAAAGGTAGAAATAAACAGTGTTCATTTTATGTACACACTTCTCATCGTTAACGTGTTGAGTGAACGAGACACTTCCAGGGGTGTAAAGTTGCATCATGCATTGCAAAAAATAATCTTATCTTTTTACTTACTAGGCTAACATAATAACGAGGAGATAGATAAATATTAGTGACTGAAATTATTATTGAAATGAAACAAAAAGATTTGTTATGTACATGCAATACATATCCAAACTTATATTGGTATTGGTGGATTTTAAGCTGTCATACCAAAAGGGATCGCCGCGATAAAATAATATCTTAGTAACAAACCTACTTTATCATATATCGCATAATAAAAACAACAAATATTTCAGAAGCATTAGTATCTTGAAAGTACGTAATAATTAATCGGTATATTGATGTCCAAATAGTAAATAATGTTAAGCTTTCATTTGCTTTTTCAGTTTCAGTTTCACGTGTTCAAGTCTTGGAATGAAAATTAAGACTTGTTAGTTTTTAAGTTCAATTATGTTCGATACAGTTGAGGGCCGATATTTTCAACTTGGTCACTTGGATTCAAACTAAAATTTACTTCAGTGGTAGGAAATTAATAAATATTTATATAGTGCCCAAGAAAACATTAAAACGCATATTAAGCTTTAATTTAAATTTTTCAGAAACTAGATGATCTGTTTATAATATTATTATGAATGTGATAGTTGACATAATATACTACAATTATTTATACATAAAACAAACAAACAATAATATAAGTAATTACAAGCTGTAAAATTTATTTAAAAGGTATTTAAATTGTTTGTTATTACTTTCAGTCACCACTATAAATTTATTACTATTGGACGACTTTTTAATTATATATAAGATGTGTTGAGCATTTTAATTTTGTTATTTTAGAATCACTTACAATGTAATTTGTAATTTCTTTTCAATGCCAATTGTTGATTACAAGTTTTCATTTTTGCATAAACAGCATTGTTAAATTATATTTCTTATTAGTTGACAATGCTCGCAATGAGCGAAACCGGTCGTGACCTATTAAATAAAGTGGAATAGAGTACAAAGGAATATTGTGTTTTTGTTAAAATCGATACATGATACAAAAATGCTTTCCTATCAGACGTCATCATAGTTAGTTAAATTAAAAAAATTATACAATACGTTTATATAGAATATATTTTTTTTTTTTGTCTGCACTAATTATATTATCAATTCTTATCCAATGAAAACTTATAAAGATGAGGATGTGAAACATCATTGCCTAATGGATCCTTTCAAAGCGAATTCGTACATGCTGTATGAATAAAATTTTATTTTTCGTTTTGCTATATTCATCATTAATTTACATATCTTATGTCATTTCACCAAAAATCACATTCAAATTAACAACCGTTGTAAAATTGCACCGATGTACGGATGATAATAATTCATCACGGTGATGGACAGACTTTTTAAAATGTTATTTAATGTTATTGCCATCGATCGTATGCCTTCAGATGAAATAGTATTGATTATCGTGACTCTTTTATATCACTCTAAATAATTGAACTTATATATATATATAATGTTTTTTTATATTGCTAGAAAAAGTAAGCCAACCACCTAGCAAATTGTATGCTAACATCGCACCTCGAAAATCAAAAAACGGTTAAACTCGTGGATTTGTATAAGGCCGACATAAATATTGAAAGATAACTACCAAACAACATATTATGTATTTGACTTGTATGTATATAGGTAGTCCAGGGGTGTTTGCAACAAGAAACAAAATATGTTTTCCTTTTTTTCATACACATGAGGCTAGCTAACATAAGCTGTGAAAGTAAAGTAAAGTGTGACAGTACAGTGGACATCCTTTTTACACAGCTTTGAAATAACACGGTGCGATATCTTTTACTACTTGTGCCTTCTACTTAGTATGCTTATGCTCAGAGAGGTATTACTATGAAACCGAAAATTTTGGAAAAAATAATTAATATCTGAAGTGACGAAAGCAATATCGTACCAAATATACGTAAACGAGTTCGTCTTTTATCTGATACTGATATTAAATAATCTTTAACAAGATTTTTTTAAAACTTGAATACAATAAATAACAATGTTGTTTGTTATATATACAAGGAAACCTATCCACCACTATTTTTTATTTTAGTTAACTTTTTATCATCCGTGTCAAAAGAGAGTCCAGAGGACATAATTATTTTTAATTATTAGTGATTAAATCTTATTGGCACTAAGTTATAACTACCGGCAAAAGCGGCTTTTGATTTAAAACCCTTGATTAAAATATTTTTGCAAGTGTAAAAGTGTCGTCAAAAATAAAACAATAATTCTTTAGTTTACTATAATTTGATTGACTACGCAATTTCTTGAATAGTTTTTTTCTTTATTTTAGGTCTAAAAATAACTATGTTTACTTATTGTTTGTAACATATTGTTATACATACTCTACTAGATTATTGAACCATTTATTATCGTAATTGATGCGAGAAGGTTAATACTTTCACTCGTAAGTAAGCCAATTACTATTGATCTTGCAAGTGTTATAGGTACCAAATTTTCTTTTGGTGTTCTCACTTTCTTAACTGAAAATGAACATATATGTGAAAAGGCATTATATTAAAAGAATAAAGCATATTCCATATGTATTTAATATAAACGAAACATGTTGATAATTACAGAAGAAAAAAGTTTATGTGATTGTAAATAGTTTTCTTGTATACAAATCATTAAAGCAACACACATTTTTTATGTATACTTCATATAACTGTTCTCTTACGAAAAAATAAAAAATCCTAGGTACAAAAAATATGATTCAGTTTAAAAAATGTACCTACTTCCCACCGAAAATAATGGATCTAGAATAAAGTATGTACGCAATCATTATACATAGGAACTCTTCATTGAGCGAGTTTCAACAAATTATGATCCTGAAAAATAACGTTAGCTGAAAAAATTTACCTCCTCACTCTTCTGTTGTCTTAGAACAAAAGTTTATTTATATATTAAATGCATGTAAGTTTGTTTTATAAACTCCATATATGTACTACATAGTATCATATAACACAAGGATGGCGAACCTATGGCACGCGAAAGTTTTATTATGAAGGGAAAAAAGTAAGTGTTTTTACAAAAAAATCAAAAAAGTTTTAGATATATTATTCAAAACGTTCCAAACATATTTTTTTATAGGTCCACACAAGCGACAAGTGACTTATTGCTTTTTGGTGTCTTGACTATGCTCGCTAGTCGTTTTATTGACATCGACTTACAAAGTACTTGACCGTTTCGCCGAGTAGTTTGATGAAATTTATATTTTTTAGGTAACCAGCAAAGAATCATCAGATGTTGAGTGGATTTTGAGATTGATGTTCTTTACTGATTTTTGCTCCCATTTTAATGAGTGAAATATAAAATTCCAAAGCCGTGGCAAGGCAATTACTGTTATGTTAATACTACCAAAGTATTTGAAGCGTAACTTGAAATGAACGTGATAAAATGATCAGAAATATCAAGTATTTTCCTAACCTTAAAAAAGACATGATGGATCTAGAAATTAATTAAAAGCCGGATGTAGGATCATTAAAAGAAAATTTTTAAAATGCTTTAGAAGCAACAATAGAACAAATTTTGAGAATGTTCGATCAGTTTCGACAACTTGACGAAACAAAAATTATTACCCATCCAGACACATAGACGTATCAACAGTTAAAATTGCAATGTTTGACTACATGGATTTGATGATTTTGAAATGGAATTGGTAGACTTTCAGTTAAGCTCGATATGGACACAAAAAATCCAATATTTAAGAATTATTTAGGAAGAAATTGAGTGAGCTCGTTTTGTTGAAACAGTCCAGAGGGATACCCTCCTCAGTTGTATTGCTGTTATATATATCTACACAATTTTAGTGAGACAATGTTCAGTTCTTTCAATGAGAGTCTGGAAAACTACAAACTAGTCTGAATTATTTTCAAGGTTCGGTCTTATTGTAAGAAAATAAATACTTACCTATTCCTTTGACTTTTCCCAAAATGAAAAAAACAATAGGAATGAATGAATTGTTTCTGGTTGCATACACCACTGGACTACTTATATACATACACATCAAATACATAACATTTTGTTTGGTGCTTATCTTTCAATATTTATGTCGCCCTAATACAAATAGACGAGTTTAACCGTTTTTTGATTTGCGAGGTGCGTTGTTTACAATTTGCTAGCAATATAAAAAAACTTTATTATATATTTCCAATTTATATTAATGAAAGTGATTTAAAGAAGTCATGATAATGAATACTATTTAATCTGAAGGCATACAATAGCTGACAATAACATTAAATAGCATTTTAAAAAATCTTTTGCTGTTATATATATCTACACAATTTTAGTGAGACAATGTTCAGTTCTTTCAATGAGAGTCTGGAAAACTACAAACCAGTCTGAATTATTTTCAAGGTTCGGTCTTATTGTAAGTAAATAAATACATACCTATTCCTTTGACTTTTCCTGAAATGAAAAAACAATAGGAATGAATGAATTGTTTCTGGTTGCATACACCACTGGACTACTTATATACATACAAGTCAAATACATAACATTTTGTTTGGTGGTTATCTTTCAATATTTATGTCGCCCTAATACAAATAGACGAGTTTAACCGTTTTTTGATTTACCTATTCCTCTGACTTTTCCCAAAATGAAAAAACAATAGGAATGAATGTGGTTGGTTATATCGCTCGCAAACTGTAAGGTTTCAATCTTTTCAGCAGTTGTATTAGGATGTCATAAATATTGTAAGGTAGAAAGAACAGCGCTAATTTTACTTACACACTTCTTGTCGTTCACGTATCGAGTGAACGGGACGCTTCGAGGGGTGTTAAGTTGCATCATGCATTGCAAAAAAATAATCTTATCTTTTTACTTACTAGGACAACATAATAACGAGGAGATAGATAAATATTAGTGTCTGAAATCGTTATTGAAATGAAACAAAAAGATTTGTTATGTACCTACATGCAATACATATCCAAACTTTTATTGGTAAAGATGGTTTTTAAACTGTCATACCAAAAAAAAATCGACGCGATAAAATAATATCTTAGTAACTAATCTATTTTATCATATATTGCATAATAAAAACAACAAAGTTTTCAGAAGCATAATTAATCGGTATATTGATTAAGTCCAAATGGTAAATAATGTTAACCGTTTATTTGCTTTTTCAGTTTCTGTTTCACGCGTTCAAGTCTCGGAATAAAAATTAGGATTCGTTAGTTTTTCACTCGGTTTCAAACTAAGAGTTACTTAGTTTTCATTTTCAATTATTCAATAATAAACGTTCTCATAAAAATATATGAAATATGAAATTTTGTATTTATCATGAATTCGTTTAAAATATTACGTTTAATACTTTTGTTTTGTATTTCGACTCGGATAATCTTTTACATTACGAGACAGGAATTATTATTTCATCGCCCAATAAATAGGAAAACCGAATATTTTTTGGCGGTATATTGGTCGTTTTCAGTGGTAGGAAATTAAGAAATATTCGTGTTGTAACCAAGAAAACACTAAAACGCATATTGAGCTTTAATCTGGAATTTTCGAAATTGTCCGACTAATGAACTAGATGATCTATATAAAATATTATTACTGTTGTGATAGTTGACATAATATACTACAATTATTTATATATAAAACATAAAAAAACAGCAATCTACGCGACCTGCTTGCATTCAGGATTGCCCGTGTATATTTTTTAATTGACATGCATATGTGCAATCAAACACATTGCGTGTGTGTGTTTTAAAAAAATATTTAAGTTACGTTTAAGATATTTTTAGTGTACCAAATTCATATTTTGAGTTTCCACTGATATGAATAATTCAGATTGGATGTCATTTATAAAAAAATCTTCGCTTGACAACGGCTTAATATAAGTAATGTATGTCAATAGTTGTAGTGAATGTTAAATTTTCAACTATCCACCGCAAGTCTAAAAAGGTTCTGATTGGAGCTTTTGCCAACCTCAATTAATTAAAAACTGTTAATTTTAAAAATATATGAAAAATACCCTTTTATTTAAAAACCTATTAAGATGAGGATGTGAAACTTCATTGCCTATGCTAACTAACCTATGACCAAAAATAATTTGTGCATTGCATGGATCCTTTCAAAGCAAATTCGTACAAGCTGTATGAATAAACTCCTATTTTTCGTATTGCTATATTTACCATACATTTTTATAAAATACATATGTTATGTCATTTCACCAAAAATAACTTTAAAATCGTCAACCGTTGTAAAATTGCATCGATGTACGGATGCTAATAATTCATCAAGGTGATGGATAGATTTTTAAAAATGCTATTTAATGTTATTGTCAGCTATCGTATGCCTTCGGATTAAATAGTATTCATTATCATGACTTTTTTAAATCACTATCATTAATATAAATTGGAAATATATAATAAAGTTTTTTTGTATTCCTAGCAAATTGTAAACAACGCACCTCGCAAATCAAAAAACGGTTAAACTCGTCTATTTGTATTAGGGCGACATAAATATTGAAAGATAACCACCAAACAAAATGTTATGTATTTGCCTTGTATGTATATAAGTAGTCCAGTGGTGTATGCAACCAGAAACAAAATATGTGTTACTTTTCCATACACATGAATGAGGCTAGGCTACAAACATAAGCTATAAGAGTAAAGTGTTACACGGTACACTGGACATCCTTTTTACGCAGCTTTGTGTAACACGGTGCTATATCCCTTACAACTTGTACTTTCTACTCAGTACAATGCTCAGAGAGTTATTACTACGAAACCGAAAATTTTGAAAAAAAAATATTACACAAGCTGTTAATATATCAAGTGATGAAAGCAATGTCATAACAAATATGCATAAACGAGTTCGTCTTTTTTCAAAAAGTAATAGTAAATAATCTTTGCTAAGGTTTTTTTTAAATCCAAATACTATGTAATAATGATTTTTTTTTTATACAAGCAAAACTATCCACCATTATTTTTATTTTGGTAAATTTGTATCCACCGTGTAAAAAGAGAGTCCAGAGTACATAATTATTTGATAGCGGATTAAAATAAGTAATTAAATCTTATTGGCACTAAGTTATAACTACCGACAAAAGCGGCTTCAGATTTAAAGCCATGGATTAAAATGTTGCTGCAAGAGTAAAAGTGTCGTCAAAGATACAACAATAATTATTTAGTTTACTATAATTTGATTGACTACGCAATTTTTTGAATAGTTGTTTTTTTTTTCTATGTCTTAAAATTACTTAGTTTAAGATAGGTTACTTATTGCTTGAACATATTGTTATACTCTACTAGACTAATGAACCATTTATTATGATATCGTTATCGTAATTGATGCGAGAAGGTAAATACTTTCATTTATAAGTAAGCCTTAATCTTCCAAGTATTATAGGTACCTAATTTTCTTTTGGTGTTCTCACTGTCATAATTTAAAAAAAAATACTATCTCTACTTGTATGTAATATAAACGAAACATGTTGATAATTACAAATGAAAAAAAGTTTGTGTGATATTTTAAGAAGCTTTTTTATATAGTCCTATTATAATAATCAAACAGCAGACACATTTTTATTTCTACATCATATAACTGTTCTATTACGAAAAAATAAAAAAATCATAATTACAAAATATGATTTCAAGAAGTAAACATATTTTCCGCTAAAAATAATGGATCTATAATAAAGTTTGTAAGCAATCATTATAGGTATTCTTCATTGAAGCGAGTTTCAAAACATTATGTTCCTGAAAAATAACGTTAGCCGAAAAAATTTACCTCCTCACTCTTCTGATGCCTTAGAACAAAAGTTTATTTATATATTATTTGCATGCAAGTTTGTTTTAAAAACTCCATATATGTACTACAAGGTATCAAATAACATATAACCAACCAATGCACGCGCGCATTATGTCCGACGTCCACTCGGTCGGAGTGTTGAATTGTGCAAAACTAAAAGTCCCGCAAAAACAAAAATACGTTACAGTATGTTAAAAACAGTTATCCTTATTTATTTATAATATTCAGCTTAAATGTACAATCAACTTAGAAACACGAGAGATTCATTCAAAGCAAATTAATTCTAATTTCGAAAAAAATATACACACAATAACTTTTAACCGTTTTCAATTAAATTGAATGTTCATATATTTTATAGACCTTTAAACACGGTTAAAATAAATTGCATTTCCTTACACTACGAACAAAAAAAATTGGACGAACATTATTAATTCGACTGTGTTTCCTAAAAAATATTATTAAGTTACTCTTGTGTGTAAATATTTTTTTGTTCCATGCATATGTATACATTCAATCCTGTTTTTGGGCAGTTGTTCTTTATGCGATTTCGAAGTTATGCGATTTTTTAGAAATGCATTTTTTAAAAAAATGTACTATAATTTACGATATATAAAAATATTAAATATTACATCGAGAGCATATATCGTTGCATTTTGGATAGAACAGAGAATGAACACTAAACACAGCTTACATTTGGAAAAAAATACGATTTTAGACTGTTTAAATCATGTTGCATCTGCCATTACTGAATTAAGTCAACCTACTTGGGTGTGTGACAGTCGATGAAACCATTGAAATATCGGTTATATCAGCTGAAATGATTACTTAAGCATATGAGATTGGCGGAGAAAGATTTGATACCTTAAGCGATAATTATATCGACGAATTACTGACGGATAATGCTGTAAGTGACGATGATGTGATTAATTTAACTTTAACTATCGACAAAAAATCATAAAACGATGACAAACTGGAAGAAATTCCAGTTCCTTCACTTCGAAAATAGTTAAAGTAGGTCTCCAACTTTTCAATAAATTAGAAGATCATTTCATTCCAAATGATTCAAATTCTGAACGCGCATTAAAGTTTCAACGATAGCTTAAAAAATATATTCATGGGTATAAAAAACTGCGTAAACAATTAATTATCAACAAAAAAAAATCTGAACAAACTCTGGTCACTAATTTCATTGTTAAAAAAAAACTATAGTTTTTTGAAATTGATGCGCAGACTATTTCTTTCGAAAAAGATTGATTTAGAACCACATGCTTTAAAACACCCTTAGAATTGTCATACAGTGACTGAATATTTTAAAATATCTCGACGCCGTGTTTTTCCCTTAATTTTCCTATACCTAGCGATTTAGTGTATATTTAATTCGATGTTTCAAAGTTATGCGGACTTTGAAATTTATGGAACGCATCCCCACTTTTTGTGTGGAAGTCGTGGCTTTTTTTTTGCGAATTTTTTTATGCGATATTACGTGGAACGCATCTACCGCATTAAAACAGGATTGACTGTACGTATAAGTTATAATGTAACGTGCTATGACCCTATTAACTTACAGTTTAATGTAATAGATTGGATTTAATACCTTTAATTTGTAATAATTGATTTCAATATTGCATCAATATGTCAAATCTTTTCATTTTATTGCACTTCGCGGTTCCCTGTTTAAGACTACATTTGTGTATTTTTTAAATTTTAATCCTTCCGAAAATCAGTAAATGTGCAGTAATTTCCTTGTACCAAGCGGTAATAATTTACATATAAATTAGTGTCGAAGCCAGTGGAGGGGAACCTGAGACCTCTTGGCTAATCTGATGCGACCTTTTGACTTATATGACGTTTTAATTAAATCGGTTTGATGTAAAAGAAATCTAAAGCCTCTTATGTCTCTAAATCCTATTTAACTTTTTCCCAATGTTATTTTAAAAAAATCATAGCTCCCCATTTACACAATTTTAGAGGGCCAATCAATCAATTTTCAGTTGTTTCAACAATACGAATGTGCTTGGCTTATATCGCACGCAAACTGAAAGGTTTCAGTTCTTTCATCAGTTGTATTAGGATGTCATAAATATTAAAAGGTAGGAAAAAACAGTGTTCATTTAACGTGTTGAAGGAACAAGACGCTTCCAGGGGTGTAAAGTTGCATCATGCATTGCAAAAAATAGTCTTATCTTTTTACTTACTAGGCTAACATAATAACGAGGAGATAGATAAATATTAGTGACTGAAATCGTTATTGAAATGAAACAAAAAGATTTGTTATGTACCTACATGCAAACTTTTATTGGTATAGGTGGATTTTAAGCTGTCATACCAAAAGGGATCGCCGCGGTAAAATAATATCTTAGTAACTTATCTACTTTATTTTATTTTTCAAATCAAATATTTCAGAAAAAAATGGTATCTTGAAAGTACGTAATTATTAATCGGCATATTAATTAAGTCTGATTGGTAAATAATGTTGAGCTTTCATTCGCTTTTTCAATTTCAGTTTCTCGCGTTCATGTCATGGAATGAAAATTAGAACTCGTTAGTTTTTAAGATCAATTATGTTCGATGCAGGTGAAGGCCGATATTTTCAACTTGGTCACTCGGTTTCAAACTAAGAGTTACTTAGTTTTCATTTTTAATTATTTAATAAAAAACTTTCTCATAAAAGTATATGAAATATGAATTTGTATATTAAGCAATAAGCATACATAAATGAATGCTTTTAAAATATTATGGTTACTTTGAAAATACTTTTAATTTGTATTTCGACTAGGATAAACTTTTTGGGTAAGGGACAGGAAAAATTATTTCATCGCCCAATAAATAGGAGCATCGAATAGTTTTTGTTGAAAGATGTTGAAGAAATATTCGTATAATGACCAAGAATAAACACTGATACGCATATTAAGCTTCAATTTAGATTTTTCGGAGTTCTCCAACTAATGAACTAGATGATCTATAATCACATTGTTTGAATGAGACAGTTGACATAATACACTACAATTAAAACAAACCTGCTTGCATTTAGGGTTGGCTTCTAGTTTACTCCATTCATATTTTTGTTTCCACTAAGATGAATAATTCAGATTTAATGTTATTTATAAAAGAAATAGCTTCGCTTGACAACGGCTTCATATAAGTATGTCAGTAGTTTATCAATTTCCGTTCAAATGCATATATGTGTGTAATGTCTGAAAATTCCTTTCCACCCTTACAATGCTACAATAACAGAGCGTTGCGAGAGCGATTGGCTATCCACTAATCCGGTCCTAACCCTTTCTTTTCTATCCTTACTCTTTTCGAAGGACGAGAGATTGATCAACTAAGAAAAAATGTTGAGATACCACTATGAGGAGCATTATGCTTCACATTGGGAACGGACATGGAGTCATATATATATATATATGGAGGGCACAAATGATTGATAAACTGATAATTTTTAATGAGTAATTAAGAGAAGACATTTATTAAGTGGAGCAATATTAATTTATTAAATGATCGTTGCAATCATAATTGATATTAGGAAGGCATAAACAATATTTTTAAATAGATAATTAAATTTTATTGTATTATTCAAAAAAAAAGTCAATTTGCAGGCCAGGGGTGTAAAAATAAAATGAAATAAAAATAACTATCGGGAGAACATAAATGATTGGTTAATTAGTGGATAACCTAATTTACGAATAAAATTGATACATGATACAAAAATGCCTCCCCTTCGCCTGTCCTGTAAGTGAGTAGTGCAGTTTAAAAAAGGATACAGTACGTTTATATAGAATATACATTATTTAAATTTTTGCTCTCATTATATTATCAATTCATATCCAATAACAAACCTATTAAGATGATGTGAAACTTCATTGCCTATGTTAACAAATCTATCATCATAGATAATTGCGCCAAAATTAATTTGTGCAATGTATGAATCCTTTCAAAGCGAATTCGTACAAGCTGTATGAATGTACTGTTATTTTTCGTATTACTATATTTATCATACATTTTTATAATATACATATCGACTTTGGAAAGGAAAAAGGACGTAACCCACACATATCAAATTTTACAGGAGGCGCCAAAAAAGTGTTTTGATGATTTTGTGACATATGCAAATTACCAATTAAACACAACCTTGAATTGCACGGAGACTTCTTAATTGGTGTTTATTTGACATAATCTAATATTAATTAAAGAAATCGTCCAGGAAAAACCGTTATTTCAATGTTTTTTTCTTATTTTTAATTTTTTACAAGATCATCTTTTTCAAACTTAAAAGCTAAATTTAGATACTAATTCAGCATTTTCAGTTTCCATCCTTTTGATAGAATGTGTGTCAAGTTGTTTGTATACATTGTGATTATCGAAAAAAACCTGTTTTGGAAAATTGAGGGTTACATCCTTTTTCCTTTCCACAGTCGATATGTTATGTCATTTCACAAAAAAATAACGTTAAAATCGTCAACCGTTGTATAATTGCATCGATGTACGGATGCTAATAATTCATCACGGTGATGGAAAGATTTTTTAAAATGCTATTTAATGTTATTGTCAGCTATCGTATGCCTTCGGATTAAATAGTATTCATTATCATGACTTTTTTATATCACTTTCTTTAATATAAATTGGAAATATATAATAAAGTTTTTTTATATTGCTAGCAAATTGTAAACAACGCACCTCGCAAATCAAAAAACGGTTAAACTCGTCTATTTGTATTAGGGCGACATAAATATTGAAAGATAAGCACCAAACAAAATGTTATGTATTTGATTTGTATGTATATAAGTAGTCCAGTGGTGTATGCAACCAGAAACAAAATATGTGTTACTTTTCCATACACATGGATGAGGCTAGGCTACAAACATAAGCTATAAGAGTAAAGTGTTACACGGTACACTGGACATCCTTTTTACACAGCTTTGAAATAACACGGTGCTAAATCCCTTACTACTTTTACTTTCTACTCAGTACTATCTCACTACTAGCTCAGAGAGTTATTACTACGAAACCGAAAATTTTGAAAAAAAATATTACACAAGCTGTTAATATGAAATGTGTTAAGTTATGAAATGTTATGTGTTAAGTGATGAAAGCAATGTCATAACAAATAACAATAAACGAGTTTGACTTTTTTCAAAAAGTAATAGTAAATAATCTTTGCTAAGGTTTTTTTTAAATCCAAATACTATGTAATAATGATTTTTTTTTTATATACAAGGAAACCTATCCACCATTATTTTTTATTTTAGTAAATTTGTATCCACCGTGTAAAAGGAGAGTCCAGAGTAATATTACGTAGAACGCATCTACCGCATTAAAACAGGATTGACTGTACGTATAAGTTATAATGTAACGTGCTATGACCTTATTAACTTACAGTTTAATGTAAAAGATTGGAATTAAGTGCCTTTAATTTGTAATAATTGATTTCAATATTGCATCAATATGTCAAATCTTTTCATTTTATTGCACTTCTCGGTTCCCGGTATAAGACTACATTTGTGTATTTTTTTAATTTTAATCCTTCCGAAAATCAGTAAAAGTGCAGTAATTTCCTTGTACCAAGCGGCAAAAATTTACATATTAATTAGTGTCGAAGCCAGTGAAGGGGAACCTGAGACCTCTTGGCTAATCTGATGCGACCTTTTGACTTATATGACGTTTTAATTAAATCGGTTTGATGTAAAAAAAATCTAAAGCCTCTTATGTCTCTAAATCCTATTTAACTTTCTCCCAATGTAATTTTTAAAAAATCATAGCTCCCCATTTTCACAATTTTAGGGGGCCAATCAATCAATTTTCAGTTGTTTCAACAATACGAACGTGCTTGGCTTATATCGCACGCAAACTGAAAGGTTTCAGTTCTTTCAGCAGTTGTATTAGGATGTCATAAATATTAAAAGGTAGAAAGAAACAGTGTTAATTTTAATAGAAAATTTAAATTAACTTTGATTATTCCACGTATTGTGTAACTAACTGTGACACGTGTTTCGCCTCTTTCAGAGGCATCTTCAGACTTACTATCGCAAAGTTTGCTTAAGTAATGAAGCAAGATTGATTCTAACATTTTAAAATTATAAAATTACAAAATGGATTGGGTTTTTTTCCTTTTAAGAGGAGCAAGGAGGGGGGGTGTAGAATCGAAATAAAGCAAACAGATAATGATACTAATTTTACTAATGAGTTGTAAACAATCAGAATGGGATTTTTCCTTTTTAATGGAAGCAAAGAGGGGGGATTATAAAATGCAAACAAATTTAATCATACTACTAATGACGTTAAACATTACAAACTATTAAAACTAATGAGCTACAATCAATCATCTAGGTTTGTGATTACTCTATTAATTGGAAACAATTTTAGTAACGGGGAACCGCCTGTGCTATTAAGAATATTATTTAATAATATTTCTTTTTTGTTAAGAGTTTTATTAATTTCTAAAAATTCTAAGCTATTCATCTTTAAACCCTTTTTATTTACTCGGTGGAGTATTTCTAAATTACAAATCTGATTAAAATTATGATTATTTTCTATTAAATGATTGGCAAACTCAGAGAAATTGTTACTTTTTAGACATCTTATATGTTCTTTAATTCTAATATTAAAGTGTTAATTTTATTTACACACTTCTCATCGTTAACGTGTTGATTGAATGAGACGCTTCCAGGGGTGTAAAGTTGCATCCTGCATCGCAAAAAATAATCTTATCTTTTTACTTACTAGGCTAACATAATAAAGAGGAGATAGATAAATATTAGTGACTGAAATCGTTATTGTAATGAAACAAAAAGATTTGTTATGTACCTACATGCAAACTTTTATTGGTATAGGTGGATTTTAAGCTGTCATACCAAAAGGGATCGCCGCGGTAAAATAATATCTTAGTAACTAATCTACTTTATTTTATTTTTCAAATCAAATATTTCAGAAAAAAATGGTATCTTGAAAGTACGTAATTATTAATCGGCATATTAATTAAGTCTGATTGGTAAATAATGTTGAGCTTTCATTCGCTTTTTCAATTTCAGTTTCTCGCGTTCATGTCATGGAATGAAAATTAGAACTCGTTAGTTTTTAAGATCAATTATGTTCGATGCAGGTGAAGGCCGATATTTTCAACTTGGTCACTCGGTTTCAAACTAAGAGTTACTAAGTTTTCATTTTTAATTATTTAATAAAAAACTTTCTCATAAAAATATATGAAATATGAATTTGTATAGTAAGCAATAAGCATAAATCAATGAATGCTTTTAAAATATTATGGTTACTTTGAAAATACTTGTGTTTTGTATTTCGACTAGGATAAACTTTTTCAGTACGGGACAGGAAAAATTATTTCATCGCCCAATAAATATGATCATCGAATAGTTTTTGTTGTAATTGTGTTTTTAGTAATAAACGAAGTTAAAAAAAATGATATTTAAATTAAATAAGAACAATAGAAAAGGCAATATGATCAGGTGTTTACAGAGTAGGTATATTGGTCTTTTTATGTGGTAGGAAATAAAGAAATATTCGTGTAATGACCAAGAAAAAACACTAATACGCATATTAAGCTTCAATTTAGATTTTTCAGAGTTGTCCAACTAATGAACTAGATGATCTATAATCACATTGTTTGAATGAGACAGTTGACATAATACACTACAATTATTTATGTATAAAACAAACCTGCTTGCATTTTGGGTTGGCTTTGTATATATTTTTTTTAAATTGGCATACATATGTGCAATCAAAAACATTGCGTAGATGCTTTTAAATTATATATTATGTTAAATTTCTAGCTATTTCTAGTTTACTCAATTCATATTTTGAGTTTCCACTAAGATGAATAATTCAGATTTAATGTTATTTATAAAAGAAATAGCTTCGCCTGACAACGGCTTCATATAAGTATGTCAGTAGTTTATCAATTTCCGTTCAAATGCATATTTGTGTGTTATGTCTGAAAATTCCTTTCCACCCTTACAATGCTACAATAACAGAGCGTTGCGAGAGCGATTGGCTATCCACTAATCCGGTCTTACCCTTTCTTTTCTATCCTAACTCTTTTCGAAGGACGAGAGATTGATCAACTAAGAAAAAATGTTGAGACACCACTATGAGGAGCATTATGCTTCACATTGGGAACGGACATGGAGTCATATATATATATATATATATGGAGGGCACAAATGATTGATAAACTGATAATTTTTATTGAGTAATTAAGAGAAGACATTTTTTAAGTGGAGCAATATTAATTTAATAAATGATCGTTGCAATCATAATTGATATTAGGAAGGTATAAACAGTATTTTTAAATAAATCAAATGTTATTGTATTATTAAAAAAAAAGTCAATTTGCAAGCCAGGGGTGTAAAAAATAAAATGAAATAAAAATAACTATCGGGAGAACATAAATGATTGTTTAATTAGTGGATAACCTGATTTACGAATGAAATTGATACATGTTACAAAAATGCCTCCCTTTCGCCTGTCCTTTTAGTGAGTAGTGCAGTTTAAAAAAGGATACAATACGTTTATATAGAATATACATTATTTAAATTTTTGCTCTCATTATATTATCAATTCATATCCAATAACAAACCTATTAAGATGATGTGAAACTTCATTGCCTATGTTAACAAACCTATCATCAAAGATAATTGCGCCAAAAATAACTTGTGTAATGTATGGATCCTTTCAAAGCGAATTCGTACATGCTGTATGAATAAAAGTTAATTTTTCGTTTTGCTATATTTATCATTAATTTACATATCTTATGACATTCCACCAAAAACAACATTCAAATTGACAACTGTTGTAAATTTGCACCGATTTACGGATGCTAATAATTCATCACGGTGATGGACAGACTTTTTAAAATGTTATTTAATGTTCAGATTAAATAGTATTGATTAGCATGACTTTTTTAATTCACTGCAATTAATATAATAAAAATTTATAATAAAATGTTTTTTTTATTGCGAGCAAATTAAGCCAACAACGCACCTAGCAAATTGTATGCTAACAACGCACCTCGAAATTAAAAAAACGGTTACAACAGCAAACAGCAACACACATTTTTTATGTATACTTCATATAACTGTTCTCTTACGAAAAAATAAAAAATCGTAGGTACAATAAATATGATTCATTTTAAAAAGTGTACCTACTTCCCGCCGAAAATAATGGATCTAGAATAAAGTATGTACGCAATCATTATATGTACATAGGTACTCTTGACATTGAGCGAGTTTCAACAAATTATGATCCTGAAAAATAACGTTAGCTGAAAAAATTTACCTCCTCACTCTTCTGTTGTCTTAGAACAAAAGTTTATTTATATATTAAATGCATGTAAGTTTGTTTTATAAACTCCATATATGTACTACATAGGATGGCGAACCTATGGCACGCGAAAGTGTTATTATGAAGAGAAAAAAATAAGCTATTATACAAAAAAACCGAAATAGGTTTTAGAAATAGTATACAAAAAATTCAAAACATATATTTTTATAGGTCCACACAGGCAACAAGTGACTTAGTGTTTTTTGGTGTCTTGACTATGCTCGCTAGTCGTTTTATTGACATCGACTTACAAAGTACTTCGGCGTTTCGCCGAGTATTTTGATGAAATTGATATGTTTTAGGTAGCCAGCAAAGAATTCAGTATAAAGAATCATGAGATTAATGTTCTTTACTGATTTTCACTCCCATTTGAATGAGTTAAATTTAAAATTACAAAGCCGTGGCAAAACAATTACTGTTATGTTAATACTATCAAAGTATTTGAAGCGTAACTTGAGATGAACGTGATAAAATGATCAGAAATATCAAGTATTTTCCTAACCTTAAAAAAGACATGATGGATCCAGAAATTAATGAAAAGCCGGATGTGGGATCATTAATAGAACAATTAAAATGCTTTAGAAGCAACAATAGAACAATTTTTGAGAAGGTTCGTTCAGTTTCGACAACTTGAAGTTTCAAAAATAATTACCCATCCAGACACATATACGTATCAACAGTTAAACTTGCAATGTTTGACTACATGGAATTAGATGATTTTGAAATGGAATTGGTAGACTTTCAGTTGAGTTCGATACGAACACAAAAAAATCAAATATTTAAGAATTATTTGGAAGAAATTGAGTGAGATCGATTTGTTGAAACAGTCCAGAGGGATATCCTCCTCAGTTATATTGATGTTATATATATCTACACAATTCTAGTGAGACGATATTCAGTTCTTTCAATAAGAGTCTGGAAAACTACAAAACACTCTGAAATATTTTCAAGGTTCGGTCTTATTGTAAGTTAATAAACGAATACCTATTCATTTGACTTTTCCGAAAATGAAAAAGCAATACGAATGAATGTGGTTGGTTATATCGCTCGCAAACAGTAAGGTTTCAGTTTTTTCAGCAGTGGTATTAGGATGCCATAAATATTATAAGGTAGAAAGAATAGTGCTAATTTTATTTACACACTTCTTATTGTTCGCGTATAGAGTGAACAAGACACTTCGAGGGGTATAAAGTTGCATCATGCATTGCAACAAATAGTCTTATCTTTTTACTTACTAGGACAACATAATAACGAGGAGATAGATAAATATTAGTGACTGAAATCGTTATTGAAATGAAACAAAAAGATTTGTTATGTACATGCAATATATATCCCAATTTTTATTGGTAAAGGTGGCTTTTAAACTGTCATACCAAAAGGGATCGACGTGATAAAATAACATCTTAGTAACTTATCTATTTTATCATATATTGGATAATAAAAACAACAAAGTTTTCAGAAGCATAATTAATCGGTATATTGATTAAGTCCAAATGGTAAATGATGTTAACCGTTCATTTGCTTTTTCAGTTTCAGTTCCACGCGTTCAAGTCTCGGAATAAAAATTAGGATTCGTTAGTTTTTCACTCGGTTTCAAACTAAGAGTTACTTAGTTTTCATTTTTAATTATTTAATAAAAAACGTTCTCATAAAAATTTATGAAATTTTATAGTAAGCATAAATACATGAATTCGTTTAAAATATTATGTTTAATACTTTTGTTTTGTATTTCGATTAGGATAATCTTTTACATTACGAGACAGGAATTATTATTTCATCGTCCAATAAATAGTAAAACCGAATAATTTTTGGGGGTATAATGGTCGTTTTCAGTGGTAGGAAATAAAGAAATATTCGTGTTGTAACCAAGAAAAAACTAAAACGCATATTAAGCTTCAATTTAGATTTTTCAGAGTTGTCCAGCTAATGAACTAGATGATCTATAATCACATTGTTGGAATGAGACAGTACACTACAATTATTTATATATAGAACAAAAAAACAGCAATCCATTCGACCTGCTTGTATTTAGTGTTGGCTTTGTATATCTTTTAATTGACATACATATGTGCAATCAAAAACATTGCGTAGGTGCTTTTCAATAATATATTATATTATGTTAAATTTCTAGCTATTTTTAGTTTACTCAATTCATATTTTGAGTTTCCACTGAGATTAATAATTTAGATTGGATGTTATTTATAAAAGAAATAGCTTCGCTTGACAACGGCTTCATATAAGTATGTCAGTAGTTCGAAAAACGAGAGGCCAGGGGTGTAAAAATAAAATGAAATAAAAATAACTATCGGGAGAACATAAATGATTGTTTGATTAGTGGATAACCTGATTAACGAATGAAATTGATTCATGATACAAAAATGCCTCCCCTTCGCCTGTCCTTTTAGTGAGTAGTGCAGTTTAAAAAAGGATACAATACCTATCCACCATTATTTTTTATTTAAGTAAATTTGTATCCACCGTGTAAAAGGAGAATCCAGAGTACATAATTATTTGATAGCGGATTAAAATAAGTAAATAAATCTTATCGGCACTCAGTTATAACTACCGACAAAAGCGGCTTCAGATTTAAAGCCATGGATTAAAATGTTGTTGCAAGTGTAAAAGTGTCGTCAAAGATACAACAATAATTATTTAGTTCACTATAATTTGATTGACGAAATTTCTTGAATAGTTTTTTTATTTTTTCTATGTCTTAAAATTACTTAGTTTAAGATAGGTTACTTATTGCTTGAACATATTGTTATACTCTACTAGATTAATGAACCATTTATTATGATATCGTTATCGTAATTGATGCGAGAAGGTAAATACTCTCATTTATAAGTAAGCCTTGATCTTGCAAGTATTATAGGTACCTAATTTTCTTTTGGTTTTCTCACTGTCATAATTAAAAAAAAAATACTATCTCTACTTGTATTTAATATAAACGAAACATGTTGATAATTACAGATGAAAAAAAGTTTGTTAGTTGTTAGTGATATTTTAGGAAGCTTTTTTTATATAGTCCTTTAGTATTATAATAATCAAACAGCAGACACATTTTTATTTCTACATCATATAACTGTTCTATTACGAAAAAAAAAAATCATAATTACAAATACAAAAAAATATGATTTTAAGAAGTAAACATATTTCCCGCCAAAAATAATGGATCTATAATAAAGTTTGTAAGCAATCATTATAGGTATTCTTCATTGAAGCGAGTTTCTGTTCCTGAAAAATAACGTTAGCTGAAAAAATTTACCTCCTCACTCTTCTGATGCCTTAGAACAAAAGTTTATTTATATATTATATGCATACAAGTTTGTTTTAAAAACTCCATATATGTACTACAAGGTATCAAATAACATATAACCAACCAACGCACGCGCGCATTATTAGAGCAAAACTAAAAATCCCTCAAAAACAAAAATACGTTACAGTATGTAAAAAACAGTCATCCTTATTTATTTATAATATTCAGCTTAAATGTACAATCAACCTAGAAACACGAGAGATTCATTCAAAACAAATTAATTATAATTTCGAAAAAAATATACACACAATAACTTTTAACCGTTTTCAATTAAATTGAATGTTTATATATTTTATAGACCTTTTGACACACTTTGACACAGATTGACTACATGGAATTAGATGATTTTGAAATGGAATTGGTAGACTTTCAGTTGAGTTCGATACGAACACAAAAAAATCAAATATTTAAGAATTATTTGGAAGAAATTGAGTGAGATCGATTTGTTGAAACAGCATACAGTGGAAAATCTCATAATCTATGCTAAATAACCTATGACCTAAAACAATTTGTGCATTGCATGGATCCTTTCAAAGCGAATTCGTACAAGCTGTATGAATAAACTGTTATTTTTCGTATTACTATATTTATCATACATTTTTATAATATACATATGTTATGTCATTTTAACAAAAATAACTTTGAAATCGTCAACCGTTGTAAAATTGCATCGATGTACGGATGCTAATAATTCATCACGGTGATGGATAGATTTTTAAAAATGCTATTTAATGTTATTGTCAGCTAGCGTATGCCTTCCGATTAAATAGTATTCATTATCATGACTTTTTTAAATCACTTTCATTATATAAATTGGAAATATATAATAAAGTTTTTTTGTATTGCTAGCAAATTGTAAACAACGCACCTCGCAAATCAAAAGACGGTTAAACTCGTCTATTTGTATTAGGGCGACATAAATATTGAAAGATAAGCGCCAAACAAAATGTTATGTATTTGCCTTGTATGTATATAAGTAGTCCAGTGGTGTATGCAACCAGAAACAAAATATGTGTTACTTTTCCATACACATGAGGCTAGACTACAAACGTAAGCTATAAGAGAAAAGTGTTAGACGGTACACTGGAAATCCTTTTTACACAGCTTTGTAATAACACGGTGCTATATCCCTTACTACTTGTACTTTCTAATCAGTATTATGCTCAGAGAGTTATTACTATGAAACCGAAAATTTTGAAAAAAAAAATTACACAAGCTGTTAACATCTCAAGTGATAAAAGCAATATCGTAACAAAAATGCATAAACGAGTTCGTCTATTATCTAAAAGTAATAGTAAATAATCTTTTCTAAGGCGTTTTAAAATCCAAATACTATATAATAATGCATTATTTTTTTTTATAGAAGGAAACCTATCCACCATTATTTTTTATAGATTTAGTAAATTTGTATCCACCGTGTAAAAGGAGAGTCCAGAGTACATAATTATTTGATAGCGGATTAAAATAAGTAATTAAATCTTTTCGGCACTAAGTTATAACTACCGACAAAAGCGGCTTCAGATTTAAAGCCATGGATTAAAATGTTGCTGCAAGTGTAAAAGTGTCGTCAACAATACAACAATAATTATTAAGTTTACTATAATTTGATTGACTACGCAATGTCTTGAATAGTTTTTTTCTTCATTCTATGTCTTAAAATTACTTAGTTTAAGATAGGTTACTTATTGCTTGAACATATTTTATACTCTACTAGATTAATGAACCATTTATTATGATATCGTTATCGTAATTGATGCGAGAAGGTAAATACTTTCATCTATAAGTAAGCCTTGATCTTGCAAGTATTATAGGTACCTAATTTTCTTTTGGTGTTCTCACTGTCATAATTAAAAAAAAATACTATCTCTACTTGTATTTAATATAAACGAAACATGTTGATAATTACAGATGAAAAAAAGTTTGTGTGATATTTCAAGAAGCTTTTTTTATATAGTCCTTTAGTATTATAATAATCAAACAGCAGACACATTTTTATTTCTACATCATATAACTGTTCTATTACGAAAAAATAAAAAATCCTAATAACAAATACAAAAAAATATGATTTTAAGAAGTAAACATACTTCCCGCCAAAAATAATGGATCTATGATAAAGTATGTAAGCAATCATTATAGGTATTCTTCATTGAAGCGAGTTTCAGTTCCTGAAAAATAACGTTAGCTGAAAAAATTTACCTCCTCACTCTTCTGATGCCTTAGAACAAAAGTTTATTTATATAGTATATGCATGCAAGTTTGTTTAAGAAACTCCATATATGTACTACAAGGAATCAAATAACATATAACCAACACACGCGCGCATTATGTCCGACGTCCACTCGGTCGGAGTCGGAGTGTTGAATTGAGCAAAACTAAAAGTCCCGCAAAAACAAAAATACGTTACAGTATGTAGAAAACATTTATCCATATTTATTTATAATATTCAGCTTAAATGTACAATCAACCTAGAAACACGATAGATTCATTCAAAACATATTAATTATAATTTCGAAAAAAATATACACACAATAACTTTTAACCGTTTTCAATTAAATTGAATGTTCATATATTTTATAGACCTTTTAACACGGTTAAAATAAATTGCATTTTCTTACACTACGAAAAAAAATTGGATGAACATTAATAATTCGACTGTGTTTCCTAGAAAATATTATTAAGTTACTCACGTGTGTGAATATTTTTTGTTCCATGCATATGTATACATTCAATTCTGTTTTTGGGCATTTTTTCTTTAAAATGCATTTTTAGAAATGCATTTTTTAAAAAAATGTACTATAATTTACGATATATAAAAATATTAAATATTACATCGAGAGCATATATCGTTGCATTTTGGATAGAATAGAGAATGAACCATAAACACAGCCGACATTTGGAAAAAAAATACGATTTTAGACTGTTTAAATCATGTTGCATCTGCCATTACTGAATTAAGTCCACCTACTTGGTTGTGTGACAGTCGATGAAACCATTGAAATATCGGTTATATCAGCTGAAATGATTACTTAAGCATATGAGGTTGGCGGAGAAAGGTTTGATACCTTAAGCGATAATTATATCGACGAATTACTGACGGATAATGCTGTAAGTGACGATGATGTGATTAATTTAACTTTAACTATTGACAAAAAATCATAAAACGATGACAAACTGGAAGAAATTCCAGTTCCTTCACTGCGAAAATAGTTCAAGTAGGTCTGCAACTTTTCAATAAATTAGAAGATCATTTCATTCTAAATGATTCAAATTCTGAACGCGCATTAAAGTTTCAACGATAGCTTAAAAAATATATTCATGGGTATAAAAAACTGCGTAAACAATTAATTATCAACAAAAAAAAATCTGAACAAACTCTGATCACTAATTTCATTGTTAAAAAAACCATAGTTTTATGAAATTGATGCGCAGACTATTTCTTCCGAAAAAGAGTGATTTAGAACCACATGTTTTAAAACATCCTAATAATTGTCATACAGTGACTGAATATTTTTAAATATCTCGACGCTGTGTTTTTCCCTTAATTTTCCTATACTTTGCGATTTAGTGTATATTTAACTCGATGTTTCAAAGATATGCGGACTTTGAAATTTATGTACCGTATCCCCACTTTTTCTATGGATGTCAAGTTTGTTTTATGCGATTTTGGGTATATTTTGACACGCCGTTTCAAAGGTATGCGGATTTTAAAATGCATGAAACGCATCCCCACTTTTTGAGTGAAAGTCATATCTTTTTTTTGTGCGATTTTTTATGCGATATTACGTGGAACGCATCTACCGCATTAAAACAGGATTGACTGTATAATGTAACGTGCTATGATCTTATTAACTTAAAGTTTAATGGAATAGATTGGAATTAAATGCCTTTAATTTGAAATAATTGATTTCAATATTGCAACAATATGTCAAATCTTTTAATTTTATTGCACTTCTCGGTTCCCGGTTTATGACTACATTTGTGTATTTTTTAAATTTTAATCCTTTCAAAAATCAGTAAATGTGCAGTAATTTTTCTTGTACCAAGCGGCAATAACTTATTAACTAATATAGATTAGTGTGGAAGCCAGTGGAGGGAACCTGCGACCTCTTGGCTACTCTGATGCGACCTTTTGACTAATATGACGTTTTAATTAAGTCGGTTTGATAGTAAAAACATCCAAAGCCTCTTATGCCTCTTATTTTAATAAATTCATAGCTCTCCATTTACACAATTTTAGGGGGCCAATCAATTTTCAGTTGTTTCAACAATACGAATGTGCTTGGCTTATATCGCACGCAAACTGAAAGGTTTCAGTTCTTTCAGCAGTTGTATTAGGATGTCATAAATATTGAAAGGTAGAAAGAAACAGTGTTCATTTTATTTACACACTTCTCATCGTTAACGTGTTGAGTGAACGAGTCACTTCCAGGGGTGTAAAGTTGCATCATGCATTGCAAAAAATAATCTTATCTTTTTACTTACTAGGCTAACATAATAACGAGGAGATAGATAAATATTAGTGACTGAAATTATTATTGAAATGAAACAAAAAGATTTGTTATGTACATGCAATACATATCCAAACTTATATTGGTATTGGTGGATTTTAAGCTGTCATACCAAAAGGGATCGCCGCGATAAAATAATATCTTAGTAACAAACCTACTTTATCATATATCGCATAATAAAAACAACAAATATTTCAGAAGCATTAGTATTTTGAAAGTACGTAATAATTAATCGGTATATTGATGTCCAAATAGTAAATAATGTTAAGCTTTCATTTGCTTTTTCAGTTTCAGTTTCACGTGTTCAAGTCTTGGACTGAAAATTAAGACTTGTTAGTTTTTAAGTTCAATTATGTTCGATACAGTTGAGGGCCGATATTTTCAACTTGGTCACTTGGATTCAAACTAAAATTTACTTCAGTGGTAGGAAATTAATAAATATTTATATAGTGCCCAAGAAAACATTAAAACGCATATTAAGCTTTAATTTAGATTTTTCAGAAACTAGATGATCTGTATATAATATTATTATGAATGTGATAGTTGACATAATATACTACAATTATTTATACATAAAACAAACAAACAATAATATAAGTAATTACAAGCTGTAAAATTTATTTAAAAGGTATTTAAATTGTTTGTTATTACTTTCAGTCACCACTATAAATTTATTACTATTGGATGAATTTTTAATTATATGTAAGATGTGTTAAACATTTTAATTTTGTTATTTTAGAATCACTTACAATGTAATTTGTAATTTCTTTTCAATGCCAATTGTTGATTACAAGTTTTCATTTTTGTTTAAATAGCATTGTAAAATTATATTTCTTATTAGTTGACAATGCTCGCAATGAGCGAAACCGGTTGTGACCTATTAAATAAAGTGGAATAGAGTACAAAGGAATATTGTTTTTTTTGTTAAAATCGATACATGATACAAAAATGCTTTCCTATCGGACGTCATCATAGTGAGTTAAATTAAAAAAAATATACAATACGTTTGTATAGAATATAATTTTATTGAAATGTATGCACTAATTATATTATCAATTCTTATCCAATGAAAACTTATAAAGATGAGGATATGAAACTTCATTGCCTAATGCAGGGTTTCTCAACGGTGGGCCATGTGGCCCCCCAGGGGGCCACAGCGTGTTCCAAGGGGGCCACATAGATTTATTTTTGTTTTGGGGAGCCACAACACAGTTTAGGGGGGCCACGGGTATTGATAAAACCATACAGGGAAGAGCATAATGGCGGACGTCACGCAGCTATTTTTCGTAAGTCCGTAAATAAAATAAATTACTGGCATTCGAAAATCTCGGAAGAGCTATAAAAAAGGTGGGTTTTTGAAATCATATTTTTCATGGGAAGACAAAACAATGGTATGGGGGCCACAGAAAAATAAAGACACTCAAAGGAGGCCACGCTCCCAAAAAGGTTGAGAAACACTGGCCTAATGGATCCTTTCAAAGCGAATTCGTACATGCTGTATGAATAAAATTTTATTTTTCGTTTTACTATATTTATCATTAATTTACATATCTTATGACATTTCACCAAAAATCACATTCAAATTAACAACCGTTGTAAAATTGCACCGATGTACGGATGCTAATAATTCATCACGGTGATGGACAGACTTTTTAAAATGTTATTTAATGTTATTGCCATCTATCGTATGCCTTCAGATGAAATAGTATTGATTATCATGACTCTTTTATATCACTATAAATAATTGAATTTATATATATATAAATATATATAATGTGTTTTTATATTGCTAGAAAAAGTAAGCCAACCACCTAGCAAATTGTATGCTAACATCGCACCTCGAAAATCAAAAAACGGTTAAACTCGTGGATTTGTATAAGGCCGACACAAATATTGGAAGATAACTACCAAACAACATATTATGTATTTGACTTGTATGTATATAGGTAGTCCAGGGGTGTTTGCAACAAGAAACAAAATATGTTTTCCTTTTTTTCATACACATGAGGCTAGCTAACATAAGCTGTGAAAGTAAAGTAAAGTGTGACAGTACAGTGGACATCCTTTTTACACAGCTTTGAAATAACACGGTGCGATATCTTTTACTACTTGTGCCTTCTACTTAGTATGCTTATGCTCAGAGAGGTATTACTATGAAACCGAAAATTTTGGAAAATATCTGAAGTGACGAAAGCAATATCGTACCAAATATACGTAAACGAGTTCGTCTTTTATCTGATAATATAGACAAATAATCTTTAACAAGATTTTTTTAAAACTTGAATATAATAAATAATAATGTTTTTTGTTATATATACAAGGAAACCTATCGACCACTATTTTTTATTTTAGTTAACTTTTATCATCCGTGTCAAAAGAGAGTCCAGAGGACATAATTATTTTTAATTATTAGTGATTAAATCTTGTTGACACTAAGTTATAACTACCGGCAAAAGCGGCTTCAGATTTAAAACCGATTAAAATATTTTTGCAAGTGTAAAAGTGTCGTCAAAAATACAACAATAATTATTTAGTTCACTATAATTTGATTGACTACGCAATTTCTTGAATAGTTTTTTTCTTTATTTTAGGTCTAAAAATAACTTAGTTTACTTATTGTTTGTAACATATTGTTATACATACTCTACTAGATTAATGAACCATTTATTATCGTAATTGATGCGAGAAGGTAAATACTTTCAATCGTAAGTAATTACCTTCTTGTAAGTATTATAGGTATTGATCTTGCAAGTATTATAGGTACCTAATTTTCTTTTGGTGTTCTCACTGTCTTAACTGAAAATGAACATATATGTGAAAAGGCATTATATTAAAAGAATAAAGCATATTCCATATGTATTTAATATAAACGAAACATGTTGATAATTACAGAAGAAAAAAGTTTATGTGATTGTAAATAGTTTTCTTGTATACAAATCATTAAAGCAACACACATTTATTATGTATACTTCATATAACTGTTCTCTTACGAAAAAATAAAAAATCGTAGGTACAATAAATATGATTCATTTTAAAAAGTGTACCTACTTCCCGCCGAAAATAATGGATCTAGAATAAAGTATGTACGCAATCATTATATGTACATAGGTACTCTTGACATTGAGCGAGTTTCAACAAATTATGATCCTGAAAAATAACGTTAGCTGAAAAAATTTACCTCCTCACTCTTCTGTTGTCTTAGAACAAAAGTTTATTTATATATTAAATGCATGTAAGTTTGTTTTATAAACTCCATATATGTACTACATAGTATCATATAACACAAGGATGGCGAACCTATGGCACGCGAAAGTTTTATTATGAAGAGAAAAAAGTAAGTGATTTTACAAAAAAATCAAAAAAGTCTTAGATATATTATTCAAAACGTTCAAAACATATTTTTTTATAGGTCCACACAGGCGACAAGTGACTTATTGCTATTTGGTGTCTTGACTATGCTCGCTAGTCGTTTTATTGACATCGACTTATAAAGTACTTGACCGTTTCGCCGAGTATTTTGATGAAATTTATATTTTTTAGGTAACTAGCAAAGAATTCAGTATAAAGAATCATCAGACGTTGAGTGGATTTTGAGATTGATGTTCTTTACTGATTTTTGCTCCCATTTTAATGAGTTAAATATAAAATTCCAAAGCCGTGGCAAGACAATTACTGTTATGTTAATACTACCAAAGTATTTGAAGCGTAACTTGAAATGAACGTGATAAAATGATCAGAAATATCAAGTATTTTCCTAACCTTAAAAAAGACATGATGGATCTAGAAATTAATGAAAAGCCGGATGTAGGATCATTAAAAGAAAAATTTTAAAATGCTTTAGAAGCAACAATATAACAAATTTTGAGAAGGTTCGATCAGTTTCGACAACTTGACTAAACAAAAATTATTACCCATCCAGACACATATACGTATCAACAGTTAAAATTGCAATGTTTGACTACATGGAATTTGATGATTTTGACATGGAATTGGTAGACTTTCAGTTGAGTTCGATATGGACACAAAAAATCCAAGATTTAAGAATTATTTAGGAAGAAATTGAGTGAGCTCGTTTTGTTGAAACAGTCCAGAGGGATACCCTCCTCAGTTGTATTGCTGTTATATATATATACACAATTTTAGTGAGACAATCTTCAGTTATTTCAATGAGAGTCTGGAAAACTACAAACCAGTCTGAATTATTTTCAAGGTTCGGTCTTATTGTAAGTAAATAAATACATACCTATTCCTTTGACTTTTCCCAAAATGAAAAAACAATAGGAATGAATGAATTGTTTCTGGTTGCATACACCACTGGACTACTTATATACATACAAGTCAAATACATAACATTTTATTTGGTGGTTATCTTTCAATATTTATGTCGCCCTAATACAAATAGACGAGTTTAACCGTTTTTTGATTTACCTATTCCTCCGACTTTTCCCAAAATAAAAAAACAATAGGAATGAATGTGGTTGGTTATATCGCTCGCAAACTGCAAGGTTTCAATCTTTTCAGCAGTTGTATTAGGATGTCATAAATATTGTAAGGTAGAAAGAACAGCGCTAATTTTATTTACACACTTCTTGTCGTTCACGTATCGAGAGAACGGGACGCTTCGAGGGGTGTTAAGTTGCATCATGCATTGCAAAAAAATAATCTTATCTTTTTACTTACTAGGCTAACATAATAACGAGGAGATAGATAAATATTAGTGTCTGAAATCGTTATTGAAATGAAACAAAATGATTTGTTATGTACATGCAATATATATCCAAACTTTTATTGGTAAAGATGGTTTTTAAACTGTCATACCAAAAGAGATCGACGCGATAAAATAATATCTTAGTAACTAATCTATTTTATCATATATTGCATAATAAAAACAACAAAGTTTTCAGAAGCATAATTAATCGGTATATTGATTAAGTCCAAATGGTAAATAATGTTAACCGTTTATTTGCTTTTACAGTTTCAGTTTCACGCGTTCAAGTCTCGGAATAAAAATAAGGATTCGTTAGTTTTTCACTCGGTTTCAAACTAAGAGTTACTTAGTTTTCATTTTTAATTATTTAATAAAAAACGTTCTCATAAAAATATATGAAATATTAAATTTTATAGTAAGCACACATAAATGAATGTGTTTAAAATATTATGTTAAATACTTTTGTTTTGTATTTCGACTCGGATAATCTTTTACAGTACGAGACATGAATTATTACTTCATCGCCCAATAAACAGGAAAACAGAATATTTTTTGGCGGTATATTGGTCGTTTTCAGTGGTAGGAAATTAAGAAATATTCGTGTTGTAATCAAGAAAACACTAAAACGCATATTGAGCTTTAATCTGGAATTTTCGGAGTTGTACGACTAATGAACTAGATTATCTATATTAAATATTATAACGATTGTGATAGTTGACATAATATACTACAATTATTTATATATAAAACATAAAAAAAACAGCAATCTACGCGACCTGCTTGCATTCAGGATTGCCTGTGTATATTTTTTAATTAACATGCATATGTGCAATCAAACACATTGCGTGTGTGTGTTTTAAAAAAATATTTAAGTTACGTTTAAGATATTTTTAGTGTACCAAATTCATATTTTGAGTTTCCATTGATATGAATAATTCAGATTGGATGTCATTTATAAAAAAACTTCGCTTGACAACGGCTTAATATAAGTAATGTATGTTAAAATGTTGTAGTGTATGTTAAATTTTCAACTATCCACCGCAAGTCTAAAAAGGTTCTGATTGGAGCTTTTGCCAACCTCAATTAATTAAAAACTGTTAATTTAAAAATATATGAAAAATACCCTTTTATTTAAAACCTATTAAGATGAGGATGTGAAACTTCATTGCCTATGCTAACTAACCTATGACCAAAAATAATTTGTGCATTGCATGGATCCTTTCAAAGCAAATTCGTACAAGCTGTATGAATAAACTGCTATTTTTCGAATTGCTATATTTATCATACATTTTTATAAAATACATATGTTATGTCATTTCACCAAAAATAACTTTAAAATCGTCAACCGTTGTAAAATTGTATCGATGTACGGATGCTAATAATTCATCACGGTGATGGATAGATTTTAAAAAATGCTATTTAATGTTATTGTCAGCTAACGTATGCCTTCGGATTAAATAGTATTCATTATCATGACTATTTTAAATCACTATCATTAATATAAATTGGAAATATATATAATAGTTTTTTTGTATTCCTAGCAAATTGTAAACAACGCACCTCGCAAATCAAAAAACGGTTAAACTCGTCTATTTGTATTAGGGCGACATAAATATTGAAAGATAACCACCAAACAAAATGTTATGTATTTGACTTGTATGTATATAAGTAGTCCAGTGGTGTATGCAAACTGAAACAAAATATGTGTTACTTTTCCATACACATGAATGAGGGCTAGGCTACAAACATAAGCTATAAGAGTAAAGTGTTACACGGTACACGGGACATCCTTTTTACACAGCTTTGTGTAACACGGTGCTATATCCCTTACAACTTGTACTTTCTACTCAGTACTATGCTCAGAGAGTTATTACTACGAAATCGAATATTTTGAAAAAAAATATTACACAAGCTGTTAATATATCAAGTGATGAAAGCAATGTCATAACAAATATGCATAAACGAGTTCGTCTTTTTTCAAAAAGTAATAGTAAATAATCTTTGCTAAGGTTTTTTTTAAATCCAAATACTATGTAATAATGTTTTTTTTTTTTTATACAAGCAAAACTATCCACCATTATTTTTATTTTAGTAAATTTGTATCCACCGTGTAAAAGGAGAGTCCAGAGTACATAATTATTTGATAGCGGATTAAAATAAGTAATTAAATCTTATTGGCACTAAGTTATAACTACCGACAAAAGCGACTTCAGATTTAAAGCCATGGATGAAAATGTTGTTGCAAGTGTAAAAGTGTCGTCAAAAATACAACAATAATTATTTAGTTTACTTTAATTTGATTGACTACGCAATTTCTTGAATAGTTTTTTTCTTTATTTTAGGTCTAAAAATAACTAAGTTTACTTATTGTTTGTAACATATTGTTATACTCTACTAGATTAATGAACCATTTATTATGATATCGTTATCGTCATTGATGCGAGAAGGTAAATACTTTCATTTAAAAGTAAGCCTTGATCTTGCAAGTATTATAGGTACCTAATTTTCTTTTGGTGTTCTCACTGTCATTATTTAAAAAAAACTATTTCTACTTGTGTTTAATATGAACGAAACATGTTGATAATTACAGATGAAAAAAAGTTTGTGTGATATTTTAAAAAGCTTTTGTTATATAGTCCTTTAGTGTAAATAATAATCAAACAGCAGACACATTTTTATTTCTACATCATATAACTGTTCTATTACGAAAAAATAAAAAAATCATAATTACAAATAGAAAAAATATGATTTTAAGAAGTTAACATATTTCCCGCCAAAAATAATGGATCTATAGTAAAGTTTGTAAGCAATCATTATAGGAATTCTTCATTGAAGCGAGTTTCAAAACATTATGTTCCTGAAAAATAACGTTAGCTGAAAAAATTTACCTCCTCACTCTTCTGATGCCTTAGAACAAAAGTTTATTTATATATTATATCCATGCAAGTTTGTTTTAAAAACTCCATGTATGTATGTACTACAAGGTTTCAAATAACATAAAACCAACCAACGCACGCGTGCATTATGTCCGACGTCCACACAGTCGGAGTGTTGAATTGAGCAAAACTAAAAGTCCCGAAAAAACAAAAATACATTCTGGTATGAAGAAAACAGTCATCCTTATTTATTTATAATATTCAGCTAAAATGTACAATCAACCTAGAAACACGGGAGATTCATTCAAAACATATTAATTATAATTTCGAAAAAAATATACACAGAATAACTTTTAACCGTTTTCAATTAAATTGAATGTTCATATATTTTATAGGCCTTTAAACACGGTTAAAATAAATTGCATTTCCTTACACTACGAAAAAAAAAATTGGACGAACATTATTAATTCGACTGTGTTTCCTAAAAAATATTATTAAGTCACTCTTGTGTGTAAATATTTTTTTGTTCCATGCATATGTATACATTCAATGCTGTTTTTGGGCAGTTGTTCTTTATGCGATTTCGAAGTTATGCGGATTTTAGAAATGCATTTTTTAAAAAAATGTACTATAATTTACGATATATAAAAATATTAAATATTACATCGAGATCATACATCGTTGCATTTTGGATAGAATAGAGAATGCACCATAAACACAACCGACATTTGGAAAAAAATACGATTTTAGACTGTTTAAATCATGTTGCATCTGCCATTACTGAATTAAGTCCACCTACTTGGTTGTGTGACAGTCGATGAAACCATTGAAATATCGGTTATATCAGCTGAAATGATTACTTAAGCATATGAGGTTGGCGGAGAAAGGTTTGATACCTTAAGCGATAATTATATCGACGAATTACTGACGGATAATGCTGTAAGTGACGATGATGTGATTAATTTAAATTTAACTATCGACAAAATATCATAAAACGATGACAAACTGGAAGAAATTCCAGTCCCTTCACTGCGAAAATAGTTCAAGTAGGTCTCCAACTTTTCAATAAATTAGAAGATCATTTCATTCTAAATGATTCAAATTCTGAACGCGCATTAAAGTTTCAAAGATAGCTTAAAAATATATGTATGGGTATAAAAACTGCGTAAACTATCAACAACAAAAAAATCTGAACAAACTCTGATCACTAATTTCATTGTTAAAAAAACCATAGTTTTATGAAATTGATGCGCAGACTATTTCTTCCGAAAAAGAGTGATTTAGAACCACATGCTTTAAAACATCCTTAGAATTGTCATACAGTGACTGAATATTTTAAAATATCTCGACGCCGTGTTTTTCCCTTAATTTTCCTATACTTTGCGATTTAGTGTATATTTAGCTCGATGTTTCAAAGTTATGCGGACTTTGAAATTTATGAAACGCATCCCCACTGTTTGTGTGAAAGTCATGTCTTTTTTTGTGCGATTTTTATGCGATATTACGTGGAACGCATCTACCGCATTAAAACAGGATTGACTGTATAAGTTATAATGTAACGTGCTATGACTTTATTAACTTACAGTTTAATGGAATAGATTGGAATTCAATACCTTTAATTTGAAATAATTGATTTCAATATTGCAACAATATGTCAAATCTTTTCATTTTATTGCACTTCTCGGTTCCCGGTTTATGACTACATTTGTGTATTTTTTTAAAATTTTAATGCTTTCAAAAATCAGTTAATGTGCAGTAATTTCCTTGTACCAAGCGGCAATAACTTATTAACTAATATAGATTAGTGTCGAAGCCAGTGGAGGGGAACCTGCGACCTCTTGGCTAATCTGATGCGACCTTTTGACTTATATGACGTTTTAATTAAATCGGTTTGATGTAAAAAATATCTAAAGCGTCTTATGTCTCTAAATCCTATTCACTCACCAATATTTAACTTTCTCCCAATGTAATTTAAAAAAATCGTAGCTCCCCATTTACACAATTTTAGGGGGCCAATCAATCAATTTTCAGTTGTTTCAACAATACGAATGTGCTTGGCTTATATCGCACGCAAACTGAAAGGTTTCAGTTCTTTCAGCAGTTGTATTAGGATGTCATAAATATTGAAAGGTAGAAAGAAACAGTGTTCATTTTATTTACACACTTCTCATCGTTAACGTGTTGTCGAATGAGACGCTTCCAGGGGTGTAAAGTTGCATCATGCATCGCAAAAAATAATCTTATCTTTTTACTTACTAGGCTAACATAATAACGAGGAGATATTAGTGACTGAAATCGTTATTATAATGAAACAAAAAGATTTGTTATGTACCTACATGCAATACATATCCAAACTTTTATTGGTATAGGTGGATTTTAAACTGTCATATCAAAAGTGATCGCCGCGATAAAATAATATCTTGGTAAATAATTTACTTTATTTTATTTTTCAAATTAAATATTTTAGAAAAATTAGTATCTTGAAAGTACGTAATAATTAATCGGCATATTAATTAAGTCTGATTGGTAAATAATGTTGAGCTTTCATTCCCTTTTTCAATTTCAGTTTCTCGCGTTCATGTCATGGAATGAAAATGAGGACTCGTTAGTTTTTAAGATCAATTATGTTCGATGCAGGTGAGGGCCGATATTTTCGACTTGGTCACTCGGTTTCAAACTAAGAGTTACTTAGTTTTCATTTTTAATTATTTAATAAAAATCTTTCTCATTAAAAATACATGAAATATGAATTTGTATAGTATGCAATAAGCATATATAAATGAATGCTTTGAAAATATTATGGTTACTTTGAAAATACTTTTGTTTTTTACTTCGACTAGGGTAAATTTTTTGGGTACGGGACAGGAAAAATTATTTCATCGCCCAATAAATAGGAGCATCGAATAGTTTTTGTTGTAATAGTGTTTTTAGTAATAAACGAAGTTAAAAAATGATATTTAAATTAAATAAGGATAATAGAAAAAGCAATATGATCAGCAGGTGTTTACAGAGTAGGTATATTGGTTTTTTTTAAGTGGTAGGAAATAAAGAAATATTCGTGTTATGACCAAAATTGATACATGATACAAAAATGCCTCCCCTTCGCCTGTCCTTTTGTGAGTAGTGAAGTTTAAAAAAGGATACAATACGTTTATATAGAATATACTGCATTTAAATTTTTGCTCTTATTATATTATCAATTCATATCCAATAACAAACCTATTAAGATGATGTGATAAACTTCATTGCCTATGTTAACAAACCTATCATCAAAGATAATTGCGCCAAAAATAATTTGTGCAATGTATGAATCCTTTCAAAGCGAATTCGTACATGCTGTATGAATAAAAGTTTATTTTTCGTTTTGCTATATTTATAATTTTATATTTCTTATGACATTCCACCAAAAACAACATTTATGCACCGATGTACGGATGCTAATAATTCATCACGGTGATGGACAGACTTTTTAAAATGTTATTGTAATAAAAATAATAAAAATTAATATAATAAAAATGTAAAATAAAATGTTTTTTTTTATTGCGAGCAAAGTAAGCCAAAAACGCACCTAGCAAATTGTATGCTAACAACGCACCTCGAAATTCAAAAAACGGTTACAACAGCAAACAGCAACACACATTTTTTATGTATACTTTATATAACTGTTCTATTACGAAAAAATAAAAAATCGTAGGTACAAAAAATATGATTCATTTTAAAAAGTGTACCTACTTCCCGCCGAAAATAATGGAACTAGAATAAAGTATGTACGCAATCATTATACATAGGTACTCTTCATTGAGTGAGTTTCAACAAATTATGATCCTGAAAAATAACGTTAGCTGAAAAAATTTACCTCCTCACTCTTCTGATGTCTTAGAACAAAAGTTTATTTATATATTAAATGCATGTAAGTTTGTTTTATAAACTCCATATATGTACTACATGGTATCATATAACACAATGGCGGCGAATGGATGGCGAACCTGTGGCACGCGAAAGTTTTATTATAAAGAGAAAAAAATAAGTTATTTTACAAAAAAACCGAAATAGGTTTCAGAAATAGAATACAAAAAAATCAAAACATATATTTTTATAGGTCTACACAGGCGACAAGTGACTTAGTGTTTTTTGGTGTCTTGACTATGCTCGCTAGTCGTTTTATTGGCATCGACTTAGTCGATCGTTTCGCCGAGTATTTTGATGAAATTTATATGTTTTAGGTAGCCAGCAAAGAATTCAGTATAAAGAATCATGAGATTAAAGTTCTATACTGATTTTCACTCCCATTTGAATGAGTTAAATTTAAAATTACAAGGCCGTGGCAAAACAATTACTGTTATGTTAATACTATCAAAGTATTTGAAGCGTAACTTGAGAAGAACGTGAGAAAATGAACAGAAATATCAAGTATTTTCCTAAACTAAAAAAAGATATGATGGATCCAGAAATTAATGAAAAGCCGGATGTGGGATCATTAATAAAACAATTTTAAAATGCTTTAGAAGCAACAATAGAACAATTTTTGAGAAGGTTCGTTCAGTTTTGACAACTTGAAGTTTCAAAAATTATTACCCATCCAGACACATATACGTATCAACAGTTAAACTTGCAATGTTTGACAAAATATGTAATAATCAGTCATCCTTATTTATTTATAATAATCCGCTTTAATTTGTAATCATCCTAAAAACACGACAGATTTATTCAAAACAGCATACAGTGGAAAATCTCATAACGAGTTTATTCGTTCCAGAAGCTTACTCGTTATGTGAAACACTCGTTAAGCGAAACAATTTTTCCCATATAAAACAATGTAAAATACAATAATGCGTTCCATGCCGGAAAAAAAATATGTTTTTATATTTCGAACGTATATTTATGTAAAATTACACACTTATAAATTGTTAAAGAGCGTAACAATCTGGAATGCGATTTCGATTTGCAAAAAACGATAAAAGCTCATCAATATCGTTGTTATCCACCTCCAGTCCCATGGTATTGGCCAATGATACAATTTCGTTGACTGTAGACTTCACAGGTACTGTTTCAAGCTCCCAAAATCACATTCGACAACGCTCCTTGGCAAAGCTTCTTCCAAGCTGAAGTGAGGGTTGTCTTGGTAACCCCTTTCCACGCCTTGTCAATAATCTTGAGTCAAGTAACAGTGGAGTGAAAGTGATCTTTCCAAAACTCTGCGTCACTCGCTATGCGAAAAGTCGCTCGTTAAGGTAACATTTTTTTCACAATCTGTTTTGCATGTTTTGCGAATTACTCGTTATAAGAGGTTCCACTGTAATTATAATTTCGAAAAAATATACACACAAATAAGGGTTTTCAATTAAATTGAATGTTCATATATTTTATAGACCATTTAAGACACTTAAAAGTAATTGCATTTTCTTACACCTCGAAAAAAAATTGAAAAACATTATTTATTGAACAGTTCCTAAAAATATTATTAAGTTACTCTTGTGTGTAAATAATGTTTTTTTCTTTTGTTACTTATTAACGTACAGTGTAATGGAATAAACTGTGATTTAAATTAATTTATTTCAATATTTCATTAATATGTCAAATCTTTTCGTTTTATTGCACTTCTCGATTCCCGGTCTATAAGGCTGTTTTTTTTTTAATTTTACGGTCTCGAAAAATCAGTAAATGTGGAGTAATTTCCCTGTATCAAGCGACAATAACTTACTTATTATAAGTAAGTGTCAAAGCCAATAGAGGGGAACCTGCGACCTCTTGGCTACTCTTATGCGACATTTGACTTGATCAAAATACTCACTTTGAAATTTTTTTACATATGGTACACGGTACATGACGTTTTAATTAAGTCAATTTGATAGTGAAAAATCCAAAACCTCTAATGCCTCTAAATCCCATTCATTCCCAGTATTTTACTTTCTTCCAATGCAATTTAAAAAAATCATAGCTCCTCATTTATATTGCTGTTGTCTATATCTACACACTTCTAGAGAGCCAATATTCAGTTCTTTCAATGAGAGTCTGGAAAACTACAAACCAGCTTGAAACATCTTCAAGGTTCGGTCTTATTGTAAGTAAATAAATACATACCTATTCCTCTGACTTTTCCCAAAATGAAAAAACAATACGAATGAATGTGGTTGGTGATATCGCTCGCAAACTGTAAGGTTTCAGTTCTTTCAGCAGTTGTATTAGGATGTCATAAATATTAAAAGGTAAAAAGAAACAGTGTTAATTTTATTTAGACACTTCTTTCTCATCGTTAACGTGTTGAGTGAACAGGTCGCTTCCAGGGGTGTAAAGTTGCATCATGCATTGCAAAAAATAGTCTTATCTTTTTACTTACTAGGCTAACATAATAACGAGGAGATAGATAAATATAAGTGTTTTAAATCTTTATTAAAATGCAACAAAAATGCAATATATATCCCAACTTTTATTTGTAAATGTGGTTTTTAAACTGCCATACCAAAAGGGATCGAAGCGATAAAATAACATCTTAGTAACTAATCTATTTTATCATTTATTGCATAATAAAAACAACAAAGTTTTCAGAAGTATAATTAATCGGTATATTGATTAAGTCCAAATGGTAAATAATGTTAAACTTTCATTTGCTTTTTCAGTATCAGTTTCACGCGTTCAAGTCTCGGAATAAAAATTAGGACTCGTTAGTTTTTCACTCGGTTTCAAACTAAGAGTTACTTAGTTTTCATTTTTAATTATTTAATAAAAAACGTTCTTATAAAAATACATGAAATTTTATAGTAAGCACACATAAATGAACGCGTTTAAAATATTATGTTTAATACTTTTCATTTGTATTTCGACTCGGATAATCTTTTACAGTACGAGACATGAATTATTATTTCATCGCCCAATAAATAGGAAAACCGAATATTTTTTGGCGGTAGATTAGTAGTTTTCAGTGGTAGGAAATTAAGAAATATTCGTGTTGTAACCAAGAAAACACTTGCCTGTGTATATTTTTTAATTGACATGCATATGTGCAATCAAACACATTGCGTATGTGCGTTTTAAAAAAACATTTAAGTTACGTTCCAAGATATTTTTAGTGTACCAAATTCATAAGTTGAGTTTCCACTGAGATGAATAATTCAGATTTGATGTCATTTATAAAAAAAAACTTCGCTTGACGACGGCTTAATATAAGTAATGTATGTCAATAGTTGTAGTGAATGGTAAATTTTCAACTATACACCGTAAGTCTAAAGAGGTTCTGATTGGAGCTTTTGCCAACCTTAATTAATTAAAAACTGTTAATTTAAAAAAATATGAAAAATACCCTTTTATTTTAAACCTATTAAGATGAGGATGTGAAACTTCATTGCCTATGCTAACTAACCTATGTCAAAAAATAATTTGTGCAATGTATGGATTCTTTCAAAGCGAATTCGTACAAGCTGTATGAATAAACTGCTATCTTTCGTATTACTATATTTATCATACATTTTTATAATATACATTTGTTATGTCATTTCACCAAAAATAACTTTAAAATCGTCAACCGTTGTAAAATTGCATCGATGTACGCTAATAATTCATCACGGTGATGGAAAGATTTTTTAAAATGCTATTTAATGTTATTGTCAGCTATCGTATGCCTTCAGATTAAATAGTATTCATTATCATGACTTTTTTTAATCACTTTCATTAATATAAATTGGAAATATATAATAAAGTTTTTTTATATTCCTAGAAAATTGTAAACAACGCACCTCGCAAATCAAAAAACGGTTAAACTCGTCTATTTGTATTAGGGCGACATAAATATTGAAAGATAACCACCAAACAAAATGTTATGTATTTGACTTGTATGTATATAAGTAGTCCAGTGGTGTATGCAACCAGAAACAAAATATGTGTTACTTTTCCATACACATGAGGCTAGGCTCCATACATAAGCTGTAAAAGTAAAGTGTTACACGGTACACTGGACATACTTTTTTACACAGCTTTGAAATAACACGGTGCTATATCCCTTACTACTTGTACTTTCTACTCAGTACTATGCTCAGAGAGTTATTACTACGAAACCGAATATTTTGAAAAAAAATATTACACAAGCTGTTAATATCTCAAGTGATTGATGAAAGCAAGTCATGTCTTTTTTTGTGCGATTTTTTATGCGATATAACGTGGAACGCATCTACCGCATTAAAAAAGGATTGACTGTATAAGTTATAATGTAACGTGCTATGACCTTATTAACTTACGGTTTAATGGAATAGATTGGAATTAAATGCCTTTAATTTGAAATAATTGATTTCAATATTGCAACAATATGTCAAATCTTTTCATTTTATTGCACTTCTCGGTTCCCGGTTTATGACTACATTTGTGTATTTTTTATATTTTAATCCTTTCAAAAATCAGTAAGTGTGCAGTAATTTTTCTTGTACCAAGCGGCAATAACTTATTAACTAATATAGATAAGTGTCGAAGCCAGTGGAAGGGAACCTGCGACCTCTTGGCTACTCTGATGCGACCTTTTGACTTATATGACGTTTTAATTAAGTCGGTTTGATAGTAAAAACATCCAAAGCCTCTTATGCCTCTAAATCCCATTCACTCACCAATATTTAACATTCTCTCATTTATTTTAATAAATTCATAGCTCTCCATTTGCACAATTTTAGGGGGGCAATCAATCAATTTTCAGTTGTTTCAACAATACGAATGTGCTTGGCTTATATCGCACGCAAACTGAAAGGTTTCAGTTCTTTCAGCAGTTGTATTAGGATGTCATAAATATTAAAAGGTAGAAAGAAACAGTGTTAATTTTATTTACACACTTCTCATCGTTAACGTGTTGAGTGAGACGCTTCCAGGGGTGTAAAGTTGCATCATACATCGCAAAAAAGAATCTTATCTTTTTACTTACTAGGCTAACATAATAACGAGGAGATAGATAAATATTAGTGACTGAAATTGTTATTGAAATGAAACAAAAAGATTTGTTATGTACCTACATGCAACACATATCCAAACTTTTATTGGTATAGGTGGATTTTAAACTGTCATGCCAAAAGGGATCGCCGCGATGAAATAATATCTTAGTAACAAATCTACTTTATCATATATCGCATAATAAAAACAACAAATATTTCAGAAGCATTAGTATCTTGAAAGTTCTTAATAAATAATCGGTATATTGATGTCCAAATAGTTAATAATGTTAAGCTTTCATTTGCTTTTTCAGTTTCAGTTTCACGCGTTCAAGTCTTGGAATGAAAATTAGGACTCGTTAGTTTTTAAGTTCAATGATGTTCGATACAGTTGAGGGCCGATATTTTCAACTGGGTCACTCGGATTCAAACTAAAATTTACTTAGTTTTCATTTTTGTTATTTAATAAAAAACGTTCTCATTAAAATATATGAAATTTTATAGTAAGCATTTATAAACGAATGCATTTAAAATATTATGCTTAATAGTTTTGTTTTTTATTTCGACTGGGATAATTTTTTACAGTACGGGACAGGAATAATTATTTCATCGCTCAATAAATAGGAGCACCGATTATTTTTTGTTGTAACAGTGTTTTTATTAAAAAAATGATATTTTAATTGAATTGGAATAATGGAAAAAGCAATATTATCAGCAGGTGTTTACAGAGGAGGAATATTGGTCGTTTTCAGTGGTTGGAAATTAATAAATATTTCTATAGTGCCCAAGAAAACATTAAAACGGATATTTAGCTTTAATTTAGATTTTTCAGAGTTGTCAGACTAACGAACTAGATAATCTGTATATAATGTTATTATGAATGTGATAGTTGACATAATATACTACAATTATTTATACATAAAACAAACAAACAATAATATAAGTAATTACAAGCTGTAAATTTTATTTAAAAGGTATTTAAATTGTTTGTTATTACTTTCAGTCACCACTATAAATTTATTACTATTGGACGACTTTTTAATTATATGTAAGATGTGTTAAGCATTTTAATTTTGTTATTTTAGAATAACTTACAATGTAATTTGTAATTTCTTTTCAATGCCAATTGTTGTTTACAAGTTTTCATTTTTGCATAAACAGCATTGTTAAATTATATTTCTTATTAGTTGACAATGCTCGCAATGAGCGAACCCGGTCGTGACCTATTAAATAAAGTGGAATAGAGTACAAAGGAATATTGTGTTTTTGTTAAAATCGATACATGATACAAAAATGCTTTCCTATCGGACGTCATCATAGTGAGTTAAATTAAAAAAAATATACAATACGTTTGTATAGAATATATTTTTTTTTAAATGTCTGCACTAATTATATTATCAATTCTTATCCAATGAAAACTTATGAAGATGAGGATGTGAAACTTCATTGCCTAATGGATCCTTTCAAAGCGAATTCGTACATGCTGTATGAATAAAATTTTATTTTTCATTTTGCTATATTCATCATTAATTTACATATCTTATGTCATTTCACCAAAAACAACATTCAAATTAACAACCGTTGTAAAATTGCATCGATGTACGGATGATAATAATTCATCACGGTGATGGACAGACTTTTTAAAATGTTATTTAATAGAAAATTTAAATTAACTTTGATTATTCCACGTATTGTGTTACTAACTGTGACACGTGTTTTTTAATGTTATTGTTATCTATCGTATGCCTTCAGATGAAATAGTATTGATTATCATGACTCTTTTATATCACTATAAATAATTGAATTTATATATATATAAATATATATAATGTGTTTTTATATTGCTAGAAAAAGTAAGCCAACCACCTAGCAAATTGTATGCTAACATCGCACCTCGAAAATCAAAAAACGGTTAAACTCGTGGATTTGTATAAGGCCGACACAAATATTGGAAGATAACTACCAAACAACATATTATGTATTTGACTTGTATGTATATAGGTAGTCCAGGGGTGTTTGCAACAAGAAACAAAATATGTTTTACTTTTTTTCATACACATGAGGCTAGCTAACATAAGCTGTGAAAGTAAAGTAAAGTGTGACAGTACAGTGGACATCCTTTTTACACAGCTTTGAAATAACACGGTGCGATATCTTTTACTACTTGTGCTTTCTACTAAGTATTATGCTCAGAGAGGTATTACTATGAAACCGAAAATTTTGGAAAAATTAATTAATATCTGAAGTGACGAAAGCAATATCGTACCAAATATACGTAAACGAGTTCGTCTTTTATCTGATACTGATATTAAATAATCTTTAACAAGATTTTTTTAAACTTGAATACAATAAATAATAATGTTGATTGTTATATATACAAGGAAACCTATCCACCGCTATTTTTTTATTTTAGTAAACTTTTATTATCCGTGTCAAAAGATAGTCCAGAGGACATAATTATTTGATAGCGGATTAAAATTAGTGATTAAATCTTATTGACACTAAGTTATAACTACCGGCAAAAGCGGCTTCAGATTTAAAACCGTTGATTAAAATGTTGTTGCAAGTGTAAAAGTGTCGTCAAAAATACAACAATAATTATTTAGTTTACTATAATTTGATTGACTACGCAATTTCTTGAATAGTTTTTTTTCTTTATTTTAGGTCTAAAAATAACTTAGTTTACTTATTGTTTGTAAGATATTGTTATACATACTCTACTAGATTAATGAACCATTTATTATCGTAATTGATGCGAGAAGGTAAATATTATACTTTCAATCGTAAGTAAGCCATTACTATTGATCTTGCAAGTATTATAGGTACCTAATTTTCTTTTGGTGTTCTCACTGTCTTAACTGAAAATGAAAAATTATGTGAAAAGGCATTATATTAAAAAAATAAAGCATATTCCATATGTATTTAATATAAACGAAACATGTTGATAATTACAGAAGAAAAAAGTTGATGTGATTGTCAATAGTTTTCATGTATACAAATCATTAAAGCAACACACATTTTTTATGTATACTTCATATAACTGTTCTCTTACGAAAAAATAAAAAATCGTAGGTACAAAAAATATGATTCATTTTAAAAAGTGTACCTACTTCCCGCCAAAAATAATGGATCTAGAATAAAGTATGTACGCAATCATTATACATAGGTACTCTTCATTGAGCGAGTTTCAACAAATTATGATCCTGAAAAATAACGTTAGCTGAAAAAAATTACCTCCTCACTCTTCTGATGTCTTAGAACAAAAGTTTATTTATATATTAAATGCATGTTAGTTTGTTTTATAAACTCCATATATGTACTACATAGTATCATATAACACAAGGATGGCGAACCTATGGCACGCGAAATTTTTATTATGAAGAGAAAAAAGTAAGTGATTTTACAAAAAAATCAAAAAAGTTTTAGATATATTATTCAAAACGTTCAAAACATAATTTTTTAAAGGTCCACACAGGCGACAAGTGACTTATTGCTTTTTGGTGTCTTGACTATGCTCGCTAGTCGTTTTATTGACATCGACTTACAAAGTACTTGACCGTTTCGCCGAGTATTTTGATGAAATTTATATTTTTTAGGTAACCAGCAAAGAATCATCAGATGTTGAGTGGATTTTGAGATTGATGTTCTTTAATGATTTTTGCTACCATTTTAATGAGTGAAATATAAAATTCCAAAGCCGTGGCAAGACAATTACTGTTATGTTAATACTACCAAAGTATTTGAAGCGTAACTTGAAATGAACGTGATAAAATGATCAGAAATATCAAGTATTTTCCTAACCTTAAAAAAGACATCATGGATCTAGAAATTAATGAAAAGCCGGATGTAGGATCATTAAAAGAACAATTTTAAAATGCTTTAGAAGCAACAATAGAACAAATTTTGAGAAGTTCGATCAGTTTCGACAACTTGACGAAACAAAAATTATTACCCATCCAGACACATATACGTATCAACAGTTAAAATTGCAATGTTTGACTACATGGAATTTGATGATTTTGACATGGAATTGGTAGACTTTCAGTTGAGTTCGATATGGACACAAAAAATCCAAGATTTAAGAATTATTTAGGAAGAAATTGCGTGAGCTCGTTTTGTTGAAACAGTCCAGAGGGATACCCTCCTCAGTTGTATTGCTGTTATATATATACACAATTTTAGTAAGACAATCTTCAGTTGTTTCAATGAGAGTCTGGAAAACTACAAACCAGTCTGAATTATTTTCAAGGTTCGGTCTTATTGTAAGTAAATAAATACATACCTATTCCTTTGACTTTTCCCGAAATGGAAAAACAATAGGAATGAATGAATTGTTTCTGGTTGCATACACCACTGGACTACTTATATACATACAAGTCAAATACATAACATTTTGTTTGGTGCTTATCTTTCAATATTTATGTCGCCCTAATACAAATAGACGAGTTTAACCGTTTTTTGATTTGCGAGGTGCGTTGTTTACAATTTGCTAGCAATACAAAAAAACTTTATTATATATTTCCAATTTATATTAATGATATTACGCATTATATTACGCTAGCTGACAATATTTAATTATAATATTATATCTGCTATTTAATGTTATTGTCAGCTATCGTATGCCTTCAGATTAAATAGTATTCATTATCATGACTTTTTTTAAATCACTTTCATTAATATAAATTGGAAATATATAATAAAGTTTTTTTATATTGCTAGCAAATTGTAAACAACGCACCTAGCAAATCAAAAAACGGTTAAACTCGTCTATTTGTATTAGGGCGACATAAATATTGAAAGATAAGCACCAAACAAAATGTTATGTATTTGACTTGTATGTATATAAGTAGTCCAGTTGTATGCAACCAGAAACAAAATATGTGTTTCTTTTCCATACACATGAGGCTAGGCTACATCCATAAGCTGTAAAAGTAAAGTGTTACACGGTACACTGGACATCCTTTTTACACAGCTTTGAAATAACACGGTGCTATATCCCTTACTACTTGTACTTTCTACTCAGTATTATGCTCAGAGAGTTATTACTACGAAACCGAAAATTTTGAAAAAAAATATTACACAAGCTGTTAATATATCAAGTGATGAAAGCAATGTCATAACAAATAAGAATAAACGAGTTCGTATTTTTTCAAAAAGTAATAGTAAATAATCTTTGCTTAGGTTTTTTTAAATCCAAATACTATGTAATAATGATTTTTTTTTTTTATACAAGGAAACCTATACACCATTATTTTTTATTTAAGTAAATTTGTATCCACCGTGTAAAAGGAGAATCCAGAGTACATAATTATTTGATAGCGGATTAAAATAAGTAATTAAATCTTATCGGCACCTAGTTATAACTACCGGCAAAAGCGGATTCAGATTTAAGACCGTTGATTAAAATGTTTTTGCAAGTGTAAAAGTGTTGTTAAAAATATGTACAACAATAATTATTTTGTTTACTATAATTTGATTGACTACGCAATTTCTTGAATAGGTTTTTTCCTTTAAGTAAGCCTTGATCTTGCAAGTATTATAGGTACCTAATTTTCTTTTGGTGTTCTCACTGTCATAATTTAAAAAAAAATACTATTTCTACTTGTATTTAATATAAACGAAACATGTTGATAATTACAGATGAAAAAAGTTTGTGTGAAATTTTAGGAAGCTTTTTTTATATAGTCCTTTAGTATAATAATAATCAAACGGCAGACACATTTTTATTTCTTCATCATATAACTGTTCTATTACGAAAAAATAAAAAATCATAATTACAAATACAAAAAGATATGATTTTAAGAAGTAAACATATTTCCCGCCAAAAATAATGGATCTATAATAAAGTTTGTAAGCAATCATTATAGGTATTCTACATTGAAGCGAGTTTCTGTTCCTGAAAAATAACGTTAGCTGAAAAAATTTACCTCCTCACTCTTCTGATGTCTTAGAACAAAAATTTATTTATATATCATATGCATGCAAGTTTGTTTTAAAAACTCCATATATGTACTACAAGGTATCAAATAACATACAACCAACACACGCGCGCATTATTTCCGACGTGCACTCGGTCCAGAAAACAGTCATCCTTATTTATTTATAATATTCAGCTTAAATGTACAATCAACCTAGAAACACGATAGATTCATACAAAACATATTAATTATAATTTCGAAAAAAATATACACACAATAACTTTTAACCGTTTTCAATTAAATTGAATGTTCATGTATTGTATAGACCTTTCAACAGAATTAAAATAAATTGCATTTTCTTACACTACGAAAAAAAATTGGACGAACATTATTAATTCGACTGTTTCCTAAAAAATATTATTAAGTTACTCACGTGTGTAAATATTTTTTTGTTCCATGCATATAGGTTTATACATTCAATCCTGTTTTTGGGCAGTTGTTCTTTATGCGAATTCGAAGTTATGCGGTTCTTTAGAAATGCATTCTTGAAAAGAAAAAATGTACTATAATTTACGATATATAAAAATATTAAATATTACATCGCGAGCATATATCGTTGCATTTTGGATAGAATAGAGAATGAACCATAAACACAACCGACATTTGGAAAAAAATACGATTTTAGACAGTTTAAATCATGTTGCATCTGCCATTACTGAATAAGGTCCACCTACTTGGGTGTGTGACAGTCGATGAAACCATTGAAATATTGGTTATATCAGCTGACATGATAACTTAAGCATATGAGATTGGCGGAGAAAGGTTTGATACCTTAAGCGATAATTATATCGACGAATTACTGACGGATAATGCTGTAAGTGACGATGATGTGATTAATTTAACTTTAACTATTGACAAAAAATCATAAAACGATGACAAACTGGAAGAAATTCCAGTTCCTTCACTGCGAAAATAGTTCAAGTAGGTCTCCAACTTTTCAATAAATTAGAAGATCATTTCATTCTAAATGATTCAAATTCTGAACGCGCATTAAAGTTTCAACGATAGCTTAAAAAATATATTTATGGGTATAAAAAACTGCGTAAACAATTAATTATCAACAAAAAAAAATCTGAACAAACTCTGATCACTAATTTCATTGTTAAAAAAAAGCCATAGTTTTTTGAAATTGATTCGCAGATTATTTCTTCCGAAAAAGAGTGATTTAGAACCACATGCTTTAAAACACCCTTAGAATTGTCATACAGAGACTGAATATTTTTAAATATCTCGACGCCGTGTTTTTCCCTTAATTTTCCTATACTTTGCGATTTAGTGTATATTTAACTCGATGTTTCAAAGTTATGCGGACTTTGAAAATTATGTACCGTATCCCCACTTTTTCTATGGAAGTCAAGTTTCTTTTATGCGATTTTGGGTATATTTTGACAAGCTGTTTCAAAGGTATGCGGATTTTAAAATGCATGAAACGCATCCCCACTTTTTGTGTGAAAGTCATGTCTTTTTTTGTGCGATTTTTTATGCGATATTACGTGGAACGCATCTACCGCATTAAAACAGGATTGACTGTATAAGTTATAATGTAACGTGCTATGACCTTATTACAGTTTAATGGAATAGATTGGAATTCAATACCTTTAATTTGAAATAATTGATTGCAATATTGCAACAATATGTCAAATCTTTTCATTTTATTGCACTTCTCGGTTCCCGGTTTATGACTACATTTGTGTATTTTTTTTAAATTTTAATGCTCTCAAAAATCAGTTAATGTGCAGTAATTTCCTTGTACCAAGCGGCAATAATTTACATATAAATTAGTATCGAAGCCAGTGGAGGGGAACCTGCGACCTCTTGGCTAATCTGATGCGACCTTTTGACTTATATGACGTTTTAATCAAGTCAATTTGATAGTAAAAAATCCAAAACCTCTTATGTTCTTAAATCCCATTCACTCACCAGTATTTTACTTTCATCCCATGTAATTTTAAAAATTCATAGCTCCTCATTTATATTGCTGTTGTATATATATCTACACACTTCTAGAGAGCCAATATTCAGTTGTTTAAACGAGTGTCTGGAAAACTACAAACCAGCTTGAAACATCTTCAAGGTTCGGTCTTATTTTAAGTTAATAAACGAATACCTATTCATTTGACTTTTCCGAAAATGAAAAAGCAATACGAATGAATGTGGTTGGTTACATCGCTCGCAAACAGTAAGGTTTCAGTTTTTTCAGCAGTGGTATTAGGATGCCATAAATATTATAAGGTAGAAAGAACAGTGCTAATTTTATTTAGACACTTCTTTCTCATCGTTAACGTGTTGAGTGAACAAGTCGCTTCCAGGGGTGTAAAGTTGCATCATGCATTGCAACAAATAGTCTTATCTTTTTACTTACTAGGACAACATAATAACGAGGAGATAGATAAATATTAGTGACTGAAATCGTTATTGAAATGAAACAAAAAGATTTGTTATGTACATGCAATATATATCCCAATTTTTATTGGTAAAGGTGGCTTTTAAACTGTCATACCAAAAGGGATCGACGCGATAAAATAATATATTAGTAACTAATCTACTTTATCATATATTGCATAATAAAAACAACAATGTTTTCAGAAGCTTTAGTATCTTGAAAGTATGTAATAATCAATCGGTATGTTGATGTCCAAATGGTAAATAAAGTTAACCTTTCATTTGCTTTTTCAGTTTGAGTTTCACGCGTTCAAGTCTCGGAATAAAAATTAAGTCTCGTTAGTTTTTAAGGTCAATTATGTTCGATACAGGTGAGAGCCGATATTTTCAACTTGGTCACTCGGTTTCACACTAAAATTTACTTAGTTTTCTTTTTTGATATTTAATAAAAAACGTTCTAATAAAAATATATGAAATTTTGTATTTAGCATTTATAAACGAATGCGTTTAAAATATTATGTTTAATACTTTTGTTTTGTATTTCGACTGGGATAAACTTTTACAGTACTGGACAGGAATAATTATTTCATCGCCCAATAAATAGGAGCACCGATTTTTTTATTAAAAAAATGATATTTAAATTGAATTGGAATAATGGAAAAAGCAATATTATCAGCAGGTGTTTACAGAGTAGGAATACAATCAGTTCTCGACTTAAGACCACCTTGACTTACGACCATTCGGACTTACGACGGAGACCAAATTTTTTTTTTTTTAATATAAAGTAAAAATTGAAAAATAATGCGACAATAAATTATTTAAGAACTGCTTTTGCTCAAGCAATCAAAGCAATAGAAAAAGACCAGACATTTAGACAATTTCGGAAAAACTATAACTTTTTTCAAGCAATTAAAAATATCTCGAATGATGGTCAAATGTATCGACATCATGTATGTATGGCATATGAAACAAACTTTTAAAACGTAATAATAATATGAATTTCAATAGAGAAAATGAAGTAGGAGAAGTAACGAATATCATTCTACAATTTGTTAAAAAAACTAAATCTGGAAGTTGACAGTGAAGATATAATTCAACTTTTAAAAAATGATCTAAAAGAGCTCACAAATCAAGATTTGATTGAAATCGAGAATAAACGTGCTAAAGAAAAAAAATCAAAGGAACTAGATCAGTGGTTCGCACGGGCCCCCAGGGGTCCGCGGAAGAATACATATAATACATATTAAAATAAATAAAATCAAATGTCAAAATAAATAAAATTGTAACAATTTTAACGTCCTGAGTAAAATATAATTATAGTACATAATAAAACAAGTAATGACAATCACCCACCGTGCAATCAAGCCGATTACGGCCGTAATTGCAATTAAGTTCTGATTTGTACGTCATGTGAAGCGCATTCAGTAAATGTTCCTTGTTAAAAACATGTAATTTTTAATAAAGTCAATTCATAGATAAAATTCATAAATATCAGTAATCATTAGGGTATCTAATCCCTGAGCATTTTTGTGATCTCGGGATTTCGGGATTGACTGATAATCCCGGGATCTCGGGATTGGACACTGAACATGAAATCGTGTAATTTGCTCAAAATGTGAGCGTGACTTTTTTTACTCTCAAAACCCAGCAATTTCCAAATCCAAAAAATATCAATGCCGAAATCCCGGGACGGTCGTGATCCCGGGATTTCGGGATCACAAAATTGGATGGGATCCCGGGATTGGAAAGCCTAGTAAACATCTGAAGCCCTCTCTATTGACTGTGACGTTTTGGCCGGCATGATTATGAAAAGTTTACCAAAGATTGACTGTGAGTGTTACGACCAGTGGCGGATTAATCACATATGAGCTCCCAGGCGCAACACAATTTGGAGACCCTGTTGTTCGGACAACATAAAACGTCAGAAACTTCCACGTTAAATAATAAACATAAATTTAAATCTGTAGAAAAAGCATAAGGGTTGTATAATATAATGTGTAAGTATTTTATCACAATCCGTCACTGCCATGTTAAAGTCAATGTTAAAGCTTACACATACGATTCAGTAGAAACGACACAGCTTAGGTTAGAGATTAGAAATTTTTATTGAAGTTTTACTGACAACAAGTCGAAATAAGATGTCTTGGACACTGTTAGAAAGCTAACGACAGGTTGTGAATGAAAATCGTTACAGGGAAAAACTAACAGTAAGTCGTCGGTGCTCCGTCAATATCTTAAAATTTTACGAAATTTTATAATTGAATACACTAAGTGTTAACATTTCATGCTTGGCTGACTTAAGATGATCTGATGGTATACATATATATATAAGTTAAAATGAAATTATTTTAAAAAAATCCTCGGAGTCGTAGTCGTTAATTATTTTAAAGCTGGAGTCGGAGTCGTCAATTATTTTAAAGCTGGCCCTGGAAAAAACTAACCCCACTACTACAATTACTGAGACACCTATGGATATTAGCACAGATGATGAAAATACCACAGAATAACTTTGTAAATATATATTATTTATTATTATTATATTATAAATACACGTATATCACTTATAGTACATATTCTGAAATAAATAACACTAACGTACCACACACTTTCTATGTCTATCATATCATTTTTTTTAAATATGAAATTCGACTTACGACCATTTCGACCTACGTCCTAAGTGGTGGAACGGAACCCCGTCGTAAGTAGAGAACTGACTGTATTGGTCGTTTTCAGTGGTAGGAAATTAATAAATATTTCTATAGTGTCCAAGAAAACATTAAAACGCATATTTAGCTTTAATTTAGATTTTTCAGAGTTTTCAGACTAAAGAACTAGATGATCTATATATAATATTATTATGAATGTGATAGTTGACATAATATACTACAATTATTTATATATAAAACAAACAAACAATAATAAGAAGTATGCATACTTCCCGCCAAAAATAATGGATCTATGATAAAGTATGTAAGCAATCATTATAGGTATTCTTCATTGAAGCGAGTTTCTGTTCCTGAAAAATAACGTTAGCCGAAAAAATTTACCTCCTCACTCTTCTGATGCCTTAGAACAAAAGTTTATTTATATATTATATGCATGCAAGTTTGTTTTAAAAACTCCATATATGTACTACAAGGTATCAAATAACATACAACCAACACACGCGCGCATTATGTCCGACGTCCACTCGGTCGGAGTTAGGGTATCCAATCCCGGGATTTCGGGATTGATTTATTTTGAATCCTCCCGGGATTGAGATTTTCTCACCGAGGAATTTGAAATCCTCAATTTGCTATACTTTTTCCCGGAATCTCACGGAAACTTCGTTTTTTTTTTTTAGCTCACCGAGGAATTTGAAATCTCCGATTTGCCAATTTCGTATAAATTTCAAGAATTTCCTCAAAATTTTTCAATCCCGAAATCCCGGGATCGCGGCCATCTCAATCCCGGCATTTCGGGATCAGAAAATTTAACGGGATCCCGGGATTGGATGCCCTAGTCGGAGTGTTGAATTGAGCAAAACTGTCCCGAGATCAACAAAACAAGTCCCGTAAAAACAAAAAAAACGTTAAAGTATGTAGTAATCAGTCATCCTTATTTATTTATAATATTCAGCTAAAATTTGTAATCTGTAATTGCAAAGCAATAAAATTATAATATCGAAAAAAAATATACACACAATAAGTTTAAACGGTTTTCAATTTCATTGAATGTTCATATATTTTATAGACCTTTTGAGACACAAGTAATTGCATTTTCTTACACCGCGAAAACAAAAAATGGACAAGCATTATTCAACTGTTATATTTTTAAGTTACTCTTGTGTGTAAATATGTTTTTGTTCTATGCATATATAAGTTATTATGTAATGTGCTATGAACTTATTAACTTACAGTATAATGGAATAAATTGGGATTCAATACCTTTAATTTGAAATAATTGATTTCAATAATCCAACAATATGTCAAATCTTTTCATTTTATTGCACGTCTCGGTTCCGGGTTTATGACTACATCTGTGTATTTTTAAAAATCTTAATCCTTTCAAAAATCATTAAATGTGCAGTAATTTCCCTATACCAAGAAGCTTACTTATAAGTTAGTGTCAAATCCAGTGGAGGGGAACCTGCGACCTCTTGGCTACTCTGATCTTATATGACATTTTAATTAAATCGATTTGATAGTTAAAAAATCCAAAACCTCTTATGCCTCTAAATCCCATTCACTCGCCAGTATTTTACTTTCTCCCAATGTAATTTTAAAAAATCATAGCTCCTCATTTACACAATTTTACGGATCCAATCTTCAGTTGTTTCAACAATAATAATGTGAAATTTGAATCGTTCAAACTATGTACATTCTCACATATTTTGTCACAAACGACCCGGGTTTCGCCTTTCGGCATCTTCAGGCGTTCAAATGCACGGATGAACTTGAACTGACGCTTAGTAAATGAAAGTTTCGTGTTTATATAAGAAATAAATGCATCACTGAGTCCAAAGCCATTGCTGGCGAATAGGATGAACTCATGGGAATGCCAACAGATTTGAGTAGTAAGTAGTTTCAAGAATTATATTATTTGTTTGTCGGCAAAGGTTTTATGATTATATAGGGTATAGAAGTGGAGATCCCGGAAGGCTTAATATTTCATTTAAAATCGGAAGACTATGCAGCTGTGCTCTATTTATTTCCAAAATTTCCTGGAAAAAAAAGCTTATGACTGTCCGTATTTGGTTGTAACATTTTTATCCCTTGTTCCTGATTGAACACGTGTCCTTCCGAAATTAAGTGATTAGCAAAAGTAGACGTGTCTTTTTTCAATCTAAAGGCTGCCATATGTTCTAAAACTCGGATGTTCAGTGTCCTTTCTGTTTTGCCGATATAAAACTTTGTACAACAAGAGCATTGCAATCTATAAATCCCGGATTTATTTAAGTAATGGATGTTATCTTTATTACTACCTAATAATTTGCCTAAAGAGTTTTTACAGTAAAAAGCTGGTCTAACATCAGCTAGCTGTTTTTTAATTTTAATACTTGTATTTCCTAAATAAATGATTCTACACCAACACCTAGTATGATCTATGTCCTTTGACACTATACCTTTAAATAACATTTTTTCTGCAAGTTTAGTTTGTTTTTTACCTTCCGGGATCTCCACTTCTATACCCTATATAATCATGAAACCTTTGCCGACAAACAAATAATATAATTTTTGAAATTACGAACTACTCAAATCTGTTGGCATTCCCATGAGCTTATCCTTTTCGCCAGCAATGGCTTTGGACTCAGTGATGCATTTATTTCTTATATAAACACGAAACTTTCATTTACTAAGCGTCAGTTCAAGTTCATCCGTGCACTTGAACGCCTGAAGATGCCGAAAGGCGAATCCCGGGTCGTTAGTGACAAAATCTGTGAGAATGTACATATTTTGAACGATTCAAATTTAATATTTAAATTCCACCAAGCACCTTCAGTCGAAATCTTAAATTATAATAATAATGTGTACATCGCACACAAACTGAAAGGTTTCAGTTTTTTCAGCAGTTGTATAAGGATGTCATAAATATTAAAAGGTAGAAAGAAACAGTGTTAATTTTATATACACACTTCTTATCGTTCACGTATAGAGTGAACGAGACGCTTCGAGGGGTGTTAAGTTGCATCATGCATTGCAACAAATAGTCTTATCTTTTTACTCACTAGGACAACATAATAACGAGGAGATAGATAAATATTAATGTCTGAAATTGTTATTGAAATGAAACAAAAAGATTTGTTATGTACATGCAATATATATCCAAACTTTTATTGGTAAAGGTAGTTTTTAAACTGTTATGCCAAAAGGGATCGACGCGATAAAATAATATCTTAGTAACCAATCTACTTTATTATATATTGCATAATAAAAGCAACAAATATTCCAGAAGCATTAGTATCTTGAAAGTACGTAATAATTAATCGGTATATTGATTAAGTCCAAATGGTAAATAATGTTAAGCTTTCATTTGCTTTTTCAGTTTCAGTTTCAGGCGTTCAACTCCCGTAATAAAAAAAGTAGGGCTTGTTAGTTTTTAAATTCAATCATGTTAGATACAGGCGAGAGCCGATATTAGCACTAATACAAACGTTCATGCTGATATTGACTTATATCAAAAGGTAACTGTTATCTTTTTCAAACATCCATTTTTCCTTTTTTCAAATCATGATAAATACATTTACACGAATCATTTAAAGACTAATTTTTCTATTTTCAACCTCACTAGTGATAATGGTAGAGCGACTGATTGACATTCAACCAGTTATCGTAAAATCGTTGCATGTTGTGAGACTTCACTATTACGAGTCCATATGGTGCGGACTGGGTTAAATAAATAAGAATAACAAGACTAAATCACCCTAGACTTTATTGGCACAGCAATGCATCTTATCTCTGTCTTAAAGAAGTAAGACGAGAATATATTCAAAAGCATGTTTAGAAGTACAACGTTACATATCGACTGTGAAAATGAAAAAGGATTTAACCCTCACATATCAAATTTTACAGGAGACACGAAAAATGTTTTTGGATAATCTCGGGCCAAAAGAAAATTATTAATATACACTACCATGAAGTACATGGAGACTGATAAACTGGTTTTTAAATGACTTTATCTGATATTAATTGAATATTTCCTTTTTTTCCTGGTTGCGATTTTCACAAATCTTAAAAGCTTAATTTAGAAACTAATTCGGCATTTTTAGCGTACATCCTTTTGATAGAACGTATATCAAGTTGTATACATTGTGATTATCGAAAACAGCTGTTTTGGAAAAATTGTAGGTTATATCCTTTTTCCTTTCCACATTCGATATAGTAGGTGTGTGTTAATAAAAATAAATAATTGTGATTCTGGACACGATCTATTTTACTACAGATACATATCGACTGTGGAAAGGAAAAAGGACGTAACCCACTGTTTTTTAAGCAGTTTTTTTTCGATAATCACAATGTATCAAACTTGATACACGTTCTATCAAAAGGATATAAGCTGAAAGTGACGAATAAGTTTCTAAATTTAGCTTTTAAGTTTGAAAAAAGATGAGCTGGTCAAAATTGAAACCAAGAAGAAATACTGAAAAAAAGTTTTTTAATTAACTTTAAATTATTTCAATTAAACACCAGATCAGAAGTCTGCGTGCAATTCCAAGTTGTGTATATTTCATAATTAGCATATGGCCCAAAATCAACAAAACACGTTTTTTGTGACTCCTGTAAAATTTGTTATGTGTGGATTACATCCTTTTTCCTTTCCACAGTCGATAAATATATTCTGTCACCTATAATATTATTCCTTCCCTATGGATACTGTTACAATTTTTCGAACATATTCTCATTGCCGTGTGCTAGTTTGTTTTTAATTTGTGTGTATAATAAACATAACTGACTAGAAATCAGACGTGATGATTTTTTTGAGCTAAAGAATCAACGATAGATAGAAACGTTTATTAAATAAACCTTTTTTTAATGCCTCACACAACTTTGAAGTTTTTACCCACAAGAGACGACACCGACTCTATTACCATCCTGTCCATAGGTTTAACTCTACTATGAATATCAAATTTGAGTTACACCACTAAACAAAAACCATTTTTATGTTAAATGTAATAAAATGGCTTTAGAAATTGGTCAAGGCTGCAGGGGTGGGCTGGAGGGGGCTCGGAAGGGATCGCGCGATCCCCTTGTTAATGTAATAGAAAACAAAATTAGTATATAACTCATATAATATATATATTATCTTCGACAGCTACAGTTTACACAGTAGTACATTTTTGGCCATTTAGATTGATAAGTTTACGGTAAATTGCATATTGTTACAAATGTATTGAGTAACAATCGATTGCTTATTTAAGTATTGCATATAATTGCATAGGAGTGATAAAAAATTCAATCCTTCCACAGAAAACCGAGAATTACTTTGAGATTAAGCGAGCCCCTTGTTAACGGCAGCCCACCGCTGGTTAATAGCTACCACAAAATAATTAAATAAAAAGAACGGCTTGGCTGTGTGTTTATCTTACGATTTTTTTTTTTATCTAGTATCTACTTCTATGTGTTCAACACTAATCAAAAAGAATACAATGAACCAGGTGACATAATACATAATGTAAAACTGTGTAAACGCAAGGGACGCCCGCCATGATGCTTTCAATTCTTTTCGTAGCATCTAAAATAAAATGACTGCGGAAGAATGGGATGCCATAGTTGGCGCTGTCTACTTTTCAATTGAAAGGCATTACAATTTTAAGTAAAAAAAAAACTGAGACGCAGTCGTTTTGTTTTCAGGGACATGTAAAACAACATGGCAGTTCCCAGGAGGGTCCGAAAAGGCGGGAAAACTAAAATACTGTTCTACGAAAAGTGTTGCCAACGTCTTGGAATATAACAACATACGAAGTAAATTTTAACCACTTGAATACCAACCGGTGTCCGGAACATATCGACTGTGGAAAGGAAAAAGGACGTAGCCCACACATATCAAATTTTACAGGAGGCGCTAAAAACGTGTTTTGATGATTTTGTGGCATATGCAAATTATGAATTATACACAACCTTGAAGTGCACGGAGACTTCTAAACTGGTGTTTAATTGACATAACCTAATATTGATTACAGAAATTGTCTCGGAAAAACCTTTATTTCAGTGTTATTTCTTGGTTTTAAATTTTTACACGGTCATCTTTTTCAAACATTAAAGCTAAATTTAGATACTTATTCGGCATTTTCAACTTCCATCCTTTTGATAGAATGTGTGTTAAGTTGTATACATTGTAATTATCGAAAAAAAGCTGTTTTAGAAAATTGAGGGTTACGTCCTTTTTCCTTTCCACAGTCGATATGCAAGCGAACACGGATGTCCAAGACATTTAAAAAATCAAATACTTGGTATTCTAATAGAATATAAGCAATATTTTGACGAATTTGTGTAGTGCTATCTATATTGAGTCAATATAGGTTTTTAAAATATTGAATTCGAGTGTATATTAGGCAAAAATATTTTTCTCAAAAACACGCAGTATATCTGAGACGTTAATAAACATTAATAATTTGGTTATCTTAAAGAATAGCGTCGTGAAGCATTTGACGTTTAATCTAAATTGCCGCCAACACAGAAATCGTTCGTGAATTATTTGTTTTAATTAATTATACAAATCTAAGAAGCGTTATGATCTTTGATTACTGTCAAAACAAATGTATATTCAATCGTACCGATTTCGCCACGCAATCGTTAATATTGGAAGCTATGTGTAACTACTTATACATCTTAGTTAAGATACGATTGAATATTCATTTATTTTTTCATTTATTCCGACAGTAATCAAACAAATAATTCATGAACGATTTCTGTGTTGGCGGCAACTTCGATTAAACGTCAAATGCTTCACGATCTTCTTTAAGATAACCAATAATTTATTTGCGCGATATTCAAGCGGTTAAATTACAAAAAAATAAATTAAGTTCTTTTTGTTAGTGTATATAGGCAAATTGATATATTTAGAGAGTGTTTCTTAAGTGAACTTTTCCCGATACTTTTGTATATTAATGAACCTCAAAGCATGCAATCCAGTATTAAAATCAATTTCAAAATCGTTAGGTTTTCATAAGGAAAGATAAATCCAAATTTACAAATGGGATACATTTAAATGACGTCATTGTATCTTAAAGAGACTGTTTGTACCTATCTGATCCTATCTTTTGGCGGTATCTTTGAGAAAGTACGAATGATTTTAATTTTACAATTTTTTCTTATCGTAGTTAAACAAGCATTTGTGAAAGTAAGGATTGTCTAAGGATGCCTCTGAGGAGGAGGCAAAACACGTGTCACAGTTTGTAGCACAATACGTGGAATAATCGTAGCTATTTTATATTAACTTTTGGACTGTCTATTCAATATTTAATTTTACTATTCAAAAAATACACAATCAAAATATTCAATATTTTTAATGTGTATTTTAACCACAAGGCTAATTTATTTTTAAGCCTTACTTAACCCAATAATAAATCAAATTTAATGTCACTACTTAACTGCGTATGTTAATACTGAAAAAACCTCATGTGTACACTTGCGAAATATTATATTTATATTGCCGATTTGCTTAATAAAAACATATTACTAAAATCTTAACGAAAGTTATAAAAATAAAATGTATATTTTACAATAGTCACCTAGTATTTAACTTTCGTTTAGTTAATATAAAAAAGTAAAAAATAATGAATTTACTCATCGTGGGGAATTTTTGTGAACTATGAAAATAAATTGTGTGGAGAATGGCAACATCGCTTGACAGTGTGTCCGGCGGATTGCTTTTCACTTATATTATCCACCAGAAAGAAAATTCGAAAGTTACCCACGTAATTTTATTTTTCGACATCGGAGACTTATTCTGTACAGAAATTTTCACTTGAACATTTTCTGCTTTAAATTCGCTTCCATTCCTACGAGGCAATAGTAAGGATTTCTCATCTTTTCGTGATAACAAACTTCTACTTACGGCCATTTTTTTTTGTATTGCTACAAAAGAGTGTTACAATAATAGTACATAGTTGCTTAAAAATGGGTGTAACATTTTTATCCCTTGTTCCTGATTGAACACGTGTCCTTCCGAAATTAAGTGATTAGCAAAAGTGGACGTGTCTTTTTTCAATCTAAAGGCTGCCATATGCTCTTAAACCCTGATGTTCAGTGTCTTTTCTGTTTGCCGATATAAAATTTTGTACAACAAGAGCATTGCAATCTATAACCCAACCCAAATACGGACAGTCATAAACTCTTTTTCCAGGAAATTTTGGAAATTAATAGTGCACAATTGCATAGTCTTCCGATTTTAAATGAAATACTCAACCTACCTGGGTCTCCACTTTTGTACCCTATATAAATATAATCATAAAACCTTTGCCGACAAACAAATAAAACATAGTTCTTGAAACTACTTACTTCTCAAATCTGTGGGCATTCCCATGAGCTTATCCTTTTCGCCAGCAATGGCTTTGAACTCAATGATACATTTATTTCTTATATGAACACGAAACATTCATTTACTAAACGTCAGTTCAAGTTCATCCGTGCACTTGAACGCCTGAAGATGCCGAAAGGCGAAACCCGGGTCGTTAGTGACAAAATCTGTGAGAATGTACATAGTTTGAACAATTCAAATTTAAAAATAGCTATTTGCCGTGTAAACTATTTTCCCCCTTTATTCTTTCTCGTGTGAGAAAAGAGAATAAGTTAAAAAAAAAAAAACGGAAATAAGTTATACACTTACCTGTTTTTATACGGTTTTGAAATAACACGGTCCACTAAAATAAACAAATACTGTATTTTTACACAAAGTATTTGATCTAATACGATTCTGAGAAGTAGATAACGGATTTCTTTAAAAATAATTCAACAACACATGTCAGTAATAACGATCAAAAATCTTCATAAGATCCAAACGCATTAGACATGTCAGAAATTGTTAACGATAAAAGCGATTCATGTCCAATCTCATAAAAGTTCCCGTATATAATCAAGTAGCGATGAATAGATTTTTTTTCTTAATTCAATATTTTGTATAATTTACTTATTACGTTTTTATTATTACATTTTTTATACGATTTTCTATACCACAATATTGGTTTTTTTTTCGAATAACGTGGTTTTGTTTATTTAGGGAACCAATCTTAAATTTTTCTTTGAATTCTATCACTTTTTTACATGGTTTTAGTGGAAAGGATCTAAAAAAGTGAAATCGAATCTTTTCTGGTACTTGCTCGCTAGTAAATTGAATATATTTGTTGAAAATGCTCATATCATGAGATAAAATATTGAAATTAAGGTAGAGTTAGTAGTAGTGTTTTTTTTAATTGTTGAATATTATTTTTTTTTCGCCAAGTATTTACAGTGAACACCTTAGCATTTGATTCCATAATTATGTACGCAATCTTATACAGTTCATTGAAAAGGAATTTGAATGCATGAAACTGAAACATCACGTGAGTGTGTCGTGATCCCGATATTTTTACCTCCTCACACTTCTACTGCCTTAGTACAAAATTCTATATTTATATTATATACATCCCCTTTGGTATATAGAATCTTTACAATACATATACACATAACACACACATGCAGTATGCGCGACATATCGAGCTAAACAATAACATAAACTCACCATTTTTTCTTTTTTCAGAAATATCAACAATAAAACGAATCCTAAAATTTAGCAATGCTACTGATTTCATATAAATTGACTATCAACACTGTATCCTATTATTATGAAGGTATACAAATCTTCATACTGCATACTGGCGACAAAAATTGTAATATCTACACGAAATTGAAAAAATCGTGTACCACTGTGAAGCCATGATGAGCCTGTCCTTAGGTTGCAGTGCCAGTACAGATTCCTGCACTTTTAGACGTGTTGTTTTTATTTTGCCGAAAAAATGACTAAAAAACTGTATACGAACTGACTACTCTTAAAAGAAATCAAAAGAGTGACTGTGGGTCATTTTATGTTTCATTCATAAATTTTATTTTTCTAACGTAGCTGTTACAGCATACGCTGTTCGTACGTGTCTGCCTTCACCTTTCAATGATGTGCAATCTTTCCCTGCGTCACCTGCGTTTCATTATACGTTTAGCTTATACCTTCTCGCTCTCCTTATGCCCTAATACAATATCCTATTTATATAATATTTGCATGCACGGTTGTATATAGAATATGAATGTAGTTGTTATATACCAAACAAACACACGCGTGCATCTAAATATGTAAGGTACTTCCTTGCATTCAGGGTTGCCAAATGATTGTACTCAAATTTCTGACAGTAAACACAGTATAATAATTATGTTTATAGTCGACTTAAAACATTTTTATTGAACCGTGCAAAAAAGGATATTTTGAATTGTATCAGTTGAAAATTATCTGCATGCCCAAAACCGGTTCTCATACTTAAATAAATGTGTAATTAGTAGTATAAAAAACTTTCTTAAAATAATAATACATAATTGAAAATCTCATCAATTCTAGAACCTGTCAGTATTGATAAAACTTTAGCAGATTTAAAATAATTCAATTTATCGAGAACAATTTTACTAAAATATGTGACGGCTTCAAAATGAAATATCAATTTTTGATAATGTTCAATACTGAAATATAGGTTTTTCTGTGGTGTCATTCACTTATCACAATTCCTGTCCTAGCCCTAGACATCTATCTCAACTCTCTTCAAAAATGATATATGCTTACACATTGGAAACAAACATAATTTAAAAAAATATTGTGACATGGTATAAAAATATGGTGTAAAAACAAAACGATTCGAGGGGTGCAAGGAAGCATCATACAATGGACCAATTTTTTAGCCTTAATGGGCTAGGAGATATATTTATCAGTGTTTGAAATTGTTATCGAAATGAAACAGAAGATTGATTTTGTACAAACACTTAACTTTTTTCAAGTTATACAATTTATATAAGACTAATTACTAATTAAATTAACGTTGATTAAAACTTGACCAGTTTCATTAACTTGTTCGTAAGATCACTGGTACAAGTGCTAAAATGAAAACTTTCATACATATATTGATTTGTATTAAAAAATATTGATATCGGAAATACAGTTAACTTTTAAAAAAGAAAAGGTTGATACGACTAACTTACTAAGCACCGTGTAAAAGAATGATAACATAAAAATTGGTTTCTCTTACTTGAAAAAATCGCGTTATTTTATAAAAGACCAACAATATTGCACAGAAAATCGTGTAAAAATGTTACTGTAAAAAAATCTTTAAAACGTAAGTATTAAATTTTTAAAAAATCGCTACTTGATAACAAATATACTGCAAGTCTATGATGTAATTAACGTGAATTGCTTTAATCGTTAGAAATGTCTTCACACGTCTAATGTTAGAATCTAATGAAGTCTTTTGTGTGTTTTTATCGCATGTGTTGTTGAATTTATTGTCATTTGTAAATGTGTTATCAGCTTTGATGTATTTCTGAAAATCGTGTTAGAATAGATAATTAGCGTAAAAATATATAGGTAGTATTCGTTGCTTTTCGTGTACCGGTTTTTACCAAAACAATGAAACATGAAGGATATATAACAAATATTGATTGAATCGGCATTTACTTGGTAAAACTCAATTAAAACAAGCTTACCAAATATCATAGTGTTTTAGTTTTACAGATATTTTTTTTATTTCGTATGCATAGTTGACAGCTATTGTATATGAGGAGCAAACATTCAAAAAGTGTTTTGTCACACAAATACAAAGCTTGGAAAATGATGATTTAAGTGTTGCAAAAGTGACGGTTTGTATGAATGTGTCAACTTTATGATTTCATTTTAATAAGAAAAAAAGCCTTTTTGAACACTTATTTTGATTTCCATTCATAGGTTTTATTATGGGCTATCAGAATTGATATAAAACGCCATTTTTCAAATTTTGTGACAAAACACTTTTTGAATGTTTGCTCCTCATATAGTTTAGTAATGCATAAGCCGAAACAGTTATCAACTATATATAAAATAATATTTGTTGAACTAAAGTACTTTTCACTTTATTATATCAACTATCTTACTGATTATTTTATGTTACATATCCAAAGGCCCCACCATACACCATGATTAGGAAGGACTTATGTATGTATGTGTTTCTTTTGCAAAAAGAAAAGTACAATGAATCGCGCGCGGCGCCATTGTTCGTCGCTCACAAATTAAAATGTTTCAATTTTTTCAGCCGAGGTATTAGGATGTCATAAATATTGAAAGGTAGAAAGAAACAGTGTAAATTTTATTGACATATTGCTCGGGCCGATGTCCGGCCGGCGCGTCGAGTGAGGCAGACAGAAACTGGCGTCATACGAAAGAGACCACCAGTCCATAGGTGTAAGATTACACCAAACAATGGGCAAAAATAATAATCTTTTTACTTACTAGGGTAACATAACGGTGAAGAGGTAAATATATCAGTGCTTGAAATCGTTACCGAAATGAAACAAAAGATCGAGCATGTATATTTTAACTCTTCTTACACTTACTCACTCCACTAGTAAATGTAGCTTTCAGACAGTCGCAACAAAAAGATCGAAGCACACGCACTTAAAATTACGTTTTTAAAGTAACTTATAAAATAGCTAGTTATATAATATAAATAGATATTATCTATAATTTCGATGGCTTCGTTTAATTGTGCTACAACTAAAAATTGGCAGTTTTGAGATATGACTGACCAAAGTTTTGACGCATCTAAACTGAGTGGTAAAAAAGTTATAATTAATATTTTTGTACATTTAGTCATCTATCTCAATTTGATTCAAATCTATTGCAACGTTGACAAAATCATATCATTATATTTCAAATTGATTTTATATGAAACTGAGATTGTTTGTCTTAATTTTCATTATGCAAACATCTGCCTACCGAGATTTTTTTTTTCTAGTTATACTATTGTGAAGGTATAGAAGAGAGGTATTGCAATATAATGGGATATATAACGTTAAATTTTAGACACATCTCTCTCTGAAACTAGGCCAACAAAATATAGTTTGCAATATCAGTAATACCGAAAGCCGGATTTCTGTTTTTACAGTGTTTTTCAATACCGAATTATTGGTTTCGGAAATGAAAAAAAAACAGAATTGCGGTATTTAAAAAAAGCTAAAATAGAATTTTGAATATATAGGAAGCTATTACACATTTTAGTAAAAAAAATCGAGATAAATTGAAATATTTTAAATCTGCTAAAAATTGTACGTTGTCAAATTTTAAATCGATAATTAGCAGTATGGAAAAGTCAGGTTAAAAAAAAAATGAAAAATGTTTTATATTTATCTGTGTTTTTTTAATATCTAAGTATTTTGAGTTATCGATTGAGAATCCTCCCACGCAAGACCTGTCCAGGGCGGGCCCAAGCAAACGCTTTAAAAAATTTGTCAAAGCACCTACTCCGTTTCCTTAAAACGGAAAGAATTAATATCAAGAAGCTTACTACCAGTTATAGTTTCATTGGAATTAATATTATTTTTCAAAAAATTTTCACTCGACACGATAAATTTATTTTTGAAATATTGAAGATTTGCGGTTTTAGAAATCTTTCGGCAATCCGTTTTCATAAAATATATTTTTTCTTTTTCTATGTGTCTTATAATTTTGAATTTTAGCAACCATTTTCAAAAATGTAATACTTTTATAGTCAGATTAAGTCTAGTTATCGATGAAGACTTTTAGATCCTGGAAAAAAATATTTTTTTTAAGGTTTGTTTTCGAACTAGCAAAATTTCGCTTGAAAATTTTGCAAATTTATTTCTTCAAACATGATGCCGGTCAGTATTGCGGTCAACGAAGAGTGCTATATCGCGACCCGATTACTACAACGTTCTATGAGAACATTTTTGACGAAACAGAAGTAACAATGCGGCTTTCATTTTTCGTATACATTTGCTATTTTTTTTTTCTTCAAAATTGTTCACATATAACCTTGTATTATTTGGGTAGCGATATAAAGACCGTTGATTACTGACATGTTCGTTCCTAAATGCCATTAATATAGAAAAGCCGTAGTTTAAACAAGAAGTCCTAACATGTCACACAGCACACGCCAGAAATTGACTGTCGCTAGAAAAGGTGTTGCTAATTCAAAAAACAAACCTCTAAAAAACAGCTTATGTTACGTAACAAAAAAAACAGTCACGATTTTTTTTCAACAATATTTTTTCCTATTGTTGTATAAATATTAAATAGCATTAATGTGCTGTTAAGTTCACATTTTCTTTTTTGATTAAAAGCTTCTTTAAATTCGTGTTTCTTCAGTGTTTTAAAATATCGTAAATGCTTATTGAACGTTTTATAATTATATTTATTTATGTTACACATTTTTAAAAAAATTAGCTTAGTACAAGATTTATTTTAATTGTAAAAATTTAATTAATATTTGCATGTTGCCCATAAGGGTCATTATTTTAGTTTTTCAAAAATTGAGTTGAGTCTTGCTGCTTCGGAGATTTTGATAAATATATTGATTGGCATACAAGTGAATGCTTTTCAACAAAATAGTATTTTTACAGTTTATGGTTCTGACGTCTTGCTGACTGTTCTATATCCGACGCTTTATTGCACGGTTTTTTTCTCTCTCTCAATACATGCCCTCACCTTCAATTTATTACAAAAATATACTTCTTTGTAAGTGAAAATTCAATATCCTACATTTTTATGTAAAGATTTTAATTTCCGATAGAACGTGCTCGTCCCAAAGAAAATATTATAAGTAATTTGCACTTTATAGATCTAAATTTGAAATAAAATATTTTAGATTGTGCAGTCGGGAGTCGGAAAAAACTAACAACTCAACTACTTTTTTGATTGTTTGTACATCCAGTCATCTTTTTCCGCGATTTTTTGTGCGACACCTTTTTTTTTATTTACGCGTAAATAAAAAAAACCAAATTAACAAAAGACTTTATTTTGACTTAATTTGTTTTTTATAAACAACACTGTAATATTGTATTCCTGGTGAAAAATTGCAATCAGTACAAAAGAGTATTTTATTTTTTGAATATAATGCTTTTCCACCAAATATTGTCAGTAAATATCCTAAAAGTGATTATATTTCGCAATTGACAGTGCCAGCAGCGAATAAACCTTAAAAATTGTATACGATTATGCATGTATACATACGTATCTGTTTCTAACTATAGGTTTATATAAAATAAATAAACTTTTTTAGTTTTTCATACATTTTTAAATTTTTTATGCGATACTTTGATTTTTGAAACCAACTTAAAAATAAGGTTTATTCAACGAAAAAAAGAATCGGGATTTCGGGATCAGAAAATTATTCCGGATCCCGGGATTGGATGCCCTAATCCACACCATACAACATATTTCAATGGGGATACAGATTTCTTTCCAAACCTAGAAAATTCTCTATTTTTGTCAAATTTTTATCGTTTTAATTCTTTAACTTTAATGTATTATAATATAAAATATGAAAGATTGTAAATAAAGCTTTTGTTAATAATCAAAAATCTTTTTTTTTCTAATACTTTTTATTTCACCCACATAGGCTGACTAGTTTTAGAAATATAATTATTTTTATAAAAGCTACGGGTCATGCAAATATTTCGCAAAAAGTCTAATCTAATCTTTAAAACTATGGAAGTTGTTCAACGTAAGTCGGAAATCCAAAACATTCTCGTCACATACTGGGGGCCAATAAATGTTATAATGAAAATTCACCGGCGTCGATCCAACCACATTGCGGGCGGGGTGAATTGGGATAGTGTCGATATCGACATGCATGATGCGCATCACACACCCCAGGCTGTGACGTTGCCTCGCTTAACGATAAGTCATTATGCTGATTGGGTTGATGTATCTCAAATGGTCAGGTGGGGGCTAATCCTGCACGTGGTTATGTCAAACCATCGGATTTCTAAAACTTTTCTGATTTATTTATTTTATCCATGTTCGCTCCCAATATGAACCATATGGCCTCCCAATGAAGGTATTTCAACAGAAGTTTTCTACGATAACTGTTTGTTACAGTACGTCTTGTGAGGGAAAAGTCACAGCGAAGGCCAATAGAACACGACTTAAAGCGAATCAAAATATCAAACAAACTGATCGGTGCGTGCGTTTTGTTACGTGGTTACTATACCGACGACGGAGACCATTTCGCTTTGCGTTTGCTTTGATTTCGTCCACGTATGACGTACAGTTACTCAGTCGCTTAACCTCTCAAAGTGAGCAGCAGGGAAAAAAGGATAAGGCTAGAACAGGACTAGCGATTGACTTATCGCTATTGCTAGTCCCAGTTATTAAAGGATCAGAAGGATGGGAGGAGATGAAGTAATTTGAATTGACATCACAAACACCCAGTCTTCGATCACGACTTTGAATTAAATAATTCACTGTGACCTTACCGGGAATCGAACCCTGACTTGCGTGATCGGTAGAGCAAGCTCTAACCAACTGGGCTACAGCAGGCAACCAATTTTAAACTATACCGCTGTTAAATCTTTTGTATATTGTGTATACGTAATTAAACCAGGACGGAAATGTAAAGCATTTCTTGCAAAACAATCAAACATTTATGTTGCAGTGTTTCCATTTAAACTGGTTTCTTTCCGAGGTTCATTCTATAAAAAAATATGCCTCATATAAAATTAAAGTTGATAACATTTTTAGTCCACTTGAGCTACAAATCATGATGAGTGCTTCGCTTCTTAAAGAAGCATCATCAGACAAAACATCGCAAGGTTTACAAAAAAACTGATTGTGATAATTATTATCTAATAAATTATAAATCACAGGTCAGGTTGTTTTTCCTTTTTTACTGGACGCAGAAGGAAGTATGATACAAACATCGATAGTATTATTAAAAAATATTATTTATATTAGGTACGATATTTCTGTTTAAAAAAAATATTTATTTATGTCCTTTAAATTAATGACTCTATTTATTTTTAAACATTTATTATTTACTAGATAGTGTATTTAAATATTTTATTTTTTATATGACCTACATAAGAAGCTTGACAGTCTTGACAGGTTAGGAGATAGATACCGCTCTCGCAATTTTCTCTATTGTCGTTAACGTTTTACTCACCACCACACATAATAACTTCGAACCATTCTTATATGGTGTATTATGCAGTATACTTTTAATTTCATCTTTGAATGTCTTAGAAAACTTTCTTACGACATTTTTATTAGTGTGTCAATTAAGCAATAAAACCACATTTCCACTTGACAATAAAGACTCCACTCTGGCATGTGTGCCTTTAATAGATTTTGAATAGTGGGTGATTCTTATACAATAAATAGCAAAATAACCCTCCCATAAACAAATAAATATACATACATGAAAACCGATTTTTCATTTTTAAATCAGTGCTTATCATATTTTTCTATTAAAAGTCTTTATTCTCAGACTTTTAATAGAAAACCCACTTTACCCACAGTTTTTTCAAAACAGCCTATTTTCGATAATCACAATGTATCAAACTTGATACACGTTCTTTCAAAAGGATATGCAAGCTGAAAATGCCGAATTAGTATCTAAATTTAGCTTTTAAGTTTGAAAAAGATGACCCAGTAAAAAATTTAAGCCAAGAAAAAAGACCGAATTAAAAGTTTTTCCTAGACAAAATCTTTAATTAATATTAGATTATGTCAATTAAACACCAGTTTAGAAGTCTCCGTGCACTTCAAGGTTGTGTATCATTCATAATTTGCGTATGTCACAAAATCGTCAAAATACGCTTTTAGCGCCTAAAATTTGATATGTGTGGGTTACGTCCTTTTTCCTTTCCATAGTCGATATGGTAACACTTGAAGACTCTGACCACAATATCGAATATTATTTTTTATCATAATAAATATCACTTCCATAAAAATAATTCGTGAGACTGTATCAAAATATAAAACTCAAAACTACGTTAAATTAAGAAAAACAAAATATTCCTTTGCTCGAAATGAGAGTAACCGGTCCTGATCTTAGTAAATAAAAGTGGAAATACGTACAAAGGAATATTGTGTTCTTTTTAATATAATGCATTTCCATAAAGTATTGACAGTGAACACCCTAAACGTTTAAAAACAGTCAAAAGTTTTATTTTTATTAAAGAATACGATAAAAAGTACGCATAACTAAAATACTAATCTAATCTCAAACAAAAAACAAGTCATTTGAATGAAATCGATGAACTTTTTCACGCGATTTAGATCTACAAAGTGCTCAAGCAGGTGCACCCCGACACCGTAATCTCCAGCAAGACCATGAGCATCATCAACAGCTTCTTCAACGATAATATACATAAAAATCGAGCATGTTTTCGTCTAACCGTGCACGTCATTCTGGCTTGAAGTGATCATCGCGATTCTCGAATTGTTTTAAAAAAAAATTGATACTGTATTTAGAGTTGTTCACCTTAACTGCATATACTCACGGTCAATATGCCACGCTACTTCATTAGAACGCCAATCTGTCAAACCTTAATACGACTACGTTGTCTAGGTCGCCAACACATCTCTCAGCGTCCCTGTACTTACACCCTAGGGAACTATACATATAAGTACATATTATATAAATATAATCACATCACAAGACATATTCAGAATATTACATCAACAACTGCACCATTTTGTAATTAAAAAATTTCAAGAGAGTATTTATAAAGTAATACTAAGAAGAAGAGTTTTCTATTTACTGTAAAATTTCACTCATAATATAAAATAGCACAACAAAATCGTAGATAATACTTGTTTTTAACGTGATTTATCTGTCAGTGTTGGTATAAAAAAATTAAATACGTACACCGTCACATAAAAGGTTTTAGAATATCTTATATTCGTTCAAAAGTATTAACAACCTTTTTTGCTTCCAAGATTTATATTTTAGCTATTTGGGATATATGATCTAGATCAGTGATTCCTAAATTGGCTAAATATTTTGACTTGATCAATCGTAACTAAAAGGTTAAAAAGTAAACAAAGGTAGCGAAAAGTTTTCAACAAAAAAAATATATCATTTACAATTTACACAACGCCCACCTCTATCGAAAAATAACAATAAATAATAACGCATTACACTACCGGACACAGAAACACAGAAGCGATTAACGGATTTTGTAAGTAATAACAAGAGGCTTCGTGAAATTTAAGCACAGACGTGTCAGAGATGTCTTGTGATGAAAGCGCCTCCTCATAAAAGTCGACATATATAATCGTATCAATGAATAGTATTATTTGTAGTTTACTACCTTTTAAAAGGGTTTTCTATTCACTGTTCAAACAACACAGTTTTTTGTGCTACACATCTACCCTGTAAAAAAAGAGTCGAGTGTACCTTGTATTTCTAATGGCGGTGATTGTATTAAAATGTATTTAATACTGTAAAAAATGTGCACGTGGCCTAATGTAACACCACAATTTTCATTGTGGTTTCACATTCCCATTGTTGTGGTTTGCCAACCACATACATACATACATACTTCACGGGGTTGTATAATTAATTCCACAGAACAATAATTTCCATATCAAATTCCGCCATAAAGGACATATTTCAGTCTGTGAAATCGAAATGCGACTAGTGACAACTCTAAACTATTGTATAATATATATGTATTTTCTAAGAAACTCGAAATGTCAACTTTATTCGAATTTTCACAGAAGAAATAATAAACATGATAAATATGATTTCCATCAATCAATACTTGGTGGAAAGGTATTACACAACTTGTTAGAGGTGTTAAACATTTTGATTTGTGTTAGTTTATAGCAGTGGTTCTTAACGGAGGCGTTTAGAAGTATTTCAGGGGGGCGTTTTCAATTTTTCATAATTTGGGGGGCGCTGTAGGATTGCGAGGGGGTGATTGAGGATTTCAAATTCGTCGGTGAGCTTGAAAAAAAAACGAGTTTCGGAGATATTTTGGGTAAAAAGTAAACGGAATTGAGGATTTCAAATTCCTCGGTGAGGGTGGGGGCGATAGATAATTTTGGATAATTTATTTCTGTAAAAGGGGGCGATTCTTTCAATACGGTTTAGAACCACTGGTTTAGAGTCACTTATTCATAATTTCTATTCTTTTCAATGCCAATTGTTGATTACACCTTTTCATTAATTATTTTTTATATAAATGGCACTGTTAAATTATATTTCTTTTCACTTGACAATGAAACCGGTCCTAAATATAAATAAAAGTGGAAATAAGTATAAAAGAATATCAAACACGATTTTTAAAAAATCCTTGCCCGCTCTCAATGTGGAGCATTTTGTCTTGAGGTATTTCAAAAAAACGAGATTTTTTTAGACTGCTTGTCGCTCAGTTGCTCAACCTCTTTTTTTACGAAGCGAGTATGGATAAAAAGGATAAGGCTAGGTTGGATTAGTTTTTATTTAACTACCCTCGGAACGCATCGTTATTTTACGATGAGAATGGTGGCAGGGTCACAAAACCCATGTCTTTGAAAAGGAATCGATAAAGCGATTGAAAAAATGCTGTCTGTACTTGAATAAAAGTGAATGTCTTATTTCCTTCATTATATTGCACTAAAACTACTTTAAATCATTTGAAACGATCCTTTGCGAATATGGAAATTCAGTTTGCCAGTCTAATCTTGAATTTTAAAAACCTCTACGTAAAGGAGCTTTATTTTTACAGTCAAGTATGTAGATGCTATTTAATTTTGCTTTTTAGCTTTGAAATTTTCTAATTAATGTTTTTCACTATTTTAAAATTGTATTTATCAATAAATTATAGTAAATTCTTTTATAATACTGACACAGGTTTCGTATTACATAAAATAATATTGTAGAAGCTCTTGTGTGTTATTTAGTGAAAAATCTGTTACATATTTTATGTCCAGGTCATTTCCATCGATAAAAATGTGTTACACAAGTTTTCACAAAAATACTTTCAGATAAGCCTATTGAAATCAGAAAGCCACGTGTATATGTTGATCCGCTTGTGACTTTCTGCAGTCTCTGACATAATTAGAATGAAGATACGATAACTGTAATTAACACGTCTGTGCACTGTATACACCTTAAAGTGTTTGCTAAACGTGTTTAATTACACTACTAAGAGATAGTAACTGAATTCGTTATACATTACACACTTCAGGAATCGCGAATCTCGTGTAGGATTGATCGATACCAATACAGGCGTTTTAAACATAGGTAATAGACCATTTAAGATAATTTAATCTTATTATATTTTTTTTCACAGTACATTGTTTAATTGTGTACTTAATATAATGCGGTCGCTGAAGTGTAATACCGAGCAGTTACTTTATGCAAATCTATTGTATGAATCTAGCGACTAAACCCACACGAGTTATTCCAGAATAATATATTCTATTTGTATAATGATATGGCAGTTAGACGAAAAAACTTTAATGTAAATGGCACAACAAGGGCCGGGAGGAGAGCGCCCGGCGACGAGTTCTTAACGGACGCATGAGAATATGAAAAAAGTGCACGCACCCTGCGCGTTCCCGGTACAAAATGTCAACTATGCTAATGCCGTGGATTTTTTAATCTACTCATTGTTATGAATAAGAACAAGTCATTTGCTTGTTTTTTGTACCGAATGCTGTGTTCGTTTTAGTACCTTTGTGTATTTTTTATCAGTTTACTTCCTGGAACATACCATAGAAAATAAATTGCTCAACGAGAATGGTTGAGCATGATTATGGAAAAAATTCGTTCATTCAACAATATCGATTAAGCATTAAATAACCATACAATTTTCCATCACCTCAATGCAATTCCATCTAGTGTAGTATATCAGTTGTATAATACTTTTCTACATCCCCCTCCCCTGTTGACGTGTATAAAGTTAAATAGTCAAGGGTGTTGGTCTTTCATAAAATATTTTTTTTTATAGATGATTGGACTGCTTAAAAGTATGGGTTTTTGTGATGCTTTAAACTCTCCCTTTTCACGCCTATCTGATACTGAAAACAGGGCGTCGATAAAGTGATAGTCCTTTCCAACACTTTATTTCTATACGTTTCATCGAATAGAGCGTTTTGGCTTCTGGCTTACAACTAGTGCCCGTAAAAAAATTAGAAACATAATGAATCTTTAGCTGTTTTTAAATCCAGCTATTAAATAAATCACGTTTATTACGGTGTTCACTGTCAATACTTGGTGGAAAAAAATATATTCAAACAAGTAAAACACTCTTTTCTTCTAATTCCACTTTTATTTAATATGATCAAGGAAAGTTTCGCTCGTGAGGATCATTTTCAACTGTTAATAATACACATTAACATAGTACTATTTATACTGAACCAAATAAAAACATTAGGAGTGTTACAAACATTCCAATTACAAAATTTACATTGTTTGTTACAACATCGATAGTTTTACTTGGTTGATTATAAATACTAAATTTCACTGTATCAATGTGTTTTCTTATGAGTTTAAAACGCTGTTTATGAGAAAGAAAAGTCCTGATCATATTAAATAAATGTGCTATTGTAGAAAAGAGTTTTTTTTTATATTTTTTAACCAATCAATAGATATTCTATATGGTAAGTGTCGTTTTTTCATTCTTTTATACACTCCTCGCTTCATGAAATATGGGTTAATGATATATACTTTACAATCATGCCTCCGAATAGGTATAATTTTATAAGTACAACTTATCTTATTTCTTTTTAAATAAATGCACCCCTGCGAATTCACACCCTCTCTATTGGAGGTGGATAAGGCTGAAGAAAAAGTTCAACTTATTGATAAACGCTTCAGTAGGCTAATATGCTACAAGGCTGTTTGTTTTATTATGTATGTATGCAAATGGAAGACTGAGGTGAGGTGAAACAAAAACAAAAGTGTTGGCACGCACCGTGGGACAAAAAATGTCAACTATGCTAATGTGTCCTGTTTCTCCTTAGCTTACCCTTATTTTGCCGTCACAAGAAAAGACTGGCCGGTTTTTAAGCAGCATTTTAGTCAGTCGTTCTGAACTATTACATAAAATACTGTTTTATAAAATAAATAAAATCACTAATTTTGTTTTACACATCACAAACACCCACTCATAACAGACTTCGATAATTTGATTGAATAAATGCTGTTCGTTCCGAAAATCTTCACGGAAGCTAACGGCGTTGACCGCTGACTATCTGTCAAAAATATATGTTACTTAAATTATTTAAATCAGATTTTTTTTATAAATAAACATTAAAATCGATTGCCTCTGGTGGAATTACAGATTAACAATTTCTTACGTATGCCACGTATGTACAAATTTACAAATCGATTTAAAAAAAATACTCTTTTCATTCAAATACTTTTCATATAAATATGTGAAAAAGGTTTTTTATATATGTGATTATGTTTGTTTCATAAATTTAATGATGTTACCATCATGTATCTTACTTTTCGTGAAATAAAATTTATACCGTGAAAGTTATAATCTAAAAAAAATGTCTTACACAAGATATATTGTCTCATAAAGATTTACATCGTCGGCTCAGTGCAAGTCACAAATCAATAAACAACTTAATACATCGATTTATGTTGTTTAAAATTTCTCAAATATAAGTTTCAAGTTGCATACTTCTTAATAGAAAATTTTAAATTAACTTTGATTATTCCACGTATTGTGTAACTAACTGTGACACGTGTTTCGCCTCTTTCAGAGGCATCTTCAGACTTACTATCGCAAAGTTTGCTTAAGTAATGAAGCAAGATTGATTCTAACATTTTAAAATTATAAAATTACAAAATGGATTGGGTTTTTTTCCTTTTAAGAGGAGCAAGGAGGGGGGTGTATCGCAAACTTTGCGATAGTAAGTCTGAAGATGCCTCTGAAAGAGGCGAAACACGTGTCACAGTTAGTTACACAATACGTGGAATAATCAAAGTTAATTTAAAATTTTCTATTAAAATGAACTTCCACAAAGTTACCGCCGAAACCATCGAAATTATTGCATACTTCTTGTTTTTATAAAAGACATGAATGGATCAGGTTGTGATGTTTAAATAAATTTCAAGAAAATAGCCGTTTACTGACCTTTTGGACGAAACCGATGATATATTATGTAACAACTATGAATTTGATTCTGATTAACTTATATATTGTATTGAACAGGTCACATGAAATTTTATAACAGTATATTTTAAGGTCCCTTGATTTTAAGCCGCTGTCCTAAGCAAACCCTACACTTTCGTTACGACTTAGCTAATCCTTCTAACGTCTTTTGACAGGCCTAGAAAAGCATAAACTGAAAATGTCCAATGTGAAATAAAGACGTTTTGAATAACAATGCGCATGAAATGGCTCCAAGCATATTAATTACTTAACTCAAAGTATATATATATATATATTTTTTTTGATACGCCACTTTGGATTGACTTTTAGAAGACGGTATATTTTGTTTAATATTTTTATAAAATATTTTTATAGGGTAAAACTCTATGTGATATCGTTATATTATTTCAAAATATCTTAAATATCTAAGTATTTTTGTGTATATTTTTTTATTTGTTGTTCATTGTTATTTTTTACTTTGAAAACCATATGAATAGATAAATTTATTCATATGTATATATTTACATAAAATAAAATAGTTTTATTTTGACATCCTAATTCATACATATGTAAGCAGTATAGTATGTGCTATATTTACAGTTTACTATAAATATGTTGCGGCCCACGTAGATAAGCAAAAATCAGAATGCGGCCCGGAGGAAAAAAAGGTTGAGTATGGTTGATCTAGACCGTAACACTTCAGTTTTCTACTGCTTGTTGTATCATTACTTCTTCACTAACTCACGGTAAAAATATATGTATGTCGTAAAAAAGCCAGATTAAAGGATTTTTTCATTTTTCTACAAACTCCTAACTGCAAAGAATTGAATAACGAAGACCCTCTTTACTAAGGCATCCAATCCCGGACCCTATTTGTGGCCGAATTTTCTCAATCCCGGGATTTCGAAATCACAAAATTTCATGGGATCCCGGAATTGGAAGCCCTACTCTGTACCATAATTAATGTGTTTAAAAAGCATCATGCGAAGAATTAAATGCATCACATATGAGTGCCTCAAAATGAGAGATTCAAAACCTACTTAACTCCAAAAACCAAAATTGTTGGCAAAGTGCAAACAACTACTGTGGGCTCTTTGGATTTCAGTATGTTTTGAGACTAAACACGTTTTTGGAAATACGTTTTTTCTGCATTTAGAGAAGTTTTGAAATCGCAAATATATTGACTGTGTAGATATTGAAATAGAGAACGAGTTGGCATTAAAATTTAAAAAAAAAAACAAAAATGGTCTTCAGGTAGGTTTTGCAATTAAGATCTTCATATTTCCATAATCTTTAATTCAAACATAAATATAAAAATTAACAAATATTAAAATAATATGTTTAACCTGACAATGACGTGTTAATTGGTATATAATTAATTAGTAAATAAAAAGAATATTTATGGACTTTTTTATCGTATATGAAAGATGATTAGATGTTGTATCAACATGCAGTGCTAAAAACAATCTTGTAACAAGTTATGTATCAGCCAATAACAATAAGTTGGTTCTTCGATAAACATCAAAAGTAATATTTTTATTTGTTGCGTATGAAAAACTTTCAAGCGACCCACGAGGGACAATGGATCGCTCGAGAAACGAAAGATCGCGATTTAAGTGTACATCGTTTTTTGCAGTAAAAAGTCAACGTCTATTTTACAAGTTGAATCATGATAAGCAAAATCGCCAGATATTGTCCTAGTGGACAGACCGACGTCAAATCTTTATATCAGTCTACGCCCATACTACTTTTTGCCTCTTATCTGCTCGAGGCGTAGAGCCTCTACGCCAACGCATGCTACGTATAAGAAACGTAGAAAGTTTTTGAGAGGCATATAATAAAAGCAACTTTTGGATAAGGATCTGGTCTTTATATATACAAGAAGAAACGAAATGAAACTTTCAAGATTGCTTAAGATAATTTATATAACATGTATAAACAATAATGTTCTGATATATTCACAAATTACGAAAAAAAGACTTAGATATATTACTCAAATATCTAATCATTCAACTAACTTAAAGTAAGTAACATTACATTGTCTTGATAAAGCTTTCTCTGAAAGCTTTCATTATATTATTTCTGTTATGGAAACATTCAGTCTTTATGTTTACTTTAAATTTGAATTAAATTAAATTTACAATTAATAATTTTAAATTTACTGAAATATAATTTAAGATTTCGACTGAAGGTGCTTGGTGGAATTTTAATATTAAATTTGAATCGTTCAAATTATGTACATTCACGCAAATTTTATCACTAACGACCCGCGTTTCGCCTTTCGGCATCTTCAGGCGTTCAAGTGTATGTTCGAGTTCATCTGTGCACTTGAACGTCCGGTTCGTCAGTCACAAAATTTGTGTGAATTTACATAGTTTGAACGATTCAAATTTAACTGAAATATACTGATTGTTAAAAAGGGAACGGTTTTTTGCATTAACTCAGTAATACAATATTTGACCTGAAAATATTTTAATAACTCTTAGTGACGGCATTGAAAATTTCTCGCAGTTTTCTTTTGCTATGCGAGGTCGCCCCAAGACACATTTCCGTACCTTGGGGTAAAATTCACGTATTGCTTGGGAAAAGGTGCCAAAATGCGGACCGGGAAACCCCGACGTTGGCCGGAAAACCCCCATTCGATGTGTGGCCTTCCGAGCCCAAGTGCCTCTACCCTGGACCACTCCAATGACGTTTTCACTTTCATCTCAACCTACTCTGTACACTCACTTTAAACATACATATATGTATAAGTTCACAATATATTTTTTTATGCTGGCTTAAGCATTCAATATATTTTTTAAATACATTTTGTTAACAATGTTGAAAATATATTTAAAATATATATAGCTTTTGAATTGTCAGAACAGTTGAGCAGTGTAATTTGTTGTGTATTTCGTAGTAGACGACGGGGATTTGAATCCCAATAAAAACAGCATTTTTCAATCGATTGATCGATTTCTTTTCAACAGCATGGATGTTTACGATGTTTAAAAATGACCTCCCGCGTATCAACATCGACTAGCCAACCATAAATACTCTTCTACACTTATCATATCTATCCCCACTATCTTTTAAAAAAAAGTAGTTAAGCAGTATCGCAGAAAAAAATAATCTGTAAAGATACTTCTATTAAAAGGTTATATGCTCCACATTGGAAGTGAACGTGGATTTAAAAATAATGATTTAGAATAAAATTATATAAGTCACTTTTCCAGAAAGTTCTAGCTGACGAGTTGAACTATTAGATTTATACTTTACTATCTTATTACAAGAATTTTAACGAGTACTAAAAACCACATAATTTAGTTTTTAATCCATTTTCATTCCTAATGAAGCATCTCAACAGGGGTGGTCTTTGGTGAAAAAATGGTTGTTACTCACTCGCTAAACTTATGTATTTCAAAGAAAGTAAAAAAAGACGGAGAGTTGAGAACGATTAGTAGTTGGCAAATAGCTGTCGCTATGATACAGTTTTATGATCAAATGGATAAGAAAAAAATGTTGACGTCACAGACACCCAAGCATTTGAAAACAAATTCATAAATCAATGTATGAACATATTCACTTTGGGATTCGACCCGCTGGAAACTGCAACCGAATATGACGCCTAAAAGCGTTGACCACTTTGCTACTAAATCGATAAATAATCAGCGTTTTGGGCTGATTATTAAAAACATTTGTAAGCTAGATTTGAATGTGTTGACGTGAATGTATGCCATTTTGAGAAAGATAAAGTGCGATTCAAATAAAAACATGTTCAATTCCATCCCATATTCCCTCTACTCTCCATTCCTCATAACCGGATAGAGGAAAAAAAGAAATAATCGTTAGGTGTCATTGCCGGTTTCCCAGTGTAAAAGGTCGAAAAAACCGTAAAACAGACGGGCCAATATATGCAAAGGGTTAAAAGAGCAATTGATTTCCTGACAATTCATCCATTACATCTGTCAAAATCTTTTTTGACATGTTTGTTTATGACACCATTCTTGTTGGTAAAAAAATCATACATAATCCGTAGGTGATAAATCTAAATTGTATAAGAGAAGATAAGTATTGACTATATTTCATGATATCTCACTAAGGTCCAAATCTAGCTACTTTCCAAATACAAAAACAAATTTTAAATACCATTTAAGAATTGGAAAATTTATATTTATCGACATGTTTAAATAAGTTATTTTGTCCATCACGAACTCATTATAATAAAGCACTAATTTGTATATGATTTAAAACTTTCATATACTAAATAAACATTATACTTTAATTACGTAGGTGTATTTTTAGTCTTCCTAAATGGCATAAAATTTTAATGTTATAATTAGTGTATTTTCACCAACTTGTTAAGTTGTGATATATACATATATATAGTTATATTTGGAAGTTGTTAATATTTTATAACACGTTTTTATTACTATATTTGTATATTAATTAATGAACTGCTAAATAATATATTTTAGTAAAACAAAGTACATTTTAATAAAAATATATTAAAAATTATTTATATAATACAAAATGTAATTATTTTTTATTGTCGGTTGTAAATTTCTTTTAGAATTTAATAATCAATTTTAACTATACAATTTAGAAGTGTGGGTAATGTCTAAAATGCGTGCTGCGGATGCCTTTGAAAAGCTTCAACGCACCTTACCTCTTTTTCCGACCGGTGGAATTTGGGCGTCTTGGACGGCTATTGATATCTCGACGAAACAACGCAAAGGATGCTGGCATGTCACGGCAGGAAGCAAAGCGACTGGCAGGCTACAGAGAATCCTTGAAGATAGCAATATATTTAGTCGTTAACGTTAAGTGTAAAAATAAGAATGAAATCCCCGTATCATTTCAATAGTGATAACAATTAAAAACTGTATAAGAAAGTAAATTTGAATCGTTCAAATTGTGTACCTTCACACAAATTTTGACATCAACGACCTGGACTCCGATTTTCGGAATCTTCAGGCATTCAAGTGCACGGATGAACTTGAACTGACATTTAGTAAATAAATGTATCGTGTTTATATAAGAAATAAACGTATCACTAAGTTTAAGGCCTTTGCTGGCGAAATGGATCAACCCATGGGAATGCCTTCAGATTTGAATGGTGAGTAATTTCAATATTTATATTAATTTTGTTTGCTGGAAAAATCTATGATTATATTTACTTAGATATAGGGTATAAGAGTGGAGAATTTGGCAGATTTACCTGTTCAGAAGCGAAACCCGGGTTGTTGGTGATAAAAATTGTGTGAGTGTACATAATTTGAACGATTCAAATTTAATATTGAAATTCCACCGAGCGCCTTCAGTCGAAATCTTAAATTGTATAAGAAAGGTTGCTGAATGTTTCAACATTCAACTTTCTTGATTTCAACATTTTAAAAGAACTTTTGAATAATATTCCAAAACTGTGCATCAACAGGGGTGGGCAGAAGGGGGCACAGATGTTTTCAGACGAGCCCCTTGCTAATCTTTACAAAAGCCGGCAAGCCTCTTATCAATTAAAAAAAACATTATTCTTAGATCAAATTAGTATATAACTGCAATTTCTGACTTATATATGAGGAGCAAACATTCAAAAAGTGTTTTGTCACAAATTTTGAAAAATGGCGTTTTATATCAATTCTGATAGCCCGTAATAAAACCTATGAATGGAAATCAAAATTAGTGTTGAAAAAGGTTTTTTTTCATATTAAAATGAAATCATAAAGTCGACACATTCATACAAACCGTCACTTTTACAACACTTAAATCATCATTTTCCAAGCTTTGTATTTGTGTGACAAAACACTTTTTGAATGTTTGCTCCTCATATTATATTATCTACGACAGTTTCAGTATACACAGTAGTACATTTGTAACCATTTGCATTGATAAGTTTACGCTAATATTGTTACATATTTTAGGGATATTAAGTAACAATCGATGGCTTTTAAGTATCACATATAATTACATAGGAGTGATAAAAAATTCACTCCGTCCCCGGAACACCGAGAATTGCTTTGAAATTAAGCGAGCCCTTTGTTAACGTATCGGCAGCCTACCTCTGTGCATCAATGCTACATGTAAGCATATTTATCTGGTAGAATATAGAAGAGATTCGTCTCGGAACAGCGTACTGCATCGTACTGAAGATAGATAGGAAAAAATCTCACTCCTTCCCTGGAACACCGAGAATTGCTTTGAAATTAAGCGAGCCTTTTTTTAACGTATCGACAGCCCACCTATGTGCATCAATGCTACATGTAAGCATATTTATCTAGTAGAATATAGAAGAGATTCGTCTCGGAACAGCGTACTGCATCGTACTGAAGATAGATAGGAAAAAATCTCACTCCTTCCCCGGAACACCGAGAATTGTTTTGAAATTAAGCGAACCTTTTGTTAACGTATTGGCAGCTCACATCTGTGCATCAATGCGACATGTAAGTATATTTATTTGGTAGAATATATAAAAGATTTGTCTCGGAACAGCGTACTGCAGCGTACTGAAGATAGATAGGAACAAATCTCACTCCTTCTCCGGACCACCGAGAATTGCTTTGAGATTTGTTAACGTATTGGCAGCCAACCGCTGTGCATCAATGCTACATGTAAGTTTATTAATCTGGTAGAATATAGAAGAGATTCGTCTCGGAACAGCGTACTGCAGCGTACTGAAGATAGATAGGACAAAATCATATTGAGAACTATTTGCGGTGTAGAGACTCTTTTTTCATCCAATAGATATACGCAAAAAAGCAAATATTTATGCGACGAGAGGGTGTCAACTTGACGCGATGTGAAAATTTACGACTGTGTTCGTGTGTGTATATATATATATATATATGTACAAGCGTGTATAGAAGTGGAAACGGGTGGTTTGGGGTACGTGCGAGTTTTTCCTTGGGGGTCCATAGGGGTGAGGAATACTCGTCATTTTTGCACCGGACGCATTTCGCATTATTTTTTTGATTTATGATACGTTTGGTTGCTACACATTCCCGCAAGGAAAAGAATCTTAATGCTACTTTATTGAAAAAAAAATAGTTAATCATCTTGAGCTGAAATTAAACCTTTAGTTACCCATTTTCATTTATATTTCTGCTCGCGTTCGATTGCTACAATGCTAGAATTTTTATTTTGATATTTATTTACAAAATTACTACCTGCAGTTTGTTAATCGTTGTGTAGTGACGGGTTTATTAATGACAAGATAAATTAGTCAAACTTTTTTTAATAAAATATTCTTTATGCCAAGTTGGAGAAAAGTTTTCTGGCAGAATTACAAAACTTAAATGAACAACACGCTGCCAAGTTAAGTACAATAATTTGGCACACATAATTAATTATCGCTATTTAAAAAATAATTAATAAATGATTTGAATGTGATAACTGTCAATTCTCGATGAGATTTTTTGTATAGAGAATAACTGCATTATCAACTGATGAAAATTAAATACATGTTTTAACCTTTTGAGGAGTGGTTAGATCTGTACTAACATTACTTCACATTACTGACTTTTTAACATGACAGTTGTGTGACTTTTTTCCAATTAATATATGTAATTCATTTTTGAAGCATATACACTCATCATCCTATTTACGCGGTACTTTTTTTGTGCGATTTCACTTTAACGCTGTCGAGAAAATATGTCAAAATGTATTACATAAAACAAACTTTTCAAGAAATTTTGATCAAAGTAGAAGACGATCAATCTCAAAATCACAATTCTAGATTGTCTAAGCCACGTTGGTTTGGCACACAAAAAAACGAACGACTTTAAATAGTTGTTAGAGAGAGATATTGCCAGAATTGGTTGCAAATAATATTTTTGTTACATCAATAAATTATGAAATTTTTCAAATTATTGGGAGAATGATTTGAAGATTTAGACGACAAGAATATCGAAGAATTATTTACCGATGACGTCATAACCGAAGAGGAATTAGTTGACCTTATTTTAATACCCGAAACGGATCATATAAGTGAAGATGAATCTTCCAAACCGTCATTATTTACTGCAAAAAAAAATAGATGACGCTCGCAACCTAGCAAGAAAATTCGAAAACATTGATCCAAAAATGTGAATTTCGCGTACGTTTAATTGGGGTTCCACTGTGTAATAATCATGGCTGTGTAGTCTGGCTAAATAAAAGCTGATAACTTTGAGTAATTAAAAAAATGTGTATTCAAATCATTATGATCAAAAGTGGCGCTACCTCATGGTACTCAGCTTAAAAAATAATTAACCCTTTCCTTACTATGCAAAAAAAAGAACGCGCTCCTGAGCTGTGTATCCGTTACACATCAAGCAAACGGGAGTGAATCATGACAATTATATAACACTACTACAATATTTATATTATTGCATTACTCAATGCGTAAATGTATAAGGGAGGAATAACTGAGTATTTATTATATATACAGAGAAATGTAAATGATTAGAAGGTATGTGTACTATTTACACATCTTAGTTAAGAAAGGTTTCAAGTCGTTTTTTAAGCTAAGGTCGGAGTCGTTTTATTTCTTGACGTCTCCACAGCCCTCGATATAATCGTACTTTCAATTTATGCATCTTAAAATTTTAAGTTTTAAAAATTTAACAACAAATAATGTTACTTCGTTGTTTAACCCAGGTCTGTGGAGTCGGAGTCGGAGTCGTGAAAAACGAGCGGCTCGATTTTTTTTTGAAAAATATATTTAATGATTTGCATTTAAACAAAATAGTCAAAAGTGTTAACATTTCATGCTTGGCAGACTAAAGATGATCTGATGGTATACATATATATAAGTTAAAATGAAATTATTGAAAAATTTCCTCGGAGTCGGATTCGGAGTCGTAATTATTTTAAAGCTGGAGTCGGAGTCGTCTTTTTTTCACGCGACTCCACAGCCCTGGTTTAACCCCAGATACTGAAAAATGCAACAGTCGTTGTTGCACCTCCACGTCCAGGTAGAGCGTAACTACCTAGACCGATTTTTAAAAATAATACAAAAAGCTCCTTGTTTTGATTTATCGCGATTTTGAATTGTTAATTAAATTGTCGTCTTCAGCAAACGGATAATTTCAAGCTCTGCGTAGGGAGAACAGGGTAGACTACCTTAAAACGGTACGTGCGGTCACATTTCATATTATATGACGAGTCATGCTCATTGAAGATGAAGTGAACCAAGTGATATTTTAGAAAGAAAAAAAAGTTAGATACACGTCTTAAAATATCGTAAAAGTGAAGCGAGCTAAGTAAATACGCACTGCAATAGTGTGATCTGCGTGAAATAAAAATATGCTAACCACCAAAACAACAAGGAAAGACTTAATTGTACCTAAAAGAGTTTCACCGCCAAGCGTATAACAATGAAGTAATTATATGAACATTGTATTCAATATCCCAACCTCTGACATTCAATCGCTGAGATGTTTATAGATTTATTCTACTTACGTCAAGCCCACTGTCTGTTTCTCCTGATAACGTCAAACGCCAAACGTCAAACATAACCCCCTATCTCAAGGCACGCAAAGCTACACAAAACAAAATACCCCACAAACCGGCTTCATTGACTTCTTACTGAAATCTGTTGTTTTGCAATACAAGAATGAAAGAATAGTACACTTTTATAATATATTTATAACGATAACGTTCGTTGTCTCGAAAAATCTTCTCTACCACCAGACAGTTGTGAGCTCAATATCAAGATGGATGGAATTTCAAAGGTTGCACTTGAAGAAATATATTTGTGATCCGCGACACGCATTGGTTGTGAATAACATGTTTCATATCGACTGTGGAAAGACGTATTAAATGTAGAATTAATACAAAAGATTTTTTTTTAATTCTTGCAATCGTTAATATTATATAAGTTAAGTATATATGTGTGTTTATTACAAATATTAAACATTGATCATTTCGTCGATCAATAAAAAAGCACATTCATATAAAATATCTTAATTTAATAATAAAAAAGAATGTCTTCCTCTAATGTGAAAGACATGAATTACTGAGTGAGCTTAAATGTATATTTTTTTAATGGAATTAATCATGGGCCAATAGTTAATAAGTAGACTTCGTTTTAAGTATCAGATAAGGGGTAGGATGAAGAGGGTTGAAAATAACGCAGACATCCACGCCTTTAGTTACATATCCTTAATCAACTAAAGATTTAATAAATCAATGTTTACAAGCTGAAGACAAGCCGAGTAAAATGTTAGTCATATGTATGTAGAAAATTTCCACACGACCACGCTAGTGGTATATTCAATCATCTAATTTATATCAACCTTCCTTACAAAAGGGTAAAATGAAACACGATTCATAAAAGCTTAAGTATAGAAATTGCAAAAAAAATATGTTTGCAATCGTCGTTGTAGTACCACAAAACGTTATGTCAAAAATTGGTATTTTTGAGTAATGAATTCAGATCGATAGAACACGCTCTATCGTATAAAAAAATAAGCTCACTCTTTTTATTTTATTTTTAGATATTCAAAGAATCTTACGACCACGCTACATTTTATTTTGTTTCATGATATTCAAAAACTTGATTATCTCAAAAAAGGTATTTTGAAAGAATTTTCTGGTAGTATACAAACGATATTATGTGCATAGCTGTCACCAGTAGAGCTTATAAATTAATCGACGTGTAGTTTAAAATAAAACAAAATAAATCATTTTGCCTATAATATGATTCTCTCTAGAGCCTATAGGAGGCCCTAACAATCTTAGTCTACACCAGTGTTTCCAAACCTTTTTCATGTCACGGGTCTCTAAATCTGAAAAAATAATCTGCGGACTCCCGAAAGAAAACATATACATAGAAAAATGTTCGCAAATAAATATTTTTACTTTCTTCTGAAAATTTTCGGGGATGACCGCGAAATACCTGCGTACACTAGGGTCCGAGGACCCTAGGTTGGGAAGCACTGGTCTACACCACGGTTTCTCAACCATTGGCCACAGCGAGCAAAATTTGTATAGAATTGAAAAATAATTCTCACTTTGTTTCGAAAAACTTATATGCTTTTAAAAAAACGGGTATGGGGGCCACGGAAAAATTTGAGACTCAAAAGGTTGTGAAATTATGCTCTACACCACGGAAACTATATGTTTACACATATTATCTGTAATATTTTGTATAGTTCGGATGATTTATAACCAGTGGAGTAGTGGGGCCAGGTCGGTGACCTGGCAACTGAAAATGAGGAAGGCGCCCTGCCACCTTTTTTAATTTTAACCTTATTTTCAGGTACATACATATATTAAAAATCGTTTTTTTTATTGATTTAATTGTTAAAACTTGTGTTTTTTTTCACATCAGACGGATATAAAATAAACAAAACTAAAATAGGGAAGAAATCAATGACCGACCTGGTACCTATTTATTTACCACTTCACCACTGTTTGTAACATACACTTGTATGTTATACTGTTGTTGTTTTGATATATCGTAATTTTACTTAAATTTACATCTTTGGGTGTATGGACTGTTGAAAATAAAGTATTTTTTTCACATTTTCAATCAATTAAACTGCGACATTTCATATCTGGAAAAAAACTAGATACGCCTGTATGCTATTTTATTACGCGTTAATTATACGTACTGTAGTACTATGCTAAAAATATTGATCTACTTAGTAAAATAAAACGGGGTCTAAACCTTTCTTATAATATAATCGAAAATTTCAAATTTGTTAAAGGTCTGTATACCTATTAAGCTTATTAAGTATTAAACATTTCGCGCCTGCCAATTTCCCAAAAATAATGTTTTATTAAAATATTACTTTCAAGCAAATATACTTGCACAACCCTTCTTAGGAGTATATTTCAATCGACATCTGGCAATACTTACTAATTTTGAAGAAAAGTTAAAAGCATATAAATTATTCAAGAGGAAGACAAAGTTTTTAAGCGATGATTAAAAAGTTCCAGTTGTAAACTACTTAGTTACTCGCATTTTAAAACAATTATAAAATGAATCATTTCAAATAAATATCAAAAAAAGCAGCACTGCAGAATTTTTCGATTTTAATACTGTTGTCATATTATTTATTATACCTCCACACTATATTTCCGTCAAAATTATGGGAAAAAAATATTTTCAATTGAAGATTTGTGTCTCGGAACTAATAAATTGAATAAAAAAAACTGTAACGTTTAATCTTTTAAAACACTTTAAATCAAATAATAACAATTCAGATCAGGTAACACGTTGTGTGCGTTTTAAATTACTGCCAGAAATCATAATGAGATACATTTTTTAAAAAAAATATTATTTGTATTGAAGTAAATTTAAAAATAAAAATAATTTTAACATATAATATTTGTATTTTTTAAAAATTCATGCCCCCTCCCAATGTGGATCATATGGCCTCCTAATGAAGGCATCTCAACATTCACTCAGTCGCTCAACTTCTCTTATTCAAAGAGAGTAGTAGAAATAGACGGATAAGGCTAGGATTTGACTAGTGGTTAACTAGTCGCTCTCGCTACCGCCATGTTATTGAAGAATCGGATAAGGTGGGAGGGAATTTTAAGATATCATAAACACGATGCCTACGAACAGAAATCGATAAATCGATTGAAAAAATGCCGTTCGTACTGAGATTCGAACCCGCGAAGTTCGGCACGGAAGTCCACAACGCTAACCGTTGCGCCATAGGACCCGACATACTTGCATAGATTTTATTTATTAAAAAATTAGCATCTTGAAGCGCAACTTAATCTCTCTGATCAAACAAATACACGTCAAGACTTAAGATCTACAGTAAAAATGTAAGGAAATCTTTATTAATGTTACGTGTTTTCGACTTAAAAGCCAATTCCGAAGTACAATAGATTAGTGCATACTTAGGTTCGCGTCTGGGAGGAGATTTTCCAGTAAAAAAGTTTAGAGGTGTGTCATTGTAAGGCTATAAGTTAAACAGAAAGTGGTTTTAGTAGCACTGCAGTAACTTGAGCGCACTTGCATTACTCGTACACTCGCTTTGCTGTACTCCAAGAGGCTACCTCTAAACAGCTACAACTCAAACCTCACATCAGATTTTTTCTTTATAAATTCTTAATTAGGTATTTAAAATTAAAAAAGCACCTATTTCTTTGCTTAATAAACTTATAAAACCAAGCCTATGAAGGTGTTTTTTTGATTGGATTTTAGTCCATCAGTTGTATTAAATTAATCATACTATTGTCTGAGAATGCCTCTGATGAGGCAAAACACGTGTCACAGTTTGTAGCACAATATGTGAAATAATCTTAGTTTTTTTATAATTTATATTAGAATGAAGAAATAAAATAACACGGTCAACTAAAAAGAATGGATACTATATTTTTAATTGTGGAGTCGGAAACGGAGTCGTGGATTAGGACTCGAAAAATACTAATAACTTCGAGTCATTTAAAAAAAAAACGTTTATTTCGATCTCTAGAGTCAAAAGTGACGCAACTGCATGCTATTGGGTTTAAAAAAATGTGTTTTAAGCTAAGGTCGGAGTAGGAGTCTTATTTCTTAACTAATCAACAGCCTTGTATCTTACAAGTTTCCCAGAAATTAAAAAAAAAAACACAGAAGCGGTGAAAGTATTTCCTAATAACAAAAAAAATAAAAAATACAAGGCAGTAATTACTAGAATTTTTTTTCATTAGACATGTCAAAACATTTCTAGCGATGAAAGAGGTTTATATCCAATCCCTGTATATAATCAATTAGCGATGAATAATGTTATTATTTCTTAAACACAAATTATGAATAAAATTTTGTGTTATTTACTCATTGGGTCTTCATTATAACATTTTTTACAACGATTTATGTACTATAATTTATTTTTTGTATAAGTTCTTATAAGTAAGTACTCAAATAGACATCCTGAAAAATATTTTTTATCAAAATACAATGGTTTGAACCTTTTTAAGTATCTTAATTTGATATTACAAATTTACATGAAAGCGAAACGAATTCGTTGCAAAAAAATATCTATAAAACGGTATCAACGTTTAAAACATTTTATTCCATTCCTTGTGTTATAATTTAGTGCTTACAGAATATTTTTTTAGTGATATGGTTAATGTCATAATGAGGGTGAAAAATATTTTACAGTATATATTTAAAATTACCATGTAAAGTAACAATATTTCAAGTCATCTTTCTTATTACAGAATATGGAATTGTAATACACAGGATTTTCTGCATGACTAACTTTACCAAGAGATCTTCTGACCATGAAAGTATCATTAATAAAAAAATATCGTACCGCGAAATAATGCTGTAAGCTCTGATGCTTCAAGGATCTTAAGACCAAACATTCGAACAGCACCGAGTTTCTTCTATCTCTTTCATGAGCTGTAAGCTGTAATGCAACTCAGACCAAAGCTAGCACATTATTTGCCTAATATCCCACCCACACGTGCGGTGATACAGAACCTGCGGCGAGTGAACCAGTTTCGCAAATTATTACGTAATTGAGAAATGAAAATGAAACATTTTGATGGAAACAGAGCAAGCTTAAAGTATAATATCCACGGTCTTGTAGTGTTGAGTTATGAAATAATCTAGGTAATGCATACTATGTTAAGCCCATTAGAATTTAAGTGAGCCAACTGGTATTTTAGAAAAAAAAATAGGTTAGGTGCGTTGTAATAATATACACGTCTTAAAGTATCGCAAAAGTGAAGTAACCTCAGTTGCACTATTGCAATAGTGCTATAATATACAACATAACATAAAAATATACAATCCACCAAAACGTTAAGTTAAGTTGTGAAAAATTTATACGTGGACTGTTTTTTTACTCAGCCGCTCAACTTATCTTTTTCAAAGAGAAGTAGTAGGGATAAGAATATGGCAGGACTAATGGTTAACTAACCGCTCTCGCTACGCCTAGTTACCTAAGGATCGGAAGGGTATGAAGGAATAGTTAAACATCACAAACACCCATTTCTTCTAGGGTATCCAATCCCGAAGCCTTTTTCCAATCCCGGGATTTCGGGATTGAATTATTTTGAATCCCGGGATCTTTTCTCACCGAGGAATTTGAAATCCTCAATTTGGTATACTTTTTTCCAGAATCTCACAGAAACTCGTTTTTTTTTTTTTTTAGCTCACCGAGGAAATTGAAATCTCTGATTTGGTATACTTTTTCCCAGAATCTCACAGAAACTCGTTTTTTTTTTTTAGCTCACCGAGGAATTTGAAATCTCCGATTTGGTATACTTTTTCCCAGATTCTCACAGAAACTCGTTTTTTTTTTTTTTTTTTAGCTCACCGAGGAATTTGAAATCCCCGATTTGCCAATTTCGTATAAATTTCGAGAATTTGCTAGAAATTTCTCAATCCGGGATCGCGGCCATCTCAATCCCGGAATTTCGGGATCAGAAAATTGAACGGGATCCCGGGATTACGGGATCCCGGATTCCGGGATTGGATGCCCTAATTTCTTCGAACAGAATTAACCGTATATGTATATATAATACAATATATTTTTAAAAAAAACTACACTAAAAGGAGGACCGCTATACGGAGGACTGTCCCACAAGCTGTAAGAAACTTCTCTATAGATCATTTTCAGGGTGTTCACTGTCAATACTTGGTGGAAAGGCATTATATTAATAAAAACACAATATTCCTTTATACTTTATTTCCACTTTATTTAAAAAGGTAAGGGACGGTTTCGCTTATGGCGAGCACTGTCAACTGATAAGAAATATAATTTAGCAGTGCTGTTTATACAAAAAAAAATTAAATGATAAGGTGTTAACAACAATTTGAGACCGCTATAGGGGGTTTACTCATTGATATTTGGCATTTTTAAACGGTATTCTGTATTGAAAGACAGTCTATATACCGGAATACCGTCTAAACGTGAGGAAGCTTTTACAGTGTTGATTAAAAGAAAACTTTTCTATACAATTATGTTGCGTCCCACTGTCCCATTGTTTTGAGAATTTCTAAAGCGTTCTCCAACTATTTTCTGTACTGGTAAAAAAAAACTATATCTCACGTTAGGGAATCACATTACGGTACTGCTATCACGTCGCGAGTATGAGTTCCCACTCAGCATATTTGGGATATAATTTTTTTTTTCAAGCATATTCTACAAGATATTTATATATTTTACGACGTGAAAGTTTTAGCACTACATTTTTGTCAAATTTTAAACGTCAAACGCGAAGTTATCGACACGTTGACGCAATAAAGAAACAGCTGATCGCGCCAAAAAGATATTAGGCAAGCTTTTTTTGAGATCAATCACCCACTTTTTTAAGTGCTAGTGATGTCGTAAATATTGATATAGGTGTGTATATATTTATTCTATACATACAATAAAGTGAAACATCGGTGTCACTTACAGACGCAAGCGAATGAGTGTATGTGTAAGCCGCTTTTTTATATTTAAAAAAAATCTTAAATATATGATTTTTTTTTCGAGAATTCAAACTCTTAAACGCTTAAATTCTTACCATGTCCGCTCCCAATGTGGATCATATGGACTCCTCATTGAGTTTATCTCAACAGAAGTGTTTCTACGAGAACCTCTCTTTTTCCAAAGAGAGTAGAAATAGAAGGAAAGGGCTAGAACAGGACTAGTGGTAAGCTAATCGCTATCGATACGCCCCGTTAATAGGATAGTATGGGTGGGAGGGGGGAATTCAAGACATCACATACATCCATGCCTTTGAACAGAAATTCATAAATCGATTTAAAAGCAAATTATAAAACTGCCCGTTATGGGACTCGAACCCGTGACCTCCGTAGCGGAAGCCAACGACGTTGACCACTCGACCACACAGGCGTCAAGATTTAAGGTTGAGTTAAATGGTTTACGTCTACATCCATAATTAAGGAAAAAATGATTTGTCACTTGTTTACAAAGTGTAATTAATTGAATTTTACTTAAAAGGATTTTCCAAAAACATCCTAGTTGATTAAAGTATTCCATATTATTCAATTCCACTACCAGTTTGCTGTGAAATCAATTCACCGGAAACCAGTGACGTGTTTAAGCAGTGAGCTCTATTTTTTTTTTTCAATAAATGAATTAATCTCAACCAAAACGCAGTATTTTTTATATACATAAGCACTAGCGATAAGTGATAGATTATCATTGTGACTTCTTTTTGACACGGAGATTCTCCATTTAACACATAGTATTTCAACACTTAATAAGAAACAAATTTCCAATGAATTCTGAAAATAAATGACGAAGCGGTGATATTAAAATACTTAATTTTTTTAAAATTTGGTAAAAAAAAATCAAAGCTAAATTAGGTGTTTTGATTGAGATGAATTAATAAATTGTAGGGAAATAAAAGATTACTTTTTAGTTTGTTTATTCAACTTGATTTTGTGCACAAATGTGTGTTAATTATTCACTTATTAATGGATGTCGTTATAGACAATTTCACTCATCATTAAGCAAGTAAGATGGCATATAAAACAATAATTATCTATCTTGAATTGTAGTTTATCTTTCAATTATAAAGATATAACTTTTCTTGTTAGATGTCGTTTTTCCAATATAAGATATTATGCGGAATAACGTAGATTCTGCACGTGTTTGTTTTAAACCCTAATGAAATATTTAAAAGCGATTTAGTTGTATAACGATATATTTGCGAAGCGTTCACGGTTGTAAAAATTAATCACTATTCCCGGGGAGTATGTACGCTGAACAAACGCTACTCCACCGGAAACTTTTACTGGGTAAAAACTCTGGACGCACTCTAACTAGTCAAGACCATACAATTACACTGAACAAATATATTTTTTAAAGAAAAATATATTATTTCTATATATCGACCGTGGTAAGGGAAAATGACGTAACCCACACATATCAAATTTTACAGGATGCGCAAAAAACGTGTCTTGATAATTTTGGGCCATATGCAAATTATGAATTATATACAACCTTGAAGTGCAACGAGACTTTTAAGCTGGTGTTTAATTGACATAATCTAATATTAATTTTAAAAAAATTGTCTAGGAAAAACATTTCTTTCAGTCTTTTTTCTTAATTTTATTTTTTTACAAGGTCATCTTTTTCAAACTTAAAAGTTAAATTTAGATACTAATACGGCATTTGCAGCTTTCATCCTTCTGATAGAACGTGTATCAAGTGTGATACATTGTAATTATCGAAAAAAAGCTGTTTTGAAAAAACTGTGGGTTACATCCTTTTTCCTTTCCACAGTCGATATAAAGTATCTACAAAAGCTGGCTTTTAATGTGCTTTCACTTGAGTTTGATGAAGAAATTGCGTTTTAAATATTGCACATACGATGGGTTAGTTTAATAGTTCTACTATTAATAAAAACAATAATCCTTTGTACTTCATTCCACTTTATTTAATATGTCAGGACCGGTTTCGCTCATTGCGAGCATTGTCAACTCGCAATGAGCGAAACCGGTCCTGACATATTAAATAAAGTGGAATGAAGTACAAAGGATTATTGTTTTTATTAATATAATGCCTTTCCACCAAGTATTGACAGTGAACACCCTAAAAGTAATAGTTCTACAACTAAAAATCGATAGATTAAAGGTATGACTGTCGACATTTTTGAATTATCTAAGTCAGTGGTGGGGAACCTGTGGCCTCTTGGCTACTTTGATGCGGATTTTTTTTAAAATTAAATCTGGATATTTTTTTAATAAATAATTTTATAGTGCATACGAGTATTCACTTTGATCAAAGAATCAAACGCAAGCGTTTGGAAACCAACCCATTATATGTTCGACAGTCGAAAAAAAGGGGGGGTCAACGTCTTCTTTACTGCAGCCTTATGATTAATCAGATAAATTAATGTGGCCTTTAGAAAATAAAAGGTTCCCCATCCCTGATCTAAGCTGAGTTTAATTATTATTTGTCTCACATTTTACTCATTTATCTCTTAATTCAATACAAAGGTTCATTGCAACGTCGACAGGACCATAAAAAGATATTTCGAGTTGTATGTGTTATACAAACATCTGCCTAAAAGAAATGAGAAAATAGTATTATAGTAGCTAAACAAGAGCGGTATTAAAATATAAATATAAAACACCATATTTTTGACTTATAGTTTCCATGGACCTAGGCCTTCAAAGGTATTTTTTTTTGTGAAAGGAGAAAGAACATTTACACACGTTTTTTACAATCAATATTTTTTAACTTGGCTTAGTATTACATGATATTGAATTCAAATCTGTTGTTGTTAGTAGATAATTAGCGAACTCTTAAAAATGTTCATATATTGCAACTAAAGCATCCAATTCCGGACACTATTTTATATCGAAATTGCCAAAATATTTTTTTACTACAAAATACTCAATCCCGGGATTAAAGGCCCTAATTTCAACCGACCAGATCCTTTGAAAGATTCACCATTGTACATCTTATCAGAGATAGTTAGTTTGAAGTGCAAAATAGAGCAAGAAAAGTAAATTGAAATAGATGGAAAACAAGCTCGTCGAACATTTGTCATAAAACTCTAGATAAATTGATCATTAAACAGAGCTGTAATAATTCTTTGTTTTTACAACTACTCAATTTTACGATTCTAATATTAATTAGATATTACATTTTTAGTCAAAACATCACCATCACTACTTTATGTATATGTCACAGATAAAGTGTGAAATATCATCAATGTAAAAGTCGACAAGAAATTTTAGCTGAACTACTTTGACTAGCCAACGTTTTTACTTGTAATTTTAACTTTTCCGTTTCTAAGCTCAAGAAATGCGACCCCAATACCAACATTTTCTTAAATATCTATTTTAATATGGGTAATACAATGTTTATAATTAAGGTATTCTTATATCATAGTTTTTTGGACCTTTTGTAGTTTATATAAATACGCGATAACGCTTATCAGGTGATTAGCGCCCGCGATAACGATTGTTCGTAAGATAACTTAGAACGCTGAGAACACTCCTCAGTAGTCAATTCATATGTGAGCTGGGATGACGTCTTTTTTACGCGCAACTTAAAATATGATTATTTATTAAAAAAAACACAGATTTTTATAAAAAAAAATGTATGAGGAATGATGCAAAGAGATATTTTTAAGCCCTTGGACTATTTATTTTTTTTGAAATTCATAAGAATAAGGCCAATAATGAGGAAACCACTGGGGTCAAAAAAGATCCCCATCGGCTGACAAGTATTTTTCTAGTCTCCGAGCCGCAAGAGTTAATAAGCTCACTAAAGAGAGCTTGACAGCGTAGAAATGTCATGACAGTTTGCTTGTGTTAGTATATTGACAAGCGCTTATCAAAGACGAAATGATATTACGGCTTAAGTTAGGCTAGATCAGGTCAAATATTTTGAATAGAAAAAGGGCGAGAATGACAACAATATACTGAAATTTCAGATGACACCACAACTGCGTGATTGCGCGTACACAGCAGGTGGACAGTGGGGCTGACAACACTGTGAGGGCACGTGTGATTATTAAGTTTATAAAATATACATAAATCATAAAAATGTCAAAGAGTTAGCAAGTTATCTTTAATGATTCAATTTTAAAGTATTATTCACAGAAATAGTAATGCCAACCAAGGACCAATGCAAGAAATCAGGGATCTGGTAGTTATAACGTGTGTAAATACGAAAATGCGCGCCAGAAAAATTTGGCTTAAAGATTTTTGTGATGAGTAATCTTTTTATTTTAAATAATCGAATTAAAACTAACGAAACATTGTGAAATGGGTTTGAGTTTGTTTAACCACTTGAATACCAAGCGGACACATGCAAGTGTCCGGAACATATGCAAGCGAACACGGATTTCCAAGACATTTAAAAATCAAATACGTAGTATTCTAATAGAATATAAGCAATGTTTTGATGGATATGTGTAGTGCTATCTATACTGAGTCAATATAGGTTTTTAAAATATCGAATTCGAGTGTATATAAGACTAGATTATTTTTCTCAAAAACACGCAGTATCTCTGGGACATATTAATGATTCATTTGCGCGGTATTCAAACGGTCAAATAACCTTTGCATCGTTCAAACTATGTACATTCTCACAGATTTTGTCACTAACGACCCGGGTTTCGCCTTTCGGCATCTTCAGGCGTTCAAGTGCACGGATGAACTTGAACTGACGCTTAGTAAATGAATGTTTCGTGTTTATATAAGGAATAAATGTATCATTGAGTTTAAAGCCATTGCTGGCGAAAAGGATAAGCTCATGGGAATGCCCACAGATTTGAGTAGTAAGTAGTTTTAAGAATTATATTTATTTGTTTGTCGGCAAAGGTTTTATGATTATATAGGGTATAGAAATGGAGATCCCGGCATGTTTAATATTTCATTTAAAATCGGAAGGCTATGCAATTGTGCTCTGTTTATTTCCAAAATTTCCTGGAAAAAGAGCTCATGACTGTCCGTATTTGGGTGTAACATTTGTATCCCTTGTTCCTGATTGAACACGTGTCCTTCCGAAATTAAGTGATTAGCAAAAGTAGACGTGTCTTTTTTCAATCTTAAGACTGCCATATGTTCTGATAATCTGGTGCTCAGTGTCCTTTCTGTTTTTCCGACACATTTTTTTTTTGAGTTAGTGACAAAATCTGTGAGAATGTACATAGTTTAAACCAGCGTTTCTCAACCGGGGGCCATGTGGCTCCCTTGGGGGCCACAGCATACTCCAAGGGGGCCACAGAAGAAAATATCAGTTTTGGGGAGCCACAGCAGACTTTAGGGGGGCCACGGCCACTCAAAATATAATGAACTAAAATGTATATTAAAATCATATATAATACAGTAGGACAATAATACATTGCAGGAGAAATAATGTATTTATAAAACATACTCTCTACTTTTTTTCCAATGATATTTAAGTATACCAAAATAATTGCATCCAAAAGTGAGTGTCGACAATATTGTATCTACTATCTTGTCCACGGATTTCTTTCATCACCCCATGATATTATGAAACTCGTGTGCGTTAAATATGTTTTGCTTCACTAATGCTACTATCCATTTTATACAAAACACATAGACATGAAAGAAAAGCCATTTCAATAATACAAAAAGCTTTAAGAAGTTTCCGCAGCAAAAAAATAAGATTTATAGTATTCAGTGAAAAATTAGACACTGGTTTAATTAATAGTTTCTTACGAAATTTCCAAATTAATTGCAAAAGTAAGAAAAAAGCAATATATTTCCAAATCTTTGATTTTGCAATTTCAAGAGTTATGAATCAGAGTGAAAATGCAATTATTCAGATGATTCCTTTGAGCAATTCTGTTCAGTGTCAAGACGTATGTATCAGATAGCAGATGATGAAAAAACAACTAATTGAACATTTTGCCTTGCAAATTGACTAACCTAAAACGATGTGTAAGATGTTTGATGACGACAAAATTAGTTAAGACACTAAAGGTGTAACGATTCATTAAGGAATTAAGATTTTTTATGAATGAAAGATATAAAGCTTCAATTGTGAAAGTATTGAAGTTTTACTTTGATAAATAATCATGTACTATTTTTTTTGAATTCCCTGCGCGATTCATTCTCAACAATTAATATTGTGATAAACAGTAAATTTCATAAAATCCCTTTAACTTCAAGAATGTCTTTCTCGATTATTTTTTTAATCAGCTTGATGCAAATACCAAAACGCCAATACTTAAGACCAAAATTAATCATTGACAAAGCTTTGTCTCTTCGCTTAGTGGCTAGTGTCCTTAGGGCCCTCCATGGGGCTGCAAATTCAAGTACCGCCCGGGCAGTAGGACCCCTTCCTACACCACTGCATATCATGCCAAAACTTCTTGCGTAGAAGGTATTAAGTAATTGAAGCCTAACACCCAATCCATGGGAGTGGCTGGTAAAGTACGTGATACAAGGTTTGTAACCTTATTCTCTTACAGAAAATTCTTCTTAGCGAATAATAAAGTGCATTGATAATCTTTACATTAAAGTTCAAGGCGCAACAGCAATGCTACATAATGGGTGTAAAGTCTCAGGTGAGGAGAATTCTTTGACTGCCTTCTTCTCGACCAGACCCTTCATTCTTAAGGCCCATAGAACTGTAGTGCACAGTATTGCTACAGACGCTGCTATGCGAATTTGGTAAAATTAATGGGAAATTATTCTAAGGACAGGCAATCTTATGAATTCTTTCAACAGTTAAAAATGCTAATAGAGCCCAACGCTTCGACTCCAAATTTTCGGATAGGCCAATTTATAATTAGCCATGATCACTTCATTGCCAAGCTCTTCCAGGTTGGGTGATTCGTAAATAGCTTCAGGATGCTGATCGCATTGTTTGAGAATGTCCAAAAATGAACAACGAACAGGAAGAACTGCTCAAGATTATACGACCACAGTCGCATCTGGCGGTCCTATTGGTCATGGCGACTTAGTTGCATCTAGGAAAAATTACAAAGCATTCAAAAAGTTCACGGCGTTTTATGAAAAACGAATTGAATTAATTTCATAAAAAACTCTTTTGATAACGTTATTTTATTTTATTTCGCATTCTGCACCCTGCAGTGCATGCAAACTAGTTTTAAGAAATTTATAGATAAAAAATTAACACGAATAATGCTGCAGAATACGCCCCCGTAACAATAGTGTGAACCACAGCGAGCTGTGATGGGTAAAACATTGGGTACCTTAGGTACCCAATGTTTTACCTTACTTAGGTAATTTATAATAGTACTTAGGTAAAAGTAATATTATAAATTATTTTGTAAACATATTTTTTTTTAACAAACAATTTTATCTATTTGTATTTTTTAAAAATTAATGTACCTATTTTTTTTTCATTTTTCCGAGCCCCGAGAATTTTATTATTAGGGGTAGGGGGGCCACAGAAAAATATGAGACTCAAAAGGGGGCCACGGGCTTAAAAAGGTTGAGAAACTATGGTTTAAACGATTAAAATTTAATATTGAAATTCCACTGAGCACCTTCAGTCGAAATCTTAAATTAAACCTTTGCACGTTTCAATATGTGAATGCCATAAATCTAACATGAGTTAGAAGATAATGAGTAATCTAAATCAAATGGAGAATCTCAACAGTGCGTATGATAACAATAATAGACAGTTAACATCTTTTATAATATAAAACAATGAACCTTAAATATTATTACTAAATGTGCCCATTAATTAACTCACTTGAAAGAGACTAAATTAAAGTTATCAAATCATTTAATTGTGTAGCATAATTGATCAATTAGAATGATTATCTCGGTCTGAATCGGTGATCTATCTTCATTTTTCAAGTCTCTTACCGCGCTAAATCTAAAAATAAAACTTTGAGCATTCACTTACAGTCGCTATCGAAAAGATATATTTGTGATTTATTATTTCAGTGTTATAATCATTGAATTAAAAGCGTACTATTTGGTCGTAACTGTGTAAATTTTTTAATTGGATATTAATGTTTCTTTAATTTGATATATCGATGAAAATATGGCCTTAACCCATTTTTTACGGAAATACGTAAAATCGTACTGTTGAATTGCACTCAATCGAGGTGGAAATCCCCTTTGAAATACCAATTAGTTTCCGATCTCCACCATTCATTGATTTTCTCACTCAGTCTGTTATTGAAAAATCATTGGTGAACTGCGGAAATGTTTCATAATACATTACATTACTTTGAAAGGGTTCTAATTACACTTGACCATGATTTGAGATACGGGTGTCCATGTAATTTTGATTTATCGTTTTTTTTAACCTTCACATTTAATTTTATACTTTTAATGATGAGCAAGTATCTATATATTAATAGCCGATAAAATAATCACAATTCACAATTGACAAATCACAACCCACAAATGCGTGCGTACTGATGTCCCAAAATTAAAAAATTTACGGCATCTGTTCTGCTACTACTGCAAAAATTCGATAATTCACGAAATTTCTGCTCCTACGAAAAATGGTTGTTAGCAAACTTGAACATTATTCCAAATATTAAATCATTTACGAAATTTCTGCTCCTACGAAAAATGGTTGTTAGCAAACATGAACATTATTCCAAATATTAAATAATTTACGAAATTTCTGCTCCTACGAAAAATGGTTGTTAGCAAACTTGGACATTATAACAAATATTAAATAATTTACGAAATTTCTGCTCCTACGAAAAATGGTTGTTAGCAAACTTGAACATTATTCCAAATATTAAATCATTTACGAAATTTCTGCTCCTACGAAAAATGGTTGTTAGCAAACTTGAACATTATTCCAAATATTAAATCATTTACGAAATTTCTGCTCCTACGAAAAATGGTTGTTAGCAAACTTGAACATTATTCCAAAAATTCAATAATTTACGAAATTTCTGCTACTACGAAAAATGGTTGATAGCAAACTTAAACTTTATTCCAAAAATTCAATAATTTACGAAATTTCTGCTACTACGAAAAATGGTTGTTAGCAAACTTGAACATTATTCCAAAAATTAAATAATTTACGAAATTTCGGCTACTACGAAAAATGGTTGTTAGCAAACTTGAACATTATTCCAAATATTAAATAATTTACGAAATTTCTGCTCCTACGAAAAATGGTTGTTAGCAAACTTTCTGCTATAAAAATAAAATAAATAAAAATAAAATAAAATACAATAAAATAAAATAAAATAAAGTAAAATAAAATAAAATAAAATAAAATAAAATAAAATAAAATAAAATAAAATAAAATAAAGTAAAATAAAATAAAATAAAATAAAATAAAATAAAATAAAATAAAATAAAATAAAATAAAATAAAATAAAATAAAATAAAATAAAATAAAATAAAATAAAATAAAATAAAATAAAATAAAATAAAATAAAATAAAATAAAATAAAATAAAATAAAATAAAATAAAACAAAACAAAACAAAACAAAATAAAATAAAATAAAATAAAACAAAACAAAACAAAACAAAACAAAACAAAACAAAACAAAACAAAACAAAACAAAACAAAACAAAACAAAATAAAATAAAATAAAATAAAATAAAATAAAATAAAATAACATAAAATAAAATACCATAAAATAAAATAAAATTAAATACTTTGCAACAAAAATCTCACGTTGCTGGGCAACGGGCTTACAGCTAGTTTATATTTATTGTAAACTATTTTATTTGTATAAAGCATAGTACATTTTAATTAAAACCTTTATGTTTGGAAATAATGGGTACTTCAAGATGTAATTAGAACCTTTTGGTATGAACTGATAACAATTATTTGCTTGATAAGGTTCTATTGACCAATAAACATTAGTTTTTGAGATATTTATAAATAGTATTTTATTCCTGGTATTCCATTTTTATACAATTATTAGGATCAATTTAGTTCGTTGCAATAACTTTCAACCACATTTGTATTAATATCAAAAACACGTCCAAACCTCCACGTGTCTATCAGGAATCTGTGCCGGCTCTACAACGGAGCTCAACGCTGAGCAGATACAGGCCTACATCACAACTAGGGCTTCAAATTAACCGGACATTTAAGCTAACCGGTTTTCGGTTTAGTCCAAATAAATAAACAGGGTAACCGGTTTTAACCGGATTTTAAAAAAACAACTTTAGTAACACACCAACCAATATTTAAAAAAAAAGTATTTTGATTTCTTAAAAACAGTCAATAAGAGCATACAATTAGAAACTAGATAAAAATATCGCTGTTTTCGTTTGAGAAGGTCACAGGTTCAAATTCCGGTACAGACAGTTTCATATATATTTTTAAAATTCATAACCTGGAAGTGGAAACTGGAGTTTTGGATAAACTGAGGGTTACGTCCTGTCTCCTTTCCACAGACGATATTGTACTACTTATAACACTATTATTGTATAACATTTTCAAATATTTATACTCTACATATGAATAGTTTAATAAAAGCTCGTGTTCAAACCAGAAAAAGATTTTTTTTTATTAACTCGGTTAACCGCCCAAAATAAACCGGGTTTCGGTTTTTTTAAAACACCCGAAAAACCGGTTTCGGTTTAAATCGGTTTGGAAGCCCTAATCACAACGTGCTTACGTAGCAGCGTACTCGGGTCTGTGCTTTTACGCGTAATACAACACTGTGCTGCCCTGAGCTGAACTGCACTGCGTCGCATGTGTCTCGTGATACGATCAGCCTAAAGCTTAAAATGTATAATTATTTATGACGTTAATTTAGAGTCTTATAATTGGTTTTCCGGTGATTCCTTCTAGATTTTTCGACACTTGGTCATGTTGTTAATTTTTCATCGCATCTTATTTAAAATTGTAAGTACATTGAAAGTGTCCTATAAATAATGAATACTCTTCAAATTACTTTATACTATTTTGCAAAATATTCTTCTACAAAGGAAAGAACTTATCTCTGCACGAGAACAGATAATTATATTTCAATACAAAATACAGAAATATGTTCATGTATATCTGTGCATTTTACAATATGATATAGATAGCTGCCATCAGATATGGAAAAATATAATACTTCTAAAGCAACGAACGATTGACTCTCATTCACTACAAAGAAAATGTCGTTTGAATGCGTTCTTTTGCAAAAAACTCATGTCTTATATGAAGTCTCTTTTATTCTGAGCCTTATATTATAGTTTTCAAAACTGTGTTAAATATTTTTTATTACTGAAATGAAACGAAAATGTGTCAAATACCCTCCCTCACAACACCTAAAAAATTAAGCGTAGTAAGAGTGATTAGCTAACTACTGTCATAGCCATATCCCTACTCTCTTCGGAAAAGAGAGATTGTGCAACTATATAAATAAAAGTTCTCGTAGAAAAATCACCTGTTGAAATAAACTCTAAAAAAGTATATATGCTTTATAGTGGCATTAGACATAGTTTTTAACACGCCCAATATGATTTTTTTCCCTAACAAAATTCACTTTGTCTCAGTGCAAGAATAGTCTGTAACTGAAAATGACTCTCTGTTTTATTAACTAGTTAAATTTGTCTAGTGGAACTTTGCTGCACTGTTTATCATGATATATTAGTCTAGCTGGCAACCAGCATATCGTCACTGTTCTGATAAAAGTTGGTAAGTAAAAGATCGATAGTTTTGAGCAAACAGAAAATGAATTTTTTTAGCTCTCAGAATAAAACTCCTAGCGTCTATATTTAATGTAACATAGATACATATAATATCAAAATAAAGATGCATTGATATCAATCTGACACAATTTAAAATTAATAAATAGCCTACAATTAAACCACAATTTAAAACTATTGTCTTTACAAGTAAATGCTTTTTGGCAAAATGGAATAATAAATACACGAACTAAGTTATTCCAGATAAAGAATTGATTTCGTTGTATACTTAGCTCGTTTTTGACAGTTTTGTTACTTACCAACTTCTGCCAGAAAGGTGACCGTATTTTTTTATGATTTTTTCTCATCAACGATTTCCTGTTCATGATAAGCAAATGTTATTGTTTAATGATTCGACTGTACTAATACAAAATTGTATCGTCTTCGTGGAAAACTAACAACTATTCAAGTATTGAAATAAAAATCACTTATAAATATTGTATATGCTTGAAAGTATAAGCTTGTGGGCTGTGGCCCATTTTGTCACATTCAAAAGTTGTTTGTGTGCTTTTTTACGATGTTTTAGTTACATACGGAAAATCTTTTTGTGTGAACGCAACACAGCACCATTGCATCCCGCGCCATCAAATGGAGTGCATATAGCATGAAAAAGCATTCATGCTAGCAAAAGCAGAAGTCTTTTCAGATGGAAAGAACATGTTTACAACATCAGTAACAAAGCCATCGATGTCGATAAAACCACGTCACTTGGAGGTTTTCAATTTTCAATATTACCAATAAAATAAAAGTTTGCCTGGGTTACAAAGAACTCGGCAAAAATTCAACTAAACCTCGGTTACTTATCGACAAACACATGGTATTTTGACAATACGATTATTAATAGTACTAACTTGAGAGATTATCTGCTGATTTGACACTGAACTTATTATGTTTGAAAGTTGAAAGAAAAAAAAATATGTTCTTTTGAAGAAATATAGAAACTATTTATAATAATCAATTAAATAAATAGTAGACGATCAAATATGTAATAAATTGTTGTAGTGTCAGGCCCTATGGCCTAGGGGTTAGCATTGTTGGCTTCCGTGCCGTATCTCACGGGCTCGAATCTTAGTACGGACAGTATTTTTTCGATCGACTTATCGATTTCTGTTCGAAGACTTAGGTGATTGTCAATTCTAAAAATTTCCTCTCACACTCTTCTGATTCTTCAAAAACTGGGCGTAGCGAGAACGATTAATTCACCACTAGTCCTGCCCTAGCCATATCCTTCTAACCCTACTACTCTCTTTAAAAAAAAGGTTGAGTGACTGAATTACAGTTTTCGTAGAAAAAGTTATGTTGAAATACTTCCATTAGCAGGCCATTTGCTTGACATTAGGAGAGTCACGGATAAAAAATAATATACCGTTGTCAACCTAAGGCAGCGGTCGGGGAACTTTTTTAACAATTACCCCCACATTTTGAAAAGGAGACAATCAATGTAAATTTAAATTAAACATTTTTACAAAATAAAATTCTCATATTGGAACAAAAAAAAAATGAAACCTTATTACGCCCAAAAAATTCATTTTTACCACATTTGGGGTAATTTACCCCGGTTCCCAGGCCGCTGCCCTAAGGTCACGAAATATTAATGGTCCTAAGCATTAAAGGTTTTGGCGTCTGCACAAGATACATCCACCACATTTACCCAAACTTACAATGTGTGTTTTTCGTTTTCAAGTTTAGTTGTATGATGTTATAAAAACTTCTTGAAAGACGGTCATATCGCTTATCCAAAAAAAAATACTCTTCATAAAATATATTTTTTTTTATAATTCCTTTGCAAAACTGTCAACTGGGAAACGTTGCAGTATACCAACGTGGAAAGACTTTGACAAAGGTCTACGGCTGATTTTTTCCTTCTCGCACGAGCTCGACATGCGAATGCGGAGGCGTATAATAGTTACGCGATCCGACAAACCACTCGCCAACGCTTTTTGCCACCAGCCAATACGGCTCGCCGCACTCGGAAGCCAATTTTTCACTCAACGTGCACTTTGTCACCTTCAAAGCCTTGACTATTTAAATTCCCCACGCCGGGATGCTCTGAGACAAATAGATCCGCGACTTTAGCCGCACCACAGCGGACAACTGGAACTTGTAGCACATCAGGAATACAGTAACATCTTGATTTTTCGAGTTTTTATTTTTAACATAAGACGATGTATGCGTTGTATCGATGTTTTAACTCGATGGCTGCCACAGACGAGAAATCTCGTAAATTTTTTCGTGCTCAACACGCCAGAGACGAGTTATCTCGTCGACAACTAATTAAATGTATAGTTGCTAGGTAATTACTATTAATTATCTACGGCAGCTAAAAGATTAATATACTGTAAAACCAACATATTTTTCTACTAAAAGTTAAATTTTAAAAAAAAAACTATCCTCGAAAGTTTCCAATAAATAGAATGTGTAAAAAAATCTTCTATCAAAAAAGTAATCAAGGCTTTTGAATACTAAAAATATTGCATCCTCGCTGAATTACTGTAAAAACTTCAAAATTACATTTTTTGAGTTGATAGAGCTATATTTCGTAGGTCTCTACGTATCCTAACAAAATTAATTGATAATGATAATTATCTTTTTGAATAATTTAAGATTTCGACTGAAGGTGCTTTGTAGAATTTCAATATTAAATTTGAATCGTTCAATTCACAAAAGTGTTGTCACTAGCGACCCGGGTTTCGCCTTTCGGTACCTTCAGGCGTTCAAGTGCACGGATGAACTAGTAACAAAATTTGTGTAAATTGACCGATTCAAATTTAATATTGAATTTCTACTAAGCATCTTTAGGTAAAATATTAAATTCATCAATATTTGATAATATTTTTAGATAACTATTTATTTTATTAAAAAACGGTTTTTGAATTATTACAGCTCTGAAACATGGCCGCGAGATGTTTTTCAAATGAAATTCTAATAGAAACGCATTGTATAAAGGTATACTTTTTCAATAATTTAAAAGAAAACATTTCACATACCATACTTCGAGTAGTTTTCCAGCATTTCCCTATTTTCTATAAACTGAATAAAAAGACATTTGCCAGTCGGGAACGTGACATTCTCTCTTTTCACAGAATTCCGTAAGAGTGCATTGGCAAATTCCGTCACACAAAAAATCCATGAAAACATATAATTTATTGGCTGTCGCCTATCCAGACAATACGAAAATACTTCTGACACCATTTTGGAAGTATAAGACGGCACAATCGTTAAGTGGGTTACACGAATGGTCTTAAAATTGATGTTTTAAACTGATTGCCAACAATAAATTTAATTAATTTTAAATTAAATAGTCTGTATATTTGAATATAAATTATATAGTATATTTAAATACTTGCCGGGTCCGTGGTGGAGTGGTCAACGTCATTGACTTCCATGACGGATCTCACGGACTTAAGCCACTGTACCAACAGCACTTTTTCCATCGTTTTATTTTCGAAAGCATTGGCGTTTATGATTCCTTAAAATTCCCTCTCACTCTTTTTATTCTAGCACAACGGGGTGTAGTAAGAACAATTAGTTAACAACTTGCCCTGTTCTAGTCCGTATTCTTCTATCCCTACACGTAAAAGAGCGGTTGAGCAACTGAGTATCCAGCAGTACTGATATAGAAAAACGTATGCCAAGAAACCTGCATTCGGAGACCATATGCGTGGAGAAAATTAGGGATGAACATGGATTAAAAAAAATACATTAACACCTCATAAGTAAAATACTGTAAACTTACATTCGAATCATTACATGAGAGTTGAATAAAGAAACAAAAGCTTAGTGTAGGTCGAGTTTCTGATAATTTTGCACCAAATCAGGGATGTTCATGGTTAATTATAAATATAGTTTGTTGCAAGATTTTCCCCTGAAACCATTCTTCTTTAAAATAACTATACTTAACTTAAAAAGCAGTCCATATAATATAAGACCTGTCCACCAAGATTTGATTGCTAAGGTGTGTAATATATAATCAATAATTTCTTTTAATATTTTTATTGACAGTTAAGTTTTTTTTAGTTATTAGACATTGCTTCACACACTAAACTCAACCTTCGTTTAAATACATGTAGCAAAATATTGTTAAAACATATAGGCAAGTAACTACATATATTTCGTATTTGACCCACGTTAACCCTACGTTCGGGCCGCTTCAAAGTATCAAATCATTCATATTTGTTTAAGCTAGCACATTTCTCAATATATATTATAATGTGTATACCGTTTATCAAAACTTACTCAAGGTCTTCCTTAACAATAATCCAAGTTTCATTTTACTATAATATGGAAAATATTAAACTAAAATCGACGACGAAAGATTACCAAACATGAAAGATCAGTCCCAAGCTACGTTATGTTGAATTTTAATCACTTAGTAGTCGAATATGGGCATGTTAGAAATGAATAAGCGCAAGCATGGTGTACGGATTGCTTGGCATTAATCTGACCGCAAAAGCTTTGGTATATTTGAAAGGAGTGTGAACGGCAAAGCCTCGGTTTCATTCCATTCGACGTTATTAGTTCTACGCCGTTCCTTCAGAGGCGCGCACTCTTGTCTTATCGACTTTGGCAAGATAAAAGGATATATGAGCCACATATTACGTTTTAAAATTCAATTTGAAATAAAAATGAAAATATAGGGTGACAGAGACGTATGTATTGGAAGAATCTCTTGGTTTCAAAACCTATGTAAGTTTCTTAATGCCTAAATTATCGTTGATCTGATCTTTTCATGATATTAAAACTTAATGCAATTTCTATAGAAAATGTCGACAAAAGAAGAGCAATTCAAATACACAGCAAACACGAAAATTTATGTTATTTTATTACTTATTTTGAACAATTCTAAAAAAAATTCTGTTTCTGTTATAGTAACAAACATAAAATATATTTTTTTAATGATATTTTATGAAATATGGACCTTGTAGTAGTTACTTTCTATTGGACTATATTTAAAATAAGCTCCAAATCTCTTAGTATTTTTTCGACTTAAAGCTAATTTGCTTCATAAAAACTTAATATTTAAAGATTCTATATCTTTTATTAGTATGAAGTATATTGTTCTTTTAATAATACAATTATAAAATATGTACACTGTCAATTAAATTTGTTTTTTTTTTGTCTTTTTATTGGTTTGGAAAAAACTACTTATTTTTCTCTTCTGAAACATATGTCATGGTAAGGCAGACCAAAAATATCCCTATTCTAGACGTGAAATTCGACGCACTTTTACAATTTTTTTTTTGGATAAGGCAGTGGAAGAAGAAATCAGTTGATATTTTCATACTGTCATATCAACAGTAGATAAGTTATCACGCGCTGGGTAAATTAAGAAAAAATATGTATTAATTAGTGAACAAAAAAAACCCCTTCCTTGTTTATACTCGACGGGGCACTGAAGAAAATGCAGCAACTCCAATTTATTTTTCTTTTCAGTGTGTAGCAAGGCGCGGTCCGCCCCTGGCTAACAAACCACGAGGCGTCCATCCAATTTCAAAGAACTATCTCTTCGCGCATTGCCATCCTATCACGTTAAGTAGATTACCGGTAATGTATAAACATACACAAAGGATGCCTTCAAATGTATACGCACTTACCTCATATACTGACACCGTTTTTACTTTCAAGTTTGGCGTTGAAAAAACATATTGAAATGAAAACATATTGAAAAAACATACTGTTGGTCAGTGGAAACTAGGGTATCCAATCCCGGAGCCTTTTTCCAATCCCGGGATTCCTTAATTCGCTATACTTTTTTCCCGGATTATCTCAGAAACCGAAGAATTTGAAATCCTTGATTTGGTATACTTTTTCCCAGATTGTCTCAGAAACTCGTTGTTTTTTTTAGCTCACCGGGGAATTTGAAATTCTCGATTTGTCAATTTCGTGTCAATTTTCTGGATTTGCTCAAAATTTCTCCATCCCGAAATCCCGGGATCGCAGCCTTGTCAATTTCGGGATCAGAAAATTGAACAGGATCACGGATCCAGGGGTGGAAACGTGGGAGACAAACTAAATGCCAAAATAAAACAAAAAACAATAGGCAATAAAAGTTGAAAAAATGTACTATAATCTTCATAAATGTGTTTGTCTTACTTACAGTACAATAAAAAAAAATACAATTAAAATAAATAACAATAATTCATGTGCAACAAGTATTTTTGGTGTTGATTTTTCATAAATCCGTAATACAAAACAGTAATATATATTTAAAACATTAAAATACAAAAGTTCAAAATAAATAAATTAAATAAAACCATTCAAGCAAATTGGTGATGGTCATAAATATTGTGTAATGTACAACAAATAAATTATTTTTTATTGAACGACATTTTTTTGATTGGTATATTTCCATCTTGGATAAATTTAAAAAATTGACACGTAGCCGATTGTCGAATAAAGAAATTTAAAAAAAAGTGTAGTTCACAATGTTAATTCATTTATTCAGTGCACTAAATGGAAATACTTGATAACCTAAATCCGATTTCGAGTCAGAAATAATTCACCATATGAGACAGTCTCTTACAAGTGCAGCAACCGGTCGATCGCGAATAAAAACTTGATCGATCTCAATTACTATTTTTTGGATTAGGCAACGAAAAACTGCATGAGGATTTTCATTCTTTCTTGATTCTCTATACCACTGTCTACCAAACTGTCTGCCGCGGTGGAAGAAGCCTTAATGTTAATTTTAAATAATGCCTATTATTTTTTTTTAATTTCAATAAATTCAACATATACACACTCAAACAAATATTTGTCATGTTCATACATAGTGGTCAACGCAGCACATTTTCTTTTTTAAGGGTACATTTCCATTTTTATTTGGTGTGTCGCGGTACAAGTCCCATTCACCAGTGTGCCGTGAAGTAAAAAAGGTTGGCAAACACTGCTCTATACGTATCAAAAAATACAAAAAAAAAATTAAGATCTAAAATAATTGTTATACATTTTTTTTATTACTAAAAAGTAGCTCTCAATATGGTTGGGCACTCTTGACTTAGGACATGAAATCGTTTTAGTGTGATTTTTATACTCCAGTAGTCACAGAAGATATCATTTTTATACTATTGTTCCACACTGAAATACTTATTAAGAGGTATTGATTAAGGCCTCCAATCCAGGGGTCCCGTAAAATTATGCGATTTTGAATTCCCGTGACCGTGACAGTACTAATACCGGGATTGAGAAAATGAGAGAAAGTTGAGCGAAGGCTAAAAAAAGAAGGTTGACAATTTTGGTTTATTTTTGGAATTCCGTAAATTCCTGGGTTTTCTATAATAAATTGCAAATATTGGAAGAACTAAAAAAATAAAAGCTCTCACGTCATTTCGTTTTGGGAAATCCGCAAATTCTTGTGTTTTTTAAATTGACAGCACATTGTTTGAAAATTCCCAGGATTTCAAAAAAATTCTAAATCCCGAATCGCAATTTATACACGATTTTATGCAGAATGTTCAATCCCAGGATTGGAAAAATTGTCAATCCTAAAATCCCGGGATCAAACAAAAAGAGTCAGGAATTGGATACCCTAGTATTGATATACATGAAAATTATCGATTCTTAAAACATTATTGTTGCTTACGTACGTTCACTTTATATTATCCGACCCTTTATATTAATCAAACTTTTGTAACGTTGACGATATTTGTAGAAGACACCCTGATTGGCATCGGTGTTGTAGCAGTGTCAATAGGAACCACACTCTCCGAATCAGGGTTGGTAACATCTTTGTCACCAGAACTCACTGAAACAAATACCACCGGTCCTCGATTCGGGTTTATGTCTGGTGATAGGCTGTTTGTTGTTGTTTCCGGTTTCGCGCAACTGTTTACGTAGAACATAACTTCTTGGTATTCGTAGACTTCAACTGATGATGCACCGTTCCTGGGACAAAGCTTCACTCTATAACATAAATAAACATATTATTAAACCAGACATTTCTTTAGACCTGAATCCGACTCGCCAGTGTTCCAGCATCTCTCTGCCTATATTGAAAGCAAGTTCTTAGTTATAGCATAAAGAAAATAAAGCAATCGATGAAAGTTATGAAATTCTGATTGAGCCAGTAAAAGAGCGAGTGAGATCAAAGTGGAGGAATAAAAACGTTTGACAACTAGAAACTCTAAACCAGTGATTCACAAACCGGGGCTCAAAATAACAAGTACTTAATCATCAAATTTTTCATTGAATACGATAAAAAAATGTGTTTGACATGTAAACAAATTATGCAGTAGCAATTTGGATATATAATCTGGGTTTTCAAGCTATTTTTTTATTATTTAATATGATTATATTTTCACGGGTATCGACTTGCTACCGAAATTCATCTTTTCACCGTCTGTGGTGCAGGTGCATTATATTTTAAGACTATTTTTTGTACCCATGTCCGCTCCCAATGTGGAGCATATGACCTCATTATTTAGGTATCTCAACCTCACTTTTTTTCAAAGTGAGTAGTGGGGAAAGAAGGATAAGGCTAGAACAGGACTAGCGGTTGACTAATCGCTATTGCAACACCCAGTTATTAAAGGATCAGAAGGATGGTAAGAGAAGAAATAATGTGAATTGACATCACAAACACCCAATCTTCAATCACAGCTTTGAATTGAATAATTCCCTGTGATCTGACCGGGGATCGAACCCAGACCTGCGTGTTCGGTAGAGCAAGCTCTAACAAACTGAGCCACAGCAGGTGACGATTTGTTTAAGGTCACTTAAACACTTTGTTAAACAAATTAATTTTAAGATAACTGTCTTCAAAACAAGCTGCTTAGAGTTATTTTTCAAGGAATTTTGTCGGTGCACGGCGATTGTGAATCGATGTTAAAAAATCGTCATAAGTTAAAAAAAAATCTATTGAAATCGTATGCTTTTTTCTGTGTACATGTGTATGCACAGTGCGCGTATAAAGTTCTAAAGTTATGTGCTTTTATTGTTTTCTAACAAATTAATCGTGTCTGAACTAATTTTCTCTACATTTATTTATAATGGCAGTAAACATTAAAAAATGAAGAAGAAAATACAAAAAATTGGTAGAAAAGTACTGTTTCATGTTAAATATATATTACATAAAATCTATATCTCGTCTAGTATAAATTTATCATCATTTTTCAACACTTTGACCCTCTGCGGCCCGTTAAAAATTAGAAAATGGATAAATTGGACCATCTCTCAAACAGCTTGTGCACCACCGCTCTAAACGAACCAATGACAATATTTTAACTGAAAGCATTCCAATATCTCAGGTGCATAAAGATATCCGACTGCACGTATTATTATGTCAACTATTGAATATATACTCTTTACTTTATCTGATGCTTTCTTCACTTTTAGAATGAAAAGAAAGGTTACTTTTAAGCACAGAGTGTGCATTAAATTCTCGCACTTCTGGCGTTTATTAAATCGTGAAAATACGTAATTGACTGTTTATTATGTATTTCTAGTTTGAAATTTTCAATTCAAACTACCACATCGTAAAAAACAAACAATTTCATTATTTTTTGTTTTCAAATAAATTCTAAAAAATTCCATTCTACTCCTTCTTACATTATCACGAGTAAAAAATATCGACTGTGGAAAGGAAAAAGGCCGTAACCCACACATATCAAATTTTACAGGAGGCGCTAAAAACGTGTTTTGATGATTTTGTGACATATGCAAATTATGAATTATACACTACCTTGAAGTGCATGGATACTTCTAAACTAGTGTTTAATTGACATAATCCAATATTAATTTAAAAAATTGACTCGGAAAAACCGTTATTTCAGTGTTTTTTCTTGGTTTTATTTTTTTACAAGGTCATCTTTTTCAAATTTAAAAGCTAAATTTAGATACTAATTCGGCATTTTCAGCTTCCATCCTTTTGATAGAATGTGTGTCAAGTTGTATACATTGTGATTATCGAAAAAAAGCTGTTTTGGAAAATTGAGGGTTAAGTCATTTTTCCTTTCCACAGTCGATATGGATAAAGTGTAATCAAAATTAAAATATATACAGTATATATTAATAAAAACACAATATTCCTTTGTACTTCATTCCACTTTATTTAATAGGTCAAGACCGGTTTGGCTCATTGCGGGCATTGTCAACTGAAAAGATGACAATGCCGATTACCCTCAGATAACGAGGATCCCCTGAATATTATTACTTTAACTGTTTATTTCACATCTAAGCAGTGTAGCGAGAAAATTATCTTTATCTCGGTGGGATGTGTTAATCTTAGAAGATAATAAAAAAAATACTTTTAATATATTCAAACATAATTATTTTGACAACTACAATTACAGTTACAATTTTCGATACACGAAATAGTTTTAAGGCGACTCAGTAGGAATGCAAAACTTTAATTTGACCTACAGCATAAATATTGCACTGACTTAAATAAGTAACCACCACAATACGTATTTTTACAGTATCAAAACAAGCAAAACATTTTTCTATTTCATTACAAAAATAACAATACCACCTAACACACGAATGGGTATTTAGACAGTTATAAAGGTTTTTCATATAAAACAATTTGTATTAATATTAGATATCGACGAAAATCAATAAGTATTTATTTATCTTCATAGCCAAGACTGACAATCTAATTTACTTCCCCAAATATCTGTTGCAACAATTATATGTAACTGAAACTATACGTTAATTATATATTCCTTGAAAATGCTTTATATGAGGTATTGCTACATGTAAGCAACAGTAAGCTATCGTACTAATAAATTAAATCATGAGACGGCTTTTGCTAAAGGTAACAAGAGACGCTAAACAAACCATACAATACAAATTTCTCAAACTTTCTCTTATATATTGAATTAGTTTTTATTTTTAATTTTGTATAACCTATTTTTTATGATATTGATTTGTTATGATATTGATGAATACAGTTTTGAAAAATAATTTTGTTGCATAAAAAAGTTTAAAACATAAAAAATATTGACATAATAAGATTAAAATAGAAAAGTATTTAGTTCTAAAAGAATTATAAGTTGCAATTGATAGTTATTTCTGGTTCGCGCTATAGTTGACCATGAATTTAATCCGAAAATTATCTTAACTATGTCTTATCGTGTGAGACAAAAAACTTCGATATTTTTAAATTATTATATGTTAAGTAATCGTTCTTAACAAATCGATTGAACATGTCGCACAGTGACTTCTTTACATTTTTTATTAATAGCATCTAAAATGTATTGCGGATTCTATTATATATTTCTATTGACCTTTTGAATCTAAGATCCAAAATCTCAGGATGATACATTAGTTCCAGAAAGTGGCGCGTAAAAAAAAGCTCATTTCATATAATTTGATAAATCGGTTTCAAATCCGTGTAAAAAAAGTACCAAAAATGTATGAAAAAACGTAACGGTTTATCCAAAATAATCGAGTAAAAAAAGTATTGGGTGTATATTTTATTGAATGCAAATAGTTTTACTTCAATATTCTATAGTCTAACTCAATAAGGAAGAAACTAAATGAATATTAGACCAGATCAAAAGTAGTCATTCAAATAATTTATATTGAATGCATAGATATATTTGTATTTCTTTATATAATGTTTGAGAACTTTCTTTACTGCCAATTTGCATGTTCGACGACATGCAGGGTTGTGACATATTAACATATTTTCCAATATTTTTTTGTTTCTAATAATAATGTGTTTTTTTTACGTTTATCGACGAACTTTGTTTTTTTAGCGAAAATCTTCCCCATTTGTAAGCGGCATAAAACTTTTGAAACATAGAAATGATTCATAAATACTAATGTAAAAATGCTTTTATTCATCTATTATTACTATTAGATACAAATATCTATAGATAGAATCTCTGTTTAAAAGCATTGCCAAATAATTATTTTAAAATACTTATCCATTAAGCCAGTAGTTTCCAACTTTTGTGTTAATGCGCTTCCCTTTGAAAAAAAATATCTTCGCGCCTCCCCATGCTTTATTTTCATAGAGACACGTTTTAAAGGGTAAATAAATATTTTGGACTGTTCGCGCTTTTTTTTACAATAGTCCACGCTTCCAAGGTTGGAAATCGCTGCATTAAAGGGTGCAAGGGTGTCCAACCTTTTTTTTTTCTTAAGATCGACTTTTCAATCTTAAGTTTTCTCGCGATCGACTTCTACCATGATTCTTGTAACAATTTTTATTTAGTAGGGTTTTTCCCTTCTTCAATCTTAGAAATGTTTATTTTAAATGCGAAATACATACAATTAGATATATTAGACATATATTAGGTATATGCTTACAAATAATTCAATTTTTGTATATTTTATATTTAAATTGTATATTTTTTCCAAATTCACGGAAGCTTTCGGGATCAAACAAATTATGCTTTGGAGTCAACCGGTCGATCGCGATCTACCGGTTGGACATCTTAAGAAGGTCTTTAGAAGCATCGCTAATGAAAAATACATTATTGTATTATAAATAATAATATTACTTGTCAGCGCTTTGGGCAACCCTAACCCCAACCGATATAGCACGTTTTTTTTGGCAGAATAAAAAAACATTGCTTTGATTACCTCTAATATTCGTTGACCAGTGATTTAATATTTTTTAATAAAACATTGGACGCGTCCACTCCATACCACGTACGATCTCAGACTGAAGCTCAAACTGAAGCATAGTAGGTAAGAAAAGGCATCTCCGAAAAATGGTTACCATTTATTGGTATTATCATTATTATTTTATTTTTTTTGCTTTTAATGTAAACAATAAAATGGTTTTTTATTTCAATTTTTTTTAGAAGTATATATGATACAATTATGCTTTAAAAATCAGTCAGAAAAAGTGGGAAAAATGGTACATTTCAAATGGCTGTATAATCATTATATACGATAAATTAGAAATTCTGCTCAAATCACTTTCTTAAACCAATCTTTATCTGTATTTCTTTCTAAGACTTCAAACTTCGGTATCTTATAATAAACCTTAAAACGATCTTCGCGTAAAGTAGTTGAAAAAAATCCAAGTCAATGTTTTACCGTGTAATCTTGACATTTTTACTATTTTCATAAAAAAAAAATGCAATAGTGTAAAAAAGCGTTTGGAAAATGTAATTATTGAAAAAAAAATTTTTTTAAGTGAACGGTTCACGAGATTTCGTCGATGGCAAACGATCGATTTACTCTGTTTTCAGGCGTAAAGGTACTATATCCTCTTAATCACTTGAGTAGAACTCTTAAATGAATGGAATAAAATTAAACGCTGAGCGTTATGTGCTATGTGACGATATCAGTTGACAATGCTGTCAATGAGCGAAACCGGTCCTGACCTATTAAATAAAGTAGAATTAAGTACAAAGGAATATTGTGTTTTTATTAATATAATGCCTTTCAACCAATTATTGACAGTGAACACCCCAAAAGTGGTATATTGTATAAACTTACGTTTTCCGATCGGCAGTTGTCACAACAATACTTCGGATTCGAATGAACCCGTTGAGAAAAGCTTTCCTCAGTAGTCCGAATGCATAGAATCGACTATTCCAGTGTATGTTCACCATATTGATATCCGAAGAAGTCAGCACGGCGGACGAAAATGTCAGCGTGCTTACTAGCATGCGAGACTGCAGGGCCATGGGGTGCCTGGACACAAAATAGTAATATTAAACTAAAAGTCGCCAAAAACGTTAAATTGGTAAAAAATACATTTACTTGCAATAATAGATGCAGCACAGTAAACTTGCGGTAGGCAAATCAGACTGGGGATTGGTGGCTTCGCTACCAAGCTTGACCAGCTAAGGTTTTTTAAAGGCTAAACTCATCTTCAGATAATTTCCAAATAAACAACAGGCTGGAACATGGCAGAATCAATATTAATTTAGCAGCTATCTTACATACATTGATCTGAAGCGGAAGTCGTTCGCTATCGAATAATTTCTAAAAAGGGACTGTTCCCCAACATTAATTAAAAGCAATTAAAAATCTTTGTCATTCTAGAATTCCAATTGTTCAATCATTAATGAAAAGTTTTTGATGTTATACATAAATATTATTTATTCATTTATGACAAATTTTATGATAAAATTTATATTGGAGACGTTTATAATTTAATATCACGACACTCTTGTAAACAGGGACGTCCTGTGGGCATAAACGAGTAGGCAGTCGCCTAGGGGCGGCAAGTTCTAAGGAGCGGCAAATGATTACAGATTTTTTTTGACACATTTATCTGGCTTATAATAAATATGATGTCTCAATATCTTTAATAAAAAAATGTCGAAAAATACATTTTCAATCTCAATAATATATAGATCGATGGATTTATAGTACGTTATAACAAAACTCGTCTTTAAATATGACATTTACCGATGGCGGTACTATAGGCAGCAGCTTTTCTGTAATGTTTTCGAGTACGTAGATTAGTAGAGGATTCTAATTATTATATGTATTCCTAGAATAATGGTAAATAATTAAAAATTACATTTATAGTGTTATGGCTTTAAGAGATTCATATGAAATGTAATGAATTCGCAAAATAGTGAAGGCGCTATTTTAAGCTTTGCCTAGGGGCGGTACATAGCCTAGGAACGTCACTGCTTGTAAATTTCAAATTTAAAAATTAAAAAAATATATCATTTGTGAAATATTACAGCCAACATCTCAATATATATATATATTATATTTTGTTTGATTTCAAGTAACATTTTATACCACTTCTCTAAGCATTGGCGAGTCCACGGGAACTGTCATGACGGCAATAACCAACCCCTGAAAAGAATCTAGAGGCAACCAATTATCTCTTTTTTTAATAATATAATTAATTTATTATGTACTTTTATGAATGCGTATAATAAAATTTAAACGATAAATTATTTATTTCTATTATAATAAATATCTCATTTTATCATGTAGGGTAAATATTTTCAAATTGAATGGCCATCCACTGACATTTTTTCAGTGTCTCTAAGAGGGTATCAAAGGATCAGGGCATTAAGATAGAATTGACTGCAATTAGTCACCTATATTGTCATTTGATTTAATGCTTTGAGATAAGGTTATTGCTATACAGAGATTGCAGGTAATAATATGCAAATTCATATATCATAATTATGGGACTCTTTTCACAATTTTTCGAAAATTAATTAAGTGTGAAAGATTGTATTTTTTTTTAGTCTTCGATCGAATCGCATGTGATTTTTCAGTTTGAAATTACGATTGTTTTCTATATTGATACCCTGAAAATAAAAAAATAATATTTTGTTTTTCTTAACTAAATATAAATTTATCGTAAGTATTAATCGAATGTGTTTTAGATCACTTATACACTAGCGTTCCCTATTATAGTTCATTAATTTAAAGCAAATGTGTTCAATCTTTTCTGTCCTGGGATCGACTTTTCAACTTTAAGTTTTCTCGCGATCGACTTCTAACATGATTCTTATGAGAAATTTTATTTCGGGATTTTTCCCTTCTGCAAACTTAAAAATGTTTATTTTAAATTCTAAATACATATCATTAGATAGGTATATGCTTACAAAATAATGCGAGTTTAGTATTTTTGTACATTTTATATTTTTTCTAAATTCAAGCAAGCTTTAGGGATCGACCAAATTTTGCTTTGGGATCGACCGGTTGGACACCCGTGATTTAAAGTGTCTGTAAAAGAAAATTGCGTTTTCTGAAAAATGTAATGTTTTGGAAAAGAGTACCACAATTACAGTTGATAGAATTTTGATCTTTACGATTAATTTACTTTCACTATTTAGTTAATTTAAAATTTCATTCAGCTCAAATTTTCGTCGACAATAACACCAATCTCACCGGTCTTAAAATAACCATAATAAACATATTACATTCGACTGTTTTTTTTTTAATTTTAAATTCACCAAAAGTATACTTATCAATTATACGTAGAAAAGAGTCAATGCCTGTTTTTGGGCTTAGAAAAAATATTTAAGAGTCGCTAACCCTTTTAGATTTTATTGTAAGTTATTGAGGTTTGCCACCCTAGAAAAGAGTACAGGAAGCGGTTCATTTCAAGAAACGAACGATTTTTTAATATGTGAGCAGTTGCCATTTTCAAGCAATTTCAACTAAACTAAAAATACCACTTCTTCATTTTTTAATACGCTTATTTTCACAGTCGAATCCGACAGCAGCAGCCAATTTTGATTCAAGTCTTTGTACGGACAGCATTGTTTTCAATCGATGTAACGATTAATTTTTGAAGGCATATGTATCTACAATGTCTGAATTTTTTTCAATCCTAAAGAAAAGGCGCGCAGCAAGAGCTTTAAGCTATCCGTTAGTTCAATCCTAGCCATATCTTTTATATATTCATATATGCCTTTTCTCTTTGAAAATAAGAGAAAAGTTGAAAAACTGAGTAACATACAGTTCTCGTAGATAAACGTATGTTGAGATACATACGTTAGAAGGCCATATGATTAAAATTCGGAGCGAACATGAATTAAAACATAAAACTATAATAAAGATAATTAAGTATTGACGAAAAAACAAAAGTCAGCTTCAAAAACGAGATAATTGAATAAGTAATCGCTTTCTTTTGGGAGAGTTGAGTGGTTAACGTTCTTCTGCATTGTTTGTGTTGTACAGGATTTCGACTCTCATAAAAGATACTTTGATGAATTGATTTTTCTTTTTAAAATATAGCATTCGTTGTTTTAAGTAGACTGTATTATGTCAAAACCACTAAACGAAAAGAGACGTGTATTCTATATATTGTATTGTATCACCATGCGAATAAAAATAAATAAAAAGATTTTAGCTCCTGTTAACATTTTCAAATATCCGTTCTACTGCACTTTCCTTTCTTTTGAATAATATAATGCCAGCGCTTTTATTGAAAACTTCAACTTTATCAATCATTTAAATAAACTGTACAATTTCAATACACCCAACTTGGCATCACATTTGAATACGGCGAATTCTTTAGAATTCACTCGCAAAGTCATAAAACGTCAGACTGCATACATATATTTAGTACGTATGTATATGCGTGTTCGATGGTACTGCAATTGGAATACATATATGACTACGACAGTTATTTCACTTTAGGACATGTATAAAAATTCATTGAATTTCACGAGAATTGTACTTTTAAACGAATTGATAAGTTTCGTGGTATAATACTAAAGATGAAAACCAGAATGAGGTTAGTCCAATTTATTATAAAAAATATGCAATGGAATTTTCCAGCGATAATTTGTTAAATGTACATAATAATAAAAAAACACTCTGATTGTATGCAGTTACTTCCGATATGTGCAGAAGAAGAGTGCATTGGATTGACTTGTTGCATTGTGCTTCTAAAATTTGACGTTCATATCGAGTACAATAATATGAAGAATATTATCATTATTGCATTGTGCCATTTAAATTTCACACGATATAAAAATAAATATACAATAATGAAATGAATAGCAAACCGATTAAAATATTTAAAACCTTCCCGCTGAACATTTCACTTTTGTGACTTGCCGCATTCTGCATCTCAGCCCTAGAATATATTATATTGTTTCATAACACATACTGCTTTTAAAATCAGTGGTACCTCCTATGTTTTTCGATTTACTTTTCAACAATGTAATTTCAAATAACAACAGACATCGTTATTGTTTATGCAACTACTTTTCGAATTGATCGCTCAATAATATCAAGCCGCTAGTGAAGTTAATCTAGATCGCCATCGGTAGCTTTAAGCTTAGAGATAATAAACTTTATTCTTACATCTACACGATAAATCTATTTAACAAGCGTCAGTTTAAGTTCAGGGGTGGGCTTGGAGGGACTACTGCGAGCCCCTTGTTAAATTGTATTTAGGCAGTCGACCTTTGTTAAATTAAAAAAATAACAAAATTCTTAGATCTAATCAGTACCTTATTGCAATTTCTGACAAATGTATATTACCAACGACGGCTTAAGTATAAAGTTAAATTGGAGTACAGAAAATGTTACGTATTTCTGCGTCAATCTTGTAACCCTTCCCTCTAGCAAACTAAGGTAGGCGAGTACACTTTTTTAACGTATTGATATCAATTATTTTACGGTATATTACGTAATATAAGTTTATTTAGTAACATTTGATTGTTTTAATTTTAATTTAATTGTTGCTTTTAACTGTATAAGTATGATAAAAAAGACCGCCCCTTTCCCATAACACCATGAATAAATAGCTTTGACATTGAGTGAGCCGCTTGTTAAGGTATTGGCACTTGGCAGCCCACCGCTGTTTAAGTTTGTGGATGCACTCGAATGCCTGAAGATGTCGAAATGACAACCCCGTATCCTTAGCGACCAAGCGTACGGAAATATAAGACAGCGATTTTCTAAGCAAATTTTCACTTACCCATCATTGAAAGTCCAACTCGTGGCAGCTCCCATTGAATCATAAACAGTCAAAGAAACAATTGTGTGCATGACCGGCACTGATGTTGTTACTACGTCAATGTAAGTCCTGTAAGGCGTTACTGAAAATAGACATGGAAAAGCTCTGCCAACAAGTTCTCGAGAAATTATAACTATCAAAACTACCCCGGTGAACGAATATATATTGATTCGGGTTATTCAAAAGCCTGTTCTTTCAACTTTGTAACTCGTTTTCAATATTTTTTATTAATTTATTTTTTCATTTGAAACTGGTAGTTGAATAGTCAATGGATGTGTTGAAAACATTATATTCAGGACTATTTTTAAAATATCGTTGTTGTGCTCTTTTTGATAAAAAGTTCGCGATTTGATCAAACTAAATTAAATAACGGAAAACTAAGGTTTACACTTATTTACAATTGCTCGAAACATGCATTTCAACTAGGGGCTTGTCGGTTTTCGAAAACAGATTTTTTAGCTAAATTTGTGACATTGGATCTTTTATTTGATGGCTTAAAGACCATATGCCCCACATCATTACCCATCGAAAGGGTATTTTCGATATCAGGAAATTTGTGTGGACGCTTTGTGTTTTCTTAAATCATATTTTCTGAAGAGTAACACCAAATAATTTCTTGTCGTGTATTATTATGTATATAAATAAAGAACTTTTTCTCGCTATGTTAATTGAGTTATCCATTTTTTTTAAAACATCGAAAACCGGATAAAACCGGTTTTCGAATAATATTGTCATTAAAAAACCGGTTTTTCAAAAGTCTGTTTTTCTATAAGCCCTAATTTCAATGTCGGCTGTATTTTTGGCTAGCGAGGTATCAATATAAATAGTTGAAATAAATAGTTTTTATTCTTTTAACATTAACAACTACTGAAAATATTTCATCTCCTCTAAAATATCAGCCAACGACCGATGAAAGCAGCGGTCCTTTAAAATATTATTCAATATATCTCGCACTGCGCGATGACGACGCAGATATGTCGCCCGAGCAATCACATTACGAAAGGGGGTTTTTTTAATATATTTTAAAAGGGAGTAACCGAAATATCACTCACAGCAGTATGGCCGAATGTTTCCGGTTTTGAAGTAGAGTATAACATTTCGTTTACTTCTTATTGGCCTGGCCTCCAAGCCCACATACATGCATTCGTCGTCAACGTTTGGATCGCAGTTGTTTATGCATTTTCCCTGAAATATTTACAATATATTTTAACCCTTAATAAGGCCGCGTTGACCAAAAATAAGTTATTCCAAGTCCAGATTTGTTTTTCACAAAGCATTAGACACGAAACATAGAGTAAGTTTTACAAAAATTGTATAATTTTAATTTTTAAAAATGAATTGGGAATATTTTTGATTTAAAAACCACTAATCTGATGAAATGAGCCAAAATTCGAGTGCAGAGAATACTTCATATATTTTTTATACGAATTATTTATTCACTTTTAGGGTGTTCACTGTCAATACTTGGTGGAAAGGCATTATATTAATAAAAACAATAATCCTTTGTACTTCATTCCACTTTATTTAATATGTCAGGACCGGTTTCGCTCATTGCGAGCATTGTCAACTGACAATGTCAGTTGACAATGCTCGCAATGAGCGAAACCGGTCCTGATATATTAAATAAAGTGGAATGAAGTACAAAGGATTATTGTTTTTATTAAGAATTATTTATTCATACAAAATTTGTTCACAGAAACAAAAAAAAAACAGAAACGGATTTTATAATAAAAAAAACCAAACAAAAGTTAGTAATAACAAACAAAAGGCTTCATTAGATGTGCGAAATCAATTTATGTCCAGTCCCTGATAAAAGTCCCCGTATATTCAAGTAGCGATGAATATATTTTTTTAAATTGAATACATAATATTTTGTGTTATTTACTTATTTGGGTTTTCATTACTGCATTTTTACACACAATGTTGTTATATTTTCAAATAACACAATTTGTTATTATTCAAAAAAAAAACACGAGCCGCAACGACGAGAAAATTTAAGTTAAAAAAAGGGGACACTGGGATGGGACAGCACCATCTACACTCACCTCTGTCAGATCTTGAAAAGTTTTACAGCGATACGCGATAAACTTGCCCAGCACCCTATCTGATGTGTTAACCGCCTGCAGGCTCTCTATAAAATATTGATGTGATCTACTGTGAGCGCAGGTGCCGGTTTCTTGAAGAGTTACGTTCACCCCCTGTGCCAGGAATTGTGGAAACTGGAAATCAATTAAGTTGTCTAGTTTTACCAAAAAGAATAAAAAAAAATCTGTATATATAAAAATAATTCGTCCTGAAATTTTAAAATGTCTGAATGTTTGAACAAAAAAAAAATAAGGGCTCAACTTTATATTTATTTTAAAAAAAAACAGGTTTTTAATATGTTTATTAATTAAAAACAAGAAGATGACAAATTTGGTAGATATTTAAGATAACTAACAATGGTAAAGATATTTGCGATATTGACACCGCCCTAACTCCACCCTAATCAAAAATATGACATACTACAATAAGAGTGCTCAGTTAAATAAATACTAACCCTTTCTTAACTCCATCCGTCTAACCCAGTGTCTGATAAACTTTTTTACTTCGCGTCACACTGTTAAATGAGATTTGTTCCGCGGCACACCAAATAAAAATACTTTAACAACGGAAATGTAGAAAATGTACTATGTCGACTACTATATATCGACTGTGGAAAGGAAAAAGGACGTAACCCTCAATTTTCCAAAACAGCTTTTTTCGATAATCACAATGTATACCACCTGACACACATTCTATTAAAAGGATGGAAGCTGAAAATGCCGAATAAGTATCTAAATTTAGCTTTTAAGTTTGAAAAATATGACCTTGTAAATTATTAAAACCAAGAAAAAACACTGAAATAAAGGTTTTTCCGAGACAATTTCTTTAATTAATATTAGGTTATATCAATTAAACACCAGTTAATCAGTCTCCGTGCACTTCATGTTTGTGTATATTTCATAATCTTCCTTTAACCCAAAATCATCAAAAAAACGTTTTTTGTGTCTTCTATAAAATTTGTTATGTGTGGGTTACGTCCTTTTTCCTTTCCATAGTCGATATGTATTATAAATGCGAACGTGACAAATATTTATTTGAATACGTAGATGTTAAATTAATTTTAAATTTATGAAATTTCAAATGAACAGGCATTATTTACAATGAAAAATTTTGAAGCGTCTTCCTCCGCGGCACACTTTAGACTTCTTGCGACACACGTGTATGCCGTGGAACGCAGTTTGGCAGACACTGGTCTAACCTTATCATAACACAACATGAGAATTTGAGTGTCTGAATAACAACTGTTTGTGATAAAAATTATCCTTCCCTAGAACATCACGAATAGCCATAAGGTTTAGCGAGCCCTTTGCTACCGTATTGGCAGCCCACTGCTGACACGGAATATTCAATATGATTGCTCGTTCATGCAATTCCCATATTCCCCACAAAACCAATCATCGGAACGATCTCTAGCCAATACGGAATGCTAATATTATAACCGTGCATACATATTGCGAATTAATAAGCGTATGTGCGATCACTCTAACAGACAATAACGTTTGTGGGCAGCAAATTTATTCTCACTCATTATATAATGCCAAATCAAACATTGTATAATTTAGTTTTGCATCTCGTTATAGCTCAGGCTTAAGCCAACGGTAGTATCTGCGTGTACATAACATTTATTCTGAACTGTAATCACGTTTTTAGTATACAGACTGTCCAACACAATCACGAGTTGAGGCTTAGCGTATGCTGAGAAGCAGGCGACCCAACGCAAGCAGGGTAGTGCAGAGTCGACAGATGCAGGCAGACGAAGCAGACATGAGCGACCAGCGTATGCTGTGACAGTAAATAATATAAATAACGCAAAATGGCCAACAACAACTGGGCCCATTATAAGTGAACTGACCCAAATATTATTTTAGAAAAAAATAAGTTAGATGCCTTGAAACATTCTACTCGTCTTAAAGTATCGTAAAAGTGAAGTAACCTCAGTTAATACACATTGCAATAGTGTTATATCCGTAATATAAAAACATGCAATTCACCAAAATACCAAATAAAGACGCGATTGTACTTAAAAAGTCCAAGAAAAAAGTTTTACCATTTTACTAGTTAGCTCAGTTCACCTCTAGAGAACCCAGCTCTTTTGATCTTTTATAAAAGTAGTATACATGAGCAGTACCGTATAAACGAAGTTTGTTTCGTTATATTTGATTAGTTTGTCGGTCATTTAAGCGTGCACGTGTCACGCAGGAATCCGTGCCAGTGCTACAACGGAGCGCAGACCAGGGAAATATTTAGATGCATGCGTTGCAGCATTTCAGGCCGTCCAAAATAAGTGAATGCTTGCGAGAATAGCACAGCAGAACTGTGAAGTTGTCGGTTTTAAATTAAATTAAAATACACAAAGCTATGCATTAAGTAGATTTAAATAAAAAAATATTTAAATAAAATGTATCTATTTTTGTAAATCCTATTATTTTTTCACGACTCCACAGCCCTGGTTTAATAAACGCAGCTCAAAACGTGCACGAAACGTACCACCGTTGCATAAAATAATGCTTAGCACGTTGATTACCAGTGGGATAACTAGCAGGTGCATACGTGGCATCCGGAAATAAGTGTGTAAGCCTCAATTGTTTGCCGCGTATTTTTTCACATTTTTATGTAAATCTCTTCCAAATTTATGAACTTTATATCACTTGAATGGCGTCATTACTGTCACGGTGAGAATTGTTTACGGTACACGTTCCACAGTTTTTTATTTTATTATCATTAGCAAACATTTTCAACAAGCTTAATCCTGAAGGTCCTCAGAAGAAAAATCTCCGTCGATTCACGTATCCAGACATATCTAGTCCTAATAATTTATAAAATTGTAGGACAAGTGCTATGAATTCCCATAGTTTCGTCTTGTTCTAAAACCTATCATATAAAAATATACTTTTTCAATCGTAAGTAGCACAATCTGTGTGATAAGTTGATAACTAAAACATCGAAACTATTTCAAAACTATTATTGACTTGCGGCATTTAGAATGCAAACTATCGAATACCTATATAGATGGCAATGCACTTCATTGCATAGTGAAAATTATAAGAAATATTTATTACAAAATTCAAAATAATTACATATTGAAACACTAGCAATACATTTTTATATTTACCATGTTAAGTGCTCCACACCCAGGCTGATCCCCTTCCCCATTTGCATAGAAATCGATGTGACCCATTGGTCGATTAGTGCCATAACCTATAAAATATTTACTCTAAATTAGTATGAAACAAGTGGCGCTACATTATGGTGCATACACTCCCGATACCAGTCATTAAAAGAATGCATTGGTTATTTGAATCAAACGTTAAAACCTTCATACGTTGATTATTGTTTGCAATAAATTTATATCTATCAGTGGCGTAACTACAGCACACTTAAACGTGATGAGTATTTAAAGTATATTAATTTACAAATGGTGTGTACGATGGTACTCATTCTCCAGCGGACACGCGCCATTTCTGCATTATAGAATTAACTCTTTCCGTCCGGCCCAAATCACATGAAACTTTTCCGTGTGCCTGGCTTATTTTTGAATAATTTAATATTTATTAAGTGCTTTTTAAAATGCTATATCTGTCAAACCACTAAGTCGAATCAAATGAAAGCTTTTATGATTAATAGAAAATTTAAATTAACTTTGATTATTCCACGTATTGTGTTACTAACTGTGACACGTGTTTCGCCTCTTTCAGAGGCATCTTCAGACTTACTATCGCAAAGTTTGCTTAAGTAATGAAGCAAGATTGATTCTAACATTTTAAAATTATAAAATTACAAAATGGAGGTTTGGGTTTTTTCCTTTAAAGAGGAGCAAGGAGGGGGTTGTAGAATCGAAATAAAACAAACAGATAATGATACTAATGAGTTGTAATCAATCAGATTGGGATTTTTCCTTTTTATTAGAATCAATCTTGCTTCATTACTTAAGCAAACTTTGCGATAGTAAGTCTGAAGATGCCTCTGAAAGAGGCGAAACACGTGTCACAGTTAGTAACACAATACGTTGAATAATCAAAGTTAATTTAAATTTTCTATTAAAATGAACTTCCACAAAGTTACCGCCGAAACCATCGAAAGCTTTTATGATTGTTTGAAATACTATAATCATTCAATTTGTATGATAATATTTTCAGTATTTCTTGTTATGCAGAGTCATTAAAATGTTTGCACATGCACCGTGTGTGTAACTTCTTTTTTTCCTTGGCGCACACTGTGCAAGCTCTTGTAGGCTTATTTACTTTTTGCTGCTGTTATAAATGTTTATTGACATCCTGTATGATGGATAAACGAAATTTATTATAAAAAAGAGCTCGGTGACTGCACCATCACATGTGGTCTTCAAAAGGACAAACGGACGTATCAAATACGTTAAGAGAGCCCTAAATTTTTATTTTAAGATGAAAATAATGATTCAGCTTAAGAATGATTTGATTATGTGCTATAATAGCTATAGTGAGTATTTTCTTAAGAATGTTTCTAAATACCACAATTGAGTCGTATAGTATCAAAAGTAGAACTGTCCCATACATGATGTATGGAACAGTTCTGCTTTTGATACCAAACGACTCAATTATTGCTCTATGAAAAGGGATAGCACATCACGCGAAAACACGGTTCCGAGACTCGAATTGTTAAAACATTCATTTTTTTAATTCTTGCAAGTTTCTTCTCAAATTTATTCTGACCTAGACACTAATTATGGTGTTTCTCTAGCACTATGCATAATTTTTGTGTTTCGTTTGTATGGTTGGTATTACTTAAATACAATAATTGTAGCTATGTTCACTGTTGTTATAACTGATGGTTGAGAGTTTATTTCAACCAATATAAAGCTTTTTTACAGCTGTTTTCAACTGCAGTACAGTAATGAACCATTAGCAATACAGCTATAATATAGCAATAATATAGTAACCTGTCTACCTTGAGTATCAGTGTGTAAAACGTCAACAAAATCTGCGTCGGACGGATCAAGTCTAATATAGACAGGCATTCCAGCAAAATGTTGTCCGGCCGGATCCAATCCTGCAATCATAAATTCTGCTCTAAAAGCAACGCGGAATTTGAAAAATACCAACAGCAGTTGCTTGGAAACATTTAAAATACCAGAATAATAATTAAGACATCGTGAGAAAACGGCAAAAATGTGTGTATGCAATTTTAAAAACGTTTTTCGATTACTTTAAATTGAAGGTTGAGAAGAGTGAATAATAATACACAACGCTTTTTTAATGTATATTACATATCGACTGTGGAAAGGAAAAAGGACGTAACCCACACATATCAAATTTTACAGGAGGCGCTAAAAACGTGTTTTGATGATTTTGTGACATATGCAAATTATGAATTATACACAACCTTGAAGTGCACGGATACTTTTAAACTGGTGTTTAATTGACATAATCTAACATTGATTAGAGAAATTGTCTCGGAAAAACCTTTATTTCAGTGTTTTTTCTTGGTTTTAATTTTATACAAGGTCATCTTTTTCAAACTTAAAAGCTAAATTTAGATACTAATTCGGCATTTTCAGCTTCCATCCTTTTGATAGAATGTGTGTCAAGTTATATACATTGTGATTATCAAAAAAAAGCTGTTTTGGAAAATTGAGGGTTACGTCCTTTTTCCTTTCCACAGTCGATATGTATAAATACTCTAGAAATTGTTTTGATTTTATTTTTATTTAAAATAGGCTTAGGTTTGTTTTATTAATCAAAAAAATATATGGCAGCTTTTCTATCGTGTACTCAAAATATCATATCTTCACTCTCTGGCAGAAATAGGTTATTTCTAAAACTTCAGCATCTAGAATTGATTTTTTATGTTACGTAGATAACGGAGAGGGTTAGATACAAATCTTGAAAAAAAATCAATCTATATCCTTAGCAGTGGTGTAGTGGTGCCAGGTCGGCGACCTGGTACCTGAAAATGAAGAAGGCGCCCTGCCACCTTTTTGACTTGTAACTTAGTTTTCAAGTACTTACATATACTAAAAATTGTGTTTTTTTTAACTTCGGACGGATATAAAAAAAAAAAAAAAAAAAATAAATAGGGAAGAAATCAATGACCGAACTGGTACCTATTTATTGATCACAGTTATTGGACCTTATATATATGTTATACCTTAGATTGGTTAGAATCAAAAAGATAAAAATTATTCAGCTTGTGGGCTAAAATTTCCGTAGAAAATCTGTTTTCATTCCACAAAAAATCGCTTTACAAATAAATTCAGCTTCTTCACTCTAAGCCAGGCATGTCTTAGTTTTGTCCCGTTCCACATGTGACTATTGAAGTTTTCATGAGGCCTTATCGAGGATTTCAATTTTTATAAATTTTGCATTGTCTCATTGGTAAAATACATAATAATATTAATAAGATGAATAATAAAAATAAATGGTTAAGGATTTTAAACAATTACGCACTTATTTTAATTGTCAGATTTTTGTTTATTATTGATTATTAAGGTTTAAAATATGTATCTGTGGGCCATCAGAGACATGCATTAATTTATTTGGCTCACCAAGTGATTTCAGCTGGGGATCCCTGCTCTAAACTTTCCTTCGAATACAAAAGAAACGTGACAAAATGTTTGCTCATCAAATTTGAGGAATTCATTGCGAATCACAATATTCTACTGTAAGATATAGCACACATAAACAAAATTAATAAGTAATGCTTTTTTCAGCGTTGTTAGTTTTTTTTCATAATGGCTGCCGTGGTAGATTGCTGCAAGGTCAAAAATCTCTTGACCCCCTCAATTACAATATTAAAATATAGATGCATTAATGACGGTCTGACACAAATGCGACTTTAAAATTAATGGACTGGGACAATTATTTGCCTTTAAACCAGCGTTTAATAATAACTGCATTTAAAAATAAATGCTTTTTGGGAAACTGGCTTAATCAATGCATCAACTATTTTTTGTTACATATAATAATAATATTAGGTACTCAATGACTGAAATGGAACCAAACAAAACAAAGCAATATGTTTATACTTTTTATAGGATATATAATAAAATCATCAATAATCGGCGATTACAGCATTTCAATGTTTTTTGCAATTCATTTTAAAATTAAATGAGACAAACGGCATGCGAATCGCAAATTATTTCAATCTTGCCAAAAAAAGCAATCCGCAAAACGCACAGTAAACAAAATACAATATTATACATAGAACCCTGAATAGATCAGTAGCCAAATAATATATTAAATAAACAAACATTATTTTTTTAGTAAAATTACGAAATACAATATTACGGCAATCGTTCTTTAAAACATTTTGTACGGACATCAATTTGATTGTGTTTACTGTCGATTCTTGGTGGAACGGTATCACCGAGATTAAATAGTAAAATAACTCATACTCAATACTCAATGACATACAGTCAATATTTTATATTTATTCAAATTTTTTTGAAGAAGATCAGAACCGGTTTCACCCATTCATCAGCTGATAATTCTCGTATTGAGTATATATCATATCAGTCATTATTATAAAGAACAAATTCGCTAGATGTAAAGTAAATGTAGGTCATGCAGGTAGGTAAAATTTCAAGTTTTTTTTTCAAATTTTTGAACTATGTATAAAACAATTCAAATAAATATATAGAGCGCAATTGCGAATATTTATTTTACTCGTTAAGAGAAGAATAGCTATGGACCTTCCCTCCGCCACCAATTCAAACAACTTCAAAAAATACAAACAAATAATATCTTACCAGTAATCCTGTAGAGACCAGGCACTCGTTCTCCAACATAACCAGCCACATGTGCCCCGAGACTATGTCCTATGACATGGATCGTAGCAGGAGACACTGTCAATAACTTGATCAGCTGTTCATTGATAAACTTGGCGATTTCCAGTCCCACAACCCTCGCATTGACGGCTGTCTGCGCATAGTCCAATCCATGCCCAGACCAGTCCACGCTGAAAACGTTGGCATCGTTGCCGAAGATACGGAGAAGCTCAGTTTTTATATCCTGAAAACAAATACTTAGAATTACTTCAGAAGTTGGTCACTTACAAAAATTAGGTGTGCACACAATGAGATTCTTTGATATTCATTCTTTGTCCAAAATAACTCTATACGTATGTATAATAAAGGAAATTGTTATACTAGTTTGTTAAAAATAGCAATACATACAATTATTATAGCTAAGTCGTCTCTAAATTCCTTATTCTGTTTCTGTCAGAACGTCATAAATTTATATTTATGATATTCATAATAATCCAACTATTTCTGTCAGCAGTGCGAAAAAACACTAGTATATAACAAATAAAAACGACTAACAAAACTGTCAAAAATGAGTTAAGTATACAAAGAAATTCTTTGTCCAGAATAACTCCGTTTGAAAAAAAGACATTTATTTTAATATACATTTATTACTAATGCTGATTAAAAACATGCAATTGTCCCTGTATATTTATTTTAAACTGTTGTTTGTATCAGCAGAGAAAAAAATATCATTTGCTGTTTGTATAGAATCATCAATGTCAACTGCCAAAAAAGTTACAAAATATTATATTTCAAACCATATTGTGAGCATATCAAAAATGGATATTTTATAAAGTCAGTAATTCCTTCTTGAATAATCGTGTAGAAATGTACTATTTAAAAAAATAGACTAATTTTGAAGAATTTTTGAAAGCTCTTTTTATTAGGTGAGACACTATTTTCAAAGTACAATTTTTATCTACTGAACAATGTCGAAAAATTCCACCAAAGAAATCGTTTTGAGTAGCTACGTATAATTATTGAAGATATCAAAATGTTCGATTGCTACTTCAAAGTCAGCTTTCAAGAATAGGGCCCGGGCCCGCCTATGCTGTGGCTGGCGGAAAATTAATTGAAATTTCTAAAATATCACTCTTAGTCGAAAAAGTTTCCATTGGCATAAGTTGGCAAGCAAACTGAGTTACTCTTACTAAAATTGAATTAGTTGCCAAAGAACAATGCCTTGCCAAGGGAAAGAACTGTGATTATTCTGATTGGAAATTCTTGAGTGACAAGAGCTGAAGGAAACGCTTTGTATAATTAGTATTCCACCGCGTGGATTGATATTTTGTCACACATTCAATAAGTAAAATTAGTTTCGCTTTCATAAAACAAAACGAAAAAGTTTTTGCAATGGAGAACATTTCTCATCTTCGAAAATCACGTTTCATTTTGACTGCAATGAACAAAATCTTTTTATTCATGTCACCCTCTGACAATGCTCCGAATATAGAACAATAAAAAAAATCTGTTTCAAATTAAAATTCTGATACATGCAATATTTTATAATTTTTCGTTTAACAATACCCGATTTATTTCAGTAATAGGCTATTTATTATAAGACCCCTTTCATTTTTTCAATAGATTTGGCGATAACTTTGCGAATTTTTAACATCAAATTTTAATTGATAACTTAGTTATTTCACGATTTGCGTAAAAAAATTAACATCGATACGTCCAATAGAGAGGCTAAAATTTCTCCAACTTCCATTTTGTATTTTTTAAGTTAGTAATCAGAATCAAAATTTAGTTAAGCCGTAAATAAGGCTTTTCGAAGAGGCAAAACGCGTGTTACAGTTTGCTAAACAACCTGTATAATAATTGAGTTTCACTTTAAGTCCTTTTTCGCTTAATTTTATATATTTTTAAAATGTGAAATATAACATCAGAAATTTTAAGTTACCAATATCCAATCAGCTTTACCCCAACTTCTGAATCCGTGTATCAAGAAAAAGTTTCTTGATGCATTAATGAAGAAATTTCTGCTCCTAAAGTATTCGTAGTCGATAAAAACAGATTCTCCGTCTCTCTGAAAGAAAAAAATGTTTTTAGGTACTTTATTTAAATGTTGTGTATGGTTTTTTTTTAATATTATCCATCCTTACATCACATGTTAATTAAGCATAACGGATAATTTGCACATTATTAATTTTTCATAGAAAAATACGGAGTATATTCCCAAAAACGAAATAATCCCAATAAAACAGAAACTAGGCCGAATTTCAGTTTAATATTTTTATTAAATTTGAAATATTTTTGACAAGTTTCTATTCATAACTCAAAATACCTTAAAACGTCAGTTGGTTCCTATATGTATGCTTAACTCAAGCCAGTTGTCGATTTTATGCATAGCATAGGTAAAGGAAATCTTGCAACGTACATATTTATACTTTTAAGTGAATACAGTTTTACTATTTTATATCAACATCAATTTTCCCAAAATGTGGCCGCACACAAAAATATTGTAAAAAGAAGTTTGATTTACCAAAGTTTAACTAAATTTAAAGTAATCTTTTTTTGCCGAGACAAATAAATAATAGGTTGAGTGTTTTATTTAAAAGAAATATGTAAATAATGGGTTGAGTCACTAGACTTTTATGGGATAAAGCACCAAGCTATCGGGTTAGAATATTATACAATATTCATAAATTTCATTGATTCCAAGAGTTTTTATAGCAGCCTGAAATGATGATTCCATTTATCAATTGTCAGTGACTTTATACTTGGGCACATTTTTTTCGTTTCTGCTGAAAATTAACTGCACAAAAACATTGATGGTCCGCACGCACACTAGACAAATAAGAGGGAACGTTGAATTCAACAGTAGTAAAAACTGCATTGTGAATAGTGTGTTACCCCAGCTTCTTACCAATAAATAAATTACTTCTTAAAAGACACCCAGCACTTTGATACCTTCCAAAAATTGTACGCTCATTTAATAAAATTGTTTATTCTATCATTTATTTACAAATATACAACGCATTATATTACATTTATTTATGAACATTTTCTGGCCTGAATATAACATTTATTATCTCAAAGTGATTCACAACGCTTGAATAATAAAGTTGAGAACCTAACTGCGACACTTTCGTCGACTGCTTTGGACATTTCCAATTATCGTCACTTTGTCAAAGATGATTAATTATACATCGAGCGTCATATTTCCCTCCAAGGAAGACTTTACAAATCAACATAACTAGTTAAATATTACCCATATATATTACATTTAAACAGATAAATTTAATACAACCTTTCAAAGCAAAAGTTGTTATCAAAAGAACGAACCCAACAAAAGTTTATATTTTCGTTATAATATTACGCTCACATTTAAACTCTTGATTCTATTCCCATAAACCATTTTCTTTTGTTTTATTAATTAATTGAGTATGTAGATTTACTTAAGTAATGTCGGTAATATCAAAACGGAACAAATATATCTAGTGAATTCATAATGAAATAATTTGAATAGTTTTGTAAAAAATATCATGTGCCATTTGCATAATCATTTTCAAATTCATGACGTATTGGTGTCAGCTTTTATACCTTATATTGTCGTTATATATTTATAATAGAGTTATTCATCTAATCCAGCGATGGAAAATACAATGCACGAGAAAAAGAATATACGGCAAGAAAACAAAAATACATTTATTTTTTAAATTACGTAAAAGTTTACTGCTGGAAAAATATGAAATAATGTTGATGTATGTAATAAGTATACTATTTTATTTTTTTTAATTTATGACTATTTAAAATGCAGCAAATTAAATGTACCTTTGTAGCTCTGGTGTATAACTGAAAAGTGGTGTTTATTTCTTCTCTGGTGCTTGGTGTCGGGTTGAACGGACGATTTGGGGAAAACCAAGAGTTGTTTGTCTCCAAGCAGCCTAAGTGAACGTAACAATTCTTCACGCTGTGTGTTTCACCAACTGTAATAAGAAAAAACGATTTTCTACAGAATTAAAACAGATTTTCTACTGAAATATCAGCTCACAAGCTGAATAATTTTTAGTTGTTTGATCCTATGCATCCATAGATTGATTTTTATTTTTTATTTTTTCAATATCACCTTTGATTTTAACCCTCTATATATATTTCAATTGGATATGTTCAATGTTTAGTTTTAGAAGAATAAATACCCACCTTTTTGTCTCTAAATTCAGGAAACTAAATCATAACGGAGTTTAACTCTTAAAAAGCTTTGTGAATTTTTCGTAAGAGAAATCTTTTTTTCATCATTATGTTTTAGATTTAAATTAAACTAATCGCGTATCAAATTTACAAAAAAATCTTGTACTGCCAAAACACTTTTCCATTTTAACGAGGAAGGTCCGCGACTAAGGATTGCAATACCGGACAAATTTATTAATATCGATATTTCATATTGAATACCGATATTAAAAATATCAATACTGGTATAGCAAAAAAAGTCGAAATAAAGCAAAAGAATACGGCCAATTGGAATCAAAATACCGGGCGAGTAAATTAAAATCGGTATTTCGATATTTTATATAAAATACCGTCATTGAAAAATATACGTATGTATGTAATCATAAAATCTAGTAATAATAAACAACTAGCTGTAAGCCCGTTGCCCAGCAACGTGAGATTTTTGTTGCATTGTGTTTAATTTTATTTAGTTTAATTTTATTTAATTTAATTTTATTTCATTTCATTATCTATTAATTTGAAAATTTACGCAAACAAAATACATTTCGTAGAAGAAGAAGAAGTCTCGAGGACATCAGTACGCACACATTTGTGTAAAAGTGAAAAGCGAGTGATTATTTTATCGACTTTTAATATATAAATTTAGTATGAATAAAAAAGTGGAGACTGGAAGGTGTGAAATCGAGGACACCTTACACTCACTCAAACAAACAAACGGACCTTATCGGCTATTAATATATAGATTAAAAAGGGTTATCCCAGTGGAGGGGAACCTGCGGCCTTTCAGCAACTCTGATGCGGCCTTTTGAGTTGATCAAAATATTCACCTTGATCAAAAAATCATACGCAAGCGCTTGGAAAAAGAGGGTAATCAACCCATTATATGTTCGACAGTCGGAAAAAAGGGTGTCAACGTTTTATTTATTGCGGCCTTATGTTGAATAAGATAAATGAATGTGGCCTTTTGAAATGAAAAATTTCCCCACCCCTGGGTTATCCATTCTGGAACCTGTTAATTTTCATACATCTCTTATCAGAATTAAAATATTTCAATTTATCGCGAACAATTTTATTTAAATACGTGATGATTTTTATATATTTAAAATTCTGTTTTGGTTCATTTTCGAAATTGAAATACCGGTATTTTTGCATTAGCATCGCTATTGAAAAAAACACCATTATCACCGGGATCCCGGTTTCAGTAATACCAGTATTACTATCCCTATCCGCGACAAACTGAGCGTCACCGCCGTCTATAAAGTGTGTCAAGAAGTATGTACACGTGCAGCTTATTTTAATACCCAAATATCTTTTGTGCCACACCTGCGTCGAAGCATCGTCAATACTTTAGTATGAAAATGAACCAGAAGCGTTCTTTATGCGACGTCGGTTCGACTAGTGTGTTGCAGACTTAGCTGAACGAAATTTATGAGGTAAACATTGTATTACAAGGGGCGTAACTAAAGAGAAGGTACGCATTACATCCGATGCTCTTAAGCAGTGATTCGTACGAGGTACTTTGAGTGCTGCTTGTGGCAGGTACTCTTTCTTGCTGCACTCTGAACTTTACACTTTTTTTTTAATTTAAAAAATATATTATTAACTTATGAATTTTATAATGATTTGATTGAATTTTTATGAAGCGAGCCGATCTAAGTTTAGTTAGAAACTTCGAGCTCGCTGCGACAAGTCATCCGCATCCAAACTTATGTAACTGTTAGTAAATATTTGTGGTTTAATGTACATTTTTTTAAATGTTTAATATGTTATCTGATTTAATTTTATTAATACTGTTGAACTTGTTTATACTACAATATGACGAGTAGTAGTATGCAGTTTTCCCTCTAAGCTGAGCGCGCGCACATGCATTAGAACGGAGCGCACAAAAGTTACACCAGCTATAACACCACCAGAATAGATTAATTGTCATTATAAAAAAAATAAGCATTTCGTTAAGTAGGTCTAAATACTGTTATGTGGCGCACACAAATTTTAATTTCCTTTCAAAGTTGCACAGCCAATGTATTTTGCGCACATAACCATCAGAAAATTAGTGTGAAAATTGGTAACAATGTGCATTTTTTTAAAAAGTGATTGAAGGAGAAGCTTATAGGTTGCTGAAAAAAAAATATGATTTGTAGATTTTTTGAGTAATGACAAGGCAATATGCAAAAGAAATATTATTAAGCTGCAAATAAAAGTACATAATTCATTAAGTAGAAAATACGTAGTCAAATGATACATGGAAAATATTATATTCTCGCATGCCATATATTGTAAATAAAAAATGGTGTAGTTTCTTTTAATCAAAAAAAAATAATTTGATTTTATTATTTGAAATTTTATAGGACGCAGTACACATTAAATTTCGTGATTAACATGAAATTTAGGAAGAATCGTGTCAAACAAAACAATGCAAATTTAAAAAGTACGGTTATTGATAATGACGATAAGATTAATAACACAGATTACAAACAAGTTTGGACATTAATGATGATTTATTTTTTGGTCCGATGACAGCTGAATTTCAAATATATTAGTAGTTTTTAAAATCGCAAAACAAAATTCACTTAATTACAGGTCTTTGTTATGATGTCTGACAGTCCGGAATATTTATATTCTATCCTAAAAACGGTAGTAGAAACGGTTGGCTAATCGGCAGTCAAACTCCAGCACTATCTCTCAATCCTTACTCTCACTAACAAGCAGGTCTCTTTAAAAAAACTTACGTTGGTATAAACTCCATTAGTGGTTAATGTGCTCCACATATAATCATGTTGAATATCTACTTGGTAATAAAAAAAAGGCCACTTCGTCTTGAATTGCAGTAAGTGTAGAATTTAAAAAAAGTTACATACTTATTCTGCATTATTAAAGTAATATCTGGACCAGTTTCGCTTACGACAAGCACTATCTACTGAGCACTACCAGCAATAAGCGAAGCAGGTCCTGGTCTAAAATAAATAATGTGGAATTAGTACAAAGGTGTTTTATTTTTTAACATAACGCCTTTTTGCCAAGAATTGAAAGTGAACGCATTGAATGTGATAAATGTACAAATTCTTATTGAATGACTGAAAATTCGTTCTACAGGTGTTAGATATGAAAAGGTTTTCAAAACATATTTGCACAATGATGTGATAAAGATTGACCTATTCCAGCATTGATGTTGTAGTATTTTATTTTGAAATTCAAAGAAACTGTTAAATTAATTAATGTGCTTAAGAAAATATATTTTTTTACTATTTAACTCGACTCTTTTTTTACACGGTACGTTTTACTGAGCACTGTGTATATAAAAATCGTGTAATAAATTGAAGGTTGGCTCTCTATGTTTAAATAAACGTTTTATTTAAAAAATCGTGTAAAATACGATAATAATAAAAACCCAACAAATGAAAACTTTAAAAACTTATTCATACATATGTATTTTATTTAAGAACAAAAACATACTATTCATCGCTACTTGATAGCATACGAGAACGACCATGAGGGACTGGACGTAAATCGCCCTAATCGCTAGAAATGTTTTAACCCACCTATAAATTGTTGTTAATATCATTGTCCTTTGTTATAAAATGACGTATTATTATGAAATCAACTATTTCTTTTTGGGAATTATGCTAGAACAAATATGTCGAGTAAAAATGTAGTATTCGTTCTTTCTGTTGACCGTGTTGTGTCAAAAACGTGTTGAAAAGAAATGGGTGAATGTTTTTTTACTATATGTGTTCATTTATTTGTGATGCTAGAAAGATTTGTTATCGATTACATTTTATGTTCTTTTGTAATAGCAATATTTTTATATTTTCTCAGTGTTACAATGGCCAGTCAACATACATGATGTTATCTGTACTGACTGACTGTCAAGATCAATAATTAGCATTATCAAAACAGATGATATGGCACTGTATTTTTGTTTATTTAAATATGTTCAATTTAGTCGAAGGACGCGTCACGCTCTAGTTGTATTATATATATTAATAACAAACATTGTAAATCATTGGTGTAATGTCATCAAAAGAAATAATGAAAACAATTGAAGCCCCCCAGTACCCATCAATAAAATGATCTATGTTACATTTGGACGTTTTGAGATTATCAAATAAAACTATTTTGTTGAGAATAAATAATAAATAATTTATAATCAATATTTGTATAAGTATGTGTTTGTTTTCAGGCCTTTCTGCATCCACAGGACTGATAGAAACACTCGTTTCAAGATCAAGCTTCTATACTATGGCGCAATCATACACGATTAGGTTACGTGTGTGAACATACGTCGCCTAATCGTGGTTGACTACGCCCCAGTTTAAAGCATAATATTCTTAATTTTGACAGTTCATAGGTTTTTATTGCAAGAAGGCTTAAAAACAAGCACATTTGTATTGCCAGATCAAAAAACTAAATACATATACCAAAACAGAGATAATGTGACGTAGATTATCGCTGAATTTTTAGTTCGAAACTGTAAAAATGTATAGATCATCATTGGTGGGGAGATTTCAATCATGTATCGAACGTATTTGTAATGTGGAGCATGTGGTCTCTTAATGGGAATATTTCAAAAGAAGTTCTTTCTACGAGAATTGTTTGATACTTAGTTGCTCTCTTTTTTGAGCAGAGTAGAAGGGGAAAGAAGAATGGGACTAATACAGGACTAATGATTCAATAATCTCTCCCGCTACTCCCCGTTATTGAACGATTCGAAGGGTGAGAGGGATTAAGACGTTAAAACTTGTATTAAAAATTCACATACTTTTATTAAAAATTCGTTAAATCTATTGAAAAAAAATCTGTTCGTACTGGGACTCCCCGTGAGATCCGTCACGGAAGCGAACGAAGTTGACCGCTGCCCCACTGACCCAACAATATATATTTCAAAGAAAAATTTAAACTATGAAGCATAACTAGTCAACATTACAATAAATGTTTATCTCAATTTATCTCTACGTATACACATCAGAACACAAACACACGCGCTCTCTGCATCTCTCTGTCTCACACACAACGTACGCATTCAGCGAATTTTGACACGTGGCACCCTCACCTGGTATTTATAATATAATATGTTTTTGAGTATATAATAAGTACATACATACATAGTTTAATTATAAGATTTCTGTCTCGTGTTTTATTATTGCCAATAAAAATTATAGTCTATTAATAATTAATGTATTAAATTAAACTTTTTTAGAAAAGAGGTTACAAGTAAGGTTTCCATCCTTCTAGGATTTTCTGGATTGTCCAGGAATAGAAATTTCTGTCCAAAATCTTAGGTATGTTATGTTAAATGGTTTCTTTATGAAATAACATATTTCAGAGTTTTTAAGGAATATGTCCAGGAATTGTCTCGCTAGGAAAAGTTGGCAACCCTATAGATCAAATTACCAGTGATGGCCAGTGAGTAAACTAGTATGTATATTATATTTATGTATTATTAGCGGATCAGAAGTCAAACACTTAGACCACGACAGTGGCATCCATTTGTAAACTTCGTTTACACTATTTTGTCGGCTGTACCGAAAAATAGTTAGTTATCTAGTCATATATTGTTAATTAAATGTAAAACCATCCTCTTAAGTCAAACATTATCTTATTCACAAATATAAACAGTTCATGAACAAAATTTCATTAATAATAATAATAATAGAGTACATTTTGCATGATAGAATTTTCGAATGGCGTCCAAATTTCCATTTAATTTAATAAAAGTTGATTTCATTGTCCAATGGGCCGCGCAGTAAACGAGCACTGAAATATGTATGTTTCTTAATCTCATTGTTTTTTATAGATTCAGCGACAATTAAATTAATTGTTATTGCATTGGACCCTCGTAGGGCTCTTTCAATTGCTAACCAAAGTAACTGGCCATTAAAGCTAACTTCAGATAAAAACAAACATGGCGGAATAATTGCCGTTATAATTACCGCGTTTTGAGAAAATAAATACCTCGTTAAATAGAATAATTTAATTAATACTTGGGCATGAAATAATGTGACACAATAGTAATAACAGAACAGCTTCGGCGTTTCACAAACTTGCCGTGAACACTTACTTATCCCTCGATTTACACGATAGTTTGATTAATTAGAATGTCGAGTAATTCAAATACGTTTCTATCGAAATTATTATTGATTTGTAGCTTGGATAATGAATTTTTGAATAAAGAATATACAGTAAACTTATGACTTTCGAGGGGTCCACAAGTTAAGTTTTAATTGTCATATACTTAATTTTCTCCAAGTGAGAAATTTTACAAAACGTTTAGCATATTCTTCGCCAGAGAAAGTGGGGTATCGGGTAAATGGCCCGAAAACTATTATTACAAAGCGGAAGCTAGCTTTTACCTAGTAATAATAATTCTAATAAGTAATAATAATTAAAATGAACTTACGAAATACAATTAAGACCGCAGTAACAGCGCGAGCCAATTCTGTGGACATTTTGAAACTGAGAACAATAAATTGTATATACTTTTCTAATAAACATTCGTACCAAATGACACTGCTGTTGTCATTGTAAAAATATGTGCAATAATAATTTACGTATTTAGTCAAAATAATGTTACCGATTTGATGACGATAAGAGCCTTCGGACAATAGTTAGTAACGTCCATTTTTTATAATAATTTGTCAAACAAAAAATTTAGATCATATCCAAAATAAATACGATCAAAAAATTCTGAATAAACGTTCTGGAATTGTTGTCAACTTAAATGAAAAACCCTGATTCGATATCATACATATTGAAAAAATTGTTTCAGTAAAGAATATTTGGGTTTTTTTGTATAAAATTGTGTCTACGTTTTTATCACTCTATTCGACCCCCACAACGGGGGAAGTTAAAGGTACTATAGCAAGTGGTATCATAGTTATTTTTTAAGATATATTCTTTTATCCGTTATCATTTACCTTTTGAAATTACAGTTTTCACTAAATACCTTCTGTCGATATTCTTAATTAGGAATACCAAGACTGCGGAGTCGTTAAAAAATAAAAACGACTCCGACTCCGATTTCAAATTAAGTCACGCCTCCGATTCCGAATCTAACCCTGAAAGTTCTACTCGGCTTAAGACAATGGTAATTTGTTTTCATCCTTGAAATCAGTAGCGGCCGGTCAATGTGGCATTTGATCAATGCACCCCTTGTATATGCAGGGGCGGCTATATTTAATGAAATAATATTAAAAAAATAACATTTATACCATTCCCTCATTTTAAATTCAATACAATAAAATAAAATATTTTTTTCTAAAATATTTATTATATACAATAAATACATGAAGACTTGTATATACAAGGGGTGCATTGATCGAATACCACATTGACCGGCCACCACTGCTTGAAATGATCTTCATTATTTTCAATCTATTCCCTTCTAGTAGGTACATATTCATTATTTGGCTTAATAAAACTGTGTGTAATTACGAATTACAACTTCGTATGCGAACGGGGTTTGAATTTCTTATATCAGTATTCTATCTCATTATCTTGATAAAGAATAACAACTTCTTCCATGATTTTTTTTGATCTTTCAAAAATATAATACTATTTATTTATTAAAGAGATCAATTTTTTTGTATGGGTTCGGTTTTCTAATATTTTTTAGGCTTAGTAGCATAGAAAAAAATAGAAAACTAATTAGGAGTCGTTATTTCTGACTCTTACTACGGTAGAAACAGTCCGACTCCACAGCCCTGATGAATACACACTAAAAGCTTGCTGAGAGCGAACATGGGATATCATTACAATTCTTTATAGTCAGAATATCTCAATTTCTCTGTCGAATATTCTTGAAAACCATTGTTGTATAACCCATTTTGCATTTGGTTGATCCTTTCATTGCGTAAAATTATTTTATTTCCTACCGTCCATAAATCAAGTCCAATAGTATTATTTTTTTTTGCCGTAATTAGGATAAAATATCATATGAGAATATGTTTCAACCTGATTTTATTTTGTTTCAAACTTTCTTTTGGTTGCTATAATGAAAATTATTTGCGTTTTATACCTTTTAACGACATGAAAAATATTATCAAGTTCTTAACTGACATTTTTTGACACAAGAGCTGCTCTGTCATGCATGCAGTATAGGCATACAACTTTGGTGCTTTATTTTTAGAAAATGTTTGATGACCTGACTTGCAATCATGCCGACCCACATTCTTTATTACTAAAGTCAGCAGAAACAGCTGTCATAGCCACGATTTCCAAAGATGGAAATATAAATTCCCTCGTAAAGGAATATGGCTTCTGTAAATACACTTTGTGTGTTTAAATGCTTATAAAAGCTTTTTCTTATATTCTTGGAATATTGTTATCAAATTAGTAAAATTACCAACCCTCTCTAAGAAGATCCAATGGAATCGAAGCCCCTAATCAAAACAACTACTCATAACAGTATTTCAGTTTTGTTTTTATTATCATGACCAGCATGACCTTCACATCAATGATCTGAAATAATTATAAAATGAAACCTGCAAATGAACAAATTTAGACTTTGTACATGTAATAGCAGCCAGTGTTGCTATAAGTTAATACTATTATGATTTTCAAAAAATAAGTGCATTAAGTCCGCTTTTCTTTGATAACAGTAACGTTGCACCATAAGCAATTTATTTAAAATCATCCATTGTATTTGTGACATCTAATAGGAAATGGTGGCGGCTGTCATAGAACAAGCTTAGCGTGACACTTTCCTTTTATATGATCAGGATATGTTTCACTCATGACAAGCATTATCAACTGATAATGAATACAATATTACAGTGCTATTAGATAACACGTGAGTTGTGCCCAAGTGTTATTTTATTTTTGTTCAGTATTGTTTTACAATTCATAATGGAAAGACTTACGCTGGCACAGCGCCTACAAACTATTCAGCTGTATTACGCAAATCAGTGTTCTGCGAGGAATGTTTTTCGTGCAACATTTTGTTTAGTGACGAGGCCCATTTCTGGCTTAATGGATATGTCAATAAACAAAATTGCCGTATTTGGTTTGAAGATCAACCCGAAGAGGTTCAAGAGCTGCCACTACATCCACAATAACAACGGTTTGGTGTGGTTTATGGGCTGGTGGAATAATCGGTCCATATTTTTTTTAATGAGGCTGGCCAGAACGTAACCGTGAATGGCGCCCGTTATTTTTCCATAATAACAGACTATTTGGTGCATAAAATTCAAGCCCATAATCCCCACGACACTTGGTTTCAACAAGATGGGCGCTACTTGCCACACAGCTCGTGAAAGCATGGTTTTATTAAGAGAAAATTTCGGTGAACAAATAATTTCACGCTTCGGACCAGTGAATTGGCCGTTTAGATCTTGCGATATAACACCTCCAGACTTTTTTCTTTGGGGCTACGTAAAGTCGAAAGTCTATATAATTAAACCGACTACAATTGAGGAATTGGAGGCCAACATTACTCGCATCATTACCTAAATATCAGTCGAAATGCTCGAACGCGTCATCCAAAATTGGAACTTTCAAATGGACCATGTGAGGCGTAGGCTAACATTAAAAGAAATAATATTTTAAAAATAAATGTAGAATATGGGTCTATTTATTATATTAAAGACTATGCAATATATTTTTTTTTATAAACGTTTTTCTGTCTTTTGAAAAAAGTACCTCTTAATGAATCACCTTTATATGCCGAAAACTTAGTGGGTAGAGCAATTGACTGACAATCAATCTTTTTGATAACCAATCCATCAAGATAAGTTTGTATACTTTGAGGATCCATATGCTTTACGCTGAGGGCGAAAATGGTAACCTTAATTACAAGTCGATTCCTTTTGGTTTGTTAATAATTGAGGTGTAATTTAAAATTTAAAATTTTGTTGAATAAAATTTAAAAAATACTAATTCTCACTTATAAGTTTCGATTCAAATTGTTTTAGATGATAGAAATGATACATTACATATAACCGAAACCCAGGTTAGATCCTTGGTGGGACTAAATATTTAATATAGGGCATAACTCTTAGTGGCTTGAGCGATTGACTGACAGTCAATCCTTTTGATAACCAATCAATCAGGATAAGTATATATATTAAAAGAAACCATATGCTCTACGTTGGGGCATAAATAGTAAAAAAAACTGTAACTTTTCTTATCAGTTTATTCCTTTTTGTTTTTTACTGATTGAGATGTAATTTACTATGTAAAATTTTGTTTAATAAAGCCATAAAAAAAATAAAAAATACTTAGCCATACAATTATTTTCAGTTAACATAGTTTTAAATGATAAAAATGATACATAACATATAATTCACTTACATTAATTTATTAATAATATGCTAGAGTAAAATACCTTCTATGTGAGGACAGTGCAAACAGTGCGAACGGAATTACTCCTATGTGAGAAATAAATGTAAAATCAACGATTTTATCATCCAAAATTGAAAGTATTATAAAAAAGTTATGATATTAAAATTATAATATATTATGCGCATCTATAAAAAATGTGTAAAAAATATATCGTTTTTCTCTATTTTTTTAAACAGTTTTTTTTATTATCTCGGAATGTTGATTTAATCACATAGGAGGTATTTAGCATGCATGCGCGATTTGATATATTATTTTGGTGAGCCATAAAGAAAGCGCCAAGTCGGTGTGGTGTTCTGGCAACAAAACAATCATTCGATTCAGATTCTCAAGTGCAAACGAGTGACGCGCGACGCAAGCGTATAAACTTACTATATCTAATAAAATGCACTGAACGAATAATTTTATCCTTAATTTATAGTTTAACCGTCTTAACTTTTACATTTTACTACACGCAATTGAAAATGCTTACGAAATACCTTTAATGTCATAATTTTACATGTGAACACAAAATATGTCAGAAATAACTCAGCTGTCATGTATGAGTAAGTACCATTTATTAATTAATAAGCATTTCGATTATTTTGTTGTTGTAAACAGAGTCTCCACGTTCAGTTGTGATCATTTTGTATGTTAAACTTTGCTTCCTGAAATGTTTGTAACAATCTTAACGTTTTTATCGCACAACGCGGTTTCGAGCACCAGTTTATTCTGTGTACAAGTGTTACCAAATGTTCTACTATGTGTGTATTTAATACAAATGACATATCCGACGATACACATGTGTGAACGTTTCATTGTAGTGATTGAGGTTTGGTTTTTACGGAGACTTGAAAATTATCATGCCCAAAACAAAAAATTATGTCTGCAATATGTTCAGCATTCATAACGGCTAATTCATAAAATGTCTTAAATTTGTTATTACATGTTCTAAAAATGCTACATCCTAATTAACTAGATTGGTTTTGAAAATTATGTTAATACATTTTTAGAGAATCAATTACCTAATGTGTTTTAAAACCTCAAGTTCCTCACAGAAATAATCCACTTCATCCCCAAGTGTCGGCTAGTTAAAAATCTATTCTCATTGTATTTATCAAGAGAAATTGGTAATCATTAACACTAGAGTCTGAAACCATCTGACAGTTAATTCAGTATGACCACCGTGTCAGTGCTGCCAATACAAAAACAACTCGCTCAATAATTATTATTAAATATTATTTGTAAATATTGTACATACCTAAGAATCGTAGTTGTGTCTAATAACCGTTGGAGATATTTCAAAAATACTGCTGTCTGGGGAATGAAACAAATTCCTAAACACAAATTCATCCAAATAGGACCTGAATGAAGCCCTACTTGTGCCGAATTAGCGTTAATTTTTGTACCAGGCAGTATATGTCGAAGTATTTCTTCGTAATAATAATAATTTTTGTGTGAGTTATGTTTTTGTATTGGCAGGACTGACACAGCAGCCATACTAAATTAACTGTCAGATGGTTTCAGACTCTAGTGTTAATGATTACCGAGAAATGATTCACTGCTTTGAAGCAGCTCTGGTTTACTAGCATTGAATAATAGACTTTCGGTTTAATAATGTACAACAGCTTTTACCAGTTGAGTTAAATCTGGCTCCAAAATATATTAAATTCTTTCAAATACCTATAGTTGATTGTAGTGCTAATCGGTTATCTTAAATTTACAGGCCTGCTGGAGTTGGCACACCGGGAATACCAATCCGGTGACTACGACAGTGCTGAACACCACTGCATGCAATTATGGCGGCAAGAGAATGCAAATACAGGGGTACTGCTTTTGCTTTCATCAATACATTTCCAATGCAGGCGTCTGGACAAATCTGCTCACTTTTCAACATTGGCCATTAAACAAAATCCACTTCTTGCAGAGGCTTATAGGTATTGCTAATTTTATCTCATTTGTAATCTATAACATATCTATCAGGTGCATGAATTGAGTATTGCTATTCTTAGCTTGTTCACATTTTAAATGGTGAATGTGAGAGAGATATGAAGCCAAGCGGGCATTAGCAGAATGTGTGACCGTAGAGATCCACCGCAGGCTGATGATATCGGTCTTACCAGTTTCAAATTGTTGTTTTTTTAAACACGATGGTATATATGACACTTACATCATTTAAATAATTAGTACTAATGTATTAGAAGTCATCTGTATGCCTTGATCTCTATTTAAACTGGCCTGCCAGACTTTATTAGACTTTGAATATATGAATATAATTTTGCATAGTCGATTTATCATTTTGACATAGTTGCAGTCTTTCAATATGGTAAGAGGTTATATGACTTCAACTATTTTGAGAGTCATTTTCAACTGAATGCACATTATGTGAGTTTAATATAACGACATTCACTTATTCCTGGAGGAAACGTGAGCTTTTCCTGAACTATACATACTTTTTTTTCTTTATTTCAGTAATTTAGGAAATGTATTTAAAGAACGCGGCCAGTTACAAGAAGCCCTTGAAAACTACCGTCATGCAGTGCGCTTAAAACCCGACTTCATAGATGGCTACATAAACCTTGCAGCCGCGTTGGTGGCAGCCGGAGACATGGAGCAAGCAGTTCAAGCGTACATCACAGCTTTACAATATAACCCTGTAAGTATTCATTTAATAGATTCAACTTTTCTTCTGCAATATCTGTTCAAATAAAATAATCAACCATGAGTCAAATTGCTAGTCTGATATTTGTCATTTGTTTCTATTTCTTTTAATTACATACATCAATATTGGAAAGTCCATTCTTCAAGTTGTTAATTCAAACTTTTTAGAATTTACCATTGCGTTTTTTAAGATGTTGAAACAGGCAGTGCTCAAAACGCCAACACTCTGTATATTATCTTGTATTTTGCAAAACATTGATGATCAAACAATGAGCATCGTATCTCTATGTTAATTTAGCCCTCAATAAATTACCATCTGTCAGTCAGAATCAATGTCTTAGTGTATGTTAAGGCAATACAAATGTAAATGCTATCAGCAGTTAATATGTCACTAACACTAAAAAAAACTTTTTTCAGGAACTGTATTGTGTGCGGAGTGACTTAGGAAATCTATTAAAAGCCCTCGGGAGACTTGACGAAGCAAAGGTATGATACAATTCCAATAATATTCAATTCTTATTTCTCTATCCAAATCATTTCTTTCCATTTCCTTTTTGTATTCTTTTTCTGCTACATATTCAAAGACTCGTAGTGTCATAATTTCAGAAAGATAGGTAGGTTTGGGCCTTATCAAATAAAATACGGGTGATAAAATAGTCCTCAATATTCTTTACATATTTATATCGTAAGATTTTATTATTCAAAGTTTTCATGCAAATTATCAGCCATGTCTTATTTGATAGACTCTGTATTGAATTCAATAGAATCAAAATGACCAACAATTGCTATCTAATTTGCTCAGTACAAGTTCTTTTTCTTATCTGGATAAGAAATTGTTTACTTTTATAAACATTCAATTGCCATGTATAGTCCATCTAATGTAAATCATGGATTACTTAATAAAACAAAAATATTAATTCGTCAATTTCTACACTGTGATTGAAGATCTATTATGGACGTTATTTTGATTCTGTTGAATATTTACTTAATGTTATTTGGCGTAAAATTCTGTTGCGTAAATTATTGAATGCCAAATTGATTTGATATTGCAAATCAATTTTTCACAGTACTTTTTATCTTTGAATTATTCAGTAACAAAACATGCGTAGACTTTAATACCGGAAGATAAAAATTATCATTTGATTTTTGAATAGATAATTGCGAGAGAAAATCAAACAAGTCATTTACTGCGCACATCAACTTTCTCTTCGGAATAATTATATGTTTACATCATTTAATTATTGGACGTTTCATATTTCATTCATTTATTGAATATAACTATCAGAATAAATGTATTGTGATATTTTAGGAGCTGTCAAAACATAACATTTCTAATATTTAATTTTCTATAAAATAGTGAAATCTTAATTTCATTCATCATTTCATTACAGGTTAAAGCGTTGTTAAAAATGATGTCTGCTGAAGTTAGTTGTGTTGGTTTTGTTTTATAAGCAATGATAATTTTTTTCTTCACATTATAAACAATCAGTAAATTTTACTCACTGAAGCGTAATTTGTCTTTATTTTCAGGTTTTAGTACACTGAAGGATATTTTTATAGTTTTTTTTTGTGATGATAGCCATAACTCATTGTCATTTATTCAAATAATATCGTAATTATTATTTGTAAACCTAACAGTGGCGGTTCCTGAACTAAAATCTTGGGTGGGCTAGAGGAAAGTTTAGCATTGTATACTATTTACGAAATTGCGTATTTTTCCACTTCACCTTGTACATTAATCTACAAGCAAATAAACAAATATTACGAAACTACTGCAAAGCATAAATTACTATATAATAAAATCAATGCTAATGTAAGTAAGAAATAATAAAATAATAACCTTAAATTCGTCTCTTTCAAAGTGAAATAACAAGTACAAAAAGCAATACAGAGCTGTCACTAAGAGTCAATACCTGTCACTTTCATACAATATAACGATATTGGTATTTGTGTTTGAATGTATTGGCCATGGGCAGATTCAATTTAGCCCCCAACGAATGACAGAAGCTTGATAATTTGAAGCACAGTGTGAGTTTAGATGACATTTCCGTACATACAAATACAAAAAAAAAACTAATCATGCTTGATTGCGCCCCAGTGTAAAGAAAGATATATATTATCTCTGGAAAGATCGCAGGCTTGAAAGATCTAGCCATAATATTGTAATACAAAACACTATCGATCAATATTATTGCAGGTAGACATAGCATTGTCTTATATTGACAGGAAAATCAAAACAAAGATATTATATTCATTTGGGAAAGGTTAGTTTCGCTTATAAATGTATTTATTTTGTTCAGCGGCCGAATTGCTGTTCATTTTTATTCAGCCATCTAAAGTTTTGGGTGAAAAATGCAGGTCGGGCTTAGCCCACCTAGCCCAGTACCTAGAACCGCCACTGAAACCTAAACTTTTCTTATTTATGAAAAACAACTGTGAAAATATCCATGACGTTGACTTAACGCTTGCCATCCATATATAAGAGATTTAAATATTATTTGTCTACCAAATATTTCTGAAAAAGTTAATAGACGTCAATATTTTTATAGCCACATGAACTGTTAATAATTCAATGAAATTATTAACTCGATAGTAATATGCACATAACTCGTGTTGTATAAATGTTGTTTAACTCGACTATATATTTAAACTGTATTTATTACACCATCCTACCTGCAAAATCCAAAGCCATAGAAATAGATTGCTACATATTATATTTTAAATAAGTACAATATTTCTTGAACGTATACAGAAACTTAAAACGTGTAACGTATATTAGATTTACCAAGAATAAACTGCAAATTATTGCATTATGTGCAAGGAATAATATTAGTTATAGTTTACAAGGAGTAACACAGTCCTGTTATACACCTGTTAAAATTATTTAACCAGTAATCGGACAATCAATAATCTTGACATCACAAAATAAAATGTCTATACATTATAGTTTGATATAGATTAACAGACAAATCTTGCTTTTATTTCATTATCGGGATAGTTAATTGTTCTCAATGACATATGTTTACATAGAAACAATCAAAGTTATCAATGATCTTTTCATATAACTATAATTAAATACACTCGAGAGCTCGTGTGAGACTTATGTAATGCATTTCTCTCCCATAAGAGGTTTGAAGTTCATATAAAGGTTGTGTTCCAAAAAAATATAGACGTTTAATTAATTATATCCTTTATTTTCTTCAATAAACAATTCATATTAAAAAAAAACACTCCCTTTTAAATAATATCTCCATCTCTTGTCATTTGAAATGCTATTGCTTAGACTTCGTTTTGAGATTGGTTGTATAAATGTTATCATAAGTGGAAGACCCAGGAATTCACTATAATTTAACCTTTAAAAACTCGTTGATAAGCAATTTTTTGTTTGTGGCCTAGCACTTTTGTAATTCTCTCTCGAATTTTCAACATCTTTTCATTGTAGAATCATTTACTAAAATTGATGGCCGTTCAAATCTTGCGCTTAGTATTTTTATTTCATTCTAAAACTACACTGATATTTAAACCTTTGTCTTAAAAGTACTGTGTTATACGAGGCACAAGTGTTGAATGTATATTTCATTAAATAAACTCATATAATACTGCAGATAACATTGAAAGATATCAAATTTGGGGTTTTGTGTTTTTTAAAATGTAGTATTATTGTATTTTATTACCAATTTAGGATTCATCGAACTGAGGATCTGGGAGACCCGAGTATTTATCTTTTATTATTATTTATTTTGAACAGGATCAAGAATCTGAAACGAAAAATGCTTATTCAAACGATGCCTCCCATACTCTTTTGTTATTTTATTTTAACGTAATTGCTGTTGTAATTGTAGTATATGTCTAAATTCTATATCTTTCTTCGTTGGATTTAAATAAAAATTTTTGCTATTGATTTCACAAACATTAACCTCTTCCCGGTCACGCCCGAGTATACTCGGGTATTGAAAGTCGTCAAAATGTACACCACAAGAAAACTGACAAATTCCACAAAAAAAAACAATGAATTCTTTTACTAAATATGCATGTTTTATAAATATAATACATGTGTTTGATGTTAAGCATAATAAGAAATATGTAATCTTTTTAGAACATCTGCTTAAATCAATTTTACCGGCAAGTGGTTAAAGAACTCCATATGGAAGAACAGATATAGAATTAAGAAAATAAATGCCCACCTTCTTTCTGAAATTATTGATTGCCATTCTTTGACATTATAATTTGTATATTACTATCATTTTAATTATTTTGTTAGGCGTTACCGCTACATTTCTTTTTTATTTTTTTATGATTATCATTGAAAACCATTTTTTTATGCGATCTTTCCCCTTTTTTATAAATATTATTTCTTATAATGTGTTTCAATTCATAGCATTTATTTTACCTATATAAAACTATAGTTTACATTCATATTTTTTCAATATTAAAATTATTGTCTTTTTATTTAAATAAACTTAGTTATCTTTGTGCAGATATTATTTTAAGAAAACCACAGAGTAATAATTGCACTTGCTTGTGTAGCTAGTTCAGTGGTTTAATACTGTGGTTTACTAGTAGAGTCCTAGACCAACAGTTCTGTAAAATATGAAAGGCTTCATATTTAAAAATCGTAGAATTTTATTATAAAAATACCTAATTGTTAATTTCTACTTGAAATTTGGATATTAATATATATCGAAAATTTACACAGAACGTAAACACTTCTTATTAATAGTGGATCTAATAGAGAATTCTTGACACTAGAATTCTTAACATATAGATAATATATTTTTTTATTTATTTCTCAAAATCCTTTCAGATTCGAGAATATCAAATAAAAATCATTTCCATCTGTGAATATTTTATACTCTGTTTAACTTGTTTTTCTAATGTGTTAATACAATAATTTTACAAAGTAAACGTCTAGGTCAGGGATGGCAAATATGATTTGTTCCGTGTGCCCGAAATACAGTATTGTTCATTTCAACCATTCTCATGTGTCTATCAATGTCATTTTGTTTTTATACTTATCTCTTTGTTGATTCACGGCTTTGATCTAAGGTGTCAATCAAAATCAAACATATTTAACTCGTCATCATACAAAAATAGGGTTTCTGTAAACATACGTCTTTGTTTTTGTTGTATGCATTTTAAAACTGAAAAGGTGTCAAATGCAATAGTACTAGCACATTAAATTGTTATGTAATAATAATGTTATTTTTTTCAAATAAAGAGGATCTGTACGTTTCATATTCCTTCAAATTGTTCTTGGGCATGCATAATTGAAACTCGCAAATCGTTTTTATTTATTTTTATATAGTATTCAGCGATATTTTAAAAAATCCACTAAAAGAAAGATAGTCAATAGTGATCAATCAGAGACGTTATATTTTTATTAGTGTAAACTAATAATGTTTTATTTCTTGGTAGTAAGCTGCGTGGTGACTACATGCTCAACATAGTGATCGGATATACGCCAAAGGAAGAGAAAACTACAAACCTCAATTGTGACCATCTTTATAGTCATTCGGGGTGTAAAACATTCAATATAATATATTTCACAAAAGTAAAACTTCAATGGTAACTACATTACCCGGTTTTAATAATTCATGATGAATCATTAGATGTGCATCACACCAAATCCATTCAAGTTTTTTAAAATGTTGACCTCTGCTTAGAGGTTGAAATGGATGTTTTATTTGTAGAAAGTCATAGTCATTTATGGCATATATTGTTGTAAACGATCGACTGCTCCCCAGTTACGATTTGATGTAAAAAAGGACGAATCCTTTGACAATTCATGCTGTGTCTAAATACTCAATATATTCAATCGGTAATTACTATGGACGTGAGGCTGGTTTTGCGATAATTCTGCAATGGTTAACCGAGTATCTGATACAACCTGGGATTTCAATACGTAATCGAAGTTTGAGGGTGGTCTTGATTTAGGTGCATCTCCTAAATTCCTGTTGCCCAATTTAAATTTTCAAAACCACAATTGATTTATGCGTACTGCTCATGCTTTACCATTAATTTCAGTATTTATTTAAACGGCCTTGATGGCATTTAAGCTTTGATTTAATACAAAACATACCAGATATTATAATATAATTTTTTCATTATGTAATCAATTTACATTCATGTTTTTTCAACATGAAAAAAAATTAAATTGCATTTGTCATATATCAAAAAATGTTAAACTACTTTCAGGATGAGTTTCAAGGATTTGTTGACTCGTGTAATAATAAAGAAACAAATCTGGTAAAAATCAAATAAAAAAAACACTTTACGGTTATCAATCGTAAAATAAACCCCTTACTGGTTTATAAATAAATAACTTATTTTATTGCAAGTTAAATAAGTACCTTATATACTTTTATCATTTCTTCATCTATCAGTGTAATCATTGTTTCAGTCATATAAAATTCAATAACATACAACCTCCTTGATAAATTGTATTTTTAATCATTTCTACAGTATCAAAAAAAAAACATTTCTAATTTCATTTTATTTTTATAATATCAGAGATTAGATGTTTGGAGAGTCTCCATCTTGGCATAACCTGCATTTTGATTCAATCGTTTGGACAATGGACGCCACCCGGTCATTCTGCTTTCGGAAAGGTAAAGTAGAATGCTTCCCTGTCCCAACCCCCAAACATAATGGGTTCCAGATGTTACCATAAGACACCAAGAGATTTAACAACTTTTCGCATTGTTTTTAGTTCAAGATTTCTTTCTATGGATGCGGTTATTTATGTCAATCACACGTATGCGTAGACTTTTTGAATTACCCAAACAGGCAAGAGTAGACCTTTAAGACCAAATATTTTTTTATATTGGGTATATCAGTTGCGTATATATACAAATAGTTTATTTTCAATTAGTATTCTATCAGCTCATCTTTTGTTTATAATTTGAAATGTGTTTACTCTTGACCGTTTGTTTGTTACACAAGCTTTTTGGCGTAGAATACAGCTTTTTTTTTATTATTTTCAGGAAAAATAGTTGCAGCCGTCTGTGTTGGATATGTTTTGATTATTTTCACTGTGTTAGAGATTCTTCCAGATTTGGGGCATTACTATTATATTTTTTTATTTTAAAAGTTTACTGGTGGCAACTTTTTGTAATGTATAATATACCTGTAAACATTATTATTTATAAACTAAGGCGTAGATTTCATTAAGCGTATCTTATGTGACACAAGATAATACTCAGCGGACGATATATTTATTATTTTACATAAAACAAATGTGCAGGCAGCTATAATCTACAAATCAAACGATATTGTATTTTATATCGAAACACTGCGAATTTATCAATCGTAACAGAATATTAAAGGTAAATTCACTGTGCTTAAATATTTTTTTTTTTGAATGGCGATTGTTTTAGTTCTGTGAGTTGATAAACAAAATATTCAAATATGCTGTTACTTAAATCAAGAATGTCTTTGTAAAAATATGTCTTCTAATTTTCATTGTACATATTTGCAAATAAAATACGATAATTTACCAACAATACCTGTGTAATTGGCATACTTTAGGCATACAATTTAATAGTTACCACATGTTTTCTCCAACAAATCATCGGTTATACTTGCAAACTATGTTCGAGAACATTGTACAGAAACGAATTGACAGTGAATAAAACAAATTTAATTTTATAATTTTTATTGATTTTGGTATGATTAACCCTTTGGGTAGTGAGTTTTTTTTTTTTTTGCTAAATTAAATTTTTTCGTACATTTTTAATATTTGTAAAATTGCAAATCAATCTGGGAAGAATATTGCTTATTATTTCAAGAAGTAAATATTGTTTTTGAATTTTAAAACACAATTAAAATTGTAAAGTAAACTAATACATTATTACTTTTAAATAATTCTCTCGAAGCTTCAAATTTGGGACTTGGTCTTTTTTGCTTTCATCTGTGGGCATGTGGCGCTCTTGTGATGTTGATTTTGATGTATAATTTAAATCAATAATAAGCCAAAAGTATGCATAAGCAACTGAACTTGTAGTATTCAAAGTAAAAAAATATTAAAAGTATTGCTGATTTTATATCAAATCCATTAGTTGTGTGTTGCTCATGTAAAATAAAGAAACATATTTGAACAAATCATTTATTGATTTCATCCGTTAAGTATTATCTAAGTGTTCACTTGTGTATTAATTTATGTTATGTGTAAAATATGCGTAGTTATCTATATATATATATATATGTTTCGGCCATTGTCCTCCACTGCAATGGCGGCTGTTAAATGTTTACTTTTGTTATTCAGGCGTGCTATCTAAAGGCAATAGAAACAAGACCGGATTTCGCTGTAGCTTGGAGTAACTTGGGTTGCGTTTTTAATTCGCAAATTGAAATATGGCTAGCAATACATCATTTTGAAAAGGCTGTGGCCCTGGATCCGAATTTCCTGGACGCCTATATCAACCTCGGAAATGTGCTGAAGGAGGCCAGGATATTCGATCGGTGAGTTAATTTTTATTATTGTATATCTGTTTTGCACACTCTTAATCTGATAGAAGATTGTTGTATATATTTATGTTGAAAATAGGATCGAGGTGCAATGGAGGTATAAAGTAACCCCAGACAAATTTGCGTAATACAGTTAATTCTCTTGTTATGCGGTAGATGTGTTCCACGATACATCGCATAAAAAAGACTTAACTTTCGTAGAAAAAGTGGGGATACGTTCCATGCGTTCTTAAATCTGCATAACTTTGAAATGGCTAGTTAAAATATACCCAGAATTGCCGTGAAAAGATTACTTAACCGGATCTCTGCCGCAAGCGAGTTTATTCGCTCTACAATTCCGTGTTAAAGGGGCCGTCCATACAAAATGAGCGAATTAATACGCTCTACGTCATACTTGATTTACAAGACACCAGTACCTCTCTTAACCGGTTCTCTGCCACGGACGTGTTAATACGCCATACAATGTCGTGCTCGTAGGGCCGGCCATATTAAATGTGCGTGTTTACACGCAGTATTTGAGACACGGTTTAAAGACCACAAGAAACGTATTTAATAATTTTAAAATATCATGCATATAGTGACATCTCTTGCAATCATAGTATGATACTTAAACTTTAAAGATATTGTTTTTTAATCTATAATACATCGATTTTTAAAAAAAGCTTTTTTGTTGTGTTTAAATGTGTTGCTAGCAGGGCTAAGCGAATATGGCGGTAATTTTCGTTTTTGAAACATTTTTGGATAAATGATGGCGGAAATGACCCATCATACGGTAAGTGTTTGTAATTTACTATTATTATATGTCCAAAAAGTACATATTTATTAGGTTTTTTTTTTAAAGAAAATCACGGCCCTCCGTGCACGGCCATATTAATACCGCACGGCACAGATCAGGTTAAAAATATTTATTATTATTGCTGAAACTTAAATGCGCTTTCAGAATTTGGATCATTTAGAATGAAATGGTTTTCTAATTTACTGCATAGTTGGAGACTTTCTTGAATTATTTTCGCAGTTAGGGGAACTTGAATTTCTTCCAATTAGTCATTGTTTTCTGGTTCTTTGTCAATAGTTAAATTTAAATTAATAACATCATCATCACTTATAGCATTATCCATAAGTAATCGATCAATATCATTTTTGCTAACGGTATCAAACCCTTCCCCCATGCACCCCATAGGAACCCGAAGGTTAAAGAAAGAAATATATCGTCGGTATACTGTCAGAAAACGATATGTCAAAATTTCGGTGTTTTCAGTTATGAATTTAGAATGCTAGATTTTAACACGCTCTATCGTCCGGGAAAAAAAAGCTCACTTTTATAATAGTTAACATTGATTTATTTCAATATATAAGTCAATTTCGTTGATAGTTATTACTGGAAAAAACTTTTAAATAAGTTTTACATATAGACAGATACCCAAAGACGACTAGATAACTAAACGTAAAATATTTCAGTCAATTGTTGTTGATTCATTTGACTTATTGCCAACGGCCATGTTACATTTCAGTTCGCTTCAAGTTGTCAAGCAGTTAAATGGTAGTGTTTGAATTCTACAAATGTATACTGAAAAATATAAGTTTTTAAACATCACGCGTGATATCAACTCAGACTAACTTTAAACTTTACCATCTCGCTCCCTATTCAAAGCAAATAGTCACTGCACGCTGCCTCTAAGAGTCCCCGCTTCGCACCAATCTTGCCACGCCAGGAGCCCGCTGTTAAACTGAGTTCATGAGTTGAGACGAGCAGGACTATTTTTCTTTACTCTCGTGCAGCACTCTTTTTTGAAAACTTATTTTTTCACGTACCGACCGAAAATTAGGTGTTGACTTTGCTTATGTAAAATATCTACATTATCTACCATACTGGCAGAAGTTAATAGTAATTGATTGAGAGTAAACAAATGAATAGCTATTTGTAAACAGCAAATGAAAACTTGAATTTGAGAAGAAGCCCTTTGCCTCAATATTTTATGTGACATTGATAAATTATCATCTCAAAATCTCGAATGGATTTATGCCAATCCGTCACAAATAAAGTTATGAATGCACTTATTCTGAACAATGAATTGATATCCATAAATCTCACTGTGCACATTTTTGTCAATTTTGCTACTTGCCAACTTCTATCGGTACAGTGACGATATTTTATTTGATGTCTCTAGATACAGTCGTTAGTCTTAGTTTTGTTAAACTGATAACAGCTGTAGACTAACAACTAAGCTATTTATAATGTAATGCTATCAAGATTTACTTGGGTTAATATAAATACCCCATTCCTCTACTGTAATCGCTAAACATTGCTCTAGCCTTCTCGCACACCTCAGTGGGTGTAACATCAGTAGTTAAATTAATCATCGCTAAATGATCAGTATATTTAATTTCTTTTTGTTTTTGTATACTCTGAATTTTTGTAAATTTCACGGTCTTTGCGTTTTTTGTTTTATTTTAATTGATGATCATTGCCATGCAGTGGTTCTCAATCTACCGACTCGAGTTGATGTTTCGTTTCATGTCAATATTATTTATCAGAGTGAATAAATCTTAATTTGATGTTGGCCTTGCCATGAATTCTGACTGCTATAGTGAAACTATCATCACTTTAACACACGTGCCAACATCTTGCTATGTTATATTAATTGTATATTCAAGTGCTCAATTCCTTCTACTATGTTTCTTTTTATTATAGAAAACATTAACCGTTGAATGTGAACTTTATACAGTAATACAATGAGGTCATTTTCTCCTAACTTTTGTTCTTTAAATCTATTTTAAACATACACCTACCTATCTCTCGATTTACATGGTACTTTTTTTACACGGTTTAAAAAAGTTAACTTGAAAATTTTAATTCTTCATATTCGTAAGTAAAAAACGAGTACATCATTTTTAATTACGTGTTTTATATCTTGAATAATATTTGTAGCCTTATTATGTCGAAAGAAGTAAAAAGAAAAGTTATTTCGTTAGCAAAAAAATAAAAATATTTGATCTTTTATAAAATGGAGAAAGAGTAATAGATGTTGCTAGATTATATAGCATGAATGAAGCTACAATAAGACCATTAGAAAAAATGAAAACTCAATTAGAAAAAGTGTAGCAGCTGGCTCTACGAGTGCGAGCACAACTTCATATATCAGAGATATTGCAATGGAAAACATGGAGAAGGCATTAATGATTTGGATAGAGGACCAAACTCAAAAACGGATGCCAATTGATACCAATGCTATTACAAATAAAGCATTGCGGATTTATGAAGAAATTAAATAGAAGATACCATCCTCTTCTTCATCTGAAAAGAAGCATACTTTCACAGCAAGTCATCAAGTCAAGTCACAGTGATTTGTGATGGTGATGAATGATAAAAACTCCACCAACCGTTGCAATATTTTTTTAATGAATCTTTTGGATTTCATTTTTTTTGTTACTCTATAAACTTAACCTGTATTTAATTAATAAAATAATACATATTTTTATACTTTTTAATATTTTTTTAAATATTTTATGCGTTTTTCGTGTACTTTTCGATTTACACAGTTTTACATTTAAAAATATACAAATTCGATTTACACGTTTTTCTCAGGAACCTTTCTACCGTGTAAATCAAGGGATAGGTTTACTTGCAATCTGCATACTTAGTGTATTGTAAAATTCATTATATTAATTGATTTGGCATTTACTTGGTAGAACTCCATTTATAACAGATTAAAATAACAAAGTATTTTAGCTCTACAGTTTTTAATAATTTTATTCGTTGATAGCTATTTCGGCTTGCGCCATCGTCAGAACTATGTACTGACGAACTATGTATGAGAACTAGTTCTGACGATGGCGCAAGCCGAAATAGCTATCAACGAATAAAATTATTAAAAACTGTAGAGCTAAAATACTTTGTTATTTTAATCTGTTAAAATTCATTATTTCAAACTAAAATATTGTTATTCTTCTATAAAGATAAACTTGTTTTGAATTGGTTTTATTTAATTACTGCCTGGGTCGTCCTGGAATTTAGATCCTACAAGTTACGTATTTTCTCTTACGGTACACATTATCCAATATTTTTATCATCGTTAAGTATTGGCTTTCAATGTGGGTAACTATGTCGCTCCCATTTTTCAATTTCTCGATGAGGATTTCAAACCCTTTTTCATCGCACTGAAATGCAGAGAGTCAACCACTCAAACATGTTAATTAGTAAAAATGCAACAACTTTAAATCTATGTACAGAATTTATAACATATTATAAAAATTCTAAAATTCCTTCAAATGATTTGATGATTAGTCTTGCTTAACGAGAGCATTTTAATTAAGAAAAAACTTCTGAAACTGCTTGCTTATTTAGTGAAATTATTTTTGATTTATTGCAGTTATTAGTATACAAATGTCTCGGGTTGTATTTTATAGTTTCATTTCTCACAGTATTAACGGCAGATATAAATTATTAAATGTAAAAAAATTCGAAATAAACTTCAGTCAAATGTTTAAGAATCATCCTTACAACTCACACAGCATTTTTGAAAGTCCTCTCACAACTTAGATCTTGGCAAAGATTCAAATACAGAGATCCAGTCATTTTCAATCTATGGTTTGTGGCCCAAATAGGGTAATTTTTATTTAAATTTAAAATTAATATTTTTTTAAAATAAAAAAATATTTGGCATTACAGTCAATCAATGCCAATGCGCCAAATATTTTCAAGTTGAAAGATCGTACGAGAAAAACTCTGAGAATTTATTGTAAGTCACTCGAAATCAACTCAAGGTAAATTGACATCACAAAACACCCATGTCTTAAGTCTCAAATTTAAATTTGACATTGACCTCACCGGGAATCGAACCCAGACCCGTCTGGTCGGTAGAGCAAGCTCTTAGCAACTAGACCACACCGGGCGACAATCACCCATTCCGCCCGTCCAGTAGAATCAAATGCGTTTCTTCCACTGCATCTTTGTGCAATCAACTCTCATCTGTAACATTGATATTATGTTTGTTTTATTGAAAAAATATCGTCTGTAGTCAGGAAAAGGTCCCTCAGTTTATTTGAAAACAGTCAACTTTCGATAATTACAATCTATAAGACTTACTTATCTAGAGATCTGCATGGGCCCGGCTCAGGTGGGTAAGGTTGATCGAGATCCAGGCCTGGTAAGGATTTTTTTTTTCAAAAAAATATTTCATGAGGCAATAATATTCATAAAAAAAAAATATTGGGTTTTTTTCTGTTCGAAAAATATAAATCTATGCTTCGGGTCGGGTTCGGGTAACAAGTGTGGCATTAAGACTTGGGGTCCAGGCTGGGACGGGCTAACTTTATCAAATTTCGACCCGTGCAGACCTCTACGACACCCACAGTCTCATAAACTTATTTTTCAAAAATTTCATTGATTCCTGTTCAAAGACATGGATGTCTTAAATTACTCTCTTCGAAAAAGAGTTTGAGCAGCTGAGCTTACAATCAGTTCTCGTAGAAAAACTTCTGTATTTAAATAAACTCCATAAAAAGTCAATATGCTCTACATTTGGAGCCGACATACATACATGTATGTTACACACCAAATTGTTTTCCATGTTGACTATCCCTGGTCGTTTGGCCTTTGAAATCCGTTGACATCCGTGTAAAGTAAAATATTTGGGAAAAAAATTCTCCGAGGTTGCCAGATGCGAACTTTTACGACGTCGAATAATGTGAATCCCCAGTGTCAAAGACGTCACCGTGGAAATTAAGTATCTGCCACAAACTGGCGTGCCGCAATATAAAAATGTTGATCATGACTTCGCTTGCATGCGACTTCAAAGGGATTATATCAGCAAAATCTTTTGAACGTCAGACGTATTACGCACATTGAATTCTTTATGAACTAAATTATGAAAATGAGAGATACCCTCATCTCGTATTAGCAGATTCAGTCTTTCAATCTAATTAATTTGCCTCTACTATATTTTTAATTTATTATTTAATTTTCTCAAGCAAGTCTACTGTACTATCTGTCCCAACTTATTAAGCGCGGTCACCACACCAACCTACAATTTAATAATGTCTAAAAAAAGAAATATAATTCAGTGTAATTTTGTCTTAATATAAAAATTCAAATCGGTGTTTCTATCTGTATTGCATTTTCTTTTTTTTAACCAATGTCGAATTATAATGTGAATAAGCATATTTCATCCTAGTGGAGGTATCTCAACAGAAGTTTTTCTACGATAACTGTTTGTTACTCAATCGCACGACCTCTCACTTTCGAAGAGATTAGTAGAGATAGAAAGATAAGGAAGAACAAACTCGCTAAACGGAAGGGTAGTAGCAAAGCCCCCTATAGTGAAAACCATGCTATGGAGCTGAAAACAGGTACTTTTTTCAGATAAGCGGGCCGGCGTCATAATTTTCAAAGTAATATCACATCATTATGAAGCCATTTGTTTCTGATATATTGTAGGAAATATATATTTTTCAAAATAAGAAAAAATCACATTTTCTTAGGTTTTTGAAGAAAAATCTCGGAGAACAAAAGCAAACAAAGAAGGCAAATCATTTTATTAAAATTATTTTTTTTACAATATTTCAATACAGAATATGAGGTTGGATAGTTCATTAAAAAAATCAACGTCATTATTGGGATTTTAATCAATTAATAATTATCTCAAAATTTATTTGTGCATACTGGTTCGTTACTCAATCTTTCCATAGGATTTCTCAAGTCATATCAGTAATCAAAAATCAGTAAGTCAAACTAGGGTAGCACATTTCACTTCATTATTCTTTAAATATTATTATTGATTAAATCATCATTTACATGGTATATTGCCATTATTATATGATAAGACGCAGCATTTATTTCATAACATCACAAAAGGCGTCAAAATCGTACATAATATAATATGGATTCCGCTTGTTACTGTTGTTTTATGTTATTTATAATCAATATTTTATATAACTGTGATATTTAATAGTGGGAAGTTAAATTTTATTTGTTTTACCACACATCGCATTTCTTGCCATTCGCTATATTTCTTACAATCATTCCTTAATTTGCATATATGATCCTTCCGATGTATCGTAAATTGTAAATTAATAACACCAAAGAATCACAGAATATCCATACAAGACATCTTTCAAACATACATGTTATATTCAACGAAAAATAAGCTCATAAATTGGAATTTAGGGTTGATCTACGTATAGCCGCCATACAATTTGTTAGGAGCGGCTGGGATTTAACGGCCCGGTCTTTTTTGCTGTTTTTTTCTACGACACTGCTTGGAACTTAAGACTGCTATGGTAGTAGGCAATTTTAAACATTAAAAACACCCATGCCTTTGAACAGAAATCGATTGAAAGAATGCTGTTCGTACTGGGATCTGTCACGCAAGCCAACGACGTTGATCACTGCGCCATAAACCAGACAACTATATATATTTAAATATAACATAAAATATATCGGAACTGATAATTATAAATCATTGACTTGCAAAAAGCGCTCTGAAAGTTTTTTTTATGTTATGAGTAAATGACGAACCTGATATTAAATGTATTATTTTTTGGAATTGCTGTATATTTGTTAACAACTGTAATATGACCATTTGATTTGTATGCAAAAGTTTGATTTTTTCTTTTGAAGTTCAGTTCTCAAAATGGATTTTTGCAAATGGCCCAAATTTTCTAAATGATTTCCTCAACAGATGAAATTTGAAACTCACCTGCGTCAGTAAATTGAATTTAAACTAATGAAAAATAAAGTGCTAGTTTTCATGATGACGTTTTTTACACCTCCGTGATTCAGTAACACTCTCGTCCTACTCAAGTGTAGCGATAAAAGACTCGAATCTCCGAATGTTTTCAATCGCTATTCGATGTAGGTTATCGACGTTATGAACCGAGTTTAATGCTAACGCGACTGTCACTAGGGTATCCCTTTTTCCAATCCCGGGATCCCGTCCAATTTTCTAATCCCGAAATCCCGTGACTGACATGATCGCGATCCCAGGATTTCGAGTTTGAGAAATCTTGAGCAAATCCCGAAAACTGATAGGATTTTGGAAAATAAAAACCCGACTCTCGGAGATAAGCATTGGAAAAAGTATAGCTAATCCCAATCCCGGGATTGAAAATTAATCAATCCTGAAATCCCGGGATTGGAAAAAGGCTCTGGGATAGGATACCCTATCTGTCACTACATTCGTATACAATGTACTCTTAGGAAACATAACATTTCCATTTCAAACAGAAAGTGGGTGTGTCGAAGTAAAAAATTAAACCGGCGACTAAATTAATTTTTATGATTCCCCATAAACTGTTTATATAAATATTATTACAATCAAAACAAATCATAGCCTTGATGTTCCTTGGGTAAATAATTAACTTACTGTAGCATAAACAGAAATGTTAAAAAAACATCAATAGCGAACAAATATTTATATAACCCATCAAACAACATAAATAATGAACACTCTTTACGTAGGTATATTTACTCAATTATTTTTTATGTAATTTTTTTGAAATTTATTTATAATTTTGTTTACAAAGTCTCTTACTCTGTCATGCATCGTAATAGATTCTTTCGAAATTACAATTTTAAAAATTAATCGTAAACAACGCGCGTAAGTGCACCGTTGATGCTTGAAATGCCACAAGTATAAAGCTAAATAAATACATTATCAAAATATGTACATACACACATTTAATGTACAAATTCAGAGTGAAATACATGTATCGTTTTGTATTATAATAGTCAGGTTATAAGGTCGAGAACTGGAGTTATGGTATTTAAAAAAAATATCTTTATGATATCGACTTTGGAAAGAAAAAAGGACGTAACGTGTTTTGATGATTTTGGGTCATATGCAAATTATGAATTATACACAACCTTGAAGTGCACGGAGACCTCTCAACTGGTGTTTAATTGACATAATCTAATATTAATTAAAGAAATTGTCTAGGAAAACTTTTTATTTCAGTAATTTTTCTTGGTTTTAATTTTTTACAAGGTCGTCTTTTTTCAAACTTTAATTCTAAATTTAGATACTAATTCGGCATTTGCGGCTTGCATCCTTTTGATTGAACTTGTATCAACTTTGATACATTGTGATTATCAACAAAAAAAATCTGTTTTGAAAAAAATGTGGGTTACGTCCTTTTTCCTTTCCACAGTCGATATTAATTAAATTAGATGAATAAACTATGTAAAGCATATATGTAGATTCGTGCCCTTACGATTGTTACGTAGCTACAAAATATAACATCAGCTGTGGCTATTGTTTATTATTTTAAATATGTAAACAGTGAATGTATTTGATGTTAACACTCGAATACCGAAACGTCAGAAAAATTGACCCCAGGCAAATTTGCGTAATTTTCTTTTGCATTGATTGTAAATTAGAATAAATTTGTATTTAACAAACGTTTGAAATAAGAATTTTTTTAAATGCGAATGCACACCATATGAACCCGAAGGTTAATTTGACATTGAATACAATTTGATTAACATTTTTTTTAAAATTTAACTTGTAACCGGTGGATTTTGGATCATCCGCAGAAGGGGATGGCGTTGCATTCATTATTTGGACACGAAAAATCATTATCAGATTGGAAAATTGTAAAACAAATCCTTGTGTATATTGATACGTTGGCCAAACGTAAGGCAACTAAAAGTGAATCGTAATGGATGTGTTCCTAGTGTTGAAAAATGTCAATCGCTGCTGGTTGAAACGGGAATATCAAAAACGTTATTTAGAAGAAAAAAAATGTATATATACGGTTTCAGTTTTATTTCAGTTTCAGTTTCATTAAGAATCGAAAATTATTTTCCGTTCACATCACTGCATCTGCGCAATTGTCATTACGTACACCAGCTACAGTGTTGCATGATAAAACGCGGAACAAATATCACTGCCAACTTTCCGAACAGATGGACCTGGGTCCACAGAATAATTCATACAAAACATCACCACATACGTAGAATAATAAAAACGTTCGGTTATATACCAGTGGCGTACGGTGGGTGTTGATGTAGGGTGTGAAGTAAATGACATATTTTTTAAAAAAAAGACGATTTTTTTTTAACATGAATTTTATTCTTCGCTTTTACGACATGAATTTTTCTATTAAACTATCGTAAAACGTGCCTTTCTGTTTTAATTCATCGAGCGTCCTTTTGTTCTACATAAATTAAATTTAGGCCTCACAGTCTGGCTCTGGCCTTGTGTACTTCGATAACAAGTATTTATTCTTTTGATGGCAGAAAATGAACGTTCTGCCGAAGCCGTACTGCTTGGAATTATTTATATTAACTTTCCTAATTTATAAACTTCATAAAAACCTGAATCAAGATTATTATGTTTTATGAAATTTACTAATCATGACAATGAACGGGTTTGTCTGAAAATGCATAGCATGAATAGCTCGTTTTTCAGTCGAATGTAGTCAAATAATGCTCCATAAAAATCTTTGAGCTTATTGAACAAATTTTCCATATATTGTGTATATTTTTCATTTTTTAGAAGGTTGAAGTACTCTAATTTTGACATTGAAAATTAAGTATTCAAAATATCTTGAAAACTGTTCAATTATATACTAAACTGTTAACTGATAATAAATTATATATTAACCCTTTTAATGCCGGACGATTTTGCTATGCATATGCTAAAATTGCCAAGCGTTTTTTATAGAAAAAATCGTCTTTTACAATTTTTCAAAAAAGTATTAAAAAGCATTTTTTAGGAACAAAAAAAAATCTTGTATTCTCTATGATCTATGGAAATAATATTCGGAGATATTATCTTTATTTTACAAACATGATACAACAATAAAAAATATTAACGTTGATTAAAGAAAATTTAAAAAATAATTAAAACTAAGTTCCTCTTTATAAAACAGTTTAAAACATTTCATTTTTGAAACGCTTTATGTCATTATGTAGTAAAATCTATTAGTAGTCAATTGAATGAAAAAAAATCGATATATTTTATTATTTTACAAAGCTACACATTTTTTCGCATATTTGAATGCAAGTGAAAAAGGTGAGTTTATCTATAATGTCACGTTACATTGCGAAAAGATTGATATGGGCCGATGGGATGAATTGATATACCGGGCTAAAAATCGGCCGGGCGCGTTTTACGTATCTGTTGAATAACTCACATAATACAAATAAAAATTTAACAGGTATACATTTGGTATCTGAAGCGCCGGGCCGAAAAATCGGCCCGGCGCATTTTTCGCATAGGTAAGGTGGGCCGATTTTTCGGCCCTCCAGCATTAAAAGGGTTAAACTGTATAATATATCGCTTCATGATCGTCTTCTTGACGGGCGAGCGGCGCACGACTTGCACACTCTGAATATACGTCCCTGTCATATACCCTTATTATTGAGACTTGAGATTTGCTACGCTATAGGCTAATATTGATATATTATGTTATCTTTTTACACTGGTGTATACCGGTGCTGGCTAATACACCCGAAATGACATAACTGTACGAATTTCGTAGTTGTACTGACCCGATGTAATGTGCTAGTGTTTTTTTTTTAAATCTTCAACGGCACATCGGATGTTTTGTTTAATTATATCTATCTACAAAAACACTGCCAATACAACGTAACAGGCTAATCAGTCAATGTTTTAAGACGCGATTTAAATTTGCGAAAGTATTAGAGTTTGTTATAATTGAAGAGCTTATTTCTGTGAATTTATTACCTCTCGTTGTCACTTCAATTTTTAAATGCCTAATTATAACACTTGTGTTTGATATTCGAGCATAATAAAAAATATGTAATCCTTTTTGGAACATTTGTTTAAGTCAATTGGACCGGTAAGTGGTTAAAAGTTAAATTTATATACTAATTCGGCATTTGCAGCTTACATCCTTCTGATAGAACGTGTATCAAGTTTGATAAATCGTGATTATCGAAAAAAAGCTGTTTTGAAAAAACTGTGGGTTACGTCCTTTTTCCTTTCCACAGTCGATATGTGTAACCAAGTCATTTACATTTATTAATATAATATTTATTTTTTTAATCCCCAAGCCTCGCTTTCCGTTCACCGCGCCCACGACTTTATCTCGTGTTATATAATATATTATCACAAACCGACAAATGAAAAACAAGAGTTTTTAGAATTGCTAACCGTATTCGGGAAAAACATTTTTTTTGTAACAAAAAAAAAACTGTTTTTCCCACGGGTAAGGAGAATTTACGCCCTAATTTATATACGTTATCATAAGGTGGATTTCGCCTCGCTTATGCTCGCGTAAACAGCGTATATTTGATTATTTCCATAATCCAATAGCTGGCTGACTGGCTTTCTCGGTGTGAACTCAAATTTACGTTTGTTTATGTTCGCTTGATTTTCTTTAGTTTTCTGTATTATCGGAAAAGTATTTCTCGGAAATAGAATCAAGGAAAATTCGACAGTGCCAGATATGACGATCGCGTAAATTACGTAAGTGAATCAGCTGTCGCCAACCGTTCGGGACAGCGTCGCCGAAATATATCGGCCAAGCATGTAACCAAGTTTTATTAGGCGTTTAATTTCAATTTAAAAAAATGAAACGGTAACTTTCTAGCATTAAGAATTTCTATTTTGAAAAACCTAATGTTACTTAACGTGAATTTTAAAATTTAATTAAAACCACTTCACGCTTTTGTAACTATGTTTTTTTTTTATATACTATTTGTTGCAAATTTTGATCCATGCCGTCTTATATCAGTGATAGTCCTTAATTAATAAAATCTCAACGGATGGAAATCACAATTACTTTTCAAAAAAGTTTTTTTGGCAAGAAAGTTGAAGCAAACCGTGATTTCTCCAACACTCAAATCATCATTTCCCAAAACTCTGTATTCGTGTGACAAATCACTTTTTGAATGTTCGCTCCTCAATTATCACACTTGTTTTAAAATCTATGTCAGCGCCCAACGTGGAGCATATGTTGGAGGATCTAATGGAGGTATCTCGTCATAAATTATTTTACGAGAAGTGCTTGCTACTCAACCCATCTTTGTAATGAATAATTTAATAAAGGATATGGTTGATATAGGACTAGTGGAAAAGCTACCAAAACAAATCTCGATTTTGCAATTCGTTTACGTGAATCATGACGTGTTAATCCCTTCTTTCACACTCTTACCACTTCCCATACGGTGCTAAAAAAATACTTCCGATATGTTGCTGGCGGTTAAAGAACTATGTGAAAAAACATGTTTTAACACTTACCCGCCATTTGGCTTCGGCTACGGAGGTCACGGGCTCCAATCCCAGTACGGACAGTTGAAAAAATTTAATAAATTGATTTGCGTAATTGAGTATGTGATGTCTTGAATTCCCCCCTCCCACCCGTTCTATCTTATGAACGGGGCGTATCGAAAGCGATTAGCTAACCACTAGTCCTGTCCTAGCCCTATCCTTCTATTCCTACTCTCTTTGGAAAAAGAGAGGTTGAGCATCTGAGTAACAAGCAGTTCTTGTAGAAACACTTTCGTTGAGATAAACTCCATTAGGAGTCAATATGCTCCACATTGAGAGCGGACATGGTAAATAAATAAAAAAACACAGGACGTATATTTAAAAAAAACGTGTTTTTCACTTGGTTCCTAAAGGGCCAGCAACATATCGGAAGTATTTTTTAGCACCCTGGGGGAAGTGTTATTATCGTGGCGTAACGGCTTATGGTTTTAAAAAATTCTAATCAATTTCACTTGACACTCAACTAATCCGTCATAAATGTAAATAATCACTCGATAAAATAAAATATAAAGCAAAATTCAACATCCACATACACATTTTTTTCTCTAACGCGGAACATTGATGTTCCACGAAACCTGAACTAGTGTTCCGCGAACATCTACAAAATTTAAAAACAACTATTTTACAATGTTTTCCGGAAACTTGTAAACATGATTCTTGGGCTTGGAATCCATTTTTTTTGACAACTAGACGTATATACTCTACCGCAAGTGATTGAGAAAATCTAATTGATTTAATCAGTGATTCTTATTTGAAACAAAACTACGAAGATCGGCTATTAAATGGTTCCTTGGTTAGTTTGTCAGAATAGCAAAATTGTGTCAAAATAATCTACTATTGTTTTACTTATGCGACATATTTATGCGAATTAAGAATCTCTTATTATGCTGCAACAAAATCAAAGTGCAGGAACTGGGTCTACACCATACCAAATATAGGAATTCAATTCTCAATGACTCAAAAACTTAGTCATTAAGAGCCTTGTTTACTCATATTTGTTTGTGATATATTTTGAAAATAATTACTTAATATATAAGCGTTTTGATAACCAATTGTATTTTTTATTTTTATGAATTACCCACCCTAAAAAAGTGTTCCGTTACAATTCCCAGATTTGCGAAATGTTCCATTGTGTAACACGTTTGGGAAACCCTGTTCTAACGGATGAAATCGTGACGATGATAGTTCAAAGTTGACAATTAAAACGATTTCGTTCTCTTCAAATTAATGACTCAATGGCTACCAAGTTCATGTCGGAGACTCGCGGCTTGTACACTCGGTGTTGCGATCCCAAAACGATTTAATTTTAGAGTGTTGTTGAGGGCTTAAATTCGACGCCCCCTCCCCCAGCCCAGCGTGATAATAGTTTCCGAATGCTTGTTAACTAATGTTCGCCGCCCTCATGGATGCGGTATTTCGCCCCACGAAAGGCTCGGCATTTCATCGCCGCTTACTAACTTCGTAATAGAACTGTAATTGTTCGACCCCCACAGGGCCAGCCTAATTTGATTGCCAGGCCGCGAGATTGCTCCATAATTTAATAGGAGTTCTTATCTAAATTAATGAACACACGCTTGCGTGTGTTTAAGTGTCTTCGGAGTGCTCGTAACTGCGAGCCTGGTCCAAAATCTGACTGGATACTTTTTTTTCTTGTTTACACATTCACACTAGGGCATTCGAAAGCCGGTCACTTCGACTTGGTAAGCCTTTTTTTATATTAATATATATATTAATTTATTTATTGAAAAATGAAAATATTATGAAACTGCCGTAGTTACAAATAAAATATTTAGTTAAATAGTCAGTGTACATCAATCAGTGAATGCGTTGAAAATATTATATTTAGACTTATTTTTTATCGACAAAATTACCAGCGTTTTTTAGCTCTTTCAAGGATTTTCGAATCCAAAATGCGAAGAATTTACGGATTTACCAAAAATAACAGCGTGACATTTTTTTTTTTTTTTTTACCTCTTCCGTGCTTCATTTTCTCAATTCCGATATCCCGGGATTAGAACTGGCGCAATCGCGGAATTTCGGGATCAGATACCCTAATCCAGGGGTGGGGAACCTTTTATTCTCTAAAGGCCGCATTCATTTTTCTGATATGATACAAGTCCGCAGTACACATTGACTAGGAAATCTTAGGCCGGAGACAGGACTTAACTGTCAGAATATGTCGGCAATTTACGAATTTACATTAATTTACAGAATTACAGAATTGGCCAGAAGGCCGCAGGTTCCCCACGTCTGCCCTAATCCCAAGTAACTTTATTCACAAGATTAAAGCTACGTGGAATCCATCGTCGGGTAAATAAATTTCTTCATTTTGTTTTGTTCAGCATTAGTAGCTTACATTGTATGGCTTTGACTTGTTTTCCGTACGTATTACGTTAAATCAGATCGTTATCAATTGACAACTTCGTGCCTATTAAAAATTCTAGAAGAAAAGGCAAAACTCTAGTTTTGGCCCCGTTTCAAACATTTTGGGCCCCGGATCTTCAAATACTACACACATGTTTGGCCGCTATCGATGATTATGACGGCGTGCATACTACGATATTGGTACATCGGCTATCGTGCTATTCTCGTGCAAAAATATGTATTAATATCCCACGAGACATCGTTAATAGACACTGGCCAAATTATTACGGTGGGCAGTTAAGTGGATGAGATATTTTTGTCGTCAAGCGAGTTGTCAGCGCCACCCGTTTTTACACACGAACACAACAAAAAAAAAAAAAACAATCCCTGATCTGTCATTTATTTTCTGAAGCAGTCAAGCGTGTTAGAACTGTAAGAAGTATATTGATCGTCCTACAAATTGTGTGTACTTTACGTTAAATCAATTGATCTGTGGGAGAATTACCAAATCTATTGAAGACCTAGACACTTTTTACGATACGTCTAGAAAATTTGTCTTTGTCTTTTTACTTTGGAAAATAGTCGTCATTATTCCGAAAGCGAAATATGCTTACATTTAAATGTTGAGATAGATAGCAGACATGAAATAAAGATAAAATTGTTTATTATACGTTATGTACCCATTATTTTTGAAATGTGGATCTTTCGTTTTTCCGACAGATGTTTTCATCTAACAATGCTACCAACGTGGCGGGGATTTTATTAAATTTATTAGGATCTAATCGCTAATTAAAGGGGGGGTCTCTATTACTTGATTTTTTTTTTAAAATATTTAGTTTTACGTTAAATGTAACTTCAAAATCGGAAATTTGCATTTGAGTGGTTTAGAGACAAAAGCTTGGTGCATGGGAAAGCTTGATCGTTAATTTGGTATATTCATTGTCAAGGGGCTAAATACAGACACTATGATAGCACTTATTACAATGACGCAATCAGTGACTACAGAGCTATCAAATTACATTTCATATTAAAAATAAATTTCCACAAATTTACCGCCGAATTTTATTAACAACTAATCTACGTTCGCAAACATAATTACATAAATGAAGACAACTTATGCCACATACATATTTTTATCCCTGCTTTAAGTATTGATTTTTATATTTAAAAAAGAATGACTGAAAAGTACATATTGTAAATTATAAACCCAATATGAAAATTATAACATAATAAACACGCTTTCGATTTCAAGGGTAAAATAATATTACTTTAACCGTTTTAACTACAGTTAATTTGCGTAAAATAACTCGTTCTGTTTAACCTTCTACAAAATCAAATCATATCTGTACCGGGTTCGACGTATAAGTAAGTAGTTTCAACTGATTTACATCGCATTCAAATGCATTGATATCGTTGATAACATAAACAAAGCACAATAAAAAATTGTGCTGATTTCACATACATCTTGTATCATTCAACTAAAAATTGATTGTGTTCTGAATTGTCTATGTTCTATGATCTCATGCTCTGTTTAATCATGAAACCTTATTAGGTAACCGGATAAAACAGAACATCACAAAACGTACAATATATTTTTAGAAAACACTAGTATTGATATGTTTTACAATCAATTTGTAATATCTATGTCGTATTAGATACAATAAATAAAACAGCAATCTTGCATATCAATAACACTTTCAATCTGAAATTGTCGTAAATACACTTATATTCGACGATTATAATGGTCGCCATTGACTGATAAAGTAAAGCGCACGTTATTACACACTGTTCTGAAATTATTACCTGTTAATCTATAATAATTTTCCAATAAATAGTTAAGAAGAAACAGGTATCATTCAACTAAAAATTGATTGTGATCTGAATTGTCTATGTTCTATGATCTCATGATATGTTTATTCATGGAACCATTTATTATTATCAGCACCGGTGTCCCTTACGTGCATTTTCAACCGATTAAAATATATTTTGATCTATGATTATTTACATTTACACTAAGCCACGCAAGACTAATGAAGGTGTGACAAAAAATTATTAGTAATCTAAGTATCATTATCTATACAATCTTTTCATATTTATTATTATTTAGGAAAAAGTACCCACGTAACCCACAGTTTTTTCGATAATCACGATGTATCTAACTTGATACACGGTCTATCAAAAGGACGTGAGCTGCAAATGATGTCGCATCAGTGTCTAAATTTAGCTTTCAATTTTGAAACTAAGAAAAAAGACTGAAAACAAGGTTTTATTTTAGATTACGTCATAATTAAGTATTTCGACTGAGGGTGCTTGATGGAATTTCAATATCAAATTTGAATTGTTTGAATTTTGTACTTTTCCATGAGTTTTGTCGCTAACGACCCGGGTTTCGCCTTTCGGCATCTTCAGGCATTCCAAGTGCACGGATGTACTTGAACTGACTTGTACTTGTACTTGAACTGAGTCAGTTCAAGTACATCCGTGCACTTGGAATGCCTGAAGATGCCGAAAGGCGAAACCCGGGTCGTTAGCGACAAAACTCATGGAAAAGTACAAAATTCAAACAATTCAAATTAGATTACGTCAATTCAACACCGGTTTAGTTATATTTCATAATTTGCATATGACCCGAAATCATCAAAACACGTTTTTTGTGCCTCCTGTAAAATTTGCTGTGTGGGTTACGTCCTTTTTCCTTTCCATAGTCGATATTACCAGTTGTCTGTTACAACCTTACAAATCTTACTTTACTTAGTACATATAAATAACCTTTATCAGTTAAAAATTATCATGATTAGCGAAACCGGTCCTGATTCTAATAAATTATTGTATTTTTGAAGTTTCTTTAAGTATGTATCAAGTATGTATGATGTATTTTTGAAGTGTCTAATATTTAATTTTGTTTTGAGAAATGTTTCACAGTAAAAGTTTATTTGGGGAAGATAAAAATTCCCCATGGGAAGTAATCCCACCCGCCGTGGCAACACTGACGGATTGTTATGATAACAGCCAACCACATTACTACAATATGACTACTGTAAGCGACGTGATGGCGCTACGCCGGCACGTAATTACTTTTGATTGACGGAACTTCAATGTACATAATATACGGAACCGAGCTGAGTACCCACTTGAAGTGTGAAGTAGACCAAGCCTCACACCCTTCACCTATATTAGCATGATCCCATTATAATCTCGTCCAGGGATTTCGAAGGTACACTATCATGGCAACACTTGACGTAACTGGTGTGTTTGCTTTGATAATTATTTCGTGATTTGAATATCGAATCGGGAATCCTAAAGGGCAGTGCAGAGATGGCGATATTGAAATTTTGAACATCGAAATAGTAATGAAAACTAGTTTGAAAGGTTGACGAAGAATTTGGAAAGATTTGGTACACTTATAAAATATGTTGTGCTTGTTTAATATAAATAGAATATAAATTTATGCCGCAATAATATTTTAAGCATGTTACACAAAACCTCTTTCATTCTAAAATCTTCCACTTCTTATATGTATATTCAGTATATGAAGAATATAACGCCATTTTTATCTTTGTTTTTTTCAATTATGTATGAATGAATTCTTTTGTCACTACTAATTTAATATACTTATTCGTGGGCTCAAAATTTCACGTAAAAAACAATTGAATTTAATTAAATAAATTCCTAAAATTGACGATTTTCATCGGCTATACAGAATGGCGGTGCTTGATGAAGCTTTAGTTTAACTCGTTATTTTTTAACGACGCCGTGAACGACATTTTTTACCACCACTGTTCCCCGTAGACTCACAACACGTTCTCTGACCAGTTATAATTTTTCTTTAGTGACGCCTTTAATTTTTCTTACTTGTATCTCTCAATTATAGCTTTGACGTTGACTTGTAAATAGTAAACATATTCAAAGCTACTAGTGATTATTTACATATTTAAAATTGCTAGTTTACGTGGTTTCGATCTTATCCAACCACGCAACTACACACTTTTTAGAATATATCATTACATTTGTATATTTTCACGTATTATCATTTTATGTGCATTAAAAATGTTACTAAAATTAAAAATATATATATATAAGTATTGTTTTAAGTTAAGGTCAGAGTCGAATTCGTCCTTTTTTAACAACTCCACAGCCCTAGAAAAAACACCCTTTTTAACCGTTTGAATACCGCGCAAATAAATCATTAATATGTCCCAGAGATACTGCGTGTTTTTGAGAAAAATAATTTTGCCTAATATACACTCGAATTCGATATTTTAAAAATCTATATTGACTCAGTATAGATGGAACTACACATATTCATCAAAATGTTGCTTATATTGTATTAGAATACCAAGTATTTAATGTCTTGGACATCCGTGTTCGCTTGCATATGTTACGGACACCTGTGTCCGCTTGGTATTCAAGTGGTTAATTAACATTGAGATTTTGTTCACGTTGGCATACTAAATTGAAGTCGTACGAGCAAACAGTTTCTTTTTGATGGCCGTTAGACACGTTAAAATAATAAATACTCGTATTTATAAAGTATAACTAAACCCACGTTTATACGTTTTGAATCTGTTTGAAAACATCTTATTATTAAAAGAAGTCATTAAAACGTAACGCAAAGACGAATTGAATTCCAAGAACGTAGTTAATCTGTTTTTCCTGCTGGCACGATTTATTTACCGTTTCGAATGCGGCGGACTGTGTTGGTTTACCGCTCGCAAAATTTTATGAACCATCAATGATTTATCGCGCGGGAAATTAATCAAACCTGGGCTCACCTTTGTTCTTGAACCCCCGGGAAGTGCTCTCCCCCTCTTTTCTGACGATATAATATCTGCTGAAAAACAACCGCCCATCTCCGACAGCATCCGCTTATTCAGCGAATCCCAAACGTGACAAACCGAGCACAGTAATAAGCATTTTTTGATGAAATTATTGGACTTTCTGATATTGTTTTTCGGCGAACAGTTGCTGTATGTCTTCTTATCCTGGGCCGAATATCAAATACACCACTTTCAGAAGTTGTTCAAGTAAAAATAAATCCGACTCCGCCTGGTTTTGTGTGAAAATGTGCCCTTGTGCAATTTTCTTTTCTTTCGTTATATGTATTACGATTCCAATCAGTTGTTCTCACTCAGTAGTCATTATTAGCAACGTCTTAATTTACGTTATGATCAACCCAACCAAATACACTCAGCTCTATTTTTACACTAAAAATATTTGTTCTAACGCTAGACCGTAATAACAAACAAAATACTTCATTAGATCCTAAAAGAACATTAGACGTATCAGAAATTTCTAGTGATGAAAGCGATTTATATCCATTCCCTCGTAAAAGTCCACGTTTATAATCGAGTTCGATGCATATAATTATTTTGTTCTTAATTAAAATATATATATATTTGTTTAATTTACTTATCGGGTCTTCATTATTGGTTTTTTTAAACGATTTTCTATACTAACATGATGTCTTTTTTTTCAAATAACACAGTTTTTTTTAAATTATTTTTTTCTACGAATTTTACCACAATTTTACACGATTTAAAAATGTATCTCGATTTGTGAAATGTATCTTCCATGTAAAAAAGAGTTGAGTATACTTTTAATGGGATATTTGATAAAGTCGAAGTAGGATGTGATGTTAAAGAATGATTGGATACGGTTTGGAAATTTCCAATGTAGGATATGCAAGATATGTATCTATCTATACATTATCTTAATTACATATTTTGTTTTTACGTTTACATAATTTTTCTCGCACACTTGTAAATTATCTGATCATTAACTTTTCCGGTTCTAAGCTCAAGAAATGCGACCCCAATACCAACATTTTCTTAAATATCTATTTTAATATGGGTGATTCAATGTTTATAATTAAGGTATTCTTATATCATAGGTTTTTTGAATCTTTTGTAGTTTATATAAATACGCGATAAGGCGATAAGCGCCCGCGATAACGATCGTTCGTAAGATAGCTGCGCTACACTCGTCAGTTGTAAATTAATATGTGTGCTGGAATGACGTCTTTTTTACGCGCAACTTAACATATGATTATTTATTAAAAAAACACGGGTTTTTATAAAAAAAAAATGTATGAGGAATGATGCAGAGAGATATTTTAAAGCCTTTGAACTATTTTTTTTTTTGAAATTCATAATAATAAGGCCAATAATGAGGAAAACACTGGGGTCACAAAAGATCCCCATCGGCAGAGAAGTATTTTTCTAGTCTCCGAGCCGCGAGAGTTAATGGATTAAAACAGTTGATATTTCACAGTGATATTCGAACAAAACCTTTTCATATTTGTTTCGTGTACTATCCATATAAAAAATACTTTATTTTTCCGTGCCGTATCGCTGCGTTCCATAACTTGAAAAACCCCCCGCTAGTACATATTTCATTTTTAGTTCGCAGTAATAACAATGACTTTATTAGTATAGTTGACTGCTGTGGCCCCTACAATGATGTCCCCTGGCGGGAAGTTGGCGACGCGCCAGACATTGTGCTAGCAAAACGAGCATTGTGCTTTTTCTATGTCTCGTTTTCGAGGTCTAGGTAGTCGACTATATTGCGTCATTAAATATCTCAATAATAATTTTATTGTTCGCAGTCTTCCTTGTTTTCGCTGTTTTCCTTTCGTGAGTGCGGATCCGCTGAAATATTGCTTGTTTTCAATATCGCGTATATCAAACGTTCAATCAATACATTATTAACGAGAGGAATTGATTTCTGATTGTTTCATTCATAATAAAGTATGTAATCTGAAAACTACTCACACGAACGAGGCGGAAGTATAGGGTTACCAGCTGACTGGATAAATCCGGTCTTGACCGGATTTTTAGAGCTTAGTTCGTACTCCGCCTGGATTTCATTCGTGACTGGATTTTCGTCGTGCCACACAATAATATATTATAATTCGCTCAAAACTATAAGCACCGCACTTTTTTTTTTTTAATCACGACCTGCGACCTGTTTTCCTGCTTAAGCCCCTGGTAACCCTAGTCCCGTATCCGAGTTGTAACGCTCTAAGACTTGCGTTGTACTATGTTACACGGTAAAAGTTATAATCCCCGAAAGTACATGTCCATACAATAATATTCTGACGCCTGTGTGTCCTTTGGGTATTTTACTCCTTTCCACTTTAAGCTAAGACGAAACGCTAAGAGAGTGATAAGCCAACGGTCCTGTCATGTCTCTTAAATTGTTCATACTGAGATTCTCCTCTAAGAGTCCACGTCCATCCACACCGATAGCAAGTATTTCTATAAAAAAGATTATATATAATGAACTATCTAAGCCCCTCTACTAGTTACAGTGGAACTTCGTTCTACCACTCTCGCATTTATCGTTGTCTTATAGACTTTCCCTCGTTCATTGTTTTTTGGGAGCTTTAAAAAACGATGAATCGAGATTCTACCGTATCCCATGTTACATTCTTATCGGCAATTTATAAATCATTTGAATATCAACCGTGGAAAAGAAAAAGGACGCTACCCACAGTTTTTTCAAAACAGCTTTTTTTCGATTATCACAATGTATCCAACTTCATACACGTTCTATCAGAAGGATGTAAGCTGCAAATGCCGAATTAGTATCTAAATTTAGCTTTTAAGTTTGAAAAAAGATAAGCTTGTGAAAATTGAAACCAAGAAAAAAGACTGATATAAAAGTTTTCCCTAGACAATTTCTTTCATTGATATTAGATTATGTCAATGCAACACCAGTTTAGAAGTCTCCGTGAGCTTCAAGCTTGTGGATATTTCGTAATTTGCATACAGCCCAAAATCATCAAAACACGTTTTTTGTGCCTCCTGTAAAATTTTATATGTGAAGGTTACGTCCTTTTTCCTTTCCACAGTCGATATAATAATTTACCGAACAATTCGACTTCTTGTCATATTATAAAATTGTACAATAAGCATTCGATTCTCTTTTTACTCTTGTGAATTGTTCGTACATCGTAGCTAAAAAAAATACATTTCAATTTTTATTACCATCTAATTAATATAAAGTTGTCATAAATGCACATAACTTTCTGTGTTGATTGTAATATTCAGTAATGAAATACATATTTTATTTCAGTGTCGTGCTCTGATAATAGATTTATGATTGTTATTTCATATATTTTTAATAATAGTGCACGGCGATAACATGTTGGGTCTTGGCCCTTATCTAGTATTAAAATAATCCAAGTGTAGGCACTGGCCCAACGTGAAATCTTTCGATTCTCTGGTAGGTGATGTTGCGGCGTGAATTTTTAACGTGTGCGGAAATTGCCGTAAAATAAACTATTCTTGGCTCTTGGACAATATTTCAGCTATTATCAATACTCGTGTCGTTCCATCACGGGGAAAATTATTCCGACAGTCGCCACGGCTTAAGCTAGGCAATAATAATTCATGTTGTGACAGTTGAATTTACTATATCCCTCCACTGGCACGTTTGATTATTACGATTTACAATAATGCATTCGAAGATTGAACTTGAAATCAACATTAGCAAGTCAAAATTATTTTGAATTCTGACATGGTTCGCTCGTTATTTTATTGTAATATCGATATTACCATCTGATTCACTATAATGTGAAACAGTGAAATAAATTCTCAACTGACACTTTGAATAGGAATTCAGAAACAGTGACACAAATCTTTGTTTCATCAAATGTTTGTTACTTTTCAGCTGAAATCTCAAATCAATAAATTTATCTCTGATCTTTTTCGATACTTATAATCGTACCGAGTTAAAATTAGTGTCTTAGCAATAATTATCTAATATATTCCTGTAATTTATTTATGCGTATAGAGTTAAAAGGAACCTAAAATATATAGCCAAATAGTTAAAATCAAAATAAATCGTTGGATAATGAATGCAGTTATTAGGTTTTGTTATAAAAATTCGATAGAAATTACGTTGGCCAAACTTTTATAACATTAATTATTTAAAGTATTTTTTTTATGCTTATAAGTTATGAAGGATGACTAATGTTTTGTAACGAATTATAGGCTATCAATACGATATTATATTAACTACATAATGACTACATATTATAAACTACATCAGGGGTTTTTTTAGGGGATCAACAGTAAAGCTTAGTGGGCCACGGGCAAATTTTTCGAAATCCGTAAACTGTTGTGTTTTAGAAATAAGAATGTCTGAGAATAGCTTTAAAAAAATTCTCAAGGTGCTCATTTTGGGAATTCGACAAATTCCTGGATTTTTGTATCCGAAGTTCCTGGGTTTTTTTATTCGAATTTGTATGGGAAGACAAAACAGGTATGGGGGCCACGGGCCCAATAAAATGTTGAGAAACACTGAAGGACATAATGAACCTTTCTTATCACTAACTATCCACTCGAATCGTATCTCAAAATTGTATATTGCATTATTTATTAAAATAATGAGAGTTAACACGTGATTTAAAAGAAATTATGACTTAACATAAAAGCGTAATACCGGCTTCACTGAATTTTATTTATTTACGAAATAAAAGCCAACTTTCCAGCTGTGACTCGATAAATAAGAATTAGTAAGCATTATATCAGAACTAAATAACCGTTGCTGAAAGAAAGGTAATAATTTAGATTTATATCGGCTTTATATTGGAGTTTAATTATTGTAGCTTTTAATCAGTCAATTCAGTATTAACCTTACATTGATCGCCGCACTATGGTTCCCCTTTGCACCTATTTTTGTTTTTCATCTAATTATTAAATTGTTTCATAAATTATATGAAAACAAAGGCCTTTCAAAAGTTACGAAAAGTACTATAAACACAATTTCCACAAATATACATACATACAAATATGTATTTTGACGGAACCCTTTTTAGCGGTGTTTTCAATTAATCCGTCAGCGTTCGCTTATAATCATCATTATGAAACCTTATCAAATATTGTTTGATTTAATAACCAATTCAAATATAATATTAATTTCATTTTTTTAGAGATACCTTTATGTTTTGTGTATAATCTATATATTAATAGCCGATAATGTCCGTCTGAGTGTAAGATGTCCTCAATTTCCCCTCCCCCTGCCCCTCCCCCTCCTCCTCCTGCTAAGCCGCGCTGTCACTTTTTATTCATACTTAAGACATATTTTTCCAATATACACTGTTACTTATGATTTTCCTCGATTTCCTCTCCTCCTCCCCCTCCCCTTCACCAGCCTCGATGTCGCCATTTTTTATTCCTACCTTTTCGATGACGTCATTATATACTATTATTTGATGGAACATATCAAATCGCTGAAAAATTGAATTCTCATACAAAAAAGCACCTTGGTCTGGATTCGAAACACGGTCCTTGAATTATGAGTTGAGAGCTTTACCACTCGGGTAAACAAACAACTGCCAGATACGATAAAATTACATTATATATATTGTATTACGTTCGAATTTTGAAACTTTTGTTTTTTATTTGAAACACAGCATATATATCCTAATTTTTGCACATTCATTAATTCCAACGTACCCGAAAGGTAAAGCGCTAGATTGGTAAGCTGATGGTCAGTGGTTCGAGTCTGACCCCGAGCGTTTTTTTTTTGGTTTATAACATTTTTTTTTTAAACACAGTACATCTTGATCGTATGAAAATAATAAAATCCGATTGATAAGCGTGATAAGTTTTTCAAAAAATAAATACCTATATATTAATATTCGATAAAATAATCACAATTAAAAATTTACAACGTCTATTTCTGCTACTACGAAAAATGGTTGTTAGCAAACTTAAACATTATTCCAAAAATTCAATAATTTACGAAATTTTTGCTACTACGAAAAATGGTTGTTAGCAAACTTAAAAGTTATTCCAAAATATAATAATTTACGAAATTTCTGCTATTACGAAAAATGGTTGTTAGCAAACTTAAACATTATTCCAAATATTAAATAATTTACGAAATTTCTGCTACTACGAAAAATGGTTGTTAGCAAACTCAAACATTATTTCAAATATTAAATAATTTACGAAATTTCGGCTACTACGAAAAATGGTTAGCAAACTTGAACATTATTCTAAATATTAAATAATTTACGAAATTTCTGCTCCTACGAAAAATGGTTGTTAGCAAACTTGAACATTATTCCAAAAATTAAATAATTTACGAAATTTCGGCTACTACGAAAAATGGTTGTTAGCAGACTTGAACATTATTCCAAATATTAAATAATTTACGAAATTTCTGCTACTACGAAAAATGGTTGTTAGCAAACTCAAACATTATTTCAAATATTAAATAATTTACGAAATTTCTGCTTCTACGAAAAATGGTTGTAAGCAAACTTAAACATAATTCCAAAACTTAAATAATTTACGAAATTTCTGCTACTACGAAAAATGATTGATAGCAAACTTGAACATTATTCCAAATATTAAATAATTTACGAAATTTCGGCTCCTACGAAAAATGGTTGTTAGCAAACTTGAACATTATTCCAAAAATTCAATAATTTACGAAATTTCTGCTACTACGAAAAATGGTTGTTAGCAAACTTGATCATTATTCCAAATATTAAATAATTTACTAAATTTCTGCTCCTACGAAAAATGGTTGTTAGCAAACTTGAACTTTATTCCGAAAATTCAATAATTTACGATATTTCGGCTATTACGAAAAATGGTTGTTAGCAAACTTAAACTTTATTCCAAAAATTCAATAATTTACGATATTTCGGCTACTACGAAAAATGGTTGTTAGCAAACTTAAACATTATTTCAAATATTAAATATTTTACGAAATTTCTACTCCTACGAAAAATGGTTGTTAGCAAACATGAACATTATTCTAAATATTAAATAATTTACGAAATTTCGGCTACTACGAAAAATGGTTGTTAGCATACTTAAACATTATTTCAAATATTAAATATTTTACAAAATTTCTACTCCTACGAAAAATGGTTGTTAGCAAACTTGAACATTATTCCAAATATTAAATAATTTACGAAATTTCTGCTTCTACGAAAAATGGTTGTTAGCAAACTTGAACATTATTCCAAAAATTCAATAATTTACGAAATTTCTGCTACTACGAAAAATGGTTGTTAGCAAACTTGAACATTATTCCAAATATTAAATAATTTACTAAATTTCTGCTCCTACGAAAAATGGTTGTTAGCAAACTTAAACATTATTCCAAAAATTGAATATTTTACGAAATTTATGCTTCTACGAAAAATTGTTGTTAGCAAACTTAAACTTTATTCCAAAAATTCAATAATTCACGAAATTTCTGCTACTACGAAAAATGATTGATAGCAAACTTGAACATTATTCCAAATATTAAATAATTTACGAAATTTCGGCTCCTACGAAAAATGGTTGTTAGCAAACTTGAACATTATTCCAAAAATTCAATAATTTACGAAATTTCTGCTACTACGAAAAATGGTTGTTAGCAAACTTGATCATTATTCCAAATATTAAATAATTTACTAAATTTCTGCTCCTACGAAAAATGGTTGTTAGCAAACTTGAACTTTATTCCGAAAATTCAATAATTTACGATATTTCGGCTATTACGAAAAATGGTTGTTAGCAAACTTAAACTTTATTCCAAAAATTCAATAATTTACGATATTTCGGCTCCTACGAAAAATGGTTGTTAGCAAACTTGAACATTATTCCAAAAATTCAATAATTTACGAAATTTCTGCTACTACGAAAAATGGTTGTTAGCAAACTTGATCATTATTCCAAATATTAAATAATTTACTAAATTTCTGCTCCTACGAAAAATGGTTGTTAGCAAACTTGAACATTATTCCAAATATTAAATAATTTACGAAATTTCGGCTCCTACGAAAAATGGTTGTTAGCAAACTTGAACATTATTCCAAAAATTCAATAATTTACGAAATTTCTGCTACTACGAAAAATGGTTGTTAGCAAACTTGATCATTATTCCAAATATTAAATAATTTACTAAATTTCTGCTCCTACGAAAAATGGTTGTTAGCAAACTTGAACTTTATTCCGAAAATTCAATAATTTACGATATTTCGGCTATTACGAAAAATGGTTGTTAGCAAACTTAAACTTTATTCCAAAAATTCAATAATTTACGATATTTCGGCTACTACGAAAAATGGTTGTTAGCAAACTTAAACATTATTTCAAATATTAAATATTTTACGAAATTTCTACTCCTACGAAAAATGGTTGTTAGCAAACATGAACATTATTCTAAATATTAAATAATTTACGAAATTTCGGCTACTACGAAAAATGGTTGTTAGCATACTTAAACATTATTTCAAATATTAAATATTTTACAAAATTTCTACTCCTACGAAAAATGGTTGTTAGCAAACTTGAACATTATTCCAAATATTAAATAATTTACGAAATTTCTGCTTCTACGAAAAATGGTTGTTAGCAAACTTGAACATTATTCCAAAAATTCAATAATTTACGAAATTTCTGCTACTACGAAAAATGGTTGTTAGCAAACTTGAACATTATTCCAAATATTAAATAATTTACTAAATTTCTGCTCCTACGAAAAATGGTTGTTAGCAAACTTAAACATTATTCCAAAAATTGAATATTTTACGAAATTTATGCTTCTACGAAAAATTGTTGTTAGCAAACTTAAACTTTATTCCAAAAATTCAATAATTCACGAAATTTCTGCTACTACGAAAAATGGTTGTTAGCAAACTTAAACATTATTCCAAAAATTGAATATTTTACGAAATTTATGCTTCTACGAAAAATGGTTGTTAGCAAACTTAAACATTACTCCAAAAATTAAATATTTTACGAAATTTCTGCTACTACGAAAAATGGTTGTTAGCAAACATAAACATTATTCCAAAAATTAAATAATTTACGAAATTTCTGCTAACTATAAAAATAAAATAAAATAAATAAAAATTAAATGAAATAAAATAAAATAAAATAAAATACCATAAAATAAAATAACATAAAATAAAATTAAAATTAATACTATGCAACAAAAATCTCACGTTGCTGGGCAACGGGCTTACAGCTAGTTTAGTATATTATGAGACTATTATTTGCAACTTCGAATCGTCCCAAAATGTTTGAAAAATAAAACTTCAATTTGATTTTGTCAAACAATGTACATTTTAAAACAATTTTTAGTCTTACAATACTTTGAGATTCAATACTTTGAGATTGTATTTTTTATGTAATTAATCCAGGTTTCAAGCGTATTTTTATTTACTAAATTACATCCATAGTTCGTGTTTTAACAAATTTGAGTTCGCAAATAATAGCTTCATTGAACAGGCTCCTTTTTTTATTTTGTACGCCTTTTATTCTCCATTAATCAATAATAATAATAATAAACGGACCGACGTAAACATGTTAAAAGAGATGAAATGTAAATTGAAGACGTTGATTTAAATATATATATATATTTGAAAAATCACCCAGCCACCCTCACCTCCACAATACGTCATCAAATGTAGTAAAATATTTTTGTTGTTACCAGAAGTAATACGTGTTTCATCTGATTCAAAAGCATCTTCAGACACGTGCCACAACTAGTAAAACAGACAATGGAATACATACACACTTATCAGTTTTAATTCAATAATAAAATATTCAAAATAATAGTTTGTAATCGTAGCTAATGTCAACGGCATTGAATTTGGAAAATCATACGATGCTAACTCGATGGCAATTTATAAGTGACTCGAGATTAACGCGAGAAATAAAATTACAAATTTTAATTGAAATATTTATTTTTTTATTCACCTTACTGTGAATGCTTGATCGCTAATGTAAATCAATTGACGACTGGATCGAATGTCTAAAAATTAACTTTGAAGTTAACTTAAATGACACAAGATTGCAAACATCGCATAGCCGTGAATTCGGGGTTTTCACTATAATATACCGTAGTCAAATGTATATATGTGTACATGCGCAAAATTGAAGTCATGCATGGGAGTGGAGCCACTGTGCGCCGTTCGTTTTTGAGTGACAAAGTTTTCGTGTCGGCGCTTTGTTATATTTATTGGATTTATGTTAATTTATACGAATTTATCACTCCGGCTGAACGGGCGCCCAAATACTGAATTCAATTATCACACAGCTAAATGAATGAATTAAAAGTGTTACTAGTTCTTTGATTTTGTTTCGGTGACCCTTTGCGAAGTTCTCATCGTCTCTAGTAGGGAAATTATTGTGCTTTCACCTCACCTCTAATTTTTCTTTTAGAAATACTAACGGTCTATAAATAAAATAAAATTTATATACCTGATACAAATTCGTAATTAAAATCACGTAGAAGAAAAATACACCGAATTCAATAATTCGTAATTAAATTTGAATCGTTCAAATTATGTACATTCACACACATTTTGTCACTAACGACCCGGGTTTCGCCTTTCGCCACCAAGCACCTTCAGTCAAAATCTTAAATTAAAAAAAATCGTAATTAATAAATAATAAAATACCCATGAGATTAAGTATCTTTTCAGAGATAATATACTAAACCAGGGGTTCACAAAGTGTGTACCGCGTAATTTTTTGATGTGTACCGCGATTTTTGTTTTAAATCTGGATATTATTATTTTTCTTTATGCGGAATATTAAAAAAATACTTATAACCATGCTCTTTACAAGAATGAATGGTCCTACATGTTGATATTTAACATGCTCATCAAATGGTTTATTTATGTGGAGGTATGTATGTATCCTCATCCCATCCTTGTGATCCATTATTAATGGGGGGGGGGGGTAGCAATAGCGATTACTCAACCACTAGTCCTGTTCTAGCCTTACCCTTCTTTCCCTACTACTCACTTTGAATAAAAGTGAGGTTGAGCGTAACAAACAGTTCTCTTAGGAAAAAAACTTCTGATGAGATTCCTCCATTAGGAGGCCATATGCTCCACATTGAGAACGGACATGGGTAAAAAATGTATTTATATTTTTGAACAAAATGTTTCTACAATGACCTAAGTAAATCATACTTTAAAGCATATATGGACAACCACCGGCCTGCCGATCTATTTTGTCCGGCCCTGATTCATATCGGCGAAGTAATAGAGAAAGAAATTAATAGTTCCAGGGAGCCAGTATTGCTAGTCGTTTCATTCAAGTTCATGGCCAATCTTCACACTAAATTTTGTAATCAATATATAATATTAATATTGAGTCGTTCATTATATAAATTAAAACATATATAAGAAGTTGTAAAGCATTTTATTTAATTTAATCTATATATTAATAGTCGATAAAATAATCACTTTTCACTCACTTTTCACAAATGTGTGCGGACTGATGTCCTCGAGTCTTTTTCTTCTTCTACGAAATGTATTTGTTAGCGTATTTGAAAATTAGTTGAATAAAATATATATATACTACAGTAAATGGTTGTTAGCAAACTTGAACATTATTCCAAATATTAAATAATTTACGAAATTTCTGCTCCTACGAAAAATGGTTGTTAGCAAACTTGAACATTATTCCAAATATTAAATCATTTACGAAATTTCTGCTCCTACGAAAAATGGTTGTTAGCAAACTTGAACATTATTCCAAATATTAAATAAATTACGAAATTTCTGCTACGAAAAATGGTTGTTAGCAAACTTGAACATTATTCCAAAAATTCAATAATTTACAAAATTTCTGCTATCTGGATTTGGACCTGTCGGCCCCGTCGGTCATGCCGACTTGGTTGCATCTCAGGCAAATTATAGGGCATTTAAAGAATTCTTGGATAAATAGTTGAGTTAAATAGATAAAATCTATTATTTTCAACTGCACTTAATTATTTATTAACTTTTAATTTCTGCACACTGTAGTGCATGCAACCAAGTCTCGAAGAATTTCTTCTCGGGACATTTCTGGTAAAATTTTGAACACGACTAACGTTATTACGCTACGGAATACACCCTATAAAAGAGTGTGAAGCCGTAGCGGGTGGTGGTGGGTACAACGTTGAGTACCCTAGGGAAAAATAAAAAAATAGAGTTTATTAATTATGTGTTATTAGATTATATACATATATAATAATAAATATGCATTCAATTGTTCATGCCAGTAAATTTCTGACTTTTCTATAATGCAACGAAAATCTCACGTTGCTGGGCAACGGGCTTACAGCTAGTATTACTTTATTATGATTAATAATTTGGTCCGGCCTTTGACTCAAAGACAGAATGATAATTTGGCCCCAGACCTAGGAAAGGTTGCCCATGCCTGCTTTAAACCAAAATTAGCAGTCGAGCATATCGCATCTGTTTTGCGTATTCACACCACTAAAATTAAACCAATACTGCAGAATTTATTTTAGTTTCATAAATATAATTGCGTAAATCCCATGATTAAAAAACTAAATATTTATATGCATTTTTGTTTGCCTTATGCTTTCTAAAAACAGTAAATATTGAGAGAAAAAAAAACGATGGCCCATCAAATATTTTTGTGTTCAAATGTTTGAAGTCCTGGACTAAACTTACTTAATTTATATCTGGGTAAGTTTGAAAGGGGAAAATGTCGATATATTAAAAAGTGTATTGATTCTGTTTAAAAAAAATGTTATAAGAATCTGAATATTAAACCTGTAGCTGATGTTGACTGGCATTCAAGTCACGTCTTCTTATCAATAAACGCTATTAAAGGTAAAAGAATTTTAGTATGCGTTGCAGATTTAAGTGCCTGGTACATCGCCTCTCGCTTCCTATGGTTCCATGAATAAACAGATCATGATAAAACAGAACATGAGAACATAGAACATACACCATTCAGAACACAATCAATTTTTAGTTGAATGATACCTGTTTCTTCTTAACTATTTATTGGAAAAATATTATAGATTAACAGGTAATAATTTCAGAACAGTCTGTAATAACGTGCGCTTTACTTTATCAGTCAATGGCGACTATTATAATCGTCGAATATAAGTGTATTTACGACAATTTCAGTTTGAAAGTGTTATTGATATGCAAGATTGCTGTTTTATTTATTGTATCTAATACGACATAGAGATTACTAATTGATTGTAAAACATATCAATACTAGTGTTTTCTTAAGCTATATTGTACGTTTTGTGATGTTCTGTTTTTTCACGTTCTGTTTTATCCGGTTACCGCGAAAATTAAATACCTTGCCATTAACTATACAATTCAGAATGCGTAAATTCGATAAAACGGCGAAAATCAATATACTCCGGTTGAGGGATAGGCGTGAAATAGTGATTGGTTTAAAGCTTATGACTCCGACAAACACAAGTTTTACACAATATTTGTTTTACGTACTTCATAAAAAATCAATAATACATCAATTTATTTTTTATGATTAAAAAAATCAGTTTGTAATTGTCATCTAAATATTTATTCTGTACTTGACTATTTTGTAAATATCGGTACTATGGTACTACCCTTTAGGGTTTCGGTTTATCGTTTTTTTTTAATATGTAAAAATAAAAAAAAATTATCATGAAAATACTAATTGTTTTTATGATCTAGTTAGGAATCTTATTCCGCCTTATTATATTTTAAAAATGTTATATATTTTGTGTATTCAAATTTGTCGCGAACGAAAGTATTTAGTGGGTACTTTCAGCATTTAACGTCATGGCGAGTTAATATTTCATTGAAAACAGCTGCGATCATATTGAATGTAGAGTAGACTTCCCACAATCCAGGCTACCCGACATACAATAACCTAGATGCGCTCCTGATCATTATGTAAGGCGAAGTCGAAGCGCTCCACGGCGACGGTCCAGGGGGTGTCGAGCGCGCGCAGCCTCCGGGCTGCGGGGTGCGCTCGGCGCCGCGCCCCGCCGCCAGTCAGTAGCCTAGCGTAGCGCCTCTCCTGTCGCACTCTCTTAACCCTTAACTGGACTGAAACTTTTCGCAAAATCACTTCGCCCGCTCGCTTCTGTCACCGTTTCGACAGCGAACTAACTGCAAGCCAAAAATTACCGATCTAAACAGAAATGCATCCTCTTAATAAATCTGTCTTCTCGCAACGCTTTTTCACGTGATCGATATTTACGCACAAACGCGATGTTGACGTTATCTAATCCGTCTCTCTCCACTCGTTAATCACCATGTAAACTTACCCCGACGGGTGGTGGTGCGTTCCTTCTTTCTTTTTTTTTATACAGAGTAACTTTGTGATTTAGATTATAGTAATTTTAGTAAGGGATCGTCGTCGTCTCCCTCAACCGACGGACAATCGTGATAAACACGCACAAAGCCTCTCGTACTTGTATTCATATGCATGCGTGCTCGGCGCATTATTCGATGCCAGACAATAAAAGCGTAATACTTGTACCGACTTTAAAACTAGAGCTTGTATATTTGACTAGAACCCTCGTACTGTTCCGTTGTAATTATTTTTTTATCGAGTATTGTAAGACTATTTTAGTAAACTTAAAATCAGAATTAGTTCACCGACTGACTGCCTCTGGAACTGTGATTTTATTTCATTGCAAATATTCTGAGAGACATCGCTCGCTCTTCGCGAACGTCCAGTGCTGATAAAACTGAGAGATCGAAGCGCCACCGATCGCCGAGTCAATTCCCGAAGAGTTATTGTAAATTAAAATTATCAAGACCCGTCCGTCCGTAGAAGATTTTTTGTCTGAAGGAAACCGCAGCGTCCCGACCGGTCCGCCCGCCGAGAGTCTATGAAGTCCTCCCCGCGAGTTGTGTTTTGATTGACCGCTGTAAACAGCTATAAACGGGAAGGCCGAGTCGCGCCGAGATAGTCGTTAGTTGAATATTTGCGTGCCAAAATTCCGTCAGACGCGAGGAAGAACGGACGTCCGCGTCGACTCGAGACGCTCCGATAAGCGCCAGTGTTTTTGACGAGGCGGACCGTCCTCGCAGCTGATCAGTCCGCTGCCAAGAGGTGACGCGGTAGGAGGACCGGACGGAAGCAGCCGCGCGTGCATGGATCGCGACATCGCTCTGAAGTCTGTCAGTCGACCTTTGGTGGCGGGTCGCCGCACTCCGACCCGTTGAGCGCCGCGCCACGCCGCGACATGTCCGCGTTATGGATTACCAATGTATCGTCGTGTACACGATCATCCACATACCGCCCCCCAGGGCGCTCGCGCTCGCCCCGACTGACAACGCCTACGGCTGCGTCGACTGGATCAAAAACCAAATCAAAAGGTTCGACAGACTCGTCTTCTTCTTTCACCTCTCCGATCCTCACTCAGCCTTTTATTTTCCTCCGTACTTTTTTTTTGTTTCCACTTGGAAAACCCTTGACATCTCGCATCATCGCATGACAGCCTGACGGTTATTTTATTGTCCAAACAAACCCCTTCCCTGCCCGATTGATGAATAATAGTCTCTCAAATCCTTAGTTTTTTTTCTTGTTCCACCACCCTACTCTTTTTATTTTCTTCTTTTTTTTTACCTTCAACCCTTCACTCAAGTATTTGATTTGTGGTACAAACAAATTAGCTTATTTCAACCCCCGATTGTTCCGTCTCATTCTCTGCATGTTTTTTTTTTTTACATGTATATTTAATATTGCTATTTTTCGCGATAGATAAATTACCCTGTATCAGTGACATAATATTTCACTTTTAGCAAAGCTGCCCGCTGCACTTCATATCATATCCGCAATGGTATGATTATATTTAGAGAGAAATGTTTGCCGTATCCGGTATTATTTTATTGTTTCTGAATCTCCTTCGGTGCAGTTAAACTTGCAAAATGACTATAGTAAATACAACATTTTTTTTTAATTATTTTACGCCGCTTGAACCGCTAGTATTTTTCCTATTGCTTTTCATTGGAAAACTTTTAATCGACTTTGTTTTTTTAATCACACATATCTTGGTAGCTATTCATATCTTTGTTATACTCTTTTAAAATTCTTCTATATTTTAAGTAAACTTTTTTCCTGTTTGTTTGTACGATTTTTTTTTTTTTTTGTATATTCCACTAATTCGTGTTGTATATATTCTTGAAATCCTTGCCGCATATTATAAATACACGTGCCTACTCCCATATGAGTTGTTAAAAAACAAACTAACTTCTCAACGGAAACATAAATAAATTCCGTCATTTGTATATTCACGAATTAATAAAATTAGGTAATTTATTTGGTCAAACAGTGTTGTTTAACCCGGCGGGTAATTATTCTTTCATCATTGTATGCATATATTTTTGAAATGTCTATCTTTATTATGTATATTAATTAATATAGTGAATTGCAATTAGTTGTAAATGTTCTTCGTTTTAGGCGCTCTGATAATATCTGAAACCTTGGAATGCATTTTATTAATAATAGTATACGAAAGTCAAAAGTGTCTTATATTCGAAAGCAATTTTGGATGTTTTTTTATGTCTTGACTGCCTTTATACATTTTTCTGTATCATTTTCCCAAATTGCGGTAGATTTGTTGTTTTTTTTCCATTTGAAGGCATTTTTTTTTTTTTTTTGAAGAAATATAACGTATTTTATATTTTGTCGATTTTTACAAACATATCACTAAATAAAATTCAACTTTATTTGAGTTTTCTCTATCCATTATGCGAATCAACACAAGTCTACTAATATTATTTACTGCGTATTTTCGGTTCTCTTCGAGATTTCGGTAAATGAAAGATTTTTAGTTTATATATTCTATCTTCTGTAAACGAGTAACCATGTCATATTTTTCTCAACTATGTATACGTAATCTGAATCTGTAAGAAACAAAACAGAGCTAGGAATATAAAACAAAATACGTTTTCATTGAACTTGTCGTTAAGTAGATAAGATAAAAACAATCACAATGTATGAAGCACGTTCCTCGGTGTAAATCAATTATTAATTTCCTTTGTAAAATAAGCATTTTGTATAAAATATTGCATAAATTTAGAATATAATTATTTGAAATACTTAAAACATCGATATAACACACCTTGATACTACGATTCAAGTTTGCTCCGTGGTTTTATGTACTTGTTGGAATGCTTTTGGATACATCGCGTTTTGAAACCACCCTATTTCAAGGGCAGGACACGCCGCATGAAATATTAACCAATCTGATACCCAGAGGTAATTCGCATGACAAGCACACGATCGCACACATGTGCGGCTGGCTTAAACGCGCGTGCCGGCCGATGTTTCGATATACATGACAAAATATTAAGTTGCACAATTGTTACGAAAAAAATAATCAAATCTGATTCAGTGGACTCGCTAACTTACAAGTCACACGTTGTGTTTTTATCGATCAAACTCTCGCGAAAATCAATTAGGCTAAATCGTTAAAAATATATATATTTTTTTTAAATAACATCTTATATCATCGTTATAAAACATTCATTCCGACAATTATGTTGTTGTATACGTGGGAAGTAAACTAAACTATGTAAGTTGTGTAAAAAATGGTAGTTTTTCCCTGTCACTGATCAAAGCTTCTTCGTGGACTGCTTGTCATAAAACTACTGTTGTTATTTTTTCTACAATGACATAATAAATATCATAACCCATAATAGGCAGAAAAGCGCAACGAAAATTTATAAATTTTACAGATGGTTTTTTTTCAATTACTCGTTCTAAGTTCGGTGAAATAATTTCTTAAATGCGGTTAGTAAATAGTACTATATGGTCAATGTATATCCTGATATTATACTGGCTACTTTTAGTTCTCTATATCAGTGTTTCTTAACCGGGGTCCACGTGGAACAAACGATAATAAGTAAAAACGCTAAAATGCACAGGCCATAAAAAAATTCAAACTTTTCAATCATCAAACTCTTGAACTTATAACATTTTCCCCCTAAAAAGCAATATATATTACATTTATATACTGATACCCTTGACGTCCTGTTTTCATAACAATTTGACTCTTCTCACTCGAAAGTTTGGAAATACTACACTTCGATATTTTAATTTGACCAAAATCTAAATCACATATGGGAAAATTTCTCCATAGACTATAATCTATGAATAAAAAGTAATGATATATGTAATGCAATTGATTATTTACAAATTAAATCTTAAAATGGTCCGTTATCTTGCATACGCTTAAATTTAAAAAATACACCATAACAGTGGTCTCCAAACTCAATAAGGATGTGAGCTACTTTCAGAAATTGAAATTGTCTGGTGAGCCACCTATACATATTCTTTCTTAATTGATTTTATCATCGGCTCTTATCGTACGATACATAATATTATTATATTACATAAAATAAATTAGAACATCAAATTTTCTAATAAAACATGAAAGGGGTACTTTAATTATTTATTTACAAACAAAATAATAGTTGAAAAATAAGTGTGTAAAAATAAATATAAAAATAATTAGTGAAATGAATAATGGCATACGCTTTCCTCAACAAATTTTTCAATTCTCGGTGAGTACATTGTCACTCCCATCCGAATGCATCAAGATATCATATGTAATTATGTTTTTAAATTGACTCTTGACCACCTTCATAGTGGAAAACATTGATTCAAATAAGCAGGTAGAACAAAACAATGCTTTACGTTTGAGCGCAATTCGAACTAAAATTATATTCTTTTCTTTTGGGACGAAAGGCCATACAGATTCTATAGTTGAGGCAACACTATTAAGCAACAAATCACATTGAAATTCTATCAATTCCATTTCTGATGAAGGGCCATCTTCTTGACAATTTTCGACGATACAACTGAAAAAATAATATTACAACGGCAACCTTTTAAGCATTTCGTTGAAATTTAGCTCAATTTTTTATTTTATTTTCCGAGTTCAATAATATTTACCATAAGATATTGAATATATATATAAACATACTGATTTTCATTAAAGGTGTCGTATTTTAATAGAAATCGGCACGAAATCACAATTTTGCATACGCTTTGGGAAAAATGAAATTTTGCACGTATCTGATGTGGGGAAACTTCTTCAATATTTAAAAGACATTCATTCCTCGTTACGTCATATTATTTAAGGCATAAAACTGTTTTTCAATCCCTCGTATTTCGGTACAGTAAAACCAGTCGGAAGTTTTCGTGATTGTAATCCCTAGCCGAGTATAATTAAAATAGATTAAATGAATTACCAGCTTAAGTCGTGCGGCTTGGGAAAGTTAATATAAAATGTTCCTCGAACACGGTGTTTGAAGGGTGACCCAGAGAGACCCTAAGTCAACAGTTATTTGCTTTATGGCTGTATAGCAAACACGGCATTGAAGTCTATTTACGGACGGGAAGTGTAACAAAATAATCAATCTTGCTTACGAAAATACCCAATTTAGACATCGCCCGATTCAATAACCCGGCCATAATGAACGCGATGTATTTTATTAGATTTGGTTCAAATTTATATTTATAACGCCATTTCCGTGTGACATCGCTGAAGCTTCATTGCTTTCTGTATTTATTTTTCCTACGGCAACGAAAGTAAATGTGGCATCATTGTCGAAAAATAAGATACGGCCATTCTCTAAATCAAGTAAGACGTTTTCAACATTTTGCTGACGTTGTATTTATTCATATCATTAACACTGGAGCTTCCGATATACACTATATTTTAAGGTCCTCGAAACACAGTACTGAATAGACGTGACGGAATATAAGCCGTGGAAACTGCTTTACGTTGCGTTTATTTGGCGCTGTTTAAAATAATAAATTCAACTCGGTTACCGCCGATAGTGAAATAGTACTTTGAAATGTGTATGATTAAATCATACGAAGAATTAAAATATCGTATCCGTTCTGGTGAAACTCCTAGACGAAATAGTCCTTTTTTAAGGTCTGTCAATTCCACTGGCCGCAACGACGACTATTTCATAAAAAAAATACAAGGTAGTTTCTGTTGTTCTTCAAAGGCGAAGTTTAATGCAAAGGTAGTGTTTTTAATTGAAAATTGGTCGGTTTACAAAATTGTGTGTGTGCATCGAAATACTGTACAAATCAAGAATGATGCGTAAACTATCTATGCATGGTTGATAAGAGGTATAAAGTCGTAGAAAAATATGAACAACAAAAAAAAAACAAATTTGCTGGCGTTAATGTTCAAATTAAATCTGACACTGATAATCGAACATCTAGAGCAAAAAAATATCTGAAACTAATTAAGTGCGATAAACCACTCTTTCTCAAATAGCCACTTGACATTGTGTTGCAATTAGTATAGTGCTTCGTCATCTTCTTACTAGGCCAGTGAGAAGCAACCGTCGGGCCACTCTTCGTCTTTGTTGCTTGCAAGTATTTCCGATTGTAATACATTTAATATCAGCGGTAACGTGCATACTTCGGACACGTTGGTGAACGAATTGAAGCTCGTCTTTCTCATGTGCTAATAGTATTATACCATCGACGACTTGGCCATTTCAAAACTTACGGTAGATTATTTATACTTAGCCAAACGAATCATTTTCAATCGATAGTGGATAATTTTCTTTTTTATTGCATTTTTATGCCCTCTTCATAATATTCACGATACTTAGATACACATTTTAAAATTCAATTATCATTTTTTTTAACAATTTGCGCGCCCTATCATAATATAGACCAGTGATGCACAACCATTACCTTCTAGCGGGCCGCATAAAACAAATTATCGTGGGCTCGGGCTGCAAAGAAAAAAATGATTTAAAGTACGCTCAATCCTTTTTTATACAGAACATATGTACGTTCCATGTAAAACAGCCTTAAAACCGTGTAAAAAAGATTGAGTGAATTTAGATAAATGAGTAATAGGTTCCATTATATTATTTTGACCGTGTTATTTCTAAAATAAACAAGCCATGCAAAAAAAGGATTATGAGCACTTGCTTATTATAAATCGTTTCATTGTGAAATATCTATGTTTCATTTATATGCAATTCATAAGTTTATGCGTTCTTTGTCTTAATTTTTAACTATTTTTTTTAATTTGACATAATATTTATACGTCTGTTTCTATGAACCGACTTATTCTCCTTCATTGAAGAAAAGCTTACGTGAAAAAAATATGTTTGAGAAAAAGATTTAAGGGCCGCATTTGGCCCGCGGGCCGGGGTTTGTACATCACTTATATAGACTAATAGAGGTTATCTTAACGGAAGTATTTCATCGATAATTTCTTGTTACACAATTGCGCCACCTTTATTTTTAGAATAGGCTAGATCAGGCGTGGGGAACCTGCGGCCGTTTGGCTACTCTGGTGCGGCCTTCTGGCCAATTCTGTAATTCTGTAAATTTATGTAAATTCGTAAATTCATGACATAAAGATTCCCTAGTCAATGTTTACTGCGGCCTTATATCGAATCAGAAAAATGAATGCGGCATTTAGGGAAGAAAATGTTCCCCACCCCTGGACTAGATGTATAAATATATAGCTAATCACTATGCCCCATTTTAGTATCGGTTGGGAAGAGAGAATTAAAGATGTCACAAACACCCATTCCGCCGAACAGAAATCTATAAAACTATTGCGAGAGAAAAAACAGTTTTTAAACTGTGGGTGTCTACTGCAATTCGAATCCGTGAGCACCGAAACCGCGAAGACAACGTTTATATTACATTTGTCTAACAGTTGATGATTGACAATGATCCCTTCCGATTTTGTGATTCCCGAAATCTTCCAAGAATCTCAAACAATTGTGACACGATATTATGGTGAATGATCACAAAGAGGGTCCGAGATTGGATGCCCTAATCTGCACTTAACCTTTAGAGGAGTGTGAACGTACATTTACGTCGGCGTCATTTTTCTGTAAATGAGTATGGAAGTACTTTAAACTCAACACAAGAGTGTCTGTCTGTAAGCATATATATGCTCTAAGTATGAATTACTACATATCGACTATGGAAAGGAAAAAGGACTTAATCTACACATATCAAATTTTACAGGAGGCGCAAAAAGCGTGTTTTGATGATTTTGGGCCATATACAAAGTGCACGGACACTTCTAAACTGGTGTTTAATTGATATAATCTAATATTAATTAAAGAAAATGTCTAGGAAAAGCCTTTATTTTAGTATTTTTTCTTGTTTTAAATTTTTTTCAAGTTCATCTTTTTCATAATTTAAAGCTCAATTTAGATACTAATTCGGCATTTACAGCGTGCATCCTTTCGATATAACGTGTATCAAGTTTGATACATTGTGATTATCGAAAAAAACCTGTTTTGAAAATACTGTGCACTTTTTCCTTTCCACAGTCGATATATTCATTGGGAAAAAGTCACAAAATTGTCATGTTAAGAAAAAGCAGTAAGTTCTGTATAAATCTATTCACTCCTCTAAAGGTTAACGATGCATTGGTCATACTGTTGATAGAATAGTATTTGGTATTTAATCAATTATTACTTCACGCAAAAAAATGAAAATCATTAAACTCTCTTAGTATTGTTTCCGTTGTAATGTTATAATTTGTTGTATGACCAAGCTGTTCGTAGTGGTGTTTTACAGTGTAAAATTTACACGATTAGAACAGCTCCGTCATTTGCATATTTTTACTGAATGAGTAAAACAAAATTTAACTTAACGGTGAAATTTCAATCTCGTCTTGGATATTTTTTTTAAAATTCCAATGCATATACTGCTAGTCGCAAAAATCAAGTGTCTAGCTGCCTACGTAAACTATATAATTATTCGACCATATGAAAAAGGTTCAGCGTGCATGAAACTACGTGCCTAAGTGCCAGTCGAATCACGTTTCTCGATCACTTGAGCCCAGGGTGCTTCACTTTTCTGGCAAAGTAAAGAACAAATGGCTTATCTCACATGCGACACCTTTGTAGCGGCGTGGCGTCGTTTTCTTTTTCTATTTGATTTTTTAAAAGTTTTCAGTGGCTGGAAAACTTATTAACATTATTGTCCTCCTCACTTGGTTTAAAAACTTCCTATGTTCATTCTTGAGCCTGCCTTACTTTGCAAGTACTTTTTTTTTGGTTTCTGTCAGTCGCGACACATTTATTTTTTACATGCCGTAGTCTTGAATGCACGTACGTCACACGTGAGGAAGACATCTGAACAACATTTAAAACAGCTGACTGCTGTTCTTTAAAATAAAACATGTAATCATTTCGAATCGCCGAAATTGAAACATATTCGATTTAACTAAAAATACAGTTTTCGCGTTAAAAAATAAATTTGAATTCCGCTTTATTCTAATAAAACCCGTAAACGAATATTTATTATGTATTATGAAACCTTGTGGATATTGAGAAAACGTCCGCTCATCGTCATACGTGAACATGAAGGCATCCCGAAGCTTACACCACGCGCGCCTACTCCGAACCTAATTATTCAGTCAACCCGCGATCTCTTTGTTGGCCATGTGCTCGATCCGCTCGCTCACAATTAGTACCACGTTATTTCATCATAACGCGCCACATTACCCAACCTGTTGAAGTTGCATTTTTTTTTTATCTATCACGCCCGTGCGCCGCATGGATTTTTTCTGTGCTTATTTATTTCCACAATAGCAGGCATTACACTGGGGTCATACCATCCACGATTGGATGACTGAGCCCAAGTGTAAAGCTTGCTAGACGTAGACTTTGGTAGACGTTCGCTAGTTTAACTTGACCGTCCATCGATTGTCGAAATACATACATACTTTCAACTAAAATTTCTTTTACTATTATAGCCAAGAAATAACTTATTTTCATCTGACGTATAATATTATTATTATGACAATTGGCGTCCATTGCAAGAATTTTCCCGCACTCTAAATAAATGTTTTATTTTCATTACTACCACTTGAAACAGTTTTTTTTTGTTGCTTATAGTTTAACCTGTTTTTTTTTTAATATATTCTAATTTTTAATTGTGGCTTATGTTGGCATAGTCGGAAAGAAATTTTTAAAAAAAGACTGTCGGCTAGGAATTTTTTTACATGTTTACGATCACAATCAGGGAATATTATTATTTTTTTAAATGGCAACTTTTTTATGACTGTTCAAGTTATTATGGGATATTAAAAGTGTCACCGAGAGCACATGATCAAGCTCGGAAAACTTTTTTATTTTTTCCCCTTTTTTTGTTTTTTTTTTTACAGTCAATGTACGATGCCGAGGATATTGCATACTGTATTCATCTAATATAAATTGATTTCTGCTAAAAACTCGCATATCACTTACAAGATAAAAACAAAACGAGAATATTTTTTTATTCAGTTAACATCTTAGGGACCGGCAACCTTTATAATGGTTCTACTCTCTTTTACAAATGATTGTGGTATTAATGATCAAATTTTATTATATTATAGACGCATGTATTTATAACATTTTGATAGTCACTTGTCACCAGTTAGATATTACAAAAAACAGATGTGCCTCTATTCCTGTGACACACGCATCTCTTATAACAGGGATGGCGAACCTACAGCACGCGTCCCCGAGGTGGCACGTTTGACAATTTAGATGGCACGCGAACGATTTCCAAGTTAAAAAAAAATAATTTTAAGTTTAAAAAATTTAAATTTTGATTGAATAATCCGTGAATTATTTTTCCGTTTTATTAATTTTCAAATGTTTCCCAAGATAAAAGACAATTGTTAAAAAAATCGAGTTTTATTTTTACTATTTTGTTAAAAAAAAAAAAAACTGCTTGTTCACGCCACACAATCGAGCAATAATGTTTGATGATTTTTGATACGCTAACTCAAAAAGGTTCGCCATCCCTGTCTTATAAAAAGTATTTATATTTTATCCATGGCAACTGCTTGTTCGAAATTCTAGGCCATTTTTTAAAGTATTCAACCAGTGATTGGGAAAGTTCTGTTGCATATCGACAGTATACCACAAGAAATTTGTGGTCATAAATTGGGTGTTTTAAGTTATGAATGCAGATCGATAGATCACGCTAAATCTGAAAAAGCAAGCTTACTCATATTGCATTTATTTATTTTGATATTTAAAGAAGTAATGACAACTAAGTCGATTTCATTGAAAGTTATTACTGGCAGAAACCTATACGCCTTTTATCTGTAGGGACTTCATATTTATATAGCTACGCAAAGATAATTTGAATTTTAAAGACGACTTGAAATTTTTGATCTGTAAACATTTTGTTCAATTGTCTTATTGTGTGCTTGTCACATGCTATATTACAGTTCACTTTATGAAATTCAAAATAGTGAATTTTCTGGCAGTACAGGGGCGATGTTCTATTATTAATAAACTATATGTATAAAATTTCTCAATCTCAAATGTGCAATCTCACGTAGGAACATGTTTATTTTCCAAAATTTAATCCAGTATTGAAAATCAACAGGTGTATTTTTTTTATTATTATAATCAAGATCACTTTCACTAACATAAAGTGTAGCATATGATCAATGCTGTTAAATTGTATCACCACCTCAATACTACAACTCGGTAACTTGATTTTCTATGTTTTTGAGGTGGCTATTGAATTTTATCTCTTATTTCCTTCTACCATAACCAATTGAACATTATTAAATTGTTTCACATCATACAAAGCACCCTTTTTCATTTTTATTTGAAGCAATGATAAAATCACCTAATTGTACTATTGAGATAATGATATATAATTTATCTTCAACCAAGAACTAGTTTATCACTTTTAATGTGTTAACCTTTTCCTTTTCTTCAAATTTTCAATTATAGGGTTATTATTTTTATAAAAATAAAACACAATATCTTTTGCATATTTTTAAGTGGATACGTAAACTTAATCTATACAAAAATGTGAATTCCTTTGTTACTGTGTTTTATTTATCATTCTCTATCTCTATGTTATACCATTTTGTTAATTGACATTGTTTGTGTGCTTTTACAGAGCGGTAGCAGCTTATTTGCGCGCGCTCAATCTGTCACCCAACAATGCTGTGGTCCACGGTAACCTCGCATGCGTGTACTATGAGCAGGGTCTTATCGACCTGGCAATCGATACATACCGCAGGGCCATCGAGCTGCAACCCAACTTCCCAGATGCGTACTGTAATCTGGCGAACGCCCTCAAGGAGAAGGGACAAGTGCCCGAGGCTGAGGAATGTTACAACACCGCGCTCAGTCTCTGCCCTTGCCACGCAGACTCGCTCAACAATTTGGCCAACATAAAGAGAGAACAAGGCTTCATCGAAGAGGCCACAAGACTTTATCTTAAAGCTTTGGAAGTTTTCCCAGAATTCGCTGCAGCGCACAGCAATTTAGCATCAGTTTTACAACAACAAGGTAAGCTCCAAATTACCATGTGACACCGCTCTGTTTTTGACAAGATGCAGGGAACCGCCTCAAATACTTTTTACTGTAAATAACAACCATGTCATTAAAATTTTTGTTATTTTTGGTATGTATATATTTTTCAATAAAAAAAATATCTATGATTTCCAAAATTAAAAAAAATTAAGGCGGTGTGAGAACACATTTTCACATTTAAGGTTGGTGCAGACCGCTAAAAAGGTTAAGAACCACTGCTCTAAAGGCATCGAGAATTTTTATTTTTCAACCACCATACCTTTTCTGAGATAAATTTTCCTTTGTAAATTCCCCAGAAGCCCGAGGTCTTGTCACATTATACTTCTGTGAATAATTAAAAAAATTCCTAATTCAATGCTTGTTGGATCAGTCCTTCTTGCTTAAGTACGATTTAAGTGTGTTCATATTGTATATTTGCTTTGTTCCACCTAGGTAAATTGAATGAAGCTCTGATGCACTATAAAGAAGCAATCCGAATTCAACCTACTTTTGCTGACGCCTACAGCAACATGGGAAATACATTGAAAGAAATGCAAGACGTAACAGGTGCCTTACAATGCTACACACGAGCAATACAGATCAATCCCGCATTCGCCGATGCCCACAGTAACTTGGCCAGCATTCACAAAGACTCCGGCAACATTCCCGAAGCAATCCAATCCTACAGAACAGCACTGAAACTCAAACCGGACTTCCCAGACGCGTACTGCAACTTGGCACATTGTCTTCAGATAGTATGCGACTGGACCGATTATGAGGCACGCATGAAGAAATTAGTCAGCATTGTCGCTGAACAACTTGAAAAGAATCGCCTGCCTTCGATTCATCCACATCACTCGATGCTATATCCCCTATCTCATGAATTCCGAAAAGCGATAGCAGCTAGACACGCTAACCTGTGTCTGGAAAAAATTCACGTTTTACACAAACCTGCTTATAAATCTCCCCGTGAGCTACAAGGCAGGCTGCGTATTGGTTATGTAAGCAGTGATTTTGGAAATCATCCAACTTCTCATCTGATGCAGTCTGTTCCTGGACTTCACGATCGAATTAAAGTGGAAATATTCTGCTACGCTCTCAGCCCAGACGATGGAACAACTTTCCGATCCAAAATCGCAAGAGAATCCGAACACTTTGTTGATCTCTCTCAGATACATTGCAACGGAAAAGCAGCCGACAGAATACATAAAGACGGTATACATATTCTTGTTAACATGAATGGCTACACAAAAGGGGCTAGAAATGAAATATTTGCAATGAGACCGGCTCCTATTCAGGTCATGTGGCTGGGATACCCTGGAACCAGCGGAGCCAGTTTCATGGACTATCTGATAACTGATGCCGTCACGTGTCCTCTGGAACTCGCCAGCCAATACAGTGAGAAACTAGCGTATATGCCGAATACATTCTTCGTCGGCGATCACAAGCAAATGTTTCCACATCTGCAAGAGAGACTTATTATAAGCGATAGGTCACATCAGACGGGGCCAGTGGCTGATAATGTCGCCGTCATCAATGCTACTGATCTGTCGCCGCTGGTTGAGAATACATCTGTCAAAGAGATCAGGGAAATTGTTCGATCGTCTCGGCCCGTTGAAATATCCATGAAGATAGCTGAGTTGCCTACTACGACACACATAGAGACGATGATAGCCTCAGGGCAAGTACAGGTGAGGCATATACACTATCATTAAATAGTCGGGTAAATTATGCATATTTACAATATGTTTACATACATTATCAAAACAACTAAATGTTAATGATAATTATTTATCATTTCAGTTTGTTAAGCCATTAAGTAAGTAGTTTTTTTTAATGTAATTTGCTTCTGAAGCAACCGTTAGCATCATAAGTATTTATTATTCCCAGGTAATATGTCTACTTTTAACACTTTAGGCCCGTATAATTATCCGTTATTTACAGTTCATTTACAATGACAAATGTTCACCGATTTCATTGAAATAACTTGCACTCCACATGAAGATTAGATTGAAAGTTTAGTTTTCAATACAACTTATAGTATTATTCTTTTAAGAATTATTTTTACGAGGTTATATTTCCATGTGTTTTAAATGGTTTCTGCTATTCATTGGATGTGAATGGTAAGCCAATATTCAACATTTATTTCAGTTATATGTGCCTGAAGGGTTAACCATTATCTCGACATAGATATTCACAGAAGACTGCTACTTATCTATAAACTCTTTTATACTTGGATGTGTTAAAAAAATACATAACATATATCAACAGCAAATATAAACATAATACTTACCTTAACACTATCTAGTTCTGAGGTGATGGTGTGATTCTTGTCTTATGCTATGTTGATCGAGTACAGTTTTATAAAATAAATGCCAATTCAATCAATATAGTGGATTTTTTGTTTCACTAAACCTCATCACGCTTGTTTCTTGAGTTGTGTTTTTACCATTGTCTCTGTTGTTTCAGACATCGGTGAATGGAGTCGTCGTCCAGAACGGCTTAGCTACAACCCAAACAAACAACAAAGCTGCAACAGGGGAAGAAGTCCCACAGGCGATCATGATTACCACCCGCCAGCAGTACGGTCTGCCGGACGATGCCATCGTTTACTGTAACTTTAACCAGCTCTACAAAATCGACCCACTGACTTTACATATGTGGGTGTTTATTCTGAAGCATGTGCCCAACGCTGTCTTGTGGCTCCTCCGCTTCCCCGCCGTCGGAGAACCCAATCTTCAAATCACTGCTGAGCAGCTGGGTAAATATATCAACATTTGAATTTGTTTAATAGCTTTTGAGCAAATAAAATAAACAATAAATCATCTTGAAAATACGCCTACTGTTAGCCTATATTAAAGCTAATGCCAATGCATCAAATGTTTTAATTTTTAAGATCATACGAGATATACTCGATGTGAATGTTAATGTGAAGTCACTTGAGATTAACTCAAGGAGGATTGAAATCACAAACACCCACGTCTTAGATCTCAAATCTAAATTTAACATTGATTTGGGAATCAAACCCAAACCTGCCTGATCAGTAGAGCAAGCTCTTACCAACTTAGCAGGCGACTGTCGCAGTATTACAGAAAATATGCCGTGTGTTTGACATCCCTGTTTTAGGTATTGCTTATACCAACGCAATAAACTAAATAGTGAAAATTTGGTGTTCAACTTAACGTAGTAATTATGTGGTTATGCAATGTAAATCCAAAACAAGCTAATTTTTACAACCCATTCTTAATAATTATATCAAGGTTGCTTGCTACAATTAGAGAAAACTAGAAGTAAATCTTTTTTCCTTTTTTAAATAAGCTATCCAAAATTTCTATGTCTACATTACATGCATAATTGATTTTGTTTTTTTACACTGAATTCCATCTTTTTATTACAAAATCAGTAGCGACATACTACACCAATATGTGAAGGACATGTCTATAATTGTATTGTTATTAATTTTTTCTTGGTAATTATTTAATGTTTGCATATCATAGAAATATCCTTATTGAATCTAGACTAGTGCATTGGTTAGTGCATGTAATATTTCATCACTTACAATTATTTGTTAATTATTATGCGCTGCACTTCATACAAAAATTAGTTCATCTTTATCAGTGATACATTTAAAATGTTTGTATATCTTGCGCGAGCTAAACTAATAAATCAAACTGAATACTTTTGCTGATTTGATATGGAAGTTTTTACACTGCGAATCGCTTGATGACTATTATTTTTTAAAAATCTGTTATGTTTTTATATTTTTTTTTATTAACGCAATTCGATAAATGTTGGCAGTTTATTTTACCATGTAAATTTAAATATATTCGCAGCGTAATTTTATAATATTTGCAAAATCGTTTGACATGTAAGTGATGCGTGACTTGAGTGTGAAATTTTGTTGTGTAATTTATTTATTTTTACTTCTGTTTTGTATCCAGGTTTGCCTTCTGGACGAATCTTATTCTCAAACGTTGCTGCTAAAGAGGAACACGTGAGGAGAGGCCAGCTGGCTGATGTCTGCCTCGACACACCTTTATGTAACGGCCACACAACCAGCATGGATGTATTGTGGACCGGAACGCCAGTTGTCACTCTACCAGGAGAAACTCTAGCATCAAGGTAACTAGAATTATTCATTTAAAAGAATGCGGTGGGCTCTCTCTCGATCATTTATTAATAATAATATGCAATGGCACCAGGAAACAATTTCACTGACTAATGTGTTATTACCAACATAGCCTTTGCATTATCCATCATCAATAGCGGAAATATTTGTATCATGACAAAATGGAATGCATTCTTAAAAGAAATATATTATATTGTAATATTTTCAGAGTTGCAGCGTCACAACTTAATACCCTCGGCTGTCCAGAACTGATTGCAAGAACTCGGCAAGAATATCAAGATATCGCAATACGATTAGGAACAGATAGAGAATAGTAAGTTAATGAATTATTTATATTGATACTGAAAATTCAAATATCCCACTTATTTTTGACATGTCTGCATTTGCCCAGTTGATTCTTTTAAGTTTATCATTCATCACTACTTACAATTTATTACTCGTCGTACAATTTAACGTAATAAATTATTGTGATCTTATTCTGACAATGTTTAGAACTGTTATGTATTATGTTATGTTGTCGCCCGCTGTGGTCTAGTTGGTTAGAGCTTGCTCTACCGATCAGGTGGGTCTGGGTTCGATTCCCGGTAAGGTCAATGTCAAATTGGATTTTTTTCAATTTTAATTTGAGATCTAAGACATGGGTGTTTGTGAAGTCAATTCTCCTTGAGCTAATCTCATGTGACTTTCAAAAATTCTCATTGAATATATCTCGTATGATCTTTCAACTTCAAAATATTTGACACATTGGCGTAAGCTGTAGCGTCCAATATTTTTTTTTAATTTATATCACAGTGTTTTTGTTAGCTAAGTTGTTTATAATGTGACTTCATTTATTTGCAGCCTTAAAGCTATACGTGCCAAAGTATGGGTGTCCCGCATGGAAAGCAACCTGTTTGACTGTAAACAATACGCGCATGGCATGGAAATGCTCTACTCGAAGATGTGGAATCGATACGGCAGAGGAGAACGACCAGATCACATACAGGCATTGGAAAAGTAGTCACTTCATAGTATTATGTTCAATAATGTTTTATTTTACATTTCACCACCGATATTTAAAAAAGCATTGCATTGCTTCAAGTAAAGAATGGATTGTTTGCCTTCCCACGCGATTTGATAATGAAGCCCTTATTGGCTCAAAATAACAAAAATTAAATTAGTTTCATCAGCAATATATTAAATCATTTCACTAGTTAGTGTGTAAAGATCATTTTGTTCCAGCATTGGTAAAATTCAATGTTTTGTATGTATGTCATCAAATGTTTTTTTTCGAATTGTTTTTAACATGTTGATTGCCTTGGAGGTATCGGGTGACCGGCAAAGAAGACCTAACTGAGCAGTTATATAGCACCAATGGGCATGTATATCGTGAATTGAATGTCACTGCAACTTGTCTTGCAAATATTTCTTTTGAGACACTTCAGATAAGCTTAGCTAGCTCTCGCTAGTGTGATAAAAAATGCATCAAAATTACAAACATTTTCTAATCATTGTACACAAAACTTGTAGGCGATCAATGTGTTATTCGTTATTTTTTTCTAATGAATTATTTATACAATTATAATAAAAAGATTATTTTTTTTTTAAATTAAATACTTATTCTAACCTGCTGGAAATTTAAAGGAACCTGATAGGCCATAGATTTTATTTATTATTTTTGTGTCAATTACAAATATATAAAAAATATTATTGTCAATTCTTTTTTCAGAATTTCTGTTTATTTATTGTGTGACTATGCTGGAAGTTAAATGGAAGGAATAAATTATTACAGTCTATTATAATTCGCCTTACTTTAAATAATCGTGTAGGTCTTTATTAAAGAGTTGTTAGTGATAAGATAATATTATAATTACGGATGAATTTTCTTACTATTCAGTCATAATTTAATAATATGGCCGTAGTGATAAAGATTATTTTATTACTGTATACTAAGTAGCTTAGGAGAAGAGCCTATTATACCTTTTAGGGTTCCAGATACATGGAAAGTCCCCCATTAGTACAATCAATGTTATTTTTAAACTTGATTATTTGGAACTGTGATTTGAAAAGCTTGTGTTATCAGTCAACTCTGAGTTTAATTTTGAATTATATATATCTATCGTTTATAAATTTGTATGTTTCTCAGAGTCTGAATAAGTTGTGATGTAAATAAGTATTTAAAGAAATATCCAATTAAATAAGCCGCCAATGGAAAATTGTAGTATTCCGCAGCACACATGAATAGAAATTTTGCCCAATTCAAATCGGATAATGTGTTTGTCAATGTCAAGATCTCGTTTTAATATTTTGAAATGATTTTTAATCCTTTATTAATTTTTAATTATTTTTTAAATGTGTACAGAATGAGTTTTAAATAATAACAATTTGAATAATTAATTTTTGCGTGAAAAACACTGTGATTGGTGTAATGAACTTATTATTTTCACAAATTCAATTCACAATGTTTTATGGCCATCGTGCAATGGGGCATGGAAAATTGAATAACACACCAGAAGTGTAATAAAATTTAATTATTTTGATAACGGCATTTAATTAATTTAGTAATTTTATCAAAACCTGCATAGAGCAAGACCTCTCACAGTGGTGCGTTGATGTTGCATCTTGATTCTTAATGGTTCATAAATATTGAAGAAGTATTTGAAATATTTATCTTATATTTTACTGAAATCTTTTGTCAGTGATCATTGATGTCACTTATGACTCACAATTGAAAACCCTAACTATTGGCACTAACTAGTGTTTTTTTCTTGATTATTATTTATACTTTCAAAATGAAAACGCCCTAAAACTGTAACAATTGTGACAAATAAACACTAAAATTTATTGCAATAATTTTATATAGAAAAATCATTATTAAATATCATTTTGCTCAACCTGTTGGAATGTTGTTCATTAAAAGTTTTCTAGGTGAGCAAAAATAAAACTCCTGTGATGTTATAATTTTTTTTAAATCGAAAAACTTATTCAATTAGTTCACCTTGCTTATTTTTCACAATTACTATCATTCTCACGCAACCATATTCGCAGTTGGTTTTGAATCTAAGTACTACATATTGTTATCTATTAATAAAAATTACAATTTCATTGCAATGCCTAAATTCAATATATTCCATGTGAAGCAATGTAACCTGTCGCTGATATTCCATGTTTTAATGCCGTTATGAGGCGCCATGTTAGTGCAAAGGGTTTTAATATGTATGTAGAATCACCTCCATTTTATACAGCAATAGTGATTAACAATTGGCTTTAAAAAAGAAATATTCTAGTTTACAAAAAAAAATATGCGTGTTATTAACTATTTTCTTATTACTATCAAACAGCACAACTTTCGAAAGAAAATATATTACAAAATACAGAAGTTTTGTTATATATAACGAAGTTTCTCTATATATATAATTATGATACCAACTTGTAATGATTAAATTAGTTTTGTGTGCAGGTGGGATATTATAAAGTTACTTTCTCGTGTAAATAGAAATCAACAATTAAAGAAATCTTTTTATCATACTCGATTCAACTAAATTATTATTTCAAATTTTGTAATAACTAAATTCCAGTGAATTTGCTACCACCAATATATAATATTATAAAAATATTTAATTTATAGCGATATTTTTATCATAAAAAAAATATCTCATTGATTTATTAGTAAGCCATCTTTCATAGCTATGTTTTAATGGCTAATATAATATTGGTTTATCCTACTAGATGTAATTCTTTTTTTTTTTAACTTTATTGCGTTTGTTATTATAATTTCTTATAACCTTTCATACCATTGGGATGATATTGCATAGAATTGTAGAAAGCACTATTAGAAATTTTGTTAATACTATTGTTACTGTGCATGTATGTTACTATAAAATTTATTTGTATGAGTGTATATTTTCAAATAAAGTTTACTGGACAATGAACACATTATTTTATTTATAGAAATTCCCAATCTTAGAAATCAACGAATATATTATGAGTTCTTATAATTATCAAGTAGAAAAATGCTCAAAACTTTTCTATTGGACTTTTAAGTACAGTCACGTCTTTACTTGGTTTAGTGTTTTGGTGGATAGCATATTTTTTATTTTAACTCATTCGCATCAGGGCATTTTTGCAAAAGTTTGCAAAAAATTAGGTACTTACGAAAAAAGGGTATAACTTTAAAACTATTTGACATTTTAAATGAGGTACAGTGGAACCCCGATCTACCGTTCTCGCATTGTTCGTTTTCCCGCATGGGTCGTTCATTTGTTATAGTCCCGGCCAAACACCCATCAGAACAATGTTAAATAATCCCGCATTAATCGTTCCCCGATTATACGATTTCCTCAATTTATCGTCTAAATATTATGATTCCTTCACAAACATTATCCCGATTGAACGTTTTTTTTTGAATATATATTTCTCATTTCGCTCAGAAACACGATCGACTCGTACATTTAAAAAAAAAAAAACGAGACTGCAAGTGTGCAGGCGTCGTAGAATTGTTTATTATAACTTCTCATAATATTGACCCATACAATTCTTTTGTGAAAAAAAACGAGGTTGGAATAGTGTGCAGGCGCCGTAGAATTGTTTTTTACGATTTCTCACTTACTGAACTCCTGTACACATTATTCATTTGTCCCGCTGAATTTCAACACCTGTAATGCCTATAGTTTTACCTCGAATCTCGTGCCGTAAAGTGTTCTAATTTGGATTAAAATGCGCCCCGTGAAAAAAACTAGTACTCTCGCAGAGAAACCAAAATAATTCTAGACGTTGAAAACAATCCAAGAGAAAAACGAGTTGATATAGCAAAACGTCTAGGACTTGCACCGTCCACTCTGAACTCGATTGTTGCTAGGAAGAGTGACTTCAAATGCAAAGGGCAAATCAATCGAAAAGTGCGGCAAATCAGCGAAGAAAAGAAAGTCCACTAAAAAGTTTACTTTAAATGAGCTTGAGGAGATTCTTTACGCGTGGTTCCAGCAAGCGCGAGCTAAAAATATTCCTATTGATGAAACCATACTCACAGAAAAAGCTTTGCAAATAGCCGAGAAAAAAGGTATTTCAGATTTCTCTGCATCGAACAGATGGATCAATAGGTTTAAAGATCGGCATGGTCTTGCATATTAAAAAAAAACTAGTTCTAACTAAAAATAAGCCAATCGTTTCATACACATTTATTTTTGATTGGAGCTGACATACTCAACTTTGCCACAAATTCATTGCCATTAAGCCAACGAAACTAGGCCACAAGCGACACAATTTGAATAGAACTTTAATGACATTGCCATTAAATATGTTTTGAATATCTTTCTAAATATTGATACGTTAACATGTTCCCCAATTTTTAGTTGTTTGTTTCAAGTTTCAATGTATCAAATATTCACAAAAAGTTCTACCTAATATTTAAACGAAGTAAAAGAAAAAGAAAATATGATTTTGAAAGATAAATTTGTAGATGATTGTTAAGTTTAAAATTATATTCACAGTACTTCATCAAAATTCAATTCAAATAAAACTTGTACCAATATTTTGAAAAATATTCATTCAGACAATATTGTTAATTCTATCAATATTGTGTCAATATGCGCACAGCTGGGTAATGGTCTGTTTCAGGAACCGTGTCTTCGTCGACTTAATAGCATTGAATGTGGGGCAAATTCGAGAATACCAGCTCCCATCGAAAATAAATGTGTGTGCGATTGAATGACAAACAAACTACTGTGAAATGTTGCATTTACTGGCTTAATTTAACATTTCCAATTTGAATAATTTTATCGTTTGCATCCAAAACAGTCAAACAGTCCACATTGTGTGCATGTATTGAGAAAACTTGTTCAAACAGTGTGTAATGTTTTTAATATTCAATTGGTCAATCTAATTTCTTAATTTGTACACACCTGCAGTTTCAGTAAAAATATGTTACCACACTCTGGTCTAAAATTCTCATTATCTGACTGTAAATTGCTTAAAATTATGTATGGTAAATCTTTGACAATTCGCAAATAACATTCAATAATTACATTTACTACCCAAATTTCCATATGTTTTAGGTTGCTTGAAGTTTTTAATGCTTATGATTCTCTTGACAAAAAAGTAACCACATGTTGTCAAATTCTTGAAATCAGGAAAGTTGCAAGCAGAAAAGTGACATAACTAAACCTTACTTATAAATGAAATTCAAACTTGTATTTACTAAGCTGGTAGAACTGCAGAATTTATGATGAGAACCCACAGTTACCGGAATGAGCGAAAATTCTCAAATGTGACTTTTATAAACGATTTCAATGATTGGGCTCACAACTCGCAGATAAATGTTACATTATAATATAAATATATATGTAATTTGGATATTCTCAAGGTTTTATACTATCATTATTATCTAGATACACTGTAAATATACTGCACAGTTAACGTGCCACTCAACTCTAATACAGGAATATAAATTTAATAATAGTGTTTGCCTTTCACTAGCTGCAAGCTGGTTATCACACATCAATTTTTTAGAGATAGCAGATTTGTTTGTCATGGCATTCTTCAAAGTCAACTTGTATGATCAAATGAAACAATATTAAGAACCTACATAGTTACTAAATTACACCAGAAGCATAATGTAGAAAAAAATAATCGAATACTGTCACTGTAATAATATCACGTTATATTGAATTGCTGACAAATTCACTTTTTATCAATTAGTCCTTACTAGCTGTAAGCCCGTTGCCCAGCAACGTGAGATTTTTGTTGCATAGTATTTAATTTAATTTAATTTTATGTTATTTTATTTTATGGTATTTTATTTTATTTTATTTCATTTCATTTTATTTTATTTTATTTTATTTTATTGAATTTAATTTAATTTAATTATATTTTATTTTAATATATTTTATTTTTATAGTTAGCAGATATTTCGTAAATTATTTAATATTTGGAATAATGTTTAAGTTTGCTAACAACAATTTTTCGTATTAGCAGAAACTTCGTAAATTACTTAATTTTTAGAATAATGTTCAAGTTTGCTGACAACTATTTTTCGTAGTAGCAGAAATTTCGTGAATTATTGAATTTTTGGAAAAAAAAAGTTTGATAACAACCATTTTTCGTAGTAGCCGAAATTTCGTAAATGATTTAATATTTGGAATAATGTTCAAGTTTGCTAACAACCATTTTTCGTAGTAGCATAAATTTCGTAAAATATTGATTTTTTGGAATAAAGTTTAAGTTTGCTAACAACCATTTTTCGTAGTAGCAGAAATTTCGTAAATTATTTAATATTTGGAATAATGTTCAAGTTTGCTAACAACCATTTTTCGCAGTAGCATAAATTTCGTGAAATATTTAATTTTTGGAATAAAGTTAAAGTTTGCTAACAACCAATTTTCGTAGTAGCCGAAATTTCGTAAATTATTGAATTTTTGGAATAAAGTTTAAGTTTGCTAACAACCATTTTTCGTAGTAGCAGAAATTTCGTAAATTATTGAATTTTTGGAATAATGTTCAAGTTTGCTAACAGCCATTTTTCGTAGTAGCAGAAATTTCGTAAATTATTTAATATTTGGAATAATGTTTAAGTTTGCTAACAACCATTTTTCGTAGTAGCAGAAATTTCGTAAAATATTTAATTTTTAGAATAATGTTTAAGTTTGCTAACAACCATTTTTCGTAGGAGCAGAAATTTCGTAAATTATTTAATATTTGGAATAATGTCCAAGTTTGCTAACAACCATTTTTCGTAAAAGCAGAAATTTCGTAAATTATTTAATTTTTGGAATAATGTTGAAGTTTGCTAACAACCATTTTTCGTAGTAACAGAAATTTAGTAAATTATTCAATTTTTGGAATAAAGTTTAAGTTTGCTAACAACCATTTTTCGTAGTAGCAGAAATTTCGTAAATTATTGAATTTTTGGAATAATGTTCAAGTTTGCTAACAACCATTTTTCGTTGGAGCAGAAATTTCGTAAATTATTTAATATTTGGAATAATGTCCAAGTTTGCTAACAACCATTTTTCGTAGTAGCAGAAATTTCGTAAATTATTGAATTTTTGGAATAATGTTTAAATTTGCTAACAACCATTTTTCGTAGTAGCAGAAATTTCCTAAATTACTTAATTTTTGGAATAATGTTTAAGTTTGCTAACAACCATTTTTCGTAGAAGCAGAAATTTCGTAAATTATTGAATTTTTGGAATAATGTTTAAATTTGCTAACAACCATTTTTCGTAGTAGCAGAAATTTCCTAAATTACTTAATTTTTGGAATAATGTTTAAGTTTGCTAACAACCATTTTTCGTAGAAGCAGAAATTTCGTAAATTATTGATTTTTTAGAATAATGTTTAAGTTTGCTAACAACCATTTTTCGTAGTAGCAGAAATTTCGTAAATTATTGAAATTATTGAATTTTTGGAATAATGTTTAAGTTTGCTAACAACCATTTTTCGTAGAAGCAGAAATTTCGTAAATTATTGATTTTTTAGAATAATGTTTAAGTTTGCTAACAACCATTTTTCGTAGTAGCAGAAATTTCGTAAATTATTGATTTTTTGGAATAATGTTTAAGTTTGCTAACAACCATTTTTCGTAGTAGCAGAAATTTCGTAAATTATTGAATTTTTGGAATAAAGTTTATGTTTGCTAACAACCATTTTTCGTAGTAGCAGAAATTACGTAAATTATTTAATTGTTGGAATAATGATTAAGTTTGCTAACAACCATTTTTCGTAGTAGCAGAAATTTCGTAAATTATTTAATTTTTGGAATAATGTTTAAATTTGCTAACAACCATTTTTCGTAGTAGCAGAAATTTCGTAAATTATTGAATTTTTGGAATAATGTTTAAATTTGCTAACAACCATTTTTCGTAGTAGCAGAAATTTCCTAAATTACTTAATTTTTGGAATAATGTTTAAGTTTGCTAACAACCATTTTTCGTAGAAGCAGAAATTTCGTAAATTATTGAATTTTTGGAATAATGTTTAAATTTGCTAACAACCATTTTTCGTAGTAGCAGAAATTTCGTAAATTATTTAATTTTTGGAATAATGTTTAAATTTGCTAACAACCATTTTTCGTAGTAGCAGAAATTTCGTAAATTATTGAATTTTTGGAATAATGTTCAAGTTTGCTAACAGCCATTTTTCGTAGTAGCAGAAATTTCGTAAATTATTTAATATTTGGAATAATGTTTAAGTTTGCTAACAACCATTTTTCGTAGTAGCAGAAATTTCGTAAAATATTTAATTTTTAGAATAATGTTTAAGTTTGCTAACAACCATTTTTCGTAGGAGCAGAAATTTCGTAAATTATTTAATATTTGGAATAATGTCCAAGTTTGCTAACAACCATTTTTCGTAAAAGCAGAAATTTCGTAAATTATTTAATTTTTGGAATAATGTTGAAGTTTGCTAACAACCATTTTTCGTAGTAACAGAAATTTAGTAAATTATTCAATTTTTGGAATAAAGTTTAAGTTTGCTAACAACCATTTTTCGTAGTAGCAGAAATTTCGTAAATTATTGAATTTTTGGAATAATGTTCAAGTTTGCTAACAACCATTTTTCGTTGGAGCAGAAATTTCGTAAATTATTTAATATTTGGAATAATGTCCAAGTTTGCTAACAACCATTTTTCGTAGTAGCAGAAATTTCGTAAATTATTGAATTTTTGGAATAATGTTTAAATTTGCTAACAACCATTTTTCGTAGTAGCAGAAATTTCCTAAATTACTTAATTTTTGGAATAATGTTTAAGTTTGCTAACAACCATTTTTCGTAGAAGCAGAAATTTCGTAAATTATTGAATTTTTGGAATAATGTTTAAATTTGCTAACAACCATTTTTCGTAGTAGCAGAAATTTCCTAAATTACTTAATTTTTGGAATAATGTTTAAGTTTGCTAACAACCATTTTTCGTAGAAGCAGAAATTTCGTAAATTATTGATTTTTTAGAATAATGTTTAAGTTTGCTAACAACCATTTTTCGTAGTAGCAGAAATTTCGTAAATTATTGAAATTATTGAATTTTTGGAATAATGTTTAAGTTTGCTAACAACCATTTTTCGTAGAAGCAGAAATTTCGTAAATTATTGATTTTTTAGAATAATGTTTAAGTTTGCTAACAACCATTTTTCGTAGTAGCAGAAATTTCGTAAATTATTGATTTTTTGGAATAATGTTTAAGTTTGCTAACAACCATTTTTCGTAGTAGCAGAAATTTCGTAAATTATTGAATTTTTGGAATAAAGTTTATGTTTGCTAACAACCATTTTTCGTAGTAGCAGAAATTACGTAAATTATTTAATTGTTGGAATAATGATTAAGTTTGCTAACAACCATTTTTCGTAGTAGCAGAAATTTCGTAAATTATTTAATTTTTGGAATAATGTTTAAATTTGCTAACAACCATTTTTCGTAGTAGCAGAAATTTCGTAAATTATTGAATTTTTGGAATAATGTTTAAATTTGCTAACAACCATTTTTCGTAGTAGCAGAAATTTCCTAAATTACTTAATTTTTGGAATAATGTTTAAGTTTGCTAACAACCATTTTTCGTAGAAGCAGAAATTTCGTAAATTATTGAATTTTTGGAATAATGTTTAAATTTGCTAACAACCATTTTTCGTAGTAGCAGAAATTTCCTAAATTACTTAATTTTTGGAATAATGTTTAAGTTTGCTAACAACCATTTTTCGTAGAAGCAGAAATTTCGTAAATTATTGATTTTTTAGAATAATGTTTAAGTTTGCTAACAACCATTTTTCGTAGTAGCAGAAATTTCGTAAATTATTGAAATTATTGAATTTTTGGAATAATGTTTAAGTTTGCTAACAACCATTTTTCGTAGAAGCAGAAATTTCGTAAATTATTGATTTTTTAGAATAATGTTTAAGTTTGCTAACAACCATTTTTCGTAGTAGCAGAAATTTCGTAAATTATTGATTTTTTGGAATAATGTTTAAGTTTGCTAACAACCATTTTTCGTAGTAGCAGAAATTTCGTAAATTATTGAATTTTTGGAATAAAGTTTATGTTTGCTAACAACCATTTTTCGTAGTAGCAGAAATTACGTAAATTATTTAATTGTTGGAATAATGATTAAGTTTGCTAACAACCATTTTTCGTAGTAGCAGAAATTTCGTAAATTATTTAATTTTTGGAATAATGTTAAAGTTTGCTAACAATCATCTTTCGTAGTAGCAGAAATTTTGTAAATTACTTAATTTTTGGAATAATGTTTAAGTTTGCCAACAATTATTTTTCGGATTTTAAATTATTTAACAATTATTTCCAATAAAAATCAAAAGATCAAATCCAATTTTTCAATAAAAAATCAGTTGCACATTTTGTCCAAGTGTATGAAAAAAGCAAAATATTATTCTATCATATATCCATATCATAATTTGAATATTCTTAATGTATTAAAGAATTCTAACAGATTTTCAAGGTCAGACGTGAAAAGATTCATCATTATGATTCAATTGATCAAATCCGCTCCAAAAAATATTAGTCTCACATCGACTCACACGATCAGACGATTCATTTCGATAGCCCTATAATCATAGTTTGCAATAGTCGAATTAAAGTCTTTGATTATTCGAATATTATGATGTATGGTGATACAATACTTTAGCTCTACACCAAGAAATATCAAATTTTCAAACGTGGCGATATCAGAACATTCACGCCCGGTTTAAAATAAGCCGCCCCCATTGGATAGAACAACATTTCAAAAATGTGCTGTTCAGAATAAATCGAAATCATTGGTCTGTACCTTACTGCGGACGTCCTTACAGACAGACCTTATCGGCTATTAATGTTAAGATGGGTATTCAAAAATACATGGCATAGAATAGTGTGAAAACGAAGATATTAACATGAAATGACCGAGTATAGATACCTTTTCATAATAGACTAAAAGAATACGCAAAGGGAGTCTGAATCCCTTTTGACTCTTCTTTTAATCAGATGGATTGCACTGCTCCATAAGGCTGCTGATAACAATCCATAAGATTTATTCAACAACAGAATGTATGTGATGACTTCAAAGGAAGCAAAATGACTGACGGAGAACGGTGAATCCTTGACACTCTGTGTGATATAGAATGGTAATCGTAAGATATTACTTATTTTATTACAATCTAGACGTATATCATGAATATATTTAAGCTGCATCACTAACTCACTTTTATAATTTTCTTAAATGACTGTATCAAAAATATATTTCAATTTTAATATGTATTTTGCCGCCTGTGTGGTCGAGTGGTCAACATCGTTTGCTACCGCTACGGAGGGCACGGGTTCGAATCCCAGTACGGGCAGTTTTATAAATTGATTTATGAATTTTCGTTCAAAGGCATGGGTGTATGTGATGTCTTGAATTCACCCCTCCCACTCATCCTTTCCTATGAACAGGACGTATCGAGAGCGATTAGCTAACCACTATTCCTGTCCTAGCCCTTTCCTTCTATTCCTACTCTGTTTGGGAAAAAAAAAGAGGTTAAGCAACTGAGTAACAAGCAGTTCTCGTAGAAATATTACTGTTGAGATAAACTTCGTTAGGAGTCCATTGGGAGCGGACATGGTAAAAAAAAAAACAAATTATGAAGCATTTCAATACATCGTGAACTAAATACAGATTTTATAAATAAATATAGAAATTATGATGTAATTAAAAAATATTGTAAAGTTAAGTTCAAATTATAGCTTTTCTCTGTAAGCAATTTTACATTTATTCATGAACATTAATTTTTACAATGACAAAAAGCTGTTGCTCGATGTTTGCCCATAGTAGTCAATATGCTTCTAGGGGAACGTTGTAACCAACCAAGGAGGTGGCATTAGCCTCAAGTGCAAAGGGTTCTTGGAGACATCAGAACAATTCACTTGATTTCAGTAAATGATTTGATAATTTTAAACTCTAATGAATCTTATTTACAACGAAATCTGTCTTCACTATTTTTTAAATATTAATTTATAACTTCATTGATCAATACATCATTCTTTTGTTTTTATGTCTAAGGATGGAGAATTCTTTTTTTTGATCAAATACGATTTTCCAGATAACGATTTGTAGAACTAAAATACTTTGATATTTTTTTACCTCATTACAATAGAGTTATAACAAGTAAATTATAATTCAATCAATACACATCGACCGTTGAAAGGAAAAAGGATGTAGCCCACAGTTTTTTCAATAACCACAATGTATACAACTTGATACACGTTCTATCAAAAGGATGTAAGCTGGAAATGCCAAATTAGTATCTAAATTTGACTTTGAAGTTTGAAAAGAGTTGGGCCTGTTAAAATTACAAACAGGAAAAAAGACTTAAAAGGTTATCCTTAAACAATTTATTAAATTAATATTAGATTATGTCAATTAAACACCAGTTTACAAATCTTCGTGCACTTCACGTTTGCGTATATTTCATAATTTGCATATAGCTCAAAATCGTCATAACACATTTGTAATATTTGTTATGTGTGGGCTACGTCCTTTTTCCTTTCTACATAATAAATTAAAAAATGAGTTTTATTAGTAAAGTACCACCAAAATTCACCAGATGAAAACGTTTTTTTGCTCTCCTATGAAGTTGTCTAAATAGACATCGTATGGTTCCGGGCGGAGTTGAGATTTATGATTCATACTGATAAAACAGAAACATTGTAATTAATTTATTAATATAGATTGTCTGAGCACAATGTTTTGACTGACGAGTAACGTCATTTTTAATAGCTCTAATAACAATTTCATGCCAAGATATAAATACCAATGTTTTGAGAAAAGAGACAGTGTGCCAAAATGCTTGCAGGTGAAAGCATTATGTCATGAACATTGCGTGTAATATTGCACGTAGTGCATAGCGATAGGTTACAATATTGGAAATATAAAAAAAGTTATTGTTTTCATATTTAATTGTTGTTTGACATAAAAAATACTATTTATTGTATAATACAACCAACTGTAGTCATTTAAGATGTGTATACATATGAGCCCCTGAGAGGTGAAGTGAGCCAAATGGTATTTTAAGAAAAATAAGTTAGATGCGTTATAACATTTTAAATGTCTTAAATTATCATAAAAGTTAAGTGAACACTGAAATAAAAATATGCAATCCACCAAAACACCAAATTAAGATGTGATTGTAATTAAAAGTAAAATAGGAAAGTTTTACCATTTTACTACTTGGCTTACTTCACTTCTCGAGGGCTCATATTATACATGATATTACATCAAGATTATGGCTATTTTGAACCCCCCTCCCTCTTTTTTTTTAAATCCATGTCCGTTCCCGATGTGAAGCATATAACGTCCAAACAAATGTTGCTTGACAAAAACTGTTTGTTACTCAGTTACTCAACCTCTCTTTTCCTAAGAGAGTAGGAATAGACGGATAGGACTAGGGCAGGACTAGTTGTTAACTAATCGCTCTCGTTACATGCGTTTTTAGGATAGGATGGATGGGAGAAAATTCAAAACATCATATACATATGTCATTGGACAGATAAATAATAAATTAATAAATGATAAATTCATAAATCAATTGAAAATTGACTTGATTCGAACCCGTGAGCTTTAAGACAGAAACCAACGACATTGACCACCTGACCACGCACACTAAATTGTATAATATATGTATTGCCCTCTTTTTTCAAATGTCACTTATTTTATGACATGCCTTACCTTAAAAATCTTTTGATTCTTTAAATAATGTTTTATGTGAAAAAAAAAAAAATTATACACTGCTACTTTTGTGAATTTACCTTCAATACAAATTTATCCTACATTGTCACAAAAATCTTTTTGTATAAAAAAATTAAATCATTTCCCCACCATCATATTATTTCTATTGTCCAGTTCATAAGTCAGACAGCTCCAAATAACCTGTTTTGATAAAATGGGGGAAAAAATATTCAACCATACATTTTATCAACAGGTGCTGACAGATTAATTGCAAAGTTGGGTTCAATAGAAGGACATTAAGAAATATTCGTGTAATGACCCGGACAGTAGCATTTTTTTTTTCTTCAGAAATCTATCGGCCCTATCATTTTTGGTGCCACTTTTTAATTATCTGATAACTGGACCCGTAAAACTTTACACATATTATCTGCATACTCCAATTTCTTTTTTTTTCAGAGTTGTCTGACTAATAAACTAACGACTTATTTCTCACGTACTGGCAAAAAAGGCCTTTACCCTCACTATTTAGATCGTTTGGCAGGGACTTTTAAAAGGTATTAATTTTCATATTTTTTTTGGAAATTTAAATTAAGATATAAATGTGAGGCCTCCTGACCCCAAGAGGATAGCGTAGGCCCCGTTGTACGGTAGTTACGACACTGAACTAAATTTATTTCTGAATAAGAAAATATTAATTTCGGTTTTCAAAAAAAAAAAAATCACTCTCATTGGTGGGTTATATGAGAACGAAAGTACATTAATGTACTTTCGTTCTAAAAAATACATATCGACTGTGGAAAGGAAAAAGGACGTAACCCTCAATTTTCCAAAACAGGTTTTTTTCGATAATCACAATGTATACAATTTGACACACATTCTATCAAAAGGATGGAAACTGAAAATGCCGAATTAGTATCTAAATTTAGCTTTTAAGTTTGAAAAAGATGATCTTGTAAAAAATTAAAACTAAGAAAAAACACTGAAATAACGGTTTTTCCTGGACGATTTCTTTAATTAATATTAGATTATGTCAATTAAACACCAGTTTAGAAGTCTCCGTGCAATTCAAGGTTGTGTTTAATTCGTAATTTGCATATGTCACAAAATCATCAAAACACGTTTTTAGCGCCTCCTATAAAATTTGATATGTGTGGGTTACGTCATTTTTCCTTTCCACAGTCGATATATTCATACTCGCATTTGCATTGCATCTTAACCGCCATTATTAACAAATGTCCGCAAAAACCGCTTTCACCAAACAAGAAATCATTATCAACTTGAAATATTGATTTTGAAATCAATCTTTCGCCAAATCAGACGCTCATTAATTTCATCTTTTCTCGTGGTCTAAATTTATAAATATAAAATATCGCAGGAAAATAGCGATAAATCCTCTTCACGATCAATCGTCGATAACTGTATGTGCGGCTAACTTTACGCGTCCATTTTTCCTTCCACGAGTTTTTTTTATATATCGACTGTGGAAAGGAAAAAGTACGTAACCCACACATATCAAATTTTACAGGAGGCGCAAAAAACGTGTTTGGATGATCTTGGGCCATATGAAAATTATGAATTATACACAGCCTTGAAGTGCACCGAGACCTTTAAGCTGGTGTTTAATTGACATAGTCTAATATTAATGAAAGAAATTGTCTAGGAAAAACCTTTCTTTCAGTCTTATTTCTTAGTTTTAATTTTTTACAAGGTCATCTCTTTCAGCTAAAAGCTAAATTTAGATACTAATTCGGCATTTACAGCTTGCATCCTTTTGATAGAACGTGTATCAAGTTTGATACATTGTGATTATCGAAAAAACTTGTTTTGAAAAACTGTGGGTTACGTCCTTTTTTCTTTCCAACGTCGATATAAATTTGTGACTAAGGAAAATTAAATAAAATCAATTTGACATAAATGTTTAATACAATTCACTCGCCCTTCTCCACCCACCACCGCTTTACCATGCTTTGTTTTTACACGGTAGAATCCAGTGGCGTTGCTCTGTAAGCTTAAATATTTTTTTCCTTGACTGGGAGTGTCTTAGGAGCAACTGCATCAGACTTTGAGGCATGCACTTTCGTTTGCAAAAAGTCAATTCCTACAGAATCTAGATAAACGAAAAGCTTCGATGAGTTGATATTTACTCACTCCCCGTATGACACCGCGAATCTCTTAAAAACCTGTAAATTTACTTTATTTGCCACCAAGTCGACGTGGCCGACCGGTCTAATATATGGTTAGCAGCTCTTAGCACCTCTCGTGTATTACGTGAAACTTACATATAATGTATCAACATCATGATGTATAGAGTAACGTTTGCATGTTGGCCTATCCACCAACCGTCCAAGTTCATAGAACTTTACAGGAACACCACCTGTCCCAGTAATGAATTTGCTTGGCCAGTGATTTGGAGACAAACTCTCGTTATCTCCATTCACCTTTTTATGTCCAGGAAAAATATGAAAGTGAGATAGATAAGGCAATAGATACAATTAAATGAAAAAATATATATCTAACGACTTTTTCACATATTAATTGATTGACGCAGAAAAATAACTATGTCAACAAAGCCAGTCGCTAATAAGCAAAGGAAACAAAAATATGCTTTAATAAAGTAGCACGATTTTCGAATATATTAGTTCAATAAATTGCTAGATTGTTGTAGGAATCCGAATAAATCTTGAATTAGCCAGCACCAAGACTGGCTATGCGCTGCGCGGGAAATTTAATATCAGGTACGTACTCGTGGAGAATTATGGCTTAATTAATGATAGATGTGAGGTTGACTGTTGTCGATGGATTGATACAATTTTAAATTCCTGATAACACCCAAAACGTGAATTGACTCATAACTCAATTTACCGAATCGTGTCGCTAATGTTCTTTTGCCGATTATGGGACAACATTTATTCCATCAATGCAATTCCTTTCACATGCTAAAAGTTGAAGTATTCAATATGTTGTAGTCAGCTAAATGAACTCTTATTTCTCTTATTATTATTCGCCTCAAACATAGAAACGTTTTTTAAAGTCAACAATATTCAAATGAGTTTAAATACTTTTAATGACGTTCGTAAAGAAAATATTTTATATTCAATCAATAAACTAACTTTTTTGACATATCATTTTCTACTACCCATTTTCACAAATCAACATATTACTCTAGCTAGACCTAGACGGGAGCCGGTAAATTGCTCGAATTACAAATTATTCGAATTGCTTGGTTACTTAAACGATTTTTCACGACTTTTTCTACGAATTTTATTTTTATCTTGTGCGACACTTGTTAAGAGAGTGAAATATAAAAATATTTTTCGTAAGCATTTATTTTAACCGTGTTCGCTCCAAATCCGGAACATATGATCTTTTAATGGAGTTTATCTCAACAGAAGTGTTTCTACGAGAACTGCTTATTAATTAGTAACTCAAACTGTTTCTATATATTTCCAGAAAACACAGAAGATTAGGGCTAAGACAGAACAAACGGAAACAAATTGATTATCTTGTTATTCGAGCAATTTACCGGGAACCGACCTGGACAAATAATGAACAATCTGTGGCCCAAAATGACATTTTGTGTGGTCTCCAGACTAAATAAATAGTTTTCAAAAAATAATTTTAAATATTTGCCAGTGATAAGATTATTATTATTTATTTAAATACCAAGTCCAGTTAATGTTTATAGTGGAAGTGGAGTGAAATTTGAGATTAGCGATTAGCGATTTCATAACATTTTTAATGATGAACGTATAAGCAAGTCATTTCTGGAGAAATCTCATTTCATTAGATAACTTATTGTAAATACATATACAAAATTGATGAGCTTTAAAGTATTTGGTATGCACTTATACAATGAAAAAAATCACTGTGAGCCTACACTTGGGAGCAATTATAATTGAAATATTCCGCTAAGCTTTTCGTCTCGTAAACAATTTTATTGTGCAATGAAAACTGTACTGTTCAATAGATTGTTCATCTCTGCCATAGACTCTGTATCACTTGAACAATGTTGTAATATTATTGTTTCAATTAAATTAATATAATTTATGCACATAAATTTAATTGTGATAGAATCTTGAAAAACATCAGCGTACTTGCAACTCATTAGTATCATTATTTGTTTGCTTTATTTCGATTCTACACCCCCCTCCCCTCCTTGCTCCTCTTAAAAGGAAAAAAACCCAAAACACAATTTTGTAATTTCATAATTTTAAAATGTTAGAATCAATCTTGCTTCATTACTTAAGCAAACTTTGCGATAGTAAGTCTGAAGATGCCTCTGAAAGAGGCGAAACACGTGTCACAGTTAGTAACACAATACGTGGAATAATCAAAGTTAATTTCAATTTTCTAATAAACGTACTAAATAGAAAAAAATATATCCATTAGGTATAAATTATTTTAAAGTGTATAATATTTCTTTAAAAATGTATTTAATATTATGTATTAAGTATCGTATTATATTTATTCTATTTTACGTTTTAATTAATGTAAAATATGGGTAAATATATAATTTTCATTGTTGGAATGGTTTTATATGTAGCCAATTTTAAAACCAATGCATTATATATAATACTCCATCGTTATTATATGTTCAGTTTTATTTAAATTGGTAACTTGTGGAAAACAAGATGAAAAATATGTTTTCCTTTTGTCATAAAAGATGACACTTTTGTCTTGTTCCAACCCATGCCGCTTCATGAATTATTCACTGCATATAGTTCGCATATATATCTCGATGCAATTGCCTGTATGTTGTACGTAACAGACACAATAGTATTAATTTGCCCGGGCCGTAAGTGAATTGCCGATACGCCTCTGGCGGATGCGCGGCACATGACCGTTCGCATCGCGCATGCGCCCGCAAATCGACTCGACTCGATTTTCGTTTTTCACCGCCGACACACAGAACCGTCGACATATGTTTTTAATTCGCAAATAACAATAAATATTTTTTATAAAAAAAACCCCGGGCCAGTTTATCATTCACATCTCGCGGAATGATCGGTGTCGATTTTATTTCGCGCGATCCGCCGACAGTCGGGTGCGCCTTGCGCCTCGAAAGAAAGAAATGTTCGGGCTTATAATAAGGGAGAAATCGATCACCGCAGCGTTATGAAAATGCTGGAAAATTGAATACGGCTCTGTGCTTCGCGTCAAAATACGCGGCAAATCTTCATACATTATGCTGTATTAAATACACATACAACAAAATGGATTCGCCGAAGTTGAATGAAAAAGTGCATAGGACCTGTCCGTCTGTGGGTGGTGGGGCCACTAAAAGACACGGACATTCTTCGGAGCACTGTGATGATGATCTGGAAGCCTCATCCGTAAGACATTTTATCAAATTTTATTGTATTGAGCCAACCGTAAAGGTCACCGATTCGTATACAATCATGCTAGACGCGTCCTTCGTGTTCTAAAGATCGCTCGTGTTTTTTTGTCATTGTTTTCAGTCTTATATTCACCTACCGACAATAAGTCGGTGGAAAAATTAGCACGACAGTTCGCCACCAACTAACGTGCTACAAATACGGAATAATTTACGAGCCATACAATTTGTATTTACAACTTTATTATGCTTAGCACCACGGTGAGTTTTTTTTTTACTTAATATATCAATCGACACGAAATAACAATTATTCATTTTTAAACGTACAACTATTATTAATCATAATAAGTATTTAATTAACCGTCAATAAATATTATTAATAATATCGATGACACCATTTCGTATCGATAATTTATTTTCATATTACGTGATTTTACAAAACAGTATGCAATAAATAATACTTGAACACTAGTATATATATTTTGATATATTTTGAGGGTTAAAATGTGACAGTATGAAAATTTAGGGTAGTGGCTACCAGAAAGATTTGGGGTGTACGCTAGAAATATTGTTAACACACATATGAAGCATAGTTGATAAATACGTACATTTTGTATTATTTTGTGTGCAGAAAGCACGAGATATAAAAGTAAATTGCATCATTAACATATGTTTTCAGTTTGAAGAAAACTGATTTTCTTTCATAATACTGATTTAATTTAGTAACTCTTTCATATCCAACCCATAAAGTTATTCAATAAAGTAATAATTAATTATTTCGAAGGCATTTTAAATGTGTATACTAACATTTTTATTTTTCTATGCTTTGTTGTCTGGGAAAACGTAAATGTAGACAATACATATGGTATAGCTGAAGTGAACTCAAATTTATCCATGTCATCTCCCAATGTGGAGTATTTGGCTTCCAAATGAAGGCATCTCAACAGAAGTTTTTCACGAGAACTGTTTGTTACTCAGTCGCCCAACCTATCTTTTCCAAAGACAGTAGTGATAAAAGGATAAGGCTAGGACAGTATTAGTGGTTAACTAATCAATCTCGCTACTCCCAGTTATTGAAGTATCGGAATGATGAGAGGGAACTTTTAGACATCACAAACACCCATGCCTTCGAGCAGAAATCGATTGAAAAAAGCTGTTCGTACTGGGACTCGAACTCGTAAGATTAGGCACGGAAGCCAACAGCGCTAACCGTGGCATAGGATAGGACCCGACTTAAATAGTATACCTTAATTCACGTAATTAAGCACTTGAGAGGCCATAGGCGCAATAAAATTTGGAGACTATGTTTTTCGAATAACATGAAAGCGTTGTAAAATTCTTCGTAAAATAATAATAAATATTGAAAACTGAATTTAAAATATATAGTATTTTGAGGCCCCAAGCGCCAAGTAATTCGCCGTACTTACATTATTCATCACACATTATTTTAATAAATATATTGTGATCAATATGCAAACGTCCAACATTAATTTCAGGGCTGTGGAGTCGTGTAAAGAAAAGACGACTCCGATTCAGAAGATTTTTTTCAATAATTTCATTTTAACTTATATATATGCTTACCATCAGATCATCTTTAGCCAGCCAAACATGCAATGACAACACTTTGGACTATTTGTTTTAAATACACATCGTTAAATATATTCTTCAAAAAAAATCCGAAACGCTCATTTTTCATGACTCCGACCCCGACTACACAGCCCTGATTAATTTACCCACAATAATGAGTCTTGCTATAGTAAAAAAATATATCGATAGTAACACAGACTTTTCGCTAAAACGGAAAAATCAAAACATTAAAAATAATAATAAAAACAGTGAATTTCTAATCCTTAAATCACCTCAATAACCAGTCCTGCATCTCAATAATCCGTAAATCATCATAGCCGCCTGTGTGGTCGAGTGGTCAGCGTCGTTGGCTTCGGCTACGGAGGTCACTGGTTCGAATCCCATTACGGACAGTTTTATAAATTGATTTTTCAATCGGTTTATGAATTTCTGTTCGAAGGCATGGATGTATGTGATGTCTTGAATTCCCCCCTCCCACCCATCCTATCCCATGAACAGGGAGCGATTAGCTAACCACCAGTCCTGTCCTAGACCTATCCTTCTATTCCTACTGTCTTTGGAAAAAGAGAGGTTGAGCAACTGAGTAACAAGCAGCTCTCGTAGAAAGACTTCTGTTAATATAAACTCCATTAGTAGTACATATGCTCCACATTGGGAACGAACATGTTTTAAAAAAAAAAACATCTCAAAAGAATAATTTATTGCTTATTGAAAAGTGACTTATCAAATTGTTTGAAGTATAGTTTAAAATGGCCGCATTTAAATTATCTACTGTACTTTATAGCTGGAAATAAACAATTATCTCGTATCAGTAAATTGTTTTCGAATAAAACTATTACAGAATTATTACCTATATAAATTTTATTATCGATATTTAAACCGTTGGTCGAAAACTAATCATAATAAAATAATGGCCCATTTTTGAGATATAGTATTAATTATACAAATCAATGTTGCCTACAATAATATAACTGTATAACAGTTTTGGTTGCAATAACATATTGGAGGATGATATAAATATGTGCACAAACGCCCACCTGGATAACGGGTCACCTTTTTCAGAATACTTCGTTACGTGTGTTTTTCGTTGCCGATAGCTTCATATCATCATACTGACTGAATTTAACACTAATTTGTTATTTTGGGCTATTATGCGAATATTTCTTAAAGGGGTATTCTAGGTGTTTTTTCGAGCTCTGTAAAAAATAAACAAAGACAATTTTAAGCGTCCATTTTTTAACATTCGTTTATTTATATTTTAAAAATATATAAAAAAAACAAATAAATTCAAAACTCAAAAAGTTATCGGCTAAGGGAGGGGTCCAAAAAAAAGGTGGTGTCTTGACGTACACGATTCTAACCTTCCTGGTCATCTGAAAAAAAAACGGATTCTTAATGAATACAAATTTCGCTATAGCTTCTACAATAGTAAAAATTAAAACTTCGATTTAAATTTGGTACGGGCTATAAAAAGATGTATATAAAAGGTTCACACAAAATTTCAAGTTAATCAATTTGGTAGAAATTGAGATATTATGTACGCCAGTTTGAAAAAAGTAGTTTCGAGAAAAACGCGTTTTTGAGTTTCGATATGTTCCGGTCGGACCAGCTTAGTTTCTGCGTCACCAAAATCGCTGTAACTCGCTAAATAATCAACATTTTAAAAAATCCTTTTGAGGACATACTCTCAAATGTTTAAACTTTAGAAAAATATTAAAAAAAACGATTTTTTCAAATTTCTACACTAGACTTAATGTCATACTCGTAAACCTGACCTAGTTGTTTAATCCTTAGATACCTGTTGATGCAATGAATACATCTCGGGCGCCGGTGAACTTTTTTGACCATTTGAATATTGTTTTGTCCTCTATCGCAGGACAGGTTATTTAGAGCTGTCTAAGTCGTGAACTGGAGATCGATATTATATTGAAATGCTCAATAATAGGTACATACACTCCACAAAAAAAACCGGGGGTTGTCTGGAGGCAGCGGCGGATTATCCTATAATCAAATGAGGCGCGCGATTGGGCCTTCAAGATTAGCTTAAATAATACAACCAATATAATTTAGAATTTCGACTGAAGGTGCTTGATGGAATTTCAATATCAAATTCGAATTTTCTGATTGCTGTACTCTTCCATCAATCCTGACGCTAACTGTACTCAGTTCAAGGACATTCGTGTACTTGAAAAGCCTGAAGATGCCGAAAGGAGAAACCCGGGTCGTTAACGACAAGATTTATAGCATTCAGACAATTCAAATAACTAATGTACTCTTTGTTTAGATCTTTATGTATTTTTACTAGTTTTCTTGGAATTTGATGACGTTTTTATTTTATCAGAAAAACAGGACATCCAAATTTTATTGCGCCTGGGCCTTCCCATGTGCTTAATCTGCCACTGCTGGCTGAAGAGTCTCGGAGGGATTCGTGAGAGTTTCCTGTTAACTTTTACTTGGGTCGGCGAGCCTCTTTTTAAAATAACTGCAATGTCGTATTTTCTTCGCAAATCGTAATAACGTGACTAAAGATTTTTTAGTGCGTGTAGTGTAAATGGATTACTTAATAAATTATTATTTTACCTTGAAATATGTTATAACATAGTGACACCATACCCAACTTGCGATAGTTAATTTGTTTTTCTAAGTGCAAGAGAGAGATGCATGCACATAATACTACTAACATTATAAACAGCCAATATTTATGGACAATTTTTATCGCTCTTTGGACACTATTTGCGATTGACTTTGTAGCATTTTTTGCCCAATACCACTCGTCTACACCATACCGCAATTATCACATTATGATATCGCAACTTACAAATATTAGAAGGTTTTTTTTCAAGTATTAACTGCATAATCCTAAACACAAGTTTATAGTATCTAAGCAAGTAGAATTGCTTAAAAATCACCAACTTCAATTCCTTTTTAGCATTACTGCTCGACTTGAATGCCTCTATTATATATGCCGAAATCGCTGTTGAAATAGTACACTTGACGGAATACTAATAATTCTGAACGCAAAGTACAGTACTCGGCTTAGTGAGCCGACGAGTGAATTGAGACAATTTCTATTTCCTGTGACGAGAAAATACTTCATCATTTGTAGTTTATTTACCTGCTGGCGTGGTTGAACAAACATAGAAAGTATAATATTTCTTTGTAATGTCCATGCCTTTTGAGCCCCCTCCAGCCCACCCTGTAAACATGTTGAACTAAACGAAACGCACGTAAAAATGACTCACTAAGAACTTATATGCGTGTAGACTCGGCCAACATTGCTGCTAGACAGTGTACTCGCTTAGTATAAATGAGGCATAAACTTTTTTTTTATTTTTAAATCCAGCTATTATTTCACCAACCACTGGCTACATAAAATGGTTCCGAAAACTACATGTTGGTCGACCTTGCCATTTTTAATATAAAATATTATTGAAATTCATCTGTAACGAATATTTAATTACATCCTATTGATTTTTACTAGGTAATTCTCTTTAAATGGCAGATCTATTCATCCGTCCATAAACTTAACTAACGGTTTATTCTGTTAAGGAAAAATATTTGTAAAAGTTCCGTACCAATATGTTTTCGTATTTGTATTTTTGATTATTTTTTTTATCGTTCCGTTTAAAAAAAAATCGACCTCATTGAAGAACACGAACCGAGTTGCTATGTCACATAGCGCCCCCGCTAAAAACAATGATCTCAATAGCTTTATCATCTCTGTTGATTCAAGTATTCCATATTACACTATTCCAATTTCTATTAAATAACTAAATAAGGCACTGATTGCTTTCTTAAACGAAAACCTATTTTTTTTTACTAATTAGTTGTATTCAACCAAATCACCATATTTATTTACATCTTAAAATAGTTACAATTAAAGAAAATCATAACATCGTCGTTGAAAATTCAAGACAACACTAGCACATCACAGCGTATCAGTACTACTATGACTTTTTACGGTTACGTTATTTCGACTGCGTTAGTTTGTATCGGTGTAAAACGGTACCTTAAGTTATCATATTTTCATAGCGTGGCATCAATGCTGGTGTACTTTATTAATCTGTAAACGTCTTAAGCTATGAATTTAAAATTTAAATACTTAAATGATATGGCAGTTTTAATATATTTCCTTTCTTTAATGTTTGAAAACGCTTATAAAATAAAATATATCGTTTTCGTGGAGAATAACTGATTTTTTAGAAAATAGTGTATGTCACTGTTTACGAGCGCCACTGGCCTTCTTTCCACAAACAGCTCGTGAAAGAGTGTTAGGAATACCTAAATCAATTGAGTCATTTTCGAAATTCTAGCTAGATTTAATCAATTGCAATATGTAGATATTATTTTGCAAACTGAGACCGATTAAATTTTAAAATGTTGATATAAAATAAAACGTATTTTTATTTTTATGACATATAAGACCCGAAATCCACACGAATAAAAAAATAGTTTATGTCACGTAGTATATTAAAATATGTGTTTTTTTACTGTAAAACTATTGCAATAAATATAATCAATATTACTTTGTTAGAGCCTATGGTTTCTTGTTCGTATTTAATTATGACAACACACGTATTTGATTGAATAATAGTGTGAATTTTATCAACGTAATTCATTTTATATACGTTTTTACGTTTCACTGACAAATTGTAGTTAGAAACAATGAATGCACTCTTTGCCAACAATGTGTCTCAAAGATAATGCAATAAAAAATAGTACAAAATTGTTCGTTCTACAGCGATTGAATCTATCTTTTTTAAATATGAAAATTCTCTACAGTGATGACAAAAAATATGGTTCTATACGAGACTGAAAAAAAAACATTACTCATAATCGTTAAGCATTAAAAATTTTCGAATAAAAACTGTATTTAATGACAAATAATCACGTTTTATTCTAACAAAAAAAGTGCGATCGCAAACCGAGGAAGTCGTAAATCGAAGGGTATGATTATTGTCTAATGTTCGTATGTAAGATGCAGCACAACTATTTGTGTTTATTTTATTTAATTTATATCAAGTGACGTTTATTATCTAGAATACTTCGTCACCGTACTGGCAAAAGTTGGTAAGTAACAAAGTTTAAGTAAGTACACAATGAGAGTTTGAAAAAAACAGCATTTTTTTATCTTTAGTTGTTGTTTTATTTAATTATCACTGCATTTTAATTTCACACTTTTTTGTGTCAGATCGGCATAAATACAACTATGTTATGATATTTTTTGATTATCTACATTCTACAACACGGTTTCCCAAACTTATTGTGCGATAGAACACTTTGTAAATCTGAAAATGTTACCGGAACACAGCTTGTTTTTTTAGGTCGGGTAATTTATAATAGTAAAAATATATGTTATTAAATCACTTATTATTTATCGAATAATTATTTTTAAGACATCTTACATAAAAATATGAGTAAACACAGCTCTTAGTGATCAAAAATCTCAGCCTGTACTTAGATATTTGACGTTTTAAACATCAGTGGGGATTTTCCATCACTCGATTTTTAAGGAGATGTAGAAGATGCTTAAATGTGTATATTACCATTAAAATTTTTCTCGGAACACCAGTGCTCCATGGAACATAGTTTGGGAAACCCTGATCTACAATATGTATCATAAAATATCGCTTCTAGAGGCTTTTACCGAAATTATAAAAAAATTCATTAGCTATCAATCTGTTACTTATCAAATGCTACCGTTGCATTATTATAATGTACAGTTAAAAAAAAATGCGTTTACATATCGACACATAATCGGCAAACGATCGTAAGCGACACAATTTGATAAATTGCATTTTAACCCGATAATAATTTGAATTGTTTGAATTTTGTAATTAAGTATTTCGGCTGAGGGCGATAATTGTTGAATATCGCCCTGGACGTCAGTGATAAAAATATTAGAGCGTTATCTCATTCGCCCTGATCTTTTTTAAGACTTGTGCATTTGAACGTTTTGACTTGTTTTCGCTTTAAAGGTCTAATCAAAATAGCATAGTTTAACACATTGGTTACCGATGACTCGTATACGAGTCTTTTCGCCGGTCTGACTGACGCGTTGAAATATATACATCCAATGCGACAATTGTTTTAGATTCTCCACGCAGATGGCGTAACAAATGTTTGATGCATCACTTAAAAAATATAATATTAAAATATATGCACAAATAATTTTTTTATTCGGTAATTTCTTCGATGAAAAATCAGCAGACAGTTAAAATATAACTTTAAAAAAATAGGCCACCAAAATATAAGCAATTGTAGGCTAAAAATAAACAGGCGCAAATGTATATTTGGCTTGTTATTCATAACGTTTTCGATGAAATATATAATTCTATATCAAATACCCGATTTTCTATATTAAAAAATACAAAAGTTGAGTATCGCTAATAAAAGCAGGCTAAAATATATAAAGTATTATACAACAAAGTGTTGCACAACTGGTGTCCAAATTATTTTTTTAAATGACAAATGGTTTTAAAGTTATAGCCTTTTTTCAAAAGTACTTAATTTTTCGCAAAAATGCCCCGATGCGAATGAAATAACGAACTGGAAATGGTCAGTCAATTTTAATATAATATCAGGATATTCATTTTAAAGAATTTCTTTTTTTAACTTATTGCGAAAGTAATTTTAAAAACCTTCATGAATTGTCGGATATGTTTTTTTGCCTATAACGGACGGTTGATCAAAAAACTCCTGTATCTTCTGCGAAATAAGTTATATTATTTATTTTTCAGGATAGGTATATACTGTAAGGAAAAGGATATCGTTGGTGTATAGCCCAGTTCGTTCCTTGTTTAATATGAATACAATCAACGCTGTCGCTCGAACATTTTTTTAATTGTTGTTCAATGAGTATTCAGAATTATTTTGGTGTGATTTCCGATTTGGTATTGAATACGTATTTGGTACTACTGTTTCCGCAACACCAAACACGGCCCAATAGCACTTACCTAAGTACGAACCTGCACTTCTTGAATAATAATTCAAATTCATGATGGTCGACCTAAATAATTTACAACTATCGTACCAAATATTACAAAAGTTGCAGTAAGTGCAGCAAGTAATGACACAACCTGACGACTTTGATTTTTTTTTGTAAGATATCACTCACCGTGTGTGACATTAGTTATTAGAGGTACAATGGAGTAGAATAATAATAGTCTAGCTAGACCAGGGTATCCCAACTTTATTCGTTCCATTCCCCCCTTTCACCATTGTTCATAATATAATTCCTCCCCTACCAAAGATAGTCAAAGTCAAAAGGTGCATTCGAAATAATATACGTTGCAGTGTTAAAACTCTTTTTCTAACATATAGGTACTTTTTAAATAATCTTCTAATATATAAAAATTAATGTTTGTTTGTTCGTATTTTATGCGTTGCCAAACCGCTCATCCGATTGCAATAAAACTTTGTCGATTTTTTTGCTTGCACTTCCGGGAAGGTTATAGGCATAGTAAAATTAACTTACAGTATGTCTTAAATATAAAAATCAATATTTGTATGTCTGCCATACAGTTCATTTTGACAACGTATACTTGCACTTGCGCGAAGGTTATAGTGCAATTAACTTACAGTAGGCGGCGCATGTGTCGTACCATAGACAATCGGCAGCAAACGTCAAACAGACAGAAAAAGAAAACATGCACTTCAATAAACACAATTAAAACACAACACTTTCTTTCTTTGAGTGGCATTGCAACGCTTGCTGGGAATCGGCAAGTATTATATATTTTTTGAGTTAGTTTTTTATATGTAGATATAAAATCAGATTTTTCATTTTGAAAAACATTTCTGACTTGATAACTTTGAAACCAGTGGTTGTCAATTTTTTAATTTATAGTTATAGCTCACAGACGGGTGTTTTCTTGGCGTTATAATATACCACATTAGGTGACACTAAAAAGCTCTAATCATAGTGTTAAATATATTATTTTTTTACCATTTTATATAACACTTAGATATATAGTTTCGTAAAAATAATTTCTTATGTGTTCAGAATGTGTCGAATTCTAAAATTCTGCTATCTTTCAAAACTACTTATATTATTTTTTCCAAAAATATATCTTTTAAAAAAATGAGACAAAGGTAAAAATAACTAGACAAGCTATTTGAATAAAATGGTTAAATTTTTGTTATTATAAATACATCTAAAAATAGTATTTTTTGGTTAATGGCTTAACTTTTAGATTGGTTTGTTAGTAAGATGACGTTGAAAAAAGCCAACATTAAGACTAAAACTAAGTGGTATTGATTGAATCGGTATTTACTTGGTAAAACTCCATCTTATTAAGGTCACAATACCGAATTATTCAGTTCCACAATAATTATGCTATTTAGTTGATGGCTATTTCAGCTTCACTCCATCGTCAGAAATACGTTTAAACTTAATTTAGTTTCACTATATATACTAACTGATAAGAGATAGACAATATAATATATATCTTTTCACCTACTCTGGTATTCTAGCTTATATTTAGAAAGTAAAGTTCTTTATTGAATATAATAAATCTATAAATCTAGATCCAATACTCTACAGATCATGAATAATATTAAATCAACAGTACCCCTAATCAAAGTTCTGTTCTTGGACAGGAATGAAAATGTGGCATTTACTATTTTTCAAAACAAAAAGCCACTATCTGCACGTTGAAATCATCCTTGATTTTAAAAAGTGTGTCTCTCTTTTCAGTCCCAGATTTTGGAGAGAGTTAAGTCAGACAGAATTGCAGTGACGAAGCCTGAAGAGGACTGGAGAAGACGGACAATAATAGTTGAAAAGAAGAATGGCACCTTCGGATTCACCCTTCAAAGCTATGGAATACACTACAAAAAGGTAACATAATCAATTGGCCAACCTAACCAAACATTACCTTAACTTTGAAGGTATATCTTGGTATATTTTGCTATTGTTAATTACTATGTATTCCTCAAAAATGTCTCTATCCGATTTTTACATTTATTCTTTATATCAATATGTATGTTAGACTGACTTCTTCAACACGAGATTATATTACAATATTTATTTGAATGTCTGCAACGCACAGTATAATCCAACACTTGGCGATGCATGATGCGCGTGTCTGAGCATAAGTGTTTAGATATATTGGCATTTCAACCTAGTGTACAATATTGCTTGCTATAAAATATTGAATCTCATTGTGCAGTGTGCAAATAATTAAATATTTGAAGCTTTGTACAAATAAAAGAGGATTTTACCGACATTTTTGCTATTAACATGTTCATTCAGTTTTCAAGACCCAACATATGAACTAGATTTATCTTTTCTAAAATTTCACAGCACAGTATTGGAATAAGCGTTATTGCAACATGTATTATTGAGTATTTCTTGTAATCATTTTCATATAATAAGCAATGATCTTGTAAATATTGTGACACTTCTTCAAACCTACATAAGAAACGAAAAGTTTTTTATGTCATAGTTAAAATTATGCTATCTTAAAAATAACTAGTGCCTTTCCATCATTGACAGTGAACACCTTAAAAGTAAAATTGTATGATTGAAAGTATTTTGTGTTTAATTTTTTCTTTCTATTAGAAATTTTCATATCATTTAGACATCTCGAGAGACTAGAAATAATTTTTAAATTATACTATTGACTACAAATCATTTATTATGAATATAAAAATTAGATTAGTATTTTACGTGCTTAAATGAAATAATCGGGACACTATAACAGAAATTTCATACATCCAAATAATGCTAACCATGCAATGTCCAATGCTGAACAGTGACATCTATTTCTAAGAAAAAATAATAATTGAAATTAAAAAATATATATTCCTGAAATTAATAACATCCTTCTCACTAAAATATTAAAATTTTCCCAGTTGATTTTAGTTTTTTTTTTAAATACTATTTCAATAACAATCTGATTTTTTTAGAGACACTAATGGTATTAAATGTTTCACATTGAAGATAACTGAATTGTATTAATTTAATAACGTTTCAGTATATTTCAATAACAGTTTTTTTCTCATTGATGTAACATCAGCATTTCTTGTCCACATATTGAATAATCACAAATATTATAAGACAAAAGCTAATATGAACAAAGATCGGGTCATTTCACTTTGCTTTATAGATTTAATGACATCTTTGAAACAATATCATTTAATTTTTTTAGAATAATAATCAACCCATGTGTAATTAATAATATATTTTATTATTGCTGCGACCTTGTTTTTGGTGAAATTTCTTCAAATTTGTCATAATATACAATGATGGATTTATGTAGCGATTTTCAAACATATCATTACTTTCTCAAAAAAAATACTCGCGCTGTCGAGCCAGTTCCTAAAATAATTTTGGTTCAAAGAGACGGTTTCTAAAATACTAAAATAATCATTCCTTAAATCATGTCTCAGAAGTCGATGACAGCAGATGATAGACGAATAAGACCTGTCACAGTTATTAGAATATCAGAAATTGACATGAAATTATTTGAAAATCTCAAAATCGCCGACCAAGGTGCGAGCCGGTTGATAAAATTTTAGCAGCACACCACTGACTATATATTATCTCTTTAATTCTATCATGTTGGTTTATTAAAGTTATATTAATTATGAAATGATGAGAATAATTAAATCGTGTATTTCGAAAACGTTATGAGTCACACTTTTGTAATTATTCAGAAGATTGTAAAATATGTCTCCTGTAAAATTTATAATGAAAATTTTTCATATTATATATATTATATGGTAGGTATTAATTAACTCTTGTATTCAAAAAAAAAACCGATTTTTTCTTCAAAGTTTATAAATTTTGATTAAATCTACTTTTTCTAATGTGAACTTGTTATGTTTTCGAAATACATGCATTTTTGCATTTTTGCAATGCATTAATAACATATGTGCATGCATGGAACGTTTACGTATTCTATTTGTGTATTTAAGTATTCTGAAGATGTTTGCATACTTAACTCATTTTTGGTAACGTTTTAGAAATATACAATTCAATTCATTTTTTAATTAAATGCTAATTCATAAGTATTTATATGTAAATTAATTTATCACTAATTGCCAACTGATACATTGAATTTATAAGAGCATTAATTAGTCAAACATAGCTAATTATTATAATATTATCGTATGCACAAAAACATTATCATTATCTATTCCTTCACCAGTGATAGTTGACTTTCTGAAAATAGCAGCAAATGAAAATATGTTAATTTATGACAAAGCCATAAATATGTCGGTTTCCTTAGACAACAATCATCAGTGGTTGAATAGCAGTATATATCAATAAATATCTTAGTATACCATAAATAAAATAATTAAATAAAACAATTCATAGTTTTCCAAATTATCTCATTTCATAAAAATAATTGATGTCGCCTATATTTTAGATTAAGCACTATTTCAGATTGGCCTATAATTACAGTTGTTAAATTAACAGATAACCAGATTTGCCCAATGTAAAAACTGGAAGTTTTCCATGAAAATTCTTTATAATAAAGAAAACTATATTTTTAAAGAGCTTTCGGCTCTTTTATAATTTATTTAGTTTTTTTTTTACATTTTTATAATGCACACATTTATTTTTTATAATGATTGTTGATTATTGAAGCTCTTTTTATTTTTACATTATGCGTATATAGTATACATATATTCATACTTACAAAATTTATTGCCCGTCTTCAATGAGTGGAGAAAAGATTGCGTCATTTTATAGAAATATAAATTTTCATAAATAAATAATAAAATTTGTTGGTTTATAGTGACACAACCTCAAATATAAAAAAATTGATGCACTGCCTTTGCTTATGTCGTATATGTTTTACCACAGTTATTTTTCTTTTGACTCAACTATGATTGCGCGTTGCATTTTGTTTTTTGATGCTTGTAATATTGAAAAAAAATGTATTTTATATTATAAGAGATTCCTCACAATATTGCCAAATGAAAACTCTCCCATAAAATTATAATGAATTGCTGCCTGGTGTTTATTTAATGTTTTTGGTCGGCATAATTCTAACATATTGTGATTAACATTTCAATGATTTCATGTTTAGGATACTTACATCAATTTCATTTAAGAATAATGATAAGAGATAAAAACAAAAATAACATATAAATTTGATTCTGTATGTTTCAATATGCTGATATTACTGCCTCTTCCACACAACATATGTTATAATTATACCGACGTTATGGTGTTGATAAAAAAAGGGTAGCTCTCTGCTTCCCTTAATGTAACTTTATATTTGGATGAATACAAGTTTCATTATCAAAACTATACCAAAGTATAGTTATTTATTCTCATTGACGAATTTTTCATGGATATTTGTTGCAATAATGTGTACTTTTAGGAGCAGGAGATTGAAATGATCACTTATGTGGACTACGTGGAGTTTGATGGACCAGCTTACCGAGCCGGAATGAGAGAAGGTGATGTCATCCTCTCTATCAATGGAACAGATATGGAAAAATCAGATCACAAGACTCTCGTCAACTTTATAAAACAATGTGACACACGAATGAGAATGGTTGTTTTATTTGAAGACTGCGTACGGAAAGTAAGTAAATATTTTAAATAATGAGAAATAATCTTAAAAAAATTACACAGTGGACATAAATCATTCATTTACAATTGGATTGAGTTAACCAAAAAGGAATCAACTGACGTTTTTAATAATGAATGGGAACTAGTCCAAAATATTCCAAACTTTAATTTGTTAAAGAGATCGAACTGAAACACGTTTTAATTTCTGTTTTTTTTTTGCATTATTTAATTATTGCTTAGCAGGCAAATTCTTTAGAACTCATATGTTGTGTTATGAAAAAGGAACCAAGTACAAGTAACTGTAATGCTTAATTAACTAGTGATGTAAAGATGGATAATATTTTAACATAACCATGTACATTCTCATTATTTTTGTATAACTCAACTCAATTATTCTTACCACATTCTGTGTTGTATAAAATTACCCAGAATAATCTCATATATGTCAAGTTTCCAATAAAATTGATTGGCTATACAAGGAGACCATGGTCCACTTACTTTAGGTCTGAACCCAATTTGATAATAATACTTTGATTCTGTTGATACAATATTCCAGGTGGAGCTTCACATACGATACATTGAACTACAGCGAATCATTCAAGATAAGATGACTGAATTGGAACGACTGTGCCTTAGAGAAAGAGAAATGCTAGATGGAAAATGGAAAACTCACAGCTTACCTTCTCAAAGGAAGAAGACTACGGGCACTGACGCCGGTGAAGTGACACCTTCGGAAGAAGATATTGTAACTTATTCTTACTGTCGACCAACGGTATCTACTGAAGATGTCGCAACCAAACACAAGCAATCTCAAATATTATTAACGTATCAGTATTTGGATCCAAATTACAGGACTTACATTTTACAGCCTACTACCTCAAGAAGCGGCGATTATGTGGTAAGCCTCGGCCCTCCGAGAAGCAAAAGTGACCATCACCATTTTATCGTTAAGACACCATGCACAGGACAAAGTATTAATATTACTTCTAGACACATTCCGAGTGGGAAAGTTGTCCATCAGTCAAATGGGATGCAAAACCCTGTAAATAATAAGCCCAGCAAAAAAGGATCACATCATCATTCTCATAGATGTAACCCTTGCTATCCACCTCAAAACAATCAAGACAGTGCCAGTTTAGAAGCTTACGACCTCGCCAGCCCCTGCTGTGATCCACACTGTGTCCCAAGCGCTAAAAGAAGATCACGGCATCATAAACACCACGACAAAGAACACAGTCATCGCAAAAAAGAAAAACCTCGATTGCCAGAGCGAGAGAGTAATAAGCGTGAGTCGTCTTCTCAGACCAGATCTAAGTCTCAGTGTCAACCAAGTATTCAGCACTCAACTGGTAAATATAGATATTTGAATTTCGGAGCAGGCCTGGTAAGTCAATGTAGTTTGCAATCCTGTACATCTAGTGAGATGAGTGTAACAGTCCCAACCTGTGAAAGTTCAGTCACTAGTTATACGACATCCCTGAGTAGCGATACACTTTACTGGGATAATCCAAATGACGCAAGACATTCTAGGACTCCGCCTAAAGTTCCAAATTTAAATCACCACCATCAGGCATACCCACCTCAATGCAAGCCCAAATCTTGGGATAATCTAACAACTAAAGCTTTTGGCGGTTATGGGTTTGGTTATGGATATTCGGATACTTCTAACAAACAGAGTGGTAACCCTAAAGGACATAGTAGAGCACACAGCACAAAAAGCGCCCAAGAACATCGGGCCTATAGACATTCAGCTAATGAGAAGCAAATTCAGCATGGTATGTATTTGCAACACCATGGTCACCATAGGTATACCCCTCCAACCAAGTCAACGGAAAGTTTGTTGGTAGTATCAAAATATCATGATCCGACTATGTCTGACTCGAGTATTTCTTGTGAATGTTTGGATGTAGTTTCGCCAGATGGCACATTAAAGGCGACAGCTAGATTTTTCCAGCAAAATCAGGGTGGCGTTATAATTAGTCCTACCGATCAGAGGAACACAGGATATTATTCACAGCATATACCTCGCCCCCAATTACAGAACTTGAGAAATCACACTCTTCCTTCGACAACATCGGAGATTACCCGCTTATAAAAGAGATAACTCTTGAAAGACCTTACATACTCATCACATACATTCACACAGCAAAGATTATTTTTGTAATCACAATATTAAATTGAAATTACCCATCTACTTGATTATCAATAGTGAAATTAATAACGCATATTGTTTGAATCAGCATTGCGGTTTTAATAAGGTATAAGATAATAAAATATTTAGTACCCACAACAAATATAGAATAAAGCTAAAATCTATTTCAGCACTACACCACCGTCAGACCTGTTTATTCTATAATCTTTACACTCTGCTATTGCTTACTTTACAAAAATATGAGCCTCATCAAACGATATATTCTTAGAAAGCTTAAATTTACATTATGAATTAGTTTATTTTTGTTTCCATTGCAATGCATTCTAAGTTATTTAAAAAATTGTGTTAGTCAAAAGACCATACATACCATAGAATCATTTTAATGTTTGGTGTATCAATTCTTTCTATAAACACGTATGAATATATTTAGAATGTAATATTTACGAAAAAGTGCCACCAAAACAAAACAGCATTACAATCATTGTTGAAGAATCATTATCGACAGAATCATTATAAAAATAAAAACATTAATTTTCAATATTGATTATATTGATTGCAGAAATTTCTATTTGTCTAGAACTTATTTTATGGTTAATGTATTACAAAATAAAATAATTGGGTCCCTATTAAAATTTTACTGTAAATATCGTTGAAAAAGATTTCTTTTTTTTTTAAATGAAAAACATTTTATCGGGCAGTAAAAATTATCAATTTACACAATGATGATGCTAATGAGTCTATATATATCTTACCTTATGACATTTAGAGAGCTCTCTGTCAAAATAAGCAGCATCAATACTTGTCTGACAATTTTATTGCTAGTCAGTAGATATTTTCACACGTCAGAATGCTCTGTTCGAAGATAAAATCTATGAAGTGCGTGGCTGAGATTTCAGGCCAGCTGAAATCTTTGCATAAGAATGTTATGCCACTATATTGGCATTTTGATAATTAACGTGACAACTTTCATTAAAAATGATCTCTATATATCGCCATTAGCAGAAGGCGATATGTAAAAAAACCAGCTGTTTTGAATTATGATTGCAGATAGATAGATTCTAACATGAATCTAAAAAAAAACATATTTTGTGTATTTTTACATAACTTAAACATAATATACCTTCAGTCAATTAAAATTAAAATTATTTTTGGCAACATAAAGCTATAAATAACATAAACCTTTTTATCATTATCAAATTTCATGAAGTTTTTAGAATTATAGTTTAAATTCAATAGAGGTGTTAAAATTTCATGATTATCTAAGGACAAGGTGTTTTGATTTATCGCCTTCTGCCAGCATATCAACGATATATTTTGAGACAAATTAAAAAATGATACTTTAATCTGAGAGAAAAAACAAATACAATACTATCACACAATACTCCTCACAAAATACTTTGTAAAAACAATTTGATTAATTTCTTATAAATATTATTATTTGTCCCAATAAATAGTGACATCAATATAAAATAATATATTGATGTCATTGTTTCAAAATTATAGCTGTATTTGTGTTATAAATATTTATTCATTATTTCATTATACCTTATTGCATGAAAGAAGATCTCAATTGTGCCATTTTATTTATTAATTTGTTACTTTTTATTCTATTTTTTAATCACCAATGTTTATAATTGATTGTGAAGCAAACCAATTATGATTGTGTAGTAAATATTACTAAAAAATTTCACTTAAAATATGTAATATATTCATTTAATTCAAATTAAACGTTCAACCATTCCTTAGATTTTTCATATAAATGTAAATTTTTAAAATTGGTAAAATCTCTGCATTCTTCTTCTGCAGATTCTAGGAACAATTCCTGTTAAGGTATATTCTGAATGTGGATTCTTTCAATTTAATATGCAAGAACTTAAGTATAACCATTTTTGACACTCTTCTTTATGAGTTTATAATATTGAAATTTAAAAATATCTGGCGCATTAACAATTAGCTGTTATGTCATATATATTTTAAGCAAACATATAAACTGTAAGTTGTTTTATAATATACTGAACCAGTGGCTGAGTGTTCAAACGTTTTTGATTACAGTTATGGTTTCATAGCTTGAATCTCAGTATCGACAGTTTAATAAGTTAATTTATGTTCGAAGTAATAGATCTCTGTGATGGCTAATTCTTTCCAACCCATCTGATTCTAAAAATGGTTCAATGATAAAGCGATAAGTTTACGATTAGTCTTATTCTAGCCATATCTTTCTATTCTTACTCTCTTTAAAAAAGAGAGATGCAGCAACTGACTCAAGCAGTAAAACTTTACTAAATATAGTACATGTACACATTATTGAAAAGATCAAACTGTTAGGCTAAGGATATGTTGAAACGCAGGTGATTTGTAGCACAGAATTGGCAGGTGCAGGTAAGCAAAGCAGACAAGTGCGACCAGCATATGCTGTGACAGCTTGGTCATATATGTATATGAATGATACACAATAACTTTTTTTATAGTATTTTATAAATAGTCTATAAAAGTAGTATCGTATAAACAAAGTTTAGTTTGCACTCATTCAATTATTATTATAAAAAAAACCAAAGAACAAAGACGCATGCCTACGTGGAAGTATTCACGGTGTGTGCTTCTTCATGTAATACAAAACTTATGCTGTGCTGTGCTGCACTTTGCTGTCACCTGCGTCTCAGCATACTATTAACCATAATATAATTTTCTTTATGATCATTTGTTGGTCTGTGTCACAAATCAAGAAAAAGAGAAATGTTCCGAAACACGTGCATGAAAAGGTTGCATACAATAAATATGCTATTTGAAAGATACTTTCTTTTGTGTATGTATTATAGAACAGCAGTTTAGTTTTCTTACACTCATCTTATATGTTGCATTACGGTTAGACAATCATAGTTCTATTATATTTGATGTTTAAAGCCCTTTTGTTGATTATTTTATTTCCCATGTTATGTAAATAAATAGGACTTAATGCCATTGAATATTGAATGTAATAAATAGCATTAGTATATACTTACTTACTCATATTTATGAAATCATGGAAATTTTTAATGTTCAATATTATTAGAAAGGTTTTTACATTTATTATATTATACGTGATTGTTTCATGTACTAAATTATTTAAGTTTAGATTAAGAATTATCAATGAGCTTTGAAGCCAATGATCAAAATTTCCATATTATTTAATGTTACAGCAATATGATGTGTGATATTGTTTAAATATTTAATTTAAACGCATTTCAAGAAAACAAATCTTAATTCCCATTGCATATAGATTGCACACATGCATTTATTTCTATTGACAAAAATGCCAGTAATAATAAAATCCAGATTAATGTAATTGATACAATAATAATAGCTGCTTTACATTACATATACTTATAGTTTTGTGATAAAATCTTTATCCGTAACTTGAAAATATCTGTCTTAAGAATCGACAAATTAAATGTTTGCACAGCAATATTTTTGACTTTAGTCATTACAGATCAATTGCAGCGATCTCGCCTGTGAAAGAGTGGATATTTTTGTTTCCATAAGCAATGAAAGGAACCCTCATTCATGTGTTTTCAAGTATCAAAAAAGGCTTTTTTCCTGTAATTCGGAGGCATTTGAATAATATTTAAAAAATAGATTTTCCTAATAAAAAGCTAAAAACCTTAATTTTCCGGCACTCTTAAATCTGATTTATTAATCTAATTTTGCTTTTGAATTCAGGAAACAGGAAAGAACCCAAAAAACTTTTATTTCAAAGCCTGTTATCTCAAGAGACATTAATATGGTATCACTTAAGATATCATACATCGGCTACTATCAGTTACTAAGAGATTCAATGAAAAATTTAGATGTTCTATATTTGTAAGATGGCAATATTAATTTATATTATAGTTAATATATACACCCAAACTCCAATTTACATTGTATGTACATATAATTCGAGAGAAGTCGTCTAAATGTAAGAAGCGCATCAGAATCATACAGAATAAAAGGATAAAATCAGTATATCCACAATATATTGAACTATGATTCATAGAAAATTTAGAGATATGTTTCAGAAAAAACACCTAAAAATTTACAGAAATTTATTGTTTTTACTTATGTCACGTTTATAAAAAAAGTTTTTCATTTTACTACTGTCTTCTAAAGTGGCGACTATTTTCCTAATTGGTATCCTAATAACACTGCATATAAATAATGCAACGGCTCATTATTTTTGCAAAAATTTCTATGTTAATTTGTATTATTTATCATGTCCTTGAGAATTTTTTTTATATTGAGCATTAAATACATATTTACATTCATTTATTTTTCCTAAGCGCGTAACCAATATTTAAACAAATTTCAAAAAGAAAACATCCTCCACAATAATATCTTTATTTATCACAAAACCCTCAGCTGTTAACCTTTCATTCTAAATTATTTCAAAGCAAAATGAAGGTGGCCACATTTGACCTGCACTTAAACTGCATTTGACTTCAACTTACTTAAAATAAGTTAAAATAAACTTTGATAGTAAAGAAATGTTTTCATTATTTATGCGTCAACAAAAAAGGACATCAATACATTTAATGAATTGTATAGATAATTATACTCAAAATTATTTCTCTGTTTATAGATATGATAAAATGTTAGTAGAATAATTATAGGTAATTATTGTTATGGTGTGAAAATTACTCCATTATTTGTAATGTCGCTTACTGTTAATCCATATTCAAATGGACATTTTTAGATAGTAGAGAATTTTGTTTTATAGAAAGGGTACCTAACCTTCATTGCTTTCCCATACTTATAAAAAAGCACCAAAGTATTAAAATTATTACGTTTCTGCACATATTTAACAAGTTTTTACCTTCTTTGATGAATATTTTTAACCATAAACAACTAAAAAAAGAATTGTATATAATTCGTATAGGAAATCAATCGCCATGAAACAATTATGTGAAAAGTTGCTCCAAGCCTCACAAAGCTTAGGTACCCTTGTTATATAGTGTAAATTCCTTGTGTTATAAAAAATCTACCACATGAAATAATTTATTTTCAATTTAATTGAAATTAGTTTGATATTTCACTTAAAATTTTATTGTGTAATGAATGATATTTATTATATTTATTTATTTTTAATAAAACATGTAAAGTATTAACCTCGTAATGATCTGTAGAATCAATGTACATAAAATAAAATCATACCAACGGTGTTTACATTACTTCGTTTTATTATATTGTCCTTGGCTATTTTCACGCAGTTATTTTAATCTGTATAGGAGGATTTTCGACACATGTTCTTGGAAAGGAATGGTAGATATTAATCATGAATGGGAAATAAAGCTCTCTTGAACAATTATTTTCTATCTGTTCTGGAGAGTTCTTTTTTACTGACAGCAAATATTCCTAACAAAAACTAAAACAATTAATCCGCTTCCGTGTCAACTTTTTTGCAATAATTTGTTGACAAATTTTTGTATGCCATTAATTTTAACCTCATCATCAAATGATTGCAAAAATAGTAATATTTCCTCTGTCCATCGACACCTAGCATTCATATTTTTAATTAAAATAAACATACAACTGTGGTCAGGATGTCCTAATTAATATAATGCAATTTTGAACCTCATTTTAGTGAAAAGGATAGTTTAAGTTTTCTGGAATTTTTTACGACAAATGGAACGAAAAGACAACAGTGGAACCTGAGCCGATATTTACAAAATGATGATAATTATGATTTTAGCTGCCATTAAGCTAGCTAAAATTCCTGTGTATGCTTTGAAATCATTTTTTTCTTGTGTGAATGACTGAAATTGTGAAGTTATTCTTCATATATATTTGCACAATTGCCTGAAATGGTACATTTATTAGTAAGAACGCCTGGGAAGTTGTGAAGCACGAGATTTTCATCCAGAAAACTTTATTTGTCGAGATTTATTGAAATATTCCCAATGTGAATGTTGATTACTGAACTGATTGATATACACATATGAACAAACAATTCAAAAATTTAGCTAGATACAGCAATCTACAAACTTTTGTTTATTTTTGTTGCAGCATTTCTTTTAATTATTACGAGCATCGGTAATTTTCGTTCTTATCTTATAAAGCATAGATAAATAAATACTAATTTAGCTTAGAAGAAATCATCTAGACCAGGCGTGGGGAACCTGCGGCCTTTTGGCTACTCTGGCGCGGCCTTCTGGTCTATTTGTAATTTTATAAAATTACATAAATTCCTGACATAATCTGACGGTAAATCCCTGTTTCCGGTCAAAGATTCCCTAGTCAATGTTTACTGTGGCCTTATGTTGAATCAGAAAAATGAATGCGGCTTTAGAGAAGAAAAGGTTCCCCACCCCTGATCTAGACATTAGATCTACCTAGTTTAACTATTACTTTTCCATTTACCAACATGCTTTTACTTTACTTCCATACTACTTTATTTCATCTGGTATACTGGCAGAAAGCGATAAATCAAAAAAACCTTGTTATGACATAATCGTCATCTTTGATAATTGTGAAATTTTAACGTCTCTGTTTATGCACAATTACTATCACTTATAGTTCCAACCGCTTTATTGAATTTGATAATGATAACGAATTCGATCCACATTTTCTTAGGCAATAAGTTTTTATAGTTTTTTTTGTTACCAAAAATAGCTTTGTTCGGAATTGGCTCGACGTATATTATGCTCAAAGTATGTAAAAATACGCAGAATGCTGAACATGTTTTTTAAAAGATACAGCGTGCTAAAATCTATATATCAGCATTAATAACTTAAAACAGTCGGTTTTTGATGCCATCTGCCAGAATACCAACGATTTTTACTATGATGTAGAACAGTGTCTCGCAAACTTATTTGGACAACTAGAACACACATTCCTCCAAGTCTTCAGTCAAAATGATACACTGTTAATATGTTAAAAAAGATTTACTCAATACATAAATATATATTTATGAAGGTGTGATAATTCAGTGTTATTTTATCTCAAGTTACGTTTGAGCAAAGCAAACTTTGAAAAGAATATAAACGTAACCTTCAGTTACAAATTTATTTCAGTAAACTTGCTACATATATAAATAACACAATATTAAGTTTGGCCATTCTTAAAGATAATTGATTTGATACCTTTATTATTCCAATTACTCCAGATTATTTTATTTTTCAATTGTTTAATTATTGTTTAATAAAGAACTATCATTGCTTAGAAAAAAATCTGAATAAAACCTTAGTAAAATGGTCTTATTTTAAAGATGCATGTTATATTGATTATTTTTTCATTTACTACTTATTGTTATTATAACTGTACATAGAGGCATTGTGTCTATTTTTTACTAATTAACAATATTATTATTGTCTTAAACATTATTGTGATGTCTACACTCCACAGTCTTTGTCTTGTATGAAAGTTACAGAAATAAGTTTTATTGCAAAAATTTCACCAAAAAAGAAAAAAAAATGCTATTACTATAAAAAGAATTTTATGCATCATACTGTTTATCATGTTCATTATAAATTTACTAAAACTATGTTGAATATTATTATTATGCATAATAAACAAACACCTTTGATGTTTGATATAGTTTTCAAAATAAAATTGACCACTTTGGCTGAGTTGAACTAATTGATTGAAAAAATATAATAGGCCACCTTTTACTAATGCCAATGGCACCCTATCCCTGCTAGACAGTTAATAAGAGTACCATTAAAAGGAAAACCTGAATCAACTGGCATATTGACAAAATTTTAATTAGCTATAATCAGTAATAGTAATGTTTCTAAAAAAACTCATTTGACAATTGTTCTCTTTATTAAATGTTACTGTCGAAGAAACCATAGCTTTTCCTTACCCTTAAAATATACATACACAGTACATATTAGTGAATGGATTCTACTGTACACAAACAATTTGAACAAAAAAACTCTTTACAGCGGTTATTCCTGTTTTTATTCAACATAATAAAGTATTTTTTAGTACTGCGTTACGTTTTAGTTATGTTTTTATTACTCTATATATAATACTTCATAAACTATGTTCCCAAACCAGTAGCACTCAGTCGTTGGTAGTGGATATGTTTCCATGCTCCGAGTTTGTACATGTGTGAATCTGAAAGTTGTCAGTTTTTCGGAAAGAACAAAAGTGAGCGCAGTGCGTTTGTGAACCAAGAATAGTATTGTGAACACCGTGCTTACATAAAAGAATAACAATAATTCGTAATGGAGTAGGGAAGAAAAATGCTTATTTTTTATCAAATTTCATTGAAACAATCTTATATTGTGTAATTTTCAAGATACAAATTACAAGAAAAAAAATATTTAAGAGATGCATTAAAAGAAATTGGAAAAGCTATAGAACAACTAGTAAAATTTCTTCATAACTCTTGAGATTTTTGAGATAAAATCAGATAATCTTCTGCTAAAACTAAACATTTGGAATTCATCAGTATTGCCATTCAATCCGTTTTGTGACGTACAAAGAAGTTTAGATACAGAAGGCTTATTTAGCATTATTCTATTATCATTATCTAATTGAAACAGATCGCCGTACTTAACTAAAACACCCATCTATTGAAACATGTTCTATGTAAAGTTATGATAAATGTTTTTGAATGCATGTTTTTCATTATTTTTAATCAATTTCTTCTTATATTGTATTGTACAATTTCGAATGTTTTCTACTCAGGAATAGTCTATTTGTACTATTGTGTGTGTGTGTATATTTTTCTCTATTATGAATTAAGTCCTTGTTGTTTTTGTATTTGTTATTATAATTTCAAATCTTTTCTATGTATAAATTGTATATTGTATAGTGAGTTATATTTAAATTCGACTTTTTAATTTATTTACTATGATTAAGAAATAAATGCTACAATTTATTATAATTTTATTTGCTAAAAAAGCTATTTTTTTTCAAATAGATGCTAAAAATATTTGTCTACATATTAGGTACACGGGAAGTGTTCAGTATTAGGATATTAAAATATATGTGCGTGATAACCCAGAAAATACTAACATTTTGTTTAATTCTGTATAAGTTTTTCATTTCAGCATTGAATATTTTTTAGCAACAAAATGAACGACTATTATTATTTTTTATATAGGTAGGTAATACATCACATGAAGATGGTTATAAAATTTTAGTCATTTTTGGTAAAAGGTCTACGATTAGAATTTGACACTAGTACGAGTTATGAGAGAAGAGAAAATTTGAAAAAGAAACTTCATATTCTCTGGTTATTTTTTAGCTTACAAAGATGTTTACACCTTGTGTATATCAGGAAAAAATATCTTAGGTAATTCGGCTGTTATGGGAATTATTTAAAATTAATCTATTAAAAAAATTATATTGAAAAATATTTAGAAAATTTAAATGATAATAAAATTATACAAATTAATGTGGACATAAAAAAGTGTAGACCCTTTTACCAGTTAAACTATTATGATAATTTTTATTTTCTTGAGCAATAATTATTATTAAGGAATTAATTATTATGAATATCAAAAGAATATTTCATTAGACGTAATTTATCCTAAGTTTATTGACAATATTACTTAAGTGAAATTCAACGATGTCAAAAAAAAATGAATTGTTTATTTTAAGGCTTGCTTATATTAATTAACATTGAGCTTGTGTTGCTTAGTATTTGACAAAGAATTAATATTATAGTGCCACAGTAAAAAAAATACAAAATTTTTGATAGATGTTTTATAATAAAGGTTTTGAAGTATATATAAATGTGTTGTTTAATTGCTGACATCCAGCTCTAATACCTTTTCAATACATATTATTAATACATAAAATTCTTATGCACCCCTTGTGCCAACTTCTCAGTAAGGTGTGGAAGCAAAATCGCTGTACGAGGGACTCAGTGACGTTTGTAGGCTATGTGCCGGCCCTAGGTAGAATTTAAAGCAGCGCTCTTACTATTATTTGAATTAATTTTGTGAAATTGCATGACATATGAATTAAATAAAGACTTAAGAGTATAAGTGACATGTTTACATTATTTCCCATCCACTACTAAGCGTTGTTATGACCCAGGCCATTTCCGTTAGCCTTTGTTAATTTACGCCAAAGGTGCTGCCTATAGTGTCGTCATCGGTAAATGTCATATTTAAAGAATTTTTTTACGTAAAATTAAGTACTGTATACGGTACATCGGTCGTAATATTATTACCATTGAAAATATTTTTTTTATCAAAGACGTCGTCATATTTATTATAAGCCCAATTCATTTTTTCAAATTTATTGCTTCAAATAATAAGGACAGTACATGGCATTACAGTTGACGCCAACTCACCATGCACTTGACAAATATAATTAAAATAAAAAACAGTACATAGTACATCAATATACAAAAATATTTTTAGCATATAGACAAAATAAAAAAGTAAAACCCAACAGTTCACAGATTTTGTTACTGAAAATGTCCACTTCACTAGGCAATGCATTGATCAGTCGAACAGCCCTTGAAACTGGTCACTAAGGCATCCAAGCCGGCTGAATACAAAACCGGTTTATTTTGCACTGTTAACCGGTGTTAATTGAAAACCTCTTTTCGCCATGAGTTCAATAGACTTTTATATAACTAATCATATTTCGGGTTCGTAGAGCAGTGACCAACAACATTGGCTTCCATGACGGATCTCATAGATTCAAGTACCAGAATGAAAATCATTTTTTCATACAAAGGCATGGGTGTTTGTGATTTAAAATAACGGGGCGTAGCAAAAATGATTTGTTAACCATTAGTCTTTTCCTAGCCATATTCTTATATCCCTACTCTCATTGAAAAAAGAGAGGTTGAAGATCTGAGAAGAACAAGCAGTTCTCGTAAAATTAACTTCTGTTGAGATACTTTCATTGGGAGTTCTCATCCGTATAATAAGTTTATTTATCCAAAGTTATAATTTTGCTACAGTTACATAATTTATGAAATAGTTTTATTAAATTATATATCTCAATATAATGTTTTGTTTATTATCGATTTACTTGATAATTGTAGCTAATCTCAAATATTTACAGCAGGCTCTGCTTTGCAGGTGTGATGCAGAACCAAACGTCACATTGATTAAAAATAGTCCTTATGATTGAATGATTTCAAAACTAGATTTAAGTGCGCCTAGGTATGTTTTTTTGCATGAATGCATAAAAATAGGACGTGACCAACTGCTTACAATGTGGAGATTCCGCCTTATCATAGTATGGACATTTTAATTCATCGAATAATCAATCCATTTATCAATTTGTACTTGAATACAAGTTTATGACTTGTAGGTTATGTTTGCATCTCTCTTTGAGAATATGTTTAAATTTGAGAGACGTTTAAATCCCACAACAAAATTGAAGTGAGGGATGTCCAGCCTCTCGTCATAATGTTACCAGGTTTCTGTTAGCAGTAAGAAGTTGGAATGATTTATGACTGCATCACCCATGTCCTGAAAATGAAAAGGCTGGCGCTATTGGCAAGAGCTGACGTTTGATAATTTAAACATTAGATTAATATTAAATATAAAAATAATATATATTAGCCAACTCATGATACCATGGTTAGAGCAAATGCTACATATACACATAGTGCGTATGCATGTAGAGTTACTGTGACACTGTGATACTGTAGAAACGAATCGCCCACTCTTTCCTTTCAACTGCCGGTTGAAGTCGGAGAAGGAGGTCCACTTTTCGTCTGATCGAAGCCAATTTGCCTTACCGCGCCTGAAGAAGTTTCACCTAAAAGACTGATCTCTTTTTGAAACAGTAAAAGAACAATATTTAAAAACACCATCATTACGATAACATCTGAAGTGAAGATTTGCTTGCTTATTATGAACACTTAGCGGCTCTTCATTCTGACCTCAGCCAAGGATTTGAAAAAATTCTTCATTCAATTATCCCAGATTGGATGTTGGATCCTTTTGTATGTAGACCTACAAACTCAGATGACTATAATACAGGATCAATTTATTGAATTATCTACAAATGAGGAGCTGAAATCAATATTTGAACAAGGCTACCACGAATTCTGGTTGCAAAAAGAGATACCAATTTTATATCCTGCATTATGGGTCCACTGTACAGAAGCTGATAATTGTTTTCCTGTCCTCCTATTTAGTAGTAATCTGGATTCAGTGCAGCTAAGAAACTTATCACAAAAAAAAGAACCCGATTAATAAAATAGTACTCATGGAGCCTTAGAAATGTTACTCACAAACATAGAGCCTAACATAAATAATATAATATCATTCCACCAGCTGCACCCATCGCTTTGAAAAAAATATGTTTCTTAATTTTAAAACACCAGTTATATTTAGTGTAATAAATACTATTTTGAAAATCAAAATGTTTTACTTATATTTTATTTTTACATCACCATTTACCATTCAAAACATCAAAATAAATTTTATATTTTTTCTCTTGTGCAGCGCAGCTATGTAGAGTTATTTCAATTGTGAGTCCATGGTCAGGTTTTTCTCCAAGAAGTGGTTATGATATTAACCACTTAGCTGCCAGTGCAAAATATTCAAACTAGTCCTTCACGCTAGCGATTTTAGAAACGTTTAAAATCGTATAAAAAATAATTTAATTTACATAATTTGTTGTCTTCACACATAATAAATGTTAATTTTTAGTCAATTTTATGTACACCAAAAAGTTTTCGTTATCTACTGATATTTTGTTCAGGTTTGAAATAATGTATGTACAGTGAAACCTCTCATAACGAGTTTAATTCGTTCCGGAATCTTACTCGTTATGTGAAATATTCGTTAAGCGAAACAATTTTTCCCATATAAAACAATGTAAAATACAATAATGCGTTCCATGACTGAAAAAAAAACATTTTTTTATATTTTTAACGTATGTATATTCAGATAAAATTACATACTTATAAATTGTTAAGGAGCGTAACAACCTGAAATGCTTTTTAGATTTGCAAAAAAACAATATAAAAATCGACTAGTTTATTATTTATGACAAATAATTATTTTTTACTAGAAAGCTGTCTAGAGACATTTGTTTTTGCCGACGCTTCAAAATTTGGTGAAAATGTGACAGCATTATCATTGAATAAATTTGTAAAACATTATTCCTCCTTATTAGAGTGATGCTTCTCAATGTACAATTCAACAGTTTCCCATGCTTTCAGCATTTTTTTTATTGCGCCAGAAGATTATTGCTCTGCTACTTCCTCCTACTCCACTAACAAACTCTCCTCCATAACTTCTTGCTGTGAAAACCAATGCAACTAAATAAGCTCTTTGGAGGTCAGCTCTTGACTGTGCTCTTCCACAAGCTCATTGACATCGCTGTTATCCACCTCCAGTCTAATGATATTGGCCAAAGATACAACCTCGTTAACTGTAGACTCCACAGGTACTGTTTGAAACCCCTAAAAATCACATTCTACAACGCTCTCTGGCTAAAGCTTTTTCCAAGCAGAAGTGAGGGTCCTCTTGGTAACCCCTTCCCACGCCTTGTCAATCATCTTGAGGCAAGAAACGATGTGAAAGTGATCTTTCCAAAACTCTGCGTCACTCGTTATGCGAAAAGTTGCTCGTTAAGGGAGCATTTATTTCACAATCTGTTTTGCTTGTTATGCGAATTACTCATTATGAGAGTTGCTCGTTATGAGAGGTTCCACTGTATATATAACATACCTTTTATTATTAGATTTTAAAAATTAGTAAAAATATTGATCCATTTGACAACCCCAAAGCTGTTTATAAAATTCACCTATAAATTATAGTTCCTGTTTTTTTACAAAGGCATTGTGAAAAATACTTCTACATGTAATTCGCATATGCTGTATAAAAAGATTGGTAGGATACCTTTGCAATATCTGTTCTATTTATTTAAAAATTATATGAATAAACTTGAATAATTTTAAATGTTTAGCCCTTTATTAGATTTATTAATAAACGCCACTAGCACAATAATTTTTAGATATTGAAAAAGTTCGTACGATGTTTAAAAAACGGTTTATATAACTTGTTTGAAAATTTTTAAGCTTGAAAGATTATATCGCCGTCGTCAACAAAACACAATTATACCATCCAAACATTTTATATTTGCATACAAAACATTCCTAATCCTTTGTGTTCGTTGTAGGACCTCTCCCTTTTAGACAGGAAAGAATAAAATAAATTCAGTGAATTTACCAGTTTTTTCTATTTCTATTTTACTTATAATTTCTTTTTCAAATATACATATCGCTTATAGACATACTAATTATATTACCTTAAATTCTTTTCACTGCAACAAATTGGTTAAGAATTTTCAAATTTCTCCACTAATTATAAGTTTTCTCCCAAGATTTACCCTTACACAAAACAGGAGATGCTTAATTTTTATTATATCATGGATTTTATTTATCGTCCTGTCTAGATTACATATTGATTGGTGATATCAATGGCTTTCTTACTGTCTCGAGAACTTCAATGTTTTTTCACAAAGTAATCTTTGAATCACCGATGCTTTGGAGTAATGTTCATAAAAGGTGTAAATTTGTTTAAAATGGAATAATCTTAAAATATAAAAAAAATTATCGCTTTGTTACCTCGTTAAGATGCTGCCAACTGAAGAGAAGCGGCGTCGCTCAATGTCTTTAACTGAAACCGGGTATAAGAAATGAAACTGACAATATTCAGAGAAAATTCATTTATTAAAAGTTAAAAAATGAGTTCTCCACCACAAAATATCCACTGACAAATATATCTATTAAACAAAATTAAAACTTAAATAACACCTTCCTTCTGATCATTGACAACTTGTGTCAAGCCTTTTAAACATAGGGCTGTTTGAACATGAACAATCACAAACCTCTATATTAAAAAGTAAGCATATTTACGATATTTTTGTAATAGAATCATGCTGATTTTTTAAAAATAATTACGGCATTCTCACCACTACAACATATTACAGCCAACCGTTAATCTTTTTATTTAAGTAAGTCAATCTACAACACAGGTATTTGATATTTATCTTTTGATTTCTACATTTTAATCTTCACAATCTGTAAGTATTAGCAGAGGAGCTTTGCAGTATTGAAAGCCTGCTATTAACGGGGATCCCGGTATATGTTATATTCATATTTATATATGCACGTATGAATCTATGGGAAGTCAAGCAACGCTCTCATTATTCAAAATTTTCATCCCTACTTCGATCACAGTGCTTAATTATTTACAAATGTAATTTCAGCATTATCTTTTAAATACTTTGATTAGGAAATACGACACATTCGTAGGTGTGTTAATTTACATCTTACATTGCGAATAAATTTAATAGTCCACGACGGATTAAAGTGTAAGGTTTAAATTGATTTTCCTGCATTATTTTTAAAACGGTTGGTTAACACCTGCATGGTATAAGATATCGCCACAATGAGGAGCTCAAAAGAGAACAACTTACAAAACTAAAATTGGTTAAATAGGCACAGCGACTTTATTATGCTGAAATCAAACAGTAAATCGCGATTGATTCAACGAAGTTAAAGTATATATAAAAAATACAAAATACTTGCTTAGACCCAAAAGAAGTCGAGTGTTTACCTTTTTTACATGTATATATTTATTAATTGAATTTAATCGATTTCGATTCTTGATTCTGATTTGAATCACAAAAGGTTCTGCTATATGCTTAACACCTTAAATAGAAATAACATTTTAATACAATTTATAACATGAAAAATATATCTTTACAACTTCTTAAATATTAAGAGAGACGTTTTCAGTCTTAGGTTAAGTTCAGACGATGAGCGTCGAATCATTGGCTACATGAACAGCAGCAATTATCTGCTCAACGCTCGTTCAAAGCTCCTTGTCTGAACATATTCCTGTAATAATATGCTCAACAGAGATAGACAGTTCGACATAATGGAAGCCTTAGACGCTAAAAAAATGACAATACGCGATAGCGATATCACATTTGGAAATGTAAACATGTCTACATTTTCATCTTCACAATCGGTAAGTACGAGCGGAGAAGCTTTGCAGTACTGAAAGCCTGCTATTAACGACGATCCCGGTATATGTTATATTCTTATTGATCTATGCATATATACATCTATGGGAAAGCAAGCAACGCTCTCATTAATCAACATTTTCATTACTACTTTGATCACAGTGCTTAATTATTTACAAATGAATTTTCAGTATTCCGTAGGTTTGTCAATATACATTTTATATTGCAAATAAATTTAATACTTCATTACGGAATAGAGTGTAAGGTTTAACTTGATTTTTCTGCAATATTTTTATAGCAGCTGGAACCTGCATGGTATAAGATATCGCCACAATGAGATCAAAAGAGAACAACTTACATAACTAAAATTGGTTAAATATGCCTGTGCCTATTATATATATTTATCGATTAAATTTTAATCGATTTTGATTCTTGATTCTGATTTGAATCACAAAAGGTTCTGCTATATGCTCAACACCTTAAATAGAAATAACATTTTAATATAATTTATAACATGAAAAATATATCTTTACAACTTCTTAAATATTAAGAGAGCTGTTTACAGTCTTAGGTTAAGTTCAGAGGATGAACGTCGAATCATTCGCTACATGAACAGCAGCAATTATCTACTCGACGCTCGTTCAAAGCTTCTCGTCTGAACATATTCCTCTAATATTATACTCAACAGAGATAGACAGTTCGACATAATGGACGACTTAAACGCTAAAAAAATGACAATATGCGATAGGGATATCACATTTGGAATTGTAAACATTTCATAAATATCTCAAAATATAACTAAGAATCACAACATTTGACATCTTTTTTAATACCACGACCGATTTGCAGCTCACAGGTTTCACGCTTTTTTAAAAAATAGCACATTCCTTCTGTTGATATAAATATAAATTCTATTGGCTTATAAATTATAATGAGATCACATGTTTCATACGTGCCGAGACCACTTTGTGGCCGGCGTTGAGTATTTCATTCGGCGGGCAGAAATGTCTGCAGTTATTGACAATTGAATTTTTAAAAAAAGCAAACCCTTATTATTTAATATGAACTGGAACTGTAAAATTAAAACTATCTATACCTAAGCCTCGTTTGTATATAAGGAATCTATTGAGCTCTCAGTCTTGCTGGGCTTGCTCATATTGAGCGTCAGTCTTATTGCTTTGCAAGATATGTATCACAAGTGCTTCAACATTTCAACGGAATAGGAATTAAACTTATAATGCTATTCATAATCAACAGCTTGACTAATAATCATCGTATAACACTCTCGACGATGATGGAAAATTATAATAAATGAAATATCAAAGAAAAAAAAGATAAACGATCGATTGAGAGTTATCAAAAAATAGGAATAAAAAAATATAAGTCTAAAATTAAAAATAAATAAAATTAAGAGAAAAAACTAAACATCTTTTGTCATTTCTTCTTTCTCAGCCTCCACATTAGCGTTTTCATCAACTTCTCCCTCAGAACCTGCCCGGGAAACACTGAAAAGAAAATATAAGCGATATAATCACCAGTGATATTTTTTTTTGTATTATTTTTTGTCATAGATAAGGGTATCGGAACCTTTTTTCACTTGCGTACCACTTACGCTAAATCATAGGTTCCCAACCTTTTTCGGGTGGCGACCCCTTTTTATAAAAGCCATGTGACATTCCCCACGAGGAATTTGAAATCTTCGATTTGCTATACTTTTTCCCCGGATTGTCCCCGAAACTTCTTTTTTTTTTTTAGCTCACCGAGGAAAGTTGGCGACCCCCAGGTTGGGAACCCATGCGCTAAATTGTACCATCATATAAAAATGATTGTATTGCATGAAATTTGTTATTGAAAGTGTAATTGTATATTATTTGCTTGTAAGAAATGTGAAACGCAATGGATCTGTTTTTTTAAGAAATTTTGTGGAAAAAAAATTATTTGCAGAGCCACAATTATAATATGCTGTAAGTTTAATAACTTTTTTCTACGATTTCGCTATACTTAGATTACTGATAAGGTCATTAATAAAAACACATAATTATTAGAAAAGTATATATAATATTTTTTCATTTCTCGATTAAATCTTCTTACAAAATAAATTTAATGAGATTTGTGTGCTTGTTTCGAGGAACATATGTAGTTTTTTTTAATCCAGTTTAAATGATTCAAGGTATACCCTTTTGTCTAAAGCTGCATTCAATCTATTTTTATACTTGTGTTTTATATAAATATATGAGGAGAAAGCTTTCTCAACCGTTTCAGTGCTAGTAAAAGAGCTTTTTCAGCTAACTGTTCTTATTCTTTACTAATAACTAGCCAAAAATTAGTAACCTTATTTCGCATGAGAGTTCAACCAAGCCCTCATTCCTTTGATTAATAATGACATAGCTGTTTAAAAATATTCATCATCAAAGAGATTAATTGAAATAATGTTTATTAATTATACATTTTTAAATCATTCATTTCTACATATCTGCCATTACCGATTTTTTTTTCACCAACACCATCAACCACGTACCACGGGCTAGGAAACCTTGTCTTAAAGAATAAATTTGAGGCATTTGTTGATGCAGTATGATGTTATGACAAAATTGACTAGATGTAGTGAAATTTCTTTATCAATAGTAAATCTAGAGATGAAAATAGCGTTCATCGATATTCAATGAAATAAAAGAAGTGCGATTCATATAAATCCTACTCACCCTGGCTCGCCTTCTTCCTCTGATTCTCCATTGTTTAGTTTTCTCCTCTTGGAAGGTCCGGTTTCCGCTTCGTCCTCTTCGAATGAGTGTCGCTTCAGAAGTCTGAAAAGTCATAATGGTAATGGTAATTTTTTTAAAATTGGTAATCCAGCGCAATCAATTAAACAACCAAGCTCTCATTCCTTTGATTGATAATGACGTAGCTGTTTCAAAATATTCATCATCAAAGAGATTAATTGAAATAATGTTTATTAATTATACATTTTTAAATCATTCATTTCTACATATCTGCCATTACCGATTTTTTTTTCACCAACACCATCAACCACGTACCACGGGCTAGGAAACCTTGTCTTAAAGAATAAATTTGAGGCATTTGTTGATGCAGTATGATGTTATGACAAAATTGACTAGATGTAGTGAAATTTCTTTATCAATAGTAAATCTAGAGATGACAATAGCGTTCATCGATATTCAATGAAATAAAAGAAGTGCGATTCATATAAATCCTACTCACCCTGGCTCGCCTTCTTCCTCTGATTCTCCATTGTTTAGTTTTCTCCTCTTGGAAGGTCCGGTTTCCGCTTCGTCCTCTTCGGATGAGTGTCGCTTCAGAAGTCTGAAAAGTCATAATGGTAATGTTAAATTTTTGAAAATTGGTAATCCAGCGCAATCAATTAATCAACCAAGCTCTCATTCTTTTGATTGATAATGACGTAGCTGTTTGAAAATATTCATCATCAAAGAGATCAATTGAAATAATGTTTATTAATTATATATTTGTAAATCATTCATTTCAACATATCTGCCATTACTGATTTTTTTCCACCAACACCACCAACCATCAACCGCGTACCACGGGCTAGGAAACCTTGTCTTAAAGAATAAATTTGAGGCATTTGTTGATGCAGTATGATGTTATGACAAAATTGACTAGATGTAGTGAAATTTCTTTATCAATAGTAAATCTAGAGATGACAATAGCGTTCATCGATATTCAATGAAATAAAAGAAGTGCGATTCATATAAATCCTACTCACCCTGGCTCGCCTTCTTCCTCTGATTCTCCATTGTTTAGTTTTCTCCTCTTGGAAGGTCCGGTTTCCGCTTCGTCCTCTTCGGATGAGTGTCGCTTCAGAAGTCTGAAAAGTCATAATGGTAATGTTAATTTTTTGAAAATTGGTAATCCAGCGCAATCAATTAATCAACCAAGCTCTCATTCTTTTGATTGATAATGACGTAGCTGTTTGAAAATATTCATCATCAAAGAGATCAATTGAAATAATGTTTATTAATTATATATTTTTAAATCATTCATTTCTACATATCTGCCATTACCGATTTTTTTTTCACCAACACCATCAACCACGTACCACGGGCTAGGAAACCTTGTCTTAAAGAATAAATTTGAGGCATTTGTTGATGCAGTATGATGTTATGACAAAATTGACTAGATGTAGTGAAATTTCTTTATCAATAGTAAATCTAGAGATGAAAATAGCGTTCATCGATATTCAATGAAATAAAAGAAGTGCGATTCATATAAATCCTACTCACCCTGGCTCGCCTTCTTCCTCTGATTCTCCATTATTTAGTTTTCTCCTCTTGGAAGGTCCGGTTTCCGCTTCGTCCTCTTCGGATGAGTGTCGCTTCAGAAGTCTGAAAAGTCATAATGGTAATGTTAATTTTTTGAAAATTGGTAATCCAGCGCAATCAATTAATCAACCAAGCTCTCATTCTTTTGATTGATAATGACGTAGCTGTTTGAAAATATTCATCATCAAAGAGATCAATTGAAATAATGTTTATTAATTATATATTTTTAAATCATTCATTTCTACATATCTGCCATTACCGATTTTTTTTTCACCAACACCATCAACCACGTACCACGGGCTAGGAAACCTTGTCTTAAAGAATAAATTTGAGGCATTTGTTGATGCAGTATGATGTTATGACAAAATTGACTAGATGTAGTGAAATTTCTTTATCAATAGTAAATCTAGAGATGAAAATAGCGTTCATCGATATTCAATGAAATAAAAGAAGTGCGATTCATATAAATCCTACTCACCCTGGCTCGCCTTCTTCCTCTGATTTTCCATTGTTTAGTTTTCTCCTCTTGGACGGTACGGCTTCCGCTTCGTCCTCTTCGGATGAGCTTCTCTTCAGAAGTCTGAAAAGTCATAATGGTAATGTTAATTTTTTGAAAATTGGTAATCCAGCGCAATCAATTAATCAGCCAATGTCTCACTTGCGTTTCTCGGCTAACTCTTTCTCGTCTTCATTTTGCCAATAAGCCAACCTCTCCTCGGAGTCATCAACTCTCAGAAATATGACATCATGATTTGTTAACCGCATATCTACAAGCCTCATAAGGTTTACTTCATATTCCGTAAAGAGTTCTCCATCTTCGAGGCCATATTGGAGATCTATCACGTAATGTGTCTGTAATGCATGTAGGAACATATAGGTATAAAAAATACATACATTGCGAGTGCTATAAATTGGGCAGGGAAGTTTTTTTAATAAAATCTCCCCCTTAAAGTAAACACAGCTTATTTTTTATGACAAAAAAATATATTTGAAGCTTACGCTCGTTTAATATTGCATAGATAAAATGTTGAGTGAGCACAATTAGGTTAAATTATAATCATAAACTTGTAAAATGTAGACGAAAATTATTAAACCTCAACATTATTGGTATTGATAATAATATATGATATTTACATTAGTATGTAAGTAATAAAAAATGCTGGTAATAACAACAACTACTTAAAAATTAAGACAAAAGTTTCATGATTCTTAATTGAATTTCAATTGTAATATGCAATGAAATAAATATTTTTCATAATATGAAATAGTAATGCATAAAATAAGGTATACGTTTATAAATATATTTAATATATATAAGAGAATATTTACTATAAAAGTTTTTATTGAACATAGGTTTGACTATGATCATACATTATTTAGAGTAAAACTTGTCAATTTAGGCAAAAGTGACCTAACCTTAACGTATGTATTTGAATTTATAAAATATATTATTTACACGCTATGCTTGTAATGAAAAATGCTGATTATAACAAACCAAAACATATTTAGGAGAGAAGTTTTATGATTCTAAATTGAATTTCAATTTGATAAGCAATAAAATAAAATACATACAAAAATAGTAAGGACATAAATATATACAATAAGGTTTACAAATATAATGAATAAATGATATAATATTTGTTTTATAAATGAAATAAAGTGCTTTGTGAGCATAATTAGGTTTAAATATTATCATAAAGTATTGACAACTTGTACAATTTATACGGAAGAACCTAACCTCAATGACAATGCATCTATAATATTGACGTAAGCAAGCACATATTTAAAAATTCTGATTATTATATAACACAAACTTATTTAAAAGGAAAGTTTATTCATTTATTAAAGGATTCATATTGAAGTATAAATATATGAATTCACTCACGTTGTTCTCATTTTCTTCTGGGAAATACATGCTTTAAAATCTCTTTCGTCAAATAAAATATCAATTATGAAACAAAAGTTCTGTTGAGGCGAGCTGTTTACTTGTAAGTAAGATCAAAAACGTAAAACTTCAAAATAAACCGATAAGGATTATATTTTTAATCAAGGATTAATGTGAAGTAGCGTCGCGTCGACTTGAAACAAAATTTAATTTAACAGACTTGTTATAGCTATGACAGGCGGCGAATGACTGAACTTATCTCTGGACTGAACTTCGTTAATTGTCGCCCAGAAAACTCTATGGGTAATCTATGGATGTGGATAAGACTTTATAAAATTATGACATATACAAATAAATTAATAGCTCTGCAATAAATAATTTGCATATTTTTTTTTTTATTTAATTTAAAAAAAAATCTGAAACTAAAATTTAAAATAACTTAGATTATTTCACGTGTTGCCGAATCCGTCGAAAGTATAAAAAGACGTAAAAATCGTTACCATTTTATTTATTTTAACCTTCATAATAATGAAAAGGGTGTCAGGAATATGTTTTTATGTATTCTTTCGTGAACCCTCCGACGTTGTCAACCAACCCCAAATGATTTTTAATTTATCATGGACCCCCTCAGTGGTCTCAAGGTCCCCTGGGGGTCCGTAAGAACCACTGCACTAGACCATTTACGACACCGTATATTACAGTGCTGGCGTGAGGCTATTTGCAGTGGCGGTTCCTGACCTGAAATCTTGGGTGGGCTAGAGAAAAGCATAGCATTGTATACTATTTACGAAATTTTGCATGCTTCCACTTCATCTTATACATTAATCTACAAGCAAATTAACAAATACTACGACACTACTGCAAAGCATAAATTACTATATAATACAATCAATGCTAATGTAAGTAAGAAATAATAATACGTGACCTTAAATTTGTCTCTTTCAAAGTGAAATAACAAGTAAAAAAAGCAATACAGAACTGTCACTGAGATTCGATACCTATCACTTTCATAAAATACAAAGATATTGGTATGTTTGTATGGGCCATGGACTAATTCCAGTTTAGCCCCCGATGAATGACAGAAGCCAGTAAATTTGAAATACAGTCCTGTGTGTTTGATACAAACAAAATCGAATCGTGCTAGATTGCGTTCCAGCGTAAAGAAATATTGTCTATGGTTACGGGCTGGAAGCCGTTAGCCCCTGACCAATACCATGTACATAGGTGTTGCCAGACTGACGTCACGTTGAAGGTTCTCTATGAATTATTTATAGGGTTATTGTTTTTTTATGCCGGCTCAGCTTAAAATTGTAATAAAAAACAATCGAGAATATTATTGTAGGTAGACATGCCATTGTCTTATATTGATAGAGGAAAATTTAAACAAAGATATTATATTCATTTGGGGAAGGTTAGTGACGTATTGTATTTGTATTTATTTTGTTCAGCGGCCGAATTGCTGTTCATTTTTATTCAGCCATCTAAAGTTTTGGGTGAAAAATGCAGGTCGGGCTTAGCCCACCTAGCCCAGTACCTAGAACCGCCACTGGCTATTTGGTGCCCTAAGCAACGATTATTGGTGCCCCCCATTTTTTTAAATAATGAAAAAAAACAATTCAGGATCATTATATATGTTTTTATATATATATACAAGTCCGCTCCTAATGTAAAGCATATGGCCTCCTACTGGAGGTATCTCAACTAAAGTTTTTCTACGTGAACTGTTTGTTACTCAGTCGCTCATTCTCTGTTTTTCGAATCATATGTAATACGATAGATAATTACAACGAATAAATACAATAAAATAAAATGTAAACGTTCGAGTATATAAAAATAATTTGAATACTCCATTTATGCGCCCCCTAATGGTTTGTGCCCTAGGCGGTTGCCTATTTTGCCTGTATGATGGTGCCGGTCCTGCGTATATATGCTTATAAGATTTTACAGCTTGCTCATGATTATAATTTTTATCAAGAGCTTATTCTTAAATACTCAAATATAAATAAATTCACCAACTGTGGTTATTTCAGACAAATACCATTATTTGTATTCAATATTGTATTAAATACAATATTCTCATTGTGTATTACCTCATATTTGACAATTTCGCTACACAGTTATTAAAAAGAGGGTGCCGTTCTTACACAATATTTGGAAGCGTTGGCTTTTATAAAATAATATATATTCAGTGCATTAATATGGGTTCATATACTTCTTGTTATGTAGAGTAGTGTCGGCTAAGCTGTGTGCCGCAAGAAATCTCAGGTGTCCCGCGAAGGAAGCAGCCTAAAAACTGTTTGTTTTAAATAATGCCAATTTATTTAAATTTTCTTCAATTTTAAAAGAAATCAACACGTCCTTGTCGACAAAACGAAAATAGAGTATTATGTAGTTATTTGGAATATGATTTTATATTATCTGAAAATGATAACTGGGTTCTACTATGATACTTACACTGTGGTTTTCTTTCTTCATATTAATAAGGAACATAATATAATAGACACTTTAATTATTTCTTACCAAATAACATTACGTATTTATTTTGGGATACATACTGTATGAATTGATTAATATTTAACCTGCATGCGAAACATCTTTGTGCGTCATAGATTTGGATACAAATATGATTAGATAGATACAAAATGTTAAAAATGTGTAAGATGTCTTCTTAAAAAAATATATCTATGTTCCTTGGTACTTAATGATAGCACGAAGAGTTTAAATTCTATTGGCATCAATATGTGATGTAAGAAGCTTCAGAAAGGTAAAATTCATATTTGGAAAACATTTTAAACTACAATACACTATGTGTACAATTGAGATTTACCTGAGTAACATTTTAATAATGTTTGTGCTATTAATTGCCTGTATGGTTTTACAAAGTAAGTTTCTTATATTTGAAAACACGAATACTTGAATCGAATCATTTATTATTGTTTGTCGACACAATATAATGAAAACCGTGCTCTACTTAATTTTGATTGATCATTTTACCTCAGATGTGCTTAAAACACATTAGAAAGCATAAAAATATATATATTATTTATAGTGATGCTCTGGATTCACATTTTCCCACATTGTATAGCATATCTGCAATCCTGTTACACTCAATTCATACATGTTTTTTTTATGTTTTTTCCCCTCGCAATTTACATATTCAAAATTCAATTCAATTCATAAATGCAGGACTGTCATTTTTATTTGGTGTTCCGCGTAAAAAAATCCCATTCACCAGTGTGCCGTAAAGTAAAAAAGTTTGGCAGACACTGATGTAGAGGCAACAAAGCGGAGGACGGCCCGTTATACTCAGCATTAACTAGGTGTTCTTAGTCAAACAGAGATAGCGGAGAATTCGCCGTTTCATAATACTTTGTTATGTTATAAAAAAAGTTTTCCTATAGCAATGAGAAATGTGTTTGTGTTAGTGGTGTACATACGCGGCCGTTATAAAACCAGAAGCTGCAAACAACGCGTCGCGGTTTTATTTCAAAATATCTTTTCTATAATTTCGTTTTTTTCTCTATTTGCCTAATGAATGCACCGTGTCAGTACTTTTGGGAAATTGGGAAAGTTTCGTCAACACTTCTCCAACATGTTTGATGTTGTCTTTTTGCACAATCGATTTCTACCACTGTATCATCACTGACAATTATCTTAACTGACTTCACATTGTCTTTTTGGCATGTAAAAAACTACAACGGAATACAAATTATGCTGTCTACTCAATCAGCCGGCTTTTGATAATTCAGTTAAGATTATACTGTGTGCATGCAGGATGTTAAGGTTGCACTGGCTAACAATTGATACATTTGTTCGTCTACCTGACTCATAACTTTGCATAAACATGTGTTTGTATATGGGATAAAACAATCATACTAGTTTTACTATTTTTGTTTTTATGATCAAGATTGGTTAATCTCTATTGAAGTATTAAAAGCTATCAGATTATTTCTTATTGTACGAGAAAAAAACTCTGAATATGATTTTTTCTGTCTGACCTGTTATGAGAACTGAAAGTTATGTAACATTTATAATATTAATTCCAGCAGTAAAAGTAAGTCATATGTATTTCAACAAAACCTTCGTATGGATCATAGAAACATTCTTCGTTTTCTTCATATCCCCGATTATTTCTCAAGTCTCCATTAAAATTCGAAGTACAACTTGGTGTCAGGAGAGCCTCCTTGGGGTTTTTTTCTAGCGGTTATGTTTATTAGGTCTCGTAGTTGTTATGTTCAACTCATTATTGTCTGCTTGACCGCCTATGCCTTCATGGCATACAATTGAGATATAAGATGGCAGTATGCTGGCTAAGGAAGCGCACGACGTTAAAAGCATGACGGTTTTGTCGAGGACAGACGTTGTGATTTGTACTGTATTTGCGGATGCTTTGAAAAACAATAGGTTTTGGAAGGGCAACGACCATGCAATACCATGATTGATCGCAAAGGTGTAATTAAAATATTTTTTCATTGTGGAACATGTTAAAGGTTTCTTCGTTCAGTAAATCATATTTACAATCAACGACTTGAATTAATTCAAGAACTTCACTCGAACAATGACGAAATCTTTGCAAAGCGACACGAAAAAAGACGTCCAAACGTCAAAGCTGGACTCTCCTTCATCGACCTCTGAGACAACTGTAAGTCCACAAACATTGAGAATCGTAGAATCATGACAAGTTTAATTTCAAATGAATCATAAATTACCTAATTATTTTTTTTACCAATTCAGACTCAGTAGTCATCTAAATGAGAATCGTGTAAACAAAATAGATCGCTGAGGGTGAGTACGAAGTAAACGAAGTTTTTGTATATTTTTAAATAAGTTTCATCAGTTTTAAAAATTAAAATTTGTATAAATACACTTTTTTTGTTTTTTACAGATGACGGTGACAAGTCGTCGGCGCCTGCAGGTCTTCTCTTTGAAAAGAAAAGTCATTTATATTTCTGAATAAAGTGGAACCTCTTATAACGAGGACCTCTTATACCAAGCAAACTGATTGTGAAAAAAATGGGCCCCTAATGAGCAATATTTCGCATAACGAGTGATGCAGAGTTTTGGAAAGATCACTTTCATATCGTTGCTTGCCTCAAGGTGATTGACAAGGCGTTGGAAGGGGCTAGCAAGAGAACCCTCACTTCAGCTTGGAAGAACCTTTGCCAAGGAGCGTTGTCGAATGTGATTTTGAGGGGTTTGAAACAGTACCTGTGAAGTCTACAGTGAACGAGGTTGTATCTTAATACCATGGGACTGGAGGTGGATAACAACAATATTGATGAGCTTTTGAAAGAGTACAGTCAAGAGCTGACCATCGAAAAGCTTATGGAGTTGCATTTTTTTTCACAGCAAGAAGTTATGGAGGAGAGTTTGTTAGTGGAAGAGGAGGAAGTAGCCGAGCAACAATCTTCTGGCTCATTAAGAGAAAAGCTGAAAGCATGGGAAACTGTTGAATTGTACATTGAGAAGCATCACTCTAATAAGGAGGAATAATGTTTTACAAATTTATTCACTGATAATGCTGTCACATTTTCACCAAATTTTGAAGCGTCAGCAAAAACAAATGTCTCTAGACAGCTTTCTAGTAAAAAATAATTATTTGTCATAAATAATAAACTAGTCGATTTTTATATTGTTTTTTTGCAAATCTAAAAAGCATTTCAGGTTGTTACGCTCCTTAACAATTTATAAGTATGTAATTTTATCTGAATATACATACGTTAAAAATATGAAAAAATGTTTTTTTTCGGCATGGGACGCATTATTGTATTTTACAGTGTCGGCAAAAACAAGTGTCTGCTAGTAAAAAATATTTAATTATTTGTCATAAATAATAAACTAGTCGATTTTTTATCGTTTTTTGCAAATCTAAATCGCATTACAGGTTGCTACACTCCTTAGCAATTTACACGTATGTAATTTTACTTTAATACACCTTAAAAATATAAAAAGATATTTTTTTTACGGCATGGAACGCATTATTGTATTTTACATTGGTTTATATGAGGAAAATTGTTTCACATAACGAGTAAGATTCTGGAACGAATTAAACTCGTTATGAGAGGTTCCACTGTAATGTTAAAATAAATCGATTTTTTTTTTTGAAAACACTCTTTTATTATACAATATTATTAAAAAATGAAAATCTCTTAGAAGCACAATACATTATCGCTTATCACGCCGATACTAAGCGGTCTTTCTTAGTATGTTAGAAATACAACCTATTTCTCCTGTATCTGACAGGTTGAAGATTGACAATCTATCAGTGCAGCAAGATTGTGCCAAAAAGCCTTACTGATCATGTAAAAAATTCGCAGATTAGGAATGATAACTTTATAATCAAAGTTCTGGTTATTCAAAAAAGTTTACACCGACAGATCGGCTCTGAAGCTATCTTGATGTGTCAGTAAATCTGCACTCAGGGGAAAAATTCTTTCAAATGTATATATTCATTGTCACCAAATAAATGAAATTCAGATTAAAACTTAGTCATCTATGAAAAAAAAAAATATGGAGTGGTAATATGAAAACAAAAAATAAATTGTTCTATATAGCTGTGATATATTTCACGTATTTTTAACATTGTTTACATATATAAATAAATTATACACAATTTATATGAACAACTTGTTTATGGATGAATTCGGTAATGGTGAATAGATGAACAAGTCTAATCAATACCCTGGAACACAAACAGCAAAATTAAAAATACAATAGAAATTTAGATTTCCTATGCTATTATCCTTGCCACCTAATAGGGTATTCTTTTTCAAAATTCTGTATTACATGAAGAAGTATAGACCTGCGTACGATACAATGCAGGCACGTGTGGATATGCGTTTGCCCTGCCCTCCATGGATTCCTATATCGTATATCCAGCGAGACACATCCAATTTTGAATATTTTCTTTTGATTTTGCTGTAAAAATGACTGAGAAACTAATAGAATTAATTCGAACTGAACATTGTTAATATACAGTACTGCTAATTTTAACTATTCATCAAAGACAGAATTGATATAACAGATTTAAAATATCAAAGTATTTTAGTTCTACAGTTTTTAATAATTTTATGCGTTGATAGCGATCCGGCGATCCGGCGATGGCGCAAGCCGAAATAGCTATCAACGCATAAAATTATTAAAAACTGTACAACTAAAATACTTTGATATTTTAAATCTGTTATAATGGATTTCTACCAAGTAAATGCCAAATCAATTAATAAGAATTGATATAGTTATTCTGTGTGGCCTGCGCGACAGAGTTATCTTAGTAAACACTGGACGCACATGTCTGCTTTGCTTGCTCGGACCTGACAGTTCTGTGCTGCCTTGCACTGCGTCTTAGCATATACGTTGAGCCACATATAAGTGTACCTGATTACAAGAAATAATAAATAACAATTAGGATTGTTGAAAATACCTCTAAATTATGACTTGTGATCAAATAACTATTGCATATTTTATAACTGGCCATACGGCCCCCCCTCGCCCCTTTTTTGGCAAATCATCATATTTTTTCCGGAATAATGAAAAAAACAATTCGGGATAATTATAAATAGATTTATATATATATATATATCCATGCCCGTTCCTAATGTGGAGCATATGGCACCCTAATGCATGTATCTCATTAAAAGTTTTTTACGTGAATTGTTTGTTCCTCTTTTTTTCGAATCTTTACATAAAAATAATTTTGATGCTCCATTTATTCGCCCCCTAAGAGTATGCGCCCTAGGCGGTTGCCTACTTCGCCTGTATGGTGGCGTCGGCCCTGGTTATACTATACAACAACCTTTTATATGATTTTAAGTCGAAGCTCTGTTCTTCTGTGTACTTTTGATGGCTTGCAAACTGTTTTCGAATTAGAATCTAACTCAAAGCTTTGATCACATGGTTTGGATTGTGATTTGACAGTTGTTTCTGTTCTTTTGCGTCAAAACCACATTCCAACCGTTTGCAAACCGTCAGCAACGGTTCATGCTGTAACTCAGGGGTCACCAAACTTTTTGAAAAGATGGCCGGATTGATCTTTTTAAAAACTGAGGGGGCCGGACGACAAATATTTTTTTATTGGAACCCAATCAGAATAATATTTTATTTTAAGTGCTTACATAATAATTATAATGTAAAAAATGTAGTTTATATTGCTATTCATAATAAAAAATATTTATTATAATGAATAGGCATCTATTTATACGTAGACCTACTTCATTTAATTAACAGTTCCAATTATTTAATTTATTTCCTTGCAAAGTTTTTCAGTTTCACATATTGTATGGATTGATGTTTATCATTTATTGAATAAGAATTAAAGCAATTGAGAGAAGTACGTACATGTAAAAATTCACAAAAAAATACTAACAACATAATTTAATAAATATGTGTAAATTGTAATTAGTGTGAAATATGCAACTGTTTGGATGAACTTATTTCTTTTAATTTTGAGTTACCAACTTGCAAGTAGTTTTTAATGTGTAAATCAGTTATTCCTGGCCGATTTTTATATATTATTTTTTAGTTTTTTTAAATGTTTAATCACATAAATATGGGTTACCAAAAGTTGATATTATTTTCCTAACATTGTTTTTTAGTTTGGGATAATTGTTTTTTTTTTTTTTTCGTAAAAAAATGTTTTTTAATATCATTCGCTGGAAGATTCATCAATAAATGGTTTTCCTTCTCCAGCTATAACTTGAAAAGCTCGAAAACTTGCTTGAATTGTGTTTAATTTTTTATTACTGAAAACAAGCATATTTTTGTTGACTGTTGACGTTTTCCTCCAGTTTTTTCTTTTGTTACTTTTCTAGAAATTAGTCATATTTCGTCCCTTGTTTTTAAGTGTAGTGTCGTTTAAAATTTTACTCTTTAAAAAAATATACCGTTGCATTGCAAATATGACATATGCATTTTTATTTGTTTGGCACAAAAAATATCGAATTGACCACTGCTCATAAAATAGACGACACTCAACATCTAGTTTCCTTTTCTTTGAAATAATTATATTGGGGCAATAAAAGAAGGGCGATCGAAATACAACTGAATATTTTCGATTTGGAATATAATTTGGACATTTATATTGTTCTTTTTTGCCTGCATAGAATTTTCCCTTCTTAGAATTTCATTGAGAATGAGAATATTCGATAGATTTTCGAGTAAACGAACATCTGGTCATCTCGCTTCCTTCACTATGAGTCTTTTACCAGATAGTTGCATCTCGTATCCCAATTGATGATTTAAAATAAATAGTTGTCGTGAATTCACAACTAAATCATGAAAATTTATATTTCTTATATAAATAATTTCTATGCAAAAATCCAGAACTTTTCGCGGGCCGGATGAAAATCTTCAGTGAGCCGTAGTTTGGTGACCGCTGCTCTAACTGAGTTGAAAATGCTCGCAATGAGCGAAACCGGTCCTGACCTAATAATTAAAGTGGAATGAAGTACAAAGAAATATTGTATTTTTTCTGATCTTAATCTATACTTTAAAATTTAGAGTATGGATTAGAGTAAAAGAATCGATTTATTATTAACAATTAAGAACATTGTGTTATCTTTGAGTGTGTATTCGCTGAAATAAGATGAAATGAAAACGAAAGAAAAACGGATGATATTGAAATAAGGTTATGTTTATAATTAGGTATGATTAATTTGTTTGACAACAATATTACGCTGTTTCAATATAACACGATACTTTTAAAACTTTAGTACGTATTTGTCGTACAGTTTAACCTAAAATGGTTCACACAAATATAATTTTCACACCAATTAAGTGAAAATTATATTTGTATTTCCCATTGACATATTTCATCAAATACGATTATGTTCGAAATGGCGATACGGTTTTAATAGCACGAAAAAAAAAAACAACAAGTTGTTTATGAACAATCAAGCATTTTCCATAGTCTTATAAAGGCATATTCGCTGAACTAACAATAACTGAATGTCGATAGTTAATTATTTTGATTTTGCCGCTTGTAAAAATCTGGCTACAGACCTAGAAATTGCTACTAAGAAAAAAACAACATATATGTACTGGCAACACAACAAAAATTGCCTGTTCTTCTGCGCCACTTGCAAACTGGGTTTGGCGGAATTCGTTGGAATGCGGTTGGAATGATGGTTTTAACGTTTGCGCACAAGAACAGACCTAATATCTCTGCCGTGGCTGTCAGATGTCAGCTCTATTTGCAGACTTCTTATGCTGGCAAGTAACGAAATCATCGGCAATTATTAAATATTGTCTATGGACATTTTTTATAAACAAAAAAAAAATCTGTACCTTCCTTTTCAAAAAAATATAATTCAATTAATTTAAATGAAAAAATAAGTAATATAAAATCTTTGTCATTTTAAAAAATATTATGTATTTTTTTCACAAATTGACAGCTTATACTGTAAACGAAAAGTAAGTATGTTATTTGTGTTGTGACAAAATAAATTGCCCACAAATTAAACCTTTTTATTTGTTTATTTAATTTTGGAAAATTTAAAATTTGTTTTAATTTAAAATTTCATATTTAAAAAATAAAACAGTGTACATTTTATTCTAATGGCAGCACAATTCTAGCTGTCAAACAAACGTGCCGGCGTCGCCGCAGAAGCTATTTATTGTCTATGGTGATAGCCATAAATAATAAAAACATTCTAAGAATTTGCCGAACAATCTGTATTACAAGTAGTAGTCAAATTTAAACCGGTAAGTTTTATTAATGAATAAACAATTTTTGTCTGTACTACAGGATAATATTTCTTAAAAGGATACTTTAATGGCGTGGTGCAGTTATGTTTGTTGTCATTACATACATGTGCTGATTTTATCGTTTAATATTGTACATATAACGTCAACCTGAGGTGTCATTTTTGTTGTTTACTCTCGGCATCTATATCGGAAACAATGTTGGCCTATTGTGTTATATTTGCAATTTCACGTATGATATTTGCCAAATTAGTGTAATATTAAATTCGCGCGTCTTCGTATATATTTTAGATTTTAGCGCTGTTCATTGAGGTCGCTTTTTCAGGTTGTTTTGTTGTCATCAAATCTTGTCATGTTGACTACAGGTGTTAAAACTCATTATATAACAAATTTAGGCGTCAAGTATTTGACAGGTGCAGTTATGTGATATCATAACCGCCCATTCAATATAACACAGTGAAATTTCAAGCTACAGTGAACTTACAAGTGAATAATACAAGTAAATATAACAGCAATCATTATGAAATATTCCGTTTTACTTTAAAGATTAACAACATGGTTTGCTGGGAAACTTCGTATCTGCAGGATCTGCTTGAAATGTATTTACCACTTGAAGATTTTGATACTGATACCGATAATTTGTTTGAGGACATTGATTTTGAATCACCTCCAGCCGAACTAGATGACATAGTACCGATGGGGTTTAATTCTGATAAAAATAATTGTCTGTGTTATAAAAAAGACAGCAACAGTAATATATTATCAGTAGATATGGGAAGTACTTTAACCCTTCATTCCGATAATAGTTCCAACTTGAACATTCTGTTGTTCACTCGGCCAATCACTGATGATTGTTCAAATATGAGTTGTCAATGCCACAAAGATACCCTTTTTAAGAATGCGTATCGACCAGCTTATTTGAATCCAGAATACTGCTTGCTGGGACCGTCAACTGTGAAAATTGACTTTAACAACATCAAAATGCAGACTTTGTGGAGACATGATGGAGCACCTGACTGCAACTTTTTCCCACTCGCCATGCCATTTCAAGATGCAAGGAACAAAATAAATGTTTACAAATTCGAGACTTCACCGAGTTCAACTAAGAAATTGGTAAGTAATAGGCATTTCTTTGACATTGATCTGAAGGCTTATTTTTTATTGGGTTTCAATATATTTTGTTATGTTCATAATTGTAATTATTTGATTCTTTTAACAGTAATTGTTAATAATTGACATCATTTCAGGAATCAAAGCAGAAAAGCAAAGTTGGAGGGAAGCACAGAAGAAAGAACACGCGGGTGGGTAAAATTCATTTAAAAAATATTTTAAATTGCAGGCACTTATTTCTCAGCAGTTAAACTATTTCTGACGTTTATGTTTTTTTTTGTCTGAAACGTTCCAATATTATGAACGAATATTTGATATCACATATCATGTATATATATATGATATCAGTTGACAATGCTCGCAATGAGCGAAACCGGTCCTGGTCTTTTTAAATAAAGTGGAATAAAGTACAAAGGAATATTCTGTTTTTATGAATATTTGATACTTATGAAATATATATATATATAACAAGATTTCTCATTTTAAGAGATTTGAATTATCTGCATTGTGATCTAAAAAAACGCAGTAATAACGATGATTGAATCAGAATTTTTCATTTCAGCCTCGGAAAATTTCTCACCCGTCTTCGATCCAGATTCTTAAGCCTTCGGTGTCTTAGGATGAAGTAAGACTAATATTTTCAATACCTTATTTAATAACTAACATGATCAAATTTGTATAAAACTTATTCCATATTTTGCTCCATCGTAAAGGACAGTTTTTTTTTATTATGAGTATGTCCTCTAAGCATTCAACGTGTTTTTGGCATATTTAATATTAGTAGTTTACCAATGATAGGAAATAAAATTGATTTAAATTGCTTTATTTTTTAGCCATTCATTTTGCGTGGACGTGCAACATTTCTTCAGAAAACCCTTACAGCCCTAACTTTGACTATTTCGTGCAGCTATGAAGTATTTTTAAATATGCTGTTAGGTGATTTCACTTGCTGTGTTAAGTTGATTTGTTTTGTTGTAAAAAAAATTCGGCATATCTGATACATTGACTATAAGACTGACCATAGTATGTATATTATAGACTTGTATTATTGTTGATAAATATTCAATCATTGTGATAATAGCCATCGTCATTTCAGAAGCGATAGGTATAATAATACCGAAAATCGTATAAGGTATAAGTTACAGATGTATGTTTTCTGACAATCTAGATTTAGCGGTGATCTTTTGTGGTCAACATAGGATTAAATAAGTACCAAAGGATGAGAGCTTGAGATTGTTTGATATATTTCTTCTGTGAAGAACATTTTTTTTTCTCCCTGTTAGATTCGGCGGTAACTTTATGGAAGTTCATTTTGAATATGAAATTTAATTTGTTAACTTTCTTCCACCACTTGTGTTACAAATTGTGACAAGTGTTTTGCCTCTTTAAAAAGCATTAGTAGACAGAATATCGCAAGGTTTATGAATAATATTATAATTGATTCTATTTTTTAACGTACATATTACTTTAATGTTTCATTTAAAGAACACATTAGATGTCTAAAACGCAATAATTTGTTTGCAAATCATTTGATTAAAAGTGATCACAATTTGAATAAAAATTTAAAAAACTAAAAACTTCATCTCGTAAATTAATTAATGGGTTAAGAAAAAATAGCTTGAAGTTTTTGAAAATTAATTAAGTCAATAATAACAATGAAACATTAGTCAAATTCAAACAATAAAGTATCTATCAGTCTAACATTTCTTCGTCCAGTAAGAAGAGGAAAAAATCTTGACTTTTATTTGTTATTACATAGTTTATGAATTATAATCAATTTTTAGTCTAGTCGTAAACCTTCGTATCAGACGATGCGTCTAAAAAACGATTGAACTTGCGTCCAACAAAAAGTGATGTAACAAAGTTATTAAATTTAATTTTATATCAACATTTTGTTGATTTGTGATATTACATATAATATAAAAATTGTGATAGGAAAGCAATGAAGCTCAAATGTTAGCTTGACAGTAAGTACATCACATACTTCAGTCGAGGAGAAGCATTCAAAGCAAATTGACGCCCAATTTGTACGCTCCTTTTGTTCATTTGAATTTAATCTCTGGTCAATATAACGGCGATATTATTATAATTTGCGACTGGATTTACAAAAAAGAAATATTTTCTGAATATTATTTTATTTTCATTGTGTCACAATAGGTATGTTATATTGTATTACAAGTATATATCGATTAATTACTATGTTTTTGAAATGTTCTATTTTGGTTTATACATATTTATTGATTCATTTAAATTTCTGCTGACCCTAAGAAAAAACATATTTTATATGTATCAAATATTTTTTTTTATAACGCAATATTTTACTTTTGAAAACTCTTAACACTTCTTAGTCGGGCGCTTCAAAAAATAGACTCAAGCCTGTAGCGGGCGTTTTTTAGTGATTAGCGCACGAATTTATTACATTCTTAAAATCAACACAACTTCTAAACCAAACGATATTTTCGATTGAAATTTAAAAACAAATCATACGTGACATCTAATCATTAAAAATAAAATTAGAACATTTCGATATCATCATAATTTAACTATGTTTCAAAGCTGAATACAAAATCTGTTATCAATTTAGTAGATAGCACTCCGCATGTTATAAATATTAAATATTCAAAACATTCTATATAACAAAATAGCATATTTATCAATATTTTATAATTATATAAATAATTATAATATATAATCGCCATTCCTACAACTTTACTACCACTGGAAGTGTAAAATCTAATGCCTAATAATTACAGCTTAAATATTCGAGACACATGTGTCACCCTCTTTGTAAATAATAAATACGAACATTCATAATAACTTATTAGTTTTATTGCTTCTTGTCAAAAAAGGGTCACTTGCGGTTGCCGCAGTTATTTTGAAGAATTAAACTTATGAACCAATCATGCATGTATCATTTATATTTATCATGGTGTATGCTTTTATATAAATACAATAACAATTGCGTAAACAATCTATAAAAACAATAAAAATACGTCTAAAAGCAGTGTTTAACTCGTTAAACGACTCGATCTAAACTAGCGATGGAGATCGCAAAATAAATCTATAACACAGTTGATTTTTTGTTTCTTAGCTCAAACTTCCACCCTTATAATCTAGCAAAGAATTAGGACTAATGTTAATTAGTTGCGGCATTTTATTTAACGCTGACAAACAAACCCGTGATATTATGTGTCCCGCAAACAAGCGACGATATAAAAAAACATATTATGCCATGATCCGCATTCTACCGACAATACGCTAAAAACGACTTTGGTCGTGGCCCGCCTAAGAAGTGTTAAGATTCATAATATAAATCAAACCAAAAACAACAAAATATTAAATTTAGAAACTTCATATTGGTTAAATTTTTATAAATGTTAACATATTTTTAAAACTAATTGAAATGATCATTGCTCTTTTAAAACTTGGTTTATTGATCGAACAACAAAGAATATACAGTTTAAACTTAAATATTCAGTTGTATTCTTGAATAACTAACTATAATCAAGTAAAAAACAAAAGTTTTATTTTATTTTGAAAAATAAGTAACAGTATACTTTATAGCTTTGTTATCCTATTCACCCTATAGATTCGGTTTTTCGCAACACAGCGTGTACTATAAATATGTAAGCCTTTCAAACATTTACATTAAGTATATACAAGTATTAAATCTTGGTTGCAAAATAAATATCTTTTAAGCTTCATTTTTTTATCGAAGTGTTTTTTAAAAAAAAGATGCAAATGAATCCACCGGCTAAATTTTTTTGTAATCTAGGTCATTCACAAAACCAATACTAATTTTATAAATGCCTACAATCATTTTTTATAATATATGTATTCTTAAGATTACTTAAATACACTAGAACCTCGATTATCCGGACTAATTGGGGATGAAGGTAGTCCGGATAAGGAAAAATCCAGATAATTGAAAAAAATCATAATTGATCAGTAAAGACGTGTATATTTAGTGTGAATAGTTTTAATTTGTCTAGATTTACGTATGGCTTCAGTGTTAAATGATTTTTTATTAAGAATTATAATTATTGATTTTTTTTTAAAGCGGCTAGCTGTTTTTTTGAAGCTCCCAAATCGCAAATACTTTTAAAACAAATTTGTCCTGAGTTACACTCTTCTTTCCTTCCAAACCACTTTATGGGGACATCTAATGACTGAAAAACTTCAGAATCTGTGGGACCAATATCCCTCCTTTGCAAATCTCTTCTTTGTCTTTTTGATCTTATTCCTCTGAGGCATATATCATTCCAAATTTGTAATCCAAGATCGTTCAGACCGCAATTTAGCCACTCAGTATACACGTATTGAAATTCGTGTTATTGCTTCTGTGAAGTCTTCTATACCACTTTCTACTGTGTTACTGGATCTTACTAATGGTATTTTCAAAATTTTGTACCATAATTTTCCCAAAGTTGACTGATCTAAAGAGTTCCAACTCTCTACTGCCATATAGCAACATTCATTTAAACTTATTTTCTTGTAGAAGCTGATAGCTGTTGTTTCATTATTTTTGTCTGAGTAGTAATTGTCATAGCATATGAGCGTATTAATGTTTCTATTACACCCTGATTCATCGGTTGTACTACCGATGTGGCATTTGGTGGAATAAATTTTACCATCAACATTTCATTGATCCGGTTTTAACATTCTATAGATGGGGGTGGGACAGTGCATTGTCTAGTAATAATAATGTTTTATTCGGAGTTGTGATATTTTTTACTTCTGTGATGAACTGTTTTTCATAACATCCTTTAAAAATTTCACTATTCATCTATGCTTTTTTCTAATGATCATATTCAACCTGAAAACTTGTAATGTTTTTAAAGCATCTGAGATTCTTTGATTTCCTAATGACAAACAGTGGGAGTCTGTTTCTGCCAACACAAAAAACAAAATTGTATGCATTTCATCACTACGTGAACAGTGGACAAAATTCGCCACGTACAAATCAGCAAATTCATAATTTTTTAAATCTGAATTGTTTGAATTTTGTACTTTTCCATGAGTTTTGTCGCTAACGACCCGGGTTTCGCCTTTCGGCATCTTCAGGCATTCCAAGTGCACGGATGTACTTGAACTGACGAGTAGTAAACAGTTTGTATACAAAAATATAAGTAGATCACTAAGTTAAAAGGCTATTAAAATGTAAATTAGCGAAAATTGAATGTATACAATTTTCAATGAATTAAGTGGGTTAAAACCTTAGATTTATTTTAAACATTCCTGTTATTATCTGGTCATTAATATTTCCCCATAAAAATTTCCATTAAAAATCCCCATAATTATAACAAACCCACTTAATTCATTGAAAATTGTATACATTCAATTAAAACAAAAATACATTCAAAGAAAAGTACAAAATTCAAACAATTCAAATGTGATATTGAAATTCCATCAAGCACCCTCAGTCGAAATACTTAATCATAAATTTTTGTTTACATATTTCAATCCGGATAATCGAGGTTCTACTGTATGCTTCTTTTTACACATGGTTGAAAGATCATATTTGTACCTATTATGATTTTGAACATAAGATGTATATTTTGTTAATTGTGTACACATCCAATCTACTGTAGGCAATTATGGTAATATAGAGAGAATTGAGATATATTTAATAGAAATCTTAGCAAAGACTTTATTTTCATTGAAGTTCAAGACAACTTCTGAACTGTTTTCAACTAATGATTTTCATTTAAAGCAGGTCAAAGCAAAAAAAAAAGAATTAGTGAGAGAAATTGTATTAAATACGTTTTTTGAAATGTTCAATACTTGATTAAAATTAAAATTCATCTATTTAGTGAGTCAGTCTTCTAGTTTAAAAAATTGATATTTATTATTTATTACGAGGACTGTTTCTACCATTTACTTAACTATATCTCATCAGACATTATAGACATTTTCACAGTATATATAATTAACGCACTTTTTTCAGTTATATAAAAATGTTGCAACAGTCATTTGGGGAAGTAAATTAGATTGTCAGTCATTGTTATGAAGATAAAAAAATACTTGTTTTCATTGATAATTAATATTAATGCACATTGTTTTAAATGAAAAACCCTTATTATTGTCTAAATATTGATTCGTATCTTAGGTGGTATTTTTATTTTTGTAATGAATAGAAACTTGTTTTGACACTAAAAATACGTATTGTGCTGGTTTCTTATTTAATTCAGTTCAGTATTTATTCTGAATGCCAAATTAAAGTCGTGCAAACCTACTGAGTCGCCTTATGTTTTGATTGTAAAAAAAATATTTTCTTAAGACACGACACAATATTTACTATAGAAGAATACTATCAAAATCAATGACAGAGAGTTAGTGACGGTGGGTGGCACATTCAGTTTTTTTTTGGTTGTGTTGAAAAAAAGATTATTAAATTTTATTTTCAATATATTTACGATTTGACCAACTAACCCAGTGATTGGCCAAACTTTTTCAAGAAGTGGGTCAAATTTTGTCAATTATTTTTTTTAATTCTAGCATTTGGGTCACTTAGTCAGTGGTGTTACTTGGAAAGGGGAGAAAGCCTTCGAAGGTCATAGGTTTGCCACCAGTGCCCTTATGCATCCCCCTTAGAGTATGTCACTGATCAGTTGTCATACTTAATGAAATTATAATAAGATATGATTATCTAGTGCCATTGTTTATTTGACATTTACAAAAATATTATATAAGCAGTTTGTGATATAATTGATTTTTTTATGATGACTTTCATTTATGATGAAGTCATTATAATATGTTACCTGAGACTTAAGATTCATTAGTGAAAATTATATAAAATTACAAATTGATCTTTGATTGATGACCAATCAGTGAATTATTTCAGGCCAATGAGAGCTTTTCTTATTTAAACCGAATATACTCATGAAATAGTTACATGAGCATGAAAACATTGTTATATGTTAAATTATTGCATTAAAGTAAAATTATTTATATAAAAATGAATGTACGAAAATTCTAGTCCGTCACATTTCTAATTAAATTCAGTAATATTGTTCATTATTAATTTATAAACTGTCCAAACAGTACATTGATATTTCCAGGATTAATATATATCAACATGATATTTATTAAAAAAAGTATTCAACCGTAACCTAAGGCAGTGGTTTCCAAACTTTATGTAACTACACCTCCCTTTAAAAATAAAAATATCTTCGCGCCTCCCCATCCTTTATTTCGTATAATAAAGACACGTTTTAAAGTGTAAATAAATATTTTAAACTGTTCGCGCCTCCCTTTGTAAATAGTCCACGCCTCCCAGGTTGGAAATCGCTGATCTAAGGTGTAGATTAAGTTAATTAATAATATTATTTTTCTTCGATTACTGTCATTAAGAGTCTGTGATAAAGATTTGTGATTCGGATTATGAAACCGATATTTTGTGCTACTTATTTTTTTCCATTATTATTATTTCAAGAAGAAAGACTGGATGACATTATGTGTATCGGATTATGAAACCGATATTTTGTGCTACATATTTTTTTCCATTATTATTATTTCAAGAGGAAAGACTGGATGACATTATGTGTATTGTATTAAGATTTAATAAATATCTTTACACAAAAAACCATATTTCCATACCCAGTTTTTTATTTCTATATTTCCATACCCTCTTTATATTGATAATTATTTTTAATTGGCTCTTTAAACACTCAAATGTCAACATTGATGTGATACTAAATATCTGAGAAGAGTATTCAGCAGTGACAGTTTTTTGGGAAGACTAAAAAAAGTTTAACTTTTCCCTGCGGCTATTTGTCTTACAAATGAAATACGTCTGCGGTGAAACTTTTTGAAATGTTTCTCTTCAACGTACTGTCATAAATACAACAGTTAAAAATAATTCGTTGATTTTTTTATTGAGGCCAAATGTATAAGCAAAAAAAGAAAGAAATAACTCGGAGTCATAATCTCCTTAATAAATAAATTCCTAGAAAAAGAAACTGATCAGATGCCATTTTGGAGTGACGTAATAGGCGCCGAACTTGATCACCTCCGTAAGTATACTATTTATTGTTCCTTCGGGCTTCGAATCATTCATCACTCACTTAACTACAGTTAAAAAACACATACATTATTTGATATTAAGACATTTATCGCCGTCTAGCAAACTTCACACCAGCACATAAAACAAATACAATTTTAACTGACAGAAACAGTTAAGATGATCGTAGATAAGTCCCAGTACGAACAGCAATTTATCGATTTCTGTTTGAAGGCATGGGTGTTTGTGATGTCTAAAAACTCCCTCCCACACTTCCAATCCTTCAATAACTGGGCGTAGCGAGAACGATTAGTTAACCACTAATCCTGTTCTAGCCTTATCCTTCTATTCCTATCACTCTTTGGAAAAAGAGAGGTTGAGCAAATGAGTAACAAACAGTACTTGTAGAAAAATTTCTGTCGAGATACCTCCATTAGAAGGCCATATGTTCCACATTGGGAGTGGACATGGATAAAAAAAAAATGAGATTTATTGCTGATAAAATTTCACATACACTCATCTTTAATTCATCTTCGGACTTATCATAATCAGAGTCTAATTCCTCATTCACAATTTCTCTTATATCCCAATCTCTTACGTTATGTTAATTACGTAAGAATGATATAGCCAATGTCTTAACACACAATTAATTACTAAGAAACACACACATTTGCTTAATATTCAACTCATTAATTAGATTACTGTGAAACCTTGATTCTACATTTTTCAAGGGGCCGTAAAAAACAAATGAAAAATGGGGGAAAATCTTCAAATAATACCAAAATAAATGTTTAATTAAAAAAAACCCTATTTGTTTAATTGCACTTTTTTATCAAAGAATATGTGTACATATGTATTATATTAAATTGCTTATTACTTAAGTTGATTATCTACAGTTTGGCAAATGTCGTTTTTCTCCTAGATTTTTTTAACGTCTTGAAATGTTTTCAGTGTCTGCTATAGTTCTAGTTTGGTTTTATTTAGGCATTTTTAGTGGTGATTTAGAAAATTTTTCGAAATGAGATAAAATAGTAAGACTATTATGAACGAAAAAAAAATGGTCGATTGGGACAATATTTATGATGGCATTATAATATTGAGACAATAGATCGGGGAATGAGTAATTCGGGATTATTTTATATTGTTCTTGTGGGTGTTTGGCCGGGACTATGAAAAATAAACGATCCATGTGAGATTGGTAGATTGGGGTTCCACTGTAGTACGAAATGAAAGCATTGAAGTTGATAGATTTGTGTCTAAAGCACGGGTTCCCAACCTGGGGGTCGCGACCCTCAAGGGGGTCGCCAAGGGTTTTCTGGGGGGTCGCCAACTTTACCCGGTGAGCTAAAAAAAAAGAGTTTCGGGGACAATCCGGGGAAAAAGTATAGCAAATCGAGGATTTCAAATTCTTCGGGGGGTCGCCTAGTCACGGCTTTTATAAAAAGGGGTCGCCACCCGAAAAAGTTTGGGAACCTATGGTCTAAAGGTACAAATTTTCAAACATCAAACTCCTTCCTATCTATTCTTCGAAACTTCTAAAGTACATTAAGAGGCTAAGTGCTCCATATTTGGAGTGGGACATGACATAAAAAAATGCCACCTATCTTCTATTCTGGACGAATCCAAAATAAATTGTCCACAGCAATACCAGCTGAAGTAACAATGATTCAAGGAAAAAGGTAAGTCATCGAGACATGAGGCTTGTGGCTAAAGATTGCTTTTTAGTGTTTTACCAGTACAATACTAATAATTCATGTGAACTAATTAATGATTATATCTAAATATAATTATTAACGCTGTTCAAAATTGTTTTAGAGTTTTCAATTGAACAAAATGTAGCAGGAGAATATATAAATACTAGTCATTTCAAGTATATAAAAGAAGTACAGTAAGTTCTCGACTGACGCGATTTTGACTTACGTGAATTCGTACCTATGCGATTTATAAAAATGTGCATTAATTTTTTTTATGTGGCTGCGCTTTATTTCTCTGCACCGTTTGTTAACATATACTATTGTGTTCATGTGAGAGAGAGAGCAAGATCACTGACACGTGCCATGCATACTCTCCGCCTTCTCTGTCCACACAATGCAATTTAGTCATAATTTAGATTTAGTCATTGTTTGTCGAACTTGAAATTTTTTCCACGTGCTCATTAACTTTTGTACGCCTGTACGGTTGGTACTTACCACACCAAAAGCACTATGACCGAACGCGAACGTTCCTGCCTTTGACAGCGTATTGAATTCTTATAAAAGCGGGTAACATTCTCGATTTCAAAGATTACTATTTTACCGATTTAGTTTTTATGTGACGAAATGTTATCATACGAAATGTAGGCAACGTGTGGAGTCAGTAACCTAACACAAAAAAAAATATTAGGTAGTTTAGTTGCTAAGTTGAATAGTGTACTGCTCAGGGGGTCTGTGGCCCGTCAAAATTAATTTGGGGGTGCGTGTATAGCGTCAGGGGGTCCACAGAAGGTTTGATTTGAAATAATATTTGTAAGACATTTTCAGGATTATGAAAGTTTAAATAAATGCCAATAAATAATTTGATGATAATATTTAGGTCTTGAGTAAAATTTACACATTGTATATTTAAAAAAATATATCTTGCTTTAGGGTCACTGCACAGAAGCTGTTGATTGCTTTCCCGTCCTCTTATTTAGTAGAACGTGGATTTAGTGCTGTTATGTACCTTTTTAAAAGAAAAATAACTCGACTGGTAATTAGTGCTCGTGGAGACTTACGATTGAACATGGAGTCAAACATAAATGATCTGATATCATCTCACCAGATTTACCTGTCGCATCGAAAAAAATGTGGTTTTTTTTAATATCAAAAATTATAAAAAATATTAATTGTTATAAATACTACTTTAAATATCAAAATGTTTTATTTATATTTTATAAACACCATTTACCATTCAAGGTATTAAAATAAAAATTTTCTCATATGAAATTATGTAGATTTATTTTACTCGGGGGGTCCGTGGTCAAATTTTTCTCCATGAAGGGATCCGTGAGCATAATAAGTTTGGGAATCACTGGTGTACGTTATAATTTAGTAATACTAATTCTTACATTATTTTAGATACAATAAAAATGTATATAGGTGCAAAACAATCAGTTGTGAACCCCTGAAACTACTAACAGGTCTAAACACTATTTATAACCTATAGATTCCTTTCCTAATATTTGGTAAATATCTATTAAATGACATTTAAATTTACAAAAATCAAAAAAAACTCAGGCCGCCTTATATGCAAGGCTGGTTCGTGGCGTATGCAAAGTGTGCGGTGCATACTGGCACTGCACTAAGATTTTTGTACTATCCACTCATATAGTTCTAGTTTTGCTTGCTTACAGGCACACAAATCCTCGAGCCGGCCCTGATTATAAGCGATACAGCTCAAATTATTATTTATGTAAAACATCAGTATTTTTGCAATCTACCATAATAACAAATAATATAGGTAAATTAACAGAAAAAATGGAAAATTGGCCTTATAAATAGAAGAAATGCAGCAACAGCACATTCCAATGAGACTTATGTTCATACAAGAGAAAGCCTCGAGTCTTTATGAAGGTCTAAAGTGTAAAAATAGCGATAGTGTTGATACTCATACATTCACTGCAAACCAAGGATTTTTTCAAAAATTTAAAAGCCATAAACTACACAACATCAAAGCGACAAGTGAGGCTGCCAGTGGAGAAGGAGCTACTAATTTATCAAAAGTCTAGCAGAAATCATAAAAAATGATGATTACTTACCCCAGCAAATTTTTAATGTGGACGAGACTGGGCTGCATTGGAAATGCAAGATCGTTCATAAATATCACAAGTAGAAAAATCTATATCAGATTTTACAGTGTCTAGCGATAGGTAGAAGAAAATTGCAAAGAGAATAACTTACTATATATATAACATACTATAATAATTACTGTAATACCTACTTACTTATAATACTTACTATAATACTTACTAAAATGTAATAACTTACTATAAGGTTTTATTATCATTAATAAAAACAACAATAATCCTTTGTACTTCATTCCACTTTATTTAATATGTCAGGACCGGTTTCGCTCATTGCGAGCATTGTCAACTGATAAGAAATATAATTTAACAATGCTATTTATACAAAATTGAAAAGTTACACACAACAATTGGCATTGAAAAGAAATTGCCAATTACATTAAAGTGATTCTTAAATAACACAAAATTAAAATGTTCAACACATCTAACATATCAACTGTGGAAAGGAAAAGGGACGTAACCCACACATATCAAATTTTACAGGAGGCACTAAAAACGTGTTTTGATGATTTTGTGACATATGCAAATTATGAATTGTACACAACCTTGAAGTGCACGGATACTTCTAAGCTGGTGTTTAATTGACATAATCTAATATTAATTTAAAAAATTGACTCGGAAAAACCGTTATTTCAGTGTTTTTTCTTGGTTTAAATTTTTTGCAAGGTCATCTTTTTCAAACTTAAAAGCTAAATTTAGATACTAATTCGGCATTTTCAGCTTCCATCCTTTTGATAGAATGTGTGTCAAGTTGAATACTTAGTGATTATCGAAAAAAAGCTGTTTTCGAAAATTGAGGGTTACGTCCTTTTTCCTTTCCACAGTCGATATAATTAAAAAGTCATCCCAGATTAATAAATTCAGATATCAGTTGATAATGCACCTTGTCATCTGCCATGTGACTGTAATGAAAACGTAAAAAATGATGTTCCTTCTCGAGAATCCCGAGACAAGAAGACTCTTTTTTGGAAGAACTATTGTAACATATTTAAATATGATTTAAATTGGTTATGCTGTGTTTGAGGCTCAAGACCCTGATCTAGAACAATTTGCTCGAGTTTCAAAAGCTTTATTAAATATACATGAGGAGCAAACATTCAAAAAGTGTTTTGTCACAATTTTTGAAAAATTGCGTTTTATATCAATTCTGATAGCCCATAATAAAACCTATGAATGGAAATCAAAATTAGTGTTCAAAAAGGTTTTTTTTCATATTAAAATGAAATCATAAAGTTGACACATTCATACAAACCGTCACTTTTGCAACACTTAAATCATCATTTTCCAAGCTTTGTATTTGTGTGACAAAACACTTTTTGAATGTTTGCTCCTCACATATTTAGGACCATTCTATGTGTATCTATCCTATGAAAGTAACAAATATTATTTTGAAAAAACTTCATGCTTTTAAGTTTTCCTCGACATATAATTAATTAATCGAGTAGGTTGAGTACTTACCTAATTTTAGTTTTGAAGTGGATACTGGATTTTAAGTAAACGTATGTACATAGCAGTAGAATAATGATGGATTGTGATCATGTTCTGGGTAATTATGAGATGTGGGTTTATAGTAAAAATCGAAAAACTTTATTTATTTTTTTATTTTTATAAAAATAACATATTTGTGTGTATCATTCATACAGCAATGGAATCAGGAATCCCTTCAGCAATACACTTATTATATAACAGACAAAATAAAATAATTTCACATCAAAATCTCCTAAATAGTACTGGTTTTGTAATACATAAATTTAAATCATTGTTTTAGAATTTTGTTTAATAATAACATATAATATAAAAATGAAAATTTCTACTTTATAGCTTACATGCAGTTATAGCTGCTGTGTAACATGGCACTATTCATACCTTTGGTGTTGTTATTTACAATAAACGAAAAAATACATTTTAGTTAATAGAATCCTTCCAGCTTTTCATATTTGTTTATAACAGATAATATCGTCATTGTTCCGGCAGAAGTTGTTAAGTATCAGATCAATAGATCTGAGTAAACAGCAAATGAAAAATTTCAGATTTTTATATAAAGCCTCTATTTTTTTATCCATGTCTGCTCCCAGTGTGGAGCATATGGCCTCCTAATGGAGGTATCTCAACAGAAGTGTTTTCTACGAGAACTACTCAGTCAGTTAAAGTGAGTAGTAGGAAAATAAGGATAAGGATAAAACAGGATAAGGATAGTGGTTAACTAATCGATTGCTACACCCAGTTATTAATAGGATGGGAGGAGAGGAAATAATTTAAATTGACATCACAAACACCCAGTCTTCGATCACAACTTTGAATTGAATAATTCTCAAATCCACTTTGATTTAACCGGGAATCGAACCCAGACCTGCATGATCAGTAGAACAAGCTCTAACCAACTGGGCCACAGCAGGGACATTGCCGACAAGCCTCTATTTAACATTGATATTTTATGTTACAAAGATAATTGTAATATCAACGGCCGATCTGACACAAATAAGAGTATAAAGCTCGTGGACCGAGACAATTGCCTGCCTTTAAACTAGCTTTAATAATAAATGCCTACATAAATGATTGTTTTGGCAAACTGATATAATAAATGCACGAACTGAGTTATTCCAGACAAAGAAATAATGTCAAAGAATCTCTTTGTATAGTTGACTAATCATTGTCATTTTTGTTTCTTACCAACTTCTGCCAAAATCAATGGTGTAATGGGGCGAGGGCGCATGTGGTCGGCACTCCCTCACCTTTTCTAGACGATTCAGAAATTTTGCGATAAATATTCATTTTTACGTAAGTATAATAACATTATTTTTGTAATAATGTACTGGAAGAACGTTTGTTTGAAACTTGTGGTGTAGAAAAGGGAACACTGCGGTAAGAGAGCAATAGAATATTATAATATTTTAACGCTCCCGGACTTTTTTTAGTAAGCACTCCAAGACTTTCCAGAATGGTGACGATATGCAACCATAAATGGATTTCTTATCAGAATTTATATAGAGCGATGAGGATTAATAATTGAGGCTCATGAAATATTTTACGAATAGAGAGAAAAGTTTTACTGGCTCAAAATATATATTTTATTTTTTATGTACATCAATATTTGTATATAGAAAATATCTGCAAAATAGCATTGTGCCCATTTTTCCTTATATTACTAGTATGTAAACTGAGATCATTTGCTTCATGAGGAAGAAATGGTTAATAGTTATGGAAAAATACAATATAATATCTTTAGAAATGAATAGCAGCTTGAAGAAACAAGAACAGAAAAATAAATTTTGCTAATTTTATGGTGTGAGCGTGAACAGTACAAAAACTATTTAATCTCAATTGTTTAATAATCATATCACAATTGGGCTTAATTAATCATACATTTGATAATTCATCACACTTTTATCACAATTGTTAACATCAGTCTCATAACTCATCTAGTCATTGTAATGGATTGTGTGCAACCAAAAATGACCCATTCTAAGATCAGTCTAATTAAATGACATGGAAAATGAATATTCCAAAATCGAAAAACCAAGTTTATAATTTAACCTTTAAACGCCATTATCCATATCGAGGACCACGGATTTTTGCTGTTCGTTGTCCAGTGGAACTAGAAGGACCAGCGAGTATGGCAAGTTTCGCGACAGTAATTGATTTACAATAAAAAATATACTATTTGTGGTTATTACATTAAATAAGTAATGACTTGAGATATACATTAGTAATTTTTGTGACTAACCATTTTCAAAATTAATTTTACGGAAAACTACTTGGCCAGTGAACTACTCCTAATGCCCAAAAGCGTGCAGCCGGATAAAGGTTTAAGTATTTTGGATTTTTTAAATAAATACTTATAATAGACGTATTATGAAACAACAATAAATACTATATATTATTAAATATGAAAAAAAATACCCAACATTCATTTATGAATTCTTATACTTCTTATATACTTGAACAATCTTATAGAAAAAAACATAACAGTATTCTTTGACGGATTACCCCATAAGCAGAGGAGGCTTGCGCTTGGAGTCTCGAAAATAGCATGTATTATATAAAGTACATGAAATATTTTTAATTCAGTTTTAGTAATTCGAAAAACAGGGCCTCTAAATTTGATTGCGCCTGGGGCCTTCCCAGTGCTTAATCCGTCACTGACGGTACTATAATACAGTCTGGAAGAACGTTTCAATTGGAAGATGTTCTGCTACTATAAATATGCTCAATCTTCAAATCAGTGGCAGCCGGTCAATGTGGCATTGGATCAATGCACCCCATGTATATGCAGGGGCGGTTATATTTCATAAAATAATATTCAAACGTAACATTCATACCGTGCACTCATTTTTAATTATTCATGTATTTATTGTCTAAAATAAAATAAAATAAAATGTTCTTAAATATTTATTATAGAAAATAAATACACGAAGAATTTAAAATGAGTGAATGGTATAAATGTTACGTTTGAATATTATTTTATTAAATATAACCGCCCCTGCATATACAAAGGGTGCATTGATCCAATGCCACATTGACCGGCCGCCACTGCTTCAAATAATATCAATCAGAAGAAAATTGAAGAAAAATAGTGAAACAAAAGTACGGTAAAAATAATATTTTGACATGTTTATCTGTCGTAAGTGCTGTTTCAGAAAGTTATGGATTAACAGCTTTTATCTTACTGACTCACTTAAGCATCTTGGGTGATTAATTTTCTGAAACGATGTGTAGTCTTTCACTTTGAAGTTCTTTCTCTTTTTGCCCTTCGCTTGGCCGCTTTTAAGGATTTATATAGACGCTTCAAATCTTTCTCATACATTTTCAGTATCTGTCGTTCTCTACAAATATATAAAATTAAATTTAACTGTTTTTAATAAGAGAATTTCAAAAGATTTGTTGTTCCTGTTCTTATATGGGGTGGTGACTTGAAAAGTCTTCATATATCAGGATGTAAGATAAAACTCATCATCACAATTCCAACTGATCGAAAAATCAGGTTTGGTTATAAAAAATATATAGAATATCTTCTTTTGTCTCTCTCGTGTCTGAAATTGACAACGCATTTTGTCTTTCAACAGGTTAATGTATTTCTAGATGGACCATAAGACATAAGTGACATAACAAAATGACGTAATTGACATAATTGTCTTTATAGCCACATATTTCTTTTAAAAATTCAAGCTTAAATACAATTCATTGATAATAATTGAACAACTTTATTTATACAAATATGGTTTAAGATGGACATTCTACAAATCTTAAAAAATTTTCATAAAGAATTTCAAATTGATCAAAATTGATTAAACTTACTTTAGTTCCTCGGCAATCTGGTTCCTCACTCTCTGTATTATACCATCTAAGTCAATAAGTTCTTCTTTCAAAGCAGATTTTTGTAATCTGTTGATTTCTATTTCTCTTGCAAGTCTATACTTGTACTGAATTCTCTAAAAAATGCGAAAATTTGTAATTAAAATATTAATATTGATAAAAAGTCATATTAAGTTGCATATTATGGATATGAATTATGGTTATTATTACTAAAAATACAGTTCAGAAAAAAATACCTCAGCTTTAATTCTTTCTTTAGGCCATTCTTTCGTATACTTAAAGTCTCCATCTTTTGAGTACGCATCTTTGCTGCGCAATAAACAAAACTGGCTGACTTCGTCATCTATAATTTTTAATAAACGTACAATAAAATTAGCTATAGGTGTTAGTCTCAAATTATTCATATTTATATTGCAACCTATCATTGTTTGACAAACTAGTCTTTGAACTCAACATTGAAAATACTAAGGTTGTCATGTAACTCAATATAATACTATTATATATCAGTATTTCCTGTTTAAAAAGCAAATTATTCTGCAATATCCTAGTCAAAACCATATTTTACTTGCCTCTAGATTCACCAAGTCGTACATTGAAGATAAAAAGTGTTATCCTTTGTTGTATTTATTGCACAATTTAATAATGGCGTATGTTCAACTATGATGTTTTCGTCCTGTCATACCCACCAGGCTTCTTAAAATGGCTCAAAAACCGATTGGCTATTCTTTGGCCAACAACTTTACAACCAATAACTGTCAAAATTATACTGTTGATTTGCAGTATAATTTTGTAGTAGTGCATAAAAACTATCGTTGCTTTAGAACCCTAATCACAAAAATATTGTCTATATTTGACTAGCACATTGCAAAAGTATTATGTTTGCAAGACTAGTACCTTTTTTTTTTTTTTTAACCATGTCCGCTCCCAATGTATAGCATATGGACTCCTAATGGAGTTTATCTCAAGAGAAGTGTTTCGACGAGAACTGATTGTTACTCAGTTGTTCAACCTCTCTTTTTCCAAAGAGAGTAGGGATAGAAGGATAGGGCTAGGATAGGACTAGCGGTAAGCTAATCGCTCTCGATACGCCCCGTTCATAGGATAGGATGGGTGGGAGGGAGGAATTCAAGACATCACATACATCCATGCCTTTGAACAGAAATTCATAAATCGATTGAAAAATCAATTTATAAAACTGTCCGTACCGGGATTTGAACCCGTGCCCTCCGTAACCGAAGCCAACGACGCTGACCACTCGACCACATAGGCGGCAGGCGTCCCTTTTTAGTTGACCATAATTCATAATCACTTGACTTTCATTTTATAAAGAGAAAAAATAAAATGAGTTTCAAGTAACTTAAAAATATTCAATATATTAATATTCATACGTGGTCTCCAAAACGTTGGTTCAGTGTCTCCACCTAAATGAGACTGAGAATCAGTTCTAGTCAATGTATTATTTGAGGTAGAATCTTCTGATATATGCGACAGTTCAGCCGTTTGTTCATCTGAGCATGATAGTGTTTGTGAGTCACTAATGGTCTCGGCTCTAGACGAAGACGTAAGGCTCTCTGCATCATCATGGTCCACATAGTCCGTAACAGTCATTGACTAGAATTGATATATAATGTTTTCATATAAGACACCGATTCATTATTCCTTCATGGTATTTATTTACATTTTATATGAATTTAATTAAAATATATATAAAATATTCTTAATGCACCATAATCAATTACGAAAGTAAAAATCTAATTATCAATGCTATCTGTACGAGTATATGTGTCTTATTAGATTACTATATCGATCATATACGTTTCTAATTGGCAAAATATAAATCTATTGTAGATTATCATAAAACGTAAGTTATAAAATATTAATAAAAGTTAATGATTTACAAATTATATATTGACACACCATTTTCAAAATATGTATGTGACACTTGATGGAGTCTAAAAAATCTTAACAATAATAAATATGTTGTTAATATATTGTGTAATATAGAAGAATAATCATATGTTATTACTATCAAATAACTTCGCAAAACTATTATTTAAAGTAAAGTAAAACTTTAAAACAAACCTTCACATAATATCTATACTGTTCACCCATTTTATGTTGCAATTAAACTCAGCAAAATTTTCAATGTATTTTATTAATTTACTTCACCTCAACCGACCGAAATAATAAATCAACAGTTATACGAAAAAAACAAATCACGATTTAATAAATTAAATTTTTAACTAGACGAATTGAATTCTGAGATTGTTAAGTAATTGCGCCAAACGCCGTTAGGTGCAAAGAGTATTGCCAACTGTCACACAGTCGTACCACCATAACGAATATTTTTAATTAATAGTTTTTTTCGTGTATTTCTGACAATTTTATTAGCAAATCAGCTTTGATTATGTCAAATGAACAGCGTTTTAAAAATTCTGTTGATTGTGAACAAAATCTTCATAATTATATAAAATTTTAGACATGTGTCAAAATTATTTTCGGTTACTCAAAACATTTTGCTTAGTTTAGAGCACACAGGCCGCCATAATGGAAATCAGAGGCGATGAACCGAAAAATATTTCGTATTTCGCATAATTTATCAGTGTTCTTCGTAATAATGTGTGGTTTTAACGCGATTATCAAGCTCTCAAAAAATAATTTTGAATCGTGGCGTTGTTTTTCGCCGTAACTACAATTACCGATGTTCTATTTCTATATTTTATTTTATAAACTTATGATCGTAGTTAAATAAATCCACTACAGTTCGTTTTTAACATTTTTTTTTTTATTATAGGTCTTTTAAAGTATAGTAACGACTTCAAATCTAGTATGCATGTCATTTTTGTTTTGTGTGTATACTAGTAAGTATGCATTCACAAGAATTAAATGCTTTACAATTGTGTTAGGTATTTTTACACTCGCGTAAAATAAGCTCTTTTTGTATTCATAAAATAAAGTGCTTCTACCAAAAACCAATCTAGAATATGCCGAAAAATTATTCTTGTTTGAGATAAATATAAAACCAAGAAGTACCATTTATTAACCGATAAACCATACAACCAAATATGAGTAAAATATAACTAATGTACATAATAAAAAAATCGTTAATACCTTTATTCGGCTTTTTCCCGAATAGACGTTAATCTTTTGACCTCGGCTTAGAAAATAAATAACAAGGTCCGTACGCAGAACTTTTTTTTCAAATTTGTCAATAATGACGGTTTGCTGACGGTTTGTAAACTGTTTTCAAACTAGAATCGAATTAAAATCTTTTAGATTCTGATTCGAAAACAGTTTGCAAACCATCCATCAGAAGTACGCAGAAGAACAGAGCTAATTACCATTTTCCAGTGGCGGTTCGTGACCTAAAATCTTGGGTGGGCTAAAAAAAAGTTTGGCATTGTATACTATCTACGAAATTGTGCATGTTTCCACTTCACCATATACATTATGGTCATGTTTGGTACTCATTATTATATTTAAATAGAAGACCATGTGCATGGAGGTATTGCACTCAAAGCGTTAAGCGGTAGAATTGCTGTTCATTTTTATTTAGACATTTAAAGTTTTTTTTCTACACATTTTGGGTGAAAAATGCAGGTCGGGCTTAGCCCAACTAGCCCATTACCTAGAACCGCCACTGCCATTTTCGACCATAAGTATAGGTTGTTATCGTTATTTAAGTATCCAGAATTTTTAATTGACATCCATAGTATTTTTTAAAATTATGAAAAACATACTATTTTTTATAGTTTCAGTATAATGGTCAAATAACTATTCTTAATAGAATTAGATTAAGTCGCCGCCATTTTACATGTTTCTTCGAACGTAAACATTTTCACCCGCACTCGCTTACTTGAAATGAGGCAGCGGTGGGCTGCCAATGCTTTAACAATGGGTTCGCTTAATCTCGAAGCAATTTTCAGTGTTCTGAGTAAATAGTGAATTTTCTAATCGCTTCTATGAAATTATATGCAATACTTAAATAAGCAATCGACTGTTACTTAATACACTTGTAATATGCAACAATATGCAATTTACCGTAAACGTATCAATGTATACTGAAGCTGATAGCTAATATATAAATTATAAATTGCAGTTATATACTAATTTGATACGAGAATATTGTTTTCTCTTCAGTTAACAAGGGGCTCGCCCGAGACCTTCCAAGCCCCCACCAGCCCACCCCTGAAATGAAGGAATAGTATAATTGTCATTTCTTAATATTATTTCATAAAATATAACCGCCCCTGCATATACAAGGGGTGCATTGATCCAATGCCACATTGCCCTGCCGCCACTGGTGATGTTTGTAATATATTATATACAGTATTACTTAGCCTAATCAATTATTGCTCGTTGTGGTATTGAATCAGTGGCGGATTACCCCATAAGCGCAAGAAGTCTTGGGGGCCTCAAAGATAGCATCGCTCTTATATTTTAATTTCAAATTTCATTATTATTCACGAAGAGTTTTGGAGCCCTTTTATGTCATTCGAAAAACAGGGCCTACAAAATTCATTGCGCCTGGGGACTCCAAATTGCTTAATCCGCCACTGTATTGAATTTTATCCATTATCATTAAAACGAACATATATTGCCGCTGAATGAAGATATTTGATAATAATTGAGTTAAAATTGGGGGTGTCATCAGTGGCGGATTATCTTATAAGCGCAAGAGGCGCGCGCTTGGGGCCTCCGAAGCTAAGGGGCCTCAAAAATTGCTTTTATAATATAACCCATATGCTTTTCGTTCAGATTTTAAATATTTTACTCGGAATGTTCTGACGATTTTATGTTTTTCGAAAAACATGTGCTTAATCCGCCACTGGGTGTCATCTGTGTAGTTTGTCCCCGCGCGCACAATTATTATCCTAGGAACACCACACAGGATATTTTTATCACAATTAAAGGAATAACATCAGTGTAAAAAACTTAATTCGTTATCAAATCCCCCATTAGGTAAACGCGGTTTTTGGTTAGATGAGTGAATGCATTCCGGTGAAACCAACCAAACAGTCGGCACGCTTCCCCTTCATTTATCATCTAATAAATACATTAGAAAGTCACCCTTTTACACGAGCGAATTTCACAATATGTATCATTTCCATAATGTATTTATCTACGTAGCTATATATCTAAATTATTGTATAATATTACATGGGTTTTGGGCGGAGCGAACATGTGATGCAAGTAAAATATGCTCTATTCTCCAATCAACAATAAGGTATAGGCAAACAGGTGATGCAGGTAAAATGAGCTCTATTCTCCGATCAACAACAAGGCATAGGATGAAGAAGGCACAGGGGTGAAGTATTATTATTAACATGTATAAATAAGACAATAATACAACAGAGAAGAAAAAAACAAATAAGCCAACAGGAGTGAAAAATATACTTTATTTTCGTAAACAACACATTTAATTTTTATTTTTTTAAGACCGTTGCTTGAACTGTTTTAAGTTTATTTTTTTTTATAAAAGTTTAATAATGCAAAGAATTGTAATATTACCGAAAGGCAAAAGAATACTTTATCATTTTATTTGTTATTTTATTAATTTAAAAGACAGATAGTTAACATAGTTTTGTTTTAATTTAGTCAAAATGAAATAAAGGTGGTCTAAGAAATAGGCTAGTACAAAATTTAGCTTACGCAAGAACTATTTTTATATAACAGTTTGATAAAGAAAAATAAAGTTAAATTATTTCCACAACTTTTACGCAGTCTTCAACATTGAAACAATATACTTATAATCCAGAGGTGACTAAAACTGTAAGATTACTGAAATAATGTAGAAATGTAAATAATCTAATTCAAATCCAATTGGAGCTCAGAAATAGCTAATTAATGTTTTGTCAATTACAGAGATAAGTGAACGTGATCTATAGAATATGTGCTATTTTGAGGCTTAAAATGTGGTAATCCATCACTGCCCACTGCTGTATGTATTTGATTGTAATCTACTTTAGAAGAATGTCAAAACGACATAAAGCTCTTGCTTCTTTTTATTCCTAAAATGTCAATGCGATTAAGTTTTACTTTTCTTAATTTCATACGAATATTGGGAATAAAAAATACAATGGACGTCCCTTGGGCGGTGTTTACTTTCAAATCGAGAGACATAACATTTACAAAATGTCCTTATACATAATTCATAGTATGTACTCTTTACCAGTGTTCCCTCTAAGCTGTGCGCGTGTGCGCGCGCACATACATTACAACAGAGCGCACAAAAGATACATCAGCTATACCACCACCAGAATAAATTAATTGAGATTATAGTGTTGTTAATTATTGTCAATATTAAAAATCAATCTTTTCGTTTAGTATGTCTAAATATCGTTGTGTGGCGCACAAATCTTTTTTTATTTTTTGTCAAAGTTGCACAACCAATGTCTTCCGCGCACATAAACTTCCGAAAATAGGAGGGAACATTGCTCGTTACGTATATATTTATTTAAAAAATAACCAGAAAACGAAAATATCATGGTTCTAAAAAATAATCTTTCGTGTTTGTTCAATTCATTAATTTTTATACAATATATTTATATGATATATCAATGGCGTGAAACTGGTATTTTTAAACTTCACTTTTCACTATAAACTTCAGTAAGAAGTTTATAGTGAAAAAAATCGTACCTTTTAAAATTCAAAATGCACAATCAAAGTTCCAAATGATCCAATGAATCCACAGGAAAAATAATAAATCCATATTCAGATCCGGCGAATGATTTCATCTTTTATTGCATATTTCTTACATAAAAATATCTTTCTCGGTATTGCAGTTTCAATTGGAATGGATTCAATATATCTATTACAACAAAAACAAAAATGGGCATGGATGACAAAATGTAACCGGAGTGATAAATAGGCATGTGAGCTCTAAGAAATGCCTCCGAATTCCAGTCATCAGTACTGGTCAATATGGACGTCAACGGTAATAACATAATAAACGATTAAATAAAACAATACATAGTTTTTTTTTTGTTTAATAGTTCCAATACACACAAAGTTATTAATGAGAAAATTTCAACGTCATTATTATCCTTTCAGTTCTAACAGCAACCTACCAACATGTCAGTGAAGAGCATGAGGCGTCTAAGAAAAAAAAACCCCGATATGTTCACTTTGCAATGTTAGTCAGAAACAAAGTTTTAGTGTTTCACTCTTAAATTGATAATTTAATCAATAGTTTATTTTAATAACAATGTGCAAATATTCCTTATAGTCGGAGGCGTATGGAGAGCGATTAGATAACCACTAGTCCTGTCCTAGCCCTATCCTCATATTCCCACTCTCTTCGGAAAAAGAGACGTTGAGCAACTGAGTAACAAGCAGTTCTCGTAGAAACACTTCTGTTAAGATAAACTACATTAGGAGTCCATATGCTCCGCATTGGGAGTGGACATGGTAAAAAAAAATATATTACTTAAACTTGTGCGGGCGAGATGAAAAAAAATAATTACACAACTCTTTGTGGATCGGTATAATTTTTCAGTGCCCTAGTGCCTAGTGCCTCTGAATAATCTCGTAATAAAATTTCTTTAAAGAAAACGAAAATTATAGAAAAGTCATTTTGAAATAGTACCGCGACACTTAGTTTACGGCTTCTGGCTTTATATCGGCCGCGTATGTACAGCACTAACACAAACAAATCGCTCATCGCTATAAGAGAACACTTTTATAACATAGCAAAGTCGAACGAAACGGCGAATTCTCCGCTATCTCTGTCTAACAAAGAACACCTAGTGCTGAGCAGAACGGGCCGTCCTCCGCGTTGTTGCTATCTAATATAGTTGGAAGTATATTATATACTTATATTAATGCACTCAATACATATTATATTGTAAAAGCCATCGTTTCCAAACATTACGAAAGAACGGCACCCTCTTTTTAATAACTGTGTAGCTAAATTGTCAAATATGACTACTGGTGCAGTAATTTGAAAGAATTTAATAATATCCGTTCTAAATTCATCTTTGAGTTCATTCTGTGACGAAAAATCACATATTATAATTAGAAATAACTAAAAACACAAAAGAAATAGCAATACAATATATAGAACACTTAAAATGTAAAAAAAATCTGTTTGTATTTCTTTTTTTTTATTATTTAATTACCAAAATAGTGTTAACAAAATATTTCTAACAATTGTTCGTGACAATATATTAAGCCGCTTTATTTTAAAATATAAAAAGATGGACAACTATTTTTTTAGCGATCTCTATACAACAAAATGAAAAAAGTGATTTATGTGTTTTTAAAAAAAAAATCATCTAGCTTCATTTAATTAGATAGTATGTATTTCTCAACGTAACAAAATCTGTACATCAGTATGTGGTTAAATTGTAACATATGTATGTCTACTTTAATAAAATTAATATTGCAGTATGCACTTGAATTTACACTTAAAACTAATTTGTGGTTATAAAATTATATAATTAGTAATTATTTTACTTTGAACACATTTTTTGACGGCCAATAATTAAAAAAAAATGGCCAAAAATTACAGATCTCTACGATATTTTTTGATTATATTTTAAATAATGTAAAACATGATTTATTGTTATATATATATTATCGATGTTATATTTATTGTTAAACAAATAAACAAAATATTCCACTTTTCTTGCGAAACGTGTCCACAAAACATGAAACAAGTTTAAATAATCTTTAACCGTCCAATAATTATAGGCTTTATTCTAATACACTTAAAATAATTTAAAAAAACATTGACGTGACAGTAGTACTTACTCTTTTTTTAAAACACAAAATAATTTTATTAATATGGCTACCCCTTTGCCACGGTTGACGTTAATTACCTCATTGTTAATCAGGCTGCCGGCGAACAAACTTCGAGGTGACAGCTACTAAGTTTAATAGTTAAAATTTGCATCGATCAGCCTAAATATGGAAGACACACGTAATAATCAACAATCAACAAATACCTGTGAGTAGTAATAGCTTTTTTTACATCTATAAATTTATTTTAAACTATTGTGCAACAAACATAATACATTAAAATCTTTATTGCAAAACTATTAGTTATCGATAAAGTCCTGTCATCTTAAAAAGTTTTGGTATATCATTTCAGTAATAATTCATTTTCTCACTTTAGATATATGTCACCTAAGTAAGTGAATCTTCAAAAGTAAATTAGGATGATCCTTATGCGATATAATATGATATTTTTTTATGATTGAAAAATCATTTAAGACAATTTTTGACTTTCAAGATGTCGCCAGATTATTTATATGTCTGTTTTTTTAAATAATTATTTTGTGTTACACATTACACAGCGACCGAACTTTCTGAACGAGAAAATGAATGCGTTTCTGGAATTCAACGTAAAACAAGGGAGTTATGTTCAAATCAAGAAGGTCTGATGAAGACATCGTCAGGCGGAGAATATTGGATGACATGGAAAAACGAGGAATACAGACAGTATTATATGCAACACTCTAATCCGTGTGAGTAGTAATAATTGTTTTACATCTATAAGTTTATTTTAAAATTTTGCGCAACAACTATAATTTATTGGTAAACTATAAATTATCGATGAGGTGCTGTCATCCATAATCAGTGCTGTCAGACATATTATTTCAGTTTTAATTATTTTTATCATAATAATAAACTAGGATGATGTTTATCATTCTATACTACAATATTTTTTATGATTGAAAAGTCATTTAAGAACATATTTAGCCAGTTTAATTATATATGTACATTTGTTACTTTTATATCGGAATTCAATCAAGTCATTCCTGACAAATTATTTTGACAGGAGCATATAGTGCAGGGGTGGCGAACCTTTTATGGGTACCGCGTGCCAAAAATCCTCAAATATTATTTCTTGATATACGTGACGTGCCCAAGCAGTAAAAAAAAAATAACACAATAGAAAAAATAAAAATTCTGAATTTAATTTACAAGCTTAAAAATTACAATTACAACTACACTTGAAAATTAATAAAAAATGATTAAATTAATAATTCAAAGATTGTTTAATCGAGGTTTAATTTTTTTTAAACTTAAAAAATATTCTCAAACGTGCCACTTTGGGCACGCGTGCCATAGGTTCGCCCTCCCTGATATAGTACATATTTATTTAACTAAAATTTATTCCCGACCAATGATGGATTTTATGCAGTGGCGTAGCCACCTCATACCGAGTCATGCAATGCATGAGGGCCCAGCGAAAAGTTTCTCCCGAATTTCTAACTTGCAAGGGGTGGGGGGGGAGGGTTTATGTGGTTGAGTGGTCAACGTAGTCACGGGCTCAAATCCAAGTATTGACAGTTTTAAAAATTGATATCCTCTAACATGCTTTATGATAAAATTTAAAAATGCAGTAATTTACAAATTTAAAGTTGTTTTTACCATATAGGCTTGATTTTAACGTGTGAGACATTTAAGTGATAAAAATCCTAGTCCCGTACATGGGGCCTCCGGATCTTAGGTTTATCAAAAATAGCTTTTATTTTAAGCATATTTTGTATACTTTTAGTTCGTGTTTCAATTATTTGTTTTTTTTTTGTTTACGTGTAATTTGTTTGACCTTTTTACGTTATCCGAAAACCGGGGCCTACCGTGTGTTTAACCCGCCACTGTATGTAAATTATGTGTACGCTTTCAGTATAGTTAATGAGGTAGATACAGAATTTTACAATTTTTATATAGTTATTATAAGATGGCTGAAATGTTTTCACAATGCATTTTTTTTTTAAATAATTCTTTATGTGACACAGCGACCGAACGAGGGAATGGATGGCTATCAGAAACGACGGGAACACGTCAAACACACGAGGATTCGATGAAGGCATCCTCAGACGGAGAAAGCTCGCACGATAGATATACGCGGTAATTGATTTTGAATATCTTACTCTAATTAGAAATATTTATACCTTCCTTTTTTAATTAATAAAAAAATCAAGCTTTTATATACATAACTTTTGATTTTTGTTTACGGGGTCTTTTTGGGTTTAAAAAAGGGTGCCGACACAATTTTTCGAATTTGTTGAAAAGGAATATAGAAATGAATCTTATTTAAATATAAACAAGTGTTGCTTAATTTAAGTTGTAATATGAACGATGGCGCGGTACCCATATCTACTGTGGAAAGGAAAAATGACGTAACCCACACGTTTAAAATTTTACAGGAGGCGCTAAAAACGTGTTTTGATGATTTTGGTGACATATGCAAATTATGAATTATACACAACCTTGAAGTGCACGGATACTTCTAAACTGTTGTTTAATTGACATAACCTAATATTAATTAAAGAAATTGTCTCGGAAAAACCTTTATTTCACTGTTTTTTCTTGATTTTAATTTTTTACAAGATCATCTTTTTCAAAATTAAAAGCTAAATTTATTCGGCATTTTCAGCTTCCATCCTTTTCATAGAATGTGTGTCAAGTTGAGTACATTGTGATTAAAAAAAAAAAAAGCTGTTTTGGAAAATTGAGGGTTACGTCCTTTTTCCTTTCCACAGTCGATATGTATACCATCAGATCATCTTTAGTCAGCCAAGCATGAAAACTTTTGACTGCTAATTTTTTTCAAAATTAAAAGCTAAATTTAGATACTAATTCGACATTTGCCGCTTGCGTCATTTTGATAGAACGTGTATCAAGTTTGATACATTGTGATTATCGAAAAAAATCTGTTTGAGGTTACGTCCTTTTTCCTTCCCACAGTCGAATGATAATTATATTGACAGACTTCTTTCTAATATTCGTATTATTTTTATTTCAGATTCGACGAATCTAATTACTACAGCGATAGTGCGTCAGAGAATATGCACGTGCCCAGAGTTCAAGCACTGGACTGTTGCAGACGTAATACTTTCAAAACCCGAGAAGATTTGAGTACTGTGGGCGTTTCAAACGAAGCGCAGTATTTTGGGTATAGATTGCTGTCTCGCACGAGATCCAATACTCCTGAAATTAATGAAAGTCCACACTCTTCATTATCAAGTAGTATCAGTAATTGCAATGAAGACTCTGTCAGCACTGCATCCGAATTTTCTGCCATGCAAGATATTATCGTCATGTTTTCGCGTATGACTCTTGGACACTCGGCTCTCAAACGCGCTAGAAGCACGAGCCCTTCTTCTTCGCCATCATGCGAGTCGAAAGACACTCAATCAAAACGTAAACATTTCTAAGAATTAAGGCGCAAGTCGCAACATCTTGCAGTCGTACACATATTTTATGAGTCGACTCAAAATAGATCCATTAAGTGACATGATGTTAACAATATTTAATGTTGCCAAAAATGTTAACTTATTTATTGTTTGTTAATAACTTAAATATAGTACTTAATATGTTGTATATTGCATCCGAACAAATGCTGAAACTTTGTTGACACATATATTATCAACGAAACGAATTCAGTACCATAATTATGAATTCAGGGCCGGCGCCACCATACAGGCAAAATAGGCAACCGCCTAGGTTCGTAAACCATTAGGGGGCGCACAAATGGAATATTAAAATTACTTATATGTAAAAAAAGTAAGACAGTATCTTATTTTCTGAAAAAGACGGTATGATTAAAAAAAGTAATAAACAGTTCATGTATGAAAACTTCTGTTAAGGCATTAGGAGGTCATATGCTCCACATTGGTAGCGGACATGGTTATATAAAAAAATACTATTTCTAATGATCCCGAATTGTATTTCGAAAAATAGGACGATTTGTTAAAAAGGGGACGCGCCAATAACCGTTGCCTAGGGCGTCAAATAATCTCGCGCCGGCACTGATTATGATGTATAAAAACAGCGACTCCAATGTATGCTGTGAAACATTATCAAGTATATAAATTGTTCTATTCTTTTCATATTGGTGGCAAAATTTAAACCAGTGTTTCTTAATCGTATTGAAAGAATCACCCCCTTTTGCAGACATAAATTATCCAAAATTATCTAACGTCCCCCCCTCTCGCCGAGGAATTTTAAATCCTCAATTCCTTATACTTTTTACCCAAAATAGCCGACGAATTCCTCATTCGCCCCCTCGCAATCCTAAAGAGCCCCCCAAAATGCTGAAAAATTAAAAACGTCCCCCCAGGAGGGCGCTATCACCACCGCTAAGAACCACTGATTTAAACAAATGCCTTAGGTCTTAGAACGATCTCCATAAATGAAATTTTGTAAATTTCTCTATTGTATAATAATTATTACTAGCTGTAAGCCCGTTGCCCAGTAACGTGAGATTTTTGTTGCATTGTGTTTAATTTTATTTAGTTTAATTTATTTTATTTTATTTTCTTTTCTTTTTTTTTCTTTTCTTTTCTTTTATTTTATTTTATATTAATTTATTTTATTTTATTTAAAAAAGTGGAGACTGGAAGGTCGAGGACACCTTACACCCACTCATATGGACAAACGGACGGACCTTATCGGCTATTAATATATAGAAGATTGAATGGTTTTCGGATGCAAATATTTTTTTTGAAACAAATAATTTTAGTTTATAGATTTTAAGTGAACGAAAGTCTGAATCAAATTGATCCCAACGTTATTGTGATATTTTTTTTCTACAATATATTGTGGAATTTACTAATGTGATATCTTATATACAATTTCCCAATGTCAGAATTGGTCAGTCCAAACACACTGTTAACCTCGATTAACAGTAAGAGATTTGATGGAGTTTCTGTAGCAGTGATATCTATAATTTATGATAAAAATACTAAAAGCCTTAACTGCAGAAACTAAAGCTTTTCGACTAACTACCCTTTGATATATAAAATGCCAGTGTTCTATATTTAAAAGATTTATTCTGTTGTTATTTAATATTCATATTCTTTCTGTATGAAAAAAAAACTTACTTTTGTATATATGCTTCACTTCTCAAGACTGTTAAATGTTTGGGTACTAGCTTTAAGTACCAACTGTTGTTTCCTTTGTATTTCCAGTTCAAAGTTTCCAGCCAAATTTAAAACAATTAAAGATTTATATCGATATTGTGTTTGATTAATGTTTATTAATTTTGATGATAATATTTTGAAATGTTTCGACCAAGTCATATTTTTTGATAAATTTTCTATTGTTCATGAACCAATTAAGTCTTTTATTTTTCCATACAAACGCCTTTCCAACAAAAGATGACAGTAGACACCTTAAGTGACTCGAAGAGTGATTTGTTAAATCTACAAGTGGCAAAGAGTACCTATCGGGAGAAGAGGAGCAATGGATGACAATGTGCACAATTCTTCAATAGCACTGCAATGTTTTATTGAGTAAATATTTAATAACTTCAATACACTTATGTCATTACTAACTAATCAATACACTTTTGTGACAGTCTTATTCTAGAAAACCATAGAGATTTTTTATCGTCTTTGTAATTTTTGCATTTATGTTTCGCGGCATTGATTGGACTTTCTCGTCTATTCATCATTGTCGAATTCATTATCGAGATGTCCATATAAGTTGTGCATAATTTACATTCTCTCGGTTTCAATAAATTTTACCATATCATCCATATCCACTAAATTTTTGTAACCTGTGGATGAAATACTGGCAGACAGTAGCGGCCGGTCAATGTGGCATTTGATCAATGCACCCCTTGTATATATATGCAGGGGCGGCTATATTTCATGAAATAATATTCAAAAATAAAATTTATACCATTCCCTCATTTTAAATTCAATAAAATTTTAAATTAAATAAAATATTTTTTTCTAAATAATTTATTATAGACAAAAAGTACATGAAGAATTTAAAGTGATGATATATATCCTTCTATCCCTACTCTCTTTGGAAAAAGAGGTTGAGTAACAAGCAGTTCTCGTGGAAACATTTGTCTCCATTAGGAGTCCATATGTTCCACATTGGGAGCGGACATGGTTTAAAGAAAAAGAAAGAAAGAATGGTATAAATGTTATGTTTGAATATAATTTCATGAAATATAACCGCCCCTGCATATATATACAAGGGGTGCATTGATGGAATGCCACATTGACCGGCCGCCACTGCCGGCAGAAGAAAGATTATGGGCAATGGCGGATCATCCTGTAAGCAAATGAGGCGCCCTTTTACCGCATGGATTTTCAGAATATGTGTCATTTCCATAATGTATCTTATCTATGTATGTGTCAAAATTATTTTATAATATTAAATGGGTTTTGGGCGGAGCGAACAGGTGATGCAGGTAAAATTTGCTCTATTCCCAAATCAACAAGGTATGGGGCGAAGAAGTCACACGGGTGAATTATTATTATTAATATGTAAAAAAGAGACGAAAAATAAAACATTTACCACCAAAAGAGTGGAAATATAGTTCATTTGGGGTTTTGTAAATGCATTTAATTTTGATTTTTAAAACCATTGCTCAAGTTATTTTAAGTTGAGGTAATATTCCTTTGTGTCATAGATTTCTTTTTTATGACAGTTTAAAACACAATAGGCATGGATGATAGGATGGAACCGGAGCAGGATTGCCAGGCGTCCCTATTTGAGCGGGACTGTCCCGAGTTCAATCGACAAATCCCGAGTCCCACATTGCAAGTCTCTCTATAATCCCGACATGTATAAAAGTCTTCGAAATAGTGAATGTCCCGATCTGTGTTTTTAGAAATCTGGCAACCCTGAACCGGAGTGATCCAATGTCAATATCCAAATAGGCATGTGAGCTCCAAAAAATGCCTCAGAATTCCAGTCACCAATACTCACAAGAATTTTAATGGTAATAACATTATAAATGATTGAATAAAACAATATATATATTTTTTTCATTTTGTTTAATAATTCCAATACACACAGAGGTAATGAGAAATTTTTTTACAATATTCAGAATTCACAAATAGAGGAAAGTATACTTGGGCCTCGTATAACACTGTTTTATAAAACACAGTTGATGAATTGTGACATATTTTTGTACAGCACATTTTACATAACACAGTTTCAAAAATAGAAAATTAACATGTTTGATTTGAAAGTAATGAATATGAAAGGTGGCGAAAGAAAGAATATCTTTACTCTTATGTTCTAATTCTTCCAGAGAGTTCATAATGAAGTTTATATTTATTAATCGGTCTTCAAACCCCTGAGAACTGAAAGGATGTTACAAAACGAATTTACCTGTTTATTGGAGAGTAAATAAAAAAGGCTTGGACTAAGAAGATTGATTTTACAAATGTTTTATATCCAATGCAGAAATTTATATGAGGAAAATGAATCTTGATTTAAAAATATTCTTGATACTGGACAATGCTCCAAGACACCCGCTCTATTTAAAACATCCAAACGCTGAAATGTTTTTACCACCAAACACTACGTCTATAATTTACTCTTTGGACCGAGGAATAATTTCAACATTTAAAGCCTATTCCTATCATTATATTCCTCGAAGATTTGAAAAATTATTAGATGATACTGATCAAGATGAGAATTGAACAGTTACACAAAAATAAATCCATTCGAAATTGTGTGCATGTGGTTTCTGCATCCGTTAAAGAAATAAAACAATCCACTTTAAATGTTTGCTGGAAAAAGCTGTGGGAAAATGTTGCACCAAGATGCAATTCCAAAAGACAATTAATTTCTGTCGTGGTATTGGTGAAGAAGGATTTGATCATTTTGATATTCAAGATATCGAAGAATTATTGGAGGATCGTACATTGAACGAAGAATTAGTCAAAATGTTAGATGAACCTACCATAATTAATGACTCGGAAAGCAGATGCATGTTGCACATTAAAAACAATAGATGACAGCTTGGGATTGGCTGATAAATAGATAGCAAGGGACTGATGAATCTTTAAAAAATAAGGAAATAATGGGTTCTAATCAAGTCTCTCCAGCATTAATGAGTTAGCAAAACTTGAATGCCGAATAAGTGCGGGAAGCGTTTGAAAAGGAAAAAATAATTCAAATTTTCATAAAGATTGATTTGATACATCATATTTCAAGTAGAAATGTTACAACTTGTGTAATATTAGTGATGAAGTGTCTGAAAACAAGAAAACGTATCGCAAATAGCCAGCAAAATCACAGCGTGGAACAACTTATGGTCAGTCAGACAACAACGGTCAACAACGAATCAGGTCAACAACGAATGGTCGGTCAGCCGTGATTACAAAAAGATGTTATGGAGACTTCAAATAATATTTTTGATGGATAATATTTTTAATGAATATAGAATCAATACCATAAATGTGTATTTTCGTAACTAAAATACATTTAAAAGTCACTTTGAGAACTACTGCAGAACGGTCACTACAGAGAGTCTTTACCAAGCGAAGTAAACAATATGACAACAAAAATGGAGCTATGCTTAAAAGTGCAAAAATGAATTGAGCATAACGACTAAAAGGTATAATAGAGATAACCACTCGCACTTCTACTAGAAACAAACCAATGAGGAAGGCCCCAAAAAGCTATTCTAACAAGGAGTTCTACCTCGAGTCCTAGTGGAGAATAAGGATACGGGTTTGCTATGTATAAATCGCAATCGATCCTGCAATGAAAACAGTTTACTCACCAACGATCACATCATTCAGATAATTAAAAGCCAGGTTTTCAAATTAGGTAACCCACTTTCTAATAAAATTGATATTAAACAATCATATCTTGATTTGAGACTGCCAAAGACACCTACGATATTAGATTCCACCCATGTATTATATAATGGAAAGATCTTAAATAATTCAACTTGAATCAAAATATCTTTACGGATAATACTAGTGAGCAAAAGATAAAAGTCGTCTTGATAGTCAAAATGAGTTAAGACAACTACAAGACCCGATAGAGATTACTGCTCTCGCTACCACTAAAAACAAACTGAGAAGAACGTCGCCAAAAAGGCTCTTCTAACACCAAGTTGAACCTACAATACCTCACAACAGATATAACAACTCGCTACCGCCAGAAGCAAACAAAGAAAGATGTCGCCAAAAAGGCTGACCTACCAGTAGGTCTTGCCAAAAGTCCAGATGGACGGGAAAGAAATGAACAAGTTTATGGATTCATAATGCATAAATAGTCTTTGATCCACAGCGACAACAGTTTCTTCACAAAAGGCCACGAGTTGAACAAAACTACAAGACCTAATAGATATATCCGCTACCGCTAGAAACAAACCAAGGAGAAAGGCCGCTAGAAGGCTGTCCTACCGAAAATCCCGATAGACACTGAGAAAGTCATCAAAGAAGCAGCTTCGCAATGTATAAGCTTACTCGGTCCCGCAACTAAATCAGCTTAAAAAGCAATTTTTTCTCCTAAATATTACATGATTTTTACTTCCAGCTCTCATAACAGATCAGAAAGAAAAATTCATATTCAAAGTATTTTCTCATAAAATAAGAAATTATCTGATCAGCTTAGAATGCACCGATAGAGTTAAATCGATCCTGAAACTTAAAGATTGTTAAACTAGAAAAACAATGTTTTATCTGTGCTTCGCGTATGCAAAGTTCCAAGCGTCAGATAGACACACAAATGAACCAATGGTGAGCCAGAGATATTCTAAGAATGGTAAAGAACTACCGAATTACTGCACATATCTTTAGGACTAACTCTGATACGGGGAAAATATAGGACTTACTTTTACTCATAACTTAGAAGTGAAAAAAAGAAACGGGATTATGTTTTTGCCAAATAAGACACATCAACATATATTTGCTACTTATGCTTCACTGCAATATCCGTCTAAGAGTTTTATCCCACTGTTTTTTTTTAAATTTCAAAAAGACATTGTGAAAAGTCAGTTAAGAACATTTGCATTGTAGTGATTCTCGAAAAGAAACTAAGTTCAGATGAAATCATACGACAGCGGAAATAAATTCACGAGGAAGTGATTTCAAATTGACATCAAGAACCTCGACACAAAGTTATATGTGCTACCTATGTTTCAATACAATATCTGCCTATCACTGGCATTGTCTGGAATTAATACCATAAATATAACACGTTTTTAACTACCAGCTCCATCGACATCACTATGTGTGGCCTTTGCTTCATTTCAATACCTGCCAATCACTGGCATTGTCCGTAACTTTATAAAAAAAAAGACGTCTACAGATGATAAATGCAACAAAGCATGTGCCATGAAGGCATAGGCAGTCAAGCAGACAATAATGAGTTGAACATAACAACGAGAAAAACTAAGAATGTTTCTATGATCCATACGAAGGTTTTGTGGAAAATATATGACTTACTTTTACTGCTGGAATTAATACACTAAATGTTACACGGTGACTTCCAGCTCTCGTAACAGATAAGACAGAAAAATTCATATTCAGAGTTTTTCTCATAAAATAAGAAATTATCCGATAGCTTTAAATACTCCAAAAATACCGCTCTCGCTCCCACTAGAAAGAAACCAAGGAGAATGTCGCCAAGAAGTCTCTTCTAACATCAAGTTGTACTTCGAGTTATAATGGAGACTAAAAGGGATAATCGGGGATATGGATTTGTAATGTACAAAAAGCGTACTCGATCCTGCAACATAAATCAATGACTCAACTGACAAATCGACATGCGTAAGCGAAGTTCACAACGCTGGCTACTCAGCCGAGGACCTCGATATTCAATATGAGAAAAAACTATGTAACCGCAGTGCATATAATGTATTATGTAGCACGACAACAAGGCGAAAGTTGAATAAGCTCATTCACAAAAATATCTGCCAATCACCGGCATTGTCCGTAAATTTATATAAAAGACAGGTGGGTACAGATGCTAAATGCGACAAATCATGACAAGTGCCATGAAGGCGTAGCTGGTTCGACTAGAATACCAGATAGTCTCATGTTTGTACTGCATGTACGCAATCTCCCCGCAATTGTTTGATGATTAATTTTGCATTCAGGTACATGTGGACACATAAATTACAATGAACACAAACCAATAGTCACCTAGCAACCAAATGTAACTTGTCAACCGCTCAGATGAAGAAAACAAAGAACATTTCAATCATCCGTACGATGGTTTTGTTGAAATTTGATTCAATCCACAATTCCAATAGAAATTCAAACATTAGGAGCTTTGCTGGCTTAGATATTCTATGAATGGTAAAGAACTACCGAATTACTGCACATATCTTTAGGACTAACTCTGATACCTTTAAGTAAGGGGAAAATATAGGACTTACTTTTACTCATAACTTAGAAGTGAAAAAAAGAAGCAGGATTATGCTTTTGCCAAAGAAGACAAATCAGTATACATGTGTCACCTGTGTTTCATTACAATATCTGCCAACAGACGGCATTAGCTGGAATTAATACCCTAAATAAAAAATGTTTTTTACTACCAGCTCTCATAACAGATCAGATAGAAAAATTCATATTCAGACTATTTTCCTATGAAATAAGAAATAATCCGATAAGCTTAAAACTCTCCAATGGAGAATAACAGATACTGATCGTTAAACAAAAATAGTAAAACAAGTAAAAAAAAAATGTTTTGTCTGTGTCTGACATACAAACATATGTATGCGCAAAGTTACGAGCGTCAGGTAGACGTACATATGTACCAATAAAGAGCCAGTGCAATATTTATGTCCTACATGCACCCGGTATAATCTTAGTTGCATCATCCAAAGTCCACTAATTGAATAGACAGCATAATTTTTATCCTGTCATAGTTTTTCGCATGCCAAAAGGACAATGTGAAGTCACTTAAGAAAATTTGCTGATAAAATTGATCATTTTTCTGTACATGCAAAAAATCAAAACCAACGCAGCCTGTGGGGACAGTACAATTCAGTGGATTGAACAAAGCCTAAAGAAAACTTTATTTTACGGGAAACAGAAATTGTATGTATGATTTTCATCATAAAAATGCAGACGAGATAACAATTAAAGATTATCTTTCCTTACACGCGTGCCGAAAGTTAACCAGTGGTTTCAAATAATATTTTCGATGAATATAAATACAGGATTAATACCATAAATGTGTATTTTCATAACTAAAATACATTTATAAGTTGTTTGAGAACTACTGCAGACCGGTCACTACAGACAGTCTTAACCAAGCGAAGTAAACAATACGACAACAAACACGGAGCTATGTTTAAAAGTGCAAAAATGAATTGAGCATAACGACTAAAAGGTATAATAGAGATAACCACTCGCACTTCTACTAGAAACAAACCAATGAGGAAGGCCCCAAAAAGCTATTCTAACAATGAGTTCTACCTCGAGTCCTAGTGGAGAATAAGGATACGGATTCGCTATGTATAAATCGCAATCGATCCTGCAATGAAAACAGTTTACTCACCAACAATCACATCATTCAGATAATTAAAAGCCAGGTTTTCAAATTAGGTAACCCAGTTTCTAATAAAATTGATATTAAACAATCATATCTTGATTTGAGACGGCCAAAGATACAGATAAAATGGGATGAACATATTTTTTTTTTTAAGGAGCAAAAACAGTTCACTCACCAACCATTCTAGACTGTGGTGCGACACCTACAGTATTAGATTCCACCCATGTAAAAAATATTATGGGAAGATCTTAAATAATTCAACTTGAATCAAAATATCTTTACGGATAATACTAGTGAGCAAAAGTTAAAAGTTAATTAATTTCTGTCATGGTATTGGTGAAGAAGGATTTGATCATTTTGATATTCAAGACATCGAAGAATTATTGGAGGATCGTACATTGAACGAAGAATTAGTCAAAATGTTAGATGAACCTACCATAATTAATGACTCGGAAAGCAGATGCATGTTGCACATTAAAAACAATAGATGACAGCTTGGGATTGGCTGATAGATAGCAAGGGACTGCAGTCGGGCGAAACACCTAGCCCCCGCCCAATATAAAAGCAAAATGGGTACATATTATTCAATCTTGATTTAAAAATATTCTTGATACTGGACAATGTTCCAAGACATCCGCTCAATTTAAAACATCCAAATGCTGAAATGTTTTTACCACCAAACACTACATCTATAATTTAGTCTTTGGACCGAGGAATAATTTCAACATTTAAAACCTATTCCTATTATTATATTCTTCGAAGATTTGAAAAATTATTAGATGATATTGATCAAGATGAGAATTGAACAGTTACACAAAAATAAATTCATTCGAAATTGTGTGCGTGTGGTTTCTGCATCCGTTAAAGAAATAAAACAATCCACTTTAAATGTTTGCTGGAAAAAGCTGTGGGAAAATGTTGCACCAAGATGCAATACCAAAAGACAATTAATTTCTGTCGTGGTATTGGTGAAGAAGGATTTGATCATTTTGATATTCAAGATATCGAAGAATTATTGGAGGATCTTACATTGAACGAAGAATTAGTCAAAATGTTAGATGAACCTACCATAATTAATGACTCGGAAAGCAGATGCATGTTGCACATTAAAAACAATAGATGACAGCTTGGGATTGGCTGATAAATAGATAGCAAGGGACTGATGAATCTTTAAAAAATAAGGAAATAATGGATTCTAATCAAGTCTCTCCAGCATTAATGAGTTAGCAAAACTTGAATGCCGAATAAGTGCGGGAAGCGTTTGAAAAGGAAAAAATAATTCAAATTTTCATAAAGATTGATTTGATACATCATATTTCAAGTAGAAATGTTACAACTTGTGTAATATTAGTGATGAAGTGTCTGAAAACAAGAAAACGTATCGCAAATAGCCAGCAAAATCACAGCGTGGAACAACTTATGGTCAGTCAGACAACAACGGTCAACAACGAATCAGGTCAACAACGAATGGTCGGTCAGCCGTGATTACAAAAAGATGTTATGGAGACTTTAAATAATATTTTTGATGGATAATATTTTTAATGAATATAGAATCAATACCATAAATGTGTATTTTCGTAACTAAAATACATTTAAAAGTCACTTTGAGAACTACTGCAGAACGGTCACTACAGAGAGTCTTTACCAAGCGAAGTAAACAATATGACAACAAAAACGGAGCTATGCTTAAAAGTGCAAAAATGAATTGAGCATAACGACTAAAAGGTATAATAGAGATAACCACTCGCACTTCTACTAGAAACAAACCAATGAGGAAGGCCCCAAAAAGCTATTCTAACAATGAGTTCTACCTCGAGTCCTAGTGGAGAATAAGGATACGGGTTTGCTATGTATAAATCGCAATCGATCCTGCAATGAAAACAGTTTACTCACCAACGATCACATCATTCAGATAATTAAAAGCCAGGTTTTCAAATTAGGTAACCCACTTTCTAATAAAATTGATATTAAACAATCATATCTTGATTTGAGACTGCCAAAGACACCTACGATATTAGATTCCACCCATGTATTATATAATGGAAAGATCTTAAATAATTCAACTTGAATCAAAATATCTTTACGGATAATACTAGTGAGCAAAAGATAAAAGTCGTCTTGATAGTCAAAATGAGTTAAGACAACTACAAGACCCGATAGAGATTACTGCTCTCGCTACCACTAAAAACAAACTGAGAAGAACGTCGCCAAAAAGGCTCTTCTAACACCAAGTTGAACCTACAATACCTCACAACAGATATAACAACTCGCTACCGCCAGAAGCAAACAAAGAAAGATGTCACCAAAAAGGCTGACCTACCAGTAGGTCTTGCCAAAAGTCCAGATGGACGGGAAAGAAATGAATGAGTTTATGGATTCATAATGCATAAATAGTCTTTGATCCACAGCGACAACAGTTTCTTCACAAAAGGCCACGAGTTGAACAAAACTACAAGACCTAATAGATATATCCGCTACCGAAAAACCCGATAGACACTGAGAAAGTCACCAAAGAAGCAGCTTCGCAATGTATAAGCTTACTCGGTCCCGCAACTAAATCAGCTTAAAAAGCAATTTTTTCTCCTAAATATTACATGATTTTTACTTCCAGCTCTCATAACAGATCAGAAAGAAAAATTCATATTCAAAGTATTTTCTCATAAAATAAGAAATTATCTGATCAGCTTAGAATGCACCGATAGAGTTAAATCGATCCTGAAACTTAAAGATTGTTAAACTAGTAAAACAATGTTTTATCTGTGCTTCGCGTATGCAAAGTTCCAAGCGTCAGGTACACACAAATGAACCAATGGTGAGGCAGAGATATTCTAAGAATGGTAAAGAACTACCGAATTATTGCACATATCTTTAGCACTAATTCTGATACCTTTAAGTAAGGGGAAAATATAGGACTTACTTTTACTCATAACTTGGAAGTGAAAAAAAGAAACAGGATTATGTTTTTGCCAAATACCTCACAATAGAGATAACGACTCGCTACCGCCAGAATCAAACAAAGGAAGATGTCGCCAAAAAGGCTGACCTACCAGTAGGTCATACCAAAAGACCAGATGGGCAGGAAAGAAATGAACGAGGTTATGGATTTGTAATGCATGAAGAGTCTTTGATCCCACAGCGAAAACAGTTTCTTCACTGACTGCCCTCAACCAACGTTCCCTCTAAGCTGCGCGCGTGCGCGGCCGCGCAGCAGTTGAGAAGTCTCCGCGCACTCATTCCGGGTTGGCGCGCACTACAAGACAGTTGCTTAATTGATATTTGATCGGTCCGCGCAGCCTTTGAAATTTCCGCGCATCTAAACCTTCGGCTTAGAGGGAACGTTGCCCTCAACTATGAATCGAAATGTACCATGTATAATACGCGCGAGCAAAGAGTTTTATCTCACCGTTTTTTTTTAAATTTCAAAAAGACATAGTGAAAAGTCAGTTAAGAACATTTGCATTGTAGTGATTCTCGAAGAGAATCTAAGTTCAGATGAAATCATACGACAGTGAAAATAAATTCACGAGGAAGTGATTTCAAATTGACATCAAGAACCTCGACACAAAGTTATATGTGCTACCTATGTTTCAATACAATATCTGCCTATCACTGGCATTGTCTGGAATTAATACCATAAATATAACACGTTTTTAACTACCAGCTCCATCGGCATCACTATGTGTGGCCTTTGCTTCATTTCAATACCTGCCAATCACTGGCATTGTCCGTAACTTTATAAAAAAAAAAGACGTCTACAGATGATAAATGCAACAAAGCATGTGCCATGAAGGCATAGGCAGTCAAGCAGACAATAATGAGTTGAACATAACAACGAGAAAAACTAAGAATGTTTTATGATCCATACGAAGGTTTTGTGGAAAATATATGACTTACTTTTACTGCTGGAATTAATACGCTAAATGTTACACGGTGACTTTCAGCTCTCGTAACAGATAAGACAGAAAAATTCATATTCAGAGTTTTTCTGTCTGTGAAATTATCCGATAGCTTTAAATACTCCAAAAATACCGCTCTCGCTCCCACTAGAAACAAACCAAGGAGAATGTCGCCAAGAAGGCTCTTCTAACATCAAGTTGTACTTCGAGTTATAATGGAGACTAAAAGGGATAATCGGGGATACGGATTTGTAATGTACAAAAAGCGTACTCGATCCTGCAACATAAATCAATGACTCAACTGACAAATCGACATGCGTAAGCGAAGTTCACAACGCTGGCTACTCGGCCGAGGACCTCGATATTCAATATGAGAGCAAACTATGTGACCGCAGTGCATATATTGTATTATGTAGCACGACAACGAGGCGAAAGTTGAATAAGCTCATACACAAAAATATCTGCCAATCACCGGCATTGTCCGTAAATTTATATAAAAGACAGGTGGGTACAGATGCTAAATGCGACAAATCATGACAAGTGCCATGAAGGCGTAGCTGGTTCGACTAGAATACCAGATAGTCTCATGTTTGTACTGCATGTACGCAATCTCCCCGCGATTGTTTGATGATTAATTTTGCATTCAGGTACATGTGGAGACACATAAATTACAATGAACACAAACCAATAGTCACCTAGCAACCAAATGTAACTTATCAACCGCTCAGATGAAGAAAACAAAGAACATTTCAATCATCCGTACGATGGTTTTGTTGAAATTTGATTCAATCCACAATTCCAATAGAAATTCAAACATTAGGAGCTTTGCTGGCTTAGATATTCTATGAATGGTAAAGTACTTCCGAATTACTACACATATCTTTAGCACTAACTCTGATACCTTTAAGTAAGGGGAAAATATAGGACTTACTTTTACTCATAACTTAGAAGTGAAAAAAGCAGGATTATGCTTTTGTCAAAGAAGACAAATCAGTATACATGTGTCACCTGTGTTTCACTACAATATCTGCCAACAGACGGCATTAGCTGGAATTAATACCCTAAATAAAAAATGTTTTTTACTACCAGCTCTCATAACAGATCAGATAGAAAAAATCATATTCAGAGTTTTTTCCTATGAAATAAGAAATAATCCGATATGCTTAAAACTCTCCAACGGAGAATAACAGATACTGATCGTTAAACAAAAATAGTAAAACAAGTAAAAAAAAAATGTTTTGTCTGTGTCTGACATACAAACATATGTATGCGCAAAGTTACGAGCGTCAGGTAGACGTACATATGTACCAATAAAGAGCCAGTGCAATATTTATGTCCTACATGCACCCGGTATAATCTTAGTTGCATCATCCAAAGTCCACTAATTGAATAGACAGCATAATTTTTATCCTGTCATAGTTTTTCGCATGCCAAAAAGACAATGTGAAGTCACTTAAGAAAATTTGCTGATAAAATTGATCATTTTTCGGTACATGCAAAAAATCAAAACCAACGCAGCCTGTGGGGACAGTACAATTCAGTGGATTAAACTAAGCCTAAAGAAAACTTTATTTTACGGGAAACAGAAATTGTATGTATGATTTTCATCATAAAAATGCAGACGAGATAACAATTAATTATTATCTTTCCTTACACGCGTGCCGAAAGTTAACCAGTGGTTTCAAATAATATTTTCGATGAATATAAATACAGGATTAATACCATAAATGTGTATTTTCATAACTAAAATACATTTATAAGTCGTTTGAGAACTACTGCAGACCGGTCACTACAGACAGTCTTAACCAAGCGAAGTAAACAATACAACAAAAACGGAGCTATGCTTAAAAGTGCAAAAATGAATTGAGCATAACAACTAAAAGGTATAATAGAAATAACCACTCGCGCTTCTACTACAAACAAACCAATGAGGAAGGCCCCAAAAAGCTATTCTAACAGCAAGTTCTACCTAGAGTCCTAGTGGAGAATAAGGAAATAATCGTGGATACGGATTCGCCATGTATAAGACGCAATCGATCCTGCAATGAAAACAGTTTACTCACCAACAATCAGATCGTTCAGATAATTAAAAGCCAGGTTGTCAAATTAGGTAACCCAGTTCTAATAAAATTGATATGAAACAATCATATCTTGATTTGAGACTGCCAAAGACACCTACGATATTAGATTCCACCCATGTATTATATAATGGAAAGATCTTAAATAATTCAATTTGAATCAAAATGTCTTTACGGATAATACTAGTGAGCAAATGATAAAAGGAGTCCTGATAGTCGAAATGAGTTAAAACAACAAGACCTGATAGAGATTACTGCTCTCGCTATCACTAGAAACAAACCAAGGAGAATGTCGCCAAGAAGGCTCTTTTAACATCAAGTTGTACCTCGAGTTATAATGGAGACTAAAGAGCTAATCGAGGATACGGATTTGTGATGTGCAAAAAGCGTACTCGATCCTGCAACGAAAACAGTTTAGTAACTAAGAGACCTCAAATGTAAATCAGAACATTCGAATGCTGGTTTTTAATCTTAGTTACTCGATTTCTAATAAAAAATTGATGCATCACTGGAATAAAACATAAATCCATGACTCAACTGACAAATCGACATGCATAAGCGAAGTTCACAACGCTGGCTACTCGGCCGAGGACCTCGACATTCAATATGAGAGCAAACTATGTGACCGCAGTGCATATAATGTATTATAAAGCACGACAACGAGGCGAAAGTTGAATAAGCTCATTCACAAAAATATCTGCCAATCACCGGCATTGTCCGTAAATTTATATAAAAGACAGGTGGGTACAGATGCTAAATGCGACAAATCATGACAAGTGCCATGAAGGCGTAGCTGGTTCGACTAGAATACCAGATAGTCTCATGTTTGTACTGCATGTACGCAATCTCCCCGCGATTGTTTGATGATTAATTTTGCATTCAGGTACATGTGGAGACACATAAATTACAATGAACACAAACCAATAGTCACCTAGCAACCAAATGTAACTTGTCAACCGCTCAGATGAAGAAAACAAAGAACATTTCAATCATCCGTACGATGGTTTTGTTGAAATTTGATTCAATCCACAATTCCAATAGAAATTCAAACATTAGGAGCTTTGCTGGCTTAGATATTCTATGAATGGTAAAGAACTACCGAATTACTGCACATATCTTTAGGACTAACTCTGATACCTTTAAGTAAGGGGAAAATATAGGACTTACTTTTACTCATAACTTAGAAGTGAAAAAAGAAGCAGGATTATGCTTCTGTCAAAGAAGACAAATCAGTCTACATGTGTCACCTGTGTTTCAATACAATATCTGCCAACCGACGGCAATAGCTGGAATTAATACCCTAAATAAAAAATGTTTTTTACTACCAGCTCTCATAACAGATCAGATAGAAAAAATCATATTCAGAGTTTTTTTCATGAAATAAGAAATAATCCAAGCTTAAAACGCTCCAATGGAAAATAACTAAAGAAAGCTTTAATTTACGGGAAACAGAAATTGTATGTATGATTTTCATCATAAAAATGCAGACGAGATAACAATTTCAGATTATCTTTCCTTATTAAAGACTTTTTATTTATTTTCGTACACATTTTATTTAGACAGAGGGCTGTCCTATGAGTATGCTCTACCTCAAGTCCTAATGGACACAGAGGAAAGAATCATGGCTACGGCTTCGCAATGTAGAAAGCGTATCCGATCCTAAAATGAAAACGGTTTACTCACAGAGTCCTCAAAAGTAAATCAGAACATTCGAATGCTGGTTTTTAAACTTAGTTACCCGGTTTCTTATAAAAGAATTGATTTATCATTGGAATTGAACATAATTCGTGACTCGATTGACAAATCAAATCAATGGATATTCTAAGAATGGTAAAGAACTACCGAATTATTGCACATATCTTTAGCACCTTTAAGTAAGGGGAAAATATAGGACCTACTTTTACTCATAACTTAGAAGTGAAAAAAAGAAATGGGATTATGTTTTTGCCAAATAAAACACATCAACATATATTTGCTACTTATGCTTCACTGCAATATCCGTCAGTCATTGGCATTGTCTGGATTTAATGCCCAAAATATAACACGTTTTTACTACCAGCTCCATCGGCGTCACTATGTGTGACCTGTGCTTCATTTCAATATCTGCCAATCACTGGCATTGTCCGTAACTTTATATAAAAGACGTCTACAGATGATAAATGCAACAAAGCATGTGCCATGAAGGCATAGGCGGTCGAATAGACAAAAATGAGTTGAACATAAAAGCTACAAGACCTAATGGAGATAACCGCTAGAAAAAACCAAGGACGCTCTCTTGACACCAACAAACAAAGAATGTTTCTATGATCCATACGAAGGTTTTGTTGAAATATATATGACTTACTTTTAATGCTGGAATTAGTACCCTAAATGTTACATGATGACTTCCAGCTCTCATAACAGAACAGACAGAAAAAATGATATTTTTTCTCATAAATAAGAAATAATCTGATAGCTTAAAATACTCCAATAGAGATTAACCGATCCTGATAATAAAAACAAAAATAGTAAAATTAATATAACTGTTTTATCCATGTCCCATATACAAACACATACTTATACAAAGTTATGAGGGTCAAGTAGATGAGCAAACGTATCAATTGTTAGCCAGTGCAATCTTATCGTCCTGCATGCACCCAGTATAATCTTAGAATGCACTCACTGTCAAATATCCGCTAATTGAGCATACAGCATAAATTTTTATTCTGTCGTAGTATTTAACTAACCAAACAGACAATGTGAAGTCACTTAAGAAAAATTACAGTGCAGTGACTAAAGAAAAGAAACAACATCATTGAAATGAAAGACAGTGGTAGTAATCGATTGTGCAAAAAGACAAAATCAAAAATGTTGGAAAAGTATTGACGAAACTTTCCGAAAGTTTAAGTACCGACACGGTGCATTCATTAAACAAATAAAGGATCTTCATTAGTCATAATAAACAAATCGCCCAATGAAAAGGATTGGTTTAATCGGTTCAGAAAACGATCTAGCTAGCATAGCCTTAGGATTGATGATTTTGAATCAACTAATGCAGACATAGAAACAGTTACAAAACATAAAGACAGCTCTGTTTACCTTACACGTCATAGAATGTGTGACAAAATATAAGTGCACAAAAGAAAAAAGGTGTTTTGAAAGTTGAAAAAATGAGTTGAACATAACAACTACAAAACCTAATAGAGATTACCACTAGAAACAAACAGAGAAGAACGTCGCCAAATAGGCTCTTCTAACACCAAGTTGAACCTACAATACCTCACAATAGAGATAACGACTCGCTACCGCCAGAAGCAAACAAAGGAAGATGTCGCCAAAAAGGCTGAGCTACCAGTAGGTCATACCAAAAGACCAGATGGACAGGAAAGAAATGAGCGAGGTTATGGATTTGTAATGCATGAAGAGTCTTTGATCCCACAGCGAAAACAGTTTCTTCACTGACTGCCCTCAACTATGAATCGAAATGTACCATGTATAATACGCGCGAGCAAAGAGTTTTATCTCACTGTTTTTTTTTTAAATTTCAAAAAGACATTGTGAAAAGTCAGTTAAGAACATTTGCATTGTAGTGATTCTCGAAGAGAATCTAAGTTCAGATGAAATCATACGACGGTGAAAATAAATTCACAAGGAAGTGATTTCAAATTGACATCAAGAACCTCGACACGAAGTTATATGTGCTACCTATGTTTCAATACAATATCTGCCTATCACTGGCATTGTCTGGAATTAATACCATAAATATAACACGTTTTTTACTACCAGCTCCATCGGCATCACTATGTGTGGCCTTTGCTTCATTTCAATATCTGCCATTCATTGGCATTGTCCGTAACTTTATAAAAAAAAAGACGTCTACAGATGATAAATGCAACAAAGCATGTGCCATGAAGGCATAGGCGATCAAGCAGACAATAATAAGTTGAACATAACAACTACGAGACCTAATAGAGATAACTCGCTACGGCTAGAAAAAAAACCATGGAGGCTCTCCTGGCACCAAGTTGTACCTCGAGTTTTAATGGAGACTTGAGAGATAATCGGGGATACGAAGAATGTTTCTATGATCCATACAAAGGTTTTGTGGAAAATATATGACTTACTTTTACTGCTGGAATTAATATCATAAATGTTACATAACTTTCAGTTCTCATAACAGGTCAGACAGAAAAACTCATATTCAGAGTTTTTCTCATAAAATAAGAAATAATCTGATAGCTTTAAATACTTCAATAGAGATTAACCAATCTTGATCATAAAAACAAAAATAATAAAACTAGTATGATTGTTTTATTCCATATACAAACACATGTTTATGCAAAGTTACGAGTCAGGTAGACCAACACAAAAGTATCAATTGTTAGCCAGTGCAATCTTAACGTCCTGCATGCACACAGTATAATCTTAAAATGCACTGTCTCAAATTGAGTAGACAGCATAATTTTTATCCTGTCGGTAGTATTTTACTAACCAAACAGACATTATGAAGTCGTTAATAAAAACACAATAATCCTTTGTAAGTGATTATGAAGTCACTTCAAGAAAAATTACAGTGCAGTGACTAAAGGAAAAAAAAAAACCTAACATTGAAATGATAGACAGTGGTAGGAAATTGACTGTGTAAAAAGACAAAATGTTGAAAGTGTTGACGAAACTTTCCCAAAGTTTTTTAAGTACCGACACGGTGCATTCATTAAGCAAATAGATAGAGGATCTTCATCAACACTACATGCTTGCGAGTACCCAAATCATAATAAACAATTAACCCAATCAGGATTGGTTTGATCGGTTCAGAAAATGACCTAGCTAAGATTGATGAATTGACTGGTCAAAAAATATGAAGCTCCAGCTCTGAACCTGGACTGGGGGAAGACATTAAGCATACGCGTTTACCTAACACAGCAGCTCACACCGCTTTACTATTGGCGCTGTTTGAGAAACAGTAATCACAGCATAGACCCGATAGCAATAGCGCAAAACAACGAAAGCGCAATTGTCACTGAAGCAATCAACGCAATAACATGAAGACATCAGCGATTATTGTTAAGATATAAAAATCCGCCAATCGCAAAATCTTCGCAGACAAATGTTTTAAATCAGACAAACTTAAAATCATGAAAAAAAAACCCATTTAGGTCAGTTTAAGACGCGCCACTTGTACGGTGAAATATCAGCATAAGCATTCAATATTGCACCTGGATCATGGATACATGATTGAATATTAGAATAAATTTTTGAACACAAATTAAGCCACATTTAACAAAATATTATCAGGGGTCATAAAAACACCACAATATACACTACTGAAGATTTAGATTGGCCACTAACATTACTGGTATGCTAAACATTAACAGATCTACCCAAGAAATATAAAAATCAATGAATATACAATATTATGAAATAATACTCTCGCCTTTACAAGCAAACTATCTGCTTCATTACTCAATTATTAAAGAGAAAAAAGTGATTGAAAATTCAATGCCGCAATAGCATTGTTTTAAATCCAAAAATATGTTTATATCTTCAAAAAAACTCTTGGGGAAAAAATGTTTCACTTATGCAACACATAACAGCGAGAATTTGTACAAAATTAAATCTGTCTATGGAATTGAAATGGTCCATGTTGAAGAAGTTGAAAATCAGTTTATCAACATTGTGTAAACTCACATCGATGGTTAATCTGTATACTGCAGAAGAATTTTGACTGGTCTTCAAGGTTGTGAGAGGTTGAACCGTTGTCTGACCTAATCTGCATCTCTTCTTGTATGGCCCCTGGCGGAAACAGTCCGTATGGAGATCAATAAGAATGGTCCGTCTTCAGTTTCAATTACTGAAAAATTAAATAAATTGCATTAAAAATGTGGCTCTAACAATGATGACAGGTCAGAAGTTAAATATCCTTCCATTTATCTCTTTTATGACATAGGACTAGGGTAGCCAGGTGTCCCGTATTGGCCGAGAAAATCCCGGCATTGGAATAGCTGTCCCGTATCCCGGATGAGTACTAAATTGTCCTGGAAATTTAGAGCAAACTATTTAACTAACTAATTCCTGGGTTTTTGGGTTCGAAAGTCTCTCAGAAGAGCAAAAAAAAAAAAACAAACGAAGCACGCTGGTATTTTGAAAAAATCAGTAATTCCTGGGTTTTTGGATTCGAAAGTCAACAAATTGGACAAATGTCCCGGATTGACTTGCAAGAAATCTGGTAACCCTACTTAGGACTCTTATTATGATTGATCTTTTATTTTAAAATACATATTATTTGTTTTATTCTACTTGTTTATGTTATTTTTTGCTTGATTTTATTTTACCATGCACGAGTAAAAATTATTAAATGATAATAATTTGAAAATTTGTAGCACATTTGTTGAATTGGTCTGCTCAGCTTTTGAATTATCTGCGCAGATAACCGTTAGTCTTAGAGGGAACGTTACTATTACTCGGTACGAATAATATGAAATTTACAGAAATAGGTTGGTATACAGAAACAGAAGTGTTTCTACGAGAACTGCTTGTTAGTCAGTTGCTCAACCTCTCTTTTTCCAAAGAGAGTAGGGATAGAAGGATAGGGTTAGGGCAGGATTAGTGATAAGCTAATCGCTCTCGATACGCCCCGTTCATAGGATAGGATGGGTGAGGGGGGAATTCAAGACATCACATACATCCGTGCCTTTGAACAGAAATTCATTAATCAATTGAAAAATCAATTTATAAAACTGTCTGTACCGGGATTTGAACCCAGGCCCTCCGTAGCCGAAGCCAACAACATTGACCACTCGATCAAACAGGCGTTGGGGTCCATATGCTTAACATTGGAAGCGGACATTGTTTTAAAAAAAAAATACAGAAACAGGTCAGGTTCCCGCTACGACCGTCTGAATAGAAAGATGTGTAAAGTACATTGTAGATTTCTGGAATTCGTATTAAAGTTTTTCAAATACCAGTTTTGCACCCTTGTTATGTACAGTAAGTAACTATTGTTAAAAAAATTATCACAAAATATTCAAATTTTTTAAATCTTGTTTTAGATCATTTAGGGTCATTTCGTGGTTATTTTGACATGCTTAGCATAAAAATCGAATGAGTATACTTATCAATGGGAGCACCCAGTTTGCGTACAGACAATCAAACCTCAAGGCGCGACTCTGCCCTTACCAAAAGTGGATATCAATAGGATTTACAAGATATGTAAAATAACGAATTTACCTTGAGAGATTTAAAGCGGGTTCTCTTAAGCACGGCTGCAACAGGTGACAAAATTCATTCCTCCAGTAGCGATGATACAGTCTGAAATATTAAGAAACGCAACTTAAAAAGATCGGCACGATAGGAGCTAACTTAATGAATTATTTCGGCGAAAAACTTCACAATGTGAGCTAAAACCAACACCATGATTTAAAATCTGGTTATCTTAAAGAACGACGTCGTGAAGCATTTGATTGTTTATCGAAATTGGCCTTCGTGTCACTGCCGCTAACAGACATGAAAAACAGAAATCGCTTGTGAATTATTTTTCGAATTAATTATACAAATCTAAGAAACGTTATGATCTCTGATTACTGTCAGAATAAATGAAAAAAACAAATTTATATACAATCGTATCTTAACTAAGATGTATATGAAGTTACACATAGCTTGCAATATCACCGAATATTACCAATTTCGCGGCGAAATCGGTAATATTGGAAGCTATGTGTAATTACTTATATATCTTAGTTAACACGTTCACTGCGGAGTTTCTTTATCTATCCATATTACGAGTTGCTCCGATGTTCTAATTAATTGTTTTATAAGTTAGCTCTTACCGACACGAAGGCCAATTTCGATTATTGTCAAATGCTTCACGACGTCATGCTTTAAGATAACCTAAAATCTATTTTTGTAGACTTGATAATCACACAATTTTATGAAGATCACTGATAAATTATTCGAACTACGAAAAACATTTAGCCATGAAAACTTCACTATCGTTTATGAAATGTTCTGAGCTTCGTTCCTTTATCCACAACTCGAGGTCAAGGTAGTTGGCATGTGCAAGAAAAAACACATTTACTCATATATATAGTACTTTTTCAACATTTTTTAAAATATTATCTGGACCGATTTCGCAGCGAAATCAGTTGACAGTATTTTTAAAAAAAGTGTCGAATAAGTACTGCCATAGCAGTTTTAAGTTCCAAGCAGTGTCGTAGAAAAACCAGCAAAAAAAAAGACCGGGCCGTTAAATCCCAGCCGCTCCTAACAAATTGTATGACGGTTATACGTAGATCAACTCTAAATTCCAATTTATGAGCTTATTTTTCGTTGAATATAACATGTATGTTTGAAAGATTTCTTGTATGGATATTCTGTGATTCTTTGGTGTTATTAACCTCTTCACCGCGGCTGGCTGCTATAGCAGCCCAAGCTGACATGCCTCATACGCGTATGGCTGCCATAGCAGCCATGAGCGTGCACGGGAATTTGAGTCTTAATATCTCAGCTATTATAGGTGTTTTAGAGCTCAAATCACTTGAATATGCTACTGAATATTGTATATTACCAACGCCATCTATTAGATTCACAAGAAAAAATAACCATACCAGCTAAAATATTAATTCCGTGAACACCTACGAAATTACCAATAATACGCCCACAATATGGCGGCGCTTGTCGATGTATTTTTTTTTGTATTAACCATGCGCCGATGCATAATATTTATAAGTATATATTTTTCTAGTTGATTTTTTTTTAAATTGAAAACTATTTATCCGAACTAAATAATGTAATTAATAGTTGTACATTAATTATTAATTGTAGTTGTTTAACCGATTTCGATAAAATACTTTTATTGCTATGAAAAATAGATTCCAGCAGTTAAAAATACTTCATGTAGATTGCAATTTTTTTTTTGATAAATCGTCAAATACTAAATCAATATTTTTTTCAAATACGTCATTTGAAGATATTTACAAACATCTAGCTACTTATATAATATTTGAAAGGAATTCGTGTATTTTTTATGTAATATTGGTGTAAACGAGAACACATGTGGGATAATTTGCAGCCCGTGTTCGGCATATTTGATAAACAAAGGATTTCAATTTTTGACACAAATCTGTCCCATATAGAATGATGTTTATTAGGGTATTCATAAACATATTTCGGAGTATTTTTCAACCACTGTTAACTAGAAATCATTTTAGCCCAAAATGTCAACAAAGATGTCTTTTGAAACAAAAAAATGCATTTATCTTATTTATGTATGTGTCCTTGTGGACAGGTTTGGAATTAAGATGTTTATCCTATGCGACGTAGAAACCGGAAGTATTCTCGACTTCATAATTTATTGTGGTGATGGCACCGAAATAACAAATAGTAGGCGATTTGGTGTTTCTGGAGCGGTGATAACCACACTTTTAAATGATTACTTCGGCAAAGGCCATACACTCTGGTGTGATAATTATTATAGTAGTCCCGAATTGTTTGATTACTTACATCAACAAACTACCAATGCTTGTGGAACAGTAAGAAGCAACCGAAAATTCATGCCTAAATTTAAGAAACTTAAAAAAGGTGAAATCGAGTCGTACCACAAAGGGCCGTTGATGGCCATCAAATGGCATGATAGAAGAGAAGTCCATATGTTAACAACCATACATTCGGACAATTTAATCCCAACTGGGAAAATTAACAGAGTCACGGGCCAGCCTGTGATGAAACCCCAAGCAGCTGTGGAATATAATAAAAATATGGGTACCGTTGACAAAAGCGATATGATGCTAAGCAGCCTTTCATGTATGCGGAAGTCCCTAAAATGGTACAAGAAAGTAGGGCTTCATATAATCGATCTATTTTTGTTAAATAGTTATTATTTATATAAACTTGTAACTGACAAAAAAATTGGAATTGCCGAATTTCAGCTGATTGTTATTCGACAACTTATTAACAAATTTTCAGTAGAAAGGTCGGTTGCGTCATCATCCACTCTTGCACAGAGTTCCAGTACATCACTGAAAAGTGAAATATTAAAACATATGCCCCGGAAAATTCCTCTGACGAGTGATTCCTCAAAGCGAACAGCTATTTATCGAAGATGTAAACTGTGTTACGAGTCAGAAAAAAAAAATTGACTAAAATAATGTGTGACATGCGAAGTAGCTTTGTGCGAGGATCCGTGTTTTTATAACTATCACAAAAACATAAACTATTAATTCAGAGTGACTTTTATTCGTTTATATGTAAGCCCTTATTATAATTTTAGTGTAGTGTAAATATATGTACGTTTATACTTTCAAATAATGTGAGTAAACATGAACATTTTACGAGATTTTTGTCAGTGCAGCAGATTTCCGTTATGAAAAAAAACTACTGTGGCAACAGCTGATCGAAGTCTCTTTTCATGGTAAAATCTTATTTTTTTATTACAATTATTTGTTGCATGAAAATTATTTATGTATTCACCATTTTATATTTACTTGAATGAATATCATTACGTATCACTACGTCCAAAAACATGTTTGACGGTAAATAAAAAGGTTATCGCGTTTGTAAGTGAGCGAGTGCAAGTAAAAATATTACGTTCCGGTAAATATTATTTTACGCGCAGTGACGGCGCAGTGTTCCCTGTTTCCCGTAAGCAATGGCGGCGATTTGATACATTTGTATGAAGAATGATTATTCGAACATTAGACCGAAACTATAGTAAATATTATGTTTTTCATAATTTAAAAAAATACTATAGATGCCAATAAACATATCTAGATACTTATAAAAATATTTCAATCTATATTTATGGTCGAAAATCGTATCAACAAACTCGCCAAAAAGGTGCCGCGTATGGACGTTGTTCTATATATTCTTAGCCGCGGTCAAAGGGTTAATTTACAATTTACGATACATCGGAAGGGTCATATATGCAAATTAAGTAATGATTGTAAGAAATATAGCGAATGGCAAGAAATGCGATGTGTGGTAAAACAAATAAAATTTAACTTCCCACTATTAAATATCAGTTATATAAAATATTGATTATAAATAACATAAAACAACAGTAACGAGCGGAATCCATATTATATACGATTTTGACGCCTATTGTGATATTATGAAACAAATGCTGCGTCTTATCATATAATAATGGCAATATACCAAGTAAATGATGATTTAATCAATAATAATATTTAAAAAATAATGAAGTGAAATGTGCTACCCTAGTTTGACTTACTGATTTTTGATTACTGATATGACTTGAGAAATCCTATGGAAAGATTGAGTAACGAACCAGTATGCACAAATAAATTTTGAGATTAATTATTAATTGATTAAAATCCCAATGACGTTGATTTTTTTAATGAACTATCCAACCTCTTATTCTGTATTGAAATATTGTAAAAACAATAATTTTAATAAAATGATTTGCCTTCTTTGTTTGCTTTTGTTCTCCGAGATTTTTCTTCAAAAACCTTAGAAAATGTGATTTATTATGTAATTGAAAAGATATATAATTACAATATAAATATGTATTTCCTACAATATATCAGAAACAAATGGCTTCATAATGATCTGATATTACTTTGAAAATTATGACACCAGCCCGCTTATCTGAAAAAAGTACCAATTTTCAGCTCCATAGCATGGCTTACACTATAGGGGGCTTTGGTACTGCATATTTGAGCACATTGCATTTATTTCCAAAATGCACAGCAGTACTCCAGTGTTTATTTTTTTCACCTGGCAAGAATTTGTTACGGAGATGTGGATAAAGAAGCGAAGGTCAGAACATTTCATGTACGATGGCGAAGTTTTCATACTAAAATCTTTTTCGTATTTTGCATAATTTATCAGTGATCTTCATATTAATGTGTGATAATGCGATTATCAAATCCGCAAAAAAGATTCTAAGTCATGGCGTTGTTTTTAGCTTAGATTGTGAAATTTTTCACTGACATAATCCATGACACGCAATAAAATAAATTTACCAAAACATTAATATTAAATCTAAATAAATACAGTGGAACCTCTCATAATGAGTAATTCCCATAACGACAAAATCAGATTTTGAAAAAAATGCTCCCTTAACGAGACATTTCACATAACGAGTGACGCAGATTTTTGGAAAGATCACTTTCACATCGCTGCTAGTCTCAAGATGGTTGGCAAGGCGTGGGAAGGGGTTATCAATAGAACCCTCACTTCAGCTTGGAAGCTTTGCCAAGGAGCGTTGTTGAATGTGATGTTGAGGGGTTTTAAACAGTACCTGTGGAGTCCACAGTCAACGAGGTTGTATCTTTGGCCAATACCGTGGGACTGGAGGTGGATAACAACGATATTGATGAGCTTATGAAAGAGTGCAGTCAATAGCTGACCACTGAAAAGCCTATGGAGTTGTATTGTTTTTCACAGCAAGAACTTATGAAGGAGAGATTGTTAGTGGAGGACAAGAGAGTAGCAGAGCAACTAACTTCTGGCGCAATAAGAGGAAAGCTGAAAGCATGTGAAACTGTTGCATCGTACATTGATGTGGCTATGCGTTTTATTCAATGATAATGCTTTCACATTTTCACCAAATTTGAAAGTCAGAAAAACAAATGTCTGCTAGTAAAAAAGAATTAATTATTTGTCATAAATAGGAACGCATTATTGTATTTTACATTGTTTTATTTGGGAAAATTTGTTTCGCTTAACGAGTGTTTCACATAACGAGTAAGATTCTGGAACGAATTAAACTCGTAATGAGAGGTTCCACTGTATATCTAATATTTATGAACATGCGGCTTATGAAATTCAAAATGGCGTGCTTAAGATTTCAGGGTCGTGAGCATTTTGTCCACGCTTCATTAAATGGAAATCATTTAGAATTATACAGGTGTTCTGTCGTAGTAAGACACCTATTATAATAATTAATTTACAAATGATAACAAGCCAAAATAATGGCAGGTAACAAAATCTATTATTGCTGAACCAAGATGGCCGACATGACGCTACATCTCCCGCGGTAAGCTCGGGGAATGAAGGGCTGAAACCGGATGTGACCTGCTACAAAATGGCCGTTTGAAACCGTCAACGCATTTGACCAACCTTGAAACCACGACCGGGTCTGTATTGGCACGTGCTCGACCGTGGAAACAAACTCGATATGTGAACTGTAATAATTGCCCAATACGATGACCGAAGGCAGTATCTGTTAGTATTCAAGATTTTGTTCAGTTAATTAATAACGAAGTATGAAAGGTTTCTACAAAATATGATAATCATCGATTTATTGAACGGTATAAAACGAACACTCACCTTGGATGATGGTAGATCTCGGCGCCGAAAAGAATAACCACATTGCTTCTAACAAAAAGATTTAACTTGCAAACAACTTGTAACGGGTGATGAGTCACCAAACGCGAGAGGTCTTCGTGGAGTGACTCTCTGCCAGGAGGGACGCATCTTGAATGCGCAACGCTGTTACCAACGCTTCAAAGGAATGTGTGCATTCCCCCCACCATAATCCCTCAGTTATAACAATGCTTGCAAACCGTCTGGCCTGATAAAGGGGAGACCAAACAGTTCAGGGACCGGTATTGTAAGGATTATATCCCAATCTTTATTTTGTAATTTATAGCATAAGAACTAGAATCAATTTTTAGTTTAAGCCTTATTAAAGAGGCGAATCACGTGCTACAATTTGTAACACAAAAAGTTTAATAAAAAAGTTATCGAAATTAAATCTTATATTACATATTTCGCTACACACCATCGATATACGACGCATTTTAATATCAAAAAAGCAATGTTCACTTAAATATTCCTTAGACTTGTGCTGGCGAGATGAAAAATAAATAATTACCAGTGGCGGTTCCTGACCTGAAATCTTGGGTGGGCTAGAGAAAAGCATAGCATTGTATACTATTTACGAAATTTTGCATGCTTCCACTTCATCTTATACATTAATCTACAAGCAAATTAACAAATACTACGACACTACTGCAAAGCATAAATTACTATATAATACAATCAATGCTAATGTAAGTAAGAAATAATAATATGTGACCTTAAATTTGTCTCTTTCAAAGTGAAATAACAAGTAAAAAAAGCAATACAGAACTGTCACTGAGATTCGATACCTATCACTTTCATAAAATACAAAGATATTGGTATGTTTGTATGGGCCATGGACTAATTTCAATTTAGCCCCTGATGAATGACAGAAGCCAGTAAATTTGAAATACAGTCCTGTGTGTTTGATGACGTTTCCGTACATACAAATACAAACAAAATCGAATCGTGCTAGATTGCGTTCCAGTGTAAAGAAATATTGTCTATGGTTACGGGCTGGAAGCCGTTAGCCCCTGACCAATAGCATGTTCATAGGTGTTGCCAGACTGAAGTCACGTTGAATGTTCTCTATGAATTATTTATAGGCTTATTGTTTTTTTTTATGCCGGCTCAGCTTAAAATTGTAATAAAAAACAATCGAGAATATTATTGTAGGTAGACATGCCATTGTCTTATATTGATAGAGGAAAATTTAAACAAAGATATTATATTCATTTGGGGAAGGTTAGTGACGCTTATAAATGTATTTATTTTGTTCAGCGGCCGAATTGCTGTTCATTTTTATTCAGCCATCTAAAGTTTTGGGTGAAAAATGCAGGTCGGGCTTAGCCCACCTAGCCCAGTACCTAGAACCGCCACTGATAATTACATGATTATCTATTTCAATGAAAATTTGCTTAGATTTTTTGCACTGAAATCAAAGAGCGACAACTATTTGTGGATCGGTATAAATTGTCCGTACCCTCGTGTCTAGCCAATTGCTTTGATTGTCTTTCATATCACTTAACTTCTGAAGAAGCTCGTAATAAAATTTCGTTAAAGAACGAAATTTATAGAAAAGATTTTTTGAAATTGAACCGCGACCCGTAGCTTACAGCTTCTGGTTTTATATCGGCCGCGTATATACACCACTAACACAAACACATCTCTCATCGCTATGGGAAAACTTTTTATAACATAGCTAAGTCGAATGAAACGGCGAATTCTCCGCTATCTCTGTCTGACTAAGGACACTTAATACTGAGCAGAACGGGTTGTCCATGGCTTTGTTGCTATCTAAGGAAGTATATTACATACACATATTAATGCACTGAATACATATTGATATGTATAATAAAAACCATCGTCTCCAAACATTGTGTAAGAACGGCATCCTCTTTTTAATAACTGATTGAACACAAATACATAATGGCATTCGTCTGAAATAACCACAGTTGGTGAATTAATTATACTGTCGGCTGTCGCTATAGAATACTTCGCATACAGGAAATGTTACCAGGGCTGTGGAGTCGCGTGAAAAAAAGACTACTCCGACTTCGACTCTAGCTTCAAAATAATTGACGACACCGACTCCGGCTCCAGCTTTAAAATAATTTACGACTCCGAGGAATTTTTTCAATAATTTCATTTTTACTTATATATATCGACTGTGGAAAGGAAAAAGGACGTAACCCACACATATCAAATTTTACAGGAGGCGCTAAAAACGTGTTTTGATGATTTTGTGACATATGTAAATTATGAATTATACACAACCTTGAAGTGCACGGATACTTCTAAACTGGTGTTTAATTGACATAACCTAATATTAATGAAAGAAATTGTATCGGAAAAAACTTTATTTCAGTGTTTTTTCTTGGTTTTAATTTTTTACAATGTAATCTTTTTCAAACTTAAAAGCTAAATTTAGATATTTATTCGGCATTTTCCGCTTCCATCCTTTTCATAGAATGTGTGTCAAGTTGAGTACATTGTGATTATCGAAAAAAAGCTGTTTTGGAAAATTGAGGGTTACGTCCTTTTTCCGTTCCACAGTCGATATGTATACCACCAGATCATCTTTAGTCAGCCAAGCATGAAAACTTTTGACTGTTTTGTTTAAATACACATCATTAAATATATATTTTTTAAGAAATCGTGCCGCTCATTTTTCACGACTCCGACTCCGGCCAAAATACCGTGACTCCGACTCCGACTCCACAGCCCTGAATATTACAAAAAAAGTTCTAAGAGAAAAATAAAGTAGTAAACCTTCCTGGTGAACACCCTGTCATAAAAAACTATTTTTGCTCTTCACCAAAATTATATTAAAATTATAATCATGAGGAAGCTGTTACATCTTATTGGCATATATACGGTGTCGTAAATCTCTCTGAAGTCTTGGTCTAATGGAAAAAGCTTTGGTGGCAGTTGAATTTTAAATTTTAAAAAAAAGCAAATCTTTATGCATAATTTTCTACAAAGTTGTTGTCGAATTCCAATTTCTTTAGTACGGTGTCGAATTGTGGTTGATGGATTGTTTTGGACATTTTTTTGGACAGCAGCAATGTTTTCAGATGATCTTCTCGTACGTTGTGGCTAGGGTTTATACAAAAACCGACTTTTGAAAAAACCGGTTGTGGAATTTCAATATTGTTCGAAAGCCGGTTTTATCTGGTTTTCGACGTTTTACAAAAAAATGCATAATTCAATTAAAATAGCGAAAAAAAGTTCAATTTTTTATGTTGTTTATTTATATACATAATAATGTACAAAAAGAAATTATTTGGTGTTAATCTTCAGAAAATATGATTAAAGAACACAAAGCGTCCACTGATCGTTTTGTAACAAAATTTCCTGATATCGAAAATACTCTTTCGCTGGGTAATCATGTGAGGCATATGGTCTTAAGCCATCAAATAAAATATTCAAATTTTCTGTCCTTTTGTTTATAGACTAGTTTATGGAAAATTCGGCACAACCGGTTACGAAGTTGAAAAACCGGTTTTCGAATGTCACAAATTTAGCCAAAAAACCGGTTTCTATAACCGGTTTTTGAGAACCGACAAGCCCTAGTTGTGGCCCAGGCTTGTGTTCATCTGATACAGAGAATCATTCTTCAAAATATTTCAAATCAAGGTTTTTGATGGTACGTTATTTCTACCCAAAATACACATATCCCTCGATTTACACGGTAGATAGGTTCCTGAGAAAAACGTGCACATCGAAATTGTATATTTTTTAATGTAAAACCGTGTAAATCGTACACAAAAAACGCATAATTTGAGTGTTTTCTAAAATACATAAAAAACAAAATTATTAAAAATATAAACATATGTATTCTTTTATCAATTAAATACAGTCAAAGCTTATAGAGTAACAAAAATATAAAATCCAAAAGATTCATTAAAAAAATATTGCAACGGTTGTTGGAGTTTTTATCATTCATCACTATCACAAATCACTGTGACTTGACTTGATGACTTGCTGTGAAAGTTTGCTTCTTTTCAGATGAAGAAGAGGATGGTATCTTCTATTTAATTTCTTCATAAATCCGCAATGCTTTATTTGTAATAGGATTGGTATCAATTGGCATCCGTTTTTGAGTTTGGTCCTCTATCCAAATCATTAATGCCTTCTCCATGTTTTCCATTGCAATATCTCTGATATATGAAGTTGTGCTCGCACTCGTAGTGCCAGCTGCTACACTCTTTCTAATTGAGTTTTCATTTGTTCTAATGGTTCTTATTGTAGCTTCATTCATGCTATATAATCTTGCAACATCTATTACTCATTCTCCGTTTTGTAAAAGATCCAATATTTTTATTTTTTTGCTATAGAAATAACTTTTCTTTTTACTTCTTTCGACATAATAAGGCTACAAATATTATTCAAGGTATAAAACACGTAATTAAAAATGATGTACTCGTTTTTTACTTACGAATATGAAGAATTAAAATTTTCAAGTTAACTTTTTTAAACCGTGTAAAAGCGAAAACGTGTAAAAAAAGTATCGTGTAAATCGAGGGATAGGTGTATCACATAATTTCCAAATCATCACAATAATTGATGATTGACTTTGATAAAACGTTTTATGATTAAAACACATTGGATTGACGAATACTTTTCCACGTCTATAGGTACTTTAGGACTGTTAAATTCATGTGATTAGCAAATTAAAAAGCAAACTAATAAACCCTCTCGGCAAAGACCCTGTACCAGATATATATATACGAACATTAATATATATTTCTATATAAAAAAAAAACCAGCTGTCTCAAATTCTAAAATTACCTGGCCACGGTTGAAAATACAAACTGTAAAAAAGGGGTTCCTAATGCACATGCGCCCATGAAGCTATTGTCATGCGTCTGTTATAATGTGTTAAGCAACTGAGAAAAAACCACATTTAATGTAAAAAAAATATACATTTTATTTATTTAAATTATAAATATGTATTAAATATTGGTTAACGAAAAGTTGAATTCCACACTATGTAGTAATTAATTTCAGTAGCGGATTACTCTATAAGCAAATGAGGTGCGTGGTTGGGGCCCTCGAATCCTAAAAAATAGCTTTTTTTAATTATTAATTAATATGACCCATATAGTTTCTGTTCAGATTTTATATATTTTTCATTATTTTACTTGGATTTTTCTGACGTTTTTATGTTATCCAAAAAACAAGGCCTCAACATTTTATTGCGTCCTCATGTACTTCGTCCGCCGCTGATCAAGTTATAATATAATAAATGTCACATATTTTACTTATATATATTATTTTAAAAATTCGGAATGCGCCCGACACGATTATCGTTAACCTAAATTGCGCCCACTACTGCTATATGATTAAGAAGCTCTGCTATAAACTATCTAAATCAAGGGTGTTAATTTCGTTTGGCGGGCCAGAAAAAATATTACTGGGCTTAGGTGGGCCACACAACAAAAGCAAAGAACTTATTTTAAATATTTAAATATTTTATGATTTCCATGTCTACTGGTAATTTTCCCGACGTGTATCACTGTTGATTGGTTGGATTTAAATCATGCAGCCAGCTGCTACACTTAATAATTATATTTTAAACCATGTCCGCTCCCAATGTGGAGCATATGGACTCCTAATGGAGTTTATCTCAACAGAAGTGTTTCTACGAGAACTGCTTGTTACTCAGTTGCTCAACCTCTCTTTTTCCAAAGAGAGTAGGGATAGAAGGATTGGGTTAGGACAGGATTAGTGGTAAGCTAATCGCTGTCGATACGCCCCGTTCATAGGATAGGAAAGGTGAAAGGGGGGAATTCAAGACATCACATACATCCATGCCTTTGAACAGAAATTCATAAATCGATTGAAAAATCAATTTATAAAACTGTCCGTACCGGGATTTGAACCCGGGCCCTCTGTAGCCGAAGCCAACACCGCTGACCACTCGACCATACAGGCGACAATATAATTTCAATATCTATAATAATTATATTATAGATATTGAAATAATTTTCAAAATAACGATTCGCAGTGATATGTAGTCCGAAATGCTGTTGTAATTTGCATTGCCAAATTTAAATTCACGAGAATGTTTTTTTATTTTATGAATACCAAATTGCAAAATATAGAAAGCTGAAAGCTTCAATTGGGCTGGATTTTATTTTCAATCGAACCATAGTTTGACAATGCCTGATCTTAATCTCCGTACTAACTGAGCAAATCCATATATGTAGTCATATAAAATGTGTATTCATACTAATGCACGTTTTGTAAAGTGGCCTGTGTTGTTCGTAAATATCCTACTTTAAAGATTGGCGCTTTCACATGCGATTGAGCTATATGTATGCTTTAAAACTAGTGTGAAACGCAAAACAATGAGTGGAATAAATAGTTCCGTCAAGTTTATATTTCGCACACCACACAGTGTGCTTTAAAACAATAAAATACTCATTGAGCACATGTTAAAGAATTGTTTTTTTAGATTTAAACTATACAAACCACCCGATCGAATCTGAAAGAGTCGGGCTATATAGTCGGCTAATGCGAGTGTGTGCGTTACACAAAGCGTGCACATTGACAAAAAATGATGTCATATACCTAATGCCTTTATTATTTCCATTTGAAACTTGCTTAGCAACCAAACAATGACGCTTGCTTTACTTGGTATGTAGTGACGTCAGTATGCTACACAAAAGGCGGCAGTTCGCAACCCGAGTACTAAAAGGTTCTATGTGAATATTTTTGATGAAACAAAAGTAACAATGATGCAGTCTTTCAAGTACCATTATCTGTATACATTGCTACTTTTGTTTCGTCATTTTTTTCACATAAAACGTTGTAGTACTTGGGTTGCGAGTTAGCAACAACCGCAGACTTTCAAATGAAGACGCCAAAGTTTACGAAGTAGGTTGAAATCTTGCGCCAAAAAAACGAATCAATTTAGATCAGCGTTTCTCAACCGGGGGCCATGTGGCCCCCTTGGGGGCCACAGCATACTCGAAGGGGGCCACAGAAGAAAATATCAGTTTTGGGGAGCCACAGCAGACTTTAGGGGGGCCACGGCCATTCAAAATATAATGAACTAAAATTTATATTAAAATCAAATATATTGCACCAGAAATAACGTATTTATACATACTTTTTACTATTTTTTCAATGATATTTAAGGATACCATAAAAACCGAATCCAAAAGTAAGTGTCGACAATATTGTATTGACAATCTTGTCCACGGATTTCTTTCATCACCACATGATATTATGAAACTTGTGTGCGTTAAATATGTTTTACTTCACTAATGCTACTATCCATTTTACAAAAAACACATAGACATGAAAGAAAAGCCATTTTAATAATTCAAAAAGCTTTAAGGAGTTTCCGCAGCAAAAAAATAGGATTTATAGTATTCAGTGAAAAATTAGACACTGGTTTAATTAATAGTTTCTAACGAAATTTCCAAATTAATTGCAAAAGCTAGAAAAACGAATTATATTTCCAAATCTGTGATTTTGAAATTTCAGAGTGAAAATGCAATTATTCAGGTGATTCTTTTGAGCAATTCCGTTCAGTATCAAGACGTATGTATGAGATAGCAGATGATAAAAAAAACAACCAATTGAACATTTTGTCTTGCAAATTGACTAACCTAAAACGATGTGTCAGATTTTTTATGACGAAAAAATTAGTTAAGATAATGTAATGCTCTTTGACAAAAATCTTAAGACTCTCAAGGTGTAACGATTGAACAAGTAATTAAGATTTTTTATAAATAAAAGATATAACGTTTCAATTGTTGAAAGTATTGAAGTTTTACTTTGATAAATAATCATGTACTATTTTTTTTGAATTCCCTGCGCGATTCATCGTCAACATTAGGTTGTAAAAAATGGGACCTTTGTGTAAAACCCTTAATATTGTAATAAACAATAAATTTCATAAAATCCTCGGTGCAAATACCAAAACGCAATACTAAAGACCAAAACTGATCATTGGCAAAGCTTTGTCTCTTCGCTTAGCGGCTAGTGTCCTTAGGGTCCTCCATGGGGTTGCAAATTCAAGTACTGCCCCGGCGGTAGGACCCCTTCCTACACCACTGCATATCATGCCAAAACTTCTTGCGTAGCAGGTATTCAGTAATTGAAGCCTAGCACCCAATCCATGGGAGTGGCTGGTAAAGTACGTAATCCAAGGTTTGTAACCTTATTCTCTTACAGAAAATTATTCTTACCGAATAATACAGTGCATTGATAGTCTTTACATTAAAGTTTAAGGCGCAACAGCTATGCTACATAATGGGTGTCAAGTCCCATGTGAGAAGAATTCTTTGACTGCCTCCTTCTCGACCAGACGTTTCATTCTTAAAGCCCTGTGGTGCACAGTTTTGCTACAGTCGCTGCTATGCGAATTTGGTAAAATTGATGGGAAATAATTCTAAGGACAGGCAATCTTATAAATTCTTTCAAAATTTAAAAATGCGAATGGAAACCAACGTTTCGACTCCAAATTTTCGAATAGGCCAATTTATAACTAGCCATGATCACTTCACTGGCAAGCTCTTCCAGGTCAGGTGATTAGTAAATAGCTTCAGGATGCTACACGCATTTTTTAAAAATGTCCAAACATGAACAACGAACGGGAAGAACTGCATAAGCTTTTACGACCACAGTCGCATCGGGTGGTCCTGTTGGTCATGCCAACTTAGTTGCATCTAGGGAAAATTAAAAAGCATTCTAAGAGTTCACGGCGTCTTATGAAAAATGAATTGAATTCATTTCATAAAAACTCCTTTGATAACGTTATTTTACTTTATTTAGCATTCTGCACCCTGCAGTGCATGCAAACTAGTTTTAAGAAGTTTATGGATTTTTTTTTAACATGAATAACGCTGCAGAATACACCCCCGTATGAATAGTGTGAACCATAGCGGGCTGTGAAGGGTACAACGTGGGGATTTTAAAAAAATGTAATGTTATAAACTATTTTGTAAACATATATTTTTTTTAAAAACAAATTGTATTTTTTAAAAATAAATGTACCTACATTTTTTTTCATTTTTCCGAGTCCCGAGAATTTTATTACGGGGGGTAGGGGGGCCACGGAAAAATCTGAGACTCAAAAGGGGGCCACGGGCTTAAAAAGGTTGAGAAACTATGATTTAGATTACTAAAATTAAACCTCTACTTCAAACTTATGTATGAAAAATATGATATGGACACATACTTTCTAAAATAATAAATGATTTGTTATAAAATAATATCACATGACATTATCCAGTATCGTTTACAAGTCAGTGCATTTCACACAAAAATTCGTAGACAAGCGCATCAATATCAAAACATACTTCACGAAGGCTTAATTAAGGACTACCAGCATAATGCGATTGGGTACGAATGTCGGTACGTTGTAAAATTAATTACCCCAAAGATGGCTGATGTCTGTCCTTGGAACCTAACACAATACGGTGATCGTAAAAACGTTCATGCTAAAATATTTCTAAAGTAAATCGATAATAAAACCCCATTTTTTTCAAAATATCGCCTTAAATAATACAAGATTGGTTTATTTTACAATCCATGATAAATTAGTAAATATTTTAGCTCAAATTAGTAGAATTCAATTACGTTTTCGAAGAAAATTATCCCAAATATCCGTTATTATGGTCACCATTGGAGCTACACAGTTGTCTCAAAAATACGTTTGACTTTTTGTTCAAAACCGTCTTAAATTTGCTGGTAATATGAGTTAATCTGGACCCAGAGTAGTCTATTGGTATTGAGTAAATCTAGTGAGAGTGCAAAGTGTTAACCTTCTCACCGCGTATGACCGCTTTGCATGTCCTAGTGAACATGCCCTCAGCGCGCATGACACGTATAGATGTCATGGAAATTTAAAACCCTATATAAGAGCTATCTATTGTGTTCAAATTGTATAACTTGGTTGAAAATATTATTAAATGTATATTTTACCAAATTCAATAGATGACATTAGTCAAAAAAGATTCAATATAGGCTAAAATAATTTATTTCTGAAACACGCCGTGAACAAACGTCACCAATGCAAGATGGCCGCCGTTGATTCATGGCGTTTCTCGTAAGAACTGTGCGCCACGTATTTACAATATATGCATATATCATTATATTATTTGGGATAATGTAAATAAGCGATTGAGTGCCAGTGAAATTGAAATTGTTCCGAGAATTAAATATTATGTGCATGGTATGGTGGTGGCGCAGTGTTCTCGGTCGCGCGTGGCGGTATTTTGCAATATGGCGACGTCACGCCACAATTGTATGAAGAATGATTATTGTTGAATTAAACCGAAAATGCAAAAAGTATATTGTATTTTGTTATTGAAAAAGTTACTTTGGGTGGCAAATAACTTATTTGATTAGTTGAAAAAATATTACAACCTATATTTATAGTCGATAACGCAATAACAAAATCCGCAAAAAAGTAGCCGCGTACATGGCATGCTCGCTAAATTTGATGACGCGGGCAAAGGGTTAACAACTTATTACGTATTATGAGAGCCGTTTTAACCCGTTTCACAAGAATACCCCTTAAGTGCATCAGTCTTAGGTTAAGTTTTGACGATGAGCGTTGAACGCATTTTCATTTTCAAAATTCGTTACATAGAAGAAATATATTGTATTTTATTATTGAAAAGGTTACTTTGAGTGGCAATTAACATATTTGATTAGTTGAAAAAATATTACAACCTATATTTATAGTCGACAACGCAATAACAAAATCCGCAAAAAAGTAGCCGCGTACATGGCATGCTCGCTAAATTTGTGACGCGGGCAAAGGGTTAATCAATGTTTTTTTTTTAATTTGAAGTTATATTATATGAAGACATACATAATAACATTACAATTGCTGTGATTTTAATGTGAGAAGAATATCCACTATTTTAATAATAAAGAAAATTATTTAAATATGAAAAGAGGTGCGATATTTTTTTGGATGTTTGGAGCCAACGGTATATAAAATGCTTTTATCTACGACATTTATATTTTATATAAACAGAGAAGAAGTGGGGTCTGGGCGGTCCTTCGGCAATCTAGGTGTGTCTGTCTGAGAGCAATACAAATATATACATAAAAAATATACTGGTTTGAGGTTATAAATTTTACATTCAGTTTCCCACAAATAATTGTAAGCATCAAATATCATTTTTTTTGTTTTCTATTCTGCATTTAAGTACGTAATCGGTTTGAATGCCGATGCTTTCGACACTTCCAAAAAGTTAATAATTAAAAAAGAAACGCTCATTTTTCATTCAGTTTACTGACCTCATACTAATTACCAGAGCTGTGGAATCGGAGTCGTGAAATAAGAGCGGCTCGATTTTTTTTGTTGAAAAATATATTTAACGATGTGTATTTAAACAAAATAGTCAAAGTGTTAACATTTCATGCTTGACTGACTAAAAGCTATCTGATGGTATACATATATACAAGGCCGGCGCCACCATACAGGCGAAATAGGCAACCGCTTAGGGCGCAAACCATCAGGGGGCGCACAAATGGAGTATTTAAACTATTTTTTATATACTCAAATATTAATAAACAATAGAACGTTATATTTTATTTTGGTATTTGTTCGTTGTAATTATGTATCGTATTCTATATATGTATATGATTAAAAAAGGAAAGGTTGAGTAACTGAGTAACAAACGGTTTCTTTTTTTGAGATACCTCCATTAAGAGGCTATATGCTCCACATTGGGATGGGGCATGGATTTATCTTAAAAAATATTTAAAATGGTCCCGAATTATTTTTAATGTAATTTAATTGTCATTATTTCGAAAAAAAACTGACGAATTGTTAAAAAGGGGGCGCGTCAATAACCGTTGCTTAAGGCTCCAAATAACTTTGCACCGGCATTGCATATATATAAGTTAAAATGATATTATTAAAAAAAATCAGAGTCGCTAATTATTTCAAAGCTAGAGTCGGAGTCGTTTTTTTTTTCACGTGACTCCACAACCCTGCTAATTACTAATGCAAACTTTTTGTTTTAGAGCTTATTTATAAAAGAGATTTATTTACAAAAATCTTTATTTTATAAATCTTTGTCTACCGTCCATAGATTATCGGCCAGGGTTTCCCAAACTATGTTCAGCGGAACAATGGTGTTCCGTGAGACCTAAATAGGTGTTACGCAAAAATTTGGAATGGTTATATATGCTGCAACACCAGTGGCGTATGAAGGACATAAGAGGCCCCAGGCGCAATCAATGACATAAAATTTTCAGAATATTCCAATTAAAATAGTAAAAATCTGAACCTTAAGTATATGGATTGTATTATATGAGCTATTTTTGAGACCCCGAAAATTCGGGGGCCCCAAGCGCGCGCCTCATTTGCTTATAGGATAGTCCGCCACTGTGCAACACATCTAAGTTACTTCATTTTCATATTAATAAAAATCAAGTGATGGTAAATCTCCACATACAAGTCACATATCTAGGTACAGGTGAAGATTTTTAACCACTAAGAGCTTTATTTACTCATATTTTGATGTAAAATGTTTTAAAAATAATTAATCATTAACATATATTTTTAGTATTATGAATTATCCGACTTAAAAAATAAGCTGTGTTCCGGTAACATTTCCAGATTTTCAAAGTGTTCCATTGTGCAATAAGTTTGGGACACCTGGATTATCCATACATATCGCCTCTGGGCGACAAATAGCGAAGTTCACTTGTTCTCCGCCTGTCATAGCTATAACGAGTCTGTTAAATTAAATTGATTTATAATATCATCGTTATCGGATCATTTGGAAGTGTTGTATTTTAAAGTATTACTTATTTTATCTTAATTACGGGTAAACAAATCGCAGCAACAGAAGTTTTGTTTTATAATTTATGTAAAATTTGCTAAATCGTTCTTCTAAAATGTCTTTCCGAGACGAAAACAATAACGTAAGTAAATTACTATATTAATTATACAATAGGAATTCTTCAAAGAATCATTCAGCTTTCCTTTTAAACAAGTTTGTGTTTGTAATAATCAGATTTTTTAAATACTTGTATGCTTATGTCAATGTTATAAATGCAATGTCATTGAGGTTAGGTTCTTTTGTATAAATTGTACAAGTCATCACTTAATAATTTATGATAATATTTAAACCTAATCATGCTCACTAAACACTTTATTCTCTTTATATAATTCATATTATATCGTATTTATTAATTATATTTGTAAACCTTATTGTATATATTGATTTCCTTACTATTTTAGTATGTATTTTATTATATTTTCTGTCAAATTAAAATTCAATTTATAATCATATAACTTATCTCTCAAATAAGTTTCGGTTTGTTATAATCAGCACTCTTTATTGGTTTGTTATAATCAGCGCTTTTTATCTGTGTAAATAATATGTTTTATAAACTCAAATACATACGTTGAGGTTAGGTAATTTTTGCCGAAATTGAACAAGTTGTCACTAAATAATGTATGATCATAGTCAAACCTAATTATGATCAATAAAAACTTTATTTTATTTTTATAATGTATATTAAATATATTTATATACGTATAAATTATTACATGCATTACTATTTCATATTATGTAAAATATTTATTTCATATAAATATGATATATTATTATCAATACCAATAATGTTCCTTCATGCATTACAGATTTGCGAGAGAGATAACCAGTATGCCCTAGAAGATGGGGAAAACTTTTCCGAATACGAGCTTTACCTACTGAGAATTATATCTATTCAAATATCAAACACTCCTAATGTTCCGGTTGTCGATGATATCTTTGATGAGTTGGATTTTTGGCGTCGTGAAGACGAAAGAGAGTTGGCAGAGAGACGCCAGTGAGAGAGAGATTGGTTAATTAATCGATTGTGCTGGATTATCAATTTTCAAGAAATAAACATTATCATTTAACATTTCAGATTTCTAAAGCGACGTTTGTCCAGGAATGAAAGGGAAGCCGTACCTTCCAAGAGGAGAAAACTAAATAATGAAAAATCAGGGGAAGAAAGCATGTCAGGGTGAGTAGGGCTTATGAGAATCTCATTTCTTTTATTTCATTGCACGTCCATCCTCTTAGTGCTCCGGTTATCGATGATATCTATGATGAGTTGGCTTTTTGGCGTCGTGAAGACGAAAGAGAGTTGGCAGAGAGACGCCAGTGAGAGAGAGATTGGTTAATTAATCGATTGTGCTGGATTATCAATTTTCAAGAAATAAACATTATCATTTAACATTTCAGATTTCTAAAGCGACGTTTGTCCAGGAATGAAAGGGCAGCTGTACCGTCTAAGAGGAGAAAACTAAATAATGAAAAATCAGGGGAAGAAGGCAAATCAGGGTGAGTAGGGCTTATGTGAATCTCATTTCTTTTATTTCATTGCACATCGATGAACACTATTTTAATCTCTCGATCAACCATTGGGGGTATGTGAAAAAAAATCAGTAATGGCTGACATGCAGGAAAGAATGATTTACAAATATATATAATTAATAAACATTATCTTAATTAATCATAGTCAACGTCAATATGTACAGTCGATGAACAAAATTCTGGCAATCGATATCGTTTTCCTCTGATCTGGCAAAAATTTTTGGAGTACCTCTCAACTGGTTGAGAGAACTTTCTCCTTATATATTTTTATAAAACACAAGTACAGAAATATATTGAATGAAGCTCCAGACTTACGGGTATACTATGTTCCTCGAAACAAACACAAGGATCTCATAAAATATATTTTCTAAGCAGATTTAATTATCAGTAATATAAGTATAACGAAATAGTAGAAAAAAAATATTGAACTTTGAGCATGTTATGAATTGTGGCTATACAAAAAACTTTTTTCTCCCCAAAACTTCTTAACAAAACAGATCCATTGCATTTACCATGTCTTTACATTTCTTACCATGCGAATACTATACAATTACACTAGCAATAACAAATTTCATGAAATACAATCATTGTTATATGGTGGTACAATTTAGTGCTACCAAGTGGTACGCGAGTCAAAAAAGGTCGGGAAACCCTGCTCTATGAGAAATAAATAAAATAAATAAACTGTATCACTGTAGTGTTAACGAGTTATAAGTAAATTTATAGTGATTATTATATCGCTTATATTTTCTTTTCAGTACTTCACAGGAACATTATGATTGATCAGAAGTTGATGAAAAAGCTGAACCGGAGGCTAAGAAAAAGAAGACGACAAAAGATATCTAGTTTTGTTTTCTCTTACTTTAATATTTTTTTATTTTATTTTGAAATTTCTTTAGACTTATCCTTTTTTCTCTCTGTTTTTTGATGACTCGATTGATCGTTTCTTTTTCTTTTCTTTGATTATTATTTTACATCGTTGTCGAGAGTGGTGTACAATGATTATTAGTCAAGATTATGAATAATATTATAAGTTAATTTCCTATTCCGTTGAAATATTGAAGCACTTGTGATACATATCGTGCAAAGCTATAAGACTGACGCTCAATATGAGCGAGCCCAGGAAGACTGAGAGCTCAAAAGATTTCTTATATATAAACCAGGCGTAGGTATAGATAGTCTTAATTTTACAGTTCCAGTTTATATTAAATAATAAGAGTTTGCTTTTTTGAAAGATTTAATTGTCGATAATTGCAGACATTTCTGCATACCGAATGAAATACTCAATGCTGGCCACAAAGCGGTCACGGCACATATGAAACATGTGATATCATTATAATTAGCTAATAATTTATAAGCGAATATGCTATTATTTAAATAAATGTGATATCATAATATTGTAGTACCAGTAAAATTGTAAACTTAAATTGCCATAAAACGTACTGAGCTGTGAACCGCGAAAGCGGTCGTGGTATTGTCGATTGTTGTGATTATTAGTTATATTTTGAGATATTTATGAAATTTTTACATTTCCAAGTGTGATATCGTTACCGCTTATTGTCATTTTTTTAGCTTTTAAGGCTTCCATTATGTCAAACTGTTTATCTCTCTTGAGCATATTATTATAGGAATACGTTCAGATGAAGAGCTTTGAACGAGCGTCGAGCAGATAATTGCCGCAGTTCAGGTTGCAAATGATTCGATGCTCATCGTCTGAACTTAACCTAAGACTGATGCACTCATGGGGTATTCTGGTGAAACGGGTTAAAACGGCTCTCTTAATATTTAAGAAGTTGTAAAGATATATTTTTCATGTTATAAATTGTATTTAAATGTTATTTCTATTTAAGGTATTAAGCATATAGCAGAATCTTTTGTGATTCAAATCAGAATCAAGAATCGAAATCGATTAAAATTCAATCAATAAATATATATACACGTAAAAAGGGTAAACGCTCGACTTCTTTTGGGTCTAAGCAAGTATTTTGTATTTTTCATATATAATTCTCTATTGAATCGATCGCGATTTACTGTTGGAAAAGTGTGACGTTGATAGTTTTATTCACAAATGAATAAACTTCAAGTGGCTGAAATTTTTTGATGAGTTTAAAATAATGTTTGATAGAAAATTTAAACAATTCGTTTGTTGACTGCATAATAAAGTTGCTGTGCCTATTTAACCAATTTTAGTTAGGTAAGTTGTTCTCTTTAGAGCTCATTGTGGCGATATCTTATACCATGCAGGTTCCAGCTGCTATAAAAATATTGCAGAAAAATCAAGTTAAACCTTACACTCTATTCCGTAATGAAGTATTAAATTTATTTGCAATATAAAATGTATATTGATAAACCTACAGATGTGTCGTAAGTCCTAATCAAAGTATTTCAAAGATAACAATGCTGAAAATTCATTTGTAAATAATTAAGCACTGTGATCAAAGTAGTAATGAAAATGTTGATTAATGAGAGCGTTGCTTGCTTTCCCATAGATGTATACATGCATAGATCAAGGATATAACATATACCGGGATCCCCGTTAATAGTGGGTTTTCAGTACTACAAAGCTTCTCCGCTCGTACTTACCGATTGTGAAGATGAAAATGTAGAATTCGGAAAATAAATATCAAACACTTGTATTGTAGATTGACTTACTTTTCCAAGAGGAACAACGGCTGGCTGTAAGAATTTATAAATGAATGTAAAAACAATCAGCATTGTATTGAAAAATGTCATAAAATTACTTAAATATGTGTTTTCTTATTTCTCACTTAATAAAAAAAAAACCTTTGAATATTGTGAGTTTAATTTCTTATTCCTGGTCCCCGTTGAAGATAGTGAGCGGCACTGCTAGTCTGTTATGGTAATTCTGGTGTTAATTCCAATCTTGAGTTTAACTGCATAAGATGTCGTTCCTGCACTTTGGAAAGCGTTTCTTCGCTTCAATTGGCAGCATCTTAACGAGGTAACAAAGCGATAACATTTTCTATACTATTAAATTATATCATCATGAAAAAAATATTTGGAACATTTCTATGAAGTATCTGTGATGCAAAGGTCTCTCTGAAAAACTGTCAGTCAGTTTCAATTCATGTAATGTTAAAGTAAGTAAAAAAGGCTGATAACTTATAAACTGTGGAGAAATGAGTAATTCAGTACGTATAAAAGGGATAGGAAAGAGTATTTTCATTAAGCTTAGAGAACACGGCTCATATTTCAATCACTTATGAAAAATACCATATTCCTTGATCAAGGTCACATTATAACTTTGGCAGTCATTGTGAGATAACAAAATGTCTGGCTTGCATATTTGATTCAAATTCATTGGTTGTTCAATGATGTCTTCTTAACTGTGGTCTAGTTGGTTAGAGCTTACTCTACCTATCAGGTGGGTCTGGGCTCGATTTCCGGTAAGGTCAGTATCAAATTGGATTTGGTCAAATTTAATTTGAGATCTAAGACATGGGTGTTTGTGAAGTTAATTCACCTTGAGTTAATCTCATGTAACTTTCAAAAATTCTCATCGAGTATATCTTGCATGATCTTTCAACTTCAAAATATTTTGACGCATTGGCGTAATGTCAAATATTTTTTTTAAAAATTTAAAAATTTAAAACTAAATTAACTGGATAGGTCCTTTTACCAGCACAATGGATCAAAAATGTTTTGTATGTAAGTATACAATGTTTGCACGGTATAATTGTTTATTTTTCCAAGATGACAGCAATATCATCTATATATTGACAATTTTAATAAATATAAATTTGTCTTGTATCATCTGCATTTATGTGTATTTATGATGCAACACACACACATACTCTCCGTTAGCACATATACAGCAAGAGATAATAGATCTTGACTGCACGTGATCTGCAAGACGCAATCTATTCTTACTGTTATATCATCGGTCAGGAACTTTAAGTCAGTATAGATCAGATAATAGTAATTAATTATATTGTATGATTACACAGCACATATATTTATAATAGCTCTGTTCTTCTGCGTACTTCTGCCGTCAGCAAACCATCAGAAGTACGCAGAAGAACAGAGCTATATTCACTTTTCACCACAGTTATATGAAAGTATGTCAAACAATACTCATAAAAACAAACATACTAATAAACTTTAATAGATTTCATGAAAGTGTACTGTGAAAAAAATATAATCGCATTTATTGGATGCTCACTAATCACCTGAAATATGGGTATAATAATTTCAATGACCGCTGCGATGAAAAATCTTTTTTTATTATATTACATGCAATTGACTGCATAAATTTTTCTTGCTAATCTTTCTATATTGATATATATTTTAGTTTTATGTTGTATTAATTGTAGGAAAATATTCATATTTACATACTTTATAAGTCATTGAATTAGATTTGACTTTATTTTGTACAAACAAAAAACTAAATTTTAATTAAAAATATATTCACTCGTCCCGCAAGCTTTGCTGTAAAATAATTCTATGGAGACTGAAGGCACAGATTTAGTGATGGCAGCACATGGGTGTTTTTTAGGTTTGATTAAAAAATGCTTATAAATTTGTTACTGTTATTTATTTGTGTATGCTTTTTCAAAATTATTAATTCAATGTATTGAATATTAACGTAATTCTAGTTATGAAAAAATATTAGTAATTTACTTTTCAACAAATAAACAATATCTGCTTTTAGAGATTCAATTAAGCGGTTACAATTATTTTTCAGATTATCAAATTCCCTCAGTTCGATGACAGTTCTCAGAACTGACAGATCGAGTGCATTCATGCACTGGATAAAACCGGAAGATGCCGAAAGGCGAAACCCGGGTCGTTATCGACAAAAATTATGGAAGTGTACAGAATAAAAATAATTCAAATTTAATATTAAATTTCCATCAAGCACCTTCAGTCGAAATTATAAATTATAAAAAAAAAATCAAATCTGATAATTTATCAACGGCTTATCAAGAAAGTCCTTTGACTGTTAATGATGACGTCCTTGGACAATGGCGGCCTCATTCTGAAAGAAGCTGGCTTGTCATGGGAAAAGGCAAAGTAATTGACGGGTGGCAGGGAATCATGAAGATGTCGAAAAAGGGAAGGAGAAAAAATACCATGTTGCATACGAATCAACCTAATATATAATACTGCCTAAAATATAATAATATAAAATAACTGTAAATTTGATTTTTTAAACAATAAACAATAATACAGTGGAACCTCTCAAAACGAGTTTAATTCGTTCCAAAATCTTACTCTTTATGTGAAATACTCATGCGAAACAATTTTTCCCATATAAAACAATGTAAAATACAATAATACGTTCCATGACTGAAAAAATCGTTTTTGAAATTTTAAAGTTTATTCAAATAAAATTACATACTTATAAATTGTTATGGAGCGTAACAACCTGGAATGCGATTTCGATTAGCAAAAAATGTTAAAAATCGACTAGTTTATTATTTATGACAAATAATTAATTGTTCTTTACTAGCAGACATTTGTTTTTCTGACGCTTTCAAATTTGGTGAAAATGTGACAGCATTATCATTGAATAAATTTGTAAAACGCATAGCCACCTCAATGTACGATGCAATAGTTTCACATGCTTTCAGCTTTTCTCTTATTGCGCCAGAAGTTTGTTGCTCTGCTACTTCATCGTCCTCCACTAACAAACTCTCCTCCATAACTTCTTGCTGTGAAAAACAATGCAACTCCATAAGGCTTTTCAGTGGTCAGCTCTTGACTGTATTCTTTCACAAGCTCATCAATATCGTTGTTATCCACCTCCAGTCCCACGGTATTGACTAAAGATACAATCTCGTTGAATGTAGACTCCACAGGTACTATTTCAAACTCCTCAAAATCACATTCAACAACGCTCTCTGGCCAAAGCTTCTCATAAGCAGAAGTGAGGGTTCTCTTGGTAACCCCTTCCCACGCTTTGTCATTCATCTTGAGGCAAGCAAGGATGTGAAAGTGATCTTTCCAAAACTCTGCGTCACTCATCATGCGAAATATCGCTCGTTAAGAGAGCACATTTTTCACAATCTGTTTTGCTCGTTATGGGAATTATTTGTTACAAGAAATGCTCGTTATGAGAGGTTCCACTGTATATTATAACCACAACCATGATGATTTTAATATATGATATCGACTGAAGTGCTTGTTAGAATTTCAATATAAAATTTGTATCGTTTGAACTTTGTATACTTCGATATGATTAACATATAGAAGTGTACCAAATTTGATTATTGATTTACTTAGTTGTACAAACATTTCAATTGACATTTGATTCGCTATTGTATTAGAGATATTTTCATAAAAGTTGACCAATACCAAAATATTAATCTCTGAAAACAATAAATTGATGAGTGAGTGAGTCATCACAAAAAACTGTAAAATTTATTTAAAATAAAATGCTGTGCTGCAGAAATTGAAATTTGATTTTGAAATCAATTGAATGTAGAGCATTTGATTATTGAGCAATATTACTATTTTGAAATAAATTTTATATAAATACCTATAGAAGCAGTTGACAACCATATAATCTAGTCTTGCATCTGATTTAATTTTTAGACTATCATGTCACACAGTTATTATTTTTGATAGCTTTGGTAGAGATGTACCATTTTAACTTGACTGTGGCAGAACTCAGAACTAAAATTGTCGCCCTAGGACGTGTTGACTATGGCAATGTTAATAATGCGATGGTGGCGCCCTCGCGGGCAGTCAAGTTACGCTGGTACATCTATAGTATCTTTGTGGAAGCTTATTTTTAATTTGAAATTAAAATATAGAAATAACAGAGTATCGATTTCAATTTTCATTAATAGAATACATTGGAATTAGTATAAAAAAACGTTTTATTTTTTAATATAATGCCTTTCCACAATTGGTAGTGAACGCATTAAAACTTATTAAAGTTAATAACTTGACGTTACTGAATGTATAGATCTCGATACTTAAGAATGACGGAGTTCAGCAATTGACATAGAAAGGTATAGAGCCGGCTGGAGTGGAGGAGACTAATTGAGGTGGGTAAAGTTCACACTGGACTGTAGCGTCGGAAAAAAAGAAAATAAGCTATCCCACTGGTGGTTTTACTAGTCATGATAGTCGATGGAATAAAAAAGAGCGAATTTACATTGTTACTATAGAACCTTATCAATATGAAGAACAATCAATCTGATAAGGACTGTGGAACTAAGGAATTGAAATTTCTACTTATTCTAATATTATATACAAATGATGTAGGCAGTGTCAAAATGATTCTTCATTTTTGGTTCGTCATTGATAGATTTCTACTAAAATAAAGTAATTTATATATTAATGATTATTTGTATATAACTTTTGTAAAGGTAATACTGTAAATCTCATAAATTTTCAATTGTCATTCCTACACCTACTTACATTTTGACATTTAAAGATTCTTAATATTATGGCTTCCAAGTCGGACCTCACGGGTTGGAATCCCAGTATGAACAGCAATTTTTCAATCAATTTCTGTTTGAATACATGGATGTTTGTGATGACTAAAAATTCTCCACATGCACCATTTCAATCCTAAAATAACAGGGTGTAGCGAGAGTGATTAGCCAATTACTAGTCCTGTTCTGCCTTATCCTTTCTATCTCTACTACTTGCTCCACATTGGGAGCGGACATGGATAAAAAATAGTAATATTGTAGGTATAACATTTCATCCAAAGGATGAAATATAAAAAGAATAGTTGCAGTATGTATGCTAGGCCATGAAATAAGATATTATATTGTTTCTCAAACCATGACCCTTTTCAACATAGGTCATACGGACTCTTCATGGACCACCTCAAAAGAATTTGTTTTTTTAAGAAGAAGAGGTTGTATTTTTTTAAGTCGCCTATCCATATCTCTCCAGATTTACTGCAACAGGCGATCGCTACAGATAAAAAAAAAACAATGACAGTGATGGGAAAGAGCTAGAAGCTTATCCTTCATGCTTTGCCTCTATGTATAAAATCGTCCATTTCATGATTCAAACCTGTGACTCCTGACGACACTAATCAAATAGCCACAGGACTGACTGGGAAATTTCCAGTCAAATCGACTCTTTACCTTCTAGAGGAATTGGGAAGAATAGTGTGTTAAATTATTTTATACAAGGATCTGCAAGGGATTTACATCCTTGATTGCAAGATGGCATTGAACCAGAAGCCTCAGAGCATTACTACTCAACTAATCGATAATATAATGATATAATAATGAACACAGCTATGGTGACGTGCTGCATTTTTAAAAAGGTTTTTGTTCCCTGTATATGATATATTGAAGTGTTGCCTTACAAATAATAATAATTTATTATAATTAGTTTGAAAGTGCATTTACCTGGTGAAGAGTTATCTCTTGGTTCTTATTTCAAAATAAACATTTAAATCTTTCACGATGGGGAGAAAAAACTGCCAACTGGATAACGATAAGGTACTGCTTTTACTATAAGTTTTTTTATTAAGAAAACATGTTTAATACGTGAAATAATAAAGCCAGTTTCAATTTTTTAGAAATTTAAAAAATCTTTATTTGTAACGGTGTTTTCCAGACCTGTAGCCGAGTGGTCAGCGCCATTAGCTTTAATAACAGTGTTAAAAGATTGATTTTCAATCCCTTTGAGCTGTAAAGCGTAGATGTCTACGATATATATAATTTCCAGCCATCCAACTCTAAAACATACCATATTGAGAGCGATTATCTAACAGTTAGTCTTGTACTCACCGTATCCTTACTAAGACCAATAAAAGAAGTTGAGCTATCAAGTAATAAGCAATTCTTGTAAAAAAAACTTCTGTTAACATAAAATCTATTAGTGGCAGCGTATACACAGCCACCGAACGCAAGTGTATATAGCGTTAGTTGCTGTACAATTTTTAACGGGCTTCAATGAACACTCCGCACCCTAGTGGACACGTTTTTTTCAGGAACTGAAGCATTAGCCGCTAGTGGTAGAGCACAGTAGACTGGGCAGATACGCCGGCATTTCTCTGTCTTTTTTCGAATGTTGAAAATTTACCTCGTGTTTATATTGTGTAGATACTTAACTCATAGCTATTGATAGTTTTTACTGTCGATTTTCATGAACACCCTGCCCTGCCATTCGGGATGTCAGTTAAAATTCTTATTATGATCCAACATAAAATAGTTTCAGATTTTTAAGAAGAAAAATACAACAGAAAAAAAACAGTGAATGTATGTATGTGCCATATATACTTTTATTTTTATAATGTATTTGAATATAAAACTATTGTGATTTATTTATTTATTAAACTGTTTGCATTAGGCCCGATATCGTTGATCAACTGGACTTCTATGAAATTCGCAGTGTTTTCCTCGTCTTTTTAAAAGTTGTAGAAACCCAAGGGATAGTTACAAACAATTCATTGTCGGATGTTTGTCTTTCTTAATTTCTCATACCAATGAACTTAACTAATGGCCAATGCTGATGGTTCGACCAAGTGTTTGAGGCTGTGAGTGCACTGTCTCTTAGGGATCTATTTGGCTCTATTAAAACTAGATATGGATACAATAAAAATGTCAAAATATTTATTCTAACATAATGCATTTCATTTTAATAAGAACGAAATACTATAGAATTTCCTGGTTACAAAATAATATGTTTATTATAATAATATACTATTGGAACAAAAAATAGTGATTTGTTGATGCAGCCGAGTATTGTTTCATTGCACAAAAAAGTTTGACATTTTGTTTGATGTTTTTATAATAACTTTTGCATACTTTTCAATCCCTGGAAGCTGCGACTCACTGGTGAGAAACTGCAGCCCCTGAGCAATTCTCAGAACGAAGTATAGAGGCTACGAATAGCAAAATACTGGTCATTTTCTAAGCACATTGTTCTATACTTACCAACTCTGAAAAGGGAAGTTGAGTGAATGACTTACATTCAACTTACATTAAATAATTACTGTTGATATGCTCAAATATGATTGGATGTGATATGTAGTAGGAGCAAATATTTTGTTTAAATTTTGATACATTTCTATGCTGTAGTATTTTAACTTTAGGAGTGATTGTGTTATTTTGCAGACTCCCTTGGAAAAGAAGATTACAGTCAGTATACGTCATCCTGCAATACCTCGCATCCGGATCGTTCGAATGTGAGTAAAAAATTTACACATCTTCATTGAAATCGTAGTCTGAACTGAAAAACGACTGAGAAGAGGGACAAGAGTTCGTCGGCCCCAGTGGTCTAGTGGTAAGGGCTTTATCGCGGGCATCAGATTTGTCTAGGATCTAGTCCTGGCAAAGACAAAAACAAATTTACATTTTTTAAATTTAAATTTAAGATCTTGGTGAAAAGTGTTGCAACACTTCTGAAGTTGATCCCAAGTAACTTTACCTATTTCATTTCACAATCTCAATAAAATTAAACTTTTTATTGTACATAGTGTGTATGTGTGTGCTATGTTACCAATAGCTGATAACCCAAGATGAATATATCATCACAATACTGGTAGAAGTTGGCAAGTGCATAGCAAATGAAAAAAATGAAAAATTAGGATAAAGCCTTTAGATTAGCCTAGATATTATCTAGATATGAAAATATCAGGGCTGTATTCGTGTAAAAAAAAGACGACTGACTCCAGCTTTGAAATAAAAACGATGTTGACTTCGACTCCGAAGATTTTTTTCAATAAATTCATTTTAACTTTCATATATGTATTTCATTAGAACATCTTTAGTCAGCCAAGCATGCAATGTCAACACTCTAGAATATTGTGATTTGGATACACATCATTAAATATTTTTCTTTTAAATGTTTCGATCCACTCATTTTTCGCGACTCCAAATCCGACTCCACAGCTCTGGAAAATATATATAGTGCCAATGCTTTTTTTTTCAAAAAAAAGGTGCCAGAACTCAAGCATTTACATTTTAATATTGCCCATTTCGTTCTTGCATATTTATTTCACTTTTCAACACATTGAAAGTTTGATTTTCATTTGCTTATTTATAATACTCAGCTCGATTTTTTTTGCTATTATTACTGTTTCGAAAACTATTTTCAATAGTAAGTACAGAAACAAAATAAAACTATGTTTTTGCGAATACATATTGATAAGAAACATTAAAATGCCGATAAAAACGTGCTGGAATGCCGTCCCACCGTGTTACATGGAAAGAAAAGCACTGTATGGATTAATGTCGATCTAACACAATAGAAAAAGGAATCAATAAGCAGAGAACATTGTCTACATTTAAGTCTGCATTAATAACGATAATTGACAAAGAAATTTGCTGTTTTTGCCAAACTGGCACAATAAATGTACCCACTAAATTACTCGTTGATATCCAAAAATCTCTGTGCTCTCATCTAGTTTTTGTCAAGTTTGTTACTTACCAACTTCTATCAGTAGGATGACAAAATATATCGATTAACTTAATTTACACTTAAACTTTCAGACCATGCTGTTTATGCAAAAGGTTATATCACGTGGTTAACGTTGGTATTAGCAGTGTCGATGTGGCCTATTACCAAAAGAAAACTGCATGCAAGAGATGTAAAGTGATTAATTTCGTAACAGAATACTTACACAACATTAATGGCGATGGCTCCACAGGTGTGTTATTATTATCTTTATCAATAAGCTGCTTAGTAAATAAAACTACATTTTTTATATGTTATGAAATCTTCTTAAATGGCATCAAATTGACTTTTTTAGATTCTAGTAAATAATTTATAATGTCAACTTTTTATAATAAGTATTAATTGCATGAGTATTCCTCTACTTATAATATTTCTGTATTATATACTAGGTGGCATTGCTACCTGTTAAAATTCTTAAGCACTTTAGGCTTATAAAATCTCTGTTTCTTTTATTAATAATGCCTGTTTTTATTGGCTCACAATTATACAATCAAATATATATGATTGTTTTACCAAAAATCATAATAGTATTTCAATAAAAATGATTTTCATATTTCACGATTTTTCAATAGTAAAACACTTCTAGACCTGCCATCTTGTTAATAATATCACTTTTTCTTGGCTGAAAAATTTATGATAAGATATATTAATTATATTTAATTATATTTGTATGGTATTTTGAAAGAATAATATGACAAAGTGCTTTTTTTTTATTTATGATTTACAGATTTTGGAACGGTGGAAAGCTATCAAGTCCCTGTCAGGTAAAATTATCATACTTCATATCTATCTTCAGACATTTTTCACTATCTAAAAGACAAATGATTGTTTATGTGGAGTAATTTATTTTAGACTGATTAAAAGAAGGAGAAAACTATAACAACAGACAACATAGCCGTTATTGCATTTATTCTATACTATCTGTAAAAACCGAATACAAAAATCACGTTGAGAATTAGAGACTCCCTTTATTTAATGTCTGGATCTGAAGAAATTAGTTGTGGTCATAACCATACAAATCATTAATTTAACTTTTTTTTTAATGAGCGAAACCAGTCATGATCCTTATACTTATGGTATATATATGAATATATATATTTATCCCGTGGTGTCAACAGTAAATGGAAGTATATCCATTTATTGACGTGGAAAAATCTTATTGACACAATATGTTTTGGTATTTTCTGTCTGTATTCCTCTAACTGAGATAGACGGTGGAAATAAAAATCAAATGATTGGAGAAAGAATAAACTGGCATATTTTTTATTAAGTGAAATAATCATATGACTAGATTTTTATAAATCGCTCAGTTTAACTGCACCTAGAAATTTATTGTTTTTTATTGCTTTATTATGACAACCCATTTTCTTAGGAAATATTAGAAATACATAGTGATTTGTCAAATATCCTACTTACGGTAAACGGAGTATTACAAAACTGGGTGTGTTTTTTTTCATAATATCTAATTACATTAAATAGTAACAAAAATCACACAAAACAAATTTGATCAATACTAAAGAAATGTCTGGGTAATTTCAATATTATTTCGATAATATCTGGGTCCTAGTAAATAATTTTAATTGTACCGTTTTCAGATCGCAGAGTGATAATTCACAGCATGATCAAAGTGACTCTGCAGCAGAATAAAGCTCGCCGGAGTCCACTGAATTGTTTTCTGATTGAAAAAAAGGACTATCAAAAAGGAATTGAATACAATTGACTATGAACATATTTACCCTTTTTAGCTATCATTACATCATTTGAAATATCTTATTAATGAGTTTATTCTCTGTAAGTGGTTGTGTTATCAATCACTCTTAAGGTATACTTGGTTCATTTTCGTAAAAAAAATATTATGAGTAGTCAACTTCTGACCAACGATATAAATCTATGTTTCATCGATCGCATACTTTTAATGTGCATTAATTCTGATCAATGAAAATGATATTAATGATGGACATTTTATCAAAAAAAATCACGTTGATTATTTTTTATTAGCTCAATTCATAGACTGATCCATCAATATTTTTAATATAAATTACTATTCCATTGTACGTAATTTTTTAAATCTTTTATATATCTTTTTCACCTTATATTTTGACTAGTGAATATCAAGTTTGTTTAATCAAAAACATTTTTTTACATACCTTGTCGTCTAATAATCAAGCATTTTGATTGTTTTCATTTTGTAACAGATGAAAATTGCTTTCCAATCATGAAAAATCTGTTAATGTTTTAATAAATCGTGACATATTTACAATTATATCTTAAATGGCCATAAAATAATTACATAATAAACAAAAAATAGTATAAAGAACAATAATTGGTATTTTGTAAAAGTTTGTAAAAAAAGGAGACTCTTTTGAATATCTACCATTTAAGTAAATGACATAAAGGTTCGATATTTTTTTTGACTTCATTGTTTTTTTAAATATTGAGTATGCTATTTCACATGTGTCTTATTGTTCATATTAAAAATGAAGTTTACAAAATTAAAGTCCTCTAATGGCAGGCTTATCATATGGAATCTACATTTCTGTGTTCACAAAATATATGGTGCAAATGAATCATACAATTTTCCATAAGACGAGCCACACTAGATTAATTATGGAATATTGTGTCGTAGAAAAAAAGTGAATCTTGTCTAACGGAGACTTTTATAAACAATACAGAATAGTAATTTTGAATTTAGTCAATTTATGTATTGCTTTTATTACTATTCCACTAAACAGTTTCTATATAGAGCAGATAAGACAAAAGTGATATTTTATAAAATTTATCTATTACTTTCTTAAAATGCCATATTATTTTATGTCGAAAACTATATAACATAAATATTAAAAAAAATAAAAAGAAGAAATAGTGTTTCATAAAAAAATTCTCCGTGTATTTTCTAGAAAACAATACTGTCATTTTTCAGATAAAGATAATCAAGGAGTCTGAGATTTCAAAAATATTTATTTGGTCACGTTTCCAAATCCGGAGACATTCAAAGAAAATATTCATTCTGGTTCAACTAAATGATTTCTTTTTCATGTATGATAAAACCAAAAATCCATCACCAAATAATAATATGTTTAATGCAACAAATTGTATTTAAAGCATTTGTTGTTTGCCAAAGTGTAATAATACATATAATATTAACTTATTTTTTAGTTTTTAAGCGATAGTATTAACTCATTATTACAATATCTTAACAGTTTTATAGATCCAACATTTTTCTTACATACTTATAATTACAACTTACATACCAAATAAATAAAAAGTTATTTCTGCCAAATTTTATTTGAATATTAATTGCAATCATATTCTATGCCTACATTTAAATGATTATTTATAATAAAGAATATTTAATAACAGTGGTTTTTTTTTTTATTTTTAAATGACTCCTTACTACCCCGAGATATGTTAGTTTATCCAAACTATGCCGATGGCTCAATAAAACTATGGCATTGAATCTAAATTTAATAGTGTTGAATACCGAGTGGTTTTCTCTAATTTTTCTTAAGTGACGTAGTTCACATTTTTACTTTGACTAATGTAGTCCTAAATTAATGTATCATCATTCCGTTTTATTTATTATAATTATTTTTCTTCTTCAGATATGTAGAAAACTGCTGAAACTTTTGTGGCAGTGACATCTGTTAATGAAATAAAATATTAGAGTTTTTATAAATCAATTCAAAAATTTATGAGATTATTGTAATAAATAAAAATGACGGGAAAGCACTACGATGGTTTTTATTTTTTTCATAAAAACCACAATATTTTATTAAAAAAAATAATAGCTAGATTTGTAAAATTGATTCGCGATGTGTGATGGTAACAAAGGAGTCGTTGAATGGGCATATAATTAATTGATTCAATGAATCACTATTTTTTTGGAATTGTAAAATATTTTATTAATAAAACGTTCTTTCTAATTTCTAATCGTGAGTTTAACTGCATAAGATGTCGTTTCTGCACTTTGGAAAGTGTTTCTTCACTTCGATTGGCAACATCTTAACGAGGTAACAAAGTGATAACATTTCGTATACTATTAAATTATAGTATCATAAACATATTATTTGGAACATATCTCTGAAGTATCTGTGATGCAAAAGTTACTCTCTGAAAGATTTTCAGTCAGTTCAATTCATGTAATGTTAAAGTAAGTAAAAAAGGTAGATAACTTATAAGCAGTGGAGGAATGTTTAACCCTTAGACCGCGGTTGACTGCTATAGCAGCCCAATCTGAACCGATCTGGATCCGAGCCACGCAAAAGGTTAATTCAAATTTAAAAGGGATGGGAAAGAGTATTTTAATCAAATTTACAGAACACGGCGCATATTTAAATTGCTTAAGAAAAATACTATTTCAGCACCTGAGTTTTACATTGAATTATACTAATCACTCCTCGATAAAGGTATAGATTGGTGAGAGAATATCCTGTTTACTGTGCGCATCTGTCACATTACGACTTTGGCAGTCATTGTGAGATAACAAAATTGGCATTTACAAAATGTCTGGCTTGTATATTAGATTCAAATTCATTGGTAGTTCAATGATTCTTTTCAATATACTACAAAGAGATGCGAAACGCCTTAAACTTGATAATATTACAAGGAAAGATGCATAATGGATAAGCACACAATTCATCAGGTGTAGAATACTTTTACCGTTAAAAAAAAGAATTTTTAGAACTAGAAATTTGGCCACCCCAGGCAAGATTGTATTTTTCCACCCTAGTCATAAAATCCTAGACATAGACCTAGAATCTCTCCAGATTTACCACTACAGTCGGTATCTGCTCCGCTTGCACGTAGGGTAGGTACTGCTCGCATGACAAGGTAAATCAGATGGATTATTATTTTACAGTTATGGACAGTTATTTTACTATAAAATAAAATAGATTATTGTCTTTCACGCAGAGTTCTGCTACCTACTTACAATAAATAATATCATATTATTCCTATCGTCAGCTATTTTTCAAATGATATTTGCTATCTTAAAATATTCAGTCATTGTTCTCACTGTCAATTGTCATTTCAGCAAAATTATGAATTTGATGAAGTCACATTCTGCATTGTCACTGAGCGTTCAGGAATTAGTAGTTTTAACCTATAATAATACTTGGAGTTTCAGTTTCATCTGTGTTTTCAGCCGATAATGTCTCCAAACGAAGAATCGAAAGACGCCCTGCCTGGTGAGTGACATGCTTTTGTCAATTACTTCATAGCGGCATGCATAAGGCTTGTATCTGTCGACATTTCTGACAGATTCTGATGTTTGATTAAATAGAATCCTTCTAATTTCAGATGACAGAGGGGCTGGCAAGGGAGCATCAGAAAGCCTAGATGGAAACGGGGAAAATTGCAGGTGCGTAACGCGACATTTTTGACATTGAAGGAGAATTCTATTGAAGACCGCTCAGTGTCATTGTAATATTCTACCCAAGTGAGGCACCAGAGAAATCTGCTGCTACATTTACATTAAAAATCGTTTAAGGCTTGAAAAAACTCTTCACCATTACGGTTACGGTTCCTTATACAAAAAGTGCTGAAAAATAAAATACAAAATAATGATGAATGAGATATTTGTGTACAACTATACGTACGGTGAGACAGCATATTGATCGGAACTATGGTTTGATTTTCAATATACATTACATACTGTGTACAAATCTTAGCATCAAAATTTATCCCCCCAGCACTTAAAACGTAGGTTCTCCATCGTCGGCAAAGAACCAAAAGACTGATTTTTTTTATTAATCAAACATTGTGTTTTTCAAAATAATAAAAACACAATATTCCTTTGTACTTCATTCCACTTTATTAAAAAGGTCAGAACCGGTTTCGCTCATTGCGAGCATTGTCAACTGATAAGAAAAATATATAAACAGTGCTGCTTATACAAAATTTAAATTGAAATCTATTTGTGTTTTTCAGCATTTCGTCTACGCGAAGCAGCTGCTGCTGTGCCGACCCCCCACCAGTTGTCACACAAAAACGAAAATTAACAGAAGAGGATGAGTCTCCTGTCGCAAAGCGTCACTGTCCGTCTTCTGCAGTAGCACCTGCCGTAACCAGATTCATATCTGTCAAAGTAGCTATAGCCGTATTTAAATGTTAAATGTTTAGAATCATGCACATTTAAAGTAATAAGCGTATGAGTAAAATTGGGCATGATGATTATTTACTAAACCTTCCTCTTGAATATTATGTAAAACAATAACATTTGGTCATATTGTAATTAAAGGATTGTTTGTCATATATCATCTTGTATAATTTTGTTAAATCCAAACAATAAACAGATTTCAACCGCCTCTGAGACATTGCTTTTTATTTAATAAAAGTGGATAGACGTAAGGCGGTAAGGACTTGTATACAATCCAAGTTAAACAACCTAAATATAGTAAACATTGTATTTTTTATTTGAACAAGTCCTCTGCTGAAACTAGTGTAAGAAAGAAGTATGGCAGCACTCAATATTCAATAATTAATTTGGAAGCATTACTTACATCCGCACTGAGTGACTGGTATTCTTTTTCACTTTGCGTTCACTGTTTATTAAAGAATACACCAGAAAAATTGTTAAGCCGAGAATTTAAGATAATATTATAGTAAGTTTATCTATAAAAAAATATCAGTAATATATAGACACAGCAAACTGGTAAATCCGCTGAACTTATTTTATTCTTTCCTGTCTTAACCAGGACGACGGTTCGGACAATATCATCTTTATTCTGACAATAAAAATATATATTTACATTTGTCTTGTATCATCTGCATTTATGTCTATCTATGATCCACCACACACATACACTCTCTCTGTTAGCACATGTACAGCAAGAAATAATAGATATCGGCAGCATGTGACCTGTAAGGCGCAATCTATTTTTATTGATATATCGTTGGTCAAGAACTTTAAGTGAGATATAGGTGAGATAATAGTAATTATTTTCTATAATTTCACAGCATATTTATCTATAATATGAGGCTATTATTTTCAAACCCAGCTCGTTCAAAAATGGTTAAAAATTAATTTTATTTTGTAAAACAATATACATTTAGCTGCCAAGGATTGGAAGATTGGCAAGGAAAACATATGCAAACAGCATGTAATATAATATAATAAATCTTTTGCATCGCATTGGTCATTGATATTATTATATCCATATTTCAGGTGATCAGTATGCATCCAATTATTGCGATTGTACTTTTTCCACAGTTAGCGTATTCATGAAATCTATCTAAGTTCATTAGTGTGTTTGTTTTAACGGGTATTATTTGACAAGCTTTCTTATAACTGTCATGAAAAATGAATATGAGGCTATTATTTGCAAACCCGGCTCGTTCTAAAATTGGTGAAAAATAAACCATGAATATAATTTAATATATACAAATACATTTTAAAAGTATTTTTAGAAAACAATCTCAAAACTGGCTTAATAAGATACAAAATATCGTTCTATAGCAGTGGCTTCCAACCTATATGTTACTGCGCCTCCCTTTGAAGAAAAAAAGATTATCGCGCCTCCCCATCCTATATTTCATATAGTAATAAAGACACGTTTTAAAGGGGAAATAAATATTTTGGACTTTTCGCGCCTCCCTTTGCAATAGCTCACGCCTCCCCACATTCAACTCAATGCAGACTGTGTGGGGATACACAGCTGTACTCGATTAAAACCAAATGCCACTTATTCAACGCTTGCATTCTGCCAGTACTGCTTTACGGTTGCGAATCATGGCACCTGGCGAAGATTCAGAAAAACCGTATACTGAGCTTCGAGAACAGATGCTTGCGTCGGATAATGGGGGTGAGGTGGTTTGATTTTGTGAGGAATTCGGAGATAAGGGAACGTACAAGACAACGCCCCGTCACATCAGTGGTTATGGAGAGACGTTGGAACTGGCTGGGTCACGTGCTGCGGATGCCTCCGGAGAGCCTCAATCCTGCCTGCCTCTTCTTTCGACCGGTGGGATTCCGGCGCCCCAGACGTCCGTCGGGTATTATCCATAGGATGTACTCGGCGGAACTGAGGAATGCTGGCATGTCTTGGGAGGAAGTAAAGCAATTGGCAGGAGACAGGGAAACATGGAGGTGCCGTGTGGCGGTCATATGCTACACATAGGGAGCGAATATGGTCAAGAAAAAGAAAGAATAATATCAACTGTAAGTGCTTGATGGAATTTCAATATAAAATTTGTATCGTTTGAATTTTGTATACTTTGATATGATTAACATATAGAAGTGTACCAAGTTTGAATGATTCTAATTTGATTATTGATTTACTTAATTGTACAAACATTAAAATATACATTTTATTCGCTATTGTATGAGAGATATTTTCTTAAAAGTTTACAAAAATTTAATTGCTGAAAACAAACTTGAAACCAATAAATCGATGAATGAGTCATCACAAAAACCAATAAAGTTTATTTAAAATAAAAATGCTCAGTTGCAGATATTGAAATTTGACTCAGAAATCAATTAATATAGAACATTTGATTATTGAGCAATATTATTATATTCTGAAATAAGTTGTACATAGGTACCTTTTCATAGAAGCAGTTGACAACCATATAATCTAGTCTTGCATCTGATTTAATTTTTAGACTATCATGCCACACAGTAACTATTTTCCATAGCTTTGGTAGTAACTTTGTGGAAGCTCATTTTTAATTTGAAATTAAAATATATAAATTACAATGTATCGATTTAAATTTTCATGAATAACATACATTGGAATTAGTATAAAAAAGTGTTTTATTTTTTAATATAATGCCTTTCCACAATTGGTAGTGAACGCATTAAAGCTTATTTAAGTTAATAACGCGACGTTGCTGAATGTATAGATCTCGATACTTATGAATGACGGAGTTCAGCAATGCAACTTGGCACACATTCCATCAAAAGGATGGAAGCTGAAAATGGCGAATAAGTATCTAAATTTAGCTTTTAAGTTTGGAAAAGATGACCATGTAAAAATTAAAACCAAGAAAAAACACTAAAATAAAGGTTTTTCCGAGACAATTCCTTTAATTAATATTAAGTTATGTCAATTAAACACCAGTTTAGAAGTATATGTGCACTTCAAGGTTGTGTATAATTCATTATTTGCATATGTCACAAAATCATCAAAACACGTTTTTGGCGCCTCCTGTAAAATTTGATATGTTTGGGTTACGTCCTTTTTCCTTTCCACAGTCGATATGATTAATTAATGTAAATATAATTTTGGTACAATATCGTAGATCCCATAAATTCTCATTTGTCAAACCTACACTTACTTTCATTTTGACATTTATAGATTCCTTATATTATGGCTTCCATGCCGGACCGCACAAGTTTGAATCCCAGTATAAACATATTTTTTTAAATCAATTTCTGTTTGAAGGCAAGAATGATTGTGATGTCTAAAAATACCCCTCTCCCCACCAGTCCAATCCTAAAATAATGGGTTGTAGCAAGAATGATTAGCAAACCACTAGTCCTGTACTGGCCTATCCTTTCTATCCTTACTACTTACTCTCTTGAAAAAGAGAGATTGAGCAATTGAGTAAAAAAAAGTGTTCTCGTGGAAAAACTTCTGTTGAGATATCTCCATCAGGAGGACATATGCTCCACATTGGGAGCAGACATGGATAAAAAAATATATTCTAGGTATAATTTTTCATCCAAAGGATGAAATATAAAAAGAATAGCTGTAATATGTATGTATGCAAGACTATAAAATAAGATATTATCTTGTTTTTCAAACCATGACCACTTTCAATATAGGTCATACGGACTCCTCATGAACCAGCTCAACAGAACAACCATAAAAGAATAGGATGTCAGGAGGGCTGTCGCTAGAAATTTGGCCGCCCCAGGCAAGATTGTATTTTTACACATTAGCTATAAAACTCCCTTAGACGCTTAGACATATGGCCACATATCCAGATCCCTCCAGATTTACTGTTACAGGCGATCGCCTCCTCTGCTTGCATGTGGCCTGGCCAACACTGGTTGTCATTCATTCTATTAACCTTCCACTTTGTAAAGGGTGGGAAAACAATGACGACGTGATGGGAAAGAACAAGAAGCTTATCCCTCGCTCTTTGCCTCTATGTATAAAAGTGTCCATTTCATGATTCAAACCTGTGACCCCTGACAACATTAACCAATTAGCCACTGGACTGTCTGGGAGATTTCTAGTCAAATTGACTTTATATCTTCTAGAAGAGTTGGGAAGAATAGTATTATACTTTAAATTATTGTATACGAAGATCTGCAAGGGATTTACACCCTTGACTGCAAAATGGCATTGAACCAGAAACCTCAGAGCACTACTACTTGGCTAATTGATAATATAATAGTGTAATAATGCACACAGCTTTGGTGATGTTGCTGCATTTTTAAAAAGGTTTTTGTTCCCTGTATATGATATATTGAAGTGTTGCCTTACAAATAATAATAATAATTTACTATAATTAGTTGGAAAGTGCATTTACCTGGTGAAGAGTTATCTCTTGGTTCTTATTTCAAAATAAACATTAATCTTTTACAATGGGGAGAAAAAACTGCAAACTGGATAACGATAAGGTACTGCTTTTACTACACGTTTTTTTACTAAGACAGTATAATTAATTCTTGATATAATAAAGCCAGTTTCAATTTTTTAGGAATTAAAAAAAAAGTTTATTTGTAACGGTGTTTTCCGGGCCTGTAGTCGAGTGGTCAACGCCATTGGCTTTAATAACAGTGTTAAACGATTGATCTTAAATAACTTTGAGCTGGAAAGTGTGTATAATAATTTAATAAGAAAAACTTCTGTTGACATAAAATCTATTGGCGACAGCGTAAACACAGTCACTGAATGCGACCACTAGTGGCTGTGCTCAGTCGCTGTACAATTTTTCAATGGGTTTCAATGAACAGACAATCCATTGTCGCACGTCCGCTTTTCTTAATTTCTCTCACCAATGATCTTAACTAATGGCCGCTACCGATGGCTCGACCAAGTGTTTGTGGTCATATTTGTTGGCTGTGTGTGCGCTGCCTCTTAGGGATTTATTTGGCTCCATTAAGAGGAGATATGGATGCAATAAAAAATGTTAACATATTTATCTTAACAAATTGCAATGCACTTTAATTAGTAGAACGAAATACTACAGAATTTCGTGATTGCAAAATATGATGTGTATTGCAATAATATAATGTTTGAACAGAGACTAGTGATTTGTTGATGCAGTCAAATATTATTTGATTGCACAATGTAGTTTGACATTTTATTTGATGTTTTTCATAATTAACTTTTGCATATTTTTCAACATGTAAGAGGCATCACACAGCTCAATCAATAGAGAACGCTTTCATTTGTATCAACTAACGCTACGCATAGTAGGCGTTCAAGTGGACACGTTTGGTCCACAAGCTGTGGCAGACACCGGTTTTTCGCTGATAATATTCACTACTAGCGGTTGAGTATATGCTAGGCAGAAACGCAGGAAAATATTTGTCTACTCGCGAGTGTTGCGTCTTTGTAAAATTGCAAGTTGGCTGACTCACCAAGTTTTGTTGTTTCATGACCGCCGTTGCTTTTCATAATCCAAAAATAATTATGAAAAGCAACGAATTTACTCATCACGCTCTTGACCCGATACAGAACTGCACCTAACCAAAACAACCAAGCAATTAAAGCCCACATAAAAACATATCCCCTAAATACACTCAAATCACTAACGACACCACAATATCTTACACACGACACCCATCGAACCCACTACCACGGGCGAAATTGAGGCAAAAATCAAACATTTACTAAATCGCAAAGCCCCAGGAAATGACGAAATATAACCTTCCCGAGAACGGAGTCGAAGCGCTCACATTGATAATAAATGTCCGCCTTAATATCCACAACTTTCCGACTGCCTGGAAAGCAGCGAACGTTATACTATTACCGAAACCCAGTAAGCCGCTGGCATTTCTGGAAAACTACAAACCCATAAGCTTGCTCCTGTCAGTGGTCAAGCTTCTGAAACGTATCCTTAAATCCCGATTGAAACAATTTTCCCTGGAAAAAAGCTAATTCCGAATGAGCAACGAAGTGCAGAGACTGCGAATAGCAAAATACTGGCCATTTTCTAGGAGCATTGTTTTATCCTTACCAACTCTGAAAAGGCAAGTCGAATGAATGACTTACAATCAGTTTACATTAATATAAAACTGTTAATATGCTCAAATATGATTGTATGTGATATGTAGTAGGATCAAATATTTTGTTTAAATTTTGATACATTTCTATACTGTAATATTTTTACTTTAGAAGTGCTTGCGCTATTTTTCAGACTCCTCTGCGAAAGAAGATTACAATCAGTATACGTCATCCTGCAATACCTCGTATCCGGATCATTCGAATGTGAGTGGAAAATTTACATATCTTGGTTGAAATCATAAGCTCTGTTCTTCTGCGTACTTCTGACGGTTTGCAAGCCGTCAGCAATCCGTCAGAAGTACGCAGAAGAACAAGGCTATAGTCTGAACTGAAAAATGACTAAGAGAGACAAAAATTCGTCGGCCCCATAGATCTAGTGGTAAGGGCTTTATCATGGCATCAGATTGGTCTGGGTTCTGTTCTGGCAAAGAAAAAAACAAATTTAAATTTAAGATCTTGGGCAAAACTGTTGCAACTTTTCTCCTGGAGTTGATCTTAAGTAATTTTATCTATCTCATGATAAAGATCTCACAATCTCAACAAAATTAAGCATCTTCTTTTATACTCTGATTATAAAGTGCTGCATTACCGATAGCTGAATATATTATTCAGCTGTCAAGGTGAATATATTGTTCAATACAAATTGATAAGTGCATAAGCAAATAAAAAAAAAATGATCATTTAGGGTAAAGTCTAGTTGTTTCATATTAAATAGATAGTTTTAAAATAGAAATATGGATGGATTAATGTTGATCTGACACAAATATAGTTAGGAATAAGCAGGGAGAATTGGCTGCCTTTAAGTCTGCATTAATAATGTTCATTGATAAAGAAAATTGCTGTTCTTGTCTTTTACTTCTTACTAACTTCTTCCAATACGATGACAAAATATTGTGATTTACTGAATTTACACTTAAACTTTCAGACCATGCTGTTTATGCAAAAGGTTATATCATGTAGTTAACATTGGAATTAGCAGCGTCGATGTGGCCTATTACCAAAAGAGTACCGCATGTGAGAGATGTAAAGTGATTAATTTCGTAACAGAATACTTCCACAATGTTAATGGCAATGGCTCCACAGGTGTGTTATTATTATCTTTATCAATTAGCTGTTTAGTAAATTAAACTAAATTTAATATGAAGTCATCTTAAATGGCATCAAATTGACTTTTTTAGATACTATGTAGTGAACAATTTATAATGTCAACTTTTTAAAATAAGTAATGTATTGCATGAGTATTTCTCTACCTATAATATTACTATATTATATACTAGGTGGCATAGCTACCTTTTGAAATAGACAGAAGGCGACACATATATTTGAAAATCTCTGTTTCTCTTGTTAATAATCATTTTTTTTATTGGCTCACAATTTGACAATTAAAAATATATAAACATGTGTATCGAGTAAAATACTTTTAGGCCTACCATCTTGTTAATAATATCTGGATATAATTGACTGAAAATTTTATGGTCATATTTATTAATTACATATCGACTGTGAAAAGGAAAAAGGACGTAACTCACACATAAAATTTTACAGGAGGCACAAAAAACGTGTTTTGATCAATGTCGCCTCTAAGGCAGCGGTTTCCAACCTTTGTGTTACTGCGCCTCCCTTTGAAGAAAAAAATATCTTCGCGCCTCCCCATCCTTTATTTCATATAGTAATAAAGACACGTTTTATAGGGTTAATAAATATTTTGGACTGTTCGCGCCTCCCTTTGCAATGGCCCACGCCTCCCAGGTTGGAAATCGCTGCTCTAAGTTAGCTGCGAGGAAATTTCAAAGGCTGCGCGGAGGATGGTGGATGGGGAACGTTGGTTTTGATGATTTTGGGCCATATGCAAATTATGAAATATACACAACCTGGAAGTGCACGGAGACTTCTAAACTGGTGTTAAATTGACATAATCTAATATTAATTACAGAAATTGTCTAAGAAAAACCTTTTCTTCAGTCTTTTTTCTTGGTTTCAATTTTCACAAGCTCATCTTTTTTCAAACTTAAAAAGCTAAATTTAGATACTAGTTCTGCATTTGCAGCTTACATTCGTTTGATAAAACGTGTATCAAGTTTAATACATTGAGATTATAAAAAAAAAACTGTTTTGAAAAAATTGAGGGTTACATCCTTTTTCTTTTCCATAGTCAATATATTTTTATGGTATTTTAAAAGAATAATATGACAAAATGCTTTTTTATTTATGATTTACAGATTTTGGAACGGTGGAAAGCTATCAAGTCCCTGTCAGGTAAAATTATCATACTTCATATCTATCTCCATACATTCTGCACTATCTAAAAGACAAATGATTGTTATGCGGAGTAATTTATTTAAGACAGATTAAAAAAAGGACCCAGCCAATTTGACAGTTTGTTGTGGCCATTGTCATACAAATCCTTAAATTCATTTATTTTTTTAATGAGCGAATGCAGTCATTATCCTTATTCTCTTGGGATATATATAAATATATGTATGTATATTGATGCTGCAGTGTCTACAGCAAATAGAAGTGTATCCATTTATATACATGGAAAATCTTATCGATACAGTATGTTATAATATTTGTCTGTGCTATAATATTTGATGGTGAAAATAAAAATCAAATGATTGGAGACCGAATAAACTGGTTTATATTTGTCTATAGCCTGTATTGGAAAACTGTGCTGCATATATATTTCTGACAACTTTTTTCAACTAGAATCAAGGAATGTATGAGGTTAAATAATAATATGACTCGAATTTTAGAAATTGCTCAGTTTACCAGCATCTGTTAACTGTTTTTTATTGCTATATTATGACAACCCATTTTCTAAGGAAATATAAGAAACAGCGATTTGTCAAATATCATACTTAAAGTAAATTGAGTAATACAGAACTGTTTGTGTTTTTTTGATGTCTATAATATGTAATTATAACAAAAAGCATACAAAACAAATTTGATCAATATTAACCCTCCAAGAACGAGCGTCACCATATGGTCACAGTAAACAACGTTGTCTATTGATCCCACTATTCATCCTTTTTCTACCTGAATATCGCTCATATTTGGTTAAGAAGGGTACATATTACAGTTAGTCATCAGCCGTGGGGACAGAAACGGCCTCCAAAAGCACATGTGATTTTTTGAATTTCCGTTTTTTTTAATTTACTTTTTGAAACTGTTAGTTATTTTTTTATAAAAACATCAAATTATTTACAGTTATTTTGCTAATATATTTGTATTGAAATTATGTTGATCTAAAGAGGTCAAATTTTTAAAAAAAAATCACGTTTAGCTATATTTCAACCCCGAATGTTTGCGAGCCCATACGGTCACTTTTGTCCTTACTACTGTCCGTACTCAATATTACACGGTAATAAAAGGATGAGCATGACCATATAGTCATGTGGGGTTTCTATACAACGACTTTGCGTTTTTTTTTTTTTTTAAATTTTTGTTTGGAATAAAAATTATTTGTGACTTCAATATAGCTTAGAAAATAATTTTTTTATCGGGAAAAAGCTCTCGTCTCTGGAGGATTAAGTAAATTTCTCTGTAATTTCAATGTTATTTTGATAATATGTATATGGGTTCTAGGGAATAATTTTATTTTTACCTTTTTCAGTTCGCAGAGTGATAATTCACAGCATGATCAAAGTGACTCTGCAGCAGAATAAAGCTCGCCGGTGTCCACTGAATTGTTTTCTGATTACTATAAGTAAATGACATAAATGATCGATCAATTTTTTTGACTTCATTGTTTTTTTAAATATGAAGTATACTATTTCACACGGATGTAAATTTGAAAATGGGAATTAGAATGTTCATGGCTTCTATTAACTATTGGAAAAACCATTGCCCTAAATAAATCTTTTACATTTCACAATCCAACATTTTATGAAAATTTTAAAAATCTAGATGATAAATCTGTGACAGAACGAAGACGATAGCTGTGAGTAAAATAACTGTGAATAAAGAGCTTCAGATTCAGATTCAGGAACAGTGACCTCCAGCTGTGTCTTTTTGTTCATATTAAAAAAATGTAGTTTTCAAAATAATGGCCTCTGATGTCAGGCCCATTATTAACAATACAAAATAGTAATTTGGAATTCAAGTAGTCGATGTATGTATTTCTTTTATTAATATTCCACTAATCTGTTTCTGTGTAGAGCAGATAAGATAAAAGTGATGTTCTTAAATTTTTATCTATATCTTTTTTTAAAGTGCCATATTATTTTATGTCGAAAGCTATATTAAAATTTAAAAAAAGAAGAAATAATTTCTCAAGGTATTTTCTAGAAAACAATACTGTAATAATTTTTCGATAAAGATAATCAAGGAGTTGAAGAGGTCTTAAAAATATTTATTTTGTCATATCGGAGAAAGATTTTATTGCAGACATTCACGCAAATATGAAAAAGAATATTCATTCCGATTCAACTTAATGATATTTTTTTTCATTTTAACCAAAAATCCAAGACCAAATATGTTTAATCCAACAAATTATATTTGAAGCAATTGTTATTTAACCAAGTATAATATTATTTTCTAGTTTTTAAGCTATGTTCTGTTTTTTCATTTTCGTTTATTCATGGAACTAGCATATCACTCATTTAAAATATTAATTTTATAATTATATTACAAGATTTTATCAATTTAATAAATTCAACATTTTTCTTATATATAATATATAACAGCTTACACACCAAGTAAATAAAAAGTAATATCTGTCAAATTTCATTTAAATATTAATTTGTGGAAATTTTGTTATTAAAAAAAATTGTATAAATAATTCATATGCAACTAGATTTTTTTCAAAATATTATTATACATTTTATATTATTTATAATAAAGAATATTTAACAACAGTGGTTTTTGTTTGATTTTTAAATGACTTAGTACTACCTCGAGTATGTTAGTTTACCCAAACAATGCCGATGGCTCAATAAAACTACAGCATTGAATCTAAATTTAATAGTGTTGAATACCAAGTGGTTTTTCTAATTTTGCTTCAGTGACCTAGTGCACATTTTAACTTACAATGGTTACTTTGACCTATGGAGTCCTGAATTAATGTGTCACCATTTCGTTGTATTTATTATAATTATTGTTATTCTAAAACATGTTAAAAAAAAACATTAATTATAAAAAGTTAAGAAATTTATTTTAGCTTTGTACAAAAATGCTGAAACTTTTGGTGCAGTGACATCTGCTAATGAAATAAAATAGTTTTATAAATAAACTCAAATATTCATATAATTAATTATTGCAATTGATAAAGACGAAAAGAAGTAGCTCCAATGGTTTTTATTTATTTTATAAAAACCACCATATTTTCTTTAAAAAAATATTGAAAATATAGCTAGATTTTTAAAATTCGTGTGAAGATACTAAATGAGTCATTGAATGGGTATACAATTGGATCAATAATAATCTAATTAATCACCGTTGAAGGATTGGATCTTCAAATATCCGCTTAGACAAAATTAACAAATTATTTGAATATTTTTTAGCCACAAAAAAATGCAAACGTTTATTTGAACATGTAATATTAGATTTTTGCTTAACCTTTTTAAATATTAAATTATCAGTCGGTAAATATTATAAAAAATATATTGAAAACGTTCGACAAACCAAGACAATGTAAAAAAAAAGTAAGATTTTATACCGCCATGTTTTTTAGAAAATATACAAAAGTAACATAAACAAAAACTGAATTTAATTTTTTGATAAAATACATATTTATGAGAAACATATGCTTGTAACGATACCAGTGCCGAAAAAATGCTCGACTATTTTGTTACCAACAAAATAAACACATCGAGAGCTTAACTTGTTTATTCGAATTCTTCGCAAAACAGAAATAGATCATTCTCGGCGTGGGTAGCAATAGGTGAGGCATACCAATCTCCCTTCCCATCACTTTTTGTCTTTACCTGGAGATGAAATTAAACACCTCCATCTTATTATTAGAGTGCGGAAATTCTTCGATTTCACAAAATGTCAGGTAGGTTTTAGGATAACGATAATGCGGAAGCAATGTAGGCCGGGAGAGTTCCGTATGAAATAACGAGTAAAAAATGAATGACTGATGTACGAATAAACAGACTTTATAATGTAGATTTGATTCAGTTACAAATACACTTGGATATATAACGTAGAAAAAAAATACGCCATAATCACGAAAATTTTCCTTTCAACAATGTTAATCACTACAAAAAGACAATGGTAATATGAAACGTTGATGAAATTTAAATAACTTATTCTTTTTGGCACTTTATTTTAAATCAGTCAATAATCAGTATGTTAGTGAATCGAATTGATTACTTTTTTTTTAATACCGCGTCGTTAAAATCAACCAGTACGTGTAAAATTCTGTAAAAGTTTTTTTTAATTTCTGTTTTGATTAGTAGTTCACACGAGAAATTTTACTTTGACCGTTTTATAAACATCAGCGGTCTTGTAAAAAGAATTCGGTCCGCATATTTTTTTTCAATCAAATTAAAAAATATTTAGGTGTTGCAATTACTAAAAACAGAGATCAACGTTTATGTATATATTTAAGAGCAATTCAAATGGAAAATCCTTTATTCTTTTTTTCCAAATCAAGGCTCATTGACGCCGTTACGCTGTCATCTGTTATTTAGTTTCAATATTTATTTTTATCAAGTAAATTATTACAGTAAGTATTAGAGTATCCTATCCCGGGATACTGCCCAATTTTGTGATCCAGAAATCCCGGGATTGCGACAGAACTAATCCAAGGATTTTGGGATTGAGAAAACGAAGCGCGGAGGAGCTAAAAAAAAGGTTACATGCTGGTAATTTTGTGAAATCCGCGTTTTTTAAATTGTTTGAAAAATCCCATGATTTCAAAATCGCCGATCAAAAATTTTCTCAATCCGAATCCCACGATTTTATGTTGAGTGTTCAATCCCGGGATTGAAAAATTGTCAATCCCGAAATCCCGGGATCATAAAAAAGGTCCGGGATTGGAAACTCCGATAGTTGTAGGAAAATCGATAAAATTAATAAAAAAAATTGTTGCTAATTCTTTATATTGACTTGATTCATGGTAAACGTATAAACTCTCGCCATTTTTTTGAATTGTATTCTATTATCAATAAAACGGTCACTTGGTATTTGATAATAACTGATTTTTAAAAATGTATTATTTACATTAGTAATTGAATTTAATTCTCAAAGTTTTACATTTATTATGTTCTGAAAAGTTTAGTTATAATACATATTATACACATGCAGATAGGAGGCGGCAGATGGGCAGCTTCCATTGGTCTCAAATTAGAGCAGTGTCTGCCAAACTTTTTTTATTTCGCGACACACTGGTGAATGGGACGTATTCCGCGGCACACCTGAGACTTCTTGCGGCACACAGTTTGGCAGACACTGCATAAGAGGAACTTCACAAGCTTTTATTTTTGATACATTTTCTAACATTTATAGCTTAAATAAAATGTCTTTTTATAATATCATTTTACGTGATATTCTCTTCCTGATTTAATAAATTTTGAAAAGGAGGCAGTAGCAGATTACCAGATAAGCACAAATAATATTGTGGGACTAAAAAAACATTTATTTTATTATAAAGCCATTCAATTTTCAATATTTATACTCATTTTACATAGACTTTTGCAACGTTATTCGAACAGGGCCTCCAAATTTTATTGCGCCTGGGGCCTCCCAATACGCCACTGAAAGAAAGCCTTACAAGGCTCACATTTTATATTGCAGCATAGAAGCTGTAAAATATATTTTTTAAGATTAATATAAAATTAGATTTGAAAACTTTGTTATTCTAATTGTTGTGTTACAAAATTGAACTCGTGTTTCGTATATTTGAGAGGCATCATCAGATAGATAGGTTTACAAAGAGGCGAAACACGTGTCACATTTTGTAACACAACCAGTGGAATAACAAAGTTATCAAATTTATATTATAATCAAAGATATATTGTAATATTGGTATGGCTTAAATAAGTACAGATGATTGGAGTGGACCACCATTTTTAGTTGCTCCACTCCAGCTCCGCTTTAGGACTTAATACTTACTCCATCTTCGCTCCGGGTAAAGAAATTTAAAATAAATTATAAGAACATTGAAAATTTAAATCGTCATTTTCATTATAAACAAAGTTACCAACAGCGAATCGACTTTTATCGTCTGCCTCTTCCAACTTAAAATTAACTAATTGCTGAAAATAGCCTCTTGAAACCCGGTTGGCGACACAATAAGACGTTCCGCAGAGATGGAAATATTTTGAATAATATAAAATTGATTTTTGTAATTTTCATAAAATTTAAACCAATTATACCAAAGGCATATAATATAATAACTCTTGTGTTCTTTACTGGCTATTTTGTAAATATCTTAAATATTTATAATTGATAGCTTTCAAAAATAGTTATTTAAACGAATTTAAAACATTGGACTAAAGCAGGCATGGGCAACCTTTCCTAGGTCTGGGGCCAAATTATCATTCTGTCTCCTAGAAAAGGGCCGGACCAAATTATTAAACATAATAAAGTAATATTAAATTAAATAAAACACGTCCCTTTTTCTTATATGGTGGTGATCATGAACTAGTAGAGTGGAGTCACTGCAAGCGCCCGAGACATCTACATTATTTAATCCCTCCCTGGAACTGTTATTTTTTTCTCTAATACTTCACCGAGATGAATCAGGGCCGGACAAAAAGCACGGCGGGCCGGTGGTTGCCCATATATGGTCTAAAGCATACATTTCCAAACTTTAAGAAACTCAGATTTCATTTTGAAACATTTGTTTTAATAAACTATCGCATGATAATTGAATATTTTTTTTCTTTTTAGTGGTTTTCAGCTCAAGTTAATCGACAAAACGGATCCTTTGACCACGCAAACTTTGATAAATAAAGATTAACTGATGTTTTACTATTACGTTACGATATGAAAGTAGGTGGTTTATTTGATTTGTATAGTGAAAATTACATTTTTTTTCGCGCTTCCCTTCTAAATAGTCGGCGCCTAGCAGTTTGTAAATCGCTGGTCTAAAGATATGTTTTAATTCTTCCGAAGTCACTCATAACAGAGTAGGATGATAGCAACGACTAATATTTGTCTTGTTCCACGTTTAAATTATTTAATTTGAGAAATGACAGGATACATGAGAAATTAAATCATCTACGAGAAGGCAAGTGACTGATTTACACACTTTTTGTTACAACTCTTGAAAATCATGTTCAATTAGGTGCACTCACTTGCACCATATTGGGAATGAACACGGCGTAAAGGAAACTGAGATCATAAAATTACTCATGCTAAGCGCCCCTTTTACTTGCCGAAAGCCGCAGAAGCAGTTGGTGCTTTGAGTTACGCAGGAAAATACATCCAAAGTATTTCTAGGTTCGTAAATTCTTCAACGTCAATTCAAATATGAAATTAACTCGTCCATAAGAATCTATTCTAGAAAATCACCAAGATTAAATGGCCAGGAAGATAAAATGAAAGAAATAACTTGTGGTTCCCGGATGCAAGAACCCAATTGGCAATATTCCATTTATCTCATCGCAGCAGGTAGTGTAATCATTCAGGGCTAGCGCGTATTTTTATGTATTTTTTCGATAATTTAAAAAAAATATCTATCAGCTTATAATCGAATGATAAAATGACAAAACACCTAGATAAAAAAAATGTTTTATCAAAACATTCATAAAACTATTACAGCGTGTTATTAGAGTATCTGCTTTAGAGTACCAATGAAATTATAAAATTATTTTTCAAAAGTTACTTTTATGTGATAAAACCAGGGCTGTGGAGTCGCGTGAAAAAAGACGACTCAAACTTTGACTCTAGCTTTAAAATAAATAACGACTCCGACTCTTTTAATAATTTCATTTCAACTTATATATATGTATACTATCAGATCACCTTTAGTCAGCCATGCATGAAATGTTAACACTTTTGACTATTTTGTTTAAATACACATCTTTAAAAATATTTTTCAAAAAAAAAATCGAGCCGCTCATTTTTCACGACTCCGACTCCGACTCCACAGCCCTGCTTTCAAAACATTCATAAAACTATCACAGCGTGTTATTAGATTAGAGTATCTGCTTTGGAATACCAATAAAATTATAAAATTATTTTTCAAATATAACTTTTATGTGGTAAAACAGTATATTTTCGTCTTATAATCGCACTCCAATTATTTTTAAAATAAGCTTGAACTAATACATGTTAACAAATGATCATTCAAGATCGATTTTTCTTAATTATGATGAATAAAAAAATTCTACTAGTTAAAAAAAACCAGTACCCAGTAAATACATTTATGGAAGATTATGATTTGAATGAATGTTGGGTCCTATGGCGCAGCGGTTAGCGTTGTGGGCTTCCGTGCCGGATTTCATGGGCTCGGGTCCCAGTACGAACAGCATTTTTTCGATCGATTTATTGAAGGTTTGAAGGCATGGGTGTTTGTGATGTCTAAAAATTCCCTCCTATCCTTCCGATCCTTCAATAACTGGGCGTAGCTAGAGAGATTATTCAAACACTAGTACTGTCCTACCCTTATCCTTCTATCCCCTCTACTTTCTATGAAAAAGAGAGTTTGACTGACGATTAATTAGGTCAATTAGGAGGCCATATGCTCCACATTGAGAGCGGACATTTATATAAAATTCAAAAAGTGGTTTGAATCTGTTGTTTAACAAATCAATTGTTAAAATTTGAATTGGTGCGTTACAGAAAGCAATATGTTAATTTGTATTATTAACCCTTTGCAGTCTTTAATTGAAATATGTTTTCACATTAATTCGTCTTTAATTGATTTATTATCGTATAATTATAATACAAAACATTTTGTATGTTTCAGTATGGCAAAATTTACCTTGCGCACAATGCGTATTGGTAATATTTGGATGAAAAAAAAACTTATATTATTAAAAAAATCAGTAAATAAAAAAACATTGCCAAATCTGTAATGTCGAGTCCAGCTCGACATAGGACTTATAAGGGTTAATTTACAGAGGAGAGGTACTTCAGAGGTTCAGCCGAGCCGATTTTTTATAATTTACCCGCTCTGGACACATACAAAAGGTTCACTATAAAAGTTACACGAACGGGTGTTGAAGCGGACATACATTATTGCAGATAGAATGGTATTCTTGTTGTATTCGAATTATACCTATCCATAGTAAATAACGAGAGGAAACATTTCAACAAAAAACAATTGAACGTTTATAAAATAATTGTAAGCGGACCGAATATTTGAGTATAAAGCACTGTCCTTAATGTGTTTCATAATCAATTCATTATTTTCATAATGATACTTTATTCAACAAGGAAAAAAATAGTTAATACCACGAGAATTCATTTATTTATAGTTGATGTCTATGTCCGCATTGAACGATCGGAAATATTGATTAAAAAAATAAATATTCAAAAATTGTTCTTTGTAAATGGATTCAAGTGACAGTATTATAATTGAAAGCTGGATCGAAGAATCTTTGTGAATTAATTGGTTTGCAAAGACGACGAAGACAATCTTTGTTTTGCTTTGATTAAATTGAATTAATCTACTATATGATTTTAAAATACATGTATGTGCATATATACCAAATCATTGAATATCAAAACGTCAAAAAATTCAAATACTGAATAACCAAGAAACTAATTTGAACGCCTTTTCGTTTTTTAATAGCATTTACCGATTGGGCATTCAACGAATGTACGTATACTGTATGTATGTATAGCTGGAAATTTCAGACATGATTAAAACAAAATGCCATTTTTTCGACGCTTGCATTCTACCACTGATGCTTTACGGTAGCGACTCATGGCACCTGACGAAAACTCAGAAAAACCGTATTTGAGAATAGATGCTTCCGTCGGATAGTGGGTGTGAGGTGGTTTGATTTCGTGAAGAACTTGGAGGTTAAAGAATTTACACGACAACGCACTGTCACCTCAGTGGTCGTGGAGAGACGTTGTAACTAGCCGAGTAACGTGTTGCGGAAGCCTCCAGAGAACCTTAATCTTGCCTGTGTCTTTGTCCGACCGGTGGGATTTTGGCGTCCTAGACGGCCGCCGGGTACTATCCATAGGGTGTACTCGGCGGAACTGAGGGTTGCTGGCATGTCATGGGAAGAAGGAAAGAAATTGGTGAGAGATAGGGAACCATGGAGGTGCCACTTGGCGACTATAAGCTCTACACATAAAACAAATGAAGGAAATTTCGGAAATATCACAGTCACCCATGTATTTCGAATAAATCCATTTCTGGATAGAAACAATAGCTTTTGGTCAAGAAGTTTAATAAAAATAGTTTTTACTTGATAGCTTTTTTTATTGATGTATAGAATTCTTAGAAATAATTTTGCCAACCCTGTTTTATAATACAAATGAAAGAGTGCATATTCCTAGAAAATCGTTGTGGGTTATTTTTATTTGTAAGTTAAATTTCCTGTGCGTAAGTGTGTGTTTTTTAGCGGAAGCCAATGCTAATCAATATAGTGAATATATATAATATTATGGCGTATACGATTCAATATTCATTTCTGTAGTGTTTGCGACATTGCATAGCAAAAATGGATGTCTGTATAGAATTAAAACTCAAAATAGTCTAAGCAAAGCAATGACAGTTTTAGAAGAACGAGATACAATTTCCCGTTGCGTGTTCTTTTTGATTTGTTGCAACGAATTTGACTCACCTGAAATAAACTGAAAATCAGACTATGTGGATTTAAAAAAATAGTTTAACATTCTTTAGATTTCTTTTCAGTTTATTTTAAATAAAAAAATACTATTATTGCCTGTACGAACAAACTTAATAGTTATTTCTTTTACTTAATTATTAATACTATTATCGACCCGTAATCGATAAAAAATTGTTAGCGACAATTCATAAATTTTAAACAAAAGATGGTTGCTTTTTTAACTTCCTCTCGTAATAAGTTCGTAAAAAGAAACTTTAATTTACCTAATATTACTAACCGAACGTAAAGAATTATTTTTGTAAACTTATTAAAAGAGGACGTTAATAAAACTTTTTGTTATTGATAAAAACCTGACCATTTCTGTAAAATGTATTAATTGTCTCTTTCGTTGGTTTGCCTTATTATGGGTCGATATAAAGATCCAGAACCCATTTAGGTACTTGGTGTAAAACAGGATAAAAGCTCCAAAATATGTTCTTAGTAACATTCGAAAGAAACAAACGTTGTTGAAAAATTGTTTCAAATTAAACTTTTAAATTTTCATACTTTCGATGGTTTCGGCGGTAACTTTGTGGAAGTTCATTTTAAAAGAATAATCTCTTTGCTTCCCTTAAAAAGGAAAAATCCCAATCTGATTGATTGCAACTCATTAGTATCATTATTTTTTTGCTTTATTTCGATTCTAAACCTCCCTCCTTGCTCCTCTTAAAAGGAAAAAACCCAAAACCTAAAACTCCATTTAGTAATTTCTTAATTTTAAAATGTTAGAATCAATCTTGCTTCATTACTTAAGCAAACTTTGCGATAGTAAGTCTGAAGATGCCTCTGAAAGAGGCGAAACACGTGTCACAGTTAGTAACACAATACGTGGAATAATCAAAGTTAATTTAAGTTTTCTATTTTAAATTTTCAATACGTTTCCAAAGATTTTTTATTGTCATTAATTTTTTTATCTCATAAATAAATGCAGTTGTTATATATACAATATCTTCACATTTTTCTCTGAAGTAGTGTTATTTCTCTGTAAAAAATATATCATTTTACTTTATTATCCGATTGTCTATTTATTTTTTTTAAGCGAGAACTTTGCGGTTCTTGGGATTGTTACTTTTAATGAACTCGTCGACTACATGAATTGTTCCTTCTTCTAACATGGTGTTTCAGCTTGCCGATAATTGTGAAGCCACTGTGAGGAGCTTTAACACATTTAAGCGATATTGTTTTAGATATTGACCTACTCTACTTGAAAATAAGTGGACTCAGACAAATAATACTCTTTATTTTTTTTACCCAGTCACATTAAAAAATCATCAAATTTAATTAAAAGAAGACGACATCGAAAGACACAATTCAATTTTGATCAACTCATTCCACTACTAGTGAGTATCATATGTTAAAAAAAATAAAACACTCTTTCGTACTAATTCCGCACTTGCTTAATATGATCAGGACCAGTGTTCCCTCTAAGCTGTGCGCGTGTGCGCGCGCTCGGTGAGTTGTGTGCATTAGCACAGAGCGTACAAAATTAAAACCAATTATACCACCACCAGAATAAATTAATTGTCATTATATAGTGTTGTTAATTATTGTCATTATAAAAAAATAACCATTTCATTAAGTAAGTCTAAATACTGTTATGTGGCGCACAAAATTTTTAATTTCCTTTCAAAGTTGCACAGCCAATTTATTTTGCGCACATAACCTTCGGAAATTAAAGGGAACATTGATCAAGACCGGTTTCGTTAATGACGAACATTTTCTTATTCATGTCCGCTCCCAGTGTGCATATGCAATGGCGTATATGGCTTCCTTATGAAGTTTTTTTACGAGAACTGTTTGTCACTCAGTTGCTCAACCTCTCTTTTCCAAAGATAGTAGTAGGGTTAGAAGTATAAGGAGTTCGCCCAGATATTAAAGGATCGGAAAGGGGAGTTAGTACAACATAATGTTATATATTTTTTAATGTAATGCTTTTCCATCAAATATTGACAATGTGAGCACCTTATTATTTCATATTATAAGCTCACAACGGAGCTTTTTTAAACAGAAGTTTCTTCTATATGAACTGCTCGATATTCAGTTGGTCAATATTTATTTTTCCGGAGTGAATAAGGTTAAAGGTTTAAATCGTAGGCAGGAGCAGTGCCTAAATAACAGTTTCTAGAATCAAATATGTGGGAATTAAGGCATCCAATCCCGGGATTCGGGATCCCGTAATCCCGGAATCTCGTTCAATTTATTGATCCCGAAATTTCGGGATTGATACGGCTGTGATCTCGGGATTTCGGGAGTGAGAAATTTTGAGCAAATCCCGAAAATTGACACGAAATTGGCAAATCGAGAATTTCATATCCCCCGATGAGCTAAAAAAAAAACGAAGTCCTGTGACAATCGGGAAAAAAGTATACCAAATCGAGGATTTTAATTTCCTCGGTGAGCTAAAAAAACATAACGAGGTTTGGAGATAATCCGGGGAAAAGGTATAGCGATTTGAGGATTTCAAATTCCTAGTAGGAATGAATTTTAAACATCACGATGCCTTCGAACGAAAATCGATTTATAAAAACTGACCGACAAGAGATTCGAGCCCATGAGCGCCGTAGCCAAAGCCAATGACGTTGACCAGTCGAATAAATTCAGTTTAAATACCATTTTTGGTTAACAATAAACTATTTGTTATATTCACCTCAAGTCTCTTCAAAACGAATCTATCAGCACTGTGCAATATATTATTATTACTTTATTGTTTCTAGATGTTTATTCCGTTATTATTCCTTTTGTTTATTTCTTATTTACCACCGACGCCATATTTATAAAAGACTCGTCACCTTTGTAACTCTGTGTGTCTGTCATTTAAATATTCAACATGCGTAATGCTTCAATTCGCAAATTAGATTCCTCTCTACGAAATGTCACTCAGCAATTTAAACTTCTTGGCTAATGAACAGCAATTGACAATGGCTTTAAAGTGTGTTCCGTGATGCTCCGGGGAGAAAAACAAAAACAATGTATTGAATTCTACAAGAATTTTCACATATTTCTGACAGCGTCACTCCATCGGAAATATGACTTAACAGTCAACTTACTTACTTAATAATTTTCTCTAATCCATGACAGCTCCCAAATGTAAAGTATATGGCATCCTTACAGTGGTGTATGCTTATCTGGTTATATGAAGCTGTTTGTTACTCAGTTGCTCAATCTCTCCTTTTTTTGACGAGAGTAGGGAATCAGGGATACGAAATATATGCTAGTACAAAACTAGTGGTTATCTTATCTCTCTCGATATAGCCCGTTATTTTAGGATTGCAAAGGTAGGAGGGAATTTGTAGACATAACAAACATTCATGCCTTCGACGGAAGTCGATTGGGAAAATGCTGTTTGTATCGGAATTCGAACCCGTGAGATCCGTCACAGACACCAACGACGTTGAACACTACGCTACCGATCCGAAATAATTTACTTAAATGAGGGGAAACAATCCTTTGCTCTTTCGTGTGTATAGTTTTCGAGTTTGTAAAGTAGTAATACATTTTTTTTACAAAAGGTTATGTATTATATAATAATATGTTGCACTTTTTTTAGAAATTAAAACATCAAATAATCCAATAATAATAATAAAAAATCAATTCACTGTATGAAGGTTTCGATTTAAGGTTTTGAGCTTTTGATAACGAACTTAAGTGGATGAAAGCTCAATAGTATTGATCATTAGGTTACGCCTATACGGAAACCTGTTTCTGTTTTCTGTAGGAGGTAAACTACACTATGTCAGTTTTTGGCCAAATTCACATATCAACATAGCGTATATAATAAACCCCGCAGCGCTCTTTCGAGTAATATTGTAAGAAAATACCTTGAGTGTGATTAAATCAATTACCTTAACAAACAGTAAAAAAAAACAGTAATTTTCAAGCACAATCTTCACGAGGAAGCTTTTAACTAAATAGGGAAAAAGTGCCGGTTTTGATAAAGTGTAGTTCAACTCATTTGTACAGATTTATAGTATGGAATAATATTTTTCGTATTTGTCTCTTGTACAGTGGCGGCTTAAACACATGGTAGGACCCAGGTGCAATACAATTTGACCTGTTTTTCGGATAGCATAAAAACGTTGGAAAATTACATGTAAAATAATACAACTATAGAAAAATCTGAAAAAAATATATGCTTTATATGTTGTAAGCTTTTTTTGAGGCCCCAAGCGCGCGCCTCATTTGCTTATAGGGTAACTCTGTTTTAACCATATTTTTCTTGTAAAGAAAGATAATATATTAAACTAAATAGAATTTACTGTACCAACTATTTTCATTTGAAGGTGGATAGTGCTTGGAAGACACAAACCATCTAAAATGCGCGTTAGTAAAAAAGATAACTCTTGATTTCAACTACTTACCTTAAGTGCAAATTTGACAGTTAATATTCTTGACATGTCTGTATTTTTATACAAATAAGATGAATTCTTTTTTTGACAGATTTAGTTAATATTAATCTTATTTTAAATCGTTATTTTTTGTTACTGACAGCTCTACACTACGAATAACAAAGTTATCAAATCTAGTGTATAATTTACATGTGATATTTTTTTAACGTGATTTAATTGTTGCGTATAACTGCGATAGACAAGGGGTTCCGCCGTTGAATCAGTTTCAAAACTATTGGTGCATGATATATCAATTAGGATATACTCGCTTGTCAAATTGTCAATTGCAAAGGTGCATTGTCTCCCGATAGTAAAAGGGGCAAGGCTGCCAGAGAGCTCCGCCGGACCGGGGAAAACACGTTCCAAGCGGACTATTAGCCTCTCGGAAAACATCGACGGCCCAGTGACCGATGGACTTATGATAATTTTCTTTTATTTTGTAGTTTGAAAACGATACGAAAATAATTGGAAACTACCTATAATTGCCAATCCCAGGTCGAGTGAGCAATGAATGCATTTGGGTTGCAATATATTCAACTGAAAAGTCATGTGTCCTACAAACCTATACAATGTTTGATGTATTTATTGGATTTGTATCTAATAGTATTGCATAGATGTATACCAAGAACATCGGTGATATTATAAATATATAAACTAACAGACATATTATATTTATATATTATTGCTTTTATAATATTAAACTTCCTACTACACCTCTGTGCTCTTCATCACAAACCTTCTCAGTGTATTAAGCCCATCTTCATTATGACAAAATTGATTCCATCTTTCCATTTCTCATATATGCATAAGCATAAACCACAAAACAAAATATACTTCAAACTATTTCTTATAAGCAGGGACGTTCCGAGGGTATATGCGAACAGGCTGTTGCCTAGAGGCGGCAAGTCCAAGGAAGCGGCAAATGATCACATTTTTTTAAAATGAAAATATTTTTGACTCGAATTAAGTTTAGAATAACAATGATGCCTCAATGTCTTTGATAAAAAAAATGCCAACAAAAAACATTTTCAATGGTAATAATATTATGACTGATGGGTAAGCTGTAGTTTAATTTATCGCAAAAATCTTTTTTAAATGTGACGTTTACCGATTTCAGCACTATAGGCGGCAGATAAGGTAATTTCAAAAAAAAAATGGAATAGTAAGAGCGCTATTTAAAACTTTGCCTAGGGGCGGCACATAGCCTAGGAACGTCACTGCTTATAAGATACCTAGCGATATACTGTATTTTAAATGTATTCATAAAAACGAAATCAACAATCCTTTTGTAAACGTGAAGATTAAAGTGCTCGATAAGCAATGACGATTTAAGTTATACATATAATTATATCGACGGTCTTTTGCGTATGATTACAATAAATATCTTTAGCGAAAAATACTTTGTGTTTTACTTTGGTTGGAAAGCTCGATAGTTGTACGAAATATTTTAGGTTGATAAGTATATGGATTAAGAGGGAGTAAACAACTTCAGATTCTGCAACAGAGACACTTATAAAAGACAAAAATTGTTTGATGACACTGACACAAAACACTGTTACGTAAAAAAATAAAACCTGCCAGTTTATTAAGACATTCTTTATAATATTTTATCCACATACTAGTTAATATATAAGATACTTTATAGATTAGTCACCGGTAAATCTAAAATCAAACGCATTATTTCAATTAAAGTTTTTATTAAAATTAAACATTTTACAAAATACATTCAACGGTTGCTATGTTGACATTTAATTAGCTTTTTATTTCTAATGAAATTTATTACTAAAGATATTAATCATATCTCAGATAGCACGAATAAAATGCCTAACAAAGCACAGTATTTATAATTATAGGATTATTTTCAACATCTTAATAGTTCTACATATGTAAACAAAACAGACTGTCAGAATTATAGTTACGCAATTATTAAAAAAAATATTTTGGTATTTTGAGAACAAAAACATCAACATGCTGGATTCGATGCTCTTAAAAACGTGAGCTTCCTCCATTCTAAAAAAGATACAATGCATACAACTATAAGATCAACGCTAGCAAACATTCCTTTGGTTTATTATTAAAATGCTCTAACCCTATTGACAAATTTATGACATTATGAAAAGTAAATTATCACCTGGTGACAATTGTTACAGCGTAGAATATATTATTTATTCTTTCTAGCAAACATTTCGAACTCAATAATTGGACAATGTCCAACTCTTTGGAATATTCTGGAGCTAACGAACAAGCTGTGAATCATTATTAGATATGAGTTAACCGATAAAATGGAAGGCTATATAAAATGTATTGTTTTTAACTAAAACAAAAATATTTTAGGTGCTTTACTATTCTACTACGTTAAAAGCTCATAAAAAACAACTGTTCCGTCGTTACCAATGTAGCTGAAACTGTTTCTTTCTAAGCATAAATACCAGTTATGAAAATACGAAACGCTGGTAATGAATTTAAAAAAAACATTTAAATGTCATAAATTTTAAATAAAAAATATATAAATAACACAATTGTTATAAGTCACCAAACGACCAGTACATATTCTTGTCATTCATGACACAAGTCGACTGTGTGTGCAATGTGTATAATATGTTTATACACATTACTTACTACCCAAAAACTATACATATGACTGATTTTTTTTCCCGGCAATCTTTAAGCCAGTGTTTTCCAACCTTATTTGTGCCATGCCCCACTTCAACGCTTCAAAAATCTCTATATGTGAATAGATTTGTTTTCAATACTGTACTGGAACGTTCGTTTGGGAACAATTTAGAAAAATCCAATACGAATATTGCTCTGTGGATCAATAAAATATGCAATACGTCAATACGTACTTAAGGTTATTTAAAAGGTGTCTCGTAGGTATCAAATATGTAATAAGGGTTTCTAACAATGTAAAAATTCTGAACATTGAGGAAGAAAATATTACACTTAAATAAATTTAAAAAAAAAAGCAATAATGGTGACTTAAAAATTATTAGCATTTTTGCAATTTTCTCTCTGTTCCTCTTAAGGGCTAAGGTAAATGCTTTACACATTATTTTAAATAACAGTTAGATGAAGATGGAGACTATCATCTCTAAGCATTGCCATTAGAATCTTTAGATTCATAAATATTAGTGAAATACAACACACTGTAAAAACACTTCATTCGTCACCAGTTTTGAATCGAGTTACCGAAGCTGCTTAGAAAATATTTACTAGACACTATTCTAGAACATTCTGGTGCTTGGCCAAATTTAATAAAACTCTGCAATAATAATAAAAAAAAACCAATCACATTTTAGTCACTCAAGTAATTATTGTTCTTTTAAACAGTGTGAGGTATTTTTTTCTCTCGCATTTGTTAATCTTAATTATTTTTTCACAAATAAAATGGTCTCTTATTTCAAAAGCGTTTGTGTAATGTTTATTTTTTGAAGAACACTAACTGATCTAAAATATTTGATCACGCACTGTTAGAAGTTTTGCGTTCAGTTAAAACCTTAAATTATTTGAGTTTAAGAAACTGATTTTTAATCCTCTCACACTTCTATTATTTTTCAATTATGATATATTTAGTTGTAAAATGAACTGTTTTCTTTTTGGTCATATTTTTTTTCATGTATTTATGTATACTTTTTATAGAATCAAATGAAAAACCAAAAATGAGTGTTATGTATATTTGATGAAACTATTTCTTTACCTGGTGATTTTTAAGCACTTTCTGCTGCTTATGTGAAACAAATTAGACCCTTATAGAGTATATTAAAATTATTAATATTTTATTCGGGAGATGATTCATTGAACCTTTGTTTAAGAAGGGCTTTGAATATTAAAGGAGAATAGAATTACAGCTAATTGCTCTCTCGGCAGTCCTTTTTCAGGATCGGAGGGGAATACAATATTGGTACCTTTATTTTTACGTATTTGCAAATCAATGTGACAGTTTGTTTTTTGAAATTAGAATCCTAACCCACACGATCGAGTAGGGCAAAAGTCATACAGGGCTACATCTTGAATTCAAGGCTATTTCAACAAGTATAACTTTATTTGATTATACTTGACTGAAATGCATTAAAATTAAAATGGTTTGAAAATCCTACTTTATGACAAATAAAAAGTAATATTTAATTTATACTCACGTTTAATTTAACATAACAATTCATTTTTCTGTCAGAAATAATTCATTATAGCTCGCCCCGTTAAAGGAAAGGCAAGGGCATTCAGTTTTAGAAGGTTTCCGCATCATTATTATTTACGTCGAGTGATACCAAGGATAGATAATTAGTTTTTGTTTTTGAAAAAATATATGTGACTGCACAATACTATTCATCCATATACTTGGCCATGGCTGGCATATTCTGAAATTATCCACCAGACCAGAATCCACGAACCACCGTTACTAGCCTTTCGGAAATTTTGTGCAGTTATTGTAGAGAAAAATTCGGTCCAACACCTAATAATAGAAGATAAATATGTTAATACTATTAACTATCTAACATTAAAAACAAACGAACGTCGATTATCTCATTCAAATATGTTATATTCCATCAAAATTTGTGACAGATTGACAGCTTAGTCAATTTGAATTTTTCAAAACTAAATCGTGTTCCATTCCACACCATAGAGAGCGACACCTTGCAGCCAGTAATTGTTTAAATTTGAATCGACAAAACAAATTCAGATCTGTCAGATTGAAAAGCTTAAATCAGTGTCAGTTTTAATAAAAACGATTTTGCAAAGCACTAACATTGAAATATGGATGAACTGTAACCACTATGATCAGAAATGCAAGCGGTGCAAGACTATTGCACAAACAATGTTAAATAGTGACATATGCTTTGATGATTAACTGGACAAAACAGGATACGCGGAACGTTCTGCTTTTTATCATGTACTGTTCAGTCATAGAACCACTTTGATGCTGTATACCATATAATATGGGCAAACACTGGCCCGCTGAGCTATTTTGTCCGGCCTTGATTCATCTCGGCGAAGTAATAGAGAAGGAAATTAGTAGTCCCAGGGAGCCAATATTGCTAGTCTCGTAATTCAAGTTCAAGGCCAATATTCACACAAAATTTTGTAATCAGTATATAATATTAATATTATGTAATTTATTATTTAAATAAAAAATATATAAGAAGTAGCAATGTGTTTTATTTCATTAAATATTACTTTTTTATGTTTAATAATTTGGTCCGGCCCTTGACTCAGAGACAAAATGATAATTTGTTCCCAAACCCAGGAAAGGTTGCCCCATACCTGCTGTATACGATGTGGTCAAATCAATATATATTTTTGTATTGTACTTTAGTCATTATTTTGATATATAATATGTTTTACTTTTTTGTTTTTTTTATCTAAAAATTGTCGATCTGCGTATTTGACTGGGATCGCGGTCGTCGCTATGCGGATCTGTCGTTCGCTAAGTTGGCGTGTGCGGGTTTTTAGTAATCTCACAATACAACACACTTGACCAGCTTTACTTGACGAGTATTAAACGGCATGGAATGAGATGAAGTGAGTCAAGAAACACACTTATTTTTGACATGAGATATATTTGAGAAGTATTTGCGCAAAGTGGTGATTCACGAAGATAAATCATTTCACCTTCTTCTTTCCGTATTTATATTTAGACATCAAGCAGTGGCTTCTACCAAATGGCTGCCGTGTAGGGTTCCCATCTATTAACCCGCAAGTTAGTTTGAAAATTACAATTTTCCCAACCGTGTCTGTTCCCAATATGGCTGACATATATTCCAAAAGGAATATATCGAAAGAAGTGATTTCAATAGAACAGAAAAACGGAGCTTGAACAGAACCAAATTCAGTTTAAATAAATTACAATATTTCCATTTTTTCAGAATGACTGCATGGTTTTTATTTCTTGTTGAATCTCACGTACTTACTCCTAATAAAGTTATCCCAGAAGAAGTTTTTCAGCGAAGACTGCTTGCTAAACAGCCAAAAGGACTTAGTTAGCTAATCACATTCTCTAAGCTCCGCTTTAAAATCACTGACACTCTTGCCTTAAATATATTGATAAAGACCGTCACCGAATACAACGTTTACGACTCGACTTAAAGACCCATAAGGATAGCATATATATGCGTTATTGAAAGACGCACATTTTTTAAAAATCGTATTATAATATTTTTGTAGCAAATTCGTGGTATTATGACTCATAAGTACACGCTGCTTCTATCTTTTAAAATATAATTTGACGAAAGGTAAATATTGTATGCTTGCCACAGGTAACAAAAAAATATTTTTAGATTTATATACAAATATTATTACAACATTTTTTCAACAATAAATTTAAATAATCACTTACCTTATTTTGAATATTGACTATTAGCTGTTTTGCATAATAAATAGTATGATTAATAGACTCGTTGTCTACCTATTGTTTACTTTATAGTAATAGAAAATTTAAATTAACTTTGATTATTCCACGTATTGTGTAACTAACTGTGACACGTGTTTCGCCTCTTTCAGAGGCATCTTCAGACTTACTATCGCAAAGTTTACTTAAGTAATGAAGCAAGATTGATTCTAACATTTTAAAATTATAAAATTACAAAATGGATTGGGTTTTTTTCCCTTTTAAGAGGAGCAAGGAGGGGGGTGTAGAATCGAAATAAAGCAAACAGATAATGATACTAATTTTACTAATGAGTTGTAAACAATCAGAATGGGATTTTTCCTTTTTAATGGAAGCAAAGAGGGGATTATAAAATCGAAACAGTGCAAACAAATTTAATCATACTACTAATGACGTTAAACATTACAAACTATTAAAACTAATGAGCTACAGTCAATCATCTAGGTTTGTGATTACTCTATTAATTGGAAACAATTTGAGTAACGGGGAACCGCCTGTGCTATTAAGAATATTATTTAATAATATTTCTTTTTTGTTAAGAGTTTTATTAATTTCTAAAAATTCTAAGCTATTCATCTTTAAACCCTTTTTATTTACTCGGTGGAGTATTTCTAAATTACAAATCTGATTAAAATTATGATTATTTTCTATTAAATGATTGGCAAACTCAGAAAAATTGTTACTTTATAGTAATTTATGTTGAATTTGCAATAATAACGTATTCATAAATTATACATTTAGATGTCCGCCGTAATACTGCTGATTCTACAGCTTCCTAACATAATTAATAAATATACGCATTAAGAAAACTATTTGTCTCATCATTTGTAGAAGTGGTCGATGAACTTCAAATTTACAAAGATTTTTTCACACAATTTTATAATGCTATATAAATAGTTTGTTTGTGGTATCATACACAAATAATTTATTTTATACGCAATGACAATATAAGTCAATTTATATATTATATTTAATCAGCGTGCGAATTATAATGAATTGTGTTTAAAAGGTTGGGAAATAATAAATGTAGTATTAGGTTTTCATGTTTGTTTTCACGAAATATAAAGTTAATCTCATTTTTTGACGGTCAATTGCGTAGAGATTGAGTTTTGATAGTTCCGTACGCACAGTATTTTCGGCAAATGTTTGTATTTTGTATTTTGCTTTGGCATTATATTATTTTGACAAGAAATATGCTATTAATGTTATTAATAATGACAACCCTACCACGTGCTACGCTTTACCACTTCATTTTAATCGTTTTCAGCTGTTTCAAGAGGATGCCACTTTGTGATAAAAATAATTACAACACATCGCGAAGAACCCAACGATAATATGATATTATATAACTTATCAGATGACATTAATCTTGTTGCCTTTTGATATTGTAATCTTAGTGAATTTTTTATTGTATTTTATTCGCGTCTACGACTAGCTTTGAAACATAGGAAACTTATTTTTTGTGAACGTTTTCATTGTGTTACAATTTAATTCCAGCAAAAGTTATATCAAAGTGAAATAATTGATGAAAAGATTTCTCGATTATTATTTTGAACAATCGTACATCGCAAGATCATAAAATACTTTTGGTACGATCTGATTAAAAAACAGTAGTATAACCTAAAATAAGGATGAATATTTTCTTTATATGAATATATTCCACATTTTCAGGATGGATAGGAGTTTATGAAAACGCATGAAAACATCTCAGATTTTCATTCCCTTTGAATTCAAATACACAAATCAATATATAAAAGATTATATTAGAATATTTTGAAAGTAGGACGAAACCCAACTGTGACAACTCGGCTACAAGAAAAAAAAATCGCTGATACATTATTAAATGTAATATCAGTTTAATGCATGAAGGTAGACTGTTGGCTGTTAATTATTGTAGTAAGTATGAGTCTATTTTTGAAATTGCACAACAGTTAAATTCTAATGTCACAATAGATTCTAAGTTATGCTCAGTGCATCAAAAATATTATCAGTGATGCTATCTATCAGTGGCGGTTCTAGGTACTGGGCTAGGTGGGCTAAGCCCGACCTGCATTTTTCACCCAAAACTTTAGATGGCTGAATAAAAATGAACAGCAATTCGGCCGCTGAACAAAATAAATACATTTATAAGCGTAACTAACCTTCCCCAAATGAATATATTATATTTGTTTAAATTTTCCTCTATCAATATAAGACAATGCCATGTCTACCTACAATAATATTTTCGATTGTTTTTTATTACAATTTTAAGCTGAGCCGGCATAAAAAAAACAATAACCCTATATATAATTCATAGAGAACATTCAACGTGACGTCAGTCCGGCAACACCTATGTACATGCTATTGGTCAGGGGCTAACGGCTTCCAGCCCGTAACCATAGAAAATATTTCTTTACACTGGAACGCAATCTAGCACGATTCGATTTTGTTTGTATTTGTATGTACGGAAACGTCATCAAACACACAGGAATGTATTTCAAATTTACTGGCTTCTGTCATTCATCGGGGGCTAAACTGGAATTAGTCCATGACCCATACAAACATACCAATATCTTTGTATTTTATGAAAGTGACAGGTATCGAATCTCAGTGACAGTTCTGTATTGCTTTTTTTACTTGTTATTTCACTTTGAAAGAGACAAATTTAAGGTCACGTATTATTATTTCTTACTTACATTAGCATTGATTGTATTATATAGTAATTTATGCTTTGCAGTAGTGTCGTAGTATTTGTTAACTTGCTTGTAGATTAATGTATAAGATGAAGTGGAAGCATGCAAAATTTCGTAAATAGTATACAATGCTATGCTTTTCTCTAGCCCACCCAAGATTTCAGGTCAGGAACCGCCACTGCTATCTATGTACAATATATGAAGAAATAAAAGTTCTGCAAATAAGAGTTATGTGAAAAATTATCGACCAGCAAATATTGACAATTCTTACACAAATATATGTCAGGTTTAGCTACATAGCTTTTTTCTCTAGTGAGAATCTGGGTTTAGCATGTGAATTAACCCTCCAAGGACCTTTTGGTCACAGTGAACACCGTTGTCTATTGATCCCACTATTCATCCTTTTTCTACCTAAATATCGTTGCTTTCACTCATTTTTGGTTAAAAAGGGTACAGACTTCAGTTAGTCATCAGCCGCGGGGACAGAAACGGCCACCAAAAGCACATGCGATTTTTTGAATTTCCGTTTTTTTTTAATGGATTAGTTCATTTTTTTATCAAAACATCAAATTATTTACAGTTCTTTTGCTCTTCTTTTATATTTGTATTGAAATTATGTTGATCTAAAGAGGTCAAAATATTTTTTTAAAATTTCACGTTTAGCTATATCTTAACCCCGAATGTTTGCGTGCCCATACGGTGACGCTCGTCCTTACTACTGTCCGTACACAATATAACATGGTAATAAAAGGATGAGAATGACCATATAGTCATGAGGCGTTTCTATACAATGACTTCGCGTTTTTTTTTTTTTAATTTTTGTTTGGAATAAAAGTTATAAGCTGTGACTTGTGGCAATGTGAAAAAAAGCTCTCGTCTCTGGAGGGTTAAGTAATATGTTTTGTATAAAAATCACCATCAATCATTTTGTATAGACTCAGATAAATAGTTAATATGATCTGTGTCTCTTTAGGGTTTTTTTTATTATTAATAATACTATTTTTCGTCTTCGTGATATTTTAAAGATGGCTTTAGTTATGTGGAGTGATGAAGATGATTTAGCGCTTATAAAAATCGCATACTCACGTGCCCATACAATACAAAAATATGATAAAATATGATCAACATTTCAAATGGCTGAATCGAAACCAATGGCTGTTTTTGACAAGTTGTTTGTGGACATTATCGCAATAAGCCAGTGGTCATCAACCTGGTTTTGACCGCCCACTATTATACTATACGACTTTGGTATGCAACTTATACTTTCACGGTAGTTGGAAAGGCTTCTTGTCCGATATAAAAACATCTGTTTTTTCTATTGCAAACAAATTTGCAATTAGCTTTTAGTTTACGTTTCCTACAATTAAAGCGACTGTTTCACTACTAAGCAATATATCGACGGAGGTGACCAAAAATATTACTTTTTAAAACTGTAAACAGACAGATACATTTTTACATACCCTCCAATATCTCACATTATTTCGCACTTGGCTAAAACAGCTACTGCGGCACTGGTGAACGGAAATTACATCTGCGTTGTCTAATATCATTTTTTTTTACATTCTTAATGTGTTCACTGCCATTTATTAATGTAAAGGCAGCATATTAAAAACATAAAAAACTTCTTTTGTGCTACTTCTACATTTTTGGTCTAATTCAGGACCGCTGTTTTTAATAACACTGAATTTCTGTCACTTCAATAAATTATATTCGCGGATTCCAAATCAAAGATGCATACAGCATATTTAATCTAAAAGAACCCAGATGTAGATTTTTTTTTAAATTGAGCGGGTTAAAAGCAAAGGCGGCTATCTTGAAAAAAATAATTCAATCTATGTATGGAGAATCAAAGAGCTAGAAATTCTTCAGCATGTGAGCTGACATCTCAGAACCAGAAAATTTGTTTATTTATTCCACAGTTTTTTTTAAATTTGCTTTAGAAACAAGTTGTTTGCTCAGCAAATTTTATGAATTCATTATGAATAACAATATTCTACTTTAAGGTGTATCACACACAAGGCCGGCGCCACCATACAGGCGATGTAGGCAACCGTCTAGGGCGCAAACCATTAAGGGGCGCATAAGTGGAGTATCAAAACAATTTTTAAACACTTATAATAATAAATAATAGTACATTTTAATTTATTTTCATGTTTGTATTTGTTTGTTGTAAGTATGTATCTTTTTTCATATGATTCGAAAAAGAGAGGTTAGACGACTAAGTAACAAACAGTTCACATAAAAAAACTTCCGTTGAGATACTTTCATTAAGAGGCCATATACTCCACGTTGGGAGCGGACATGGATGTATACAAAAAAAAATTAGCGATTCCAAATTGTTTTTTTTTTCATTATTTTGAAAAAAATGGAACTATTTGTTAATAAGGGGGCGCGTCAATAATCTTTGCCTAGGGCGCCAAATAACCTCGCGCCGGCACTGATCACACATAAATTTAATTAATTAGTAATGCTTCTTTTCGTTTTTTCTTTGTTTTTCTCAATACGGCTTCCGTGGTAGATTGCTATCTTTCCTTTTGAACCCCTCAATTTTAATGGTCGACAGCACACTTTACCATCAACAACGATACAAAATTGAAAGAAAAGTATAAAAAAAAAACATGACTCCTGTAATATACTGTCGATCTGAGACGCAGGGGTATTCTATCCTATTCGAAATTTTATGTCTCCAAGGGGACATCACTACAAGAGTGCACTGCCAAAATAATTAAAAAGCTGTTGCATTGAAATGCATATTCAACAAAAGGTCCAATTTAATATTTTGAATAATTTTTAAATCTCAGAATGTTATTCATTTTACGATTTATTTATTATTTAATATTTATTTTTGGTTTGATTTGATTTCAGAATATAATAACAAATTGAACGCTTTTTGCGTTAATCAAAATTAGGTGTTCCAGTCGGCGTCCATATTTTCTTCATTCAGAATGGATATGTTTGAAATAAAGTGCATGACTGGCGGTTCATATGTTTGGTTGGTTATATTGGAAATATTTTGGTTAAAAAAAGGTTTTTGATGTACTGGACTTGTTTTTTTCGTTTTGAACACAGTTAGAAATATACGACTACTGGCACTATGGGTATAATGGCTATTATATATGTTTATTCATCAAACGCCCATTAGACTATTGGAATTAAATCTTTCAATTAATAACAATACTATTAAATTGTTATGTTTTCTAAATGGACTAAATAAGCTATTAATGTATTTAAACGTGAACATTAAAATATGTGCAAAAGAACCGGATACATTGTTTTAACGATTCGAGAAATGATATTATGAGAGTAGAATCTATATAAATTTACTTTTGCTAACCATTCGTGCTTTATAAACAACTCGTGGAATTGCTGGTTATAAGCTTTTATTAGATTAAAACACTTTTTTCCATCTCTGTCATATTAAGTCAGCTTTTGACTTCAAATAATCGTAATTTCTAAACACCATGAACTCATAGAAGAGACAGATGAGGTACTGCCCTAAAATTGGTAGTGAAATAATTAAGTATTTCGACTGAGGGTGCTTGATGGAATTTCAATATCAAATCTGAATTGTTTGAATTTTGTACTTTTCCATGAGTTTTGTCGCTAACGACCCGGGTTTCGCCTTTCGGCATCTTCAGGCATTCCAAGTGCACGGATGAACTTGACTGTCAGTTCAAGTACATCCGTGCACTTGGAATGCCTGAAGATGCCGAAAGGCGAAACCCGGGTCGTTAGCGACAAAACTCATGGAAAAGTACAAAATTCAAACAATTCAAATTTGGTAGTGAAAATAAACATACGTATACACGTGATACTAAATATCACTTTTAACTATGTGGCCGATGCAATGCTGTGTGAGGCTGATATTTTAACCACGCTTAATTGTTATAGTTTAGAATCTCGACTGAAGGTGCCTAATGGAATTTCAATGTCAAATTTGAATCGTTCAACTTTTGTAAATGTTCACTCGTTTAGCCCTTTCTGGTTTTGCTTTTTGACATCTTCATTTCCTAAGCTTTAGTTTAAGTTCATCCATGCACTTAAATGCGCTAAAATGTCGATAAAAAATTTGAACGATTCAAATCAAATATATTACGTTGTGTTTAAATAAAGAAAAAAAGGTGTTTTGAGTTTATTTGATATTGCGTTACGGAAGGTGTGAAATCGGTTGCAGCATTCACAAACGGTAGGTGAAAATGCTTCCAAATTTGTTAACCTTTATGGTGTTTGATTATTTTACGATATCTTGTATAATTAAATAATTACAATCAAAATTATGTATTTTAAACAGTTACAAAGAATATGGACTGCCTATGGAATAATATATTGGAACGGAAGGTGTCCAATATGCTTCTTCGATTTCTAAAATAGCAATGAAAGAGTTTAAGTGTTAAAATCATGAAGATATTTTTGTTTTGTATTTATTTTTGTTTTGTGAATTAGAACACGCTTTAATTTTGGACTATGTAGCACTTAAAATGACAAATGATTATGAAACGCGTTTAGAAGGTGAAAAAAGCATTTTGTGTGCCGGCCAAATTCACGTCTTGGATATAATGTTCTCCAAATCCACACCGCCGTTGGAAATTTCTATGAATAACAAACGTATTTTTTCAACGCGTCGGAAAATAGTTGGCGCAAAAATAGTAAGGAAGTTAATGCATTATTTTCTAATTCGATGACATACTGCTCACTATCTCAAGCAAGAGTGGGGCACTTTTTCATATCGGAATCCCGCATTTATTTGTATGCCATCTTATAAGATTGAATTTAATTAACTTAAATTAGATAAACTTAACATATAAATGAAATAAATCAGATACATTTGGATTCAGCCAAAGGACCTCTGGTTCCCCAGCGTTGGTCATGACCAGGTATGGCCAAAGCGCCGAATCTGGACCATCAGTTGCCAAAAACATCAATCAAATGTATACATATAAAAAATGTAAATGTCTGTAAATAAAAAATTGTACATTGTTTATTTTTTTAAAAAATAAATAATGTTTGCAGCTTCACAAAAAGAAAAAAAATATCATTACACTTAAAATCGGTTTAATTTAGTGAATGTATATTTTTTCAACTTACTTATACTAAAGTATCTGGGAGCCTACGATAAGTGGTGTAAGTTTCAAGACAACATTTTCTTTTCCAGGAAGGGTAGGTACATAGTATCTGATTTAGAGGTAAGTTTATCTATGCCTTTCTCTCGTGTGCCCAAGATAATGTCAGATGAAGGCTGGGAATGCTTGGAAAATCTCCTTACTCATAGAAATTGTGGGAGTTCATTTATTAAAAGGGCTCAATTCTCATTAGGAATGATTATAACTTTCCCAGATATTTAATTTCAAACGCAAACGCCTTCTGCCAGAAGATTGTGTGCACAATATATTATATTTGAAGCATCGCTGCAGACACAATGAAGTTTATTTCATACACGGCAAAGTGACGAGAGGTATCGAAAATTGTTTATTTTTTTAATTTGAAGCTGATGCGCAAATTATAATCTATTTTTACAAACAACGCTGATTTTGAAACCTCTCACCCATATACATCAGTGATAACAACGTTGACAGGATCATATTCCTAGTCTAACAGTAAAGGCCTATGTATGCCTGGACTCGGGGATTTAATTTTTCATCAGATTATATGATTTCATTGTTCGTTTTAGAACTGCCAAATTTGGTTTCAGTGACAGTATGAAGGAGAATATAACTTTACCCTCCTTTACCTGCATTGTTAAAAAACAAACTTGACTACATTTAAGATTTTTTCAGCAATGCCAGTGTCAAGCAAACTTATAGATATGTAATATCAAGTTTAATAAGTGATATTTTAGAACATTCCATAATTAGCTATATCAACAATTGGTATCAATGTTTGTTAGCAATAAATTGTTTTTTTATCTTTCGTATACTTGTGAAAAAACGTTATTTAAAATTCTTAACAGCAAATAATGTTAATAAACTAATGTCTAGTTAAGTTAATGTTGATGAAAGTAAGTTTTTTTTGTTAATTTAAAACATATTCAATGTGGTGTTTGTAAAAATCACGACTATAATATCATCACCTTTCTGGTAGACGCCAATTTTTTTTTGTGCTATTTATTTAGCTTACAAAACTGACAAAAATGAATTCTTTGATATAACATAGATTCGTTGTCTAGAATAATTCAGTTTGTGTATTGACTACACCAGTTTGCCTAAAAAGAAAAGCTTTTGTTGTCAATTATTATTGATGTTGATTAAAGGCAGGAAATTGTCCCTGTCTATTATTTTTAAAATGTATTTATATCAGATCGGTATCAATGCATCTATATTTTTATGTTATCATTATCTATGTAACATAACATCGATGCTAGAAGTTTTACCATAAAGCAGTGATGCATAAACTGTGGCCCCCGTTTAACCCTCCAAGGACGAGCGTCACCATATGGTTTGAAATCTTTTTCTGAAACATATTTTTTTCAAGTAAAACATTTATTTAATAAATGTAAGCAAGCTTTTTTCAGTAAAGGAGAATAAATCGGTTCATAGTTTCAGACTTACTGGTGAAAAATTTTCACAATGAAATGATTTTTAATAAGCAAATACTCACAAACCTATTTTTTTTTGCGTGACTTATTTATGTTCAAGTTTTCGAAATAACACGGTCAAAATAATGTAATGGAACCTATCATTCACTTAATCTTTTTTACACGGCCTTTTTTGTAAGGCTGTTTTACATGGAACGTACATATGCTCCGTATAAAAAAGGATTGAGCGTACTTTAAACTATTTTTTTTCTTTACGGCCCAAACCCACGATAATTTATATTATGCGGCCCGCTAGAAGGTAACGGTTGCGCATCACTGCACTTAAGGGTGAAATTATTCAATAGTTGTTTACTCAAAACTATCAATCTTTTACCTATCAACTTCTACCAGTATGAATCTAACAGTAAAGTTATTCGAAAGAAACGTTTTAAATTGGGCTTGTTAAAACAACAGTTTAGCAACACAGCCCTGAAAAAAAAACACGAACCTAACCTTCACATGTCAACAGGTTAAAAAAATATGTATGACAACGTCACTTGTCGCTTGCGGTTGAAAAATGGAAATTTGCTAGTCTATACCATTTCCTTCGTGAAATTTGAGACTTTCAAAAGTGCTTCGGCGAATCATTGCGTGTTGAATGCAATGCAAATTATCGTACAATAGAAAAGCGGATGTGTCGCGTGAGCGATTGGACATTGGGACACCATGTATATTTAATTTTGGCAGGCGAATACATGCCAACTACCGCGTATTCTGTCCTAAATATCTATTTTCTGCACACACGGTACATCCATTTAATTAATGACAGGTGCAGACGGCTACCGGCGAACTGTTCGAGACAATCCTGAGACCTGCCTGCTGGTGCTGTTTTTTGAGAATGCATCGAATATATTTTAGTATAAGTTTTTACGGTTCAAAAATTTATTCTAGGAAGATACAGTGATTCTATCGTTGCTTGCTTTCGCCTTAGATAATGAAACCTGCAACAGTTGTGAAATGTTAATTGATTACCGGTATAGGATATCTTCATGAATAATTGTATTACTTTAAAACACACGTCTGCAAGGCTTCATAATTAACCTTTAAACGCCCGGCGGTCCCATACGGGACCAGTGATTATGGTACATTTCGCTATCGGATAACACTGATTTATGATAATAGTATAAATATGAATATTATTTTACATAAATGAAGACTTTGAGATACCGATACATAATTTTATTTTCAGTTTCGATATATATTTTCAATATTTTTGTCATATTGAGTAATATAAACATCTGCGTTACAAGGTCGACTCTTGGAATATGCGTTGTGTTAGGCGGACAGTAATAAATCAGCGTTATCCACACCATACAACATATTTCAATGGGAATACAGATTTATTTCCATACTTTGAAAATTCTCTATGTTTTTTTTAGTTTTATGGTTTAATTTTTTAAAGTTTTGTCTAATTTTTTATCGTTTTCATTCGTTAACTTTAATGTATAATAATATAAAATGTGAAAAATAGTAAATAAAGCTTTGGTTAATTATGAAAAATCTTTTAATTTGCTAATGCTTTTTATTTTACCCACATAGGATGACTAGTTTTAGAGATATAATTATGTTTATAAAAGCTACGGGTCGCTCCCGTTATAAGTTCACTAGCGTTAAAAGGTTAACTGTTATTTATTTACTGTGTAAAACAGCTGATTACGTATACTTTTAATAAAATAAGTGACCATTCTTACGCATTTTAATGAAGTGTTTTGCAAACCGGACAATAAATGGGCTAAACAATGTAACTAGTAAAATGATAAAACATTTTTATTCGACTTTTACGTAAAATCACGTCTTTATCTGGATTGCATATTTTTATTTTACGGAGATAACACTGTCGCAATGTGTATTAACTGAGGTCACATCACTTTTACGATACTTTAAGACGAGCAGAATATTACAACGCATCTAACGTTTTTTTTCTAAAATACCACTTGGCTCACTTCACCTCTAATGGGCAAAAAATATTATCCTACATTACATTGAAAAATGTCCACCCTTGGCTACAGCAATAAAGGTAAGTTTGTAGAGAACGGTTTTAATTATAGGTGTGGACTTATTAGGCGTTTTAAGTAAAACCTTACATCGACATTTAGTATATTAAAATGTCTATAAAATATCGACTGTGGAAAGGAAAAAGGACGTAACCCTCAATTTTCCAAAACAGATTTTTTTCGATAGTCACAATGTTTACAACTTGACACACATTCTATTAGAAGGATGGAAGCTGAAAATGCCAAATTAGTATCTAAATTTAGCTTTTAAGTTTGAAAAAGATAACCTTGTAAAAAATTAAAACCAAGAAAAAAGACTGATATATAGGTTTTTCCTGGACAATTGCTTCAATTAATATTAGATTATGTCAATTAAACACCAGTTCAGAAGTCTCCGTGCACTTCAAGATTGTGTATAATTCATAATTTGCATATGTCACAAAATCATCAAAACACGTTTTTAGCGCCTCCTGTAAAATTAGATATGTGTGTGTGTTACGTCCTTTTTCCTTTCCACAGTCGATATCATTTTTAAAGTACGCCGAATGACTTGCATATCAGTTTAATAAGTCTGTTTAGAATCTGATATTATCTGATAACAATGGTATTCTACAAAGTAAACAAAAATTCAATCAATAAAAATACTGTAATCAAAGAAATTTCTAGCTGTGTTTTTATTCATGAAAAGTGAAATGAGATTTATCTTGAGAACATATCAATACGAAAATAAATACAGGAAAATTGAGCCTGAGTGTGCATCATCACTTTGTTTTAGTATTAGTGATTCTCTTAGCTTATTTTCTCGTCCAAAATATAAACAGAAAAACGGAGAAGTATTTATTTCGTTAGCACAACGTAAAATTATTTATGCGTCCGAATTTCCCTCTGACGAATATAAAAACTATTTGCAATGAAATAAAATAAATATCGTTGTATTACCCTTGAAATACAATAACAAATCAGACCGTGAAGTATTCAAGTAATAAATCAAATTATTAAAACATTAAGTATCATTTTGATCAGCCATATTGGCGCCAGACTCGAGTGTTTTTCATATCAGTTGAAAAAATATATAATATTCATTGAAAAATATAATAAAACAAACGTTCGCAAACGTCAAAAGCATTGCTGATTGAGAAAATACTCGTTTCTAGCTGTGTAGCTTTCTATAAAACCAATCACAGTTACGCAGAGAAATGTCGCGTTTGGAACTGGACTTATTGTTGTCGTTTTTTACGATGTCTAAGCATTACAATTACATATCTTTTTTAATGTTTGAATGTGTTATAAAATAAATTAACTGCTAGACCAGGGCTGGGGAACCTTTTCTTCTATAAAGGCCGCATTTATTTTTCTGATTCGAGATAAGGCCGCATTAAACATTGACTAGGGAATCTTTGGTCGGAAACAGGAATTTACGGTCAGAATATGTCAGGAATTTACGAATTTACATAAATTTACAGAATTACATAATTGGCCAGAAGGCCGCATGTGGCCTTAAGGCCACAAGTTCCCCACTCCTGTGCTAGACTCTAGCTACCTTGTTTATAATAACCAAAGATAACACGTAAGGATTATTGACCAAAATCATAAGGCCGCATTCAACATTGACTAGAGAATCTTTGGTCGGAAACAGGAATTTACGGTCAGAATATCTCAGGAATTTACGAATTTACTTCAATTTACAGAATTACATAATTGGCCAGAAGGCCGCATGCGGCCTTAAGGCCACAGGTTCCCCACGCCTGTCCTAGACTCTAGCGACCTTGTTTATAATAACCAAAGATAACACGTAAGGATTATTGACCAAAACCATTTTTTTATAACATATATATTATATTTAACTAAAATTTAATTATTGCTATCTTCGATAAAACGTTTTTTAGTTAAAAAAATCCTATTTAAGATAGTATTTAGTCTCTTCGAGAACGTTATATTGAGAGTCAAAATAACTCGCTAGTAAGAATATAGATAGCAAAGTGCTTTGAGGTGTTCAACATAACACACTTCATAAACAAACATGTTAAAGATAATAATTTTGTTGATTGAATTAACATTTGCTTGGTAGAACTCCATTGTAATAAAGTTAAAAAATATCAAAGTAATTAGTTGTACAATTTTTTGTAGTACTAAATACTTTGACAGAAATAATAGACTAAATAGATTTAATATATATTTTTAACCTTATTTATTTTAATACACTTGGTAGAATCTTTTCCATTAATCCATTATAATAAATTTAATAGTACAATAGTTATGTACGACTATTTAGCGAATAAACATGAGATCTAAGATTGCAAGCATTCAAAAATGCCTTACATGAAATCCAAAGTACATCTTTTAATGAGTATTTTATATCGGTGCACACGATTTGCAACTGCACTCATGTATACACAAATACCATTATGAAGCGGAAACTCGGACTATAAAGACACCTAAACATTGGATTTGGATGTGTGTTCAATTTATGTAAATGCTGCAGCTTTGGATTTTGAAGTTTATCAATAGATTGATTATTGAAAAACTACAGATCTCGAAACAGCTGCCCGAGTCATAAAGAAAAATTGAAAAGTAACGGTTTCATAAACATTGGAATATCTATCTTCTTTGAAATTTAATAACGTCTTAGGTTATTAAATGAGAGACCTCTTATTGTTTTATCAATAAATTATATCATATTATCAAGTATTCTAAAATGCATTATGAAGTTTTGATAATAGAAAAGGTGGAAAGACAAAAAGACGTAATACACAGTTTGTTTTTCGATAATCATAACTTATACAAATTGATAAACGTTATATCAAAAGGATGCCGAATTAGTATCTAAATTTAGCTTTTAAGTTTGACAAATGAAAGGCAAGTAAAAATTGCGACCTGGAAAAGACTTAAAAAAAGGTTTTCCTAAACAATTTATTAAATTAATAATAGACTGAGTTAATTAAACACTAGTTGGTCAGTCTCCGTGCACTTCAAGGTTGTGTATATATCATAATTGTCATTTGGCCCAAAAAAAATCGTGTATCCTGTAAAAAATAATATTTGTGTGTTATGTTGTTTTTTCTTTCCTCAGTCGAATTATAGATTTTAATGAATATGATATCAGTTTCTTGTGTCCGAAAATAGCTGGTAATAACTTGTTTCCAACGTTTTCCTCAGAATAAAGTCGACCAGTGCAGTGTATGCATGTTTGACAATTTTTAATAGATGATTACTGGCGCTTAGTTTTAATAATCAAATTCGTAAAGCTACTGGTGTAAAAATTACACTTTTCAATTTCGATTTGTGCACGTGTCTAAAGACACATTTGTCTATGGTGTGCAATCTTCAATACATTCACATTCCTCGCAATTTTAAATCGATACGTAAATTGGGCGACTAGCTAATTACTACTACGTTGTACAAAAAAAGAGGTGAATTTGCTGAATAAACACCAGTTCTCGTAAAAGTAACTTTTATTAATATTAGAAGAGACCATAATCTCTACACAAGGGTTCGATTTGATACGTAAGAAAATATAATTTACCTTCAACCAAAAATTAACAAGTACCAATCATCTTTTTGTTATCATTGTAATTAAGATTTATATAACAACATTATATGTATTTACAAACTTTCGGTGGCCGCACATGAGTACCACTGTTCTACACTCTATATTTAGTTTTACATATTAAAATATTAAAATGAAGATGGGTATACCGATCTAATACAAAAAAAATATGAATCAATAAGCAGGGACAATAAGTCTGCCTAAATTTGCATTAAGAATAATGACCGGCAACGTTAGAAACTACACAATACGTTAGCAAGGGACTTGTTTAATCTCAGAGTGATCTGGGAAAGGGTTACATTTTTTTATCAATCTTAAACAATTATAAGAAATACCCAAATAAGCAATCGATTGTTACTTAGTACACTTATAATATTTAACGATATGCAATATACCGTAAACTATTCAATGTAAATAACTGAAAATGTATGTAATTAATCTTTCGTAGATATTATGTTATTCAGAAATTGCAGTTATGTATTAACTTGATCTGAGAATATTGTTTTCTCTTTAATAAGCAAGTGGCTCGCCCGAGCCGACCCCTGATGACTGATGAAGAAATGTTGTTTTATCTAATTGGCAGAACAAGTACACTGAATTATTCCAGACAAAAAAATAATATCCAAAAACTTCGTTGTCTAGTTAACTCATTTTTTAAGCCGTTGACGATGTTATGTTATTTTGTAAAATTTAAAATATTTGACAAAGTGCAGCTTTAACATTTATTAAATCGTCCAACATTTATTCAACGCCTGATCGATACACACCTCAGTGGATCGTTAACATTTATAACCATCTAACTTAGAATATTGAAACTCAAACATTCTACGCGAACGAAATTTATGTGTTTTTAACAGAAATAATATTCAAAATGTTATTTGCCTTTGCACATAGAATTTCGAAGCGCGCAATCGAAGAAAAATATATTAAAGCTTTCCTACCTGAAATATTGTTTATTACTTTTTTATTGTCTGTCTTGTGGCCGAGTGATCATTTTGAGTCGGGGATTTTTTTTTGTACATCTATATACATCTCTTTCTGTACGAAAGTTTTTTTTAAATAACTAAAAACCACGGAACATAATATAAAAGTGGATGTGTTTTTTTTTGTTTTTTACTTGCCTCACATACAGCGGTGGGCTGGCAATCCGTTAACAAGGGGCTCGATTAATCTCAATTCTAATTACTATTAATTAATAAATAACTCCATTAATATTCATTGATATCAATACAATCATGTAAATAGAATATTTATACTTACAATCAACTGAATTAAATTTAATATTTGTTTACACATTAAATCATTTATTAAGAGCAATAAAATGGCATTTGTTGAAAATAAAATGAATAATGAATATACAGTTTACTTGTATAGAGTCCTTAAGCGTGAAATTTAATTCAACATAGTGTGTAAAATTAATTTTATATATTCATTTGCATGTTGAATTTTATTACAACATTCATGCCAGCTTTCAAATTAGTCCACGATAAAAATTTATATCACATAGGTTTATTACAAATAAGATAATTTTTCTTCCTCGTTTGATCATTGAACAAATTAACAGAGTGATTTTTGTTATTAAACTAAATATGTGTAATAAATGTCGAATGTTCACTTTTTGTTCACTTTCACTTTCACCAATTTATAAATCGTTACCTTATCTAAAAAAGAAGGATTAAGATTTTATATTGAGAGTATAAACTATCCACACAACGAGTAGACAAAATTGTCAGCAAAAAATGTCTCAAAGTAGATAAATGCATGTCACATTATATTTATTCAATAATTAAATTAATCTAGAATGTTTTAATGAAAAATACTCCTGACACTCGAGAGCTCCTTGTTAAATTAAGAAAGACAAATTCTCAGATCGATGCGTTATATTTTTAAATATCGACTGTGGAAAGGAAAAGGGACGTAACCCACACACGTGTTTTGATGAGTTTGGGCCATATGCATGAATTATACACAATCTTGAAGTGCACGGAGACTTCTAAACTGGTGTTTAATTGACATAATCTAATATTAATCAAATAAATTGTCTAGGAAAATCGTTTATTTCAGTAGTTTTTCTTGGTTTTAAGTTTTTACAAGGTCATTCTTTTCAAACTTAAAAGCTAAATTTAGATACTAATTCGGCATTTGTAGCTTGCATCCTTTTGATAGAACGTGTATCAAGTTTTGATACATTGTGTTTATCGAAAAAAGCTGTTTTGGAAAAACTGTGGGTTACGTCCTTTTTCCTTTCCACAGTCGATATACAATAGTTAAATAGGCAATCTATTGTTACTTAATACGCTTATAATATGTAACAATATGCAATTTACCGTAAACTTATCAATCTACATGGCTAAAAATGTACTTCTGTGTATACTGAAGCTGTCGTAGATAATATATAAGTCAAAAATTGCAGTAATATACTAATTTGATCTGAGAATATTGTTTTCTCTTAATTTATCAAGAGGCTCGCCGGCATTGGTAAAATTTATCAAGGGGCTCGTGCGAGCCCCTCCAGCCCACCTCTGCTCACATAAATTACTATCTCATATAGTCTCATTAAATCTAGTACACAAAAATACATATCAATATGTCAGTTCTGAGTTCATTTTAACTACACAACTCTTACTTTCAATTTTCGCTATTAGCCATTCACTTTTTATACGTAACCTACCACCAAAATACAAATGAGTTTTAAATTTTAAAGCTAAAATAAAAAAAAAATACGTTATAAATAGTAGCAGTTTAAAAAGAATTTAAAAGATTAGATTTCATATCTTAACTCTCGCGGCTCGGAGACTAGAAAAATACGTCTCTGCCGATGGGGATCTTTTTTGACCCCAGTGGTTTCCTCATTATTGGCCTTATTCTTATGAATTTCAAAAAAAATAGTCCAAGGGCTTTAAAATATTTCTCTGCATCATTCCTCATACATTTTTTTTATAAAAATCTGTGGTTTTTTAATAAATAATCATAGTAATAAAAATAATAAAACATTTTTAGTACTTTTTCCACATAAAATTTATTAGATGAGGACCGGTTTCGCTCATGATGAGCATTGTCAACTGATAAGAAAAACAATAAAACAGTGATATTTATACAAAAGTTAAGTGATAAAAACTCTACTGGATTTTCCAAACTCAATTTTGGTTGTCAGACATTAAGATTTATTTATTATATACAATAATAATCATGAGCGAAACCGGTCCTGATCTAATAAATTTTATGTGGAAAAAGTACTAAAAATGTTTTATTATTTTTATTATAATGCCATTCCACCAAGTATTGACAGTGAACACCTTAAAAATAATCATAGTTTAAGTTGCGCGTAAAAAAGACGTCATCCCAGCACACATATGAATTGACAACTGACGAGTGTTCTCAGCTATCTTACGAACGATCGTTAGTGCGGGTGCTTATCGCCTGATAGCGTAATCGCGTTATCGCATACTTATATAAACTAAAAAAGGTTCAAAAAACTATCATATAAGAATACCTTAATTATAAACATTGTATCACCCATATTAAAATAGATATTTAAGAAAAAAGGTATTGGGGTCGCATTTCTTGAGCTTAGAACCGGAAAAGTTAATGCTTGGGCAGTCATCTAGTTTGTCAATTACTGTTTTCTGATGCTGCTTTCTACCAAATAGTAAATCATGTAATGACAATGCTTTGAAAACTAACGCAATATTCTCTGAAATATTCTTATGTTTCAAAAACAGCTCTGCAATGTAGTAGAAGATGTTTGAACGGAATTAAAATCTAAAAAAAACTATATTTCTACACACCTCGCAAGGGCTTAGCATCACAGGGACCTATCACCAAAAATATAGTATAAGGTTCAATACAATATAACAGATGATTTATCTTTGTGCTTCTAGCACTATTATTTAATTTATAGATATAAACAAAATAATAATAATATTCATCGCTATTTGATTAACATACGCGCATGTTTATGAGTGACTGGACGTCAATTGCTTTCATCGCTAGAACTGTCTTGACACGTCTAATGTCCTAGAACAGGCGTGGGAAACCTGCGGCCTTTTGGGTACTCTGGTGCGGCCTTCTAGCCAATTCTATAAATTCGTAAATTCCTGACATATTCTGACCGTAAAGTCCTGTTTCCGGCCTAGTCAATGTTTACTGCGGACTTACGTCGAATCAGAAAAATGAATGCGGTCTTTAGATAATAAAAGGTTCCCCGTCCCTGTTCTAGAATATAATGAAGACTTTTGTTGGTTATTATCGTCTTGTGTTGTTTTATTTTTGTTATTAGGAAATCTGTAATTTGTTTTATTTATTTTTTAGAATCGTGCAAGATAAAAAAATGTGGTAAAAATAAAGTTTTTTTTCTCTTTAGTGGACCGTGTTTTTTCAAAACCGTGTAAAAAAGAGTTGGTGTATATATTTCATGTATTCTCAGCTCGCATTGTTTGACAGTTTTCCGCGATATTTTCCGTTGAATCGCTGTAATGAAAACAAACCTCCAACATATTTCAATCGTGAGTCTTCTTCGGGAAAATGAGAAGAAATTCGTGAGAGATCGTCATAATAACAGCAATTTCAATATGGAGCGAGTGGGTGTGCATGCATTGCAGACTGGCTCATTCTCCAAAACACGAGCAGCGAACCTGCCAAACCATTAATACTTTACGATACATTCACCACTAGGGCTTGTCGGTTTTCACGAACCGGTTTTAAAAACCGGCTTTCGAGTTTTGCCTGAAAGCCGGTTTCTTCAACTTGGTAACCCGGTTTCAAATATCAGAATTAATGATAATTCTTTTACTATTATTAACATAAAAACGTTAGTATAATATCTTGAGTTGAAACTGAAATAGTTATGATTAAAACAAGATGTAATATGTAGTGTAATATTCAGTAGACATCAATGACTGGTTTACAAATGTTAGATTTGGTTTTTTTTTTTAAATATTTTGTTGTGTATTTTGTCTCGGATACATTTCTCGATTAGGGTGTAGGTATAATTACTCCACCTCCAAATAAAACTGAAAAAAAGATTGATTTCGTCATTTTTATTAAATTACCATTTTACGATATGTTGGAATTCTAAAACCGGTTTTTTTATATTCGGTTTTTCTATAAGCCCTATTCAACACAAAGCTTTTAAGAAAAACAGAAAATGAGTCAAACCACTAAGACGCATTTCCCAACATAGCTATGCTAATAATATGATTATAGGCTGTGAATAACTTCAAAGCACTGACTAGCATTACTTTACGTGTGCTGGATGATCAATCAATTTTATTTCTGTTTAAGCTATCAACAACAATTATCAATCGGATTAAAAGCACTTGGTAGCTTTTCCCCCCTCACTTTCGCATATCATAAGATGTATCACAATCAGAATTCTGAGATCCTATTTCAATTACCATGTATAGTCAACAATTTCCCAAGTTTTCTACTCATATTTTCTACAAACTGTCAACTCAGTGATTAAACGTTCAACGCCGGTGGCTTCGATTGTGAACCGCGGTTCCGAATCCCAGTATAGGCGTATCTTAAATTGATTTGTCAATCGATTTATGGATTTCTGTGATATGTGAAACAATCTCCCGCCAACCCTATTCTAAAAATGTGGCGTAGCGAGAGCGATTAGTCAACCACTTGTACAGTCTTTTATCCTTTTTTCCCTACTTACTTTTTATTATGAGAGGTTTATCAATTAAGTAACGAGCAGTTCTCGTAGAAATACTTATGTTGAGATAAGCACCATTGGAAGTACATATACTGAACGTTAAGATCGGCTGATGAAAAAAACTTTACAGTTTTTATAAATCTACAAAAATATATAGTTTTCCAAATAGCTGGAGATTTTATTTTTCTTGCCGTTATCCAACAAATATTTTCAATTGTTTTGTATATTGTAATATTATATTGTGAACATTTTCTCATACTTCATACATTTCCTTGTAATTAAATCGAATATTTTTGTATTAAACATTTCACATAATTAATAATTAATATACGAAAAATGGAACACACATTTAGGAAGGACTCAAATACAGTGAGATTATAAAGATATATTTAATGAATTCAAAATTGAAAGGACTTAGCACTTTGAAGAAAAACTTATATTTTTTACATATTCCACAAACACTAATGGAATTTAAAGAAACTTTAAATATATTGAATAAAACTATTAATATTACAATTGCATAATATTGCTGTCAATTATTGAGTTGTTTATAAAAGTAAGCACAGTATGATTTCAAATGTTATAATTATATATATAAAGTGTAATATTTTCGGATTAACGAATATAATCTCCCGCATTGTGGATTTGTTAACTGTAAAAATGAAACATTATTATCTGAAAAAAAAGAGCATTTTACTTTGCAGACTATTTGTTGATCTTGGAGAAGGCTACCAACGGATATAAAGTTTTGGTAGGGGAACAAGTCGTCCGTCTTTCACCAAGTGGTGTTAGCGCATGATCAATTAATAATCACGCTCAATTCGACCAGGGTTGAAGGTCTCCGGAGGCATCCGCAGCAAGGTCTCTCCATGATAACTTACATATAATTAAGCAGCCTGGTCGCTTCTTTTAACTTACGAATTACTCACCACGTCGAGCTACCTAATTTCCAATATACAACACAATCGCATGTTAAAACATTGGCGAGCAAGGATTTAAAAAATATATTTAATTACATGTTTCATGTATATCATCAAATTAAAATATCATACATTTTCAATAAAGCTTTAGTAAAAATAGTTTATTTGAAATCGAATTAACAGAATAATCCATTTTTCCATCCTATTTCAAGAATCTATAGGCTCAAATAACGGTTTGTCGTCAGGTGTTAAAATTATAAAAAAAATATATAATATAATGAAAGATGAGGACCGTTTCCGCTTATTATTTCAATAAATGTTCGTGACGAGATAATATTTTATAAAAAAATCTCGATTATAAAATCTATATATTAATAGTCGATAAGGTCTGTAAAATAATGTCCCCTCCTCCTCCCCAGCCCCGCTGTCGCTATTTTTTTATTCATACTAAAGACATATTTTTCCAATACGCTGTTATTTGATGAAACAAATCAAATCGCTGAAAAGTTGAGTTTACGAGGTCTATTTTTGCTACTACGAAATATATTTGTTAGCAAACTAAAATATTTCAATTATTCTGAAAATTATATTATTTCCAATTAAATAGTGCAGGGGTGTTGATATATGTCCCGAGATCTATTTCTTCTTCTACGAAATATGTTTGTTAGCAAACTTAAAGATTTCAAATATTCTAAAAAAATTATTATTTAAAATTTATTTTTCACGCCGCTAAATTTTCTGACTACTTAAAAATGCAACAAAAATCCCCCCCCCCCCCCCCGTTGAGGTCAACGGGCTAACAACTAGTTGTATTTAATATAATAACAAGCATTATCAGTTTATTATGATTGAAATGAGCGAAATCGTTTCCGATCTAAAAATTGTGGAATTAGTAGATTTTTTTAGTGTAATAACTTCCCACCAATAATTGACGAATGACACTTTAAAAGTGATTTTTGTAAATCTTGAAAGCGTCACTTTTACATCCCTTTGTTGTCATAAGATTATTTTTGTTTGGTCAATGAATTTTGTTATCATCCTTGAGTACAAAAAAATCGCCAACAAAAAGAATTATCACTGTCGTATCACTGGGTCAAAGTCGTAGTATGATGGCTGATTTCGTTGCTATTTTGGATATACCTTGCACTTTCTTAAAAATAGTGCCAGCACGTTCCATTAAGCTCGTTTAAAAATATTTCAATTGTGTGACAGTAGCAAAAATCTCGAACCAAAACAAACTCTGGGTCTACGGAATGTTTTGTTAAACGCCGTGTGTGTCTGTTATTTTTAGACACGCTAGGTATCCAATACCACTGCTCCCTAACTTATGAGTCGCGATGTATATTTGGGTCGCACAGCTATTTTGAGTGGGCTGCTAAAATTCATCAAAGTCAAAATAAGAAACTAGCTTTAAAAAATATCTCAATACAATGATTTTTTCATCTTTCTTTTTTGAAACACCAGTCGTTGGATTTTTCGAATATATATAACGAATATACATATATCAACGATCTAAATTTTTTTTTTGATAATAATTAATTAAACATAAAGCTGTAAAACAGGTTTTACACATATTTCTTTTGGTATATGTTTACTCCTAATATGAAGCATATGCAGTGGCGGATCAATCAAACGAGAGGCCTCAGGAGCAATAAAATTTGATTTTCAGATAACATAAAAATGCCATGTAAAATAAAAAAATGTATTGAAATTTCAACAAAAAGTATATAGGTTAAATAATATAAGATATTTTTGAGGCCCCTAAAAATTAGGAGCGCCCAAGCGTGCGTCTTATTTGCTTGTAGGTTAATCCACCACTGAGCGTGTGGCCATTTTCTGCAGATATATAAACAAGTGCTTCTACTAGAACATTTTTTTTTCTTATTTGATCAATCATTCCCTTTTGAAGGTATTAGAGATGGAAGGATTTGCTCTTGTTTCGTCGTTATTTTAGGATTGGAATTTTGGTTGAGATTTTTTAGATATCACAAACACTCATACCTTAGAACAGAAATTGATAAATCAATTGTAAAATAATACTGCTCTTAATGTAACTTGAACCCTTGAGATACATCATAAAAGACAACGACGTTGACCACTGAACCACATACCCAATTTCGTTCGTAAAATAAATTACTAATACAGTTTAAATAAATATTATTAAAAAATATTGTGAAAAGGCATTGTTTAATATCAAAATTCCATCCGAACGATACTGGTACAGATTATATTGAAAACAATATATGGGATTTTGAATTAAGTAGATATTAAGAATTGTTATTTATTTCAATGAAGAAACTTAATTAAATGAAATACATCTAAGGTATTATTTGATTCATGCAATCAATTATGTTGAAAATTAGTTAATCATTGTATAAAATGTTTAATTATATTTAAAGATGACTGTCTGTAGCGAAAAATACATTTTATTAATTTTCATTATCATCGTTGTCATAGTACCTTAACAGGACTATATATAATCCGTGAATGTATTGAATATGCTCTTCCTAAATTCAAAAGTTTGCATATTAAAGTATTCTTGCAGAAATTAGTTCAAAGCGTTGGATAGGTAATACACAATAACGCGGGTTGTACACATAGGCGCTTTCACGTGCGATTAGGTGGGTGCGTATGTTTTAAAACCAACAGAAAGTCTTAACATCAGCTTTTTCTCGGTTTATAAAAAAAACGCTACACAATGTGCGTGCAACTTTAAACGAGAAAAAACGCTTCGCTTACACACATTTTCTCTTGTTCTAAAGTAAACATTTTACTCAAACACAAGCCGATGTCGGCTATTGTCGTAAGATAGCGTTATTTGTAAATGTGTAAGTTAAAATAAAGCCGAAGATACCGGTGAATACTGAAGATGACAAAAAGGAAAAGCGGAATGATGTTTCATAATGTTATCACTAGACAAACAAGTTCGTACTTGTTCATTCAACATTTGAAAGATGGTGACAATTGAATGTACTTTATATTTATTTTATCGAGGTATTAAAATTTTTTAAGATTAAATTTAAAAAAAGATTTTGAATAGTTAATAATCAAGAATCAACTGTGAATCAACAACCCTTGAGAATTTTACGGTTTTGAAAGTTTATAACTCCACGTCATCTAAAATAATAATTATTTAAATAAAACAAATTTATTACAAAGTATATACATTTATACAAGGTAAAGTTACCTTAAAATTGCATACACATATATTTTTATTGTAATACCTATATATATATATCGACTGTGGAAAGGAAAAAGGACGTAACCCTCAATTTTTCAAAACAGCTTTTTTTCAATAATCACAATGTATACAACTTGATACACATTTTATCAAAAGGATGGATGCTGAAAATGCCAAATAAGTATCTAAATTTAGCTTTTAAGTTTTAAAAAGATAACCTTGTAAAAAAATTAAACCAAGAAAAAACAATGAAATAAAGGTTTTTCCGAGACAATTTCTTTAATTAATATTAGGTTATGTCAATTTAACACCAGTTTAGAAGTATCCGTGCACTTCAAGGTTGTGTATAATTCATAATTTGCATATGTCACGAAATCATTAAAACACGTTTTTAGCGCCTCCTGTAAAATTTGATATGTGTGGGTTACGTCCTTTTTCCTTTCCACAGTCGATATATTAGAATGATAGGTTATTGACAAGCATGCAATCTGACTTTCTTTCTTCTTTCTAATATCACTAAGTGAGTGTCTTTGCATAATTGTAAGATTGCAGGATTTCAACAAGTTCCTTATATTTCCAATGGATAATATTCATTTGGAACCATACTAAATATGAGAAAAAGCTACGGGTTGTTTACGAATATTAAAACTGTCCAAATTGCATTATAAACATAACTCGTTAATTTTGTGCTTGTTAGATTTTTTCATTTTAATGTAAACTCTACACTAAAGCAAAATTATCACAATAAAGATTTCAGTTAAAATTAAAAAGACAATGATCTCGCTTTACAGCACTACACTTTCGCGTAAATATTATTATTACCGTAATGCATTCACAAGATTTATTGTTTTTTTTTTCAAATTACCTCTTTTGATAGAAAGTTTATTTACTATTGATTGTGGTATTGTTGTATTAAATGCTTGTTTTTAAAATAGTTCATAATAGTAGTTTGTTTATTTCTCCACCACTCCCTTGTTTTTTTTTGCCACGATAAAAGGAAAAACGATACGAAAAATGTATAAGAGACGGAATTAGAATACATATTTTATTATTGAATTCGCTTATATTATTCGTGAGGAATTAAGACTGCTGTTTTGCCGATGAGTATACTATAAGAAAAAGTGTGTGATCACTTATTCAGTGAATCATTTAATATATTCAAATATCTTTTCTTAAAGAAAAATTGCAGGCGATCATATATTTCGATGAATATGTATTTATATTCAAAGTATCTTATTTTGAAGGCGGTTACAGTGTTAACAACATGCGATGATGTATATTTTTCGATTTTATAAGTGCAACTTACGAACACATATTTTAATTAATTGCAAATAGACAAAAATCCAACACATTAAAAATAGTTGTTGATCCTTAATCATAGCTTCATCTAAAAGAAGTGTCACTTTTAAATGTAAACAATTAGTGATCTTAATTTGACGTTTAAGTGGGAAAATGTTTCGAAATATTATAACACCATAGTGTCAACCTGTAGACATTGAACCGTTGACACTTTACATCGCTGTATGAATATTGATATCGACCATTTTAAAGAGTTGATTCATAATTGGTCGATAAATGTGTCATGAAAATTTTTGACAGCTTTTCGGCCAACTTTTTATCGCCACGGCGCTACCTGAGAGCTTTTTGCGCTTGGTTTGAATGTCGCGTGTAGTATGATTCATATAACATAGCAGCTTGTATAATGTTGCGGTATGAATAGAATCCAATAGATATCTTCGGCATGTTAGAATCGACAACAAGGGTATGCATGTTCAGCAAGATCGAACGCATCGTCGGGAACCGAACCGAATCCAGCGCGTGCGCACCGATCTTTGGGCGGCGGAGGTGTAACGAGTGACGGATGCCGCCGCTCCAGCCGAGGCCGTCATCATGAAACACCGGGAAGGTGAGAGGTGAGAAAGATCCAACGAGGGCGGTCTGCAAGAGACGTCGCACCGCTGGAAGTGCACGTCGCGGAGTGAAAGCCGTGGCGTGCCTATAAAAGGAGGGCGAGTAACCCGAGCCCGCGAAAATTCCAGGCGCGAACAGGCGCGCTCCCAGAATAACGGGTCGGGAAATGCGCGTGCGCAGGGCGGCTGCCTAGCTGTCCACCGTCGCTGCCGAACAGCCGGCGGTCAGTCGAGACGAGAGCGGCGCACAGAAGCCACCACCATGTCGTCCTCAGCAGTCGCCAAGACCTCAAAGTACTCCTACCGCTCCTCGGGGGGCGGCAGCGCCGACGTTAGCATCGAATACAGCGCCGACCTGTCCGCGCTCTCCAGACTGGAGGTGCCCGCTTTTCTTCAAACTTTTACTCGTGATATGAGGATTTCCGTCAATATGTGACACAAGTGCTCTCCTTTCAGTTTATTCGTTGTGATCATGATGATAATTCTACTGATTGCCAAGTGACAGATCGACCCTCGATCAATCGCTATCAGAATGGATAAGCTTTAAGTCAGCAGTGATTTACTGACAGCTCGATGGCTATTCGAATCGGATATTACCTTTCAAACTGTACATTCTTTTTTTTAAACATTTTGTTTACGTTATTTTTTTGATGTTCCTTAATTACTGAGAGTAGATTCCAATTCCTTCAAAGTGCATCGAATTTTCTTGAATAAATGCTCTTTGAATCGGCAATAATTATGTGAAATCAGTGAATGGCCATTCTTTTCAAAATTTTATTTCGAAGCAGCTGTCGACTTCAGTAAATTAATGTGTTATTAAATAAATTTCATGAACGTTTCAGTGAATTTAAAATATAGAATAAACTGTTTAATAATATTGATTTAAGTCAACCAAATGCACGACCACTTCGAGTATTTTTTATTGGGTCAATATTGCCACCTGTTACTCTTTTAGAAAAAATAGTTTAAATAATTTTGAAATAGGTCGTGCAATTTTTTTCAAATCGAGTGACATTAAGCAGTTTGTTTGTTATATTGTTGAGTGGTATATTTCTTTCACAATATTTAAAAAATATTTGATGGAATACCAAAGTAATCGAAAGTGAATTTTCAACAATAATAATAAAAATATTATGACCATTAATTGGTTACGAATATTATGGTTCAAATATATATATATTTATTAAGATACGTTTATTCCGTCAACACATTCAATTAGTATAACAAACCTATTCATATTTTTCAGTGAATATACTTTTTATTTAAAGAGCACAACATTAATTTAATTTTAAAATCAGTGAAGATTTTTTTTTATCTTACGCGTTTTTTGTGAATATCTATTAGAAGTCATATGTTAGTTTCAAAACAAATAAAAGATATTCATATTTTCTTTTTTAGGATAAGATCCGTCTTCTTCATGACGATCTAGAATCCGAAAGAGAGTTGCGCCAGAGGGTAAGACATTTTGGCTTCTCAATAAAACAATAATTATTCAAAATGCTGCTTAAATTGTATGCTTGAAGAAAAGAACAAATAACATTATAATGCAACCATTAAAGCCTATGCTTGTTTGTCAAATTATCGACATAAAAAAACTACTACTCACAATTTGTATTTTGTAATTATTCAACTAACAAAAAAGCTTTTGTAACCATTGCATAATATTCAACAGCTGCTATTATTTTGTCAGTGACATTATATTTCAATATGTTTCAAACATATCCGCGTTCTAAAATCGAACATTTTTTGTAATCTAATGTTGCTATCTAACGAAAATCGCAATGAAAAAAATATGATGCGGCAGTAAAATGTTCGCAACATAAACAAACAGTGATTCAAATATAGAACAAAGCAGCCCTTCCTTGTTCGGAAAATGAACCTCTGAAATTGTATACCTCATTGGCTTGCTCTATGTGTTTCGTGTGGGCCTCTTCGCACGGCTTAGAGCTATTTTCGGCGCGAAACGAAAGAGGAAGCTGACGATTTTTTCGCAAAATTTCGCAACTCTTTTGCTGAGATGTGCAGTGAGAAACCTTGCCGTTTATTGATACCTTCACAGCCATTATTAAAATTATCACATTTTACACATTACAAATTATTATTAAGTTTTTTTCTTTTAACATATAAACACAATATATTCAATGTAAATTTTTAATAAATAGTCCGAAATACATCAATTGTTTTATTATTACAAATTTTAACGACAACATTCAAAATTTAAAATATTTAGTTGCAAAGTAAAAACTTTAAATTTTAATGCATTTTTCAATTAACATACTAAAAAGATTTTTTAGAGTATTTGAAATTTATTGCATTTTTAATTATCGTGCTTAACAAAAAAATCAAATTAATAATCAATTGAATCGACCGATATTTGAACACTCAAAACTAAAATGAGTTATCAACAAAATATTGAGTATTCGTACTGAAAGGGTTATAATGAATTGTTTTTAAGTCCCATAACTATTGCAAAGAATAAATTAATAGAACGAACAATATCTGCCAAAGTATCGATTGTATCAAAATTAATTTGATAGAATTTGTCTAGGTAGGTAAAATAGTTGTCACATTCTCGGGGGTCATATTTCATAAAATCTCACGGCAGGTCCCGTAGAGGCGCTACCGCCACAGGCGAACGAAATTAGCCGCGCGCGGTTTTTTTGTTGTTCGATATTTGAAACTAGGCTAAACGAGACTACTCGCGCCCGGCGAAAAACGCACGGAAAATGTTCGAAAATGCTACACAACGAATTGAGAGGTAACAACATGCCTACCGCCTCAGAATCGTCGCGCGGGTTGCAACACCGATATAGAAATCTCCACCAGCTCCGAGAAATGGCATAATTAACAATGTCACGTGACATATTTATGTGACTGTTATGTCACTTGGACTACTTTTTTGAATATTTCGAAAGAATTCGAACTTCAAACAAAAACACCTGCATATCCGATGGAGTTCGAATATGTATATCCAATTAGTTTAGTATCGAAACTAAAAATACAATTTTGAATCAAGCTATAGGAAAATAATATATTCACTACTTCTCACTTTATTTTAAATTAGCTTTGAGTTTACAAAAGGTTTCATTTATTTAGTTGCAAAATATCGGTTTGATATTCTTCATCCATAGAAAGACCTAAATATTTAACATTCTTGTAAAGTAGAGCATTCATTTTTTTTATTATCAATCACGATATTACAGAACGATTTTATTTAATGTTTTATTAAATGGAACAACAATGTTAATCAGTCAAGTTTTTTCGTAAAAACAAAAAGCTGTGAAAATCTATTTTAAAATTCTACCAATCAACTATTTTATCCTTAGTTACTTAATTGTATGTGTATGCAAACAATTTAATTAATATGAATTATAAATATAAAAGCATTTTTCCATGTTAAATGTATGAATAGTCATTCTATAAATATTTTATTTTATTGATTACAAATACTAAAATCGATTAACTTTTCTTTAAACCTAGAAAATTTTCTACAATTTAGAAAAACAAATCGTGAAAATATTTTTGTTTTTTTTCATATGTAACGTGTGTTGTAGTATATAATGAAGCTTTTACTAAAAAAACCATTTAGATAAAATAACTTTTTTTAACGACTTTTTGTATTTATATTGTTCGAATAATCTACAAACAATCTGAGCTATGCAAATAGCAAAAAGTTAAATTTCTAAAGATACAAAGCAATTGTTTTGTAAAACAATGTTATTTAATTTTAAATTATAACCCTTCATACTCAATTTCAAAACAATTAGTAACCATTTAGTCTCTATAGACTTAATCAATATATTTTTCAATCAAAAATTTGCGTGAAATTTATTAAATTATTTTGAATAAGATCCATGGAATTATTATTCGTTCCGTTGATATTAGAAATTTAGTGTATTCTTTTTTGAATCAATCACTTATCATGTATGTTTTTTTTTTAAATATTACAGATCGAAAGGGAGAAAGCCGACCTCAGTGTCCAAGTGATCCAACTCTCGGAACGCCTTGAAGAGGCTGAGGGAGGTGCCGAAAGCCAGGTACTTATTATTCGAAATTCTAAACAAAACACAGCAATCTTTTTTCTTTCATTTTAAATTTTACTATTTGTCCTATAAACAAAAGAATCGAACTCTTAGATGGCTAAAATAACTTTTATCGCTAATTATCACATTGCAAGCCGGTAAATTGTAAGTATTTTGAGAATAGAAAAGTTAAGCAGATTATTACAAATCCTTGCCAATTAAAAAAAAACGATATTATATTTAAATCACGTCTTTCTAATCAAAATAAAATTTTACTTACATTACATTTAAAGTTTAAATCAAATTACTTTGTATTGAAAATTTATTTTAAAAATAAAAGAATATATTTGACAAAACAGTCCAAAACAAATAACGTAAATACAACGACAATTTTTCAATGAAAATAAAAATAATTAATAAGGATTTAAAATTTTTTGATTCATGCATAAAAGAAATCTTTCAACTAGAAATCAATCACAAATAGCGGTCTCTGTTATTATTGATATTTTAAAAAAATTAATAAAAAATAATAATAGAAATATTACATATTGTAAACAAACGGTTACTCGAGGCTTAAAACATTCGGACATTATGTAAAAGTCAACCAATATTATTTTAATAATTTAAGTGCGTATTGCTACTTGGCGCTAAAAATATATATGTACATGTTACTTGTTATTATGAATTGAATAAATATTTTTATATGTATTATTTGTATGATTGCAATGTGCGAATTTAAATATATATATATGTACAAACTTACTTTTGCTATTTCATATATTACCTTAATTTATATTTGCGCTTGTCGTATGTTTTTTTTCTAATTTGTTTTATAATAAAATTTCTAAATAAATTAGGTCATTATAACACGATGAACGAAATTGTATTGGCACACAAGGGAGTTAATATTCGTTCAAATAATCTGCCATATAAATGTGTCCTCATTTCACAAAAGATGATTTTCAAGGCAGCCCACATCTCTATATGGGTCAATATTTCTACTAATAGAAACAGAAATAATAATTAAACCAAATATATATGTCTTGTATAGACACTTTATATTGGATTACTAAAAAGATCTTAGCAATATAATTCACATGACCTTCAACGTAAATTAATAATCATCTGAAATATAATTACATTACCAAATCTATGTAGTCGATAAATTTCTTTCTTATATTGAATTAATCTTGTATATTGATATGTAATAATTAATAATTTCCGCTTAAAATATTATTAAAATCCGATCGTAATTATAGCAATTTAATTTACCTTACCTTTGAATTAAGTAAGAAAAACACAATTCAGAATAATAATAAATTTATTAAACATTACTCAATAAATAAAAAAATATATAAAATTAAATCGTTCATATTTTATAATAATATTAAATGATAAACTAATTGAAGAATAAAATCTTCACATTGACTGATGAATCTACAGTATAGTAATCCTTCGTTAAATAAATTTTCTGGCAACTTAAAAATGCAACAAAACCTGAGGTCAACGGGCTTACAGCTAGTCCTTCGTTAAACGTTATTATTTGGATAGGATTTGAAATCTTCAATCGAAATTTATTCGTAATGTAATCCATTACTTGATAATAAAAAGTACGTTGACGTTGTTCGTTAAGGTTACGGACAGTGAGTAGATCAAATAAACAGCTCGGTAAGAACAACGACTTGGCATTTGACTGATTTTTACGTTTACTTTTAGTTCGAAATCAACAGGAAGCGCGATGGAGAACTTGGCAAACTCCGCAAACTGCTCGAAGATGTACATATTGAGTCAGAGGAAACCGCTCACTTGCTCAAGAGGAAACACCAGGAGATCGTTGTCGACTTCCAGGAACAGATCGATGTCCTCAGCAAAGTGAAGGCCAGGTGTGTATTTATACTAAAAACAAGCGAAATTTTGCTGCGAGGTTTCCTTCCTGATCATTGCCAATTTTGCTCTGTATTGCATTATTTTTTATAGAAAATAAAAAGCACTGACAAAGATTAAAATATAATTTTGAAAAGTAGTTTACTCTAATTTATAAAAAGGCCACTTTATGTTGAATGTCAATTAACTGCATACAAATATCGCATTTTTTTTATTTTATTCGGGTTATGTTGAAAAATATTTATTATAACCATTTCAATTATTATATCAGACTAATAATCAATTTAATGCTGTCAGTGCTTTATTAATGCAAAGAAATAATGTAATTGCAGTCAGATGTCAATAAAATGCGTTTTTAATTTGATGTATTCTAATGCATTCAAACTCTATTGCAAAATACAATTACTAGAAAAGAAACCTCCAGTTACCTAAATTAAGTTATGCATAGTCTTCATACTTATAAGAATATTCAATTAAAGTGTGATATGTTCAAATGATTGGCTTAAAATATTAAGTGACGTCTATTTTTAAATACTTCAATAAATAAATATATATTAAAAAAAAACAACAACCTTTAAATAGTTTATGATTAAAATCAGTGAATGATAATAATAATAAACAGCTAATAAATTCTTGAAAAAAACAATTTCACGGAAGTTTTGTATGTATTATGGCGAAATCGAAAATTATTGCTTTTTATATTTGTTATCTGATAGCGCGCATTCTATTGTACTTGTATATAATTTATTGTGTGAAGTATTTAATGAAATACTTTTTTTATGATTTGCTTTTTTTTTATTTTGAACTAGCGATGCTAGCGATTTGCAAAATAGCTTTGACTGTACCGTCCAAGCACCACGGTATCTGTTTATGTCTATTATATTTAAGTTTTATTGAAAAAACTCACAACTAAATTTTTACTGAAAATACTTTCGTATTATTCATGGTTTTTGTTTTGCAAAAAATCTGTTCAAAATATATTTAAAATAGTAATCTAAATAATTATAACATATAAAGCATTTAAATAATTATATCGGCAAAATAGCTTTACCTTTAAATTTAAAATAGTTTTTTTGTGGATAAAAAAAAACACATACATTTGCAAGCGCGAGCATTATTATTGTAACCAGTGCAGTTCTACGGTTCTCCGCTACGCCAAAATTGAACAATACGTATATTTAATAAAACTCGATTTAAAATTTGAAAAACTTGTGTTTTATCTAATGATCAAACCTAAATAATGTGCACAATCCAACATAATAATAGTTTACTGACAACTTTTAACATAATAATCTGCCATTTTTAAACAAGAAATAAAAATAAAAGTGATACATGACAATGAGTATCGGTGAGTATTTTGTTATAGAGAAACATTATTAACAGTTTCGCAAAAATAAATGAACCAAATATGTATATCTAAATATAAATTGAAGATTATTTTATAAGTTACTTTCTAAGATAAGATAATTTTAGTATAATATAAAATTGATGGTATAAAATTGAAGGCTATTTATCTTCGTCTTTTTCTGTATGAAAACTAAAAAGAATGAAAGATATTTCAATATATTAACTACAAACTAGATAAAGGGACTCATTCTTTTACCATTAATTTATTTTATTCTAAGCAGGTGATATTTGTGTTAAGATATTGGATCTAGTAAATAAAGCTGTTTGTAATTAAATACAAAAAAATCAGATTACAATTTTATTACATTAAAGAAAAAAAAGCTTTATTTACTTGATTCAAAGATGACCTTATCATGTGGAACCGTCTATGACTTGTGAGTTTTATGATATTACAGGACTGAAAAGGAAAAGAGCAAGTTCCAAGCAGAAGTATACGAACTTCTTGCCCAGGTTGAGAATGTCAGCAAGGAGCGCATTATCACCGTGAAGCATTGCGAGAAACTCGAGATCAACATCAATGAGTGTCACATTAAGATCGAAGAGTTGAACCGCACCATCGTTGATATCACATCCCACAAGTCTCGCTTGTCCCAGGAAAATATCGAACTCATCAAGGAAGTCCAGGACTTGAAGGTAAGCTTAACCGTATAGATATTTTAAATTCAACTACCAATATCATTATTTACTGGCGAAGTTTTCTTTATGAACTATATATGTTTATTATTAAAGCATAGAAATATGTCATTGAAAACCTTTAAGCGTAACACAAGCTTTATCAAATATTGTGAAACTTTTAAATTTATATTGCTTCTATACTAAAAGTGGAATGTTTAAAATAGTATTTTCTTATCATGTATTGTTTATATTTTTTTTCAGGTGAACATTGAGAATGTAACCTACCTGAGGAGCCAGATTGCTGGTCAGCTTGAAGATGCCCGCAGGCGTCTTGAAGATGATGAGCGTCGTCGTTCCATCTTGGAGGCTTCCCTTCACCAGGTAATTTCTTACACTTTTTCTAACGTTTATTTACCCAAAAAAAAAAACAATTTAGCACAAAATTAAATTGGGTTTAGTAACATAATTTTATTTATACAGTTACCATGTTCACTCTCAGTGTAAAGCATATGGACCAATATGGAGTTTTTATCAACGGAAATTGTTCTACGAGAACTCCTTGTTACTCAGTCGTTAAATTTTGCTGTTTTTGAGAATGTTAGAATATAATAATAAAGCTAGAAAAAGACTAGTTGCCATCGCTACACCCCGTTTTGAATATTAATCTTAAGTAAAGTTAGCTATATTATTTTTTTATACTTTCGTAATACTTAAAAATATATATCATTACGTGGTGTAGCCAAAAAATGTTAGTAAAATGTGTTGAATTTTACTGAAAAAATCATTGTTATTGCGTAGACGTATCAAATATTAACTGCTTTTCAACCTTAATTTAGTTTCACTGAATTTAATAACGAGATTCTCCAATGTGTTTAGGTCGAGATCGAGCTGGAATCCGTCCGCGTACAGATGGAGGAAGAGTCCGAGGCCCGTTTGGACCTCGAACGTCAGCTGGTCAAGTCTAACGGTGAGATGCAGCAATGGCGCGCTAAGTACGAGACCGAGGCGTCTGCCAGGGCTGAGGAAGTCGAGGAAATCCGTCGCAAGTACTCCTGCCGCATCGTCGAGTTGGAGGAACAGATCGAAGTCCTCATCGTCAAGATCAACAACATTGAGAAGCAGAAATCTCGTCTTCAGAGCGAAGTGAGTTGATTTCATCCTTTACACATCGTATACATTTGGAAAGACAGATTTTTCAACAGTTCTTTCGTACAATATTGTATATCATTGTAACTGCAATAGAATGAACTACAATTCAACATAATGTCTTCCACGCTCGATCTACGAACCTCGCTTCATGAAATATATAATAAAATTAAAATTTAGGTCAACACATCGATATATGTAAATTCAATAGTCCTAATTGTTTTGAAACAGTTACTTTTTTTTATTTTTTATTCGATAAACTTTTTTCTTTTTTTCTTTTCTGCATCACACCGAAGATGATATCTTCTTAATGATACAGTTAAGATACATTTTATTTAGGTACAATTTGAAAGGCAACAATAAATAATAATTACAAATATATAGATATTAATAAAGGTTAATTAAATACAAAGAATTGGTATAATTACAAGTAAAAAAAACAATTAAATAATAATAAGCAAGAATGGTAGTTAATGGGACTAATAAACAACTTTTAATTTTGAGACAGATGTGATTAAGGATTGAATGGTGAGGGGCAGGGAAGGTTAACTTTTTCTCCAAAAGAAGTAGCAAATTTTCTGAAGACGAAACTAGATCTGGATGCCCGATAGGACCATCACGATTATTTCTACATGACAAAAACAATATACTTCTTTCTACGGACATAATCGGAAACAGTTACTTATATTAAGTGTTCCTCTAATCAATGTTATTTGTTTTTGTGCAGGTTGAGGTTCTCATCATCGATTTGGAGAAGGCCAACAGCACCGCCCGGGAGTTGCAGAAGCGCACCGAGCAGTTGGAGCGTATCAACATTGAGATCAAGTCCCGCCTGGAAGAGACCGTACAGATGTACGAGATCGCCCAGAGGGATCTCCGCAACAAACAAGTTGAGGTTCAGCGTATCTCCCACGAGTTGGACAAGACTAGGGAACAGAAGGACTCTCTTGCCAGGGAGAACAAGAAAATCTCCGGTGAGACATCGATTTAATTCTGATAAATAAGATTAATTAAGTATTTTACATTGTCATCATCGTCGGCTTTTAAATTACACATTTCTCAATAGATGTATGTTATGAAAATGTTAAATTCTAGGTCTAAGTCTTACATATATAGCGCATGTTATATCATTTGAAACAAACAATTAAAACTCGGCATTTTTTAGCATTGAAATACTTGTATTGTTAATGCAATCTTTGCAAAAATATACTATCGGGGTTACATTATTTGTTTTGTTTATTTCGCAAAAAATTACATAAATACAATATTTGCAAAATAATTGTTATCATTAGTCAGTATATTTAGGAAAAGAAAACTAAACATAAATGCTTCATATGTGAAATTTGTGTGACATTGCTGATTTCCGTTTTTTTTTATTTATCAGATGACTTGCATGATGCCCGCAACCAGCTGACCGACCTCACCCGTCGTCTCCATGAGTTGGAGCTGGAACTCCGTCGTCTTGAAAACGAACGTGAGGAACTCACCGCCGCCTACAAAGAAGCTGAAGCTGTAAGTTCAATATATTATAATAGACTTAATTTTTCATCATTTTCTGGAACTTGGATTACTAGAGTAAAATTTTCAAACTGTATCTTTATTTTAACGCCATTAATATAATAATACAAACACCATTCTTTTTTCATGGATATGTACTTTGTGACCGATAATATTCAATAATTTACTATCCTTCGCGAGAAAGATTTACTTGTTTATTATAATACAAGACAAAACTTGTTGTTACCGGGTATAACCTTACAGCAGCTACGACGCTACGATAGACACTACTGCTACGGTCACTAAATTTATATGCTACGAAACACTACTTACAAACAGCGGTGGGCTGGTAATATGTTAACAAGGGGCTCGGAAAATCTCAGTCATTATGTCTTCATTTCGTCTTCGTGCTGATTTGATCTTAACCGAATGATTTTCTTAACTTAACAAAGGGCTCGCCGGCCACGCCAAATTTTAACAAGGGGTACGGGCGAGCCCCCGAGCCCCCTTCCAGCCTACCCCTGCTTACAAACCCGAGTAACATAATATTAAAAGACCTTTTTCAAAGTCAGTCATACTTGTCAGCGTTCTCAATTTCAATAGAGTTCTTAATTTTCCCAATTATTATTTTTTTGTTATATTTTTTAGCTAATTGAATTTTCGTATTGTAAATTTCGACTTCAAGTTAACAATATGACTTGCCCGTATTTAATTCATAATTTAGATTTGTTTATTTCTAGTTTTCTTAACAGTTTCATTGTTATGGTTGTAATTATTATTTCATGACTGATTTTTATTTTTGTTTTCACTATATCTATAAATCATTATAATATAACGTCCCATCTCTGACAGAAATTGGTTACTAACAAAATGGAGTTTAGTATACAAAGAGATTCTTTTATATAAATTCTAAGTCTGGAATAACTCAGTTGGTGCGTTTATTACACCATTTTGTCTAAAAATGAATTTGTTTATTCTGATTAAAGACAGGAAATTGTCCCTGTCTATTATTTTTAAACTTAAATTTGTGACAGAACGGCATGAATGCATCTTTATTTTGACTGTATAATTAATTATTTATGTATTAAAGAATATCGATGCTACAGGCTTTATCCTAAAGGCTGAAATATTTCATGTAGTGTTTACTCAGAACTATCAATCTGTTACTTACCAACTTCTGCCAGAACAGTGACGAAATACCATTTTACACAATTTTCAAATACAATAAATAATTGATACAGAATATTACATAAAGTTTAATCAAATTGTTTATTATGGACATAACAATTTTTCACAGTTTCAAACCGTTTATAATTGAAACAACACAAAACTATAAAATTGCTGTCTTTGTTAACTTCACCGCACAATTTCATCTTTCCTAACACTTGTTTTTTATCTACTAGAAAAGTCGTCCAAGAATTCTAACCGTAGACATATGTATATACACTATCGAGTCCCAATATGTTTCTGAATCATAGTTAGGATAAACGGTAAATAAATCAACTCGACCAAACGGCAGTATTGACCTTACTAATTCTGGCATCTTCTCATGCGAACTAATACTAATTCTTTCATTCTCATGCGAAGGTAAAATAACATTGAAAAGTCGAAATATAATTATTGCCACTTGCTGCTTTATGGTGCCAAATGATTATTAGATTTTACAACTAATTAAAATGATAATGAAAAATACTTACGTATATATAAATATACAGCCATATATTATGTGTTTAAGATTGGTATAACATTTTTTATGTGTGCAAATCTAAATTTATAATATAATATTATTTATTCTGTTCGTTTTCGTATTTATAATGGTCTAGCAATGGGAGTATGTAAAAATATCATTATATTATTTACCTTCGTTCAAAAAGTATGCTTAAAGTGAATACATTGATATTTTCTAAATTCGACAAGTGATAAATGTATCGATATTATTTATATTACATTACTTGAATAATGATTATAGTATTACTATTCTGTTAGTCTATTTCCAATTTGTTATATCCAGATACGATATCAATTTTTTTTTTATGTCTTCAGGGCCGCAAAGCTGAAGAACAACGCAGCCAGAGGTTAGCCGCTGAACTCGCTCAGTTCCGTCATGAGGCTGAACGTCGTCTGCAAGAGAAGGATGAGGAAATCGAAGCTATTCAGTAAGTTCATATTCGACAAATTGATGTATATAAACATTCAAAAAGTGATTTGTCACAAATTTTGAAAAAAACGTTTGATATTAGTTCTGATATTCCATAATAAAATCTATGAATGGAAATCAGAATTAGTGTTCAAAAAAGGTTTTTTTATATAAAGCTAGATCATCCAAGTAAACCGTGATTTATACAACACTCAAATCATCATTTACCAAGCTCTGTATTTGTGTGACAAATCACTTTTTTATATTCTACCTTCGAACAATTTCGTAAGTTTTTTCTGAATAATTAAGTTACGTAGGGTGATGGTTAAAAGTTATTATGAAGTGATTGATACCTTGTGCAGTAAATAATGTTGTTATGGCGGTTTTTATTCGTTCACTGTATCAATCAGTATCAGAAGTAACAACTTACTAAGTAGATATAAGATTAAGAACTTGGCCAATAAACATATACTACAAAAAATAGTAAACAATGAAGAAACATTTATCAAACATATCGAAAAATTTTATTCAAGCAATAAGACTTGGTTTTGCTCAATGAGTAAGAGTTAACGGCATTCATTTTAAATCAAACGTGAATATAAATACTTTTGATAATTTGAAAATTAATAGGCATAGTTTTAATTACCAGGTCACCAATAAAATTAACCCTCCAAGGACGAGCGTCACCATATGGTCACACAAAACACCGTTGTCTATTGATCCCACTATTCATACTTTTTCTACCTGAATACCGTTGCTTTCGCTCATATTTGGTTAAGAAGGGTACGGACTACAGTTAGTCATCAGCCGTGGGAACAGGAACGGTCTCTAAAAGCACATGTGATTTTTTGAATTTCCGTTTTTTTTTATTTACTTTTTGAAACTGTTAGATATTTTTTTATAAAAACATTAAATTATTTACAGTTATTTTGCTAATATATTTGTTTTGAAATTATGTTGATCTAAAGAGGTCAAATTGTAAATATTTAAAAAAAAATCACGTTTAGCTATATTTCAACCCCGAATGTTTGCAAGCCCATACGGTCACTTTTGTCCTTACTACTGTCCGTACTCAATATTACACGGTAATACAAGGATGAGCATGACCATATAGTCATGCGGGGTTTCTATACAACGACTTTGCGTTTTTTTTTTTTTTAATTTTGGATAGGAATAAAAGTTATCCGTGACTTCAATATGGCTTAGAAAATATTTTTTTTATCGGAAAAAAGCTCTCGTCTCTGGAGGGTTTTAAATTATGGTGTGACTTAAATAAAATAAAAGCTATTTTTAGTCAAGGAGCGTGTTATTTATTATTGCACTGATGTAATGTCCGCAACATAGTTGCACCGATATACAGTGGTGTAAGTAATTTTCATGGTTTAATAGCCTATTTATCTTATGCGCGCGATGACAAATTAATCCGTCGGCTATACACAAATGCCCCGATGTCTTACGCCAGCTCAAGAATGTTCCACAAATAGAGTAAACCGAACTAGCGATGCAGTGGACAAAATTAAACGGAATATGATTGGTCGATACACCGAACGCATCACACACGCATTGGCACATCAAGGCTGCCAAAAAACTACAAAAGTCTTCTGCAAACTGTGCCCTAGTTAGTCTTTATTGTATTCTTAACCTTGATTATCCACGAAATGCTGCTGCTTGAGTGAAATTCGAAAATAAATATGTCGGCAAAAATACGATTTGTGAAAAAGTGGGAAAAACCACCCACTGCGGTTTATGAGGATAATTATGGCTACGGGATAAATTATTACCAGCCAATGATAGATTACATTAACGCCAAAGAAAAAGGATTGACACCTGCGGTTCCTCCGCACATCCCATGGAATAACGAACGAGGACTCGCTGCATATAGACCCGGTATCTCGGTCCGTTCATACAGCGAAGAGGATTTACATCGTTTGTCTCAGGATGCTTCTGACAGAGCTAAGAGAGACCTTAATCAGTTTAAAATAGCTAAACGCTCAGATTTCTCAGTGCGCAAGATGGCGTCCGCGGCTAATGTAACTAAGCATGTTCAGACGGAAAGTGTGTCAACTAAAACAAAAAAGAAAATCATACAAAGGAATATCGAAGATTCGCAAGAAAGTAGAAGAAAAATGGAGGAATTGCAAACAGATCTCAACAGACAGAAACAAGTCAGTGTTCATACAGCTTTGAGCGCTACAGCAAACGTACTGCGAGGAAAATCGGCAAAGGCTATCGAACAGACATTACTCTCTGAGAGTATTAGGAATATTTCAAATAATAGTGACGTGGATATCAAAGGATTTCATAGTAATCAACAAATCACATTGCACAGTGGTAGAAACCATTCTCAAATTATGGATACAAGGATTCAACAGCAGCTGAATGAAAGTTTCATGGTTCCGCTAGATGGATTGAGACACGATCTTAGATCGTTCGATCATAAAAGCTCTCACTTTTTTATGGATAAAAGGTTGTTAGATTATCATTTTTACGGTAGTCACAGTGTCGAATAATATTAAACATTTTACCACGATACCTGACACTATTCTTAGTTCAGTAACTTGTTAATACGAAATCGTACTTATTTTATTATAAAAAATCAATTAATTGCTTTTTATTAATTAAATTTTAGTTCGTTATCAATATCGTTAAAAGTTCTACATAAATAAACCAGTTTTTTATAAGTAAGTACTATTTTGTTTTAATATTGATTTACGATCTTGTGTACTAATGTTTATGTGTTTCTTGTGTCTCAACAGCAAGCAGACAAGCATTGAAATCGAGCAATTGAACGCTCGCGTCGTCGAAGCTGAGACCAAGTTGAAGACTGAAGTCTTGCGCATCAAGAAGAAGCTCCAAATCCAGATCACCGAAATGGAAATGTCCCTTGACGTTGCCAACAAGACAAACATCAACCTTCAAATGACAATCAAGAAACAGTCCCTCCAAGTAAGTGGCCAATAGCAGTTTATTTACCGGTATTTCCACGGAATGTATTCTTTTCTATAGTTAAGATTATTCTCGTGATTTATTTAATGATGTCTTTAATTTTCAATATAATTTAACTTACTTTAGCAAAATTGTACTCCTTGATAATTACTACGAGAAACTATAGTAGCTTTAACGTAGGTTTTTAATTATTTTGCAATGTTTGAAAGAAAATAAACAGTATTTTATTTCTGGTTTCTTAATGTAATTTTTTATTTATTTACAAATGCTAAGTAATGTATTTATTTGATAAAATACATACCCCTTCCATCACATTAAATTTCTATGGTGTATACATTATTAACTGTCTTGTCATTGATATGTATATGTGATATTTGATACGATATCTCATCATTGACAGTTGACCGAACTCCAAGCTCACTACGATGAAATCCAGCGCCAACTCCAAGTCACTCTTGACCAATACGGAATTGCTCAGCGTCGTCTCCAGTCACTCACTGGAGAAGTCGAAGAGATCCGTGGAAACTACGAATCCGTAAGTTGATTTTTTTTTTGTTACCATTTAAAGCTATTTTTCATCATTCTTTATACAAGCAGAAAGTGTGCACTTAACGACTTACAAAACACAATGTTTTCATATTTATGTTTCTATAATTTTCAATAAGAGTAAATATTGTGGTTACTGTTTTAATTTTATTTTAAAAGATAGGCGCATATTATTCATTATTATGCAAAGATTTATTTCTCAAAAACTGTATAGTCTACGATGCTACGCCGTAGCTCTGAATGTAATAGAATATAATAAACATAAGCTTGCGTTCATTTGTAATGGTACCTCACTTGCTTTACATTTCTGTCGCAGTGGGAAAACATCAAAAAGGATATATTAAATAGTATGTCTCGTCCACAAACGATTGATAAAAAGATAGTTATTCATTGTATGCTAGAGTTCTTTGCGTTAAAAGTTTCTAAAAATATAAAACGTAAAAGAAGAACTCAAATAAAAAAACTTTTCACAATAATGTAAAATACACTGTTTATGAGTCATGGGTATTAATCGTAGTGTTTTTTCTCTATGTAGGCCCTCCGTTCCAAGCGCGTTGTTGAGCAACAGTACGAAGAGTCTGTGACCCGCATCAATGAGCTCACCGTTATCAACGTGAACCTTGCTAGCAGTAAGTCAAAGATCGAACAGGAACTTACCGTCATCGCTGGAGACTACGATGAAATCACCAAGGAATTGAGAATCAGTGATGAAAGATATCAACGCGTCCAAGTAAGCAACACGATATTTTCAATTTCTGAAAAATGTTTTTTTAGACAAGAGTAAAATGCTTAATGAAAATGGTGCACAAAATACAATTCAATAACAATTATCTTTCAGGTTGAACTTAAACACTCCGTTGAAGTCCTTCACGAAGAACAGGAGAGAATCGTCAAGATCGAGGCAATCAAGAAGTCTCTGGAGATTGAAGTCAAGGTACAAAATATTACAAATTACATTTAAAAAAATCAAAATATTTTCAATTCGAATTAATCGTAGCGGTGGTTAGTCTAAAAAATATCTTGAAATAAGCCATATGGCGGTGTATCTAGGGAGGTATTTACAGATTTCTTATTTCGTTTCCAGAACTTATCCGTCCGCCTCGAAGAAGTCGAAACCAACGCCATCGTCGGAGGAAAGCGCATCATCAGCAAACTCGAGGCCCGCATGCGTGATCTCGAGCTTGAGCTTGATGAGGAGAAGAGAAGGCACGCCGAAACCATTAAGATTCTGCGCAAGAAGGAACGCACCGTCAAAGAGGTTATCATCCAGTGCGAAGAAGACCAGAAGAACATTTCACTTTTGCAAGATTCTCTTGACAAGACCACACAGAAACTTAGCATCTACAAGAGGCAAATTCAAGAACAGGTTTGTTAATGTTATTTACTGTTTATAAGTCTGAAACCCCACTTGGCTAAAATAACACTTTTAGCATAAAAAATAAACATAATATGATAGGATGATCGATTGGTGACCAAATTATGTTCAAGTGACTCATTTTGCTGTCTTTCTGTTTTAGGAGGGCATGTCCCAACAGAGCGTGACTCGCGTGCGCCGCTTCCAAAGGGAACTCGAGGCAGCAGAAGACCGCGCCGACAGTGCTGAGAGCAACCTGTCTCTGATTCGCGCTAAGCACCGCACTTTCGTCACCACCTCATCGGTGCCCGGCAGCCAAGTCTACCTCGTCCAGGAATCTACGAGGACCATCACTGAATAAACAAGGCTTCCCTGTTTATTTCATCAATCACACACTTTAAAAATAAATCTATTTCTCAAGAGACTATAAAGAAGAACAACAGAAAACGTACATTATTTGCTTCAACAAAAACATATAATATATATAAAACATCTTCTCTTTTCATATTTTTGTTGTCATATACACCATATTATCATACACGCGTGCACGAACGTGCATATTTTTTGATTATCATTACGAAGGACTGTACGAGAAGTAACTATTTATATAAATATAAGAAAAAAAAAACTTAGTAATGTTTGTCATCATGGGACATTATTTTGAGCGAATATTATTGTAAGAAAAATGTAAAAAAAAATGAGAAATTTCATAAAGTATTTATTTAACTGGTACCGCCATTTTTTATTTATTTATATTTTATTATAGTGCATGAGACTTAAATGCGCACGCCACTGGCTTCCATCCGATGTATTTTTTTTTCAAATAACTCTTTGATACTTTTAACGAATGCCATTCGATTATTTTTTAAGTTGTATCCCATATTAAGAGGTGAAGAATTAACTAACAATGAGTTCTTACGAATCTGATATATTGTAAATATAATTTTTGACATTTTATTTGGTTATTGACTCTTAACTAGGTGAAATTAGTCCAGAACTTGGATAATAATTTCATGTATCAACTATTCCAATTTCCGGAAAAGTTTTACTTGGCAAGGGCGCTGATATCGCATTTCCATCAATACAATTGGATAATATTTAAATATAATACAAATACGCAAAATTGCCGTTTTAAATCCTTATAATTTGTGACTATTATTTATGATATTAATATATCAAATAAATGTTTTTAAATGAAAGATTGTATTATTTATACCCAGTTATATGACTGTAGAATAACTATTACGTTCTAAGGGATTTGAACAATCTTTTTTTTTTCGTCGAGTATCGGAAGTAGACGCACAGGCCGTGGAGCATTCATTACATGTCCTGGGCCAATTGTAAATGCCTCGAGCATCGTTTCACTAACGGCGGCTGTGCATTAAAGAAGATGTTTTTCTTTCTACGTCTCGTTAAAAGAACGACCCTTCAGAAAAATGGACGCTTTCGAGGGCGGGTATGTCAGCGTTCAATGAAAAGTTACATGTCTGATAAAATAACTACTGAGAAGGCGATAGTGCGAATCACACACAGGGACATCCCGAGTAGGCAGTTGCCTAGAGGCGGCACATAGCCTAAGAACGTCACTGATCACGCAGCCAATAGATTTTATAGCGACCACAAAGCGCAGAAAAGTTCTGTACTTCACTGCGTACGTCACATTTCAATTAATAAACACTTCATGTATTGTAAGTTCAATAATTAAATAGATTAACAGGATATATTACACAAAGGATGATATTATTACATAAGATTTTACTTAAATTTTGATGCTTTGAATGTCATTTATTTTATTTATTTATTTATTGTTAAAAATTAAAATTACAGTACATGACATAACAACTGACGTCAAGACAAAATATAAAATTAAAATACACAGTACATCAAATTCAACATAAAAAATTAAGAAATACAATAGAAAAATTTATCAAACAGTTCACAATTAATACCATCACTAAAAATGTCCACTTCTCTAGACAATGCGTTGATTAATCGAACGGCCCTTGGAACTGGTGACTCATACCTCCTAAGCGAGGTATAAGTTTATAGAAATAAAAGTTTTTGCTCATTGTTTCGCCCACGTATTTTATCCATGTTCGCTTCCAATGTGGAGCATATGAACTCCTAATGGAGGTATATAAACAGAAGTTTTTTTCTGTGAGAAGGGGTTGTTACTCAGTCGCTCAACCTCTCCTCTCTAAAGGGCATAATGAGTATAGAAGGATACAGCTATGATAGTATTAGTGGTTAACTAATCGCTCTCGCTACGCCCGGATGTTAAAGGATCGGAAATGGTGGAAGGGACATCACAAACATCCATGCCTTCGAACAGAAATCGATATATCATTACCAACATTAAGAAACCATATGCTTCACATTGAGAGCGGAAATAGACAACAAAATAATTGGCGAACATGTTAGATATGTATGTAATTTTTTGAATTAATTATTATCTGTTCTTGTAAGGATTTTTAACAGCACATTTAGACAACCAGCGAACATCAGTTTTAAATAATAAACGATTGTAGTCTTCATTTTTCAAAGAGTTGAGTAAACAATTAATCTTTCATTCCTTTTGATGTTATAACTGCTCGAATGACCATAATCAAGTAAGCTTTGCAAGCGTTCATTAAGATTTTCGGCGAGTAAATGGTGTCAATGAATGACAAAATATACTGAAAACACATACGGTATAGCCAGTGATGTGCTGCTATGGGTTCGCTAAAATATTATTTTTTTCGGATAGCTGGTTCCTAAAATACGGGTTTTTTTTTAAATTATCGTAGTTCCGAGATCGAATTTTTACACGATCACAATACTTGATCCGATATGGATAAAGTAAAAACTTGCGGCGGTTTTGTATAATATTTTGTTTGCATAATATTGGAGTTTTACCTACCATTAAAACTCTTATTGTGTTTACACCAATGTCCAAGATCCAATATGAGAGAGAGGCTTTTCTCTTCAAAGAATACATCTAATTCCTTACACTGGCAATACCAATCCCTGCTCCCCCCGCTCTTTCTTCTTTACCCACGCCACCCAGGGGACGCCATCTTTGTTAATATAGGTATTCGTATGTGAGCATTCGACATATACGTATCAGACTCAATAATTATTAATTTGATAGGTACGCCACTGACTTCATGGGATTCCACACCAATCACCATTCCTTAAATCATGACTCAGAAGATAGAAGATTTTTTCGCTGTAATTATGTATCGTATTCTATAAAATTCGAAAAGATAAGTTGAAAGACTGAGTAACGAAAATTCACGTAAAAAAACTTTTTATGAGATAGCTCCATTAAAAGACCTTATGCTCCACATTGGGAGCGGACATGGATGTATAAAAAAATATTTCTAATGGTCCCGAATTGCTTTTTTTCATTGTTTCGAAATCCAATAATCGGTTACCTTGGGCGCAAAATAACCTCGCTCCGGCACTATGCACATTGACAAAAGCCTGTGGCCACCACAACTGAATAGAACGACCGCCCGATAGCATTGATTTCCCGCATGCATAATGTGACCGGACGTCCCATTTTCAGGCGGCGTGTCTCGGTCTTTTTTTTAATCCTTCTTAAATCGTTTCAGCTTTGAATGTTGGTCACTATTGTTATCTATGCCATTATTAACCGTAGCAATTTCTATCAAGTTCTCGTCTAGCATTTGGTCAAGTAGGATCTCGTCACTATCTTCACACGTAGTATTTTCGAACTCTTGATCATTTAAGGCATGTAGCAAATTTATGATTTCCGAAAAATTAGTTGCATTATTTGTGGGAGATATTTCACGTTTAATGGATTCTGGCCATAGTGATTTCCAGCATGCGTTCATCGTATAGTTTAGGACACATAAGAGATGCAATACATAATGGAAAAACTTTTCTAAGTATCGCAGTAAGGGATCTGTTTGGCAGGATAAATCAAGAACCACGACCTATGTATGTATGAAAGTCCAGTTGAAACTGTTTTTTTTAACTCTCGCGGCTCGGAGACTAGAAAAATACTTAGCAGGCGATGGGGGTCTTTTTTGACCCCAGTGGTTTCCTCATTATTGGCCTTATTCTTATGAATTTCAAAAAAAAAAATAGTCTACGGGCTTTAAAATATCTCTCTGCATCTTTCCTCATACATTTTTTTATAAAAAATCGTGTTTTTTTAATAAATAGTCATATTTTAAGTTACGCGTAAAAAATACGTCCTTCCAGTACACATATGTAATCGCAACTGAAGACATTTAGCCAACCAATCATGGCAAATGCAATTTTACGAGCTGCCGCTTATCGCTCCTTCACATGTTGCCAGAACTTATATAAACCATCACAAATCATTTTTTTACACAGTTGTGTGTTTTTCATAAACAATCGTAAAAAATACTATTACGTGTATCATATTATATATTATGCTTTGCCCGCAATAATCATTCGAATGCAAAAGTTTCCCACAGAAATAATCTTGTAAATCATTTTTTAATTAACGCCGATGTCAATAAACGAATGAGTTGCAGTTAAAATGCGTTTTAGTTTCCGTTCCGGGTCGTTTGTTTTTGGGTTTGAAACTCCATTTATCCATGAAGCCCGTATAAACATGAATATAGCTCTACGCATGTTTTATTGAAAAAATGTAAATATGTAAGATGTACATACATAATAATATAATAAAACCACAACCTGGCAATAGCAATTGCACTCATATTCGCAAAATAATCTGTGATTGGTTGTTTTAATTCGACGCCCAGTCAATTAGAATTTTTTCTAAGCACGGTGTTTCATAAATATTTCACCTTATAAGTAAAAGTTATTTAAGAAAATTTTCAGACTAATATTAATCAAAATAATAAAGCAGTTGTGTGTTTTTATATACGCTAACCAAATTAATGATAGCATAATCAAAGATACTCAAATTATGGTAGAGCTCCTTCCTTCCTATACATTTAGTTGATAAATATATATTTTTTTAATACACAAATGAAAGTAAATCAGAAAGGTTATAAAAAATAAACCATTTTAAAACTCGACAAGAAGTAATAATTTAAAAAATAAATATAATATGCTGAAATATTATGTTAAATTCAAACATTGATTTCAAACAGCTCTGAGTGTTTTATTACATATGAATGTAATAAAACATGATTTGTTTTCGTTGGGACTGCTTTTTCTTCCCCCTTTTTAACAAAGAATATCAGAAAGGAATGTATGTTTTTAAATCTAGCGATAAGGTTGTAATTAAAATTCTCCGAAATGGATTTTTGAGACATCACGGCTCTCATAAAATGAAGTTTATGTGACAGAAGAATTATGAAAATAAATTGACTTACCAGAATTGCATACGTTTAAATGGAATACTAATTCTTTCGAGATTTTATAAAGAAATGTTTGTTTATTCGTTAACATGAGTAGGTAAATACTTTTAAAAAGGAGTACATATGAAATATAATTACCTATACAACATACGTTTTAATGATTGATTTTTTATCAGTAAAGTATCGTTACGGTATATTACGTTTTTACCTTTTAGTATCCTATAGTTATTTTTCCTTTGAACAATTAGTTAGCTTAGTAGAATATTAATAAATATAAATGGGAATTAGTACAAATTTATATTTTATTTTTTTGAATATTTTATTTTACTAATACTAAATTTTTATACTGCGTTCATCGAAATCATTTGAGAATGTTCGCAATAAACGAAACCAGTGTTTATTACTGGATTTTTATAATGTTAGTAACGGATTGTTTACATATTAAAAGAAGGCGAATTATAACATATACATGTTAGAAGTATTACAATACATGACAGTTATTTATACAAAAAGTAAACTTACGATTATGGGAAATGTTTAGTTACTCAGTCCGCTCTGCAAGTTCCGGTTTACTGCAGATTGGACAAAACAACTTTTTTTCTTCATACCCATGTACTTTACAAACAAAACTTTTACACTTTGAACATTTTGTATTCATTTTTTTATCACAGCTTCGAGGGCAAAATCCACATCTTCCTCGTTTCAGGGTGTGGGATTCAATACCTGTTCTAGAGCTTGGCCCTGCAACACTTTCAGTAAAAAGATTAAATCCATACTTTTGATCTTTATGGAAATGTATACCACTATTTTTTCTGTCTTCCACGTTTTTTCTTGTCAAATCAACTGACAATTCCCGTATAAAAGATTTTCTCCTACTACGGTCATTTGACTTCCATTCCGGATATTTGGCAATCCATAAGAGATATGCATTTAATGCAGCCATGTCCAAAATTTCCATAAAAATTCTTAATGGCCACCGTCTTGTTGACCGAACACAGGAGTACTCTCTCGTCATTTTGTCTCCTGTGTCGACCGCCCCTTTTGTCTCATTATAGTGTAAAATCATATGTGGCTTTTTGCGTTGAGTGTTTTCTTCTATTTTTTTGTCGTGAAACTCCGAAGACAATAAGCACACGGCACGTCGTTTTTTTGCAACATATGAAAGAATTGTAAGTTTTTCCGTAAACCCAAATAAAGATGAAAACTCTTCTCTTGATTTAGAAGGCAAAAATTCTTTGGGTATCTCCCGTTTGTTTGCGCGAAGAGTGCCCGTTAGTGTAAGATTCTTTTCTAACAATAATTCTGCTAACGGCACCGACGTGAAAAAATTATCCGTTGTTAATCCGCGCCCAGATCCATAATACGGAGTCGTCAGATCTAACACTACTCTTTGGCCCTGGTTGACTTCTCTAATATTATTCATTTGTCCGGTGTACACTTGTACATTTAATATATATGCTGTCTTAGAGTCTGCAGCTACCCAAAGCTTAATGCCATACCGTCCCGGCTTACTCTTCATAAAAACTCTGAATCCACAATTACCCTTATACGTGGCCAAACGTTCGTCAATTGTAATATTTAAATTCGGATTAAAATTCCGCACACAACCCGCGGAAAATTGTTCAAAAATAGATCTAATGGGAAGTAACTTATCACCAGTTTGAGAAAAGCTTGCCTGCCTCGTTGTTTTATTATCAAACCTGATATTGCTATAAATATAAATAAATCGGTCTCTCGACATTGCAGCAGTGTAAAAATATTGGCGAAACAGTTCTTCAGTGCTCCACAACTCTTTCATATTTATTCTTCGTCCACGATTTCTCCCCGATGCCAGTAAAATTCCCATAAAAGCGTTAATTTCATTTAAAGTGATGTCTTTATCTGCCCGTAATAGTTTTCGTCTATGATTATTTGTATTTAAACAAATTTCATCCAACATACCTGCCGTGACAAAAAGTTCAAATGAACTTCTGATTGAGTTTATTTGTTGACTATATGCAGTTAGCCCTGGCCGAGAAGTCACAATATTGTGCAATCTACTGCGAGAACGAATTGGTGGTGACGAATTCCACTCAAAGCCTGATTTTGAAATAAATGATGAACTATTATAGTTACCATTATCACTATTAATATCATCAATATCAATATTATTATCATCACTTTCATTTTCATCTTGATTCTCAATAAAATCTTCCACGTCCGTAATATTGTCAATTAATTCAAAATCTGTATCACTACCACTTTCTGAATCACTATTGTCTCTTGAATTTAAGCCTTCGGAAAATATTTTTTCTAATTCCGCATTTGATAGAAAATTCGACATGTTGCTAGTTAAAAAAATCTTTCAAAAACAATAATTACACAATTAAAACATACTCCACAAAACGTAAGCAATATTGTTTTTATAAATACGTATTAATTATAAGAACACTTTAAAAATTGAACTAATATCGAAAGACCCGCTAAAACCGTCCGTTAGATTTGGAACTTACTGTAACACTAAGGCGGGTTTAAAAATGGGGTCATAGCGATAACACTATAAAGGCGTTGACATATATGGAATACCACAAATTTGTAGCGCAGAAAAAAGTTTTTCGGATGAAATTTATCCGATTTCTTTTCTGTTTTATTTAATAGAGACGGAACTAGCAATTGAACATATTTTTTTTCTTCTACAAAAGGTTCAAAAAACTATGATATAAGAATACCTTAATTATAAACATTGCATCACCTATATTAAAATAGATATTTAAGAAAATGTGGGTATTGGGGTCGCATTTCTTGAGCTTAGAACCGGAAAAGTTAAATACGTAAATGTAAAATCTTTTATTTTGAAATGTTTATTTGGAAGTGCTTATTTGATACGTGCCTAAAGCTTTAGCATATAAATGTTTTTAATCTAAAAATAATATTTTCATAATCAGGTCGTATTTATTATGCTGCATTTAAAATAATATTTGGATCTCTGGAGTGCATTTATTTAGTAGATACATTTTTAGCTTTCTGTGTTTGGATATAATTTATGACCGAAATCTGCTACTTAATGAATTAAATAAATGTCGCTCAATAGAATTCAGAGCAGAGTCATCACATGTCATGATATTGCGCAGGGTTACTATTTCTCAGGGGGGAAAAATCGCGTAAAAATGAGGGTATCGCGTAATAATAAAGAATGATGCTGTCCAAAAAAATCTTGTGCTATTTTTCTACGAAACTTTTTTTGGTACTTCTTTGTTTAACGCCAGGCAGTGAAACCTTTCTATTAGAGGTCTGCATGGCCCGAAATTTTACAAAATTACCCGGTCCTAGCCCGAAAGACTCAGGCCCGACTCAACCCGGGCCCGAGTCTAATACCACAATGGTTACCCAAACCAGACCCGAAGCTCAGATGTATACTCCTCAGCCGAAAAAAGCCCGTTTTTTTACAAATTTACAACAATTTACGATTCTTTATAGAACTGGTAATAATTAAAATCATCATGGCTGACTTATGATACGAAAATAGTCTGAAATATTTTTTTGAAGAAATAAATTTCTTACCCGAACCCGAATTTCAATTGGCCCGTGCAGACCTTTACCTTTCATATAATACGTCACATTATATAAAATGTGATCATACTTCCCGTTTTTAGGTAGTCTATCGTGTTGTCCCCAAGAAGAGCTTAAATTTACCATGAAAGTATATTCAAGAAAGCTCACTATCAACTAAGAAATATTCGATGTCCCGTTTTGAGAGAACAATGAATGGTCACGTTGCGATAATTATTGCGCAACTAACGCCTTGAAGTCGATGTTCGAGAACACAAAGGGGAAATTTTTGATGTTCTTTTTTTATTTTGAATTCGGTTGATTAACACCCCCATCTGGACATGGTAGTGCGCCTACCACCGCTACAGTTTTTAGTGCCTGGCGTTAAACAAGGAAGTACCCTTTCTTTATTTTGCAATTAGATTGAAAAGAGTGTCTTAAGCTGCCTATTTCTTTTGTATGACGAAATACTACACTGATATATAGAAATTGAGAACTTGTCAAGTAAAGCGGTGGCACTTTCAAAATGATGGACTTTTTTGTAGGTAGCATTGCAATTAAAATAATATAGTATTAGAACAAAATACAGTGCAAATCCAGAACGAATGAAAAAAACACATAATATTTTGTTGTATTTATGTATGAATTAAATGTATAGGTTTACATAAAAATATTTAAAAAAACATATATGTTTATATTAAATATTATATTATATACACGTAAGTTACTTTTTTAACATTTAAAACCAGAGAATCGATGTCGAAAGTTTGCGATTATATTTTGAATAACAGCCACAATATAAAAAAAAACATGCTTGTAAGAAACTCGTAAAATTCTATAGTCGTAGCTGCTTTATTTTCACAAATTTAATAATCTGCCACTGCTATAACTAAGTATTGATCTGAACAAAAAAATTAAATATTTGCAATTCTTTTTTTTATTGAACATGAAATATTGAGCGACTGTACTTTATTTTAATATATTGTTGCACAGCAGTTTAAGCATAAAAAAAATAACAAATAGCTGAAGTTAATGAATCAAAAAACACAATGCTATCTTTGAATTAAAAAAAAATACATAATTTTGCTCACTATGTTCCATATGCTATTATGTTCTTTTGTCACAAAATATACGTCCTATCAATTAAAAAAAAAGGAAAAAGAATATAAGCAAGTGGTAGTTTCTTTTATAGAAGTCTAATGCAATGACAATATGTTGCCTATTGAAGAGTTTCTAATATAAAATGTTAATTTAAGTATCTTTATATATTATTCAAGTTATTTTTTTACGTATCAATAAATCTAGCGTCTATCGAGTAAATAGTAATATTTTTAAAAGCTTTTACTGCTGAATTATCAGTTATTTTATTTTGTCTTATGGCAATTTTGTAGTATCAGCACCATATTAAAAGTTGACTCATATTATTGTCTCTGGTTAGTGTTGTCTCTGCTCATAATTGACTTACGCCGGAGATTAACTCTTGTTTGCGTTGTTTAACAACTTGACTAAAGTTTTCTGTTTTATGCTTTGATCAAGCGTTTTAAGGTATGTCAGTATTGTAATATTTAAACAAATTTATATTACAGATGCCCAAAATATGATTATGTTGATAAAAAAAACCATGGCACTCTAAAATAAATATGACTGACTTAACCATAACCTTGTTATGTTCTTTCAGATGCCGACTATTAAACTACAATCGTCTGACAGTGAAGTTTTTGATGTCGATGTAGAGATTGCAAAATGTTCTGTGACGATCAAGACGATGCTGGAAGATTTGGGAATGGACGAAGATGAAGACGAAATTGTCCCGCTGCCCAATGTCAACTCAGCCATTCTCAAGAAAGTTATTCAGTGGGCTACATATCACAAAGACGACCCACCTCTCTCAGAAGATGACGAAAATAAAGAGAAAAGAACAGACGATATTTCCTCGTGGGACGCCGATTTTTTAAAAGTCGACCAAGGCACTCTTTTTGAACTAATTTTAGCTGCAAACTACCTCGATATCAAGGGCCTATTAGATGTAACTTGTAAAACGGTTGCCAATATGATCAAGGGTAAACTGCCAGAAGAAATAAGAAAGACATTTAACATTAAGAACGATTTCACACCCGCCGAAGAGGAGCAAGTGCGGAAGGAAAATGAATGGTGCGAAGAAAAATAGATAATTTACATGTATTTGTGTGTGCTGCTGTGATTATTTAATTAGTAATCTTTCAAAACGATGTCTGAAACTCTTTGACGTTTAATTCAACATGACTGTCGTGTTAGTGCTACCAATACAAAAACATAAATCACATAAACAAAGCATTAATTATTATAAAAATAATAAAAGATTTTTATAATAATGCCTTTCCACCAAGTATTGATAGTAAACTCCTTAAAAGTGAGCATTAATTATTATTTGTAATTATTGTACATTCCTAAGAAAGAAAACTACTCGGGGAGCAAAACAAATTCCTAAACACAAATACCCCCATATACCCCATACTTGTGCTGAATTTATGTTTCAGCTTTCGTTTCGCTCGCTTTATACATTGTTCAGTATTCACTGTTTCTGGCATAAGACAGCCTCCATATCTCATCAATTCATTCACATCCACGATCACTTTTGGAGCTTGCTGTCTACCTTCCATCTCGGTAAATTCTAAACCACGGGCTCCCAACCAATGGGTCGCCAACTTTTTTCAATTTTGGATTTGAACAAAACTAAAACTAGTCCACTAAAATTACCTTATTTAAAAAAATGCCTTTTTCAATTGTATTGGGGCTGCGAGTCACATGGCTTTTATAAAAAGGGCTCGCCACCCGAAAAAGGTTGGGAACCCATGTTCTAAACTAACAATATTTATGTTCAAATAAAAAATAATGAAACAAATAATAATTATGTTTTTTATTGGTAGCACTGACGCAACAGCCATGTTGAATTAAACGTCAAAGAGTTTCAGACTTCCATATAAATGATAACTATTTAATTTTTTTCTTTGCAATTACCAATAATGAAAGAAGTAGTTACTAATGTACATCACATGAATATTTTTCTTTAAAGGTGAGTGAAATGATCTACAGCGACATCTATAATTAAGAAAAATATTTACAAAAGTTATAAAAGTATAATATAATAATTATTAAAGTATTTTTTTTACAAATATTTGTGTAATTGATGAAATTTAGCTAGATAGGATTTCAAAAACATCCCAGTTGTGTAAAGCATTCCATATTATTCTATTCCACTAACAGTCAATTGTTTAAAATAAACATGAAACCTGTGGCTCGCTTAACCAACGACTTATTTTTTCAATAAATTAATTTATCTCAACCAAAATCACTATGTATATGAAATTTTTCAAATATAAGCAGCAGTTGCAATGTGTAATAGATTAAACCTTTAGATGAGTGAATAGATTTATGCAGACCTTACTTTAATTTACTGCCTTTTTCCTAATGAATATATGTAATTCATACTTGGAGCATATATATGCTTACAGACAGACATTCCTGTGTTGAGTTTAAAGTACTTCCATATTCATTTACAGAAAAATGGCGCCGACGTACATGTACGTCCATACTCCTCTAAAGGTTAATATCACTTTTTTGACATTTAACAATTCTCCATTTGACGGTTACTATTTCAATATTTAATTGGCTATTAATTTAATTCATTTGTTAGTGTTTAACACAATTTTCAAAATTATATAAGGCGTTTCGATTGAGATGAATCAATTTATTGTAAATATATAAGAGGTTGCTATTTAAGCATGCCACTGGCTCCCTGTTCGTTGTATTCATTTATCTGTTAACACTTCTTAGGCGGGCCACGACCAAAGTCGTTTTTTGCTGATTGTACATAGAATGTGGATCACGGCAAAAGTCGTTTTTAGCGTATTGTCGGTAAAATGCGGATCACGGCATAATATGTTTTTTTTATATCGTCGCTTGTTTGCGGGACACATAATATCACGGGTTTGTTTGTCGGCGTTAAATAAAATGCCGCAACTAATTAACATTAGTCCTAATTCTTTGCTAGATTATAAGGGTGTAATTACGCTGTAATTTTTACGGCATTAGATTTTACACTTCCAGTGGTAGTCAAGTTGTAGGAATGGCGATTATATATTATAATTATTCATATAATTATAAAATATTGATAAATATGCTATTTTGTTATATAGAATGTTTTGAATATTTAATATTTATAACATGCGGAGTGCTATCTACTAAATTGATAACAGGTTTTATATTCAGCTTTGAAACATAGTGATATTATGATGATATCGAAATGTTCTAATTTTATTTTTAATGATTAGATGTCACGTATGATTTGTTTTTAAATTTCAATCGAAAATATCGTTTGGTTTAGAAGTTGTGTTGATTTTAAGAATGTAATATATTTGTGCGCTAATCACTAAAAAACGCCCGCTACAGGCTTGAGTCTATTTTTTGAAGCGCCCGACTAAGAAGTGTTAATAGAACAGTATAAAAAGGAATGCCTTTATCTAATGAAATGTTTTCCAAATTCTATTCAACTAGATTTTATCAATTAAATGAATGTCTGCAAATGAGTCACTCGACAACATTTCTTATTAATAGATGCCCCTGTTGTCCGTTCCACTAACCATTAGAACTTAAGGTAATAGCGTATTTATCTAACTTTGTATGATAATATCGCAAGTGATATTTATCAGAATACTTCTTACAAGTAGAATATTAACGGCACCAGAAAGTATACGAAAAATCGGCGGAGCCTTTATATTTTTAATTTTGTCTTAATATTAAGGAATTGAATATGGTGTTCAAGATAAGTAGTGTTATTTTTCTGGGGTTTATATTAAAGATGGGATGTTACGATAAAAACACGGATTTGAGATTATCTAGAAAACAAAAATATTATTTTCATACTACATAAATTATTGAGTTAATTATCTAATGTCAAAATTTTGAAAAATAATCTGAACAGTACGAGTGGGAAATTAATATTTGTAATTGTTATTTAATCATGTGACTGCTTATGACTTTTCTAAAACAAATGAGCAATAGCTTATTCAGTGTATAATTAGTTAAAATTACTATCATTGTCATATTATGTTTGGAGAAAATTACTCATTGCTTTACTCAATTCAATTTGACACTGTTTAGGCTTAATTCGCTAAAAATTATACCTTTGTATATTCATTTTAATACATAAATTCATTCACAGAAGTGTATTTAAAATCGTCGACCATTTTTACAAAGCTTACATTACAGTATTAGATTTTACAGTAGTGAAAATAAACATTGAAATTTAATAAATTAGTATTAAGAAGTAAACAATCAAAGAATATTGTTTATATTATATATTCAATTACAGAAAGTTTGTATGATCATGTTGTATACTAAATAAAAAACGCATTCACATTAGTTGCTAGATAAGCACTGTTCTCTTACTAAATTCATATTTATCATGAAAGCTTCCTAGAATAATTTTTAAGCATATTCCTCACCCTTTAAGTAGATCAATTATATCACATTACTGACCCCTCTACAAAAGTACAACTATTAAACATATCGTTTGCTGTAAGATTCGATCCTCAAACATAAAAAATAAATAACGATATTGATGGGGTCATTTTTTTCCACACATTTATCATGAAAAATATTTGTACGGTGTTAAAAAAGAGATATATGGTTTTATAAAAATTTTAAAGTGCATTTATTCAATCTTATTGACATCCCTATCATAACAAATAACTGGTATTTAAGGCGTATGACAAACCTATCTTAAAACCACTATTAGTTTTTACATGGGTTGATATTTCTTTAAAAGCGTTAACAAATTGTTATTTTTATTATTGTTTTCCTTATATGGTTATCAATACAATTCATATATTTTACAAGTACAATAGAATCTCCATTACGTGGACTGGTAAGAAAAAAAGACTATTAAAAAGTGTATTGATGAAAATCATTATGATTCTACTGTATTCAAACGTAGTTAAGAATTTCATTATATTAAACTGTTATACCCAAATTTTTTGAATTTAATTTAACTAACAATCGTGGACGCATAGTAACAAACCTTTTTATTGACCATCTGTATCAACAGCACTGATAATTTCTGTCTGCTTTTTCAATAAAAAAATTTACTAGTATATTGAAAAAGTGATATATTGATACAGTTTCCCACTGACCCATTGTATCTGTAGTCGAGTGGTCAATTTTGTTGGCCACGGTTATGGTACTCATGGCTTTGAATCCCAGTATGAACAGTTTTTATAAATTGATTTATGGATTTCTTTTAACATAAATATCTCTGTTGTCTTAAATTTCTCTCCACTCATGATCATTCTAAGACAGGAAGTAGAGAGAGCAATCGAATAACTACTAGTCGTGTCCCTAGCCCTGTTCTTCTTTTCCTGCTCATCGAAAAAGAGACGTTGAGCAAATGTGTAACGTGCAGTTCTTGTAGAAAAACTACTGTCAGAATAAGCTCAATTAAAATTCCATATGTTCCATATTGGGAGAGGAAATTGGAAAAAACAAAAGTAGTTCAATTTTCGATATTGTCGTAATATCCGTGAAGTGTCAACGGGCTCATTCTGTGAAAATTATTTACTATTTGTTATTACGTTTGATAATTTGTTTACGGGTTATAAATAGAATCTGTGCTGGCGTGCATACATCCAAAAGTCTTTGGCTTTATGCATATCAATTTCAGTATTATGTGTATTACATCTAACTAGGGAATCCAATCCCGAGCCAAAATATTGATCCCGGGATTTCGGGATTACAATTTTATGATCCCGGGATCCCGGGGCTAGTCCCGAAATTGGGGTTTTTTTTATAGAACTACACATTTTACTTTTATAAAGGAAATTTATAACATCGGTCAAAAATTAATAATACAACTTATTCTATATTATATTCTCTAGTATAGTCTCTTGGGAATACGACCGTAGAAATAATGAAATATATTTTTTGACACTGGTATTATATAGGAGCTAAAAGGAGTGATTTTTTGTTGAGTCTAATTTTAAAGAGTTACTGTTTATGTATGTTATTGTTTTACCACCTCAGCCAGAAATTTTATTTTTAAAAAAGGTATATACATATTTGTAACAATATAAAAATCATTTAAGTTATCTTCACACTGGATTTGACACATAATAATAAACATAACAATGCATAAAACATAAAGCATAGCTGAAATGGCATAACAATAAATAAAAAGTCAATCAACATTGCAATAGGAGAAAGAAACAAGAAACATTTCATACTAATAAAAATAGTCTCATCACCAAAAGTGTCCACTTACAGTAATCTATAATATGCTATGGAATTTAATATTTTTGCGATTCATTACATCATAATCTATTACCATAAGTGACTTCTAGTATGTCATTTAGTTTTCTAGTGTTTATTTTCGAATATGTTATCTTAATTGAGCTTTGTGAAGCAATGAACAATGGAACATTGTTTATTATATTTGAGGATTTACACAATCAATTGGGTGCTTTTTATTTTACAAAGCCAAGACGATTATTTTTAATAAGAAAATCAAATTTTCAATACTTTCGGGATCATGCCTTCTCATCCCGGGATCGAAATGTATCGAAAACTGCACGGGATCCCAGGATTGGATTCCCTACATCTAACTATGACAGGTTGATAAAAAGTTTTTTTGCATGCGAGTGGAAGGAAAAGGAGGTTAAGTACTACAATTACTGTGGAGTGAGTTATATATGGAATTTGAGGAAGTCGGAAGCCTTGAACACTGGTTTCCCAGGTTTAATTTTAGAAAACCATAGGATTGGCTTCAGCTTGTCCTTAACTAAGGTGACCAGGTTTTGAAAATGTCAAAGAAGGACCTTTTTTTAGCTCTTCCGAGAATTTCAAATCTTAATTCCCAGAAATTTGCAAATAATCAGCGTGGGACCTTTTTTTTTAGCTCCCGCCTATATCAAAGGTTTACTTTTCCTGTTTACTAAATTTGAGGAGGACAATTTTCCCTAGAGGACAAGGAGAACACAATTTTTGAAGAGGTCAAAGTTTCCAAGAGGAGGACAATCCTCAAAGGACGTCTGGTCACCTTACCTTAACCAACCTTACATTTTTTATAATGAAAAACAATCAACCTGATTTTTTATTGAATATATCTGGGGTTGGGCTGGAAGGGGCTCAAAGGAACTTGCGTGAGCCCTTTGTTAAATTTCACTTACTTTATTTACATTTTCCAGTTATTGATATAAATTATTTTACGGTATAATATAAGAATATTAATAGCATTTGGTTGCTTTAATAATTATTGCATAATGCATATCTAATATATAAAAATGAATGTTTGTTTGTTCGTACTCTATGGGCTGCCAAATTGCTGATCCGATTGCAATAAAACTGACAAACTTTTTGCTTGCACTTCCGGGAAGGTTATAGGCATATTAATATTAACTTACAGTAGGTCTTTATACATAAAAATCAATGTTTGTATGTCTACCATTCAAGCAAATCAACTGTCGATCAAACAGCATTCAGAAAATTCAAAATTGACATTCGATTGTTTGTATTAAAAATAGAATATTTCAAATCTGTCAAATTATGCGGTCTTCATTTTGATATTCCGTTCAAATGTGTTCCATGCATTAGGTGTGATTGTTTTTTCTTATTTTATGCATAGCCACACCGCTCATCCGATTTCAATAATACTTTAACAAACTTTTTACTTGCACTTACGCGAAGTTTATAGGCATATTAAAATTAACTTACAGTTGGTCTTATATATAAAAATCAATGTTTGTATGTCTGCCATACCGTTCATGCAACTTGCGCGAAGGTTATAGGCGTAGTACAATTAAACTACAGTAGGTGTCGTACCATATACAATCGGCAGCAAACGTCAAACAGACAAAAAGAAGACATGCACTTCAATAAACACAAACGCTGTCTTTCTTTGAGTGGCATTGCAACGCTTGCCAGGAACCGGCTAGTAGTGAATAAAATGGTCATCACAGTTGAAGACACTCACTCACCAAACGAGTCATTAATCATAATATGATATATTTAATACAAATTGTGTTATATCTTTATTAATATTTCTTTCTGTCAAGATTTGGCAGTTAAAACACTTAATGTGATCATGGATAAAGAAGTGCAGACATTATTATGTATATTTCAAAGTGTCACGTGATGATCTTTTTAAGATTTACTTAAATCTACCTATAAAAGTAATCATGACGTCCATTTTATGTTTAACAGATTAATGACATGCGATACTTGGGTATCTAATTGAATGTAGGTATTAAACAAGTGTTATTTTTGTTTTTAATCGAATAGGCTTTTTGCCAACACATTTTAATATGGTTAAATATATATGTATTTCATCATTTTATTGTTGTATATCATTTCTCCCTAATAATCCTTTGCTTAACACCTGAAGAAAGAAGTTTAGAGACAGATTTACAACCAGTTCTAGATACTGATGGTAAACATAAATATAATAAGCTACTTCATTCAACAAGTTTTTATTATTGCCTTCTAGATCTCAGAGGAAAGTGAGCTTTCCAAAAATCTCAATAAGAATTTTCTATTATAGCTCATCTAAATTCTAGGATCCTTTCAACAGCGATGTGGAAATGTTGAGTAGATAATTGACAGATCAGCTGGTAAGTTTATCACGAGTGCTGCCAGTGCAGAGGGAAATCAACAAATGAAAATAATCAGCACGAAACATAAAACTAAGTCACAACTAGTACTAATTGTAAATATAATTAACTCAAGGAATAGAAAAACTAGTAAAACTTAAAGACTTAATATTTTCTAGGGTACTCATTCTGGTAATATTTATGAATAAATATTGGAGTCGGTAAAATTTAATGTGCTATTTTTACTAAAGAAGATAAGGATTGAAACGTCGCACTCAATAACTTAGGAGTAAATAATATTTTGAATGTAAAATCTTTTCTAAATATATGGTAATAGACAATAAAAGTGAATTAGATTCCAATCTCTGTTCAAACTCATTGAATTTGATTTTGACGGTATCTATTTTTGAAGTATGGAGACATAGATTAGTGATTATTTTTGTGCCGTGTTTATTAAATGGAATTCGAAATCGCCATGAGTACATAATATTACGTTTTGCTTATATATCATACTATCTGTCTTAACTTTACTAGTGATAATACTGTCGATTGTTAACCTACAACTATGGCCGCCATAGTAGCAGTAATTAAAAAAAATCTGACATGTATAACATAAACAAGTTTGTTATTAGATTATTGTTTATAAAGAAATATGGAAAAGGATATCTTTCGTTTCAACGCCAACATGGGGTGTCTGGAATTGCGGCATATTATATTTATTTACCTCTTCATATTCTGTTTCATGGTTCCGACTGGCGTGTCTGGTAAGTTAAAATTTCGTAAATATGATCATTGAACGGTCATAATGTCCATCCACTTAAATAAATTCGAAACGTAAATGGAATATGCATTATTCACGTGGCTGTTGTCTTACGTTCCATATATTTAGAATGATGAAAATAACCTCAGTTGATATTTTTTTTCTCTTGTAAACTTTAAACTCTTTCATTTCACACGATACTGCGAAGCAAAATGTTACGCTTGCTTTTGTTATTGTTATAATAAAACGTCGAATGTATATTATTTATTCTTTCGACATTATATAATAATAATAGCAACAGAAGGCGTACAATGAAAAATATGGACCCCTATTTTATGGATTCCATAACATTAAAATGGTATGTCTGATACTTTTTGATTTATTATACTTTGAATTTAATCATGTCGTAAATTACTATTTTTTTGATAGACATAAAAAAATATGTTCCATAATCAAACAATTGCTTCTTAGCGCAGGATTGATATACATATTAAAGTTAAATAAGTTTTTCTTAACCTTTAAATATTTTATTATTTCATTTAATTTTCCATCAAATTTGAAATCGGAGGATTCTATCATATTGTTTACGATACCTAATTGATATTATCAATAAAATATTAGTGAACCATAAAAATGCACATCCATATACATTAGTACAGGTATTCACAAAGTCTGCCCCACATGACTTTTCATGACGTAGTAATAAATAATTATTTTCAAAAAAATTGGAAAGATTTCTTTATTTTCCAACATTTTATTTCCTAGGAAACGGAAATAAAATGTTGGAAAATAAAGAAATCTTTCCAATTTTTTTAAGGGGTTCCGTAATGATCAAATGAAGGTTATAATTATGATTTTCATGTATCAATGGAGGCGGCCAATCTGTAGTTGCATGCAAGCGGCAATTCCTTTAGTTCAGTATTTAGTTTAGTATTTGTGTTCAGCAGAGACTAGAAATTATATTCAACAACTTCATGGAACGTTAAGCACAGAGTTCCCTGCCTGTGATTTATTCACAGAAAGAAACTTTTCTTGTTTTCACCTAATACTTCGCAAATATTTTTAACCACAACAATTATGTAACTTCGTCTCCAAAGTCCATAATATCTAAAGTGTCATATTTAAATTTTATTCTCTGTTTTTGAAATTGTGTTTTTTATCTACATCTAAAAAAGAAAAAATGGGATAAATGTAAAAAGGAAAAATCACCATAAATCTATTTGTAATGTTTTATTGTCAAATATGATATAGAAGAAAAATTATTTGATATTTTTATTTCCTTAACTCGATGGCTGACACAGGCGAGATATCTCTTAAAATTGTTCATGCTCAACACGCCAGTTGCGAGTTAACTCTTCAATAACTAATTAAATTAATAATTGCAAATTTTATCCAGCGTGCTAGGTAATTACATACTTTTTTCTACGGCAGCTAAAAGGTTAAGTTAATATAAGATGTTGTAAAATATAATTGAAATGGTTTTGCTATAATTTTTTTTTATAGTACAAGTATGCTATAAGTCCTGTTTGGTCTCCTGAAAAGTTGACATTTTGACCTAAAATTTGTTTTTCCAAATGTACTTTGTACTTTGTATTTTAATATATTTTTTTAAATTACTTCCAGCTCTCAAATGTCATTGTGATATTTGCGTAAAGACCAACAATACATGCGAGACTGATGGATACTGCTTCACATCCACATCACTTGAAAATGGGGTTATCATATATTCGTATAGGTAGGATCATTTGTTATTTTGAAAAATCAAACAAATTGGCCGCAGTGTCTTTCTTAATCGTTACCTGCTATATGATTTGTTTGCTTTATGCAATGGTGAATATAAAAAAAAACTGTTCTAAATTATTTTATTGACAAGAAATACATGTCGCTGCGGCTGAATTATCTTTTTCTTTCATTATAGTATTATTGAATAAAAATACTACATTAAACTGTTCTTAAGAATAAGAGTTATGTGCATTATTATTATTAGCTCAATACTTTTTATAAAGAGTTGTAAGAACTGGATTATTTCACTGGTGAAAAAAACACTAGGGTGAAGGATGCCATAATGTAACTAACTAACGCTGGTCACACTCTTAAAAAGATTGATATGACAATAAATTTGGCAGATACTTCTTAATTTTTAAATACTAATTTTATATAATGAGCGAGTAACATTTATTTCACGCGTTTTTCATATTCTAAATATATTGAATAAATGATACTCACTTGAATTTCAGGGAGTGACTGATTTTTTATAGATATTATATACAAGCGATAATCTGTTTTTTTGTAACAAAAATGTCGTTGATTTACTACTGTTGTCAGTCTGATATTGTTTCCCGAAGGTGTTGAACACCTGTCGCCTATAGTTACACAATTAAGTTGTATTTACAAATTGATCTGAAAAATGAAATGGGAACTAATTTTATTTTTATTCAATAAAATAACCTATCATGTAAAACATAGATGAGGTATCTACATTTTGGGCGAATGGGGAAACATCTGAAGCATTTTTTTTATTCACCATTCATTTTGTAATTTTTGATATTGTTTGTCGTAAATTGCATAAATGTCATTAATTAAAAAAATATTTAATTTTTAATGTTATTAATCCATGGCTATTTCTTAGGTGGATTTTATTTGACGGAATAATATAATTGCTATGGTATTAATTATTGTATTGGTTTAATTATTTGTTTACCGTGAATTTATTACAAGCTCAAAATTCCTAAATTTGTGAGAATAGTCTGTGGTAGAATAGCGACTATTTATTTCTGTCAAAATCTCTTTTTTATTGGCTGTTTTTTAAACACTACTAAAAATCTTTGACTAAAATTACATAGACACTCGTTGAGTGTTTTCAAAGTATGAATTTAACGTTTGAAACGGTTTCAAAATGGGATAAGGTGCCTGGAGCTCAAGCTCATGTTTCCGCCCGAAAAGTCGTTGAGCTGCAATCAGAGGCAAATCATATGCTGTCGAGATAGGGATATGTGCAATAATGTCACCGTACCCATTGGGACCACAGAGGGGCTGACCCAGGGGACAGGTAAACTTAAACCACCGGCGGAGTATAAAAATATACAATGTCATTGTTGTCCATTCTTAACCCTTCAATGACTAGAATTTTGCATATGTTTGTGTGTGAAGATTTTTTTTAACAAGCAACAGATTTGAAATGATTAACAACAGTAAAAAAGATTTTTCGCTAAAACATTGCGGGCAAAATTAAACATAAAATCTTTAATATTGGTGGGTTTTTATTTTCAAATACACGATCCAACCAAAATTTATATCTACTGGAGTATATTATAGAACTTTGTTTCCTAAAATTGCCACTGAAATTATATGAAACATTTCGACATATTGACACATTTATTTAAATGTTGAAGACCCAACTTATTACCCTCGCTTACTGAAGAGCATTAATTATTATAGGATGTCCACGTTTTGTGTTAATTAATTGTGTCTTTGATGTATTGATTTCTCACCATTTAACTTATGAAATAGTTTGCCCGGATGACGGTTAATAGCTCTAACAGAAATGATGTTTTTTGAGTGTGTGTTTTGTATATCCTTTAACCCACTAAATCCCCTTCATGTGTGACGTGCAATGCAGGTGTCTCGACCGCAATATGATGTTTCCGGTAGAAAACCCCATCTTATGCTTATCTACCGAAGCCCGCAACGATACGGTGATGATTCACTGTTGCAAGGAGCACATGTGCAACAAGGATATTAAATTGCAGCTTCATGTGAGGACGGAAGGTAGGAAAGTCCACCCACAATCTAAGGAACCACAGCATATTAGATTGACATGTTCCTCTGTAAATATCTACATAATGATTTCCCTTATATTTACCGCTTTTCAGATTTACAGTATTAACCTCTATTTTTCTTTTTCTTTTTCAGCATTTAAGTACTGGTTGATGGTAGCATTTTTTTATGCATGCTATGCTCTATTTATATGCGCTATTCTTGTTTCTCCCAATCTTTTTTTCTTATCTAAACCAGGGGTGGGGAACCTTTTCTTCTCTGAAGGCTGCATTCATTTTTATGATTCAACATAAGGCCGCAGTAAACATTGACTAGGGAATCTTTGGCCAGAATTTATGAATTTACTTTTCAGATTCTCAGGAATTTACAAATTTACAAAAAATTAAAGAATTACAGAATTGGCCAGAAGGCCGCATCAGAGAAGCCAAAAGGCCGCAGGTTCCCCACGCCTGATCTAAACCATTAAACGACATGGACATTAATTTTTATTTTTTTTGCTTTTATTTTACCAAAATTTTGGTTTAGTGCGGGTGATTGATTTTAATCAAAATACTCTATTCTGTCGGTTTATACCTTCGTTGAAAAAACGTCAGAAAAAAAACTTACCTACTCTTTAACTGTGTGGACTTAATTCTTGAAATTAAATATTCATTTTTGGGTTACATATTATAAATCACATATCACGAATTAAAATCTGCACACCTTATGGAGGAAGAAATGGTAGAGCAGTTGACAAAACATAATATTCTGAACATCATGTATATATATATCTCTATAAGTTTTCTTTCTTTGTTAAATATTGGGAAGAATAATCAATAACAAATTCTATTTCACTGAATATTATTTTATCCCTGTCCCACACTATATGTCATTGACATGAAGCACTTAATGTATGTTGATTTTCTCAAAACATATTTATATATTTGGGCCTGTTCAAAAAAGAGCCCGTCAATTGTTTAAACACGAATCGTTGGTATTTTTGCTTCCGCTGAAAAAACAATAAATGCAAATATCTTGTAATGTCATTGTGTAAATTTAACATGGCAATTGGGACACTGGTGTGTGGGAACTATTATTTTTACTTTTGATAGATAATAAAAGAGTGATTTTAAATAACAAATATTAAATCATTAACATTTTGTTTTTAATAAACTTTAGATTTAGAATAAGTTATTATAATATTTTTCATTTTGTATATTTTGTTGCAATTGGTCTCCGAAAGAAACAATCATGTGTTCATTAAATTTACAATTATACATTAACAAGAAGGAATTCGATATTCTGATTATAAATCCATGACTGAATATTTTGCCAGTTTTAATATTGTTTTGACGAAAGCTTGAAATTCTAAATGAAAAAGATATTGAAAATGGCATTGAAGATGTCCAGAAACTTATTCAATTACATGAACAAGACTTAAACACACAGGAACTTGTTGGATCCCCCGACAAAAACTACAATAATTCCTACTATGACTTGAAGAGAGTATCCGAACCCATAGTGGTATATTTACTAAAATGTATTTATTAACCCTTATAAGTCCTATGTCGAGCTGGACTCGACATTACAGATTTGGCAATGTTTTTTAATTTACTGATTTTTTTAATAATATAAGTATTTTTTTCATCCAAATATTACCAATACGCATTGTGCGCAAGATAAATTTTGCTATACTGCTGAAACATTCAAAATGTTTTTTATTATAATTATACGATAATAAACTAATTAAAGACGAATTATGTGAAAACATATTTCAATTAAAGACTGCAAAGGGTTAAAGAAACAGACAGATAAAAATAAACCGATTGGTAGAGAAGAGTTCCAATGTCAAAGGAAAACTTGTTCAGATTTTATACTGAAATTTTGAAAATTAATAGAGAAACTCTTAAGCAAAGAACTTAAAAAAACTGCATGTTTCTTATCCTTATTCGTAATGCTTCCAATTTACTTTGTGAAAGCAACGTGTTGGAGCTGTCACTTATATTTGCAGAAATTTTGCTTAAAAAATATATTTATTTGTATGCCATAACTGTTTATATTGTATATTTTTCTTACAACTTGATTTTTCACCACTTGTCGTGTATGTGGGTTCGTCTTCTGTAACGTGTAAATTAGTACATGGAATAAATCAACGCTCCCAACGACGATACCTTTAATTAACCTTTGCAGATTTTATTTTATAGTAAAAAAAAATGTAATTTAGTATATAATTCTAAGCCATCCACTTTCGATTGATAATTTTTCATACTTGTATAGATTGGCCCGAATTAGAGATTCCAACTATTCGTCATTTTCAACTGTCTGGATATCTAATAGTAAAACTGAAACTATCCGGATATATCCGGATATCCGGATTGTTTCATTAAGTATGAAAATAACAAAACATTACTACATATATAAATTGATGTACTAAAATACTACATTAAAAACGAGTTCATTTGTAATATAAGTCATTTATTCAGATTTTAACAATTCATATTTTAAAAATAAGAGAGCATTAAATGTATCATATTTTAAATTGGATCTTAATTTAGTTATAATTTGTCCTGCTGTTGAAAATACTCGTTCCGTTGCTGTTGATTTTATTGTTAGAAGTGTTTTAAACAACACGTCCAACTTTCCGTCATTTTTTTAAATTGATCCAAGTATTTAAAATCTTTTTTCAGATTATTTGTATTGTCGTCAGTTTCCGCGAGAGATAAAATAGAATTACACATTTCATGTTGCAAGTTGCATTTATTATCTTTTCTCATAAAATGAGTCCATACTTCCGAGCGTCTTGACATGGCTAAAATTGTGTACAAAATTATTCAAATTTTAATATGTAGACAGTGGTCTCGATTGCTTGGTTTTCAGTGATGAATTGTAGAACTCGCACGCAAATGACAATGTTTCACGATCAACTGATCTTGACTAAATCCTTTCCCACTTTTGTAATGCCTTAGATAGAGACAATACACATTTCAATACTATTCCATCATATTAAAATATTGAAAAGTTGCAGCTGCATTAGATTACTGCAACGGCATTTCTTCAATGAATGAAATTTCAGCATTCAAGGTTTTTTTTTGCCTTGAGTCCGAGCCGATTCGTAGAAATTTTAAGTAAAGATATTCATAATACACGAGTTTGGGGAAGATAATAAAAAACACTACTCTTAAGTAATGGTTTCTTCCAGGTAGTAAATACCCCAGTATTCATATCATCTTTCGTCGATTTTGTAAAATATTTCATTAAAAATTATAACGAATACTATCCGGATATCTGATATCCGAATATCCGAGTTGGAATCCCTAGCCCGAATGTCATGAAATATGTTTTTCTAAACAAAACGATTCATTAATATTTTAATTAAAGTGTTTAAGTTGGGTGCATTATGTTATTTATTGGAACCGTAAAAACAAAATTTCAGTAGCTCTCAAAGTGTTAATCGAATAAAAATTCATTACAAAACATAATATATTATAATATTAATATCAACCTTATCACTGCCTCCGTAAAAAAAAGTTTTTACATCTCTGGGAATGAAAATCGACTTCAGGTTGCTAAGCCAGAAGGGTTATAAAAGCATATAATTATTTTCTCAAAAAGACTGGAAAATCTCTGCCCTACAAGAATTTGAATGCAATGATGCATGAAAACAATGTGTACTAGAGAGCGGTTTAATAATCCTTTTATAACTGAGATACCTGTTGAATTTCGGCTGTAAAAATTGTATCAACATTATCTGTTTTGTATGTGAAGTTGTCTGTACATCAATTGATTTATTTGTTAAAACATAACTGAAAATTTCATTGTTGTTCCTGATCATGGCTAACAAGCAGTACAATGAATACTCAATATATTGTTTTCTAAGGGATCTGCGGAAATAAAAATCATATTAAAAAAATCACTTTCTTCTCAAATTCTCAATTACTGATTATTTCATATTCTTGCAAGTAAACAATACACCATAAAACTTTATTATTAATGGGAACTGTTTATAACCCATTGAGATTCTCCTGTGCTGCTTTTTTGTTCATAATCAACTCCTAACAATGTAAGTTATCAAAAGTATGAAATTGGCACTGTTATGTTGACACAACAGATGTATGCACCAGAAAGCAGTTTTTCCTCCTGAAACAAATCCCGTATGGTGCAGAGAAAGTGTTCTGGAGCCTCTGAGTGTTACGAACTGCTGCAATGATAATGACTTCTGTAACTATCACATGAAGCCACAGTTAATCCTCGAAGGTAGGCGGGATGTTCAATATACAGTGGACAGCAGTGCACGCCTGTCCATGTTGGGGAAAAGCTTCTGTGTCGTCATGTCTTGTTTAATTTAAGTGGAAAACATGTTATGACATTATTCAGTGAATTGTGCATTGGACCTCTTTGTTTCATTGAGGCTTTGGGGATATTCGGATATTCAAGCAGTATTATTTATTAACCCTATCAACTGCAATTATTTTTTTTTAATATAAAAAAATATATTACACTTTAATTTATTGAATAATATAGTGGTTCAGTGAATTGACTATTTCTCAACATCCATTTGGTATATTTCAACGTAATAATAATTTTTGAAAAAATAAATCTCAAACAACAAAAGGGAACGGTTAGTTAATAAAAAATGGATAAATTTAGATTTAAAATGTGGAAAAGGTTATGAAATATTTAAAATTAAGAATTTTTTTACTGAAAATCGCCAAAAACCATGGAAAAGGTATGGTATTTCTGTAAATTTGAGTGCTTACTTTTCAACCAATTCTTACTACGTGATTTTTTTTGAATTGTGACATGATAATGGATGATGAAAAAAATGCCTGTTTCTTCTTAGAATTACCATCAATCGTTTGTTTTACATATAGATTTGTTTCTTTTGACAACATTTTCCAAAAAAATGTATTTAAAACTTTTGTAACAACATCCAAAGTTGTCCAATCATCAGAAATTGGAATATTGCTGGAAGTACTAGATCGATTTAGAATCTTGGGCACCTTATCTAGATTTGCATATTTTTGAGGGTTTGATACATCATTATTGCATTAAATTACGCATGCGTCGCAATTAAATTACCTTTTCCCCTGTTTTTTCTGATTTCATTACTTTTATAACAAGTGTAGTCCGTGATTGCAGAATACGCCCATGAAATACAACCACAAGTGTCACTCGTGATTTCAATATAAGGGCTTAATAACAAATGAGTAAAAAAGAAGTTATTTGTTAGTTATCCCATCCACATTGAACAGATTGGTGTACAATGCTATTTTTAAATTGGGATTTTACAATTATAATACTTATAAATCACACAATTTTACAATTAAAAGAATGAAATTTTACGTATAGGGGTACAGAAGGTCCTTGCTACCTAAATCAATGCTGCAAAAATATACAAAAACCTTGTGCAGTGCAGTCATCAACTGTCACTTTAAATACCACGCACCCACATTCATATTACTTTATATTACCATATCCCCTGCCTGCCCCTTCTTTATTCACCCATTTTGTTTTCCTATTTACTGATTAATTTTGGTCTTATTAACCCATTCGTGGTGGGAAGATATTACAAAGTAACGACTTTTAGTTGACATATTTATGTCGTTAGTTGTGATATATTTTTCAATGTTAAAATCAACTTCTGTCTCGAAATTCATTAGTTTAGTTGTAAGTAAGCGATGCAATAGGCATTAACATATGCCCAACGCAGCACAGTTTCAATTTGTTGAAAAGAATAAAAAAAAATTCGCCACTGATTACTCACCGATAATGAGGATCTTCTGTATATAACTAACAACTGATGACAACAAAAAAGATAATTGCATGAATAAAATATTTTCTAAAAATTGGCAACATTGGGACACATTCATTTCATATAAATATTCATTGTTATAGTATTACAGATCAGTGAAAACAATATAGAATAGATGTATCACGAGTATATGGGTAAAAATCACATGCTCCCACACTATGAAATACTTCCTGAGAATATATTCAATAACTAGCTCCAAAGTAACATTTCTTTTTTCATATATATTTTTTTGAGAGCTAAGAGCTTTGCATTATAGACTGAGAGTATACAGATCTGAAAACTGAAAAACACGCTGCTCCTGCGTGAAGCTTATATATAAAATCTGTGAACTTCTGTGTTATATTAAGAAAAACAATATTACTTTGTACTTATTTCCACTTTTATTTACCAAGATCAGGACTTAGTAAATAAAAGTTGAAAAAGGTACAAAGGAATATTGTGTTTTTCTTAGTATAATGTCTTTCCACCAAGTATTGACAGTGAACACCTCTAAAAGTGTTGTATGTTAATCTAAAAATGTATTATATATATGGCAGCCATATGATGCTGATATTTGAAAAATACAGTATGCACTGCGTATTATTTCTCAAATCTGTATAAGTTCAAAATTTATCTTTTTTTAAGTCATGTTATGGTGCAAGAATCTTTGTTTTTGTGTTGTCAATTTTTGTATTACAAGATGAAAGTTGTGTGGCATATTTATCGTTTGCATCTCGGGTTCATAAATGTCTGATCTCAGCTCCAAGGTGATGTTATCTGTTCTGTATGGGTATAAGATTATGTTTCATTTGGAAAATTGCATCTCATTCAAAAACATGTCTGCCTGGGGCTTATTTGCATCCTTATATTTATGAGGACACTTAACCCTTTGAGTGGTGAGTTGTTTTTTTACTAAATTAGGTTTTTTCGTATATTTCGATTATTTGTACTATTGCTACACACAAAAATATAAAAATCTTTTTTTTTGATACAGATCAGTCTGCGTAGAATATTACTTATTATTACAAGAAGTACATTTTTTAAAAAACGCACAGTTAAATGTGTAAAGTAAAGTAATTCATTCTTACTTCTTATATTCTCTAGAAGCTATTTCTTCAAATTCGGGACTAGATATTTTTTTTGGTTTTATCTGTGGGCTTGTGACGCTCTACTGATGTCGATCCCAGGAAGTGAATCTACCCGAAATGGAATTTTACGTTCAGTATTATTTGAATACTGATTTGTCAAAAAATCTTTTGTGCATTTGTAACAATCAACAAAAATAATTTGACTACAAAAAAATACCGATAGATGTGTGTAGTATTCATATTTGAAGATTTAACAATAATTCAATCAAAAAAATGAGAACGGCAACAGATGAAAGATGACAAAATACCCTGCCGTACCGGTATGGCGATACACCTCAAAGGGTTAATATGTACTAAAATTATCCAATCACTAGTATAAAGATTATCATAATTGTAAAATAATGTACTATGGTATCAAATTTCTATGCTTAGAAAATGGATCTTATAAGAATTGATTCTGTTATGATATCCGCAAGTGGTTATTTCTGCGTAAAATATAAAATTTTGATTAAATTATGTTTTTTATGAAATAAAAATCTAAATTCAAATACTAAGGTTAACTATTTGCCATATATAATGCCACATCAGTGCAAAAATAACGATTTCAATACGACAACATCTAATTGAATAATGAAAAAGTGGCACCTTTGAATGAGCAAAAATTGAAAACAAAAGGTTAATCATTATAGATTGCTAAAATACCTCCCAGAAAAAGTCAATATTATATCACATCAAAAAACAAAAAGAGGTTTAAATAAAATGAAAATATCTTCAATGAACATAAACAGCATTGATAGAATTTATGCATTTACTTGTTTTCTTTTATCTTAGAATATATTATTGATAGTTAGATCATGTTTCTAGATAAAGCCTTGTTACATTGTATTGTAGATGTAAAAGATTGCAAAAATAATTAAATAATAACAGATAAAAAAATTTGGCTCAGAAGCTTATTATAAATAGTGTTTAAATTTACAATTGATCTCAGCAGTGTTGTGTTTAGGTTCATCTCGTTTTAAACTGTTATCTGGCATAAAGTTTTTGAGACATGATTGTGACTGTCGATATTTGAAATTAATTAAAAGTTGTTTGAACACTGGCTTGTCGGGAGAAATTGAATTGCAAAATAATTGACCTAAAAATGCTAGCAATTAAACTCGTCTTAATATAAAATTTAATTTGATTATCTATATCAGGGTTTCCCAAACTTATTGTGCAATGGAACACTTCGCGAATCTGGGAATGTTACCGGAACACAGCTTATTTTTTAGGTCGGGTAATTCATAATAGTAAAAATATGTTATTTATTGATTTGGCATTTACTTGGTAGATATAACTCCATTATAATAGGGTAAAAATACGTTGATATTTTTACCCTATAATAAAAATATGTTATTAAATCACTTATTATTTATTAATTATTTTTACAATATGTAAAAAAAATGATTAAGCAAAGCTCCTAGTGATTCAAAATCTCCGCCTTTACCTAGATATTTGACGTCTTAAATATCAGTGCAGATATATCACCACTCGATTTTTAATATGAAGTAGAATATGCTTAAATGTGTTGCAGCGTATATAAACATTTCAAATTTTTGCGGAACATCTACTTAAGTCCCACAGAAAATAGCTTGGGAAGCCCTGATCTATATGAAGTACCTTATTAATTACTGATGATTCAAATATAACAATATTTTTTTTACACAATGGTAATCCAAATTTAATGGTTTTAAAGGCTTATAAAACATTCGATAAAAGATGTTTGGCGGCGGATGGGTTGTGGTGGCATAATGTCAACCAAGGTCTCATGAATTTTTACCAGACTAAAGTACAAATGTTTCTCAATTCGGTTCTTTATCTTTATTTTGTTATGCATGTCTTTTTGTTTTTGAAACAAAATTTTACCTACATCACGGTCATTTACAATTATGGATCAATTCAATTATGTCTTCTATTACAATCATTACTCATAACCATTGAAATAAATATATAGCACACCCATTCTGATAAAAGAAACATCACATTAGTAGATACACATAGAAATAAAAGTCTTAAATTGGTTAAAATTAAATCTATTTTAAAAAAACTGTCAATTTTCTTGATTAAGTTTGAACACTACATTGCTTAATTTGTAACTGATTAACATAAATATTCAACAAAGATTTTACGTATTTCTGACATTAAGTTTTTTGCCAGAATATTGTTGATATATCATGTTATGTTCGAATGTGTTTATGTCTCGCTACTTGTACAAATTCTGTCTTAAATTTACAGATTTAAAAATTTAAAATATTCAGCAATGAGCGTTTAAAATAACTATTTATGTTCTTTTGAAATGAATTTGAAATAAATGATGTTATTATTGACTTTACATATCTTTACTGGGAATATTCTTATTATATTGCCTACTTGCATGTGGTAACCAATTAACATTTCTTTATTTTACTTATTTTTTTGCTTTTCATTTTTATATTAATGTTTGTTTATAATCAACTATAATTATTTTTCACAAAAAATTACTAAACTTTTCATGTCTAAATTTAAAAAGATTTCATCTCTTAGGTGTTGTTATTTTTATAATTGAATGAATAGTTTTAACATTTAAACAGTCTTCTGTTAACTCAACACTTCAATACCTTGGATGCAATTAGTAACAATTGAATGGCAAGTAACTAGATAAAATAACACATTTTTTATTGTACTGAAATAAAGATATTATAAAAAGCCAATGACAGACATCTACTGTAGAAAATAACTGTATAATTGATCACATTTGACATTTAATTTTACTGCTGACATCAGTCAGTGACTTTTGTAAACAATAGCTTTATTTTTACAATTAACTACAATTCATTTATCAGATTTGTGTAATAACAGACACATTTTTTACGAATTGATCGGAAAACCTATGTCAGATCTGCCGTAAAGTTATTTAAAAACCTTCTAATCCTGATTTTATCTTACACTTGATTCTAAAAAAATTAAAAATGCCACTGTCACTTAAATACTGACAGTGTTTTTAATATTCTTGGTGTCATTATAATATATATATATTGATACACCAAGATATTAGTATAGTTAGGACACAGCTCTCTGATTTATACATAGGCAGTACAGCAAATAAAATACACCAACATAAAATACATACAAGCCAATTTTTCTAGCCATTCCAGTTTTAGATGTCTTATGTATAAAAGGTTGCATAAATAAATTTATCCATGTGACGCTTATAAACTAAAATCTATGATTGATTGATTTTAGACTGGAGTAAAAACTCCAGCAGCGGCTCTGTGCCAGTGACGGCTGTTGTAGTGATTGTTGGTATAGTTTGCATAATTTTCGCTGGAATCTTCATCTGGAGAAAATTATCGCGGATACAACAGCCGAGATCATTATATCCTTGCGATGACTCTCTTGGGGAACCAACACAACCAATCATGGGAGCCACTACAATTAAGGATATGATTGAACTTACCACTTCAGGATCTGGCTCAGGTGAAATTTGATTTTACAATTATTTAGAAGATTTTTACCATAATTAAGCAATCACTTTTTTTAAAATTCTCCTTTTTACTACATTCAATCTGAAATGACTCAATAAGTTGTGTTTATTGTCAGTTTATAGTGCAAAGCTTGTAACTAAACAAACTACAAAGAGAGGCATACAGGCGTAATTACTAAGATTTCGTTTAAACCACAGGTCAGCAACATTTCTAAAATTCCTTTTGTTGTTGGAGTTGACATAAATCATTCTCATGTTATAATTTATGAACACTTTTCTTTCGTTTTAATAAATCATTTTTGTTATTTAATTCGTATATCATTTTTGTGAATAAAAAATATTTTTACAGAATCATTAAAATTTCAATACTGATATTTTGGAAGTTACAAACTTTGCACTCTAGGTCTTTGATATTGTTGTTTTTCATGAACCTTGCTCTCTGTTATAAACATACATAATTCGCTTATGTCTGTTGGTGCGAATGGACCTCCATTATCCAATTGTGTGTTCTGTTAAAATTTAGTCCTTAATAGTTAGTCTCTTTAAATCGCCCACCAAGATATATTGAGATGCATTTAACCACCTCTTTTTTTCTCTACCTAAATTAATGAAACCTATCCACTGGTATATGGTGTTAAACAATATAGCCTGTTCTATATCATAATCCGGTTGACTAAAACTACCACCTTGTTGCAGCAGGTTTGCCTTTGCTTGTGCAGAGGTCAATCGCTAGGCAGATTCAGCTGATAGACATCATTGGTAAGGGACGATTTGGCGAAGTTTGGCGGGGCCGGTGGCGAGGAGAAAACGTCGCCGTGAAGATATTCTCCTCTAGAGAAGAGTGCTCGTGGTTTCGTGAAGCAGAGATCTATCAGACTGTCATGTTGCGACATGAAAACATACTCGGGTTTATTGCAGCTGATAACAAAGGTGATAGTAAAATGCTTGATCAATTGATAACTACAAAACTTTTCATTTTACCATAAAATACTCCAAATATGAGCAAGCTTCAACAAACAAACTTATGTGTACTATGGTTATGTTTACGACGCTAGCACACAGACGCAGAAACGCACCGAAAGCGGACTGTACTACCATAAGGTTGTGCGTTCCGTTCTGCTTTCGCACCAGTGTACTAACGGCGTTAAGCAGAATAGTAAAATATGAACACAACAATCTTCTTGGTTTTATAAATTTTACTTGTATTAAATTCACACTCTTATAATAAGCATTAATAAAAACCCACTATTCCTTTGTACTTCATTCCACTTTATTTAATAGGTCAGGACCGGTTTCGCTCATTGCGAACATTGTCAACTGACAGTTGACTGATCAACACCCTAAAAGTGACTTATAATAAGCATTTAACTATATACTATGGACTGCTTATAAAGGCATCTCAGCGTAAGCTGTTCCACAATTATTGTTTGTTATTCAGTTGCTTAGCCTCTTATTTGGTGAAGAGTAATAATAGAAGGATACGGCTTGAGTTTAACTATTATCTAATTGCTCATAGCTGCACTCTGAGAGGTGGGAGGTAATTTTAAACATCGCAGATATCCCATAGACCACATGTCCAATTGAATGAAAAATTAATTTATGCAAGTGTCCACACGTGGGTCTGAACCCGTGGGCACTGCTACTGAAGAGCATGGCGTTGACCACTCAGCTACAGGCTAGATATAATTGATCTTAGATCCTGAGAATTAATAATTTTAGCATTACTCGGTTTGGCTTTTTATTGACTTTTGATCCCTGATTCATATTTTAGACAATGGTACGTGGACGCAGCTGTGGCTGATCACCGATTACCTCGAGAACGGATCACTGTTTGATTTCCTTAGTGCTCGTACAATCGATTCAACAACACTAGTGCGAATGGCTCTGTCAATTGCAACTGGTCTAGCTCATCTGCACATGGACATTGTCGGGACAAAAGGCTTAAACCATTCTACAGGTATTTTTTTTTATCATTCAAACAATTGATATTGATTAGCCACACCTATGATATTCAATATCCGAAGTCTTCAGGATTCAGCGGATTGTTTTGCTTCTGGTACTCGGTAGACATACAAAAAAATTAAGCTCATGCATTTACATCTTATGTGCCAGATCCTATTGTTCTACGATTATCAAGAAAAAGATAAATTATTTTTACTTAAAGTATAAGAAGAATGTGCATATTTCAAATTATATTTTTAAACTGTATCTGTTCCTTAGGTGGAGCATATTGCCACCAAAAGTTTTGCATGCTCGAAGGTCACATAAAATCCCACTGATGTAAGAGAAAGCTGACATGGCTTAGAATTTCTCTGGAACACTGGTAGTCAGTTGAACTACGAATTACTGATGGAATGATCTATCAGCATACGAAAGCTTTGATTTATGCGTCATTATAAAGGCAGAATTTTCATGTGTCTTATTAAAAATCGGCAATAAAGAACAACAATACTGTCACAGTACTGGCAGAAGTTGTTAAGTAACAAATTGATAGTTAAGACTAAAATCAATGTACTGCTGCTGTACTATACATTATGTTTACTCATTTCAGGAAAACCGTCAATAGCACATAGAGATCTCAAGTCTAAGAATATTTTGGTCAAATCAAATTTGACGTGCGTAATAGGTGATCTTGGATTAGCCGTGCGACATGATGAATCACTCGGTACTTTTGACATCACAGTTATTAATCGAGTTGGGACCAAACGATATATGGCACCTGAAGTGAGTAAATGTATTTACAATCTCACATCTAAATTTAAATCTCTCTTTAAATCATTATAAAAAATCGTTTAAAATACTTCTTATGGAGTTTATCCCAATAAAAGTTGTTCTGCGAGAATTACTTGTCGTTCAGTTGCCCGACCTCTCTTTTTCTGAGAGAGTAAAGAAAGAAGGATGGGCTAAGGACAGTCAGCTAATTGTTCTTTCTATGCCCCGTTTTTGGGTTCGAATGGGTAATAGAGAAATTCCAACCTATGAATACCACAACTCTAGCACCAACTAGATTCCAACCTATGAATGCCACTCTAGCAGTATATATTTATTGCACATTTAAAATGCATGCATTGTCTTAATTGATCATACTGAAATCTCAGGTGTGAAGATAAAACTTCCTAGCATTCTGTATGAATATTCAATGCAATGGAACCTTGATGTATCTATCTTGTTCCGTTATTGCGCATTCGTTTTGTTTATTGCACAAGCATCTTCACACCAAATACGTAATGTATGATTGTATAAATTGTTTATGTATCTATCTTTTGTACATCAATTTTGATTGCAAAAATAAACAACGTAAATGTTTCAACATATACAAAAGATACTTTGCATCATGTATTGGCTATTAGTCTGTCATATCATCGCCTCGGGGTTATAAGGATCCTTCTGCATCGAGGCAACAATGTTCTTGTAGACAGAACCTTGTTGCAATAACTTTAATGAGATATTTTGATACAAATTGTCTTTTTTGTAATAAGTATTTTGGAAGTGGGTTCATTTGATATGAAATAAAAAAGAATTAAAAACACACTGATAACAGAGTGGTGATGGCTATCATTTTTTTCAATATTACATTGTTCTTCAATTTTATTGTCTCCGATATTGATGGATTTACTTTAAGGATGGAACAATTTAAAAACAGATATAACCATATTTTGACTGCAAATAAAACTTCATTATAAGGTGGTTTTATTTCAGTCAGCCACCAGTATTTAATTTTTTCCGTAATTCACAATTTTTTTTATTCTTTTCATGAAAATACTTACTATATAGCAAGTATTTCATGTATTTATAAGTTTTACATATTATGTATCCATCATTTATAAGGAAGACAAATCCAGTAATAATATGAGGTATAAATATATATTTTCAGGTATTAGACGAATCCATGGACACTGAACAATTCGATCCTTTTAAGAGATCGGACGTGTATGCGCTCGGTTTGGTTCTTTGGGAGATGACAAGGCGATGTAGTGTGGGCGGGATGTACGACGAATATCAACCTCCATATTACGAGTGCGTGAGTCCCGATCCTTCGCTCGAAGACATGAGAAGGATCGTATGCGTTGAACAGAGGAGGCCAATCATACCTAACCGCTGGGTGGAAGATCAGGTAAATTAAACAGTTTAATTATTGTGTATTTAAATTATTGTGTATGTCATATTTGATAAATCTATTGAGGGCATCCAGGAGACTATTGATGGGTTAGGAACTAACTCAGGTCGCATTGGTCTAAAAATTTATACTAGTAAGACCAATGTGATGTGTAACCAAACCTGTCATGACTCTGATAGGACCCTTACCAGCGCGGGACAGATCATCGAGAGGGTTGACAGCTTCAGATACCTCGGCGTACATATCCCCGAAGACGGTAGTACAAAAAACGAGCTCGCCATTCGTTTAAGAATGGCTGGAGCCACATTCAACTCAATGCGGACTGTCTGGGACACACAGCTGTACTCGATTAAAACCAAATGCCACTTGTTCAACGCTTGCATTCTGCCGGTAATGCTTTGCGGTTGCGAATCATGGCACCTGATGAAGACTCAGAAAAACCGTATACTGAGCTTCGAGAACAGATGCTTGCATCGGATAATGGGGGTGAGGTGGTTTGATTTTGTGAGGAATTCAGAGATAAGGTAGCGTACAAGACAGCGTCCCATCACGTCAGTGGTTATGGAGAGACGTTGGAACTGGCTGGGTCACATGCTGTGGATGCCTCCGGAAAGCCTCAATCCTGCCTGCCTCTTCTTTCGACCGGTGGGATTCCGGCGTCCTGGACGTCCGTCGGGTACTATCCATATGATATACTCGGCGGAACTGAGGGATGCTGGCATGTCATGGGAGGAAGCAAAGCTATTGGCGGGAGACAGGGAAACATGGAGGTGCCGCATGGCGGCCATATGCTCCACATAGGGAGCGAACATGGCCAAAGAAGAAGAAGAAGTATTTAAATAATGACAATCACCTTTGGTTTATAAATGAATTGTTTCAGTGAGAGGGTGAGAAACTTGCAGGTTTTTGATTGGAGTATATAACTTTAGATCAAACAAATAAAATCCATTTAAGTAGTCTATGTTTGTTAGTCAATGTTGATTCCACAAGTAAGAGTAAGTATTTCACATGGATCAGTAAATTTAATTTCTTTACGTTCTTTCAGGTTCTCTTCGCAATGTCCAAAGTGATGAAAGAGTGTTGGTATCACAATCCTGCCGCACGCTTGACTGCGTTACGTATTAAGAAGACTTTTGCCAATATCGGTGCCGATGAAGATATCAAAATGTGAACACAGTTACCCCACTTGAGTGAAGCATAATATCTACAATGAACGGTATTGCTACAAAAGTAGGTACATAGTGGTGTGTTGGTTACATTTTTTTTTATTATGAATCTACGAACCAACCCTAGATCAGCCATTATGCGTTCAATTAAGACTGTAATCATTTAACTTTCTCTATTTTATAACGAAGGCTCTTCATATATTTCGTACTTTTATAATCGACTGTTACATTTTCATAGCCTTAATAAGCCCTCATTCACACGGATGAGGATAATCATAGTCGGTAGGTAGTCTTTTAGTTTTAAGGAGTGAGGCTGATTGTTAGACAAGGCGATAACACAAATTTGAACAGAAACCTTACAATGTAATCTCACTAATTTATCTATTGATTTGGCATTTACTTGGTAGAGCTCCATTATAATTGGGTAAAAATATCAACGTATTTTAGTTCTACAGTTTCTGTACAGTAAACTGTAGAACTAAAATACGTTGATATTTTTACCCTATTATTAATCTCACTAAAATAACTTTTATTGATTAAAATTACGCTTCAAAGAATAAACATAAAATAAGTTACATTGCTAAATAACTGTGCTTCTAAGCAGTTAATTCAGTCTTCTTTCAAAGATGATATTTAAAATTGATTTACTGTAAGATACTAATTTGATGAGTCATAATTTAATCCATTAAGTTGTCTATTTTAAGTTGTTGACAACTAGTTGATTTTAATTTCATGATGGTAGTCATCATTACCTTACCAATAATAGATTACAAAGCCATGGCCTTCATTGGAATTTTTCATGAATTTATAGAGCACGTTTAATTTCAACAATTGTTATGCTTCCTACTATTGGGTTGGCTTAATGACAAAATGTTCATAATAGCTTAAAATCTTGAAACTTTAAGAAATATATTTCAGAACTTTAACTGCTTTTTTTAATGCTTACTGCAAAAGTATTGCGTCAATATGGCAGGAAAATTTCATTTTTGCAGACAGCTTAAAGATGATTTTTTCTGTCTTGAAATGTTGTATAAATAATCACATGCACTTTAAGAAATACAATTTTTTTACAGAATTTATATATTGATACAGTGATATTTGTAAATAGGAAAATTAATAAGAATACGGGTTAATGAAAAAAGGAACTAAACTACATATACCAAATATGAATACCGGGCGCCATACAAACTCTATTATGTGTTCAATATATCGAAGAATTACTCAAAAGACAACTGAATTTACTATTTAAAAGCGCCCTGAGATTGAAATCATTCTGATGTACATTATTAGTTGTGCCGAAAGCTTGCGATACACAATTCTTAAACATTGTTTGTAAGATATCGGATTAGTAACTATGTATCTCATTTACTCTTGCACGCTGTTGAAAAGATGCTTTGATTGCCCTAGAGTAGAATTATAGCTTTACATTTGTGTAGCTCGAGGTGTATAAATACTTTAAACTTTCTTTGTGGATCACGTATGTTACCACTCGCATGCAAGTTTGATTATTATTAACCCTTTGATTAGTATGGAAGTCCACGTAAGCTCAACTATTTTGTCATCTTTTATCCATTGCCATTTTTATATTTTTTATTGAATTATTATTATTTCTTCAGATATGGATACTACTCACAACTATCAGTGATTTTTAACTGTCATAATATGTATATAATTTGTAAAAAAATCTGTTTCCTCATAATATTGAGTGTGAAATTTTATTATGGTCTCATTCTTTTCCTTTTCAATGTCAGTAGAGATTCTCTTCTAGAGAACCACTTGTCCACAAATCAACGTAATAAAGATTAAGGCTCAAATTGGACATTAGTAATGAATTAGTGTATTAATTTCAACCCTTAACTAATTAAAAAAATATATTTACTACTTGAAATAATAAGTAATATTCTTCCCAGATTGATATATAACAAAAAAAAAACAATATTTTAATATTTTAGGGTGATAACATTAGTCAAAATAATTAAAATATATGAAAAACACAATTTAATAAAAAATAAATAATCAAAGGGTTAAATTGGCTTGCAATACATTCAGTCCTACACTCGTATAGCCTTACTGTGTTTTTAGCCTAATATGCAGAAATAGAGGTATGACTAAAATAAATCAACAATAGTTTTATCACTTCTAGGGTGTCCACTGTCGATATTTGGTGGAAAGGCATAATATTGTGTTTTTAACAATAGTTTTAGACTGTTTGCTGTGTTAAAACTGTAATTGAAATATTTTTTCCTTATTTCCATCATCCATTTGGGTACCATAAAACTGTATTACTTGAGACAAAATAACTTCTTGCATTGTAACATTATCGCATTAGACACACTTTTCATTTTTAGACTGAGTACACTGTATAATATTGTTGGTATACTGGCCGAAGGTGATAAGTCAAAAAACATTGTTTTGAGATAATCGTGAAATTTTAACGTCTCTATTTATGCACTATAACTATTACTTATCGTTCTATACACTCCGTAAAATTCAATAATGATTAACGAATTTGATTCACATATTCAAAAGCGTTCCTTCAGATTTCTATAGGGTACATTCGCTAAATATCAATAATATCTAGCTGATATTTATTGTAATCTACAATGATTCTTCAATCAATGCATTGATTTCAGTTTCTTTTTACCCTGTCGCACCTCGATTCTATTTTCGACGTTTAGGTACTCGAGTGTTCAGCCCACAAAATTTTCATTTGGTGTTTGCTCAGAACTATCGATGTGTTACTTGCCTAGTGACGATGTGTCTAATGTTATAAATAATGGATTATTGGAGTTCATTTTTTAGTCTCTTCATGTAATTAGTTTTTTGATATGGTCATAAGGTGAAGTTTCTATAGTTCAAGTCTAGTTTCAACTAGAAAAATAATTTACCAGCAATAAACATTATCGAGATCATATCTTGGAGAAACATTTTGTCAAACCATAAACATTTTTTTTTCCTTTTCGCATAATTTATGTTGAGACTTTTCCAGTTAGAATTACTTGTTACCTTATTTTAAGACTCTATTATCGTGTAGTACCCTCGGTATGAGGGACACATTGCTAATTGTTTTGATTTTCCCAATCAAGTAACCGTACGCAAAGCAAAGTCTCAAGCAATTTCAACTCGCCATAAACCAAACTAGTGGGAAAAAACTGAACATAATATTTATTTTGAATTTTATGAGAATAGACCTTGGAGAGTATAGGAATTGTGACTTGGAGCTTTGGCGTGTGAATCAATGGGTAAATACTTTGTTGTAACCCAGTATATACACTATTATTTTAGATAGTGCTTTATGCATAATTACTCTTTGCCAAGTAAATATAAAAAAATACAATTAAACCATTTATTTTATAAATTCTTGCTTGCATAATAGTTTTTCTGCCGTTATAATATATTTATATGGCGAGGTTATCGATTTTTGTAAATAAAAATTATATAAACAAAATTTCTACCTAATGTTAGAATTTAAGGTATTCTATTTTATATAAAAAGACAAATTGTTCAGTTAATAAAATGGTTACAGTACGACACACAGCTAAAACAAAATCTGTAGGTTGTGGTGTTACCTAAATATTTTTAGAATGACAATAATGACTTCATAACGTAATGAATTAAACCGTCAATTTTATATTAGAATTATTATTATTTTTAATTAAATACTTGTAAACTTATAATGATGATATCTTTTTGTCGTAGACAAAATTAGTCTAAACTATTATGTATAATAAAATAATGTAGCAAAATTTGATTGCAATTTTCGCTGTTTCAGTTTAACAGCTTAACGACCGTGGACGCGTATTTGAGTCTTTGAAAAACAAAGTTTGCTGGCCGGCGGACACATATATGCGTATAGGCGAAGTATCTGGAAGCTAAGAAAATTAAATTTTTGTAAAGATATCTCAATTTGCTTACAAATTATAGTGAATATAATAAAATTATAATTTTTGCGAATTTTTCGCAAAATTTTATTTCGCCAGGTGAAATTTTATTAAAAAAAACGTGCGGTCGTTAAGCTGTTAACAATCTGAAAAGTTATCAACCACCGATTCTCAACTCGCATCATCAACGAACAAACTTTTAAATCATATTTCATAGTCATACCAGTCTGTGGTGAAGTTTTTTTTTTTTTTTTGCATACCTACCTGTCAATTTATAATACTTACTGAGAAAAAATCAAATTGTCCAGTACATTGAAGAAAGACATACAAAACAATATATTGCACAATTTGTATTCACAGTAGGAAGGAATTTTGAGCTGAGCATTTTTGTGAAGTTATTTCAAATTTTTTAAGAGGTGGTAACAACTGATTTTTTCGTAAACATATCTGGTCTCCTTATGGAGCCTATTTCAAGAAAATTTGTTTCACAAGTTGTTACTTAGTCGCTCAATCTATTTTTTTGAAGCAATTAATTATAGAAGGATAAAATAGGGACACGAATAGTGTTAAACATATCTTTCTCTATATGCCCCGTTTTTAGAATAAAATGGTTGGGAGTTAGTATACATCACAGATATCCTTGTCTTTGAACACAGTTCCATTATAACTGATTCGATACCATGAACACTGCAAGCCAATGATGTTGACATTTTGGCAACAGGTTAAGCAATTACAGGGCTCTTTCCTAGAAAAGCATGCTTTTATTTAAACAATATGCATCCTTCTACACAATACCGAACTTTTTTAAAAATGCTTTATTACTAAAAAATAAATATGCTGCCACAATTTAGACAATAGTTTCTATGATTTCATATACTGTTATATACTAGAATAACTAACAATATTTTTTTTACGAATCAAACAAAACCTTATTACATGTAAAATATTAAATAAGATTTAAGCTATAATGCATATTTTAAGTTGCTATATGTACTATTTTAATTTTTTATGTTTAATATTGTGTTATAAACAAAATAAAAGAATAATAAATGTTTTACATCCATATTTTAAAAATATATTATTATTTCCAAATTGTCGCTCTTATAATTCATTATCGTTTCGGAAAAATGATTTTTTATAAATGGAGTCACAAACTTTTTTATGTCAACTATTTCTATGGTATATTTTAATTATATTATTTAGGATATTTTGATTTATTTTAATCATATAAGTTTTAATAAGACATGAAAAAATGGGTGTAAAAAAGAGATAAGTGTTGTTAAGATCGTAATTGGAATAAATTTTAAATAATTATTAATTTATAAACGGAAACGCCTTATTGATGACTTTTATGAAATAGTTTTACAATAATTATTTAAAACAATTAAATCATGAATCTGTAATAGATATTTTACGTATATTACCATCTTAGAGAACAGTCGGTCAGTAATTTTCTTAACAAGATTCACAAGTTTTAACGCACTTTGTTGGTTAAAAATTTTGCAATTTTCGAAGTGAACATTTTCGTGGTCAGGTACCTGCGACCTGGTTACCTTTCATAGTATCCATTGAATATATAAATAAAAGTAGAATCTACATAATATATAATTTGTGTATGAAATCTGTAGGCTTTGAAATAAAATTTTGTAAGTCTAGTAATAAAACTATAATCCTATTTCAGACATTGTATCTCTTGTTTTTTTGTGTTAAGACAGCTAATATTATAAGCATAATATTATCAGAAATTTGCTGAACACCAAAAAAAAAATGATTAATACAATTTGTTTTCTTTATTTATTATCCACGCATCTGTTTTTAATTAATTTTATGTAGATAAAATACTTATTTTAATCACACAACACCGTACGTGCGCTGCTGGATGGCTATTTGAACATCTAAAAATGTATATAATAAATATTAATCTTATAGTTTTGTATTCAATACCATTTATAAAAAAATTACCATACTAAATAAATATATCATGTTATATGTGTAATTGATAAAACAATAAAAAAATTATACCCCTTGATTTTTGATCGGTGGTAAGATATTTGAATTCTTCTTTTCCACCTTTATACATGCAAAGTTTATTTTGTATTGAAATCAAAGAGATTTTAAAGTGAACTCACATGTTTGGGAATTTGTTTGACATTTATTGTTATATTTGAATCATTCGCACAAGTTTTGTCACTAATGACCCGTATTTCACCTTTCTGCATCTTTGGGCGTTATTTAAATAAAGATATGTCAACTTGTACAATGTCAGGAAAATTGGTCTTTTGCTTGCTTAGGCATAAAAAAATGAAATAAAACAAAACTCTGTTTTTCTTACCTAATGCCGTACAATGCGACATTGTTTGCAATTGACAGATCCACTAAAGCAACCAAGTATATTTCTCTATGGAAACAACAATGAACAAAGCCTCAGTTAATACATTTGTGTTATACCAACCATCAAAAGCTAATGCAAAAAAATTCGCCACGTATTTCAGACCGTCAAAGATAAGTGCCTAGATCAGGGGTGGAGAACCTTTTCTTCTCTAAAGGCCGCATTCTTTTTTCTGATTCGACATAAGGCCGCAGTAAACATTGACTAGGAAATCTTTGGCCGGAAACAGTAATTTATGGTCAGAATATGTCGGGAATTCACGAATTTACATATATTTACAGAATTGGCCAGAAGGCCGTACCAGAGTAGCCAAAAGGCCGCAGGTTGCCCAAGCATGGTCTAGATCATTATGCACACGAGAATGGCCCTGCATATTGTCATTGTGCGCTAAATATTTTTATTTTATATTTACCTTCCCCAATTACTATTTGAAGTACGTCTGTATGTCACAAATCCATTTTTTAATGTGTGTAAATATTTCATGTTCATTAGGAGTATAAATTACACATTGGTACAGGGTAGGCAAAAATTGTAAAAAATGATTTCCCTATTCAAATTAGATTGAAGAAAAAGACATTGGAATGACAACTCATTTTATTAACACGTTATTCACAAGGAATAAGATATGAAACAATTTTTAAATGCATTATCGTGCTGTGTTTATCTCTTCAAAAAAATTGGAATCATGACTTTATTGTCGGAATGATTTTGATTTACTACTTTTATAATTGAAAAACTTAAATCAAAACAAGTTACTTGATTTTCCTAACTGTTGTCCAGTCGAAACCTAACTCACAAAAATTGTATCGATTCTACGAATATCTTATGACCTTACTGCCACCAAATAATAATTAGATCGGTAAAACCAAAGAAAATTGGGATTTAATCCGGTAATTAAGTATTTGTATACCATATCAACACAAAAGAAGTGGACGAAAATTATTGCGTTAGTATTGAATTTGACATAATCGAGTTGCTTGTTATGCATTTATACATCTTGATTGTACTGTTGTGTAATTTTTTATTATAGAATTATAATAAGTATTTTATACCTTTATAGAATTAGCATATAACGATTAGCACCACTATTCACCATACTGTATAAATAACTTTTATATCATTTGTATAGTTTTGAGGGAATTGAGATTGATATCATGTTTTGAGAAAAAAAGAATGTTATGCTTATTATTTTTCTCTTGATTTACATTACTGTATCAAGAGAAATGTGAAGTTTGTTGGATTGATGGAAATTTTTATGAAATGTGGAAAAATGTATTTTTAAATGATTATCAATATAAAACGAGAACATAAATCAGCTGTGGTATATGGAATAAGGTGTCTTTCATTCAATATTACTTACACTTCTTACTTACATCATATCCTCGGTTATCCTTTACTCCATGCTACTTGAAATAATAGAAAAATGTTGCATTGCGAGCTAGTGCAACACTACAAATTCTTTTAGGCTACTGGTTTTATGATCTATGCGCTCCACACAAGTGAGCATGGCCAATTGTTCCAACTTTTAAAGACTTAAGCTGTGAATGCTTCAACTGAAGAGAGCTAAGTGGATCACTCGGATTTAGGAACGGTTGTGTATTTCAATTACTTTGATAACATTGGGATTCAAGCATAGGGAGGGACATAAGAGATGAAATGAAAACGATTCATATGAGGTGGAAGAATGTTGATCTCGAAATAAAAAGCAGCATTTTAGTTGATATATTTATTCCCATTTAGGCAATAATTATATTGTTAATATAAATAGGTATTTTATTTTAGAAAAAATTTCTATTCTATAACATAAAAATGTATCTTTCAATAAATATATAACTAACATTTGTTTACTCTCAGCTAATCTTTAATACTTGCAATGGCATTTTGGTGAATGATTCAAAGTTGGAATCAATAGTTTATATATTATTATTCTATGTAAGTATACCTTCCAGTCAATATATTATTATCTTAAGTTTGTGCTGATCCATACGTTCCTGGTGGAGGCCTATACGCCTTTGGAAGAGCCATTAATTGAAGTTTGTTAAAAGCGTATTTTCTGACGCCTGTATTTTTATAAGTGTTTTCCCGCCGACACCCCTCACTGAAACAAATTCAATAAATAAAATGAGTAAAACTTTGTACACACATAAGTAACAAATCATTGTTTGGCGATGTGGAGTATTTGGACTCGTGAAGTGTCTCAATAAAAGTTGTTTTACAAGGAACTGGTTTGCTATTGCTTAATCAGGTAAGGATAAAAGATGTGGCTAGGAATGGCTAGAATATTTTTTTAAGATCAGTCGGATGAGAAGGAATGTACAAATCAATTATACTGATAAACTGTGATTGCCACCTTTGTCATTTACTGTTTAAAAAACTTTTTTATTTGATTAACGATGTCATCAAACAATGGGACGGAAACCAAAAAAGTTGTCATTTGAAATATTAACCCTAGAGCGCAATCTTTCAACATACAGAGACTGCGCTAAACTATCAATGCAAACATTTATGTTTTATGGGAAAAACATTAACATAGACCAGTATTTTAAATAAAGAAAAAAATACAACCAATTGGGATCACAAATACCAGGTGACAATCAAGATCTGTACATTAACACACTATAAGCGGGCTCTGCTAATAACTAACTGGTATGTAACGCGGGCGAAAATCAGCGGCAGGTGAAAAAAAACAAATTTTGCAATAATCGCTCTATCTTCCAAACCAGTGGTTATTTTTTAATGAAATTTTGAATGCATACTAACCACACGTAGCTGCTTACTTCTGCATTTGTTTTTCAATGAATAATTTAAGGTTTAATCTTCACCGGAATATTCAGATAAATTATCGGCGAATATTTCATCATCACTTTCATAATTGTCTGAAGCTATTTTTTAAGGTTTAAAAAATGTGTAAATAAAACACAAACGAATTATAAAGATGTATTTCAAAACTAAATTTAAATCGGAGTGGTTTCAAATTCGATACACACACGTTATGTTTTTTTCTACACGCACATGTGAAACGGGCTATCCATAATTCAAATGCATACGCTTCAAATGCATTTTAATAGTAGTATTATTATTTTTTTGTTGATGTATGTGTAAGCTCTAATTGTTCTCAAGAGATTGGTATATAATAACCATATAAAATAGTCGAGTAGATATACGTAATCCAGCTTTAAAGCGGATCCGGCGCAAAAGGTAGAACTACCTTTCCCGCTCAATGTGTGTTAATATTTCATATAAAACACGGAGATTAAAAAGTATATTGTTATAAATAACTGACCGTTTTGTAAAATAATAATACATCACATTGAAAGTCTCATCAATTCAGTAACCTGTCAATATTGATACCAGATTAGATTTTAAATATTTAAATTCATCGTGAACAATTTTAGTAAAATATATGATGGTTTCTTCTATACATTCGAAATTCGATATTGGCTAATTTTCATTAGCTATTTTGGTATTGAAAAAACAACTTGAATAACGAGACACCGGTTTTGGTAATACAGATATATTGCAATCCCTACTAGTAATCTTAAAAGGGTTAATACTTTTTTACTACCTGTATCCGTCTGGCAAAACACCAAAATTCATTAAAATAGAAAATTTCTTCAGAAAACACCATGTCTAGTCAAAAATACATTTAAAGGATACATTGCTCAATTTTATGTCATCGGTATATTCGTCGATTCAACATACACAAAACTTAATCAGATTTTTTTTCCAAAAGTACGATAATGTTTATGAATGATTTCGATACCGACCTTCGCATACAATCCAATGCCCTGCCAAATTCGTGTTCTGCGAGGTGATATTCTGTCGCCAATATATTGCACTGTTCCAACGTACATGACATACTCGTCCGATCTTTGGCACTTTTACAGGATGTTAATCTAATTCCTAAAAGTAAAAAATAGTCACAATTATTCATTCAATGTTATGTGTGTTTAGGATGAGAATTATGAAAGGCAATTTAAGACATCCATGTTTTCAAACAGAAATTCATCAATCAGTCTATACCGAGATTCGAGCCCACAGTATCAACAAATAAAACATTTAAATATCATTTAAGAAAGAGTTCAGTTCATGAAGTCAGTTATACTACGCAATATAATTTATGAAATAATTGGCTTTCACTATTTTTCTGTTTTCTGTTGTCTATGACTAAAAAACACTAAGCATTGTAATCACCATACATCAAAATAAAAAGTAACATTATCTGTGTTTCATAAATTGATTACCGTAATTTACTTTTGAAATATGCGCTACATACCGTTCATCCTTCTCGTGGCATGTGCGGCAAGTTGTAATATTTCTACATTTTTATTCACACGGTTATAAATAGCGTTGCGTAGTGAATCTATCACATCAGCAAGGGGTCTTAATCCAGACGACACTGCAATATAGCATAAAATCAAATTTAGTTCATATAAAAACACATCACTGTAAATATTACTTTAATAATTATCTACTTGGCGTGCTGACCTCTTGACACATGGATATTATTCGATGGCAAATTTAATTTGCGGTAACGTAAATAATACTCGTTCAAACGGTCAAAGTTGTCAACGTTGGATCTCTCTTGTAGTCCTGTATAACCGAATGATTCAGCAATTGTCGCTTTTTCGTTGATGCCGATGTTGAAATATACAGGTGTTATTGTAAACGACGCAGTCTGAAAGTATAAAATACATAGTTCATATATTCAATATTAAAAAGCCACCAAAAAGTAAGATTATCTGTTTAACCCTTTCCTTACTATGCAAAAAAAAAAGCATGCGCTCCTGAGCTGTGTATCCGTTACACATCAGGTAAACGGGAGTGAATCATGACAATTATATAACACTACTACAATATTTCTATTATTGCATTACTCAATGCGTAAATGTATAAGGAAGGAATACCTGAGTATTTATTATATATACAGAGAAATGTAAATGATTAGAAGGTATGTGTACTATTTACACATCTTAGTTAAGAAAGGGTTAACCCTTCAGGTGCGGAAGTCTAAAGTAGATTTTGAATAGCGGTCGATTCATATACATTGAATGAGCAACAGATGAACAAATAAATATATGTAAAAACTGTTTTTTTACTTTGAAAAATATCACTGTTATTTCATTTATCGTGACCACGTCCAATACGTATTCCTTGCAATGATCGCGAGAACTACGCCTGTTTCTTTTACCAACCGATAAATCCTGCCATTGTAAAAGGCTACTTAAACTCAGTGAAGCAACAGGACGCTGGGGTAATCTGGGAGGAAACAAAGAGACTGGGAGACAGAGAATCTTGGAAGAACCGTGGGGTGGTCACATGCGTCGAACAGAGAATGGATGTGGTTAAAAAGAAAAGGTATCATCTAGGCCTGAAGAGTTTTATGTTTTTTATTTTTGTTGCTTCCAATGAATATGAATGTTCTTTTCAATATATTCACATACAGTAATCATTTAGCCGAGCTACATGAACACGTATCTTGTGCTGAAAATGCCAATAATCAAATTCAATATTTTTGTTAAGTGCAAATACCTGATGAAAAAATCTAGATGTTCATGATATTTGAATAGACTAACCTGTTTATTTGGTAATTGTGAATACATGTTACTAGCAACTGGTAGGGTAACAGTAAGAGATGACCTTGAACCCGATATATGAGGCATTGCTGCACCGCTGAAAACAATTAAATATGGATTTATTACTTTCAAAAATTTATAGGTTTATAGTACATTAAGAAATTAACATTTTTATTTTAAATACTTATTATGCAATGACGGAAGTTTATCTTCAATCACTTAGGTAATTGATGAGTATTAAATCTGTATACAATTGGCGTTGGTATGGTCTAGTAGTCAAGGTTTAGCATCCTCAGTGTAAGCCAGTGCTATAGTTGTCACAGAGAGTATATGGTAACATACTCTATATAACCTATATTAACATGCATATTAATAATGTTATAACAAATTTCCGAATTGTCCTTTCACCGTTTCGTGGATAAAAAAGAGTTTACTAAGCCAATTACCTCGATTACTGAAAAAAGTACCAATCGACAATGAATATGTTTTTAAAAGTAGAAGTGCTTGCTAACTGTGGCAAAGGCCAAAAACAATATTGACAATATTTACAAAAATACTATTTATGATGGTAGGATATTTTGATTTAATCAGGATATCTAAAATATTTATATAAATATAGTGGAGGATATATGAGGCTTTTAATTCCAAAATTGAGATAAAAATATGCAAGTATTTTAGGCGCAATTTTAAAATAAGTAAAAAAAAATATAGGTTCCAAAACTTGATAAAAATCTACGAAAATAAATATTTCAAATCTTAGTTAGCAATATATTCACGTATTGAAATTTTTTCAAATCTGGTTGATTATGGTATCTGGTATGTGCATTTTTATTTTGCTTGTATATATTTTATTATTTGGTTTAGCAGCTAAAACACACTGTTATTTTGTTTTTATTTAAAGATAAAATACAATAGAAAAAAGAAACATCACTTTTAAGCAAAAAATGAAATCACTTTTTTAGTACATATCACATTTTGTTACTAGACGCTTCATATGATGTATACCCCTGTATATCTTCCACTACAGTACTACTGATGTTCGTATTCATATTGATTTGATGTATTTAAATACCTATGATTCCATCCAGTCAATTGAAACACAACAGTCTGTAAGTCTTCAATCGCAATGACCATGTCGCCCCACATAGCAATTTCAGCACCTTGAAGACTTAGAAGTCCTTCTACGCAGCACAAAGGCCCGAGACCCGATTTCAAGAGACTTATTACAACATCTACATTGGTACTCCACAGCCAGCACAGCAATCCGGTAACTAGCGATGTAAGCTGAAAGCATTAAGGCAAAGATAAATTTATTCTAAGAAAGTATATTGTATAGGTGAAAAAAAATCGGCTTGATCTTAATTCGAACAGTAAAAAATAGGTTTAAAGCTGTACTGCGATAAAAAGAGATCCACTCACAGCTTGTGAGAAACAAATGTCCCGCCGCACTTGCAAAGAGATAGCCTGCTGCAAGGCGTTCTGGTCTTGTCTTATTCTGAGCACGGCATGGGCTAACCTTCCCCCTTTCAGAAGACCATCCATTGCTTGTCTCAGTTTACGCATTGAAGGACGCAGTTCGGCCGCCCAATCTGACACGTCTGCTAAGTTAAGTCCTGAAAATTTTTTCATTGAATGTTAAGAATTATTGTAATCTCAAATCACATGAATTAAAATTGTAAGGTAATGACAAATAATGGTAAATGAAGTAATTGTAATTTGCAAATTTAGCATATTTTATCATTCATGACATTTATGTTTTAATAATTTTAGTTGCTATGCGACTTCAACTTGGTTTGTGTTGTTATGACAACATTATAGATGTCATTAAGTAACTTTGCAGCATTTTCACTGGAATAGCTACAGGTAATACAAATGATGCCCCTCGTAGTTTTTGCTTTATGTATCAACCTCATGACATCTGACAGTGTTCTGTGAGTCCAGTTTCAAAGGAAACAGTTTCTAGTTTGACTGTGATCACAAGTAACAAAATCTATATGGAGTGATTTCCTGCAATCGTATATGGAGCAGTACCAGATAGATATATTTCATTGGGTCATGTGGTCAACGTCATTGACTTTCATGCTGGACATTACGGGTACGAGTCCCAGTATCGAGAGCATATCCAATCCTAAAATAACAGGGTGTAGCAAGAGTGATAAGATTTCAAACTAATTCAATTGGAATTATTACCATCAGTGAATTTGTTTCCTTTCTTCACAACCCTGTTGACGGTGTCAACAGTTTTATTGAGGGCTTCGTCAGCATCGGTGGCAGCCGTAGTTGGATTTTTCTCATTTTTATTTCGGTTAATGTCTTCTTCGCTGGTTGCATTACGCTTCTTTTTTTCATCGGAAGACATATGAAGATCCTTTAGTGGAATGTGAATGTATTCAGGGGAAGCACTCTCCGTGGAAGATGTTTTACTGTCATTGGAATCCAGTGAATCTTTCTTCGGTATATTATTTTCATTTAGACTCTTTGGTTCATCTGTATTCACTAAACTGCTCATCTTTCCAATCGATGGTTGGTTAGTAACAATATTCTGGAAAAGATGTCATTTCAAAAAATCTTTATAAAGACTTACATATAACTTAAATTCTTAACATAGAATCTTAGCGAGATGGGTTTTAAAAATTACCACATGTAATGTTATATATAAAACCACATTACCACATGTTAATGTTGTATATAAAACCTAAACATATAAAAATATCTTATTTCACTTTTACATACAGTAAAACCTCGATCATGCTCGCAATGAGGTTTGCATAAAAACTCAAAGTCAGCTATACAATAAATAGATATTGCCAAATACTTTTTTTATTGAGAAAATAAATGATGCAATGTGTTTAAATGCAAATCCAGTGATGATAATATGTTACAAATTTAATGTTTAAAGCACATTAATGTATCAGCCAGTATGCATTCAAACTAAGCGTCAGTCAAGCACAGAAATTTGTTTAAGAGTAGTGAATCTTAAATTTAAACATGTTCAACATTACCAGAATAGCTTTGGCAATATTCACATTTGATCAATAAATCTATTTGTTAAATCTGAAGTCGGCTATAATTAGGTACGTTGTACGAATGTTTTACAGTATTTTTAAATATCTAAATTTGTTGAAATACATCATTAAACTGTGATAAGAATTTTTATGACATTATCAGACATAATATAACCGAAATCAGAAAGGTGAGCGCGCAGTAGTGAAATAATATTACGCGCAATATACATATATTCGCTTGCTTCATGACTTCCATGTAAATGGCATAGTATAAGAAGTATTTACAATGTTGGTATAATTTTTTACATGTACTGTAACTGATTTCAATTGAAATTTACAGTGTTATAATAATGTAGGATTTTTTTTACTTAAAGCGCTTATTTGGAAAACGTAAGCAATTCAATTGACATCTTTTTTTGGAAAGTAAGCATAGAAGGATGGGACTAGGACACAGCTTATAGTTCGGTAATCCCTCTTGCTACGTTGCATTTGTAATATCGAATAGTTGGAAGAGAATGTAAGCATTGAAAACATTTATGCCTCGGAACAAAAATTCATATGGAAGTAGACACTGCTACCAAATGCAACAAAAGGTTAAGAGCATTGCCGAATTGGCTGCAAAAACGGTAGTTAACAACAATGCTTTACCATATCATCAGATTTCTTATTGCTATTACTCGAAGTTTTTGAAAAGTGTGACGCTGATGTTCCAGATATGTTTACTCTTTGGCCTCGGAGTCTAACGGCAGGGCTACCGCAGCGACCACAAAGGAATTTTACCTGGAAAACAGTAAGGAAAAATTAATGATCCGTACATCTTTGATTGCAGCAATAAAATCCATTACAACACACATTCAAATGGTTTACAAAAGTGAAATTAAGCCTTAAGAACTGAGTAACTAGAAAATTAGTTGATATGAACAGAAGCCAGCTATCTAGAATGTTAACTATTAAAAACCTTCCTCTAAGGAATAACTTTGTAAGAGATAAAAATTAGAAAACAGAACAGAAGTAAATTAAACAATCTGATTTCTTATAATATAATTATACCTTGCTGACTAAGCACATAACACTGGCCTCAACATTTAATTGAGTCAAATCCCAAGGTTCGGGCTCATCATTTGGTTGATAGTAATTAGCGGATGGCGAACTAGACATGGCGGTCACGTCTAAAAATTGTCGGGAAACAACATCGTTTTTACAATTTATCAAACCGACAAAATCTTCAGTTTCCGTACATCCTTTCCACTGAAATTCAACGATTAAGATAATATTTAGAAAAAAATATTAAATCAATAGGGTAAAACAGCAACTATGGGCCAGCTAAGGAAACTTTTCGATATAACACTTTTTTTATGAATTATATATTTACTATTCTATCATTTAATTATTCTGTATATTTTTTATTAGACAAAAAGTAAAGAAACTAGACTTAATAACACACAAATATTAGTGATTAAATATTTTTTATTGGATAAATAAAATGATTTTACAGCAGATGAAGATATTAACAGCTTAACAACCGCACGTTTTTTTTATAGAATTTCACCTGGCGGCCAAGCAATTTTGCAATAAATTGTAATTTTACTAAATTCACTATAATTTGTAAACCAATTGAGATATCTTTACCAAATTTAATTTTCTAGCTATCAGATACTTTTCAATAGAATGGAATGTATGACGTAGGACGCATATATGCGTCCGCCGGCAACCATTGGTTTTCAAAGACTTAAATACGCATCCAGCGGTCGTTAAGCTGTTAAAATAGTCTGTCATTGGTGAAAAACTAGACTTATAATATAAATTATCCATGGGGAACATCGAAGTGTTCAAAATTTTGTTTTTCTTCAGTTATATATCAATTACCTGGTGCAAAAATGATTTTCTATGATTTATCGTTCAATTATGTTGTCAGTGGCCAAAATTAATATGCATTACCCTACTAAGAAAATTAAACAAAGATTTCCATATACCTGATTTGCATTCTGGCTAACATCTTCTTCGTTTTTATTATCGAGACAATTTGTATTTTCTCCGTTAGCATTGTCGATACAGTTATGATTATCTATGCCTGTCGCACTATGTAAAGAACCTTCACTATCGGTTTTAGCATTGTTTAAGAACTCGGTGCTGCTTGATAATTTTCTAGGGTTGATGGGGGATGGATCACTCTTGTGTCTTTGCATCAATATTGGCGATGTTTTCAAATTAAATGTTTCCACACCGATTTTCTTAGAAGCATCCTCCATTTTCGATGGTTTCAAACACTTTACAGTCTCGTCTATGCAGAAATTGAGACTCTTGAATTCGCAGAGGCCCAATTGTTCGTCGACATTTTCAAAATGGTGATTGTAAAATATTAAATCTTTATTTTTACCGGTTTTAAATGTATCGGTGTGTCTGTCAGAAAAATTAGACAGACTGTGGCACATGACGTTGCTGAAAGACTTATGGGTAGTTTTGGAACTGTCAGATATACATTTGGGAAATATCATCGAGTTTGCATTTGGCACACTACTACTTATGGGGGAAGAAATAAAGTTTTCATTGGCAGTTTGTGGCCAAGCGTAAGAGCTATTTTGGGGGGTCGAAGGTGTTGCAAAATCTTCTATATCTGGACTCTTTAGGTCCATTAAACTAAGTTGTTGCGTTAAACGCTTAAAAGGTGACAGCACCTAAAACAAAAAAAAAATAAAATTACAACTACAAGTTGGTGAACTATAAGATTCAACGCAATAAAAATGACAATGACGCAATGTAAAGAACATACAATTTTTTCATTCTTTATTTAATAACAAGTAATAAATTATCTGATAATTGTAAGATGGATTTTAAAAGAAAGTATACACACTCAACTCTTTTTTAACACATTCCACAAAAAACTGTGTATAAAAGCACTGTGAAAAAAAAATTGGTTAGCCTGAATTTAAAAAACTGTGTAGTATAGAAAATCATATAAATGAAGAAAAAAATTGTTATTAGGAAATCTATTATACACTTCTGTGTTTTTTGTGTCTCAGAATCGTGTTAGGACAAATAATTCGTATAAAAATATAGTATTTTATCTCTGTGGATTTGTATTTCAAAATCGTGTAAAAAGACCGTGTAAAATAAGAGTGGAGTATATTTATATTGTATTGTAGCGAAATTTGTAAATTTTATATTACCATATAATATATAATTTAGTTGACGAGGTTCCACAACTTTGACTCATTTAAATCCACTGCATTATCGCCACATAAACTTTAAAACAAAATAATAAGGCTTTCAGTACAACAAAGACTGTATATCACTTAATAGAGATGGACTCTTACCAGTGGTTGTGCATTGACGTGAGGCGGATCATCAGTTTCAGTAATGTCCACGACTACACTGGGTACTTTGTGTAAATCTATAAACGACAAAGCTTCTTCGACTAGACCAGGATCCCACAAAGAAAGAAGCACTCGAGTCTTGGTAATCATCTGCTCTGCCAGTGGCATCATACCGACCGGCTGTCGTGCTTTGGCAAGGGCTAGCAGTCCTCTCATCGCATTGACCACCTCTCCGCGCAGCTGTTTAATAGCTAGCACGGCATCGCTCGCCATATGCACTCGGGTGTTAGGCGGGCAGTTGAATGGAGATCTATTTGCCGATGACTGTGAAGAGATACTTTTTATCTGCTGCACAAGTCTGTAATTTCAATAAAAACATTTATTTCGGAAATAAAAAAATTATCTAAGAGATGAAAGACTTTATGTATTTAAGACTTTATTTATCTGTATGTCTGCAATGCATTTATATTCTAGTGTAAAACTTTAAAATATGAAAATATGAATGATTTGCCATCCAGTCCATTTCAATAGAAAAATAAAACGTAATTTTGTTACCTAAAAAGTCCTCCATTTTTGCCAAACTTTTGACAGTGCGCTGTAAATGCGCCTACAGTAATCAAGTCATAAAAGCCAGATTTGTTTAGGGTATCGTTGTGGACCCACATTCTTTGGATGTGGAGATTGACAGGAGCAAATTCCAAATAAGGATCCCCTGAAAAAAGATTATATTTAAGAAAGCTACGTATGGAAACTAATAATAGATTCCCGTCTTCAGTGCTTCACTCACAGAAAGCAGTTAAATTAACTATTAAAAAAGTACAGCACAAACCTCAAAGTTTAATCATCATTAAATGCCAATAACGCCGATAAACATTTATAGATATTTTTCCGAAAACTAAAATATACTACATATGATTGAGTAAAAGTAAGATAAACGTCATGTTTAAATACCTTTCCGTGAACTTTGCTTGAAGGAATTCCCACCGGAAGGCGACACCATAGTTTGTAAATTTTGTCTAGCATGACTATAATACTTCAAAAGTGCCAAATGCGTGTCCAGTAATTCCATTTGTTTTGATTTCCACACTCCACCAAGCTCGCCCATGCACAAAACTTCTTGAAGCAATTCCTTTTCATGTTGAATCCATAATCCTCTAAATTTGTAGATGTTTCATTAAGTATTTTTATTTTTGTTTACATATTATAATACATACATATTTATTGTGATTAAGTTATTGACAATTTATTACAACAACAAATAGATCATACTTATATATCATCAACAATTTATACTTACAGAAGTTGCTGCGGCAAAGTGTAGCAAAGTTTGGATTCCGCCATTAATTCATGGACCGTAATATCCCCTCCCAATCCGGAGTGAAGCCGATATGTCACTTGATATGTGTTGGCACAAATGTATTTCATTATCGACCCATGAGATGGTAGTTTCAGCTTGATTCCAAGCCTGGGTGGTAAAGACTGTGATCTTCGATGCGAGAATACTTTCTGCGGAGTCAATGAGCCGGAGTTTTGATTAACATTTGAAATGTGATATGGGCTAGATACTGGATTCGATGACTCCAAACTCCATCCATTTAATGTCAAGAATCCAATTGTGCTACCCTCTCTGTTAGTTAAAGCTATTCGAAGTCGCTGTGTGTCCTGCGACGAAAAAATTTAATGCATAAATAAAAACAATATCATCATATTTGACACTTCACAATATCATTGTCCACCCAAACCTCATATCAATGATATGGGGGGTTTTGTAAACTATCGGTATGTTATGAAAAAAAAACACGAGCTCGAATCTCAGTACAGTCAGGATCATTTTTCAACAATCAACGACTTTTTCTTTTTTTATAATTTAAAATTTCGACTGAGGGTGCTTGGTGGAATTTCGATATTAGATTTGAATCGTTCAAACAATGTACATTCTCACAAATTTTGTCACTAATGACCCCGGTTTCGCCTTTCAGCATCTTCAGTTGCTCAAGTGCACGGATGAACTTGAACCGATGCTTAGTAAATGAATGTTTCGTGTTTATATAAGGAATAAATGTATCATTGAGTTTAAAGCCATTGCTGGCGAAAAATATAAGCTCATGGGAATGCCCACAGACTTGAGCAGTAAGTAGTTGTAAGAATTATATTTATTTGTTTGTCGGAAAAGGTTTTATGATTATATTTATATAGGGTATAGAAGTGGAGATCCCGTCTCTTATACACAATCTTTTATCAAAACAAAAACTTGCAGAAAAAATGTTATTTAAAGGTATATTGTCAAAGGACCATAGACTATACTAGGTATTGGCGTAGAATCATTTATTTAGGAAATACAAGTCTTAAAATTAAAAAATGATAGTGTTAGACCAGCTTTTTACTGTAAAAACTCTTTAGGCAAATTATTGGTTCACAATAAGGATAAAATACATTACTTAAATAAATTCTGGAAGATGCCGAAAGGCGAAACCCGGGTCGTTAGTGACAAAATTTGTGATAATGTGTATAGTTTGAACGATTCAAATTTAATCAACGACTTTCTGTTAATATATACATGTTTGTTATTTTAATTAGAATACAAGCCTGTATATATATATAAAAAATTTAATATCATCAAAAGTATCGTTATCATACAGGAGAGACTGACAAAATTCAAGAGAACCATTTGAATATTTGTAGTTGATCATAACAACTTTCACATTGTGTACGTAAAACATCAAATAGTTTTGAATATGAATTGCATTAATAACGAATTTCTACACAGCTACAGCTGATTCATTGAAAAAATTTAATAGTTCTTTAGTCCATTTTTGTGAAAATTTCACTTGGCCACTTTCTCTTTTAAAGTGATGATATATATGGATTTGTATCTAATCATATGCTGTCCTCCCAATCTCATATTTATAAAAAAGATTCAGCGATTGGGTTACATTCAGTTATATTATAATTCAACACACCATTAGAATAAAGATGAATATATGTATATACATTTATTACCTGAATTGTACTAAGAAGGACAGTGGCAGAGCCCATTGGTACTGCTGTGTGAGATACCCTCTCTCGCATATCATAAGCTGTGATGCGAACCTTTGTATCCCCATCCAGCCCATCACTACCACGAAAGCTCACAGTGCTTAAATAACTAGGATTGCTATTTTTCTGAAATTAGTAAAAATTAAAATAAATATCAGTTTTGCACAGAATTGATCAATACACCGAAATCAATGATGACATCAAAATGAGTTATTTTCAAATCAAATCACAGTAGAGAAAATATACTAATTGTGATGTCAATTGAAACAGTTTTAAAATCGTAAAAAGATTTGTGTTGAATACTGATGTATTCTGCATAGACCAAACTATAACTCTTTTCAATATAAATTAAAAATTAAATAATTGACAGTGCATTGTTGAATTTATAAAATTTGCTAGATAACTGGTGTATTTATAATTCATGCACCCACAGCGAGTTGGAAACTTTGAGATGAAAACATGAATGCGTCCTCATTCAATCAAAACTTTACATTCAAAACTCCATAAACCCTTAGAAAAAATATGTCCCAGACAATTTGCATAATGCTCAACATGCCTCCAACTGTTTTAAATAATATAGCTAAATTTAAGCGTCAATTTCCATTATCACGCTTGTATTTACTCACATCTACTACTTCTGTTGTGGAATATCTAATCCAGTATCCATTGACCATTTTGATATGGATAGCCAAAAGAGGGGAAGGCGGGGTTCCATGGGCATCACACAAAAGGTTATCACAGGAAAGTGACAGCTCACACAGTGGAACTTCATTTATATCTAGAAAATGGACATTTCAAATTAGATAGAACACATTCAAATTAACAATAAAAATATTTGAGAGCATGTTCAAATGATATGGTTTGCTCTGTCAACTCTTCTGGGAAGTAGATAAAACTCAAAGGTATATATAAAAAAATGAATTAATTTAAAAAGAAAGCACAAGATAAAAACTTCTGTTTTAGTCATATTGATGTTCGTATCTCATCTTCTTCGAATAGCTTTATTGATTTAAGTTTAGTGTTTAAGTTTGTGATTTAAGTTTACTTTAGTGATTTAATTATATGTAGTTCATTTCAGCAGTGGTTAGAGAAATATGAAAAATCCCACTTATTCTGCAGACTAATCTTGTTATAACTAGAATACAACATGTGGAAGGTGAAACCCAATATGAACATCATAGCAAGAAAGGGTCTTCAAAACTTAAGCCCCAAATAAAATTATTTTGATTCATTTCAACTTAAATATTAATTATCAGTAAGATACATTATTAGTCTGAAACCCCCACTGCAAACTGAAATGAAACTGCCAATCATATCATTAACATAAGATATTTTGTAGATTATTCTCCACTAAGAAAAATTCTGGTTCTGCAATAAAATATTTTAGAAGAAATTACATTGCATTATATTTGGGATATTTCCAATTGTTTCAATTCTTGGTGGAAAAGCATTATTTTTATAAAAATAAAACACAATTTTTAGTACTTATCCCATGATGATGTTTTTGATGTGGAGCATATGGATTTTTGATATGGAAAACTTGTTAAACAAAAACGGTTTGTGAGTCAGCCGTCAGGATTTGGAGGGGGTAAAAAAAGAAATAAGAAATTGAAATAAAGCTTATCGCTCTTTCTGTGTCCTGTTTTTTAGGATCGGTAAGAGAGTGATTTGTGAATTATGAAAACATCACTGGCATCCACACCTTTTCGATACAAACGCATCAATCAATGAATAAAATTGAATTCTAACCACTATTCAATCACTCGATTTTTTTTTTTTTTTAACCATGTCAGCTCCCAATGTGGAGCATATGGACTCCTAGTGGAGTTTACCTCAACAGATGTGTTTCTACGAGAACTGCTTGTTACTCAGTTGCTCAACCTCTCTTTTTCCGAAGAGAGTAGGAATAGAAGGATAGGGCTAGGACAGGACTAGTGGTGAGCTAATCGCTCTCGATACGCCCCGTTCATAGGAAAGGATGGGTGGGAAGGGGGAATTCAATACATCACATACATCCATGCCTTCGAACAGAAATTCATAAATCGATTGAAAAATCAATTTATAAAAACTGTCCGTACCGGGATTCGAGCCCGGGACCTCCGTAACTGAAGCCAACGACGTTGACCACTCGACCACACAGGCGGCTCGAGTATAGGACGAGCATTTATTTTTTTATTTCTTATAACATAAACACATGTATTATAACAATCGCACATCCGGAAAAGAAGGTTTTTTGAGTCACTACTGTGTTTATTTTATGAATAAAGTTATTTAACATTGTATCCAATACAATAAATTAAGCCTTTGATTCCTACTGTGGTACCGGTACAGCAAAGTATTTCGCCATCTATTATCAATTGCCATTCTCAGATATTTTATTGAATTATTATTAGCTCTTCATTTGTGGACACTACACACATCTAGATATCAATGATTTTGAGCATTGAAATTATTGTTAATATTCTTTGCAAATAAACAAAAGAATTTTGTAAAAAGGTTTATATTTATAAACAAATCGTTAGCTCTATAATATTTTGTGTAAAATTTCATTTGGGTTCATTTACCATTCTGGAATCAATATCACTACGGCACTATGTGGCCACAGGTAAAAGCAAAAAAGATTATTTAAAAGTAATAGGTCATGATCGGTCTTGTAATCGTGGTGTAAAATAGTAACTTGCTTTTTACAGCAAGTTTACTCTTGTGGCCAATCATCGGATAGAGTCGACCAGTGGTTTGCGACATCTGGCGTTTTTTCTTAGCAATATGTTTGCAGAAAGTTAATCGCGAGTCTAACGTGAGCCCGAGGTATTTAACCACGCACCCGCCTACGCCCAGGTAAATCCAGGACGCTAAAAGCGGGAAAAGCAACATCAAAATACACCAGATGAAAGAGAAATTGGAGCTCGGCTCAACCAGCCCCAGAATTTGATCTATAGATATCAATCAAATTGAAAGAAATAATGAACTTACACTTCAACTGTGTATTTTAAAATTATAAATAAATGTTTACTACTTGAAATAATAAGCAATTTTCTTCCAAGATTGACCCATAACCAAAAATTATAATAATTTTAGTTCGCAATAATTTTGAGAACAACATTTTTATCTACCTTATTCAAACTCAAGTGAATTTAATGTATATCAAGTAATGACACTGCACATTGGCAGGAGTACCAGCAAGATGTTTCAAATGATTAGATTTCTTCTCAAAAAAACATATAATAAATAATTTCAAAACCAAACGATGCAATAATTGAGTTCAAGGATACGAGCAATAGGTTATTAGAGGGAAAGAAAATCAAATATGAAACCGGAAGATTTTCACCCAAGTATAAAAGGATATTATATGAGTTAACTCCTGAGAGATGAATGATTATATAATATTAATATATTTACATATATTCATAACAGTCAGTTTGAGAAAGACTTGATTGTTTTCAAGAGATGTAAACTAAAATTGAAACACTGCAGATTTGAGTCTGTATTGAAAAATACAACACCATGCTAATGCATGACGCACATAAATACAGTGACACTGTATGTTTGTGTATGAGTGAGTGTTAGGTAAATGTTAATATTGTGCCCTTTCTGGCAGAAGTTGGTAAGTAACTTAGTTGATCCTCCCAAGACAAGCATGATCATAATGTAACATTAAACACCGTTGTCTATTAATTCCACTATTCATCCTTTTTCTACCTGAATATCGTTACCTTCACTCAATTTTGGTTAAAAAGGACACTGACTTCGGCTATTCATCAGCTGTGGGACACCACCACCAAAATCACATGTGATATTTTTAAGTTCCGTTTAATTGATTTTTTTAAAATGGACTTCCTAAAATCGTTAGTTATTATTTTGTTTAAGCTTTAAATTATTTACATTACTTTAACTGATATATTTGTATTTAAATTATTTTGATCTAACTAGGTCAAATTGTATACATTTTTTAATATTTCACGTTTAGCTATATTTCTACCTTACCACTGTTCTTACACAATATTACACAGGGTAAAGACAAGCGTGACCATACGGTTACAAGGCTTTTCTATACAACGGCTCATGATATATTTTCATTTGATGTTTACCCAGAACAAGCAATCTGTCACTTCCACACACACCAACTTCTGCCAGAACAGTCACGATATATTATTTCTTTTAAAATTATGTTAAGCTAAAAATATATGTGCTTCACACTTTTAGTATCGCAAAGAATTGAATTAAAAACTAAATATTTTCCTTTTATGAAATTATCTTTTATTATTTATCATGTTGGTTGATTATAAAATCTTTTTTTTAGCGTAGCTCTCACATTACCTCCAAAAAAGCAACACAAGCCTTCACCAAATAAGCCAAGTATATCAACATTTCGAACCTAACCTCATTTCATCGGATTAAGATTATCGTTTTTTCTATCTAAGTCACAGGTGTGGAATATTAACTCTTTCAAGAAGATCAGGTGATGTTTTCATATGTAAAAAAAATATTTTATTATCATCAATTATACAAATGTTTTAAAAAAAAATCAACAATTTTTCTCATTTATAAATGTCAGTGTCGCAAAATCTAAACCTTCTCACTCATTGTTAAATTGATAATAATTTACTATAAGCATTATACATATTGGCATTTACTTTTGTATATTTTAATAGACTTTTGCGGCCCAAGCATTACAAATTAAAAAAATATAGTAACATACCCATAAAAAGTCCTTTTTGCAGCCTCCACATTTGAATATCTATATCAGGATCAGTTCCCCGTCTTTTTTCTAGCCTGTCCTGGAAAGCGCAACACAAATATTTGAATCACACACTTAATAAAACACAAATGCAAGCAAGATTAATTTTGAATTAAGGGATAGATCATTTTGTTTGAGAGGTATTTGTTAACGTGATGTAATTAAGTGAAAATTAATATTAGACTAAATCATAACAGTTAAATTGTTTTGCGACTAATAATAAAACAATTGAGAAAAAGAGTTAACAAATCAATCAGAAATTAAAAGAAATAGTAAAGAATTCATGAAAATGGAAATTTCAGTTGATTTTAATTAACAGACGATAATTTATCACTCGTTGTTGAAAGTTATATCTTTTATTCTTTCAAGCCCGTCATAACAATCTAGCCAGACTGTATCGATGAATTCATCATATATTTGAAAGTTTCTACGGTTTTCAACCAGACTACTTGACCAGTTGACTTGTACCTGTTAAAATAGTTACAACAGTGCAAATATATATTTATTATATCAATCACGATAAGCACAAGAAGTATATCTAAATTAATGTTAAAATAATATAAATATTTTCAACTATTTTTAATTTTTTGTGAAGCAAAGTAAATTACTTTACAAATAAGTGAATGTCAATGACTAATACTTATACTGTTTTAAAATGTTGTTTTTAACACTAATGTTTGCTTCCCAGTGGGTAAGCTATGTATACTTTGATCTTATGAACTGAATTGATCGCAAGGAGATATAATTCTTTAACGTAACTTTGTTTATTAATTTACTTATGCACAGCAGATTTCGCAATATTATTTTGCTTGCTATTTCGTATGCAATAGTCGATCGTTCTCAATAATATATTTTAAGGAATGAAAAACACTTTATTGTAATATATAATATTCAATATCTGCATAAGAATAATTGCAGTCGGATTAAAAGAACTAAAATTTCCAGTGTTGAAATTATAAAGCAATAGGATACATAAATCAAGACTGATGTAGCCATATGATTTGAATAAAAAAATGGATAGTGAAAGAATAAAATAAAAAAGCATCTATTTTTGGGATATGAGGATGCGGATGGAAGTGGAGAAAAGCACAGCTAAGCCATATAGTGTTAAGGGTACTAAATAAAATGGAGTGATTCAAAAACCTGTAAGGTACAAAATCAAGAAAAGATGAGCAAATAAATATGAGAGTAAACATGCTAGAAAAGAAGATAAAAGAAAAATGGTTGTTCGACTTTCAGTCATGCCTATAGGTCTCTATTGAAGATTACTGTATTTTGTTTATGCAAATAACAAACCTGTAACGCTAACATTTGAGACCTCATGCATTCATAAGTTGCAAGTTGTATGGCCTGTAACCAACCACTGCGGTCTGTCTCGGTTAAAGCTGCCATCTGCTGAGACAAACCTCCGTCCCAAACTGAGAAACATATGTTCAGTACTTTAAGCACGGTGAAAAAGCAATTGAACATTTAAGAAACCTACCTATTTTTACTTTTGAGTGACTTTTAATTGTTTATCAATATAAAATTATTTTCTTCGTCATCACTGGAACTTCATCTCCGTGTTTCAATTGAATTGATTATAAAATTTAAAAGCATCATTTTAGATTTGATGGCGTCCTGCCGCATTAAAAATTAAATAATGATTGGCTTAGCTGAAATTCTACTACCATTTACGATATTTAATGTTTGAGCTCACTTGTTTACTGAGTGATTGGCTGTCATACCAACCTAAATTAATGAAAGATAGAAGTATATATACTCTAAGAGATTGGTGTACATTCAGTTCTGCCCATCATAGTGCAGTTATTGTAAAACAGTTCCTGCATCCATCATGCAGTGTATTATATTGACTAAACACACAAAATGACTGTTTACAAATTGAATGTAGAAGACGTAAGCAAATTTAGCATAAGATACTATCAAACAAATCAGGCCGGTAGCTAGGAGCTAAGGAACAGTGCGATCGCTCTGGACAACAAGGCGTTGCAGTAGCATAGGTTGAGCCAATTTGATGCTAGGAATTTTCAGAAAAATACGAAATACCAAAACTTCAGCGCAAAATCTACCCTTTGCCTTAGGCGGTAAACAGCCTCCCTACGGCCCTTACAGTTGCATCATTTTCAAAAGTACAATATCAAACATATTCTGTAATGCTACATAATAATGAAAAAATCTGAAAAGACACTGATGTCTTTCTGACTTTTCTTAGTGATAGTTTTATCTATACAACCACATCCATCTTTTATTACTATTTATTAAATAGTAAACCCTACATATACAAATTAGGTTGGATAGCTGGCTGTCAAGTAGTAATTGCTTGATAAACATGGAGGTGAATATTGTAGTTTGCCTGAGGCACACAAGACATACTTGGAGACAAGTTATAATCGCATGGGAAGTATTATCTATGATGTACGTGAGTGGATAGTTTTGTGGAGTAAGTTGATAGTTTAATTCAAATAAGCAGTATGTGAATAATTTTTTAAAAAAACAAGAGTTAACGGAAACAAAACATTTTTTCAGCACAATTTTTGATAGATGACAGAATGTCTCTGAAATATTTTTCTTTCGTATATAATTTGTGTGCAATAACTAAGGGTCTTTTTACTTATGATGGCCGAGGGAAGTAAGGTTATAATTACCGAATTATAATAGCATCTTACAACCACTGCCAAACATCTAGCAACCGTGGAAATTTCAGCAAGTAAAAAATGAAAGGAAGTTTTTCAACTTTTCGGAAAAGAATAGTGAAATATTAATTTAAAAAGTGCTGATTCATTATGTCCTCGATGATTATGAAGATAATAAATACTTTATTGTATGTTAAGACACATATAACAATACACTCTGAATCGATATACAATTCAGAATAACCAGACACTGAATATCAAGAAGTTTAAAATTTCAATGGTGATATTTCAGAAGTACATATTATATAATATTCCTACTTTAAATTCTTTTTACTGTCATTGCATTACTTTGTTCAATATAATAAAGTTTACATAGGGTTTCAATATTGGCATATAAATAAAGGGATATATAAGATAAGGTTTTTTTGTCGCCGTCATTTTAATTATAAAATATAGATACTTTCCGATGCCGTTAAATTATGAATTATCCACTTACAGCTTATTGGTTGAAATTTATCAGAGAATCAGGATAAAATGTTCAACTTCAATATTTACTACAAGCAATACTGATCAGCATGAGTGTTAGATATACTTTGAAGCATTTGTCAGCAGATAGCCAATTTTCATTGCTGCAGTGCGGTTGATTTCATTGAATGTGTAATAATTGAGTAGCATATGATATTGTGTAAATAAAAATGGACAGTGCAAAAAAATGTTGCTTTATATCAATCAATACACAAACCCCTACCAAGATGGAACGGCCAATGCCCATTGTCGTCCTGGGAACTGGACTTCACCGAGCACTGCTCGAGAACGATGACTCCGAGCGGCTCGGACCACTGCTCAGCCGCTCTCATATAGAAGAGTAGATTACCCCGCAACCGGCACCATCTCTCCAAGCATACTGGAAGCAAAAGAATACAAAATTACAACGTCAACACATGATAAATATGCCTTTAGTGACTGCACTACCTACGTTAATGTCATAAAAAAAATACCTTATAACAAAAAAAAATATTCTGATATATAAAACATAAATGTGATTTCCGAGTCTTTTTTTTAAAAGAAGTTACATTAGTTTATGAAAATTATGAGATGATTGCTTAATTTTTGTGGTTGTTGGCCTCGGTTATGATATTCACTGGTTGGAAACCTAGTATGGCCAGTTTTATGAATTGGTTTATTAAGTTACATTCAAAGGCCCTCCCACCTGCTCAATCCTAGAAAACCAAGACGTATTAAGAGCTTACCAATTGTCCTATGTTAACCCTATTCTTCCGTCTTCTATCTCCGAAAAAAGAAAGACTTACTGACTGAAAATGCAGTTTCCAACTTCTCCTTAGATAAGCTCAATTAAGTCCATATCGTCGCTAATTTTTTACAAACAAGTATCTCAATTTTTGTCAGTTTTAAGTATTTTGATGTTACACACATATTCCATGAACGTGTATCCCCAAATATATTTCATTTCATGCTTTATTCAATCTAATACAAAAACGTCGGCAAAAAAAATATATGGTCATGTGCTATGTTTGGCATGGATGGAAACGTCTTTACTTCCTGCCTTATTAACATCATCACAGATATTGAGGACAAAACCATTCAGTGTTTTATTATAGCAACATATTACATTTATGCGTCTCCTGAAAACTTGTACCTTTTTGAGATACCAAGTGGTGGAAAATTAATTACGATATGCTATAAATTGGAAGTGGGCATGGTTTCAGATTGCTCGATTGTATGATATAAATCACCTGGATTATTCAAGGAGTTGAAGTTTTAATTTATGGTAAGTCGGACATTCTATTTTTAATGTTTCTAACTCCTCTTTTATGTCAAAATATTGTACTTAACAGACGGTATGTTATTAATAGTGACGGTGTAAATCGCCGTAGCACAGACGTAGCATAAAACTAATGTACAATCAGATTTCACAAACTAATCCCTGCTGAAATACTGATTAGTATTTTATCAAGAAAATATTTAAAATCGATAGACAATGAATAATAGATTATTTGTTCCACTTAAAATATGCATATTCAGTAAAATATAGTTTAGTTTACTAATACTTTCTTACTCACATATTATTACAAACATACACACTAACAACTTATTGACACGTAATATTTTTGAAATGATAAATAACAATTTGTAGGTAGCGATGTAATAAATACTATGAAATGTGACACCTTCACTACCTGTACAAACCAGCCGAAAGCAAATTTTAATATGTAAGCGATGCATCATTGCTAGATGTATTTTTAGTACATAAAAAAAAATTATCCAATGATTGATTAACCGATTTTTTTATTTTGTGTGAGAAATTTATTTTTATATAATCATCCTTCTGGCAAAAAAAAATATTTCTGAAATACGGGATTATAGTAAATTAATTTAAAGACTTGATGGCACTCCAATATCAAAATTGAATCATTTAAATTGTGTACACTTTCCCAATTAAAATTGGATGATTAATATCGAATCAATAGACATTAATTCAAATCACCATCAATAACTTCTAAGCTTAGCACTAAATATTTACTAACCGTCAGATCATATTCATCGGTGTACTTGAATGCCTTAACCCTTCCTTTACTATGCAAAAAAAGCACAAACTCCTGAGCTGTGTATCCATTACACATCAGGCAAACGGGAGTGAATCATGACAATAATATAACACTACTACAGCAGTACTACATATAATTGTCATGATTCACTCCCGTTTGCCTGTGTAACGGCTACACAGCTCAGGAGCTTGTGCTTTTTTTTGCATAGTAAGGGAAGGGTTAAGGTTGCCGAAAGGAGGAAATGCGGGACATTAATGAATAAACTTATCAAAGTGTGCAAAATTTAAATGGTTTGATTTTGATAATAAAATTTTGAATTTTTGCAACACCCAAATGATAATTACAATATATGATTATTTTGATTTATCTGTAAGTCTGTTACACACAACAAAGCTCTTGATGCATGATGCGTAGACAGAGTGTGTGTGTGTGTTAGCATGAGTGTTGAGAGAATTTTGTCACCTGTATAATATAACTAGCAGCAAATAAAACAATAACTGTTGAGCAATGAATGCATGTGAATCTAGGATTCATTTACTATAGATGTATTATTTTCAAAAATCTAATGTACTTTTAAAGACAATTTGTGTATTTTTCGAGACAATGAAGCTTGGAAAAACAAACATTTTGGTACACAACCCAAATCAACTGTGTCGACTTAAAATTTCTACGCAGAACCGAGACAATATTTTAATGATACCAAGTGCAAATGGTGTACAGGCTTTTTGAGCAAGTGAGAAATATAAACTAATACATTATATACGGTAAATAATAAAGCAACTGTTGGTTATCAAATTGCAACATTATATGCTAAATCATTTTCAACAACCAAAAATACAAAATTGTAAAAAAACATATTTCATCTATTTTTGTAGAACACTGAAGATAGAAAATAGTTTATAAAAGTTATTCAATTGCAAGTGTTATCGCTGAATTATTGTTAACATCCAAATGTTTAACTGAGGCATTATTTGATTTTGAAAAAAACAATTTTGTGATATAAAAAATAATGTTTATGAATTTTGAACATGATAAATGAACCATTGTTGATTTTTTTAAATACAATAATGAGAAAGATTTGTAATGATGATTGTGAAATTTTACAGACCCATCAATATTACATTATAAGAACTTGATGGATCAAGTTAAAAACAAGTGTTGTATTCCTGGAATAGAAAACACAAATACTTCTGTAGAAAATGTAAATCTAAATAAATTTTAGCAACATTACGCCTTTATATATAATATTGTACCAACAACATATTGATAAAATTACCGGGTGATGTGTTACATTGGACCAGTATTAATATTATGTTTAAAAAGCATATAAAAATATGTAATAGTAAATAATTTTATTTGTCTGTTATCGTCAATGATTAATCCTTGAATAATTTTTACAATCCTACTTATTTTGTCTAGCAATAGCCTACCTAATAGCAATAATATAAGGCAGTGTACTTAATGGCAGTGATTAAAAAAGCCTGTGGTTGTTGCCTCACTGTTTGACAGGTACAATATTTTTTTGTTTCGGTGTATCCCCAATAATTAGGCTTTTATTTCAATAAATTTATTACATGACATACATATAAACAAAAGTGTAATTTTTAAATATCGATTTAATTTATAGTGGTGGTTTTACATCAGCAAATGGATCAATAGGTTCAATTAAGTTAAGAAGCAATACTCTAATGTAGCGGTCACCAAAATACAGGTCATGGATCGGATCCAACCCTTCAAAGATTACAATCCGGCTCCTGATTTTTAACATATACGAAATATTGATTTTTCCAATTCCATTTAATTTTCCGATTCCAATAAGATTTTTGTCAATCGTTAAATGTTTATGAAAAATTATCTGGCCCCTTATATTTTTAAATATCATTGAAGATATTTTTTTATATATCACTGGATATATTTTTAAAAATTATTGCAGACTGGGTGAAAGATATTCTTGTTAGAATCCTATTAGAAAAATTATAGAATCAATATTTGTAGATAAAAATCTTTGAAGAGCCCTTTCTAGTTGTAGTTTGCTTCTCTGTTACGTGGCTGAATGTTTGAATCTCGAAATATTTCTACTGATTTACAGTTTCGTATCTGAAAGCATGAATTTATATGATGTGCTCAAACGCTACCAAAATCCCCCATGGAGAGGGGTCAGCTAAATACTGGTATTTTCCTATATTTTTTAGCGAATGATTGGCTTACTGGCTCAGCGTGCAACACAATGTCAAGCTATTGATAACACGTAGTGATGTTTTAAGTAGCTCGTGTGTGAAAATTGAGATAAAATATGAAGGGAAGTGAATTTAAACATTCTCATACTTTTACCTCATATTAATTTTAATTTATTTAAAACTAAAATTTGGATAGGTCTTCAACATTTATAGCATGTGAAATGTTCATAAAAGAAATGTATAAATGAAATATTTCGCTTGAATATTGACAGAATATGCGCCATAATATATGTTTTTTTTTTTAATTAATAAGGTTTACTCCATCTTGACTAATATTCAGGTAAATAATAAATAGGTCTCATACTTGTAATAAAGAAAATAACTTACTAGTCAAAGAGTTAAAATAATATTCCACTAGTATGCATTTGCACGACGATGTGGCTAGACCAGTGTCTGCCAAACTGTGTGCCGCGGCACACTAGTGTACCGCAAAAAGTCTTAGGTGTGCCGCAGAGGAAGAAGCATAAAAAATGTTAATTTTAAATAATGCCTATACATTTCAATTTTCTTTGATTTTAAATAAATTCAAGTTTTACATATTCAAATAAACATTTGCCACGTTCGTACATAGTGGTGAACGCAAAACATTTTCCACATTTATTTATTTTTAATTTTTATTTGGTGTGCCGCGGAACAAGTCTCATTCACCAGTGTGCCGTGAAGTAAAAAAGTTTAGCAGACACTTGGCTAGACTGTGAAATAACCGTTGATCGGTCATTTTCATATGGTAGCAGTGATATATTATCTGCATTTAAAGGGCATAACATTTCGAAGGCTAAAGGTCATAAGGTTGAAACTAACAAAAGACATTCTCATTTCCGAATGCCAATTTATCATAGGTAAGACACATGTACTTCATTGTAATATTGATATTAGCTGCCTGGATACCGCCCGAACAGACAAATTCAGACAAAAATCATATAATAAATGTTCATTTGTTTTAATAATTCATCGGTTTTCTAAACATATTTCATCATATACTTTTTTTAGGAGGTGTAATATGACAACTTTCTATGCCCTAACAGAATTAAATTACATGAGCTGTGGCTCAAAAGATGACAACATTTGTTTTTCTACAATCAGGATTTTTAAAAATAGAAGATAGGTTGATTTTCAGTGAGGAATCTTAAAAAAATGGGTGTAATATAATTTTACATAAACGCAATATCCTGAGAAATAAAAAAATCGATATATTTGAGTTTTACTTAACATGTCTGCCCTTAATGTGGAACATATAGAATCCTAATGGAGCTTAATTAAACAGAAGTTTTTCTACAAGAACTACTTGTTACTCAGTTGCTCAAACTATCTTTTTTCAAATAGAGTAAGGATAGAAGAATAACGTCAGAACAAGAATAGTCGTTAGCTAATCACTCTTGTTGAAATTTCAGGCATCACAGACATAAATCATTTTTTAAAACTGTCCGTATTGAAATTCGAGCCAGTGGGCACCCCAAACGAAGCAAATGGCCTTCACCACTCAGCCACAGGCCTAGTTAAATATGATACTTTGGTTTGCAAATGGTGTATTGTATCCCTTCCTTAAATTGAAAAAAAAGTTGCGAATGTTGAAACCAATGTTGTCAAACCAAGCATTCGCACTTATGATTCTGTTTTTAATCAAAATGTATGGAATGCGTGATGCATAATGTTTAATAATACACCTAATTCTATTTTTGCACGGCTTTTCTCATGGAACGTTTCCCCCATACAAAAAGAGAATTCTTGAATGTCTTTCCACAGAACATTAAAAATAAACAATTTAAAATTTATCACAGAATTAAAAATATTGACTGTGGAAAGGAAAAAGGATGTAACCCACACATATAAAAAAATTACAGGTGGCGCTAAAAACGTGTTTTGATGATTTTGTGACATATGCAAATTATGAATCATACACAACCTTGAAGTGCACGGAGACTTCTAAACTGGTGTTTAATTGACATAATCTAATATTAATTAAAGAAGTTGTCTAGGAAAAACCTTTATTTCAGTGTTTTTTCTTGGTTTTAATTTTTTACAAGGTCATCTTTTTCAAACTTAAAAGCTAAATTTACATACTAATTCGGCATTTGCAGCTTGCATCCTTTTGACAGAACGTGTATCAAGTTTGATACATTGTGATTATCGGAAAAAACCTGTTTTGAAAAGACTGTGGGTTACGTCCTTTTTCCTTTCCACAGTCGATATGTTTGACACTTGACATATGCTTGGAAGTTGAAATTGGAAACAAATAAAAACATTTTTTTGACTATTAGAAATACACCAAATTAGTGTATTACGATTCTTTAATTGAAAAATACCAATTGAGTTACATGATTTAAGATTGTTTAATATTTTTATTAGTAGGTTTCTCAGGCTCTATTTTTTGCAGGAATAATAAATATCTGATAACAATGCAAATATAAACATATTAGGAACAGTTTGACTATACTGTTCACATAAATCCGATGATAAATTTATTTAAATCTTTAATTAAAAAGGTCATACATAGTTCATAAATTTTTAAAATTATGTAGCTGATTGATTAACTTCTTCGGTAGCAGTGCCTGCAGGTTTGAACTCCGGTATGAACACCATCGTAAATTGATTTATGGATTTGTGCTCAAAGAACATGGATAGCTGTGATATATGCATTCTTTCCCATTCCTCAACTTAAAACAGGGCTTAGTGCTAACAATTAACCAACAATTGGCCTTGTCAGAGCCTCATCATTACCTAACTCTCTCCAAAAAGATATGTTGGATGGCTGAATAACAACCAATTCTTGTAGAACAACTACTGTTGATATAAATCATGAGTGGTCCATATGGCCTACATTGAGTGCGAACATGGTTAAGTATGAAATATTTATCACAGATGTTTTCAGTTATAGCCTATAATGTTATTCGAATTATTTTAAATGTTTTAGCTGACCGTCAGTCAGAGTGATAACATTTGAGGGTTTAACACTACACAGCTCCACTATCAATATTTCGAATTTTAGGAACGAACCTGTTCATAAATTGACATGGTGTGGATATTCGTAATTTTTTCTAACTTGAAAACAAGGTTGAATCTGACTCCTTTTTCGATTAATTTTATTACAGTACAAAACGTAGTTATTATTTATTTGAACCTATGCCATTAACTTAATTTAATAATTTATATAATGCAACGACACAAATGTTTAAAAAAAGCTTTATCGTGGCAGTGGATTGTAACATGTTTAAAAATTATCAAGTCACAAGTAAAAAACAAAGATAGAGTCGGAAGTGGTAGAGTTTCAAATGTCTACAGTCTTGACAAATATCCAGATAAAAGATCATGATAACAAACATGAAGATTAAGACTTTCAAAGAAATCATTTGCGACTGTGGGAAGTAATATAAATAGTTTCTATGGTACCAAAAACCGTATTATATACATTTCAGCTAGTCGGTGCCGATGAAGAGTTAGTGAGAAATGCTGTTAGTATTACCCGATGTTCTAGGTGGTTAGTAAAAGACAGTTGGTTAGTATTATAAAATAATTGTTATATTACATTAAGCTTGTATTTAATACGTGTTAGTGATAGCTGAAGTTAAAAGTGGTATGCTACTTTGCTTATTTTAATATCATTCTTATATACCTTTTCGAATAACACCTACACAGCTTAGACTCTTCAATCTCTCGCGTTTTCCATCCTTCAGTGTTTTGGAATGTTCAGTTTTAGGGCCTGCAATCGTCAATTATAGCTCACAAAAAGGTTATTTAATTAAATCTGACGCGAAAATCTTACAGCATTTTTGTTATAAGATATATCACACCACTGCAAACAAATAGAATGGCAAAATCACAGCAGTACATAAAAAAAATCATGAAAACAATCAACATAAAATTGTTCTCATTTTCAGATTGCTTTTACACTAAAAATAAGTTTATGACTGTTAATAATTAGATAATAAAAACAATGTGCATTTATCATAATATATATTACACACTTTTTCTATAGGCGATTGTGACGTTTTGCAATCAAAACAAGATATAATTAACCTTTCTATTTTATTTCTGAGTAGGGTTATCAGCTTCTCAAGAAAAAAATGTATTATTTAACTTTATCAGCTCATCAAATAACTTTCTGTTCAGCCTATAAAAGAGTTGGCAAGCGATTAATTCAGCAGTATGTAGGAAAAAATAAACAATAATAATTGACATTTAAAGTACTAAATACGCATATCAACACTGGTGAATGTAAATGTATCATTGATAGTAGATACTAATTTGAAAAATAAAATAGTCATTAAATATGCTGGATGAATCAGCAGGGTGACGATGAATACTTGAATACGAACAGTTTGACGAAAAAGTAAATGTATATAAGCAGAAAGTTATTTTCCAGGCATTTTACCAATATAACTTTCTCAACCATTCAACTTTTTACGATAGCAACATTGATTTCAATCAAAATAATTATTTAATATCTCACGTAGCATTATTAAGACGGCAAAAAAAAGGCTCACATAACTAGTAGATGCATTGTAAAATTTTACTGCTAAACATACAATTGTAAAAAGAAATAATATTTGCATAACGGTTAAGAAATCGTCGCTATGAATAGAATTATATGAATCGATTAATTTAAAGTAAAAATTAAAAATGTCTTTAACCTATCCTCCTATAGTCCTATAACGTTTGGCATATATTATTGAAGCTATTTCAGCATCACTTCATTGTTTAATCATTTGCCGTTATATTTAAATGTATTTCTGTTCACTTACTTATACTAACATAGAAAAAAACGTTATATAAACATACTCTGTAATGTTAAATTTAATTTAAATATGATTTATTAAATATGATGTCAAGATAAGTTTTTGTGTGGATTGATTTGATATTTAGATCAATATAGTGAAATTGATGAATTAAAATAAAACAACCATGGAAACTACTTATTACTAAAACACACGCAGCATATAAGGTTGTAGAGAAATTTCCACGATATCTTCGGCCTTCTATTGTTGAAAAAATTTCCTACAACTGTAAATGTACAAGCATGCAAACGAGCACTATACATATTTTTGCTCATATTAAAGATATGAGTAAAGCATATAAGAGTAATTCGGTTATATATCCGGGTATATAGTTTTTTTTCTCTACTGTTTCTCTACTCCTAGTTTGGTATTAGTTTCAAGATCTTTGGTTAAACATATGTTGTCATGCTGCATTCTAACTCAAATTACCACACAATAAGTTTTCACTTAATGATATTGAAATCTTAGCCTTATATACACAAAAAATATTAGAATGGCCAGTCTATTATCGGTAAGTAGCTCTGGACGAACAGCACAGATAATTGTTTGTGTATACATCAGTATACATACGGTCATTTACAATAGTATCTATAAATGATGTACAGTTTATTTGTTTAGAAGTGCATAAAAACACAGCCCCTCAACAGCTTCAAATATGTCTCACTTTGGGTCAGCTGGTTCTCTTTTTGCAGTCTAAGAAAATCGGGATAATATTCTGAATCTTTTTTGCACTGTGGAATATTCCATGCAAAAAGAGAATCAGGTGTATTAGCATGCATTGAAAATTCACCAAAAGAAACATAAAAATGTTTATGACATAATAAAATTTCCAAAAAATCCCAAATGGCAATAACTTGGGGACATTTGATAAATAAAGTAAGGTGCACGATTCGCCAACAAGACTGGGCAAGATGCTGATTGATCAACCAATTTAGTTCAAAGTCTTGTGTGTAGCATAGGGATGTAAATGGATGATTTCTCCAAATAATGATGGGCGATGATGTTAAATAATTGCCATACCAGTGGTATCATGTGAAGCAAATAGATGTTTGTATCTTTTTAATTAAATTTACCACATTTAATTTATATATAAATCAAACAAATCAAACACGCAACCCTCTGTCAATAACTTGGTGACCTGCCAAGACTTAAACAATATTAATTAGTTATTTTGATATAGATAAATTAACTTATATTTACACACGATTTGGTTAAAATTTATCATTCAAATAATTAAATTTATATATATTAATATTTTTTATATATATTTTGACTGTAAAATTTATACTCTCTGAATGGTCCATTTTTTCATATTGAAAACATGTGTCTCTTTACGTAATGTAAATTAACTAATACGGTGCAAACTGGGAACATGTATGTGTCAAATGATATATTTAAAAAAAATCCTTATATTGTCATAAAAATAAATCACCGTATAATTAACAAACTGCAGGTCCTTCCAGTAAACTTTTGAGAATAAATTTAGAACATCACCAACATACTTTTACAGATATTTAAATTAAATACCACTGACACAATGAAGGAAATTTTCACTAAAATCTTTTTTATTAGAATAAAATTAATAACGGCAATTTAAAATAATCCGTATTTTGTCATGGTAAATTGAATTTTTTGTTTGTTTCGATATATAAACCACACAACTTGTTCGAACCAACTGTTATTATAAAGTGAGAAATGTTAGTTGAAAAAAGAGCTATAAATATGGGAAACATGATAAAAAAAAAATACACATCAGATAGTATGCTTATATTATGTAGTGTTCACTACTCTCATTCAAAATTATGTAGTCAATTGGAGGAATGCATTTAAAAATAATATAACTATTAAGTATTTACGGCAAAACTGACTCCAGAGGTTAGACCAGTGTCAGCAACACTTTTACCACAAAGGGCTTGATGATGACAAATAACACTATATCTTAATTTTGCTAGATGAGGAAGTTAGAAGCTTAATAAAAAATAAAAAAACCCTATTTAAATTAAGTGGAAGTACACTCACACACTGTAATGAGCCAAGAATGATCAAAACACTCATTGATGGCTCACATCTTTGTTTATATATTTGATGTACCATAATATAAAAGGCCAAATAAAATGGACCACAAATCACCACAAAGCATTGGTGATGCATGCGATATTTGAAATTTATGCTAAGTAGTATGCAAGTGTTTGTATTTTTTCTGACCTTTCATAGTTTTAGTAATTGTTTCAGGCTATTCAATAGGGACAACACACAGGAGCTTTGACGTGCGATTTGGAGGTGTGCGTGCTTTAAAACAAAAATCATTTTTTTAAAGACTTTTTCCCATTTTAAAATACACAGCACCCAATCATGCATGAAAGTGCCTGTGTTAATAAATAGAGTAAGTTATGGATGATTATGGTCCTATTCCCAAACTGACGCTAGTATGAAATCACCACTGTGTCAATATTTTATAAGAACTTTAATAGTAAATACACCTGTTATTCATATTTACCTTTCTAAAATGATGTGTATTAAAAATTAAAATTTATGAATATGTTATTTTACTAAGTGTGTAACTAAGTTTATCGTAAGATTTTTAGCCATAGCAAAAACATTAATTCTAATTTATTCATAAGCTATGTTATAATAATATAAAATCTCACTATAGAGTTAGTCTGAAGATGCTCCCCAAAGAGGAGAAACACGTAAAACACCTAGTAACAAAACCAGTGGAATAGCAAAGTAATGAATTTTAATTTATATTAAAAATGATTTCCAGAGTTTCCGTCGAATTTTCTGTAGAAGTCGTATTCGTAAATTGTGAGCAAAATGTCAAAAACGGCCAAGTCAAAATACTTGTTTGTTGGGAAATTGAGTTTGAAATTTCAAGATAGATAGAAACGCACAGTTTTATAATTTATGATTATGTATTATTATTTAAAGCTTTTTTGTAGCTCATATTACATATGATTAGCTATACTTTCTGTCATTATGGGAGTGATAATTCAATATTTGAATATAATTTTGCTTATTTGGGAAATGACTGAATTGGTCAGTTTTCACTCTTCTAAAAGTTGAAAGAGTTATACTTGAACTTTTATGAGAATAAAATATTTCAATAACGATATCGACCAATGTTGCTTGACAATATTTCTATAGTAAATTTTAAACATTACATTCCATAAATTTTGTCACTAACAAAATGGTTTTTACATTTCGGCATCTTCAGGCATTCAAGTACACAGATATACTCGAACATTTGCTAACCATTTAATATAGAAGAACCACTCTTTCAACAGGGATGTGATGCGCCTACACCCGACATTATCCAAACAACCTGGTTCAATGTGTTGACGGTTGCGGGTGAAAAAAACTTGACTGATGTACCGTGGGCAGCATGTTTCTAGACAAAATGTGATTGTACGTATCAGTAGTTATCTTTTTTTATCTTTCAGCGAGTCTTCAGAAAGAATGTTACATTTACAAAACTTGTTTCTGTGTTGATTTATTTCTTTAACTCAATGCTGTCGGTTGTTTTTTTCAAAGATCTTCTTTCTATTATTTTTTTTACAAGATAAACACAAAACATTTTCATTGTATCTTCTTCTAAATCGTTGTCAATTTCGTTGACTAATAATGACACAAGACCAGAAGTTTAGATACATTCACTGTTATTGATTAACTGAGTGGATATACCAGTCGATGTATCATGAAGTCAAGTATTACATATTAGCACGGTTTGCATTCAATGTGTACACGTCATTTGGCATGACATTTTGAGTGTGTCCTGGTCCTAATAGTGTTTTTTTTTTGAAATTGTAAAATGCCAAGTCAAAAGCATAAATTAAATAAATCATTATTATTTTCAAAGCCATATCTAGAAGCTTTCACTTCCAATTCGAGCCTAGATCTTTATTGATTTCATCTGTGAACATTTGCTTTCACATGAAAAGTTGAATGAATCATCAAGTTGGCCATCCTTATATGAAAAAGGTTTTATTTTTAAGTAAACTTGTTTCAAAAAATTATAGTTCCTTAGTAAGAAAATGAGTATTTAAAGTAAGAAACATCATTTTAAATTAAATAAAATGTAATGCCCGTGTTGTTATTCAAGTGAGAACAGAGCGATTGATTATATTCTTTGTAAATGAGACATGGATTGCTTCACTTATGTTCTATTTTGGTATGTACGTGATTGCTATTGGTTTAATAATTTACACGGATCGAATTAAAAAATCTTCCTGTATCTTATCAAAGATGTGTGAAGTAATATCGGGGATAAATAATTAAATAATATTACCAATAAAACATATGAATAAAAAAATTACGTAAAATTGTTATTTACTTTTACCAATATATTTGTATTAAAATCATGTTGATCTGAACATGTCGAATTGTAGATATTTTTTTAATATTTCACGTTTAGCTACATATATTGCAACTACTCACACTAATCTTTACCACTGTCCGTACACATTACACGGGGCCTATAATATGGTCACGCGACTTTTCTATACAACGGCTTTATGATTATTTTTGCTAGAAATAAAAGTCATCTGTTAATTTAGTACAGCTCAAAATTTAATTTTGTATTGAAAAAAAATCTTGTCTCTGGGGGGCTAATTATATTTGAAGTCAAAAGGTGGTAATTCAAAACATGGAAAAACTTGCCCAAGACTACAAACGGACAAACAAATTATGTACCTAAAAATGAGGTTGTACATCTGAGTGTTTGTTTCGCGTCCTCCCATTAGTGATTTTGAGGCGTTGAGTATTCGAGTATTTTCCGCACACTTACATGTAATGGTGACTTTATTGCTGATAAACAATATATTTGCTGTGCCAAATGAATGCTTGATACTTACACTTAAGGAGGTAAAATATTTACTGAATGGTCTTAAATCGATTTAAAGAAAATGTGTTTTTTTTTTAAAAAGACTTCAGAATTCAAGCTTTTGGTTTATAATATATGCAATATCGTGACCAGAGTACTACAAGTTTTTAAATTTTTTAGCGAAACAGAAGTAACAATGCGGCAGTCTTCTAAGTACCATTGTTGGTCTACATTGTTATTTTTGTTTTGAAAAAAAATTCACATGGAACCTTGTAGAACTCGGGTCGCGATATGTTCAGTTTAGTTAAGAAAAAATAAGATAAATTCATTTGCGTATGTTTAGAAATCAGTGACCACCTATATATAAAGTAATTTGAGCTTTGAAAACCTATTTACCAAGATTATTTCTCAAAGAAATTAAGTAATTTTGGTCTTTTAGTAAAGTCTTAGCTTATCTGGCTTACAGTAGAACATCGATTATCTGGATTGTTCAAAATATGTAAACAAAAATTTAACAAATTTACTGATTTTTCACCATAGTGTGTGCCAATGCAGCAGGCAGACACAGACTGTTTATCATTGGGAAATCAAAGAACCCCAGGTCAAACGCCAGGTCAAACGCTTATATAGAAAACATATACTGCGAGGATTATAGCAAGCAGACGAAGATAATTATGAAAACAGTTTCCACAAGAAAATAAATTTAAATATATAAATGGCAATTGACACATGGAAGGAGAGTTGGAATTCTTAAGATGCCAACTTTGAGAAAATCATGCAAAAAAAAAAACCATTACCAAGTTCCAGTAACACTATAGTAGAAATTGGTAAAGGAGACATTGCAGAAGCAAAAGCTTAAATTTCAATATGTACTGAATATGACAAAGATGTAACCAAGTGGCTCAATTGCGATGTGAACGATCCTGGATTCCAAATTTTGAATGATGAGGAAATAATTAAAGAAATATTTGCCTCAGGAACAAGATCGAAAAGACAAAAAAGAGATTTGCGAGGAAAGAGGTATTGGTACTACACATTCTGAAGCTTTTCAGTGTTTAGATGTTGCCAATAAGTGGTTTGAGAGCCAAGAATAGTGGCACTCAAGACAACTTATATGTTTTAAAAGTATTCGCGATTTACAGCTTCAAAAAAACAAACTAGTTGCTTTGAGCAAAAATCAATAATTGAATTTCTTCAAAAAAAAAACAATTTCATACGGAAGCTACATGTAAATCTACACAGATAAAAATTATTCATACTGAATGTACACGTCTTTCTCTGTTAATAATGTTTTTTTTTCGATTATCCGGATGTGTCCTCATCCGGACTACCTTCATCCCCAATCAGTCCAGATAATCGAGGTTCTACTGTAGTAGATAAAATGTAGGTAATTTTGCCATAAGCCCTAGCACGGACTATTGGGGCGAAAAACTTCACAGACTAAGCTAAAAACAACGCCACGATTTAAAATATTCATTGAAGCATCCCGGAAGCACGTTAAAATCACACATTATTATGAAGAACACTGATAAATAAATTGGTAAATATGTCATTTAGTAGCACCTCGACTATTGCCGCGCGCGCGGCCATTGCGAATATTGGAGGCGAAGATTTCGTATTACGTATAATTTATCAGTGTTCTTCTTTTTAACGTGTGGTTTTAACGCGATTATCAAGCCCTCAATAAAATATTTTAAATCGTGGCGTTGTTTTCAGCTCAGTTTGTGAAGTTTTTCGCCGCAATCGTCGGTGCTACTTGGTGCTACTGAATGACATATTTACCAATTTATTTATCAGTGTTCTTCATAATAATGTGTGATTTTAACGTGCTTCCGGGATGCTTCAATGAATATTTTAAATCGTGGCGTTGTTTTTAGCTTAGTCTGTGAAGTTTTTCGCCCCAATAGTCCGTGCTAGGGCTTATGGCAAAATTACCAAAATGTATATATAAAATAGAGTTTACAATCAAATCAAAAGTATTTGCATAGCATAAAAAAATAAGTGCAGTCAGTGGCGGCTAGTTAATGTGGCATTGAATCAATGCACCCCTTGTGGCAAGGGCAGACAATGGTTTAGACCATTCACTCATTTTAAATTCTTCATGTATTTATTGTCTATAATAAATATTTTAGAACATTTTATTTTATTTTAGACAATAAAACATGAAGAAATTAAAATGAGTGACTGGTATAAATGTTATTTCATGAAATATAACCACCCCTGCATATACAAGGGGTGCATTAATCCAATGCCACATTGACCAGCCGCCACTGACTGCACTTATCTATTTATGCTATGCAAATACTGTTGATTTGATTGTAAACTCTACATTATATATACATTTTATCTACTACAGTAAAGTTATCCATAATCATTGGTAACTTATATGCTAAGATGTTAAAATATGAAAATCTCAGGTGTAAAACAAGTTTAAGATGCAAGAGCAATCGAAGTAAGTTTGAATTTTAATTTATCAACATTGTAATAAAAGAAAATGTACAGATTTAAACTCACACCACATCCCTTTTAAGGATATTATAAATTATTTATACAGTTTCTATGATAAATAATAATGAACCCAACTTACTCTCGGTGCGTCGGAAAAATCCATCCTGCCTTTCCTTCAGTATTAGAATTCCCTCGCGGTCAAATTTATGAGAAGGCTGTGAAGCAAGAGTAATTAACTCTTGCTTATTGAAACGCATTATGTTATCGTATCACAAATATTTTTTACGAAAGAAAAACTTTAGTGGTCATGTTAAGCAGGCATGGAATTGTAAATAATAGCTTACTGTGTAAAAGTGACATTTATGTGGCACCCCTAACGATTGCAAGCACTGCGACAAATTAAATCATTCTACGCCTGTAACTCATGTATAATTTATTAATATTTACATACTCATAAATAGATTAGGTTTACTAAAGGTTACACAGATTCTAAACTTAAGATGTCAAAATAGAGCCGCCCATACAAAACCCGAATAATCCATCGTGACATATACCAATACAAACATAAACGTCAATGACGTAAATGACGTAAAAACAAAACTTGCCATTATATGGATACCTAAATCCTTACATTTTCATTTTGTTCTTGTCTGCCTTTTTCATCATTTAGTGAAAATAACATTTCTCAAAAAAACTTCAACTTTGTGAAACAGCGTTATCATATTAAAATTCATTATACAAATTTCCCGAATGAAAAAAAGCCAACAAAGGTATTCTGTGGACCATGTGTCAAGAGTCATGAGTTATTCATTTTACAAAAGTCAGACATAAGACTCACGTGCTAAACGATATTGAATACCCAATTATTATGACCACAAGATAATACATAAATGCCCTTTGCAATATAATACATACTTAACTAATTATGATGAACGTATTTCCAATTTAATCTATACATACTTTTGATGGATTCGGCGGTAACTTTGTGAAAGTTCATTTTAATATAAAATAACTTAGATTATATTAGAACAATAGGTGGAATAATCTAAGTTATTTGATATTGATCTAAAAATATTTTTGTAAAGAAAGCCTATACTCTTACAAAAGGTGGAAAATAAATTTTATACAACGATTTGTAGCGTGGGTTGGAGGTAAGCATTGCAATTTTTCCGTGCCTGGTATAAATGACGTTCCTAAAATATTATGAACCTGATAGCAAACTATACAATAAAGTGTAATGTAACACTTTTTGTATAATTTACTTAATACTTGGTGGAAAGAAATATTTAAATCAAAAAATAAAACACTCTTTTGTGTTAAATCAACATTTATTTAATATGATTGAGACCAGTTTCACTTATCACTAGTAATGGTGTTGCTAGAATTTCGACACGGATGGTTGTGATAACAAATTTAAAATAAAAAAATATACATTAAATATGTATTTTGTTATATTTTTGACAAAATCAAAAATCAAGTTCATTTGTAGGTACCAGTGAAAACCATCCAACCCCCAAGTGAAATTATTTTTAACCCATACACACAATATTTCTTCTCATCCACTTTAACATTCTTATTTATATTGCAAACTATAAAATTATATTTAACTGCTTCAGTACCGTAAGGCCACTGGTAGCCGCTACATACGAATGGTGTGAATACCGTAAGGCCACTGAAGACCACGAATGTAATTTTAAAATATTAAACTATATATATCATTTTATAAGTAAACTTTTAATATTCATAAATTCAGTCCTATTTATTAAAACTATTCAAAAATTATTAAAAACATGCGGTAGGTATGCGAGTGAATGTTTTTTTAGCTTAAAACATTGCAGTACTGAAAAGGTTAATAAATTGACTTAAGTGTTTCTCAGAACGATAACAAATATGGGATTATTCAAAATGATAATTAATTACATTGGCGTCTTTTAAGGGTATTAGCAATTTGTTGTATTGAGTACCACTTTCCTAAGCCCATCAAAAGGGCCGATGATGATGAGATAAGAAAAAAATCTGGTAACAAAATTCGGAAAAAGCCCAATAAAAGTATTATAACATTTTTGCAATGTGCCTGACAGTACATCTTCAAACCAGTTCCATACACGAAACACGTAGGCTTTTTATTAGTAAATGATACACAGTTTTTTCAGGTGAAAAATCTTTACAATAAAATATTCGAGCCCCAATTGTTGTCAATTGCTAAAATTGAGACAAAATATATTGTTACAATCAGAGCTATGGAGTGGTAAAAAAAAACGACAACTCTGACCTCAGCATTTATAAATTTAAATAATATATCATATAACTCGCATTTTATTTCCCGGCTTTACTCAAAATAGATTCAAATTGAATTCATTCAGTTTTAAAAAATCGTTTCAATACTTGGCTATGTATAATATTAAGTCACTGGCTGATTATGGTTTTAATTGATGTGTACATCATCTTCAAAATTTATGAGTGCTTCGTAGTATATGCCATCGGTATAGTTAAAGGATTATAATAACGCCAGATATTTAAAATATCTTCAGAATTATTTTTTTTATTATTCTTACAAAGCTCTTTTGGGTTGAAAGATTCACATAAAGAAATGTTACTGAAAAGAGTGTTAGAATTTACGCCTACCTTCAATATTTTGTTCCATTTATTGTCATTCTTGAATTCGGTACATAGTTCCAATGACATGTAAACTTCATGATACGTAGTACGTTAAGGGCCAGAAATCCCGGGATTGTTATAGTACTAATTCCAGGATTTCGGGATTCAGAATAACAAGTGAAAAATTCGTTACATACCGTAAAAATAATTATGCGCTGGAGTCACAAGCAGTCATAACATTTAGAAAGGATGGAGCTAAAAATCCGTGAATTCACAACTTTTTTGGAGAATCAAGCTTAAAAAATGGTCTAACATTTTTTAATAATAGTGCAATTTGTAAATTTCTAGTTTGATGCCAGCCAGTGAGCAAAAATTCTTCAAAACCTGAAGGGGGAAAGTTTTAAATTAAATTTTGTTAGTTCCAATGTTCCAGGTCGCATTGGTCTAAAAATTAATACTAGTAAGACCAATGTGATGTGTAACCAAACCTGTCATGACTCTGATAGGACCCTTACCAGTGCGGGACAGATCATCGAGAGGGTTGTCAGCTTCAGATACCTCGGCGTACATATCCCCGAAGACAGTAGTACAAAAAACGAGCTCGCCATTCGTTTAGGAATGGCTGGAGCCACATTCAACTCAATGCGGACTGTCTGAGACACACAGCTGTACTCGATTAAAACCAAATGCCACTTGTTCAACGCTTGCATTTTGCCGGTAATGCTTTACGGTTGCGAATCATGGCACGTGACGAAGTCTCAGAAAAACCGTATACTGAGCTTCGAGAACAGATGCTTGCGTCGGATAATGGGGGTGAGGTGGTTTGATTTTGTGAGGAATTCAGAGATAAGGGAGCGTACAAGACAGCGTCCCGTCACGTCAGTGGTTATGGAGAGACGTTGGAACTGGCTGGGTCACGTGCTGCGGATGCCTCCGGAAAGCCTCAATCCTGCCTGCCTCTTCTTTCGACCGGTGGGATTCCGGCGTCCTGGACGTCAGTCGGGTACTATCCATAGGATGTACTCGGCGGAACTGAGGGATGCTGGCATGTCATGGGAGGAAGCAAAGCTATTGGCGGGAGACAGGGAAACATGGAGGTGCCGCGTGGCGGCCATATGCTCCACATAGGGAGCGAACATGGCTAAAGAATTTATTAAAAAAACACGGATTTTTATAAAAAAATGTATGAGGAATGATGCAGAGAGATATTGTAAAGCCCTTAGTCTGTTTTTTTTTTGAAATTCATAAGAATAAGGCCAATAATGAGGAAACCACTGGGGACACAAAAGACACCCATCGGCAGAGAAGTATTTTTTTAGTCTCCGAGCCGCGAGAGATATAGTAAAAAAACAAGTACATATATGGATCAAAAAAAAAGAAACATTATTTCTGGAAAATAGATTTATAATGAATACAATGTACTTATTTTTATTTTATTTATATTCCTTCATCGTGTGGTATTTCACATGGCAGTCGGGAATATGCAATCCTGCCTTATTCACGCAGATCTCGCAGAATAGTCGTGTTTTCGATCTCCCACCTGATTTTTTTCTATTTGACTACACTGCCCAGTACTTCTTAGCCCCAGAACCCAGGATATGTAGCTTATCCTTATATAAAAATTATCGCTTAGCATTTTACCATCAACCTAGCTGGCGTCGCAAGATTCAGGTAACTGTTGTTGAAATTATGCACTTTCGATTTTTTTGGCGACTTGTTTGTCAAATTAATGTAATCTATATATTAATAGTCGATAAAATAATCACAAATCACAACCCACAAATCACAACCCACAAATGTGTGCGTACTGATGTCACAAAATTAAAAAATTTACGACATCTGTTCTGCTACTACTGCGAAAATTCGATAATTCACGAAATTTCTGCTACTACGAAAAATGGTTGTTAGCAAACTTGAACATTATTCCAAATATTAAATAATTTACGTAATTTCTGCTCCTACGAAAAATGGTTGTTAGCAAACTTGGACATTATTCCAAATATTAAATAATTTACGAAATTTCTGCTCCTACGAAAAATGGTTGTTAGCAAACTTGAACATTATTCCAAATATTAAATCATTTACGAAATTTCTGCTCCTACGAAAAATGGTTGTTAGCAAACTTGAACATTATTCCAAATATTAAATAATTTACGAAATTTCTGCTCCTACGAAAAATGGTTGTTAGCAAACTTGAACATTATTCCAAAAATTCAATAATTTACGAAATTTCTGATCCTACGAAAAATGGTTGTTAGCAAACTTGAACATTATTCCAAATATTAAATAATTTACGAAATTTCTGCTCCTACGAAAAATGGTTGTTAGCAAACTTGAACATTATTCCAAAAATTCAATAATTTACGAAATTTCTGCTACTACGAAAAATGGTTGTTAGCAAACTTGAACATTATTCCAAATATTAAATAATTTACTAAATTTCTGCTCCTACGAAAAATGGTTGTTAGCAAACTTGAACTTTATTCCAAAAATTCAATAATTTACGATATTTCGGCTACTACGACAAATGGTTGTTAGCAAACTTAAACTTTATTCCAAAAATTTAATAATTTACGAAATTTCTGCTACTACGAAAAATGGTTGTTAGCAAACTTGAACATTATTCCAAATATTAAATAATTTACTAAATTTCTGCTCCTACGAAAAATGGTTGTTAGCAAACTTGAACTTTATTCCGAAAATTCAATAATTTACGATATTTCGGCTATTACGAAAAATGGTTGTTAGCAAACTTAAACTTTATTCCAAAAATTCAATAATTTACGATATTTCGGCTACTACGAAAAATGGTTGTTAGCAAACTTAAACATTATTTCAAATATTAAATATTTTACGAAATTTCTACTCCTACGAAAAATGGTTGTTAGCAAACATGAACATTATTCTAAATATTAAATAATTTACGAAATTTCGGCTACTACGAAAAATGGTTGTTAGCAAACTTAAACATTATTTCAAATATTAAATAATTTACGAAATTTCTGCTCCTACGAAAAATGGTTGTTAGCAAACTCAAACATTATTTCAAATATTAAATAATTTACGAAATTTCGGCTACTACGACAAATGGTTGTTAGCAAACTTAAACATTATTCCAAATATTAAATAATTTACGAAATTTCTGCTACTACGAAAAATGGTTGTTAGCAAACTCAAACATTAAATAATTTACGAAATTTCTGCTTCTACGAAAAATGGTTGTTAGCAAACTTGAACATTATTCCAAATATTAAATAATTTACGAAATTTCTGCTCCTACGAAAAATGGTTGTTAGCAAACTTGAACATTATTCCAAAAATTCAATAATTTACGAAATTTCTGCTACTACGAAAAATAGTTGTTAGCAAACTTGAACATTATTCCAAATATTAAATAATTTACTAAATTTCTGCTCCTACGAAAAATGGTTGATAGCAAACTTGAACTTTATTCCAAAAATTCAATAATTTACGAAATTTCGGCTACTACGACAAATGGTTGTTAGCAAACTTAAACTTTATTCCAAAAATTTATTAATTTACGATATTTCTGCTCCTACGAAAAATGGTTGTTAGCAAACTTGAACATTATTCCAAAAATTAAATAATTTACGAAATTTCTGCTACTACGAAAAATGGTTGTTAGCAAACTTGAACATTATTCCAAATATTAAAAAATTTACTAAATTTCTGCTCCTACGAAAAATGGTTGTTAGCAAACTTGAACTTTATTCCGAAAATTCAATAATTTACGATATTTCGGCTATTACGAAAAATGGTTGTTAGCAAACTTAAACTTTATTCCAAAAATTCAATAATTTACGATATTTCGGCTACTGCGAAAAATGGTTGTTAGCAAACTTAAACATTATTTCAAATATTAAATATTTTACGAAATTTCTACTCCTACGAAAAATGGTTGTTAGCAAACATGAACATTATTCTAAATATTAAATAATTTACGAAATTTCGGCTACTACGAAAAATGGTTGTTAGCAAACTTAAACATTATTTCAAATATTAAATATTTTACAAAATTTCTACTCTTACGAAAAATGGTTGTTAGCAAACATGAACATTATTCTAAATATTAAATAATTTACGAAATTTCGGCTACTACGAAAAATGGTTGTTAGCAAACTTAAACATTATTTCAAATATTAAATATTTTACGAAATTTCTACTCCTACGAAAAATGGTTGTTAGCAAACTTGAACATTATTCCAAATATTAAATAATTTACGAAATTTCTGCTCCTACGAAAAATGGTTGTTAGCAAACTTGAACATTATTCCAAAATATAATAATTTACGAAATTTCTGCTATTACGAAAAATGGTTGTTAGCAAACTTGAACTTTATTCCAAAAATTCAATAATTTACGATATTTCGGCTACTACGACAAATGGTTGTTAGCAAACTTAAACTTTATTCCAAAAATTTAATAATTTACGATATTTCGGCTACTACGAAAAATGGTTGTTAGCAAACTTAAACTTTATTCCAAAAATTCAATAATTCACGAAATTTCTGCTACTACGAAAAATGGTTGTTAGCAAACTTGAACTTTATTCAAAAAATTCAATAATTTACGATATTTCGGCTACTACGACAAATGTTGTTAGCAAACTTGAACATTATTCCAAATATTAAATAATTTACGAAATTTCTGCTCCTACGAAAAATGGTTGTTAGCAAACTTGAACATTATTCCAAAAATTCAATAATTTACGAAATTTCTGCTACTACGAAAAATGGTTGTTAGCAAACTTGAACATTATTCCAAATATTAAATAATTTACTAAATTTCTGCTCCTACGAAAAATGGTTGTTAGCAAACTTGAACTTTATTCCAAAAATTCAATAATTTACGATATTTCGGCTACTACGACATTGGTTGTTAGCAAACTTAAACTTTATTCCAAAAATTTAATAATTTACGATATTTCGGCTACTACGAAAAATGGTTGTTAGCAAACTTGAACTTTATTCCAAAAATTCAATTCACGAAATTTCTGCTACTACGAAAAATGGTTGTTAGCAAACTTAAACATTATTCCAAAAATTGAATATTTTACGAAATTTATGCTTCTACGAAAAATGGTTGTTAGCAAACTTAAACATTACTCCAAAAATTAAATATTTTACGAAATTTCTGCTACTACGAAAAATGGTTGTTAGCAAACATAAACATTATTCCAAAAATTAAATAATTTACGAAATTTCTGCTAACTATAAAAATAAAATAAAATAAATAAAAATTAAATGAAATAAAATAAAATAAAATAAGATAAAATAAAATAAAATAAAATACCATAAAATAAAATTAAAATTAATACTATGCAACAAAAATCTCACGTTGCTGGGCAACGGGCTTACAGCTAGTAAACTATTATTATTCATTGTAATTTGATTGAAATCGCAATATGATAATAGCTAAAAATGCTTAAAAATGACCTTATGGGTATACCACTGTAGCGGCGGCACTCAAGTAATACGACAAACTTCCAATGCCGCCAATATGGCAGCACTCAAGTGGTAAGGGTTAATATGTCTTACGTCTATCACAAATATGCTACCTTTGCTACCTGAAAATCAACTAAATGCCGCTTATAACAAAGCAGTCCTGTAGAAAATTGCCAAAATGTACATTACGGAAACGGACATTAGGGAAAGCGATTATTTTCGCGAAATATGATATCCATACAAAATCAGGCACAAACATGTCGAATTGAACTTCTTATATCCATAATAGAGTAAATTTGATATGTATATTTGAATATGTCGACGAATTTTCCTTATATTTTGTAGTTTGTATGAATTATCAGTTCCTTAGATTCCAATATTTGTTTATTTTATATTGTTTGATTGGGAATTAAATATCCTAGGAATTGCATTGCTTTTTGTGGAATTTATCAATTTTCGGGAAGAAAGTGGGTAACATGTTGTAAAGCATATTTAACTTTTAAGATACTTTTTGTTTTCAGTCATTCAAGGAGAAAGAATGAAGCATTAGAAGATTTTTGAAGGTGGTTAAACCATATTCAGCTTTTTTCTATTGTTGCAGAGTAATATAACAAATAAGACTGCCTTTCTTTATGTTTTCATTCAATGTTTTAATTAAATATCGAAAAAATACAAAGATAAGTAATAAAGTAACATCGAAACCAGTCAACCAATTGAACATATATTGAAAAGGGGTACTTTTGATACACTTTTTTTACCGCAATACATAATTACATTTTCTTTTAAAAACTATTAATATGATACAATTTCACACCAAATAGCGTGAGCCTCAGCTAACCAATGGTACGTTGATAATGTTGTCGATGGTGTGGCCTGCCCGAAAGGTAGGTCATTTGCTGGTATCTCTTCTGAATGTGGCGGTGGGCTTGGAATCCTGTAATGATGAAATATACCATTAACACACAGGTGTCTACTGTTCTAATTAATCTAAAGATATTAAATTTTTATCTAAATTCATAATATTGTGTAATGGTGTAGAAACTGAAAATTTCAATGAAACCTCGCACAAAGATTCATTCGCAGTCGGCATGGGAACCGAACTCGAACTTTTTGAATGGGACGGTCGTAACGGTTCCACGACGGTGCTTTGCCCCTTGGCCGATTTTGCTCCCCAACCCAAGGGGGCTCGCCTTAACGATGGCAAAGTGGACTGCAACGGAAGAATGTGGGTTGGTGAGTGAGAATTATTAAATAATTTGTGCCCAAACGGAGAGGATAAAGGAGCAATGATTTTAGTTGATAATGAATCTGTTGTTTTTAGGAACCATCGGTACTGAAATTGACGAGCAATTTGAGGCAAACGTCGCCAACTTATACAGAGTAATCTGTAACAGTCGAAAACTTCCAGAAGTGACAATGTGACAGTTTCCAATGGAAATGCGTGGACTGCTGTTGGAGCTATCATGTACTACATTGACTCACCTACTAGAAAGATTTCGCTTTCAAAAACGCTTTCGACTTTGATGCAGTCTACGGAACAATAAATGAGAAATCTCTCCATAAAAAAAAAGATTCTTATTGCATTCAAAGTGTAAAAAAAATATTCGAAAATAACACTCAAGTTTTCATGTATTTTTTGAAAAAGGGACAATTCATGGTTAACTGATTTTAACGCAGAAACACTGATACACTAGCCCCCTTGCATCTTGCAAGAGTTGATAAAGATCACTGTTTCGTCATCACAATATCGTCGCCTGAGAGCTTTACTGGGACATCTCAAAAAACTGGTATGGATATGTTATACAATGTTGTGCTATATTTTAAGATGTGTTGACATGGTTTATCTAGAATAGAGATTTTTCTCTGTAAGACATATCCTGCCACGGCACTAATACAAGAACAACTATTTTTTTGGATGTCCCAATACATTTCTCAAGCAATGATATGCATTCGGTACTTTGATTTCGGCAGCAAATAAACCAAATAATAGCAGCAATGATGATATTGGTGTTATCTGAAGGCTCTCCTTGCTTTTTTACACAGATGCACATACCATCATACACAAAATTTGTACAGATAAAAATTTTCTGTTTTTCAATATGTACATTTCAAATAATTATTTTTCCTTCTGACAATTGAAAAGGGATGATAGACAACTTTGCCGAGGTTCAAGAAGTTTTTAATGAAAAACTGATAACTATATTTTTTGTATTTTCTCGTAGGTAATTGAAGTAAATCCTCATCTGGGACACCTCATAGCAACATTCCCAATAGAGGAAGCCATTCGAGTCACTTCAAAGTCGCGTGGATGTGCTTCCCTTGATAATTTGTACGTCACAACTTCATCAAGAGGTGGAGGTGGAGGAAAAGAAGCATTGCGCTTACATAGATTGAGAGGAATTGGCGCTAGAATAAGACCAGAGCATGACTTCTCATTTGACACTTGCAAAATGAAATGATAAGTTATAATTTGGTAAAACTCTGCAATATTTAGAATCCACGAAATATTATTTATATTACTAGTCCACATAGGTAAAATAGAACTATGAAACATAATTAAAAACAAAAAAAATACATTTGGAATTGACTTATTTGTAAAGTTTGAGTACCTTACTGAAAATAAAATCTATAATATTTCAAAATGCCTTAGAGATATGTAAAATGATAAAAAATCAAAACATATATTGGACAGCAAAAATTTTATTTTGATATAATTTTTTTTTGTATACCAATAAAAGACATCAAACATGTCACTTTGTTTTTAATTTTTAATGTACACTAAGAGTCATTTTTAGGGTGTTCACTGTCAATACTTGGTGGTAAGGCATTATATTAAGAAAAACACAATATTCCTTTTTACTTATTTCTACTTTTATTTACCAAGATCAGGACCGGTTCGAGGCCAGTAGCGAAACCGGTCCTGATCTTGGTAAATAAAAGTGGAAATAAGTACTAAGGAATATCGTGTTTTTCTTGGTACACTATGAAATTGAAGAGTCCTTGCAGGGCGAGCGGAAATGCTTTCACAGCCCACCCTGAATACAATTGATAACAGTTGATAATTTCTATAAGATTCAACAAATAAAAATCACAGTAAAATATCTATAAAAAATCACCAAAAAGCTATATAATAAAAAAAATCTTTAAAGCCCCGTTATGATTGTTTGTACATTTTACATGTTTCCTTTTTTTAAATAGAAAACTTTGACAATTTTGAAGGTCAAACAAAACTTTATTGCTTAGAAATAGACTAGCCGGATATAGGAACGCCATTTGCTGGTCCCTTGAAGGTCAGTAAAACGGATTTTCAGTGTAATTACATACAATTTATCAAACACATTGAAAGTATACATAATGGCATCAAAGATTTTCAAGGATATTTTATGCCTTATTGCTTTTGGTAAATTCCTGACACTTTTAACAGCTTGACGACCGCGGACGCGTATTCGAGTCTTTGAAAAACAAAGGTTGCTGGCCGGCGGACTCATATATGCGTAAAGGCGAAGTATCTGGAAACTAAGAAAATTAAATTTTGTAAAGATATCTCAATTTGTTTACAAATTATAGTGAATTTAGTAAAATTACAATTTTTGCGAATTTTTCGCAAAATTTTATTTCGCCAGGTGAAATTTTATAAAAAAAACCGTGCGGTCGTTAAGCTGTTAATGTGCATTTATTTACCACTCAAGAAACCATTTATTGTAATTTACAGAAACAATGAAGTTTTTAATGATATTTTTTACTCCTAAAATTGAGTTTTCATGATTCTTTTTATTTTTAATATAATCAATATTGGAAGCTATGTGTAACTACTTATACATCTTAGTTAAGATAGGGTTTAATATAGATTTGTTTTTTCATTTATTCTGACAGTAATCAGAGATTATAACGTTTCTTAGATTTGTACAATTAATTCACGAACGATTTTTGTTTTTTTCATTTCTGTGTTGGCGGCACCGACACGAAGGCCAATTTCTATTAAATGTCAAAGTCTTCAAGACGTCTTGCTTTAAGATTACCTGAGTTTGCATATAATTTCTGTTCTGGAATCTGCTAACAAACCTATTTTGTACTTTTTAATCATAAATGCATTTAATCCATTATTTAAATCATTGCATTTTTTTTTTAATAAAGGTAACACAATGGATTAAGTGGATAGGATAAACAAAAGGATTATTATTTCTCAAGCTTTCAAAAATTACATGATATTTTCACTCAAAATAAGGATTACTAAGACCCTTTTTTGAAATCATGTTCACTCCCAATGTGGAGCTTGTGGCCTCCTAATGGAGGTTTCTCGAGAGAACTTTTTTATTTAGTTGCTCAACCTCTTTATCGCAAAGAGTAGTACGAAAAAAAGGGTAGGGTTAGGACAGGACTAGTGGCTAAGTAATCACTCTCGCTACGCCCCGTTATTTAAGGATTGGAAGTGTGGGAGGAAATAAATTAAGCACCATCACCTATCTATGCCTTCAAACATAAATCGATTGAAAAAATACAATTCATACTGGGTATCGAACCCGTGAGATCTGTCACGGAAACTAACGATGTTCACCGCTGCGCCATGACCCGACATCTATGCCCTGAGTAAATGTTATAGTTAATAATTGAAATGTTTAAGTTTGCTAACAAATATATTTCGGAGAAAAAGAAAAAGATCTCGGGATATAAAACGACAGTCCTTCAGTATTTAAATTGTAAATAATATATTTTTTAGAATATTTGAAATGTTTTAAGTTTGCTAACAAATATATTTCGTAGAAGAAGTAGATCTCGGGACATAGTATATTGACAGCCTTGCAGTATTTAAATCGTAAATAATATAATTTTTAGATTAATTAAAAAGTCTACAAATATATTTCGTGGTAAAAAAAATAGACCTCGGGGTATATATCGACTGCCCTGCAGTATTTAAATTGTAAATTATTTAATTTTTGGAATAATGTTTAAGTTTGCTAACATCATTTTTCATAGTAGCAGAAATAGACCTCGTGGCATATATCGACAGCCCTGCAGTATTTAAATTGTAAATTATTGAATTTTTGGAATAATGTTTAAGTTTGCTAACAATTATTCTTCGTAGTAGAAGATTTTAAAATAAAAGTCTAAATATAGTTCTATAAAATATCCATACCGTCATTAGAATATTCCTAATGCATGTAAGAAATTAAAAATATTTTCAAGGCCAGATGCAAAATATAACCATACCTCCAATAATCGAATCAATGACGTCACTGATCAAAATCTGTCAAATCAGCTCCCAAAAATCTTTTCCCAGCCCTATAATTATAGCTTCAAAAAATCGAATCAGTATATTCGATTATTTAAAAAACGTCGTAGCGATGCAAACTTTCAAATAAAGTTCTCTCAATATTATTACGATGCTTCAGTTCTAAGCCAGGAAATTTGAATTTAAAGACGTCCATTTTAATTGTTTTAAATTGGAACGATGAATTGTCAGGAATATTGAAAAAAAAATCTGGATCGGGACACCTTTCATCTAGCGGGATGAAATATAGTTTACATTTGATTCTCATATCTAGTAAATATACATAAAAAAAATCATAAAAATTGGTCAAGCCGTTTCGGAGGAGTTTGGCGACAAACACCGTGACACGAGATTTTTATATGTATAGAGATAGAAAACTAACAATGTCTATAAAACCTCTGATATTCATTTTACTTATTTATTTAGACTTGTGAAAGTCTGTGACAAGGTAAATAATAATATTTTTAACCTTACTGCATTTATTGTTAACTCAAAATGTCAATTTTTTGACTTGTCTAATACTATGGGTGCGATATGTACAACTCAATTTATTGTTTCAAATGGGAAGGACAGTACATGGCATTAAGCATTCACTATGCACGTGACATATATAATAAAATAATATTTAAGAAAAGCATTAATACACTTATCTTTTTTTTATGTGATACATTAGTTCCAAAAGGTGGTGCTTAAAAAAAAACCTCACTTTCATATAAAAAGTCGCATAACGAGTAAATCGCGTGAAAAAAAATAGCGGTGCCGACCAGAAAAATCGCGTAAAAAAAAGGAATGGGTGTATTTAAAAATATTTTTTAACATACAAAATAAAAAACTGACCAACATTTCACAAATATTGTTCTTGAAAATGTCCACTTTTTTAGACAATGCATTGATCAGTCGTTGAAACTGGTGACTCGTATGACCTACGCAAGGAACATTTTTAAGAAACAGAAGGGGAAAATGATTTAAACCTGAAAATGATCTTTGAGTTTCAAGAGAGTGAAATGATAGCATTCCTAAAAGAAATTTGGTGGGGTAGAATTCCTTTAAGGAATTATCAAAGGGAAAGTATTTTATTTAAGTAGAAATTTCTTATGGGTTCGCTCCAATTGCAACTTGTATGAATTTTCATGTGGGCTCCAAATGATGGATCCACATTCAAGTGTACTTAAGACCAAAGACAAAAGAGTGTGAAACACAGTTGGGTTTTCAAATGCTTTGCTTTGTTTAACAATAAGCCCAAGAAGTTTCGCAGTGCAATAGAAGATATATGCGAATGAAAGCTGAGTGATGAGTCTAATAAAAATAATAAAACATTTTTAGTACTTTTTCCACATAAAATTTATTGGATTAGGACCGGTTTCGCTCACGGTGAGCATTGTCAACTGATAAGAAATACAATATCAGTTGACAATGCTCACCATGTGCGAAACCGGTCCTGATCCAATAAATTTTATGTGGAAAAAGTACTAAAAATGTTTTATTATTTTTATTATAATGTCATTCCACCAAGTATTGACAGTAAACACCTTAAAAGTGATGAGTCTAATCTTATACCAAGATCAACAACTTCAGTATATTAACAAATATATGCAAATTTTACATACATTACTGAAAATGAGTTTGTAATTCAAGGAATAATTATAAAATAATACATTTATAGCATTGTGAATCAGGCACTTTATAAATGTCAAAGCAAACATACCTTTTTCCACTGAACCATTGTTTTGTAAGGTCCAAGAAGTTTGTCAAGTTGCTCTATCACTTCAGCCCATTGTTGTTGATACCTTTGGTGACCCAAAGGACTTTTGAAAGTACCTAGAGCAAAATGTTTGTTTGTCAGCATGTAGTTAAGCAGATACGCTCTTTGTGATGGTATCACATTCCGACCCTTGTAAAGTTTTCCTGACCATCTGAAAACAAAAAGTATCATAAGAGACAAAAATGCTTTACAACATGCAACCCATGTACTCCCGAAAATTGATATATTCCAGCAAAAAGCAATACAATTCCTAAATTGAATTACCAATAGGAAAATATAAAAAAAAACAAAAGTTGGAATCTAGGATACCGATAATACATGCGAATTACGAAATATTATAACAACAATTCGTCAATATATTAGGTAATCCCGGAATTAATGTCGTTTTTTCAATACGTAACTTTGACTCTGATGTTTGGGTCTGTTGACCAGTAAAGACGTGTGTTATTATTTTTCTCTTCTTTGTGATTCTTTGCCTTTCTTTTAAACAAAAAAAATACATTCTACCCCATCTACAAAAATGGCAGAGACGTGTCCTTCGGAAACACATTTAAGAAGCTGCATGCTGTTTTTGTTTCATTAAAAAAAAACTGCAACAGAAGCAACGGAATCCATTTGTGAGATTTACGGTGATATACTGGACATAAGAAAGTGCCAACGATGGTTCAGAAAATTTCGATCGGGCAATCTCGATTTGAAAGATGAGCCTCTAAGTGGACGGCGCAGTTTAGTGGATGAAGCAGGCCCTAAGGCGGAAATTGAAGCAGATCCGACGGTGACCATTGATCAATTATCCAAGAAGGTCGGCACATCACGATCGAATACTCATCGCTATCTAGAGAAACTGGGGAAAGTTCAAAAAGAAGGCATTTGGGTTCCTCACGCACTAACTGAAATCCCATACAAACGTGTGGTGGGATCAGAAAGGTGTGATTTATTGTGAGGTGTTAAAACAAGGACAAACTGTTACTGCAGCTCTTTATTGTGATCAGATGGACAAGTTGAATACAAAATTACAAGAAATTAGACCTGCTCTTATGAATAGAAGGAATGTTATTCTTCAGCACGACAATGCCCGTCCGCACGTTGCCGACATTACACGAAAAAAGGCCCAGGACCTTGGCTGGGATGTTTTATTGCATCCACCCTGTTCTCCGGACTTGGCACCAAGTGACTATCAGTTTTTTCGTTCTTTAGAAACGCAATTAAGGAACAAAAAATTCGACAATATTGAAGAACTAAAATCAGGTCTCTCGAAGTTTTTCGAATCTGAACCAAAGACCTTTTATGAGAAAGGAATTTTAGATATTGAAAATAGATGGCAAAGAGTCGTAGACAACACTGGTAATTACTTTGTTTAAAAAAAATAATAAATAATTTAAAAAAATCAAATTTGAGTTTTAGTGTAAAAAACGACATTAATTCCGGGATTACCTAATATTTCAAATGAGTTCTATGATGGTAATAAGAATTAAATTTCCTATAGAGCTACATTTTTATTAGCGGTATTTGGTTAATTTTCAGGTAGAAAACGTGGCAAATTTACCGTAAAGCATCTTAAATTTGTCTCATTGCAATCACTCATATAAAGTGAGTGGATAGAATTAATCAGACTCACTAGATATGACTGACGAAATTATAGCCCAATCGGGCAGTGAGCGTGGGCTTCCAGATTTGTTTTTCACTCACAAGTAGGGTTGTCAGATTTCTTGCAAGTAAAACTGGGACACCCTCCCTACCGAATTTTTGAAAATTTTATCATTTATTAACAGAAATAAAACCAGCTATAAACCTTTGTTTTCTTTGCCGCCCGCCAAAATTACATTAGCATTATCACGAATGCATTTTTATATAGTATATTTTCAAGTCCTTTAACCTTTTGCACTCCGAAGGATTTTCAAAAATCTTACCAGCAACTCCAAGCCATTTTAGGCGAAATTGAGAAAAATTGTGTTTAAAGGTAATACATTGAAAAAAATGGTTAGAATAATTAAATAAAAAAGTGTTTTATTTACTAAGCCTTTTTATTGTGTACATCAATGATTCCCAAACTCATTATGCTCGTAGCAAAAACCCCTTTCATAGCAAAAACCTGACCGTGGACCCCCAAGTGAAATAATAATGTTAATAACATGAATGGTATTTTTTTTCCATGCCTGCTTACAATGTGGAGCAAATGTATCTTAACAGATGTTTTTCCGCAAAAACAGTTTGTTAGTCAGTTGCTCAAACTCTTTTTTCCAAGGAAAGGATAGGGATAGGATCCCTAGATAAGATAGGTATTAAGACATTTTTTTTTTCAGTAACAAAATATTTTTTGGGACACAAACTTTGAAAGCAATATTTTTTTCGACAGCCATCAGATTTTTTGCGACACTTTTGGGATGCGATCAATATTCCAATTTGGGATGCGATCAACTTTCGCCGAGCCATTTTTTTTTTAAGTGACAAAATATTTTTTGCGACACAAACTTGGAATGCAATATATTTTTCAACAGTCATCAGACTTTTCGCGACACGATGCGATCAATTTAGTGTCGCAAAAAATCTGATGGCTGTGGAAAAAAATATTGCATTCTGCATTACGCCGGGAATGGGTCGTCGACGACACTCGCAAAGAACATTCCAGGAAGCGTATGAATGGATGATTCATCGCAAAACGAGAAATATATCTTTCCTTTGACATTACCCAACATTCAAATAGTTTGAATAATATTTTAAATGGCAATACTAGAAAATGTCGAGGCCACCTCGACATCGGAGTTGCCAGTACGTAAGGTTTGCACACACACACACACACACACACACACACACACACACACACACACACACACACACACACACACACACACACACACACACACACACACACACACACACACACACACACACACACACACACACACACACACACACACACGACAGGCTCGCCTAGCTTTGTAGCAGTATAAATACAGGTGATAGGTTCATCACTGAGGGTTGAAAGGTTTAAATCAGAAAGTATTTACATAAAATTTCTCTCGTTTCGCATGGCTTCTACACACAAGTATTACGTATTACAGCTGATATTCGTTTTTCGTATATCATACATTTCTTATTTTTTTATCGAAATACAAACCAATGTTTGATGACAAATGACATTTAAAGCCAATCGATAAGTAGAGCTTTCATAACGATTATAATATAAGTGTGAAACTATTGCTTAAAATAATATTATATAGTAACCAGGTAATGGTTTCATTAACAATTATCCTGGGTAACATAAATATCAAATAGAAACGTCATTTTATAAATGCAGTAAGTCAGCGGCTTCCGTTACCTTTTTAGAGTTTTTCTGTAGTCAACCCGTATTGAGTCAAATGGTTGCATTATTTCTGGAGATTGGAAGAAGTCAACATTAGGACTCCCGTCCTTTTTCGGCCCAAAAGCCAACATTTTGGTTATTAACAAAGATCTGCCAAAACTTATAAAGGACGCTTAAAAACAACGCGCCGCAGCAATAACACCATCGTGAAGTTTGCTGAATGTGACTGAAATGGTAACCAATGGTAACTGACTAGAAGCGCCCTCCGGTTCAGGCGTCATTCGAAGACAATACAATATGTATTGTGAAACACTGTGGCGTGCATTTATGTTAATAATATAGGTGAAATTACAACGCAGTTTTTGATAAATATGTACTTAGATACGTATTTTTATTCTAGTCAGTTTTTTAAAACTGTGTTAAAGCAAAAGCAATCAGTGTCAAAAAAGGAATCATAAATTGCACAAATAGATTGAGTTTTTACATTTTTATTGTATTTAAAAAAAATGAGTACCTTTAAGCGAAATGTTAAATATTATTATTATTATAACGACAACAAAAATATAAATCACATATTAAGCCTTAAAATAATTAAAAAAAAAAAAAAACAAAAAAAACAACCTAAGTTGTCTGTATAAGGAAAGGAGCGAATAAGAGTAAAAATTCTTGAAAAAAAACACTAAAAATACTAATCTAGTTATCCTTATAGGGCCCTATACTTAATGCCTATTCTATCTATATACACTACTTACATCGGCTAACTTAATATCTAACAAGCTATTTACATACATGACAGAGCTGCCTAATGAGAGAGAAACTATCCTACCCCATTACCACCCCACTGAGTATCGTTTGGAAGTTGTATTAAAGCTACACAAGGGGTTCCGTTCACTGGTGACTTCTTAAATGGGCTACTTTATCCTGTCTCCTGCAATAATATAACGTCGCCTGCTGTGGCTGAGTTGGCTTAGAGCTTACTCTAGCGATCACTCGGGTCTGGGTCCGATTCTCGGTAATTAATTAATTAAATAATTTTAATTAATTTTACCGTAAAAAACTCTATTATTTATGTGTATGAATACGATGACGCTAGATGTCAGTGTACAGTAACAATGTACTGAGATTACTGAATTCGTATGAAGTTTGCAAAAAAAAGCATGTTATTCTGTAGATAAAACTTGGCTATCGTTGTTTTATTATAATTGACATAAATTCTAAGTACTCATATATATTTTACGAAAGGGGACATTGTTGGGTCAATAAAAGAAAAATATTTGGCGTTTTCAAATCATATCTTGTATATAATTTGCTCGTTCTTAATTACATACAGGTAAAATATAGATACATTTTATTTCTGTCCTGCTTTTATTAATATTAATGTTTTTCTTCAAAATACTTAAGAACCTACGATAAAATTGCTATTCATTTTTCTTGTTGTTCCTCATTTTTTAAGCGGCAGTCAGTGTATCATTTACTGGTTAAAAATAATTGATTGGGTAGTTTTCACTGCTAAAAGTGAACTTGATTATTGATTTTTTTGAAAATATAACAGAATAGATATTTAATGTATATTTTTTATATCATAAATTTGTTATCACAACCATCCGTGCATATAAAATTTTATTTTAATTCAAAAATAAAATATTGTAGCCAAACAGAGTTCTATTACACTTTAAGTGCAAATCATCTAACGGAAAAAATATTTAATTCTAAGCCTTATTCTACTGAGGATTTATAAACTCGTTTCTCACTATCTAAGGAATAATTCCTCTAACACGAGAGACTTTTAAAATTGTTACACATATTATGCTTACTCATAAACTAATATACTTTGGCTTACTATAATTTCAAAGCATTGGGGCAAGAGCAGGGGTTAGTGAAAATAATAAAAAAAAACTAACAACAATTGTTTATCAAAACTTAAAAGAGCTTATAAATCTCTAAGTTAGAGCAGGAATTTATGGAATTACTGTTTTTTATTATTTGTACCAGATTTACTTCTCACTGGAGTGAATTTTTTCGACAATATGAATGATTGATAGAAAAAAAAATCCGTTCTCACCAAGATTCGAACCCGTGAACTACGGCATGGAAGCCAACGACGTAGACCACTGTCGTAAAATTTTAGTTCCAATAACTAACACTAGGTAAACCTTTCAAATTTGTTAGTATGAATGTCACTAAGACAGCTGATGTTATGTCAAGACTCGAGATGTGTTATTTTAACCAAAATTAAATCACTATAAAAGTTATTACTAGATTTAATTTTTCAAAAATTGAGGTATGGATTTTCTCGGTTATTATCTGGATGTATGCGTTTTGCATGATTAGATTTATTAAATCAGCATCTTTACTATAATATAAATAAAAGCTGTATAAATAAATATATAAATACTGTAGTCCTTTTGAGAATTGGTACACATTTTTAACAGATTGATTGTTTTTTCCCGATAACAAATTTGACACCTACTTGATTACGTAATCTATCATCGAAACCAGTTGAAACTATGTACATACAAATTTTAAATAAGTTTTCCGCGTGAATTCATAACAATTTATCAATTGATAGACAGCAAAAATATTCTTCGTAATAGGTATATTAAAACAATGTGTATTTTGTATTATGTCTGTTCCCAAAGTCGACATTTAGAATACCTTCTTGATTATTTTATCAGTCTATTTCATTCGTGAAAATTTCAGTCCTTTAACCTCTATTTTAAGCCATGGTATAAATAAGTAGATACATTTAACAGTGAACTATCAGTGAGAAAATTGCTGTTTGTATTGTTTTTAAGAATTAGGAATATGTCGATGGGAAAAAATACTACTGATATCCATACCATTAGATGTAATACCAATGTAAGAAGTATATCAATAAATGAAAATGTACATTTGGGCATGATATTAATGATCGTTATAAGATTTCATAAAACAAGTTATACATCAAATTCAAATCATTTGATAGATTTCCAATCCAGATAAAAATCATTAGTATATTTTGATATGATAATTATTATTATTATTTGTACCAGCTTTACTTCTCACTGGAGTGATTTTTTTCATCAATGTGAATGATTGATAGAAAAAAATATCTTTTCGTATCAAGATTCGAACCCGTGAACTAGGGCATGGAAGTCAACAACATTGACCACTGTCGTAAAATTTTAGTTCCATTAACTAACACAAGGTGAATCTTTAAAATTTGAAGATTGAATATGACAGCCAGAGATAACTATGACAGCTGATATATTATCAAGACTCGAGATGTGTTATTTTAACCCAAATTAAATCACTATAAAAGTTATTACTAGATTTAATACTTCAAAAACTGAGGTATGGATTTTCTCGGTTAATATCAGGATGTATGCGTTTTTTATGATTAGATTTATTAAATCAGCATCTTTACTATAATATAAATAAAAGCTGCATAAATAAATATATAAATACTGTAGTCCTTTTGAGAATTGGTACACATTTTTGACAGATTGATTTTTTTTCCCGATAAAAAATTTGACACCTACTTGATTACGTAATCTAAACATCGAAACCAGTTGAAACTATGTACATACAAATTTTAAATAAGTTTTCCATGTGGATCCATAACAATTTATCAATTGATAGCCAACAAAAATATTCTTCGTAATAGGTTAAGGATTGTGTATTTTTTTATTATGTATGCTCCCAAAGTCAACATTTAGAATACCTTATTGATTATTTCATCAGAATCTATTTCATTCATGAAACATTCAGTCCTTTAACCTCTATTTTAAGCCACGCTATAAATAAGTAGATACATTTAACAGAGAACTATCAGTAAGAAAATTGCTCTGTTTGTACTGTTTTTAAGAATTAGGAATATCTTAATGGGAAAAAATACTACTGATATCCATACCATTAGATGTAATATCAATGTAAGAAGTATATCAATAAATGCAAATGTACATTTGGACACAATATTAATGATCGTTATTAGATTTCATAAAACAAGTTATAATTCAAATTTAAATCAATTGATAGATTTCCAATCCAGATAAAAATCATTAGTATATTTCAATATGATAATTGTTTCCAAATAAACTTTTAAATCTAAAATATATGACATTAATGTGACTGTAACCGAGTGGTAATAATCGTCCTCTACAGTTGTTGTGTCCACAAGTTCAAATCCCTGTACATACAGTTTCATATATTTATTTTTCAATTGATTTATTGATTTGCACTCAAAGGTACCCAAAAAATGTGTGTGATTACCTATTTCCTAACATATGCTCCACATTATGAACTACTACTGCTGTTCTAGCCCTGCATCTCTATTATTACTATAATATTGTTGCATATAAATACAAACTTATGATTTAGTGCAATGTGTGTTTGATACTAACATTATAAAATGTATAATATGATTTTTTTTTCCAATTTAATGGATCTATTGTCAATATTTCAATAATGCCAAACTTATCAATTCTACGGAAGTTTCAATGTTCTGGTAAAATTTCTTAAACTTAAACTATTGATTTGGTAGTATATAAAATATGTCTTAAAAAGGGATGCTTATTTTTTTCCAGATGTGATAGAGTCAAATGTTCGTTGTTGAATAATTATGCTTATTATTATTTATACATTTTAAATAAACTTGTGATCTAAAAATGTCTACATACCAGGATGATAAGAGCTCATTAAACGAACGCATTGGAGTATTATTGCAAACTTTAATTGTCGTAAAATTTGCTCCCAAAGCTAATGAGAAAGCTTTGAGAATGTTCGTTGGTAAAATCAAAGGCAAACGACAAGAAGGAGAAGCTGAATTATTGGTACGCAGACAACCAAACAAAGAAAATGAGGTTCGCTTCTTTTTGTCATATCTGAGCCTATAATTTCACTGCAATGAATTACTTGTAAATGTTTTGAGGCCTCCAAGATTCGGAGGCCTCAAGCGCGCGCCTCTTGCGCTTATGGGGTAATCCGCCACTGGTGGTAACTTCTTCCTCTGTCAAACATTTATATTTACATACGAATTGCACTTCATTTAGTGTTTATAAAATGGATTATAACACGATTACATAAAGCAACAATCAGAGATTCATATTGAACTTTAAATATTAATGTGTTCTTTAACAAACTAACTGTATGATAGTATACTTGATATGCACATTTTCCTGAACAGTTTGGATGCTAGTTAGTATTCGCAGAAGTAAAAGCTTCAACTATTTTAAAAGGTTTCAATTAAATTGAACTTATAAAATCCAGATAAATGAAAATATAATGAATTCACAACAACAAATTTTTAAATTTATTTGATTAGATTGATTTCAACCATTGTTTACAAATCGAACAAAATAATAAATAGCAAGCAAAAATAGCAATTGCATTTACTAAAAAAACAACTTATTAGTTTATATTCAATAAAACACATTATTTTAAATATCAATATTTACAATGAAGCTGTTGGTGGCCGCAGCAAAACCTCTGGTGGCCTCATGCGGCCTCCGGCTGCACATGAGTACCACTGGCCTAGAATAGTGAGACGAATACCAAGATTGACAAATAAATTTATTTTTGCTATGTGACATCCCTCCGGAAGTTTAATTATCTATTTTTCAAATTAAGTGATTTGCTTTGTTAATTTAATCAACCCAGCAATATGTAAAATAAAATAAAAACAATCAAACCAAGCCGGAATCAGGAGATCCAAGAAAATACACAAGAAATAATTTTCTCTATATTTCCAATTTTTTTAAATATGTTTTTATTGCTGTATCATTGTTTAATAAATCTAAGAGAAATCTGTAACTGTATGTATTATTTATTCTCAATAAAAATATTTAAAAAATAGCAAACTATATTTATTTTAACAAACAGTCAAAAATAAAAGAAATGCTTACAAAACAGATATTTTATTACAGGATTCATGCCATACTTTTCAGTCCACCAACTTTGGAAGTCTCTGCGATTCGTTTCTGATACTTTTTTATTTCTACCAGCCATGTTAAAAAGAATTTATTCAAAAGTCCAATTCACTTTTGACGTGATAACGTCTTTTTTTGTAATGTCAAAAATAATTTAAATTATGCTTTAATTAAATTACGAACAACAAAGTAAAATATAACTTACCTTTATTTATTATTATTAGAGTATACAAAATTAATTTTAATACTCCATTTATGCGCCCCCAATGGTTTGCGCCCTAGGCGGTCGCCTGTTTCGCCTGTATGGTGGCACCACCCCTGTTTATATATAACATCAATTCATTCCGAATAGTGTTTTGATTTTCATTTGAAACTTTAACCGTGATGGGATGATGACTTCTGAGCCATGATTTAACACAGGGTTTCCCAAATTTTTTGTGCAACGGAACACTTCGCAAATCTATAAATGTTACCGGAACACAGTTTTTTTTTAGATTGGGTAATAAAATTCATCATAGTAAAAATATTTGTAAAGAAATATGTTATTAAATCACTTATTATTTTTCAATAATTATGTAAATAACATGTAAAAAAAATGAATTAACAAAGCTCTTAGTAATTCAAAATCTCCGCCATCACCTAGGTATAATATTTGATAACATAATATTTGACGTCTTAATCCAGGGGTTCTTAACCTATTGCGGTGACGGGCGCACTTGGGATTTAGAAAAGTGGCGGGCGCAGGCTGGATTTTTCAAAAAAAAGATTTACATACATATAGTATTAAAAAGTAGTATATATTTATGCCGGTGGGATTCCGGCGTCCTGGACGTCCGTCGGGTACTATCCATAGGATGTACTCGGCGGAACTGAGGGATGCTGGCATTTCATGGGAGGAAGCAAAGCTATTGGCGGGAGACAGGGAAACATGGAGGTGCCGCGTGGCGGCCATATGCTCCACATGGGGAACGAACATGGCCAAAGAAGAAGAAGAAGAATATATTTATGTATTAATTTTATTATTGTTGCCTTAGCTATTTTAAAATAACATGGATAAGGTTATATTTTTGCGAATTCAATAAATCTATTAAAAATAATTTTATTAAAAAATATAATGGCTTTTTAAAATTGTATCTGATAATTTTCCGGGCTCACAAAAAAGGCTCTGTGGTCGCACGTGCGCCCCTGTCTTAACCCCTGTCTTAACCCTTCAGAGGCGAGAGCCTTTTTGCAATAATTTTTTTTTAAGCCATATTCAAGTCACTGATAGCTTTTATTTCCAACTAACACAAAGTCTTCACAAAGAGATATATCATTACTCAATTTTGAATATAAAGTAGATGCTTAAATGTAATGTTAATGTTAAAAACCATTCCAAATTTTTGCGGAACACCTATTTAGATAGGAACATATTTTGGGAAACCCCGATTTAACGAATGGTGTGGAATCCCATGAAGTCAGTGGCAAACCTATCAAATTAATAATCATTAAGTTTGTAAATGTCGAATACTCACGTACGAATACCTATATTAACATAGATATATGCAAACAAAATAGTATTCAAAACGGCTGCAAGTTTTTACTTTATCCATATCGGATCAAGTATTGTGATTGTGTAAAAATTCGATCTCGGAATTACGATAATTAAAAAAAAACCCGTATTTTATGAACCAACTCTCCGAACCAAAATTATTTTAGCGAACTCATAGCAGCTGGCTATGCCGTATGTGTTATCAGTATATTTTGTCATTCATTGACACCATTTACTTGCCGAAAATCTTAGTGAACGCTTGTAAAGCTCACTTGATTATGGTCATTCGAGCAGTTAATAAAATCAAAAGGAATCTTTTAAATGAGAGATTAATTATTTAATCAACTCTTTTGAAAAATAAAGACTACAATAGTTTATTATTAAGCACTGATGTTCGTTGGTTGTCTAAAAGTGCATGTTTGGATCGATTTTATGCACTCTGTGTTGAAATTCCTGACAAGAACAGATAATAATTAATTCAAAAAATTACATATCTAACATGTTTGCCAATTATTTTTTTATCTTTGTCGGCTCTCAATGTGGAGTATATGGTTTCCTAACTCCTAATGGAAATATCGATTTCTGTTCGAAAGCATGGATGTTAGTGATGTCCTTCCCAACATTTCCGAACCTTTAACAACTGGGTGTAGCAAGAGCGATTAGTTAATCACTAATCCTGTCCTAGCCTTATCCTTCTATACTTTCTATGCCCTTTAGAAAGGAGAGGTTGAGTGGTTGAACAACAAACCATTCTCTCAGAAAAACTTCTGTTTAGATACCTCTATTAGTAAGCCATATGCTCCACGTTGGAAGCGAACATGGATAAAATAAATGTCATTCAAAACATTAAAATTTAATTTATTATTTCACTTGGGGTTCCATGGTCAAGATTTTGCTTTGAAAGTGCTCCATGAGCATAATAAGTTTGAGAATCACTGATGCAGGTGATTGGAGTGGTGGGACAATAGTCAATTTTAATAGTCATATTTATTCATATTTAACTGCTCACGGAAAAATGATATAGGTAGCTTGGCCTTATTCTCAAAATATCATAATAATAGTCGATGTAACTTAATACTTAATTAAGCCAAATCTTTGAGCAAACAATGACAATAAACTCAGCACGTTTGTTAAGCACCAAAATATAGATTCAATGTAGACACTTCTTCAATAACCATATCCGCTCTTAATATGAAGCAAATGGACATCTTATGGCTTTTATGTTTAAAAAAAATAGGTTTCTACAAGAACTGCATGGCAATCAGTTGCTCAACCTCTCTTTTCAGAAAGAAGAATGATAATAGGATTTGACTAGTGGGTGGCAATAACTCTTACTACTCCTCGATGTGAGGACTGCATACGTTGGGAATTAAAGTAAAAGTCACAAACAGTATTTCCTTTGATCCTTAATCTAAAAATGATCAAAAAATAAATTTACAAAACTGTCCATATTGTGATTTGAACCCGTGAACATCTCAATCAAACATTCTTTAAATAACAACAAATTTTAAGTTTGATCAACTCAATTTTATGTTTATTTCATTGTTTTTCAATAATATTGTATAACAAAAATTACAACTTTTTTAGATGGTTCTGTAATTCTTAATATTATGTTGGCTCCATCTTTAAACTTTCGACGGTATGAAGAGTTTCGCCTAGAAAAAAATAGAAAAAAAATATATTAATATTTATGTATAGACATAAAGACAACTTTTCGGACCTTATGGGCAACTAAAACACAGCTGTGAATCTTGCTGACGACTATCATTAAAAAAATCGATAAAAAAATATTTTAAATAATGAACATAAAGGTTATATTTTTCACTAGAAAATGGTATTTATGTTTGCTTCATTATAATAAATTGACAAGTGTTATATTTGTGGATGCATGCGTAAAACAAAGTAAAGGATTCTTGGCTTCAATGGTATTTTTACAATTCTACGAACCGACAGTTGACGATTGCTGTATTAAAGTATTTAGCACAGGGGTTACCAAGCTTTTTGAACTCTAAAGCGCATTCTAAAATATTGGTTGGGCAGCGGGCACATTTTTTCAAGGTTATTTATAACCCAGGAATTTAACGATTTGCCCAAATTAATTGGCGGACACAGGGTTGGTAGCCCCAAATCTAGTACATTATTATATTTTTAATGTAATATAATGAAGAACATTGCTTTTAATGCTAATAGCATCATATAAGCATAATCTTAATATTTATTTAGACGGCTGTAAGCCAAATTTTAATAAAATTATTGTTTTGTAACACCAAATGGAGACAAAATTTGTTTGGAAGTCATGTAAGTTAGCAAAAAAAACATAATAAAATTACGTTGTTATTTTATTATTATTTGCTGAGAATAAACACAATTTAAAGTTGAACTAGCTTTCAAAATAAATAATAAAATAACTACGGCAGTTTTCTGTCATGTGTCATGTCATAAAAATAATATATATGAAAAATCATTTTTTTTCCTATAAAAATATATTGTTATTAAATTATTTACGACAAAAACAATCTATATAAAAATCGACAACCGCGAACGATTCATGAATCACTATTCAAGAATCAACATTGTAGATCAATTCATTTTACTCTTTAATCGTAACTCTAATACACATTGGGCCAAATAAGTACAATACATTTTTGCCATGTATTACTCTAACTCGAGAATTTTTTTATGCCAGTGATCAATATGATATAATAATTGTTCTCTTTCATTTTCCTCTAGAGTATTTTATTTTATTTAACTATTTTCATATTATTGTTGATTTTTATTATTTTTTTAGCGAGTTTACAATTGAATCTTTGAAACAGTTTGAGTCAGTGATCAACGAACTCACTTGATCGAATCTGAATCGTAATCCTTGAATTGACTCATTGACATTTGTCGCTTTCTGACTAGGTTTATGTCAAATATGTGTCTGATGGAAGCGCGAATTTGTGTAATTATCTGGATTCTGTATTATTAAGTAAACCAACAACCAAATAACCCAAGTGAATTAAAAAGCGTTCCGTGCACCGGTTATTTTAGTTTTATTTAAGTTTTCTAGTCATTGACTGTTCTGAATATTTTGTTGTGTTATGTGTGTATTTGAAAATGTCATATTGACTTTTTTCAAAGGTATTTGAAACGGAAAGCAAACTCTTCGTCAGTTAATATTCATGCAGTAAGCAGATAAAATGAATAATGAAAACAATGGTATCGGCGATAGTTTGATGAATTATGAAATAAAGGAAGAAATTATTGATCTTCCATTCGATCATATTTACGCGATTGCGACGCAAAATATTGATTCGCCTCCTACTAATTTTCTACAAACAAGTACGGGATATGGTTTCTCAGAACATTCAGAACATCAGTCTAGGATAAAAGAAGCAAATTTTCAAAATGAAATGGATAAATTATCAATATGTTTAAATGCCAACCAAAAGGAAATACAAAAACTCAAAAATCTAGCATTGGTTCATTTAGACTTAATTCAAAAACAAAACGATCTTATAATCAAAAGGGATAAACTTTTGAGTGATTACAAATTAGAAATTGAAATGGTGAGTACTAATTTAATACATAAATATTGTTTATATTCTATCTTTCATTCATAATCGGTATTTATAGTAATTTCTTTGACAAGCTGCTGGGTATTTATGTTGTGAATGTACAATTTTATATTTCATATTCGAATACATTACACATCTGGTATAATTAAAATCAATACCATTATATTATTATGTATACCTGCATGCTTTTCATACTTCAAATTAATAACATTACCTGTTGCCTAAATAAATAAATGTACTTATCAGTAAATTAGAAGTTAGTAAAATGTTTACATTCGTGAATATATACAGATCAATTTGTGTGAAAAATTGGTAAATATATTTTAAATTATAGTTATATTTTATCCTGATGATTTTAAGCTTCAAATAATATATTTAACAAAATAACTGTAAAACAACCCTTTAAAATGACTGTTAAGCTTAAAATGAAATCATAGCAAATAAAACATTTTAGTGTTAAAAGAAGAAGACAAATATTTCCAACCATGTGTTGCATGTCGACTATGCTATTAGTAATTGTGGGATTATAATGCAAAACGTACTATTTACAAAAATCGAACATTTCAGTTGAGCCAAAAAACTGTACCGAATAACACAAGCATAATATTATGATTGAATCAATCAAAAATCATACAATAAATTATTTTTAAATCATGACCTCCTTAATAAACTTGGCAGACGGTATTTTTTTTCCAAAACGCACTATTTCCTGGAAATAATACATATTTTTACCTCGGTGAGGTGAAGGTTTTTTAATTTTTTGGATTTTCTCATCACCCCTACAAATATTGTCGTTGGATTGTAAAATGAAGCAATGCCCACGCTAGTTTTTCCATTTTGAAATGAAAATATTTTTTGTTCTGTCATTTGAAATGGAAAAACTATTCTTCTAATACACGGGTTCCCAACCTGGGGGTCGCCAACTTTTTTCGATATTGAAATGGAGGATTTCAAATTCCCCGGTGAGCTAAAAAAAAAAAAAAGAAGTATCGGGGACAATCCGGGGAAAAATTATAGCAAAACGAGGATTTAAAATTCCTCGGTGAGCTAAAAAAAAAAGGAGTTTCGGAGACAATCCGGGGGAAAAGTATAGCAAATCGAGGATTTCAAATTCCTCGGGGGGGGGGGGTCGCCTAGTCACATAGCTTTTATAAAAAGGGGTCGCCAACCGGAAAAGGTTGAGAACCTATGTTCTAATATATTCAATGCACTTTTGTAATAAAAAAAAATGACTTTTTTTCAGCCGCCTGTGTGGTCAATGATCAACGCCGTTGGCTTCGGTTACTGAGGTCACGGGTTCGAATCCCAGTACTGACAGTTTTTTAAATTGATTTTTGAATTTCTGTTTGAAGGCATGGATGTATGTGATGCCTTGAATTCCCCTCTCCCACCCATCCTATCCTATGAACGGGTCTTATCAAGAGCGATTAGCTAACCACTAGTCCTGTCCTAGCTCTATCTTTCTATTCCTACTCTTTTTAGAAAAAGAGAGGTTGAACATCTGACTAACAAACAGTTCTCGTAGAAACACTTCTGTTGAGATAAACTCCATTAGGAGACCACATTCTCCACATTGGGAGCGGACATGGTAAAAAAAATGTATTCACCAGGGGAAAGAATGCCAGTCTTTTCAATTTTTTTGATCTATTCTTCCAGATGTCCTATCTGCAGACATGTAACAATTGTTACGGACAAGAAGAATATTTTTTACTCAAATTGCATTGCTTACTATCAATTTTATTTAGTTAAGATACTTTTTATAAACTGATTTTTGTTTAGAGCAAAAAATAAATTTGAGAAGAATTTTAACATCATAGGCGTTTTAATATCCGTGTATGTATCCTCTTAAATGTTTAATAAATCTGCAATTGCTGAGCACATGTCATTTGGCCCTCTTCCTGATTCAGTTTCCTGTCAGGAATAAACAAAAATATTTTCCTTTCCTTCACTGTCTCCAGAGCAAATCACAATGTTTAAATATTGATGTCAAATTTGCCAACATGACAGCTCAACATAAATAGTGCGTTTTGCAAAAAAAATATGTTGCTCCTCATAAATTTCTATTGAAAATAGTGCACATTGTCATAACATGGAAATAGTACGTTTTGCAAGAAAAGTTACATGATTTCTCGTTGGAATTAGTATGTTTTGCACAAAAATACGTTTTTAAAGTTGAAAAACGACAGTGTTTTAGACATTTTATCGTAAAACTAATAATACGAGTCGATTCCTTAGGTTTGAATTACTCTATCTGCATACCTTACTCAATATCGCTCATTTTGGAAATAGTACGTTTTGCAATATATCCCCACAATTATGACAAAAAAGTCCAATCAGAATAGTTCATACTTAAGATGGATTGTTGTACGATTTTTTTATTAAATTTTGACCCAAATATTTTTATCTTTTCTGTCTTTTAATGTTTTTATTTTTCAGGCTGACCCTTAGTTGTATTTGAGAATATAGCAATAAAACTACATTTAACATATTATATGAATATTTTTGATGTCCTATAATATATATAATATGAATGTTTTGTGTTATGTCCAATACATGAAAGTTTCCAATTCGAGACTCAAGCCAGTGGCCCTGAAACTGAGTGGATTGGGTTGGCCCAATAGGGTTGGCCACTCGATTATAGGTCTGACAAAAATATGTATAGAATTAAGTTAACTGTTTGACATTCTATTTCAGCTTAAAATGCGGCTAGACCGGATGGAACAGCGCTCCGACACACAGATTCAAGGTCCTCCGCCCCTTGTGAGTAAAAAAAATATTTTTTTTTCAGTGCGCGAAAATTGAATTGGCTGTGTCTTAGTGACAATACTTTTGTACCCAATGCTGATAAAAGTTTCAAAAGATGAATTGAAATATTAAAATTTTAAACAATTATGAGGAATGTATGATGTGGACATCGGCCTACACTCCTTCGGCCTGCCACCACTGAGCCATTCATGTGCAGAACATTGACTACAAACAGTTATTCATAAATTTAAACACTTATTATATTGATAGTATGTTTCTAACAATCGTCCCGTTTGGCTGGAAATTTCGTAGTCTCGTTTATGTGGCACACTCGCCACTGTGGAACAATTAGTAAATATTGGTCACTCAACCTTTCTATTCAGAAGGTGTATGGATAAACCAGAGCTGTGGAGTTGGAGTCTTGAAAATGAGCGACTCGGATCCATTAAAAACAATATATTTAATGATGTGTATTCAAACCACAATAATCCATAGTGTTAACATTGCATGCATAGCTGACTAAAGATGATCTGATTGAATACATATACACCCAATCCTTTATTATGCTATATACATTAGTTCCAGAAACTGACGCATAAAAAAAATCGCATAATGAGTAAACCGAAGTAAAAAAAGGAAAGGTGCCGTCCAAAAAATTTGCGTGTAAAGAAATCGCGTAAAAAAAGGACTAGATGTAAATAAGTTAAAATGAAATGATTGAAAAATTTCTTCAGAGTCAAAGTCATGTTTTTAATTTAATGCTGGAGTCGGATCGTCTTATTTTTTACACAGCCTTGGGATAAACTAACAGCCAAGCAAAGGACTAAATAATCCTAATTGATCTCTTTGCACCATGTTTTTGATTGGATATGGTGGCCGGGAAGAGATAACCTGCCATTACTTGTGTATACATAAATTGAAATATTACTACTTCAGATTTAAAATCCTCAACTGAGAAACCAAGTAAGACAAAAGCTCTTGAGCATTTTCACTTGTATTTGACGTTTCCACATAGTGTCTAAAAACATTGGTTCAATTCTTAGATTTATTAGTGTCCATACAGTGATATAGCCCAGTCATTAACCTGCAACATCTTCACAGCAATTGACAGGCTTGAATTATATTTTATTCTGTCATGTTTTTATGTCTGAATAAACCTGTCCCATCCCTGATACTTTTCGTTTTCAGTTATTTATAAATATCTCATTAATTTTGACCGTTTGTTTCAAAATTGTCTCTTTTTAATGCACTTTTTTTAATTTGTCGATTATATCATGGATGATAGGTAACTATGTGATATAATGAGCTTATATTTATACAACTCAGTAAATATAATCACAATCAATATGTAACATAATATGGATGACATTAGCTCATCAGGCATTAAACATTTAAATAAAAAAACATTGAATGTAATAAATTATCTAAAGTCGTCGAATACCCAACTTTGACGAATTACAAATCTAATAAAAACAGTGAAATAGTCACAGATGATACAACATTTTAAAGTCTACCAACCCAATAAAAGAATATAGAAATATAAAAATTATAACGTTCGCCGCATTCCTAGGACACTTGCCTAAATGTATATTTAAATATTTTTTGTTTGAGATATCTTATCTGTGGCAGCCATCAAGTTAATTAATTTCAAATGATCTGGCAATAAATTTATAAACACTTTTTATCGAGCACATAAAATGAAAATTAACAAATTATTTTTATCACTTTTAAGGTGTTCACTGTCAATACTTGGTGGAATGGCATTATAATAAAAATAATAAAACATTTTTAGTACTTTTTTCACATAAAATTTATTAGATCAGGACCGGTTTCGCTCATGATGAGCATTGTCAACTGATAAGAAAAACAATAAAACGGTGATATTTATACAAAATTTAAGTGATAAAAACAAGGTATGACAAACATATATACTAATACCAATTGTTTGTCATACCTTGTTTTTATCACTTAAATTTTGTATAAATATCACTGTTTTATTGTTTTTCTTAGCAGTTGATAATGCTCATCATGAGCGAAACCGGTCCTGATCTAATAAATTTTATGTGGAAAAAGTACTAAAAATGTTTTATTATTTTTATTTAAATTATTTTTAATTTGATTGTGCAAAAGCTTCAAAAAAAACAAACACTCCTATGGTTTTGAAATGACTAATAAGTACTGTCCTGATCGTTGTGGTCGAGTGAGGTCGTTCAAGAACTTCCGTTCTACTTTATTTCATGGTCATGGAATTGAAACTCCCCAATTAAATTGATGTATGAATTTGCAACTAAAAGAGCATGTGATGTTAATCGATTTCCAGACATTAAAAACATGGAGTAGAGTAAGCAATTTTCTAACAGCTGATCCTTTCCTTACCTCTAGGTACAGACCTGGTGATGATACCGTAATCCAGCAATGCAAAATATATTCCAACCATGTTCAGTATCATGGACTATGTAACATTGAATGTTTTATTGTTCTTCTATCAAATCAAATTGATAAACCATATTCTATTTATGCCAGAATTACTGTTAAGTTACTTTTGAGTGTCTCTATGCTTTGCCCATCCTATAGAATGTTTTTTTGTAACAACCGTTGCGCTCGACGTCGGGACGATTCAAGAGTCTTTGTCTTTTTTAGTTTCCTTCCACAGTTTTCTTCATGCGATCTTATTTGTCACGTCGCCGGGTCTTAATTATATGTGCGTTGTATTTATTACAATATGTAACGAACCATAACCATAAATACAAAACACCAAAATAAAAATTCTTCATTTTCTTATAAATTCACCCTATAACAAACATTTCAACTAAATTATAGGTGCCCTACAAACAGTGTGTGACTACTCATCTACACTTTGGTATAATAAAAATTAATTTCCTTTACCTTGATTGTCACTCTTGCTTTTTGGTCACCATTGTGCGACACGCTGATGGCCCCTTTGCTTGCAGTGCTTTGTCCGTTCTCAGACTTATTTGTAACTGGCGGATACACCCATTTACCGCATCTCGGATCGAATATCTGTAAAGATAACGATATTATGAATTTGATAACCTAGAAGCACGTTTCGACAAAGTGAATATTATATTCTTTGTCAACGCAAACATAGCTATACTACATCAATTATATTACATTACTTTGAAATACAATGCTTGCAATAGTAAACCCTTAACAGAATGTGAAATACAATACAATTATTTACATTTACTTACTGGTACGTTCCACGCACGATCGAGATTAGGTTGGCCGGCATTTTGAGGAGAATTCTGTTGCTCGTAAACTTTATATTTCCTCATGCTACACTCATCATTGTTCTGTAAAGGCTTTGACCGCTTGCCACAATAATTCTTACGATTTTTATCAGCAGTAAAATCTTGGTTGTTATAGGGGGAAGTCATTTTGATAAAAAATAATCTGAAAATCAACTCTTGACAATTGATGGCAGTGAAAAACTTTACCTTTGATTCATTGTGGCTAATGAATTTAATTGTAAAAAAATTAAACTTTTTTTTTATGGCCATACTGAAAATAATCAACACTTTTCCTGCTTATTCTGGAAATATATATAATAAATTTCCTCCTCCAACCTCCTCCTACAATGATGTCCTCTACCAATGTGGCGAATATGGACTTCTAATTGAGCATTTAAACAGAACTTTTTTTATGACAATTGGTTGTAAGTTAGTGCAGTCTCGCTGCATATTTACGTACATTTTATTGCAACTTCTTAACTTTTTTGGGGAAAAAAAATAATAAATAATTTTGAATAATATATTTGAATTCGATATTGAAAAAAAATATCTCATGTAGTATCAACATTAGGTGTCGAATTTCATAAATGCTTAATGCCAGAGTGGGAACAGAGTCGAATTTCTTTCTGTAACTCAATATTTATTTTTTACCATATTGAGATTTTTCAGAATGAAAGAAAAATATTTTTTCATAATTTTTTAATAACTATATTACTTATATTGAAAATACGTTAACCCTTCTATTATTAAGGTCAAATACTTAATCATCTTTTATCTATCCCCATTCTCATATTTCTCATTGAATTGTTATTATTATTTTAGATTTGGATACTATACATATTTATTAGTGAATTTTGTCTGTCAATTTGGAAACAAATTTTTAACCGAATGACGTAGAGAACCACCTGTATATAGGTGAACGTAATAAAGATTTTGACCCAAATAGGGAGCGAGATCTTCTAGATAATTATTTGAAAGTAACTATGCGTTTTTGAATTCTGAAAATTTATTTCATATTCTTCCTAAGTTGACCCACAGTTTTATTTTTATTGTTTTGTCAACTAATAGTAAAAAATTAAACTTGTTAAAAAAGATCCTAATATAATTCAAAATAACTCACCACTCAAAAGGGTCAAGAAATCTGCAATTGTACTATTGAAATTTTTATTGTTTTTTCTTGAAGTACGATGGCATTAAATTAATAATTATTATATACACCTGATGCTTTTAATGAACAGATTTTTAAAAATTAGTTTTAGTAAATGTATTTTTTATACTTAATACATTTCAATTGAAAATGAACTAAACTTCTTATTTTATGGAATATAATTTTTTTATTTGCATAAATTGTACTATTTTTTTTATTTGCCTGGTGGTCTCGGGAACACATTCTCTGTGATATTAGAGAGGCCAGGCCGCTTATTATTATCAGGCTATTTTGATGCCTCTATTTTTTACTGCTGGTTTTTGTAACTTCTTTTTTATTTCATTTTTAAATCGCCATGGAATCAAATTGCAATAAATAAAAGATGTCATTTGTATTCCGCCAATAATGTTACTAAAAAAAGTTTTCAAATCCGCTAATGTTATCGCTCAGCACAATATATTTTTTCCTCTTACTAGTCCAAATAAATATTTAAAAAATTAAAAATATCTTATAACTTAGGTAATTCTTATTCCCGTATTTAATATTAAATACTGTCACTTGACGACACATCCGGTAGTCACCAAGAAATTTATTCTTCTTTCCAGCCATTTTCAACAATTTGAGAGGTTTTCCAGTATTTTAATGTTTTTACCTATTACCTATTTAACTGTCGTATGAAAATATTCATAATATGAAGCATTATTCTTATAGTGAATTGTTTCTCCATATTACCCATCCTGCAATATATTTTTGACAATACAAATTACTATTAATATTAAATAAAAAAATATTATATTATTATGTATAATTTTAACAAAGACTGTGCGAAGAGAACTCATTATTAATTGGTTTTGTTTGAATAAATTTATCCCTGTTCTGAAATCACCCTCATATCCATGCCTAAATGAGGTTGATTGATTGACATGCAATTAGTTTCTTGTCATAAATCCCTAGAATATTCTATATATAGAATCCATATTTCATAAGGACTACTTAAAGTATATAAATAATATAATTAATTTTGAGGCACGGTATTTTAGTCAAACTATATATATATCTTGTATACAAAATGTGAATCCAATTTCAGTTTGAGCATGGGAACATGGGAGTGAGCGTAATCATATTAGTTTTCATACTTTCAAGCTTCTCTTTTGTTTTTATACACGTACAAAAGTCTTGGGTGTCAAATGCAAATTCTAGTGTTGCGTTGGCAACATGATTTTTTAATAATAATATTGGCAATACCATTGTTTCATTCTCATTTCCTGTTAAGCTTACGTTTAACATTGCTAACCACACTTTTTCTGCTGTTGTAAGTTTTCATTTTTTAACTAAACAACAATGCTGTTGAATTGTAAAGCATTATGTGCTATAAGCTACTATGAGTATCAGTTGGGACACGACGCTGATGTGGCAACCGATAACATTAACAAGGCTTTCGGAAAACACCCGTTGAGGAGGCGATTTGTCCGACGATGGTACAAACAGTTCGAAGACGGGAACCTATTCTTGATGAAAAAACCACCAGGGTGGCCGAATGTTACGGCCATAAATGTGCTGGTCGCAATAACTAAAGAGGATGTGTCCAGACTGCAGAAGGATATATTTTATGATACTACCCGGGTTGTAAAGTGTAGACGCCGTACACGAAAGCCGTCGTGCGAGCTACTGAGCGTCGATCATCAAGATGTATGTATGCAGACTATTTTGTAATTTTTGATCTGATAAATCAGGGTGGCAGGTGAGCTTGTCGATACTCTTATTGTGCTCAAATGGTAACAGGTGAAAAATCTTATTTTAAATCCACTATTCCGTCGAGGGTTTTAATCTCCGGTTTGAAAATAATGTTATTTTTAACGATTTATGTATTTGTATATAAAAACATTAATGTTTCTGATGCTTTCATATACTAGTGTTTTATCAAATTGTGAAAATGGTGTGTATATATCTATATAATCTAAGTATGAATTACTGTGAAAAATGTGAATGCTGTTGAAATCTAAAAATGGTTTGGCATGAATAATAATTTTACCTTAATTATTGACCAAGGGAACCCAGTTCTGTTTGTTTTTAAAATTTTATACACTGCCAATTTGGAGAAATATAATAGAATACAAATAGTAGTTACTGTATACCCCGTCTGGATCAGTTGAAATATGGACACATCAAGTACACTCAAGATTTTTAATAGAAACCCATAAATCATAGAGTATCAAATAAAGGAAGAGCGTTGGTCACTCAATTACGAGATTTGTATTACCACTTTTTAAACAACTTTTTTCCATGACTTTCAGCTGGATATGCGGCCAACTGTCTGTATGAATCGGCGTCCTAGGGGGCAGGTGAAGAATATCGATCCGCCGCCACTAGTAAGGAAAAAAAACATTTATCTTTTTTTTTATTATATATTTACATCTTTATATTTCTACAATCGAGGATTTAATTTTTAGTCTAGGGCTGTGCAGTGAAGGGTTTTAATCCCTGAATGAAGGCTTTCAGTTGTTTTATTGATTTGTATCCAATTTGCATTTATGTCTGTGATAATTTTATTTCTTCCCACAGTTTTTATTGGATAAGACAATCTAGGACTTTTGTGTTAACAAAACATGCTGCTTGTGGACTATTCAAATAATATTTTTTCGGACAAATTTACAAATTGATTTATGGATTTCTCTTCGAAGGCACCATTCATGTTCTAGCTCTATCCTTCTATCCCTACTTTATTTGAAAAAGAGGGGTTGAAAAACTGAGTAACGGACAATTTTTGTAGAAAAAAATCTAACGATATGAATCAAATCAAGGAAATGTTCCTGGATTGCGCACAATTGTGATAGACTTTTTCTAAGTAGGCATTCGGAGGGACCAAAACGGAGAAGTCTATTATGATGACCATATGTTCCATTTAGAGAAATGGATGGTCGAAAAAATAAAATCTTATTAAATAATATTGTGAACAAACTAGTGTACAGGTTTGTAATTATTGGTGATACCTATTTCAGATGGACATGCGGCCAGGGCGCACGAGTCGTCGTGCCGAAACGCAGACTCAAAGCCAGAGTCAAAATCGTCAACCTCCCACGGTACCAATTCCGTCTGTCAATTATTTACCAATAAGCTATTTCTCACACTTAAATGATCTTCACCCTCAATTTAAATCTGGCACACAGTCACTATTAAAAAAATCTGTAGTCAGGAATAAGTAAACAGATTTTTATACTATTCCGCGAGAGCTGTTTACCAAAGCGATGATAAATTATTGAATGTTAATACTATGTATTATATAAGGTAGAAAAATAATATAGTTTTTTTTTGTAATTGGTACTGAGATGGCGGCAAAGGTAATTTTTTTTTATATTGAAATTAAAATTACCACGGGTGATGAGATGGTAATTTTTTTCACATAATGTTATCGATTGTTACTTTTTGTTTTTGTGTAGGTTGAAATCACGGCTTGTATTTAATTTCACAGAATTTCCCGATTGCACTGCTCAACTTACTAAAGAAATGTCTCTATAATATTTTTTTAATGCATAAAACATTACAAGTATAATGGTAATTTCAAACTTATTTTAAATGATTTTTGCTTTTTTTATTTCTTTCAATCTTATGTCACCGTTGTGTATCTGGCTTTTTCTATTGCATCATGTTCATTTCAACTTTGTATTACATGCATACATCCCAGCGGGGCTATTCTTGAATTTATTAGAATCTACACTATTTAAGGGGGGGGTTTCTAAAACTCAACATGATTTTTACTGTGGTATAACATAAATGTAATAATTACTGCTATTTCACTGTTGTTATAGTTGATTTGTCAAATCCTTCACAGTTGTTATTATAGAGTAATATACTTTTATTGTTATAGTCAATATTATTATCTCATATATATATATTTATTTCATTACAATCACCCTAATACGTATAGCAAGTAGACAAAATTAATCGGACAAAAAAAACTTGAAAGAGCTAAGGAGAACTTAAAACATTTTTTTTTAAATTGTTGGTGTTTGACAGATTGATTATAACAACATTTTTTACACAGCCACAATTATTACATTTATGAAATACCAGTCATAAAAACCAAATACAAAAATCATGTTGAATATTGAAAATAGCCCCGCAGGTGTCACCAGTATTGTATTCTATGTCATTTTTTTTTATCTTTCTGTTGCTTTTTTTTATTTCTTAAAATTTAATGTTTGTGTCATAATGATGTGTTTGGTTATTTCTATTTCACCATGTTCGTTTCAAATTTGTATTACATCCATATCCCATGTATCACTATTATTGTATATAATTTGCAGCATAGATAACTATAAAAAAAACTATTTTTGTCAGTTTTTATGCACTCTTATGGAGAGTGAGTTGATCTCAACTCACAAAAACTTTCCACCACACAATGTCATTTCCTCAAGCACACTTTTGAGCATAGTCCTTGGATAATTGTTCGTTAGACACACTACAATGAAGAATATCATTAAAAAAATTTAAACAACCTGGGTTTCGCCTTTTGATATCTTCAGTCATTCAAGTGTCAATTGGAATAATTTTTCATTTTATTTCACAAGACCAGTAATTATCTGTCTCGTTCAGGAACTATGCTGTAAACATTAGACATGTTTTATATATTTTTCCCGTTGATTAGGTTTGGTCATGTTAAGCCGATTCAGCTCAAAGACTTCCTCTTACGTTTATTGAAATTTAATCCTGTGCTTTAATTATTGTTTAATAATTAATTATTATTGAATAATTTTGGCCACAGTACAGACCGAGGGTCGGCAACCTTTTGTTGTAAAAGTGCTTAATATTTTACGTGGGGATTAGTGCGGGCCGCACTTGGGTCATATGTCATTAAATGTCATTTATCTTTTTTTTTTTTAATTTGTAATGGATCATGTCAACTGTTATATTCAATATATTTAAAACAAACTAATTTATTAAAAAAATATATTTTACCTAAAGGGTTAATGAATGCTACACCGATTCATTTATAACATTTTTTTTTATCTTCAAAATATGATTGAAAATAGAATATTATTTTGTATAAGTAATTTCGTTTAAAAACATAAAACAAAATGCATAGTATTTATTCTGCAATTTATATTATTCATCTGAAAATGCTTCCAAACCTACTTCTGAAACCAACCCTGAACATTCCAGATCCCGACCCTAAAGTTGTGTTATAAATACTATATTATTTGTTTTATTATAAATATATAGTCTTTCTACTAGAATTGACAGTGGCTACTATTAACACATTATGCATGGGAAAGGTGTCAACCCATTGCATGTGCTAAAATTGTGATCTTTACAAAGTTCTTATTATAGATTATTATCTTTTCGGTGGCTAGAGGTATTCTTTGCGATTGTGTAATCGGGTGGTTATTGTCTTGATAAGGTATCATTACGCATTATTTTTTAAAAAATATTTCCCTTTAACTTTCTTACTAGTATCAACTTGAGTTATTGACAGCAAGAAACGTTCGTTTACAAAGGTACTACAAGACGGTCAGAAATAGCGTTGAAGCATTAAAAAATGCAAGATTAATAACTAGTAGAAAATGTCTATAAATATTTCAATTTTGTGTTAAAATATGGTTAGTCAGAGAGTTTGAATCATTGAATATTATGCCACTATTAATTGTATACCAGTAATTCAATTTCTAATATAAGTTGGTGGAGATGAACAGTTAGTATTGTTGTAAAAAAAATCAAAAAATATAAATATCTTAAAAAATATAGTGACTTCTGTAACCTACATGTTTTTAAGATGTTAAAGTAAATTATTGCACGCTTTATGCTGACAATAGAAGCACGATGATCACCTGTGCATAATGTGTTAATATAGTTTGTTAAATTTATTTTTAGTTTTTTGATTTCATTTCACCCATTATTTTGGTTAAGAATTATTTTTTGTAATTTTCTTACCATTATTTCTTTATTTGTTTGCATTATAGTGAGAGGCTCTATAAAATAAATGATGGTTTTCTCTTACAGAGTTTCATTTTCTAGTATTTATTTTGGATGACTACTATATGTCTAGGGTATTGATCGTGAGTTCTTCGTATCTCATGGCTGTGCTTAAAACTTTTGATGTGTACTTATGAGACTTTTGACATTATTCTCAATGGAATATTAATTCTTAGAAATATAAAGGAATCTTCAAATGATATAGAACAGATGGCAAAATGTGGAGAATGTCGTCATCCCATTCACAAGTTTTGAAAGTTATTTTTACACGTCCAATTGTTTGAGCATATTTGTAATATTTTTGTCCATTCATAAAAAGTGTTATAAATAACACTCCAAAATTATTAGAACACAACTAGAAACATGGCGGAGGCATAGAAGAAGCGCAGTCCATTTGGACAATTAAAAATAGTCTATTTTCAAGCTGTCCTTGGTTCAACAATTTTCTTCTAGCATTTTTTTTGCTAATCCATTACGTTCAACAGGCATGTACAACCTGACTCCATATTCCACTTATTTTACCTGTTATAAATTAGCTCTTTCAATAGAACTAAGGATCAATATATTGAGAGTTTCTTCCTTGGATAATATATATTTGGACTCGTTTAATTTATTTAAATTACGGTAGGAATTAAAATTACAGATATATGAAGACGACACAACACTTCTCCATAAATTTGTCAACACTGAATTCTTGTAGTTATGCTGATACTATATAAGTCAATTTTAGTAACGCTGAACTTATTTGGAAACAATAATAACCAAAATAAAAGATCACCACAAACATGCGCAGTGTACGCAACACTACAAAGAACACGTCAACGCAACCGGTTGCGTTGTAGGCACAGAATGAGTTAAAAGGTTTGCAATATTATTTTTAAAATGACATGTTAGATTTTGAAGCAATATTTAAGCATAGTCATTTCAAATATTCACTCATAGAAATATCTATAAGTAACTTGTTGCTATCAATTTGGTTAAAGGTATCAAACCCTTATCAATTTCATATGGTAAACTAACGATTTCACCTGATATTTTCAATGTTTCGATGGTTTCATTGACTAGCACATCCAGGCCATGCTGCTTTCCAGCATGTATTTAAAATATGTAGACATAATTCAGCGACAGGAGACGTAACATTATTTAAGCCTCTGAGAGGTGAAGTGAGCTTAATGATATTTTAGTAAAAAATGAGTAAGATGCCTCATAGTATCTATGTGTTGTAAGTTAGTATTGTAAAAGTAAAATGAGGTCAGTAAATACACTGCAATAGTGTTATTTCCCTACAATAAAGATATGCAATCCAGCAAAACATCAAGTAAAGACATGATAGTACTTAAAAGTCCAACAGAAAGGTTTTACCATTTTACTGCTTGGCTCACTTCACTTCTCGAGGGCTCATTTATACATATAGTCACAAAAATGTATTTATATTATATTTTGCTTTTAAAAAAATCTGCTACACTTTGAATTCGTATAAAAAGGGGTTCGAGTGTATATTGTACTAATTCCACAATTTTTTTGTAATGATATGGACCTTTTACGCTCATCTTTAAGCGACCCTCTTTAATACAAAATACAGGACACTGTTGATCATGTATAAAATTGTGAAATCAGTACAAAAAATGTATTTTTATAAATATAAGTCATCAGAGTAAATAAACACCTTAAAACTGACATCTGTGTATATGGCATTTCATAAAAAGACTAATATTGGAATTGTGCCCACCAAAAAGTTGTTTGCAAAGGAAACTTTCAATTAAATTATTATTTGTTTGGGTGTCTTTCATAATTAAAATATAATCATTATTATCATTTTCATTTATCTAAATAATTATGGCTTTATAATTGCGTATACAATATTTTATTCACTGTATAAAATATTGGGTTATGAATTGGGAATTTGGACATGTCATAGGCTGAGTCCTCCTCGTCCTCCAGCGATATCAGCGTCGGTCAGCCATGTCCCGTCATAGGAAGGCCTTGGACAAACGGACCTGATGATTCTTTTGACCAAAATGAGTCTGGGGCATGGTGGCTAGAAAGTAAGTTAATAATTATATTGTTATATGGACAGTAGTGACTTCTAGTGGCATAAAATGTATCAAAAGAAATCATTTCTTTCTGTTTTCTTTTTATCCTTTTTCATGTATAATTATAATAAATGTACAATCATATGTTGGTATACCAGACTTCGCATATGTGGGTCAAAATTTTCGATCAATCGTGAGAGTTGATAAAATTAACATGTCAAGGTTACATATCGTTAAATTGAAGAGTTGCTTCTTGAAACCATAATCCTCATGATGAGCACGCGACTTTATCTGTAGCAGCTTTCTCTCGTGCCGGTTAATGATTTGATCTTTACTCCACATAATAATAATAATAAATTATTCATGGAAAATTCACTACTCTTGAATACAATCTTGTGCTGAATACTTTTTTATTTAAATACATTTAGAAAACCTATTTATTTATATAACGGACTTCAGGCTTTACAAACCCCCTGCATTTGTTCATTGTAGCAACATTTTCCAGTACTCTTAAAAACTTATTTACCTTATTATAATGCAGTTCTTTCGAGATATATATTATTAAAATAATTTCATTTTTCAGTTCAAACTGCTGTTTTGTAAATTTTTCAATTCCGCAAATAATGACATTCAGTTTTTAAAATGTAACTGAAATTACCTAAAGACAATTCGAATGAAAGAATGCATTTATTTTTAGTAATGAGATAAAGCTTAATTTACACATTATTTTACAGATCAGGGGACTATGTATGGTGCAAAGCGCACTCCCGAGTTATCAACTATGCCCCCAAATCCATACCTTACAAGGTAAGAAAAAAAACAGCTTGACATTTATTTTTATTTTTATGGTTTCTCAATATGACTGGTTCAACTGTGGAATCAATTATTAGGGATGCTACCATACATTACAGCAGTGGTTCTTAATCTGGGACACAATAAAGCATTTCCGGGGGTGCAGGAGAATTTTTTATTTTGACATTTAATATATTCATATGCACTAAAAAACAACGTAGTCATTAAAAATTGGGATTTTTTTTGTATTTATATGTAAATCTATGAATGTATTTTTCAATACAAAAAATATTTGGCAACAAATGTAATTTTTGAAAAAAAAAACTCATGACACATTAGAAATTGGCATAAAACCCCACGGTATTTTTCGCAGATATTTAGGCAAATCTCTTTTGTAAAGGGTTACCAAACAGTAAAAAAATAATTCTACTCATTTTAAAACATTTTATAATTTTTATTCAAAACATGATTGAAGCCATTAAAATTAATAATCACGAAGTAACCGGAAAACGAATAATAACAGTGAAAAACTGTTTAAAAAATAATGAATTGAATTTAATGAGGGAAAATTAAATATTTATTTTTTAGATTGCTTCAAAAAGCGAGCTCTGATCATCCAACTGAAGGTAAGCATCTAATTGTTTATTTTTTAAAATTTACGAATAAGTTATCATAGTAAAGAATTTTTTTATTATGATTTTATTGTATTGTGATCCGTATTGTGATTTCGGGCAGTTAGGATTATGAAATGTTCTGCCCTTTATATATTAGAGATATCAATAAGTATTGCAATGTTATTTCTTTAGTATTTTTCTCCAATCTAGAAGCAAGCTTTTAATCTTGTCTTATTACTTTCGTAAAGTTGATCTCAGATAAATAGATAATTATAATAATTAAGTAGTGGGGCTGTGGTCAAGTGGTCAACGTTGTTGGCTTCAGTTACGTTGCTCGCAGGCTCTAATCCCTGTACAGTCATTTTTATATCAGAAATCCATCAATCGGTTTTTCGATTTAACGATTGGTGGATTTCTGTTTGAATACATGGATACCTGTAATGTTTGAAAATCGCCTCCCACTCATCCAAACCTATAATCAAGCACAGCAAGAGTGATTGGCTAACTATTATTTTTGTCATATATAGATATCCTTCTATTCCACTCTCTTCGAAAAAAAGATGTAATTAATTTTTAAATAAATCAAAAAATTGTGTCGGCTATAGATATTTCGTGTATGAATATCGAATTCTTCTTGTGATACACTTTTGTAAATTGTCGGTATAAATTGAAAAAATTATATTTGATAATTTTTTCTCTTCAGGTGACTCGCCAAAAGCTGGCAATCCAACCTCTAAAACCATATTTTCTTACAACAAGAAGAAAAAAGATACCAAAAATGAACCGCTCAAAAAAAACAGTACCAACCATATCACTTCCAAGAGTGAAATGGGTACTACATCGATAAAGTCAAAAATCCAAACTGCAGCGACTACACCTCCACAACATATTTGGGATAACGCCATCAGAGATGCTGGTGCATCAAAGAGTTATTGCAAATCCAGGATTCGGAAAAGGACTGAATCTAAACTGAGTAATGCAACTAGTCTTCTTAGCACCGTGTCCAAATCATCTACGGATGACCTGTCGGTCGATCGAGCTGATAAAAAATCAGTCACCTCTGACTTTTGTTCAGATCTCAGTGTGTACAAGTATGACGCTCAGGTTGACGATTACAGTATTATGGGAATGAGCAATCTTGATGATAATTCCAGCACAAAATCAAAAATGTACGGACTGGATGGTATAAAACCATACAAATCGACAAAAGCGTTGAATGCAGCAAAGTCATCTACTGGCAAAGGAAACGATTCATTTACACTTGGGGAGGATATAGGGCCAAATGAAGTTTTTGAATCGACTCAGAAAAAAGTGTCATCACCTTTCTCCCACACATCCACTCTGAGCGATAGCTTGCAAAAAGACCTAGCCCCCAAAGCCAGGTACGTTGATGTACCTAAATTGTGCACAGTCGGAGGCAAAAATAAATTACCTAAAGAAAAACCAACTGAAATGAGCAAATGTTCAAACATTCAAGGGGCTAAAAAGTACACTCACAGACATTTTGGCTTAGTAGTCCAAAATGAGCCTAAGCGCTTAGAGCCTGATATCTTTGATTTTCAACCCAAAGAAGACGTGCCGAAAAAACAATATCGCCATATAAAAAAAAATACTGACACTAAAATGGATAAAACTGTCTGTGAATGCTGCAGTCCAGAAACAAGAATGCATGACTCTGATGAGCCCGATGAAGAAGATGCCGACATGGTGTCGATTGGTGAATATGACGACTATCAAGATGATGTGTCTGACGATTCATACGCCAAGATTGCAGAGAGTTATAAACTGGAAACTCAGCGTAGTTCTGAAAAGAATGACAACAATAACATTAAATATCTTGAGCTTTCTCCTAAACATGATCAATCCATCAAACAAAAACCATTTGACAATGTGGATCGGCCCATAACAGAACTTGAGAACTTTAAGGCGAGATCAGTCAGCATAAGAAATATTGAAACCAGCTGCAGAGATTTTTCATATGGTGAATCTAGTCTGATTGGATCGCGATTTCAATCAGAGTCAGTGAAACCCTTTGACATTGACTGCAGCAGTATTTCTCCTATTTATGCTCTATATACTCCAGAGCGTTGCACTGATGCAGAAAAAAGCCCATCCAGCAATGTCTTGTCAAATACACCCATGAGTAAAGAATCATCAGTAAGTTATCTTTGTCAAAATATACTTGAGTTACATAATAGGGGGGAAACAATTCCTAGAGGAAACATGTTACAAGTCAATTTCAACAACAAAATTTCACATAAATTTTTTGGTGATATAGAAAAGTTAATTTTCCATTCTAAAAAAAATATTGCTCTGAACAGTGATTATATCTTTTATACCCTCACGCTGGATAATTTCAGACTTAATGGGTATTTTGATTATTGATAGATTGTATGATATAATTGAAATTTGTTGATGATTGTAATTTTTAAATTGTTTGTCTTTTTATTTTTAGAATGATCTACAAGTAAAGTCGCAGGAACCTAAACTGAAAAGAAGCATCGTTCAAGAAAAATGTGCGCCTAGAAAACGCGCCCAGAGCACCAATTCAACAATAGTGACCCGTTCCAGGACCGATTCCACTTCAAAGTACTCTTGGGCCAGTGATCCGAAAAAATCTGCTTCTGTGGCAACTAAGCCTCTCCCACCGTTGATCATTCCCGGTTCATATTCTACTGAAGGTAACGACAATCTGCCAAGTACGTCATCGGAATGGCATAATAAAATTGGAAACATTATGGACAGCGAGAAACCCAATTTAGAGGTAAGTAATATTTTAAATAGAAACAATAACCCGCTCAATACTATGATTGTATTTATCAATTTTACCAGATGTTTCGACTGTTTTAGCAATGAAATGGTTCATTTTATAGTATTAATTAGTATTGAAAATATTTTTAATTTTTGAAATTTTGTTTTGTCCTGCTCAACTTGGAATGTATTCTGAAATACAACTGAGGTGTCCAGTTTCAAACATGATCAAGTCATGTTTTTACCGATGGATACTTTTTTTATTAAGTCCGGTAGGGAACTTAATACATACTTTTCAAAATTTGTTACTGTTTCAAAATCGTACACAAGTGTATGAAAATTAACTTTAACTCATGATTTTACTATCAAAAGTGGCCAAGTTAAAGGCATCTTGTAATATATCGGAAGTTTTGGGTTTTTCGTAATTATTAATTAAAGTTAAATCGCATTAAAAGCAGTCGAATAAACCTTTGACTCTCCTGAAAAATAAAATAGTAATAAACTGACGTGGCTGTGTTTGTTACTGGATGCGTCAACTATATACTGTTGAAATTTTGATTATACAAGTACATATAATGTCAAGACATTATTTTTTGAAATGTTTTTAGGTTCCCAAATGGCGGATTGTTGAATGTACAGATGGAGCTTATTGTTCTGAACCCGAGGAAAACGTGGAGGACTACATGTATGCTAAACGGCATTTAAAAATGGAGTTGGAAGAGAAACGTATAAAAAGGTAAATTTAAATCAGCGGATGAAAAATATCCGGATTAAGAGGTGGATATAAACAAAACGTAAATAAGTTATTACTTTCTAAGAATATACTGCTGGGCTTAACTTTTTCTACAGGACTTCAAAAATCTCAAGTTAATAGTTTGATTGAATAAATAATCATTTTCCTGCCTTTTCTATAAATGTGTATTTTTTCATTCTTATCGTTTAATGCTTAACACATTTTATTATTTGACTTATCGGTTTTATTGGTGTATATTTCAGGTGGGATATACAGCGCTTGAAAGAACAAAACCTGCTTAAGAAACTGAAAGACAGGCAAGAGAAAATAAACTCTGGAGGCAACAAAGTCACCTGGTCATACAAGACCGAAAAAAAGAATCCTCGCCAAACGTCATGGCCTTCTCATGAAGATGTACTGTACATAGAGATCACGGATACCTTGCCAACTGAAGAATTTGTAGAAGTTGCTCCAGAACTTGTCACCCGGTATTTGCCATCATTTAAATACATTCATCTTCTCATATCACTTCTGTGGCTGGTGTTAAACTTGTTGAAATTCAAATATTTCATTTGAAGTCTTCATATACATATGCTCCTCAGGATTGATTAATAAAATAACAAAGTTGTAAAAAATATTAATTAGTCAGCCTCATAGCCAATTCGTAATGTCTTAGGTCAGTGGTGGGGAACCCTTTCATACTGAAATGCCAAATTAAATTAGCTATAACTTCCTAAGGCCACATTCCAAGATGTTATATCAGATGCACTTAAAAGTATTCTTGATTTTGTACTGTACTGGTCTGGCTACCAAAAAATTTTTTTGATTACTTACTGAGCATTACTCTATTTCCCGACTTAATATTGTTCATACGATGTACTAGCAATAGCCAGTGCAGCCTACCAATTTTGCCTTCTTCAACAATGATGACATCCATGGTTCATCCATAAGTTCAGCGGAGGGCTGCAAGTCCTCCCTATTCTTCTATTCCTAACCATACTCATTCTTGAACAAATTATTTTGTAATATTTCATAAGAGTGAAAAGAAATCATAAATTGTTTGTTTTTTGCAGTGAATCTTCTCTACCGCGTCTGCGCAGCGGTGCCAAAAAACGCAAGCGTCGCACTATTTCAAAAAAGAAGGGAAAAGCCACTGGTGGCAGTAAGGTGTCGAAGAATGAAATAGCTCACAAAGTTATTCAAAACAACGCTACCGAGGAACGGGAAGAGAATGAAGAAGACTGAAAAGCATTTAAGGTTGATAAATACAGAAATTTACATTTCTTTTTTTAATAATGTTTATTTTGTTCAAACTCTAGAAGTATTTTTTTACACTAATTAGTCTGTTATTTATTTAAGACCTGTCGCATAATATTAATGTACCAAATTTTTTTTGCTGTTATTTAAACCAGTGCTTCTCAACTGGAAGGTTCAAAAGCAATGTCCGAGGCTACATTCTAAGCAGGGCTGTGGAGTCTTTAAAAAGTAAAACAACTTCGAGTCTGACCTTAAATTAAACACAACTCCGATTGCCGACTCTGGCTCTGAATTTGGCTTAAAAAAATAGTGAAAGAAATCTTTCAGTCATTTTCCTTTCTTCTAATAAATACAGTCACTATTTCACCAATCAACACAATGAATAGGCTTATTTTCAGATACATTATTTGGCCTACTGATACTGAATGTACTTACCGATCACAACTTCGTGAACGGGAGTGTGAATTACTCATATGAGTATTTTATCTCATTATCTCTATAAAGAATTTAGAAATTATTTTCATTAAAAAACTATTTGTTTTTAATGGGTTCAGACCTCTAATGTCTTTTAAGGCTTAGTAGCTTGCAGTGGTCCCACTTTTGACCCTAAAGATTTGTACACACAAAAAATTAAAAAAGTATTCAAAGTCGTTAGTTTTTTTTGGAATTCACAGCCCTGATTACAAGCATGTTTTTTAAAACACAACCGCGAGTAGTTAATTGAAGCGAACGTAACGTCTAATATTGGTGAATTAATCAAAATATCAGCTGTAAAGTTGTATTATTGCTAAAAGTGCTTTCGGTATTGCGGTTATTTTTAAAAATTGATTGCGATATTTAGGATATGTTTTTTGAACGTCAAATTTTTTACCTCTCGAACGGCCATTAATCAGGTGACATATAATCGTAATTTTCAATTTGAGTAGGTCGCACATTTTTCTAAAAAATCTAAAAAATTTAAACAAAACCAAATCAATTATTAAATATAGTGGACCTTGAAATTATTTCTGATCACCAACAAGCCTTCCAAAAACTTTTCTATACTTTAAGGTCCAATGCCGGCATCAGGTATATATATATATATGTGAGAGCGTTTGATAAACAAAACACATTGAGAATCATTGTTTTAAGTATCAATAATTTTTCAAAAAATATATATTTTTTATATTGTTCTTGAGTCGTAGATTTCAAAGCTTTTATGTGAAAATGTCATAATAAATATTTATTTTTGTTTTTGCGCCTCTGTCGCCATTTTTCTCGTTCGTTAAATATACATAAACATGAATTATTAAAAAAATCAAATTATTTGGAAAATTAAGTATTATATTCGTATTTTCTTAGGAATTGTTGGAAGAACTGTTCATTTATTATTATCTTATAGTTTTGTAAGTAAAGGTCATCTTAAATTGTGTCATTTTTATATTATTAGGTATATAACATATAAGTGGGATTAAAATCTTGCAATTTATAAATCTGTCATCGCCACCTAGGGAGAACTCTCAAAACTAATTTTAAAAGTATGCTATAAGTAATATATTTATACAATTTAAACTTTGGGGTACTTAAAATTTCTTCTACACTTTATAATATTAAAGTTTCATATCATACTGGCAATTCATGCATTATGAATAAGTAAATAGCAAACAGTTATCAATATATATGTTAGACTTTAATACACACTGCTTTTTATTATTGTATTTGTCACAAAGATTTTTTTTTTATACAATCACATTAGTTGTCGAAATTCACCTGTTTTAGTTATAGTTATCAATTTAAAAAATATGTGTTGAATAAAGCATAATTATGTAGAGTAGTTACCAATTTCAAATAGACTCAGTATTTTCTTATTTTTTACCATAACTCACTTATATTTCGAAAGATAAATTTGTTATCACAGTGCGAAATGGGAATACCTATAAACTAAAATTCCCTTGTAAAATTGAACTACTACAAACAACTATCATTGAGCGTTTTTATTGTATTTATTAAATGTGCTATTGAATGTCATTTTATGTCTACGTTCTACGTATAGAGTAAATGATAAATAATAACTATTCGTAGTGTTCACTTTTATTGTATTGTCATTTGTTATGTCAAATATTGTTATTGTTTTGCAGACCGTATCAATAATAACAATAAATGATGTAACTGATTAATTATTGTACTTATTGGAGTAAATTTATATGATAATCATCGACAGAAATCCAATTTTAAATGTTCAGTCAGTTTTTAAGTAGTATTCCATTTCAAAACAGCTGTTTCTTTCTGATCGGGCATATTATATGTATATAAATACTAGCTGCTTCTTTTGTATAGGCAGCCTCCTTGTCTAGACGATGAATTAAAAGAGATACATGCTACAGTACTCATTTTTTGGCGACAAACACATTCTAGCAATGTATTATATTATTAAGTGATTATCATTGCGCCTTAGAAGGTTGCTACTAATGTTAATGTGGTTCAAAGACCCACTAGTATTTAGGACGATACCAAAAAGGCCGACTGCAAATTTTGGTGTTTGAAGTATGTGTTTGACAGTTACACTGCATTTTTATATAATTTGTTCTCATTGGAGTAAATATTCTACTTATTTTTTATGATTAGATAGCGAATCTCATAAATGAAAAAAAGTGTAAAAATTCAGTTAAATTGTTTACAATTAATTTTGTTACAAAAGCTTACGTAATCTGCGCATATTTTTTGGATGAACGGTCCAAACATAAAATAATTAAGTTTTTTCATTATAGTTGGTTGTATTAGAGGTATATATAAAAAAAATATACTACCACCTTTGTAACATACAAAATGTCTATTATGGGTAATTTCCCTGAAATGTTGATAATTAATGTTGTGTAATGCTATTATATAATAAGTTACCTGCTGATTGCTAAGATTTTCGGCAATTCTCATTTAAATGAAACAAAATCAAATTATACAGAAAAGTTGAACAAAAATGAATATGTATTATGTATTCAAAAGATGCAGGATCATTTTTGTGATATTTTTTTAGCACTATGAAAATTCTGAATCTGGGCACTGTCTTTTTATACTTTTAAAAAATCATTCTGATAAATTCGTTATGACAAAGTTTATTCTGTAAGTACTTTAAGTTACATATTTTATTCACCAATACGAGTCGATAATTTTTTAACATATTAAATTCCGAAATCTTGTTTAAACCTTTTTTATTCGAGCAAGAATGCCTTAGTTTACTTTTGAAAAATAGTTAATTTATGCTGATAAGTTATCAATTGAATATAACTAATAAAATATGTTACCGAAAACTAAGTGAACAAAAATCAATTATCATATTAATATTCAACTGATGAAACTTTTTGGCAGTTACAAAAACACAACACTTTTTTGTTATTTTTTGGACAGTTTAAAAAAATATTCTTTGCCTATTTTTAAAAACGTGAATCAACAACCACAGAAGACATATATTCAATTCCTTTATGAAATGCTTTTAATATCCATACATAATAAAATAATAGAATTTGTTATTGCTTTTTTAAAATTATTAATTCAATTTGTTGTGAATAGAAATAAAATATTTGAAATCCATAATGTTTTATGAAATTTAATCGATAGTTCAAATGGTATTGAATTTCTTTTTAGGCAATATGACATTGTATATTTTTGGTTTGTTTTATATTAGTGTGAAAGAAAAATGAGTTTTTGATCTTTTGTATATCATTCTAGTGTTGTAAATACTTGAATTTTAAATTTGAAGAAAAATGAATATACCATACAATTTATAAGATATGTCTCAATTTGCAAGGTTATTGTGAAATAGTAATTTTTTTTTTTAACCGTTTTGGCTTTTTTCCACATAATTTTAAATAGTACCTAAATCATCTGTATCGTCAAAGCCAAAATAATTATTTATCTAGAACAATCACTCAAACATTCCTTAAATAATATAAATTCTAATTTCCCTACTAGAGATTTTATCAATGCAACTGATTGTTATTACATATATTGTACTTATTATTGATGTCAAGGTACAATGAATTTCTGTGGATTATTAAATGTAAATAGAAGGGTAATACTATTTATGTCTGCATAATATTTTACGCTTTTGTGAATGGAGAGAAATGTTGAATATTGATCCAAGTATTATTTTAATAAATGACAATGGGAAAATTTGAAGAGCATAATTTTTTCAGTCGGAGAATGCAGCTGTCTTCGAGTGTTGATTTACAGTTTACAGGGATTGGCTAAGCGCTATTATAGTTACTATATGAATTTTTCAATACAGTGCTGTGTGGGGGGCCAGTCATAGAAAGTTGTTGGTCTAGAGCTAGATGAAAAAATGAATAGAAGGAATTTTACCGTCCTACCATAAATGAGAAGGATGGATATAGTGAGTAAGGTGGATGATTTTGACACTAGGCATCTCAGTTATTGTTTTTCAAATGAAAGTTTTATGATGTAATCTATTGCATTTTAAATATTAAGATATCTTGTGATATTACATGTTTATTACCTAGAGTAGGGGTGCACTGAGTGCATAAAATATTTTTCTTTTCACTTAAAAAGAATAAAATACTTTCTCCAGACAAATTTAAGTGATTTATGAAATAACCTATTTGAATATGTACTGAAACCATGTGCTACATTGAATCAGAATTACTTAATGAAATCCAATCTGCTTTCACCGTTTTACATCAGTCTATTTGTATTATATTACTCATTTGAGCTCTATCATTTTAGTGAGAATATAACTTATATTATTGATGACCAAACGTTCATATAGAATCCCCATGCTCATTTTACTGATAATTTTCTGTCTTATATGATAGCATAAGTAAGTGTTCAATTTTATTGGAATAGATGGAGATCGGAAAAAATGGCCCTATTGAGTCTACATCAGTTAAGATTAATTTTCATAGATGACGATACTGATCGCAAATTAGACAGATAACTGTGTCAGAAATAGATGTCTCACTGTTGTTATTATCTATAAAAATAAATGTATTGAATATTATTTTTTTTCTTATGTCATTTAAATCTATGTCATCCTGTAGTCTGGAGATTTCTGTCTTGTTATATTTACCTTATGTATACAATGATGCAATGTGATGATGGTATATCGGAATACTTACATACCTTTATTAACTTGTTTTCCAAACTAAAGACAAAAAAAAATAGATTTATAAAATATTAATTACAACTAAATTAAAAACATTTCCACTGACTCCATTGCAAAATGAAATTGAGAGATTGTGCTGTATAATATTTTAATTTGACTACCTTGACTTGTTTTGTAAATGAAGTTTGATTAACAATCCACGACTTATTGAAAACAAGATAAGATGTCCAATATAAAATTCTTAATGATAAACTGTTGAAAATTTTGGATTTGAACAGTAAATTTCGAGCCCAATTATGTATAATTGAATAAATAAAATGTTAACTTATCACATGCAAATGCCAACAGAATTGATAATTTCTATCAATAACGCTGTGGATCGCGTGGTGGAATTTGCAAATGAAGTTATATTCACCCTCTCTAAAAGAAGAATTTATAATGGCCGATTTATATATAAAAAAAACATTTAAAAATAATATCCTTTCAACACAATATATTTACAATTAAAACATTGAATGACACTGCAGTTATCATATGAGCTCCTGAGAAGTGAAGTAAGTCATGCGGTATTTTCGAAAATAATGAGTTTGATGCGTTATAATATTCTTCCTATCTTAAAGTATAGTTACATTGACGTGACCTTAGTAAATTCACACTGCAATAGTGTTTTCTTTCAAAAATTTAAATAAACAATCCACAAAAACACAAAGTAAAAACGTTATTGTATCATGTTGCTTCTTGGCTCACTTCACTCCTCAAGGAATGATGTAATAAAATGGCTGCTATTATTATTACTAAAGAAAAGGAACACAATCTTGTTATTAATAAAAACACAATATTCCTTTGTACTTCATTCCACTTTATTAATTAAAGCAATTTGAAGGACAGATATATGAAGCATGTTTGCACAAGAATAAGTGCATCGTGGCCATAAAACTATCGATAGAATCAGATAAGTGATAATTTAACATTTTTTATAATTAAAAACAATTAATAAATTGTCTCGATTTCAAGTAATCCGATATTCTCTCTATATTATATGGCAAAAAAGGGCAGACAGATCAAGAATTGTGCACTGAGCTATCATACAAATAAGGTAACCAACTTTATAAATAAAAAATATCCCTTTGTATGAAAAAGTACTGTCACAATTTTTGATCTGGCAAAATATGTGCCAAAAGTGGTACCAACCCGCTCCAGTCCCATTGTATCATTGTATGTATGTACATTTAATGTATGAATTTTTGTCTAAAATGTCTGTCATTAAACTGATTATTTTTACTAACTGTGTGTTTTATTATCAGCAGTTTATCTATATTCTAACCAATTCATCGAAAACACAAATATATTTGAAAATATGATTACGCTTCTAAATTTTAAATGCTCCAATTTGAAAGGAAAAAATATTGAATAATTCTGTCCGAATCATAACTGACAACATATGCATTAAAAACTTTAGGTACAAAAGAAATATAATTTATTGACATGATATAAAAACAGTTATTTCCATAGTAATAATAATATTCAAAATTTATCTAATTTTTTAACACCAAAACATATGATAAAATTGAAAATTTAAAACGCATAACTATTCTTAACAAAATAAAACACTTTCTAAGTGATAAGTGGTAAGTATGACAAATTCCACATTATTTATTAAGACCAGGACCGTTTTCGCTCATCGTGAGAATTTACAACTTATAAAATATAAATTGATACAGAGTTATTTATACAACATGGAGTAACACTAATAAGGCATGACAAATAGGGATTCTGAAGTTTTGACTTTTCCTGACACGAGACATTTATGTTCCGGGAAATACAATGGTCATATTTTGTTTCATTAGATAAAGGATGATTTTTAAAGATTCACACCTTTCGCTTCGGAAATGAATAAAGGTTCTCAAATTATTTTGGTTTTGAATGAATATAATCTACTTTATACAAAGTCTCGGGTTATTTTATTTTTATGTCCTGGGAAACGAGATTAGAGAAAAGCGTTGATTTGCCAGGAATTTATTATAGTGATGTCTCGACACAGAATCCATAATGACAAACAATTTATAAAAGAACTAGGAAAATAATTTATAAATAATGATACAAATGATGGACACTTAATTATTTATCTAGTAACAAATGAACTCTGGAATTTATAGTCAGAAAGCAAAGACAATCTTGGAGGCACAGTTTGGTGGCCATATGCTCTGAATAAAAGATGGCAAAAGAGCCTATAGATTCGATTTATTGCCATGCTGTTTTTGTGCATTTAAGAGGCAATCTATCAGCACAAACTTTTGTGCACCATGGTTTGCATGTGCACTTCAAATAAATTTAATAAAATATAAAAAAATCGACAATATTGTTTTATAGATGTTTACATTATTACATTGGCTTTGTTATTCGTTTTTGCAGTCTTGGCACACAAATCAATCTAAAAAGGTTATATTTTCCATTAAAACGCCTTGTTATAGTATTATTTAAAAAAGATTAAACTGTAAAATGAAAAAAAATATCATATTAATTGCTTTTACCGAAGAGCTATAGCATGAAATGATAGCATCTGATATAACAAATGATTGATTAAAAATCATCAATTAGTGTTATGTAAATAAGAGGGAATGATTCTGAACAGTATGTATTTGAATGCTATACTAGATTATCACGAAAAAGTATTAAATACATGAAATTTAATACACAGGTTTTTTCATAAAAATGGGCGTAGCCTATAACGCCCACTAAATGTTGTTCAATATTTTTCTTACAAATCACTTTCATTACTTCGGATAAACCAGTCAAGTTAATTTTAGTAGTAAAAATGTTATAATATTCTAGAAAAATAATCAAAATGAGGTTTTTTAATAGATTGCTAAAGGAAGTTATATTGATTCTATTTATAATTATTTTTAATACTAGTGTTAATGCAGAACCAATAAACGGCCCAAGGTTTGTGTCTCAAAAAGGACATTTAATTATTAAATCAGGTTATAACCGGAATGTTACACTGGAGACAAATGGAGATGCATCTTTCATAAATATTGGTCCTTACAATATGTTGCAAGTTCTCGAGGCCGTAAGTGATTTTTTAAAATGTTTTCTTTTTTCTATATTATTCAGTTTTATTAAAGTGATTCTAAAGTTCCCACATAGCAAACAATCAATTAAGTGATTGATTTGTGTCTATTAATTTTTAATGTATAATAAAAACTTTTTAGCAAATCCTTAAACAAAGCACTTCTTTCAAAAAAAAACATGGATATTCATTTATACATTCAACATTAGTCATAATAAAATAATAAATAAATAATAGTTTTTAAAATTTAAAACCAACACAGTTTTACAGAAGAATGTATGACATGTATGTTTTTTTCAAATTCAAAGGGGGAGGAGAATTTACCCATGCCCCGCCAAATGATAATCCTGCTTGTGATACAAAATTATTACATTTAAAGAGAATATTTTCCATTTTAGATAATCAAAATAACTTATTTAACAAGTTTACTTTGTAACTATCATTTATATAGACAGAATATATTTATTAGATTACTTTATTTTCATGAATATACTAATACAAAACTTACTGAATACAGCTAATTGTATTAATGTGGTTAAATTAAATCTCATGGCTCTGTTGTGAATTTCAGCAATTCTATTTAAAGATTACGTAAAAACTTGAATATATATTTTTGTTTAGGCCACTAATTATTCATCAAAATTCTATGAAAAGACGGCAGATAACCTTGTTTATTTGTCAAATACTGCTAAGATTCACTTGGCTTTGGACGGACCAAATGGGATATTGAAGAGACTTCTGGCTCTTGAGTCGGCAAGTTCTGGAAATAATAGTGCAGTTGGTCGACGATTTGTAACAAAGGTAATAACTACGTAAAAATCGCTGATTTAGCTTGTTGTTAAACTGTTTTATTGTTAAAATGCCAATATTTATTACTATATCTGCAATGTATAACATAACCATTTGCATATTTTAAATAATATATGTTTTTTGTATGGCGCTATACCTAAGTACAGAATTTACTCTTGTTTGCTAATTTAGCATCATAACTGATTTCATCTTTAGCAAATAAAATTATTGATTGGCTTGGCTTTCGAAATTATTGTTATAAGGTTGTGTAAAGAAAGAATTATATTGATAAAATCACAGTATAATAATATAATTTATTGTATCACTACTCAGAAAATGCCCTTAGTAGTTGGCTGTTAATTTAAATGATGATGGAATTATTATTTTCTATAAAACTTTCTAAAATTTCCAATTCCTTTAATTTAGCTCCCTCATTCCATCTTTTGCTTGAACTCCCTCTTTTCTACCTACTTGATCATTATTCTTTGTGTTCTGTCAAGGAGCTAATTGTTTTCTTATAAATTTAGATAAAATTATAAAATATACCATCATTTGAAAAATCATGAATTATTTGTTAAAACCAGTTTATAGCATTATTTTTCCAAAACTTTCAAGTTGCTTTGCATTTGTTACATTGCTGTTTTTTTGTGCCAATATCAACTTTCTAGATATTTTTATGAAATCTGAGTCCGAATCTCCAATTACATATTAGTTAATTGATGTATGAATTTGTATTTATATGTCAGTGAACAATCAATCAATCGAAAACATATTTCATTTGTAATTATCAAGCATTCCAATTTGTAAAATTTGTAATGTTTAGCGCATCTTTAGCAAGCGTATTTGCCGTGCTCCGATTCATCGAAATATTTTGTTTTTATGGCGATAGTTGTTGATTTCTGATATACAGGTTATTTACAAAAATAACACACAAACTTTGTTTGTAATAATTTAACAATTTTATACACCGGTTTTATTCACGACAAGTATTTTAAAAATATTTTCCATCAAATTTTTTGCTGATTCATATATTAAATGGGGAGGGAGGGGCTTTTGCTGCAACAAACATATTATCCAACAAAATATTTTAGATTATCTAAGTAAAAAAAAATATAAGATATTCAGTCGAATTCGGTTATTACGACCTCGGAAATAGCTAGATCTCGGATGTAATGAGGAAACATTCGTTGACATTTTAGTTTATGGTCAGACCGATGCCGCCGAGATCGGATTACATTTATGACACTAGTTAAGTGTCTAAGTACCTAATTGAACCACATTGAAAAATTATCCACACATATGGTTGAAATTACAAGTAAAAAAGCCAAAGTGTATAACGGGTGTGTTCATAAATTCTAATTGTACATTTTTGTTTCAATTGCCCCTTTTTTTTTGTGACCACTCTAAATTTTTTATGTCTTCATGTGATGAGTATCTTTGTAAGCATTTAAAATACCTATTCTCTGATATAACGAGTAATGCTTATAGTGAGAAAATGCAGTCAGTCCCAACTTCCTCGTGATAACCAAGTTCAACTGTATGTAGAAATGTAGGCTGACTCTTCATTATCTTGCTGATCATTGTTCAAAGCATATTTTAAACCTTATTGTATAAATTATGTCTATATAATTTACAAATTATGGTATTTCACAAACTTGTCATAATTTTTTTTTACCATCCAGTTTACAGTTTTGTCTGACAATTAATGTGACTGATATTTTTTATATATTCATGAATTGTATTTATTGTACCAATATTATTATTTACAATTTTCTTCTAGCTACAATTTGACAGGTTAAAAAGAAGGATAACCATATTAGAAAGACAATTAACTCAAATAACCACATTGATATATAAAGATGACTGTTTGTCAACTCCATGTCAAAATGGTGGATCGTGTCGAGATAGTTTCAATGGTTATATGTGTCGTTGTCCTCGAAATTGGGAGGTGAGACATTCTGTATTAATTTATGAATTATGAACATTGAAAAATTATAACTGCGATAACATATTGCCTGACCAATTTTGATAGAATTTTATAAAGAAAATACATAAGACAATAAAATTTTCAATTGTCAATATGAGTAGGTATATAACGAGAGGTGAGAGAAAAGATAAAATGGTCAAATTATCTAGCAAAACTATGAATGAAAATATAGAGCATTAAGTGTTTTACTATAAATGTCTGTCAGTCAAGAGCAAATTGAGAAATCTCAGGGCTTGTGTGATTATGTAATTTGCTATAAATATAGTTGGTAGGGGCTAAAAGTTGAATACCGTGAAGATTTCAGGTTTGTGGAACTGATTTTATTTAAATCCACATTTCAGGGCCCCGATTGCAGCACTGATGTAAATGAATGTAGCAATTTTGCTGGAACAGATCTCGGATGTCAAAATGGAGCTACTTGTGTAAATAAACCTGGCAGTTACGAATGTCAGTGTGCCACAGGTTGGTTTGGAGTCCACTGCACAAAGAGAAGTTTGGACTGCACAACTGGGTCCAATGCAGAAGTTTGTGACCACGGGACATGCATTACACAGAACTCAGCTCTAGGAATCAAGTGTATTTGCGATCAGGTAAATTAGATGAATTGAATTAGAAGGCAGTCTATATTTCACCACATATGTTATTTGACAAATATTGTAATTTTCTGTGTACAATTGAAAGTGGCTTAGAAAACGCAACACACTATTTATATATTAAACTTGTTAATAAAAAGGATTACATTTTCTCTAGGGATGGAAAACGAATGGCATATCTCCAGCTTGCAGTGTAGATATCAATGAATGCGAAGACAGGGTGCACCCTTGTTCTGTGAATCCACTTGTACCTTGTATAAATGTGCCAGGATCATTTTATTGTGGATCATGCCCATTAGGTATATTATTATCTTCATATTAATAGTCGATAATGTCGGTCCTGCTGTGGAATTCGCCCAATGATAACAATTCATTGTGAACAGCACATTTTTGAAATGTTGTTCTATCCAATGGGAGTGGCTAATTTTAAGCCGCGCGTGAATGTTCTGATATCGCCACGTTTGAAAATTCGATATTTCTTGTTGTAGAGCTGAAGTATTGTATCACCATAGATCATAATATTCGAAAATTTTCACCTAACTATTGCAAACTATGATTATAGGGCTATCGAAATGATCGTTTGATCGTGTGAGTCGATGTGAAACTAATATTCTTTGGAGCGGATTTGATCAATTGAATCATAATGATGAATCTTTTCACGTCTGACCTTGAAAATCTTTTTGAATTCTTTAATACATTAAGAATATTCGAATTATGATATGGGTATATCATAAGATAATATTTTGCTTTTTTTCATACACTTGGATAAAATGTGAAACTGATTTTTTATTGAAAAATTGCATTTGATTTTTTGATTTTTATTCAAAATAATTGTTAAATAATTGAAAATTCGAAAAATAATTGTTAGTAAACTTAAACATTATTCAAAAATTAAGTAATTTACGAGGTCTATTTCTGCTACTACGAAAAATAGTTGTAAGCAAACTTAAACATTATTCAAAAATAAGGTAATTTACGAGGTCTATTTCTGCTACTACGAAAAATAGTTGTAAGCAAACTTAAACATTATTCAAAAATAAGGTAATTTACGAGGTCTATTTCTGCTACTACGAAAAATAGTTGTAAGCAAACTTAAACATTATTCCAAAAATTAAATAATTTACGAGGTCTATTTCTGCTACTACGAAAAATAATTGTTAGCAAACTTAAACATTATTCCAAAAATTAAGTAATTTACGAGGTCTATTTCTGCTACTACGAAAAATAATTGTTAGTTTAAATACTGCAGGGCTGTCGATATATGTCCCGAGGTAAATTTCTGCTTCTACGAAATATATTTGTTAGCAAACTTAAACATTTCAATTATTCTAAAAATTATATTATACACAATTTAAATACTGCAGGGCAGTGCTGTCGATATATGCCCCGAGATATATTTATTTTACTTTTAGAATTTCTGGCTTATTCAATAAATACGTTTGTAATTTGTTTTTAACGCCAGTAAATTTTCTGACTACTTAAAATTGCAACAAAAAACCCCCCCGTTGATGTCAACGGGCTTACAGCTAGTCTTAGCTTATATAATTACTTTAGATGTTTAACATTTTGTTAAGCTGATATCTTGATGACACGTTAACATTATTCGGAATAAACTTGTTACAGTGGTAAATTTTCAAATAAAGCCATTGTTAACAGACACATGAAGTGTTAAATATGATTATTGTATTTTATGAAGAATAAGAGAAAAAGAAAATGACTGCATATTATATTATTGATTAATATACTGACAGGAATATAGAAAATACATACTCGGCTGCCTAATAACGTATTTATTGTTGATATCGGTATTAATAAAACCGGGGTCCCAATATTCAAGATGTCTTTCAATACCGAAATACCGGTTTTGAATCTAAAGAAATCATCACATATTTTAATAAAATTCTCTGCAACAAATTTAAATATTTTAAATCTGGAAAGAGTTTTATCAATTTTGACACGTTCCAGAATTTATGACCCTTTTTAATGATGTATTATTAGTTTAAGAAGAAGTTATTTAAGAAAATCGGCTGTTAATGATTATGATATATTTTATATATTATAGCATTAAATACCGGTATTGCTGTATTTGTTTGGTATTGCAATCCTTAGGTGTAAAGTCAAAATAACAACGATTTGAATAGCAAAATGTTATTTTCTGTATAATAAATAATACACCTAATAAAACTAATTTATTACAGGTTTTACTGGAAACGGCTATCAGTGTACTGATATAAATGAATGTCTCTTTGATAATGGTGGTTGCAGTAAAGCCCCATTGGTACAATGTTTTAACACATATGTAAGTAAATACAAATTATATTATTAAACCTTTGAATTTTGGTTTTTAATTCCTTAACCATTGATTCAAAAATAATATTATGATATAGCTGAAAATGTAAATATTATATATCATTTGAAGGTATAAGTTTCATCCCGTGAAGATTTTTCTATATTTCGTCACCCTACTGGCAAAATTTCTCAAGTAACAAAATTGTTAAAAATTAATTATACCTTATTCTTCGATTTCAATTCTTTGTCTAGAATAAACCCAGTTGGTGCAATTATTGTACCAGCTTGGCAAAAACAGATCTTTTTTAATGGTTATTATTATTAATGCAGATTTAAAGGAAGGCAATTAATTGTTCCAGTCTATTCATTTTTTACTCCGCGTCAGATCAGCTTAGTACATCTGTATTATGATATTATAATTATATATGAAACATAACATATTGATACTAGAGGCTTTATCCTAAAAGCTAAATTTTTTGTTTGCTGTTTACTCAGAACTATTAGGCTAAGCGTACAGCGATGGGCTGCCAATACGCTAACAAGGAGCTCGCTTAATCTCAAAGCAATTATCGGTGTTCTGGGGAAAGAGTGAATTTTTTTATCACTCCTATACAGTTATATGCAATACTTAAATAAACAAGCGTTTGTTACTTAATACACTTATAATATATAACAATATGCAATTTGCCGTAAAATTATCAATCTTAATGGCTAAAACGTACTACTCTGTATACTGACGCTGTCTTGGATAATATAAAAGCCAGGATTTGCAGTTACATACTAATTTGTTCTGAGGATATTTTTTTCTCTTAAATTAACAAGGGGCTCGCGCGAGCCCCTCCGAGCCCCCTCCAGCCCACCCCTGTAAGCGTATGCTTAGACGTAGGCAACACAGCGCAGTGCAACTCTGAGTAGCACAAATTTTGTATAACATACGGAAGCACAGAGCCGCATACGTGCGTCTGCTTTGCGCTGTAGTCGGTTGTGAACACAGCACAGATTCCTACTTGATTCGTACAGTCTTGCCTTCAGAGCCTGTTTTTTGAATTGCGTCCCAAAAATGACAGATTTTTATACGTAACTCATACTCATGTAACCTACGCTCAAAATATAATCTGAATGTGCCAGTTATCAAATACATTATGCAGTGAAAGACGATCCCCATAAATATTTATTTTTTATGGTAGAATAAAAAATAACTGGAGTGGGCTTCTTTTATAGTATTAATGCAAAAACTTCTATTTGTTATACAGGGCTCCAAAACATGTGGACCCTGTCCACCAGGCTATGAAGGAAATGGTGTTTCTTGTTCATTCTCCGGTATATGTGCAGTTAATAATGGAGGATGCCATCAACTCGCCATGTGTTCATCTAATCCACGTAAAATTCAACTTTCCTTCTTATATACATATTCTCACTTCCACCAAAACCATTAAAAACACTTCAGCAGAAGGACATACTTTGTCAGTTTTTGATTTTTTAAAATGAAAATGCCAATATTTTAAATCAATATTTTCTTTTTTTAATCATGTCCGCTCCCAATGTGGAGCAAATGGACTCCTAATTGAGTTTATCTCAACAGAAGTTTTTCTACATGAACAGGTTTTTACTCAGTTACTATACCTCTCTTTTTTCAAACTTTGGGGGGGGGGGGAACTTTTCAGCAGATCTAGTGGTTAACTAACAGCTCTTGCTTCACCCATTTTTAGAATAGGATGGGTGTGAGGGAATTCAAGACATCATTTGGATAAAAATTCATAAATCTATTGAAAATATTTTTTTAACAATTGCCCGTACTGGGATTCGAACCAGTGGACTGAAGCCAATTACAAGTTCAAAATAAAACATGTACGCATTTTAACTAAAAATAGATTTGCCGTTAAATGTCTTGTCAAAATTAAGCATGTCAAAATATATTGAGTCACAATGTAATTAATGTAAAAAAGTGTTTTATGTGAAATGGCAACAATGAAATCATTTGTTTTATTATTTTTTTAAAGCTCATGTTTCAGTTACAATTGTAATCGGGTATTGTTAATTGTTCATAGTTTTAATTTCACCATAGTTTTTATTTTTCTTTACGTTGATATTTGTTTTTTCCAGTGATCAGTTCAACTTATGTACAATGCATATGCAGGCCTGGCTATACGGGAACAGGATTCGGTGTGGATGGGTGCACACCACATAATTCCGCTAGTACTGATGTGGTTAGACCATCTGGAAATCAATGCATTCCAAATCCATGTATTTATGGATCTTGTCATATCATGCCAAGTCGATTTTTATGCATTTGTTTTCCAAAATACACAGGTTGGCTCATCTGATTACATTGATAAACTTATAAAGATCATAATCAAATATATTCACAATTGATTACTATGTTTTAAATAAGAATGAATTTTACTTAGGTATTTTAATATCTTCCAATACAGTTAGTCTGAAGATCATTTCCAAAGAATAGTCGATATAGTTATAGTCATATCACATCTAGTAGACACAATCAGTAGAATATCAAAGCTTTATTTTATTTTAAAAGTCTTAGTTTCCAAAGAGTCACTGCTAAGGATTCTGTATCAAAACAATCTGAGAATAAATTCCTGGGAAATCGATGCCATTTTCCAGTCTCGGTTTCGGATACATTTGGATAAAACATAACACTTGTTAAATTTTCAATAAAATTTCTATAAATTAGATTTGATTCATTCAAAACAAATATAGCTTAACCTTTTGACCGCGGCTGGGATCCAAATCGGTTCAGATTGGGCTGCTATAGCAGTCAACCGCGGTCAAAGGGTTAAGAATCGTTATACTTAGACACTATTTGTACATTAAAAATTCCTCATTTTATTCAATAAAATAAAATATGAACATTGTTCGTATGTGTGATAGATGTTAGCTTGCAATAAATACCATTAAATTACTGAGCTATGCATTATTTTTCGAAGGAAATACTTTTTGACCCTTGCATGAAGAGTAATAAAAAGCAATATTAATATTTACAATAAAAATCAAATTGAAGCTTGGAAAAAAAATATTAAAAATAATGTATTTGCTAAAGATTTGTATTTTTATTCTGTGATTGTAATCAAGACATACTTTCAAAAACTTTTTCATGATTTTGTTTTAGAAAAAAAAAATCGTTTAACCGCTGAACCCCTTGAAAGTATTTATTTATTTATTCATCATATAGATAATGCGGCTTGTTATATCCTTTCAGGGGCTCTTTGTGATCATAAAAAGGATCCTTGTGATCCCCAACCGTGCAGGAATGGGGGGTCGTGCATTGCAGACTTAGCGACAACAGCATACAGGTGTGAGTGCACCTCTCATTTCAGCGGCTTTACTTGTCAAGTTCCGGTATCAAGTAAGTACAAATGGATTAGTTATGAGTAATGTCTGGTAAAGTTCATTATAGTCGTATTCACTTTGAATCGTTACTAGCTGTCATCCATGACAAGAGGAATTGAATTTTTTTACATTGTCAAAAATCAAAATTTTACTGGCATGAACAATCAAATGCATACTTTCTTATCAAATAAACACAGTCGATCCTCTAAATAGAAACTGCTTTTAGTAATATGTATGATGGGAATAGGCAATATGATATTGTTTATTCAAAATCGATCGATTCTAATTTATTGTCAGAATGAATCGACAGAGAAAACTGAAAGTACTGAACTGGAACTGAATGAAAATGAGTATAACCTAAATCTAAAAATTTTAAGCCTAACCCTTATAAGACTGAAAACTATATTTTGTGTAGTGACCCCACATTCTTTTTTCCTCTATAGAAATTTTTCGATCACTAGTATTTTTAGAGAACTTGAGCAAGCTACATTCGATTGACCATGAGTGAACACTGGCCATGGAAGAAGAATACTTACTTTATAAAACGTTTAGGCCTGCAATATATTTATTGTCATCCCATTAACTAACTTAACTGGGAACTGCCGCCAACAAAGATTAAAGAAACATCAGATGACATTTATATGTCTAACAGATGACATTTATATGTACTACTATTAGTATATATGAATACTGGTCTTAAATACATAATATAATAACATTGCCAGGAATGAAATTTGAACTTAATAGAAACGTGACAATTCAAATAAACAAACCAACGTTATCGAGTATTATCAATACAATTTTCAGCATGTGGTGGTGTACTATCAGCTCAGGAGGGCACTATCATTCACCCTGACACAAACACTACTGAATATAACCACAATTCTAGATGTGCTTGGGTCATTATCACAGCTGCTAAGAAAGTTTTAAACATCACATTCTCGAGGTTTAGCTTGGAACAATCAGCAGAATGTCTTTACGATTGGTTGCAGGTAAATAATTTTTAAGCCGTATTGCTATTTAACCTTCGGTGTCTCCTCCAACAGAGCTACAAATTTAATTATACTCTTCCTTGTTGTCTCATAGCAAGCATTTGTAAGTTTGTATTGACCATTGCTATGGAGAATACTGGATAAATATAGTATCCCACAAAAGATTGGGACCATTATCAAATCCTTACACCAGTATAATGGAGGCTTTGTGAGATTCAGTGACTCAACCATTAAATGGTCAGAGGCCACAACAAAAGAAAAACAGATTGCACTCTTGCTTCATTCCTATTTATAAGTATTCTACCTGATCGAGTAATAGCTGTTCCTTCTGGTCTGAAACTGTGTGACTTAAATATGCTGATGATGCTGTCATATTTAATAAATCTGTTGAACATCCAAGAGACTATTGACAGGAAAATAATTAATTCAGGTCATATTACTCTGAGAAAAAACAAAAGGTAGACCAATGTGTTGTGTAACCATATCTGTCATAACTCTGATAGGACACTAATCTATTTTATTGTTAGTGTTAACATAATTAAAGATGGTTGCACAAAGATTGAGCTAGTAATTTATTTAGGAATAGCTGAAACTACATTTAAATAATGCACTTTGCGACACGCAATTGAATATGGCTAAAACCAAATGCCATATGTTCATCGCTTGAATTCTATCAGTGCTGTTTTACGTGAGAAAATCATAGCGCGATGAAAACTCAGAAAAACCGTATTCTTAGTTTCACAGTGGACGCTTACGTTAGATATAAGGGCTGAGTGGCTTGGGTAGCCATATGCTCCACAAAGGGAGTAAATATGGTTTGAAGATTGATGTAAAAAAAAAAAAAAATATTTTATTATGAAGATGGTTATAGCATTGATTTAAATTTATTTATTTTTAATCATGATTAGTTAAGTTAGATTTAATTAAGATTGTATGTGATACCTAGATGATTTTAAGTATGTGGATAAAAATATGTCCCTTTAACATTTTTTTACAGATCCACGATGGCAGAAACTCTGCGAACCGTATGATTGGGCGTTACTGTGGAAACGCTTTGCCTAATGGTGGCAATATAATATCAACACAGAACACTCTTTACTTTTGGTTCCGGTCTGATCATACTGTCGCACAAAATGGGTTCTCCTTACACTGGACAAGCATTAATCCGGTGTGTGGTGGTACAATAACGACATCCTCATTTGGCGTCATACAGTCCCCAGGATCTCCCGGGAAGTATCCACCTAACAGGGATTGCTACTGGAGGATCATTGCACCACCGAAGAAGAAGATACAATTGCATTTCTACACACTACAGATTGAAGCCCATCCTAACTGTCAATATGATTTTCTCGAGGTATGTGAATTTTTCACAACCTGGTTTTTTAAAAAGTACAAGTTTTCAGGAAACACATAGATTTACTTTGTTCAAGCGTTATCTCTTTCTATCACAATAATGGTTTTGTCTTAGAATGGTTTTGTCCACAATATCTGTGATGAAGTTAATAAGGCAAGAAACAAAGACATTTTCATAAATGCCACACTCTCCTTCATGCCAGACAGCATATGACTATATTATTTGCCAAATTATTTTTTTAGCAACGTTTTTGTATTAGATTAAATAAAGCCTGAAATAAAATATATTTTGGGGTACCGATTAATGGAATATGTGTGTATTAAAATTCTGAGTTTATTACTTCAAAAAACTCTTGAGATACATACGTGTTCGTCAAAAATCAATGATGATATATTGTATACTTCATTGTTATTCATTGCTAGCTACTTCTCTATCTAATATATATTTGTCTAGTATAATACGGGAAGGCAAAAATTTGCAAGCTGAAAATAGTCATATTCATTAGGGGTTCCATGTACAATAAACTGTGAAAAATTCATGAAACCAGGACTTACTGCTTGAGACTTGTGTTTTTTGTGTTGTTAAGGAAAATTTAATTCCAATTGTTTTAATTAATTTTTCAGATTTATAATGGCTTGACAAAAAATAATCATCTGATCGAACGCTACTGCAACTCTTCCCATCCTCCACCATTGCTCACTCCAGGTCCAGAAGCAACATTATATTTCCACACTGATGCTTTCAACAGTGACTATGGTTTTCAAATATCATATGCCGTAGTTGAAGGTTTGTTTGATTTTTACTGTACTGATTTTGCACAATATATAATGTATAATATGATAACTTTACAGTACAATTGATTTGCACAAATGATAGGTGAAAATCAAGACAATCATTAGAATGTAAACTGGATGATTGATATAAAAAAGTATGATTTTATATTATGATATTTAATAAATAATAAAATATAATAGCAGTTGTTTGCAGCATAATTAAAATAAAACACATGCAAAGTATACAAAGTTTGCCAATCTCACAAGATACTTTTAAACATACAGTGGAACCCCCAATTACACTACCCCAAATTACACGCTGGCTTGAAATACTCGCTGTAAACCCCCAATTGCGCTGTCGCATCCCATTGCCGTTGCTACGAGACTGTCGTCTGTGCGGCGCATACAGTCAAATGTTGGCTAGCGTCTGTGTATTCAACACGTGGCAGGCTATACACGTATAGCCGGGCGACTGTCTATGTGTTGGATTTTAGCACGCTTTTAATTTTATCACTTAGTAACTAAATATTTCATCCATATTTTTTTTTTGCAATACTAAGGGAAATCTTAGTTTTGCATTTTTTGCAGAAAAAACCAAATCTCCAATTTTTTATGAGATTCACTCCCCAATCACACTTACTCGAATTACACTGTTCTGACTTAAGTGTAAATGGGGGTTTTACTGTATTACAATATCTTCCCTTTTGATAATAATTAACTTTTATTTCATAAGTTGAAATTTACTTCAGTAATAATCGTAAATATAATTTATTTACTTAAGACTAGGTATTTTATGACAAAATTGTACAATACCGGACGACTCATATGTAAGTATTTGAAGGTGTAAAAAATCCTTGTAAATCTAGAAGAGAGACATATATTTGAAGAGTTTTGATGTATACATCTTTGTATGTCTGTCAATTCAGCAGAATTTCTCTTTACAGATAATTTTATGATATTTAAAAAATAATTTTGATTATATTTTAAGGTGTACCTGGATGTGGAGGACTATTTACACAAGATACAGGAGAGATCACACCTCCTGGTAAAACTGGACTATACGCAAACAACATTAATTGCGAATATAAAATACAACTTCGTCCTGGCGATCGTGTTAAGTTGACATTCCTCTCCTTTGAAATTGAGCACTCATCAAGTTGTTACTTTGATTATCTGGCGGTAATAATCTTTATATCGTGTTATTTTTGTGGTATTAATTTACAAAATGAAATGCCATCACATTATACATTTGTAAATATATATAACGTAAAAAGTATCCATAATACATCACACCCACATACTCTTCATTGACAGATGCTACCTGGGTGGTTATGTCTCACTAAAGCTTATTTTGATTCATATCGTAGTTATTGTCAAATTGCCAAATATGTATCCACAGGAAAACATTGATCACTTTATTTCCTTTTAGGTGTATGATGGCGATTCGACAGACTCTAAATTGATCAGCAGATATTGTGGTGCTGATATACCTGCACCAATCACTTCTTCAGGAAACAACATGCTGATTGTTTTCCAGTCAGATTATACTGTATCACAAGGAGGATTCCGAATTGAATATGAATTAGGTAACAATGTGATAATAATTATTTTGATAATTGGCCTGTTGTTTTTAACTTATTTTGACTGGATGTATTGAATCTTTTAATATGAAGACTGCATTATCTCAACTTGAACATAGTATGTATTAAACTTTAAACTGAACATTATTTTGTCTAAAATGAAAAAATGGATTCATGGGAATTGGGCTTAATCTTAGGGATAGAAAGTTGGTGTCTTAACAATTTCTTGAGCACTGTGTCGAATTGAGGTTGATAAATTGTTTTTCTTGGACAGGAGCAATGTTTTCAGTTAATCTCTACGCCATGGCACAGGCTTGTGTTTATCTGCTACAGAGCATCTTTCTTCAGAATCTGGAACTCACTATTCTTATCACCAGCAAATTTTAATTTAAAAAATACAGTTAATTTAATGAAAATATTAGATAGTCCTTAAACATAAAACTTTTATTTTAATAATTTTACACTAGTTTTGTAATATGAAATAGTTTTTGTTAAATATACTCCCTGTGTATTGTAAAACATTTATGAGCAAAGCTTCAAGAACTAAATAATTTTGACTAAAATTTGCCTGTCATAATGCATTGAAAATTTGTGGAGCTTTTGAATGAACATACATAATTTAAAATCTATGCGTTATTTAAGTACAGTGGAACCCCGATCTACCATTCTCGCATTGTTCGTTTTCCCACATGGATCGTTCATTTGTTATAGTCCCGGCCAAACGCCCATAAGAACAATGTTAAATAATCCCGCATTAATCGTTCCCTGATTATACGATTTCCTCGATTTATCGTCTAAATTTTATGGTACCTTCACAAACATTATCCCGATTGAACGTTTTTTTTTGAATATGTATTTCTCATTACGCTAAGAAATACAATCGACTCGTACAATTTGTTTTTGAAAAACAAACGAGACTGCAGGCGCCTTAAAATTATTTATAATGATTTCTCACAATATCAACCCATACAAAAATTTTGTGAAAAAAAAACGAGACTGCAAGTTTGCAGTCGCCGTAGAATTGTTTTTTTATGATTTCCCATAATGCTTTCGCTGATGACTCACTTACTCCTGTGCACATATTCATTTGTCTCGCTGAATTTCAACACCTCTAATGACCTTTAGTTTTGCTTTGAATCTCGTGCCGTAAAGTGTTCTATTTCGAATTAAAATGCCCCTCATGAAAAAAACTAGAACTCTCGCGGAGAAACTCAAAATAATTCTAGACGTTGAAAAAAATCCAGGAGAAAAATGAGTTGACATAACAAAACGTCTAGGACTTGCACCATCCACTCTGAACTCGATTGTTGCTAGGAAGATTGACATTCGCAAATCTATCGAAAAGTGTGGCAAATCAGCCAAAAAGAGAAAGTCCGCTAAGAAGTCTACTTTTAATGAGCTTGAGAAGATTCTTCACGCGTGGTACCAGCAAGCGTGAGCTGAAAATATACCTATTGATGGAACCATACTCCGAGAAAAAGCTTGACAAATAGCCGAAAAAAAAGGTATTTCAAATTTCTCTGCATCGAACGGATGGATCAATAGGTTTAAAGATCGGCATGGTCTTGTATACAAAAAACTAGCGGGCGAGAGCGCTGCTGTGGACCATCACACGACCGCAACATGGATAGCGAGATTGCATGAGATTGTTGAAGAATACGAACCACGAGATATTTACAATGCTGACGAGACAGGCCTCTTCTACAAGTTCCTTCCGGATAGAACACTTACGTTAAGGGGGCAGTCCTGCCACGGTGAGAAAAAATCTAAAGAACGTGTAACGGTGCTGCTATGTGTCAATAGTGATGGCTCAGATAAAATACAGCCAATCTTAATTGGAAAATCGCTAAAACCTCGTTGTTTCAAAAATATAAAAACTTTACCCGTAAAATATCACGCCAACAAGAAAGCATGGACGACCACTAATATTTTTACAATTTTTTTAAGAAGTCTGGACTTTTCTATGTGTGCTCAGAAACGTAAAATCCTTATTTTTATAGATAATTGTGCCGCCCACCCTAGAGATACTTCATTTTTGAAAAATATCAAAGTAGTTTTTTACCCTCCAAATTGCACCAGTGTTTTGCAACCACTAGATATGGGTATGATTGAAAGTTTAAAAAAACTATATAGGAAAGAATTGGTGCAAAGAATAGTGTGCATAATGGACTCAGGAAAAGATGTTGACCGAGCAGCACTCCAAATAAATGTATTGCTGGCAATAAATTACACAGTGGCTGCTTGGCAACAGGTGAAAGCTACGATATTAATTAATTGCTTCCATAAATGTGGCTACACTCGCAGAGCAGTTTTGATTCGGGAAGAACTGGTGGCAATTGAAGAGGAACCAGAAGACTCATTTGATGATGATTGGCGTATTGTAGCCCAAGGGGACATCGACTTTGCAACATATGTGCAGTGTGACAGTGAATTAGCCACCTGTGGCGTTGAGACAATCGAATCATTATGTGATGCAAATAATGACAGCAGTGGGGAAGAAGATAGTGAAGAGTGCAACATTGAACCAGTTCCGACATTTCCAGAAGCATCATTGGCTTTCGAAAAAATAAAAACATAGATGAATCTGTTTTGAGAAAACTACGTGAGTTTGAATGGTCTTTGCTAAAATTGAAGTGTCAAACTGCAAAGAAGCAACTGAGCATAAAGGACTTTTTTAAAAAATAAGTGAGTTTTTTTATTATTATATTTTAGGCTTCCCGCATTTTTCGTTGTGTTTTTTCGGTCTTCACTTTATATGAGAATAAATAACTAATTATCATTTTCTTGACAGTTTGCAGGAAGGTGTTCACTGAACTGACTGGTTCAGTTGAATCTCCTGGATATCCATTTTCATATCCAGTGGAAAGACAATGTGGCTTCTTGATAAGTTTGCCCCTGAGAAAAGTGATTAAACTAAGCTTTGTTGTGTTTGACATTGAAGAAACAAGTTTTCCCTTATGCATATTTGATAACTTGAAGGTAAATAAACTTTAATATTATCCCTTTTAAGGTGTTCACTGTCAATACTTGGTGGAATGGCATTATAATAAAAATAATAAAACATTTTTAGTACTTTTTCCACATAAAATGTTTTATTATTTTTATTTAATATTATCATTGTACATACAAATGACTATATTTTGGGAATTGGAAATACTAGTGCAATTGATCATTCTTTGGCTTAAAAACCGTTAAAATAATACAAAATAATGATGGCTTTCATGTAAAATGTACTATTTTTAAATTCACATGACTTAATTGCATAAGAAATGGGTACTTTAAAACAGCATAAAACTGAAATAAAATAACAAAAAATAGTTTAATTTTTAAGTTGTTTTTATATTCTTTGACCCCTAGTGGTAAAAAAAAACATCTTAGCAATTAGGGAGCGTCTTGGTTCATTTAAGATATTGGACATGGGTGTTTGTGGTATTGTTTTTCCTAGAGTTGATCTCGAGTGGCTTTAAAAAAATTAGAATATATGGTCCCTATGCTGTTAACTGTCATCTGAGAATGTTTTTTTTACATTTCATATAAAATATGAGTTTATATCGAATTACAAGGAATTTCCATAAAATAATTAGAAAATGATCATGATGGCAACCATATTGCATTATTTCAAAACCTGTCTTGATCAATTCAGCCAAAACCTCTTATTCTTTAGATAAATTCCGATAGATTTGATTTTCAAATTGACCACTGTTAACTTACTATGCCATGGAGATAGTTTTTATGACTTTCAACTCAATATTAAATTAAAAAATAAGATAACCGTAATGCATCGAAGGTCCTTCATTATAAATATTTTATATTTCCAGGTCTACGATGGTGACAATGAGAATTCAACCTTGCTAGGAAAATTCTGCGGAAGTCCACAATCCACTCCAGCTGACATAGTATCATCCCACAACTATTTATACTTAGAATTTACATCTGATTCATCCATTACAGGCCTTGGATTTGTTGCCAACTACACATCTCTGGATATAGGTCATTATAAATTATTTAAATAAATATATAATATAATATAGAGAAATATATATGGGGGGCTCGAAGGACAATCGCCACAACCCACATTTTTTTTATTTTTTTGAATTCTCCAATAATCATTTGATAAGTCGTAAATTTTTCGACTTTCCTTTACATTACGTTTTATACACACCCATGTGCTGTTGGGTTGTTTTTCTGTTGTTTAACCCTTAGACCGCGGTTGACTGATATAGCAGCCCAATCTGAACCGATCTGGATCCGAGCCGCAGTCAAAAGGTTAATAAATTACATGTGTGGCTAACCAGCAAAGTTGGAAGGTCTTGTCAGCAAAGTGATCATGGCCAGCTATATATGAGCTGACTTTCGGGCCAGAAATAAAAGCTTTGGTTATATTGTTTATATTGAAGAACTTCTTCACCTAGTTTTTCTATTATTATTTTTAAAATAATAGTGCATGATAAAAGTCATGGTCAATAACAAAGTTCAGGGATGATTGATCTTAGGTTATGAAAGGCAGTTGAACTATAAACAGCTGCAACATATTTGACACATGGCATGTGGTGGTCAGACTTAAAACTTGTCAAAACACAATGAAAATGCAGTTTGGTAGTATGCCTATAGAGAACAGTCTGTGAAAAGATAAAACTCTGTTGGAAAGAAGCACATAATTGTTATTGTATGAGGAAATATTGATTTTTCAATCAATCAATTTGTGTTTTAATTCAGTGAGTTTGTGGTGTCTAAAGTTTTCTTTGACCCATCTAATTTTAGAGTATAGTGGGAGCAATAAGCTAACCGATAGTCCAACACTAGCCCTATGTTTCTATCCTTACTCTCTTAGAAAAGAAAGTAAGGTTAAGCAACTGAGGAACAAGGAGTTCTTGTAGAAAAACTTATGCTGAGATAAGTTTCTTTAGGAGACTATATTTTTCATACTGTGTATAAATATCATGCTACTGATCCATGGAAAATAAACTAAAAATTGGATGTCATAATATTTCAGACTGTGGTGGAATAGTCACAGAATCACGGGGAACCATTGAGTTTCCGGCATCTGATGCTGGAGATGACTACAACACAAATGGGAGAAAATGTCGATGGATTTTGTCAGCTCCGTCCGGTTTTAACATCCACATTAATTGGGTGTCATTTGATCTTGAGCTGTTGACAAACTGTTTTGGTGACTATGTGGAGATCTATGACAACAATACATCCACTCAAAAATCTGAGATGCTAGGAAGGTATTTTTATGACTAAGAACATTTTTTGTAAATTATTTACTCTACGTGATTATGTTCTACAGAATTCCGATCATTGTACATAGTCTAGTTCACGGGTCACCAAACTACGGCCAGCCTAAGATTTTCATCCGGCCCGCGAAAAGTTCTGGATTTTTGCATAGAAATTATTCATATAAGAAATATAAATTTTCATGATTTAGTTGTGAATTCACGACAACTATTTATTTCAAATCATCAATTGCCATACAACTATCTGGTAGAGGACTCAAAGTGAAGGAAGTTGGATAGAAATTGGAGGCGAGACGACCAGATGTTCGTTTACTCAAAAGTTTCTCGAATATTCTCATTTATTGAAATTCTAAGAACGGCAAACATTTGTTTACATTCTAATTATTATGTAACCGCTTAAAATGAAATAATATTCTGATTGGGTTCCAATGAGAATTTATTTGTCATCCGGCCCTCTTAGTTTTTGAAAAGTTCAATCCGGCCTGCTTCTCAAAAAGTTTGATGACCCTTGGTCTAGTGGTAGTTTGTTCTGTTATTCGGTGTTTGAATTTGTTGCTTAATATTGTTATCCTTTTGTATCTGCCGTGTGAAATCTATTATTTATTTACATTACATAAAATTAAGCATGCTGGAGTTAAACTCAAGTAAAATATTTATTACTTGCAATTCTAGTTGTAAAGGCTTAACATTTTACAGTGATAACTGTACCAGTAGAATTGGTGTGAATCTCAGGGGATACAAAACATTAACAATTGCGTTGCTTATATAGTGAACTCTTGATTCAATTCGATTTAAATCTATGATGCTTCAGATAATAGTGCAGCATAGGAATTGATAATGTGTTCAACTCTTCTGACCGTTTTCATGAAAGAAAACTTCTACATATTTTTTATTAATTCTTAGAAACATACCTTAATATAAAACCTTAACATAAAAGTGCTAAATTGAAAATACTGCTAATTATGAATGTATTTTTTTTCGTGAAGATATTGCGGAAGTGAAAAACCACCAAGTATGACAAGTTCTAACAATATGATGACGATAATCTTCAAGTCTGATGACAGCGCACAATCTGATGGATTTTCTTTGACATATTCTTTTCTAGATGCCACAAAAGGTAATTGTATTAAAAGATTACTATAATATATGGTATTAATTATAACTTGAGTGTAGTTATGTAGTATATAGTCCACAAGCACCACTTAGATTTGAGCCCCTGAGAGGTGGCGTGAGCCAAGTGGTATTTTAGGAAAAAATGAGTTAGATACGATAAAATATTTTGCATGTCAAAGTATCTTAAAATTGAAGTGAGTTTAGTAAATACACACTGCAGTAGTGCTTTCTTCATAAAATTAAAATATGCAATCTATAAAAACACTAATTAAAGATGTAATTGTACTTTAACCCTTCGGTGTATGTGAAAATATTTTGTAGTTTAATATCAATTCTCATGTTTTGTATTGAATTGTCATTATTTCTTCACATATGGATAAAAAATCATACATATCTCTGTCTTTTAGCACTCACATTATTTATATTATTTGCTGCATTGAAACAATTTTTTTTTTAAAAGGTTATTATTTGTAGACAAATCGGTAGTCGAGCGTTTTATTAAGTGTTAAATTCCATTTTGGGTCGATTCCCTTGAGAGGAAAAAAGATCTAGGCCCAATTTCAAAGTAATAGCATCTATAAAATTATTAAAAGTAATAATCAATTAGTTTATTTTACACTTTTAACCCCCAGAGACGAGAGCTTTTTTCGATAAAAAAAATATTTTTTAAGCCATATTGAAGTCACGGATAACTTTTATTCCTAACAAAAATTAAAAAAAAATTGTATAGAAACCCCGCATGACTATATGGTAATGCTCATCCTTTTATTACCGTGTTATATTGTGTACGGACAGTAGTAAGACGAGCGTGACCGTATGGGCACGCAAACATTCGGGGTTGAAATATAGCTAAACGTGAAATTTTTATAAATATTTACAATTTGACCTCTTTAGATCAACATCATTTCAATACAAATATATTAGCAAAAGAACTGTAAATAACTTGACGTTTTGATAAAAAAATAACTAACAGTTTCAAAAAGTTCATTGAAAAAAACTGAAATTCGAAAAATCGCATGTGCTTTTGGTGGCCGTTTCTGTCCCAGCGGTTGATGACTAACTGAAGTCTGTACCCTTCTTCACAAAATATGAGTGAAAGCAACGATATTCAGCTAGAAAAAAAGATGAATTGTGGGATCAATAGACAACGGTGTTTACTGTGACCATATGGTCTTGCACGTCCTTGGAGGGTTAACTGTGCATTTTACAATTCAAAAAAATATTTACTTCTTGAGATTATAATAATTAATATATTTCCAAGATTGATCCGTATCTAAAAAATGTTTTTACATCATAACAGATACAAACGTTTTAATGTGTGATGGATTGGCTTCCAAAAAAATATATATTTTTTTATTCATTTGTTGATATTTAATATGAATTCAGGCGGTAATAACTATCAGTATGATATTTTAAATGTTGGGTAAACAAAGTAAAAAACAGTCTTGTCCAAACTTATTTTTAAATTGATAAAAGAGTTAAATAAAACTGATTACTTCTTTATTATTCAGTTTTTCTTATTTTAAATGAAATTACACGTATCATCAAAAATTAAAATATTAATATAAATGGATTTAAGCACAACTATTTGATTGTGTAAATTGAGTTGGTACTAGGGCATCCAATCCCAGAATTTTCTGATCCTGAAATCCCGGGATTGACATGGTCACGATCCTGAAAATTGATATGATTTTGGAATTGGAAGAGCTAAAAAAAAAGTAAGTTTCGGAGATAATTTGGGGAAAAAAGTGTAGCGAATTGAGGATTTCAAATTCCTCAGTGAGCTAAAAAAAAAAACGAGTTTTGGAGATAATCTGGGGAAAAAGAAAAATCCCGGGATTAGACTACCCTACAACCCACTTGGTACTGTATAAATCAGGGGAAAATGAGAAAGATTATATCATACACATCGGCATTTGTAGTAAGAGTCAATCTTTAATCTAGCAATCACATGGGCATGGCATTATGCCCGGCTAGGTCGACATTTTTTAATTTAACATTTAAATTTGTGTGCCTGTGTACTTTTATGTCTCTCTTGGAAGTTTATCTTGGAAGTTTAAGTTGACAAATATCTGCCCATTTATTTTATTGTTTGTTATTATAATTTTAAAAAAATTCAAACCAACCATAAGAACATATTGATGTTTTTAAATTATGCTTTTTAGCGTGCGGTGGAAGGTATTTAAGCTCATCAGGAACCATATCGACACCTGGGTGGCCGAATAATTATCCTACACATAAAGATTGTTTTTGGACAATAACTGTACCTAATGGCCAACAAATAATGCTGAATATAACAGATTTTGATATAGAGTATCATTTAAATTGCTTGGGCGACCGTCTAGAAATAAGGTTAGTTTTATATATTTTGGTTATGGTTATGAAAAAAGCTTTTATTTATAACTTAAATTATTTTTGATGCTTGAAAGTATTAAGTATATTATAGAAATGTAATATACCTAAACCTTGCTGAAATATGATACTTGTAGACCAGAGGTTACCAACCTTGTGCCTGTGGGCGCCATGGCGCTCATCGACCAATTTTGGTGCGTCCACCAACTTATTTGGGCAAATTGATAAATTCCCGCGTTTTCGGATTTCAAAATTCCTGAGATGAAAAAAAAACGAGTCACGCTGTCACGCTGATAATTAAGGCAAATCGCTAAATTCCTGGGATTTTGGATTTACCAAATTCTTGAAAGAGCTAAAAAAAAAAAAACGAGTCACGCTGATAAATTAAATTCTTGGGTTATAAATAACCTTGAAAAAATGTGGTGACCGCCGCCCTAACAATATTTTATAATGCGCTCTAGGGTCCAAAAAGGTTGGTTACCCCTGTTTTAGACAATTGCATGTTTTACATAGTGATTGTGAGCGTTTATTTTCACATTTGTACTAGTGCATCCACTTCTTCACAATGATAAAATAGCTTGAATATTCATAATACTGGTGAATATACATGATACATTAATATATATCGACTGTGGAAAGGAAAAAGGACGTAACCCACACATATAAAATTGTACAGGAGGCGCTAAAAACGTGTTTTGATGATTATGTGACATATGCAAATTATGAATTATACACAACCTTGAAGTGCACGGATACTTCTAAACTAGTGTTTAATTGACATAACCTAATATTAATTAAATAAATTGTCTCGGAAAAACCTTTATTTCAGTGTTTTTTCTTGGTTTTAATTTTTTACAAGGTCATCTTTTTCAAACATACAAGCTAAATTTAGATACTTATTCAGCATTTTCAGCTTCCATCCTTTTGATAGAACGTGTGTCAAGTTGTATACATTGTTATTATTGAAAAAAAGCTGTTTTGGGAAATTGAGGGTTACGTCCTTTTTCCTTTCCACAGTCGATATGTAAACACATTATTACAATAATATTGTGCTCTAATAAAATTTGCATATTTTATTGATATAACCAAAAATATTATTTTGACAATTCATTTTCACTACATGTTGGCCCCAAGGATTACAATATCAGACAAATATATCAATTCCGGTATTAGTTATTGATATTTTTAATAAAAAAAGTTTAAAAAAAAATACAATACCAAATGGGATCAAAATCGGTATTTCAATATTTCATATAAAATAATCTCCTTAAAAAATATATTATAATCATTAACGGGTGATTTTCTTGAAAAACGGTTTCTTAAAATAATAATACACAATTTAAAAGGGTCATCAATTTTAGATCCTGATACAACATCAATTCGTCACGAACAATTTTATTGAAATATGTGATGATTTCTATACATTAAAAATTCGGTTTTGGTTCACTTTCGCATTTTTAAAACTGGCATTTCGGTATTGAAAAAGATCATGAGTACCGGGATCATGGTTTAGATAATACCGATATTGTAGTCCCAAGTTGGCCTTAATAAGGTTAAAAACATAGGACTAGTCTAATTTTATTTTTTAACACTTTATAATTTTTATTGCAATACTGCTAGAATGATAATGTTGATTGTGTGTTAATTAATAAAATGATACAAGAGAATAGTATAAATAATGAAAAGCTTTGATATTTTACAGAAACGGCGCCTTCATCAGTGCACCATTAATCGGAAAGTTTTGTGGAACCAATATTACGAGAATCATTCCGTCTATGACAAATTCTATGTTTATTCGTTTTTATTCTGATTCCTCAATATCGGGTAAAGGTTTTAGGTTAACGTGGGATAGCACAACTACTGGTAATACACATTTTTATTGTAATCTTATTATGTCGCCTTTGGTTACAGTTACACAGTTAATACTTTTCAAATATTTCCCATTCCATTTCATTTTATTCATCCAGTATAAACTTCTCTAATTCGTTAAATAAAGTCTACTAACTTATTAACCTTTTAATTGCCGTAGAAAAAAATACATAATTATCGAGAATGCCGACTATAATTTGCAATTATTAATTTAATTAGTTATGTATTAACGAGTTAACTCGTAACTGGTGAGCACAAAATTTTATATGAGATATGTCATCTGTGGCAGCCATCGAGTTAAGCATGTAAAATTGTTGATCAGCGACATATTATTTAATGCGTTTCATTGATTTAAAATCAACTGTGTAATCCAGGGGTGTAGTATTAATTAATTGAGCAGTTCTATGATTCCCGTTTGACCATACATAAATTGACCTTCATTTTTTTAGAAATATAACTTGAGATTTGAGACAAGCGGAAATACTTTTTACATTACAACATGATTGATAACTGATTTTCATATAATCTAAGGCATTTTTCAACTGTAAAACTACTGTATTAATGTTTTAATCCATTTCAGGGTAAAAATATCCTTTAAAAAGATATATTTTATAAATATTACGATACGAATACCCACAAATAATTATTATTGAAATGAATTTTAAGAAAATCCCGAAAAAAAAGTGTCCGGGGTTCCACTACACCACTGGTGTAATATTTTTTTTATCGTGAGATTTCCAAATTCTCTATATGAACTAAATGATCTTCGATTCTGTCTCCTGATATTTTTTTGTCTGTATACTTTTTGTAGTGTGTGTCAAAATTATAACATTTGCATCGTTGTCCTGCGATTGCCACAAGCTTTTTTCATTCCATGAAGTCAGTGTCAAATAGTTAGATACTTACACAATTTTTAAATTGACGCTATATAGAATTCATTTTTTTGTTAAAAATAAAGAATTAAACTATGTATACGAGTTTATTTTATAAATCTACAAGAATTTTATTTACTCTAAGCATTCCAGCACACGTATTAATGCCATGAATGAATTAATTCACAAGTGACTAGGTTTTCCAAAAATTAAAACTTTCATACTATGTTACATCATAAAACTTTTCACAAAATATGAATTCTTCTTTATGCAAACAATTATTGCTACCGTCAAAGACTTAATCACTGCTTTAGTTTTGAATGATGATATCAAATGTTTTACTTTGTAGGGTGTGGAGGAGTATTGACTAGCTCTCATGGAAGCATTATATCTCCAAACTATCCTAGTCAATATGGTCATAATGCTCAATGTTATTGGAAAATATCCACTAGTCTTGGTTCAGCTATAGAAATGAGTTTTGCAGACCTAGATTTGGAAGAAAATCCCTCTTGCGCATTCGATTATGTCAAGGTTAGTTCCTTAATTTATTTTGACTATTGCTGAAACAATAGCAGAGTGGCTAATGTTTTTGAGTAGTCTTACTTGATTGTGCGGTGAATGGTTTTAATCTAGGAAAGGTAACATTCTTGCTATTTTTTTTATAGATTATCAATTCTTTCATACATCTTTACCAAATCCTTGTTGATTAGGATTCCAGAAAGCAGGCTTACTTGTTTCATTATATTGAATGTTGTTGTATTATTTACTCAGTTTATTACATTTGTATTGCTCTTTGTGACATTCTTGAAGCACTTTTATAATATTTATATTTTCAGAAGTGAGAAGCTTTCAAAGCGTCAAAGATTTTTGATAGTGCAAACAACTCTTAATTGAATAATAAATTATATTGTTTTAGATATTTGATGGGGTTGATGATACACAAGGAAGCTTAGGAAAGTACTGCTCTAAAAATTTTCAAACTGGTCATATAGTGTCAAAAACCAACCATGTATTTATTAAATTTCAATCTGATGGCTACACTGCTGGATATGGATTTTTGTTAAACTATAATACAGGTAATAAAGTAATAAATAATATATACTAATATTATTTCAGAAAATTTCATACTTGTTCACTTAACCCTTTAAGTGACATGGGGTATTAATTTGGCAGTACCCAGTAGGCCGCGAATTTCTTTGAATAATAAAACCTAATAAATTCTAATTATAATATCTTTTTTTGTAAATATATCACAAAGACTTACCAAATAAATACACAGTGAGTTGTTTGTGTCGCCATGGTCATAGAAAATGTGCAAACTTAATTATATATAAAACGTAATTACATTCGTAAGTTTTATTTTAATGTATATAAAATCACATTGAAATTTCAAAAAGTCATGACCCGACAAAGTTTTTTTTGAAATCAATGAATCAAAGAACACATTATCACGCTCATGGATACCATGCGATTAAACACAGTGGCGTAGCCACCTCATAGCACTCATGCAATAATCATATTAGCGAAGTAAAATTGGAAATATTGACAAAGTTACTTTTATACAACTTTGATTATGATTATAATTTGTAAAACTCTGTTCACAAGTAATTATTACATATTATATTAAATGACTTATAGAAGGTATGATATTGGTTGGAAATTTTACATGTACCGTCTCATAACCCTGGAATATACTTTATTCGCTACTTTTGAAATGGTAGTTCAATTGTTTGATTTATTTATTTTCATTTCAGATTGCAACAGAAATATAACTGGGTATGAAGGAGTTATAGAGAGTCCAAACTTCCCCAATTCTTACCCTACCTCGGTTAATTGTACATGGCATGTTAGTGTACCCCCAGGAAATAAAATCAATGTAACATTCAGCCATTTCGAAATGGGAATAGTGCCAGATATATTTATAAATACTGAAGGACCATTTGCTAAGTATCTAGAGAGTTTTGACTCATGTAGGAATGATTATATTCAGGTGAGCATATCATTAGTATATTTGCTTTAAAACCTTATTTAAAGAACTAGAATTATTCAAATCAAGTGAAGAATAAATGACCTCTAAGTTGATTTTATCTTTGCCGTAGGAAATATTGTTTCTGTTTTGGCAAAATTTTTATAAAGTTTATAAATGAATTTATACCAAACGTTTCTTTTTGCCCTGTATTATCTGGTAAAACATTAGAAATTAATTCAAGGTTTACATAAAGTTGACAAAACGTTTTTAGAGTAAAAATGTAGATTGGTTTACAAGTCATAATAAAGAATCACGTTACCCGCCGTGAAGTCGACTCAGTCTTAGTTGTGAATTGTCATTATTTTCATTTAGTTGAAAGCTAACAAATAATTTTAAAAATATTGATATACTTTAGAACTTATCTAGAGCAGTGCTTCCCAACCTATTTCATTCCACGGCCTAAATTGTCTCCGTAACTCGTTTTTTTTTTTTTAGCTCACCGAGGAATTTGAAATCTGCGATTTGGTATACTTTTTCCTCAGATTGTCACAGAAACTCATTTTTTTTTAGCTCATCGACGAATTCGAAATCCTCGATTTGCTATTCTTTTCCCCCAGAATCCAATTTCTATCCAATCCAATCCGGCGGCCTCCTTAAGAAATTCCGTGGCCCCCAATATGGGAAACACCGATTTGATAGACTTAAATATTTAGATTTTTGTACTTTCTACTGAATTTCGCGGCCCCCGCAAGAAATCCTACGACCCCCTGAGGGGCCGCGGCTCATAGGTTGGGAAGCACTGATCTAGAGTATAATTTTAGACTTTTTTTTATTCATGGATATTGTAATAAGCATACAACATTGTATAGAATATGCAAAATGTTATTGTATCAATCATTATCGGTGCTGTCGCTTCCTTCTGCTCTTCATAATATGTGCTTCTGGGTGAAATCAAATATACTATGCGTAATATGGGCTAGTGTGACGTAAAAGTGAACCAATCTAAGGTTATTATACGGCTGTATGCGAAGTCGTTCATGTAAAAGTTTTCACTATTATTTTGTATTATCGATAAATACTCTAATACAGTGGTTTCCAACCTTTATGTGACTGCGCCTCCCTTTGAAGAAAAAAATATCTTCGCACCTCCCTATCCTTTATTTCATATAGTAATAAAGACATGTTTTATAGGGTTCAGCCGCCTGTTTGGTCGAGTGGTCAACGTTGTTGGCTTCGGCTACGGAGGGCCCGGGTTCAAATCCTGGTACGGACAGTTTTATAAATTGATTTTTCAATTGATTTATGAATTTCTGTTCAAAGGCATGGATGTTTGTGATGTCTTTAATTCCCCCCTCCCACCCATCCTATCCTACGAATAGGGCGTATCGAGAGCGATTAGCTTACCACTAATCCTGTCTTAGCCCTATCCTTATATCCCTACTCTCTTTGGAAAAAGAGAGGTTGAGCAACTGAGTAACAAGCAGTTCTCGTAGAAACACACTTCTGTTGAGATAAACTCCATTAGGAGTCCATATGCTTCACATTGGGAGCGGACATGGTTTTTATAGGGTAAATAAATATTTTGGACTGTTCGCGCCTCCCTTTGCAATGGCCCACGCATCCCAGGTTGGAAATCGCTGCTCTAATATGTATGGATATCGAAATATGGTTTATAATGGTAATATGAAATAATCAAAGATTACGATGTATATCATAACAAAATGGTGATTTTATTTGCAGACAATTCTGAAAAATCAGGACTTAACAGCTATGTATATATATATTTATACAACACCTGTTAAACCCGTTCGGTGTCTGGTAATAATAAAAAGGGGTTTGGTGAAGATTCTTTGGTATACAAATTCTCTGCCCAAGAAAACTTCGCACATTGATTATATCACAGAACAAATACATTAAGTGTTAATATTATTTATTCCTGAAATGAGAATGCACAATAGAAGATATTATTTTATATTATACAAACATAAATTGTCAGTGTGCAGAAAATCTGTGTATGAAAAAATTCGTTTGCCATAAACAGGTTTACGTTTCATCTGTAATAGAGACAATTTGAAATAATCAATTTAAGGCATTGCTTGATGTTATAAAATTTCTAGTTGATAAAACTTATTTATATAATCCTTCTTTCTTATATTTACCATATTTATTTATTTTTAGATGAAAGATGGAAGTTCACGCAGCGAGTATGAGAAGCATTGTGGTTCCAACATGCCACGTAAATTTGTATCCAGTGATAATAATTTCTTTTTACACTTATTTGCCAATCACAATCATATGTTGTCAGGCTTTCGACTAGAGTGGGTTTTAGATGGTGTGTATACTGTTTGATTTGACTATTTTGCTAATTTGCTACTTGATAAAACCTTTGTGTTGGTGACATTTACCAAAAACTTTCCGCATTGTGAATTGAGAAATTAGCATCTTCAGGGTTTATTAATCATTTAATAGAATATGATAACAGTTTTAATAATAAAAAAAAATAGAAATACTCAATCTAGTAAATAATAAAGAGCTTAGAATGAGCTCCTTGGAGTTCTTGAAAATCAACCCGTTCCACATACAAGTAATTAATTTGTTATAAATACTGTTAGTGAGTGTAGCTTACCCCCTCCCTGAATCCAGAAAAAAGTCTATCCTACATTTCATAATTATTGCCCCCGGGAGGTGAAGTGATACATATAATATTGAGCGCAAAATTCCATTTCGGTCGATTCCCTTCCTGGAATCGACATCAGTAGAGTGCCACATGACCACAGATGAAAGGAAAGAAGAGATCTAGTCCCAAATTTGAAGTAATAACTTATAGAAAATTATTTAAAAGTAATAATCAATTAGTCTATTTTACACATTTAACTATGCCTTTTAAAAAAACATACTTACTTCTTGAAATAATAAGGTTTTATATAAAATTGGCTAACTATTGCGGAGGGTTATTTACATTATTAGGGGTAGATGAAAATTATTTTCTTTTTTATGTTCTTAGGCTGTGGTGGACACTTGACTCGTCCATTTGATACAATATCATCACCAGGATATCCACAAGCTCGTAATATTAAAACCGAATGCACTTGGATTATTGAAGTTGATCCTGATAAAGCTGTTCAGTTGCAAATCAAAGACATTGATATACAACTCTCAACAGAGTGCACCTCTGATTCTCTCTCTATCTATAATGGTCAATCTGAAATGTCACATTTGTTAACCAAAATTTGTCACTCTCAGAATGATAGTCATACTCTGACGAGTACAGGAAATTCAATGTTTTTGAAATATACAATATCTGAAGATAAAATGGTAGGACGTGGATTTTTAGCTTCTTACACAAGTGTACAAAGCTGTGAGTATTTTTACTAATATTGTGATTTTTTAAAAAATAACAATATTTAACTCTGATTATGAAAAGTAAACAGGTAAAGCTTCTACGTTAGTTCCATTTATTTTTGATAAAATTTTGTAACATAATTTTTAGGACATTTAAATAATTGACCAAATCCAACTTGCTTTTATTATGATATAATTATTTTTCATCCATAAAAAATGTTAGCTTGGTACAAAAAAAATGTAATGCTTTTCTAAAAGGAGAATACAGTAAAACCCCCATTTACACTAAGTCGGGACCGTGTAATTGGGAGTAGTATAATTGGGGAAGTGAATCTCGTACAGAATGAGGGATTTGGTTTTTTCTGTGAAAAATGCAAAACTAAGATTTCCTTTAGTTTTGGAAAATAAAAAATATGGATGAAATATTTAGTTACAAAATGATAAAATGCACGCACGTCAAAATCCAACACATAGACAGTCGCCTGGCTATGCGTGTACAGCCAGGCGACTGTGGAATGCATACTTAAAAATTAAGAGTGTTGTCTGAGTTGATTGAGATACTGCTAAAAGCTAATAGTATGTAGGGCGTCAATAGCCTCGTTAAATATCGATTTATCGCTTAAATTAGTTCTTCTTAAGCAAAGTGCCATATTACATTAAAAAATAAAAGGAAAGAAATAACTTTAAACTGGGATCTGTCATAAATCATTCAAGAGGAGGAATACATATCTTTTAGACTAAGCTTTAGTTATTATATTAAAATAGTATTACATAAAATCAGAAATGTATTTAGTTCCACAATATTACATAATTTTTGTAAAACATATTGTCATTTTCATATCTTATTATAGCTCTACAGATATACCAAAACATTTTTTTGTGTTTTAGCATGTGGTGGTAAATTCTCTGGACATAATGCTGCCATCATATCTCCAAATTATCCAAATAATTATGATAGCGACTTGGACTGTTTATGGCACTTTGAAGTGCCCAAAACACATTTGATAAATTTAACGTTTACTGATTTTGATATCAATTCTAATTTATTATCAAATAATAGATGTTTGGACTATATCAACGTAAGTTATTTTTCTGATTTACAATATGAGCTTCGAATGCACAATATGGATTTATGTTTAAAATATAACTGTTTTCTTCACTCTATAATTATAAAAAATAAATATTTTTCAAGGTTTTTGATTCTGATGAACCAATCAAACCATTATTGACTACCTACTGTGGGAAGGCGATGCCATCATCTATTATTTCTTCATCAAACTACTTGTTAGTCCAACTTGTTACAACGACTGCAAGTGCAAAGGGATTCAAGGCAAAATTCGAAATGGTAAAGCAATTCATATTTTTTTATAGTTATAGCTACTATATTTTATGAATGTTATGATTGATTTCTTTTTGAAAGTGGAAAATTGAAAAACGTAATCACAATATGTTTATTCAATTCTTACATAAATTGTTATGAATTGCTTATTGAAACTGTAACTATCCTTAATTTAAGCGTTTGATGACAAACAATAGAATTAATTACTTTTATATATTATTACTTAGTGCCAGTGGTTTAATATCATTATTTTGCTGTGAAGTGATGTACAGTGATGGAGAGAGTTTTGTTTTTTAGACATGTGGCGGAAAGATTGTAACTGGCAACGAAGGTATCCTAAGTTCTCGAAGCTGGTTACCACCAGGAGATCGTGATACGTATAGTTGCCAGTGGACTATCATTGGAGAGAAGCCAGGTAATCATAAAATAATTATAAAGTTGACTTAACTTTGTGTGACATAAATGGAGCATTTCAATAATTCAAATGAAGTGTGCTTTCAGTTTTCAGTTCAATTATAAAATTAAATATGAATGAGATTCATTGTGAAAATATAAATATTTCGTCACACAGCATAGGAATCTATTTTGTTATAAATTATACTGGAAAAATGAGTAATTCAATAAGTTCTACTGTACTATGTAATTAACCACAGCCAATCAATGTAATGTTTTTTTTTTTTTGTGTTTGTAGATCAAAGAGTGGCTCTCACAATTACTCATTTGCAAATATCAGTCAATTGCTCTCAACAAAGTGTTACGGTAAGTTCAAATAATAATTTAAGCCAGCTTGGGACAAGAATATACACTAACATTGAATTGGTTCACAAAAGAAGATTTTGTTGTATATTTTAATGGAAATACGGTGGAGATACGATTCATGTGTTTTTTTCAAGAGTCCGTCAAAAAAACAGATGAATAATATAATTGCTGGTTTGTTTCAAAATGTACCAAAATTCATACAAGAATACTTAAACGTTTATGTATCCTGAAGGAAATACGATTAAAAAGACTCAGCGGGTCAACGAAAAATAATTCTTGTATTAAAATACATCAATTGAAAAGCTTAGGTTTAATATCTGAATTTCTTTTGGCGTTTGCAAATTGAATATCAACTTGTCTGTTTGGTACACATAATTTTGTGATTTAATATCTGTTAATTTTATGGCTTTGTATTATATTTTAATGCTTAAAACTAATCATTATTTTTTTAATTCCTTTTATTTCGATCAAATGATGACCTGGCATTAAGATAAAGATTGATGTGTACATTTATCTAAGCAATATGATTTGATTTCTACAGGTGTATAATGGTAATTCTGTAGATGCACCCATAATTGGCGTCTATTGTGGAAGCAGAATTCCGCCTACCATAACTAGTCTTGGAAGCGCTTTAACAATTGTAGTGAATTCTACACACCATGTCCTGGAAATGTTTTCAGCCCATTATTCTGTATTATCAACAGGTAAGAATCCTGTATTAAATGCTGGAATAAGTGAAAATACTTGCTTTTTCTATTGTCTAGTAAGACATTTTATCACTACTATTTTAGCTGGCTGGTTCTTCGGTTGCGGTGATTTTTAAATTTATTTTGAATTTGTTCTGGATGACATGGATATCTAGGATGCCTAAATTTCAATTATATGTATATGTATTTTATAGGTTTTTTCATATTATATTCCAGCTTGCGGTGGTGCCTTGACATCAGAAATGGGTTCATTTACATCGCCAAAGTATCCTGACTCTTATCCATTGAATGCAGAATGTATTTGGACTCTCAATACTGCTCCTGGTAAGATAAAATCATTAAGGTAAATTGTGAAATACACAATCTATGACATTCTTTTGGTCTTTAGTTAACTTTGAACAATGTTGGATAATCATTATACTTAATAAAAACATTTATAAATTAAAATAAATGTACAAATGAGGGATAAATATGAGAAAAGGTATTTTTTTACTGTTGGAAGTACTCAGATACTCGAAATGCTTTCGTATTTTAATAAATGCATCCTTTGGCTTTGTGGAAGCAAATATTGTACTATCGAGACCACCGATAAAGGATACACTTTATAAGGAATTGACTCATGTAATATGTACAGTAAATTACGGTTTTTTGTGCAACAATAGTAAAAAGTTCAATATACAGTATAATCCAGATAGAACGATGCTCATGAGACTAGAAAAATTCCGTTGCACTAAACAGATGTCGCACTTGCATTGACTTTCATAGTAATTTGAACAAAAACCAAACTTGATGTTTTAGATCTACGTCACTAAAAACGGTTGGTTGTTGTAAGCACAGTCGTTTCTACTGTTTCAAAAAATCTGATTGCGTTGAAAATAACTACTCGAATAGAAAATAAGAAGTATTCAAATAATAATTGAGCTATGGATTAGTAAATATTGCAAAAGAATCTGGTCTGTATTTTCATCCTACAAAAGATTAACAGCAATCAATATTATTTTTTTTCTAGGAAATCAATTATCTCTTGTATTCATAGAATTTAATATTGAATCATCTGATAATTGTGATGAAGATTACGTTGAGATTCGAGAGAAAGATGCGGTTGGAAAAATAATAGGTATGTTATTCATGTAATGGAACCTAATATTTGTTCATAGTTTTTTTTTGACTTTTCGGAGAGATTATATGTTAAATAATAAAACATAATGGGATTACAATTCATATATTAAATTGTAGGTATTTATTGCGGTGACAAACTTCCTACGAATATGACAGTCACACGTAATCTATGGATCAAATTTAGAAGTAGTGATGAGGGTACCGCTCCTGGATTTATTATAGATTATAACTTCGGTAAGTTGTTTCTACACATTTATTTAATTAAGATCATTTTTTAGTACCTCAGGAACCGATAATTTTTTCGTTATCCAATCATGAATGATTTATATACGAATTGCAAAAATTGTTGCATACATGCTTTCGAATATAGATTGTAAAATAAATGTTTGCCAAATTCCTTAAAACTGATGTATTCGGTAAAAAAAGGAATAATTGACAATATGATACTGATATTTTTGTTTTCGTTTACTTATTTCATACATTATTATTTGTTTGAATTACCCTCCTGTAAATTCAATATTTTGCAGTAAGTTATCAAGTAATGCCCAAACACTACCGATATATATGTGATATGAAGTGTTACATCTCGATTTTAATAGTTTAGAGGAAATCCTAAAAATTTTGACCAAATATATCATAAAAAATCAAGTTCATATTCATATGTAATGCACAGACTTATGAGTCCAAAAAGTCGACATTAAATGATAGCAAAAACTCTGAAGAAGATAGTGTGCGTCAGCAGTGGACTGCCAATACGCTAACAAGAGCAATTCTCGGTGTTCTGGGTAAGGAGTGATTTTTTTATCACTCCTATGCAATACTTAAATCAGCAATCGATTGTTTCTTAATACACTTATAGTATGTAGCACTATGCAATTTACTGTAAACTTATTGATTTAAATGGCTAAAAATGAACTACTGTGTATACTGAAGCTGTCGTAGATAGTTTTAAAGTCAGATATTGCAGTTATATACTAATTTGATCTGATAATATTGTTTTCTCATAAATTAATAAGGGGCTCGCGCGAGCCCATCCGAGCCCGTTCCAGCTCACCCTTAGTGTGCTTAGATAAAAGATTCAAATTTCAAATAAGCACAAGATATACAACTGAATTTTGTAAAATGTGTCAATGTACTATATTTATGTGTAAAAGAAAAAGTGTTAAGTCTTAAATTAAAAAATGAGTTGAATATACCAAAATAACTACAGTACTAAAGTAGTAAAATGCCTAAAGTAGTAAAATGACCAGTTAAATCAGCATTGTTGAATCAGTAAATTTCATGTTGAAACATCACATTTTACATTTAAGGACATATAAATGCAAACCTTGTTTTGTTCTCCAGGAAAGTACCAATTAGAGATTGCAATGCCAGTATTACCGTAACCAGGATTCCGGTATTTATTGTGATTCTTCAATATCGTAAAACCTATTTTTTAAATGCAAAAATACCTTTATTTCAGTAATGAAAATCAACCAAAATCGAATTTTTAATGTTTGGAAATCATCAATATAAACAGATTCTGAAATCGATGAGCCCTTAAATGATGTACGATTATTTAAAGAAACCGTATGTTCTTTATGAAATACACCCATTTATGATAACGATATTTTTTTAATAATTTTTATTTACTCGCTGAGTATTCTGATCCCAACTGGCTATATTTTTTTTGTTTTATCTAAAATTTTTTTTTTATTCCGGTATTGATATTTGCAATACCGGTATTTGATAAAAAATGCTGAAATATTAGTTTTGATATATTCCTTTGGAATTGCAACCACTCGTACCGATTTAAGACTTAATGCCTTTTTCCCTTCGCTTACAGATAATATAAAAATGTGGTTGTAATCGGGTTTTCAATTTTTGATTTTTAATTTACGTGTTTTTTTTTTATTTTTTATATAATTTACAGTCCACGGAAATGTGTTTGAAGGACTAGAGATGGGTCAAATTGCATCCCCATTGTATCCCAAATTCTTTCTTCAAGCAACAGATGTATCTTGGAAAATTCTTGTGGATTATAATTCAATAATCGTCTTCACCTTCAGAGATTTCCAAATAGAAGTATTCTATGAATTCTGTTATCAGAGTTTTGTCGTAAGTAGTAACAGTACTTAGTTATTAAAGCATTTTTTTGTGTAAGATTCGTACTACCACAGTCATGATCATAATTAGATGCCATTTTTAAAGATTTTTTTTTACAACAATTAAAAATTATAAAATTAACTTAATATTGTCTTATCGTTGTTAATATAAAATAGTATATTCTTGGTAATAAAAAGTGATCGCATTTTAAATCACATTATTTTTAAAAGCTTTACACTGGGGGCTGGCAAACGTTTGATGCAAATGTGCAATATTTATTTTTATAGTTTCTTACATTAATAAAATTACAATTTCACAAATCTCATGTAATAATAGTAAGAAGACTTAAATGATTTGAAGTACATCTCCTTTAAAGAAAATAATAAAATATATATTTTTGAGATATTGCTCACCAAATTGTGTTTCAAATATAATAGTCTAAAAATCATTTTATATTTCCCACCAGTAGTTGCTGTCAAATAATGCAAGTCCTTGATTATATAAGTGTGCTATTTTTAAAATATATGTTTTTTGGTTAAACCTTGTAGATTTAGGCTTTATTTGAACTATTGCTACACTGAAAATATAAAAAACATTTTTTTGGTCATGACTGTTACTTATTCATAGATTTTTGATGGCCCAGATGAAAGTTATCCGGAATTGCTAAATATTTGTGGAAGGACATTACCTGAACCAATCAAAACCACTTCAAATATGGCATACATTACATTCAGCACAAATCCTTACCAAAGAGGCTCACGATTCCTTTTAGACTGGATTAGTGAAACGAGAGAATCACCTGAAGATAGTGATAATAGAATCGGTAAGTAGTTTGTTGAATCTTTATTTCACTGAAACATTTAAAAAAACTGTATTTGATAAAATATTTCTTCTTACACTTTGGTTGATTCTATGTCTATTAATGTCACTGTCAAATTGATAATTTATGTTATGAATATTTTCTATATTTTGTCACAGTCACAGTGTATAAAACGTAATACACATTCTATAATGAGAATGTAAGTTGCAAATGCCAAATTTGTATTTAAATTTAGGTTTTAAGTTTGAAAAAAAGGGCTGTGAAAGTTGTGACCAAGAAAAAGGATTTACACAAAGATTTTTTTTTAAACTCTGAATTAATATTAGATTAAGTATGTAAAGAACCAGTTTTTAGCCAGTTCGTGAGCTGAGTACTACAAGGTTCTAAGTGTCGACTTTTGGCTAAACTAAAGTAATAATGAGGCAGTCTTAAGCGTAGCGTTATCTACATGCTGTATTAATAGAAAGTCGAAATTTTGCTTAAATTTCCAATAAGCCGTAGTTTTATGCGCGCGTCGCAAGATATCTATAGTTTCAACTTAAATGCCTAAAGATGCCGAAAAGCAAAACCCGGGTCGTTAGTGACAAAACTTGTGTGAATGTACATAGCATTGGCGTATGGTGAGTGTTAGCTTTGGGTGTGTTGTGTATGAAAATAAAAAAAAACTAAACAAAACAATTAGGTATATGAAAAAAAGGTTGACTAGCTGAATCACAAGCAGTTCTCGTCAAAAAACTTGTATCAAAATATTTCCATTTGGAGGACATATACTCCACACAAGGACATGGTATATGTTTTGAAAACTATTTGTAAATTATAAAAAATAAATTAAAGAAGTATGAATATTAGTAATAAATTATATCACGCCAAAATATCAATTAAAAATGACCTGCTAGAATAATCTAATATAAAAGTATAGACGTGAAACTTTCGAAAGAACGCCCAAGAAACCTCATATATGACGTTTGAGCTGTCAAGAAAGAGGACGACTTCAGACCTTAAAGTTGCGTACAAAAATATTCGCTCCACGCTACGTGTACCTAGACTGCGCGTTTGTATGCAGTCGTATGCTTGGGACTACGCTCGCTTTTTCAAATACGGTATACTACCGGAGTACCGCGCAACAAATATATTTTAAATATATTACTTCATGTTCTAGATTTTTCCGGCTTATGTTCCGGGTGTGCGGCGCACACCTTGCACACCCTGAATATACGCCCCTGGTACATAGGTTGAATAATATCTTTTATAATTTGATAATTTTATTTCTGTATTTTTTTTCAATTATCTGATTTTGATCAATTATTTTTATTCCTCAACACAATGGTGTTGTTATTTACCGTTATGATGTTTTGTATTCTTGCAGTGTGGTATTATTACATTTTACAATATTAACTTAGTACATTAATGATATCAATCTCAAATTACGAAGAAAAAAAAAACTCCTTTTCCTATTTATCCTCCATTTTTTCCTTTAATAATGATGACATTAGATATCTTCCATAGAATTCGTTTTATTTTAATATAAAGAGCATAAGTCTGTTTTTTGAATCACCGGTACATACAAATTTCAGCTAGAACCTTGTAGCACTGGCGGTTTGTTTGAATTTCAGATGGACAAGGTTCTAATAGAAGTTTAGGTATTTCTAATTAACTATGAAGAACTATTTTTAACAATATTTTATTAATAGTTATATCATGCCAGCACCATCATTGATATATACAATCAAGAAGAAATTTGGAAACATTTACAATTTTCAAAATACAAGCATTCAAAATTTCAAATACCTATATCTTTTTTCCTGCAGCTGTCCACATAGAACCTTGTAGTACTCGGCTCACGAGTTGTCTATTTAGAAATTTTATTATGAGAACTACTTGGTACTCAGTTGCACAATATCTCTTTTATTGTTTGAAGAGAGTAGGGATAGAAATGAAAGGACTAGTGGTTGGCTAATCACTCCCGCTACACCCTGTTATATTGGAAGTAGAATGGTGGGCAGGGGTTGATTTTTAAACATCACAAACATCCATGCCATCAAACAGAAATCAATAATTCCATTGAAAAAATGCTATTAGTACTGGGATTCGAGCCCGTGAGATCCGTCATGGAAGCCAACAACGTTGACCACTGTGCCATAGACCCAATTGAAATGTTTTACTCAAATATGAACATCTTTAATCTTTAGTGTTTTACTCTTTATTATTTTTACTATTTAAAAAAATATAGTAAAAATAATGCTTATTGTCGAAATGAAATTAAACGATTTTTATGAGCCAAATAACCACCTAGTATGAATATTGTATCCACTAATAAATTAAAATCATTTTCAGTTAGCATAAATGTTATTATTGTTTTTTCAGTGACATGCGGTGAAACAGGTATTGTGCACGTGCCAGATTATGAGGCACGTAGTATTCAATCACCTGGCTATCCTCACGGTTATAGCCATAATTTGTTGTGCGAATGGATTTTGGAAACAATTAGGCATAACCATCTTGAAGTGGAACTCTTAGATGTATCTTTAGAGGAGAGCCTAAACTGTGGTATTGATAGGGTATTGATATAGCTTTTCATTTAAATCTACAAATTTAATTGACTTTCAAAGGATACAACAGGCTTTAAATTTGAATATAAAACACAGCTCATGAATATTTTTTTTGCAAACGATTAGTAATCTCACAGCAGGTGTAGTTTTAATATGAGCTGGCAAATAAATTGACATACATCACTTCCACACAATGAAATCCCAAAATATTTTTGATTGAAGCCATTATGTTAACTTCCTTGACATTGTCTTTAACCTTTCCACCGCATATGACCGCTATGCATGTCCTACCGAACATGCCCTCAGCGCGCGTGACACCTATAGATGTCATAAATCCTATATAAGAGCTATCTATTGTATTAATCTTGTATAACTTGGTTGAAAATATTACTAAATGTATATTTTACCAAATTCTATAGATGACATTAGTCAAAAAAGATTCAATATAGGATAAAATAATTTATTTATGGAACACGCCGTGAACCTTCGTCACCAATGCAAGATGGCCGCCGTTGATTTATGATGTTTCTCGTAAGAGCTGTGCATATATTTACAAAATATGCATATATCATTATATTATTTGGGATAATGTAAATAAGCGATCGAGTGCGGGTGAAATTGAAATTGTTCCGAAAATTTAATATTATAAGCATGGTATGGTGGTGGCGCAGTGTTCTCGGCCGCGCGTGGCGGTATTTTGCAATATAGTGACGTCACGCTGCAATTGTATGAAGAATGATTATTGTTGAATTAAACCGAAAATATTCGAAAATATATATATATAGAATATATTGTATTGAAAAAATTACTTTGGGTGGCAATTAACATATTTGATTAGTTAAAAAAATATTATAACCTATATTTATAGTCGAAAACGCGATAACAAAATCTGCAATAAAGCAGCCGCGTACAGGGCATGTTCGCTAAATTTGGTGACGCGGGCAAAAGGTTAAATTTATCGTTTACTTCCTCTATAAATAAAATGGATGAAAAACTTTTGATTATATAAGCAAAATTGCAGATTTTACTGTATCACATTTTCTGATAATCAACAAGGCTACCAATAAATAGTACTAGAAAAAATATGCTTCTTACCAGAACTAACGCATCTGGAATTTATCAGCGTATGATTAAAAGACTAATAATACAAATTTTAAAAAATCACCCCACACAACCATAATGAAAATTTATTCATATTTTTAGTTGGAAATATATTCTGGAGTGCAAGGTAGCCAAAATTGGAAACAGGTCGGTAACAACATTTGTCATGCAAATGAATCAACAGGTCCACTTATTGCTGGAAGTAATGTGATGAAAATAGTCTTTCTTTCGGACATCTCCGCCAACTATTCAGGGTTTTCACTAAAAGTTTACTCAGGTAAAGAATTGATTGAAAGCTTTTTTTACTCTTTTGATTACAGATCATGTAGGTTCGTAATGGAGCACATTTACAAAAGTTGTTAAAAACCAACTGATTGTAGCTCAGATTCTCGACCTCTCTCACTATATATTGTAGGATTAACAGTAAGCTAATTGACAATTTTTCAGGATCAATGTGGGATATATGGATACACATATACATTCATGCCCTTTGATACAAATCTATTAATCAATACAAGAGTGTTTCTATTCTGTTATTGAAGCTCTGACTACACAACTAAGCCGAGTAAACCTAAAATCAGTTGGCTATGGGGCTAAATAAATGAAAAAACTTTTTCAACAACATTCAATAAATTTTCTTAAAAATATACTCATTTCTCACACTTTCATTTAGTTTATAGTTTGTTCGTAGGCCTTGCGATGGTCTGATAATGCTTCTCAAAGAGGCGAAGCATGTGTCACATATTGTAGCACAACAAGTGGAATAACAAAGTTTTCAAATTTAATTTTATATTAAAAATCAACTTTCACAAAGTTACCGCTGAATCTGTTGAAGATGATCTTTCATTTAATTTAAAAAAAAATATTCTATATCTGCTCATAATTGGCAATATTTTATGAAGGGTAACTATAAATTAAAAATAGAAGAAAGCTGAAAATTTTCCGTTGAAAGCCCAATTACGAGTTCATTGGTATGAAATAGTTAATTATGTTGAGTTATTTTTTGAAAAATAACGAGCTTTTGGTAATCTTGTATGATATTTAATGTTTATGATTCCAGTATGCGGAAACTCTATGACAGATTCTTCAGCTGTATTAAAACCAACCAGGCGCAATACAACCATAGGTTATCTGTATAGAAAGGTTTCAACATTATTGGATTGTCAATGGGATATAACAGTGAAAACAGGTCGACAAATCAAAATTGAATTTCTTTATTTCAATATTACCAATATCAATGAAAACAGCTGTGAGAATTTTATAATGGTTTGTATAACAACTTTATGTTTTATTCTTGATTAAGATCTAGCTATCTAGATTGATGTTGAGGCCAGCGATGGATTACCCCATAAGCGCAGAAGGCACGAGTTTGGGCCCTTTGAATCTTAAGGGCCTCATAAAGGGATATATATTAAATAAAGTCATTCAGTTTTTGACACTTCTTCTTATTTTACGTAGACTCGTAACTATTTTATGTTATTTAAATATTAGGGCTTCCAAATTTTATTCCGCCTGGGGCCTCTCTGTAATCTCTGTAATCTGTCTCTGGTTTCGTTGGATTGGAGTCGTTTCTATAAGAAAAGTACTTTAGTTACAAAAATTACATTTCTTTAACTTTATTAATTTACATTACTTTCATCTGTAAACCAAGCTCAAGTATTTCAGGTACCTGCCACTAGATTAGTTTTGTAATATTTCAGAACACGCTAAAATTTATTAAAATACGCACTGTAAAAAACTTTTGTTAGATTGAAGGGGCGCAGCGGTATAGTCACCTCATAGCAAAGTCAAGTTAAGGCATGGCTGCCAACTAAAAAGGGGGGCCCAAATTTCTACATACTCAATATAACAAATTGCTTGGGGAGGGGGGCTTGCGTGACGTTCACACAAGGGTGTCAACTTTATAGCTACGCCACTGAAGTGAGATTATTTGACCTTTTCTCAAATTAAGCTGTCTCACTCTCCTGCTTAAGTAGAACAACAGATGAATGAATTGTCCACTCATGACCCATGGCATTGTATGTAGACACTTAAATGAAGGTAACTTTGAAGTAATTAAATATGTATTTTTATTACAGTTACGGAATGGAGGTTCAGAAGAGTCTCCCTTGTTGGGTGAAGGAAAGAGTTGCGGGCCTTTGGCACCAACTCAGCAACTCTTGACCACCAGCAATAAACTATTCATTAAATATAAAGGATGGCACACTTCATCATTCAATGCAGAGCAGGTATTGATAATTTACTTTTGTTAACTGGTTGTGTGCCACGAGCGTATAAATATGGTCTGCAATTCTGTGAGCGAAATGCCAGCCATAGAAAATATGCGTATATATACGGTCCACTTATACTGGACAAGGTCGACGATTTTAGTAATTAAAACATTGTATGCACATAGCGACAACTCTTAGATTTACAGTGTTTATACTTACAGTTGACATATTTTGTATCAATGTAATCCAATCCTTTTTTTGTGCTATACATTGGTATGAAAAACTAAAATTTTGCTCTTGAAATTGGTGCAAAAAAAGTTTTAAGCATTAATTTCTTTATTTAATACTTAATTGCAATGTGAAACAGATACACTTTTTTATACATATATTGTTCACGTATTTTTGTATGAAAGTGTTGAATTTTGGTCTGACTTGTTTGATAAAATGCTGTTTTTCCTAGATTCTTGATTTATGTTGATTATTATTAATTAGATTTGTTTTGTTGATCAGTCGGGTAATTACTTTTCTTTACAATAGCGGATGGACTTCTACGGTACATTTATTTAAGAGATTTTATACATACTCAGCTCTCTGTTTTTGGATAAAATTTATGGCCGAAACATGCTATTTTACGAATTCAATAAATGTATTTTAACAAGATTCAAAACAAGGTCATCAACTCAAGATTTTGAAAAAGTTCATCGTTTCTTCTGTAAAAAATTTGTGGCTGTTTACATGAAATTTAGGTTTTTAATCATTTAATTTAGCCATACCAAATATTGTACTAGCTTAAATATTGTGTAAATACAATTTTTTACCCAAAGTCTATAGACATTCAAATGTTTCATGACAATATGTCAGTAAACGGCCCTCATTCTGTCATAATAAATATATTGTGTTGAAACAGCACCAGTCCTTACTAGCACCACACATTATGAAATAAGACTGCAGCCTTTTTAAGAGTTATTACCTAAGAATACCTCATGAACATAATCTATTGATACCACTTTCTCAATACAGTAAAACCCCCATTTACACTATAGTCGGGACCGTGTAATTGGGGGTGTGAATCACATACAAAATAAGGGATTTGGTTTTTTTCGGCGGAAAACGCAAAACCAAGATTTCCCTTAGTTTTGCAAAAAAGAAATATGGACAAATGTTTAGTTTTTGTAGTAGTCAATATCCCGCACACAGACAGACGCCCAGCTATGCGTGTATAGCCTGGCATGTGTTGAATACACAGATGCTAGCCAACATTTGACTGTATGCGCGGCACAGACAACCGTCTCTTAGTAACGACAATGGAATACGACCGTGCAATTGGGGTATTTGCGGCGAATATTTCAAACCAGCGCGTAATTCAGGGTAGTGTAATTGGGGGTTCCACTGTATATATGAATAAAAATATTTATTGCTTTCAGAATGCATTTGTTTTGAAATACTCAGAACAATCAATAGAATGCGGACAAAGAATTATGTTGACACATGATGATAAGAAAGTAAACATATCTTCACCAAACTATCCAAATATCCCAAACCCACACTCTGAATGCACCTGGGTAATAATGGCTCCACATGGAGAGAGATTGAGACTAGATTTTATGGGAAGATTTGATTTCAGCCCAAATAAAGAGTAAGAAATATGAATTTACTTTTTTAGTATCATTTTTAATATCAGAATATGTGACTATTTGTCAGTATACTGTTAGAAAATGTTAAGTCAAAAAATCTTGTTTTGAGATAATCAACATCATGACGAGAACTGAAATGTAGCGTGGCCGTTGGCAATAAGACGAATGAATAAAACAGAAATTATCCAAAATGTTTACAGCTCAAAAACGTTTAATCGTTTAAATCGTCTTTGGGAAGTTGTACAAATAATAAATCTGTACAACAAAATAGCATTAAGTTATTTATAGGTTTCTGTTAGTAATAACTGCCAACCAAATTGACTTAGTTTGTATTAGGTACTTCTTTAACTATCGAAATAAATGTTAACTGAGTGAGCTTCTTTTTTGAGACGATATAGCGTGTTTAAATCTATCGACATTCATTATTCAAAACATTCAATTTTATAACATTATATAATGGTTTAATTGCTATATATATTAATGCAACAATATGATTCATATTTTCAAAAAAAGAGATACATTATTGTTTGAAGGAAAAATTAAATGAATTTAATTCAATAATTTGCTAGGATGCTTCTACAATATAATATGAGTGGATTCCTGTAATATCTATTGTCAGCTAGATGTAGATTTTGCTAAACCCGCTATCTGCCTGCGATACTGCCAAACCTATAATAGAAAAAAAGCAAATATGATAGTAATAATGTTCTTATTACAGTTGTACTGATGATTATGTTGAAGTGCGTGATGGTGCAACGGAAAGTTCAAAATCATTGGGCAAATTCTGTGACAAAATACCCGGAACAATAAAAACTTCAGGAAATTTCATGTTTGTGAGATTTTCAACTGATATTACTGATCCAAGAAATGGTTTTCAAGCTGAAATAGATATAGGTATGTAAATATAATTAATTTGTCTATGGAACAGAACTTCTCAAAGTATTTTATGCTATCGCATCAATTGAAAAAATAAGAGAAATTTGGCTTCATGTTTTTATATAACTAATTAATTAGGTTCAATGTGAGAAATGGTTATACTACTGTTTTATTATTATTTTTACATGATAAAATTGAGCTAAAAATTTATAATAGGTTCATATTTGACAATTGTATATATTAAGCCAGGTACATAGTCAACAGTGTTGATAGTTTCATAAATTGATTTTACAATTTATTTATGGATTTCTGTTTCAAGTCATGGATATCTGTGATGCCTAGTATCCTAAAAAGGGGCATAGTAAGAGTGATTAGTTGACTACTGGTTATATCCTAACCCTACCTTTCTATCTTTACTCCTTTTGAAAAAACTACATGCTTTCCTGGGCCGTGTCAGGTATGATAACGAGACCAAACTAGTTCATGCATTCGTCAGTCGTGTAAGGCATCATACTGTACGTGGACTACATTGTTGATTGTAGACCAGATCAATTATACACATATTATGTAAAAGTAAAAATATGTACAAATACATATTTATGTTAAGAACATTTCACTGCCCCCAGCAACTAACTCTCAGGAAAACCATGACTCGTGATTTATCAAGCACTGCTCTACAAGTTGAAATAAAAACAATATTTAAAATCTAGACAAATGGCATTGACAAATGAAATGTACAAAGTGTAATTTTTGTATTATCACCTTTCAGATGTTTGTGGTGGAACACTTCAAATTCCTGCAGGAAGAATAGAATCTCCAGACTATTTGACAATGTCCGTTAAGCCGCAAGATATTGAATGCGAATGGAAGATTATTGGTTCTACTGGACACAGTTTGTGGATCAACCTGTTATCTGAATCCTTAACATATACAACTGATTGCACAGATGCATCGCTTGAAATCTTTGATGTGCTTCAATTTAATAACACAGGTGAACACAATACAATTACTTGTCTTAATAACCCTGTAATATATTTATGGAGACATTCTTATATACCGACATCTTAATATTATTAACTTAAATGTGGAAAATAGATTACTTGATAACAATATAGTTATTTGCTCAGTGTGTGACCGCCATCTTGTGAGTTAATGTGTTGTGACATTTTGAAAAAAAAAATTAGCAAATACACAGGGGTCTGTTTTCGCAAACATATTATATTTTCAATAATACATGATCATCTTTGATATTAACAACGAATGTGAAGTGTCTTTAAAATTATATCTAAGAGAATAAATAAAATCAGTTAATATAATATGGTAAACTGTTTTATTTTTGTATGTATTTTTTAAGTAAAATTAATTTTATTTTTGCAAATTTTGCGTATGCAGATTTTCAAATGTTTAAATGTTATTTAGCTTAATGACCCATTATGCTTAATGATTATGGTGAGCTTCTGATATTCTGAGTGAAATGTATTATAATTAATACTATCTGCTGAGGGCGCTTGATGAAAATTTGAATCATTAAAATTTTGTATGGTTCCTTGTTTTTTTTTGCCTCAACTTAACTAAAAGTGATGTTCTACAAATAGTCAACCTGTATCTCAAAGTATTGAGATAGTTAGATAATATTGTTGCAATCAAAATTCAGATGCTAACATAAATATATTATATTTTTCTAGTTACCTCCATCACTGGTAAATTGTGCAGTGAAGGAGAAGCGAAGACCTACCGTACTTCATCCAATGTGGCAGTAATAAGATACAGAGTTGCGCAAGATACCCAACAATTGTCAAAACAACAATTTTTAATCACCTTCAATTCATCGATAGACAGTGAGTTACAATATTACAGATTTTTATAGAAATAAGAAATAATGTAATTTATAATGCTGTAGATCAGGGGAGGGCAAACTTTTCGGATGAAGGGCCAAATTCAGGAATTCAAAATCAGCGGCGAGCCGCAAGTAAAATACCATATATGTACACTATTTATTATCATGAAAAAAAAACAATCTAATGAGAGGAATGTGACTGGTTTAGGTACGTCTTTTGACATTTTTTAAAATTCTGGTGTTAATTTTGTAGTTGAGATTCTTAAAACTGCTTGTAAACTGCTCATCGGTGATGTTTGATCGTAAAGAGTTTTTATTGTGGTTCATGATTGAAAATGTTTGTTCACATATATAGGTTGATCCAAAAATAATGATTATTATATTCATTTTCAATGTTTTTAAAAAGGCGTTTAAGATAAAAACGTAAAAAAACTAGAAATGTATAATGTAATAATAAGCGACTGATTATTTGTTTCATTCTGCACGTTTTCTTAATTTTATTTGTGACTTGAATCTAATGAGTTCTGTTATTTCCTATGTTTTATTTAATTCACTTATTTATAAATTATCAAATGCTAATATTTTTTTATCATGTAAATCAAAATAAAAATAAAAAACACTATTTCTTATATAAAATATGACAAATTATGCCTTGCATTTGTTGGATTGGTTCGCGCAGCTTACCTCTTGTCTTAGAGGGAAAATTGATAGAGAGTGTGACTTGTTTGTCATTTCCATCTTCTTTCCTTAACTCCTCTGAAAAGAAATGTTGAGGGACTGACTTAAAATCAATTGAAATTAATCAGCTTCTGTCCAGATGCTATCTTCGGTGATATATTATCAGCATTTAGAGTGGTCCTGGTAAAAAAACTGCCTTATTAAGTACCTGTATGTATTCTATGCTAGGCGGATGAGTGAGAACCAAACATTTTTTAAAACCATATAAATTGCCCTTATGTTTGGTAAACTTTCTATACCTTTTAATGAAATTTGGTTGAGAGTCATTGCGCTTATCTCACAAATCATCTTAAAAATAAACTGAATTATAAATTAATTAGTAAAATGGCAATATGTGTTGTTGTAAAAAGAGAAAAAAACCTTATAGTCATTGGCTGTAAGGCTGAGTTTATCAAAGTTTCCGATTTTTTTTTACATCTAGTTTTTTTATTATACTAAAAAAGTGTCAAAAAAACATTTTTCCATCGTTTCTATCCATGGTTTTAGCTTGCGGTGGTATTATCAATGCACCGTCAGGCTATTTGACCGGGCCCAGCATTCAATACTATTCTGGATATATCCGTTTTTGTGAATGGAGGATCACAGTACCAAAAGGCAGAAGAATAAAACTTGAATTCATGGCTGTTGACAGTAGCCAGATCTCAAGTCAGAGATTACGGGTGAGTTCTTTTATGCCATACAGGTCTGGCGTCATAAATATTAAAGCATTTTACATTGTAGTTCTAAAACTGTTAGTTACTTATCATTTAACTATAATTTTTAGCCTTTTTGTCTTCCGATGGTTAATCTATTAGTGCAAAAAATTTTGTACCATATTTTTTTAATCAATTATAAAAATAACAAAAAACTTTATTAGGAAAAATTAAAGTTTATGTTTATAGGTGAGGTCTGTGAAACTTTTCATCACAGACTATATGCTCTGATAGATCAAACCTCAGTTTTTATGTCACTTATTTAGCAGTGCCAGCGTGAGACATTTGGTTTGGCAAGATTATATTTTTTCCGCCCAATTTGTAAAATTCCCTTAGGAATATAGGCATTTCGCCGCCTCTTCAGATTTACGGCTACAGGCTGTCACCTGCTACGCTTGCAAGTTTAGCTGGTACTGCTTATTAGAGCCACTTATTCATATTTTGTATAATTTTCTATAAATTCTTTACATATTTGTTTTACGAATTGTTTATTACACCATTATTAGTACCACTATTATATTTTATATATTTATATATATTTTTATCAATTGAAAATGGTTGTGACTTGCCGAACCTAAATAATTTCATGTTTTTTTTTTAGTTTTACAATGATTTTAGTTACACCTGTTCTATACGGTCTAGCTCCACCGAGTTTATTGAATCATCAAGCAATAAGATGTTAATTTTTCTATGGACGAAGGTGCTACCTGATGTTAGTCAATTCAGGGCGAAATATTCATCAGATGAGCCAACAAGTAAGTTTGCTTAGATAAGTTGAAAACAGTGTCATATTGATGCTGTCTATGAAATGTGATATTTACCAATTAAACTTGTTTCTTTTCATTCATCTTATGAAAAAATCATCAACAGATGAATATGCAAACCAAACACTTATTATATTATTAAATTGAATAGATAATCAAGATTTTTCATAGTTTTGTCTCAATAAAATTATTTGAAAATAAACAAATGATTGCAGTATGTGAAGGATCTATCACCGGAAATGAAGGGACTTTTGTACCCCCTAGTGCCAATATTTCTTCTTATTTTTGTGAATACGAAACGGGGATGCCTTCCTTTAATGAAACCATTCCTACAGAACAATTTCAAGGAAGAACATTGTCGTTGGTATTCAATGATGCAAATATTGGAAATAAACTATCAACCCATTGTAGATATTTAGGATCCAAAGTAACAGTGAGCGGTAAGTTTATTTGTATTGAATGACTGGTTTTCCAATTATAATGGTATTTAACAGTGAACTAGCTGTAAGCCCGTTGCCCAGCAACGTGAGATTCTTGTTGCATTATAGAAAAGTCAGAAATTTACTGGCATGAACAATTGAATGCATATTTATTATTATATATCGACTGTGGAAAGGAAAAAGGACGTAACCCACACATATCAAATTTTACAGGAGGCGCTAAAAACGTGTTTTGATGATTTTGTGACATATGCAAATTATGAATTATACACAACCTTGAAGTACACGGATACTTCTAAACTGGTGTTAAATTGACATAACCTAATATTAATAAAAGAAATTGTCTCGGAAAAACCTTTATTTCAGTGTTTTTTCTTGGTTTTATTTTTTTACAAGGTCATCTTTTTCAAACTTAGAAGCTAAATTTAGATACTTATTCGGCATTTTCAGCTTCCATCCTTTTGATAGAATGTGTATCAAGTATATGTATGTATACATTGTGATTATTGAAAAAAAGCTGTTTTGAAATATTGAGGGTTACGTCCTTTTTCCTTTCCACAGTCGATATGTATATAATCTAATAACACATAATTAATAAACTCCGTTTTTATTTTTCCCTAGGGTACTCAACGTTGTACCCACCACCACCCGCTACGGCTTCACACTCTTTTATAGGGTGTATTCCGTAGCGTAACAACGTTAGTCGTGTTCAAAATTTTGCCAGAAATGTCCCGAGAAGAAATTCCTCAAGACTTGGTTGCATGCACTACAGTGTGCAGAAATTAAAAGTTAATAAATAATTAAGTGCAGTTGAAAATATAAGATTTTATCTATTTAACTCAACTATTTATCCAAGAATTTTTTAAATGCCCTATAATTTGCCTTAGATGCAACCAAGTCGGCATGACCGACGGGGCCGACAGATCCATATCCAGATAGCAGAAATTTTGTAAATTATTGAATTTTTGGAATAATGTTTAAGTTTGCTAACAACCATTTTTCGTAGTAGCAGAAATTTCGTGAATTATCGAATTTTTACAGTAGTAGCAGAACAGATGTCGTAATTTTTTTAATTTTTGGACATCAGTACGGACACATTTGTCGGTTGTGATTTGTGATTATTTTATCGACTATTAATATATAGATAGGCATGTGATTGAATTGGGAGTTATCCCAAGTAGTTTCAAATATATTTTTTTTCCATTAGGCTAATTTTTGTTTTTTACGAATAATGATTGTTATTCAGTTACTCAAATTTCTTTTTGTCTACTGAAATATAACCCCTCAAAAAAGTAGATCGCCCATGGCAGTTGTAGCACATTTGTAAAAGGGTCAAAATTATATTTCCTCTCTTCTTGAACTAGTATATTTTTATAAATGAAGCTTTACATTGACATAACAGTTTAGATATTGTTAGCCTAAACCTAGTTCTGACAATTCTCGGAAAGCGTAATACATCAATACAATATCCAAAAATCAAATTTTTTTAAAGTAGATTTTTTTTTCAATATTGATTTTAAACATTAAAAATATCAAGAGAAATGTTCCGGAATGCCGTTCCATCGCGTTACATAGGAAAAAAGCACTGATATTATGAACACAATAAATGTAACCTAAGTTCATTTGGAATAGCTCTTTTGTGTTTGGTTTGGTCTAGCAGTTTGTTATGCCATCGTAATATTTTATGAGCTATGTTAATTAAGTAATTAATGTATTTCAAATATTCTGAATTTATTTCAGGTTATATTATCAACATATTGTTGCCACAATACTGCAAGAACACTCGTTTCGAATTCTGGTAAATTAAACAGGACAAAAAACGATATTACTGTAAAAATTGAAAAGTTTTTACTTACGTTTGGTATTGCAATAAATAATTAATGCATTCCGCGTTGAAAATAAAGATATAAGAGATAGCAAAAAAAAGTATTTCTACCATAAAAAATGAGTTACGCATTCTTACAATATTGGCGATGACATACAAAGTTGTTAACATGAATGGCAAAATAGTCTTCACAGAAAAAAGCAGCCCTCCATAATTTTTACTTATGAATCAGATGTTGTCTTACTGAGAAATAAAATATTTTGATAAATTATATGCCGAAATTATTGAAAATAGTGGTGTGAAGACATTTTAATTTGAATGTTTGAAAATTGCTTTTTGAATATATGTACCAACGTGATTGATTAATATGGAAAAGATTGAATGCTTAGCACTAGTGAATAGTTTCCATTTTTCTTTGAACCTTATTGACTTATTTTTATTTTTCCTTCTAGGTGCATCAATAATAGTTTCTGAACTTTGTGGAAATTTTCTAAAACCAGTCACAGTTATATCACCCTTTGCAATAACGACATTAAAGGTACATACTTAACACAGATACTTTTAATAAATCAATCATTCCGAGGGTTTATAAAACTGTTTTTTATATTTTTTAGGTTATAAAAACAGTGTTGCCTATCAATTTCACAATGAACTACAAATATTATCCTTGTGGAGGTGAGATTGATGATTTAGATAGCCCTAATATACTGAAGCTTCCCACAAATCATACCGGATTATTGGACTGTGCATGGTATTTAATTTCACCTCAACGAAGAAAAATTGAGGTAACTTCAAAAATATGCAAATCACCTTCGAACAAAAACCCATATATTGCTTGAATAATAAAATTTATCAAACTAAAATTTGAGCCCGTGAGCACTACAACAGAAACTAATGATTTTAACCACTCGACCATAGACCTGGCATAATTAGAAAAGTAAAAAAAACACATACCACAATTTTATAGAATGATCGGGACATATTTCGCGTGTTTGTTTTATTTTTCTACAAATAGCTTTTTGCTTTAATCCACTTGTATTGTTTACAATGTTCTCACAAACATACTCAACAAACTATTCAACCGAAATAATTTATTTTTGCTTATAAAATCTTATAAGCAGTGGTGTAGTGGGGCCAGGTCGGGCAAGGTCGGCGACCTGTCACCTTTTTGACTTTTAACTTAATTTTCAAGTACATACATATATTCAAAATACTGCTCATAAAGTTTAAAAGCATTAAATCAAAATTGATCTACCCGACAAATTTTATTACACATGTAACGAGAAGAAATGCCACCACTCTTTTTTAAAAGAAATTATGCGCGTTTTTTTATTGTTAACATTGGACTGATATAAAAAAAATAGGGAAAAAAACAATGACCGTCCTGCTACCTATTTATTTACCACTACACCACTGCTTATAAGTAAATATAAAACCTTCTAAATAAAAAAGGAATTATATAAAAAACGGTATGTACTGGGAAGTGAGTAATACGAAAATACCTGCTGAAGAGCAGAAGATATACAAGTGCTAACGATAAAAATAATAAAATTAAGTCTTGTATCTTTTATAGGTCAACACAAGCCAAGTAGTCTTCAGCAACCATTCATGTGAATCAGAATTTATCACAGTAAACACTGGACGTATAGCTTCAAATTACTTAATGAATAAAATTTGCTATGGATCAATGTCTACAAACGTTTTCAAATCTCAATCTAACGTTGTTTGGGTGCATTACCATACAGAATCATTTTCACCTTTGACAGTGTTCAAGATTGATGTTACTACCGACAGTCTAGGTATGTTAACTTGTAATTATTAAGTCATTTGATGAATAACATTTATTAAATACAATGAATATAATTCATCCTTATATATTGTAATGATTGTGTTCCTTTGGGGAAAAAGAAGCAGCTCATTATTTAGGATTCAAATATAATTCAATGGCTTAGTTCCATAGCGCTCTTCCAAAAATTTTCGAATCCAAAATCTCAAGAATTAACAAATTTATAAAAATTTACAGAATTGGCCGATCAGGTCAAAAAGCCAAAAGGCTGCAGGTTCCCCACGACTGATCTAGGCCATCAATATGTTACTTCACGGCTATACAGATCTTTATGTTAAAAATCATTAAAATCATCAAAAGCCCCTAGAAGCCATTGGCGGATCCAAGGGGGAGGCCATGGGGGCCATGACCCCCCCTGAGGAGAATTTGTTTTCCATTTTTCTAATTTATTAAAACTTTAGTGTGAAATGGGCTCATTTATTGTTTACCTTACTTTGTTTTATAGAATACATACTTAATTATGTATTAACTATTTTTATATAGATTATTTTTAAATCCTCTAATTTTTTATGTACTATTTATGTATGTATGTTTATTTTCAAATTGAATGGCCCCCTCCTGGGACAATTTCTGGATCCGCCGCTGCTAGAAGCGATATTCAGTCTTTTAACACTTCTTAGTCGGGCGCTTCAAAAAATATACTCAAGCCTGTAGCGGGCGTTTTTTAGTGATTAGAGCACAAATATATTACATTCTTAAAATCAACACAACTTCTAAACCAAACGATATTTTCGATTGAAATTTAAAAACAAATCATACGTGACATCTAATCATTAAAAATAAAATTAGAACATTTCGATATCATCATAATTTCACTATGTTTCAAAGCTGAATATAAAACCTGTTATCAATTTAGTAGATAGCACTCCGCATGTTATAAATATTAAATATTCAAAACATTCTATATAACAAAATAGCATATTTATCAATATTTTATAATTATATGAATAATTATAATATATAATCGCCATTCCTACAACTTAACTACCACTGGAAGTGTAAAATCTAATGCCGTAAAAATTACAGCGTAATTTCACCCTTATAATCTAGCAAAGAATTAGGACTAATGTTAATTAGTTGCGGCATTTTATTTAACGCCGACAAACAAACCCGTGATATTATGTGTCCCGCAAACAAGCGACGATATAAAAAAAACATATTATGCCGTGATCCGCATTCTACCGACAATACGCTAAAAACGACTTTTGCCGTGATCCGCATTCTACGTACAATCAGCTAAAAACGACTTTGGTCGTGGCCCGCCTAAGAAGTGTTAATAGTGGGTATTGTGTGAGTTGATTGGTTTGATTCCAATCAACGTTAAAACAAAACTTATTGCAAAGATAATGTTACGAGCTTAAAATGGTAATGTCTAGATAGAAAATGATCTTCTATTTTCATCACATAAGTGTTTTATCAAGTAGAATAAAAGACTAACCTCTAACGTGAAAACAGTAGGTAATATATGCATTTTCATCATTACAGGATGTGGTGGTATCATGACAAAAGTATCCAAAGTCATCCATTCTCCGAATTTCCCAGATCATTATGATGATAATCAAGAGTGCTTGTGGGAGTTACATGCAGATCAAGGATATAAAATAAGTATCTCTTTCGAGCAAAGATTTTCATTAGAATCGTCAATCAACTGCACAAAAGATTTTGTTGAGGTAAGTAAAAGAAAATATATCTGACAAAATGTATTGTTGGAAATAAATATAATAGACAATATTAAAATCAGATTAGATAAACTTAATGCCAACTTTTAAAAGTTACTTGAAATCAGCTCGAGGAGATATTATCAAATCACATGTTCATATGAAATTGACTTAAGCCTGGCATCATCTGATTGATGGGGTAAAGCTCTTAGCCTTTTAGCTGCCATAGATAATTAATAGTAATTACCTAGCACGCCGGCTACAATTTGCAACTATTAATTTAATTAGTTATTGACGAGATAACTGAACGTGTTGGGCATGAAAAAAATTACGAGATATCTCGTCTCGTCAACACTAGACCCCTGAGACTAACGATGACGTTCTTTTTTAGTGAAAAAACATTTTAAAGTGTATTTTAAAATATTTGTTTGTCAATAAGTATAATAAGGTTAACAAGGCGTATTAACACTCTATGTGTTTATAGGCTTAAAGGAAACATATTTACACGAAGACAATCAAATTAACTGGAAAAACACACAATGTATCAGTGCGCAACCTTATTCAAAACTAAACTTGCTTAGGTATTAGAGAAAGTGATGGGAAGCGGAGGAGACCATGCAACTGCACAAAAACACATCATTTTGAATTGTCGACAAGAATCTAAATTTGAGAAATGTACAAAATAGAAAATTGTACGAAAGTAGAATTTAGGGATGTTGAAGTTTGCCTGTATTGGATTTGAATCAATTGAAAAATCAAAATGCCTTAAGTTTTTCAGATAATATATCTTTACTTAACTAGTATTGTATTGAATGTTTTCAGATTATCGATTATGTTCATGGCAAATGGATATCAATAACACGGTTGTGCGGCAGAAATCTTCCTGATACATTTAATTCTACTTCTGAAAAGATGAGAATACTGTTCAGATCAAATCCTTCTGTCCATGGAGATGGTTTCCAGGTAATTCTTTACTTTATTATTATTTAGGGACAGTCGCCCTGCCCTTTATTATTTCTCTACATTTTAAAACCGAGCGTTCTTATTGAAAAACCCTTTATATGAAGCTGAAGATTTATTATTTAACCCAGAGCCACCATTAAGTTTTGATTTTAGCATGAAAACATTATCAAATAAGAATAAATCAAATTGGATATTTTGATGTGATGATTGATAATTTTATTTGTTAATTTGTCCAAAGTATATTTTCATAACAGTTTTATACGGTGATTATAACATCAAACTAATTTACAATGAAAGTGATAAAGCACCTTTGCTAACGATGTGCTGTGGTTGGTAAATGAAGTAAGCATGATACTGTTAATTGTCTGTTTCAATATATTTCAATATATTCAAGAAGACTCTCCAAGTTTCTGAATTTGAGTACTGAATTTATTATTAACACAAATACTCCATGGATAAATTTGGCTCTATGTGTACACATTAACCCTCCAAGGACGAGCGTCACCATATGGTCACACAAAACACCGTTGTCTATTGATCCCACTATTCATACTTTTTCTACCTGAATATCGTTGCTTTTGCTCATATTTGGTTAAGAAGGGTACAAACTACAGTAAGTCATCAGCCGTAGGAACAGGAACGGTCTCCAAAAGCACATGTGATTTTTTGAATTTCCGTTTTTTTAAATTTACTTTTTGAAACTGTTAGATATTTTTTTATAAAAACATAAAATTATTTACAGTTATTTTGCTAATATATTTGTTTTGAAATTATGTTGATCTAAAGAGGTCAAATTGTAAATATTTAAAAAAAAAACACGTTTAGCTATATTTCTACCCCGAATGTTTGCAAGCCCATACGGTCACTTTTGTCCTTACTACTGTCCGTACTCAATATTACACGGTAATAAAAGGATGAGCATGACCATATAGTCATGCGGGGTTTCTATTCAACGACTTTGCGTTTTTTTTTTTTTTAATTTTGGATAGGAATAAAAGTTATCCGTGACTTCAATATGGCTTAGAAAATATATTTTTTATCGGAAAAAAGCTCTCGTCTCTGGAGGGTTAAAATGTTGATTGGTATTACTTCTGCTCGTTTTTTTTCCAAGTCTTATGAAGCTTTTTATTGATCTTTACTTACTGAGATGGTTATAAGCTTAATTTTAAATATGTCACTTGATCCAATATTGTTTTTTTTAATTAAACATCACAAAGATTATAGATAAATTTGCAACACCAATTTTACACATTTTTTTTTTTGAGTTGATTCTTTAGCAAACTCCTGTTTCAGAATGTATATAGCACAAAATATCTGTTAAGAATTTTCTATTGTAACCTTAACTGAAAATATATTATTGCTGTTTATCTTTTTAGGCTCGTTGGAAATTCATTTGTGGTGGTGAATTGGATGCTACTGACGAAATAACATCTCTTTTCAGTCCAGGTTTCCCTGTGTATGGTAGAGATTTGAACTGCGTGTACACAATAAGAGATCCTGATGGCGGACCTCTTTTACTAAACTTTGTATCATTTAGCTTGGAGATAGGTGAGAAACCATTGTACCTTTTTAATTGAATAACGTTGTCCATGAATGGCGCACCCTATTGTGGTTATTTTTGATTTTTTATGCTCTTCCTCTCATTTTCATATATTATCACTAAATCTTTTACCACCTTGCCTGAATTATGTCACATTTTTGAACCTCCAACATAAACCCTTCCCTCTCCATATTAAATGAATTAATAATACCAATCAGGTACATCTGACAAGAGGATACTCAAAAGGTGCAACAGCCGTGGAGACTTTTAAGAGGGTCTCTTTCTATCTTTCTTTCTTACAGTTCAGAGATTTAAAACGGAGGGGGGCTCCAAAAATGGCAAGCCTCGAGCCTTAATTTTTTGTACTATTTTTTTATGATTTGTTATTGTTATCAATGATAATCTTGATTACCGCGATTTCTTTTTGAAGGTAAAAATCAGTTCTGCCTATATGACAACTTGACACTTGAAGACTATAATGAAGGTGCAGATGATCCTAACTATTATTATTTTACTGACAGTCGATCAAAAAAGACTTTATGCGGTACAAAGATACCAGGTGTAAAGCGGTATACGCATGGAGTGAAGATCACATTTATGACAGACTCATGGGTTCAAAGGCCCGGTTTTCAACTCACATATGTGAAAGATTGTAAGCATAAAAAGCAATAAATAGCATATAACTATTTCATTCTTATTTTATCTGTAGTGATGGTTTGGCTATTGGTTATAAGCTTGTGGATTGTAAAAGTACAATAAACTCCAAGTTGACTAATTGCAACTAAATTGGGAAGTCTCAAACATCCATATAAATATGTTTCAAGCTTCTTGATGGTTGTCGACCATGATATTCTCACACTTAAGACATTGATTTTTTGAAGAATTTTAGACAGCAAAATTGCAATAAAAAAATTGTATAACAAAAAACCATACTTTCATATAATCAAAATATTGCTTAAAAAACTATCAAAAATACAATGAGAAACAGAAACAGAAACAGAAACATATTATTTATACATGCATATTTGTAATCACTTATAAGAGGTATTCACTGCTGTCACTGTCGGTTACGAATTATAATTGTTTGTAATTTTTTGAACGAACGTATCGAATTTTGCTTAAATTGAATACTGAATTTTGCTCGGATTCGTTTGATAAAATGCTGTTTTTTCTAGATTCTTGATCTGAGTCAATTATTACATTGGGTTTGTTTTGTTGATCCAATGAACAGTTGGAACTGATTATTGAAATACGTAAGTGTAAAATATTTTGTATTTAAACAAGTTTTAGAGCAGCATTATATCACATGATTTTGCGTAGGTTCATCACTTCTTTAAACGCATGGTCTCCATTTTTTCTTTAAAAAAAATTGCAGAACAACGAGTAAATCGCGTAAAAAATAGTTACTTTGCCGTCCATTATTTGTGTGTACATTATTTTTTAAAGACCCTTCAATCTTTAGTAGAATAACTAAGTTATTAAATTAAATTTTATATTTATGTTTAATTTAAGCTTGCGGTGGTAATGTGACTAAAAGTATGGAATTTGGAACACAGTATGGAGATGGAGTCAAATATCACACAGGACTGCGATGTGTATGGAATATTACAGCACCTGAAGGCAAACATATTGTTGTCAGGTAATTATTTTGTTTGAAACAGTCTACCATGTAAACTGTCAATGATGAACATACAGACCCGTTGGATTGTTGAAATGAGTGGAGCATTTGGCTTTCAGGAATACTTCTTAACACCATGCATCAGCGGTGGGCAGCCAATCTTTCACTTAATCTCAGAGTTATTCGCGGTGTTCTGTGAGAGGGGTGGATTTTTTAAAATACTTATTCAATTATACATTATGATTATTAAAGCAACCGAATGTTACTTATATTATGTGACAATGCGCAATATACCTTAATATAATTAATATCAACATAAGAAAAAATGTACATTGCTAGTGAAGAGTTCTAAGATTAACGCAGAAATAGGTGCAATTCTTTTCACTCTTTTTCCATGTTTCAATCATTATACTAAAACCATCCTAGCAAAGGCAAACCCATCTGAACCAAGTGACACTCGAGGTCGTATTTAAAAGTGTATTCGGTAAACAAACCATATTTTATAAACACTATAAATTTGAATAGGATGAAAACGATTTGTTACTAATTATTTATTCTAAATGTACGAAGCTAACCTCATAAAACAATTATACTTTCTTTTAAGCAAAAAGATTGCGGCTGAAGATCAGTTTATGTAATAGAATAGGAGTCCAAATTACATTTTTCAATTTGCTATATCTATTCAATGTAATGCTTCCAAAAAAAACTTTTAATATAAATTTTTATTGCTTTTTCTATGTAAATCTTTGTGTTTGTAAGTTACTGTTTGAATACATCATATAGGTAGTATTGATTACCACTTATGTTTATGATTTCAGGTTCAAGGCATTTGTGTTGGAGCATAATTATCAGTGCAGCTATGACCAATTGTCAATTTTCGAGGGCCACAATCAAGACCATCGCCTGGCCAGTCTCTGTGGAAATATGACAAGCTCTTTGCCAGTAATTCATTCAAAGACAAACAAAATGCTCATTATATTTATTTCCGATCACAGTTTTGAATTTGATGGCTTTTTGGGTGATATCTTATTTATGAATGGTGAGTTGAATTTCCGTAATAATATTATTTCAGGCCTTTAGACGAATGGCCAACACCGCTGGCCTCGGTAACAGTGCTAACTGGTTCGAATTCCAGTTCAGGTCTGCTTAACAAATTGACTTTTACCAATCGAATTACAAATTTTTATTCGAAGGCATGAATGTCATTCAAATCTTAAAGTCACTTCTATCAAACTGCTCCTTAATATTGAAATAGATGTAAAAGGAGTAATTATGGAACTACTAGCTCATATCTTAACCATATCCTTATATCTTAATAATCTTTAAAAAAGAAGAGACATTGAGTAACTGAGTAAGAAACAGTTTACGTAGAAAAACTTGTGTTTGAGGATGAAGGTAGTCCAGATAGTGAAAAATCCAGGTAATCAAGAAGAAAATCATATTTGATGGTGAAGGAAAAGTACATTCAGTATGAATATTTTCACTTATATCACTTTCTACTGGGTTTCTGGAACTTACCAATGGTATTTTCATTGATACGTCTAAAGCATTGGTTCTTAACCGGTGCACCGCGGTGCTTGTTGCAAGTGCACCGTGAAAAAATTGGTAAAAACAAAAAAATCCGGAAAATAGTAAAAACCGAAAAATTAACTAACTAAATTTATTTTCAATATTAAACATATTTTATATAATTTAACTTGTATGTAACTATTATTTTTTTTAAATATGTAATAAAAGTTATGACCACATATTTTTTTCGACCTCTTAATTTTGGTGCACCGCCACTTTTTCTCATGATCAAAAGTGCACCGTGACTTCGAAAAGGTTAAGAAACATTGGTCTAAGGCATTCCAACTCTCAACTGCCATGTAGTAGAAGTTGCTTAACCTTTTCAGTACCGCGATGTTTTCAGCTAAAAAACATTCACTCACATACCTACCGATTTTTTTAAATAATTTTTGAAGAGTTTTAAAATATAGTACTGAATTTATAAATATCAAAAGTTTACTTATAAAATGATATAAACAGTTTAATATTTTCAAGTTACATTCGTGTTCTTCAGTGGATTTAAGGTATTCATGCCGTTTGTATGTAGCGGCCACCAGTGTCCTTACGGTACTGAAGCGGTTAAATTAATTTTCTTGTGGATGCTGATAACTGTTTCTTCATTATTTTCGTCTACTAGCAATAATTGTTGAAGCATCTGTTTTTGATATAAGAATTTAAATGATTCTATTACACCCTGATCCATTAATTGTATTACAGACGTGACATTTGGTTTCAAAGATTTTACTGTAAACAATTAAATTTGTGTTTATATTAAACAATCTGGATAATCAAAAATATTAATAATCAAGGTTCTTCTAAATATATAAAATTGGCGTATCTCACCTTGATCACATATTGAGAGCACCATAAAGCAATCATAAACCTGTTTTTTATAAAATAGTCAAAAGTTTATCTCAAAATTTAAATATAATATACTATTAAATTTAAATATACTATATCATAAGATGTGTATCGAGCGCGTGTAAGGCCTGAATAGAAGAAGGTTAAGTATGGCTGGTTAACACCATGAAGGTGTAACTATTGCAATTGATTTTCAATAAAAACTACCACTTGCTTACATTAAATTAAGGTATCCATACTTGATCACTTCTTACTTAATTATTATCAGTTTGTTGTTTTGACAAAAGAATTGTTTTATTAATTTCAAGCGTTCAGTTTGTCAAAGCTTTCTCTGCTTTTGTCTGAAGCTGTCGACCTTCTCGATAATCTATCCCGTGCTGGTCAGGGTCCTATCAGAGTAATGGCAGATTTGGTTACACATTACATTGGTCTAACTAGTATTAATTTTTAGACCAATGCGACCTGAGTTAGTTCCTAACCCGTTGATAATTTCCTGGATGCCCTTAACAGATTTGTCGAATATGACAGCATCATCGGTATGTTCAAGGTCACACAGCCTCAGACTGGGACCAACAGTTACACCTCGATCAGGCGGAATTGACCTGCGAAGTATGAAGTCAAAGATAATAATAAAGAGGAACGGTGCAAGAACGCAGCCGTCTCACTACGGTTGTGACCCTGAACCATTCGGTATTTGAGTCACTGATTCTCACACAACATGCACTATTCTCATGCAGGGCAGTATCCTCCATAAAGAGGGTCTGTGTAGACTATCAAATGCCTTCTCATAGTCGACGAAACAAAAAGCAAGAGCGCTGTTAAATTTATTGCTCTGCTCCCTGGAAGGTCGTGTGCGGACCAAATACACAATCTTCAATGTCTCCTCCAGCAGAGCAATGAATTTAACAAGTTTTAATGTTTGTATTACTACTGTTCATTAATTACAATATTCAAAATTTATCTAATATATTTTCATATTATTATGTTTCAGGAATTGGAGGCTCTTGTGGACTTCATGTGAATTTGACCGCCACTTCAACTTATGATTTGAATATTTTAAATTACGACACACTGCTCGATTGCTTTTGGCTCATTAAAGGGCCAGAAGATACACTCGTGCAAATGCAATTTACGCAATTTAACGTATCAGGCTGTTATAATAATTCTGGAAGTCTTATTCAAAGAAGCAAATGCGACTGTGACTATTTGGAAGTAAGTATTCAAAGGCAATTTTTTTTTTAAGCTAGCTTGTGTTGTAAAGGTTTTAGAAGCTAAACGTCACTAAAGGTACTTAATGGTTATTTGGCTTCTTATTATTTATTATGAGCAGTGTTCACTCCCGATATGGGGTATCTGGACTTATAATGAATTTTATCTTAGGAATGCTTAACTTTAATAGTTTGAACGTTCAAAGAGAAATGTATCTGGCCATATATTTCTTTCGACTTATACGAGGCCAAAATGAGAATTCCACCATTCTTGAGAATGTGAATCTAAATGAGGGGTATAAAAGCAAAACCGCCACTATCCATACCTTATCGTTTTTGAGATAATGATTGATTAATGATCCTTGTATTACTCTTTATGCTCTACAAACTTCAAACCGTTGCAAATTTGCCTCAAAATCATTCAAAATCGACATCTAAAATGGTGATTAGACACATAACCGCCTCTCTTATGCATTAGTGAAGTTCAAAAGCGCCACAATCTAAATCCACCAATCACAATACAGTAAACACACACTCATCACAAATCTAATATGGCCGCCGGTTTCTTTTTAGCTGTCATTTGTTAACACTTTAAGCGCCGGGTACTAGATCGATTTTTAATACTTTTTATATACATATATATGCACCAAAGAGTTTTCCGAATCTAAGAGTAATTGTCGGGTCCTATGGTGCAGCGGTGTGGTTGTGGGCTTCCGTGCGGGACTTCACGGTTATGAGTCCCAGTACGAACGGCACTTTTTGGTCGACACCCATGATTTCCTACCACCCTTTCCGACCTTGTAAAAATTGGATGTAGCGAGAGCGATTAGCTGATCACTAGTTTTGTCCTAGCCTTATCCTTCTATCTCTACTACTCTCTAAGAATAAGACAGGTTGGGCAACTGAGTAACAAACAGTTCTCGTAGAAAAAATCTGTTGAGATACCTCCATTAGGAGGCCATATGCTCCACATTGGGAGCGGACATGGATTAAAAAAAAAGAAGAGCAATTAGGAATTGTCATCGTCAAAACAACAAAAAGATAATTGGAGATAAAGAAGTGTAATGGAATTGGACCGCAATATATTTGAAAATTTCATAATACCTTTTATGCGAAACGTGAAAAAGCATATCAAGATTCATTAATTTTGAAAGTTAAATTGCACGACAACACTTTCCAAAAGAAAATACCGAGGCGATGCTGCAAACGCATACTAGATTATATGTGAGAAAGTTCACACGACCGTTTGTTGTACAGTAAGTTTGCCAAAAGTATTCTATGCATCAGTAGTGGATTAAGTACATGGGAGGTCCCAGGTGCATTCAAATTTGGAGGCCTTATTTTTTGGATAGCATAAGAACATCAGAAAATTCAATGTTAAATAATAAAAATCTGAACAAAAGCTTATGGGATAATTGGAGGCCCCAAGCGCGCGCTTCATTCGCTTATAAGGTAATCCATCACTGCTGGGCTTTGGAGTTCATAGACTGCGATCCATTGCGAAAACTTTCATGATATTTGGCAAAATTTTCCAAGATAAACGTGGCGGAGACAGAGTGTCTAAGAATAAAAGTTAAAATTTAATAAGTTCAAAAGATTGACGTATTTTTGCGTTTTGTTAGCTTGTAAAATTGTAATATTATTTTTTTATCAGTATTTTGGTTTGCGTAATATATTTTTTAACTGTTTATTTTATGTTACTTTATGAAAAATTGAAAATAATAAATATTTGAATCATATTTATTACTTTACTTTGTAGTATTGGTCTCGAAATGGTTAAATCGATAAATCACGTATGGTGAAGTGCAAATCCGCCACATTCACAAATTGAGCTGCAAAACCTCCTCTATCGAAAAAATAATTGTCTTTTTTGAAGTAACGGAACTAAAATTGCTTGATATATAATTACCGAACTAAAGACAAATCTAAGAGAATGTGAATACAATTCAAAATCGGTCAAAAATATGTAAAGAGAACATTTAAAACGTTTTTTTCGATTACTGAACAATTTGCATTTGTGCGTGGAGGCGGTTATACTTTTATACCCCTCAAATGTTCCTGAATATTTTTTGAGAAATCGTGGACATGAATTGTTTGTTCTCCCAAGGTGTAGAACCAGTCTGCCAATGGGGATGCCACTGGGGAGAGCTTTAACGGTGTTCAACAATATTGCTTCGGATGTTGACATATTCCATGTAGACGTGGGTGAGTTCCGACGAACACTATTTTTATGTATTAAAGTAGAGTTCGTCGGAGCTTACTCAGTTGTCTTCTTTGCCATCTTTTTCTACTGCTTTTAATATTAAATTTTACTATTTTTTTTCCTTCATTGTAAAAGTTTTTAATTTATAATTTGTCAACCTTGTGCAATGCTAATTGAATAAATAAATAAATAAACAGTAGTTTTTTCTGCGAGAACTAATAGTTACTCAGCAGCTAAGCTCTCTTTTACGAAGTTTTAGGTAGAAAGATGGTGCTGGGACAGGACTAGTAGGTAGCTAATCGCTCTCGCTACTCGCTGTTTAAACAATTTTATGAGTAGTAGGAAATTTAAGAAATGACAAACATCCATGTATTTGAACACAAATTCATAAAACAATTGAAATGATGCCTAAAGAGCCACGGTTGATTTATCCTATTTAAGCCATTGAAAAATATACAAGGAGAAATAGTTTAGTAAATATATTTAATATTTCTATTACATTGAAGCGCTAATTTAAAATTCTTCTATTCATTATTTTCCCGCATGTATAGTTTATATTTTACAGTCCAGGTCAAACACCCTCAAGAACAATCTTAAATTATCTCTGATTTATTATTCTCTGATCTATTGTTTTCCTCGATTTGTTGGTTAAATATTATGGCCGCATCACAAATATTTCCCAGATTGATCATTTTTGTCAAACGTTAGTCACACCACTCAAAAGTATGCACGACCCATTTCGCCTAGACGTTAATGCTGTCTCATCTCAAACTTTTTCCTGATCTACGGTTTTTGTTGAACATTTATCATTCCAATTATAAGCACGTTCATAGATGTATTTTTTCAAATGATTTAGCTGTGAAGAAAAGAGTACATGAGTTCTTAAAGGATATTTATTATATTTACAGATACATGATGGCGCCGGACATCATGCACCACTCATTGGAAAATATTGTGGAGACAAGCTGCCGAACACTATTATTTCATCGTCTAATGTCATGTGGGTCCGCTTCGTTTCTGATGGCACTTTATCAAATACCGGAGTCAGGTCTTCATTCAGATCGGCTCCACGTAAGATACAACTTTGACATACAGTAAACATCACAAATCTATGCTATTATTTCTAGCATGGTTTGCTTGTATAAATCGGCGTTCTGCGTCTAGATGGGCTATTAAAATATTTCAAATAATCATTGTTTTCTCATTATAAGATACAAAAAAAAAGAATAATGCAAATTACAGTTAAATTTGATAGTACATAGTGGCATACATAATATTATTAAATAATTAACACTTTTATTCCAAATCTTCTTTGCATTTTTAAAAGTCAAGCTTTATATTCTGGTGTTGAACGATTTGTCTTGTAAATAAAAAGTAAATAAAATATTATTTTCTTATTTTACTCTAGAACCAATTTATTGTATGATAAAAAAATGTATATTTATACATGTTATCTTTATTTTTTTCATAATAGTATTCAAGGAAATACTTCAGTTATTTGAATATAAATCTTATGATAAACATTTTTTTGGCTAAGCACAAGAAGAATTATGACAATATTATCAAACTGATAGCATGTAAAAATGACTGGTCAACTATAATAAAATCCATGATCAATATTATTTTGATGTTCATAACTTAAGGGCTTATATTCTATATCATCAGTGCAGTAAAAATATCAACTTTATTTAAAATCCAAGAAAAAGAAAACCAATTTGGTAATGCATTTAAATTTCTTTTTGAATTTTTGAAATTACATTACATTTTTTTGTAAAACCGACATTACAGAATCAATTACTATTTACTTTTATTTTTTTGTGTAAAAAGAAACATTTGTTTATTTATAGGACTGTGTGGACCGATGAAGTTAACAGCTACAAATAAGACACAAGAATTGATATTTCCGACTACTGCCGATGGAATGCTAAAAAGAGGCATGCGTTGCAGATGGTTACTAGATTCCGATAGATTTGTTCATGTTCATGTGGTTAATTTAGATATGGAACCTCAGTCATCAATATCCCACCGATGTGAATCAGATGGACTACACATTTCAGATATCAAGGTTGATACATCAATTTTTAAAATTATTATTATATTAATGGTAAATATTTTCAGTTTAAAGTGCAAAGCAAATTTTTATTTCTTAAATGACAAATGTGAGAATGTAGTGCAAAATATCTTTTATTTAAGTTAAAAATATTGTATTATAGTTTAACCGTTAGAGTGCCAACGAGTGCGATCGCGCTCGTGCGCGAAATGCCCAAAAGTGCCACGAGCGCTATAGCGCTCGCAAAGTCAGTTGCCGTTTGGCGGGCCATGGGGAATTTTTAATCTTTCTACGTGTTACATAAAGTTCAAATTATAATGTTATTAGTAATTACAATATAAAAAGGATTTGGGGAAGAGAATTTTTTTGATAATGGAAACACCGAAAACATTATTAAAATTGGACAATTTTTGGAAGAATACAGTCAAAATACAGAAGCCGAGGTAAATTTCATCAAAAACAAAGATTTCTTTGGCATTTTTAAGTATGTATGAGTAAAAAACAATGGCACTAAAACGGTTAAACACCCAATTAATACAATTTCAAAAAGAATATCATGATAATGTTAACCCTCTTATATAAAGGTCATGGTTAATACTGATAAACTTGTATTCTAGGATATAATGTCATTTTTTTATTATATGTACATTAATTTTGTAAGAAATCACTTTGTGGATATAATAAATTTGGTCAAATACATTGACAGCACTCACAGTTTGCAAAGTGACAACTTTTGTTACAATAAGTATTTCATGTATACCCTAAACCAGTGTCTGCCAAACTTTTTTATTTCGTTGCACACTAATGAATAAGACTTTTTCCGCGGCACACCAAATAAAAATGCTTTAAAAAAGGAAATGTACCCTAAAAAGGGTAATTTGGAAAATATGTAGTCAACTACTATATGCGAACGTGACAAGTATTTATTTGAAAACGTAGATGTTGAATTTATTTAAAATTAAAGAATATTTAAATTAACGTTTTTGAGGCGTCTTCCTCCGCGGCACACCTGAGACTTCTTGCAGCACACAGTTTGGCAGACACTGTCCTTAACAAACAAAGCATTGATTAACTCAAAATAATAAGATGGTGTTGTGAAAATTAATATTAAGTATTATGTATCATGTTTTTTTTTAGACAAGTTCAAGTTATTCTGATTCCCTTGGACAAGATTTGATTATAACTGGACGTCACCACCAGATAGACCATTATGTGAGTACTTTCTGTAGATTTTAATTTAATTGTCATTAAATCTATTTAATTTATTATTATTTTTTCATGCATAATTTTTGATATAATATTATGTACTTAACTGCCATCCATCATTTTTCAAGTGCATGGCGCATTCCCGTCAACTATAATGGCATGTATTGTCTTTTTTATTTTGACAAAAATGGTTTGGAATTTCAACAATGGACTATATTATAAATAAAAATGTATATATAAAAACTAAATATTTTCAACCTTTCCCTTTCAGATGTCTTCTTCTGATGGAAATGATTATTTGTTATGTGGTTCAGTGCCTTCATTTGATATATACTCAATGTACAATGATTTGTCCATTTCATTATTTACATCTTCTGATGTAACTGCAGTACACAAAAAATTCCGCTTAGAGTATTCATTACTGGGTAAGTATGTTTCTTAACATCTAATTACATTGGTGGATCCAAGGGGGCATGGGGGGCATGGCTCTCCCCCTAAGGAGAATTTATTTTCTAATTTATTAAAACTTTATTGTGAAATTTTATGATTAATCTTTATTTTTTTGTTTCAAATTAGAATCACTGATTAAATCAATTCGATTTTTTCATCACTTGCGCTTAAGCCTACTAGTTTAGCGCTCACAGAAAATGGATGTTGAGCCCTAGAGTCATCCTTACTACCGTTATCGAAAAACATTGCAAAAGAGGTGTTTTCAAGTTATATAGGTGTTCACGGAACAACTATTCAAGTGAAATGGAACACCAGTGTTCCGCAGGACATAGTTTGGGAAACCCTGCTTTATAGAATACATACTTAATTATATATTGACTATTTCTTGTATTCAATCTATTTTTTAACCCGTTAACAGCTAGAAAAAAATAACGTTTTTTGTCCTGTAAGCTAGCAATTTTCTAAAAACTAATAAAGGAAAACTTAATATTAATTTTGTGAGTCCTTAAGAGATGTCGGATCCTTTTTCAATGATGCAAACTCTAAAAAATATTGACGTTGTAATAATGAGAACACACTGGTGGGTAGCGTGTGTGGTTAGTAGGTATGCAACACACCGGTGGGTTGTTAGCTTTAGAGTGGTTAATGTATTATTTATGTATCATGTTTAATTTCAAATTGAATTCTGGGAAATTCTCTCCTGGGACAATTTCTGGATCTGCCACTGATTACAGATATTTTATACAATTTTCCCAAATATAATCATTATAAATTAGTAATCAAAACATAAAAAATATTATAAGACATACCTGAGATTGCAAAAGTAAAGCATTTGTAGGATGTTTTACTCAACAACCAAATGATGTTAATGCAGGGCTGTCACTTACAAACACTTTATACTAAGATATAAAATCTACTAACATAACTAAACTAATCTCTGATGTTCCAAAAAAAATAATACTTGAGAATTTAAGCCAGTGTTGGCCAAACTGTGTGCCGCAAGAAGTCTCAGGTGTGCCGCGAAGTAAGAAGCCTAAAAACTGTTCATTTGATGGATTACAAAAAATTCACATCACTGTGTAAAATTATGGATTCTTAATCTAAGTTTTTGCTGCTTCATACTGAAGTATTTTAATTTGGTGTGCTGCGTAACAAATTCCATTCACCAGTGTGCTGTGAAATAAAAAAGTTTGGCTGACACTGCTTTAAGCCATTAAAACTCAGTGAAACATTTATTGACCAATATTCAAAAATTGTACCAAAATATCTGCACACTCCTAAGTCTTAGTATAATTAACTAAGTTTCAATATGTTTCTAGAATTTTGAATTTGAGGAAAAGTGATATGCATGATTGAAAAATTTAGTCTGAAACATAATTTTTCTTCTTGAACTGGATGAATGTTAGAGGCTCTACCACGCCTCGCCACAGAATCTGTTGGAATCTTTTATCATTTTTAGTATCATTTCTGATACAGTATAATTGCTGAAATTTATATTATTTTATCTTTCAGCATGTTCCCGAAACTTTTCTGAGCCCCATGGCAGAATATCAAGTGCGCAAACGGAAAATATAGGTCTTTGCACCATAAACATCACAGCACCGGTTAATTTTACCATATCTCTCTTCATACCTGAAATAGCAATGTATTCTTCAGATTGCAAAAATGATTATATGGAGGTGAGTTTCAAAAATGATAATAATTTACATCTTCTGCCCAGTCTGCAAAGCACTAGCCTAAGTATCCATATTTTACCCAAGGAAATATTTGAACTAGCATCCTCATGCATTAATGTATAATATGTAGATAATTGATTTTTGTAGTGGGCCAAAGAACAAGGTCGCTCAGATAAAACCATTATGTTGTAAAAAACGCCATCACTTCAAAACTTCTCTTTCTTTTCAAATACAGTAATACCCCGCTTTACGCGAGGGATACGTTCCGAAAAAAATCGCGTTAACTGAAATTCGCGTATATCGAGGTTTAGTAGTCAAAATTTAATACAAAAAAATACAAATCATTTTAATCAATCACTTTAATTCTAAGAACACTTTATGCAATACATACTCTTATTTTTTACGGAAAAATACATCTATTGTCTTTTGGGTAGCGTTTTGTTTACGTTCTTGTAAAATACGTTCATAACACTCAACACTGTTTTTAATTGTTTGACACACGGTCAAGACACGGTCATCATTATTGTCTATACTCTGCAATATGTCCAAACCGGCATTTTAACGTAGGGTTAAATTATGTATGTATCTCCAATAAATGTTAAAACAAAACTGCCAGCCGACCGAACTAACATTACGGAACAAATGAACACACGAAACGAACGAGGAAATCCCCATAGAACAAAGTTGAAGGACGGGGAAATCCCAATTCTTCAAAGAGAATATTCAGAGAAAGCGGGGATCCCGCGACCATAGAGAAGTTAATGACTAAATATGTTTATACGCACTCTTTCGTGTAATGTGAGGCATTTGAGCGCGAAATGTGTAATTCGCGTTATAATGAAACCGCGGTTAACGGGGTCGCGCTAAGCGGGGTATTACTGTAATATTGTTTTATTCAAACTTTAAAGAGTTTCTAATTTCACTTACAATTGCTAAATACTACACTTTTTTATTACAATTTTTATATTTTATGTATTTTTCGAGTAAGCTAATCTTTAAAACAAAAACCAGTTTTGAGTTTTTTAGAGTTACCAGTTAAGCGTTCGGAGTGATATATTTAAATAGTAAAATACTTGACAACCACTGATGTCATACAGTGATTGGCTGAAATGTCACCAAATATGTTTTTCAAAACAAAACAATCCATTTATCTTTGAATTAATGTGTTCAAGCTGGGCGCATTATGTTATACATTGGAACCATAAAATCGAAATTCTAGTAGCCCTCAAATTTATTGTAAAACATAATATATAATCTTTATATCAATTACCTTTATACAGCTGTCTTCATAAAAAAAACTGTTAGTCTCCTGTACTGAAAATTGATTTCATGTTACCGAGCCTGAAAGGTTTTTGATTTGCGCATATTATACTGCTTTTAAATTCTCTTGCATTCATTTTAATTACATAAAATAAAATGAAATACACAAACTGGTCACACTGGGTCCACTGCGGTGATTGAATCAAAGGTAGCATGCCAATTAATTAATAATTAAAAAAATGTTGTTAACGTCTTTTTTATTCAATATTTATTTTGTAGATGAGAGATGGTGCCAAATTAGATTCACCCATTCTGCAAAAATTTTGCTCTATCAGTGACAGCCCGCTGCCAATCTTTTCAACAGGAAATAATTTGTTAATTATATTGATGCAAAGCACGAGTAATTCCATTATAATGTATGATATGGAATACACAAGGACTGACAAAGGTATGCTGTTTGAAGAATTCTTTTTCATTTTTCTTTTGAATACACTACTGTTATATTTACCCATTTACTCCAACCGTTATCAAATTGATAAATGTTTGAAATGCAATCATCGGTAAAATTTTGTGCACCCTCTTTCATAAACATGATGTGAACCCTAAGATCAACATGGATTTAAGGTTATGAAAAAAATGATTACCCCAATGTCTGATTTATGCGGTTAGACTCACTTTAAAAGCCTAATTTATTTAATAGTGCAAACTTCTATGTAATATATTTCAGCATTATTGCTACTATCACGAAGAAGTACAAGGCACAAACAGAAATTGCGCCATTAGTCATGGCCAATGCTCCCCCTAAGACAAGAGGCTAGCTGCGCGGGCCAATCAAATATCAATTTAATAGCTGTCATGGAGTGCGCGCCAACCCGGAATGAGTGCGTAGGGGCTTTCAAACTGCTGCGCGGCCTAGAGGGAACATTGGTCATGGCCCATGATAATATGAATGACAACTTAATAAACATAACATGTTATATCCTATCACATTATGATAAAAAAAATAATGTTTGATTTGATCAGCGCAATAACGATATTAGCACAGTTTCGACTTCCTTATTTTGTGGTGTCAAAACTTGCAAAGTATTCCTAAGAACCTAAACCAACTTTTTAACAGATGTTTCTACTGACTCCATGATTGCTTTGATTTTCCAGGACGAGGCTGTGGTGGATCAATGTACGGCGCAAGGGGTTCACTTACTAGTGCCTTGTATCCATCTCCATACAGATCAAACGGTTACTGCCAGTGGGATTTGACGACGCCTACCGGAACTGCAATAATTATAAACTTCACGGGTATGTATTATTTGCTTATCTTCTATATATATATATCTATATATATATAAAAATGAATGTATGTTTGTTTGTTTGTTACCGATGCGCTCCTATACCGCTCATCCGATTGCGATATTTTTTTTGAGGAGTTGTTATGCGGACGCCAGAATAGGTTTATGAATCAGCGGTGGGCTCCCAATGCGTTAATTTGTTTGTTAGTCTTGTATGCGTTCCTGTTCCTATACCGTTCATCCAATTGCGATAAAACTTTGGTGAGTTGTTGTGCGAACACCGGCAACAGTATCTGAATAAATACAGCCAGCGGTGGGCTTCCAATACATTAATTTGTTTGTTTGTTCCGTATGCATTCCTATACCGTTCATCTGATTGTGATAAAGCTTTGGTGAGTTGTTTTGCGGACACCAGCAAAGGTTTTTGAATCAAAACATACAACGATGGGCTGCCAATACGGTAATTTGGTAGTTTTTCTTTTATGTGTTCCTGTTTCTATACCGTTCATCCGATTGCAATAAAACTTTGATTATTTGTTGTGCGGACACCCTCAAAGTTTTCTAAATTAGTACAGCCAGCGGTAGGCTGCCAATGCGTTTACAAGGGGCTCGCTTTATATCAAAGCAATTCTCGGTATTCTGGGAAGCAGTGAGTTTTTTATGACTCTGATGAACTACTTAAATAAGCACTCGATTTTTACGTAATACATTTACAATATGTAACAATATCCAATTTGCTGAAACTCATCAATGTAAATGGCCGAAAATTTACCACTGTGTATACTGATGCTGTCATAGATGTCATATTTAAGTCAGAAATTGCAGTTATGTACTCATTTGATTTGAGAATATTGTTTTCTTTTAAATTAACAAGGGGCTGGCCGACCTTAGCAAAATTTCACAAAAGGCTTGCGCGAGCCCCTCTGAGCTTCTTCCAGCCCACCCCAGAGTGCAGCCATTTTACAATGAGAAATTTTGCCGAATAAAGCGATCTGCGTGCCACGGCTATCAGTTTCATGGCAAATCATAGGTCACGAAAAGTCAAATTTGGACCCGTTGATTGGCTATTTTTAGGATTCTCTGTGGCACATTTTCTTATAATTATCGCCTTTGCCGGTGACTTTTCTCAATTTAACAAATGTGTGTATTTCATATAGTTTAGCGTCAGTTCGCGTTCCTTTGGTGTGAACATTTTTGGATGGTGGTCGAACAGCGCATTCAGCACTGAAATTGCATTTTAATGCAAATCACTGAGGCACTAACTAACATGCAATATCAAAAAAAAATCGGAATGGGTGAAGTACTTCAATCATGCTAACTCATAATATGAGACGAATGTACTATGGCGCACAAAAAAGCATTGTTAGCTCTACACTATGCACTAACAGATTTGAGAGGAAATGAATAGTGGTCTTTAGTGGCGCACTTATTTTATTGTCTGGTGATTTTCGACAAACCCTACCAGTTATACCACGTTCAACAGCTGTTGATGAATTAAATGCATGTGTCAAATCATCAATTTTATGACGACACGTGCAGAAATTGGCTTTCAAGGCCAGCATGCGTGTAGAACTACAATATGACACATCCGCTGAACGTTTCGCAAAATAGTTGTTGGATATTGGGAATGGAACATTGGAAATAGATGAATCCACACAATGTATTACATTGCCAACAAAGTTCTGTAAAATTACAAAAACAATAAGAGAATTGATTCACAAAGTTTTCCCAAAAATATCGCAATAAATTCTTCTGAATTCTTAAATTCATTTGATTTGCCAGCCATGCCATTACACGTTTTAACATTGAAAATTGGCGTACCTATCATTCTTCTCCGAAATATAAATCCACCATTTTGCAACGGTACCAGACATTCAGTGAAAAAGATAATGCACAATATCATTGAAGCTAAGCAAATTAAAAGGAAAATTTAAAGGGGAAAATGTACTGTTGCCAAGCATCTCAATGATTCCAACAGATATGCCATTTGAATTTAAATGTTTGCAGTTTCCGGTGCGATTCGCATTTGCAATGACCATCAACAAAGCACAGGGACAATCGCTACAAGGGTGTGGACTAAATTTAGAAAATCTATGCTTCTCACATAGACAGCTGTATGTGGCCTGCTTACCTTGGTTGGAAAACCTTCAGATCCATTCATATACGTACCAGACGGAAAAACAAAAGATATCTAAAAGCACTTCAATAAACAGAATTAAAACACAAACACGTTCTTTGTTTGAGTGGCATTGCAACGCATGCCGGGTACTTGCTAGTATTATTATAAATCCTTTTTGTACAGCGACTACTTGAAACCAAGAAAGATACTGAAATTTTACTAAGCAAACTTTAAATAATCAAAGAATGTTTGTGGATAAGAGTTTTTTTTTCAGAAGAGTTCCTGGCAAACAAAGTTGATACATCTATCAAGGCTGCTAGTATAAGCCCTGAGAGTGTTTATTGTTCTGACCTGGCCACGTATATATCTCCCTTATAACAAGGTTATAGCTATATAATATGATTTTTGTTTATGTTTTAGTATTTGATATCGGATCCGCAAACACTTGTGATGTTCACTACGTGGAATTACGGAATGCAGATGGTCAAATACTTACAAAGTATTGCCCAATGGTAAGTATAAAACTCTTAGGGTCAATACTTGGTGGAAAAGCATTATATTAAGAAAAACACAATATTCCGAACTAATACCACCACAAAAACAAAACAAAAACCAAAGACCACGCACCCGCCGGTTCCCGGTAAATTGCTTGAATGGAAATTGCTCGAATAACAAGATAATCAATTTGTTTCCGTTTGTTATGTCCGTTTGTTCTGTCTTAGCTCAAGTCTTCTATGTTTTCTGGAAATATATAGAAACAGTTTGAGTAACTAATTAATAAGCAATTCTCGTAGAAACACTTCTGTTGAGATAAACTCCATTAAAAGATCATATGTCCCGCATTTGGAGTGAACACGGTTAAAATAAATACTTACGAAAATTATTTTTATATTTCACTCTCTAAACAAGTGTCACACAAGATAAAAATGAAATTCATAGAAAAAGTCGTGAAAAATCGTTTAAATAACCAAGCAATTCGAATAATTTGTAATTCAAGCAATTTACCGGCTCCCGCACCCGCCTACGCCCAGGTAAATAGAGGATGCTACGCGGAAAAAGTAACATCAAAATACACCAGATGAAAGGGAAATTGGAGCTCGGCTCCACCAGCCCCAGAATTTGATGTGTATCAATCAAAATATCCTTTGTAGTTTATTTCCACATTATTTATAAAGGTCAGGAGTTTCAGGACCATTTTAATTTGTTATACAGAAAACACATTTAGCAATATTCCTTTTTATGCAAAAGGTTTGAATAGTTTTTTTCCTCTTACAATTCACTTTCCTCAGTAAGGTTATAAGAAATACTATGAACATCTCGTAACAGCTTACTCTAAACTAAGCTTCTTAAAAGCATTTTCTTTAATAACTCTTAACATCGTTTGTTTGACAATTTGGCATTTTGTTACAAAACTGTCTTATAAAATCTTTACTGGGCTTATTTTAATAGTAAATATGGGAATTATTTGGATTGGCAACAAGGTTTTGTTAGTGAGGTATTTTCAGTATTTAGCAATACTTTTCGACTAGAACTTATTCATTGAAAAATTAACATTAATTTTGTTTTTTTGCTTACTAATTTTTGAATCTTATTGTAACGATGGTCAACAACTCCCAAATATGTTGACTATTAATTGCAGTCTGTGATAGTCAATTCGCATTATTGGAAATTGTGATATTAGAATACATGTTAATGGGGGGTTTGCTATATGTTTTTAAGCTACTTCTCTCACCCTATTTATTTAGCTGGCTTACTAACCAAGCATCCATTGCTCTTACTAAGGCTGCATTATTTAATATATTTATTTGTTTTTAGGATGACATTGCTGTTTATCATGCAAGGGACAACTTTGTGAGCATTCGACATTATACAACTGTGAACAATCTAGGATCAGGGTGGAAGGCATTATATTCCAGTCAAAATAACGGTATTAAATCATGAATATATTTAAAGCTACTATTATTATAGTTGATGACCTTTGTGGCTTACAGATAACTTAATTTGTTTGTATTTTACGGAGCGACCAAAACCTAGACACATTCATATCCAATTTGCAATAAACTGCACAGATTTAAGACAGCACGGGGTATAATCTAGGCATAATCATCTATTTAAGTCATTGAGCCACAACAGTATTAAGTTAACAGGTCTGATATGTGTATCATCACTAAAAATTGTTCCTATTGTTGTACAATATCAACCAAAATACATTTGAAAATATTGTCCAAACAAAATGTAAACGAAGGCAATAAAAGATAGCATTCCCAGCGAAGGATCAATGCATATTTATCTAACTTTGTAAGGAGACGTCTATTTATGAAGAAGGTCCTAAATAATGTGATGATTTGTAACGAATGTGGGGAGGATGTAGAAAGACTGACGTAATTTAGTCGGGGTGTTGATATTTTGTGATGATATATATGATAACAAGGTTATCAGCATATTAAATATGTATCTAAAAAACAAAAATGTAAGACTATCTTATTTTTTTCAGTTTGATGATGTTGCGGTCTCTGCAGTGGGCTGAAACTGAAACATTTGTTTAGTCTTAAGGATTATTTTGAAAGTGTCATTTTTACATTGTTTGTATTTTTGTCCATTGAATAAATAGATTTATGAAAATGATTAACTGTGTAATTTTGTTTTTAAAACGAGAAAAGCTTTGAAGATTTTCTTACAGATCATACATTAGTAAATTAATGTTTTCACTTAGAAAATCTTAAAAAAAAATGACAATTTACAGCCTTATTCTTATTTATATGATGAAAATAAGCGGTGGCTAGTATGAAACTGCCATTTGCATTGAGTATGGTGTAGGCGTTTTTTGCACAAATCATGGTTTGCAGTTAGTCTTGGCGGCCTACAGTAAAGCGACCAGTGCATACAGGTGCTTTGAGATTTAAATTGATTGATTTTTCAATATTTCTATGTATTCTTAATACCACTTCAGCAGAAGTGACGGCTAAATATGGTAGGTAGCGTGTATACATGAATCGGGCTGAACTTCTAAATCCACCTATAAATAATTTGAAAAGGTGATGGGATCAAAATCCAGACAGGTAGAAGAAGACGCTATTTTACCAATGTTTTTATGCAGGTTTATAATTTTTAATCTTGTGGAATGATATGAAATGAAAGACTGATTTTTAAAGCCACATTCTATTCAAGTTTAGGTGATATCAAAAGTTGATTAACGATAATATAAATAATGAAACTGCAGTTCTCCTTCACACACCTTTTTATTGATATATCGTCTACATTTTGGTAAAAATAATTGAAACTTAATAATAATAACTGATCTCAAAGATACAGAGGTAATAATAATATACATTTAAATTATAAATAAAATATTTTATAATAAACTTTCCTTGAAATCGTTTTTTTATGTTTTCAATGGAATAGTTTTACTTTATAAGAAATTTGCTGGATTCCTGGCCAACTCAAAGATCAAATGTTTAGTTTTTTTATTTGATATTCAATTTGGGTGTGTTTTTGATTAATTTCATTCATGAGTTGATCTTGTGTGACATTGTTTTATTCTTCATCAATTTATCTTGTGCTTTGAAATATGCTGAATACTCTTATCGTCTTTGTGTTGTGAAAATTAATATTAACGCTTGTGTTTTAACAAAACTTTTTCATATATCGATGCACTGTGACTGTTCACAAAAAAATACAACAAAGGCGATCTATCAGCTCAAACTTTTATGTGTCAATCGAATAATTAACATGAGGGATTTATTTTTTATAGGATACATCAAAGTTTGTGTTGATAGAGTAATATTTTGAGTTGATAAAAAGAATGGAAAAAAAATATGTGACATAAATATTCCACAGTTTTTCTTTCAGAATTTGACTCGGCTAGCGTGCTCTGTCAACTCTATTTGTTCCTGTCAGTAAAAAATTAACAGTTAACAACATTAAATTTATTTTATATGTCTATAAGTACAGAATTCTAGTGAAACATATTATCTTTCCATTACAGTGTCAATAATGAACTATATATTTCTTCCAGTGCATTTTAATAACTGGGATCTTTGTAACATATTAAACCAATAACCATCTGATCTGGTACATTTTAATGTAATAAAAATTGGATATATCGGGACTAGAATTATGCATTCCATCCAGGGTTGCCACTAGAGGTCCTGTCCCAGGCAAGATTGTATTTTTTCGCCCTAGTTGCATCAACATGCTAAAATGGTTTTGTATCGACAGCCACATAAGTAATTTGTCTATGCCAAAGGATGTATGCTTTCAATATTAAAGAATAAACAATATATGTTAAAAATTATGCCATTTTCAGGATAGATAATGTTTTTATAATATTTTTCTTCTTCTTCTAAAAATAATAAGGTATTGTTTGGGGACGCCATTGGCGCCGTATACAACATACAGTTAGTCAACTAGTATTGTAATATAATACCTAAATTAACAGAGATCTTTTCCACATTGTACTGAGTTGAATTTTAGCAATTACACAAATGTGTGTGTAAATTTTAAACATCAATACACTTATTAAGAACAAACTGTCACAGAGACATTAAATTCGGGTACCAATTCTTCAAAATTCTTCTTATTTCAACCATTCCCTAAATACCAATAATATCTAGTTGATATTTATTGTAGTCTACAATGATACCTCAATCAATGCAATGCAAATATTACGCAAATTTGTCTGAGGTCACTTTGTACTATATTCGACTTTTCGGTACCCGAGCGTTAAAATAGCTTTTTCCAATAATTGTGTGCACCTATCATCACTTGATATCTGTGAGAAGCGGATGATTTCATGGCCGTCTTCCATAGCGTTAAAATATTTAAGAAAAATTAGAGATCAAAAGAAACGAACAATACTGATGTAGTAACCACAATGGTTAGTTGTGATTAAAAAAATGTAAGTAAATACAAATAATGAGTCAAATTATGATAATTCTAAATCTTTTTTTTGAAAAAATGTGACCTTGTTAAGATTGGGAGGTTTGACTAGTTTGCTGTAGGTTTTATAGTTGAATAAGCATTTATTAATTATTGTTAAAAATATCAATGAAATAATTATATTACTTTTTAATATTGTATGCGGTGCAAGTTGTCAACGATAGATAGTCTATTGCATCGCAGTATATACATAATATTTTCTCATGGTTTTTGAGATGGGCCTTTATATTCCGTCCGTTACAGTTCGGCAGTAGTCGAACGGGTCGTGACGTCAGTAGACATCCGCAAAGGTTGCCTGCTGATTCTGGAGCTGATGATGTAGTGCGGGGGTTGGCGGTGGGACAGGGTTTGACGAGGAGATTCCTCCTACTCCTGATCCAGTACTAACTCCCTGACAGCTTCCCGACTCCTGTCGCATAATGTTTCTGCGCCACTTGGCACGTGCATTCTGGAACCATACCTGTTAAATATAAAAAAATATATGAGGAAAAAAATCAAACATTACAAACGCAAAAGGTTTCATGAATTTGTAACTATTTGTATCAGGCCTGGCCAACCTACAGCCGTCATCGTTCATATTTGCGGCCTGCGGCTATATATGACCAATAGTTTTTTTAAAGTAACGCGTTATTCAGCATGTATTTAAAATCACTTTTAAGTAATTTTCTACAATCTCATATCTCAAAAACTACAAGTTTTCAGGAGACACAAAAATGTACATCATTTTACCGCTATCACTATAAGACACCAATGGAATGGTTTTGTCCTCAAGGAAGCAAAGACTTTTCCATCCATGCCACCCTCTCTTTAATGCTAAGAGTAGCACATGACCATATTATTTGCCAACGCTTTTGTATTAGGTCAAATAATCTGTGTATTGAAATTCTTAATTCATTACATCAAAAAACTCAATACCGAAAATAGTTACCTCGCATTCCACAAAATTGTCGAAAATGAGTTGTTTTGGCATATTTAATTTTATAAAACACATGATCTAGCAAATTTTCAAATTTGATTTAAAACTTCAAGCAATACGATGTACATATAGCCTTTATTGTTCCACCACAATTTTTTTGAAGATTACCACGCTTCTGTAAACACTATAATATATACTATTTTATTAAACTACAGTCTCACCTGCAACACTCTTTTGGAAAGCCCTGTCTTCTGCGCCAGCTGCTTGAGGTCCTTAGCATCGGGGTTCTGGTTGATAGCAAAGTATGACTTCATAGTTCGCAGTTGATGGTGCTTGAAACTTGTCCTCATGCGCTTCGTGCGCTGCGAGTGTCTCCCTGACGCGCTACCTGGTGAAGCCACTGATGAGTCATAAGAAAGCGACTCCATCGAAGAGTTCAGGTCGGACGGGTGGAGGATCTCTACACACGGAAAGAGAGAAGACTATCGTGGAGCGCCCAGTATGTCAGAGGTTGGGACAATAATTTTATATTTACAAGGAATACACATAAGATGAATCACAAGACACTGCTGTAATATCTAGGAGTTCTCAACCTTTTGTGGCGATTCAGACAAATCCTTGAGATATAACAGTCATAGAATTGTATGGTACTGAATACTAAATAAAGTATTGTATATTTTATCAAATTTAATTGAAAACAAAAGGTCAGTTACTCACACTTAGCCTTAGATTAAAAGCTTTATTTTCAATTCTATTTACCCAACTACAATGAGGTTCTACTCAATGAACTAATAAGGTTTTCAGAATTAATGCATTATAATATCTCTTATGAGAATGTTTTTGTTTGCAAATTAATAAAACAAAATAGCGCAACAATTATTATTATCATAAGTGTCTTCATTTATACCATATAAGTGCAACCCCCATCCTTCTTCTACGTTAGTTCCGGCCCTAAACCATTATGGAAAAGTTAGAGGACAATATTTGATAATACTTAAGCAATATCAACACCAACACTGGTACTAAGCGTGTGCTGAGACACAGGCGACTCAGCGCAGGGTAGCATAGATTTTTTTATTAAATGAAGATGCACAGATCCGCATTGTACTCTGTTGTGGAACCGGCATAGATTACTGCTTGACGCTTGCAAGTTAGGAGATGTTTTTTGACTTCACTGTGAAAATGACCGAGAAACTAATTGATTTATTGCTTGAAATTTGTTTATATGGTACTGCTCATGTAGAATACTCATTATATATGTCACTTGTGTGACCACTTCTTTACAGAGCTCAAATATACAGTAATTTCTCGAGTTACATGAATTCGTAATTACGCGATTTTGAAAAAAAAAAAAAATATTATATTTATTTAGCTGCGTTTTGTATCGCTGAGGATGTGCTAAAATACAAATAAATATTTTGTTGATGTGAGATAGATGTGACCGTCATTCATCCAGTGGATAACGGTTTAATACATGCATTTAAAAAGTATTATTTACTTAATAAATAGTAGTTATTCAACGGAGTTGAGGAACGAAGTTTCGATGGAAGTTGAGGACCAGAGAACAGAAGACCAAGAAGAACAAGAGAAAAGATGCCAAACGATTTGCAAATGTGTCACACACATGAAATGATGCTATTGTATGAAATGAATTAATTTATTAAGGAAAAAAAACAATACTGGCCCATCACTTAAATAAGTAATTTTTACTTAAATGTTTGTAATATTTTGCACTCTATGTATGTATGTATTTGTATTATTAAATAATAACTTCTTTTTCTTTGTATTTATGTCCATTTCACATATCTTTTTAAACAAACACAAATTATTTTAAAAAATGCTCGATTTCAAGTTTTATTCGACTTATGTACATGAAAACTTCGAAACAAATTAATCACGTAAGTCAAGGACTTACTGTAGTGTGTTATTTTGTGCAGTGGTAGATTTTGTATTGTAAATATTTTATTTGAATTATGAAATGAAATGAACCTTGAATGTCATTTTGTTAAGAAATATGAATTTTAAAATTATGTCATTGTGTGTCATTCATATATATCATTTGTGTGACGCAGCTTTCACAGTATACACTGGTCGCTCATGTCTGTTTTGCCTGCCTGCACCTGCCAATTCTGTGCTGCCCTGCTCTCAGCACACGCTTAGCACAGGGGCTCCCAACCTTATTCGCCCCATTCCCCCCTCTCACCATTGCTCAGAATAAAATTCCTCCCCATCCCAAGATAGTTCAACTCAAAAGGTATATTCAAAATAATATGCATATACGTAGTGTTGAAGCTCTTTTTTATGTACAATATATTATAAATTTACTTAGATGATTTTTCAATGAAAAAAAACTTCAGTAAAACTTCAGTACAGGGTATTCAAAAATGTCGTTTATAATGCATGTGAAGTAATATTTTGAATAATGATTGACGAACATGTTATTATATTGTATTTAAAATAATACCAGGGCTGTGGAGTCGGAGTTGAAGTCGGAGTCGGAGTCGCATTATTTTGACCTTAGTCGGAGTCGGAGTCGTGAAAAATGAGCAGCTCGAATTTTTTTTGAAAAATATTTTTAATGAAGTGTATTCAAACAAAATAGTACCAGGTGTTGACATTTCATGCTTGGCTGACTACAGATGATCTGAAAATTATCATTTTAACTTATATATTTGTATGCCGGAGTCGGAGTCGTCTTTTTTTACACGACTCCACAACCCTGAATAATACTTTTAAAGAACTTTACATAATAAAGAACAGTCTTGCGCAGGGGTGGGGAACCGTTTATTCTCTAAAGACCGCATTTATTTTTCTGATTCCACATAAGGCCGCAGTAAACATTGACTAGGAAATCTTTGTTCGGAAACAGGAATTTACGGTTAGAATATGTCAGGAATTTACGAATTTACATCAATTTACAGAATTACAGAATTGGCCAGAAGGCCGCACCAGGGTAGCCAAAAAGCGGTTCACGCCTGATCTAGCGGTTCAAAGATTGGGAGCCCCTGGCTTAGCATGATAGTCTCATCGCTTAAGAACAAGGTCAATTCTTCACTTATCACTATTGCATATTATTAATACACTAATTGTATATAAATGAATGAAATAAATAAAACCAAGTGATTCATTAATGTTGATTAATTTTTTGTGGCCCTTGATTCACATACAGAATTATAATTTTGCTTCACAACTAGAAAAGATTACCTTGGATTGATTTAAAACAAGTGCAAGAATATGCTAAACCTTTTTGCGCCCGGGTGACAAACCTATAATGACTACTGTATATATCATATGTTTATATTTTTTGTTTCAAACTGAAAACATAAGTCAACTATCAAAATATTGGAATTCGAATTCCAAAACCAACAGTGCACATGAATGCTCAATTCTATATAAATCTAAGCAGTTATCATTTATTTAATATGGGGTTTGTCACACTTTTTTTTTTATCATAGTTGGTCACAATGCCCAAAGTTTGCGAAACGATGGCTCAGTAAAATAATGTATTTATTTTTGGGTCGCAGATTGGAGGAGGTGGAGCTTAAAGTGAGTAATAATCAGTGAATGAAGAATAGATAAAAGATACATAAAATAAACTAATATTCAATTATATTTAATAAAACGCTTCAGCAAGTGTATAGCAATAAATAGAAAATCATATATCTGGCACATATACAAATCATACAACACTGGACAAATGCGCACAATGACGATTGCGCATGGTCGTCATTGCGCTTGTGCAAAAAGAACTACAGTATGCAGTACCTATACTATATAATATTAACCTTTAGAGGAGTGAATAGATCTATACAGACCTTATTTTATTTTACTGCCTTTTCTTAACATGACAATTTTGTGACTTTTTCCCAATGAATATAAGTAATTCATACTTAGAGCATATATATGCTTACAGACAGACACTCCTGTGTTGAGTTTAAAGCAGGGGTGGACTGGAAGAGGCTCGGAGGGGCTCGAGCGAGCCCCTTGCTAAATTTTACTGAGGCCGGCGAGCCCCTTGTTAGCTTAAGTGAAAACAATATTCTCAGATCAAATTAATACGCAACTGCAATTTCTGACATATATTATCTACGACAGTTTCAGTATACGTAGTAGTACATTTTTAGCCATTTACATTGGTTAGTGTATGGTAAATTGCATATTGTGACATATTATAAGTGTATTAAGTAACAATCGATTGCTTATTCAAATATTGCATATAATTGCATATGAGTGGTTGAAGATTAAGCGAGCCCTTTGTTAACGTATTGGCAGCCCACCGCTGATTTAAATTACTTCCATACTCATTTACAGAAAAATGGCGCCGACGTACATGTACGTCCATACTCCCCTAAAGGCTAAGATATTCCGATATTTAATGCGGACACATTTTTAGTTATAGCGATATTTGTTACATTAATTCTCTTCACTTAACTCAAATGTCCATTTTAGTACAAGACCTATAAAAACGAATGCGGCAATCTCCAGTATATTTCAAAACCAAACTAACAATGCAGATGTTGTCTGTGTTATATATTATATCAACAGTGGTGGATTAAGCACACGAGAGGCCCCAGGCGCAATAAAATTTGGAGGCCCTTTTTTTAGCATAACATAAAAATGTCAAAAAATTCCATTTAAAAAGTAAAAATATATATATAAATCTGAACAAAAAAAACTGGGATATATAATATAAGCTATTTCTCATTTGTTTTTAGGATAATCCGTCACTGTATATCAAATCATTCGGCATTTAAAACAGCCAGCCGTAAAGCCTGAAGATTTTTTAAAATCATTATATTCAGAAAACTCTAAAACATATACATAACTTATACATATAATATAACTTGACTCTTTTTTTACACGAATTTCGTTTTTCTTGCTGTTTTTTTACTGCCTTCCTTCCATTTTTTAAGTTTAATCTGTGTGTGTGTGTGTGTGATACAGTGGACGAACACCGTATTCAACTTACCCAGTGACGTGCATATATAAACTCACTAGACATTTATTTTTTTCATTTTACGTAGATCTTATTGTAAGTCATTTCTTTTTTCCAATTGTTACCGGGAGTTGAAACGAGTTTCACTAACCGGTACGCTTGATAATTAACAAATATTCGAAGAGACCAGGCGTGGGGAACCTGCGGCCTTCTGGCGAATTCTGTAATTCTGTAAATTGATGTAACTCCGTATTTTCCTGACATATTCTGAGTCAATGTTTACTGCGGCCTTATATCGAATCAGAAAAATGAATGCGGCCTTTAGAGACGAAAAGGTTCCCCGCCCCTTGACTAGACGGTGCGCTACTCTCCGCTAGAGATTGCAATACCGATATTACCGAAATCGGCACAAATTCATGGCACTGTTTCAATACCGAAGTACCGGCTTTGGAAAAAGAAAAGTACCGCCTTTTGAATGTTGTGAAATTCGATTGACAACCGGTTTTTCAAAACGGGATTTTGAAAACCGACAAACCCTAGAACCGGCTAGTTTTATTATAGCCAATTTTCCATATTGTAAATAATGGATGAAACTGAGAAAAGTAGTCGGTTTCCTAGCTTTATTGACTGTACGCCACTGATAGCACACCTACTCAAAACACTCTATCCTACCTATAAACTGAACTTTCAGTGCTCAAGTTGTTTTAACCCTTCACTGTCGAGTGTTTTGTTAACAAAAGGCGCTAGCGAGCGACTGGGAGCTAAACAACCCCTGCATAATTCAGATTACGCAGATAGAGCACGACATTTCGGCATTCCTTTTTTACTTAATATTACACGTGTTCTATTTTTTTAAGAATATAAATATGTATCATTTTCTAATCAAATCAATTTTTGACGTAAATCACAGTCATATTGATCTGTAAAGAGCACCATTTTAAAAGAACGGCTATTAAAATTAGTTGTACCTAATTGTCAGTGGCGGATCATCCTATAAGCGCATGAGCTTGGAGCCTCTGAATCTTAGGGGCCTCAAAAATGGGTTTAATTATAAAATCAATGTACTATTTGATCAGATCATAATATATATTTACTGTTTTACTTGAAATTTTTTGACGTTCTTATGTTATTAGAAAAACAGGGCCTCCAATTTTTATTGCGCCTTGGGCCTCTTGTATGCCTAATCCGCCACTGCTAATTGTACACAAAGTGCATTTTTATATTCACGTTGTTTTTTTTTTAATTCAAATGTGTCAGCTAAATTATTGTCAGCCTATCCACAGTGTAAACTCGTAACTCCATAAATCACCACTTTACAGAACAGTGTAAAAACTTTATATCACCAATTTTAAGAAGGAAACACTATTTTAATTATGTAGCAATAGTTTGTTTCTTAAGAAGCAATTATAATATTCAAAGAGGCATCAAAACTCATAATATCCATTTTATATATTTTTTAGATAATAATACCAAAAAATACTAAATACATCATGGAGTGGGCGAGCCCCGCGAGCCCCTTGTTAAATTTTACTAAGGTTGGCGAGCCCCTTGTTAAAGCGAAAAAAATATTCCCAGATCAACAGTAATTTGCTGAAGATGTATTATGAAACAAAAGACTTGGATGCATTTGAAAATTTTTCGTAAAATATATTTATTTCGGTTGCATACCTACTAAAAGATACTTTCAGTTTTTTTATGTATAATATATAGCAATATATTTTTACATAATAAAAGCATATCAAGTAACATTCGATTGCTTTCATAATTATTGTGAATCATACTATAAGAGTGATAAAATAATCCACCCCTTCTCCGGAACACCGCGAATATATCTCAGGTTAACCGAGCCCCTTGTTAACATTTTGGCAGCCCGCCGCTGAATACATCTCTGTATATATTATATACAATTGGTGGGTATTAAAATTTACTTTAAGCACTATTAAAACTACTGTCAAAAGTTTGCTATCGGTGTGTAAATCTCACATATTTGAATGAATAATATGATTAGGCTAGTAATAATTAATCAGCGATCATTATTTTTTATGGTTTAATAGTATATCTCGCATCTTAAGAGAGTGTTACTTTTCATTAGCGATAAATATTCAAGGTTATTTTTTAAAAAATATATAATTACGCACAATTTTACTCCTGCGGTTTTTTGTGATTTTCTCTAAGCTCGATTTTTGGAGATTATGAGTTATGATACTCATTTGTCGAATTTCGTTGTACACCAGAAAATAAATCAGTCTTTTGTATTTTGAGAGAGCTCTAGTTTTAAAATCAATCCTATTTTTTTTTTCTAAAGCAAGATACAAACAACAACAGACGTTAATGGAAATGAAAAATGACAGCTTTTTTCAATAATCATAAAGTACACAGCATTATACACATTCTATCAAAGGGAATTATAATTAAAATTATAAATAAGTATCTAAATTTAGCTTTAAAGCTTGAAAAAAGAAAGGCCTGTAAAAATTGCAATCAGGGAAAAGGTCAACAAAAAAAAGGTTTTTCTTCAACAATGTATAAAATTAAAATTATTTGAAGTCAATTCAACGCCATTTTATAAGTCTCCGTGCACTTAAAGGATGTACAGGCGGACCTCTACTTTCGCACAATTCGCTATTTCGAACATTTTTAGAAAATCGTTCTTTTTACGATAATTCAAAAATGTTTTGTTTCGGAAGTAACGGCTGGTTTGCCAAATTTAAAACGAGGTATTATCATTATTTACATAATATTTAATTCATTGGAGAATCGGCTGATGCGGGTAGAATTGCTGGAAAAGATTTTAAAGGAAAATAAATAAAAAGGAAAATTTTTGGTGTTTTTTTTACATTCCTCTACTTTAAACATTCGTACCCATTTTCAGGAATCAATTGTGTGCGAAAGTGGAGGTCCGCCTGTATATATTTCATAATTTGTCTTTGGCCCAAAATCATCAAAAATTGTTTTTTGTGCCTCCTGTAAATTTTGTAATTTGTGGGTTACGTTTTTTGTCATTTCTACAGTCGATATATATACATATGTAATGTAATTAAATACGCGTGCGTATTGCCAACACTTGATGAACGAAACAAAACAAATCGTACACAATAAGTTGATAACTACAAATAGGGTATGTGGTTGGGACAATAATACTCGTTTAAAGTATTGTCAAAAACTGAACAAGTTGGTTTTTTTTTCATTATAATAATTATACAGTTGTTTTATTTCACGTCAGCATTGTGACAGTGAAGTGTACTTTCACGGAATAAAAAGTGTTACAAAATAACAATGGACGAAAATCAATGATGAATTATTTACATAGCTGATGTTTACTAAAAACAATTTTGTAGAATGTAGATAATACGTGACCCGGAAACTACAAGGCTCTAAGACAGTGATGCACAACCCGCAACCCGTTTTGATTTTTTTTGCGACACACAAATGTTTTACCTCAAAATTGAAAATAAAGCATATTTTTTTCAAGTAAATAAATCATTGAAATTAATAAATTTGAGCAAGTTGGTTTAAATTTTTTCATGTTGTCAATTCCGCGAATTCCTGTGTTTTTGAAATCGGAAATCTTGAAAGAGCCAAAAAAATAGTCAAAAAAAGTCTGGTCAAAATACTGTTTTCTCGTAATAATATAACATGTATAATATAATTATTAAGTATCACACGATGGGCATGAAATGAACGGAAATGGACGGTTGATTCAAAGCTTTAGCATAATCATTATAATTATGCACTTGAGTTATCGACACTGAACTAATCAACATCGAAACAGTGCACATTTCCCCTTGAATTATCAAATTATTAAGTACATTTTAAAATATATAAATGCCGTTTATTATAATTGCTAGTGAATCACTTCCGACGTCATTTGTTAAGATTGTGAACTATTTAATTGAATTCACCCAGTCCTCTTTTTATGCGATCTTTTTGGGCAAGCTAGGGGCAAGACAAATGGAGTGGAAGGGGCTCGGAGAGGCTCGCGCTAGCCCCTTATTAAAGTTTACTCAGGACGGCGGGCCCATTGTTACATTTTTAAAAAAGATCGACAATTATTGCTGTAGATCAGTGTCTGCCAAACATTTTTACTTCACGGCACACTGGTCAATGGGAATAGTACTGCGGCACACCAAATAAAAATTGCTGAAAATTGTGGAAATTTTGTCACGTTGACCTCTATGTATGAATGTGACAAATATTTGTTTGAATGTGTAGATCATATATGGGCAATCACCGGCCCGCCGAGCTATTTTGTGTGGCCCTGATTTTTCTCGGCGAAGTATTGGAGAAAAAAAATAATAGTTCCAGAGAGGGATGGAATAATGACACGGGCGAACACTAGTTCATGATCACCACCATATAAGCAATAGCAACGTGTTTTGTTTAATTTAATATTATTTTATTATGTCTAATAATTTGGTCCGGCCCTTGACTCGGAGACAGAATGATAATTTGGCCCCAGACCTAGGAAAGGTTGCCCACGCTTGGTGTAGATGGTGAATTTATTTAAAATTGAAGAAAAAATCCGTTTCTTGCCGCGGCACACAGTTTGGCAGACACTGCTGTAGATGGTTTATATGTGTTATGAAACAAAATAAATGGAAAGTTGTTGCAATAGACTTGTTGTTTTTGGAAATGTTTCTTAAAATACATTTAGTATGGATGCAAAATATAAGAGATTTATCCGTTTTTTTACATGTATGATGATACATAAGATTACTTTAAGTGTGATCAAAAAATTCACCCCTTCTCCGGAATACCGCGAATAGTTATCAGATAAAACGAGCCTTTTGTTAACATATTCACAGCCCACCGCTGATTAAAGCCAAAACAGGATAACAACAATTGGATAGTAATGAAAAATTTCAGTCTTAGCCTCAATTTCAAAGAAATTCCCTTGTTGGAAAAATATAGATATATTAGTATACTTTAGCGCTCTACGAGGTCTTGTTGTCAGATAATTGAGGTGTCTAGTTGAAAAAAGCGTTGTAATCAAATTTTGCCAAAATCGAGAAAAAAATATGTGCGTATTTTACGCGCAATTTTACCCTTAACTAAAATTAACATATTCCTAGACTCAATATAAGCTTGCGATAAAATATATTACAAATATTTATTGGCAAATATATGTATGGTATGTATCGTGATATTTTATAGCTGGTTTTTTTTTGGTATTTAGTATGCACAATTTCTTTATGTTTATTTGAATTTTGGTTTATCAGTATGGAGACTTTATCCAAAGCAGTCAGTATTAAAAATGTTTTGATAATTTACAGCCTGGCTCGAAAATTCAAATTTTTCCTTTAACTACATTTAATAATTATTCTGTAACTGAATACTTAATCATGTGAAAATCCACCAAGGTATCGAAAGAAAATTAAAATACGAGGATTTGCTTTTTAATAGATAAATTATACACATCGGCAAGTGTTTACTTGTACCCCACTTAAAACTCTTCACAGCGTTTTTGGCACGTATGTGGCCAAATCGCAGAACACCAGTTGAGAATCTCTGACCTACTCCATCGTAAGTAATAAGATATTTTCATCTCTAGTAAGTTATTCATTATAAATTCTTGGCGGAACGGAATTTAAAAAAAAACATTTTTCTATATATATAAGAAAAATCGTTTTAGTATTATAAAAATTTCTGTCTTTGTTTCTCGAGCCCTCATAATATATGCATACAGGTTTTATACAATATTTCTATATGAAAATAATATTTTAAAATAAAATATTATCAGCAAATTGATAAATTGGCATTTTTAATAGCAAGTTAATTTTCAAAGAAAATAATATATTTTCTCAGCTGTAAATAATACTCACACAATACAGGAAAAGGTAGCAGTAAAGTTAACGCGCAAAGTTCAATGAAAATTGTACAAAACAGATTCATAAATTTTCCAACAGTGCTCTAATTGAATAAAGCTGAAGTTTGAAATAATTAAAAGTATAAGGTGTATTTTATTAAAAAAATAAAGTATACATTTTTACTAATTCCCACTTTTATTTAATAAGATCGGGACCGGTTTCGCTCGTTGCGATTTTTGTAATTAAATTTTAATTGAATTTTAAATAAAAGTAGGAATTACTACAAATGTGTATTTTATTTTCTTGAATATAATTCCTTTCCACAGACTATTGACAGTGAACACTAAAACTGAGCATGTGTATTTTTATGTATTATCAGCGGTGTAGTGGGGAAAGGTCTAAGGGCCTGCACTTGAAAATGAGCCAGGGCGTCACCCTGCCACTCTTTTGACTGGTAATTTAATTTTCAAGTATATACATATGTATATTCAAAATCGTTTTTTTTTATTGATTTAATTGTTAAAACTTGTGTTTTTTTAACTTCGGACGGATATAAAAAAAAACTAATAGGGAAGAAATCAATGACCGACCTGGTACATATTTATTTACCACTACACCACTGTGTAGAATAACAAAACCAATTACATATTTTATATTGAGCCCTTGAGAAGTGAAGTGAGCCAAGTAATAAAAATTAAAATGGTTAAAAAAATCTATAGCACTTTTAAGTACAATCACATCTTTATTTGGTGTTTTGGTGGATTGAATATTTAAATTTTAAGGAGATAACGAACACTATTGCAGTGTGTATTTGATAAACTCACTTCACTATTCTTATACTTTAAGACATGTAGAATATTTTATCACGTCTAACTCATTTTTTCTAAAATACGATTTGGCTCAATTCATTTAATAAAATAATATTAATTAACGATTGTAATTCAGTGAAACCTTTTTCTTTGAACTTAATTGGTCTTTAAATAACAATTATCTACAAAAATATCTTCACTCCTATGTACATTAAACACTCTTAAAATATCTTAATCTGGAAATACATTTTAATATAGAGAAGTAAATAATCATCATACGATACCAAGTGCAGAGCTGGACATCCGCATAGCTTGGACTTGAAGTGGATCTGGAGAGACTGTTTGAGCTTTTCTCTTTCTAGGCCTTCCTTTCTGTACCGGTCCAACGGAAAAATAAGGATTTGGAGATCCGTTTGCTCTAAAGATAAAAAAAATAACAATGTTACAAATAGAGACCACCAATCAAACACCAGAATTTAACGTTTTATATCACTAATTTCTTTTCAATTTTATCATACATTTAAAAAATGTTTGATTTATTAACACATAGATAAAACTTGGAAAAAACTAAGGTAAAACTATTAATATACCTAATTCAATATCTACCCTTTAAATTGGACACTCAATTGATTAAAGAGCGGTACAACCAAACTCTTGAAATAATTTGAATCGGGCACTAAGCTGAGTTGTAGTAGCAACGAAATATATATAATTTAAGATTAAGACCAATAGTGTTTAGTGGATTTTCAAGATTAAATTGAAAACGTTACAATTTTGCACAAATTGTATTCAAATGTGTACGCGATACAGCTATTTACCAAGCGTCGATTCAAGTTTATACGTGCTTTTGAACACCTGAATATGCCAAAAAGGCGAATCCTTTGTCTCTTATGACAAAGCGTGTGGGAGTGCACACAATTTGAACGATTTAAATTCAATAAAATGAAGTGAATCTTTTTCATTATTTTTAACCTTTCATAATCGAGTCTCAAATAGGGACGGGACATTCGAATTGAGCTATGTTATGTACACCCAATCCTTTTTTTCATGTAATTTGATAAATCGGTTCCAAATCCGCGAAAAAAATAAACAAAAATGTATGAAAAAACGTAACGGTACCGTCCAAAAAAATCGCGTTGAAAAGAATTGGGTGTATAAAAATATGATAATTATAGTTTTAAAAATAAAGTAAGGCGTTTAGGATGCATTTCTTTTACCATTAACAGTTGTATCCGTTTGCAATATAATAAGAAAATAAAAAAAAAATGTTTTTTCGAAAGTATGTGACGCCTACCTGAACATGGCAGCGATTTCTTCTTCACAGTATCCTTCGCTGAGGATGAGTTCGTAGTGTGGTCTGCAGTAAATGAGGCCATCTCTCATTCCAAAAGTGTCTCCCCTCGACAGCGGAGTTCCACAGGAAGTGCAGGTGAAGCAGCCCACGTGGTACACCAACTCTCGTGCCCGCATCACCAGCTCGTTGGCTGAAATTCCAGCGTGACAGCGGGAACATCTCTTCACGCAGAACATCCTGAGGAAGACCTTGCAAGGTTACTGTACAAAATAGAAATGCGTAGAAGTTTCTTATAAATGTTGTGAAATTTGATATATTTAATTTGATCCCTTCGCCCTACACTGCCCGTACAAGCGACCTTTATAGAATCTCATACAATTTGACTCACGCACAACGAGGAGAAATAAGCTTAGTTAAGTATGGTGTATTTAACCAAACTCAAAAAACCTTTTATTGTGATACTTCCCTATCTTATTAAAAATTGTGATTTAATAATAAGTTGCGTCCCACATGGAGTCTGTGGACCGCGTGTTCTTCATCGCTGGTTTATACCAGCAGTCGGCAAATTGCCACATGCGGCTCTTTAGCATATTGAGTGTGGCTCTTCGACAAAATACCACTACAGTGCGATTGAACCTTTCAGAATTGAATTTTGAATTTTTCAGTCTTAAAACTTAGAGTTGTAAAGTGCGATCACAGCGAACGTACCTCAATCAGATTGAGGACATTTTAAGCAAAAGCCAGCTTAGAACGACTCTAACCAAGTTAATAACAATGTACCTTACATTATAACTTGAGTTTAAAAAAAATCGATTTCAAAAGAAATTTTAATTGTTGTATACCTAGTTGATATTTGGCTCAGTTAACTAATGAGTTTGCCAACCACTGGTCTATACTATTGATTACAAATTACAGACCAAGTCCCAAAGTTATTTCGTTAAAAAAAAATCACATACATACTGTGTGTGGTTAAAATAGTGATGAAAACCTTTCACGAAAAATAATTATGATATTATTTGTGGAAAAAAAATAATATCCGAGCAGTAACAATAAAAAGTTTTGTTTGTAAAACTTTAAGCTTTGCTTTTTACGAATATTGAATAAAATTTAATTTCAGCTGTAATATACGCTTAAGACTTATAAAGTAAAAATACTAATCAGAAACTTTCTATGATGAAAAATTTCCTTTGATATAAAAACGCGCAAAAATATAAAGTTTCATTTTCTTGGAAAGGAAAGTTAAAAAATGAAATATTTTAATGATGGTATCTGTCAATTCCATGAATATGTTTATGTCATAGCTATGGGTATTAAAAATAGTCGCGTTGATTTTTTTTATCTGAAATCGTTCACTCGTTGAGCAAAACTAATTCTGAAAGAGAAATATAAATATTTAACAAGCATTCCATAATACGCTGCAAAAAGAAGTGTACAATTTTATTTCCCTTACTCACAGTGTTGTATTATCTATTCAAGGAAAATATACAATGGTGATTTTATAAAAAATTTAAGACTTTTTCGGTACTACATTTGAATAAAAGTAAAATTGTCAGTATTGCTTAGCAAGTGAGTATTTTAAAATGAATGCTCTCATTTTTTGAAAGCTTGTTGATTGATACAACAGTTGAAAATACTGTAAAATTGTAAAATGAGTACTTACTATACATTGTGCACATAACAACACATTAATATCAACAAAAAATAGTTAAAAGTTGTTAAAAATCGCAAATATTCAGCAAATAATATCTTACAGAATATATCATACACGTTATAAAATTCAATTATGGTTGATAGATTTTTTTGTATTCATGCATATTTAAAAAAACAAAAACACTCTTTTGTACTAATTATACAATTATTTATTAGTATTAAGACCGGTTTCGCTCATCATGATTATTTCCAACTGATACATCGGATGCAAAGGCATGTGGAATAAGTACAGAAGAGTTTTAAAAAATTACAATATAATGCTTTTATAAAGACCATTAATATTTTCGTTAATCAATATTTTACTTTTCATCCACTGTTGCTTCTCAAGCCTAAGTGCAATGGACTATTACAAGGTTAATCAATGGTTTCATAAGTAAATATGACAATCATCTGAAGACAATAAGAGATTTTTTTCAAGTATAATTCTCTTAGTGAAAATTAATACAATCTAAATATACATGACACGTACTATATAAACCCATGTTTTTAGTAAAAACACTTATGATGAAACCATCTTAAGCGAATTCATAAGATTATTTTAAACATATACAACAGATCGTTAATAACGTGTAAATTTGTTAGCGGCGCCAAGCAAAAATACATGAAAAATTCAGAATATTTATACACATTATAAACACTTTTTCATAAGCTTATCGGATACTTGAACAGTTTTATCATCTAGCAAAATATATTTTATCGCATTTGCGTTTCGCGCAATCACTTATATTTATTCAATCAAAAATACACAATAATTCAATGAATCTATGATATGATATCCCAATTTTCCGAGTTTATTATCGGGTTTTTGCGCCATTTAAAAATTCTCGCATTTCTAGCAATGTCAGTAGTAGGCCATTTTAATATATTTTGTTGTAAGTAAATAATTTAAGGACTGTACCCACATTTATTTCGTTCCTCCGCGTAATTTTTAATCGTTTTATATGTCAATTAAACACCAGTTTAGAAGTCTCCGTGCACTTCAAGGTTGTGTATAATTCATAATAATCATAAAAACACGTTTTTAGCTCCTTCTGTTAAATTTGAAATGTGTGGGTTACGTCCTTTTTCTTTTCCACACTCGATATGTACGTATATATAAAATTAAAAAAAAAACTTTTGTTTTTTGACTTTCAAACTTGACCGTTTCAACATCATTTTTTGGCTTAGTTTTTTTTTCGGTTGTAAGATTTGTAAGGGCAACGATATTGTATCTCCCCTTTTGTGATATGTCAGTTGTGGTTATTGATGTATAATAATATAACCTCAAATGAGAAGGAAGCGTCAAATTATCGCACCTGTGTGAATTGTACACGTGAAACAGACAGCAATCTCCAAATACACTGTCGGCCAAAGAAATTGAATACGATCACAATTAGGTAATGAACAGTTTCTCTAAATTGCCGCGCACAGTTATTCCATTCACATTATAAGAACATTAAATAATCATGTATATAAATTGTAGTATAGTAGTGGATTCAGGGTATTTTATCAATTCCCCTACGGTACTAAAAAATACTTTGAATATGTTACTGGCCCTTAAATAACCAATGAAAAACCCAGGACGTATATTTAAAAACATTTTTTTCACTTGGTTCCTAAAAAGTCAGCAACATATATTAATCATAAACTGTTATGAACTAAGACAGTGCTTCCCAGATTGGGGGCCGCGGAATTTCTCAGAGGGCCGCCGCAGAACATGTTTTGTATTGAGGAGGGCCGCGGATTATTTGTTTTCAGATTTAGGGGCCGTGGAATGAAAAAGGTTGTGAAGCACTAAACTAAGAGACTGTATTGTAAATATAATTTTCTGGATGATGATATTATTTTTCATAATTCAACATTATGATAAGTATTTAGTGTCAGTGGTGTGGTGTGGTAGTGGTGTTTCGAATAACATCAAAACGTCAAAAAATTCAATGTAAAATAATAAAAATACATTCAAATCTAAGCAAAAAGTATTTGGGCTATATAAATATAAGCTATTTTTAGGCCCCAAGCGCGCGCCTCTTTTGCTTATAGGGTAATCAGTCACTATTTACGCTGCCTCTTGCGTGGGCGAAGTCACTGCAAACACGATTGGAACGTGGCTTAAAGCAAAATAAAGCGAATCAAATAAACTGATCGCGGCGTGCTTTTTGTCACGCATGACATGACACAGCGGAGACCATTTGATATTTTCGTACCGCACCGAGTCGCTTTACATTCGCTTCGATTTCGTCTACGTTAGACTTACAGTTAGTGTAGTTTACTTATATTATCTTTTTTCTAAGCCACAATGTTACTATTTTTTTGATTAACACGGTTTTTTTTAAATTCAAGGATCCATTTTCAATTTTTCTATGAATCACTTTTTATACAGTTTTTTTTGTGGAACGAATGTATCTACCGTGTAAAAAAAGAGTTGAGTGTATTTCATATTTAGAAAGAATTCAAAGGATGTGCTATTTAATTTGGCTGGTGAGTGTATTGATACAATGATTTTTTAATACCGTTCGATGGAACCGAGTATGTTTTCAATTCAACGTTATAAAAAATATTATAGTTGGAGAAAAGTAAACATGTTTTTAATTTTAAACATAAATGGTGCTCGTCACGTATCCTTACATACATATTTCTATGTATATTTATTTGAAAGTAATTAAATAAATATATACTAGAATTACACATAGAATTTTAGAAATGTGTGTTTCTTCCAGGGCTGTGGGGTTGGAGTCGAACTGTATTGGAGTGAACTCGACAAAATGTAATGACTTCGAGTCGTTAAAAATATATATATTCAAATCACTAGGGTCAAAAGTGTCGCCACTGCATGCTACTAAATCTAAAAATATAATTGAATACGTGTTTTAGGCTATTATTCGTCTTATTTGTAAAATATTCCACAGCCCTGGTTTTTTCAAGAATCAGAAAAATTTTACGATTCTGGCCAATTTTTTAATAAATGTTTAATAATGTGTATTTAAACTACAATAGTCCCATAGTATGTCACTGCATCTAAGCTGGTTATCTGATTGTATGTATACATATATCATTGAATAAGTTAAGCGGAAATGACATAAAAAATCAATTCGGAGTAGTTTTTTAGTCCGACTCCACAGCCCTGGTTTAAATTACGACATATTTTAAAGTATCCTATACAAAGAAATTGTTGTGGATTTGAATTTTTATTTTATTTGCATTGATTTATTTGCCTGTCTTTCATTTTATCTGTAACGCAGCACATACACTGAGAAATAGTGTTTTTGTGAAGTTTATAGCTATTTTTAACACACACACACATACTTTTTCTGCGCATCAAGCAAATTAACCGAATAATCGAAAGTTTTAAGTGTACGTATTAATATTAACAACGTTTATTCTATTATTTGCAAACAATTTCATTTTCAAAATGGTAAATCGTAGTATGTAATCTATTTCTTGCTATTTTTAACACCCTGTATGTATATTGAATGTAATATTAGACGCGTAGTTGTTTGTAAAATGATTGAAACAAAACAAATATGTATCAAAAAACTTCAATTTGTTTACTCATTGAATACAATTAACGAACGCTTTGAAAGAATTGAAATTTTTCACAAATAAAACTTTTTTAAGAGACATGGAAATATTTTGTTGAGTTGAAAGCTTTCGATTTAAAATGTGTACATTTAATAAAGATTTAGTCAGATATTTATTTTTCTTTTGAAAGGTAATATGTTCGTATATAAGTAATAACATCGCCATAGCCTGCCTTATAACAAGGTTAAACTTTTTGATTATAAATTTCGAAAGATTTTAAATGACTGATCGATGAAAAAATTAAATCTTCGATAATATGGCTTGTTATTTTCAAAATAAAAAAACATTATTTTATTTGCATTCAAATTATTTTCTCATGGATACCATTTACTAGTTCCGAGATCCCTATGTTTGATTTGTAAAATTTAAAAACTCTGAAATTTAAAAAAAAAAAAACATACGGACAATGTATCCCTACAATAAATGCGGGACGAGATTTTTCTTGAATTATTTATAGCCTGGATTGTGTTTAAAGATGTCCAGTTACCTGTAATAGTCTTCCTTGCAGTATATATTACGATCTCTAGCGAAGCAGGTGAGTTCGGAGTCCAGAGGTAATTGACACTCGCAGCACCTGAGGCAATGCGCGTGCCACTGTCGGTCTGCAGCCAGGAGGTAATATCGGTCGCTAATACGGCCACCGCACCCTGCGCACCCGTCAGGGGCTCCGGGAGACCCTTCGGAAGGTTCGCGTTCTTTCAGCATGGTTTCCCGGCTATATACCACTTAGAAAACAAGAACGTCCTCGGGCTACTGTCTATGAATTTCACTAAAAAGTGTCTATAACTGCATTGTCTATATTTCAGTCCACTGAATAAAAAAACATTAAAAATCGTTGATTTGTTTCAAAATAATTTCAATTATCATCGTATGGGCCGGGCCGTAGATGGGATGCAAATAAGGGATGAAGGCTTTGCGAATAAAATGATAAATATCGCCATCGTTCTGCAAAAGAAAATATGGCGGATATACAAAAACTAAACCAATTATATATATACGAAAGAATTTTTGTCATTTCCTTAGGTTATTTATTTGAAAAAGTTATTTGATTTATTCTGAGATGTTTACATTTCGGCTCCAAGAACTTAAGAGGCAAACGGCTAGCTTCTCGGAAATCCAAGTATTTCTATTATACCTCTATTGTGAACCTTCTCTTTGCAATTTTCGTTTTGTTATAAGTATATTGAAGTAAAAGACTTAATATTAAATTAATGTATATTTAAAGTGTTAATTCGCATTAGATTATAGCAAAGTAACTTTACACGTGTGTCATATTATAATTAAGTATTTTCCCATTGTCACAAAATAATTAACTGTAAAATTGTCTAATTACGTGAGAAGTACAGAGATGTATGGATTGAAGTACACTTTTCGGACCTCAGCCAATTATTTAGAACTATTTTGTAAACTGTATTACTAAATAGTTGGGGTGCCTCATTGCGTCGGCGGCATAACGTGTATTATATTTGGTATCAGATTTCGTGACATATTTTTCGAACTGAATAGAAATGATTGACACGGTCCGCTAAAAAGTATGACTACTTTATTTGTACTCGAATTATTTGTTCTACCGTGATTCCCAGACACAAAAACATTTCTTAGCTACAAAAAAAAATAACAAAACATGACTTTAATAACAAGCAACCGGCTTCATTACATCATAACACATTAGACGTGCCTGTCATTTCTAGAGATGAAATGTCTAGTCTCTAAGTCTCCGTATATGATTACATGTTAAAGTGATAAGTAGTACTATTTTTTCTTTATTATTATTTATATTACATATTATTAATATAGTTTTGTGCAATTTATTTATTGGGTCTTAAAAATTACTTTTTTACACGATTTTATATAAAAAAAAATTATTCGTTTTTTCAAATAATACAGGGTAAAAACCTTCATTTTTTATATTTAAAAAAAAACACCTTTTACACGCTTTTTTGTGGGACGTATATACTGTGTAAAAAATAGTTAAGTGTACTTAATTTTTACATAATTTGTCAACTGTCTATTCAATTAAAACTATCCAATCATTAATAATCAAAAAAGTTCCGCCTGTCTACTTTATATAATAAAACTTAATATTGAGCCGATGCTTTCTGGCGTAATTATGTCAATCTGCAAAGAAAACTCATTTGCATAATCATTTTTAAAATCACTATCAATTCAAACACTTACTTATAAATGATTTATAACTGTATATAAATGAACAATAATTTTGTTTGCACAGTTTTGCTCTACACCAAGCTTATTCGATATATTTAATATTGCAATTTTTCCGAATGAATTAAAATCAATTTTCTATTGTTTGAGTAAACAAAAGATAAAACATTTATACACACATGAACCCAATATACGTATTCACACAAATTTCAATTGTTTTTATATTTAAATATAAGAATAAATAAAAAAGTTTTAACAATCAATTTAAAATGCTCACTCGCTGGATGATACTAGAAAACCACAAAACCAATGTCTGTCTGATTTTGATTTGATTTATGTCATCTTCAAAAGGTTTGCTTCTTTTATCATCGATATTGTTAATTTAACACTAGCGTTTATTAGTAATGATAAAAATATCAATTCAATAATTGACCCCTTCACACATTTGCTTTAAACAATTTATCAATACTATGAGTATTCACTTTATGAAGTTATTATTTACTTAAATAACGTAATACAAATATTTTCCAGACAGGCTAAGGCTAAGGCGTTAAATAAATAATAAATTTAATTTTGATACCATATTTGTATTAAGAATTAAATTTTATGTTTTAATTAAAGAGAATATTTGAAATAATTAAAAATAGTTGATAAAAAAAAAATACACTTTTTAAGTCATATTATGTTTTTCAAAACAGATGGTGTAACTGTCAAAAAACATACTCATCATTTTCGCACAAAAATACTAAAAGTTTTCCAATATTCACTGTTTTACTGAATTGAATTATTACTGTTCAAGTTGTGCAACCATATGTACATACGAATGACCCTAGGTTAAGTTGTGACATTGTTTAGATTCAGGGCAATTATGGACGGCCGCTAAGATATTGTATATTTTCCGGACGACCCGACACGACTGTAGGAGATGAGTCGAGGCGCTGGAGCCAGCGTCCCGACGTCGACCTCCCTCCACCCGTCTCATCCCCACCGAGCGTCCCAACTACCCCAACGCGTAAAGGAGCGCTGAATGTACACAGGGTGACTTGAATCGACGTGTTCGTTTTGTATATTTAATTGTTTAACGTTTTTTTAAAGCTATTTACCGCGTCTGTTATGTCGTATTTTTTTTTGGATTTTGGAATGGTAATCGTACATTACATATTTAGTTTAATTTTAATATTAATTTAGACTGATGGAGTTATTATTATTGTGGTCTAAAGAAATTAACATGAATACATCAAAATATACGGCGAACTTGTAACTCTTGTGCTATTAGAGTGCATATACTGTATTGTATGTGTAAAAAACTATTTCACACTACACCCATCGCCAGATTTACGCGGTAGATACGTTTTTCACAAACGCCCATAAGCAAAAACCGCATTAAAAAGGCAAGGAGCTAATAGAAAATCAAAAGGTAGGTTTCATTGTATAAAAAATGCGTAAATAAAGACATTATTTAATATTAAATTTGAACATGCGTTCCGAAAAATCCGCATAAAACTGGCCCACTGTTAGTCATATCAAAACAAAAGTAAAAATAATAAATATGTCACGTCAGTAATGTTTTTTAATAAATAAAAAATACATAAGCATCTAGCATCGTAATTTCTAGTCATTTTCTTCATAAATAGTTTCAAATCGTTTTTATTATCATTGAAATAACTGGTCAGTTCAATTCCACAATCAGCGGAAATATCTGTGTTATTAAGGAGTTTTTTTTCCTAAATTATATAATTTTCTTATATTACTATTGATATTTTGCATATGAATTTCGCAGGTCTCTTTAGAAATTTGAGAACACGTTCCATATTTGGATTTGGATCAATTTTTGATACAATGTTTCGAAACCACATATAAAATAATAATAATCTATATATTAATAGTCGATAATGTAATCTGTCTGTCTGTCGGTCCCCGATTTCGCCTTTTCGATGACGTCAAGAAAGGCGGTCCCCTAATTAATCAATTATTATAAAATTTATATTATATACAATTTAAATACTGCAGGGCAGGGCTGTCGATATATGCCCCGAGGTATATTTCTTCTACTATGAATTATTCTAACAAATATAAAATATGAATACTGCAGGGCTGTCAATATTGGATATAGCAGCTCAGCAGGGCAGCTCAATCATGATTTTTATGAACATATTTTATTATATCCGCTATTTGCATATTTTGTTTTGCAGTCCCGATGTATTTTTAGTTCTTTAAGAGAATTGGGTGTATTCATAAAAAAATCTATTTAGACAATTAATTACGCTTAGATTTTCTGGCTTATTCAATAAATAGGTTTGTTATTTATCTTTCCCGCCAGTAAATGCTTACTTAAATACTTAGTACTTAAAAATTAAACGAAAATCCCCCCCCGTTGAGATCAACGGGCTTACAGCTAGTATTTTTTAATAATTCAACAAATTATATTTGATGCCATTTCTGCTTTAAATGTGAAAATATACAATCCTAATGAGGGATCTTAACAAAATCTATTCTACAATAACTAATTATTATTCAGACGATCAACCTATTTTGTTGGAAAAGGTAAGAACAGCAAGATGGGTCGAGGACTGGACTTGTACGTAGTAGTTACCTAATGGCTCTTGCTATGCTGGGACTGGCGGAAGTTAAGTGTAGACTACACAAATCGATGTATGGATTTAACTAATTTAATAACGTTAAATTAAATTATGGATTTTAATTGTGTTCAAAACATTAAAAAAAATAGTGTTCGATTTTGACATGTATAATATTAATTTAAACAACATAAAAAAAATTCTAATTTGATCAGAACCTTCGCTTGTTATATCGATGTTTTACCGCCGACTGTGTGGTCAAGTGTCAACGTCGTTGACTTAGAACACGGAGGTCAATTGCTCGAATCTTAGTTCAGACAGTTTTTATATTATTTTTTATCGATTTCTAAAGAAAGTTATGGTTGAAGTTCTATTCCACTCATCCTAAAACAGGCACAGCGAGAGCGATAAGCTAACAAATAGTTCTGCTCTTGTCCTGTCCTTCAGTCCCTACTCTATTTGAAAAAGAAACGTTGAGCAACTGAGTAAAAAACATTTCTCGTAGAAAACATAAAAATCTGTTCAGGTGGCTCTGTTAGGAGGCCATATGTTCCACATTGAGGGTGGACATGGATAAAAAATAAGAGATTAATATATATCACCTTTCTCCTCTTGGACTTAAATATTATAGATATTTAAATATATTATATATGCATACGTATATAATTTAAAAATGCCGTATTAGCACACCGTTGAAGAAATCGATTGAAAATTAAATGAATGTCTTGCTTTTCCATTATCTGTCGAGTCTGTGGCGCAGTGGTCAACGCAGTGGCGGATTATCCTATAAGCAAATGAGGCGCGCGCTTGGGGCCTTCGAATTTTAGGGCCCTCAAAAATAGCTTATATTATAAAACCCATATACCCTTTGTTCAGATTTATATATATTTTTACTATTTTAAATGTTTTTTTTAAACATTTTTATGTTATGTGAAAAACAGGGCGTCCAAATTTTATTGCGCCTAGGGCCTCTCGTGTGCCTTATCCGCCACTGGGTCAACGTCGTTGGCTTCCGTGATGCATTTCACAGGTTCAAGTGTTGACAAGTCAAGCCAAGTGCGAACAGCAGTTTTTAAATCGATGTATCTATTTCTATTCGAAAGAATGGATGTTTGAAAATTCCTTACCAGCTTTCCAATCTTTAAATAACGAAACGCAGCGAGAGCTATAAGTTCACAACAAGTCTTGCCCTGACCATATCCTTCTATCCTTACTATCTTTGAAAAGAGGGGTTGAGGAACTGAGTAATAAACAGTTTAAGTAGAAAATCTTCTGATGAGATACCTTCATTATTAGACTATAGCTCCATATTGAGAGCGGACATGATTTAAAAAAAAAAAGTTTATCTTCAATCTTTAACCAGGGGAGTACACTGTGAATGAAAATGGTCAACGTGGTTCGATTTTACTTTTTACAGCACCTAATTAATTACAGCGATTGAGTTGAAGAGGTCCGTTTTTTATTCCTCATATATTAGTCCATCGAATGCATTTCAGTAAATCCTAACCGATACCTAACAAACATATATAACAGGGTGACACGCAATAAAGTTAAACTTAAATGTTATATCACTAATTTCTAATAATTAATACTAACAATATCACAAATTTCTCAATCGCTCTAATATAGAGCGTATACATAGCTACCGATGTTTTTTTTTCGTTCGTCGAAATTGTCTTTTTACTAGAACTGCTTGATATTCCGTCACCGTTTTTCGGAGGGTGTAATAATATAATATTGTAGTTTGCTTACCCTTTCGGCTGTTTATAAAATCAGACAAGTAGGAAAAAATGTAAATATCATAGAATTTTATGTGTTTCAAAATAATTTCATAAATCGTTGAATAAGTAGTAAGTGTTTTGTAAAATGAAACTATAAAATGTGGGCCCATATATTTTGTTGGTTAAAAAAATAAAATTTATGCAAAAAAAGACGACTTCGAGTCGCTCTCAGCTGTCGAAAGATTGGGAACAATATACGTATTTTTTCGAGAATTTTTAGCTGGAAAAAATAACTAAAAACAGTTACTTTTATTTCACAGTCGCTCAACCTCTCTTTTCCAAAGAGAGTGGTATGGATAGGAAGGAAAAGACTAGAACAGGACTAGTAGTTTACTAATCGCTCTCGCTACGCCCAGTTATTTAGGGATAAGAAGGGTGGGAGGGAAATGAAAACATCACAAACACCCATGCCTTCGAACAGAAATCGAAAAATGCTGTTCGTATTGGCACTCGAACTCGTGAGATCCGGCGCGGAAGCCAACAACAGCATCTGCTGGGCCATAGGGTCCGAATGTTGAATACTTGCGTATAAGATACAAGATTATTTATTATATTTTAATTTGACGAGTAAATACAATATTTTATTAGAAAATTGTGTCGAATTTTTCATGAGTACAGAAAATGGACATTTTTAGCTGAAAGGCAGTCTTTATAATTTGTGGAATATTTAAAAATATGGAAATGGCTACTTTTCAGAGAGAGCTTAAACTATATTTTATTGTAAATATGACATTAGGGCTGAAAGAAAAACACGTATTTTTGTATGTATTGTATTCATAATAAAGAATTACTCTTTTTAAAAGTAAACATACGTTATTCAATATCGTGAAAAAAGCAGGGCTGTGGAGTCGTGTAAAAAAAGACGAATCCGACTCCAGCTTTAAAATAAAACACTCCGACCCCGAGACTTTTTTTTAAATAATTTCATTTTAACTTATATATATGAATTCCACCTGATCATGTTTAGCCAGCCAACCATGCGATATCAATTCTTTGGACGATTTTGTTTGAATACGCATCATTAAATACATTTTTTTTAAATTAAGCCGCTCATTTTTTACGACTCCAACTCCACAGCCCTGGAAGAAAAGAATACCAACCGATTGCTGAAAGGTATACCTTTATAATGAACCACTGAATTATTACTGTTTAAACCTAATATTTTTAAACGTTAATGCATTGTAAAATAGTAGATTTAAAAGGTTAGTCAAGGTTTAAAAGTCTAAGCCATTTGTGGTCACCCTAAAATTAATTGTCCAATAAACAATCGCAGCAGCTTCCAACATTGGTAAAGTGTTATTTACGCATACACACAAACGTTTAATACAGTCACAGTCACCTGCTACTACTACCTGTTTATGATGTTCCACTTTTATACTCGACGTCATCTTCTCCGATTGTGACAAAAAATAAGCACGCACGCCACTGTGTGGTGACTATTGCATTGAGCTATCGAGTCTGTTTCTAACCAAAAGCTTGATAAAATCAGCTTTAAAATATTCTCTGCAACTCCGCAAGTTAACCGCTTGAATACCGCGCCAATAAATCATTAATATTTCCCAGCAATACTGCATGTTTTTGAGAAAAATAATTTTGCCTAATACACACTTGAATTCGATATTTTAAAAACCTATATTGACTCAGTACAGATAGCACTGCACATATTCATCAAAATATAGCTTATATTCTATTAGAATACCAAGTTTTTGATTTTTTAAATGTCTTTTACATCCGTGTTCGCTTGCATATGTTTCGGACACCGGTTTTCGTTTGGTATTCAAGTGGTTAATAAATAACACTCAACTTCTTTTTTACACGGTAGATACATTCCGCAAAAAAATATATGGTGATGTTTTAGGCACGTACCAATTATACACTTGCATTTGAAAATAAAATATTTTACACTTACGTATTTTAAAAAATGAGTTTCAACTGTCCGTTTCATAAATAAAACAAATCCAATGTTATAATAATTTACTCAGATACAGAATCTAGGAAAAACATCATTTCATCAAATGAGAAAAATTCAGATTCAAGCAAAATTCAATACATTAGTTCAAAAAATAGCGAATGATTACATTTCGTAATCGATAGTGACTGCCGCGAATAACTCCTATAAGTGGATACAATTATGTATGTATACACAATATCTATCTGTTTCTCACTGCATTTTTATAATCAATAGATAAGTCAAATACTTTCGATGGATTCGGCGGTAACTTTGTGGAAGTTCATTTTATTTTATAGATAAATTATTTTTTATGTAAAAAAATAAATTGCGCAAACTTGAAGAACAATTTTCGTTTTTTATACATTTTTGATACCTTTTTAGGCGATATTTTAATTTTTGAAGCCGATTAATAAAATTATATGAAAGTGAGGCTTTTTTTTACGCGCCACTTTCTAGAACCAATATATCGCGTAAAAATGGATTGGGTGTATTACCACATCACTCAATAAGTTTGTAGTATAACATATAGATGGCGAAACTCTTGACAAATCGATATGATTTTTAGAAAGTACCAACCTTCAAATAATACGTGTCAAAATTTCATAACAGTCTGACGTTTAGTTCGCATGTTACAGTGGTTTTAGTGACGCTCCTTTTGTTAATTTTCATAAGAATGGAAAATATCTGATATTCCCTGATATTTTAATTAAAATTTATCGTTATTCTGCAAATCGATCAATTCTAGTTGCAATGACGAATCGGCCTCTTTGATGGATGCTGAGAAGGGGTTGGAAAATGTTTTAAGCAACAAACAAAGCGTGTTTTGAAAACAATAATCTAAAAACAGACTTAACATTCACCACAGAGAGTAAGTAGTCGTTGTGAAAAGATGAATTACGGGCGCAAATTTATACCCGTCAAAATATAATCATATTAAATAATTTAGAATAGTAATAAATTTTCTATCAGAGACGATTCAAATTATAAACCTTTGCTACTGCATAACTTTCTCACAGATCAAACACAGATTTTGATCATATTCAATGAAAAATTTGGTGATGAAGTACTTGTTATTTTGGGCCGCAACAAATGCCATTTCGGGCCGCGGTTTGTGCACCACTGATGTAAAGGGACTGATCATAAATCGCTTTCATCGTTAGAAATTTCTGACATTTCTAATGTGTTGGTATTGAACGAAGCCTTTTGTTTGTTATTACTGTTTTGTGTTGTTGAATTTCTTTTTAAAGAATTGTGTAAGAACAAATGATTATTAGTTATTTTAAAAAAGAGTAAAATTTTTATTAATGAAAAATAACAATCAATTGCTGGTCTGCTGCTGTCATATATATTCATCTATCACTGAATCTCGTATGGCAGTGAACTTAAAAACCACCTCAAATACTTCAAAGAATTTTTCTAAAATGCCTCTTCTTACGGTTCATGTTTCAGTATTGAATTATTTTAATTTAAAACGCCGTTATAAATAGCAGGGCTGTAGAGTCGGAGTCATGCAGTTGGACTGTTTTAACTAGAGTCTTAACAGGCGAATAAGTCTAAAAATATAATTAAAGTCGTGTTTTGAGCTATGGTCAGAATCGGAGTCGGAGACATCTTATTTCTTAGCGACTCCACAGCCCTGATAAATATCGGTTGTTTATTTCTACCACAAAGTGTCCAGACAGATATTTGCATCATTTTCAAAATCTGAATAATAAATGGGAGTATCAGTTTGAATTTAGCGTAAGTCATACAAACAACGAGAAATCTATTTCTCGGTCTAAATAAAAAAAATAAGTTTTCTCATTTCTTATTACAACCTTTAAGAATGACAGAGGCAGCTTTTTCTAATTCCATAGGTAGCTTTGCTGCGTCCAAAATTATACAAATCGTGGAAGTTCAAATTTTTTAATTATTTTTTAGAAATCGTATTTTTTAACGGTGTGCCACTTTCAATGCAAAGCATAACGTCGGTATACTGTCAGAAGGAGTGAAGTAAAAAAATCTTGTTTTGAGAATATCTTCATTTTCAATAGTCATGAAATTTTAACATTTCCTTTGAAGCACTATAACGTACGTATCGTTCCAACCACTTCATGAAATTCGACGATGATTAACGAATTCAATCCATATATTCAAAAGCTTTAAGTTCACTATTTTTTTGTTGTCCGAAAATAACTTTAATAATATGGCTAAACATTTTTTTCAGAAGAAGCAGCGTGCTAAAATTTATCTATCTATCTGTATTCATAACTCAAAACAACCGCTGTTTGACTTAACGCCTTCTGCCAGTGTACCGAATATATAATATAATATTAATAAAGCAGTGTAACATAGTTTTTAAAATTTTGTTAGAGGCTTAAATGTGTTTTCAGTGCGGTAGTGTTTTTCTACTGAGATTTTTTTTATGTCGATGGATTTAATTTGCTATAATGTCCGGTAAATACGTATGGCTGATGGTCACCCTACCTTGTTAGTGGCAGTGGGCATTCCGATTTAGTCTCCTTTTTATTCGGTTCTTATTTTTGTGGCTGCGTCATTTTATTTATGTTAACCACCCCGAAGCGGGACACTGCATAAAAAAGACATTAAAAAAATTAAGTAGAACGGGACGACAAAAAATTTGGCTATCCGTCGGTACCGTAAGATTGTTGGGTGAAAAAAATCGTAAATACGCGCTTTTTCACGCGGTTTCAAATATACATTCGGCCTTATAACCGTGCTATACGAATTCGAAATTTATACAAAATCACTTTTTTTTATTTTGTCGAGACAACATGTTTTATATCAGCAAGTCACAAACAATTTAGATTTTTCGATGCAATTACAAATTGCATATTGATTATTAACTGAGTTGAAATTAGTACAAATAAATTGTTTTTTTTTTCAACCATGTCTCTTCTGAATGATAGATTTATTGGCTCATAATCAGGAATTGGATTGGGGGAGCTCAGAGGGACTCGAGTTTATTACTAAATTTTACTTGGGATGGTGATCCCTTTGTTAAAATAAAAAAAAAACAATATTCAGAGATAAAATCAATTTCTTTTGTATATACATATGTTATCCTGTATCTCTAACTTCTCACTATAACTAACAGAAGTTAGTTTTACGACAAGTTAATGGTATTTCGTTGAAAAGCTCTTTTTTCTGAAACGGTTATGGCAGAAAGATGTGATGAGGTAGGAACTAAAAATTGCCGAATCTCTCTAAATGTGTCACTTTTTTAAAATTCGGTTGAACGATGGAGACATAAACAACACAGATATACAACCCTTACAACACAAAGGTGTTAAAAATTTAGGGATTCGAGCTCTTCGACACTGCAAACGAATCGACCGAATGGCTTATAGCGCTGACTCTTCTATTACTAGACAGGCGTGTTCTGTTAAAAAAAGTACACCTAATTCTTGTTTTGAACGATTTCGAAATTGCACGGTGCAGTGTAGTGGAACGTATCTTTAATTTCTCTATGAACACTTCATTTTTTTTACACTGTTTGTTTGGTGTATTTATATTTGAAAAACAAATAGATATATCATATATATTTAAATTACAATTTGAAAGAAAATGGATTATCAGGTTACAGAATAAAAAAATTGACGAATATAATTGGGCAAAATTTCATTTTGCCTAATTATTTCTGCTTATAATTTTACAGCAAAATTATTGAATGAATTTATTATGAAAGTATGTTTACGATACGGCGCTCTATTCTTCTCGGATTTAACGAGCCTGCGATTTGGGCCGGCCGCTCTGGTGCGCTCCTGTCGAAATCATGCCCTGTTATAAACCTATTCTTATAGATTGATAGAACCCAGCGTACCCAAAAAGTTAATTGGTGTGTAACTGTAAAATTGTAGGTATCATGTTGATGCTTTTTTTAGTTGAAAGATTGTTCGAGAAAAACTCGATGAGAATTTTATTGTAAATCATTTGAGATAAATTCGAGGTAAATTGACATCACAAACACCCATGTCTTAGGTGTCAAATTGAAAAATCTAAATTTGACTTTGACCTTACCGGGAATCGAACCCAGACCCACCTGGTCGGTAGAGCAAGTTCTAACTAACTAGACCACAGCGGGCGGCTTAGAGAATAATAACATAAAATATTTGTTGTAAATAGGTAATTAGAAGATTAAATTAATATACCTAAAAATTACGTAAAGTATATAGAGTATAAATTTTCCTTCATTTATATAAAATAATTTCCAAAATAGTTAACAAACCTTAATTGAAGGTTAATTTTTAATATTCGGTTTTCGATTTTTTAAATATATTTTTCGCTTTAAAAAAGCATGACATAGGGACGAAATGACTGTATATATTATAAATAATGTAAAGTAGAAATTTAAAATAATTTTATTCGGAAATATTATGGTACTTACTGACTACCAAAACTTAGTTTAACTTAGTTTGCCACTGTAATATTTTGATTGAAATAATTATTCAACATTGAATTAGTCAAAGAAAGTTAGTAAATATTTCCAAATAAACTTTTTTCCTGACTATTTGGCATATAAAATTATCATTCGTTGAAAAGTGCCTACATAATTACATTTTTATTTGAAACATATCAATTTGCCTAAATTAATTTTTTGTCTTTACAATTTGTAAAAAGATTTTTATTTACCCATAAAAGAAATTGCTTATTTACATTCTGTGCCTAAAAAAGAATATTTGAAAATATTTAAATATATTCAAATATCAAAATATGACGCACCTACGTTCTTCTCGTTTTATGTATGGGGAAAGATGAAAAGGAAGAGCGGTAAATTTTTATACAGAGTGAACGAACAACGCTGTCTGTCTCAGCTTTTTACTTATATTCGATACAGTTGAAAGAGACAAACGTCATGAGTATTCTCTTCGATATATTTATCCCCAACGCGCAGAAGTCTGTAACATTTTATTTTCGATTAAAAAACAAAACATAATATTATATTAATAAGTATAGTTTATGATTCAAACATAAAAACTTAATAATCGCAATTTTACTTTTATATAGTTAAGTGTTTGGCTCTGTGATCTCACATGTTTTAAATTTTGTAGTAAATTCAAGATATTTCTGTGTAAACTAGGATTGATAATACAATACAGTATTAGTCTTATATTCAATAATATGTATACAGTTTTTTTTTTAATTCGTGGGAACTTACTAAAATACTTGACTTTTATCGATATCACCAATTGTTTAAACATCAACTAACAAACCTATTATAAAACTGGTAAACTATCCCACAACAATTTTAGATATGATTTCATGTAGTAAGAAACAATTAATATTGACAACTCACTTAAAAAAAAATTAAGTTTTCAAGAAAAATTGGTCAACTTACATTTGCTTAAAACGACGATAAAAATATAATTGTTTTTTATATCAGTAACATCAACACATTCGTAATGTGTTAATTTTATTTGCATTGAATATAAATTCAAATCTTTTTAATTGTCATTATATGTAATTGATAAAAGTCTCACCAACACGCGCATATTATACTAAGTGTATAGTTTCTACTCAAGTAAGTGTGCGTGTAAATTAAAGTGCACACTCCGTGCTACTCAAACACGATTCTCTTAATAACTCGACTTGTTTGTTCTTTTTGTGAACAATAGTTGTTGATTTTTCTGTACATTCTAACCCAAAGAAATTTTTACCATGTAACCTAAAAAATAAGTGTATTTTATGTTTATCGACCAGAATGGTCAATGTTTGTACAATATATTTGTAAATTGCACTAAATTTAGGCACTACTTGACTGCTTGACAAAGTAACGTTATTTTTGTATAATATTGATTTGCTTATAATTCAAATACAAGATTTTACAGACAGACCGTAGTTTATCGATAAACATATCATTTATTGAAAATATCACTAGTTATAGTATTATTGCCGAAAAAATTTCATCATGCGCTACGAAGTTCACTTTATAAACAAAAAAATAGTATAAATAGTTGAGTGTAGTTTTCATTTAATATATTTAAACATTTAGATCCAATGATTAATGGACTGTTTATAACCATTCCTTTTGTAATCCTCCAATGAGGCTCTGTGAAATATGTTTGACTAACGAGAAGAGATATTGAAAAATTATAGATGAAATCCATGTGCATCACAGTGGTGGCGGCGGTCACTCTTACTAAATACACAATAATCAATTTCATTTTGTAGCTTAAAACAATACAAATTTAGATTTTTATATTGTTCATATTGTATTTGGTTGTGCACTGTGTACTTCTATTTGAGTTATATTCTAGATTAAATTTAATAAAAGCAGTCCAAACCTTTTGTCCACCAAGCCAGTTCTGAAAGTTGTTGTCGTAAAATAGTCGAGATCATATATTGAAATCTTAAATTGTTGTTTTATTCGTATTGGGTTGCTTGAGAAACTTGTTCATAATTCTACTTATTTTTTTTTACGATAGTTTGAGAAAAAATAAAAAAAAAATCTTGATAAGGGAAATTATTATATGAAATAGCGGTGTTTTTTTTTTTTTAATTTAGTTTTTAAAAGTTGTCAACGGCTTCAGCCTGCAGCCTCCGGCGCTCCGCCTTGCAGGCGAGTACAATAATAAGGCACGCCTCCCCCCTACCACAACCACCTTGCCCCCACCGGTCATATACTCGGTCGTGGCCCCTTCTTTCATTTTCTCCGCGACTGCACTGTCTATCCAATGTCTACTTAGAATCCAGTTTGAATCTCGTCCACATTTAATTCGCGTCGTTTTGATTTTCATCAATATTTTTTTTTTGCTGTCGAGCAACCCAAGGCTCAACATTAATTAATGAAGTTAAATAATCCAGTCATGATTTAAGGTTTGTAATAAGCAGGTTCAGAATCTTTGCAGTTTTTATTTTAAATAGTTTATATAATAAAATAGCACAATGGTAATAAATTTGTCATAAATTTATCGTCAGTGAAGAATCAAAAAATACAACTCATTGAAATTTTACATACAACCCCCACCTAGCCCGTGTAGTAATTCTTTCCAGGCTAGATTATCTTTTGCGGCGTTATACAAAAACCGAATAAATTAATTTAAATCTAAATTTGACATTACCGGAAATTTAACCCAGACCCGCTTGATCGGAAGAGTCTAACCATCTAGACCAGTGCTTCCCAACCTTTTTCGTTCCACAGCCCTCTAAATCTAAAAAAAAATAATCCTCCTCAATTGTCTCCGTAACTCGTTTTTTTTAGCTCACCGACGAATTCGAATTCCTCGATTTGCTATACTTTCCCCCCAGAATCCAATTTCCAATCCAATACGGCGGCCCCCTTAAGAAATTCCGCGGCCCCCAATATGGGAAACACCTATTTGATAGACTTAAATATATAGATTTTTGTACTTTCTACTGAATTTCGCGGCCCACAGGTTGGGAAGCACTGATCTAGACCACAGCGGGCTACTTTGAGACACCAACTAATAAAAGTCTTACAAGTACAAACTGTATATCTTTCATGGCATCTTAGGTAGGGCTTACAAAAAAAAAGGTTTTCGAAAACCAATATTTCTTAAAACCTGGCATAATCCGGTTTTCGAAGTCTCACGAAAAAGGATAATTCAATTAAAACAGCAAAAATATGATTGTTGTTTTCTGAAACTTTTTTTTTATATATTTTTACATTATCACAAATTTGAATCCATGTCCGCTCCCTATGTGAAGCTTCCAAATGGAAGTATCTCAACAGTAGTAACACTACTTTCGATGGTTTCGGCGGTAACTTTGTGGAAGTTCATTTTAATAGAAAATTTAAATTAACTTTGATTATTCCACGTATTGTGTTACCAACTGTGACACGTGTTTCGCCTCTTTCAGAGGCATCTTCAGACTTACTATCGCAAAGTTTGCTTAAGTAATGAAGCAAGATTGATTCTAACATTTTAAAATTATAAAATTACAAAATGGAGGTTTGGGTTTTTTTCCTTTTAAGAGGAGCAAGGAGGGGGGTGTAGACACGTCTCACAGTTGGTAACACAATACGTGGAATAATCAAAGTTAATTTAAATTTTCTATTGTAGTAACACTAGTTTCTACTGTTGTTACTCTCAGCCTCTCTTTTTCAAATAGATTAGTAGTGATTAAAAGGATAGAGCATGACAGGACTAATCACTCTCGCTAAGACCACTTATTTTAGTATGGCATTGGTGGGGTTGGGGGGGGGGGTGCTGTATTTTAAATGCTGTTTGTACTGGAATTCGAACCCGTGGGCCGTGACCACTGTACCATGGACCATACAGTTATCGTAGAAAAAAAAAACTTATGTTGCGATACCTCCATTAGAGGCCATATGTCCTAACCTGTGGAGCAGACACGGATTGAAAAAAGAGTTTATAGCTCTTCAGTTATCCAGCTTTGAGTCAACATAGAATGAATAAAAACGACGATTGCCAAAAACTACAATTACTAAAAACAATTATATTTTATAAGAACTAACATTTTTTCTTATTATATTATAATAATTTAGTTCAGATTCACTAGTAAATAAAATAATAATAACGAAGAAAACATTTGAATTTCTATCATTATTTAAGACAGGGTTTCCCAAACTTATTTTGCTATGGAACACTTTGCAAATCTTAAAATTTTATGGGACACTTTTATAAAGTCTATTTTTTTCAAATTTAATTTTAGAAATTTAGCCTTTCGGCATCTTCAGGCGTTCAAGTGCACGGATGAACTTGAACGTCTGAAGATCCCGTAAGGAGAAACCCGGGTCGTTAGTGACAAAACCTGTGAGAATGTACATAGTTTGAACGATTCAAATCTAATATTAAAATTCCACCAGGCACCTTCAGTCGAAATCTTAAAAAAATAAAATTACCTTATTGAAAAAAATGCCCTTTTCAATTGCATCGGGGCCACGGGTCATATGGATTTTATAAAAAGGGGTTGCCACGCGAAAATGTTTGGGAATCTGTGGTCTAATCGAATGTGAGTTAAAAGAAAAAGCTTCAGATTCTGCTGTAGTGTATGAAACGTCGTACATTGATATGGTATGATATGGTTGATATGGTATGGTACGATATTGATATGGTACTTGCCTCGTATCTACTTCACGATTAATTTGTGTGCATAATATGCAAATAAGGTACGCAATGAATAAAAAGCGTTTTGTCATATTTAAATTTTAGCCTGATAACAACACGTGATACGGCCAATAATTATAAGGTGTGTCTCATGAGCAAACACGACGCAAAGGAAGCCAAGTTGACTTAGCTTCGATTACAATCTTGCCACCACTAACATCCATCCATCTATTCATACACCCAGCAGCGAGTGCCCGCTGGCCGTGTGGGGAGCTTGGCCCCTCTCACTCGGCTGCCTCTCCCCACGGATAATTATAACAATTAAATGCCATGCGCAGTGATCCGGAACCGTTTTCGAAAAGGGCAATGTATTAAGAAAACCAGTTTTGAAAAAAAAAAATACAATCGCAATGAAAGTGCTTACAGAAAAAATGTTGTTTTTTTTTTTAATAAACGTGTGTACCGCAACTGTTTAAGCCGATGCTTCGTACAAATGTTTGAATGCCAGCTGAAAAATGTGGACTCGTAACAAAGCAGTCGTTTCACGAAAACTGACTGTTATTTGATCGTTCGGTGTCACTTTTCAGGCAGGGTAACGAAAAAATTACGCAGCAAAGAAAACAATATGAAATAGCTTATCGCTCTCGATTCGCATCGATGAAATATAAGACCTATGAGATGTATGACCTAGAGCAGGGTTTCCCAAACTATGTTCCGCGGAACACTGGTGTTCCACGTAAATTTGGAATGGTAACATACGCTGCAACACATTTAAGCATCTTCTATTTCGTATCAAAAATAGAGTGATGTTAAAAACGTGAAATAACTACATAGGTACAGGCGGAGATTTTTAATCACTATGAACTTTGTTTACTCATACTTTTATATAAAATGTTTTAAAGATAATTAATCAATACATAATAAGTGGTTTAATAACTAATATTTTTACTATTAAGAACTACCCGACCTAAAAAAAAAGCTGTGTTCCGGCAACATTTCCAGATTTGACAAGTGTTCCGTTGAATTTTTCGGACTTGCAAAGTGTTCCATCACAGAATAAGTTTGGCAAACCCTGACCTAGAGAGATAGGATAATATGTATGACTTATAGAGATGTATGACCTAGATTAAAACATTAGACATTCATAGTTTTTTTTATCATAAAATTTAAAAAAAAAACATGCAAATTCGACATGTGTATATTAACCGAAACGCTCATATTTAATGTATAAACCAAACGCTAGTTGCTTAACGCTTACATTCTTCCAGCGTCACTTTACGATAGCGAATCATGTCACCTGATAAAGACATAGTAGTTCACGGATTCCTTAACGGTTGGTCGTATGGTGAAATTTGGTCGGTCGCAATAACGATTGTTTGCATTAAAAAACTGCACTGCTTGATGATTTTTATACCACCTCGCGTTCCTATGTCTATAAGAAATATTAAAACTATTTTATTTTATCAGATGAATGAATATTTTTAACATTGAAGAATTTTCAAAAATTATCAACAAAATCTTATGAGATTATACTAGGAAGTCGATCGTCATGAAACATTTCGATAAACATTAGCTCCCAACCTCAAGAAGGTTGTGTGCTCTACACTGAGCTTCATTAATAGGCGTTTGCTTCTGATTTTTGTATATCCTGGACGACCTGGCGTCATGAAATGATACAGAGCGATTGGGGTGTGTCAGTAAAATCTGGGGCCGCCGCGTTTTTAAATGCTGTATTTTCCCAACCCCAAATTCTTAATGTTCTATTACCGAGTCTGACCAGAGGAAACATCTGTTAATGCAGGGTTTCCCAATCTATGTTCCGCGAACACCTACATATGTTGAAAACACCTCTTTTGCAATATTTTTCGACAACTAGTATGATTCCTGGGTTCAGAATCCATTTTATGTGACCGCTAAGCCAGTAGGCTTATGCTCAAGTGATTAAAAATGTGAAAAAAACAAAAATTAGTCATAAAATGACTTCTAGTTGAGTTTTGTCGAAAGAGTTATCCAAAGTATTTGACCTAACCTAAAAAAAGCTAAGTGTTCTAAGCAAAGATTCTGAACCCTGGAATCATCCTTACTAGTTATCGAAAAATATTTCAAATTTTCAAGCAGTGGTGTAGTGGGGTCAGGTCGGGCCAGGTCGGCGACCTGGCACCTGAAAATGAAAGAGGCGTCCTGCCACCTTTTTGACATGTAATTTAATTTTCAAGTCCATACATACGTTAAAAATCGTTTTTTATTAATTTAATTGTAAAAACTTGTGTTATTTTTTTAACTTCGGCCAGATATAAAAAAAAAACTAGGGAAGAAATCAATGACCGACCTGGTACCTATTTATTTACCACTTCACCACTGTTTTCAAGTTATGTCGAAACATAGATTGGGAAACCCTGTTAAGTTAATGAATTTAAAAATACATTTACGGTGTCACTTTGAATATTGCTTTTCTCAGTATCGTAATTCGACCGTACGAATGATTCACGAGCAAAATGTTGTTGATTCCTGCCATTACATTGTTCAAGTATACCGAGTTTGATGCGTTTAACAGTCGAAATTAATTGTGAGAGTAATTATTTTAATTTAATAGTGATTTAATATATTGTATGAAATGAGCTATTATTAATAAATATAATTAAAATGCCTTCAATTTGGGGTCATAGAGCGTGGCTTAGTGGCCAGTTTATTTCAATTCATTTGCATTTACACGGTCTGGGCTCAGATCCCGCTATAAAGAAAAAAATAATATCCACCTTTTAATTTGAAACATATTAAAATGATTTCAACGGTAAATTATCATGATTGAGTACAAAAGATAAGGCAATAATTGTGATGATAAACTTATGTGTATAGTTTTGAAGGTTGTGCATTTCAGTGGTGTTTTTAATTACTTTGAGGGACAATAAATCAAGGCCGTGGAGTCGGAGTTGGAGTCACGGAGTCGCGAAAAATGAGAGGCTCAATTTTTTTTGAAATACATATTTAATGATGTGTATTCAAGCAAAATAGTCAAAAGTGTTGAATTTTCATGCTTGGCTAACTAAAGATGATCTGATTGTATACATATGTATATATAAATAAGTTAAAATTAAATTATTGAAAAATTTCCTCGGAGTCGGAGTAGTCTTGTTTTTACACAACTCCACAGCCCTGCAATAAATAAATAAATAGGATAAGCCCATGGGAATGCCCACAGATTTGAGTAGTGAGTAGTTTTAAGAATTATTTTGTTTATCGGAAAAGGTCTTATGATTATATTTATATAGGGTATAAAAACGGCGACCCTGGCATGTTTAATATTTCATTTTTAATCGGAAGACTGTTCAATTGCGCTCTGTTTATTTCTAGAATTTCTTGGAAAAAGAGCTTATGGTCGTCCGTATTTAGGTGCAACATTTTTATCCCTTGTTCCTGATTGAACACGTGTCTTTCCGAAATTAAGTGATAAGCAAAAGTAGACGTGTCTTTTTAATGACAAAATCTGTGTGAATGTACATAATTTGAACGATTCAAATCTAATATTTAAATTCCACCAAGCACCTTCAGTCGAAATCTTAAATTATGACAGTAAATAAATTTATGTTTTGAGTTATTATAATTTTTCTTGGACTATCGATTGAAAACACTAACAAATTAATTAAAATTAAAAATGATCGTAGTTATGCAGAGAGTTACACGAAAAACACTAACCGAGTCAGTGTTTATGCACTCAATATCAATGTAATTAATTATATTCGGAAACAGTTTAACTAATTGGTATTTTTTTTGAAGAAAGTGTTCTTACAGTATTAATTCAACATTTAAAAAAAAAAAAATAGTGTTATCACTTTCTGCGAATCAAAGTTAACCAGTCTGCTAATGCGTTAGCAAGGTGCTCGCTTAATCTCAAAGCAATTTTCGATGTTCTGGGGAAGGAGTGAATTATTTTATCACTCCTATGCAATTATATCGACTGTGAAAAGGAAAAAGGACGTAGCCCACAGTTTTTTCAAAACAGCTTTTTTTCGATTATCACAATGTTTCAAACATGATACACGTTCTGTCAAAAGGATGCAATCTGCAAATGCCGAATTAGTATCTAAATTTAGCTTTAAAGTTTGAAAAAGATGACCTTGTAAAAAAATAAAACCAAGAAAAAAGACTGAAATAAAGATTTTTCCAAGAGAATTTCTTTAATTAATATTAGATTATGTCAATTAAACACCAGTTTAGTAGTCTCCGTGCACTTCAAGGTTGTGTATAAATCATAATTTTAATATGGCCCAAAATCATCAAAACACGCTTTTTGCGCCTCCTTCAAAATTTGATATGTGTGGGTTACGTCCTTTTTCTTTTCCACAGTCGATATGTTATACTTAAATAAGCAATCAATTGTTACTAAATACACTTATAATACGGAAAATATACAATTTACAGTAAACTTTTCAATGTAAATGTCTAAAAATGTACTACTGTGTGTACTAAAGATGTCGTATATAATATATAAGTCATAAATTGAAATTATACACTAATTTAATCTAAAATATTGTTTTTTCTTAAATTAACAAGGGGCTCGCCGACCGTATTTTTTTTAAAACAAGGGGCTTGCGCGAACCCCTCCGAGCCCACCCCTGAAGGTAAATATTCGATAATAATAAAAACATATAGAACATTTTCGTATGAAAACAATTTGTCTGATTAATGCAATAGATATATACCTAATATTTAAGATTGTGTTGTGCTCAATAACTCTTTTTTTCCCTAAAATATAAATTGTTTTTATTCTGTATAATTAATTTTAATTTGATCAAATAATACATCGTCACGGTTCTGGCATTAGTTGGTAAGTAACAGATTGATAGTTATGAGTAAACAGCAAATGGAAAATTTCAGCTTTTAGGATAAAACTTTCTTGCATCGATATGGTATGTAAAATAGATCAGTATTCTTCAATCTTTTAACATCGGTGGACAGAGGGGGGCCGTTCAATGTGGCATTGGATCAATGCACCCCTTGTATATGCAGGGGCGGTTATATCTCATGAAATAATATTCAAACATAAGATTTATGCCATTCACTCATTTTAAACTGTTCATTCTTGTCGCCTGCTGTGGCCCAGTTGGTTAGAGCTTGTTCTACCGATCACGCAGGTCTGGGTTCGATTCCCGGTCAGATCAAAGTGAATTTGAGAATTATTCAATTCAACGCTGTGATCGAAGACTGGGTGTTTGTGATGTCAATTCACATCATTTCCTCTCCTTCCATCCTTCTGATCCTTTGAAAAACTGAGTATTGCAATAGCGATTAGCCAACCACTAGTCCTGTTCTAGCCTTATCCTTTTTTTCCCTACTACTCACTTTTAAAAAAATGAGGTTGAGCGACTGAGTAACAAACAGCTCTCGTAGAAAAAAAACTTCTGTTGAGATACCTCCATTAGGAGGCCATATGCTCCCCATTGGGAGCGGACATGGATTAAAAAAAAATATATTGTCTATAATAAATATTGAAAATTGTATATAATAAAATAAATATATAGATAATAAATACATGAAGAATTTAAAATGAGTGAATGGTATAAATGTTATGTTTGAATATTATTTTATGAAATATAACCGCCCCTGCATATACAAGGGGTGCATTGATTCAATGCCACATTGACCGGCCGCCACTGTCGGCAGACCAGTAAAAAATGGGAAAATATTTCGCGGACCGGCGTCAACCAGATAGCAGACGAGGGAAACGGCGCGCTTTTACAGTCAACTATTTGATCATAAAAATCTTTTGTTTGTTTGGCTTAAACCAGGCTGTAGAAGAGTGATGAAAAAAATTCAACTCCCGGTTTCAAGATTTACAAATGTTTCGACTCTGATTTAAAAAAATGCGTAATTTATATTCTAAAGCCAAATGTATCACGTTTCTTATTTCAAATTACTGTGTCAACCAGGGACGTCCCGTGGGCATAGACGAGTAGACAGTCGCCTAGGGGCGGAGAGTTCTTGGGAGCGGTAAATGATCACTGATTTTTTAAGTGACTCAATATTTTTGATTGGCGTACAGTACTTAACTCAATCGCAAAAATCTTTTTTAATAATGACAATTACCGATGGCGCCAGCTTCACGAGGAACTTACTTTGTCAATTAGGTAGGTATATGTATAAAATGAACCACGTGAAATCAAAACGGAATAAGTAACCAAAATATCTTTTTTAATAATGACAATTACCGATGGCGCCAGCTTCACGAGGAACTTACTTTGTCAATTAGGTAGGTATACGCATAAAATGAACCACCTGAAACCAAAACGGTATAAGTAACCAAAATATCTGTTTTAGTATGCAAATTAGAAGAAAATTTGAATTTCTATATTTTTGTAACTAGCTAACGAAACTAGACGATATATTTTGCATTGCAGACAGGCACAGAAAGCATAATATAAGTAATTAATTTCTAATTATTACTATCAAGTATCAACGGTTGAATTTTACCCACTCCCTGTGTCCAGTAGAAAATAAGGGAAAACCCTGAATTTAATTTAGTTATTTATAATTTAAGAATTATAATCAGTTTTAAGTTTATTGGTAACCTTTGCTATGTTTAGTCTGATGATGCTTCTTAAAGAGGCGAAACATGTGTCCTAATTTGTAGCATTTAAAAATCTCTCCTTCAGACTATTTCAGACTTACGAGGGCTTGTGGCTAAACTATATATACTGATGGATAAATCAAAGAACTTTGCAAAACAAACTTCTATGTTAGGGTTAAAAAAAGCCAGTAGTACAGAGTAATCTAAAATTTCAAAACATATTCCATCCATACACGAACGGGACGGGGCGACACGCTCTACCGCTCTCACGCTATCACAACATTCATACACAGACGTTCATTACTTATCACGTATCATAACACCTAACTCCACTCTTTAAAAGACGTTTGACCGCTTTTCTATTTTATTTGACATATAAGCCATAAACGCTAAAGAATGAAATGCGTTTAGATATATCGTGAGCATAATGCGTTAAGTGACTTACTCCAGGGGTGACCTGGAATGGCTCGTAGGGGGCTCGCGCCAGCCCCTTGTTAAATTTTACTAAAGCCATCGAGCCTCTTGTTAATTTAAGAGAAAATAATATTCTCAAATCAAATTAGTACTTCTGGCTTACTTCATATCTACGACAGTTTCAGTATACACAGTAGTACATTTTTAGCCAGTTACATTGATTAGTTTACGGTAAACTGCATATTGTTACATATTATAAGTGTATAAAGTAACAATCGATTACTTATTTAAGCATTACATATAATTGCAAAGGAGTGATAAAAAAATTCACCCCTCCTCCAGAACACTGAGAATTGCTTTGAGATTAAGCGAGACCTTCGTTAACGTATTGGCAGATCACATCTGAAGTATAATAGAATATTATTTACGACGAATTACTTACAACGTTTGAAATATGGAATTGTAGCGAAAAAAATAGTAGCTATTTCTGCGTCAATCTTAAAACTCTTCACTCTTGCAATTTGAAATAGGTACAATTTTAAATTGCTCCCATCGCTAGAAATTTCTGAATCGTTTAAAGTATTAGGATCTAATGGAACCTTTTGTTTGTAATAACTGTCTTATGTTTTTGATTTTTTGTCATTAAGAAATCTGTTATCCGTTTCTGTGTTCCAATCCAATTCTCTAATTCTGTAAACTTTTGTAATTTCGTGAATTCTTGTGATTTTTTTATGTCGAAATCTTTGAAAGGCCTAAAACAAAGCTCCCACGAGTCGTTTTATTTGTTAGCGACTCCAAATCCCTGAATAAATAATTCTAGTGTAAAACTATACTATTCGTTCTTTTCAGTGGACCGTGTTATTTCAAAATCGTCTAAAAAGAGTTTATTGTACTTCGGTATACATTATATTAGCCAAAATATGACGATTTATCAAGTAACTTGCACCTGTGTAGAATTTGACGACTGTCGTAAAACAGTTTTAAAATAAAATATATCAAGTATTTATTTAATTACATATCGTTAATACTGAAGCATTGCATCTCGAGCATTAACCATAATATTATGAATCATGTTCACGTGCTAAATTAAATTTGCCAAGCGCTGTAGTGTTATGGAACTTGGTAGCAAGCAGCCAAAGGGTGTACGAAAAAAAGAAGGCAAAAGGCAGGTATTTTTTTCACTGTCACTATTAAGTGGAAATATATAATAGTAAAAAATAATTCACTCTTTTTTGCTAATTCCACATTTATTCACCACGATCATTTTAATGTCGACAATCAACTGGTCCAAATAAATAAATGTGTAACTTTATAAATGTTTAAATTTGAATCGTTCAAATTATGTGCATTCACCCAAATTTTGTCACTAACGACCCGAACTTGAACTGACGCTTAGAACGTAAACGCTTAGTGACGCGTCAGTTCAAGTTCATTCGTGCACTTGAACGCCTGAAGATGCCGAGAGGCGAAACCCGGGTCGTTAGTTACAAAATTTTTGTGAATTTATATAATTTGAACGGTTCAAATTTAATAATGAAATTCCACTAAACAACTTCAGTCGAAATCTTAAATTATAAAAGTTTGTTATAATTTTTTAGCTTCTTTTTTGATGCTTAGCATTTTAGCTGCCGTAGATAATTAATAGTAATTACCTAGCACGCCAGCTATAATTTTCAACTATTAAATTAACTAGTTATTGACGAGATAGCTCGTCTGTGGCAGCCATTCTTGCTTAGTTTTATATTAAAGAACGAAATATGACAATCGCTCGAGATTGAATGTGTCCCGAAGAAGTGAAATAAGCTCAGTAGTAAAATGGTAAAACTTTTTCTTTGACTTAATGTACAGTCACATCCTTACTTGATGTTTTGATGGGTTGCATATTTTTATTTTGCGGAGATAAACACTATCGCAACGTGTATTGAGATTAACTGAGTTTACTTCACTTTTACGATACTTTAAGACGCATAGAATATTACAACGCATCTAATTTATTTTTTTCTTAAATACCACTTGGCTCACCTCACCTCTAATGGATCCATACAATATCACGTTAACTCTTGATATACATATACGCAGTCAACGCGTTTGCGTGTTTTCTCACAAGAACATTAATTATTTTCGGCATATTAAAATTTTGAACGCGAAACTTGTCATTATGTGGTTGCAAAAATGCTCACATTTAACTGCCTTTAAAATAATTTAACTTCTCAACACATTAAGTGCCACACTCAATAACAACATAAGCATGCTAGTTAATTTAAATTGCTTGTCCGAAAATAATGTGTAAATATAGATCATTTTTAAGTTTAGATGTTACGTTATTTAACCCAATCATTAATAACAAAATAAATTTTAAAAATCTAAATTAAAAAATATGTATAAAAGTCTCAAAACTTCATTATTAGTGAGATTTTTGTAGTTGGATTCTAGATTCCAAATGTTTTATATCGGGTGCATAGTTGGTAGCAGTACTGCTTTCGTCTGCTATAAATTGTTCTAGATTAGTGGTTCTCATGTGCGGCCACCAACAGTTTCATAGTAAATCAAATAAAAAATGTATTTTTACAAATTCATTTGTATTTTTTTTTAAATTGATTGAATGCACCTGACTCCAAATGACTCACAGAGGTATCATATTTATGTACACGTCTTTGTTTGTCACCGAATATGGAAACAATGGATGTCTAGATTTATTTCATATTTATCGTATTAGAAAGAAAGAGAGGGGAACAATTTTATGCATTTGTTTTTGCGACAGATATTGGTATTTGTTTATGTCGAACTCGTTTGAGACATCTGACTGCAATCACAGACTTCAGTGCATTGCAGTAACGTGCAATTTTAATCTTGTAATCTTGGTTTATTCAAAGACATTCGGTTAAGAAAGTGAGTAAGGTTTTGACTGTTTTTTTTTAATGTTTGGAAGCATCTGTATATAATTGTATGCTGTATTTTTCTAATTTGAAAGAAAAATTGATATAACCCTGTTGAAATGGATATAAGATTGTTTTTATCAAAAAAGTTAAGTAAATGCAACTGCTATTGTTATTACATTCGGTGTGGCCACGAGACATTTCCATAGGACTTCCGATGCTTATAATGCGGCCACAATGAAATCTATCGTGAGAACCACTGTTCTAGATGCATGTCACCAACTTAACGACAGGACACTTTTCAAAATTCTTCGAATGATAATTTTTTTATAATTTTACGAAAGTTCATTTTAAATATTCTTATTTTTTATATTACGAAATGACATAAACTCTCATTATAACAAATAACATTGTCCAAATCTTCAATATTATATTTTTGAGATTTTCTTTCATTAAAAAAAAATATCAATTTTTGTTTAGTGTTCTACACATACAAACAATTATATATAGGGATCAACAATAAAATAATGATTTGACAGTATTATATAACAATATAATATACATGGCAAGAATCCTCCTTTTTTTTTAAAAATATTTTCTGATTTTATGTACTTTCATTCGTCTTTTCACATTTCAGTATATATTCTAGCGACGGTGATGAAGATGAGACATAAATTCCTAAAAGTTTTTTTTTTATTTAATGGATATTGAAGATTTCAAACCTAGGGCGACATGATACATGATGTATGGAACAGTTCTACTTTTTATACCATACGACTCATATATTCTTGAGTTATTTTTACTTGGGCACATAAATAATATATAACATCGGTTTACTAAAAACTAATATTCTCAGTAATATATGTCGGCATGATATAAAGGACGAAGGCAAAATATTAATAATAAAAAAAATATCGTCCAAGATTTTTTTTTTGCATTTGAATATCATTGAAGCATTACGAATACTGCAGAAATACTTCGTTTCCATTAATAACAAACTTTGTTAGCTAGTAAATCATAATTCTTAAATGCGAAAAAATATTTGACCATTTATTATTAAAATTCTTGAATCAGTATATTAATCATCCACGCCCCCGCCCCCACAAAATGGTTGCAAACAGTAATAGTGGTACGTAATTAAGGGTATGGTTTTGACTCCTGAATCTAGCTATTTAGGTAGTCGAAAGAATGTCGGTAATCTAGGGGCATGTATGTTATACCTTGTTAGTAAATTATATTCAGTGATAAAATACCGTCGTTAAAAAGTATATTATAGTAAATCACAGGTGATTTTCAGAAGTTTCTTAAAATTATAATTTATCATTTGGAACGTGCCGATATTTTTGCAATTCTCAGCAGGGTAAAAATATTTCAATTCATCATTATTTAAATATGTGATGACTTTAAAAAATCGAGCCTAATTTTCAATACTGAAACACATGTATTTTTGCATTTTAAATGAAATTTAAAATTTGAATATTTCGTCTCTTATTTGTAATATTTTCGATGCCTTCCTTGATTCGACGGTTTCTTCGTAGGTAAATTCTTTTTTTTTTATCCATTTACTCTCCCAATGTGGATCATATGGTCTCCTAATGGAGGTATCTTGACATAAGTTTTCAACGGGAACTTTTTGTTACTCAGTCGTTCAACCTCTCTTTTTTTAAAAAAATAGAGTAGTATAAATATAAGGATAAGGGTAGGGCATGACTAGTTGTTAACTAATCGCGGTCCACATCATCCAGTTATTAAAGTACGAAGGAGTGGGAGGGAATTTTTAGACATCACAATAACCCATGCCTTCGAACAGAAAACGATCGAAAAAATTCTGTTCGTACTGGGAACTGGGACTCGAACCCGTGAGATCCGGCACGAAAGCCCACGACGATAACCGCTGCGCCATAGGACCCACCGATGAAATTCATTTAGAAAATCAAATTATCATTGATAACTTGAACTGAACTTATCATATTAGATTTGAGCCCGGGACAATAAAACTGTCATGCGCATTTCTTGCCGCTAAGCTACATATGGATATTATGATTTGTTATAAAAACCTTCGAACCCTTTTTCAGAACATATGGACCCAATAGCGGTGAAGTAGGCCAAGCGGTATTTTATTAAAAAAAAATATGTGCTGTAATATTCTACACGTCTTAAAGTATCGTAATAATGAAGTAACCTCAGTTAATACACATTGCAATAGTAAAAATATGCAATCCACCTAAACACAAAGTAAAGACGTGATTGTACAATGTCCAAGAAAAAAGTTTTGCAGTTTCACTAGTTTGCTCACTGTGCCTCTCGAGGGCTCATATAGTCCTAAACATTCTTCGGTCATTTGTATAAATTATTTTTATTTACAATTTTGTATGTTTTGTCACTTCTAAAATCTCCAAACTTACAATGTGAATTTTTCTCAAATCTAGTGTCATGTTATTTGGTATTTATTTTAAATCTATAGTAAGTTTACGAGCAAAAAAAGTTTATGCATCAAAGGGAAGTAAATTTTAAAAACATAGTTATATCACGGGGATTATGTCCCTTTCCGTTTTACGTTCTCTTGCCTAACCTTCAAACGGGGCGCATTCAACACTGCGGTAAGAGGTGATTTATCGCGGGGTACAGAAACACCCTTATATGTTTGTTTTAAATTTTAAAATCTTGGACAAAAAACAAACTAAACTTAAATATAATGCGATGCACCGTTAAAAACGGGAGACCGTAGAGAAAAAAAATTGAACGATTTTTTTTCAAATATATTTCAACGTGTTTGGCGGTATAAATATATGACGACTTTCTGTTGGGACGAACGAATAAATGAAAAATACAGACTATTCGTAAATTATTTGTGTCACTTATAACTGGGTGTTTCATCGTTGTGATTATATTTTACAATCAGCACTTGACATCGTTATATATTATATGCTTTCATATATTTTATAATTATTTAAAAATGGCATGTACACAGTCTTTTTTTATAATTAAATTGTCGTACAGAAAGTTCTCCATTTTATTAAATTCAAAAAATAAAAAACTCATTTATACTAATTCCATTCTTATTGTATATGATCGGGCCCAGTTTAGCTCATGACGGGCATTATCAACTGATCAGTTGATAACACTCTTCGGCGCACACGGAAAAATGCTGTCCGTACTGGGATTCAAACCCGTGAGATCTGTCACAGACGCTAAAGACGTTGACCACTGCGCTACGCTCGGATAGTTTTGCTTTTTTTTTGCCAGTATATACCACTATTCATATTTGTCAGTGCTGTGGAGTTGGAAAAATCTTACGTCTCAGACCCATTAAAAAAAAAATAATGATTCAAAGTATTCAAATCACAATTGTCCATAGTGTCGCCACTGCATGCTAGGCTGACTAAAGATGATCTGATGGTATGGCATGGTAATTTATTCGAGTCGGAGTCGTCTTTTTGTACACGACTCTATAGCCCTGATATTTGTAATACAAAAATTCTGGTACGACATCCGTCTGGAATTGCAATCCATAATAAACGTACCAAACCAATTTGCGTATTTTACAAAAAAATATATAAAACGCAATCTACGTTTTCAATGGGTTTCACAGTTGTTGCATTGGGCTTACGTTTACGCGATATTTAAAATGCTAAGCAGTGCAGTTATGTGTAACCACAGACATTGAGTATGCATTAGTGTTTGCGGTTATGCGAGCGGGATGCAGTGGGCGTTTATTTGGCGCATTCATCATCTAACTCGGCCGAGCGAAATGTGAATATTAATGATCGCAGATTTCCGCCCTGCCGCGTCACGTGGCCGGTGTCATGTTTTTACTATGATGCCGTCGACGGGCGGCAGTCCCGCGTGACATCGGTGGCGCCCGATCGGTTCTTATGCGATAAAGTATATCGTCAGTATACTGCAAGAAAGCGTTAATTTTAAAATTTACTATTTTGAGTTATGAATGAGAATCGAAAGATTTAGAGACGCTGTATCGTCTGAAAAAAGTTATTCTTCTTCTTCTTTGGCCATATTCGCTCCCTGTGTGAAGCATAGCCTCCATGTTTCCCTGTCTCCCGCCAATTGCTTTGCTTCCTCCCATGACATGCCAGCATCCCTCAGTTCCGCCGAGTACATGCTATTAGGGCATCCGATCCAGGGATTCCGTTCAATTTTCTGATCCCGAATTCTGATTTTGAGAAATTTTGAGTAAATCCCGAAAATTGACACGAAATTGACAAATCGAGAATTTCATATTCCTCGGTGAGCTAAAAAAAAAAACGGAAGTTTGGAGATAATCCGGGGAAAAAAGTATAGCGAATTTAGGATTTCAAATTCCTCGGTGAGAAAATCCCAATCCCGGAATTCCGGGATCCCGGGATTGGAAAAAGGCTTTGGGATTGGATACCCTACATGCTATGAACAAAGTTTCCTCTAAGATGCGCGCGTACGCGGCCGCGCAGAAGTTGGGAAGCCTCTGCGCACACTTTCCGGGTTGGTGCGCACTACAAGACAGTTATTCAATTAATATTTGATCGGTCCGCGTAGCCTTTGAAATTTCCGCGCAGCTACACTCTTGTCTTAGAGGCAGCATTGCCTATGGATAGTACCAGATAGACGTCCGGGGCGCCGGAATCCCACCGGTCTAAAGAAGAGGCAGGCAGGATTGAGGTTTTCCGGAGGCATCCGCAGCACGTGACCCACCCGATTCCAACGTCTCTCCATAACCACTGACGAGACGAGGCGCTATCTTGTACGTTCCCTTATCTCCGAATATCTCACAAAATCAAACCACCTTACCTCCGTTATCTGACACAAGCATCTGTTCTCGGAGCTCATTATGCGGTTTTAATCAGGTGCCATGATTCGTAACCGTAAAGCAGTACTCGCAGAATGCAAGCGATGGATAAGTGGCGTTTGGTTTTTTAAAAAAAGTTCGCTTATTAATAAAAAAAAAATACCATGTGCTCCCAATGTGCAGCATACAGGGACGTCCCGACGTGATAGATATTTGATTGTTTTCAAAAAAAAAAAAAAATGATTTCTCACTCTGTTCCGTATTCCACATTGACTCGGTTTCAATTCAATTTTATTTATGTGATTCCTATATACATTGCTTAGTTAAAATCAACAGAACATTTTGAACCGCTTTAGTACCGTAAGGCCACTGGTGGCCGCTACTTACGAACGGCGTGAATACTTGAATGCCTCTGAAGACCACTAATGTAACCTAAAAATAATTGACTGTATATATATCATTTTATAAGTAATCTTTTAATATTCATAAATTAAGTCCTATTTTTTAAAACTATTCAAAAATTATTAAAAATATGCGGTAGTAGGTAAGTGAATGTTTTTTAGCTTAAAACATCGCGGTACTGAAAAGGTTTTAACAAAACTTTCCATTACCGGTATTTTTGCTTTGTCAAAACTGATATTTCGGTATTTAAAAAAACCGGGACCCCGTTTTCGGTAATACAGGTATTTCGCTCCCTAGTCTCGAGTAGGCAGTAGGGGTGGTTTGGAGGGGGGGCTCGCGCGAACCCCTTGTTAAATTTTACCAAGCCCGGCGAGCCCCTTGTTAATTTAAGAGAAAACAATATTCTCAGATCAAATGAGTACATAACTGAAAATAGCTTCAGCATACACAGCAGTACATTTTTGGCCATTTACATTGATAAGTTTACGGGAAATTGCATATTGTTACATATTATAACCAAGTGTATTGTAAGAATCGATTGTTTATTTAAGTATTCCATCGGAGAGATAAAAAAAACTCACTGCTTCGCCAGAACACCGAGAATTGCTTTGATTTAAAGCGAGCCCCTTGTTAACGTATTGGAAGCCCACCGCTGGTAAGCAGTGTACCAACTAAAAGGAATCGACTGTATTTATAAATCAATGTGTAAGCGAAGAAACAAGGCTATATCTTGCCCACTCGTTTTCATTCCTACTCGTCCAGTCACGATATGTTTGTCGAAGCGTACTTCCGTTCACTCCAATAAATATAAGCGTGAGCTCAGTGGGTATTCCTGATTCGCCTCTGAACATTTATATAATGTGAATAGAAGTGCCCTGCAATCACAAATACACTTGTCGTGTCTAGACAATTCGCAACAAATGCATCCCTGATAAAGCCTCATTTAGATCAACCGAGTACGCCAGCGATTTCCAACATGGGACGCGTGGACTATTGCAAAGGGAGGCACGAACAATTCAAAATATGTATTTACCCTTTAAAACGTGTCTTTTTTACTATTTGAAATAAAGGATGGGGAGGCGCAGTAACATAAAGGTTGGAAACCACTGGTGTACGCGGTCGAGCGTCCTCGGTTGATTACAGGCGGACCTCTACTTTCGCACACAATTGGTTCCTGAAAATGTGTGCGAATGTTGAATGTTTGAAAGTGGGGGGATGTAAAAAAACACTAAAAATTGTCTTTTAATTTTTTTATTTATTAACATTTACTTATGTATTTAATAAAAATTATATTTTTTTAATAAACTTGTCGAGAGTTAGTTGTATTTTATTATTTTTTTATTTTCTTAATAGAGATTTCTTTAACATGTGGTGCTTTTATGGACTGCCCTACGCACTTGAGATATGCGTTCTCCATAATATTCAAAAATGTATCGAGATAAATAAAAGCTTCGTTCATATTTGTTATTGTTATAGTCTTGATGACTTTTTCTGTTCCTTCTTACTCACTCTCATTTGTGTGAAATAGCGAATTGTGCGAAAGTAGAGGTCCGTCTGTAATCAGTCGAGGAACAATATTGACCGAGTAAGCGTCTACACCAGGTGTGGGGAACCTGCGGCCTTTTAGCTACTCTGGTGCGGCCTTATGGCAAAATCTGTAAATTGTTGTAAATTCGTAAATTCTGAGATTTTGGATGTCAAAATCCTTGGAAGACCTAAAAAAGAGGTCCCACGCTGGTAATTTTGAGAAATTCGAAAATTTCTGGGCTTTAGAAATTGGCATGAAATTGTTTCCGGCCAAAGATTTCCCTAGTCCAGGGATGGCGAACCTTTTTGGGTCAGAGTGCCAACAATCTTCAAATATTATTTCTCGAAGGTGTAGCGTGCCCAAGCAGTAAAAAAAAGAAAAAAAAATATTTTTTAAATGATTGTCGTTTATCTTGGGAAACATTTGAAAATTAATAATTCCCGGATTATTTAATCAAAATCTTAATTTTTTAAACATAAAAATAATAAATAAAATGAACTTGGATATCGTTCGCTTGACATCCAAATTCTCAAACGTGCCACCTCGGGTACGCGTGCCATAGGTTCGCCATCCCTGCCCTAGTCAATTTTTACTGCGGCCTTATATCGAATCAGATAAATGAATGCGGCCTTTAGAGAAAAAAAGGTTCCCCGCCCCCCGTCTACACGCCTAGTTTTTTTAGAGATTCAATTCATCTTTACGTGCGTTTTTTTTAACACTTTTCAATCCTTCCAATCAAAAATACGTTTATCGGTGGTCACTCAGAGGAGGACAAGGCTTCCGTGACGGATCTTACAGATTCTAGTCCCAATGCCATCAGATTTTTTTAATGGATATCTCAAATATTTCCTCCCAGCCTTTCAATCCTAAAGTAAATGGGATAAAGCGAGAGCGATTAATTGGCCACATGTTCCTCCCTATCCATGTTCTTCTACCATCACTCTCATTGAAATGAGAGTGAAGTTGAACAACTGAGTAACAAACAATTCTCGTAAAAAAACTTCTGTTGTAATACCTCCATTCGGAAGCCATATTCTCCACATTGGTAAGTGAAGAATGTATAACCAGTGGCGGATCACTTCATACGCGCATAAGGCACGGGCTAATAACTCCAACCTTAATTAAGGGCTTCAAAATAACATATATTTTATAAAACCCATATAATATTTTAAATTCAGTTAAATTAAATCGAAAAATATCGCCTCAAAATTTGATTGCGTCTGGAGCCTTCTAGGTCTGGGGGTAGATCTATACTACCCTTACTTTACTTTACTGACTTTTCCTAACATGAAAATTGTGTGACCTTTTCCAATGTATATATGTAATTCATACTTAAAGTATATATATGCTCACAGACAGACACTGCTGTGTTGAGTTAAGCGTACATCCATACTCCTTTACAGAATAATGGCGCCAACGTGGATGTAGTTCATTCTCCTCTAAAGGTTAATCCATCACTGGTTATAAAACTAAAGGTATATAACGACGTATTAACCTTTTACCTTCAGAGGAAAATGAACGTACATCCACGCTGGTGCCATTGTTCTGTATAGATACGTTGTTTTGTTACGTTTGAAAATTTACTAGCATGTCCCCTTTAAAATAATGATTGATAAACTTAACACAGCTTCAGATTTAAGGTAATACAATTGCAATTTTAAGCTGTTTGCATCAGCCTATTTTATCACACTTCTTAGAGCTTCTTTTTAACTTTCAAATGTGTCATAATATGGGACCATTAGAGGTGAAGTGAGCCAAGTGCTATTTTATAAAAAATAAGATAGTTGCGTTGTAATATTCTACACGTCTGAAAGTATCGTAAAAGTGAAGTAACCTCAGTTAAAACACATTGCAATATGTAAAATAAAAATATGCAATACACCAAAACTCCAAGTAATGACATGATTTTTGTAATTAAATGTCCAAAAAAATAAAGTTTTACCATTTTATTTGATGGCTCACTTCACTTCTTGAGGGCTCATATAATCGTAAAATTCTTTGATAATCTGTATCTTTTTTCCAGTGTACTGCAGTAAATATAGCTATCAACCATACCGTACAATTATTATTGATCTAAATATTTACGTTCTTCCAAGCATGGGTGGGCTGGAGGGGGCTCGGAGGGCCACGCACCATCCCTTTGATATTTTTTGACGGCGAGCCCCTTGTTAATTTAAGAGAAAACAATATTCTCAGATCAAATTAGTATATAACTGCAATTTCTGACTTACATATTATGTACGACAGCTTCAGTACACACAATAGTACATTTTTAGCCATTTAGATTGATAAATTTACGATAAATTGCATATTGTTTATAACATATTATAAGTGCATTAAGTCAGTGCTTCCCAACCTTTTTCATGCCACGGACCCGTAAATCCGAAAACAATAATCTGCGGACCCCCGAAAATTGTTTTCATACTTAATCACAAAGAATGTTGAAAGAATGAAAATTTTCGCGGACCCCCGTGAAAAACCTGCGGACCCCAGGTTGGGAAGCACTGCCTTAAGTAACAATCGATTGTGTATTTAAGTATTGCATATAATTACAGAGGAGTATTAAAAAAATACACTCCTTCATCAGAACACCGAGTATTTCTTTGAAATTAAGCGAGCTCCTTGTTAACGTATTGCCAGCCCACCTCTGCTTCCAAGTAAATGCCATTTGAATAAATGAATTGTAAATTGTATTTGACACACCAGTAATTATCCGTCTCGTACAGTATATAATATTGAATATATTATATTATATATTTTTACTCACGTATGGTTTAAGATAAACATATCGACTGTGGGAAGGTAAAAGGACGTAACCCACACATATCAAATTTTACAGGAGGCGCTAAAAAAGATTTTTGATGATTTTGACACAAATTATGAAATATATACAGGCGGAATTTTACAGGAGGCGCTAAAAACGTGTTTTGATAATTTGGAGACATATGCAAATTATGAATTATACACAACCTTGAAGTGCACGGATACTTCTAAACGGGTGTTTAATTGACATAATCTAATATTAATTAAAGAAATTGTCTAGGAAAAATCTTTATTTAAGTTTTTTTTCTTGGTTTTAATTTTTTACAAGATCATCTTTTTCACACTTAAAAGCTAAATTTAGATACTAATTCGGTATTTGCAGCTTGCATCCTTGTGATAGAACGTGTATCAAGTTTAATACATTGTGATTATCGAAAAAAAGCTGTTTTGAAAAAAACTGTGGGTTACGTCCTTTTTCCTTTCCACAGTCAATATAGTGCTTAAAATCGTTTACTGTAAATCTTTTTTTTTTAAATTATAATAAAAAATAAATATTTTAACGGATTGTTTTTTTGGTTCACATCGTGCTAATAATAATGTATTCCGAAAAAGTTTGAGCGTTTTTATAATCGTCTGCGACGCCGTAATGAGGGTTTCCTGCTTAAGGTCAGTCTAATAAATAATTAATGTGGAAGTACGTGATAGGAAAGGGTAAGCTACACCGCCGGGCCGCGTTCCATTGTCTCAACAAACCGGTTATTTAACAAAACTCCTTTGGTATCAATACGCCGAGCGTGTCAGGTGGAGGGAGTCATCGAGCCGTGAAAAATGTGGTCGCTTCCAAACAAAACTCGCCTGTTGTTATTAAAATAAATATTTTTACACATAAGTCGGCGCGATTAGGGTTATCGTGAAGCTACCCGAGTGGATCCAATGCTCTGGCCGTTGAAATCGTGTCATGTGAACAAGACAGCATGGAGTTATCCGCCCCCACCCGCTGCGAATATAAAAAATAATAAAACAGAAAAGTTCGACCTACTGGGATCGGGCGAGTGAATCAAAGTCAGTATTTTGGTATTTCATATAAAACTGATGCTAAAAAATAAAAAAATATCACTGATTTTTATTTTTACCTTACGCTTTTTTTAAATCATATCGACTGTGGAAAGAAAAAAGGACGTAACCCACAGGTTTTATTTCGATAATCACAATATATCAAACTTGATACACGTTATATTAAAAGGATGCAAGCTGCAAATGACGAATTAGTGTCTAAATTTAGCTTTTAAGATTGAAAAAGATCACCTTGTAAAAAATTAAAACCAAGAAAAAAGACTGATATATAGGTTTTTGCTAGACAACTTCTTGAATTTATATTAGATTATGTCAATTAAACACCAGTTTAGAAGTCTCCGTGCACTTCAAGGTTGTGTATAATTCATAATTTGCATATGTCACAAAATCATCAAAACACGTTTTTAGCGCCTGTAAAATTTGATATGTGTTAGTTACGTTCCTTCTCCTTTCCACAGTTGTATGTAAAGTCTCGATGTGGAATGATCTCGAATATTAAAAAAATATTGAAATGTACAATATTCTGGGTCCGGAGTTTTCTATGTACGAAAAAGTTTTGTTTTGTGTTGGGAAGAATCTTGTACGGAAGAATCACAGAACCGCCCAAGTCACGATGGTGGTCAGTCTCTAATGGTTGTTACATTCGTTTCGCGAATTGTAAAACTTTCTTTAATTTATGTCGACAAAATTTAATATTATTGTACAATAATACGTCGGCTATCCATTTTAAATTAATATAACGAGATTTTCATGCTGCTTATTTGATAAATGTGGATATATACATAAATATTTTTTTACCCACTCGCTAAATTTATGGATCTTCCATTAAAATTATGTTAATTGTTTCTCGGTCATCCATAAAAAACCTTTTGTTTTTTTAATGCATATTATGTTTTGTGATATCCCGAGTCAACTAAAATATGCTCAAAGTGAAAATTCAACGTCGACTTGTATTGTTATTCTATTATTATTTTAGCCATGCCCGCACACAATGTGGAGCACCAATGTGGAATGAACTCCTATTAGAGTTAATCTCAATAGATATTTTTACAAAAAAAAACCGCTTTTTACTCAGTTTCTTAACTTCTATTTTTCGCAAAGAGTGGGGGTAGAAAATTGGGTTGGAACATGACTAGTGATTAGTCTATCGATACCGATTTCCCATTTTTTTTAAATCGCGTGGGTGGGAGTGAAAGTTAAACTTAATTGATTGATAAATTTATTACGATGTTTTTTATTACTGGCACGTACGTATTCAAACCCAGGAGCACAGTAGTGATTACTCTAATTGCCAAAATTGCACTTTATCACTCGACTACAGATTTATTTATTATTTATTATTATTTATTATTTATGAAGTATCTAGGATATGTGCCGCCCCTAGGCAGAGCTTTACAATAGCGCTCTTTTTTTTCATTATTATATATATTATTCTAGAAATATATATACAAATATAGAAGACCGAATCCTTCACTCACCTACGTACTGAAACACATGTTTTTTTTCTTATTCCATTTTGCTTTCAGATGATCTATAATATATATTGACAAAGATCCTCGCGAATAAATACGAACCATATTATTATTATTATAAAAGTCATATTTTTGTTCAGTAATTATGAAAAATAACTTTGACCTTCACTACGCAACATAAAAAATAATGTAAATTTAAAATGCACTTACATTATATAAGTATCCATTCTTGGTTTGGTATTTATCAAAGATATTGAGGCATTACATTTATTCTAAGCCAAATTTGTGAAATATTTAGCCATTTAAAAAATCTGTAATCATTTGCCGCTCCTTAGTAATTGCCGCCCCTAGGCAACTTCCTACTCGCCTATGCTCTCGGGACTTCCCTGAGTATAAATGAAAAATGTAAGTAACCCTTTATATGGAAATAAAATATTGAGCAATCTTCTTCCTGGGACGTATCTGCTCTATAATCAGTGCACCATACGATAACTCTTCTGTGGTCTTCTGTCTGTCGAAAATTCTTTTGCACTCAAGTCATACAATATCTCGGATCACTTCCCAAGATATTGATGGAATTAGACTGACATGATTAGCGGAAAGATGAAACAAATCTGTGTGCATTACGAGAGTCACTCGTTTTCCACTATATACATACTAGAATCGTCACGGATTGCTTGCTTTCTCAAGCTAGAATTACTTTGTCAACAGCACGTACAGTGAGGAAAGAAAAATCCAATAAAGAAAGAAATTATTAAGTAAAATAACTTAGATAATAACATGTATTGTGCTACAAACTGTGACACGTGTCTCACCTCTTTCAGAGGCATCCTCAGACAACTACTTTCGCAAATGCTTGCTTAAGTACGAAAAGTAATTGTTTAGTAAAGTAGTGCTATTTTATTTTATATCGACTGTGGAAAGGAAAAAAGACGTAACCCACAGTTTTTTCAAAATATGTATTTTTCGATAATCACAATGTATCGATCTTGATACACGTTCTATCAAAAGGATGCAAGCTCCAAATGCCGAATTAGTATCTAAATTTAGCTTTTTAAGTTTGAAAAAGATGACCTTGTCAAAAATTAAAACCAAGAAAAAAGACTGAAATAAAGATTTTTCCAAGAGAGTTTCTTTAATTAATATTAGATTATATCAATTAAACACCAGTTTAGTAGTCTCCGTGCACTTCAAGGTTGTGTATAATTCATAATTTGCATATGTCCCAAAATCATCAAAACACATTTTTTACGCCTCCTGTAAAATTTGATATCTGTGGGCTACGTCCTTTTTCTTTTCTACAGTCGATATAAAAATTAACTTCCACAAATTTGCCACCGAATCCATCGAAAGTATTAAGTGGAAGTAGTTTGTTCTCCCACTTCAACTCTGTTTTACCAATAGCAGACAGAATAAGAGAAAAAATTACTTGAGAAAACTAATTCGATTTTTTTTTCATTCCATTATTTTCCAAGTCTAAAATTCAAGGCAACGTTAGGGGGAAGTGAATTTAAAAAAAGCGGTCTATTATAATTTAATTTCCCTACTTTTTATCACAACTTTATTGCTCTAATATTCATTTATCTGTATTTTGGACAAGTGATAAGAATCTGTCAAATAATTATCAAGACTTAGATTTATTTATTTATACATTTTACACACTGTATGTATCTGAATCAAAAAAAAACTTTTTAAGCAACTCGTATATAAAATAATTTCATATAATTTATTTTAGTAGTCGATATTACTTCGCATAAATAACACAATTACTTCGCATGTTTTTTTAATGCAAAAACATTTTTAACCGTAACAAATGGTGAGATAAAATTAATTGATCGTGAGAGTTTACAGATTTTGATAATTTTCATATGAAATTCCCAAAGCGATTAATGCAAATCGAAATGAACCCGACAATTGAACTTTTATTATCTTTGATCTACATATTATAATCTACGATCAACATAGAATAGATCGCGAGTATACACTCTACTCTGGCCACCCTAGGCGTGTAGACACTACGAAAGACATATATCTGTACACCGACTTAAAAGAAGTGAAGCATGACTTGTAATATTTTCTCAAAATACTAATGATCAATAACATAGCATTTCTAAATCAAACTTATATTTTAAAAAAAAATATGCTTAGCCACTTTCAATAGCTTATTGAGATAAATGAAATTCTCTGATCATTTTATACATTTTGACGGTAAATTTTGTTCGTTATATTGAGGATTGTCTGAATCGGTATTGAAAATAGAATATTAGGTTTGATAAAATAAGCTGGTATTTTAACATATTATATTATTTTATTATGGTAAGACAGGAGTTTTTATCGACGTCTTCTTCTCGTTACAGGATATACGGGCTCGAATACCAGTAGGGAAAAATTTCAAAAATGGTTTTTAATCGATTTATGTGTTTATATTTGAGCCCTCTAGAGGTGAAGTAAGCCAAGTAGTAAAACTTTTTTCTTGAACTGTTAAGTACAATGACGTATTTACTTAGCGTTTTGGTTGATTGCATATTTTTATTCTATTGACATAACCCTTTTGCGATGTGCAATTAACTAAGGTTACTTTTTTTTATTCTTTGAGACGTGTAGAATGTTGCAAGTTACAACGCATCTAACATATTTTTTTCCTAAATTGCCACTTGGCTCACTTCACCGCCAATGGGTCCATTTAAATGAATGGCTTTTTGTTATATATATATGAGCGCATTAGTTTCAAAACCTACCTAAATGTAAAATTGTTGGCAAAGTGAATAAAACTGCTGTGGGCATTTTGGATTTGAGTAGATTTTGGGACTAAACACGTTTTTTAAAATTCGTTTTCTCTATATTTAGAGAGGTTTCGAAATTGAAAATTTATCGATTGTATAGATATTGAAATTGAGACCAAATTGGCATAAAATTATTCAAATAAAAATTCATACAAATTCAATGGGATCGGTTCCAAATTTTTTAAATATGTAACATGGTTTATCATTCAAAATGCATTTTATCTTTTGGCGTGTTAATCTCAAGACATTTAAAGGTGCAGCAGATTGCAAATATGTTTTAATGTCTTCTTTTTTATCGCGAATAGTTTGAATTGTAGATTTCGCAAGTCCAATTGCCTTGCAAATTTCAACAATTTTCTCTCCAGCTTCTGTACGACGTAATTATAAAATAAGTAAAAAAAATACATATTAAAAAAAAATGTACATACGTACATATCGACTGTGGAAAGGAAAAAGGACTTAACCCTAACTTTCCAAAACAGCTTTTTTCGATAATCACAATGTATCTTGACACACATTCTATCAAAAGGATGGAAGCTGAAAATGCCGAATAAGTATCTAAATTTGGCTTTTAAGTCTGAAAAAGTTGACCTTGTACAAAATTAAAACCAAGAAAAAACACTGAAATAAAGGGTTTTCCGAGAAAATTTCTTTAATTAATATTAGGTTATGTCAATTAAACACCAGTTTAGAAGTATCCGTGCACTTCAAGGTTATGTATAATTCATAATTTGCATATGTCACAAAATCATCAAAACACGTTTTTAGCGCCTCCTGTAAAATTTGATATGTGTGGGTTACGCTTTTTCCTTTCCACAGTCGATATGTACTTACGTACCAAAAATGTCCCTAATTGTTTCACAATCAGTAATAAATATGTATGTACATAAAACACTCACATCGACATCGAAAACGTGCCTTAATTGAAGAGGGCCGTTATAGCGAAATACCGTATAAAGAGCGGCCGTATAGTGAGGTAGGGTGTAATTTTTTTAGTTACAATTTGACTTTACTGAAAGTCGTTTAAGCTATTTGTACATAACCAAGAGTTTTTATGCCCCTAATCTATGTTAACACTATTTTAATTTCTTCGTCGGCTTTTTTAAAAGTTTGAGTTTGTTTATGACTCACCCATGGAAAATCTAATGATGCATGGAGGGTACTGGAATAGAGTTTGGCCTGGTCAGCGAGTGAGCTCATGAAATTTTGATTTATGGCAGCGATTTGCATGTTGAAAGGTTCTTGGTTCGACCGTTTGCTTAACCCCGCGAACGATTGCTTTGCTTCTCACCAAACAACCCTTCACAAAACAACACCCATTCATATAATCAATATTAAAATTCAATTGAATATAATATAAGATGTTTTCGAATATTGCACAAGACTCTTTTACTATTTTTCACATTTTGAATCTATATAGCAAGAACATGATAATTTTGTCGACTTTACATTAGACAATAATCAATATTTTTTTAATCCAATGTAGAGCATATGGCCTCCTAATGAAGTTTCTTAGAAGTATTTTTTTACAAGTGCTTGTTACTCAATCACTCAACCTCTCTTTTTCCATAGAAAGTAGAGATAGAAGAATGAGGTTAGGACAGAATTAGTGTTTAACCAATCGCTCTCGCTACGCTCACTTAATGAAGAATATGAAAGATGGGAGAGGAATTAAGCCATCACAAACACCCATGCACCGCAGGACACGTATGACTAGATTTTTTTTACACCGCATTGCTAAATATGTATGTTGCCGTTGATAATAACTGTTAAAATTTTCCATATATTCAGCGTCAAAAGTTGATTTAAAACGATGTTTTTTTTTTGTGTGAATAAATCATGTCTTGGTGAAAGGGTTAGCGAACGAAACGTTTTATTTGAGTGAAGAAAACGCCTCGAGCCTTTTGACCCCTATCTTGATTCGTTGCTCGTCATTACTAGTTTTTATTTTGTTTTCGTTGGTAATGAAAACAACCAGGAAATGTGTTTCTGGAATATTTTGTAAAATAAATAAGTTATCAATGCATCAAGGCCTCAAGTTCAGCCAAGTGAATAAACTCGACCGATGGACGATGGACCATAATCAACTTGCAGGCATCGGCAACTCACATTACAAAATATACAACATAAAGATGTTTGGCGTGGTGGGTTCATCAGTCTTATAGACCTTTTTAATTGTGATTAGAAATTTTAATAACTGTGTCGAAATTAAGGATCTCGGTATTTATGACATTTTTCTTGATACCAAAATATCGAAATCTGAAAGTACATATATAAACCAGCACTTATTTATTGAAACTATCCACGATAAAAATAAATATGTAAAATCTGCTACGAGTTGTGTCAAGATTGACAGGATTCTGAATAAATCATCTTTTAAATGAACCCTCGAAATGCGAAGTGAGCAAGTAGTAAAATGGTGAAACTTTTCTATTGGAGTTTTAAGTGCAATTAGATTTTTTTTAGTGTTTAGGTGTATTGCATATTTAAATTTTAGGAAGATAACACAACTGCAGTCTGTATTTACTGAAGCCTATTCACTTTTATGATACTTTAAGACGTGTAAAAGATTATAAGACACTCAACTCATTTTTACATAAAATACCACTTGGCTCACTTCACCTCTCATGGGTTCATAGTGATGATATATTTTTTTTTATACCGACCTCGATTATTTTGCCCAATATTGTAACCCCACTAAGTCATATTTTTTTTTAAAAACTTTATTCAAACAATTTCGTAATACCGGTATTATTTTCGAAAAATAAAACATTCTTTTTGTATTAATTCAACATTTATTAAATATGAGCAGAGTTTCGCTCATGGCAAACATTTCAAACTGTCAATTTTTATCAGTTGAAAATTCTTGTCACGTCACAAGCGAAGCCGGTCCTGATCATATTTAATATATATATATGGAATTTGTACAACCGAGTGTTTTAATTTTCGACTTTAGTTTTCGACTTTCCACCAAGTATTGACAATAGACACCTAAAAAGTGTCAGGTAAATATTTATATTTGCAACACCGTTGTTTAATATGAAATACCGGAATACCGGTATTGATATATTTTCCCGGTGTTGCAGTCCTTTGTTGTGGTGCCTAAGCCTTTTGAATCGAATACCCAAACGCACAATTTTATACGTTGCTATTTTAATCGATTAACCGACTTGCGCTCAGTTTTAATTCAATTTATAAAAAAAAACCAACCCGAGCGAAGTTAACCTCAATTAAAAATAGTTTCTTTTTCACGATTTAAATTGTCATTTTAATTAATCACGGCTGATTTTAATTCATGGCAACAAATAATAGTATTAAAATTAACATATATGAAATTATTATTACACAAACTATGTTGTTGACACCTGCAAAAGTGCACTTGTTTGTCCGTTAAAAACACTTTGATCGATGGGATGAGATTGTCTCTGTCTGCATTTTCTAAGAAACTATTTTATTAAATCATTTTCATAATATGTAGGTAAACTAAGACATAAGTCAACTTTTACAACGCGTGCAGTAAAATCGCCTTTTAAATGCGTACAATATAATGTTCAAGTAATATTCAGTTAATAAAAAAATGACACCATTAATAACTATGATTGTTACTAGCCATAAAAGTAATTAATGATACAAGTAAATATGCTCTCGGGGACGAATATTCGCCCTGTTCCGCGCAGGTTCTCGTGTCCTTGATGTAAAACAATTAATAACTTTAATCTATTGCTTAAAGTTTTATGACTAATTATAAAGCTTGGCTTCAATTGTACATACAAAATACCATGCCTGCATTCTTCACTGCTTGCAAGATATGTAGCTGTACAAAATATCACGTGGAATTTTTACATGACGTTTTTAATTCACCTGAATTATGATAGTCAAAGCTTTATAATATAATGAATAGGGAATAAATTAAATGGTCAGAATAAAAATATTATACGGTCAGAATATTTTATAACCATTTTGGTTAGATTATGTTTTTAAAATTTTATTTAAATTACGACTATTTACACTGACCGATATATTATAAAAATTTAATATAAATTCTGACCGTAAAATTTACGAGCCTAATGAATATAAAAAAATTGAAGTGCAAGTTTGAATCTTATTTCATTAGGTTAATAAAAAATATATTTTATTACTTTACTATAAAGAAACAAAAAATAGTTAAACTTATGTACATATCGATGATTATAATAAAACCTGCTTGATCAAAAATACTATGGTCTCGGATTATGCCTCTGGAGTTTACCAGGCTCTTAATTTACCATTCAAATCGATTTTGTGAATAAAAACAATTTTCATAATATTTCAAATGTTTTTACTTTTATGACTAGTATTAAATGCGGATGGGTAAATGATCAATGATAAAGAAACTCATAATTTAAGCTCAAATGTAATAATGTTTAATTATTAAATTAATTTTAAATTGAATTGAATTTTTAATAATTTTATACAGCAAAACCCCCATTTACACTATAGTCGGGACCGTGTAATTGGGAGTAGTGTAATTGGGGGTGTGAATCTCATACAAAATTAGGGATTTGGTTTTTTCCGTGGAAAACGCAAAACTAAGATTTCCTTTAGATTCGCAAAAAAAAATATGGACGAAATATTATGTTTTTGTAGTAGTAAATATCCCACACACAAACAAACGCCCAGCTATGCGTGTAAAGCCTGGCACGTGTTGAATACACAGACGCTAGCCAACATTTGACTGTATGCGCTGCACAGACGACCGTCTCTTAGTAACGACAATGGAATGCAATTGGGGGATTTGCGGCGAATATTTCAAGCCAACGCGTAATTTGGGGTAGTGTAGTTGGGGGTTCCACTGTATTGAATAAGTTTACTATTTTTTGTTCTAACTAATTACTTAATGCTTCTATATTCCTAAAAGGGTATAATAGAAATTTGTGTTATAGACTTTTTTTTTTAACTTATAATTGCAAATAGTAAACATCAAGTATATTAAATTATTTTAATCCCAAAATTATGTATTTTTTTTAACTAATAATACTACTCACTTTAGTGCATAGCAACCAAGTATTTTTCACAACAAACTTAAGGGTAACATTCACTTAAGAGTGGGTGTAGCGGTTTACAGCCGACACCTTTAATTAAGGCAAATTAATAAATGATTTATTTACAAACATTCGTGTAATTGATAAAATCTAGCTTAATGAGATTGATAAAACATCCCAGATGAGTTAGCCATTCCTTATTATTATATGTTCATAAAATTTATAAGTAAAAATTAGCAGGAAGTCAGTGGCATGCTTAAGCAATGGCCTCCTATTTTGTTCATTAAAATATCGCATCTTAACCAAAGCGCACTATTTATTTTTGAAACAAGCAACAATAACTCTTTTTTTAAATTATCCTTTTTGCTATTATAGTTACGATTTCAATTTTTAATTATCTATGAATTTGCAATATATTATAAGCTGAAAAAAAATAAAACGTGACACTCACTCTTTTAACACGCTTAACATTTCCTTATTACTTGGTACGCGGAGTAAGGGATGTAAGTCTCTAGAGGGTGTAACATTGAGTACCATGTGAAGATAGAAACTCGAGAATAAAATTAATCTTATTTTTATTTCTACGATTTCTATCTGATATATGAAAAAATCTTTTATCTTTGGAAGTAATGAAATAAACAACGGGTTTGTTGGGCTAGGAGTTGAATAATGAGCGAAAAATGTCGCCGATGATGATACTGACGATGTAAAATATTTTTTATAAGTATTCTATGCAGAGATAATAAATTTTTCAGCCCGCCTTGAGCCGTTTGAAATTTACTCTCGAATGCACACTATAAAATGAGTTTTGCCAAATTCGAAGCGGTAAATTATGACACCTCTCCAATATAATATTTTCGTTTTGAGCATTATGACATAGCGAAAAAAAATTAAATAAATAGCCGGCGGGGGGGCGCCGTTCACATAATTAATTGCGATACACAAATCATTCTCCCGGAGATCTTGCGCGATGGATAATAATAAAAAAAAGCAACGTTTGAAAATGCAGGAAAAAATCGAACGCAAAATCTGTCATCACCTCTTAATAATAATAAAATATAGAAATTTAATTTATTACATTAATTTATAATACTATAAACATCAGTTTTTTTACTGTATATAATAAATATCAATTGGATGTACGATTTATTTAATCTTATATCATTGATTTCTCTTATATTATATATTTATAATTAATGAATACGTAAGTAATTTTCTGTGCAATTAAATTGAAGACAATGCTTACTAATTATTACAGAATTACTGTAAATTTGAATCGTTCAAATTATGTACATTCACACAGATTTTGTCACTAACGTCCCGGGTTTCGCCTTTCGGCATCTTCAGACGTTCAATAATTTCAATTTCAGTTTGAACGATTAAAATTTAATATTGAAATTCCACCAAGCACCTTCAGTTGAAATCTTAAATTGAGTTACTGTACATAAAAGGACTTGTATCCTTATGCCTAAAAGTACGAATAATTGTTGCATCAGAAAAAAGTTGAAAATTCCTTATTATTTTGTGATAGGACTTTCATTTCTATGTCACTAAGAAACATAATCATGAACTATGCTCTTGATCATCGACAGATATCTTAAAATTTTGGACTTGTATGTGTATGCTTATATTAACGTATTTTTAACAGGTGAGAAATATGTAAGAATTATTAATTGATTTGGCATTTACTTGGTAGAACTCCATTATAACAGATTAAAAATATCAAAGTATTTTAGTTCTACAATTTTTAATATTTTTATGCGTTGATAGCTATTTCGGCTTTCGCCATCGTCAGAACTAGTAATCGTAGTTCTGACGATGACGAAAGCCAAAATAGCTATCAACGCATAAAAATTGTTAAAAACTGTATAACTAAAATACTTTGATATTTTTAATCTGTTGTGATGTAAGAATTAGTATGAATCACCTTTGAATTTGTATATAACATTAGCTTGATAGGTACAAACTAGTCATGAAGCTATGTTTTTCATGGCACAAGCTAACCATTCATTGATACCCGTAAATATGTTTTTCCGTGGTGTTTTTGCGTTTCAAATAGTGCCGAGGACACCTTTTTATCCAAATTCTTCCGTCATATCGAGGTTCTACAGTACATTCATATTTCATGAACGATATTTCTTTACTTTCAGAATGCATAAACGTTAACGTATCTTCGGAAATGTATATTTGTAGTGAATACTACGTTAAGTACGTTCAGGAATTTAGAATAACAAAACGAACTTCAAAAATTAACCTGCGGCGATCGACCTGGGTTGGATATGTGCTGCTGATCCAGGGTATCTTGGATCCCATCTAATTTTTTTTACAACTGTATGGACTCCGTCGCTTAGGAAGGCAGTTGATGATTACCCATAAGATGTACTGGGCCAAGCTACGAGACAGACAATCTTGGATAGACAATATGCTCAGGATTGGTTGTGAAAATTATTAGAGAAAAAAAATTGCCCACAGGTGAAATGTAGGATATACAGATATACGGTTTGGCATCCCATTCTTTCTAATTTAATAGTCATAAAGTTCTGATTGAGTATTAAAAAAAGTGAGTTGTTTCACCTGTCAATATTTGCATTTAAATATATCCTCGGGTAAAATGAAAATACTTGTTTATATATAATAAAGTTTCGAAATTAATAATGCTCAGTTCATGAAAAAAAAATGACACGACTGTAATTTGTTGGCGAATGTTTTTTTTTAATATTTAAAATGCAGCTAAGTTTTTATGTCAAATTAATAACTAGAAATGCAAATTTAAATGAAACTTTTCATTCACGATAACCAACAAATAAATGACTAATAACTATAAAAAAATATCTTGACTTATAGATTAGATTAAACAATACATAAGCTTTAGATAGTGTGTTAAATAGTGGCATTAATAATGAAGTATACAGAAAAAAATAACATGCTATTTTTTTACAATATAACGAAGTGGTAGATTTAAAAATTGATTACTGATTAATATTATCATTAAATTTATCAAAAAATTTACAATGTTTAGACTAACGGTTGGAATCCCAGAAAATACAAAAAACTAATATATGAATTTGTATCTTAAAGCACGGTTTTTGATAACTGGTTTTGAGTTAAATTTTGTACATTTGAAAGCAGTGTTTTTCAATTACGTAACCCAGTTTCATATTATAAAATTAATATTGAATTTCTTTTATGATTTCATTAAAACCGTTCATATTTTTACTTGAAACCGCAATGGTTACAAATAAAAAAATATCAGTTTAATAGTAAGCGCAAATCAATGAATATGTTGAAAACATTATATTTACGTTTATTTAAAAATATTTTGACCGTCCATGACTTAGACGTTTTGTGTATTCTAAAAACACAATATTTCCTGGCGGGTAAAATTTAAGTTAATTGATGATTTATTTTTGAAACAGTGCTTTGGTACAGGTACAAAAAAAACGGTTTATTTAAACATTATTGTAATATTGGTATTCAATATGAAATACCAAAACAATGATATTGATACCTACGTACGGTATTTCAATCACAAAGTGAAATGGATCGCATTCATATTAATGTGTCCAGCTCTTATTACATATAATTAATTAATTATTATCGAGTATTTATATGTTCGTAGGGTCCACGGCTCAGTGGTCAACGTCGTTACTTCCATGCCGTACCTCACCGGTTCGAATACCAGAACGAACAGCATTTTTAAATCGATTTATCGATTTTTGGTCGAGGGCAATGAATGTTTTTAATATCTATAAAAATCCTAGAGTATCGGGGTGTAACAAGAGTGATATGCCAACCACTAGTCCAGTACTGGCTCTATACTTTCTTTCCTAACTATCTTCGAAAAAAGAGAGGTTGAACACAACTAAATAACAAAAAATTCTCGTAGAAAAACTTCTATTCAGATACATTCATTAGACCAGGGTTTCTCAGACTTATTGTGCAATGGAACACTTTGCAAATCTAGAAATGTTACCGGAACACAGCTTATTTTTTAGGTCGGGTAATTCATAAAAGCAAAAATATTATATCACTTGATTTTTAAAATGAAATAGATGGTGATTAAATGTGTTGCAGCGTATATTACCATTCTAAATTTTCGCGAAACACCTATTTAGGTCCCACGGAACATACCTAGTTTGGGAAACCCTGCACTAGATCGTATGCTCCACATTCGAAGCGGAAATAATAAAAATATATAAGTAGTCAAGTTGATCGCATAAATAACAACCAATTCTCGTAAAACAACAACTATAGAGATGCTCTAATATGAGTCAATATTTTCTATAATAAAAACGGACATGGTACACGTAGAAAAAATATAAAGTCTGTGTACACTTATAGGACAATAGAGCTCAAATGGTTTTTGTGTTGAAGCGTGATTTAGACTAAGTAGCCTATTAACTCATTCTAGAGCACAATCAATTTGACCCCGTCCAGGAGGAGAAAAAAAATATTGAATTATGTGATACGCCGGCGAAGGCTATGTTTTCAGTCATTGCATAACACGATAAACTTATATAATATCATATTTACAACAAACTCTGTATGTTTTTTTGACTATGTCCACTACCAGTAAAAATAATGAGAAACTGAGCTAAGTATACAATAAAATTCTTGGATATTAATTCATTGTTGATGCATTTATTGTACTGACTAGCTTGGCAAAAACATAGATAATAATTATTCCCGAATTAAGTCATTTTATCTGCCGGTGCGTGGTCGAGTGTCCACGTCGATGACGTAGAGCATAGCGGTCATGGGCTCGAATCCCAGTACGGACAGTTTTTACAGATTGACTTTTAAATCGATTTATGGATTTATATCCGAAGTCATGGATGTATGTGATCTCTTGAATTCCCTTCCGCTCATCCTATCCTTAAGCGAGAGCGATTAGCTTACCATTAGTCCTGCCCAAAAAAAAATATATTAATAATACAGATTTAAAGGTAGTCAATTTTTATTATATTTGTATTTAAATTGATCTAGATTTGATATTCTAATTATCTATGTAGCATAAAATATCGAGGCCCTAAAGTTTATCTCAAAAGTTTTTTTTTTCATTCGCTGTTTAACTATTAATTTGTTACTTACCAACATCTGCCAAAACGATGACGATAATATGGACTCCTGACAAAACTTATCTAAACAAAAGTTTTTTTACGAGAACTGCTTGGGTATAGTTGCTCAAACTTCCTTGTTTCGAAAAGAGTAGAGTTAGGATATAACAAGTTAGATAATCGATCTTACTACGCCCCAATTTAGGATTTGGTGGGTGGGAGAGAATCACAGACAATCATGCCTTAGTCCAGAAATCCTTTAATCGATTGAAAAAACAATTTATGAAGCTGTCAGGACTGGAATTCGACGTGTAAGCAACGAAAACAAAACCATCGGACTTTGATATCGACTGTGGAAAGGAAAAAGGACGTAACCCACACGTATCAAACTTTACAGGAGGCGCAAAAAACATGTTTTGATGATTTTGGGCCATATGCAAATTATGAATTATACACAACCTTGAAGTGCACGGAGACTTCTAAGCTGGTGTGTAATTGACATAACCTAATATTAATTAAAGAATTTTTCTCGGTTAAACCTTTATTTCAGTCTTTTTTCTTGGTTTCAACTTTTTACAAGGTCATCTTTTTCAAACTTAAAAGCTAGATTTAGATACCAATTCGGCATTTTCAGCTTTCATTCTTTTGATATAACGTGTGTCAAGTTGTATACATTGTGATTATCGAAAAAAAGCTGTTTTTGAAAAACTGAGGGTTACGTCCTTTTTCCTTTTCACAGTCGATATATATGTACACATTGAATATTCTATTTTATTTTACCATTTATTTTACCAACAACCACTCTTAGGCGTTTGTAGATTTAGTACACATGGTTACGTATGTTTTGAAAACATCTACATATACCGAAATTTCAGACTTGGAAAATGGAGTTACGACTGTCTGATTTGAAATAATTGAAATTAAAAAAATAAAATAAATATAAATAAATAAAAAAGCGATGTGTTGTTTTGTAGGTAAACCAACGTAGTCGAAGTCTTACATATACTTACCACGGTCAGGTACATGTTCTCACCTTTCGGCTTTTTTTAATGCCCTGCTCATCATTCATCGTCGCCTGAAAAGCAATTTGGCTTTACGCCCAAAAGGCTATGTGGGTTTTTCGAATTATTAACCAAGTTATTTATTTGCTTTCATTTCACATGTATAATATACATATATCCTTTTAACACTGTAACACCGGACTTATAAACCGTTTATAAATAATATTTGTTTAATAGTTTATTATCGATTCGGCGATTTCTTGACAAATTTCCGACTACGTAAAAACATGAATACCCACTACATATTGAACATCGCAACTGAAGAAGTTTTGCTAGAGCTGGCTGTTATTCAATTGCTCAACCCCTCAACCCAATGTTTCTTAACCTTTTTACATCCGCGAACCACAAAAAAAAATCAAAAAATATTTTGCGGACCTTCAATATAAGCTTTACAATAGATACAAACTATTTTTGAACTGCAGAAAAATTTTGCGGCCCACCCAAAAATCTTCGCGGACCGCTGGTTAAAAAACATTGGCTTTACCCAGACTCTGATTCAACATAAGCCCGCAGTAAAGAAAACGCTTACACCTTTTGACATTTTTTTTGAAATGTCAAAAGTGAATATAATGCATCATAAAATTGTGTACTTTTTTAAAAAATATTCAGATTTATTTAAAAAAAAATAATTGGCACAAGTCAAAAGGCCGCATCGAATTAGCCAGGAGGCCGCAGGTTCCCCACCACTGGCTAAACCGATCGTTTTCGGAGAGAAAAAGGGTTGAAGAAAAAGATTGTGCAAGGAAATAAAACATGTTTATAAATTATTGTTTTTCAAACACGCCTTTTTTAATCGATCTAAACATTACTGCCGATAGATGCAGTTATATAAATACCAGGAGATAGCTAATCGCTTTCGCTTTGTCCTGTTTTAAGAATCGAATAGGTGAAAGGGGATGAAACATCAGGTTAATACATTTATTTGAATCGATTGAAAAATCGTTGTTACGGGTATTCGAGCTCACTTAAATCGAATTGAGTAATATGAGGAATAGTGACGACTTTGGCGAGCCTTGGTGGGTTGATGGTGCTTTTTGAAATAGATTATATTCTTAGTATAAGGGTAATAAATAAAAGTGAGGTCCAGTTCACGAGGCGCGCCGGTCATCCAGTGCGTTTATTCCGTTGACAGATTTGTGCGTTTTTGTTTCCTCTTTTCGATTATTTAATATTATTCTTTACTGCCGACAGGTGGACGTTGATTTTTTTATTGTTTTATTTATTTTTAAGCATTGAGTCTCTTTTTGTTTGGCCACAAATTATTTGTAAGGCTTTATTGAAAGAGTGTGAGTTGTTAGAATGTGTGTTTGACGCAAATGAGGTGTTGCCAGTTTTGTTAAACGTGAGAGATGGGCTCTTTCAAAAATTATTTTCATTTTCACTCGTTAATATTTTTAACCAGTGACGAAATCAATATTCTCTTAATACTATTTGTTTAAATATTGTTTTGAGAAATATTTAAAAATCAGGGCTGTGGAGCCGGAGTCCGAAAACCCGGAAAAAAATAATATAAAGATATTGAAAAAAATATTAGTCTATTCATCAAAAATCTTTTTTAGTAACTGGAGTAATCTACTGGTATACAGATATGTTAGTTAAACGGAAATAGTTTTCAATTTGGAGCCGGGGGTCATCTTTTTTACCCGATTCTACAACCGATTATAGAATATACATACCACTATAAAAATATTACAAAGTATTCAAATAATAATTAATATAATCAATAGTGCTGATTTATTATAAAACTATAATTTTCCGTATACCAGTGTCGTAGGAACATTATAAGTTTTGTTGGGTTTTCGTCCTATGGTAGATTTTAATTTTTAGAGCGTAATTTTTCACTAGTGTACCGTACGACATATGTATCAAAGAAAAAGCACTGAATTTATTGGGTTGCAATTAATGTGACACAGTGAAAATAATAGTAAAAATATCTCCGTTTAAAGTAGAAATAAAATTATAGAGATCATATTTTGTTCATAAAAACAAACAAAAGTTTATCCATATAAACTTTTTTTTTGTATTCATAGTAAATTATTGAAAACTTCAAATGTCACTCTTGCAAAATGACAATTTCGGAATAAAGACTGCATTTTACAGGAGATGCAAATTGTGTTGAGATAATATATTCAATCATTATAGCGATAAGTTTGTTATTAACTATAAATTGATATGTTTGCATAATTCAATTAGACGGTAAAATGGTCACGCGTATATGATTTTCCTGATTAATATTAATAGAAGAATCGTTATTAATTGATAATTCAATGACCTAATAAGTGAGACAGGTAAGTTCTCCATTCCCACTCGAGAAGAGAAAAGGGTGATCGCCGTAGCGTAGTGGCAACGTGTGTCTTCGCAATACAGAAAGGGTGTCAGGGTTGATAGCCCACATCACAATTTCATTATCAGTTGGTTTTTGTTTATTTTTATTAAACTGCGTCTTGTCAGTATGCAGTGAACCCCCCCCCTGATTCAATGTTTTTACCGTAATAGACAAACGAAAAATACGAGATATCTTCAAATAACACCATAAATGTTTAATTTTAAAAAATCCAATTTATTTATTGAAGCTTTTTGTACTATACATACAAGTTACTTATTTGCATTTTGGCACATCATTTTTAGCAGAGAACCTTTAAACTTGTGTTCTTTTGTGAGTTGCTATGTCAATTAATTTCCTCGTTTTTTTTTCAACGTCTTGATTTTCGTTTTCAGTTTTTTAGATTGAGTTCTAGTTTTCTCCATTTAGGTATTTTAGTTGTGACTGTTGTGAGTTAGAAAAAAACAGCAAAACTAGATGTGAGCCAAGACTACATAAGATGAGAAATATTCAACAAATCGGGATAATAATTGTGACGGGATCATAATATTTAGACGATATATCAAGGAAATCGGTAAATCGGGGAACGATTAATGTGGGATTATTTGACATTGTTCTTATGGGAGTTTGGCTGGGACTTTGAAAAATAAACGATCCATCCGTTTCCACTGTATTTATTATCAGTATGTACTTTTTTAAAAATCCATGTCCGCTTCCGACTTAGAGCATATTGCCTCCTAATGGCGGTTTCTAAACTTTTTTTTCTATAAGAACTGTTTGTTACTCAGTCTCTCAACCCCACTTTTTCGAAGAGAAGTAGTAGGGATATAAAGGATAGGGTAAGACAGGCTAATCTCTCTCGCTGGAATTCGTTATTTTAGGATAGAAATAGTGAGGAAGAGACTTTTAGACATCAAACACAAGCACACCTGCCTTCGAAAAAATATAGACATGACTCGTAATTTATTTTTGAGCGAGTTTCATTTATTGGGAGAAATTTTTTATTTTTTTCACGATGTTATACTCCAAGAATAAATCCCCACTAATAAAATTCATTAAGACCAACAGCAGTTTGAATAAAACTCGAAGTACAACAAGTAGGTAGGAATAAATAAAACAACGCTCACTGTTACGGAAATGTTTTATTAAGAATTTACAATCATACAAATTTTAATCACACACAAAATGTTTAACAAACAATTCAAATTATTACGATACAATAATTACCCAGCTTGCACAAACGATTTTATAGATACGAAATTTTATGCTAAGTTTGCGCGCGACAGAAAACAAAATTAACTTTAATTATCGTTGAGATGGAAAAAATATCAGTTCTTTCATCTTCGACGACGATACGTCATTCTGTGAATAACGTATCGCACAAAACCACAAAAGAAAAGAAAGCCACAAGTTACTCTAAATGAAAGGTCAATGGAAGCAAGTTCCAGCACCGGAAAGTATCCTCCACACACGTTGTGTTCGGTTCGTGTCCCAAAAAGCAAGGAAGAAAGAAACAAAAATCGCCTCGGGTATCGAAAAACAGTGTTGCCATTTAAGGACATAAACAATCGATATTACTGGTTTCATGATGAAAAAAATTAAACACAATTAATTTAACTAAAATTTTTAAATATCTGCCAGTTGTCATCACAAAGGGGATAGTAGAAGCTTATGCTTATAAATCATACCGTATCAATATCGATAAATCGATTGAAAAAATGGTGTTCGTAATAAAATTCGATCACCGCAATCAAAGACAGCAACGTTGGGCACTCAGCTACATGCCCGCCACCAGCTTAAATACGCCGTGACAAATGTCCTCTATTAATAATATACAATGATTGAATTTTTTAATATCCATATATTATGTATATCGCCGTCTTTTATGACCCGAAGACCGACAAAAAGTCGAACTTTGTTCTTTTTTACGAGCCACTTTATGAAACGGTCATTTAAATGTTAAAAATATTTATTTATTTATTACATTTCAGTGATTAATAAGTGACACGGGTCAGATACAGATGTATGTATATTGAAACCAAATCAAAATATTGTATTAATATAAATATTCATTTAATAAAGATGCCATAAATTAAGTATTTTGACTGAGGGTGCTTGATGGAATTTCAATATCAAATTTGAATTGTTTGAATTTTGTACTTTTCCATGAGCTTTGTCGCTAACGACCCGGGTTTCGCCTTTCGGCATCTTCAGGCATTCCAAGTGCACGGATGTACTTGAACTGATGCGTAGTAAACAGTTTGTATCGTTTATATACAAAAATATAATCGAGCCAAAAATATAATCGATTAATCGAGCTCAGCTCAACAGTTTGCCAATTTTAAACGAGCAACTTTATCTACCGAATTCTCCATTGTTGTACCCCATTTTAAATAATTGTTATTTAAACAATTGTCATTTATTAATAATTCAAGCACTTGCTATCATTAAATATTAATTTAAAGGCTTAAAAACAAATCAACTCATTAATAATAAATAGGTCGGATAAAACCCTAGATTTATTTTAAACATTCCTATGTTATTATCTGGTCATTAATATTTTCAAAAAATCCCCATAATTATAACAAACCCACTTAATTCATTGAAAATTGTATACATTCAATTTTCGCTAATTTACATTTTAATAGCCTTTTAACTTAGTGATCTACTTATATTGTGCAATGCCTGAAGATGCCGAAAGGCGAAACCCGGGTCGTTAGCGACAAAACTCATGGAAAAGTACAAAATTCAAACAATTCAAATTTGATGCCATAAATGTTTTATAGTACAGTAAAAGCCCAATATACATTAAAGCCGGGACAGTGTAGTTCCAGGTAGTGTAATTGGGGGTGTGAATCTCATACAAAATTAGGGATTTGGCTTTTGCCGCAAAAAATGCACGATTTCCTTTAGTTTTGCAAAAAAAAAATATTGACGAAATATTTAGTTACCAAGTGATAAAATGCAAAGGACGCCAAAATCCCACACATAGACAGTCGGTCGCTATACGTGTATTAGCCTGGCACGTTTTGAATACACATACGCTAGCCAACATTTGACTGTATGCGCGGCACAGCGACAGTCTCGTTGTAACGACATTGGAATGCGACCGTACAATTGGGGGATTTGTGGCGAATATTTCAAGCCCGCGCGTAATTCGGGGTAGTGTAATTGGGGGTTTCACTGTATTTGTTATAAAATATTTTACATATCAAAAGTGGCAACCTCCGACTTAAAAATGATATTTAGGCTAAATACAGTATATATTATAAGATTGTAGAAGTTTCTTAATTTAATTGTTTTTTTTTTCAATCGTGTTGAAATCAAATCAATACAGTTCAAGTCCAATGTGACCAATCATAGAGTAAATGCAGTGTCAAAAAACGTTATTATTTTATGTATCACCGATAGGGCTTCCACCGTTATAACAATTAAACCGAAACCAGTTAACCGGTTTTTTTGCCTGTTTTAAGAAAAACCGGTTTATTTTTCACGGTAAACCGGGATTTATTGAAAACTTAATTGAGTAAAAATACCAACGTATTTAGTTCTATAATTTTTTCATAAAATGAGTTGATAGCTATTTCTGCTTGCGCCATCGTCAGAACTAGCTCTGTAGACTAAACTCATTTTATAAAAGAATGTAGAACTAAATACATTGATATTTTTTACCTTATTATATTTGAGTTCTACCGAGTAAATGCCAATTTAATCAATTTATTGAAAGCATCTCTTCGCCGTTAGCACAATGCATTTTTATACAACTATTCATATGTGGGTTCCGTGGAGTAGTGTTCAACTTCGTTGTCTTCCGTGACGTATCTCACAGATTTAAGTGCCAGTACAAACAGCATTTTGTCATTGGAAGGCATGTGTGTTTGTAACTTAAATATTCCTTTCTTCCATTCCAATCCTTAAATAGCAAAGCTTAGAGAAAGCGATTTCTTAACTTTTAGTCCAAGCCTTATTCTTACAACCTTATTACTCTCATTGAAAAAAAGAGCGGTTGAGCAACTGAGGAACAAGCAGTTCTCGAGAAAAAACCTTTGTTTAGATAAACTTCATTTGAAGTCCATATGCTTCACATTAAGACTGTCTTGGTTGAAAATAATACAACTTATTTTACTCTTTTTAATGCACCTTGTTAGTTCATATTTAAGTTATCAAAATGCCCTATATTTTTTTTTGTTTTGGAATATTGGTTCGTGTAGTAATGAAATTGATTCTTTGAAAATAGTTCCGGCTTAAACCGGTTAATTTATTTGAAAAATCCCGAAAACCGGTTTGTTGATTTCGACGGTTAATTGGAAGCCCTAATCACCGGTATTGTTTTGACAATAATATAATAATTATGTCTACGTCTCGTTGTTCACTTGTTCGCTCAAATTAACGGAGATTAATCGGAGCTAAGCTAAATTCTATAACTGACTCTTCAAATTCACATGAATGTGGGAGTGAGCTTTGTATGTTTATTGATTTGCACAAGGCTATGTATTCATGATTTACTCTTTGAAAAGAAAGTTTTTCCATTCTGCACCGTAGTTAAGTACTCAAGTCCTAAGCTATAAACCTTGTGCACTCAATCAGTAGATCAAGAGAAGAGGGGACTTAACCCTTTGATGAGTGAGCTTTTTTTTTTTACTAAATTAGGTTTTTTCTTTTATTTTGATTATTTGTACCATTGCTAAACATAAAAATACCATAACATTTTTTTGTAAATAAGGATCAATCTGGAAAGAACATTAAAATATTTTTCAAGAAAAGACTTTTTTTGAATTATAAAATTTTAATGTAAACTAATTTATTATTATTTTTAAGTATTTTTTCTAGAAGCTATTACTTAGAATTTTGGAATTCATATTTTTTTCTCTCATCTGTGTTCATGTGACGCTACAAGAAAGGAATCTACCCGACGTGTAGTTTTAAACACAATTATATGATTATTGATGTGATTCTAAATATTAACTTTTTTAAAAATGTTTTGTTCATTTGCAACAAATAATAAAAATAAACTGACGGCCAAAAATCGCAGATAGTTTATCCATGTGTGAAGAAATAATGACAAACCAATAGAAAAAAATTAAGAATGGCAATATATATATGACAACACAACATTTGGACGCACATATCGCTGCTATACTCTTTAAAGCAGTGCTTCCCAAATTGGGGGCTGCAGGTTTTCTCTGGGAGCCCCAGCAGAACATGTTTTATATTGAGGGAAGCCGTAGTATATTTTTTTTTTGGGAAGCACTTCCTTAAAGGGTTAATAAAAAATATTAACGACCTTGACTACTGAAAATCATAAAACTTGTACACTGCTTGGAACCATCAATATGAACAAAAGGATCGTGTAAAAAAAAATCTTTAGTTTTATAAGATGGCTATTTAAATCCTAATTATATGTATATTTGTTTTCGCCATGCTAAAAAATATTGATATTAAATGTTAGGATTGCTGTTTAATTTGTTATTACAAAACGTGTCATGATCAAGTTTGGAAACCCATGCCACGTAAAAAAGGGAGTCGAATAATTATAAATATAATATGTTATGTGTACGAATTCTCACTTAAAATTTAAATGCATGTAATTTTTACGATAGTTAATTACAAAAAATATTTCATTTGAATATGTGATAATGCAAATTAATCTTTCAATTAACTATGATGGATTTCGTTCAATGTGTTAAGTGGTTAATTAACAGGTAATTTTCTTCGCGGAGATTACGGGTGGGTAATGCTGTCGCGAAGTTGGATCCACTGCCCAAAAAGCCACCGATCCGGAACTCAGCATTACTCTTAAGGAGTTTTTTAAAAATAATATTTCATAGCTTTATAATTCGTGCTTTGAGGTACCCAGCCGACCGTTGTCTGAGCAGTGCACGTCAAGTGATGATGCGCAAGCGAAATGCCATGTAAGTTGTGAAGACATCGAATTTGAACAACTTTTTTTCATGATAAATATTGGTGTAACCAAAATTCGCATAATGTATTTTTATTATATCTTCTCAAATACTCTTTTTAATGTACAATAATTTTACAGCAATCAGATACAATCCAGACGAACAATATATGTATGTTTAGTTATTTATTGTTTGGCCTTTTAACTGCTGTAGATAATTAATAGTAATTACCTAGCACGCCGGCTTTAATTTGCAATTATTAATTTAATTAGTTATTGACGCGATAACTCGTCACTGGCGTGTTGAACACGATAATTTTTACGAGATATCTCGTCTGCGGCAGCCATCGAGTTAAACATTAAAAAACTATACATGACATTACAGCTGACGCCAATTCGCCATGCACTTGACAAATGTAATGAAAATATTTTTTTAAAAAAACAGTACATAATGCATCAAAATCAAGAAATAAAACTTAACAAACAGTTCACAAAAACTGACACTAAAAATGTTAATTAAATTATGACAAAAACTTGACATACGATATCTTTGCACTAAGATACCATCGTATCAGTTATCGTAAATTCAAACTCAAAAAATGTAGAAAAAACTCTTTTCTATTAATTCCATATTTATTTACCAATATCAGGGCCGGGTTAGCTTATGACACGCATTACCAACAAATGAAAAACCAGTCCTGATCATAGTAAACAAATTAGGAATTAGTGAAAAAATGTTTTCACTAATAGACAATGTCCTCAACCAGGACTGTGGATTCGTGTAAAAAAAAAAGAAGACTCAAAAAAGAAATTTTTCAATCATTTCATTTGATAGCGTCAGATCACCTTTAGTCAGCTTAGCCTGAAGTGGCAACACTGTGGAGTGTGGACTGTTGTGGTTTGAATACACATCATTATTTTTTTTTAATTGGTCTGAGTCGTTAGACTTTTCCGACTTCACAGTCCTGTTTTGAACATTTGAAGCGGACATAGTTTATAAAAAGCGTTTCCAACTTACGGACGAAGCTTTAAAGCTTCTGTCGCCGACCGTTGAATGTTGAGATTTTTTCATACCCGTTCTCGTGAGAACAATCGACTCAGAATGTTTTTTTATACAATTAATTTTCATGGGATATGGCCAGTAAGCATTAGCTGGTTTTTCTAAGTGCCGTGCGCGAGCGGCTGACGAGGAAGAAAGAGGGAAAGCACTTCAGGAATGGGCCTCGGGGTACGGAGGGGAACGGAGAGCTTCCTGTGGAATCCCCGCCGGAAGTTTTCGTGTTAAAAGTAATACTTTTGTTGAGAAATATGACGGGCGCATGCTCCGTCAGCTATAAAGAGAGACAGGCACGCGATTCGGGCGCCCTTTACGTATCTCTGCAGTATCTTCTGAGCACATCGGGGCCCTAGGATGGTAAATACAACAATAATTACGAACATACTAAGTCATGACTTGTGTAAATTTTACCCACATAAGCACTGTAGTACTCGTGTAAAGTATTGTTATTATTTTAACCAATTAATTTATTACAACTATTGACTAAGGGGTACTTGAAGAAACATGTTAAACTCACTTCCAGCTATTTTCAAATACGATCTTATCACAGTAAAACCTCGTTACAACGAACATCACAATTAACACACAAATCTTCACTTCAAATGTATTCATATATTTTAAATTTATTTATGGAAACTTCATTTACTTTGCTTGATAATTTTTATATATATAGTTCTTAATTTTCCCAAAAAATAAAAACTCATCTTTACTAAGTAACAGACTAGTGATTTAAATAAATATCCCCTCTCCCGCATTAGTCAGTTATATAAAGGATTTACTGTGATCACAACTATCATGATCGTGCCTGTTGTTCCTGTTGTATTTTTACTGTCTAAAAACTTAACCCTTAAATGCATGATTTTCTACTTTGAATTAAAAAAAATACTTTCATGGTGGTTTCATTTCAATGGGTGCGTGCGATTGTAGGATTTTTTTTTTCGATAGTTTTTTTTATGTTTTTTGTCCTTAATACGCTTAAAAAACACTTAGGCATTAGAAGCATAAAACATGATTTTCATACAATTTATGAAACGTCAACACTTATACATTATATACATTCAAGTATAGAATACGGGGCAGGGCAGGGCTATGAAGTCGTGTGAAATAAAGACGACTCCGACTACAGCTTTAAAATAAAAAACGACTCCAACTTCAAGGAAATTTTTCAGTAATTTCATTTTTAACTTATACATATGTATTCCATCAGAGCATCTTGAGTCAACCAAGCATGCAACGTCAACACTTTGTACTATTTTGTTTGATAACACATCATTAAATATATTTTTCAAACAAAATTCGAGCCGCTCATTTTTCGCGACTCCGACTCCACACCCCTGATAGAATACACAATTAAACTACTTAGTGGTATTATGATGAATCATGTTTTTTTTATTGTGAAAATTGTATTAAAAACTGTCGAAAATCAATGGCCGCCAAAACTCCAGCTTGCTCTGTTTGAATGAAGATTATAATGTTTTAGCACTTGTAGATAAGACAATCTATTGAATCAATATGAAGAGTAAATATGTATGTTACAATTCGGTATAAAAAGAAAAGGTAAAACTGATTTCTGTGTAGCGAAAAAGTCAAAACAAATGTTTGTCCTTTTCGTAGTCATCTATGCATTTAAGGTTTAAATTATTTAATCCATTTTATATGGCGTAATTTTTTAAATAAACGAATCACCGAGAATAATTAATACTTCTATAAAGAAACAACGAAGGGATATAATTAATTATACATGGGATGGATATGTGCCATATTCAATAGTCCCCATCGCTATTTACACGCAACATTGTCTTGTCCTGGTCACCTATACTACATTGTCATCAGTCATCAGTCATCAGTCATCACCTGTATTGTCCATATCAAAATGGTAGCTGTTCCTGTAACCAAATGTTCGAGCATATGCACTCCTAATGGACAAAACATCAATCATGTGTAGTTTATGATGTATGAAACATACATTTGCATCACTTGTTTTAGTCAGGGGTGGGCTGGAGGGGTCTCGGAGGGCCTCGCGCGAGCCCCTTGTTAATTTAAAAGAAAACAATACTTTCAGATCAAATTAGTATGCAGCTGCAATTTCTGATTTTATCTGAGATAAGGTGAACAGGTTTTGAAAATGTCAAAGTAGGACACTTCTGGATTTGAGGACAAATTTGCGGATTTCCCCAAATATTTAGCGTTGGACCTTTTTTTTTTAGCCCTTCCGGGAATTACACTTTTTCTTTTTCGGAAGTTTTTTCTTACGCAACTATGTTTTTATACAAACTTTTTGTTCTTACACAAATCCCACAAACAAAAAACACTGAATCGGATAACGGATTTACTAATAACAATAATTTAACGCTTTATTGAATCCACACACATTAGACAGATTAGAAATTTCTAGCGATGAAAGCGATTTATGTCCAGTCCCTCATAAAAGTCTCCGTATATAATCAAGAAGCGATGAATAGTATTACTTTATTGTGAAAAATATTTTATGTTCCACGATGTTGTTCTAATACGAAATAGCACGGTTTTTATTTAATTTGAGGAACCAAACACGGTTTTTTGTGCAACCTATTTTACGTGGTGTAAAAAAATCTTGTATCCTCAATCTTATTTATAAATCTTATGTTAGATTAGGTTAGGTTAGGTTAAAATATTTTTTATTGCTTTAAATGCTCCCATATGGCAGGAAAGAACCTATAAAAATCTCAACTCGATTAATTCTCTCCGCTCGAAACTGTTCAATTACACGTTCACGCTATTTACTCAAACAAACTATTACTTTATTGAGTGTCAATGGTCGTGAAATTCAAATACTGTTATACGCATTATACAAATATGCAGAGATTACATACACTTGATTGCTGTCACGATGGTAATATGATAATCCAATTTGAAAGAACACCGTGACATTGTAATTGATTATTATTTAATAGAGATGTCACTAAGCAGAGGAGGAAAACAGAAGAGGAATGGTAGATTTCGCACTTTATTTTAATGTGGAAATAATGACAGCCGAGTTGTCATGGAGACCTGTTATTATTTAAATAATACCTCATTGTTCCGGTTTGTTAACGCATTTTTAAAAGTTAAGTTAATTTTACCGTCTCGCATTACGGTCTCAAAACCAACGTCAGTGACACCCATTCATTCAATATAGAGGAGTACAGAAATAATAGGGTATTATTTTTTTTACAAAATTGCGTGATGTTTTTTTTGGATTTAATGCCAATGCGCCAAATATTTAAAAGTTGAAAGATCATACGAGAAAAACTCGATGAGAATTTATTGTAAGTGACTCGACATAAACTCAAGGTAAATTGACACCGCTAGCACCCACGTCTTAGGTCTCAAATTTAAAATGAATAATCTAAATTTGAATCGTTCAAATTATGTAATTGAACTGATTCAGTTCAGTCGGTTCAAGTTCATCCGTGCACTTGGACGCCTGAAGATGTCAAAAGGCGAAACCAGGGCCGTTAGTGAAAAAACTTGTGTGTCCATATCAATGCCATTCAAACGCTCTTCAATGACTGTAATGTTGTGAGTGGCATCATTTTTGGAGAAGTATCTTTTCAAAATTCGAATGCGTTTTTATTGCATTGTTTTATTCATGGTGAAATGGCAAACTAAACTGAGCACAAATCTACCGTTGGAAATAGTGTTGCTAAGCCGAAAAAAATATCTCTAAAAAACACTAATTATAATACTTGACATACACACATACGATGTCTTTGGGAAAATTTTGAATTACTCTCGAACTACTTCACGACGACATATTCACGATGGAAAACTTCAGACGGTGTAGAACCAAAATTATTCCTTTCGCAAATCTCATCTTTGCCTTCTTGATTTTGTTCCACTTGGGCAGATTTTTATTCATCTTTAAATCATCAAAATTTATAGTTAATTTTAACGTAATAAAAAAATGTTTAAATGCTGATTTCATACGCACAATTTGCGATGAATATCATTTAGTAATATAAACTTTCATATTTTGTACGCATTCTCCCCCTTTAAAATTATGTTAATTGTTTACATTTATAATCACGTAATAATAATTAAATATTTTTTTTGTCGTAGTTTTGTAGCCAATCTGTACATCCTAAAGATATCCCATTAAACAATATTTGTTTATGGGAGGGTACAGTAACAAATTTTTTGATACAATAATAGAATCACATGGTTTCTTACAACAGTTATTATTGCCGCCAGTGCATGGCTTTTTGTAATAAATTGATAACTATTTTTGACAGTGGCCATGTTTTAAATTATTAGAACACCGTGACAGGTAATTTCCAATTAGCTTCTTTTAAAGAATCGTTAACAATCTGTGTAACTTGGTATGTTATATTTTTATTATTATATATACATCGGGCGGGCTGCCAATACGTTAACAAGGGGCTCGCTTAATCTCAAAGTAATTCTCGGTGTTTTGGGGAAGGAGTTTTTTTTATCACTCATATGCATTTATATGCAATACTTAAATAACCGATCGATTGTTACTTAACAGCTTAACGACCGCACGTTTTTTTTTAAAAAAAAACACCCGGCGAAATAAAATTTTGCGAAAAATTCGCAAAAATTGTAATTTTACTAAATTCAATATAATTTGTAAACAAATTGAGATATCTTTACAAAATTTAATTTTATTAGCTTCCAGATACTTTGCCTATACGCATACATGAGTCCGCCGGCCATCAACCTTTGTTTTTCAAAGACTCAAATACGCGTCCGCGGTCGTTAAGCTGCACACTTATTATATCTAACAATATGCAATTTACCGTAAACTAATCAATGTAAATGGCTAAAAATGTACTACTGTGTATACTGAACTTATCGTAGATAATATATCTATCAGAAATTGCAGTTATGTACTAATTTGATCTGAGAATATTGTTTTCTCTTAAATTAACGAGGGGCTCGCAGGCCTTAGTAAAATTTAGCAAAGGTCTCGCGCGAGCCCTTCCGAGCCCTCTCCAGCACACCTCTGTAAATATAAACATAAACAAATTACAAAGGATATACATACATGAGAAGATACAGATGGTAGTTTTGTGCGGTTGATTATGACTCAGTTTTCGATAGTAATCATATTTAGCGAAAATACATGACAACCTGTTACAATTAGTCCTTTACAATATAATTTTGAATATTTTCAAAACGTCGGATGATTACCGTCGATATTGTACCACTGTGTCCAAAAATATTACTTCATATTCTTCTAGTTGTTGATTCACCCCAGAACAAAACCAATAAAAATGTGTTTATATATCCAATTATATTTAATTATCACTCTGCAGCCGAAAAATAATTTGTGAAGGTTTCATTACACAGAAAAAAGTAATAATTTAAAACTTTTATTCACTGAGTTATTGTGTTTTATGTAAAAAATGGTAATAAAAAAATATTCAGTTTGCGTACTTACTTGGGAAAAAAGCTATTTTTTGGTAAAGAACCAAAATTTCCCGCTCTCATTAGGCGAGCAATATTTGTTTACCATTTCTATGGTAGTTATTACATTTGTAATAATTAATTTTAAGTGCAGGCATCATTGTATAACATTATTAATTTTTAATGAAATGTAATGTTAGATTTTTAAAACATTTATACGTCATTGAAGGATAGATAAATGGTTTAATCTGCATATTTTTGATGAATTCGGCTGTAGCTTTGTAGCATTTAAAAATATATATGTAATATTTTTTTCATTTTACTTAAAATTTATTTCTCATTTCACACTAGCTGTGCGATACCGCTCTCTAAGGCAGGGGAGGGCAAACTTTTCGGATGAAGGGCCAAATACAGGAATTCAAAATCAGCAGCGGGCCGCAAGTCATTATGTCAGTATTATCATAAACCAAAAACAATCTAATGAGAGAAATGGAACTGTTTTAGGTACGTCTTTTAACATTTTTATAAATTCTGGTGTTAATTTCATAGTTGAGATTCTTAAAACTGCTTGTCAAAATGTTCATCGGTGATGTTTGATCGTAAAGAGTTTTTATTGAGGTTCATTATTGAAAATGTTTGTTTACATATATAGTTTGATTCAAAAATATCGATTATATTATTTTTAAAAAGGCGTTAAAAGATAAAAACATGATTTTTTTTCAAAAATATAATATTACTATCGGGCCGCAGAAAAATATGCGGCCTGCGGGCCACGGTTTGCCCGTGCCTGCTCTAAAGAGTAAAGGGACATCACAACATAACGCAAAGTTTCTCACTTATGAGATCAGCAGCTCGCATCTTTGCTTAGAACACTGTCTTTTTGCCGTCATAATTGTCATTGTTAATCACAGTTTATCGATTGTTCAATACGTTAATCAGACTACTCCTAAAAAATAAAAGTTGCAACTAAATATGCATTTATATTTTGTGTAAAGTATTGCACTCTATCGTGTCCAGTAATAGGATAATTTAAAAATCATACAAAAGAAATGCTACAGCCAATCAAATTCTTAAGAATTAAATAAAATGTTAATATTGTCTTGTTAATTATTATCATCTCACGAATATATCTTGATGTCTCACTACTGAACCCGACCTATGCTTAGTATCTCATCTGTAAACTCGTAGTAAATATAATAAAACTTATAAATCATGGTTACAGATGAATACTTAATATATATTGACCATGGAAAGGAAAAAGGACGTGGGCCACAGGTTTTTTTCGATAATCACAATGTATCAAAAGGATGCAAGCTGCAAATGCCAAATTAGTATCTAAATTTAGCTTTTAAGTTTGAAAAAGATGACCTTGTAAAAAATTAAAACTAAGAAAAATACTGAAATAAAGGTTTTTCCTAGACAATTTCTTTAATTATTAGAAAATGTCAATTATAAACACCAGTTTAGAAGTCTCCGTTGGTTGTGTATAATTCATAATTTGCATATGGCCTAAAATCATCAAAAAACGTTTTTTGCGCTTCCTGTAAAATTTGATATGTGTGGGTGACGTCCTTTTTCCTTTCCGCAGTCGATATGTATATTACATTTAATTTACATCGATTTTGATTAATTTTCAATACCGAAATAATAGTATTTTTGGATTTTAAAAACCTATATTTCGGTATTGAAAAAACACTTTTTTATACCAGAATCCCAATTTCGGTAAAACCGGTATTGCAATTCCCAGTCGCAACGCCTTAACCCTGAGATACTGATGATGAGTACAGTGTGGCTTAGGGATTCTGTGTCGAGACGTCCCGGGACAAAAGTCCCGGGACTTTTAAGATTTTTTGCTGTCTTAAGTCCCGGGACATTTAACAACCAAGTCCCGGGACTTAAGACAGCCAAATTGTACATTTTTAATTTTGAAAAAACCATTCTAACAAATAAAAATTGGATGCAAGCAATCGCTAATGTGACCTAAAAAGTTAATTTTAAAGTTACATTGGTGTCTATCCATTAAAAAATATATTTAGGCTAAGGATTAAAGGCCGGGGTTTTAACAAAATTAAGTATGCATTTATAACAGGAATCTTATAAAAGAAACAGCTGTTTGGATTTATAATTGTTGAAGTTTCAAATAACATCTATTTATATATTGTAATACAAAACAACCATTTTTAATGGGTAGAAAGAGACATGCAGAAATACAAAAAAAACTTAGACACGTGTTCGCTTACCTATTTTTGCAGCATGGGATAATCGCACAGAATTCTAAGAATTAATGGAACCAATAGTTATTTCTAGAAAATTATGTTATAAATCAAGGCGGCTTATAAACTTTTATTACCAACCGTTCTGCTAAGACTAATTGATTTTCGAAAAGAATACACGAAAGATTTTGACAAATGCTCCAAAACAATATTTTTGAAATACGGAGATAATTTACTACAACGTCTTTTCTCCGTGGAAAAAGATATCGAGGTATCTGAAGAAAATACCGATGATGAGATAAATATTGCAGAACTGTCACTGGATTACAAAAAAACAAAAGATTTCTCCATTAAAAACTAAAGTAATTTAATATTTTAAAATCAACTGAAGAACGGAAACAAAGATTATTTTTTTATATATAACATTAAAGCAACATCGACTTACAATGAAGATGAGCAACAACGTTTATTACAAAAATAAGAAATCGGCTGTCTGATTCGTCATTAAATTCATTATTATTTTTAAAAGCATATTTTGATAAGCAAGAATAAAATATTAACTTTTGTGTAAATAATACATACTATGTATGATTTGAGGTTGTGACTATATTATTGAATTAATTTAATATTTTTATTATTAATAAATAAATGTGTTCAAAAGATGTATTTTTTTAATTAACGCATACTTTCGCCGCCCTTTTAAAGTACGCATGAAAAAAAATACGTCTAACAGCGTAAAAAAATGCTCAAAAAAAATAGTTTAATTGAAACGAAATATTAAAAACGTTTGGGAGAAAGATATCTTCATTTATGTTATTAGAAATTTGTTTAAATCAATTCATAATCGTATTAAAAATATAACTGTAGCAAAAAAAAATTAAAAATATTATAATTAAGTGTTCATACCTGATGTTGTTTTATTTACAAATGTTTTTCACTATTCTACAAAGTTACCAATGTCTCAATAGGACAAAAAAGGTATAAAAGTTGTATTGTGATTTGTGAAGTAACGGTCATAATTTTACCCAATTCATTGTTATTTTTTCAATACATGAACCGTTATCATCCCTTTTTAGTAAATAAGTACTTACAAATATTTAATTTTAATAAATTCATTATTTTATTAAAGGGGAAATAAAAGTCCCAAGTCCCGGGAAGTCCCGGGACTTTGACTTTATCACGTCTCGTGTCCCGGGACTTTGAAAAACCCGAGACTTCAGAATCCCTAGTGTGGCTACATTTATCTCTTGATCAGATACATAATCGTATTAATGACATCCGCTTGTTTTGAGAACAACAGGTTCCTTTACCTAACTGCACTTCTCATATGTTTAATTTTATACGGATTATGATTTTATTTTATCATACAATAATTCAAAAAACAGTATGGACTTAGTCGGCATATGTTAAAAATACTCTTTTGTACTAATTCCAAATTTATTTAATATGCTCAGGCTCGTTTTCTTTTCCCATTTGCTAATTTTGATAATGATTATTCAAACAGAACTTTTGAATATGAACTCAATATAAATTATATATACCTTACTTTATTATTAATTTTAATTTTAGTATATTTGTAAGAGTACTTTCTATCTGTATACATAGGTTTTTAATTTTGTAAAAATGACTATGTATAGATTAATATTTTTGTCTGTTAATAATGCTCGTGATGAGCGAAACCTTGATCTTTAATAAATAATGCGTGATAATTTTATAAAAAGTAATATTTTCATTCTTAATAATTGTACCTCTCCACCAATAAATAGAGTGATTCGCAAATAATAATTTTACATTTACCTATATTATGTATTATGATTAGTTTACAAACATACTTTAGATTCCAACTTCAGTGTTTTTTTTTTGGTTTACACTATTCACGGTAGATAAAAAATTGATCCTTCCCTTTCTCATTTTTTTGAATAGCAGTGATTACTTCTGTTTGTCAGCGCTTTCACTGTATTTCAGTGATCGTAAACCACATCTGATATTCAATCGAACAAAATTTTTTTTACTCTCTTCCCATAATTTCATATTACGCTAAAAACTATTTTAATCTCAAAACTTTGACTGATAAAAAAAAATATATTTATTACAAACAATCGTGCTGGTTTTTTTCGAAATATTTTTTACAATTCCTCACCCCTATAATTTTTCGTCACAAATAAAAACATTATTTTATGCAAGCTCGTCTGAATCATCAATTTTTATGACTAGTATAAAATTAATTTTAATTACCGTTAACATTTTATGGCGTATTTTGAAAATTAGGCAATGCACCTAAAGATTGCAACACCGCTATTACCGAAACCGGTATTCATGGTGTTTTTAAATACTGATTAATCGGTATTTTGGTATTACAAATTAATCAAAATCAAATATTGAATAATATATCGAATACATTCAGTGGCGGATTATCCCATAAGCGCAAGAGACGCACTCTTAGGGCGTCCAAATTTTAGGGGCCTCAAAAATACGACAAATTATATAAATCTTTATATTTTTATTTAAGTTTTCAATATTCATTATTATTCCACGAAGAGTTTTGCAACACTCTTATGTTATTCGAAAAACAGAGCCTCCAAAATTCATTGCGCCCAGCGCGTGTTTGTAATATTGTAAGTTATTTTTTAATTGGGGTATTTGAGGGGGTTAGAAGCAGTGGTGCAGTGGGGCCAGGTCGGTGACCTGTTACATAATTTTCAAGTAGATACATATATTCAAAATACTATACATAAAATTTTAAAGCAATATAGCAATATATCGATCAGATTTTACAAAAATAAAAAAATAAATGTACACATTTAACGTTAAGAAATACCACCCATCTTTCTAGGATCTAAGCGTTGATCAGTTTTTTTTTTTTAAATATAAGAAATCAATGACCCCACCTGGCACCTATTTATTTACCTCTACACCACTGGTTAGAAGCAAATGTAGCAATCTTGAAAAAATAAAATTTTCAATCTATAGATGTAGAACAGCCACACTCAACCTGCGGCCCAGTAAGCTCTTACCGAAAAAAGGAGTTTCGGAGATATCCGGGGAAAAAGTATACCAAATCGTGGATTTCAAATTCCTCAGTGAGCTAAAAAAAAAAAAGGAGTTTCGGAGATAACTGTGGAAAAAGTATACCAAATCGAGGATTTCGAATTCCTCGGTGAGCTTAAGGTGTATACCATAAATATGTTGCGGCCCACGTAGAGAAGCAAATATCGGAATGCGGCCCGGAGGAAAAAAAGGTTGAGTATGGCTGATGTAGAATCATATTGCTAAAAATTCTTCATTAGAAAATCTGTTTTTGCTTTTTAATTTGACGAATTAAATGACCGAATCAGATTAAACTGATTAAAACGAAGTGGTAAAATGGCGCCTAAAATAACATATTTTTTTTTATTAAATACTTGTTACAAATTACGGTCCTATCACATTCTGAATTGACAAAAATGAATACAGTATGCGTTTCGAAAATAAATAATTTGTTAAATCCCATGCCATGTTTATAATAGAATAATTAAAACCGGCTTACGAGGATCAAAGGTTAACAAAAGATGATATATTTTATACGCTTAAAGCGATAACATATAATGCTGAATTTGCAATAAATAGAAAGGTCATAAGGTCACGATAATTAACTTTTAATTTATTGATGACGTTTTGCAGAAAAAAATATGTGTGTCGAGAGAAAATGAGTTATTGTATGAGATTATTTAAATCGATAATTATCCATATATAGACCAATACAATAAATCATTAAGTTTATGATAATAGAATTAGATTTGTTTATAAATACACATCCCTTAAGTTATTCGATTGGTGATGGAAATTGTGAAAGGATTATTGTAACCAGTGGTGTAGTGGGGCCAGGTCCTGAAAATTAGGAAGGCACCCCGCCACCTTTTTGATTTGTAACTTAATTTTCAAGAACATGCATATATTCAAAATCGTTTTTTTTTATTGTTTTAATTATTGTTTTATCTTGTAGTTTTTTTAACTTTGGACAGATATAAAAAAAAATAGGGAAGATATCATTGACCGACCTGGTACCTATTTATTTACCACTGATTGTAACTGTGCTATTTTAACTCATCATTTTCTGGTTTAGGTAAACGATACTTGAATTTTAACATCATTTTATCAACAATTATTAACATATACGTACGTACAATGTATACGCTGTACATATTCGAAGTATTGACAACAGATGCACACGCATGAAAAAGTGCATCAGGATAATTTATAGCGGTGGGCCACCAATACTTTAACAAGGGGCTCGCTTAATCTCTAATGGGGAAGGAGTGGATTTTTTTATCACTCTTAAGCAATTAATTGTATGCAATACTTAAACAAGCAAGCGATTGTTAATAATGTGCAATTTACCATCAACTTACATTAAAATGTACTCAGTGGCGGATTATCATACGGGACCCCAGAATTCTAGGAGCCTCAAAAATAGCCTTTGTATTGTAATATATATACATTTGGTACAGATTTATATATATATTTTTACTATTTTAGTTGGACGTTTTTATGTTATCCGTAAAACAGAGCCTCTAAACTTTATTGCGCGTTGGGCCACCCATGTGCTTAATCCGTCACTGAATGTACTACTTAAGCTGTCGTAGATAATATGTAAGTCAGACATATCAGTTATTTACAAATTTGATCTGAGAATATTGTTTTCGCCTAAATTAACAATGGGCTCGTCGGCTTTAGTAAAATTTAACAAGAAGCTCACTCGAGCCCCTCCAAGCCCACTCCAAGCCCTCTCCAGCCCACCCCTGGATAGTTATAAGGATAGGATAGTTATAAGTTATAATATATCTAAAGCTAAAAATGCTTTTATTTAACAATATAGAAAATAAATGACATTGTTATATCTAACGGCTAACAATCTTGCTATTCAACCAGTTGCATGAAAAAAAGTTATTAATTGTGATTTAATATTAAAAAACAGCTTCCGCAAAGTTACTAAACACTAGTTAATTCCACATTTATTTAACATGATTAAAACCGGTTTCGTTAATCACGACCATTTTTAACTAATGACGAACGTGGTGGGCAAAAACAGTCCTGATCATATCGACTGTCGAAAGGAAAAAGGACGTAACCCACAGTTTTTCAAAACATTTTTTTTTCGATAATCACAATGTATTGAACTTGATACACATTCTATCAAAAGGAAGTAAGCTGGAAATGCCGAATTAGTATCTAAATTTAGCTTTTAAGTTTGAAAAAGATGTGCTTGTGAAAATTGAAACCAAGATAAAAGACTGAAAAAAGGTGTTTCCTAGACAATTTCTTTAATTAGTATTAAATTATGACAATTAAACACCATTTTAGAAGTTTCCGTGCACTTCATGGTTGTGTATATTTCATAATTTGCATATGGCCCAAAATCATCAAAACACGTTTTTTTGCCTCCTGTAAAATTTGTTATTTGTGGGTTACGTCCAAACAGTCCTGATGATATTGAATACATGTGAAATTGGTAAAAAAAAGTGTTTTATTTTTTTAACATAATGCCTTTCTACCGGCTATTGACGGCGAACCACCTTATAAGTAATTAATAGAATATAAATTTTCTCAATAAAGTTACTGGCAAGTCCTATTATTGAAAGTTCTTGATATTTCGCGGTGTGTATACTTAGTAGAAAACTAGTTGTGAACTCCTGTTGCATGAGTTGTCAGTATCTATTCTCCCCCTCATACGAGGCTGCACACAATGACTTGATAACTATTATTTAATACGGTAATGTCCAAGTTTAGCTCGACTCGTTTTTTTTCGTTCAATGAATCTCGAGCCACATTGTCGGGCGTCGATGCAGAATAGAGTTCTGCACGGGCCCGGGCTGGGCCCACGAGCATCCAACCTGTACAGCCCACGGGCCGGGCTCGGGCGAGTTGGGACGACCGAGATGCGGGCTCGGGTTAAGCCCGGCTAAGAAATTTATTTTTCAGAAAAATTATTCATAAAAAAATCATTACATAAAATATATTTTCATGAATATTACAGTAAAATATATAATCGGGAAAGAAAAGAAAACACCAAGAAATCCATACAATTGAGTGATCTATGATTTTCATATTTAGAAAAAACCAATAGTTAACCTATTGAAAATATTAGTCACTGTGAATATTATTCAGTATCTGTTTTTGATTGTTTTTAAATTTTCGACATTTCTTTGTGCCAGAAAACTTAAATAGTAGTAGTTCAGTAATATATATATATATATAAGTTTATCTTACGGCACTTGGCGATGGAGTTTATCTCAACAAAAGTGTTTCTACGAGAACTGCTTGTTACTCAGTTGCTCAACCTCTCTTTTCCAAAGAGAGTAAGAATATAAGGATAGGCCTAGGAAAGGACTATTGGTTAGCTAGTTGCTCTCCATACGCCCCGTTCATAGGATAGGATGGGAGGGGGAAATTCAAGACATCACATACATCCATGCCTTCGAACAGAAATTCATAAATCGATTGAAAAATCAATTTATAAAACTGTCCGTACTGGGATTCAAACCCTTGACCTCCGTAGCCAAAGCCGACGACGTTGACCACTCGGCCACCCCTGCGGCTTAGTACAAGAATTTTAATTTTCTACTTTTTTCAACAGTATCTTCAAAACAAAATATGAGATGGTATGAAAACCTTCAACATGACAATCCATCATTGACTGCATACAAATTTTGTATGTATGTATGTTATCAATAAGTAGTTCAAAAAAAATTTCATATATAATTCTGGCAACGTTGCATGAGCCAATAAATGTGTTTATTAAAATGATCAACATAGCGACGGTAATAATAGATGATTTTTTTAAAAGCATAAACATAATATTTATAGTTATATAATAGCTGACTTTATTTCAGGTGTAATGGAAAAGGTAGCCAGTTGCTACTACATATGTGTTATTATATATGACATGTGAAAGAGTGAGCAACTAAGGTCGGTTATTCACATATAAGCCACTAAATGTGGTGGGATATAAATAAATATATATATATCAACCATATCCGCTCCCAATGAGGAGCATATGGTCTTCTATTGGAGGTATCTGAACAGAAATTTTCAGCGAGAACTGATAAAAGTAAGGATAGGGTAGGGCTATAACAGGACTCGTGGTCATTTAACCACTTTCGCTTTATTCACTATTTTAGAATTGAAAGGGTGGGAGGGAATATTTAGACATCACAAACATCAATGCCTTCGAACAGAAATCGATTGAAAATATGCTGTTCGTTATGGGATTCGAACCCGTGAGGTTTGGCATGGACCCGACAATAATATATCATATATCATAGGCTCCCAACCTTTTTCGGGTGGCGACCCCTTTTTATAAAAGCCATGTGACTAGGCGACCCCCCCCCGAGGAATTTTAAATCTTCCATTTGCTATACTTTTTCCCCGGATTGTCACCGAGGAATTTTAAATCCTCGATTTCAAAATCGAAAAAAGTTGGCGACCCCCAAGAAAACCCGTGTCATATATTATTGTAATTTAAAAAAAAACTGTTTTTTTCTAGTCTGTGCTTTGGGTAGGCTTCGGGTTACAAGTGTGATCTTACGACTCATATCCGAATTAGGTCGGGCCTGAATTAGCTAGGCTCGGACCGGGTAGCTTCATCAAATCACGACCCGTGCAGACCTTTGATGCAGACGAAGCAGTTCTCAGAAAGGATATTATGAAAACGCCAAGTTTGACTGCTTAATTTATTTAATGGATCAAGCAATCGTGATTATTTATTATTATTCTCATTACGTACATCTTTCGACTGCGCGAAATGGTCAACCGAATTACGCGTGAACTTGTTGAAATTTCACCCGGATTCTGCTGAAGGTTACTTTTAATGTTTATTTATACGCCCACATCCTAGTAGCATTGTAACACAGTTAAAAAATTACCGCAAAAAAATGGCCATTACCAAATCCCTACTATTAAGTCGTCTTCAAATATGTTCTACGTAAATGATGCAATTTAAGCACGCTATTATTTAAAAGAAGTCATCATTAATATAATATAATTGAGACTCCTACTGTGGAAAATATAAACGCTTAATGAAGTATCTTCATACAATTTGAATCGTTCAAATTTTGTGGAAACACACGTTTTGCCACTTAAGACCCGAATTTCGCCTTTCGGTATCTTCACGTGTTAAATACATAGTGATACGATACGATTTACATGCATAAGCTCCTACTACCACTTTTGTGATAACAACTGACAGACATTTAAGAATGTTAGTTAAAGTAATTGTGTTTAATTTTTTTCATCCTGTAATATCGATTGTATGATTGTTTATGACCTTAAATAGCAACACTGTTTTTCGATACCCAAAGTGATTTTTATTTCTTTCCTTCTTGCTTTTTGGGACACGAACCGAACACAGCGTGTGTGGGAGACACTTTCCGGTCCTGGAACTTGCTTTCAGTGATTTTTAATTTAGAGTCTCTTTTAGTGGCTTTTTTTTCTTTTGTGGTTTTGTGCGATACGTTATTCGCAGAATAGCGTATCGAAAGGCTAGACGTCCGAGATGAAAGAACCGATATTTTTCCATCTCGACGAAAATTAAAATTCATTTTGTTCGCGCGCAGGCTTTAGTATAATTTCCTCTTAACTTCTATAAAATCGTTTGTGCACGCTGGGTATTAATTGTATTGCAATAATTTAAAATTTTGTTTGCTAAATATTGTGTGTGGTTAAACTTTAATGATTGTAAATTCCTAATAAAACGATGTTTTTATTTATTTATACCTACTTGTTATACGTCGAGTTCATTCAAACTGTTATTGGTCTTAATGACTTTTATTAGTGGGGATTTATTCTTGGCATATAAACATTGTGAACAATTTTTTTGAAAATTCTCACAATAAATGTAACTCGCTCAAAAATAAATTACGAATCATGTCAATAGTCGTATCGTATGTTATTAACACGTTTCAATATTTGCGGCAAAAAAAGTTTTTATATAGTTTGTTTTAAGTTAAGATTTTTTTTGTATACCATATTTAAATACAAACGTTTATTCGTCGATAAACCATATAATTAAATTAAATTATACATACCATATACCAGAATAAACCAGATTTTAAATATTCCGATCTAAAAATATATCGCTTTTTAAGATATGATATACGAGTTTTAGAACAAATATATTAAAATTTTGGCGGTGTGCAGAGAAACCTGACATTATTGTATGAACTTGGTGCATTTTTATACACATTCGATCACTTTTATTTCAATATGTAATATTTAACACAAAAGTCCAGTTAGGCTGGACTAAAATTGTGAATTTAGTGGTCCGTGAACCCAAAAAGTTTGCTGACCGCTGGTCAAAATGATTTCGCACGTAGGTATATTATATTATTTAGTAAAAAAAGACGATAACTTTGAACAACTTTTGTAAAAGAAAAAGTCAAATATTGCGTGTTTTTATAACATTTTCTTTATCATATAAAAATGATATGTTACATTATAATGATGACTTACCAGTGTTTCTCAAAATATTTCAATAACATTTAATTAATCGTGTAATCATCAATAGATTTCTTTGGGAAGCAGGGGTTAAATTTTCCTAGGGCATGCGAGCCCTTCGTTAAATCAGTACTTTACTGTTATTTCTGTCATATATCGATTGCTTATTTCCATAGTACTACAACTAGACATTGGTAGTTTTGAGATATGGCTGACCAAAGTTTTGACGCATTTAAACTGAGTTGTTAAACTATGATCATTATTATAAAAATAATAAAACATTTTTAGTACTTTTTCCACATAAAATTTATTAGATCAGGACCGGTTTCGCTCATCGCGAGCATTATCAACTGAGCGAAACCGGTCCTGATCTAATAAATTTTATGTGGAAAAAGTACTAAAAATGTTTTATTATTTTTATTATAATGCCATTCCACCAAGTATTGACAGTGAACACCTTAAAAGTGATATATGATCATTATTATTTGTCTTATCTTCTTAGAAAATCATTTGGTCATCATTATCAAAAAAACAAAACCATTATCTCAATTTAATTCAAATTTATTGTAACTTAACCGTAAAACGATATATCAAGTTGTATATATACAGGGCCGGCGCCACTATACAGGCGAAATAGGCAACCGCTTAGTGCACAAACCATTACGGAGCGCATACATGGAGTATTAAAATTATTTTTATATAGTCTAATAACAATAAATTACAGTGAATTTAATTTAATGTTGATGTTTGTATTATTGTTTGTTGTAATTACGTATCGTTTTCTAGTTGATTCGAAAAAGAGAGGTTGAGTGACTGAGTAACAAACAGTTCAAGTAGAAAAGCTTCTGTTGGCAAAGCTTCATTAGGAGATCATATGCTCCACATAAATATATACAAAAATATTTCTAATGATCCCAAACCGTTTTTTTCATTATTTCGAAAAAAATGGGACGAGTTGTTAAAAAGGGGGCGTGCCACTAACCTTTGCCTGGGGCGCCAAATTACCTCGCGCCGGCACTGTATATATATGAAAACAAGTTGTTTTTATTACATTTTTTGCATATGTAAATATCTATATACCAACCTACAGAAAACTAGTGATTTTTTATAGTTGTTCTTTTGTGAACTTTATAGAAGATGTATTCGAATATAATGCGTAATATTCCCCAAAACATCAAATTTTTGACATATCATTCTATGGAACTAGGCTATCGATATAATATTATCTCCGACGGCTTAAGCGTGTTCAACGTTTGAATATTAATAACCTATTTCTGTATCAACCTTAGAAATCTTCAATCTAGCAATCTGATGTATGTATGTACTTTTTACACCTATTTATATTTACTATTTTACGGCATATTTCCTAGTGTTACATTATATAATATAAGAATTTATTGAGTTGAGTTGTGTAAGACTAATAAAACTATTCACCCTTTCCCCGGCACATGGCAAGTAGCTCTGAAATTAGGCGCGCCCATCGGTAATTGTATTGCCGGGCTGATGGAGAGCATATTTTTGTTCGCAGGCTTCCATTTCTCTCGTAAATGGGTTTCAGGCTGAGATACTCAAGTTAAGTCGACGAAAAATTCACGTTCAAAAAAGTTGTAAGTTATTATAAAACCATTTCTGACTGAAATTTAACCAAAAACAAACTTCATAAATAGTATATCGGTTTACAGTTAAACATTGAAACCTATATTTTTCGTGATTTATACGTTTATCTGAAGCACAAGCGCACTCACTTTCTCTTTCTGCCAACACATGAAAATGGTCGTGAATTATGACTGAATTGACCCAAAGTTAGCAAAATTAGATTACTTAGTAATAAATTAGTGAACGTTCTATGTTTGCACCGAATATAAAGTAAACAATGTTTTTATTTTATTTAACCATTTTTTCTCTATTTCGAAACATCGAAAACTGGGTTAAGCCGGAGCTTAGAAGATGTTGAAATTCGATAACCGATTTTTGGAAAAGTCGATTTTTGTACAAGCCCTGCCTGGTAGTAAGTCATCTTATAAAGAATAGATAAGCGTTACTTGAAAACAGGATTGTGCTGGAAGGGGCTTAAAGGGGCTCGCAAGAGCCCGTTGTTAAATTTTACTAAGGCTGGCGAGCCCCTTGTTAAATTAAGAGAAAAAAATATTCTCAGATCAAATTAATATATAACTAAAATTTTTGAATTATAAATTATCTACGACAGCTTCAGTACACAGTAGTAAATTTTTAGCTATTGAGATTAATAATTTTACGGTAAATTGCATATTGTCAGTGGCGGATTAAGCACTTTGGAGGCCCTAGGCACAATAAATTTTAGAGGCCCTGTTTTTCGAATAACATAAAAGTGTTGCAAAACTCTTCGTAAAATAATAATGAATCTTGAAAACTTAAATTAAAATAAAAGGATTTATATAATTTATGCTATTTTTGAGGCCCCTAAAATTTGGAGACCCCAAGCGCGCGCCTCTTGCGCTTATGGGGTAATCCACCACTGCATATTGTTAAATATTATAAGTGTATTAAATAACCATCGATTGCTAATTCACGTATTGCATATAATTGCATGGGAGTGATAAAAAAAATTCACTCCTTCCCCAGAACACCGAGAATTACTTCGAAATTGATCGAGCCCCTTGTTAACGTATCAGCAGCCCACCGCTGCTTGAAGACCATTAGAACACTTAACAGCCACCGCTGGTGTTGTTTAACAATGTGTGTTGTTTTTATGTTTATATTCTGCATAACTGACATTTGATAAATAGTGTTTTATGCAAGCGTGCATCACGCCACAAATCAATTTCACGGCATTGAATGAATCATACAAAATCATTTATTTTTACCAACTTACATGGGCATTTATTTCTTTATAAAAAAAAAATATTGCATGGAGATTGCATCACTGATACCAGCTAACACGTATTTATTATTAATTTAAAATGTAATTCAAAACATCTTCTTCCTAATTCATAATAGCGTAATCATAGGCGTGTGGAGGAACGCCATAAACAAAACGCAGGATTGGTATCCAAAATATTGTTACGCCTGCTGATTCAATATGAAGAGTGTTAATCTTTGTGATCCACTCTGTAAGTCTATTCCCCATGAACTGGCATATAAATCGGGTATGAATCAGTAAAACTGGCTGTCGCTGGAAAAAGTGTTGCTAATTCGGAAAACAAACGTCAAAAAATAAACTCGGTACCTCAAACTATTATATTATAATTATAATACAACTGCTATTTACTTTTAAAATATTAAATCGATGTCACTGTCAATTTTTTGTGGAAAGGCATTACATGTACACATATATAGTATACACGGGACCGGCGCCACCATACAGACGAAATAGGCAACCGCCTAGGGCGCAAACCACAAGAGGGTGCATAAATGGAGGAGTAAAATATTTTTTATATAATACTATAATAATATTAAATATCTATGCAATAAGCTTTAAGTAGTAGCTTGAAAACTAAAAAAATCTTTGCCATCACAAAAAGTACTGCTCTTTACAGTGCAACAAAATATTAAAATGTTCGTAAATTCCTGTTTTTTAGAAATTGGAAATTCTGGGAAGAACTTTAAAAAAAAGTCTCGCGTTTTTTCATTTTGGCGATTCCGCAACTTCCTGGGGTTTTTAAATCGGTCAGAGACTATTTTTTTTAAATACCTGAGTGATCTAAAAAAATCCCGAATCTTGAAATTGGGAGGGGTAATTGTCGTAGAAAGGGGTCATGCCGCCTGGGACGGTCCTTGAATTTGCCGCTCCTCTAATTTTATTTTTAAATCACTTCTACTATTTTTTTAACGATAAACTAGAAGTTTTTACTACAAGGTGACAAATATTGTATTTAATATTGAAAATGCCACCCCCAAAAATGTGCCGCCCCTGCCGCACCCCTTTGCTACGCCACTGCTTAGGGCGCCAAATAACCTTACGCCGACACTGAGTGTACATATTTTAAAAAATAGCATATAACTAATAAATAATAAGGAACAGCTTTGTTCGTCGTAAACATTATCAACTTTACTGTTGATTGGCATTCAATTTTGAGAAATGTATCCGAAAGAATTCTTTAACATTTTGTTGTGTCATTAATTAATAATTTGTATATTTTTTTAGGTTGAGCGAAAGTGTCAATCTTTGATACAGTAACTAACATCAGCTTTCAAAGACAAATGCATCATTGATTGTTTATATTAGAAGAGCAACAAGTTGTTAAAATTAATGAAGGAAATCAACTGATATCGCTTGTAATTAACTAATGATTTAACAATAATTACCCATTTTATCACGGTCGACACATTGGCTATCCCTGGTCTATATAAACCATATAAATGTGAAAAAATATTTGAAATAAACCTGCGACGAAAAAACAGGATTTCAACGATTTAAAAATCATCACCGGATGTGCTAATATTCCTAAAATTAAAGGAATTCAGAGAAAAAAGTTTTTTTTTTAATATAAAACTCCACATTAAATAAATTCGCACAAAGAATCCACAACGTCCTTGAGATAAACTATTAACTTTTCTGAGAAAAATAATAAAAAATATATTTTCTGGCTCGGAATAATAAATACGGCCAGCAGACGAGGTTTACTAAGGTCTGTAATTATCGGTGATGCCGATGAGTAGCGCCAGAACAGGAGCCGTTGGGCGGGGCTGGACCCTCGTCTCTCGACTCTGCCCCTGTTTCACAGATTTCCACCGAGAGATGTGTCGTAATTACGTTTGACTGTATATAAATAATTCTTTGCCGAACGACTAAGCGTTTTACGTAACTCTCACTTGTCGGAATTTTGTGATTACATTTATTCATTTTACTGAAACAAAATATACTCTTTTTGCACGAGAGATTCGTTCAAACGACTACCGTTCAAAAAAAAAGATACGGTGCCCATACAAAAATGGAAGATAAACTTAAAATAAACTCAAAATCTAAAATTATTCGAATCGAATTTATTATTTTTTTATACAGCGTTCTTGATTCGACTGGTTCTTTTACGCTTTTGCACATACATACATACATTTTAATTTTTTTAGGAAATCCAAAATCACAAGAATTTACGGACTTGCCCAAATAAGAGATTGTCCGATCAAGTCAAAAGGCCGCGGGTTCTTCACCACTGGTCAAATGTAACGAAACTTATCATTTATTTATCTATATTCACTTCATCTTTGTTATACGGATTTTTTTTTGCACGGCTTGCATAGAATATACCCCTCGTGTAATAGAGGATTCAATGTTCTTTAAGTTTAATTTTTCCCAGCGGCCCGAACCCGTTTTAATTTTTTTTATGCGGACCACTAAAAGAAAAAAGGGTTTGCCCTAATAGCTCTGATTATAGGTTAATAAAAATCTATTTCAATCGAAAATCTTGCGCCGTTAAATATTTGAGATCTGTTACAGAAACAGCATTCTCGTAATGTAATTTTCAAAATTGATTATTATTATATCAAACTCATTGATCGATATAATGACATTCATCGTCAAAAAAGCTATCCATTCGCTGTATCAGATTTTGTGACTGGCATATATAATATTAATTTAGTTAATAATTTTTAGAGAGACCTGCATCATTAATTTCAGCATTTAGTCACCCCAGGATCCAAAAAGTGTGGTCAATCTCTTTTTATAAGGCACGTGTACGTTGGCCTTGCAAATGAACTGTCCGACGAGAGAGACTTTTAGATAATTAATATATATTAATTGATTTGTAGTGATTTTTTATTTTATTTTATTATCCTTCAATAAAATTCAACTTAATCAGTCAACAGGAGCCGTGTCGAGTTTTGTATAGAAAAAATATCAAGTGTAAATTTTCTGTTGGTCCGATGTAAATTGTAGGAATGCAGATAAAAGTTTTAATATAAATAAACTATGCACGGAGTTACTTAACAGGGATATTCAACATAATAATATTGGGCTAGAACCGATACATGAAATTAATTCATTTAAATGCATTTATTATTCGACTAAAATGGTGTAACATTATTGAACAAGCCTTTATCCTAATTTTATTTTGCTTTCAACTATCGGCTGGAAGAAGCTCAGAGGGACTCGCGGGAGCCCCTTGCTAAATTAAATTTTGGCCGGTCAACCCCTTGTTAAATAGAAAAAAATATATATTTTCAGATTAACAGAAATTGCTGTAGATGATTCGTTCATTCCATTAAAGAAAAATCTCGTAAAATATAATTATATCTGGTGCATGGTAAAAGAGACATCCGTTTTATTTTATATACACCGGAGCACCCGAAAACGAATTTAAGACTAACTGAGTGTCTTGTTAACATATTGGCAGCCTACCTTTTGAGTAAGATAAAATTAGATACATCTTTATACATCATATAAAAGAATATGTGAAAAATTATTAATACTCAGTAATTAAACAAACAAAATTTCCAAAAAATGCTTTTTTATTTTACTGTTTTCCTTGATTTTTCCCACTCTCAGTAAAAGACAGAAAAAAAATTCTTACGAGTAGGGCATCCAATCCCGGGATCTCGTCCAATTTTGTGATCCCGAAATCCCGAGTTTGTGATGGTATTAGTCCCGGGATTTCGGGATTGAGGATAAAAATTTAAAGATTCTCGTACTTTTTTGAAGAGCCAAATTTCTAGATTTTGGGATTCCTGCGAGACAAACTTTATGAAATCCGCGCGAGCTAAAAAAAAGTTCTCACATTTTTTTCATTTTGAGAATTCCGTAAGTTTGTGGCCTTTTGAAATTGGTCACTGACAAAAAAAAAATGAAATCTCCGGATGAGCTAAAAAAAGGTCCCACATTTATTAATTTCGGGAATTTTTGAAATCTGTCAAGCGACCTTCAATCTCTCAATCCTTAATCCCGAATTTCTCCACGAATTTATAATGAATGATCAATTGTAAAAATTGTGAATCCTGGGATTACAATAAGGGTCTGGGATTGGATGGCTTACTCACGAGACGTCAATGTCAGACCATCGATAACTTAATTCACTTTTTGCATATATTTTAGTTAACATCCTTTCTCCTTCTACATCTAAAATAATAAGCATTACATTCGTTTAAAAAATAATGTTATAGATAATAAACCCGAGCGAGCTGGATTTAATCAGATACTAATTGTATATTAACAATGCTTATCAATATTGCTTCATATGTTGACATAGTCCAACGTGGACGTGAATGAGTTTAGACGAATACTATTTTTTTATGTATTAAGACAAACTTTGTCGGAGCTCAGTTTACATATAACAGTTTATATATTATATAATATGTTGCATTGCCATTGAAGCTTCAAGATTCATTGAATTGTCATCGGAATAAGAAATAGAACCCAAAAACGATTTCATTATTTTTATATATTTTTTTTTACTTCTTACTCTCTTTGAATAAGAGAGGTTGAGCGACTGAGTAACAAACAGTCCACGTAGAAAAACTTCCGTTGAGATACCTCTATTGGGAGGCCATATCCTCTCCACATTTGGTAGAGGACATGGATAAAAAAACTATTTATTTCAACAAAAACTTTTTTGTATTATCACATTATACCACAGATGACTTTATTGATCACACTTTATTGATCTATCTAAAAAAATATCTAAAATTAATGCTCGACCACAACGCACACAGCTTAGATTAAATTGACATTTCCGAATCTTGCTTTTTTTAAAGTGACTACTTTTTAATAGTGCAATAATTCCTTTACAAAAATATTTCATTTTACACATAATATTATACAAAATGAGTGTATAAATATATTTTAAGTTGTACTTTGGTCTTAAATTGAAGTTCCTGGTAGCTTTGTTTCTTATCTAGTATATTTTTTTGGCTTAGAATGAAATGAACTTTCGGTTAGATCATTTGCACTTATAGTGTAGCTCTCCATATAACTCTGTTTGATTACAACATTTTTTTTTGAATTAAAATAAAATATTATATACACGGATGGTTGTAATTTTAAAATAAAAAAAAATATATTTTAAATATGTATTTTGTTATATTTTCAACAAAATCAAGTTCACTTGTACCAGTGAAAACCATCCAATCCACGAGTGCAATTATTTATAGCCCTATTTTTTTTAAAATGTTGGATGGAGTATCCAGTGTGGCCGCGATTATTTTTGGGAGATCTTACTATCCATTGATTGTCTCTGTCATAATAATATAAGAATCTCGCCAGAATCGCGCGCGTTATAAACGATGAATAATCAAATATTTTTTATGACAAGAAAACTTTAAGTATATTGTCGTTAAACATCTCTAGCTGTCACTCAACAATTTTATCGCAACGTTAAAATCTTTATGACATACGACTCGTGAATGCCATGGGCGTCATTTAAACTTGAAGCACGGCGATGCTTTGCAGACATGGCCCGCAAGCCTTCAGAGTTATAATTTCAATATGCATTTAAAATTAAAATTAAAACGCAAGAAAACAATCAATGCTCAACGTAAATTGCATTTTTTACGGACGCTCTGTAAACTCAATTATGTCAAAAACATTTTTCAGTCGATCGCTGCATTATGTTCGCTTACAATTTCCAGTTTGGTAACGACTCGCAAATACATCTATTCTTATTGAAAATACCAGTGCTGTGGAGTCGGAGTTGAAGTCGTGGAGTCGCGGTGTTTTGGCCGGAGTCGGAGGCGTGAAAGTCCTTTTTGAAACATTTAAAAAATATATATTTAATGATGTGTATTCAAACCAAAATAGTCCATAGTGTTTGACATTGCATGCTTAACTAAAGACGATCTGATGGAATACATATCGAATGTGGAAAGGAAAAAGAACGTAACCCACACGTATCAAATTTTACAGGAGGCGCTAAAAACCTGTTTTGATGATTTTGTGCCATATGCAAATTATGAATTATACACAACATTGAAGTGCACAGAGACTTCTTAACTGGTGTTTAATTGACATAATCTAATATTAATACAAGACATTGTCTAGGAAAAACTTTTACAAGGTCAGCTTTTTCAAACTTAAAAGCTAAATTTAGATACTAATTCGGCATTTCCAGCTTACATTCTTTTGATAGAACGTGTATCAAGTTGGATCCATTGTGATTATTGAAAAAAGCTGTTTTGAAAATCTGTCGATATATGTATAAATTAAAATGAAATTATTGAAAATTTTCTTCGGAGTCGGAGTCGTCTTTTTTTTACACTACTACACAGTCCTGCTTGAGAGAAATGTCAATTATTGATAAAGAGGAATTAGTAAAAAATACACTTTTTTATTAATTCCTCGTTTATTTACTACAAAATTTTCAACAACAAAAAAACTGTCGTTGTGACTATTGTGTATTAAAAAAAACTAACAAATTAATCAAAAATACTAATTGAATAGAATTGCTCAGTCCGAGCTTAAGTGAATCATTTCTTATTTCTAATAGATATTCAAGCGAGGCCATATTTTATTTTAGAATGGGGCAAATTAAAATTATTCTCACATTTTCTTCCTTATCCTTTTCGAAAAAAAATGTTACAGCTGTTTACTAAAAACAAATTTATAAACATCGACAGTATCGCTTTTTTTTGGAAAGTTTATCCAAACGTGGCCATTTCTTTAATCAAAGTAATCAAGGAAGAAATAGTTACGAAAATATAAGAAATTAAGCGCCACTTCTTGACAATCCCTGTTGTATACGATACAACTTACGTTATTATGGCTCTTGTCTCTGTAATTTCACCTTTTTATACGAAAGATAAAATTACTTATTCTCATTAAATGCCTCAAAAGTACTTGACCAGTCCCGAATCAAGGCATTAATCATTTCTTGAAAGATTTGGCAAATGTCTGCTTTGTAAATGTATCATAATTTCGGCTAATAGTGTTAAGCTTTACAAACTCTACGAACAATTACTTATCAGGAATGTTTTTAAATTATTGATGCGATAAAACATAATGGCGACTCACTTAGTCTTCCAATATATATCCTAGTAGCAAGATATAAACAGTTTCTTTCATATTATATCAATTTATTAATTTATATACGAAGATTTCGATGATGACAATGTCCGATACTTAGCGAATAAAGCACATCGAGGGCGATTAGCTATCCATTTATATCCCCTCAACAAATAAACACGAAACTTCAACTTAAACTATTACTTATATGTATGGCGTGCAGTGTGCATATTGCTTAAAATGAGGGTTAAATTATATTAATCCTATTTGAATGCAGAATAGCTCGGATACACCTACGAAAATAAATAATCAAGCTTTATTTTTACAGAATCTTTATCAATCTCGTAATGATTGATAAAGATTCTTAATACGCTATCAGTACAAAATCAGAAGTCAAAATCAGACAAAGTCTTCTCAGCTTCCAACGGTACGCCAGATATTCTAAAAATATTAAATCGCCCACAAGGGTGCGTTTACGTTCCCTCCATGAAGGACTGATAAAAACCTGTCTAAAAAGAGAGGTTCAGAATTCCCTTTAAGAGTATCCGTTATCTTTTAACCGCCACCTATAATTAATCCATACTTTTGGTCTTTCAATAACTGGGTGTAGTGATAATGATTAGTCAACCACAAGTCCTGTTCTAGCCTTATCCTTCCTTCCCTACTACTGACTTTGAAAAAAGTGAGGTTGAGCGACTGAGTAACAAACAGTTCTCGTAGAAAAACATCTGTTGAGATACCTTCGTTAGGTGGCCATATGTTCCACATTGAAAGCGGACATGGATATTTTTTTTTTATATATAATAATTAATAAAATTAAAAGTTAATGTTATGGTTCATGTATTTGATTTTTGACATTTAATTAAATTTTAGAAAATAAATAGTGGATTTCAGTTGAGATGCGATTTTTTATTGAAAAAAATAGGAAGGCACTTTTTAACACCTCACTTGCTACCTGTTCATTTTTTTAGTAAACAAGATAATAAAGAAAACTTAACTCAACTGAGAAGTTTAGAAAAATTTACTCTATCAATTACAAGAATGTTTGTAAATATGTCATTTAATAATGAGTCCTAATTATAGGTCGACCGCGAAATTCACCCTAAAAGATTCTCAACAAAAATACAAATTCCTAATAACAATGGACAATTTTCTAAATTGCATAAAAACTCAAAGTAATGCAATAAATATTTTTTTTTGCACCGTTCACTGTTCTATTTTCCACGGTACATTTTATTGTACTGTGGACCAGGGTGAATTTGAAATCCACAAAATTATTCGATTAGTAGTATAAAACTTTTCGGTAGCAGAGTACGCTTGGGCTGTCGACCCTAAAAGAACTTCGCAGAAGAACTGAATATCCAACGAACAAAAAAACGTGAAAAAATAAAGGGTTTTACGAGATAAAGGTATTTTTTTATATCGTAGCATTGGGGGCAATAAAACAATAAAACATCCAAACGTTTCAATAATCATTTATTGCCAAATTCCCACAAAAAATATATTTCACTTCACAAGATAAAACTATGTCAGTTACTGCTAAAGTTGATCATTGACACAAACGATGTCACTGTGATTATGACATCTATTATATTTTTGACATGATTTTTTAATTAAGTTTTGACATAATACCGTAAGCCACAAATAATACAGTCCGATTAATAGCGTAAGCCGTAAACACTTTAAAAGAGTAGAAGCAGAAATTATTAACCACCAACATCAACATATTTCTTTTTATAAATTTCATTTTTTTTTAGCATAACGTTTTATAAACTTTATTTAGTTCATTTTATCAGGTCCGTGGCGCATTTTTCAACGACGTTGGCTTCTGCGAAGCCAACCCCACGATTTCAAGACTCTGAACGATCAGATTTTTTTCAGTCGATTTAACGATTTAAATAGGCAACTAATAGACATAACAAATGTGTTTTATTTTTTAAACATAAAGAGTTGACTTCTAATTGATAGTTTAGTTACGCCATATAAGTTATCATGTGCCGTTGTGAGCCAATTGCATTGATTACGTGTGAGTTATATAGCAAGATTTTTAAAAATATTCTTGCATATGACAACTGTTTATTTGGAGTAGTATTTAGAAGAAGAAAAAGAGTACATGATTTACATGATACACATGATTTCAGTAATACATGATATTCGTTGGTGGCCAATATAAGTATGCGTTACCCTACTTGAATATATATTGCTTTCCAAACTTTCTAATACTATCTTTTACCTATAGATAGATGTAAATGTTTGTTTTTTGCAAACAGTTGTACAACATAACTCCCATTTTTTGACTCATGGAAAAAGAGTAAGACCATAACTTATGACTCAGGCATTCATGTAAGCTGTATAATTTTTCTCGCTCAAAATTAAATAAATAACAGTGATACTTTTTTATTTATAATATAATGAGATAAAATTATAAGTAAAAACAACAGAGAATATGAAAACCCGTATAACAGTCACTGGGTCGAATTCTGTGAAGCACTTTAATTTAGATCCATGTACTTGTGTTTTTGTGATAATCTCAAACGTTATCAGTTACCCTGTCGTTATATAAAAATAGAACGTTACTTTTAATGTGTCCACTGCTAATTCTTAGTAGAAATGCATTTTATAAAGCATAAAATTGTTATATTTTTTTATAACAATACACTGAGCATAATGATTATTTGACAGAATGTTAATTGATCTACAACCAGTTAGTTGTTGTTAAATGTTAATCATACATAATCTACGTTAAAGAATTTGTAAGTTGTAAATACTTATTATGTGTGTCGTGTAACAAATTTCTACAAGAGTTTTCCCATTTTTCAAAAAAACATTTTAAGACAAACTATTGTAGGGATTATTATTTGCAAACACGACTCTTTCCAAAATGGTTAAAAAATGAAACTTGAATTTTATTTTGTTAAGCAATACACATTTTACAAGTATTTTTAGTTTTACATTAATTTTAAATGATATTATGTGTTTTTTCGTGTTCTTTTTTTTCATGTTCTGTTTTGTCATAGTTCTGTTTTATCATGTTATGTTTTTTCGTGTTCTGTTCTTTCATGGAACCGTTATCAAGCCATGTTTGAGACTAATTTTAGCAGAAAAACTATAGGGATCGAATGCTTCAAACTTGATATACTTAATTGTGAGTTTATTTGGGCATATTAGAGGTGAAATGAGCCGAGTGGTATTTAAGAAAGAAAAAAAATAGATACGTTAAAATATCCTACACGTCTTAGCGTATCGTAAAAGTGAGGTAATCTTAGTTAATACCAGGTCTGTGGAGTCATGTAAAAAAGACGACTCCGAATCCGACTGCAGCTTTAAAATAATTAACGACTCTGACTCCAAGGAAATTTGTCAATAATTTTATTGTAACTTATATATATGTATACATCTCATCATCTTTAGTCAGCCAAGCATGAAATGCTAACTCTTTCGTCTATTTTGTTTGAACTCCGACTCCACAGCCCTGGTTAATACACATTGCAATAGTGTTATCTCCGTAAAATAAAATATCCAATCCACAAAAACACCAAAGAAACTGACGTGATTGCATAATATAATACTTAAAAGTCCAAGAAAAGTGTTTTACTATTACATATACTGGTTGGCTCACGTCACCTCTAGAGGGCTATTGGTTTCAAAATATGTGCATAAATGTTTAAAAATAAACGAATTTATTTTATGCCCTTAGAATAGCACTGGTTTACAAAAATTTACACGCGAGTAAAATATGTTAGTTCTTGGGTGAAATAATAATAAAAAATACACATAATAAAGTTTTAGAGAGGGATCCAATACTTCAACCATTTACGATCAATCCTCTTCAATTGGTGTTGGAGTGGGCTTTGCTAAGTGTTGGCAGTATCTGTTAAACAAAGCGCCCATCAAGCCAGTTGCTGGGGCCGTATTACCGCCAACTTTTTTTTGTTGCAATGAAGTTGCTTCAGTGTTTTATTATATCGGTAGTATTAAGTCTGTTGCCGATTTTTTGCTGTGTTTCTTAAAAAAAATGTTTTTAATAACGGCTCGATTTAGATAGGTGCGTATTTAAGCGCCAAAGCCACGGATATATTTTTATTGTTGTTCCTAGAAATCTGCAATGCACCTTTTACCCATTGGTAACCAACGTTTTGCGACTATAATAATAAAGTAAATATATAAAAACGAAAATTATGTTAGTTTTAAAATATGGTCGTTCATGCTGCTGGTTGGTATATGGCTTTGGACATCCTTTCACTTGAGTCCATGAGTCGATGTATATATGTATGTAAAAAAGCGTTTATTTAAGACAAGTCCGTGGCGCAATGGTCAAATTAGTTGGTTTCCGTGATGGATATCAAGAGTTTGAGTTTCAGTATGAACAGTATTTTTTAATCGATTTATATTCGATAGTGTTTGCGATGTCTAAAAATTCCCGCCCACCCTTCTAACACAAAAAAATAACGGGGCTTAACGAGAGCGATTAGTTAACCACTAAGCCAACGTTCCCAATAAGCTGCGCGCGCGCGCGGCAGTTGGGAAGCCCCCGCGCACACATTCGGTTGGCGTGTACTACAAGACAGTTATTCAATTAATATTTGATCGGTCCGCGCAGCTTTTGAAATTTCCACGAAGCTAACCTCTTGCTTAAAAGGAGCATTGCATTAGGCCTGCTTTAGCCCTATCCTACTTTTGCAACTCTCTACAAAAAGAGAGGTTGAGCAACTGAGTAACACGCAATTATGGTAAAAAAAATCTGTCGAGATGCCTTCATTAGGAGGCAAAATGCTACACATTAGAAGCGGACATTGCTTTAAATACAAATGTTAAAAGACATGGGTAATTCGTATGTATTTATACCTCCATATCCAGGTCTGAAAACCGCACGAAACGTCTTTCTTCCCTTACCTATTTTAAAAACCAGTTCTCTTAAAAACAAGCGTAGGTGTTTTTAAGAGATTTTTTCACCTATATGGGCGCCGTCTGTATAGGAGAGATATTAAAATGATGTGATAATTTTTGAGTTATCGTTAAAGAAAAAAGGTGGGGGGGTGCATGGTTTTATAGATAAGGGGAAGTTTTGTACGATTAAAATATTTCGTTAAAAATTTAAAGAATCGAATCATTTGTTGCCTACTACTCATTTTAGTTTGCCCCCTACCATAATTTTGTTCCAGAGTAATTTTAAAACAAGTCTACTGTAGAAAGGCAAAAGGACGTCAGGAATATTTTCAATTATACTAAAATGGTGTACGCTGTATCTAAAATTAGCTCTTAGGTTTGAAAAAAAGGATTGAAAATTGTGAGGACCAAAGAAAGCAGTTTTCTTTTTAAATTTAACATTATACTGAGTAAATAAAACACCAATTCGTGCACTTCAATGTTGTGTATAATTTCATATAATCGAAAACCGTTTGGGTGTCTTCTGTAAATATGTTATGCGTGGGTTACGTATTTTTGCAATTCAAAGATGTGTAAATTTACACGTGCTTATAAAATTGTTGAATATTATTATTAATGTGAAATATAAAATATTTTTCAATTGCTTTGTACTCTAATATTCATAATAAAATTACGCGTATATTTTCACACATTCATGCGAATACTACTTCCAATGAATCGTTGTTGGTTCGTCCAATAAATTAACTGTTTTTATAGTTAGCAGTCGTGAGAGGGTTAACTGAAGTGGCGACCGTGCATTTTGTGCTGTAAGACTTTTTTCAAAGCAAGAACCATAAAAGCACTATTGAAGAATCTACCGTCTTCACCTGTAGAATATAATATATATTTTGTTACCTGATTATCTGTATGCAGTAGCGTACAGTAAATAAGAGTAAATACGATGTGCCTACTAGGGTATCCAATCCCGGGATCCCGTCCAATTTTATGATCCCGAACTTCCGGGACTGCGACAGTACTAATCCCGAGATTTCGGGATTGAACACTCAACATCAAATTGTGTATATATTGGGATTCGGGATTGAGAAAATGTTTGGTCGGCGATTTTGAAATCACTCACTTTTTGGCTCTTTTAAGATTTTGGAATCACAGAATTGGACGGGATCCCGGGATTGGATACACTTGTCGCAAGGCATGGATGTATAATATTTGTGTTTATTTTTAATTCGTCTCTGCAAACAGGGCGTTTCAATATCAGTTCTACCTATTTTGTCTTCAAATCTGGACGCCACTGCGTGAAGGTATGATAAGCAATTCAAGCCAAGAGAACTCTCCTCAAGCAAGCAAGACTCCTTATTTTTATTGTAAATTTTAATGTCGTCATCGAAAACAGACAATGAAGAGAGACCAAAGATCAAACGACTCGATTTAGTAGAGAGTTGCATAGAAATCTATTCGCTAGTGCTAATATAAAAAATAAAATTTTATACAATATCTGTAACCATAAATTTACCATCTCAATTTTTTACGACATTACTGGTAGATAAAAATATTTTTTTAAGAGAAGAAACATTTAAACTTAATTTAATATAAGGTAAGCATTAGAGATTATTAATACACCGGTATTAACCAAACCGGGATCTTGGTTATCTAAGTTTTTTTCTATACAAAGCAAAAGCTGGTTTTTAAAATGCAAAATACCGGTTATCCCGGTATTTAAAATAAATGTATAGAAAAAGTCAAATATTTTGATATAATCGGAAGGTAACATTATTTTAAGTTATTTATGAAAATAACTCGTTTATGATGATGATATATTTTATCAATAATATTTTATAGGAAACGTCGAATTGCCAACATTGAATTACTCGTATTGTGGTCTCAATTCACTCTTTGTTTGTTTTATTTTAACTTTTTAAACCGTTATTGATATTTTTCAATACCAAAATATTAGTATTTTTATATTATTCATTCGGTATTGTAAACTAGAGTTTGACTCGATTGAAATCTGAATTGGATTATAAATTGTGCGCACAATCGTCATAAGTAAAGCTACAGATGAGACTATGCTTGTGGCGTGCGCATAGTGTGCGGCGCACATACTCCACACTAAGATTTTAGTTGTGTTCACTCATTTAATTCTAGTTTTGCTAAGCTCCGCACACAGGTACAGAAATTCTCAAACCGGTCCTGCACTACGGATGTTTATTTATATAGAGGGAATATTTTTCCTGAAGAATAGATACGTGCTAGTTTTATCATAAAATTATGGTGTATTTAAAAAACCTTTCATAAGAACAGGTAAAGAGAATAAAGCAAACCCTTGAAGCCTCAACTGTTATTATGCTATTTAATAACCCTTTCGAGGAATTACTATAAGGATTACATCAAAGGATCGTCGATTTTATTATTATTATATATATATATATATCTTTCAAAGAATAAAACTATGAAAACGCAAAGTTAATAACTCTGCTCCAATAAAAGTGGGATATCGGCCGTACACTTTTTGTTGTTGTTAATTCTTCTAATAAAACCACGTTTTTTATTGGGGTTTGTTTGGTGTTACCTGTTAATGACGATCTCTAGATGTTTACCTGGCATATATCGATGGTTAGTGCAAAGATATTGTATGTCCACCGTGCATGCTTTGAGAACATCGTATTTTAAAACCTTTTTTGCGTGATAAATATTGGTGTAATTGGCATATTACGTATTTGAATCATACAATATCTCTTTAACACTCTTTGTAAGCGTACAATAATTTACAGCATATTAAATTTATACTAGTTCAGTTTCAACACAAATTAGACGAAAAAATTCTTTGCACTAACTCATCGTAACTTATATCAGTACAATAAGGTAAAAAATATCAATGTATTTAATTCAATTTTTTTTATAAGATACGAGCGACATCGTCAAAACTATGTTTGTAATTGTATTGGGGCTTAGACAGTGCTATAACCTGGCAATTAGTCATTTCTAAGCCTCATCATCAAATCCTTTCCGTTTTCTAAAAAGGGAGCTTGGCCGACCAATTAACAATCAGTTATTGTGAAAAAGCAACCAACTGTAGTTATATTAGTTGAAACTTTAAATATAGCGACTTAGATCAGCGATTTCCAACCTGTGAGGCGTGGACTATAGCAAAGGGAGGCGCGAACAGTCCAAAATATTTATTTACCCTTTAAAACGTGTCCTTATTACTATACGAAATAAAGGATGGGGAGACACGAAGATATTTTTTCGTCAAAGGGAGCCGCAGTAACATAAAAGTTGGAAACCACTGCCTTAAATTCAGTATAAGGAAATTAAGAAATGTTCGTGTAATGACCCGGACAATACCAACATTTTGTTTGATTATTTATTAAATTATCATTTTTTAATTATCTCCAACTGCATAATACGCTGAAATTTAGATTTTTTGGAGTTGTCCGAGTAATGACATGTACGATCGATATCACAATAGTTAGAAATGTCTTATTTTTTGTCACATCAAAATACCTCAATCAGAAACTAGCGGAAGGGGCTTTATCTTTTCGATGCCAATTAAAAAACAATGTAAATTAGAAAGATATGGAGCCGTTATAATGCGGAACATCTTAAGAAAAATCAATTAAAGATTATCTTAAATTTCCATACGGACTACAGCGACATAAAAATTTTATCGTCCATAGATAATCGCACCGCAATCCTAATACATGACAAGTCGATTGATATCATGAGAACTGAACTATAAAATCATCTCAATTAACTATACAACCCGTCCCGTTTCGGCTGCATTATACAATTTCAAGCGATAGCCGTTAATGAACTGCTTCAGTTAACAAATGTGTTGAAGCAGGACAGAGTGATTGCACAGTCTTACGTTGGCAAGTATTTTGAGTGTGCGCTTTATACGAGGACGGAAATGTTGAAAATTTTGTCGAATCATTTTCAATTGATGTTCGGTAGTTCACACGATTAGGGCAAGGTAGTTATGTGCCGTTAGTGTGTTATTTAATTTTTTATAATTTATAATGGATGTATTTTCTACGAGAGTTCTGTTGCGCCGATTAAAGTTATTTTAAAATAATACCAACTTGCATAGTATCGAAGTTGGTATGTAACAAAATTGACAATAAAAATCAGGGCTGTGGAGTCGCGTGATAAAAAGACTACTCCGACTCCGACTTTAAAATAATTTACGACTACGACTCCGAGGAAATTTTTCAATAATTTCATTTTATATCGACTGTGGAAAGGAAAAAGGACGTAACCCACACATATCAAATTTTACAGGAGGCGCTAAAAACGTGTTTTGATGATTTTGTGACATATGCAAATTATGAATTATACACAATCTTGAAGTGCACGGAGACTTCTAAACTGGTGTTAAATTGACATAACCTAATGTTAGTTAAAGAAATTGTTTCGTAAAAACCTTTATTTCAGTTGTTTTTCTTGGTTTAAATTTTTTACAAGGTCATCTTTTTCAAACTGAAAAGCTAAATTTAGATACTTATTTGGCATTTTCAGCTTCCACCCTTTTGATAGAATGTATGTCAAGTTGTATATATTGTGATTATCGATTTTTGAAAAATGAGGGTTACGTCCTTTTTCCTTTTCACAGTCGATATGTATACCATCAGGTCATCTTTAGTCAGCCAAGCATGAAATGTTAACACTTTTGACTATTTTGTTTAAATACACATCATTAACTATATTTTTCAAAAAATAAATCGAGCCGCTCATTTTTCACGAATCCGACTCCAGCCAAAATACCGCGACTCCGACTCCACATCCCAGATAAGTACACCCAAATTGTTATTAGACTGTTTTTTTTATAAATAAAAGAACGAATGTTATATTTTACTCGAATTATTTCTTCTAGTGCCACCCGCATCTTAGCAACAAATTCTATACAAATAAGATGAAATTCAACAACACAGGATGATAACAACAAACAATTCTTCATTAGATTCTAACACAGTCTTGGAAATGCCAAGACATTTCTAGAGATGAATACGATTTACGTCCAGTCCCTCATAAATTATCATACATACATATGTATGAATATATATATTTTATACATGTCCGCTTCCAGTGTGGAGCATACGGCCTCCTAGTGGAGGTGTCTCAACAGATTTTGTCTACGAGAACTGTTTGTTAGTCGGTCACTCAACCTCTCATTTCAAAGTGAATAGTAGGGATAGAAGGATTAGGACAGGACTAGTGGTTAACTTATCTCTCTCGCTCCGCCCGTTTATTTAAGTATCGGAAAAGTGAGAGGGAATTTTAAGACATCACAAACACCCATGCTTTCGAATAGGAATCGATAAATTGAAAAAATGCTGTTCGTACTGGGACTCGAGTCCGTGACTTCCGGCACGGAAGCCCGCAACGCTAACCGCTGCGCCATAGGACACGACAAATGATAATATTTAGTATTTTTTTAAGTAACACGGTTTTTCAAATTCAGGGAATCAATCTTTAATTTTTCAAACGTGTCAATTCTTACGATGAAATGTGACATGAATTTTGTAATATTTTTTTAATGTTAGAATATTTTAATATAATACAATATATTCGAAAACAATTTCGGGAAAGAACAAAAATATCGTTTTGAGCCGTATCTTCCATACACATATTATGTTTATAAAAATACACAAGAGTCATCAGTATTTATCTCTAAATCGTGAAAACTTGTTCTATTTTTTTAATGTGTCAAAAAAATACCCAGACGTCATGATGAATATATGTTTTCCTTTTTCTGAATCAGTTAACGTTGTCTATGCCCCGTTATCTATTGACATATCTGTCAGGGTAACAAGAAAAGGGGGCAAATGTCGTCCGTCGCATGATAGTTCTGTGTTATATTTTTCAGTCGTAAAGCGCCGGATTCCATTCATAAGTCCACCTGTTATAAATATCAATCACGTAGGAGTTTCGACTTATCATTCAGCGTATGCACGTCGGTCGTCTCACCACCACCCGTAATGCGTCTCACAGCCTTCCGCAGTGCATGAACTGTCCAGTAAAAACGATTAATTAGAATTTTACTCGATTCAGAGCTTCAGCCCAGAACTTTTGCACTATGATAAAAATATCAAAATTTATCGATGGCTTCGTATTCAAATACCCAAACTAAAACTTCCATACATTGATTTCTTCAATTAATTTATGTTCATCCGTGTTACCCAGTATAACCAATCGATCTTTAAAATCGCTTGTTCATAAAATAAGTTCTTTCTTAAATACAATTCATCATATCATTTTGTGGATATACAGTGTTGTTTTACCATGTAACGCGGTGGAACGGCGTTCCGGCACCTTTTTCATGTAATTTTTAATGTTTCAGGTCAAAAGTCGCAATTTTTTTTTTTATTAGCTTTGAAAACTTTCAAAGTGAGAGCGATAAGTTAATTACTAGTTCTGTCCTATCCTTATTCTTTCGAAAAAATGAGAGGATAAGCTACTGAGTAACAAAAAAAACTTATATTGAAATACCTTTATTAGGAAGCTTTATGCTCCACATTTGGGAACGAACATAGATTAGACTGCCTGCAAGTAGTGAGTTCTGGCACCTTTTCATTTAAAAAAAAGCAATGTACTAAAATACTTGATATGTATAATATAATTAAATAATTATTGGGTGTATGCGGCCGTAAAGCGAACGGGGGTGTTTATTTTGGAGCCTTCGTAGCGTAGACAATATTTAAAAAAAATGTTTTCTGGGCATATAAGAAGCACATTAGTGCATGGTTCAAAATCAGTCCCGTGCAGTTCTGCTCGGGCCATGAATGTGAGGGGTAAACTCCTTTTTTTCTGTCGATAGCGTTGTGGAAGGCGGCCATTAAACGTTGGCTGCATATACACAACGGGTGGTGGTGGGAAACCAACTTGTTGCTTTATACACGCCTCTCAACGAAAATAATTCTTAGGGAGATTTGCAAGGCTCGCAAATTGTCTTGTAGACCAAAATATTTTGTCTACAATTTCATATATAACTATTTTTACTTGACCTCATTAACTTAAAATTGTTTTTTTATTCGTTAAAATAAATTAATTCAAGCATTCGTTGCGTGCAGTCTACAATTAGTGTTGGATAATGCCAATAGCAAGTAGGGGTAGCATATGATTGGGAACCAAAAAAGAGCGTCTAGCCGCAAGTAAAATAATATAAAAATATTTAAATTTAAGAACAAACGAATGGATTTGTTGCACACATTTTTTATCTAATTATTTAATATATTAATTTTGTATCTCAGATTCTTGAAATTGCTTGTAAATATTCGTCATAATAAAATTGTATAAATTATAAGACCACACCAAAATACGCGTCGGGTCGCATGTGGAATGCGGGACGTATTTTCACATACCGTCTTCGGGTGGTAAATAAATAATGCGTTTAGAAATTATTTCATGATTGGTATTTAAAAAAAATGTTTTGCGTTTGATTTGGAAATTTAAAGGGTGAGGGAATCAGCGAATTTTACTAAATTCCATTTTTAATTAATTAAAAAAAAACTGTAGTTTATTTGTTTTTTAGTGTATTTTAAATGAGATTTCTTGATCGCAGCCGTTCAACACGAAAAGGTTATTGTTCTGATAAGAAATATATAAAATATCGAGAGTTTGTTGCTACGATTTTCTAAAGTAAACTTTTTTCAGGAAACGGATGCTTGGGTAGGTGGGTATCCCCTTTTAGTAGGGAGGTTTTCTAACAATAATTGTAAAGGCAGGCGTTTGTTTGAATGGAGCGTGTTTGCTTAGTGGATTTTGTACACTCGTGAAGAGATAAAAGCATAATTTATGTTTGCAATAATTCAAGCGAACTCTCTTTCCCATTGCTTGTCGCTTGTTGGAGTGATACATATACAGTGGTGCACTAAAACTTAACATCTTTGGTCACAATTTAGTTATTCAATCAACTCGTACTAATAAACCATATTTTACACGAATTATTTTTTCTAACACGATTCTCAGACACCAAAAAAAAAAAGCGGATTTCCTAATAACACGAAATTATTAAACACAAGATAGTAAATTTGAATCAGTCAAATTATGTACATTCACACAAATTTTGTCATCAAGGACCCGGGTTTCGTCTTTCGGCATCTTCAGGCGTTCAAGTGCACGGATGAACTTGAACTGATGCTTAGTAAATGAATGTTTCTTGTTTATATAAGAAATAAATGTATCATTGAGTTTAAAGCCATTGCTGGCTAAAAGGGCCCATGGAAATGGCCCCCATACAAGACAGTAATAACAAACAAAATGCTTCATTAGATTGTTTAGCATTAGACGTGTCAAACACAACGGTAGGCTGCTGATACTAGGGTATCCAATCCCGAAGCCTTTTTCCAATCCCGGGATTTCGGGATTGAATTATTTTGAATCCCGGGATCCCGGGATTGAGATTTTCTCACCGAGGAATTTGAAATCCTCAATTTGCTATACTTTTTTCCAGAATCTCACAGAAACTTGTTTTTTTTTTTTAGCTCACCGAGGAATTTGAAATCTCCGATTTGGTATACTTTTTCCCAGAATCTCACAGAAACTCGTTTTTTTTTTTTTAGCTCACCGAGGAATTTGAAATCCCCGATTTGGTATACTTTTTCCCAGAATCTCACAGAAACTCGTTTTTTTTTTTTTTAGCTCACCGAAGAATTTGAAATCCCCAATTTGCCAATTTCGTGTAAATTTCGAGAATTTGCTAGAAATTTCTCAATCCCGAAATCCCGGGATCGCGGCCATCTCAATCCCGGAATTTCAGGATCAGAAAATTGAACGGGATTGGATGCCCTAGCTGATACGTTAACAAGGGTCAAGTTTAATCTCAGAGTAATTCTCGTTTTTCTGGGAAAGGAGTGAACTTCTTTATAATTCCTATGCAATTATATGCAATATTTAAGTAAGCAATCGATTGTTACTTAATACACTTATAATATGTAACAATATGCAATTTACCGTCAACTTATGGCGTAAATGGCTAAAAATTTACTACTGTGTATACTGAAACTGCAGTAGATAATATATGTGTCTGAAATTGCAGTTATATACTAATTTGATGAGAGAATATTCTTTTCTCTTAAATTAAGCCTTCTCCAGCTCAACGCTAGTCAGACATTTCTATCGATGAAAGCGCTTTATGTCCAGTACCCCATACAATTCCCCGTACATAATAATCATGTAGCGCTGAATAGTATTATATTTAAATTATTTAAATATGAAAATTATAAAAAATATTATTTATAATTTTCTTGTTTCTTTTCATTATTATTACTTTTTTACACGACTTTCTATACTGTTGTTACATTTCATTATTGTGCAGTTAAAAATATAAAATAACTAATCACATCTTGTTCTGGTCGGAAATATTAACATTTAATAAATACGATCATGTCATGCTTTAGCCAATGTATCCATTTATTTATTCCGGTAGGGAACTTTGTCTTGCATACCCACAATTTGATATATGTTTCAAAACAGTACTACAAATGTATGAAAATATAATTTGAAAATGCATTAACTACCAAAAGTGACCTAGTTAAATGCATCTCGTTTTATTTATTCATTGTTCAAAATTAAAATTGACATGACATAACATCTGACGCCAATTCGCCATGTACTTGAAAAATATAATAATACAAAATATATAATAAAACTACATAAAATATCAAGAAATAAAATAGTAAAATTTAACAAACAGTTCACAAATACTATCACTAAAAATGTCCACTTCTCTAGGCAATGCGTTGATCAATCGAACGGCCCTTGGAACTGGTGACTCATACCTCCTAAGCGAGGTATAAGTTATCTTATTATTATCTTGTTATCCGGTCTAGATCATAAAATAATACTGTGGAATTAGCACAAAAAAATCGCATTTTGTTTTTATTATTATGTAATATTATAAACCTGACAACATTTTTTTTTTTTATATTTACCAAGTAATACGGTAAATAATGAAAGTATTATCTAACTTTGCTTAGAGTGCGAGAATATGAACTATTATCATGTTTTTAATCGCGGAAAATTGAAGTGTCGTTTCACAAAGAATTATTCATGTGTGTTTTGCTTATGTAAATATTCTACAAAGACACGCTCCTGTCGTCTAGTAATCGCTTGCACCCCACTGGCAACTCTCAACCATCAGGGAGTTGTAAAAATAAACACGCGTAACAATATACAAACTCGGAATGGTAAATGTTTGAACAGCGAAAGGTAGGCGGTTTGAATTACAATACACCAAACTTTCATATAATATCGTATGAAATAATACGAATAGTGATGTACACGTTATAGGTATGAAAATTTGATGAATCAATATCAAAACAGAGAATTTTCATTATTAAACAATTGCAACAATCGGTATTCGTACGGGTTTTTCCCTATTCTAAGCCTTCGTCTAAAATAGTACCTTTAGTATTTATAAGCAGTGCTTTTCTTTACATTCAACGCGGTTGAACGGCGTTCCTGCACCTTTTTTAATGTTTCAAATCAATATTCGTAAAATTTTGTTTTTATTTTACTTTAAAAACTGTTGATTTTTTTCATTGTGCCCCTTTTAAATGCCATGTTCACATACTTATTCTATGACCAGAAACAGAAGTCTTATGCTTTGTATTGTTTTTTTTACACCTTTTCCTTACGATCGGGTTCATAGCACATTGGTCAAAGCGCTAGGCTTTCGTGACGGATATCACGGGCCCGAATAACAGTACGAAACAAAGCGAAAGCGGTTAGTTAGCCAATAATCATGTCTTAACCGTATCCATCTATCCTTACTCTCTTCAGGAAAAGATAAGTTGAGAAACGAAGTAACAAACAGTGAGTTTCTATTAGAAAGCCATATGCTTGACATTGGGAACGGACACATATTAGAAAAAAATCTTGACAAGAAGTGAGTTCCGGTATTTTTTTTATCAAAATAAGCGCTTTGTATGACTATGTATGCACCTCAAATAGAGTAATACTTTCCACAGTAAAATTATTTAAACAATCAGCAATCTTAATTATATATCATAAAATATTTAAAAAAAACTCATAACAAAGTCGTAAAAAATAAAACGACCCCGACGAATTCTTTCAGCAAGCGAACACTTATTTCCGTTCAGCAGCTATCTATAATTCTAAAACCCTATCTATCTACATATTAATACTCGATAAAATCATCACAATTCACAAATAATCACAAATGTGTACTGATGTCCTCGGGTCTTTTTCTTCTTCTACAGAATATTTTTGTTAGCGTACTTGAAAATTAGTTGAATAAAATATATATATGTACTACGAAAAATGATTGTTAGCAAACTTGAACATTATTCCAAAAATTTAATAATTTACGAAATTTCTGCTACTACGAAAAATATTTGTTAGCAAACTTAAAGATTATTCCAAAAATTAAATAATTTACGAAATTTTTGCTACTACGAAAAATATTTGTCAGCAAACTTAAACATTATTCCAAAAATTAAATAATTTACGAAATTTCTGCTACTACGAAAAATAGTTGTAAGCAAACTTAAACATTATTCCAAAAATTCAATAATTTACGAAATTTCTGCTACTACGAAAAATGATTGTTAGCAAACTTAAAGATTATTCCAAAAATTAAATAATTTACAATTTAAATACTGCAGGGCAGGGCTGTCGATATATGCCCCGAGATATATTTCTTTCACTATCAGAATTTCTGGCTTATTCAATAAATAGGTTTGTAATTTATTTCTCACGCCAGTAAATTTTCTGACTACTTAAAAATGCAACAAAAATACACCCCCTCCCCCCCCCCGTTGAGGTCAACGGGCTTACAGCTAGAACCTTTTGTTTCATCGACTGTTTAATATTAATGTTGTAGAGAAAGGGATCTTAGGGCTGTTTCGAGCAAGGGTTTAAGCGGCAACACAAGATAACTCTAACTGAAATATTGCCGGCGGCATGAACGATATCCACAATTCGATACAACTCACTCAGTTTTATGATGAACATTGGAATATAAAATTATTATTGCTATGTACGTTTTTCACTAGTATGTATTCAGTATAATTCAGTAAAAATTCCAATATTCGACTTATTTCATACAATGGCTTTGAACAAATCGAATAATTAATTAAGATGATTCATGTGTTGATTAAATTTAATATCACTTTTAAGGTGTTTACTTGGTGTAATGGCATTATAATTTATTATGGTTTGCTGTAATTTACAAAACTTTTCAGTTGACTCTGTTATAATTTATTATTACAAAACTGTTTTGTTTCTCGGGTCTATTGATTGCTTTATGAATATAACTTTCGCAATGAACTGGACTTTCGAAAACACAATAACTAACATAAATAATATATGAAATTACGGTTATTGCATTTTTAATCAAGGATAGCGCTGCCATTATTTTCCAAAATGGCTTCAGTGTGAATATGCAGCCAAATTTTATTAAAGCAAAAAGTTTAATGTCAGTTTTAAAGTATGTAACTAAAAAAACAGTTATACATTTTTTTATCGCTCAGCAAAATTGCTTTCTGTCAGTTATTAGGGGCTTTGAAATGACCAGTTAAATTAAATCAAATTATTTTAAATCAATGTTTTATACATGCAGAAATTTCACAATAAAAAAAAACTTAAGACCACCTTTTGTACATCGACTGTGGAAAGGAAAAAAGGACATAGCCCACAGCTTTTTCAAAACAGCATTTTTCGATAATCACAATGTATCAAACTTGATACACTTTCTATCAAAAGGATTTAAGTTGCAAATGCCGAATAAGTATCTTAATTTAGTTTTTAAGTTAAAAAAAGATGAGCTTGTGAAAATTGAAACCAAAAAAAAGACTTAAAAAAAGGTTTTTTCTACACAATTTCTTTAATATTAGAATATGTCAATTAAACACCAGTTTTGAAGTTTCCGTGCGCTTCAAAGTTGTGTGTATTTCATAATTTGCATATGGCCCAAAATCATCTAAGCACATTTTTTTAGCCTCCTGTAAAATTTGCTATGTATGGGTTACGTCCTTTTTCCTTTCCACAGTCGATATGTAAATGGAAGCTACGTTTTCATAGATTTGTTAATACACTGAAATCCTCTTTTTACACGATTTCGAAATAACACGATGCAAAAAAAAAAGAGAAAGAAATTGAACATTCATTTAGCTACGCGTACCAGTAATTTAGAATGTCCTACATACCTCGCATATACATACTTACTACTCAGTACTATGCGTAGAGAGGTATGCGAAAGTGAAGTATTTTTTTTTTTAAATAAAATTAAGATACAATAAGCAATAATGAATTTTATTTTTCGATATCCATCCTGATATGAAACCTATCCACCATATCTTTTTTTATTATAGTATATTTGTACACGGTAGATACGTTCCACGCGATACCTGTTGTGAATGGGGAGTTCATTGTACTTATTTTGTTAATACATTTATTTATTCAAATTAAAAAAATGTAACGGTAGTTTATAAATATTTGATTTATTTTCTTAAATAAAAAATACGAACCTCTTGACACTGATATTTGGCACGTTTTACATAGCAATTTTAAAATGGCGAAAAAAAAACCGCAGAGCCTTTAAAATTTTCGCTCTATTGAACATATTTGTTCAAAGAAGCTAGCCCCTTTTAGTTGTGCGCACTATCGCATAAAAACAACGTAATAATATAAAATTATATAGGTGCAAGGCTTGATGACAGATATTATGCTAATTTTTATCGTCGCTTTAAATATATCGCCCTTTTGTACGGAGCTGTTATAAATAAATAAATAGGGGGCTAAAGTAATATGCGGCATAATTCTTTCAACCCCTTAGTTTAGTATTTAGTTTACATAGTGTTTAGACAATAGATTAGGTCATTGTTTCTCAATCTTTTCGATCGATGCCCCTTTGCGAGTTTTTTTTATTTTTCTGTGGTTTGTAGTACTTGGGCCGAAGAAGGACGAAAAAACGAGAAATGAAATTGCTGCGCTTGATGAAGTGTGAAAATATATGATGAATAAATTCCTCATTATAAATTCAATGATTATGTTTCATATAGTTGATAAAACTTACTTTAGTCAGCGAAAAACGAAATTCATTTATATGTAGAGCATATTGACACCGTACTGTCAAAAGTTTGTATGCAAATTTTTCGTTAACATTTATTTGTGTGGAAAAAAACAGTATTTTTATCGCTAATGCATATTTAATGGCAGGTCATTTTCACTGCCAATTAATCCCTTTATTTCTTTGTGTCAAATCAGCATAAATGCATAGTATATATTCTGATGTTATAATTATGTATTAACTATAAAACATCGGATCATAAAACTTTATTTAAAAAGTTAAAATTTTTCATTCGGTGTTTACACGGAACTATCAATTTGTTGTTTATTAACTTCGTCCAGTATAGTGACGATATGACACCCTAGTAGAGCCGATTTTAACAAGTTGTTTATCGAAGTTAAACTGAAAACAACTTGACCATTCTCGTTTAAGTGGGTGAAGAAAAAAAGGTAGATTTAAGAAAGGTCTTTCTGTAAACCAATCGATCTTTCTATATTATATTATCAAGAAAATAAAAAGGATAAACGTGGAGAAATTCTTCGAGGAATGACCGCTATACCATAAGAACGACCTCGCCACCTAAACATCTCGATTAAATCCTAGCCTAGAAAAAAATATATTTTTAAGAAATACTTTCTTTAGAATGAAAATGTCTTTTAATGAACTACAACTTCGTAACATATCCAGAATGAATCTAGTATGTACTATAATATCAGTAATGATTGAAAGCACAATCTCTAATATATGTTTATTTTACATATCAAATTACCACTAAATACTACCAGTAAAGGAAATAAAGCATAGTTTACATTGTTTACAAGCTTTTATATTAATTAATAAAAGATAAAGCTTTATATTAAGTTTTTCGAATATTTCCAGTTGACTTCAACTATGTCTTTTCTTAATTGTACGTCACTCGTTTTCTAAGTCGGTTTTATATTGACAAACTAGGCATTGTATCTTTAATAATTTACTAGGTTTTCATTTATTATAATTATTATATTCTGCTATCCAAAAGCTGTGGGTCACTAAAGCGTGACATGGACTAGAGTTGAGAAGCGTTGAGTTATAATATTGTTCGTGACTGTCACCTACAGGATAACGTATGTAATAATTGTGACCTGATTATGATTCATTGGGTCAATAAATCAGATTGTTGACTTGGGGAAGTAGTTGAGTAGCAGGGTGCGATACTGGTAATGTGTTACATCTTTACGATTAATAAGTAGTATACAATACAATTAATTAGAATAATTTCCTAGATTTACAAACCATGCTACGTTTTTTTGATCAACAACAAAATTTAAAAAGCTTACTAATTATTTACTCGAGTGACATACACTGTCAAATCTAGATGTAAATAGTTATTTTGACAAAAATAAAAAGCGTTTTGCCATCATTTTACATAATCAAATTTGAATTGTTTAAATTTTGTACTTTTCCATGAGTTTTGTCGCTAACGACCCGGGTTTCGCCTTTCGGCATCTTCAGGCATTCCAAATGCACGGATGTACTTGAACTGACGCATCGTAAACAGTTTGTATCGTTTATATACAAAAATATAAGTAGATCACTAAGTTAAAAGGCTATTAAAATGTAAATTAGCGAAAATTGAATGTATACAAGTTTCAATGAATTAAGTGGGTTTGTTATAATTATGGGGATTTTTTGAAAATGTTAATGACCAGATAATAACATAGGAATATTTAAAATAAATCTAGGGTTTTATCCGACCTAGATATGATAGCAAGTGAATTAATATTTAATGATAGTAAGTGCTTGAATTATTATTATCGAAATAATTCATTTTACATAATACTAAGCTAGTAGTAGCTCTCTATAATCTCTTTTTCAGGGTTTATATATATATATATATATACGATGATGTGTACACATTCTGACATTCATCTATGAATACAAACAAATCTTTTATTTGATTTACGGACCCATGAAGGCTTCATTTTGGGATCGAACCCGCCTGCAACGCATGGAAATGCCCATTCGGTGACACGCGTAACCAAGTAGGATACACAGCTCAAATGATCTTACAGATCTTACGGCATTTTGATAAGCAGCGTGTTAACCACACCATCGATCGATCAACATCTAATTAAAACTTCCCTGGCGTAATACTCCTTACGAAACATCTTCGAATGCTGAATTGAGGAGTTGAACGTCTCTTTGTGGAAGTCACTACCAAAGCGGGCTGCCGTTCAGAGCACCTGTTCCCGCCAAAGCGTCTACGCATGCGCGGGGTATTTAATTGGCGCGCCGTTTTTGGACGCGAGTGCATCGTCGCCATTTTATTGCCACACTGTGTTGACCGAAGCGCTTAAAGCTAGATTTATACTCAACAATACCATCTGTTTTTGACATAATTTTACACAATTTTTCATCAAATTCTTAATACACTTGATAATGCGGTCTCATTGTTAAGTGATTAATGCTAGTCGATAGATTAGTCGGTGACAAACCCTTAAATGTATACATTTGTACATACTCTCACCTGCCTTTTCTTGACTATTTTCCAAGGCTGTTGAGTCGGGTAGAAAAAAACGACATCGAATTGATTTTTCAATAATTTTCTTTTAACTTACGATCATTTTCAGCCAGCCTGCCATGCGCTTTATACTCTTTCTGTTTGAATACAGAGCAGTATTTTTTTTTTAAATGGGTCAGAGTCTCCTGCCTCTGACTCAGACTCCACAGCCTTGCCATTTTCTCAACTATCAATGAAGTTTTTTTGTGATTCAATGTGCTTTTAAGCTGTTGTTCTTCTCGATTGCGAAGTTAAGGAGAAACTCTCATTATATATTAAACTTTGAAATGATTTTTAGATTTGTAACCAAACGAATGGATTTCTTTATTTATTTTTTTTATCGTAAAACAAATAAGATCCACACTCTTAACATTGATTGGATTGGGACTGGGAACAACTGGGTACATGATTGATGAGGACAAACAACATCCAGATGCTACCGCGCATGATAATAACATTTTAAATTAAAAGTTTCTTTCAGTTTTAACAATCATTGCAAATTTCGCTTGGCCTTTTAACTGATAAACCAGGTAAAAAAGGCGGCTATACTCCATGAACTGGTGAATGTCACATCGCGATCATGCATTTTGAAGGTATGATTGTTGCGGCTGTCCACAACGCAGGTCGTAAGGTCTAAGGCGTAGGCTTGTTTGGACTGCGTCTTAAAAAATAATTATTTTTATATTATAATTGATGTTTTATTTATACTAGAAACCATTATAACAAGCCGGACCGTCGCAAGGCAGAGTAAGGTGTAGATCTTGCGCCAAATGATCGATATTTCATATTTTTCTAAAAAAATATGGCATCATTTTATTTGACACCCTGTATGTTACTCCAGCTTCTCTGTGCCAAGGCGACCGCTCCATTCGCCAGTCGTTATCTACGACGCTAAACACAAGTTCACTTAGTTACACCAATCAATTTTTGACATGAATCTGATACAATTTTTTCATTCAAACAAACTTTAGCAATGTGTCGTTCTTACGAGGGCTGTGGTGCCGGAGTCGGGAGATCATGGAGTCGGTTGATTTTTCCGGATGCGGAGTTGGAGGCAACAGAATTGGAGAAAAATAATTAATGATATTGAAAAGTTATTCGTCTATTTATGCGCTGGTATTATCAACTGGCCATCACACATAAAAGTGTTTCATTTTTAATATAATGCGCTTCTATTAAGAAATGGCACATCAAAAGTGGTTATATGTATTTAATAATTCTGACATTCTATGTTGTCACATATATTTTTGTTAATGTAAATTGTAGTCTCTGCTTTGTGTTACGTTGCTAGAAGTTGTTGCTAAATTACGACAAATTCGGAGGAGATGCTAAAAACTTTTGCCAACCGAGCTTTAGTTGCAATACTCACATCGTTTATTTCTAGAGAATTAATCAAAATACAAAAGGTCTCGTCAGTGGACGTGGAGAGAAAGTCGTTCAGAGATATAATTTGCTATTCGATGCAGCGTTTTTATCGATTTCCAACTCTTAAAAGCAATTCCGGATGCATCTCTGAGCCTGGTTTGTTATGCAATTAATTAATTATCCGTGATATAAACGACATGGTGCCGCGCTTCTTCTTCCCTACATATGGGCAAAAATAAACAAGCTGCCCCAGGGATATTAAAGGCTACAATAACACTTACATTGACATGACCTAACCTTCTTTGCTTTTAATGTGTTCACTGTCAAACTTGATGGTAAAACATTATACTAAAAAATAAAATCTCACTTTTTACCAGGGCTTTGGAATCGTGGAAAAAAAGACGACTCCGACTCCTACTCCAGCTTTTAAATAAAAAACTACTTCAGCTTTTCATATTTCTAATACCAACTGTTTAATTTATAGCACTATTATTATAAATTTTGAGGACCTAATTTCTTAATTGTAATATTCATTTAAATAAAATTAATTTAAAACTTGAAGCATGCATTGTCGAAAGAATATTTATGATATGAGTGCAGGAGCAGTGCTCCGCAACTGCTGTCCCTCGGCTCACTAGTGTGCCGTGAAGTTTTGGAGTATTATTATATATTACTGACAGTTAAAGAAAAGTACATTTAACATAAATATTTTTACTATTATATAAACGTACATTTAGATTTGATTTTATGAAAATATTAAGAATTTAAATTACTGATTTTTGCTTAAATGTCTTCTTCATTCTTCCTGGATCTCAAATCGTTTCATGACGACGACTTCGGGGCGTGTATGGTCAAATTCATTCCCTCATGAATATATTATTTGTCGTCTTGATCTTGTTCATCTGAAGCTGATTAACCATAGTAATAACCTCATCATTAAAAATTTGGAATCCAGGATCGTTCTTATCGCAGTTTAACTAACCACTTCGCGATATTTACTTCGTCACATTCTCTGCAAATGAAAATTTATTGTTTAGCTTTTATTGGATCTCATCATATCATTTTATACTCTAAGATATTACTGAAAATTATTAACGGTCGTTGAAGAAGCTCGGAAGTTGATACATACATTACACCTAAAGAATCTAAATTTGGATAACGGATGTCCGAATAATAATGTTTTTAATTTATCATACATACTATATTTTTGACATGTCGTGTTCGTGATGCATTTGGTCAATGTTTCGGCTTCCGTGTCGGATCTCACGGGTTAAAGTAACACTTCAAAAAGATTTGTTCAATATATCTGTCTGTGATGCCTAAAAATTCCTTTCCTACCTTTCAATCATAAAAATAACGAGGCCCAGCAAGAGCGATTAGCTAACCACAAATCATATCACCAATTCTATAGATTGTATCCCTATTATCTTAAAAAAAGAGAGGTTGATCAGCTGGGACAAAAGAAGTGAACATGGATTAAAAAAAGGACTTTGTCATTATTTTCTTTTTCAATTGTCATTAGTATAATGTAATAGTTTGTGATTTGAAGATACTTTGCAACTAGTGTGTGGAATTTTAATACATTCTCATTCATCTAAGAGAGCCGTTTCAATTTTATATATTTCCAATATAACTATTAAATATTTAATAATTCAGCATGTCCTTGTTACGTCCCGTAACATCTGCAGATACATCTAAAAAGATCAGTTATTTAAATCAATTAAGCGGATAGCCATAGCGATTGCTCGGGGATTTCCAATTATCATAACTTAGACCTATTCTGTTCTTTAGATTCTTATGTTCTTGTGTACAGAGCGAATTGTTGCGTAACTACAAATCTAGCTTCATTATACTGCATCGTACGTCATTTTTACTGCAATAGTGCAATTGCGTGAATGTGCGCTTAAGCTCATATGGACTGTTAATTAACTAAATAGGATAAGTCAATTTCTACAATTAATATTGCTTCAAAAATAAAAATAGTATCTCATACAAAACTTCAGACACCTTATTTTTTAGTTATCTTTTGAACAATATTTAACAATTACTGCAATCTATAAACGTTTTTATAGTGTATGCGTTATGTAATAGTACTTATTGATTTGGAATACTGGCTATTAATGAATTTAAATGGTGACCGTTTATTATAAATTGCTGACGGCTTGATTCAGTCATTTACCATTCAACTTTGTAAAGGTAAAATGACGTAACCCACTCGTAGCAAATGAGGGAATTAAAAGCAAAGGTAGCAATCGTGAACAAAGTAAATTTCAAATCTATGGACACGGGATCAAATAGCTGAAAAGTCTGTTTTCATTCCATTGAAAATCTTTTTTTTTTAATTAGCTTTAGAATCAAATTCAGCTTCTTCACTCCAAAATTTTCGTCGAATACAAATTTTTTTTTCATCTTATTGTGAATCAAAATATTCTACTGTAAGGTGTAGCACACCAAAATCAAATTCATTAGTTATGCTTTTTTTCAGTTTTAACATTTTTCTCAAAATGACTTTTTTAATGATTTTGGGTGAAAGTCATGATATGATGCTTTAATGCAAATGCTTTCAAAATCAATTTTGCGCAGCGACGAGTTGTCAATTGACAGCAAAAAATTGACTTGTACCATTTACCTTGAGGACGACAGATGCGTGTGTCCATCTACGCACATTGCGTAGTGGCGATACACCAGCAAGCGAACTGCCATTCGCGCCTGCGTATAAGGGTATAAGCAGTTATCGTTAGGGCAACTGCGCGCAAAAGATTTATGTCTCCATCGCTTGGACTGTGCCGAGAACTTCTCGCCCCTCCCACCATTGCTCTCCATTCTTCATCTGCGAGCACCTCGCCGTCCTCACCCCTCCGAAGCCTGCGACGCCGACCGACTGTCTTGTCCGCATCAAAAACCTGCTCCTTTTCCTGAATATGGAGCTGTTTGTTACGCCGAGAGACCGTTTTGTATTGTTGGAAGACAATATATAAAAAAAAAAACACCGGAAACGTTCAAGCTGACGATCGAACGAATCTTATTTTTGATTTCATTGTAAGCCATTTATTGTAAAAATATTCAACTAAATTTGATAGCTGTGTTACTATGCGTATAAGAAACATCATCACACAAAATATGGATCACTAGTTTTACAAATAAACTAAAAAGATATTCTAATTCTTAAGTTGTAAATTACAAAATAAAGTTTGGGCTTTTTTTTCTCTTCTTTATACGATATATTATATATTTCCTTTCCACCAAGGATCGTTCATACATGAAAAATAAATAGTGTATGTAAATCATATTGCGATATCAACGTATGTAATGTTGTTTATTTGTATTATTCTTTAACATTTTTCCATTGTATTTATTGTAACTTTTACAATAAAAAAGTTATTTAGACTTTCTGATAAATATATATAAATAAAGTAAATTATGATATATATGAAAAAGACAATCAAACAATAAAATACACTGTTAAGTAATTTGACGATAAGAGTACATATTGTCAACTCGCCTACGAGACTGGTTTACGAGTGTGAGTAAACAAATTTATCACTCATTACACAATTTAATAAATGATATTAACATAGTTTTAATCTTTCGGGAGTGTGGTCAGAGTATATCCAAACCGGAGTTTATCTATTATAAAATTGAATAAACAATCATGGCATTTGTTTAATATTTTTATTTCTATAAAATAATCTTCTAAAAAACACATTCATTTAAAGAGGCAATCAAATCTGATATTCTGAATTTTTAAAGTCACGATTTTTCCACACCAGATTAACGATACTAAAAAAATATTGCTTCATGCTAGCGTTTAAATCTGCTATTCGTTTTTTGAGAGTTAAATGCAGTTAAATAATTACTCATATATTTTATTGCTTAAGAAGTTAATACTTTTATATTTATTTTGCTTAAAAAAATATTTTATTTATTAATTTCACAAAATTTTTCAGGTTGTATATTTATAGTCATTTAAAAAATAATCTTAAAGGCAATTGCATTCCTTATATTACGTTTAAAAAAATCTTTTTTTCAACTGCCATAATTTTTTATGACGTTATTACGATAATGACTATAAAGATAAATAAAGGGTTATGACATTTTTTCACTAACGACCGCCTTTCACCTTTTGCCATCTCCAAGCGTTTAATTGCACGGATGAACTTGAACTGACGCTTGGTATATAATTGTTTTGTGGATATATAAGAAATAAATTTATTTATCACCATGTTAACAGCTATTGATGGTGATATCGATCAAATTTAAAAATGGTTTGATTTTAATAATTTTCAATGTGTCTGGGAAAGTAATCACATAAATAAATACAATTTTGAAAAAGATTTTTGAAATTATATGCGATTATCTTTAAAAGGTTAGTAAAAAAAAATTGATAATTATTTAACAAAAGTTTATTATAGTTTTATTCATAGAAGAGAGACAACAAGAGTAAATTAGGAAGATTCAACCGTTCATTCAAAGTTGTAAAACTCAGTGACGGATTAAGGTGTTGGGAGGCCTAAAGCGCAATCATATCTGTAGACCCTTTTCATCGAATAACTAAAACTAAATTTAAAAAAAAATATGGATTTTATAGAATGTATGCTATTTTACGTGTCTGGTGCACTTATGGAATAATGCGCCTCCAATCAATTTACTTCGCTGTGCGCTTTAAATTTGTAATTTTTTTTGGTAAAACAATTTATGCTCACCCGCGTTTCGATGTTGAATATTAACACCATTATCATAATACATATATTTTTTAACTTAATTTAACGTCTTTGAATAAATATATTTGTTTCTATACATTCATTCATTCGTTTAGGGAAAAAATAAATTAAACTGTATCAAGGTAAACACTTTGTCCAAACAAATATTCAAGGTAAAATTCTTGCAGCGACGTTATATTAGATATAGAATGTAGGTTGCTTCATTTCATACTTGGAATATCAACATAGCTCTATGGACTTAAACGAATAATTAATATGAATGAATAATTGTATTCAAACAATAAATAACCACGACTATGCGATGCGAGTATGAAGAATGTACGATAGAAGATGATTTTAAACATCTAAATAACTTTCTCCCTTATCTTTCGAACATATCTGACACAGTAGTTTATATTTAACTGACCAATTAGTAACAAAATAATATGTATATTCTCCAATGTAAGGACACTGCGTATGTGGTAGGCTCCGCCAGTCAGTGCAACTGCTACGAACCATTTTATGTATTGTGTTTTTATCACCATTCGTAATTAAAATAAGACATTCAGGTTACCAAGTAGTAAAGTTGTAAAACCGAATCGTTTTTATTGGTTTTTTAACCTACCAACTCGCGGATAAGATTATTCATTGCATATAATTAACCCTTTGAGATGTAAGTTATTTTATACAGCGCTTGTTTGTCTACGCGCTCAGTTTAACCGTTTGAATACCGCGCAAATAAATCATTAATATGTCCCAGAGATACCGCGTGTTTTTTGAGAAAAATAATTTTTCCTATAATATACACTCGAATTCGATATTTTAAAAATCTATATTGACTTAGTATAGAAAGCACTACACATATTCATCAAAATATTGCTTATATTCTATTAGAATACCAGTATTTTATTTTTTAAATGTCTTGGACATCCGTGTTCGCTTGCATATAATGTTCCGGACACATGTGACCGCTTGGTATTCAAATGGTTAATTTTGTTTTTATTCTTCTGAAAATACATACGTTGTCGCTTTATAATACTTTTTATATAACAATTTCGAATCCATAGTGCAGTGGAAAACGTCGTCGACTTCCAAAAAGCACCTCACGAATTCAAATCCCAGTACGAACAGCATTTTTTGAAATTCATTTTTGTATCGATTTATGTTTAAAAGCATGACTGTTTGTGATAACTGAAAATTCCCTACCACTGTTATAATTCTAAAATAACAAGGTGTTGCGTGAGCGATTAGTTCAATACTAGTCCTATCTCTCTCTTTTTTATTACACGTTATAATAATGTCTAAAATAGCGTACGGTAAGAATTTTTTATATTTATTTATGATAGGATTTTTGTTTGCGGGGAATTGGAAAATATACTCCGTTCATGTCGAGTGGCACTTTTTGATGTATGCTAAGCAGGAAAGTATCAAAGAAAGGTTGTGCAACTGAGTTATATGCAGTTCTCGTAGAAAAAAAAAACTTCTGTTGACATACGTCCACTAGAAGGCCATATGCGACACATTGGAAGTGGAAATTAAAAAACTAAACTGCAAGAGTTACTTACTGTATTTGTATGGTAGTATTTCTAACTGAGATAATATTTTTTAGAAGGTAAGCACACAATATTGAAATTTTATTGTAAAAAAAAATGTTTTTATATCACTAAAAAATAGTTTATTTGTATAGGTAGGTGGTGCGCGGATTTTTTTTTGGCGGCTATGGTCTGGGCGGTAATTTCCCAGTGAAACCCTCCAAAATATAATACATATTGGAATGTCAAACAATCAAATACTTTTAAAATCATACATCATAGATGCATAGAATTAATATCAGGGGTGGGCCGGAGGGGGCTCGGAGGGGCTCGCGCGAGCCCCTTGTTATTTTTTTCTGAGGCTGGCGAGCCCCTTGTTATTTTAAGAGAAAACAATATTCTCAGATCAAATTAATACATAACTTCAATTTCTGACATATATATTATCTACGACAGTTTCAGTATACACAGTAGTACATTGATTAGTTTACGGTTAATTGCATATTGTTACATATTATAAGTGTATTAAGTAACAATCTATTGCTTATTCAAATATTGTATATAATTGCATATGAGTGCTTGGAGATTAAGCGAGTTCCTTGTTAACTTATTGGCAGCCCACCGCTGATTAATATGTTTCATGACTCAAAAGATTACGACTTTTATTCTCTTCAATCAGGATTTAAAATAAACAAATAACTCAACCTTATTGAATAAAAATAAATTATATATCGACTGTGGAAAGGAAAAAGGACGTAACCCTCAATTTTCCAAAACAGCTTTTTTTCGATAATCACAATGTATACAACTTGACACACATTCTATCAAAAGGATGGAAGCTGAAAATGCCGAATAAGTATCTAAATTTAACTTTTATATTTGAAAAAAGATGACCTTGTAAAAAATAAAAACCAAGAAAAAACACTGAAATAAAAGTTTTTCCGAGACAATTTCTGTGATTAATATTAGGTTATGTCAATTTAACACCAGCTTAGAAGTATTCGTGCACCTCAAGGTTGTGTATAATTCATAATTTGCATATGCCACAAAATCATCAAAAAACGTTTTTAGCGCCTCCTGTAAAATTTGATATGTGTGGGTTACGTCCTTTTTCCTTTCCACAGTCGATATGTATAATAATATAATGTGCCGATATACTTTGTATTGTGGATTTTGTAAATATCAAATTTTGTTGTTTGAGTCTTTGAGGCACAGAGGGTTATCTTTATGATAAGTAGATGCTACCACAAACGTGTTTTTGTTTTTAAAGTTTTCGATAAAATGAATTACCACGTCAATAGCGAAACGGATTAAATCAATTTGAATACGATATAAGGTAGGTTTGATGTTCGATGTGCGCCATTCTCGCATCGAATATTATTATACCAGTTTTTCAAATACACTCTATAACTCGACGATTCGTAATTTTGGAAACTTCTGAGCGACGAGAAATCTCACAATTTTGTCAAAATCACATATTGTATCAAAATGTGATTTTGACAAAATTGATACAATTAATACAGACACATTTTGATACAATGTCATCCAAAATATTAATTAAAAATCAATTTCCGCTCCTAATGTGGAATATGTAGCCTTCTAATGTATGAATGTATCTTGACAGAAATTCTCTACAAAAACCGTTTGTTACACAGTTGCTCAAAATATATTTTTAAAAAGATTATGGATAGAATGCTAAGACTAGGATATGATTAGAGGTTAATTAATTGCTGTCGCTACTCTCCTTCATTATAAGATTGGAAGACTGGAAAGAAATTACAGACATCACAAGAATCAGAAAATCGATAAATCTATTGATAAAACACTGTTTGTACTGAGATTTGAGCTCGAGACGACGTTAAACGCTGCGCCATGAACCCAACAATATAATATCGACTTTGGAAAGGAAAAAGTACATAACCCACACGTATCAAATTTTGGACCATATGCAAATTATGAATTATACACAACCTTGAAGTGCACGGAAACTTAAAAACTGGTGTTTAATTGACATATTCTAATATTAATTAAAGAAATTGTGTAGAAAAAACCTTTTTTTCAGTCTTTTTTTTGGTTTCAATTTTCACAAGCTCATCTCTTTTCATACTTAAAAGCTAAATTTAGATACTTATTCGGCATTTGCAACTTAAATCCTTTTGATAGAAAGTGTATCAAGTTTGATACATTGTGATTATCGAAAAATGCTGTTTTGAAAAGGCTGTGGGTTACGTTCTTTTTTCCTTTCCACAGTCGGTATGCATAGTCCAACTATTAGACCGCTTAAAATCCTGTATAGCGTTTTTTAAATATAATTGACAAGGTTTATTAGGAATGATGATTGAATCGGTATTCGCTTTATAGAACTTCAATATATGTAATCAAAAAATATCAAACTATTTAGATTCACATCAATTATTTAATACATACACCCAATAGCTATTCTAGCTATCACGTCAAAATGAACTATATATATACCTGGTTATATCGTGATGACGAAATAGCTATGTAACATAATTTAACGGCTTCTATGGTCAAGTGGTAAGAGCTTTGACCTAGCGGTCAGGTGGATCTGGGTTCATGTCCCGGCAAGGTCAATAAAAAAATATATTTATTCCAAATTTAAATTTGAGATCTTGGACGAGAATATTTGTGATCTCTTTTCTCTTCAAGTTGATCTCGAGAGACTTTGGAAAAAAAATATGTGGCTTATTTTTTTATAAATGTCTGGCACTTTGACTGATGTCTGAAGTGCCGTGCATATTTTTTAATCATGATTAAAAAATATATTGAAAATGACCGGTAGCTATTATAGCCGAGTGGTAACGTAATGAGTGGCCAACGGTTCAAAGCCCTGGCTGCACTCATACTTTGATATTTGAACTTGTTTATTGATTTTGTAGCGTTGAGGGTTTCCGTGCTCACGGGTTCGAGTCCCAGAGGGAACATCATTCGAAGGCATGGGTGTTTGTGATGTTTAAAAATTCCCTCTCACTCTTCTGATCCTTTAATAACTGGGTGTAACGAAAGCGATTAGTTAATCACTAGTTCTGTCTTAGCCATATCCTTATATCCCTACTACTTTCTTTGGACTATTTGGACTACAAAAAAACTTTCGTTGAGTATGCTCCACAATTGGAGCGGACATGAATAAAAGGATATATAAAAAAAATGTGTCCTTGGTATTTTCGTCCCATTTAAAAAAAATGTTTTTTTCCTAACCTCATCTAGGAGGGGTGGGATGGAAAAGACTTGCGAAAGGTTATCGTTAAATTTGACATAGACTGGCCCTTTGTTTAATTAAGAAAATAAATATAAAATCAGATCAAGTCAGTTCATATCTGCAATTTTAAACAAATTTAATATGTTATTATCTACGACGGTCTATAACACGGAGTTGGAGCAAAAAGAATAGTACATACATATTTCTTTTTTTTTTAATTTTAAATTTTATATTCTGAAATAGGTAAGTATATTTTTCATGAATTAATTATTTTGTGGTATATTGTGTTTTTTTACATTTGATTTGATTACTATTTGTATGAGAGTGATTAAGAAAATAGCCACTTCCCCAAAACACCTCGGGTGGTTCTGAGATTAAGCGAGCCTCTTGTCTACGTATTGTTAACGTACATACTTTAAAAGTTGAGCGAGTGACTGTGAGGCTCTGTTTTTCGGATAACATAAAATCGTCAGAAAATTCCATGTAAAATAATAAAAATATAAACAAAAAGTGTATGGGTTATATAATATGAGCTATCTTTGATGCCCACAAGATTCGGTGGCCCCAAGCGCGCGCCTGATTTGCTTATATGATAATCCGCCACTGACTATGACTGCATATTGTCTAAATTGATTATTGTTTTTTACACTTACTGTAGCTTGGTTAATTTTAAAGAAACAATATAAATTTAACATGTTCACGAGTCAATTGTTGAGAATCACAGACACATCTGGAAAATAGATAAAGATATCGGAGAGGAGATAAAGGGGTCGAAAACGCGGGGACATCGGCGACAAGTGGACTGTCTCTTAACACGAGAAAAGAATTAAAAATCCCGGCGTTTGAAGTGGGACAGTGTGATCAATCATTCGGGAGACGATGAGATGTTCGGATCAGGTTGAAACCTCTCTAACCTAACCGATGCGATGATGCGTGTAAGAAATATAATGTTCTTTACGTAAGATTGTTTTAAAAGCAATTTAAGTTGATTTAAACAGCATATGTCAATAATAATTTGAACCAAATAACATTGAGTTTAATCGCTTTTTAAAAAGCGTTCCTATTCAAATTGATTAGGTCGACAAAAATGTCTAATGTTTTAAAAACACTTTTTGATGTATGTGACGTTTTTAAACCTTATTGCATGGGTTAATTAATATCGACTGTGGAAAGGAAAAGTAACCCACACGTATCAAATTTAACAGGAGGCTCAAAAAACGTGTTCTGATGATTTTGGGACATATGCAAATTATGAATTATACACAACATTGAAGTGCACGGAGACTTCTAAACTGGTGTTTAATTGACATAATCTAATACCAATTAAAGAAATTGTCTAGGAAAAACCTTTCTCGATTTGGTATACTTTTTCCTAGATTCTCACACAAACTCGTTTTTTTTTTAGCTCACCAAAGAATTTCAAATCTTGAATTTGCCAATGTCGTTTAAATTTTCGGATTTTCCCCAAAATTTCTCAATCCCGAAATCCCGGGATCGCGGTCATCTCAATCCCATTTTCGGGATCAGAAAATTGAATGGGATTGGATGCTCTAGTATCAATCAAGTTTGATACATTGTGATTATCGAAAAAAGCCTGTTCAATATTCAATTGGTTAATATTTAAATAGCTTAATCGTCAGTATTTTATTAAGTGAATGGTCAGTATAAATATTGTGTCCGGTCACTAGCATAAAAATTTCAGCATATCCAGCGGTGGGCTGCCAATACGTTAACTTGCTTTATCTCAAAGCAATTCTCGTTGTTCTGGAGATTTTTTTTTGTATCACTCCTATGCAATTTTATACAATACTTAAATAAGCAATCGATTGTTACACCTATAACAGGTTACAATATGCAATTTACCGTTAACTTATCAATCTAAATGGCTAAAAATGTACTACTGTGTATACTGAATCTGTCTTAGATAATATATAAGTCAGAAATTGTAGTTATACACTTATTTGTAGATTTTAACAGTTCAGCCCATCCCTGAGCATATCTTTTAAATTTTGACAAAAGCCATGATTGTAGATATGTGACATAAAACAGTCCTTGATGTTAAAATACAGATCACAATTTATACCAATCAAGTAATGCAAAAATTAAACATCCAATATTGAATACTCCCTAAGTGTCAATTTAAATGCTGACCAGATAAATACTAACTGCAAACATAATATGTAATTCCTAACTTGAGAAATGCATGCCTTAAATGTAAAAAAAATAAATGTCGTGTTGAGTGTATAAATCAGATGCTCAATTTCTTTTCGGAGACGGTAAATAATACAATATGAAATGACTTGACTGCGTTCAACTAGTCACTCTAATATATCCTGTTTAGGGGCGGGCATGGAGGCATGAAAATATCACAAAAAACATTTGAAACAAATTGATTGCTTGAAAGGTAATTTATAATGTTTTTTCTGGGATTCGAACCAGCTAGCTAGCCTATGAATCTATGATCCATTGGACGAAATTGTATCAATGTTAATCACTCGGCTACTGAACTATGTGGAGTAAATTGAATAGAGAGAGCGATAAAAACATGCGTTGGTTCAATTGAGCTTTTTACCAGGGCTGTGGAGTCTCGTGAAAAAAGACGAATCCGACTCCGATTTAAAAATAATTAACAATACATAGATCATAATTTAAATGAAATTTAAAAAAAACCTATCCTAACCTAACCTACTAATCAAAAAATTTATTAAATATTCTGACCGTATAATATTTTTATTCTGACCAAAAATTGATTTAAATTCTGATCGTTTTATTTGTTTCCTTAATAAATATGCTAATAAGGTTTTTGCTAAAAATATTCTTAGTAAAATTAAAAAAAAAAACAAATATCATTATGTATTATGCTGTGGAATACATTACGTAAAAAATATCAGGGCTGTGGAGTCACGTGAAAAAAAGACGACTCCGACTGCAGCTTTAAAATAATTAACGACTCCCACTCCGACTCCGAGGAAATTTTTCAATAATTTTATTTTAACTTATATGTATACAATCAAATCATCTTTAGTCAGACAAGCATGAAATGTTAACACTTTTGACTATTTTGTTTAAATACAAATCATTAAATATATTTGTCAAAGAAAAATCGAGCCGCTCATTTGTCACAACTCCTACTCCGACCACGATTCCACAGCCATTCTTTTTACTATATGGTTTTTGTCGAAGTATCCAAAAGCTTAAATCTTTTTATTTATTTTTAAATGGACCGTGTTTTATAAAAATCGTGTTATAAAAAAAATATATTTGAATGTATGTATATTTAAAATCTCTTTAACCTTTACTTGTCGAAGAGGGGGTATTTTTTTTAATATATTGAAAATACTGTCGAAAACAATGCTTGCGCCTCAGAATTAATCTGATGATTTTTTTTGTTTGTTTTGTTGCGGTCACCTTTCGATATCTTCGGGTGTCGATGAATGAATTCACTTTTTGTGTCACTTTTTTCTGCTGTCAAATTTTGAAGAATCTTTTTCAGGCGCCATGACACTTGTGGCCCGTCCAATATCAAATAATTTCTCACGTTCCTGTGCCCACATATCTCTTGGCTTATGCTATGATTGACTCGATATCATATAGTTTCCCAAACTGTGCACCGAGCATCGATTCCCTTCTGTTCTGATGGGAGATGTCACGCTTATTCGATTTTGGGTCATAAGGTATAAACTTTTTCAAAACATCACTGCACTCACTCTGGTCTCACTGCAGATTGTTAACATACAGGAGTATCTTTATTTACATTTTTTCGAGATATTGATATATTATGAATATGGTTTTTTTTTAAATAGTTTATAAAATACGTGCAAAAGTTTAATTTTATTTTCAACAATCCTTATCACATAAGATGTAAATTTCAGTAAAACTGAGATATATCATAACTGCTTTAATCTAGTATAGATACGCCCGTAGTAAAAAAAAATGTTTTTTATTTCTGTACAGTTTCGAAATTGCACGGTCCAATGTAATGGGACGTTTCTTTAATTTATTTGTGTAATTTTTATATTTTTACAAAAAGAGAATTGATAGCTCTACTTCTATCGATGGCTGTTTTATCGTATTTGAATGTATGTAGTTCTTCCAAGAAAATTACTTTTTAAAAAAATAAATGATCAATAGCTTAAGCCAAGGGTGGGTAACCTTTTCTTCTCTACAGGCCGTATTCATTTTTCTGATTCGACATAAGGCCGCAGTAAACATTGACTGGGGAATCTTTGGCTGGAAAAAATTTCATGCCAATTTCTAAAGCCCAGAAATTTGCGAATTAACAAAATTATCAGCGTGGGGCATTTTTTTGTTAAGTCTTCCAGGAATTTTCAAATCAGAAATTTACAGAATTTCAGAATTGTCCATGAGGCCGCACCGGGGTAGCCAAAAGGCCGCAGGTTCTCCACGCCTGGCTTAAACCTTTTTCGGTCAAACGACGTTAATAGTATTACCACTTGGTTATGGCGATTGGCAAAATAAACTTTTGTTAGTTGAAAATGTTGAGAAACTTTGGTGGTCGATTGTCACTATCAGCCAAGTTACAAGCGTCAAACTAAACAGCACCGCATTCAGAAACCTAAAATAATTAATCATTTCAAATAACTTTATCATTTTTAAAGGGGGCGTTTTGATATTGAAACCTTAGAGAAACATTTTAAATAGCTATGTTATCAGATCAAGTTCACCTCTTTTCCTTTACCCATTGACTTCATAAATATTTTAAGCCACATATTTTCAATTAAAAAAAAAATGTTTTCTTACTGTGTGGAGCATGTGGGCTCATCATAGAGCATCTGGACAGAAGATAATATACGAGAACTGCTTGTTAATCAAATGCTCAACTTTAAAAACAATAAAATACTCTCCACGGGCAAATCCATCCAACTACAGGTTTTTAATAAATATTTGTACTCCGTGAGAGAGGTATAAAAAAGATACCACATTTTTGGCAATTCCGTGTTTTTTGAAATTGGAATTCCTGGAAGAGCTAAAAAAAATGTGTCGCGTCTATTCATTTACGGATTTCCGGTAAATTCCTGGGATTTTGAAATTGGCCAATGACAAAACATTTTGAAATTCCAGGAAAAGCTAAAAAAAAAAAAGGTCTTTTAATATTGCAAAATTCGTAAGTTCCTGGGTAAAGTTTTGAAATCTGCCACCGAGCAAAACTGTCAGAGGATTGATTTCTCAATTTTTTTTTTTCAGTCTTCAATACTGAAATAATTTTGTCCCCGAGTCTCTAAAACAAACATGCCTATATAAAAACGCATATGGGGCAACGGAAAAATATGTGACCCAAAATTATTGGGCACGGACCATATGCTCCACATTGGGAGCGGACATAGATAACAAATGATGTCGTGTATGACGAACTTCATTGTTTGACCAATTCTCACTGAACATGTTCATTCAATCGTCCCATCTGGCCTCCTGTCATTCATCTTAGATACTGTCTACCCGAGTCCGGTTCAACCAAAACTTGTAGTCAATAAGAAAGATATCGGAAGAAACATCAAAATATTCTTGTGCCGATGACATTTTTAGGTTGTCGCTTATCTTGGCTTGATATTTTTACACGGTGTCCTAAAACTAGCGGTGATTCAAAAAGAACGACAAAAAGTTAAGGAGTAGAATAACTTAATAATTTTTACACCACGTCGGAGCTTAAAATATTATTTATTTATGAGTGACTCTTCTTTATTACTGTTGTTCGTTTTTGTGAAGTGTTACGTCACTGCGATATTTATATAAATGAATGCTCAAGAAAGAAAGGTGGCAGTTTCCACAATACTAAAATGTTGGCAAATAATTTTTTATAGATAAAACAAAATGGCAGTTTTTTATAGATAAAACGTATTAAAAAATAATATTTAACACGTTGGATCCCGCAGCCGTGTTTTCACGTGATAAGCTAGCCGAGCGTTGAGTCCCGGAACCGTGTTTTCACGTGAAAGTAGAGCCAACATTTTGTATAGAAGACTCAGTATAATCATTATAACAGATACTTAAATTATTCTAAATCAGTCTTTTAATTATTACGTTTATTAAAAATAGTAACTGATTTTACCAACTAAAATTTAAGGATATCATTGTCTTTCTTTCCATCCATTTGCCCTTCTGAAGATTACATGATGGTGCAGTCACTGAGTTCATTTTCAATTTTAGCTTTAAATATTTTATAAAAATAATGCTAAAAAGCATTTATAAAAATATTTTGTTATTGAAAGCAGCAAGAAAAAATAAATAAGCCCAATTGAACTTGCAAGGTGGGCGCCAAGCAAAAATTGGAGTAAGACTCGGTACATGTGCAAAAATTGTAATATGGCTTTCCATAGCAGAAAATTCTAGCAACAATACCATACATAATTGAATAGTAATAGTCTTTCAAACAACCACATAAGGTTTTATTTGATTTGATCTTGTGATTTCATAGTAAAAGTTATAGCCTTTTTAGTAAGTCATTAAGAAAAAAATGCAATTCTTCAAAAATAAGTCGGGTACACAAGACAGTTTTACTTGATTTGGGCCAGGCCGAAAGTGTTGATATAAGCCCACTAGGGGTTAAGTGAGGCAAGTGGTATTATAGAAAAAAAATAGATATGTTATAATATTGTACACCTCGTAGTATCGTAAAAGTGAAATAAGCTCAGTTAATACACGTTACAATAATGTTTTCTCCCTAAAATAAAAATATGCAATCCACCAAAACACAAAGTAACGCGGTGCTACTTAGAAGTTCAATGGAAAAGTTTTACCATTCAACTACTTGGCTTACTTTCACGGAGGCTCATATATCTTAATTATAAATAGGTAAATGGCATACGGTTTATTAAAATAATAATTTATGATTGTTTATCAATTCTGAGACCTGTCAACATATCGACTGTGGAAAGGGAAAAGGACGTAACCCACACATATCAAATTTTACAGGAGGCGCTAAAAACGTATGTTGATGATTTTGTGACATATGCAAATTATTAATTATAAAAACCTTGAAGTGCACGGATACTTCTAAACTGGTGTTTAATTGACATAAACTAATATTTATTAATGAAATTGTCTCGGAAAAACTTTTATTTCAGTTTTTTTTCTTGGTTTTAATTTTTTACAAGGTCATATTTTTCAAACTTAAAAGCTAAATTAAGATACTTATTCGGTATTTTCAGCTGCCATCCTTTTGATAGAATGTGTGTCAAGTTATATACATCGTGATTATCGAAATAAGCTGTTTTGATAAATTGAGGGTTACGTCCTTTTTCCTTTCCACAGTCGATATGTATATAGATACAATTTTTAGCAGATTGCTGGACGATTTTTTGCGATTATTAAATAAATGAATGGAAAGCTTTCTTCAACAAATAAACAATTCATGACTTTTATAAAATGTTACTTACATACTGTAGTAAATAAAGAAACTTATTTTTGGCTATTGTATAGGCTGGTAAAGAATATTATGTGATTTTTGGCACGCACACGTAAAAAAGTTATCAACCAATGATCACCTTATAATCGCTGTGTATTTTTGTTTTAAATTTTGAAAAATTTAAATTTGTCCATAATTGTGTATCAAAATACTTATGAGTAACTAAAGTTTTTTTAACTATATAAAAAGTTACTGATTAATCTCATAACAGAAAACTGTTTCTTATGAAAATTTTGTTTGTGGTTGAGTGGTCAACATTGGTTGTGGATATCATGGGCTCGAATACCAGTAGAACAGATTTTTCAATCGGTTTATGAATTTCTGTTCTAAGGCATAAATAAGGAACTCAATATTTTATTGACGGTATTTTATATGAAATATCAAAAACCGCGTTTGATCTCCTCGCATATTATTACGTTTCCAATTGGCCGCATTTGTCACTTCGTTATTGAAACATTTTAATACCGATATAAATATGTGTATAATTGGAATGCTGGTATTTATATATTCGTCCGGTATTAAAATTGAAATTCATATCTACACCCGTAGAAAACGAAACTGGGCAGTAGTAGTAAAAAATATACACAGGCAAAAACGGCAATGTCAATCGGTACTTTCAGATGGCGACAAATACCCTAAGCCAATCACGTTGCTTTATTCGGATAGGTCGTTTTAATCGGCCGATGAAATTGATTGAAATGGCTGCAGGTGCACGAATGTGCCTGCGCGTCTCCAAATCAAAAAACGCACCAAACCTGTTCCACTCACGTCGTTGCATTTCTTTTGGATTAAATAACCATTTACCTTATAGAGACACATTTCTTTTCGCGGCGCAATATGTTGGATGACATTAGATTTGCGTGTAAATCGTCGTCGTTATGTCAAATTACGTCAAGTCGTAAATACTTGTTTAGATTAAATATTTTTTTCATTATAGTTCGCTCAAACACGTAAACATAAAATATCATTTTCGTAAATACTTACTTCAAATACTAATTTGGTAACTATATTTTTTATAATATACACTTTCGTTTTTTAGTTGTTTAAAGCTTAGAATTAAAAGATTATAAAACAATATTTTATTTTTGAATTAAAATAAAATATTATATGGACGAATGGTTGTGATAACAAATTTAAAATATAAAAAAATATACATTAAATATGTATATTGTTATATTTTCAACAAAATCAAATATCAAGTTCACTTGTACCAGTGAAAACCATCCAATCCACAAGTGCAATTATTTTTAACCTGTTGTTTAATTTTGAATAGATGACCTTCGTGACTTTGGTCATTTGTGTATGATTGACAAGCTTGACAGATCACTCATAAGGTTTTAATTTTAAAGAGTGAAAACTAAAATTTTCGATCCTTATGCATGTACAGAAACTATTTTGTTTAATTGGAGATAGTAAAACATGCCTAATTAAAATTGAATTTACTTAAACTCTGTTTTTGGGTTTGGTCTGTTTGTATTTTAAGTTTGAATAATATTTGTAGAACAAATAGTTTGATTATAAATCGATTTTTGATTAAGCATATATTCGCATAGTTTATGATTATAGCAAAACATAGTAAATATTGTGAATTTTAGCATAATGTTAAGCATCTATCACACAATGCTTAAAATACGGGCTTCTAATTATGGGCGAAATATTTTTATTAATTAAGGAAAGCACGTGTCACAATTCTATGTATATGTAAATTATATTATTTGATTGCAGTTAGTAAAATTTTCATACGTAAAATTGAATTTACTAAAAACTCTGGTTTTAAGCTAGAGCCATTTGTCATTATTTGAGCTCGTTAATTAAATGTGAAATTAGTAAAAAATAGTGTTATATTTTGTATTGATATATGATGCCTTTCCATTGAAAATGAACACATTAAAAGTAATTAATGATTTGGGCTCATTAGATTTGAAGTGAGTCAAGTGGTATTTTAGAAAAAATAGGGTTAGATGCGTTGCAATATTCTACACGTCGTAAAGTATCGTCACCTCAGTTAACACGCAATAATATCTCCGTAAAATAAAAATATTTAATCCACCAAAACACCAAGTAAAGACGTGACTGCACTTAAAAAAAATTCCAAGAAAACACTTTAACCGTTTTACTAGTTGGCTCACTTAACATCTCGAGTGTTCATAATAATTTTAATTATTTAAACAAAAAGGCTTATAATTTTAACCCTTGTCTGATTTATAGTTTAAAATGTTGGATGGTAGGAACAAGGAAGATGTTCACAATTGTTTTTTGAATTTGTTTCGCAATAATTTTATGAAGCAAAGAAATGACGGGAAGATTCGTCACACCTCACATAAAAAATGATTTGAAAAAACTAAGCACGTTATTGTATTACTCTGCGTGAAATCCTATGAGAATTATTTAATTTTTAATAATCAAAGGGGGAATGCAATATTTTACAGTGCCGTAGAAAACGTCAGCATATAAAATGAAATTATAGAATTTCAAAACGATTCTGTATAATTTTAATTGTTGATAGTGAAAGTATTTGATATCACACACCTCAATTGATCGATTCATAATCGGTAAAACAACTTAAGCAACACAATTACGTTTTAAGACAAATAATTTGTCAAAAATTTTAGAGCGTTATCTCATTCGCCTGATCCTTTTTAGGGTTTATGGATTTTAGTGTTTTGACTTGTTGTCGTTTGCTCTACGTGGACCCCGGTTGAGTAACGCTGATCTAGAGAACTGAAAGTAGTCTGACAACGATATTATAATATCAGGATAGGCTTTGACCATATATTACTATTTTTTAACCGCATCCTTTTTCTGTTAAATTTATGAATTGTCGGTTACGATTTTCTGCCTATTTAACAAGTCGATATGGCGTCTTAAATTTCAACAGAAATTTTTACTGCAACGGTGGTTTGTGACTCAGTTGCTCAATCTCACTTTTTCAAAGAGTGTAGTAGGGAAAGTAGAGTAGGGCTAGGACAGGAATAGTGATTTACTAATCGCACTAGCTATGCCTGGTTATTTAATGATTGGAAGAGTGGGAGAAAATATTTTAGACATCACAAGCACAAGGTGTTTGACGAAAAAAATAAATAATGAAAGAGTCCATTTGGGGATTCAATCCCGTAGCCACCAACAGCCGAAAAGAAATAGCTCCCAATATAGTCACGTGAACAAATTTCAATACCGGTAGTCATTATTTCCTTCCCATGTGTTCCTCAAAATGTATCTGACATTGTAACAATGGTTTGTTGGTCCTATTGTCACGAAAACCCCCTACGACTTTGCCCTCGTGGAAAATGTTTTGATGGTTCAATCATGATAGTTAGCTGGTGTCAATTACCATCGAAAAATCTGAGCATATGTGTGGCGTTTTCATGACATATCAAAACTGTTTTGTTGTTGTTATTCTCTCCAACAAGTAGATGTAATCTACCAATCAAGATTGTGTACAGGTATCAGTGAGTAGTGCTGCATTTTGTTTCATGTTTTTTTACATGGTGTTTATAACTATCAATTTTTTGACATTATTGACATAACTCACGGGTAAATTGATTACAGTAATTGTGGCAGCGCTGCAGGCAAAAATTTATGCGCTTATATGTTTTTATTCGAAATACTACAATATTTATAAGGGTTACTTGAGTTACGTTATTTTAAAAATGCAACTATCCAATATCTCTCCGCGTAGAAAACTATTTTTGAAAAGTTAAATATAATTAAAATATAAAAATAGTGTTCAGCCGTTTCGACGGATTATAAATTACTACTTAATTTAAAAAAATATATATATCTTCGTCCAATGACAATATTTTTGCGCCAAATATTTAAAATTTGAAAGATCATACAAAAAAAGAGAATTTATCGTAAGTCACTCGAGATCAACTTGAAGTAAATTGACATCACAAACACCCTTGTCTTAATTCTCAATTTTAAATTGAAAATTCTAAATTTGACATTGACTTTCCTCGGAATCAAACTCAGACCCGCCCGGTCGGTAGAGCAAGCCCTAACCAACTATACTAAGTGATTATAGTAATAATGATAACAATTTATTAATTTAAATTCAAACTTTATTCGATTAACATACGTTTAAGACTTTAAGCTATAACATTTGCCTAAAATAAAAATTGTTATTTTTATAATTAAGAAAAATTAAAAAAACGTTAAATTGTTTTTTTTTTTAAATAAATGTGAGATCATTTTTAATAGCTATCTCAATAACATTGAAAATCCTGTTACCTATTTTTAATGATTTTATGAGTCAAAAAAAGATCTTTTTTTCTAAACGAATTATGTTGTATCATTAGATAAGGCGTAAATATTATATATTCCCAAGACACTACTAAATAGTTGCTCTTGAATAATTTCAAAACATATATTCAAGCGAGAACTTGAGTTGTCTACTTTTGTTTTTTAACACCAACGTAATAAGTCTTTTATGCCACCCTACAGTTTCGTATAGTATCCGTTGACAGCTAAGGCACCTTGTTGAGAAAACTAAATAGCACCGGGACTCGATCCGGGTATCAAAACAATCAATAAATAATATCACTTGGAAGTAAGTATATTATTTCACTTTTGTCATAGATTTATGTGTTTGTACATATAGTATTTTTCGTGAAAATCATATGAGAAGACTTTTAACAGTTGATGAAGTTGATATTTTTTGCTAAAATTGTAAAATATGCGAATACAGTCAATCCTCTTTTTATGCGGTAGATGCGTCCCACGAAATATCGCATTAAAAAAATCGCACAAAAAAAAACTTGAATTTAAAAATCCGCATAACTTTGAAATAGCGAGTTAAAATATAACCAAAATCACATAAAAAAAAACTTGACTTCCATAGAAAAGGTAAGGATACGTTGTATAATTTTTAAAATCCGCATAGTATAAATACGCATACGCTAAATCGTATAAAAAAAGTATAGGAAAGTTAGCGGAAAAATAGGGCGTAAAAAATTTTTGTAATAAAAAATAAAAATTGTTGGTTATTTATTGCTTTACTTTAGAAACATTTTAAGTAAAATTATCGTCTCTGTATGACAGTGCTAAGTGCGTTTTGCATGTGGTTCGAAATCAATCTTTTTCAGAAAAAATAGTATACAATGAAATTAGTGATCAAAGTTTGTTCAGATGTCCTTTTTATGATAATTAATTGGTTAATGGCAGATGCAACATGATTTAAACAGTCCAAAATCTTATTTTTTTCCAAATGTCGGTTGTGTTTATAACTCATTCCTTATTATAAACAAAATAAAACGATACATGCTCTCGATGTCATATTTAACATTTTTATTAATAGTAAAATATAATACATTAAAAAAATGCATTTCTAAAAAACCGCATAACTTCGAAATCGCATTAAAAAAACCGCATAAAAAGAGGATTGACTGTATGTGTTAAAATTATAATGGTGTAAAATTATTGTATGTATTTTTAAAAAAGTTTACTATAATATAAATATGATGTCACCAAAGATTTTTTCTTTGGTTATTTTCTGAAGCGCTATCTATGAACACATAATTATAATATCAACAACTTGTCGCCTGATTCGATTTGTTTTTAAGGCAGTTATAAATTATTTTTTAAGTGCTTAAAGAGCTCACTTAGGAATACTTAAATCAATTTTTGTAGGGATAGATCAGTATCAGTTTCACTCATCACGAGTGTTAGGATTATCCTGATATGTTAAAAAAATATTGCTTCAATAAATTGTTAGATAATATTGTATTAATGTTAAAATGTATTGAAGTTGATATTTTTTTAGATTAGTATCTTGTGAAAATATATTCTAAAAATTAATAATTTAAATCTCTAAACTTGAAACGCTAAAATTAAAAATAATTTATGCGGATTATTTTACACCATATCCAACGAATAAATCGGGTGTAATTTAATTTTTCGTAATTGCACCTACTTAAATAATGATTAAAAATCTTTATTTGCTACCAATTAATGACTTTAATTGATTAAAAAAATTTAACGATGCATATCCGAAAGATCGGCCCGTCACTTTAATAAAATCAAATTATTCGATAGTTTTGTTTCATTTTGATTTGTGGATTATCACATTTTGTTATTTTACACATCATTCAGAACGCCCGGGAAAAGTTTAAAAACAAATTTTAAGAAAAATGTTAAGAATACATGCTTGGTAGTTTTCGGACATTATAAGGAAAAAATAATCTGGAATTAAAAGAGATACATGAAACAGCAGAAAATTCTTATTATCTATTTTTTTTAATTAAGCATCAACGTTCCTTTTATAAGACTAAGATTTGAAATTTTCGACCAACCGTTCAGAAAGTGACGGTCTGGAGAAATCAAAGCACATATTTACTTAAAAATCCTACTTTATATGGAAATATGCTCCAAAGGGATACGTTATATTATGCACCAGCATACCAACATTGATACTGTGTACCTACAAACAATTACCGCGGTAGTTATAAAGCCCCTCTAGATCGGCCCATTGAGATATCATAAACTGTCAAATGTATCCGCCAAGGGTGAATCCCCTAACATTAGGTTCATGTGTGAAACCTGTAACGTATGGGCTGCATACTCTTTTCGATAGGTGTGAACAAAACAACAACAATTTACCAAGTATATAATAAAGTCATCTGAAATATGTCAAACTAAAACTAAGATATCAATTAATAATTATAATTAACAGATACGTATTTCCTCGATTATATGACGCATTTTTATTTTTATATACCAATAATGTCGAATGATGTGGCCCAGTTGGTTAGAGCTTGCTCTACCGATCACGCATGTCTGGGTTCGATTACCGGTCAGATCACAGTGAATTTGAGAATTATTCAATTCAAAGTTATGTTCGAAGACTGGGTGATTGTGATGTCAATTTATATCATTTCCTCTTCTCCCATCCTTCTGATCCTTTAATAACTGGGTGTAGTAGCAATAGCGATTAGTCAACCACTTGTCCTGTTCTAGCCTTATCCTTCTTTCCCTACTAGCTACTACTCACTTTGAAAAAAGTGAGGTTGAGCGACTGAGTAACATACAGTTCTCGTAGAAAAAACTTCTGTTGAGATACCTCTATTAGGAGGCTATATGATTCACATTGGGAGTGGACATGGATTTAAAATTAAAAATTAAAAAGCGTTCATTAATACGCCATCGATTAAAAGACGCTCCAAAAATTCAGAGACGGCAAAATAAGACTAAAAAACCAAATCAAAGTGTTCCAACAAAAGAGTTAAAAGATAGAATGGCAGACTAAGGACTGCACTATTTTATGTCTCTAGGAATTTGATAGATGGGAGGGAATATAAAATTCAATATGCATCTATGCCTTCAAAAATAAGTCTATATGTAATTTTGTTTTAAAAAATATGGAAGCGTTCGTAAAGCGGTTCGAACGCGTAGACAACGCAATCGAAGAGCTGACTGACCAGTGACCATTGAACAACAGGGTCGGTATTTACTTGGTTATTATTATGTATTACCAGGAAGTAAGATTTGAAGATGATATTCTTTTTCTCACCTTTGGTAAAATATACAATCTGCGAAGAAAAACATTATTTTTATCCAAGTATTCAACTTCAATGTAGACTTGCTTTTCCTGATGTCTCTACTACTTACTCTCTTGAAAAAGAGAGGTTGAGCGACTGAATATCAAACAGCTCTCGTAGATATTTTTTTGTTGATATACCTCAAAACAACAGTTCTTGTAGAACAAACTTTTGATGAGAACCCTCCATTAGGATGCAACATACTCCACATTAGGAACGGGCATTGATAAAAAAGATAGTCCTTTGATTATTTTTCAAAATCGTATCTAGATTTTCGTAACTATAAGATATTACAGTTTTACTACAATTTACATTTTAGAAAACAAGGATTGTTAAAAATAAGTTATAATAATATTTTTGCACATTTTTATGTTATTTCAAAAATCTTTGCCTACAATGATGTAAATTCCAGTAAAGGCAATATCTTTCTCTCAAATGAGGAAATCTAAATTAAACATGCGAAATGTAAAATGGCATTTTTCACAGTAGACCTAAATACATTTAAAAAATGGTATTTTAACTGAGTAAATAACATTGCATAAACCAACTTAGTGTATTATATTACTTGATTGCTTTGTACTTTTCGTACGTCCATTGAATTGGAACGGAGTATATTTTGGCCTCTCCGACATGAACAAAACAAGCACATTGTGCTGATCGTTTTGATACGGCAATTTCATAAACCCACGAGACCGAGTGATATTGCTAAAAAACATTGCCAAAAAATTATACGAATATAATAATAAATAATTGACCCAACAACGTGACAACATCGAGTAGCGAATTAAGTGTCTTTGTTAGATATGACAAAAGAGGAGTAATTTTTTTTACCCCGCGGTTGACTGGAATAATTGTCATTGCCCTTCAATATGTTTAATGTAATTCACGCCACTTTTATTATCGAATGAAAAAAACCATGTCGACATGTAAAAGCATGATCTATGGTAGTTCGCTATTACTGCCTTTTGTATATTTTTTATATTTTACTAATTAAATACAACATAACATGGTCGTTATTGTTAGTACAACCTAAAGTTTATAAAACAGTTCGGGGGCACAAATGTACTTTATTCTACCGCCATCTATATCGCTTTATTTCTATCGCTATAAAACACCACTGGAATGGTTTTTTCCTCAATATCTTTGATGAAGTTAATAAGGAAGGAAGCAGAGATTACTTCCATACCATATTCTCCTTCGTGCTAAACATATAACATAAACATATAATTTGCCAATATTATTTATATTATGCTTAAAAAGATATATATTAAGTATGAAATATATATTTGCTTGGAATAGGATTAAAAGTAGTAGGTGTGTATTGAAATTATAAATTCATTACATCGAAAAACTCAAAAATTACAAAATTTGAGATACGAGTTTGCAGAAAATTAGCGACGATATTATATTTAACGGAAAAAAATGCTGTTAAGAGATCAAAGGTTTGCCTTTATAAAAATATTGTTCTAAAAAATATAGAAGCTATGTAAAAAAAATAATAGTATAGATGATAAATAAGAGTAGAAATAAGTCTATTGGAAAAATGTTTTTCGCACTTGGATTTTAGCACGTGAGATCCGTCACGGAAGCACAGCGTACTAGACCAGGCGTGGGAACCTGCGGCCTTTGTGTGCGGCCTTCTGACCAATTCTTTAATTCTGTATTTTTTTTTAAATTCGTAAATTCCTGAGAATCTAAGAAGTAAATTCGTAAATTCCGGCCAAAGATTCCCTAGTCAATGTTTACTGCGGCCTTATGTCGAAACAGAAAAATGAATGCGGCCTTTAGGGAAGAAAAGGTTCCCTAGCCCTGTACTAAACGAATACTGATAGATTTTTATAAAATCATTTATTACCTTTTTTGAGTCGTGTATGCTAATCTTTTTGGTCGTCACTTACTGCTCGTGTATTGCTAAAAATGTATTATTGAAATAAGTTTCATATAAGTTTTCAATTTGTTTAATTATATTTATGCATATGTGATCAAACTGGTTTTTTTTAAAGGAAGCTATTACCGGGACAAAAAACTGATAAATATTTTTAAAAAAAATAAAAAAAAACGGGCAAGGGTCTTTATTGAAACAAAATGTTTCCCTCGTACCTTTTGTCGCCTCGCAATAAAGTCGTTACCCAAATTGATTTGTCGAATCTCACAAATATTCCAGCGACGAACGGAAAAAAAAAAATTATTAACTAAGCGCTTGTGTACTAGGATTTTATGAATGAAACAGTTTTCGACAAAGGATAAAAGTCATACCAACACAGCGATGAGTGCCCATAAATTACCTGAGATGGGTCACAGATAAAGAAACGACTGAAAAAAAATATTTCTAAACGGGGAATTTAACTCCACAGTCCCTGATACTGGCCAAATGAATGGGCCGCGCTCAGTATTATATATATATAAAAAAATACTATTTTATCATGTCCACTTCCAATGTGAAGCATATCGTTACCTTACTATTAAGACCTCTTAATTACAGTGCCGTAGCAGGAGGTTTTGACCCAATATTTTGTCCAAAAATAATTTTAATTTTACATCAGCGGTGGTTTTTCAGTTAAGGGTGGTTTTTCTACTAAAATTAACTACATATTATGAACTAATAAATTGAGGTACGGGTGATGTTTTTTTTATTATTTTTAATATGGGTACTCAAATATAATTTCTTGAAAAACACTATTTGTACTTTTACTACAAAAAAGCATATTTGTCAACGAGTCACAAAGCACAAAAAAGAAAGAAGAATCCATGGTCGAGCTGGTAAAGCTTGCATTCATTTGGTAAAAAAAAATACATACGGATATACTTGCTTAATGGCGGAGCAATGCACTTTTTAATTTTCTATCATTATCTTTTTTATGCAGAATAGTGCATGGGTAAAAGATAAGTCCCGTGCAGCTCTGTATCGAGCCAATAACATGAAGAGTAAATTCAATTATTTTCTTAACCGTTTTTGCGTTACGAAATGTGACTGTGAAACATAATCTTGAATACATAATTCTGAATTAGTACGGTGTTTCTTTTGATATACCCAATCCTCATTTTTTCTACTCTCTTTGGAAAAAGAGAGGTTGAGCAACTGAGTAACAAGCAGTTCTCGTAGAAACACTTCTGTTGAGATAAACTCCATTAGGAGTTCATATGCTCTACATTGGGAGCGGACATGATAAAAAAATCCTCATTTTACCTTTTTTATAAGGTTTCAAAATTGCACAGTTCTGTTCAGTTAACTTTTTTCTGCGCGACTCTTTTTCTCCACGATGGTATCGTGTCTTCCAATGTAAAATGATAATTACGTGTATAATAAATACTCTTCAACCGGGAATTGACAAGGAGCACAATAAGATTGATAAACTAATCCTAGATTTAAAAATCTGTCGAAATTCTTATTAAAAGTATAATATTTTGACTAATTCCTTAGTTCGGTTCTTTTAGGGTCCCCCAACGCTACTTCTCTTCTTTATTTCTTTATCGTTTAATTTGGGGTCCCACCGCAAGTCACATAAGTGACTCCGCTACACTGACTCTGTATCTTTCCCTCCATCTCCTACTAAATTTTGATATTTCTATCTTTATCTGGGTTTCACTTAAAAAAATAACATTAAAAGGTTGTTTTTATGGACTCAGGCCAAGGCCCCTTACCGCATGCCTCGTAAGTGCACAATCAAAACCGGTCGTAATTAAAAAATAGAATCGAAAGATGAGTTATTTTATCAAACTGACAAAATCAAGTCGAGACAATTAAGAGACAAGGGCCAGTTTCGCATATTTTTGTTGTGCGACGCAAAAGCGGCAATGTTAGATAACGTCCAATTAACAGAAGTATTTGGACGAGAATTTGCATTGTATATTTGACGGTCGCATTTTTAAATTCTAGTATAAAAAAAAATCTGCATTTCGAATAGTTCAGATGAATAAATTAATTGTCTGCAAAGTTAAAAAAAAAAACTAAGATTAATTGTCATTCATCTTGAAAAAATATGTTTTATTTTTATTTGAAACATAAAAACACTTTTTTTACACGTTAGATACGTTACACAAAACTACTGAAATATGTGATGGAATTCATAAAAAAATGAGTATTCCTTCTCTGATTTCAAAAAAAACACCGGCTTAGAAAATTGTATAAAAAAGGTAATGAGTAATGAAGAACAAATAAGTATTTGGCAACAACAAAATTTTTGTAACATGTATTTTAATTAAGAAAAAATAATAGTTTTCACCGCTAATTCATTATGCACGGGGACTTTTGTGTGGGACTGGACACAACCTCTGTCATCGCTTTTGTGAGGGATTGGCACATCGGTCACTGATTCGTAATATGAATTTCAATAATTAAAAATACTTTTTAAGAATTTATCGAAATTATATGCAAAAATATGTAAGCTTAAATAGATATGTAAATTGCGAAAAAAACACTGTTAAGCGCTTTACAATTTTCACTTAACGGAAAAGCCGAGAAGACTATTTCCACGCACTGATTCTAAAACATGCAGTCGAGTGAAGCAAACCCTCCCGCAGGTAGACCCTAAATTGCAGGGGTGGAGATATACAAAACCCCTAAGCCGGTTCATATCATAGAACATATGTCAGCACAGAATGTACATTTGGTGCACACAATGGTGTTGTATTTGTCTCGCGAGGGTCGACTCCTTTTTGGGGTTCAAATATCACGAGGGTGCGCGATGTCAAAGGGTGCGAGAAGGGTACTGCTTTGGCTTTTGCTACTGCCTCTCGACTTCTCCGAGAGGATTCTTCCAATTAGTGGAGCTACGTGGAAAATCAACTCTGTCAATAGACACTCATGATATGTCGCTGATACATAAATAATTTGTCACTAATTGAGGTATGGCACAGCAATTAAGATCATTATTGATGAAATAAGCGAATCGTTAGGATAAGTAGTACACATACAATGATACATATTCATCCAACCTTTTGAACACTTCTTAATTCAGACAGTGTGAAAATACTATCGCTATGTTAGCAAAATAATATCTCATACATCGTCTTCAACCTTTTGGCTGCCGTAGAAAAAAGTACTTTTGAACCTAGCACGCCGGCTATAGCTTGCAATTATTAATTTAATTAATTATTGACGAAGTAACTCGTCTCTGTCGTGTTGAGCACGAAAAAATTGACGAGATACGTCTGTGGCAGCCATCCAGTTTTTCCAAATTTTATCATTGTTTCAATAAAAAAAATGGATTTTTTTTAATGTCTAAAATATTCCATTCTACCGGTCCAATTTTTAAATAACGGGCGTAGTGAGAGTGATAAGTCCTACCCTTGCCTTATCCTTCTCTTCGAAAATAAAAGAAAATGACCAACTGAGTAACGATAAGTTCTAGTAGAAAAAAACTCTGTGAAGATACTTTTTATTAGTCTACCGTATGCTAACCATAACCATATTGACGTATTTTTATATTTGTTAATTTTTAGTTAAATCTGTTACCCCTTAATAGTTGTATCCACTGATTTACCTGTGCAGAATCCTAAACGCAAATCAAAAAAATTAGCGCATCTGTGGACATGTATGCACATGGACAGACACCCTCGTGCATAAAACACAATAGCAGAAAGCAGTGATGAGTATTATGAAAGGGAGGGTCGCAACAAATTCGCCACTTAATTTTTGGGCCATGGTATAATTAAGTGCGCGCATCACTGCACTGCTGGTGCGACTGTGCGCCACTCATTCAATAATACACAGGTAGATGGCAATGGTCACACTGTAAGATTAATATGCTATACATATTTTCAAAATCGCGTTGAAATGATAGCGTTTTATAAAAAAATATCAAATTAACTATTTTTTCTTTGGATATTTGCAATTGTCGCCTGCTGTGGCCCAGTTGGTTAGAGCTTGCTCTACCGATCACGCAGGTCTGGGTTCGATTCCCGGTAAGATCACAGTGAATTTGAGAATTATTCAATTCAAAGTTGTGATCGAAGACTGGGTGTTTGTGATGTCAATTCACATCATTTCCTCTCCTCCCATTCTTCTGATCCGTTAATAACGGGGGGGGTAGCGATAGCGATTAGTCAACCACTAGTCCTGTTCTAGCCTTATCCTTCTTCCCCTACTACTCACTTTGAAAAAAAGTGAGGTTGAGCGACCGAGTAACAAACAGTTCTTGTAGAAATAACTTCTGTTGAGACACCTCCATTAGGAAGCCATATGTTCCACATTGGGAGCGGACATGGATAAAAAAAATTGCAATTGGGGCTGTGGAGTCGGGAATCGGATTTGGAATCGAAGTCGTCGAGTCAAACTGTTAAATACTTCGAGCCTTTTTATAAGTAAATTTATATATTATACTTATATTACTACGATAGCAATAAATACTACCGTTGTGACTAGGGCATCCAATCCCGGGATCCCGAAATTCTGGGATTGAGATGGCCGCGATCCCGGGATTTCGGGATTGAGAAATTTTGAGCAAATTCTCGAAATTTACACGAAATTGGCAAATTGAAGATTTCAAATTCCTCGGTGAGCTAAAAAAAAAAAAACGAGTTTCTGTGAGATTCTGGGAAAAAGTATACCAAATCGGAGATTTCAAATTCCTCGGTGAGAAAATCTCAATCCCGGGATTCAAAATAAATCAATCCCGATATCCCGGGATTGGAAAAAGGCTTCGGGATTGGATACCCTAGTTGTGACGATGTATTAGTTATGCGTGTTTAAAAGTAAGGCTTAACTTAAAAATCGATGACATCTTAAAGTCGAGTTAATACGGTATTTATTGCAGACATATCGCAGGTGCATGCTGATTCTCGTGCAGTATAAAAATCTGCAGAGGGATTTAAAACGGTTTGGTAGCAGTAACTAATTTATTACAGATTTCCCCCACGTTTTCCACCCCATGTGTGCATAGGATTTATTTTTCACGGGTAGTTTTCTGTCAGTACAACAAGTACTTAACGCATTTTGATCTCTAATACGATTTTGACAACATTTTTTTACATTATCAGCTGCATTGCTGTTTCATTATATAATATTCAATTAGGATCTGCTATTATTCTGCTGAATTCATCTATACAACTCTACAGGAAGATTTGATTTGGAGTAATGCGGTGAGATTAGTTATTGCCATTTTGTATCCATGTCCGCTCACAATATGACTTCCTAATGGAGGTATCTCAACATAAGTTTTTCTATGAGAACTGTTTGTTACTCAGTCTCTCAACCTCACTTTTTTTCAAAGTGAGTAGTAGGGAAATAAGGATAAGGCAAGAACAGGACTAGTTGTTGACTAATCGCTATTGCTACACCCAGTTATTAAAGGTTCAGAAGGATGGAAGGAGAGGAAATGATGTGAATTGACATCGCAAACACCCAGTCTTCGATCACAACTTCGAATTGAATAGATCTCAAATTCAATGTGATCTTACCGGGAATCGAAACCAGACCTGCGTGACCGGTAGAGCATTCTCTAACCAACTGGGCCACAGCAGGCGACAATTAACAATTATTAAAAGAAATATAAAATTAAACTTGATAACTTTGTTATTTAATTTGTGTGCTACGCCTCTGAATCAAAGTTTTTCTGGTTCAAAACCTGAAATTCAAATTTTGAATCGTAGTGTAGCGGTGTTTTGGCTGGTGTAGGATTCAGAGTCGGAGTCGTAAGAAATGAGCAGCTCGAAAAATATTAATAAATATATTAAATGATGTGTATTCAAACCACAATAGTTCATAGTGTTGACATTGCATACTTGGCTGACTAAAGATGATCTGATGAAATACATATATATATAAGCTGAAATTAAATTATTGAAAAATTTCTTTCGAGTCAGAGTCTTATATTTTTTACACGATTGCACAGCCCTGGTTTATTCGTAAACCTTGTACAGTCAAAATTAACTCACTCCTCAAACGGTTGAGAGCAAAATTTCATTCAGAAGATATGCAATTTGGGACGTTGGGTAATATTCACAATAAATACAACACAACACTTTTCATTACTTTTTTATGAACGGTAAATTATAGTTAAACGTGACTGATAGAATTTGTAAGATTTTTTTTCAATAAAGTAATGCAAAAAATTTGCAGTTTGTTCAACCGCAAAAACAGTATGTACAAAACTATGCACTGGCTTTATTATAGAAAATGCATTACAATAAAATCGGGCAATAAACGGGCAAACATTGGCCGGAATAATAAATCATAAAAAGATTTCGTGCGGCCGTGAATAAGCGGAGGAAGGAAAAAATTGCATAATCGTATTTTTTAGGTTTATTATTTGGCCAACGACCGGAACTTAATTAATTCATTTTGACGTCATTGCATTTCACTTATATGTAACACACTAAAACCTCAACGCAAAGTTTAACACACTAAACTTGTGTTTAGAAAACACGTTTAGTATTCGGCAATAATGACAATCAATACGTAACGAACGATTTCGTTCATTCAGCTATGAATGAAATGAAAAAAAAAACAACAACCATATCGACTGTGGAAGGGAAAAAGGACGTAACCCACACATATCAAATTTTACAGGAGGCGCTAAAAACGTGTTTTGATGATTTTGTGACATATGCAAATTATGAATTATACACAGCCTTGAAGTGCACGGATACTTCTAAACTGGTGTTTAATTGACATAACCTAATATTAATTAAATAAAAAAAACCTTTATTTCAGTATTTTTTCTTGGTTTTAATTTTTTACAAGGTCATCTTTTTCAAACTTAAAAGCAAAATTTAGATACTTATTCGGCATTTTCAGCTTCCATCTTTTTGACAGAATGTGTGTCGAGTTGTATACATTTTGATTATCGAAAAAAAGCTGTTTTGGAAATTTGAAGGTTACTTCATTTTTCCTTTGCACAGTCGATATAAAATACTCATTTATTATAGTGTTGACTGACTAAAGCTTTATAAAACAATACTCTTTAGTAAATTTTGTTGAGGTTGAAAGAAACAGTCAACCGTTAGTAAAAATATATATTTTACGGAATTTCTTTCAGAAAAAATACATTCTCACCTAATAAGTAGAGATTCATAAGGATTTAATGCTACTAAATTAGAGAAACTAGCAATTTTGTAAATGGGTAAATAAATATAACAAATATTTTTTGGTTATATAAAATTAATTTCATTATCTTTATCAAAGTTCATGTATTATATTAATTAATTTAGGGTTTTATATAAATTGTGGGGTTATAATGCAAAACGTACTATTTCCAAAACTCAAACTTTTCAGTAGAGCAAATACTATAACGAATAACACAAACAAAATAACATTTGCATAAAAATATGATTTTCAATTTCAATCAGTCTTGTAGACATTTTATATTAAAACTAATAGGATCAGTTGATTCCTTAGGCTTGAATTACCCTATCTGCATACCTTACTCAATATCGCTCATTTTAGAAATAGTACGTTTTGCATTATAACCCCACAGTTATTTATTTTCTCTACATTTTCAGTTTCTTAATTTCATACACATTTTTTATTTTATGAATACTCATTCAATTTACTTTTGTTATAATAAGAAAAACACAATATCTCTTTGTACATATTTCTACTTTTATTTAGGATCAGGACCGCTTACGCTCATGGCGAGTATTGCCAACGGATAAGAAATATAATTTAACATTGCTATTTATACAAAAACAAATTACTTTCGTAAGTTTTAGCTTAAAAAATACGACGAGTAAAATTGCAAGTATTCAGTAAGTGCCTACAATTATTACATTTTATTTAATGTTAAATATTGTCATAATTTCTTAAATTATTTAGTTGCATTCAATTACATCGATCACGTTGAGGATATAATTATTGCTTAACTAGAAAAACTACACATTCACATAAACTGTGTACAAAAATACATTTAATAATAGTAACTAAGTTTTTATGGTCAGCAATTTTCTACAAACTCTTATCTCAAAAAGTGCATTTTTTCAGGAGATACATAAATGTACTAAAAATAATAAAACATTTTTAGTACTTTTTCCACATAAAATTTATTAGATCAGGACCGGTTTCGCTCATCGCGAGCATTATCAACTGATAAGAAAAATACAAAAACAGTGATATTTATACAAATTTAAATTGAAATAAAAAGGTGTAAGCAACTATTAACAATTTAAAGGATTAGCAAATTACATTATAATTACACAAAATTAAAATGCTTAACACCCATAACAATTAAAAACTCATCATCAAAGAATAATAAATCTAAGTGGCAAACGATATCAATTATAAACACAATTAAAATTTGGGAAATTTTTACACAAAGTGAAACACTACATTACTAAAGTAAATATCCTAATGATGATTTGGTGTTTTTCCCGTTTCCAAGCAATGATGTACTTCAACAAAATCGGCAGTAATGAAGATTCTGAAAAAGACATTTTTAAAAACCATATCAATTCTTACAAAAGGAATAAATTTTGAAAAACATATAAATAATATAGAAGAGCAGTTAACATAGGTTAGAATTAGATTAATGAAACGGATATAATAAAGGTGATGATGCAAATATAACCTGTTCGTTTAATAAATTAGAGTTAGGTAAAAATTTTTGTCTATTTATTTCTAAGATCTCTTGTTTATCAAGTTTTAACGATTTATTGTTGACATGCAGGATTCTAAAGTTTTTAGAGATATCAAATGTATGCTTATTTAGGAACAAATGGTTCCCAAATGAAGATAATTCATTCCCTTTACGGGAGCAGGCTAGATGTTCTTTAAATCTGATATTAAAAGATCTTCCCGTTTGACCAATATACCTGGCTCCACAAGAGTCGCAATCAATTAAATAAATGCCACTTTGGTTAAGAATATTAAGTTTATCTTTAGAATTTACTAAAATGCGTTGCAAGTTAAAAGAATTATAAAAAATGACATTAAAAAGGTTTTTGTTGAATTTTCTTGAAATCTTTTCTGAAACTCTACCCAGGTAGCTCAATTTCACCCACTGTTTCTCAACGGCAGGCTCCTTAATCACCAAACTAGAGCTTACATTTAGCAAAGCTAGTTTTTTGTGTTTTTTAAATAAAAGACGATCTATTAAATCCGAATCATAACCATTATTCATCGCAATTTGTTTTATCGTATATACGATAAAACAAATTGCGATAGAAATAAATAGACAAAAATTTTTACCTAACTCTAATTTATTAAACGAACAGGTTATATTTGCATCATCACCTTTATTATATCCGTTTCATTAATCTAATTCTAACCTATGTTAACTACTCTTCTATATTATTTATATGTTTTTCAAAATTTATTCCTTTTGTAAGAATTGATATGGTTTTTAAAAATGTCTTTTTCAGAATCTTCATTACTGCCGATTTTGTTGAAGTACATCATTGCTTGGAAACGGGAAAAACACCAAATCATCATTAGGATATTTACTTTAGTAATGTAGTGTTTCACTTTGTGTAAAAATTTCCCAAATTTTAATTGTGTTTATAATTGATATCGTTTGCCACTTAGATTTATTATTCTTTGATGATGAGTTTTTAATTGTTATGGGTGTTAAGCATTTTAATTTTGTGTAATTATAATGTAATTTGCTAATCCTTTAAATTGTTAATAGTTGCTTACACCTTTTTATTTCAATTTAAATTTGTATAAATATCACTGTTTTTGTATTTTTCTTATCAGTTGATAATGCTCGCGATGAGCGAAACCGGTCCTGATCTAATAAATTTTATGTGGAAAAAGTACTAAAAATGTTTTATTTTTATTATAATGCCATTCCACCAAGTATTGACAGTGAACACCTTAAAAGTGACATAAATGTACTATATTTTCCCGCAATAAAACACCACTGGAATTGTTTTGTCCTCAATTTCTTTGAGGAATGAAGCAAAGATGTTTCCATCGACGCCATCCTCTACTTCATGCTAAATATAGCAAGCACGTGGCTATATTATTTGACAATTTATTTTTTTGATTACATTTTTGTATTAAAAAACATGAAATATATAGTTTTTTAAAATGAATGATGAATATGAGTATATGTAAAATTTTGAATTCAATAAATCAAAAAACTCAAAACTGACAAAAAATGAGATACGCGCTTGTTGAAAATTAACGAAGAAATGAAAAAAAAATATTATCATATGAAAAGTTCATTACAATTATTATGTGCTGCAGTTTTGATTTTGGCTAGTTAAATTTATATTATTAACACATGAATGTAGTAACAAGCTGCAATGTCAAATTCAAGCCTCATCCTCATTATTTATTTTTCTATGCCAGTTGTCATCAACCCGGGGGCCGCGTGCGCCCAATTCCCCACAAAGCATATTTAAATTGCCCATCACAAAATATCGTTTTGTAACTATTTGAACGCTTGAATGATAATATTCAGTGTACAGCTAGATATACAAATCAAGGCATAATATTGGTCACAATTTTACGTATCGTCAGAGATCGCACCAAGCCACACAGAAAATTGATCACTCATATTTAGGGCATATACAAAAACCGTATTTTAAAAAAACCGGTTTTCGAATTAAAATACTTCCTAGAACTCGGCTGAAGTCGGTTTTCGAAGTCTTACAAAAACGAATAATTCAATTTCAGTAGCGATTTTTAAAGCTTCGTTTTTTTATTATAAACAATGTTACAAAAAAAAGTTAATTTAATTGTTTCTGTTCGGTAGTTAGCTAATTGTACGTAACCAGTACTCAACAAGCGTATACAAATTTAAAATGCACAAAAAAACAATAAAAGTAAACCTAAATTTTATAATAAATCATTTTAAACGCATTCATTGATGTATACTGACTACTAAGCTATATGTTTTATCTCGTTTTATTTGTTACCAAGACTGTTAAATGTCAACAAATTAACTTTTAAAATGAAATTAAAAAAATATTGAATATTAATTTAAATTATAATAATTAAAACCGGGTTACCAAGATTAAAAAACGGCCTTAGAAAACCGACAGCCCTACCCATGTTGTATTGTATTGTATGCTTAGACTTTCGTTTAATTTGTGTATACATCTAATAAATAAGTATATTTTGATTTTATTTAAGATCCCAACTGCCTCTCCAAAGAAAATTTAAATTCAGTGCCTTTTTATTAAAACAAAACCATTCGAAATGCGCATCTTGGTTTAAAAGTTGCCGATCACTGCCATATACTAACTATTTGAATAAAATCTATGAATGAGAATATATTTTAAGGAATTTAGAAGATATTAAATATTAAATAAATTATATGTCCGTCAGTCTACTTGACGGGATAAGTATTTTAGTGTGTAATTTTTTCTGGCACTATTTACTAACATTCTTATCTTTTATCCGGATCGATCTTAATCCGTATAATTCTTTTCAGCGGCTTTGAACGTGTTCATAAAATTAATAAACAAATAGTCCAAACCAGGGGCGTCCGCGAACAACATAAATCAACATAAAATAACAAAAGTAGGATTTTATAACATTGAGTTATAATCAATCGGTGAGAACATAATGTTTGTTTGCTCTTGGAAAAATGTTATATAATAATTGAAAGATAGAATTTAATCTGAATTCACCGCTAAGTCACTCTTGATTTGATTAAAATGTAGTTACTTCATAAACGATCACTGTATAAAAATTGGAATCAAAACTTATTTTCCTGTTCTTATATAGTAATCTTAGATAGAAATAGATTATTATTTATTTTGAAATTCAATTTTCCGCAATGCACTAGGAAGAATGATTTATTATTATACAGAAAACGCAATTATAATATATATATATATATATATATAATAGTTTAAATCTAAAGAGCGCTAATTGGTAATTAACCAGCTTCTTACTTCGGTATGACGATATTTATTTTTTATCATGTACGCTCCCAATGTAGAGCAATGGAGTTCATCTCAACAAAAGAGTTTCTACGAAAACTTCTTGTTAATCAGTTGCTCAACCTCTAATTTTTTCCGAAGAGAGTAAGGATAGAAGATAAAAAGACAGCACTAGTCGTTAGATAATCGCTCCTTGTATGCCCTATTTTTTAGAATACGATGGGTTGTGACTTCGAACAGAAACCCACCATTCGATTGAAAAATCACCGTACTGGGAATCGATCCCGTAACTTCCGTGTTCTAAGCCAACGACGTAGACCACTCGACCACGCCGATATAAAAAAAAAATTAAAACTTATATTTGATATTTAAATTACTTATTTAACAATTGAATAAAACTGTTTACTTTCTTTTAATTTGGTATAAAATTTTAGCAAAAAATACAATATTTTGTTTATTTAAATACTACACTACCTAAAAAAATTTATATTTTTTATGGCTGTGGAGTCGGAGTCGCAGTCGCGGATCGCGGTATTTTGGCCGGAGTCGGAGACGTGAAAAATGAGCGGTTCGATTTTTTTTGAAAAATATATTTAATGATGTGTATTTAAACAAAACAGTCAAAAGTGTTAACGTTTCATGCTTGGCTGACTAAAGATAATCTGATGGTATACAAATATATAAGTTAAAATAAAATTATTGAAAAATTTCCTCTGAGTCGGAGTCGTTGATTATTTTTAAGCTGGAGTCGGAGTCGTAGTCGTCTTTTTTTCACGCGACTCCACAGCCCTGATATTTTTTACGTAATGTATTCCACAGCATAATACATAATGGTATTTTTTTTTTTTTTAATTTTACCAAGAATGTTTTTAGCAAAAACCTTAATAACATATTTATTAAAGAAACAAATTAAACGATCAGAATTTAAATCAATTTTTGGTCAGAATAAAAATATTATACGGTCAGAATATTTAATACAAAATTTGGTTAATAGGTTAGGTTAGGATAGGTTTTTTTTTTAAATTTCATTTAAATTATGACTATTTATTCTGACCGATATATTATGACCATTTAATATAAATTCTGACCAGAAAAATACGAGCCATTTATTGATGAACGGATAGAAAATTTAGGATTCGAATTAATTGTATACTTACATCATGTTCTCCTACGCCTCTGGCCAGTATGTTCCCGGTTCAACTTGACCTGACGCTGCACGCGGCCAAGCGGGCTGCGTCATTGTTAAAAATCCACAATAATAAATTCTTCAGTCGAGAGCTGCGCGCGTTATTATTTCGCGATGTGATACGGCACGTGGCGATTAGCGGGCCCCCGCCGGTCGGAGCCTCGCACGTGTCCCCGTAGTGGGCCCCATTGTCGGGCGGCCTAATGAAGCCGATTTCTGCAAACAAAAACTATCCGAGGTTTAATATACCGCCGAACCGACGCACATTCATTCGTATGCAATCGAATACCTCTTTATGGCTTTGTGCAATGTCCGTATGACACGGTTTTGGTGTTTTTTATGCACCCTGTTAATAAAATTAAAAAAAAAACAACGACATAAAAATATGCTGGCACGTTTTCTGCATATTTCATAAAAAAATCCCGCTATTAACATTATTCGGTTTTTTGATAAAATATCATACAAGAATTACTCTTTTGTTTTTTATTGAAAAAAATCCCAACATTACAAATAAATAATGACTTCTGCATGCAGTTATGTGTATTGAAGACCGCAGGTTAAGAGAAAATAATTATTAAATATATTAAGGTCGACAGAAAACATAAGTTGAACTACATTATCAGAGAACTTAGTATTTTTATATAAAATAATAACAAATCTTGGAAATGCAGCTTTTTTGCGGTATTTGCGGTATTTGCGGTAATTATACGGTATTTAAATTAATTTCCATTATTTTTTTTATAAACTTATGTAGGTTATGAATATTAATATATTGCAAAATTCATGCAATTGAGACTTAAATAAACACTTGACTCGGCTTCACTTTACCGCGGCAAAGAACATGTAATTTAGAAATATTGTCTAAAAAATTGATTTAAATATGGAAAATATACTTAAATATACTCTCAATCAGTGGCGGCCGGTCAATGTGGCATTGGATCAATGCACCCTTTGTATATGCAGGAGCGGTTATATTTCATGAAATAATATTCAAGTATAACATTTATACCATTCACTCATTTTAAATTCTTCATGTATTTATTGTCTATATATTTATTTTATTATAGACAATTTTTAATATTTATTTTTGACAATATATACATGAAGAATTTAAAATGAGTGGATGGTATAAATGTTATGTTTAAATATTATTTCATGAAATATAACTTCCCCTGCATATACAAGGGGTGCATTGATCCAATGCCATATTGACCGGCCGCCACTGCTCTTAATTTTCTATGAGACCCACAAAATACTTGTAGACAGTATGAATAAAATTCGACGCATTGTAGTGCATAGCAACCAAATATTGGATTAGTGCTCCTAAGGCACTCTAAGCGAATGGAAGCGATTGTATACTGAGTAATTCCGTAGTGTTTCTCGACGCATACATGATCGAGTACTTTAGGAAGTGTTAAATGGTTATCGTGTGAGGCGTCCATGGCTCTAAGAATCTTGCAATTTGAATTTGAAAGAAATTCAGTTTAGTTTGTATTTATAATACACTCATCCCTCGATTTACCCGATATCCATTTTACGCGGTCAGGTAACAATCACATTTGAAAACTATTCAATCAATTTACTACGAATTTTGTTTTCTTTATGTCGCAAATAATTATGTATTTTTACCCCCATGGGTGTCTACTCGTATTTTAAAGAAGAAAAGAAACACAATCTCTTTGGATATAAAGATTCAAATTCTGGATTCCCTCCAGAAAGGTGATAGTTTTGCATCTCTTGCAAAAACTTATGGAATTAATAAATCTACTGTCCGTACAATTAAAAAAAACGAAAGAAGTGTCGCCTCTGGATCCCTTATTAGTTCTAAATATACCTAATACGTTAGAGATCCCATAATGGAAAAAAAATGGAAAAAGCCTTAATGATATGGATAGAAGATCACACACAAAAAAAGAATACCAATTGATACCAACGCAATTAAAGAAAAGTCTAAAAGAATTTATAAGTTTCTATCAGAAAATAATCAGTCTATATCATCTGACGAAAAAAAACAAGATTTTACAGCGAGCAAGGGATGGTTAGAAAATTTCTAAAAAAGATACTCATAACACAATCTCAAGATAAAGGGTGAGGCTGCTTCCGCCGACGAAAATGCAGCTAAGATATTTTTACCACAGTTTCTGAAGATAGTAAACGAAAATTGTTATTCCCCGCATCAAGTTTTCAATGCTGATGAAACAGGACTTAACTGGAAAAAAATGCCCAGTAGAACATTTATTGCAACATCTGAGAAAACGGCCAGTGGTTTTAAAGCTGCTAAAGATAGAGTAATGTTTTATGGTAATGCTTCAGGAGATTGCATGATGAAACCTCTTTTAATTATCGATTTACGCGGATGTTTATTTTCTGGAACCTATCTTCCGTTTTTGTATGAGCTTGAAGTCTCGATTACCGCGTAAATCGAGGGATAAGTGTATAGCAAAAAAATCAATAAATTGAAATGTATTTTTTTTATAACTGTAGCCAAAATATTATTTTTTGCCACACCAGTCGTAGCGAACGAAGTATATTTTCCCCCGATGTAGAGCTTTACCGGTTGTCACGACAACCCTTCATTACTGTGATCTCTTCAACGCTACATCGACAAAAGTATCAACCTGCCTTAACATACAGCTTTATCACAGGTGCGGATTTAAGGCGAGGATTAAAAAAATGGATATTCAGAATATGTGCATAATAATTGCACATTTCAAAGCTTAAATTATTATTTAATATTATCAATGTGAAGGGTGTTTAGGCTTCCGTGAAAAGTATTTGCTTTATGAAAAAAATATACATATTGTACTTTACTCGACGCGGTGTTTTTTTATGACATTATGCATATTCAAAACTGTTTTACAATTATTTCATATATAATAAAAACTGTTAAGTAATTCGGAAGTAAGTTTAGGTGTTGTTTGTCTGTACCCAATAGTTGGTTTTAGATATATTTCATCATATGAATTTATATTATAAGATACTGACTGTCCTTAAAAAAGTATCATTTCTCATAAACGGGTTTTTTTTAAATGAGATCTCTTAAAACAATAATACACTTTTTACAGTAGTGTAGTGGTAAATAAATAGGTACCAGATCGGTTATTGATGTCTTCCCTAAGTTAAAAAACCACAAGTTTTAATAACTAAATCAATAAATAAAAAAAAATGATTATACATATGTATGTACTTGAATATTAAGTTACAAGTCAAAAGGGTGGCAGGGCGCCGACCTGGCCCCACTACACCACTGACTTTAAATGGTTACCAATTCTGGAACCTAATACAGCTTGAGAGTTAAGGCAAATTTAAAATATTTCAATTCGCCGCGAACAATTGTAATATAATATAATATGTGATGATTTTTATACATTCAAAATACGGTTTTGAATAAATTTCAAAACCATTTTATATCTTTGCATTTTTAAAACAGGTATTTCGGTATTAAAAAAAACATCATTAATACCGGTATTGTAATCTTTAATTCTATTCCATTCATTCAATCCTGAATACGGTACATAGCAAAATCGGTTAGCTCAGGGGTCGGTAATCTTTAGAATTAGAAGAGCCAAATTCTTATGGAAACAGGATATTAAAGGTATCACAGAGTTAAAAATATGCAAAATATATATATACTGATTTTTAGGAAAAAAAGGTGATAATTTTAAGATTCAAAGAGCTGCAAGTGGCTTGCAAGCCACAGTTTGCCGACCCCTAAGTTAGCTGATCACTATTACTGTACTAGCCCAATCCTTCTATTAGTATTCTTACAAAAAAAAAGGCTGAGTGACTAAGTAACAAGTAGTTATTGTACAGCAATTTCTGTTGAGATAAACTCGATTAGAAGTCCATATACTTCGCATTGGGAACGGACATAGTTACCAAAAATATACAATGCAACTGAAAAATCAATATTCGGGTATTTAAATCCGTGTCCCAAGAAACAAGTTAGGGAAAAATGCATTCGGCTATAATGGCCGACAACATTATACAAATATTTTAATTTACAGAATTAATTAATTTAACTTTCGAAAGATTGATTTCGGCACTGTGTTAACATGACTAACCTGACGTTTTTAATATTTTGGAAATATTTTTTTTTTTGACGAATGAAAGAAAAATTGTGTATATTCGATTCATACAGAACACCTTTATTATGATGCCATTAAAAATAAAATAACGTGAACATCAAAATACGTATTTTTTACTCGGTGAGGCGTGTAAAAGTATTTTTTTATAAGCAATGTGCGAAATGAATAAAAATAATTGTCCACAGAACAATAAATTGCTGCCACCTAAAATAAGTTAATCCAGACCAGGACAAACTTTTTTGGTGTTGGGCCACGTTAGATATTTAATTTTCGGTCGTAAATTTAATTTTGTTGGAAAATGATCAATATGTACAGTAAACCAATATTTTGGGAAGGTCAAAATATATGACGTATTCTTTATGAATTCATGATAGTTCTGACTACAATAGAAAACTTTTTTCCGATTGAAATATCAGTCAGTATTCGTCAGTTTTCATATTTTTTAATTTTAATTCAAAACCTTGTATTGAACTAAAATAAATGTGGATGACGCAATAATAAATTATAATTGGAAAAAAGCCCACTTTGCATGATCCATGTATTTTTTTTATTAGCAAATATGTGAAGAAAAGGTATTCTCAGAAGTAAGGCTCTATAATTATTATATAGAGTTATTTAAATATTTTTTTCTCCCTCTTGTGTCTCCCAATTCTGCGCCAAGCGTATTTAAGTATCTTAACCGAGAGAATCTCTGTGCCTCCAATGCCCTCTATATTTCCTTATTTGAACAAATATTCTTTATTGCAAGTGTTATGAGATTTTGAGAGAAAATTGACAATGTTTTTGAGCCCAAAAAGAATTCAAGAATTTAATGAAAATTAATTTGTAAAATTAAAACACTCTTTTGTATTAATTAGAAACAGGAACAGTTTTGCTTATTGTGAGCATTTCAAACTGATAAAATAATATACGATTACCTTAAGAGTTACAAGTCACATCCTACGAAAATCAAGTCATGGGAAAATCGCAAAAAACTATAGGAGTACTATTTTTATGTAGTTTTAAAAAAAATCATAACTGTTACTATAAATATTTATGCCGAGTGAAAGGTAAGAAGTTTTTAAAAATCAAATATACTTTTAAACTATGAAAAATACAGATCACTGGTTGGTTCATTTTAACGTTTCATTTTAAAATGTGAGCTTGACACCAATGGTGATCTTTGACAGTGGTTTTAACATTGTTTAATTAAAGTGTTTTTTAGAACACAACTATATTTGTATACATGCATTGGTGCATTGAGATTAATTTGACATACTTAACTAAAAATTGTCAAAAATACAAAATGTAAGTTTTGATTCAAAGCGCTTTGATCAATATATAAAGATGTATCAATATATATTCTATAGGGAGTTGAAAATGCTCTTTATGAATGAAAACTTTATAATTAGAAAATTAGTGGGTGTCGGCGATTTAGTAGTAAAGTAAGTAAGCACATATAGTAGATAAATAAAATGTACTAGTGTTATACAATATTATAAGCAGAGCGCTTGACAGCGAGTGGATTTGTCTTGCCATACGTTTGGGATTCATTTGTCTCTTGTCACTTTGACGTGACATTTTTTCCTGCTTTTTCATTTCTTAGATAAATATTTATTTTACTATGCCTTTGTCCAATTTACACTTTGAAAAATTGGCTTTCGACGAAAATAAGACTCATTAACCTAACTTTGACATGGTTTTGAAAAACGTAGTTTTCCCCAATTATTTGCCTCGGCAATATGAAACATTTACTTTTTGGTATTTTTTGAATGCTGATTTGAAGCCGTTAAGTCCGATTGATATGCACACGGGCTAGAATCCCAAAAGTAAATGCATTTCATACATTGATTTTTTTTTCTTTTATAAGCTTTTACATTCTAAAATTATTGTAAAAACGTCATTCATGAGGCAAAAGTTTATAAACTTTTACATTTACTCAGTTGCTTCCATAAATTATTTTTTTTCCACAAATTTCTCGGAACAAGTTTCACTTACTCAAGAGGGTTCGGTAAAACCTTTCTATAAAACAATTAAATACAAATAAACTAGTGACTCAATATATAAATATAGTTTCTTTGAAATAACTATTAGAAAAGCAACAATTATTTTTTGTTAATAGTAATTAAGAATAATATTCCAATAGGAAATAATCCAAAGAAATAATAATCCATCTAAAAACAGGCATACACAGAATTGAAAACAAATAATTTGGAGATTAATGATTGCGTATTTTTATAATGATGCACGTGCTATCCTTGTTCGCCATTCCTTCAAGATTAATACGGATGTCTTCAGTTAAGTCATATTTTTAATACGAGCTATAGTACAACAAGGGCCGAAATTATTACAGACAATGTAATATACATTTCATCGTTTGATTAAGTTAATTTTCTTCCCGAAAAGACATTTATTGCCTACATACGTGAAAATTGCTATTATTAAGCTATGTGTAAATGCATATTTCCTCTTTAAAAGATATGTTGAATTTAGTGCGAAATACTTTTTTTTTTTTAAATCTAACTTATAAATATAGAATTTATAAAAACGCGGTTAACCGTGGGAAATAAACCGGGTTTCAGATCGGTTAAAACGCATATATATTTTTATATTATATTTATCTATGTTACATAAAATATCCATGCTATAGGCTTTATTATAAAAGATTAATTTTTTCATTTACTGTTTACACACAACTATCAATCTGTTACTTACCAACTTCTGCCAGAACAATGACGATATATATTGTTAATAGAATTATACATGTATACTGAAAAGTTAAGTTACAGGAGTTATTATTTTGTAAGACATTATTATTAGATTAGAAAATTTGAGAGATTCTTCGTCGGCTGATTTCTTGGAATCATTAATGCAGAGAACGTAGGTTTATGGCGTCTCAGTTTACGAAAAGCTTTTCTTTATACTAGAAATAAGTGAACACATATATATGTAGTACTGAGATTTTAATTTCTTTGTTGAGTATGTCACTCTTTAGAGTAGCTCTGGTGAAACAATAAAGTTAATAAATATAGCCACATGATTGAATCGATGCAATTAAATCGTAGGTGTATCGAAAAACAATAATGGTTCACAATTTACGAATAGATAATGACATTTTTTTAACGACGACACGGTGTTACTTTTTTTTTTACCATGTCCGCTCCCAATGTGGAGCATATGGACTCCTAATGAAGGTTATCCTAACAGAAGTGTTTCTACGAGAACTGCTTGTTACTCCGTTGCTCAACCTCTCTTTTTTCCAAAGAGGGTGCTAATAGAAGGAAAGGTTGAAAGGTTTCAAAGATTGAAAAAAATCGATTTATAAAACTGCCCGTACTGGGATTCGAACACGTGACCTCCGTAGCAGTAGCCAATGACGTTGACCACTCGACCACACAGGCGGCATATTTATAATATTATCAACTTTTTAATCTATGTTCCCTCCCAAAGTGGAGCATATAGTCCGCGTATGAGAGTATCACAGCATAAGCTTTTTCGACTATAATAATTATTTACGGGCCCGTATTTTCACAATTGTGCGATAGATTTATTCTATAGTCAAAAATTGATGTAAAAATAATATAATTTTGAATAAAAATGTATTTTTTTTAAAATTTCTCTCCGCTTTGAATATCGACTGTCGAAAGGAAAAAGGACGTAACCCTCAATTTTCCAAAACAGCTTTTTTTCGATAATCACAATGTATACAACTTGACACACATTCGATCAAAAAGATGGAAGCTGAAAATGCCGAATTAGTATCTAAATTAAGCTTTGATGTTTGAAAAAGATGACTTTGTAAAAAATTAAAACCAAGAAAAAAGACTGAAAAAAAGGTTTAACCTAGACAAGTTTTTAAATTAATATTAGATTATGTCAATTAAACACCAGTTTAGAAGTATCCGTGCACTTCAAGGTTGTGTATAATTCATAATTTTGCATTTGTCACAAAATCATCAATACACGTTTTTAGCGCCTCCTGTAAAATTTTATATGTGTGGGTTACGTCCTTTTTCCTTTCCACAGTCGATATGGAACATATGGCCTACTAACGGAGGTATTCTAGCATAAGTTTTTCTACAATAACTGTTTATGACTCAGTTGCAATATGCAAGAAAAGGACTAGGACAGGGCTCGTGGTTAATTAATCGCTCTCGCTACGACCAGTTATGTTAAGGATTGGAACGGCTTGGGAGTAGTTTTAGACATCACAAACAGCCATGCGTTGCAACTGCGACACAAAACCAACATTATTACCAGTATCTAATGCTTATATTGTTATGCTAGTGCAATATATTCACGAATTAAATGTCGATGCAACCAAAAAATCTACCATATAATTCTTTTATATCATCATATGTTGCTTCGGATGTTGTGCTGTGGAGTCGGGTAAAAAAAGACGACACCAACTCCAAAAATTTTTTTCAATTATTTCATTTTTACTTATACATAAATACATGTAAGACTTTTTCGCATTTATATCAAACTTGTGAAATATAAGCGGTACATATTAATTTCATTGTAATTTAAAATTAAATTTGATATCTTTGTTATTCCACTTGTTGTGTTACCGACTGTGACATGTATTTCGCTTCTTTGAGAAGCATCATCGAATCATTGCAACGTTTACGAATAAACTGAAAATTGATTCAAATTATTACGTTATAGATTACAAAATTAAAATTTGGGATAGATCAAAACTTTGACAGAATTAACTAGAAGTTAATTACTATCATTATGTGTTGTAAATAAAAATAGAAATATAATAACAACAACGGTGATCCGCATGTCGTATTTAAAATGTTTTCTTTCTATTAATGATTTTGTTAATTTCCAAAAACTTCAAGTTACACTTTGTGACACAATTGGAATAACAAAGTTATACAATTTAATTTTATATTAACAGCTTAACGACCGCACGTTTTTTTTTTATATAGAATTTCACCTGGCGGCCGGGCAATTTTGTGAAAAAATCGCAAAAATTGTAATTTTACTAAATTCACTATAATTTGTAAACCAATTGAGATATCTTTACCAAATTTTATTTTCTTATCTTCCAGATACTTCGCTTATACGCATATATGAGTCCGCCGGCCAGCAACCTTTGTTTTTCAAAGACTTAAATACGCGTCCGTGGTCCTTAAGCTGTTAAAAATGAAGAAGATATCATTATAATCTAATAACATTCATACTAGGGTATCCAATCCCGAAGCCTTTTTCCAATCCCGGGATTTCGGGATTGATTTATTTTGAATCCCGGGATTGAGATTTTCTCACCGAGGAATTTGAAATCTTCAATTTGCCAATTTCGTGTAAATTTCAAGAATTTCCTCAAAATTTCTCAATCCCAAAATCCCGGGATCGCGGCCATCTCAATCCCGGAATTTCGGGATCAGAAAATTTAACGGGATCCCGGGATTGGATGCCCTAATTCATACTCAACAGCTAAACAGCATTAGTTTGTTTGCTTGAGGGCAGTATAAATTTCGAGTCCAAAATAGGAGGGCTTTCTGTTAGTTATTAAATTTCGTAAAATAAATGACCTATCTTTTAACCTTAACGACAGTGGCGCTAAATGGGGCGGGTGGTATGGTATCGAGTCAGTTTAATCAGGCAAAAACATGGGCGAAATTTCCGTTGACGCTCTGGCAAAATGCTCGGCACGTGCAGGGCTCTACCATGTCCGCCTATTCCCAATACAAATCTATTCTGCAGTACGTAATATGACACAATTCAGTCACTACCACTAATGAATCACACTCCATATCAGGGAGATACGCCATTTTGTTTGGGGGACGAAACGTTTTCAAACTATATAAAACAATTGAAGACCACAAGCAAATATAATTTTTTCGTATACAATTAACTGTTAATAGCATCGTATGTTGCTTTGGATTTTGTGCTGCAAAAAAGAGGCGACACCAACTCCAAAGGATTTTTTAAATTATTTCACTTTAACTTATATATATCGACTGTGGAAAGGAAAAAGGACGTAACTCTCAATTTTCCAAAACAGCTTTTTTTCGATAATCACAATGTATACAGCTTGACACATATTCTATCAAAAGGATGGAAGCTGAAAATGCCGAATTAGTATCTAAATTTAGCTTTTAAGTTTGAAAAAGATGACTTTGTAAAAAATTAAAACCAAGAAAAAACTCTGAAATAAAGGTTATTCCGAGACAATTTTTTAAAATTAATATTAGATTATGTCAATTAAACACCAGTTTAGAAGTATTCGTGCATTTTAAGGTTGTATATAATTCATAATTTGCATATGTCACAAAATCATTAAAACACGTTTTTAGCGCCTCCTGTACAATTTTATATCTGTTGGTTACGTCCTTTTTTCTTTCCACAGTCGATATATATACATGCAGGGCTTTTTCTCATGTAACGGGGTGGAACGGCGTTCCAAAACCTTTTTTCTCTACATTTTTAATGTTTCAAATCAAAATGTATTCGCAAAATTTTATTTTTGCTTTACTTTGAAAACTTTTAATGTTTTATGCCGAATAACGTTTGAAAATATGTTTTTATATTATATATTTCGATATTCCGAAAAAGTAATATTACTAAATTTGAAACGTTTAAATCATGTACATTCACACAAGTGATAAAATTGTGACACATTAGTGACAAAACATAATTTGAACGATTCAAATTTGTCACAACTTAGATAAGATTTTTGTTCGAAGGCGTTGGTATTTGTGATATATATCCCCCCCACTTTTCCAATCCTAAAATTAGCAGGGCAAATCGGGATTGATTAGTTAACCACTAGTCCTGTACCAGCCTTACTTACTCTCTTTAAAAAAGGGAGGTTGAGCAACTGACTAACAGACAGTTCTCGTAAAAAAACTTTGTCCAGATACCTGCATCATCCACATTGAGAACGCACGTGAATAATAAATTGACAAGATTTGAGTTCGGCACCTTTATTTAAAAAAAACAAAGCACTGTTTATACGTATACCATCAGATCATCTTTTGTCAGCCTAGAATGCAGTGGCAACACTGTGGACTATTGTAGTTTGAATACATATCATTACATTTTTTTTTAAATGGGACTGAGTCGTAAGATTCTTCTGACTCCGACTCCGGACAAAACCTCCGACACCACGACTCCCGATTCCGACTCCGACTTCACAGTTCTGGTGGATATCTTCACTCACTCTTTCTTCACTTTTTCTCAGTTGACTTCCTTGTCAAAAAACTTAGGAATTTACAGATTGCACTATTTTTTTTTATTTTGTTATCTCCATCTTTTTTTATTCTCCAACGTTACGACTGCCAGTGACTCCAGCGCAAAATATTTTTTTACCGGATTTAACATTTTTTTACTTTTTATTTTGAATACTGAAATTCCGGGATTAGTACTAACACAATCCCGGGATTGGAGGCCCTAGTTGACAAGTACCACTCTCGAGTATACGCAATATGGCGTTGTGTTTCTCGTGAATGATAACAATGACTGTGTCGTCTGCATCGAAAACAAACATGCATTCAGTGTTAGGTTGTGAATGACGAATAGAAAATAATGGACGCACAGTGACTTATTCGCCAATTCAGCGATTCTGCAACAATAAGTATCACTTTTAATTGAAATGCGAGTACATTCTTTTATGAATTGTTTTAAATACAGTGGAACCTCTCATAACGAGTAATTCGCATAACGAGAAAAACAGATTGTGAAATAAATGCTCCCTTAACGAGAGACATTTTGCATAACGAGTGACTCAGAGTTTTGGAAAGATCACTTTCACATCGTTGCTTGCCTCGAGATCATTGCCAAGGCGTAAGAAGGGGTTACCAAGAGGACCCTCACTTCTGCTTGGATAAAGCTTTAGCCGGAGAGCGTTGTAGAATGTGATGTTGACGGGTTTCAAACAGTACCTATGGAGTCTACAGTCAACGAGGTTGTATCTTTGTCCAATATCATGGGACTGGATGTGGATAACAACTATATTGACGAGCTCTTGGAAGAGCGCAGTCAAGAGCTGACCTCCGAAGAGCTTATATAATTGCATTGTTTTTCACAGCAAGAAGTTATGGAGGAGAGTTTGTTAGTGGAGGAGGAGGAAGTAGCATAGCAATAATCTTCTGGCGCAATAAGAGAAATGCTGAAAGCATAGGAAACTCTAATAAGGAGGTGGCTATGCGTTTTACAAATTTATTCAATGATAATGCTGTCACATTTTCACCAAATTTTGAAACGTCGGCAAAAACAAATGTCTCTAGACAGCTTTCTAGTAAAAAATAATTATTTATTTGTCATAAAAAATAAACTACATAGTCGATTTTTATACTGTTTTTTTGCAAATATAAAAAGCATTCCAGGTTGTTACGCTCCTCAACAATTTATAAGTATGTAATTTATTTGAATATACATACGTTAAAAATATAAAAAAATGTTTTTTTTTCGGCATGGAACGAATTATTTTATTTTATAATGTTTTTTATGGGGAAAATTGTTTCGCTTAACGAGTGTTTCACATAACGAGTAAGATTCTGGAACGAATTAAACTCGTTATGAGAGTTTCCACTGTGTATAGAAACACAGATGTCAATGTGATAAATGTATAACGTATTGTGTTTGTCGTTGTGTAAATTTCATACTGAGAAATTATCTCTAACGGCATCACAATAAAAAGAAATTACTCAAAGCCGATATTGAAATTAATCAAAACAATTTTGATAACCCTCCATAGTATGAGTAGTAGGGCCTCCAATACCGAAATAACAAAAATGTTACATTGAATTTTTTAGAAAAAACTAGTGCTTAAATCAGACTCATTTGTTGATTTCAAATGACTATAAAATACGATATGAAAATACCCACTGACCCGAATAGTCTTCTTAATGGTCACATATCTTTTTTTTACTCTGACCCGCAGCCAAAAAAGGTTGCCGAGGCCTGGTTTAAATATTATAGTATTGTGTACACAAGCACAACCTTTTGGCAATACCAGATATAAATCGTGCAGTTCGCTAGTCAAACAACACCGAAAAATTAAAATAGTGATATCCAATAATCTGTAAAACGTTAACACTATCAGTTCAGTAATCGAAAAATAGAAAAATTAAATTAAAAAAAAACGGTATAATTCTAAATAGTAAAACAAAATGTTGGGTTTGTTTTAATGTCCTACTACTGTACCTGACCTAAGTATCTAATCTGTAAACATCCGTTGACAAAATGTAAAGAATAATCTTAGGCTACGATGAATAGTAATTGATTTATGGTGACCATTTGAATTTTGCTTTTCTAATACATTCTTTCTTTAAACAAGTCATTTGGAGATGTCTTACTAATGAATTGGAAGGTAGATATATCAGTTTAGTGTCTTTCGTAATTAAAATGAAAAATATTTAAAAAGATCGTATCGCTTATTAAATTTAAAAAAAAAATGTATGTACTGTCAAAATCATATTTATCATAGTTAAAAGTTTAAATTTTTACGTGGGTTTTTTTTTAAAATAATTTAAAAAAAAAACCATGTCCGCTCCCAATGTGGAGCATATGGACTCCTAATGGAGTTTATCTCAACAGAAGTGTTTCTACGAGAACTGCTTGTTACTCAGTTGCTCAACCTCTCTTTTTCCAAAGAGAGTAGGGATAGAAGGATAGGGCTAGGACAGGATTAGTGGTAAGCTAATCGCTCTCGATACGCCCCATTCAAAGGATAGGATGGGTGAGAGGGGGGAATTCAAGACATCATATACATCCATGCCTTTGAACAGAAATTCATAAATCGATTGAACAATCAATTTATAAAACTGTCCGTACCAGGATTTGAACCCGGGCCCTCTGTAGCCAAAGCCAACAACGTTGACCACTCGACCACACAGGCGGCAAAATTTAAATAATACAATATTATAATTTTCTATTGATTTATCCTGTATATAACGCTCTCAGTTTGTGTCCACATATCGCGGGTTTCGCATCGATTTATAATGCATTGATCAGTCGGACAACCATTGCAACTGGTGTCTCATATGACCAAACCTATAATATATAATAAACATAATTTTCTCACTTAAAAACGAAAACCATAACCTCCCCTTTATGTTGTTATATTAACCATAAAAGGGGTGCAAAGTACTTTTATTATAGAGTGGTTTATTTTATTAGCGAGGGAAACACTATCTTAAACATTAATAATGATAGGCATCGAATGCAATGGCGCGAAAAATTGGGGGTAGTTTTGAGATATCGAAAGGTTTCAATTACCTTCTCATCCGACATTTTCATAACGTGCACGAAAATTCTCCAGGATAAATTCTTCTGAAGATGAAAACTCCAATTTGTTTATTTTGTAATATTTTAAAGTAAGGTAAAAAATATGAATTCATTTTGGTTCTACAATTACTGTATGATATAATTCAACCGTAGAAAAGTAAAGGGACGTATCCCACAGTTTTTCGATAATCACAATATATACAACTTAAATGTTTAATAAATTGAAGGGTCAGTAAAAATTGCGATGCAACCTGGAAAAAAGACAAATTATTAAATTACTATTACATCGAGGAAATAACTTTGGTCCAAAATCACCAAAAAATATATTTTTTGTGCCTCCTGTAAAATTGATTATGTTTAGGATACGTTATTTTGCCTTCCAAAAGTTAATACAAAATTACATACATTCACTAAGCTACATATCACACTGTTTCAGTAAAGATACACAATCCATCTTCACTTATATTCTAACATTCCAATTTATATTTTAAAAAAATACAGCATTAAATTAAATAAATTGACTTCATGTGTTTCCAGAACAATAACGAACATTGGATTATTAATTAGTCTTAAAATCAGTGTAGATTTAAATGATTATTTATAATTAAATAAGCTTCTTGTAGTGGTTTACGTAACAATGGTGGATTATTATTTGTTTTGTTATTAAGAATATCATTGGCTTGATTACGTATATTACATCATCGACAGATGTTTTTACTTGTTGTAATGCTGAAATTATGTCGGAGAGGCTATCAAATTTAATTATATCGATATTTATAAAAAAATAAATATTGCAATCAAACAATAATTATAATATAGCAATTAAGAATTTAATATAATTTAACTTATTGACTTATAATTGTCGTTATGGAGATCAATGACAGATGACACTAGTATCTATAGTAATAGTAACAATGCGTGTTTTAATGTTGCCAGAGTCTAAAAACAAAACTTCGTCCTTACTTCACGATAATATAAGTTTCGGTAATTATCGGTAAATTAGAAAAATTATAGATAGCGGATTAAGCCTTAAGATCGCCCTGTGTAAACTATCATATAATCGGCTGCCAATTACAATCGATGTTGAAAATTGAGAGCGGAAATAAAAAGAAAAAATAATAGTTTTATTGTATTAATAAATTCAAAAGAGTCTTTCATTATTATCACTTATCTACCACCAAGCTTTGTTCGACGCATGAATAATTCAACCGCACGCGCACAATATATTTTGCACGTCAATTTTTATTCCGTTTCGTCAGATATATTCCATTTCACAGTTCCTTTTTTGCGAGCGTTCGTTAAAAGCGCGCGCCCACTTTTCCCAATTCGACATGCGTGAGAGCTCGCTCAGCATTGAATGCTGCGCCGGCCTTACGGCCTTTCCCCGAGCACAATAACCGTTAATAGGGGGACAAGTTACAGCCACGTGTCTCCGGGGCCCCGACACGTGTCGGTCCGCTTTTTAAGGGCCCAATACCTGCGGATCTTGTCAGGGCGCCATTGTGAGCTTTTTTCGAAACCGGACTCTTTCAGGGCTTGAGAAAATAGTTTTGAAAGGACGCACTGCCAACCCATGACGCTTTTCATGCGAGGCGCGTGTTTTATTAACCACCCAGTCGATTGTTGATTTTAGCGTGTAAAAATCTGCATGAAAACACAAACTTGAGCCCTTCGATGGGGTTATTAGAAGCTTTGAATTATCAGATCAAAATCATAAATAATAAATATAATCTATAATAATATTGTTGTTTTGAATGGACGAGTTATTCATTTCAACTATGGGATAATCTTTCATAATATTGTGTTCTTAAAATATTAGCTGTAATAAAGACTATCGCTGTATGTTGGATACGTAGGTAGTGGTCAACGTCGTTGGCTTTTGTAACGGATCTAATGAGCTAGATAGAGTCCCAGTAAAAACAGCTTTTTTTCAATCAATTTATCGATATCTAGTCGAAGTTATGGGTGTCTCTGATCTCTAAAAAAATCCGTCCCACCTTACCGATCTTTAAAAAAATGGGGCATAGCGGGAGCGGTGAGTTGACCACTAGTCCTTATCTAACCTTAATCTTCTATCCCTACTCTTTTCGAAAAAGAAGGTTAATAAAACTTATTTGTTGCAATCGTTTAGTATGTAAGTAAATATAATGTATAATAACTGATGTATTCATGACGGCGAGAAATTAATAAAAGTGACACAATTGCCAAGCTCGTGGTTCAAAAATTCGGAGCTGATTTTCCTATTTCGCCTGCCGATTCCCAATTTGCGAAGAGTGGCAGGCGTGTCTATCGAAGGATAACGGACCGAATCGGGCACACGTCATTACGTAACTTGTTTAATTCTGATTTCCTGTCAATAAAGTAATACAACACATAACATACTTAAGTTCTGATAAGGGGAGTATTAAGATAATTAATTACCCAAATATTATTTTACGTTTGAAATAAAATTTCATACGTCGGTAGTTCGACGCAAAAACACGCATGTTTGTCGTAGTGTGTCTTATTTTTTAATCACACAATTGTGTCTGAATTTTTTTAATATGATGGACGTTTTTGACAGTCATTAAAAATGTTTAAGCTCTATGAATCGTTTTAGACCGAGAAAACCTTTGCTCGGTGACACTCTATAGATTCGATTTTTCTTCAACAAAATAAGACAAGGCAATCACGACTCTTAGCATCATGAAAATGACTCTTTTAAGTTTACTTGTGTACTTATGTATGTATGGTTAAGGTATATTATATGAGGATAAATAAATAATTATATTTTTCATACGAATGAAAAAAGTGTATACGTGAATGAATGACTTCACTGTGGATTTGTTATTTCAGGTAACAAAATAAAACATTTAAATTTATTTTCTTCGTTTTTTTGTGGTTCAAAAGATTTCAAAACTGACAATAACAATCTGTACTCTCACTAAGAAGTATTTATTCTCTGACTCTGCATCATGCGTCATTTTCTACAACATGCGGCAGTCATAATTTTCCTTAACATTGTGTTTTCTAAAAACTTACATAACATTAAACAAGACATAATATTTTGGGTTTTTGACTTTACAGCAATTACGTGAAATAGGTGAAAAATCGACAGCAAATAATATAATATCGACTGTGGAAAGGAAAAAAGACGTTTCCCACAGTTTTTAAAAAGCAGCTTTTTTTCGATAAACACAATGTATCCAACTTGATACACGTTCTATCAAAATGACGTAAGCTGCAAATGCCGAATTAGTATCTAAATTTAACTTTTATGTTTGATAAAGATGGGCTTGTGAAAATTGAAACCAAGAAAAAAGACTGGAAAAAGGTTTTTACTAGACAATTTCTTAAATTAATATTAGATTATGTCAATTAAATACCAGTTTAGAAGTCTCTGTGCACTTCAAGGTTGAATTTATTTCATAATTTACATATGGCCGACAATCATCAAAACACGTTTTTTGTACCTCCTGTAAAATTTGCTATGTGTGGGTTAAGTCCTTTTTCCTTTCCACAGTCGATATGACGAAAGCTTTTACTTAGTTTAATATTATGTTGCGTTGTGATTTTCGTAAAATAAAATCAATCTATATTTTTTTCGGGATGTACAACTGTAATTGTATCAAATGCTCCGTGCATAGGAAAGACATCTTTTTAAAAACTCCAACGTACATGTCATGGTTCAACTCTGCAAAAATGTGTACAACCCTCTATCTATACGTTTCTCAAGCCTACGGGGAGCGTGTGCCTCATTAGGACCACTTGATAGGTTCATTAAAGCAACGGCATAGCGCTCCCTACTCCAGCACTGGTGACAGGACCGGTTCGTTGCATTTTCCACTCGTACAGCCTCATAGGAGCGGAAATCCGGAGGAGACGTCTCTCCATAATCTCAACAAAAAATGACATAAAGTATCGTATCAGCTGTAGTTGCCAAACTTTGATTTGCGAGTCGCTTGCATCTCTTGGAGTACGTGTGTGTGGATTTTGGTTAGAGAGTAGTTTCTAAAAATAAATAATATAATATTACATATGAGGAGTTTAGTATCATAACTCAAATTCTACAAATATAGTATTTTGAGAAAATTTCAAAAAAATTACAGAAGCACAAGTTTGCGTATTTATAAAAATGGTTATAAATTATCTCTACTCAAAATGCGAAATATACTTATACACGATGGAAAATTCTGATTGCCGATTGGCTTTTTCTAACACTATTAGTGATATTTAGCAGTGGTTTTAACGGTGTTTAAAGTACAGTATTTTTTATATATCGACTGTAAAAAGTAAAAAGGAAGTAACCACACAATATCAAATTTTACAGGAAGCGCTAAAAACGTGTTTTGATGATTTTGTGACATATGAAAATTATGAATTATACACAACCTTTAAGTGCACGGAGACTTCTAAACTGGTGTTTAATTGACATAATCTAATATTAATTAAAGAAATTATCTCGAAAAAAACCTTTATTTCAGTCTTTTTTCTTGATTTTAATTTTTTACAAGTTCATCTTTTTCAAACTTTAAATCTAAATTTAGATACTAATTCGGCATTTGCAGCTTGCATCCTTTTGATAGAACGTGTATCAAGTTTGATACATTGTGATTATCGAAAAAAAACTGTGGGATACATCCTTTTTCCTTTCCACACAGTCGATATGTATGTAGTGATTGATGCATTTAATTTTTTTTGAAAAAATCTCAAAAATATCAAAAAATTGATAATATGTCGTTTGATACCAAACTCTTTACATATTAATTCAATATCCAACTCTGAAAACTCAGAATATGCTTATATTAGCGGCTTTTATACACAGATTTCCAGGGATTGGGTAAAATGCATGTTTTAAAACAAGAGAAAATGTTTATTAACTAGGTGTGTTAAAAGAGTTCATTCCCGTTAGAAAACGCATGGGGTAGCAGCGTTAGTTTTTTAAAACGAAAAAGTCTTTCGTTTACATACACAACCACCAAATCTCACGTGGAAGTGCTTGTGTGTACATCCGACTATTTTTATAAGCTTTCATTTTACATATCGCGAAAAATTTTAACATACGTTTGTAATCCTGGTCAATTGAAAGATATGTAAAGGCTTATTTAAATTTAATCTGTATATACAAAAAAATATTTCTAATGAACTAATTAATAATTTAAATAAATATAAAAACCTCATTTGCTGTAATCAAATGGAAAAGCCTCATTAATAGTATTTTTCAAAATAGTGACACGTGGCAATTTCCGTTAATTAGTATTATTTCATTCTGTAATTTATATTGAAAATTCAAATATCTACATGTATAAAAATTCTGTTAGAATATGAAAAGCGTCGATTCGATATATGCATAAATTATTCCTTCAAATTAAACCTTAATTAAGTATCCAAAATATTTTTTAATCAAAACAGTTTAATGAATATATATTATTCAAACAAAAATTGTAAAAAAGTATTCTATTAATTATACAAGTCCTTGGTGTTTTCGATGGATTCGGTGGTAACTTTGCGATAATCCCTTTTTAATTTAAATTTAAATTACTAACTGTATTATTCCACTGATTATGTTTCCAGGTGTGGCACGTGTTTCACGCCATCGAAAAGCATCGTTTTCTTTCCAATTATAACATAATATGGTTGAATTGAACGCAAAGCCTAGCAAAACAACCACCGAATAGCAATGTTAAAAAATACATATTTTTAATTACATATTATAATGAAGTATATATTATATATAGCATAATTACCTTATTATAATGAAGTACAAATTTTCTTCTTTTTGAGATGTTGTAATGGAATACGAAAATCAACAAAAAAAAATTCAGGCAGCTTAATATATTTATTTATTAATAAAAAACGAAATTTAACAAAATATTTATAAAATTCGACGTTTTTTACGCAGCCTTACTAACATTTATCTTTATCCAACACAAAAACGTCTTATGAATGTTTAAATACGCCATAACTTCAAATGGTCAGTATTTGCATCAGTATTTTATACTCAAGGCCTGTTTTATGTTCACAAATAAACCTAACTTAACCTCACCAGTTTTTTTATCATCACGCTTATTAACCACCTTTTTTATACTTACCAAACATCATAGTTATATCAAGCATTCCCTTAATAAAAAAACAGAAAATTAAACTATTTAAATACTCACCAAATAAATATAAGTCCTTCACCTTCATCATAATTCACTAGCACCTATCATTATTTAAAATCGATCGAGACTGTCACTTACATATATATTGTCGCGGTTGGGTTATTGGCACCCGCTTCCACTAGCACTTTTGTGAGGAAAACTGGCAGGATTTAAAAAAATAAATTACGAGTAATGTTAATATATTATCACCATACCGGGTGTCGCAAAAAAGATTATATCCTCGCAGTAATAGCTGGTAACACTTGTATATGAAGCTTAGTTTAAACGCAATAGACTTCAGTTTGGTATTCAATTGTAGTTGCACAAGTTACACTATTGACATTTTGTTTTCAGAAACAGTATTTTAGTAATAAACGCGAACGATGGCAAACGAGTGTATCATTTTGATTCGTAATTCATAAGTAATACACAATAATTTGATACACAATAAGTAATACACAATAAGTAATTCACAATAATTTGATGCGACCACATTATATTTTACTCTAAATTCGATAAAATTGTCGAATAGCTTTCTGCGTTGCCGTGACTTCACACTAACAAAACAGATTAATTGGGAAATTATTTTTATACTTATAGCAGCTTATATGACGAAAATTTGCATGCCTTGCTTATTAAAAATTTTAAGGGAAAACACAAGCATATTGATTGGTATATAATTACGGTGAACATTCGTCCTTTATTTCAGAGGTGTTTATTTAATTTCTGAAATGAACATAGCGCTGACGGGGTCAAATATCAGTACAAACAATTTTTATAAATTGATTTTTGAATCGGTTTGTGAATGTCTGTAATGTTTTAATATTCCCTCTCGCTCTTTATCTAATAAAAAAGGACGAAGTGAGAGCGATTAAAATAAAATAACTATGTTAAAACAAACCTCTTTTTAATTTTAATATTTGATTTTAGGCCTGAACCCGACTAGGACCCGGTATCGACTGATTTTCAAAGAGTTTCTACGCTTTATGTACATATATGTATTGGAAGAATAAATGGTTAAAAAAGGTATTAATGACGTTTTTTTAACTATTCAAATCTTTAATTTAATTTTGTACTTTTGTACGTATTATAATATCTGCTCTTCATTAATTTATTAGGACTGAAACATTTATTGATAGCCACTTGTGTAAGGTCTTTAAGAAATTTATTTGAAACCAGTTCGTACAAATGTTATTTTGTTGATAAAGTCGATCGTGCGGCTAACACGGTGATTCCTGTGGATTTTACCATACGCAGATCGTGTTACCGGAGGATCCCTGATGCGTTTTCTATCGAATATTATTTATAATGCAATAAATAATCCGAAACAGCTTGTTTGCCTTGTAAACATCGCTTTTAAGAATGTGTTATTATAGCTTCGATATAAAAACAAAGGCGGCATCATGAATATTGAACAAATCGTTCATGCCGAGTGTGGAATAGGGTTTATTTCATTATTACCGATTGAATAAATTATAGCCCATCGATTTCATATTTATACAGATTCGGTATTGAAATAATAATAATAAAAAAACAGTTACAACGCATTACATATTACACAGTGTACTAAATTGATCGCAACTAACAATTAAAGCGTTACCTAAAAATGGATCTTAAAAAAATGTTAGAAATATATTTAATACGTAATATCAGAAATATTTATATTGACTAATTTGGTGCATTTGCAGCTATGAAATACATAAACAATTCAACACAACAGTGTGCGCATGGGAACCTTCTGAAAACCGTAGCGCACTCAGGTACTTAATTCTTCTATTAATTATTGCTAAAGACAAGCTATTTTTAATTATATATAATTATCGTTTTTGCTTTAAAGCAGTGTTTCCCAACAAAAAAATCGTAAAAAAATAATTGCTTTAAATAAAAAAATGTAACAATTATTAATGACTTGCGCATTGCCTCTTCCTGGTGGGGCGCACGCCCCACGTTGGGAAACAACGCTTTAAAGCACGACGCTGAACGTATACACATTATTTAATTATGAATATAAAAGAAGGACTTGCTGCGGTTTTGAGGCGTCAAATGTACGTAGAGTAAGTTTGTAGAAAAATAAAAAACGCTCTACCTTTTGTTAAAGAAATTGTTTTTTGAACACTTACATAAAAACCAAGAAGTCTGGTGCAGCTTCTCCTTTGATATTCCTGATTACATTTTTAAAAAAATGTAATGGTTATCGACGTAGAAAACCTTCGGAAGGGAGATCGTTGGTGGGTGGATGAGGGTAGTCAGTTATCATGTACACATAACTACAAAATGATATCTTTATTATTTCTTACCCTGTAATCTTGCAAGAGGATCAAAGTTATTTTGATAAAATTAATACCTCTTTTCTTAGCGCGACGAAATTTGATGTATAGAAAAAAACAAAAAAAGTTATCCGGCACTGGTATTATTAAGCGCCAAACATTCTCTCACTTCTTGAGATTGTACAATGATGACTGAAATAATAATTGGCCGATGATGTCAATTTGACTAACACACCTTTAGTGTTAATGGATTGTCGTAGTTTTAATTGATCATGTAATAAGAATCATATCGTCCAAAAAACAAGTGTTTCTCCACGGGATAGCGTGGTATTTGTATTGAATTATTATGTATTATTTATATGGGGGATTATTTATCGGTTGATGTCCTGGCCTCCGGCAGATTTCGGCGCCTCTCGCCTCTCGCCGTTACACTTGATTTAGTGTGAGTAGGTGAGACCTCCGCCTTAAGGGTGATAAACAATCAAACGAATATTGAATAATGTTTACAATCAACACCATCTATGGCCAGCTTGAATAACTAATTGATTGTTCATAAAACACAATTAACTGCAGACATTATTTATTTGTTTTGTTTCTGATTGCTTTTTTCGTGGTGTTAATGACTTTTTAATTAAAAGTTATTACTACGCCTTAAATAGAATTTGTTTAACTAAAATAGTGGATTTATAATGTTAGAAAGAATTATGGTTTAAGAAATTAACAAATGTGTAGACGTAAAAAAAATGTGCTCTAGGTGGTAACTGTCTCTTAACTCATAAAAAATTTATAATAAATAATCGACGATATTTTTTTTTTATATCTAATTGGTAAATATTTATTGATTAATTAATAAATATAAGCGAATGATTCAGCAAAAATAAACATTTTTAACTCTTCAAAAATATCCTTAGAAATTTGTATTATTTTATGTAATGAAATTTGAAATGATCAACAAGAATCACATTTCAATTTCACTTCTTCAATACTATAATATCATTACTTAACCTGGAGCGGGGCAAACTATGGAGCAGTACTAGAATGTAAATGGAGCAGAGAAACTAAAATATAGTCCGTTGTAATCCTCTAATTTTAAATGCTACTTTTTAATAAATTCCTATTATAGTTAATAATCTTCACATGTTTAATTAAATAATCTATTGGAAGTCCAAAATTTACCAAGGTATCAACCATTTATATAAATAATTAAATCATACGACATTTCTAGTATAAAATAAATATATTTTGAAAGAAAAAAGGACAATATGTTATTAATTGTAAAGAAGCGCTACATGCCAACATCTTAATTCTACTGACTGAAAACATTTTTTTTTTTTTTTTGCAAGGGTGAAGAACTAAGAAGAAATATTTTGAAGGAAACGGAGCTCGGAGTAGCAGTCACGCATTATTCCATCCATCATATCCTGAAGGCAGATATGCGGATCCGATTCATGGAGCGTGTAGTAGTCTGCAGTGACGTTACGCCTCTGATACAGCTTAAGACATTAAAGATATGCGCAGATTTTGACGATGAATATAATATAATGTAATTGATGACTTTAGTAAAACAGTTTTTTAATCGGCATTTCAATTTTTACTATTATTTTGGAATGTATTAATATTTACTGTTTTCTGCTGACAATAAATTTCAAAATTTGGTTTTACATGACTCAAAAGTGGTTGAGGTCAGCGATTATCGTATTAAGGTGAAGCACTGAGCTTATTTGAGAAGATTAATAGAAAAAACCCGTACTGTACCACCAGAAAAGGATCAAGAAAATAAATCAAAACTTGAGCACATCTAGTTAAACACAAATTTAAAAAACGCAGTTATCAATTTAAGTTTGATGCGTATGACCAATCTATCATTAATAGAGGTCAGGCTTCGATAGAAAATTCATTTATAAAAAAATGAATTTAGTCCGTGTAACGATTTTTCAATAAAATAAATCAGTACCATTTCAACCAAAGCTAAATAAAAATAATATTGAAATCATATAACACTTTTATTGTGAAAATTTAATCAGATTTAATACAAAATTTTCTGCCCACGTTATCATGAAAAAAACTCTGTGACGCCACTGTTATTTTTCGTAGTCCCCTTAGGACGGAAATGTAGGGCGAAATTAAACGAGGCATCGCAGAGTGGGGGATGATCCCGAAAAACGTGACATGCGCAGTCAACCAAATCAAACCGTCGGCTTCGACAGAATATTCTTCATTGCGGCTTTATCATGAAACTTCATCAACATTATTAATCGTCTTTTATAACACCATGTGATCCTTGCAAACTGTCTTTTTTACGAATCCACGAAAGCGCCCAACGATTTGGCAAGGCTTAACCATTTTAGATAAGTTATAAACTAAGAAAAATTCAGCAAATTAGCCCTAATAGTGTTTTGAATTACTTTTGTGTCCCGAATATTAATTAGATTATTTTCTATTTTAACGTCCGATGCCACTCGTTTGTCTGAATTAAATAAGGAAAACATTAACAAAGTATTTAGTTAGAAAAGAACTATTTTGAGATAACGGGAGATTTTTCCTGTGGAATATTTTGCGATGAAAACGATTGAAAAATTGCGCCACTGACATCGTGCGAGATTAGTCGCGAATTAATGTTATGAAAAGAACGTGATGCTGTGCTGTGATTGATTGACAATTTAAATAATAGATTAAATTGTGAATACTGTACATTTGATGATTATTACTTATGTTATGTATACTCAACAAAATAGCATACTATGTTTATTCTCTATGATATTCTATTTTCAAATTATTTCATTCTAGAATGAAACAATTGAAGTATGAAACTATTGTAGTTTAAAGAAAACAATTGCAACCTGTCATCTCACTATTTTTCTTCTTGATTATAAGATTGATTTATAAAGTGTAAATTATGTTATCAGAATAAAGTTGAACCAACATATAAAAGTGTTTCAGTAAAAATTATAAACATAACACTTATATTCTATTCAATTAGTATTATCATACAAATTTCTGATATCAAAATAAAATGTAGACATGTATTTAATATATTGTCGCATTTTGAAATTTCTTCTACACAACGACATGCCAGGCAGTATACAGCATCGTCTTTATGAAATACATTGGCTTTGGAAGATTTTCTCGCTGTTTTTAGGGTAACCAAATGGTATTGAAAAGGAGGACGTGTCATTAAATACGATTTAAAAATATTTTTTCTCTGTCTATTTAAGAAACGTCCGCGCTTTGTTTAATATTTCAAATTGTATTTATTTATTATAATATTATAAATTATTCATCTAAATTGTCATTCAAATAAGCCTCAGGATATCTACTAAATTCTTATAATAAAATAATTTGTATTATTACTTCTTAGTAAGGAGGAATTTTTTCTATTATATATACTAAAACTGTGTATGTTAATGTAACACATTATTTAAAAATATTTTAAATATACCGTAATTCTTATTGCATCTATTCCGTGTGTATGATTATGTTTTAACTTTATCAGCTCTAGATGTAGAGCATATCGACACTGTGGCGGATGTAACAAATGGGAGACCCCAGGCACAATTAAATTTGAAGGGCCTGTTTTTCGGATAGCGCATCCGAAAATTCCATGTAAAATAATACATATTTATAAAATCTGAACAAAAAGTATATGGGTTATATAATATAAGTCATTTTTGGGGCCCATATGATTTGGAGGCCCCAAGCGCGCGCTTCATTCGCTTATAGCAGTTTGCCACGCTTACTGTAACGCAAGAAGTCTCAGGTGTGCCGCGGTGGAAGAAGCCTTAAAAACGTCAATTTTAAATAATGCCTATTCGGTACAAAATCGAGGATTTTAAATTCCTCGGTGAGCTAAAAAAAAGGGAGTTATGGAGATAATCTGCGTAAAAAGTATACCAAATCGAGGATTTCAAATTCCTCGGTGAGCTAAAAAGAAAAATAATTTCAAAGATAATCTGCGGCATCTTGGTGTGCCGCGGTACTAGTTCCATTCATCACTGTGCCCTAAAGGAAAAAATTTTGGCAGACACTGGCTTATAGGCTAATCCGCCACTGTTAAATTGATACCACATTGGTAGGTAATAAAGTGATTTTTCTCAGTAAATAGCCAATGAAAAATTGAGTTTTTAGGTTACAGCATCTAGCCTCGATATATTACGTTACAAATTATATAATTACAATAACAAAACATATATGGATTTCTGAGCACGCTTTAATCGGCTCAAGTGATTATGAAAATCTGATTGATTTTATCAGTGATTTCGATGTCATTAAATTCTGTCTTGTCTAGCTTGTCACAGCAATCCCCAAATGTGATAAAATAAGTAATTATTGTTTTACTTCAGTTTTATACAACTTATGTATTTATGCGAAGCAAAATTTCCTTTTTATGTTGAAACGAAGTTAAAATGCAAGAACAGACTCGACACCACAACCCTCACAAATAATAAGTGTTTTATTAACAAAGTTTTTTTTGTATTCATACTATTATGAACTACCTGACATAAAAAATTAGCCGAGTGTTCCGTTAAAAAATCCTGATTTTCGAAGTGTTCCATTGCAGAAAAGTTTTGGAAACCCTGCTCTACGAAGTGAAATAATGAAAAAATTATGTGGAAGTAATCAAGTGAACGAAAACAAAACAGCGTTGACCACTTAGTATAATAATTATGATTTACGCAAACAAAATTCTTCTCTATCCGTAGTTCATTCTCATTTTTGAGCATGGTTACCCTAGCCATGTTAATAAATTTTTAGGGTTCTAGCGTGTGGGCAAAACTTGAAGTGAAGCGAGACAAGGGGAGAATTTCTTAAAAATTTTCTTCAAGGTATTCCAATGGTTGATTAGTGAAGTCACTTAATATCCAAGGACCCATTATTATTACCACATTGCTCTGGTTATAATTTTAGACAAATATTCTCCACACTTTCAACTGCGTTCAAGAACAACTGCTTTCATCTTTAAATAAAGTCGTATAGTACATTGGTCGCGTAACCAATTAATAAATAAAATGAATATTATTTATTGCTAATCATTGTGACATTTTGATTGTAACACATATGTAAGTGTGGAAAATTTGATGCAGTTTTTATATTTTGTCGAAAATTAGTTGAATATTTCAATGTGAAAAGCTGACAATTTTACATCAATATTATGTGAAATGACTAGCTCTAATTAATTTTGTTATATTTTTAAAAAAATAATAATGTACCAACTAGAAAGAAAGAGTTAAAATTTAGTTTATAACAAAAGTGGCAGTTTGTATAGTCGTGTATAGCAAACACGGCAGTTATTAAACGGGGTTCACAAAACAATATAAATTTTAATAAAATAGTAAGTAAGTAAGATAATACTAATAAGCATATTTAATTTCTCAGATGTTTTATCTATATAAAGGGTGATTCATTAAGAGGTACTTTTTTCAAAAGACAAAAAAACGTTTATAAAAAAAAAATATTGCATAGTCTTTAATATAATAAATATACTCATTTTCTACATTTATTTTTTAAATACTATTTCTTTTAAATGTTGGCCGTAACTACGCCCAACATGGTCCATTCGAAAGTTCCAATTTTGGATGACGCGTTCGAGCATTTCGGCTGATATTTGGGTAATGATGCGAGTAAGGTTGGCCTCCAATTCCTCAATCGTAGTCGGCTTAATCATATAGACTTTCAACTTTACGTTAATGTAATAATACTAGTAATATGTACAATAGTTTGTTGCCTTCGAATCTAGGGCGTCTGTAACTTTTTTCTTACTTGATTTTGATTGAACGTTTTACAACTTCCTTTTATTTATTTTACGTTACTCTAAATTTAATATCTATCGGATTGGCATATCGTATAAAAAAATCAATAATGAAAACTTGTATGAGGGACTGGACAAAAATCGCTTTCATCGCTAGACATTTTTGACACGAATTTCTCAGGATCTAATGAAGCCTTTCGTTTCTTTTCACTGTCTTATTTTGTTGAATTTCTTGTTAGATGTTAGGAAATCCGTTATCCGCTTCTGTTTTTTTTGTGTCTGGGAATCGTGTAATCAGAGAGTTTTAATTTAATTGATTGTGAATTATTTATTACCATGGTTAAAAAAAAAACATTTCGCAAACTTCAATGTTTCCTGCCGCTGCTCCAATACAAATGCAAACCAATTGTCTCGGGGCAAAAAGAGCAAATTCTCGCAACGGGGAGCAAAAAAAGTTATCGAGCTTTAAAAATAAAGTCGCATCCCGTGCAAAAAAGGGCCAAGTGCAAATTCTTCGATGCACGTGAGTTTGTTAATTGACACAGAGCGCGACACCATAAATTGCAAATGCTGCGCAATACGCCCAGCCCAGCGCAGGCCTGATACAAAATAAATAAAAAACATTCTGCCTCAATAAAAACACTTATTTACTGTTTCAATTTTTTTAAAATATATTAAATATCTTGGTTATACAGTGAACCTCCGATTCTACGTTTTTCAAGGTTAAAACAAACGAATAATGCGGGAAACCGATAATACGGGAAATCATCAAATAATAACAAAATAAATGTTTTATTTAAAAAAAAAACCTTTGTGTTTGTTTATACTTTTTTTAAAGAATATGTGTATACATAAATGCTTAATACAGGGGTGGGGAACATTTTCTTGTCTTAAGGCCGCATTCATTTTTCTGATTCAACATAAGGCCGCAGTAAACAATTTCATGCCAATTTGTAAAGCCCATTTGCGGATTTTCCAAATTCCCAAATGATTTAGACATCCAAAATCCCAAGAATTTACGGATTTGCCAAAAAAATCTCTTGCAAAATCTCAGAAATTTTCAGATTTGGCCGATCAGGTCAAAAGGCCGCACCAGAGCAGCCAAAGGCCGCATGATGCTTTAAGCCGCAGGTTCCCCGCGACTCGCTTAATACATATGTACTAAATTGCTTATGCTATTTGCAGTTTGGCACTAGAGAGTTAAATAGAAAACTTTCTAAGTTCTAATTCTTTTTCCTATGTAAATTTGTTTTTCTCCTGGATTTTTTTCAACGTCTTGAATTGTTTGTAGTTTCTTAGCTAGGCTAGAGTTCTAGTTTTCTTCATAACGACATTTAAGTTGTTAGAAAAATCGCGAAACGAGATGCAATCCAAGACTACATATTTATGAACAGAGAAATATTCAACAGACACGGTCAATCGGGATAATATTTGTGACGGGACCATAATATTTAGATGATAGATCGAGGAAATCGGTTAATCGGGGAACGATTAATCCGGAATTATTTAACATTGTTCTTATGGGTGTTTGGCCGTGACTATGAAAAATAAACGATCCATGCGGGAAAACGAATAATGCGAGAACTGTAGATCGGGGTTTCACTGTACGTCAATTAAGCGCTTATCAATACTGTTCTTAAATAAAATATGCAAATCTCCGATTTTTCACAACATAGTAATGATAATATTATCGATTCATCATATCCAGACCCTTTTTTTTTACCACGTAACGCGGTGGAACAGCGTTCACAAACACTCATGCCTTCGAACAGAAATCGGTAAATCGATTGAAAGAATTCTGTTCGTACTATGGACTCAAACCTGTAAGATCCTTCATGGAAGCCGATGCCATTAACCGCTGAGCCACGTACAACATTTGACCTAGTTTTAATTTGAATTTAATGTGACCACTGACCAAGTGAGTGTAGGCAATTTATATTTTAACTGCCAGGATTTGTGGTCAATACTCTCTATTGTTCACCCTTTTCGTTTGCGGTGTCCATGGGTTCAAATCCCGTTACTGAAATTGTCATGAATAGATTAGTGTGTATAAAATTAAATTTGATAAGTTTGTTATTCCACCAATTGTGTTACAAATTATAATCGGCGTTTTATCTATTCGAAAAGTATATTCAGACTAACCATAGTAAGGTTATTAATGTATTAATTCACAGAATTACAAAGTTCTCAAATTTAATTTAATATTATATTTTAATTACTATGAAGCTACCGCCGAATCCGTTGGAAATAGACTGTGTTTACGTCCCGTAAAATCCAACCAATCCTGGGTGTAACGAAACCAATTAGCTAACTAACGACTCTTCAATATATTATTATCATTACCCATTCATAAAGAGAGAAATTGAACGATTTAATAACAACCAGTTCTCAATTTGTGTATATATCAGGGCGGTGGAGTCGGAGTTGGAGACGGAATTTACTATATTTAATGATGTGTATTCAAACAAAGTGTTGAAATTGCATGCTTGACTGACTTAAGATGATCTGATGGAATACACATACATAAGTTAAAATGAAATTATTGAAAAATTTCCTTGGAGTCGCAGTCACGACTCCACAGCCCTGGTATATATGATCCAATATGTGATACGCATTAGAAGCAGACATGGTTGAAAAAAAAATATTTTTTTACTTTTTATATATTATATTATACAAGTGTGTGTAGCTATTTGTCAGTGTACAGTACACAAAGAAACCAATTCTTATCAAATAATATTTTAATGTATTGATTGAATTGAAGTTTACTGAATGTAACTCCATCATACAGTTATTTTTTCAAGTTGATAGCTATGTCGGATATAAGCCCTCGTCATAATTTATTATTGATTGAAGGCGTAAAGCTATAAGTAAAACATTGAATTTGATATATATTATAGTTGAAGTTTAAATAAGAATTCGGTGCAAATAATTGGCTAAATTTACTGTTCTGTATTTGTCTTAATAAAAGTTCTAACGCTGCTTTTTGCAAGATGCTTAACCTTCGCGTTCCGGAGCGGGGTACAATTGTGTCCCTAAATTCTTATTTTACCAACCATTTGTTAAATATCGGTAATATCTAGCTGATATTTATTGTAATCTACAAACATATCCTACTGAATACAATGCAAAAAAAAAATCTGAAAAATTGTAGAAAATAAAATAGATATTCACGTTTTTCGTTAACAAATGGTATTTGGGTCACATATACACGTTGCGTTTGAGTGTGTGCGTGTGCCGAGCGCAAATTCCACACACCTGATGTCATCGTACCCTGCGCCCGCGCCGGGAGAACGACGTCGCTTTACGATTAGTTCAGTCTGCTCTCGCCGCTTCTATTGACATGATGGATTTCTACCGCTTCTATACGCCTGACGTATCGTCAACGCAATATGATATGGATGATTCAAAAAGACAAATTGTCTCTTAATTTTGACAGGGCATGCTCAAAATCAACATTCGAACTGCTGACATTTATTATTTTAATTTTTACTTCGTTAAATGAGAAAAATTCTGGGGGGTACAATTGTACCCCGCTCCGGAACCCGTGTGATTTTTCAAGATATAGGTACTCGAAGGTTAAAAAGCGTCAAATACTAAGACGTGAAACAGCCGAAAGTTCGTATGAGTCGCTTGTATCTGTGACACCACCGTTATAACTGTGACATATAGTCTTCTTTTATGACACAAATTTCCAAATAAATCAGCATTCGTTTGTAATCCAAGTAGATTTGTGTGATCCCGGATCTGACCCGCACGCCCTCGCCGTCAGCGACGGCATCCTCTACCGCCGAGCGCTTCCTAAACAGGGCGAGCCAATTAGAATCCCGGTTCCCTTGTCTAAGAAGGAAGAGTCCCTAATGACGTCGCCGCTACAAAGATGAAGTAGCAATAAATAATTATTTGACACGCTTTGATGTGTAAAAATATCGTATTACCGCGGTGAGGCCGACGCGCTCGCGCTGGGACGGCCTGCCTGCCGTGGTAGTCATCGCGTCTCGTCCGCCCCAACTTCAACATCAGTCGACGCATCCCATCCAGGGTTAACCACCGCCCTAGCAAAAATTCGCTCTTTACATCGTAGCTGTTCAAGTTTCACTAGAAATTCAGATTTATCATATTCAATGTATATTTCTAGGTTGTTCACTGTCAATAAATACTTGATGTTAAGGCGTTATATTAACACAATATTCCTTTGTACTTATTTCCACTTTTATTTTCCAAGATCAGGACTGGTTTCGCTGATGACAAGTATTGTCAAAAATTGATTGAATATTAATAAGCAATTGGCATTGAAAAGAATCTTTGTAATTACACGTTAGGGGTGTTTTTACATGATGTACATTTAGATTTGTGTTAGCTTAGAGTCGCTTATTCATAATTTGTAAATTCTGTTATATGCCAGTAACTTACGCCAGTTATGCCAGTTACTTACATTATTTTTATTACAATTTGTTTTGTATAACGCGAAAATTGGGACCGCGTGATTGGGAGTCGCGTAATTGGGTGAGTGAATCTCATACAAAAATTAGGGTTACGTTTTTTTTCGCTAGCAATTCGAAAATGTTAAAACAACAAAATAAATGAAAAAATATATATGGATGAAATATTTAGTTACCTAGTGGTAAAATGTATAGCGCCTGACTGTATGCACCACACAACAGCCACCCGGCTGTGTGTGTATAGCCTGGCACGTACCGAATACACAGATGCTCGTCAACATTTGACTGTATGCACCACACAGACAGTCGCCCAACTTTGTGTACAGCAGCAACGACAATGGAATGCGACCGCGCAATTGGGGGATTTGCGGCGAATATTTCTGTTCGGCGCGTAATTCGGGTAGCGTAATTGGGGGTTTCACTGTACATATATTTCTGTCGGGATGTGTTATCTAATAATACACTTTAAGATAGATAAGTACATATTTAGTGAAGGTTGTTCATGACAACAAATCTATCAAATCTGAAAAAGAAAACACATGAGATTGAGGCTGTTTGAAAGCATCAGCAGTCATGTTTGAAATGTTACCATAACCACACCGATGATATGAAATTACATTTAGTTAAAACTTCATAAATCTATAATAGAAATAGTTATAAAAGCCTAATTCAGATGACGGTTCCGAGCAATAGTTATTTGTAATATTTTATTATTCTTGTACGGCTAAATACATTACTATTTCTATCAACTAATCACCAATTCAAGCAATAAGAATAATTAAACATGTTAACAATTAACGTTGCAAATTTATTTATTCAAAAATGATGCCGGCAAGAACGTTACATTCAATGAAGAGCGATTAAGATCCATGATTAATGACATTTTCGTTCTCCAATTGAATGGCATTGATGCGGTAGTGGTGTGGTTTCAACACGACAGTGCAACATGCCGAAAATTGACTGTCGCTGTAAAAAGTGTAGCTAATTCGAAAAACAAACATTTAGAAAACACCTATGTAATTGTGCGAAAATCAATTCAGGCATAGATGCAACTCAAACTCGATGAAGCAATATTTGAAAATTCACGTAAGTAAATTCAGTGGAGACTTTAACAGAAAGTGTAATTCAATTATTTGATTTAATAACTATAAATATTAAATAATAATTCATTAATTGGGTGGCCCTGATTTTTGACTGAAGCTTTTCAGACGCAATAAAGCTGGCTACACATTTTTCTCTCGCACTTATAGCGAGGTAGTTCACGCCACATTACCGACGCACCACCGTTCATAATTGCCACTGCTCGAACGGCAAAATAAGCAAAAAAAAAATATATACAAAAACAATAATATAGAAACTGAGGCAAACGAAATGGCGTATATGATATATACTGTGTTTGCGATTTGGTCATTACTGTCAGACAACGTATTTAACGGTTGAACTTATCGAGCTTAAATAATTTTGTATATGTACCATATTTACTCCAATATGGATAAGCACAGCATTTATAACCACCGTCACCGACCTGGCACCTGAAAACGACTTGTAACTTAACCTTTAGATGAGTATGGACGTGCATGTACATCGGCGCCATTTTTCTGTAAATGAGTATGGAAGTACTTTAAACTCAACACAGGAGTATAAGCTGTCTGAGTCTGTAAGCATATATTATATGCTCTTAGTATGAATTACATATATTCATTGGGAAAAAGTCACAAAATTGTCATGTTAAGAAAGGGCAGTAAATTAAAGTAAGGTCTGTATAGATCTATTCACTCCTTTAAAGGTTAATTTTCAAGAACATACATATATTCAAAATAATTTTCATAAAATTTAAAAGCAAATATATATTTACAAAAATATATATTTTTAAATGTACACATGTAAAGGTTTATTTGAAAGTTTTTGTATTTTTATCATCAAATTCATCGTACAAGTATAACTAAGCGAGTACATTGAAAAAAAGTGCGTTTTCTTTATTGATTTAATTGTTAAAACTTGCGGTTCGGACCTTCGGACGGATATTAAAAAAAAGGGAATAAATTAATGACAGACCTGGTACCTATTTATTTACCACTACACCACTGATTATAACGTCTGCTATTCAGAAAAGTCTTCAATGTGCATGTAGTTGCGATTTCACGGACTTAAATCCCATAACGAAAACTTTCTTACCTTATTTTCAATCGATTTACAAGCAAAAAGTATGACTTATGGGTGTATGAATTACCTACTCCTCACCACAATATACCTAGATAGCTGCAACATAAATATATGGCTTTTTTGCTTCCTTCATTTTTTACCCACCAATACAAAAGAAAGAGGTTGAATGAACTGTTCTCGTATTTAGAAATAATTCGCAATTTAGATTTCATATTCTCAACATTCATTTTAGAGGACATTGTTTGCTAATTATCAATTTTCTATAGTCGGGTGCTATGATTCAAATTAAATATAAAAGAAAATCATATTTTTACACAGGGAATGACGAAGAAAACTATAGAAATATGAAATTCTAATTTAGCAGTGACAATATGACAACTCTTAATTAAAAGCAGGACTGTGGAGTCATGTAAAAAAAAACGACTCCGACTCCAGCTTTAAAATAATTAACGACTCCGAGGAAATTTTTCAATAATTTCATTTTAACTTATATATATGTATACCATCAGATCATCTTTAGTCAGCCAAGCATGCAATATCAACACTTTGGACTATTTTGTTTGAATAAACATCATTGAATATATTTTTCAAAAAATATTTGTCAAACTTTTGACATTTCTCATAACTTATTTTGTGAGCGAGTTTCAGTTAATATGAGAAATTTCTACTTTTGTTCACGATGTTATACCCCAAGAATAAATCCCTACTAATAAAAGTCATTAAGACCAATAACAGCTTGAATGAACTCGACGTAAAACAGGTAGGTAGAAATAAAATAAAACCCAGCGCTCAACTGTTACGAAAACGTTTATTTAAGAATTTGCAATCACCGAAGTTTAATTACATAAAATATTTAATAGACAAAATTTTAAATTAATGCAATACACAATAACTATTTTAATACCTAGCTTGCTCACACGATTTTATAAACGTTAAAAAGAATTGAAGCTACCATCCGCGCGGGAACAAAATGAATTTTAGTTTTCCTCGAAATGGAAAAAATATCAGTTCTTTCATCTCGGACGGAAAACCACAAAAGAAAAAAACTGCACATGTAATTTACAACCAAAGGTCTCTGGAAGCTAATTCCCGGACCGGGAAGTGTCCCCCACACACGTTGTGTTCGACTCGTGTCCCAAGGAGCAAGGAAGAAAGAAACAAAAATAACATCGGGTATCGAAAAACAATGTTGCCATTTAAGGCCATTAACATTAAAACAATTGATATTACGGGTTACCTGATAATAAAATTTAAACACAATTAATTTAGCTTCACATTTTAAAATTCTTCCAGTTTTCATCACAATAGTGGTAGTGGGAGCGGGTGACTATAAACCATACCGTATCACTTTACGTATTATGTAACTGTTAGTGTCTCGGAGGCATACTCAAATTCTTTAGCCTTATTGTGTATTATTTATTTAAAAAAAACTCATTGTCGAAGAATATATTTATTAATAAGTATTAGATTGGAATAAATAATGGAGAGTAACGATAAGTGTGGAGGGGAGGGGGGATAAGTGATAATAAGTTTTCGGTGTATAAAAAACACTACGACAACATTGTTTTCATACAAAATATATCTTGTTTCCCAACCATGATATATTCCAGATAACTTTCTGCTAATCATCGTGACACAACAGTAGCGCTGTTTTCTTGTAACTGTAACTGGATTTTGTGAATGATTTATTTTTTTATAAAGCGTGATAAAAACATGGTTCTTTTTGTACACTGTGGATACCCAAATGCAGCAGACGTCGATTTTCAAACTTGACGGCGCTCCTCCTACCCCCACCTTCTGGCCAATGACGCAACACGACGTCTCGTTGCCACGGCAACGACGCCTCAAATTGTTGGGGGACCAAGTGGCGTCGCGAAAATGCACACTAAACTGAACGAACGGTGGAAAATCGAGAATCGCAGATTTGGTAGAACAGTTTGTTTTCTACTGACGACTCCTACAAAATATCGGAAATGATTAATTATTAAAGTGTAAAGAAACAAATATATTTTTTTATTATAATGTTGTCCAAGAGCTATATTAAATTGTAGAAATTTATTTCGGTATGATGCCATATTCAAAACCTAACTCTTTTTGAAAAAAAAAATGATTTGGCCTTTTTGACCTTATTATAATAATGTATTATACCAATTATATGAACAATTAAGCAACATTTTGAAAAACTCAACTTAACCATTTATTTACCTACATAATGTGTAGGTAAATATGTATTGAAATTTAACTTTTCTTTTACTATATTGTACGTAATAAAAGGCATTGTAAAAAAACGGCGTAAGCTAAATAAATATTCATCCATATTCCTTCTTAAGAGTTATTGTTTTATGATTTGCACAATTAATTGAATTTATTTATTTAATTGAACACAAAGTATTCAAAATCAATGAACAGGTAAAAAGTACTTCCAACTAAACGTTTTCGATTAAAACGAGTTTAATAAATAGCTTTTAATAAAGTAGTATGTGTAGAATTAAACTATTTATTTACAGATTATCTTAATTTTCAGTGAAGAATCTTATCTTTTGTACAATTCATTGAATTTATTTATTTGATTGAACACAAAGTATTCGAAATTAATGAACTCGTAAAAAGTATTTCTAACTAAACGTTTTCGATTAAAACGAGCTTAATAAATAGCTTTTAATAAATTAGTATGTATAGAATTAAAATATTTATTTACAGATTATATTAATTTTCAGTGAAGAGTCTTATCTTTTGATTAAATAAGCAGAATATGTTTGTTAAATATAACGAAAACAAATTTCTAACATTAGTTTCTCTGTTTCAAATCAGGTATGACAATTTTCAATTTAAAATAAAAATCAGAATACGCATTTAATAAGCATATTTTACATTTGCAATTTTCAAATAGATTGTAATGAACCGTAAATATAAATCATATTTACATACTACAAATAGTGGATGAATAATGATGTGCCAATTGAAATATGAGTATAGGAATGACTTTCGGGTACATAAGTTTTTCAACAAATTAATACATGTTGAAAACAACTTATTATTTTCTTAAGATGATGAGAAAGCATTGTTATTTCTTTAATTTGGTCTCTTACCAAAAAGTAGTTTGAGAAGCAAGAAATGTTATTCGATTTTTGACTAAAGGTGTTTGATGAATGTTCAATATCTTATCTCAATTCAATGATCTAATTTTAGTTTAGTCACTTACGAGCTACGACCCGAGTTTCGCTTTTAAACATCTTCGTGTATTGAAGTGCACGGATGAACTTGAACTGGCTGTAGACGTCTAAAGGAGAAACTTAGACGTTAGTGACAAAAGTAGAACAAAAATCAAAATTTTAACGATTCAATTTTTACCGCAATTGTATTTTTGATTATCGTGTAATCGTCGTTTACTTAATAATTTTTTTACATATTTACTTGGGTATTCAATCCCGAAGCCTTTTTGTGATCCCGGGATTCCGGGATTGGGCATTCAACATGAAATCGTGTATAATTTGAGAAAAGTTAATTATTTCATTTCCAATTTCTCAAACTCAAATTTCAAAAACTCAGAAATCTGCCGATTTACCCAAAATGTCACCGTGACTCGTTTTTTTTTTAGAAATTCAAAATCCTATAAATTTTAGGGATTTGCTAAAAAATTCTCAATCCCGGGATTGGTAAGCCTAATATTTGTACGCACATCCATATTTTACTTATTAATATCTCGCAATTACAATCAAGGGATTTAGGCGTTCTTATAATTATTGCCAAGAATTAAAGCTATTAAACTTTTTCGTGACAAGAGCTCGAATCATCGAATGAAAATTTACCAAAAAAATAATTATTTTTACTTTTATTTTATAATCAATATAGTGAATGTTTCTAATGCTTGCATCCTTCATATTTTTTACACCTTCCTTACTTTTTAAAAATATATAATTTGATTTAAAAACACTTAAGTTAAATAACGATATTGTATTATTTGTCGGAATTGTGTGTTTCTTATTTTTCCATTACGCTACATTCCTTCAATTGTATTCACTGTAAGTTCCTGGTAGATAAACATTACTTACAATTTACATACAAGGTTGGCTTGTTACGTGTGTAAAGGCGCACATGTGTCAAAATAAGATTTTCGTACTACCCACTTATTTAATTCTATTTTTGCGAGACGCCGAAATCTTCGCTTACAGGCGCAGAAACCTTGAGCCGACCCTGTTTCCCTATGAAATCATTCATAGGTGAGTAATATTTTTGCCCGCTGTGGCCCAGTTTGTTAGAGCTTGCACTACCGATCACCACAATACCAGCAGGTCTGGGTTCGATTCCCGGGTGAATTTGAGAATTATTCAATTCAAAGTTGTAATCGAAGACTAGGCGTTATGTTAATTTACATTATTTCCTCTCCTCCCATCCTTCTGATCCAAGCGAACACGGGTGTCCGGAACATATGCAAGCGAACACGGATGTCCAAGACATTTAAAAAATCAAATACTCGGTATTCTAATAGAATAAAAGCAATATTTTGATGAATATGTGTAGTTGCATCATAATGAGTCAATATAGATTTTTAAAATATCGAATTCAAGTGTATATTAGGCAAAAATATTTTTCTCAAAAACACGCAGTATCTCTGGGACATATTAATGATTTATTTGCGCGGTATTCAAACGGTTAATAACTGGGTGTAGCAATAGTGATAACTCAACCACTAGTCCTGTTCTAGCCTTATTCTTCTTTCCCTACTACTCACTTTTGAAAAAAAGTGAGGTTGAGCGACTGAGTAACAAACAGTTAACGTAGAAAGAAAAACTTCTGTTGAGATACCTCCATTAGGAGGCCACATGCTGCACATTGGGAGCGCACATGGATATTTTTTTTTAGCATGAACACTCATTTTCTAAACATGTTTTTAATTGATAACAAAATACATCTATTTATAACAAAATTTGCGTCTTTCTATTATATAATTTTAAGTGTTTAAAAATGCTTTAATTATTAAATTACGGCTAGAAAAATACATAGCTTAAAAATATACATCGACTGGCAATATAATATAATATCTCTTAAAAGGTTGATTGTGGAATGCAACACTTTTTGCCGGAGAGTGGGGAGAAAAAACGTAGGTTTCGCATTTTGCAACCTTCGAGGGAAAGAATGTATATAAACTCCTATAACAGGAGGGTAGGCTGAGGAGGAAGACTACTGTCTGAAGTTTGGGTGTGCGTCAGTGATTCACAAAGTATTGAAATAATATATATTTGAATGGTGAGTTAATTTTTACTAAATTAAGCTTTTTTGTATCTTTTGATTAGTTTTACCATTGACACAAAAAATTATAAAAACACTTTTTTTGTTTATTGGTCAGTCTGAGAATAATATTTTAGGTGGTAAATCTTTTTTTTTATAATTTTACAACGCAAATTAGAAATAAAAAAATACGAATTCATTTTTACATTTCAATAATTTTCAAGCAGCTATTACTTCCAATTTGGGTCTAGATCTTTTTTTGCTTCTTTCTGTAAACATATCCCGCTATACTGACATTGATTCCAGGAAGGGAATCGCGCCGAAAAGTAATTTTACGCTCAGTTTTGTACGGCTACCGATTTGTGTACAAAAATTCACTTTTTTACAAAATTGTTTCTCTCATTTGCAACCAATAATAAAAATATTATGACTCTCAAAAATAATAGATATATATATGTTCTTTATGCATCTGTGAAAAAATAATGACAATTCAATTAAAAGCATGGGAATGGCAATGTATATTAGACAACACAACATTCTCCGCACGTATGCGGTGATATTCCTCAAAGGGTTAATATCATCATTGGTAAACAACTATCGTTGACGGTGAAATATGAATACATATTACAGAAATGAAATGTATTCGTCAATCTTTTTGGTCACATTGCTTTGAATCAAAAATATACTCTACGGAATGAAACTAGTAAAATTAATTTATTATTAGTAATCTCTGATGATACCACGTGCCAAACTTTGTAACACAACAAAGTAATGAAATCTTATTTTATATTATTTATATTATACAATTGAACCCCCAATTACACTACCCCGAATTACAGGCTAGTTTGAAATATTCGCTGCAAATCCCCTATTTGCACGGTCGCATTCCATTGTCGTTAGTTACTACGAGACGGTCGCTGTGCTGCGCATACAGTCAAATGTTGGCTAGCGTCTGTGTATTTAACACGTGCCAGGCTATACACGTATAGCGGGCGACTGTTTATGTATGGGATTTTGGCACCCTTTGCATTTTATCACTTGGTAACTAAATATTTCGTCAATATTTTTTTTTCGCAAAACTAAGGGAAATCGTAGTTTTGCATTTTTTTGTGGAAAAAGCCAAATCCATAATTTTGTATGAGATTCACACCACCAATTACCCCACTCCGAATTACACTGTCCCGACTTTAGTGTAAATGAGGGTTTTACTGTATTAAGTTTATAAGTAACGAAGTCATCTTGCCCGTGTCACATACCTATTTAAATATATATAATATTCCAAACTGTGTGTAGTACCTTATACAATGATGCTTTTTAAACAATGAAAACAATGGATGTATTTTCAATGTAGAGGTTCATACAAACTTTTTGTAATTATTAAAAAAAAACAATATGTACAAAGTGAACGTTGAATTTGGGCGACTTATATGACATACGAGTCACCCAAAAAATCGTATAAATTGTAAGTATTATTGGCTGGTCATAAACTACATTGTTTATTGTGCCCAGACGTTGACTTAATATTGTAACTAACTGGGGATTTTTTCATGGTGGTTTTTTTTTAGTTTAACTGCCATCGTGTTATTTGAAGCAAACAAATAGTACTGCCGATATAAGGATGAAATGACTCAAATCAAAGATCCCATAATAATTAATTACTACGGCATTAAGCTCGCAGCATTCGATTCGGCCTGAGTTACTCATTAACAGCTTAACGACCGCACGTTTTATTTTATAAAATTTCACCTGGCGAAATAAAATTTTGTGAAAAATTCGCAAAAATTGTAATTTTACTAAATTCATTATAATTTGTAAAAAAATTGAGATATCTTTACAAAATTTAATTTTCTTAGCTTCCAGATACTTCGCCTAAATATTGATAAAGACTCAAATACGCGTCCACGGTCGTTAAACTGTCAAGATTATATATTAAATAAGCTGTCTAAAAATAATAAAACTATTTAAAAACCAACTAAGCAAAATGAATATGACTCTCCTTGATTGACTTCTTTATGTACTGTATCTGTATATGCAGTGGTGAAGTGGGGCCAGGTCGGCCAGCCAAGGAGCCGCACTGCCACCTTTTTGACATGTTACTTAATTTTCAAAATACTGTCAATAAATTTAAAAGCATTAAATCAATATTATTGGTTTATTTGTTTTTTTTTGTATTTTTATCATCAAATGCATCGTACAAGAAGTAAGTACAGTTTTTTTTTTTTGAATAATTGCGCGTTTTTTTAATGATTTAATTGGTAAAACTTGTGGTATTTTAACTTCGGACGGATATAAAAAAAATAGGTAAGAAATCAATAACCGACCTGGTACCTATTTATTTACCACTACACCACTGTGTATATATCGACTGTGGAAAGGAAAAAGGACGTAACCCACACATATCAAATTTTACAGGAGGCGCTAAAAACATGTTTTGATGATTTTGTGATATATGCAAATTATGAATTATACACAACCTTGAAGTGCACGGAGACTTCTAAACTGATGTTTAATTGACATAATCTAATATTAATTGAAGAAATTGTCTAGGAAAAACTTTTATTTCAGTCTTTTTTCTTGGTTTTAATTTTTTACAAGGTCATATTTTTCAAACTTAAAAGCTAAATTTAGATACTAATTCGGTATTTGCAGCTTGCATCCTTTTGATAGAACGTGTATCAAGTTTGATACATTGTGATTATCGAAAAAAACCTGTTTTGAAAAAACTGTGGGTATATATAATATGTATGTATGCGCATGTGTGTGCTCATGTACGGATGTAGTATTAGAAGAAGTATATAGAATGTGATTGCAAATTAATGCATAGGAGTCCCCGTGAACTGGTTTCACTAGGTGCTTCTTACCTCTGCAGCGATCACGCCCTTCCGTCTGCAACGATGGTAAGTGAATACAACTTTTGGACACATTAGCGATGAAGGAGACTCGAAGAATTTTGACGCTAACGTGTCCTGGTAATTAAAGCTCCATAAATTTGATATCCAAAAAAAAACCTTACAAAACTGATTCACTTGAAGTTTGAGGAGACGGTCGGTAAAAAATGAACTCTTGCTAGATTGTGAGACCAGTTAAAATGGATAGGTAAACCTTGCTTAAAATTACTTTGTAAGGAACTGACGATCGGAAAGAAGAGAGTTTTAAATGAAAATATTTGATCAGCTTAAGAATTGAGGATAACTGACGCAAAGGTTTTCGTGAAGGACTTGGCAACGTACACACACAGACACACACCTCATGTGCCTTGTTAGCGGGAATATAACGACGCTAAAGATCCTGCACGAACTCAGTAAAAGACAACATTTTTCTATTCATTATTGTCCGATTTTTTATTCGTAAATTATCTGTCGCATACAACGACAATGTTCGTAATGATAATTTTATATTATGTGACACGACTCTCAGTGGCGGCCGGTCAATGTGGCATTCGATCAATGCACCCCTTGTATATGCAGAGGCGGTTATATTTCATGAAATAATATTCAAATACAACATTTATACCATTCACTCATTTAAATTCTTCATGTATTTATTGTCTATAATAAATATTTTAGAAAAAAATATTTTATTTTATTTAAAATTTTAATTTATTTTATTGAATTTAAAATGAGGGAATGGTATAAATGTTATTTTTGAATATTATTTCATGAAATATAGCCGCCCCTGCATATACAAGGGGTGTATTGATCAAATGCCACATTGACCGGCCGCTACTGATAACTCTTAACTAGGGCTGCCAGATTTCTTGATATCAAAACCGGGACATTGTTGATACTTGCCCGCAGGGCCCATGCCATTAATTTCGGCTATTGGTAGTGAACCAGTGTGTACAACATCCTATGGCTACTATGTTCGCCAGTACTTTCCAAACTTTTTATACCACGACCCCTTAAAAACTGAAAATCTGCCCACCCTAGTTTGGGAATCATTGATATATTCCATCCGAAATTGAATTTGACGATTTACTTGCATGAATGTATTTTATTATTTACACTTTTCAACATATTAATAACTAGTGTTCGGGATTACTTTAAAAATATGATATTAAACGTGTTTTTGTATATTTCGTTCATTTTTTGCATCTTAGTAACTGCGAGAACTCTAACTAGTAGGTACTCAGTAACTGCGATGAATATAACTGAATAATGATAGCTTAACCACTTGAATATCAAGCGGACACAGGTGTCCGGAACATATGCAAGCGAACACGGATGTCCAAGACATTTAAGAAATCAAATACTTGGTATTCTAACAGATTATAAGCAATATTTTGATGAATATGTGTAGTTCCATCCAATGTCCCCTCTAATTTTTCGACGGTTGTGTGCGCAAAATACATTGGCTGTGCAACTTTGAGAGGAAATTAAAAAGTTTGTGTGCAACATAGACCTACTTAACGAAATGGTTACTTTTTATAATGACAATAATTAACAACACTATATAATGACAATTAATTTATTCTGGTGGTGGTATAGCTGGCTTAACACGCGCACAGCTTAGAGGGAAGACTGGTTCCATCTATACTGAGTCAATATAGGTTTTTAAAATATCGAATTCGAGTGAATATTACGCAAAAAAAAAATTCTCAAAAACACGCAGTATCTCTGGGACATATTAATGATTTATTTACGCGGTATTCGGTAAACTAATACCGGAATTTTAGGCTTTCCCAAAACGTCTCTTCGGGACTCGAAACTGGGACTAACCCGGGATACCGGGACCCCTGACAGCCCTTACTATTAACGGAGTTTATACAGCCAGATTTTTTTTACGAAAACTAAATGTTACTCAGTTTCTCAATATCTATTTTTCGAAGAGAGTATGTATAAGATAATGGGACACAAGAAAATAACTATTGGTACGCTAATCGGTTTCGTTCCGCACCGTTGTAGGAATGTAATCGGTGAGAATAGATTTCATACATCATGGGCATCCATACCTTTAAAGGTAAATACATAAATCATTTATTTAAGTATTGACATATTTTAAAATCTGTTTAAATAAAAAATCGCGTGAAAGCTATAACATTATCTGTCAAAGTAAGAAATAAAAGAACGATATTTTTGACTTATATTCAATTATGATAACAATAATTTTTGAAAAAGTATGTACATTGGAATGTCTTCTTTCACAGGCAATTGATGCATAACCAGAAATAAGACGCAAATTATGTTTTAGAAACGATAACCAAATACAGTATTTAAACTTTTTATTCGCAATACAGTTATTTCGAAACACTGCGTCGATCGATAACTGCTTTCGAATAACTGCATTCGTATATTTCGGGACATAAGTGGAATGACAAAGAAGGCAGTGCAAATCAAAGTGGCAGGTTGATACTGCAGCTACCGAAAGCCAATGAGATACATTTATCTCCGTTCATCCCCTTCCCCCACGTTCCCCCTTATAAAATTCCCCCAGACCGATTCCCCCAGCGGAGCCGGCAGACATTTTGCACTAATTTAGCTAATTCGATAAACCCCTCGATAAGAGGGAAACATAGGGTTCCATTCAAAAAACGGCAGTAGTTGTTCTTCCTCCCTTGTTTATTAATCAGTAAAAATATGAAACATGACACGTGAGATAACAAAAATAACAAATAAAATTAAGCGAGCTATAAATTTATGGGAATGTTTTTGGTGTATTAAGATAAAAGTTTAATAAAAATACGATCCACAAAATTGGAGGAATAATTTATACAATAAAATGAGAGGCTTAAAGAACAATCGACCAAATCCACGTTTTTCTCTTTTTTTTTTGAATTCTCCAATAACCATTTAACGAGTGAAAAAATAGCCAAAGTTAACTCTCCGCTTACACCAGTTGTTATGCAAGCCCATGGACCGTTCATCTGTTGTAAAATACAGTGGAACCCCCAATTACACTACCCGGAATTACGCGCTGGCTTGAAATATTCGCCGCAAATCCCCCAATTGCACGGTCGCATTTCATTGTCGTTACTACTAGACGGTCGGCTGTGCCGCCCATACAGTCAAATGTTGGCTAGCGTCTGTGTACTCAACACGTGCCATGCTATACACGTATAGCGGACGACTTTCTATGTGTGGGATTTTTGGATTTTGCATTTTATCACTTGGTAACTAAATATTTCGTCAAAATTTTTTTTTTTTTGCAAAACTAAGGGAAGTCTTAGTTTTGCATTTTTTACGAAAAAAACCAAATCCCAAATTTTGTATGAGATTCACTCTCCCAATTACACTACCCCGAATTACACTGTCCCGACTTAAGTGTAAATAGGGGTTTTACTGTATATGACTTTTTTGACTTTGGTATATATAATTGACAAGATTGACAGATCTCTTACAATTTGAATTTACGAAAACTAAAAATCTTCAATATATTATATATGTATAGCATTTAGCTTGTAGAGAAATTATGGTGTTTGGATTGCATTTTGTAAAACATGCCTACTTAAAATTGAATCAAATCAAAACTCTGGTGATATCGAGAAAGAAAACATATATAGAATAACCATCTGGACCAAGAAGAGGCCTGATCTTCATTAAACATCTTAACCATGCTGATAGATGCTATTCAGTCTTTCTTCAGTTATCTACACAGCAATCGGTTTTTTCTGCATTGTACGGGGAACTGCCGCAACCAAAAATACACCAAAGATTGCTTTGAAGTTCCTGTATGAGACTCGCCAATTTTGGTTTTCGTTATCAACAGTCAAACATTTTAATATCGTTGGATAGCAACAATTTTTCTAATATTAGTAATTTTAAGTCTTACCGTGTGTTGGCTGACGATTTTGCGTGGTCTTAACCACGCTGCTCTTTTCCAATCGATCGCTGTTAGAAAAAATCAATCGATATTTTTCAATGTTGTGAAATAAAAAAAAACTTAATAATTTTACACTGCATTGTTTTTATTCGATTTTATTGTTTACTTACATATTCGATTTTATTTTTGTTTAATATAATCAATGTTTCTTTTAAAAAAAACATCAAACTGAAAAACAAAAATCATTATTTACTTAACCTCAAAATATATTATTGCTTTGCATATTGAAATGCTATTTAAATAGGAACCTGAATAATATTTCAAAATGGCAGTTTGTTTTAAATCATAATATCGATATTTTAATTACAAAAGAATAAATATTGAAGCCAGTTGAATGTTGGTAGAATTGTTTATATTTAGACAAATTAATAAAGTATTACTCAGCCATTTTTGCATATTGCCAATAACAAAGATTAATGTGTTTTATAGCGATTGTTTCAGGTGACCATTTAAAGACTAACACAAATGAAGACAATTATTACGGAATACATATTAATTTTAGTATAACTTGGAACAAAAGATAGAGTATTTATATGACAAGCTATGGAAACTATATTTTGCTAGTAGTCTATATTGTATTATGAACAAAAAAAAATAAACAGCAAATTGATATAAAATGTACTAAGAAGCAGGATCAATTAATTATATGAATTTTCTTAAGCATTTCATCATAGTATTGATACTCTTTTAATAAGCTTAAAACATACTGTTATTCATTACATTAATATAAAAAAGACTAATTGATTTGTATTCATTGAGTAAAATATATAATATGTGTATGAAATAATGTAAAAATAGTTAGTGGTTAATCTTGAATACTGATCATTAAAAAGGTTAAGTGTCTTACTTAGTGACATTATTTCATCAAATATTTTCAGTCTTACTGTTGTTCTAAGTATACATATTATTTAAATGATTGTACATATTTTTTAATCAATTTTGGTTAGTTTATTTGAAAATCACGTAATACAAATACGTTCGGTAGTAAAAAAAAAAAGTATTCCCTGAAACATTTCAACCTTATTTTTACATCATTTTTTTTATATTTAATCTGTTATTTAGAAAAAAATGTATCCTAACACCAATAAATGTAATTATGTAAGAATATGACATTGTCTGGCAGAGGAGTTATACCAATAATATGAATTTGAAAAATAAATGATATTTTTTTCGTTATTATAAGAGAGTGAAATTTTTCAAATAAATGTCAAGTTATCAACCGATAAATTTTGTGTAAACCCATTTGCTTGGATTTTATATAATGTTAAATATTTATGAGAAGTTTTTGTTATTGGCCACAATTCAGGTTGCTTATTTCTTTAAATATAGTTCAGTACTTATAATTAAATAAATGCTAACAACCAGCACCAAATGTTCTGATTTTAATCACAATGATGTAAGGAACATATAAAAAATGAATTCTATAACAAATCCAAGTTACAGGTTAAATGGGTGACCAAATAATTCATAATCGGACAATACACTCAAATTTAAAACTAAAATAAAATATAGAGTATGCATTATTAACATAATTTCGTCCATAGTAAATAGTAAGAAATTTTACACAATTGATTAATACCCGTAATTATTTTACAATACAAATATAAACAGAAATACTTAGTTTGTGTCACAATTTAGATCATTGAATCAATTGATGTACATTAAAATAATTTTGTTGTATTGAATGACCCATTTGTATCATTTTCATAATAATTATATAACATATAAGTTTGTAAATGCTTACTAACTACCAGTGGTGAATTGAGCACACGAGAAGCCCCAGGCGCAATAAATTTGGAGGCCCTGTTTTTCGGATAATATAAAAGTTTCATGTAAAAATATATATAAATCTAAACAAAAAGAATATAAGCTATTTTTGAGACCCCTTAAATTCGGAGGCCCCCAAGCGCGCGCCTTATTCGCTTGTAGGGTAATCCACCACTGCTAACTACACAAAACGTTTGTCTCATCATATTTTTTTACGAATATCTGCCACAAAATCTTGATATTAAATTCAGATGGATTAATTGAAAACAAGTTCGCCAATATTTTTGTATGTCGCACAATTGAATCGTTACCAACAGTTAATTTCACTGAAAAGTGGTTGTGTCACCAACCTAAAATGAACTTAAGTGTCGGTAATGTGTTAGTAATAACTGAAAAAAGTTTTTTTCTGTGCTATTTTCTATTAAAATACAATATAATTATGTTTCTTTTAGAGGTGTAAGCTACAGCTGCGTATTAATTAATAAGCAATTACATACTTTAGTATGCAATACAATTAACGAAGATAATTTGAGTATCATTAAATTATCATGCGATAAATTTATCTCCTGTTTTTACAACAGGATGTACGTATGTACATAATTATTTGAAAAATTTATTGGTTGCCTAAAAGACTTACATAGTATTCAATTTCGCAGATTTTTTTGAAGAAAACTGACAACTGTGGATTTGATAAATACTTTCGATCGTTTCGGCGGTAACTTTGTGGAAGTTCATTTTAATAAAAAAAAAAATTAACTGTGGATTTATTCATTCATTCTCAATATTTTTATATAATTGTATTATATCAAAAAATATATTTCCAGAATACTTGTTTACATCTTGAAAATAGTAAAAAAAAATAAAATCAGTTTCGTAAAAGAATTTTTTGACTTATTAGTGATTATTCTTTTATAGATTTTTTAATATTTTGTTATCGCAGACATTTTATTTATGGGTCCATTTGTCAAATTTTGACTTATTATTATTTATTTTTATTCATTATCAAAACAAATGAAAAAACAAATACATTGATACCGAAAGTGCAATCATTATAATATAAAGGGGCATAAATAAATGCTAATCATGCGTTATCATTCTGCCAATAAAAATAATAAAAAAACCTTTATAAAAAAAGTTAATTTTTTCAGAAATTACGTTTTTAGCAAACTATTAATTTATCATCAGCTAAATTTCGACACATCCCTACGTAAAATATTGTAACTTAAAAATCGGCACTTTACTGGAGAGTGGTTTAGAAAGACTAAGACTTGGTACTGGTCGAACTTAATATAGTTTCGTAGCAAAGTTTGTAATTTAAAATTAACATACACAATTTCGTGCAATCTTTACGTATACCAAGCTTCTTATTTAAACCAGGAATGTAGAGTCGGAGTCAGAGTCGTAGAATCGGATTGTTTTAACTTGAGTCGTGTGAAAAAAACTAATAACTTCGAATCATTATAAAAAAAAACGTATTCAAATTGCTAGGATCAAAAGTGGTGCCAGTGCATGCTACTTAGTCTAAAAAAATAATTCAAGTCTTGTTTTAAATTTAAATTTTTATTGAATTTTAAAAAAAATATTTGACATTACAGCTTACGCCAATACGTCAAATATTTTGAAGTTGAAATATCATACGAGATATACTAGAGAAGTTTTGAAAGTCACATGAGATTTACCCAAGGAGAATTGACTTCACAAACACCCATGTCTTAGATCTCAAATTAAAATTGAAAAAAAATCCAATTTAACATTGACCTTAACGGAAATCGAACCCAGACCCACCTGATCGGTAGAGCAAGCTCTAACCAACTAGACCACAGCGGGCAATTTTAAGCAATGGTCGGAGTCGTCTTATATCTTCGCGACTCCGCAGATCTATTTTAAACCACACTTGTGTAAAGTTACAATATTTAACGTATACCTCATACAAGATAATACCATTATTGATAATATAACCATATATTGTTAAATAATCAACGTTTTTCCCAAAACAATGACGATATTATAGTATAAAACTTCAAACTATTTACTATGAACTTCGAATAAAAAATGATTTTAAAAATAAATAGTTAACTTAAACTTCACTATACAACTACGAATCGTTTTATTACAACTAACATTACAAGCAACTATTTACATTAACTTTTAGCATCAACCACGATGCAATTTACATAGTTGTTTTCACTTCAGTACATTACAACTGTCACGTATGTTATATTAAACAGTTTATAATTACGCTAGTAACTCAATAAAATGATTTATTGAATATTCCAAGCGAAATAAATTCTCAATAGGAAAACTTTGTGTATTTGTACACTGCGTTTAAAATAATTGCCTTATTTGGCAATCACTAGTAAATTATTTTTAATTCACATAAATGTCATTTTAATATATCGTTCTTTGTCAATAAACCAGTGAGATGAATTAAATCACGTGTTTTATGTTTAGAAACGACGGTTAAATTATTTCGTTCAATGTTTTTTTGCGTGTATTTTTTATTATTATATCCAATCACAAATTAGTTTCATCTTAACGTAAATTTATATATATATTAATTTATCGCCTTTGATTATTACAAATGCATATTATTTATTAACAAAAAAATTCAGAATTTGAGCATTTTTTTCTTTTATAATAAATTCGGTGTATATTTTTCATCATAATTTTTTTTTTCATTATTATTATTATTATTTGCGTAGGTGTACCATATACCAGCGTCAACAACAGAAAATCATATTTGAAAAATGTTGTGCTTACAAAATTACCACAGTAACGTTATATGACCCAAATATATATTTAAAAAATGCCGCAAAAAAAAATCTTGAATTAAACGAGCGTAATTAACACTTCAATAGAAATAAAACTTTTCTTTAAATACAATCATTTAAATATTTTTAATGTTCTACGGAATCTGATGGTTAGCGACTGCTGACATGTACCATCGAAAGTTGATATATAACACTTTACTATCCCGAATCGTTTACATTTAAAAGTTTGCATAAAATCCTAATTTAAAATATCTGATAAATTGAAACAGCATTTTTTTTTGTATTTGTGTCAAAATAAACCATGAAAATAAAAAAGATTCCGAGAAGGATAATATATAAAACATATATTTTTATATTGTTTTATCTGTCTTTTGTACCGTTTTTTTTTTGATAAAACTCAATGTTTCAATTGGTTAACGTTATTTCTTTATTATTATTACAAAATTGGTTTACACTTGTACAAACAAGTAATGGGATGATGTAAGGCACATTCTCATATAAATATTTACGAAATTTGATTATTCCCAGAAACTTAGAATATCATTTTATTATATTATGATTAAAAAAATATTCTAGTGAAAGGGTCAAACGTATTAAACAATAATATTGATCGCAGTTATACCGAAAACAGACAGTTCAAGCAGATATGTCAACAATTTTGTGTGATGAAAAATAAGTAAGAACTTATGACCTGTAGCATTTTCTGAGTAATATTAATGAGTTTAAAGTAGTGTCGCTTTATATTGCATATTTTCAAAGATAAGTGTAGTATATTCGGTGATATGTTAATCGCAGTTAATAATCATTATATAATAATATGATTATACGAAAGCAGCTCGGCTGATTTATGCAAAAAAGAAGAATTAACGTATTGAATTGTGTGAAGTTAAGATAACTCCATTTTCCTAAAACGTAGACGGTCTGCTTTCTGCGTAACTACGTTCAGATTAAACTGTACCTTTATCGTCGGTAATTTTCTAAAACATTTTATCTATCTTAAATACAATCGTGTCTACGACGTTTAAAAACACCACTGGAATGGTTTTGTTCTCAATATCTTTGAGGAAGTTAATAACGAAGAAAGCAAAGGCGTTTCCATCCATGCTACCTTCATTTTAAAGCATATCACATGTGACATGAGCATACATTTTTTTTGCGAACGTAAATAAAGCATTTTCCGGGATATGAGTAAGGCGTATTTAAATTCTGAATTAATTACATCAAAAAATTTAAAACTGATAAAATCTGAGATAAGTGTTTGTAGAAAATTAACGACGATTTGCAGTTGTGTAATTTCAATTAAAAAATCTTGGAAGCGCTGATTAATTACAATATTTTAATGCTCTATAACAGCAGTGATCCAATTTATGTACCAAACGTTTTTCCAATATATAATTACAAAAATCATTTGTTTATACTTCAAAAAATAAACAAATATGTGAGATCGCCGACCCCACACACCTCCTCCCCACTACAACACTGACGATATGCTCTGTGATTGTATAGAAGTACGATTTTTTGAAGATAGGATGCGCTGATTAATAATACGATTTAACTACAGTTTACCGCATGGCAAAATTCTGCAGCGGCCATAAAACTCAGCCTATATTGAAATAAACATCAGTCACTGTGTTTAAATGTTTTGAAATTAGGATTTATTTCTCATATTGACGTTAATCGTAAATAAGCTTTGAGGTTTTTATAGCAAATAACATAAAACTGGCAGTTTGAGTCTATGTTTGACTAACAATTCGAACGTGTAATAAATACAGAAGTAACAATAATTCCCGCACACACAAAAATAGAGTGAAAAGCCAGACATTTCGGATTAATTTATGCCTGACAGATATTTTTACAATTCGGACATAGCCGTTTTTGTTTGACAACTGTATTAAATCGATTAGCTATTTTTATGTTATTTTACAATGAGAATTTATGAGCTAAAGTGATAATAGTAAATCACGTGGAAATAACATAGTCAAATTAAAATGTTAGTCATTCTCAGCGGTTTCCAAACAACACAGTGAGCTTCTAAATAGAGAAATATAGTACCTTTCTAAGATTTGAAAAAAAAACAGAAATGGCTATTTTTTTAATTAAATAAAACAAATTTAAAGTTTTTTTGAGAGTTTTGAGTCTATTATGGATGAGAAATATCAAGCATCTGAGATTAATATCTAATTATAATCAATCATTTCAGTAAACAATATTTTTTATGAAAAAGTTTTGGAAAAATAGCTTGATATCACCATGATGATAAAGTCAATGAAGGCCCTCACTGTGATGTAAAAATATACAGGGGTGTTGATTATTTATTATATTATCACTTTATCTGAGACTTATACATCAATAAATTAATAACATATTCGAATATTTTGAAGAATATATGGACTGCACAATATAATATTTCTGATTTATAGGTTTAAGCTATGTATGTTGTTGATGTAATTTTAACGATATACGAGTCTTTTGCGGAATAACGTTATTTTCACGAACTTTTTTGACACTGCTTTTTTCGAATAATGATTATTTAATTCAACAGTTGAAAATATTTTGATTAGAACTTTAGATCGAAGACGCCAGAATAAATAACTTTAGGGTTTTAATAACACGACCGAACTTGCACAAACTTTGAACATAGTTTTTTTTTGTTTAAATGAATTAAGGCAGAATAACATAAAAATATTTTTATTATTATATGTTTGCAAACTATTATTGTGATCAGATTTTGTGTATTTTTTGTATATATAAACTTTCTTGTGTCGTTTAAATTTAGCACTGTAATAGATATTTTTGATTCGTTTATTTCTTCTGTGATATTTTTCTGTTATGGACAGTCCATGGTGGGGCTGAGCGGGGGTATCCGAAGACTGCTCCCCCCGCTTCCAGAGTAGAGACCGTCCATCTCCAGGCCGCCCTCTGGGGATAACTTCTCCGATGACATTTTTCCCTCCTGCTTTGTCATCATCCGCCGCCATTTTGCTCGGGCGTTTTGGAACCAGACCTGCAACAAAAGAAAAATTTAAGCTAAGCCCACTAATGCATAGATTGCCAGTCGAAAAATTATGCTGTTTTACAATGTATTAACTGTAAATTGAAAGAAAACACAGCGATAAACGCGCTTGTAACATATAAATATATTTGTAATCGATTCATAATTTAGTATTTCAAAGATAATATATAAATTATTCACATACAAAACCCAAAAGATAGATGGCTTATGCGCAACGCAAATTAAATAGTTTATACATTCATATACAATAGTTGTTCATCAAAAATAACAGCATAATAATAAAAAAACATATTTAAATATCTACATGCATAAATGCATACTTTAGATGCTCTTTGAGAACCTCAACCCTGACTTCTTCCGACCAGTGAGATTGGTATCCATAGGATTTACTGAAGAATGTAGTTATAACATATCATAGAAAGAAGCATAGCGATTACGGGTGGAAGGGAATCCTGCAGGCCATATTTTTCACGTAGAAAGCTGAATAATGTATTGCACACCATAACTAAAAACTTATTTGTTAAAATAAACACGAATAATTACATACTTGAATTGTTTGTAAAAAATCGATCATAAATTTAATAACTTTCCTCGTTATTGGTTCTGCCATAGAAAAACATATTTACAAACAGTTTTAGTGTTAATGAGAGTTGCAAAGTAATAATTTTAAATTGTTTTAATTTGTAAAAAAAATGTGAAGAATCGATAATGATAATAAAGATAGTAAGGCTATAGACCAATGGTTCTCACGTGAAAATTCACTGTGGCCGCATTATAAACATCAGCGGTCCTATGTAAATGTTTCGTGGCCGCACTAAATGTGATATAGCAGTTTCATTTACTAAACTGAAAAAATTAAACTGGTGGTGGCCGCACATAAGAACCACTGCCATAGAGGATAAATGAAGCATTTTCATTTCAATATTAAGTCAAATAATAAAGGGCATTAGTTAAAAGCAGCATATGCCATAAGCTCATCATTAAATTACACCCGGAGCCACTTTTAAAAGGTGCAAGGAATATCCAAGTGTATGTAGACAACAAGTCATATAAGACCGTGGCGGGCAGCGAGAAAAAATAGCGAGAGAAAAATGGGGCTCGGCGGCTAACGGCTGACAGCGCGGGATATTAATCATCGCGGGAATGTCCCTGCATCGAATGAAGAAGCAATTAGTGCTCGGGAGTAAACATTATAAATAAGATGGATGCCGGGGAAGACGCCGCGACGCTTCTACGCCCGACGCCGGCAAAAGGAACGACGTCCGCCGCACTCGGGATCAGCGTTATTGGAATACTTAACCTTTAAACGGGAAAGACAAATTTTTAGACATTACTTATATTTTTGTTTCGCCTTTGATTTTGTGGTCGATGTAAACATTTTTCAACAGGCTCAACTTCGTAAACATTTAAATGAATTCATTTCGGTTCTTCAAACGTTTTAAACGACACATTTTTCCTTATGTTAACATGGAAATAAGTGTAACAGTATAAATCAATATCATCACGTAGAAAAATATCGTATTCCTAAACTTTTCAGTATCAATTATTCACAGACAGGTACATAAATTGAATTTTAAAAGGAATATATAATATTCTGCATAATCTTTCTACTACCAAAAGTAATAATAATACCAGTAATACGTTGAAAAGTATCGATATTCATTTAAAAGACTGGCGGAAAGTGCTTTACAGACTATTGCAGATATTATGTTTTCTTTACATTTATAGTCTGACATTAAAGGACACTTAGGGGACGCTTCGTAACAAAGGACATATTTAGCTAGGCTAAACAACAGCTACTCAATCAGTATTTATGTGACTAGACAGGATTAGGAGATATCCTGCAATATGGTTGCCAGACTTCAAATAAAGGCAGTACACACATTGCATTTATCAATCCATTGTATTCGAACAATTATTGTTAAAAAGTTTTGAGTAATATGTTTCTAATCTTAAATTCATTTTATATAAACGATACTCAATAATAATACTTAATAAATAAATTAAAAATTATAACAGCATATTATGAATAATAAAGATAACTTTAATTTGCGTTATCAACTTTGTGATATAACTTTATTACGCGACTGTACTGAACAATAATTCATGTATGTAATTGTTTCCTAAAGCAAAATTAATTTCACGCCAACTATAATAATATTTTTACCTTCTGGTTTAAAAATCTTACACTCTAGCAATACGTTAAAAATGCTATCTGAATTATCACATCAATATTATTGTGAACCTTACAACGGTAAACGAGAGTAACTGCTGTTGTGTTTGGCCAAGTACCTTTATAAAAATTAAATAGCGAAATAAAATCAACGTAAAAAATATGACAAATTCATTTTACATTTTTATTAAACTAAAATTGATATAAATTTGATGTTGTTATGATAAATTCCAGTGTCACCTTTCAAAATTTTCTCACCGCACACTTACTTGTCTATCTGTCTGCATGTGTACGTGGAGCATATACGTTCCTAATGAAGTTTATCAAATCAAAAAATTTCTACGTTCACTGTTTTTTAATCAGCCGAACAACCTTTTTTTTCGAATGTAGCAGGGAGAGAACAATTTTACTAGTATTTTGCTAATCACTTTCACTACGCACTGTTTAAGAATCAGAATGTTTGTAAAAACAATCAAACATTAAAGAGACACGGCTTCAACTGGAGATTCAGAAGCCGATAGAATAATCAATTTATAAAAAGTGTCCGCATTTGGATTCGAACGCAACCGAAACCAACGACGTTGACCACGGAGCCAATTGAGATAGGTCAATATTATATCGGGATAACTTCCCTGAGACAGATTTATATTTTTCTAATATCATTGTCAAATGATTAAAAATATTCTTTTTATTTATGTAGAGATTCAATAAAAATAACCGAATTCAACATACATACAAATATTTAATAAAATCTCATTAATAAAGAGAGTTTCGATATTGTTTACAACGCATTACAAGAGTCTTTATTTATAATCACTACATTTGAAGTGAATATTTATAACAAAATGTTATCATTTTTTTTTTGTATATAGCATCTTTGTGATTGAACACAGTAAATTCTTAATCTTTGAAAAAAATTAAGCTTTATTAAAACACTTTTCGGGCGTATCAAAATATAATCTTTAGTAACTATCGATTCTCGACAAATTACTTATGTATAACTGGCTAACAACTGTGACGTTTACTCAGTATAAATTATTACTTCGTGTGACAATTATGAACACTTCCATTGTATTGTAATTAAATTTAAGTGTAGCTTTGAATTATTACTTCGTAATAATTATTATTCAATATTATATTTTAGCGTCACAAATATGTTCATTAAAACGGTAGTAAAGTGCCTTTTCTTTGCTATTTTATTTGCAAAGTAAACCGATTTTAGCGAACAGTTTGTTGATAATGTAATCTTAATTTCTGAATTGAATTTAATCTGTTTGCCTACCATTCAAAAACATTCAACATAAGAGTAAAAATAAAAGAAGAAAAATGAAAATTGTCAAATATCACCAAAACTCAGCAGTATTATCTTTTACCAGCAAACATACCGTTCCGAAATCAATATCATCGATGTTTTCAAATTAGTTTATTAGATTGTTAAGATAGGTAAAAGTGATGTCTCATCTGCTCGAAATTAAAATCAATTTAACTTTCTCGTAACCTCATTAACCGTGTCTTCCACGTGGAAAATATGGATTTATTATAAAGTTTATTTCAACAGACGTTTTTATGCGAAAATTTTGTGTTAATCGGTTGCTTAACTTCTCTTTTACGAAGAGAGTAGGAATTGGATAGAGCAAGGCTATTTAACAAGACTAGTGATTAGTAAATCGCTACGCCTCAATTTTGAGATCGGATGTAAAGGAATTTTTGACATCTGTGTATTTTAAAATAACTCTATAAATTGATTTGTCTCGGTGCAAAGATTTGAATCCGTGGAATCCGGGCTTGTCGGTTTCCAAAAAAACCGGTTGTGCTGAATTTTTCATAAACGAGTATATAAACAAAAGGGCAGAAAATTTGGATCTTTTATGTGATGGCTTAAAGACCATATGCCCCACATCATTACCCAGCGAAAGGGTATTTTCGATATCAGGAAATTTTGTTACAAAACGATCAGTGGACGCTTTGTGTTTTCTCAAATCATATTTTTTATCTATTTCTATTTCTATCAAATCAAACAATTTCTTGTTGTGTATTATTATGTTTATTATATAGATAAACAAAATTTAAAAAATGAACCTTTTCTCGCTATTTTAATTGGATAAATCTGGTTTTCGAACAATATTGACATTCGAAAACCATTTTTTTGTATAAGCCCTAGTGGATACCGTTATCAAAGGGACAAACGATAAAGAGCATTGACTATTAGCCTATTAGACCAGATATTATAATATAACGTCAAAGTATTATGCTAGTATTAATAAGAAAATTTAATTAAAAAACGTGTGACCTTAACTTTACAATAAACAAGAACACAAAACGCGAAGTAATTCAATTTTGTTTCCCCTAATTGACAATTAAAAAATACAGCTTTTAAATATTTATGATTAAACGCAATCAATAATTTAATTTTATCAGTTAAATAGTTTATAATAATTACTATTAATTAATAAATAACTCCATTAATATTCATTGATATCAATACAATCATGTAAATAGAATATTTATACTTACAATCAACTGAATTAAATTTAATATTTGTTTACACATTAAATCATTTATTAAGAGCAATAAAATGGCATTTATTGAAAATAAAATGAATAATGAATATACAGTTTACTTGTATAGAGTCCTTAAGCGTGAAATTTAATTCAACATAGTGTGTAAAATTAATTTTATATATTCATTTGCATGTTGAATTTTATTACAACATTCATGCCAGCTTTCAAATTAGTCCACGATAAAAATTTATATCACATAGGTTTATTACAAATAAGATAATTTTTCTTCCTCGTTTGATCATTGAACAAATTAACAGAGTGATTTTTGTTATTAAACTAAATATGTGTAATAAATGTCGAATGTTCACTTTCGTATATTAATATTTGAATCAATTTATGTTGTTTTTTATTTACGTTGGGATTTCTCTTACAAACATCAATTTTAAAAACAAGAACTTTCCTAGCCCAATTTATAAATCGTTACCTTATCTAAAAAAGAAGGATTAAGATTTTATATTGAGAGTATAAACTATCCACACAACGAGTAGACAAAATTGTCAGCAAAAAATGTCTCAAAGTAGATAAATGCATGTCACATTATATTTATTCAATAATTAAATTAATCTAGAATGTTTTAATGAAAAATACTCCTGACACTCGAGAGCTCCTTGTTAAATTAAGAAAGACAAATTCTCAGATCGATGCGTTATATTTTTAAATATCGACTGTGGAAAGGAAAAGGGACGTAACCCACACACGTGTTTTGATGAGTTTGGGCCATATGCATGAATTATACACAACCTTGAAGTGCACAGACTTTTAAACTGTTGTTTAATCGACATAATCTAATATCAATTAAAGAAATTGTCAAGGAAAAACCTTTATTTCCGTCTTTTTTCTTGGTTTTAGTTCTGTACAAGGTCATCTTTTTTAAACTTAAAAGCTAAATTTAGATACTAATTCGGAATTTGCCGCTTACATCCTTTTGATTGAACAAGTATCATGTTTAATACATTGTTATTATCGAAAAAAAATCTGTTTTGAAAGAGCTGTGGGTTACAACCTTTTTCCTTTCGACAGTCGTGTGTTATAATTAACTTTAAGAACGAATCGACGTACATTAAGTGTTTCTGACATATATAAAATATGCAATTTGAACAAAAATAATATAACTTATTTCTGTGTCAATCTCGAAACTCTCACTCTTTTGGTGTAGCAAATAGCTTTGAGATTCAGTAAGCCCCTTGTTAAAGTATTGGCAGCCCACCGCTGGCTATTTTTTTTAAATACGAATGAATATTTTCACATAAATATACGTCACTGTAACAAAAGTTTTTCATTATTCTCCTAAATACGACAGCGTAAACATCGCAAAGTTTGTAATATGCGTTGCAATATCGCCGATCAAATCTCATCAAATGTATTTTTTGCATGCAATCAAGTAATTGCCGTAGATTCTTTTTTACGGTATGATTATATCCGAGCTATTTGAGCGGGCGACGCTATCCCTCCATCGCCGTCGGAACTCGCTCTCATCCCGTCCCATAGCCGCGCTCACTTTTCCGTATAATTGGTCTGGCGTGGATTTATTTGCTCCCGGGATTTATTCGTTTGTGGCTGCCGAACAAACAAAGTAAACGGAAAAAAATCAAGTAAAATCCCCGAGTGTTTTTTTTTTATCTCGCTCCCTCGGTGATTATTCGTCCGCGCGTTGTATCCGGCGCACGTTCAGCGCAGTATTTTTTAGTTGTTTTCCATTGACTGTTGTAATTTTTGCACTCTTTCCTATCAATAATTGCAGTATGCATTTTTTCGACGGAACCAATTTAATCAAGCACGTCAACATCAACATGAAAAATCAATTTGATTATAAAATTACTACACAATTATTCCTTTGTTTTTATTTCCACTTTTATTTACGGTTTCGTTCATGGCGAGCATTATCATAGAATTTAACTAATATATAATATTACTTAAATTGTTATACAATAATGATATTTCAACTTGGATTTCATTCAAAATTAATAAAGTAAAGTACAATTTTAGGTATACATATTTATGGTCATGAAATCGAAAATAGTTTAATTTATATTTAATTAAGTGACAAAGTAAAAAAAAGCAGTAAAAATTAATTGACCTTATGTTTTTTTTTGTTCGAGTTATGTTTAGTCGATAACTACCGAAAATAGTCTAGCAAGAAAATATCTATAGAATCTCTGTAGTATTTTAAATAAAATCTGACTTTGTAAAATTCTAAATATATTCAATTTGATTCACCTTTTGAAGAACCTCAAGTAGTATACCGAAAGTAGAATTAAATTCATATATGTTATTGATAAACGATTTTAAAGTAAGGCAGTTTAATCCAAGACTCACGAGTTGAACAACTTCTATGATCCGTACAATGTTAAATTAATATTATTGTTGCGTGAATAAAAGATTAAATATTCTATTTGTGGTTTTGACAATGCAGCAATCAAAGCACTTTGTATGTAACATGTTTATTAAGGCTTCTTGTATTAGATTAATGTATTTTCTCAATTTGGAAGCTCTGAAGTCTCCGCTTAAACGGGTGCTTTTTAACTGGAACTTCCACCTTTTAGGCTAACATAAAATGACCTAACCATAAAAGTTATTAACAATTAGGTATTTAATATATATATTTCACAGTGAAAGTGTGAAATCTCATAAATAAAAACTTCAAGTATCAGTTTTTGTTGAAGGTTAAAACAGTACAATTCACATTACAGTTTGCTAACTTTTTCAGACGAGCGCTATACAGGTTAGATATACTGAATTAAAATAGAGCGAGAATAACTAGACGTTGAAATTTTTGAGGTTATGTGAAATGATAATAAAAAAAAGCTTGGCTAGAAACACTACGAGTGCACGCGTGATTATTTTGAAGTTTTATGAACAATTTAACTACGTATTTGTAATGTGCAGTTAATAAACACATTGTCTACCTTAATTGTTAATTTGTTCTATCGTTCTAAAGTATTTTAGTTCTAAAAATGTAATTGTATTTATGTTTGATAGCTATTTCAGAATTATGTTCAAACTTATATTACACAATACAACATTTTCTCATTCACTCTTAACATCATAATTTACGTTGCAAAATAAATTATTTTATAAATTAAATTGGCTTTAGTGTTTCTTGAAACAATAACTGATTTGGGATTATTCAAAGAGATTGTTTATAATTTGTTACATTAGCGTCTTGTAAGGGGGGTTTATTAACGGTGATCGATTTGATATTTGTTTGCTCATTAAGGATTTTATTGGTTTGATTGGGTATATTAAGTTCTAGTTGTTATAGTGAGTGCATTTCACTCAGGGCCTTTACTACAAAGATGCAATGGGTGCTGGATTAAAAAGTTCTACTCAGCAAAGATTACCAGATAAGGGAAGAAATTTCGAGCACACAGAGAGATGTAATACTGTGGCGACAAAATAATGCGAAGTTACAAAAGCGGCTCTCGAGAATCACATGAGATGTCAGAAAAAAATGTGGCTGGAGATAATTTATCGAGTGGCTGTCATTGCGTGTCTCACATGAACAACCCACAACTCGCATCTCTCCGCTAACTGACAACTTCGTAGAAAGAAAGTCACCATTAGCGTATACCGCGTATAAATACACAGCAAAACAGTATTTTAACAACGGGCCCTGATTGCAAGACCTTTATTTATTTTCACGCTAAAATCATGATGTTATTTTTATTATACATACTATATTAATTTTATTTTACACTAGTTTACCTCTGTATATATATGGAGCAAATATTACTAAAAAATACACTTAGTTCCATAGAGCTACAACTATAATTATTAGTTTTGAGATATGGCTGCCCTAACTTTTAACGCATCTAAACTGAGTTGTAAAAAAGTTATCATTATTATTTGTCTCGTCTTTTTAGTAATTTCTCTCAATTGAATTCAAATATATTGACAGAATTATAAAACGATATTTCAAGTTGTATTTATATGGAGCTGAGAGAATTTTTGAATGATTTAAAGAGAGAAAACTAGTAACTATATCTAGTTGTACTTTTGTGGAGTTAATAGTTATATAAGAGAGAAATTCTAATAAAATAGATAATATAACTTAAAACTTCAATTTTTTGACTTATCGTTCTATGGAACTGTCGTTTTTTCAACCATATCTCAATCTTAAATGTACGAATAACAATGGAGCATATCAAATATTCATTATAATTGATGATCATTTATTTTTATATTTAGTTCTTTATCATTTTCCTCGTGTCATACTTTCTTTTTTGATTACTTTAAATATTAAATATTTGACATTACATCTAATTCCAATGCACCAAATTTTTTTTTTAAATTAAAAGATCGTACAAAATAAACTCGGAAAGAAAGTACAAACGCCGATGTCTTAGATCTCAAATTTGAACTGGAAAAAAAATCTAAATTTGATTTTGATCTTACCGGGAATTGATATACATATATACCACAGGCGGTGGCTTTTATAGACTTTGTATTGCTATAATTAACAGTAATAAATAATAAAAGAAACATGGTGGACAAAATTGTGTTACATATCACTCTAAATATACGTCATACTTACAAAATATTCATAAGTATTTTCATTTTAAGATTTCATATAGTACTTGATTTAAGTTTCGGACCATTTTTTCTATCCACAGGTACAAAATAAATATGTTTGTTATTTTTTTACATCACCCCCGCTATGCAACCGAATGACATATTCTCAGCCTGGCGTTAATTAATTGTCTGTCTTAATTTGTTGCGTAAAAAACGGCGACACTTATTTTCAAAATCTGTCACGAGGTGGCGCTACTTTGTCAGGTAGAAGAGTATTAATAAAAATAATTTATCACTTTGGAGCTGTGTCATATGAGGGCAGGGTTGCCAGATTTCTAAAGACACAGATTGGGACATTCACTATTTAGAAGACTTTTATACATGTATACGTCGGGATTATAGAGGGACTTGCAATGCGGGACTCGGGATTTGTCGATTGAACTCGGGACAGTCCCGCTCAAATAGGGACGCCTGGCAGCCCTGTATGAGGGGCATCTCAAAGTTTAGTAATTTGGTAAGTAATTTAACAAACGTACATAATATATTATGTTTCGGACAACCACTGTTAACGTTATTTTGAAGCATTTAAATTTAAAGTAAAATTCGTTATTTTTTTACGATTCTTTGTTCAGGACTAAGGAAACTGTTTTGTGCCAATAAGTCACATCAACGTATAATATCTTTAATCTATTAAGGCTCTAATCAAGAAACTTTAAATCGATGTACATACTGACTTTATTTCATAACGTCTACCTTATTTTATTAATAAACGGAAACAATGAAATATGAAAATAGGATTTAGTCAAAAAGACGCATTTGACAACCTTAAAAACTGACGGCTTAAAAATTTCGATAGTCGCATAAAAATTAAGTTATTTTTAAACAGTTGAACCTTGAAAGTTGGAAACATCATCTTTAATGCATGCAATATGGTCAGGGCTGTCAATAATTATAATTAACTATTTAATAAGAATATTATATGAATACAATCAAAAATCTATGAAAGAACGCATTTGAGAACCCTAAAAACTGAATTAGTCTATGTTTATGTGAAAATTTCGATACCTACCTATCCCACAGTAGAGTTTTTCAGCTTTTGCGAGCTCACAGTGTGTGCATTCGACTGTGTTCAATGAAAAAGTACAGGTATTATTCAGCAGTAGGCTGCCAAAACGTAAACAAGCAACTCGCTTTATATCAAAGCAATTCTTGGTGTTCTGGGGAAGGAATGATTGTTGTATCACTCATATGCAATTATATGTAATACTTAAATAAGAGATGTAACGATATCCAATTTACCGTAAACATATCAATGTAAATGGCCATAAATGTACTACGGTGTACAGTGGCGGTTTTAGGTACTGGGCTAGTTGGGCTAAGCCCGACCTGCATTTTTCACCCAAAACTTTAGATGGCTGAATAAAAATGAACAGCAATTCGGCCGCTGAACAAAATAAATACATTTATAAGCGTAACTAACCTTTGCCAAATGAATATAATATCTTTGTTTAAATTTTCCTCTGTCAATATAAAACAATGCCATGTCTACCTACAATAATATTCTCGATTGTTTTGTATTACAATTTTAAGCTGAGCCGGCATAAAAAAACAATAACCCTATAAATAATTCATAGAGAACATTCAACGTGACGTCAGTCTGGCAACACCTATGTACATGTTATTGGTCAGGAGCTAACACTTTCCAGCCCGCAACCATAGACAATATTTCTTTACACTGGAACGCAATCTAGCACGATTCGATTTTGTTTGTATTTGTATGTACGGAAACGTCATCAAACACACAGGACTGTGTTTCAAATTTACTGGCTTCTGTCATTCATTGGGGGCTAAAAACGATTTAGTCCATGGCCCATACAAAAATACATATATCTTTGTATTTTATGAAAGTGACAGGTATCGAATCTCAGTGACAGTTCTGTATTGCTTTTTTTACTTGTTATTTCACTTTGAAAGAGACGAATTTAAGGTCCCGTATTATTATTCTATTATTTCTTACGTACATTAGCATTGATTTTATTATATAGTAATTTATGCTTTGCAGTAGTGTCGTAATATTTGTTAATTTGCTTGTAGATTAATGTATAAGGTGAAGTGGAAACAAACACAATTTCGTAAATAGTATACAATACTAAACTTTCCTCTAGCCCACCCAAGATTTTAGTTCAGGAACCGCCACTGACTGTGTATACTAAAGCTGTCGTAGATGATATATAAGTCAGAAATTGCAGTTATGTACTCATTTGATCATAAAATATTGCTTTAACTTAAATTACCAAGGGGCTCGCCGGCCTTAGTAAAATTTAACAAGACCCTCGTGCGAGCCCTTCCGAGCCCCCTCCAGTCAACCCCTGGTTTTATTTTTTATTCAAAGCCTAACGTTATAAAATTGTATTGAGTGAACACAAATACACAAGATTTCAGATGTATATTTTTTTTAATGAAATACAATATCTATTTAAGACATCAATAAAATAAGCAATGTTTATTCCAGGGCTGTGGAGTCGTGTAACAAAAGGCCACTCCGACTCCAGCTTTGAAATAATTAATTGTATAATTATAAATAATTCATTTTAAATTACATATATATATATGTATACCATCAGATCATCTCTAGTCAGCCAAGCATGAAATGTCAACACTTTTAACTATTTTGTTTGAATACACATCATTACATGTACATATTTTTCAAAAACAAATCGAGCCGCTCATTTTTCACGACTCCGACTCCACAGTTCTGGTTTATTGTATTATATATACAGCTGTGGAGAGGTATTTCTCAAAATAATTCTTGTTACATACATATACGTGTTTCGCATTGTCCATTCATGGAATTCAGCATTTATTTAATGTATGGAAAAAAAAAACAAAAAATACAATTTGTCACTTAGTTTCCACGATGACAGCCAAAGGACACGCCGAGTCATTATTATTGCAAATCTCGGAATGAAAATGCACAGAGGACGGTAGAAGTCACGCGAGCCGCCGGCCGACCACACTCGCATACAAAATATTACAATTTTTACATCCGTACAATATAATCTTCTCGTTTTCCTCTTCTAGGAAAATAAAACTTTGCTCTCGTATCATTCAAGCCATAATGCATTCACGGCCGATGAATGCATGTGTCGCAATCGGCTATCGATAATAATAAAAAGTCTCAAATTATTTTTCCAAAGTTTTTTAAAACGCTGATATAAAATACACCAAACTATTTTGACACGATATAAGATTTCGACTGAAGGTGCTTGGTGGAATTTCAATATTAAATTTGAAACGTTCAAATTATGTACACTCACACAGATTTTGTCACTAACGACCCGGGATTCGCCTTTCGTCATCTTCATGCGTTCAAGTGCGCGGCAATAGTACCAGCAACAGCTATATAAACTCAGTGATGCATTTATTGCTTATATAAACACGAAACATTCATTTTCTAAACGTCAGTTCAAGTTCATCTGTGCACTTGAACGCCTGAAGATGCCGAAAGGCAAAACCCGGGTCATAACTGACAAAATCTGTGTGAATTTACATAACTTGAATGATTCAAATTTATTTTGACACGAGTTTTGAGTAAATCACGAAAAACTGTTTTGTGTACAGTGATTTTAAGTGTTTTTAAAAGTTATTTTATATCTTCCTGGCTACAAATAAAAGCAAAATAAAACCTCTAATTTAACTAATATACAATACAATTGTCAATAAACGTGTTTGATTAATACCGAAGGCGTATTTTGGCGTTTTAGAGCGGGTTTTGCGAGTCGCGTTAATATTCATTTAAATTTTTTGACGAAACGGAATACAATTTACAACTGTAAATTTAATAAAAAAGTGATAGCTTTATCGATGGAGCGCTGAACTCGTTTTTTTGCAACTTGGCAATTCATTTGTAATATCACGGTTCACTAAAAATACTATATTTTTACACGAATTATTTGTTCTAACGTTACTCTAAGATGCAAAAAAAACACAAGCGGATAACGTACGTATTCCCTTATAATCGGAATTGGAGTCATGTTTTTAATTTAAGTAATCGTAGTTGTTTCATTATTTAACGACCCCAATGCCCTGGCTATGTTACCCGTGTTTAATTGAAACATTGTCCGCTGATTGAAGCTCTCTGCCAAAACACACACCAGCACACGACGCACACAAGTAGCAAACGCCGCAAGACAATTTGACAGGAATTCGTTCGAGTCATCATAATAATCATCATCAACTGTGGGAGCCTCTCCTCCGGCTGCTGTGCTGAAGGATTCCGGGGACGAAGGTACGACGAAAAAAAACAACACAAAGACTTTCGCCCAGTCATCGTGAGTATTGTGCTGTAGCCCGCAAAGTGAATTGTGAGCCAAGAAGGAGATTATTCACACAGGGGCTACTACGTAGTCTACTACTAAAATGATCACAATGCTAACCCGTGATTCAAACCGTAACGCATTTTTAACAAGGGCTTGTAGTGTATCAAGATAGTTTTTCATAAAGATTTATCTGAAAATACCCCTTTACCGTTCAATACTAAATTTGATTATCTCGCATACTATAAATTTTGTTATATCGCTATGAAGAAAATGTTTTACTGTACAAAATTAGTTCAAAGCACTTCATGCGCAGACAGTGTGTGTCAGTGGTGTAGTGGGGCCAGGTCGGCGGCCTGGCACCTGAAAATGAGGAAGGCGACCCGACACCTTTTTGACTTGTAACTTTTTTTTCAAGTACACAAGTACATATTTATATTCAAAATACTGTTAATTTAAAAGCATTATGTCAAAATTGATCTACCCGACGGATTTAAAAAAAAAACAAAAAAATTTACACCCGTAACGTGAAGAAATACATCAAGACCGACCTGGTACCTATTTATTTACCACTACACTACTGGTGTGTGTGTGCTATATTGTACAAAAATTACCAACATTTCGCGTAACAGAAAGACTCAAGAAAGAATCAAATCAATATCATAGTTTAGGGCTCTGGAAACAAAGACGACAGTCGACAACGACGATATTTTGTCGACAACGACTTATTACGAGCTGGCATTTTCTCATACATTAGTAATGTTTTTTAAAACAAAAATAAGGCTCTAAAATAAAGCGATTAGTTGACCACTAGCCTTGTCCCAACACATATCGTTATATGTTATATCCCTATTCTCTTTGAAAAAGAGATGTTGAGCTACTGAGTAATATGACTATTAGAAGGTCATATCCACCACATTGAGAACGGACTTTGACTTTTAAAACATATGATTTGTTAGTCAAAATGTGATGTGTCAACAACACGCTGGATCAACAGAGCGTATTGATTCTTTACTGTATTAAATTAAATGTCACCTTAAGATCTCCTTTCCATAGACTGTTTTTCGTTATCTCAGATGTCGTAGAGTATCTGAACATCAAGCAGTGTTTCTTTCTGAGTAATGATTACGGGTATTAAAATACTTGAGTAAAAACGATACATTTTACAATAATCAAAAAATTAACTCACCAAATCCAGATTCAGTTTATTTGTAGATCGTAATGGTGTGTCATACTGCTTTTGGTAAATAATGTAAATAAACACTACTTAAGCGTTTTTTAATTTAAAAAAAAACTCACATTATAAAATAATTACGCAATTATTACAGCTATTTACAATAATATAAAAACGAATGGTCTCAAAAAGCTAAATTGAGTGACCGTTTTTGTTTTAGAACCAATTATAAAGCTTGTCAATAATAATTTATATTTTATACACATGCAGAATATCAAAGAGAGAATTTAAAGAAAAAAAAATCACTTGTGTAACCACAAATTGACCATCAAATTAAGCAAGAATAGCACATTTAATTTTGACGTTAATATACGCATTGTCGTCGATAAATTCACAGCAATGAATTAGTATATAAATATGTAATAAAATAAACAAATGTCGCATTTTGTTTTTTCAACAAATCTTACACGATGCGAGTACATACAACGCTAAGAAACGATCAATTTGTCTTGTTCTTGTCCAATTTGAGCTGAAATATTTATTTTTAGTGAAAACTTGTCAGCAAGCGCATGCGCCATAACATCAAATATACACGAAAAACAATTCCCAGCGGTGATATCTCAATTAATATTATTAGAAATATTTAATTATTACATTTGATTTTTTTTACTCATCAAGTGAAACTAAAACGATTAATAAATTATGCCATCATTAAGAACAAAATTATTAATTAATCAATAAAAAAGTAAAATCTTTCTAAATGTTTTTCAGTTTGGAAAAATATTAATGCAACCATGTAGTAAGCCGACCAGTGCACGCATAAAATTTATTGATCAAAGTTCTCGTTCATGATGATTTTAAATAGTTATTCATAACATTAAATATGTCCGTTTCGTCAGCTCTAGTTTTCAAGGCTCGTAACTCTCAAATAGCGAAAATGATGCTAAGATTTACAAGCTTTGCACTCTAGACAAACTAACGATTTTACAAAAGTAATAGCTTAGAACTCTTCCTATTAATGAATATTAATACTTGAAAAACATTTCAAAACAAAAATGGGAGACTCCATAGGATCAAATTACATCCTAGAATAATTAAATTAGTGCAGCATCTAAGCCAGGGTGGGGAACCTTTTATTTTCTAACATTTTACATTCATTTATTTGATTCAACATAAGGCCGCAGTAAACGCTGACACTAGAAAATCTTTTGACCGGCGATTTTGAAACAAATTCATGCCAATTTTTAAAGCCCGAAATTTGCGTATCACCCAAAATTACTAGCGTGTGACCTTTTTTTTTTCGCTCTTCTAAAAATTTTCGAATCAAAAATTTCAGGAATTTACAAATTTACAAAAAAATGAACAGAATTGGTCGATCAAATCAAAAGGCCGCGCCAGAATAGCGAAAAGGCCGCAGAATCTCTACGCCTGATCTAAGCTGTCAAATAGAAACTAAATCATTTTTTTAAAAATAATTGAACACATTTTTCTTATTTTTATTGCAATTTTAAAGTAGAACCTCGATATAACAGACTTTGTATTTATATCATGGACAACATAGATAATGGATGGTGGAATAGACAAGATAATAAATGTTTAAAATATAGATTATAAATTAAAAATATAGATAGAAAATTAAATTTAAAATATAGATTATAAATAAGATTATTAATTATAGATGGTGGAATAGACAAGATTATAAATGTTTCCGATGAATTCGTTGGTGACTTTATGGATGTTCATTTTTATTATAAAATAAAATTGATACTTGTGCAACTTGTGATAGTTGTGCAACAAATTGTAACAAGCGTTGCTTTGAAAGGCATTGTTGAATTTATTTTCTTTTGAGATTTACCTGTAATTAGTATTATTAGCGCTTGTATATTTACTTTGGAAAGGCAAAAGGACATTAACCCCAGTTTTTTCATAACACAATGTATACAAAACTTTTTGAGAAAATCACAATGTATACAACTTGATACACGTTCTCTATCAAAAGGATGTAATCTGAAACTGCCAACTAAGTATCTAAATTTAGATGCTATGTTTGAAAATTTGTTCTTGAACAATTTATTAAATAAATATTAGATCAATTCGATTAAAAGTCAGTTTATCAGTCTCCGTGCTCTCAAAGGTTGTATATATTACATAACTTTTCGTTTGCCCAAAATCATCAAAAAACGTGTTTTATGTCTCCTGTAAAATTCGATATATGTGGGTTACTGCCTCCTTTTTTATAGAAAGGAAAAAAACACATATTTAATTTGGAATTTTAAAAGTAAAGAATTTCAATCAATCAACTATCGTATCTGATAGATGCGAAACACGTGTCACTATTAGTAACATAATACGTGGAATAATCAAAGTTAACCGGAAACGGTATCCTTATTCAAAAATTTCAATGTTTTCTTAGAAGATACATGTTTTTGGGATTGGGTACTCATCGTGAAATCGTGTATGATTTGAGAAAAGTTTTTTTTTAGCTCACCGAGGAATTTGAAACACTCAATTCCCTATACTTTTTACCCAAAATCAACGTGACTCCGTTTTTTTTTTATCTCTTCCAATTTCAAAATCCTAATTTTCGGCATTTGCTCGAAATTTCTCAATCCCGGGATCGTGAAAATGCCAATCCCAGGATTGGAGACCCTAGCTGTAACGGATAATCCTTCGACCAAATTTGTCCATAATATCGTCGTTCTAATTACTGAAACAGCACTTTTTAAAAAATGTATCAGGTTGCTCCTTGTATCACCGTATTTTTTTGGTACGGTAAGTGACAGAAAATAGAATCAATTTTAATTGAATCAAACATTATACATATAACCGCTTCAATATAGTACAATAAAAACAGCGCAAACAACATTATTAAATCATCCGCTAGACATGTTAGCATTGTATATTTAATTTATTATTCTGTGTTCAATGATCAATCCATGTCCACATTCGCAGTAAATGTACTTAAAAATATATTTACCTGAACACACGCCGGCTTGCCAATCTCGCAAAGAAACTCAATCAATCACACAAGATTTAAATGTATAATTCTAACGATAAAATAAATTGCATTAGACTACGCTTTAAGCGGTATAAAAAGCAATATATTTTATCATAAAGTAAATCCTATTATATTCATCAAATAGTAAACTATACTCGTACCCAATCTGCAGTGGCGGATTAAGCACTTTGGAGGCTCTAGGCGCAATAAATTTTGGAGGCCCTGATTTTCGAAAAGCATGAAAGTGTTACAAAACTCTCCGTAGAAAATTAATGAATATTGAAAACTGAAATTAAAACATAATAATTTATATAATTTATGCTTTTATTTTTGAGGCCCCTAAAATGTGGATGCGTCTCTTGCATTTATGGGGTAATTCGCCACTGACAATGTGGTCCATATTATGGACATCATTTGGGCACATTAAAGGTGAAGTGAGCCAAGTGGTATTTTAGAAAAAAAAGAGTTGAACGCGTTGTAATATTCTACACGTCTTAAAGTATCATACAAGTGAAGTAATCTCAATTAATACATACACATTGCAATAGTAAAATAAAAATATGCAATCCACCAAAACACTAAATAAAGACGTGATTGTTAAAAAGTTAAAGAAAAAAGTTTTACCATTTTACTTGTTGGCTCACTTCACCTCTAATGAGCCCATTTCTAGTATTCAAAACAAAATAATATGCTGAATAAAAATTGGTTGAGTATACGTTACTACTCTCTTTGAAAAAAGAGAGGTTGAGTAACAAGCAGTTCTCGTAAAAAACTTATCTTGAAATACCTCCATTAGAAAGCCATACGCTCCACATTGGGATCAGACATGGATTTAATAAGAGTTTTTAAAAAGCTTAAGTTAATTAATTTAAGTGAAACTGAAAGAATAGTGCTACGACAAGATTAGTTTATTGATTGATTGAAAAAATGGTGTTCGTACTGGGACTCGAACCTGTGAGATCTGTCACTGAAGCCAACGACGCTGACCGCTGTGTCACGGAACCCACAATTATTATGTATCACATTGTATTATTAATTTATGAAATATATTCAAATCTAGCAGAAATATTATAAGAACTACCAGATATTCGGTTTCGGTCCAGTTGACAGCAGAATTGTTTTTGATTGTATATATTTGAGCAAATAAAAATGTTTTTTTACGGTACTGCAAATCTCTCAGACATTTAAATCTAATATAACGTATTCAAATAACGCAATCGATTTTCAATTGTTATATTATTCAACTATTTTTCATGGCCATTGAATTATTATGCACATCAATTATATCGTGTAGTCAATAAATATTAAAAGAGTTTGATATGAAATTTTAGATATTAATTTAATATATCGCAAAAAGGGTCATCATTGTTATTGTTTTTCAATGGCGACTTGACTTTTAAACCCCTTTTTGGAAGATATAAAAAAACAGTTAAATTCTCCCATGCTGTTAATAATAACGCCGTTTTTTTTTGTTTGCAAATATATTGATATCTAGTATTATATATTTGCTTACAGTTTGCAGGCTACACATATAATAAGAATCAACAAAAACTAATTTGGGGCGCATAATAAAAAACCTCATTTCCATATAATTCGATAAATCGGTTTACAATTCGCGTAAAAAAGTATCAAAAATGTATGAAAAAACGTAACGCTGCCGTCCGAAAAATCGCGCAAAAAAAGGATTGGATGTACATAAAAATGACAATCGGCACCTTTTCAAAGGGAGTTACGTACTGAAGCAACACGAATAAAATCGGGGGGTAAGGTTAAGTTAGATGGGTTAAGGGCGAAACTACATCTTTCTGTTGTTTACTGTTTACATATATAACATATTATAACATATTATAAAGGTAATAACATATTTTTTCAAATAGTAAAAAGGCAAACCTTTCATCTCTCAACTTTGTCCTTAAATGTAATATGCTTTTATTACAAAAATACATAAAAAAGGTAGCTTTTACGGTTTTCCCAAAAACATTGTATTTAAACGACTCTAAGACCGCGAAATCATACCAATAATTAAAGCCCGTTCAAATCACTTGCCGCGTTTAAAGTAACATCATGTACTACCACCGTGTTGTTATGTTTTATTTCGAAGCTACTTTACATGTTTTTGTTAAATTTATGTCGTGAGTGTGGACTATTGTTCAATTAATGAAATCAATGTTGGAACAGCTTTATTTTTCAATTGATCAAATAGACTTCTATTAAAAAGCATGGATCAATGTGTTGTCTAAATATCTCTCCCACCTATTCGATACTTAAAAACGGAGCATAGCCAGATAAATTATTATTTAATTACTAATGATGTCCTAGCTATACAGTTCTACTCATACGCTCTTCGAGGAAGAGTAGTTAAGAAACTAAGCCATTGGCGGATTCCGGGGGGTGGCCACGAAACCCATGGCCACACATATCACATGGCAATCAATGATCGAAATTGTTATCTGTTTATCATTTATTAAGTAGACTCTATATTTTCAAATTCAATGGCCACTTCATGCAAAATTTTCAGGATCCGCCATTGAATTAAACAACAAGCAGTTTTTATAAGAATAAAATAAGATCGAGATAAACTTCATTATGAGTCCATAATCTTTAGACTGGGAGTGGAAATGGTATAAAAATAAAATCAAGAGTGTTAGGAAATAGTTTTTTTGTTGTTAAAACTTTGTTGATAAAAGCTTTATAGAAGAAACTATTTAACGGTAACCTGTATCCTTTTTATTTACTAATGAAATATTTTACTACAATTCTGAATTTGCTGACAATTAATAGTCAGTCAACTTCCGTTTATTTTTCACGACATAAAATGGTAATAACTCGTTGTAACATTAAAAGGGATGAACGAACGCATTAAAATATTAAATCATCTCAATTGCCAAAACTGAGATTGAGAGAAATGCACATATATTATCTCAAATATGACGACATGAAAATTCATAACGAAATATTGCGCAAACAGGCGGTAAGAATAATATTTCAAATTAGTTTAATTTTAAAAGTAAATAAAATAGCAAATATCTTATATGCTACAATATAAAAAAAACTTTGAAATAAAATGAGGCTCATTTGGTTATTACTTATTGTAAAGAAATGTGTTCAATGGTCATCCACCACACCAGCGCGCATACCGTGAAATGGTTGGTAGGTGTCTTGTGATTAATCTTTTGTTCCTAACTTAGACCATTTTGTGTTTTGACTCTTATCATATAAAATCAACGTGAAAGTGATTTAACCAGTTATATGATTATCTCTTCCTCAACTTCGAAAAAAATTCTAATAAAAATGATGCGATATTCTTCCACAGAGGTCATGTGCAATGTTCCCTCTAATTTCCCGAAGATTATGTGCGCAAAATACATTGGCCGTGCAACTTTGAAAGGAAATTTAAAAAAATGTGCGCCACATAACATATTTAGACATGCTTAACGTAATGGTTATTTTTTTATAATGACAAAAATTAACAACACTATATATAACGAGTTGTGTGCGCGCGCACACGCGCACAGTTTAGAGGGAACACTGGTCATAGCACGGCCCATTAGAGGTGTAGTGAGCTATGTGGTATTTAAGAAGAAACGTTAGACGCGTTGTAATATTCTGCAATTCAATTGTTCTAATACAAATTCATACAAATTCAATGGGATCGGTTCCAATTTTTTTTTAAATATGTAACATGGTTTATCATTCAAAATGCATTTTATCTTTTGCGTGTTAATCTCGAGACATGTAAAGGTGCAGCAGATTGCAAATATATTTTAATGTCTTCTTTTTTATCGCGAATAGTTTGAATTGTAGATTTCGCAAGTCCAATTGCCTTGCAAATTTCAACAATTTTCTCTCCAGCTTCTATAAATACGACGTAATACTTCTAGTTTAGTTTCTAGCGTGACTGATTTTCGGCATCTCTTTTTATCAGTCTCCGAAGTCGATAATTTTTTCGATTAATGAAATTATAAAATATAAGTTATAGCGAAGCATTTTAGGCCGAAAATCGAAAACGTGCCTTAATTGAAGAGGGCCGTTATAGCGAAATGCCGTATAAAGAGCGGCCGTATAGCGAGGTATGGGTGTACTGTTTTTGTATACTTCATATTCATAAGAATATGAGCATAATACATATGGTATGATAATTGTCCAAATTGCAAAAAGATCTTTTTATGATAAATTTGTAAAAAAAAAAAAAATACTAATTTTAAAATAAAATTATTGATAGCATACCTATAGTATAATGGCATATCAATAGTTTGTAAATAGATATAAAATGTTTTTTATAGATTCACCTGCAAAACTCTCTTGGGAAGACCAGTTTTCTGTGACAGCTGCTTCAGATCCTTCGCATCAGGATTGTGGTTGATGGCAAAGTAGGACTTCATCGTTCTGAGCTGGTGGTGTTTGAAGCTGGTCCGCATCCTCTTCGTCCTCGAGGATCCACCGAGGCCAGAGCCTGGCCTGCTGAAGCCCATATCCAGGTATTCGGTGTTCAGATCTGACATGGAAAATTAATGTATTTCAACAAACTTTAAAAGATTTCACTGCAATATGTTTTTGCTAGCTTATGAATATACTTAATTAAATTACAACAGCGAAGTATTGTTACATTGTGATAAATCAGCAAATCATCTGAAATTTTAAACACTTGCAATACTTTTTATACATATAGCAGTTAATTACACGGACGTTTTTTTAGTATTTGAAACAGTTATGTCTGCGCTATAAAGAATATCAAAATAATTATAAAAAATATAATAGAGTGACTTGTGCAATGAAAAGTCATTTAAACATTATATGTATTGCTTATCTGACGCTAAACCATATAAATTTTAAAAAGACATAGAACTATAGCCCTCTTTCAAAATTGCTTGTTCAATGTAAACTGAGTATTTTTTTAACAATTTGTCGGTAGTATAGAAAATCAAAACTCATAAAAAATTGCAAACTACATATATTTTATTTGTATAATAAAGACATATTTTTTTAATATTTTGTATTTATTTTAATAATTGTCGTACGTAGCCGTAAGTTATCATATGTTTTTTTTACAATAATCAAAAGATGATATACTGTTGATATTAATCAAAATAGCAAAATAGTTTTAGCTATTTCGTTATGGAAGGCGGCCGTGAAAAAGCGTCTGCATTCACATAACGGGTGGTGGTGTGATAATCAACAAGCTTTAATTATCAATATAACAATACATCATATGGCAAAACTGTTACCTATGGCTTGCATTATGAAAACGGTTTAAATCTTTGATTAATAAAAAAATATGTAGATTTTTGTAAATGTGACCCAAATATAAAAAAAAAAATATTACTGTACTTTAAAAAGAATCAATTCTTAAGTAAATGCGATACAAAGAAGTAGAGGTTGATAAAATTTAAAAAATCGCTGTCAAATATTCTCTATACATACATGATATATAATTATTGTATGCTTAAAAGGTTTAATGAATAAGACACTACGCGTCAAAAATAATTTGATTTAGTAAATAAACATTTTTTTTGTGAATATTATGCAACAAAAACGTTGACATTAATTAATTAATCATACTAAGTCATATAGCATTATATCACACTCTAAAAAGAGGAGTCATTCTTTTATAAAACGGTAATAATATGTGACTAAGCATATTAGGAAGTAAAAAAAAAATAATTTATATATTTTTTCAACCACGTTCACATATACCATATAATCGTGTATATATCCACATGAGTTGCTATACGATGACTGCTTATAACAATTCAACCTTTCGTTTGCGGAGATTCAGGTAACCAAGGATGGGGTGGGGTTATGAAAGTAAGAGGAATGTAAACAAAGGCTGTGGAGTCGGGTTAAAAATACGACTCCGACTGTAAATTAAAATGTGACTCCGAATCGATTGTTTAAATATGTTTTGTTTAACTTACAGTATACGTATATCCAGTGGTGTAGTGGTAAATAAATAGTTACCAGGTCGGTCATTGATTTCTTCCCTATCATTATTTGTTTTTTTTTTATATCCGTCCGAAGTTAAAAAAAAAACACAAGTTTTAACAATTAAATCAATAAAAAATACGATTTTGAAAATACATATGTATGTACTTGAAAATTAAGTTACAAGTCAAAAAGGTGGCAGGGTGCCTTCCTCGTTTTCAGGTCTCAGGTCGCCGACCTGGCCCCACTACACCACTGCGGTATACCACCAGATTATTCTAGTTACTAGAATAATTCAAGTGTATACTCATCAGTATGATAAATAGACAAAGTTTTTTTTTGTATAGGTCGAAGTCGTAAGATTTTTACGACTCCGACTACTAAAAAAGCACCTGACTCGACAGCCCTGGTTTAAACACGAATTATATTTAGAATTATTATTATACTGTGCTGTTGTGTGAATCAGTGGCCAACGTTGTAAATGTCAGTGTGACATCTAGTTTACGAGCAGGACGCTATTATGATATGAACTCAAGTGCGAGATGTATGACGTGATAATCAACCGCAGAACATTAGCAAATTTTATATACACTGGGGCGCAATTATGCGCGATTACTTAACTTTGTGGCATGTCTCTTATGCACGTTAATCGTGCATGACTGCGCACCGGTGTAATGCATACTATATGTATTAAAATCATTTGAATTTCTATTTTTCTGTTAATTCCCTTTAGGTCTTTTTTATCGAAGTTCTACTGTACAAATGTTAAAGTATATATAAAAAAATGTTATTATTCATAAAATTATTATAGAAATAACTGATTTTTTTAAAGAAATTACTAGAGTACTGTACGGTAAGCATCAAATCCCTTGAATAGCGGAAAGTTATGGCGTCTAAAATAGAATATTACGGTGTAAGAGTAATTAAAAGAGAATAATCGTTATCCGCTCTCTCGTATAATGTATCCGAACAGAGTATATCCGGGAGTGATAGACTTGGGGCTATGTGAAAAGAAGACATCACACTAAGTGTATCTGGGTGCCATATTTTATTGAAGAAACGTAACGTCACTGAAAAAAAACGTGAGCACATAAAAACTACTTTTAACCTATTGACGGAAACGGCTCGTTACATGTTTGAAACATTATTATTTCAATATTTTTTGATTGCATTCAATTTAAATGATTCACTTTTTGTTTCATACTTCGTAATAATTAATTGTATTATATTATAAATAGTTTTTTTTAGCATACATCATGAGTTTAACGAAGCATGTATCAATTGTTATACATTTTATGATCAAACGTCATTAATACCGAAATAATTTAGATCACCATCGATAACTTTCAAATACGTATATAATCTTTTAAATATGCGATAAAAAATACTTTTAGTTTAAGTTCACCTGTGAATTTGAATGTCTGAAGTTGCCAATTCTAATTAAAAATAATTAGTGTTAACTTGTTCTTTAATAAAAGTACAATTTAAGATATGACGAATAATATAAACATCAATTTCCAAGCTGTACACAGTTTTGTTTCATGGTGGTGAAAACTACATTGATGCAGCTAGTAAAATTGTACTTTATATTAACTCATATAAAAACAATTGGCTGAGAAATATAATCTAGAATTGTTTTTGATTAGTGAATAAAGATAATAAGTTGATAATTATTCTCAAATATTACCCACTGTTACGAGCGTGAATTTTGGTTATGATTAAAAACTTCACAATGTTATCAGACTTTATTGCAATATTATCTGAAAAATGTATATTACATTTATAGTATAATGCAATTGCATTTTTAATATCATAACAAGCTTCATTTACGTTTATCTTTCAGTGGTTAATATTTGATTATATTTAAACAATAAGTTTTTTGATTGTGTATGATTCAAACGTTTTACTCAGCACCAGTTAAATGACTTTGATGTAATATCAACAATGATATTCGAACGCACCTATAATAGAACTATAAATATATTATATGTAATAATTTTAATAACTTTGTTATTCCATAGCTGGTATTGCAACAAATTGTGACACAACCTGTGCAATAACAAAGTCATCAAATTAAAGTATTTTAAAAAAATAACTTCCTCAAACTTACGTTAGAATCCATCGAAAACATAAGTATAATTAGACACAACGGTATGAAAACACTTGATAAACACGCATAAGACAAGTGTGCCACGTCATAATTGCACATATACAGTTTACTACTGTATAAATATATATTTTTTTTAAACTCTCGCGGCTCGGAGACTAGAAAAATACTTCTCTGCCGACGGGAGTCGTTCAGGGACCCCAGTGGTTTCCTCATTATTGGCCTTATTCTTATGAATTTCAAAAAAAAATATGGTCTTAGGGCTTTAAAATATCTCTCTGCATCTTTCCTCATACATTTTTTTATAAAAATCCGTGGATTTTTAATAAATAATCATATTTTAAGTTGTACGTAAAAAAGACGTCATCTCAGCACATATATGAAATTGCAACTGACGCGTTTATCCCAGCTATCTTACGAACGATCGCTTATCGCCTCATCGCGTTATCGCGTATTTATATAAACTACAAAAGGTCCAAAAAAACTATGATATAAGAATACCTTAATTATAAACATTGTATCACCCATATTAAAATAGATATTTAAGAAAATGTGGGTATTGGGGTCGCATTTCTTGAGCTTAGAACCGGAAAAGTTAATACATACAGGTTTAAAACCATAAAGATTTTTAATGACGCTTGATTAAAATATCTTTATATTCGATGTGTGTCTACAATTTTATGCACAAATTAACAATATGTGTGCGTATGTGAGGTCGCCAATAAGTTAATAGCAACGTCGATGTACATACGCATAATGAAATATATAATACAGAAAGAACCAAGCACTAAATTAATTGTTGGTTCTGTTATAAGTAAGACTTAGTCTTATTGTGACTTTCGGTTGGTACTGAATTTAAAACTTGAGATTCAAGTGAGACACTCCCGTCGGCCGCAAAAGGTTTATAAGTCGCCCACTCAGAGATCATGTGGACAGATAGGTGACCGCTCCGGCTCACAATTTTATTTTATTCCAACACTTATACCGCTGCTCTCCGTTAAACAGGTGCAAACAACACTAAAAATATATTATTATAACACCACTGGCGCGTGGACCGGTGCTGCTTCGTCCATTTTCAATTTAATCCGAGAAATCACTCGAATGTCAAAAATAATTGACGAAAAATACCATATTTTTTCTACATTATATAATTTAAAATTTCGACTGAAGGTGCTTGGAGGAATTTCAATATTAAATTTTAATCGTACAAAGTATCTACATTCACAAAAGTTTTGTCACTAACGACCCGGATTTCGCCTTTCGGCGTCTTCAGACGGTCAATTATAGTTCATCCGTGCACATGCCGGGTCGTTAGTGACAAAAAACCTTAATAAGTTGAAATGAACATTCAAATTTTGAACATTCGCACAAGTTTTGCCATTAACGATCCGGGTTTCGTCTTTCGGTATCTTTGGGCGCTTAATATTGAATTTCCACTGAGCCCTTTCAGTCGATATCTTATAATTAATGTAATGATAACTTTATTATTTCAAAGGCCAACAAAAAACTATTTCTTTCAGTGTAAACAATAAAGTATATTATTTATCAGTCAGAGACTATTCTTTATGGTATTAATTATAATATGGTATTAAAAATACCATATTTCGTCAACGTACTGGCAGAAGACATATTGATATTTCTGAGTAAACAGCAAATAAAAAATGTTGATTTTTGTCATAAATGCTTGTAACATTGATATGATGTAGTTTATAGATAATTATGGTATCAAAATATAGATGCATTTATGCCAATCTGACACAATTACAGTTAACAATTAATTTATAGAGACAATAAACTGCCGTTAAATCAGCATTAATAATAATAAGTTTTTGGCAAACTAATAGAATAAATAGTAAACTGAGTTATTCCAGACAATAAGTTGATATTCATGAATCTCTTGGTAAGAATACTTAATTAATTTTTTGTTTTTATTAAGTTTAAATTAAGTTTTGTAACGCTTTGTTACTTATCAACTTCTGCCAGTTGTGTGACAATATTCAGCATATTAATTAATATTATAAAAAGGGCTCGGAGCTATTTATTCTTCCGTACTCCGGAGACATAATAATCGGGCCGGCTGATAGTGAAACCAAAGAGACAAAAAAAACTCTAAGCTGAACACAGGTCGTTATTTTATTTTAGAACAATTCGTGGGGACGATTTCTCACAAGACAAATATTTTACAAAAAACTGGAGCTGCCTTTTTATAGTGACATGTCGGAAAATACAGGTTTTTTTAATGAAGGTGATTTTCCATTTTAAATTCGATTTGAGCTGAAAAATGTAGGCTACCGAAAACAATGGCCCACTGGAATTTATCGAGTTTTTCGTTCACAATAAATCGTCAACCCAGAGCGGAAATCTTGCATCTCGTGCAATATCGGTAATTAAATTTTGACTACCTCATTCAAGCATTTATTTATTATTTACTATTTACATTTTTTTTTTATGACAATACAAAATACTTTCTCATTATACCCAATCATAAGTGGCGGATTAATTACTCTATAAGCTCCGAATGAGGTCTCTAAATTTTAAGGCCTTCAAAAATAGCTTATATTATATAGTCCATATACTTTGTGTTTAGATTTTAATTTATTTTTATTATTTTATATGGAATTTCTTGAAAGTTTTATGCTATCCGAAAAACAGAATATCCAAATTTTATTGCGCCTGCGACCTCTCTTGTGTTTAATCCGCCACTGCTGATTATATTATCACACCTGGGACACGATCTACGGAAGACATTAGTAAAAATAAATAATGAATTAAAAATGGGAGATATGCTCCATTCTTCAAACATACGATTAGATATTTTTTTTATATAATATGAATGATTTTAGATTAAGAAAAACACAATATTCTTTTGTACTTATTTCCATTTTTTTTTACCAAGATACGGACAGGTTTTGCTCATGGCGAGCATTTTCAACTAATAAGAGAATATATATAGATATAGAATATATTGTGTTTTTCTTAATATAATGCCTTTCTAGCAAGTATTCACGATGAACACCTTAAAAATGATTTTAAAGTTCAATAAAAAAAAATGTCGCTTTGTCACTTTAAAATATAGATAACGATTATGTTAGAAGTATTTTTATTAGAGTTAAATCAATGTTATGAGTAAAATAAAATAAAAACCCAGTGATCTGACTTCTGAGACCGTGCAATTGCAAGATAGTATAAATAGAATCCGTGGAAACTAACCAGATGCTGTCTAATTAAAAACTAAATATTTCGATACTCGATATACATTTACCTTCAATGGAAGAAAGGTTTTACATACTTTCAAACCCTTAGAGATGTCATGTGATTTTTCCCGGTATTTACTTTTTTAAATCAACCAATGGATTGAATACATAAAGAGTCGTCTATTGATCTTTCATTTTATTAAATTTAATTAAAAATTCTTAAATTTAAAAATAATAAAACAAATCTTCATAATGCATTTATAAATTGATCTACATATAATTTGTTATATTGATAGTTTTCTAGAGTTTAAATTCTGTGAGAAGGTCTTCGGTTTTCTACGCATATTTTTACTTTTAGCAAGACGATGTGAAGGTCCAACTGCAATATCCGACCGCGGTTCGAATTTATAAAACACAATGGCATCCGATGATAAAATATTTATTCTCGAAAATAAATAACCCACGAGATGCGGTGCCCAATACTGTTGCAGAGCGTCTGCGATCTCCACCCATCGCAGCAGCAACCATCTCCAGCAAGAACCGGGCAAAAACAACAATTTCCAAACAATGCCTTCAGATTTTATTTTTTTGTCGTTTTTTACACTTGCCAGTTACTGCGCGACTCGATGCTACCGACTAACAGTGATCCAGAACTATCAAAATGTCAAGTAATTAACAGAAATTTACCCAGAGATTTATTAATGAAATAGAATATAAAAACCCGCTGTGGTCTAGGTATTAGCCTCTTAGCTCTTCTTCAGGCGGGTTTGGGTTAAATTATTAGGAAAAAATATATCAAATTTAGCTTTTTTATCAAATTTAAGTGTACATATATTTGTAATGTCAACTCTCATCAAGTTTACCTTGTATTATCTTTCGAATAAATTTCTTTTTGTGCTCTGACATAAGGTGTCATTAATTAATTATTTAAAGAACAGACTGACAACTATTTTATATTGTCCTTTTTAAAACATTAAACGTCGTTCGCTTACGTGATGCATACATTTTTTCAATATATAGGTATTTGTATAAAAACTCCCCCAACCCTCTTTCCAATCCCAAATAATGGGGCATACTGAGAGCGATTAGATAACTACTAATCTTGTTACTATCTTTTTATTCTTACTCTCCTAGAAAAATAGAGGTTGAATAAATGAGAGTTATTGTATTATACATTAAATAACAAAATTTTCGTTTTTCTCGGCAATACTTTATTTACCACTCTATTCATTGAAAAACAAAAAAAAATATTTTTATTTTTGTCGCATTGTTGCAGAACTACATGTCTTTAATTTTGTGAAAATATTATATTACTGAAATTTATGAAACAGTGAAAAATGAAAGTATGGTTATGCTTAATTTTAAATCCATGTGCTCTATCAATTTTATTTTTTCTATTCTATTGTATTATTTTATTTTATTAAGTAGTAGGAATAGAAAGATAAGGCTAAGACAGAATTAGTGGTTAACTAATCACTATCGCTACGCCTAGTTATTGAAAGGTGGGAAGGAAATTAAGACATCACAGACACCCATGCCTTTGAACAGAAATCAATAATTCAATCGAAAAATCGGGTGTGGCTGTGTCATGGACATGGCCGTGTGTTGTACGTGAATACGTCTCGTAATAGGTGATATTACGCCCCATTTTTACGTTGTCGCACTGCGTGATTTGGTCATATGGTGTTTTAATGGTACCATTCGATTGCTCTTGAAAAGCCCTTTCCAACCGTATACGATCTCTGTATTTCGATTTGGCTTTTTGACGCGTATAGCTCGAGATTACATATTTTTTTATATTTGAACACCTAGTTATAGTCACAGTCACAATATTACACTAATGTTTTATCTATAATCGATAGATTATGTCAAGAGCGATTGAAACTTGAACTAACATCGTAACTTTACCGAGTCAAAAGTTATACGAAATATAAATCTTGATACGCAGCAAAATTACCTCAAAATGGCGGCGCTTCCCCCTCCGCCCCATGCAATGTATCACAGTTTTTACATAGCCTAATACATTCTTTGATTTTGTAGCTTTCTAGTGGTGTAATTAAATTTTGGATAGCGATGATAGATATGAAGCTGCAACACCAAACTGTATCCCCCGATTTTGTTATCATTCGTTTTTTTGAATTGCCTCCCTATAGTAGCAATTTTAAAAACATATTCACGTCAAAAAATGCTGTTCGTACTGGGACTCGAGCTCCGGCACGGAAGAACGCAACGCTAACCGCTGTGCCATAGAACCCGACACATATTTATTATAAAGATAAAACAAATCTTATAAATTTGTTCCTGGCGCTTTTCAAGCTTCAAATTAAACGGAAAAATAATGACGTTTTAATAGGGGTAATGACCGTGAAGAAATGTTTCGCTAATTTTCATGCGATAGAGAAAGGTCAGTAACAATCATTAATACAAATAAAACCACAATAATGTCTTAATATCCACAACCGCAATAAACCTAGCACAATGTTTATCTGAGTCCGATAAAAATAAAGCATAAGTTATTACTTATATAATTACAATCTTGATGACTATTTGATTGTAAGATAAGAAATATCATGATATAATAGCAGTGCTATGGGCGTTGATCAATGTGTTACATTTCAATGTGAAAACTATACGGCATATTTTTTTGACGTATTTCTTAGTGACAAACAGGTACATATAAAACAATGCATTTTTTTTGCATTCGTGCCATGAACTCAACTAATCACTTACAGCAGCGATTTCCAGCCTGGGAGCCGTGGACTATTGTAAAGGGGGGCGCGAACAGTCCGAAATATTTATTTACCCTTTAAAACGTGTCTTTATCACAATATGAAATGAAGGATTGGGAGGCGCGAAGATATTTTTTTCTTAAAAGGGAGGCGCAGTAACACAAACGTTGGAATCCACTGACAAAAAAAAATCTGCACTTTTTTAAAAGTAATGTGAAACGATTTTGACTCAAATATTGTACGTATTAATATATAACTCACTAAACCTGTGAGCATATGTAACACTGCCTAGATAAAGAAAATATAATTAAATTTATATAAAATGATGATATAAAACATGCAAAAAAAATCTAATGCTAGGTATGTGAGTGTAAAACTGGATAGTTTTTAAACAGAAGCCTAGCCTGCTGTTCTCATGGCGCATATTTTAACGTAAAGATTTCCGCATAATTATATAATATAAAAAAAATACTTTATACAATAGCGTTTTAATTATATCATATACAACAATTCTTCCCAACCCGGGGTGCGCAGGTTTTTCATTCTTTCAATATTCTTTGTGATAAAATATGAACATGTGAAATAAAAAAAATCGGGGTCCGCAGATTATTGTTTTTAGATTTAAGGGTCCTTGGCATGAAAAAAAGTTGGAAAGCACCGATATACAACACTAGGGGTAGTCACATTTTTTCTTCTGGGAGTGACAATTTGATAAAATTATTAATTGCAATCTATTGATATCGCTCGTAAGTATATCACGAGAAAACAGTAAAATATTGTACATTGATATAAGTCCGCGATCTACCGAAGATGCCTTCTCGATCGATACGCTGTCCATCGTAGTGTTTACTAAATACACAATATAGTTTATCGTTTTTTAATGAAAATGTTAGACCAAAATTAAAATTACTCGATTTCGGACAATTGGCTTTTAATAGTTCTGAAGTCAATAGTTAATCTCCACTCTCCAACCGATTCCCATGCCACCTTATGTGCCTGTCTTCCGATAGCTTATATACGAGTTTTTTCATTCTATTTATACCTTTATTTTTCATACGCGTATGAGAAATTCTAACCGCGCCGCCCAGACCAGCATCGCGGGAAAATTCAACAGAATTCGCTAATACAATGAAAATATAAATCTCGGAATTGAATTGGCAATATAACCGGATCCTGCCTGGTGATTCAACGCTATATCACGGACTTTTATATTGCTCGGATGTTGCAGAAATGAAGACATTTCTTCGTTAGCTGCATTACATCCTTCTACAACTATCTATTTTTTGGGAGCTTAAGAGTGACAAAGGTGAAACTACAAATAAAAAAATATGTATTGTCTATTTTACCATTCATTTGATTACATATTCTAGTATAATCCGAATAGAAAAACAGTCAATGAACTGAAGAAATTACATCGTAATAAACGAATTTACCTACATAGTAATATTTACGGAAACCAAACATGAGGTTTTGCTTCTACATCGCTTAAAACAGTTGGTAGTCGTAAGCAAAATCGTTATAAACTGTATATGGGTCGAGTTAAGCAAAATGGAACCAACAACGTTTTTAGTTATCTTAAGTTATAAAGAAGAACTAGTCCAAAGTACTTCAATTTTCAATTTGATAAAAAGATCAGACTGAAAATATGCATATGTTGTGTGTTATTGCGTCCACGTTCGTTAAGCTGTTAACACTATTTTCTTTTTTACAGCGGAGAAATTCTCTTTTGTTATGAAACCAAGCACAAAGTATCCGTTATGTTTAATTAATAAGTGGTTGAAGGATGGATAACATTTACACATAACCATGCGCATTTATACATAAAGAATCTAAAAACATTCAAACACAATTTGCAATTGGTTCCGTATTGTTTTACTGCACCCATTTAAAGATACTATTGTTTTCAAAACAACACAATTAAAAAGGCAAAAATTAAATCTTTTAACTGTAACTTACCGTGAAGAAACTAAGTCTTAAATACAAAATTACGCAGACAAAAGCTATTTCTGCGTTTTTCTCAAAAACATTGTTTTTTTTAGTTTCGCCTTTGCCACCTTGAGCCCTCTATTTATGAGCGTATATTTTGAGTATCATATTCAATAGTCAATCAATTTTGTTTATTCGATAGTAACCAATATCTCCGATAACGGATGAAATTGCTGTCAACGTCATAATAAAAAAATACATATAAGGTTTTTCTTAGTACTTTTCCCAATTAAATGTTTTTGGCTGTTATAATCTTTAGTAAAACAGTACTCAGCTTAAATCCCAAAATAATTGAATAGAAATTTCTAGAAAACTGAGTTTTCGTTTCGCATGCCTTAAATAGTTTCAAAATATATATAAAGGAAGGGAGAAATAGATGTCCTTTGTTAATCAACGTAAAATAAACAACGCATATTTGAGTGATACAATTTCCCATACAAAATAAGCACTGTATAAGATTAAGTCTAATAAACAATATTTTGAATAAAATAACTTTGCCGCACTCTAATTTAACGATAAACTAATAAAAAAGAAATGTATTTGACTCCGATCTAATAAAAACAAAACTACGTATCGTACCATATAAGCCAAGACCCAAAAGTTGTCTTGATAGAAACAAATTACCACGTTTATTAAGAAATGAGATTTTTTTGATTTTATTAAGAGAAAAATCGAGTAGCACTGCTACCTGTTGATGACGTCATTAATAACAAATTCCAGTGCGCTCAAATCAGATAGCTCCTTACATTCAGATAAACATATACCTCGAAATCAATTTCAAATCAATTCATTAAAAATAAAAACAGTTTTTCAATATGTATGTTGCGTTCACGTGTTATAAATATTTCAACCTCAACGTTGTACACATCTCCGCCCGCTTCGATTTCATATATTTTTAACAGTTAATATATGTGTTTTTACCTATAATACAGGCAGTATTCTGGCAGAAGGCGTTAAGTAAAAAAAATATTATTTTGAAATAATCGTAATTTTTGATTATCATGAAATTTAAACATCTCTATTTACGCACCATAACTCTTACTTATCATTGTAACTACTTTATGAAATTTCGATTTAAAAAATTAATCAAAATAATTATAAACGTTAATTATGTACTTTGTTTTTTTTTTGCCACGAACAACTTTGAACGGAATTGACTTGATGAATATTGCGTTTTACAAATTACGATTTTAAAAGATACAACACGACGAAATTTATTTATCGGTTTTCATAAGTCATAACTAAAAACAACTGATTGGACGTATAGTCTTGTCTGCGAATAATTTCATGGCCGCGAAAAAAATCTATTTCACCACAACGTGCAGATTGTAAAAATAAAATATGGACGAGTCTTGGTATTCAAATGATCTCCTAGGACGCCGTGAACTCCTTAAATGCCTTGTAATTTAACCTTTATTCAACCATGCCGGTATTACCGACGGGGCCAAAGAATCCGAGTGTTTTTCTCATTCTGTGTTCATATCTGGACATTCCATAGATATTTAATCAGCATTCAGAATCATAATATAGTAATACCTACGAACAGAATATGGTGCAAGAGCAACAAAGTGACCACGGTCAGCTATGAGTTAGCTAGTCCATAAATCATGAAATCAAGTTTGCCTGCAAGTGGAAGAAGTATTCTATCGAATCAAAATTCAACATCAACGATAATTATTATTGGTTTAAATAAGAGTAAATGCAATCCGTTTGTTTGGTGTACAGTTTTCGCCAATGACCCCCACATCAATGGACCAAGTTTGTTTGTATTTGTATATCTCGGGATAAAATAATATAGGTACGATGTAGTTGGTGCTTAAGTAAGAAGTTTGTACCCTCAGTTTGAAATACGAGAGTTTCCAGTTCCATATATAGGTAAATAATACTGGAATCGGAAACGTATATACACGCACACATCTGCAATAGTGCACAGAATGACCTAAAACTATAGCAGCTTCTTGAAGTGAGTTTTTAAATCAACTTAATAATAAAAATTGTATTTTACCTAATATTTCTACATATTATACATTTCTTCTATTAACACAAGATAATATTGCTTCTGACTTTTTAAAGTGGCATTCCTTTTTATCGGTTGTTTGTTCCGCAGCCTACGGCTTTGAGTCCAAGAACAGACATAATTATGCGTTTCTGACTAAAGTTTGCGATTTTTTTGGTGTCTTAAATTCCTTCTCACCACCCATCTGATCGGATTTTTTCCTAGCCCCACTCTTCCATCTTCTCTCTCTCTTCGAAAAAGAGAGGATGAATATGGAAAAAATTACAATAGTACATATCGACTGTGGAAAGGAAAAAGGACGTAACCCTCAATTTTCCAAAACAGCTTTTTTCGATAATCACAATGTATATAACTTGACACACATTCTACCAAAAGGATGGAAGCTGAAAATGCCGAATTAGTATCTAAATTTAGCTTTTAAGTTTGAAAAAGATGACCTTGTATAAAATTAAAACCAAGAAAAAACACTGAAATAAAGGTTTTTACGAGACAATTTCTTTAATCAATATTAGATTATGTCATCTAAACACCAGTTTAGAAGTATCCGTGCACTTCAATGTTGTGTATAATTCATAATTTGCATATGTCACAAAATCATCAAAACACGTTTTGAGTGCCTCCTGTAAAATTTGATATGTGTGGGTTACGTCCTTTTTCCTTTCCACAGTCGATATAATGATATCAGAATTTCTAAAAATATTTACCTTCTTTTATATTCAATAATTTGTCAGTTTTAACTGTTATTTTTATTTAAGGAATATAGCGGTAAAGCATTAATATCGACTATGGAAAGGAAAAGGGACGTTACCCACAGTTGTGTCAAAACAGGTTTTTTCGATAATAACAATGTATCAATCTTGATACACGTTTTATCAAAAGGATGCAAGCTGCAAATGGCGAATTAGTATCTAAATTTACCGTTAAAGTTTGAAAAATATGACCTTGTAAAAAATTTAAACCAAGAAAAAAGATTGAAATAAAGGTTATTCCTAGACAATTTCTTTAATTAATATTAGATTATGTCAATTTAACACCAGTTAAGAAGTCTCCGTGCACTTCAAGGTTGTGTATAATTCATAATTTGCATATGGCCCAAAATCATCAAAACACGTTTTTAGCGCCTCCTGTAAAATTTGATATGTGTGGGTTACGTCCTTTTTTCTTTTCCACAGTCGACAAGTTTAATTTCCTAAATGAGTTGAATAGTGCAATGATGTTAAATGTTTACAAAAAAGGGTTTGTTTGTCCGTTTTCTCGAGAATAAAGCATGTTAGGAAATTAATATAAAAGTTACGTAGGTACATTTTTATTTTTTTTAGTTAGGAGAAAATATGCTCCACTTTCACACCTAACATCCTAAATAACAGATACAGTCTGATTTGAGTAATCTTAAACATATAAATAGCCAAAAAAACGATCGCTGTGATAATTACTTCATCTAAGAAAAGTCATCACTTCAGTTCTAACAAATAACGTTAGTTAAAAAAATTAAATACAGATGGTGTTGTGTCACGGTGTATTTGGCGGGTTGATACAATCAATTGATTCAAGTTAGTTTAGTTGTACGTAGGTTGTATTTATTACTAGGGCCGAAATTGTGGCACACTAGGCCCATTAAAAGATAAATATAAAACTATTTTTTTAGGTTCGATTGAATAAAAACGAAATCAATCACTAATTACATTTCAAACTACATATATTGAAAATTATCTCTCCCATTATTCCAATCCTAAAATCAGCAGGGCAAAGCAAGAGCGATAAGTTAACCACTAATCCTTACCACCCCTATCTTTCTATCCTTACTCTCTTTAAAAAAGGTATGTTGAGCAACTGACTTACAAGGAGTTCTCGTAAAAACGCTCTTGAGATACCTCTATTGAAATGCCATATTCTCCTCATTGAAACCGGACATGAATTCGAAAAAAAAGCTTGATAAAGATTGAGTTCTGGCACCATTTCAAAAAAAAAGAAAGCACGGGATATAATATAAAACAACACTATACAGCAGCGTTGTCGGCTGGTCACTGGTGGCCCGCGAACTATACATTTTACAGCAATTTTTTAACTGACTTTTCATTTACCTACACTCTTTGGCTCCCGAAATGTTTTCTGAAGAAAAAATGGCCCGCGGCCTAAAAGAAATTGGACAGCGCTGCTAAACAGTACACGTAGTACACCTGCGGATTCAATTTATGGTGTATTTTTTCGACTCTTTTTTTGTGTAAGTTACACCGTTCGCTGTATATGTTGATATTAAAAAAAAACGCGCACATTTTGTGAACTATTCCAAAACTTCATTTGCGCATATTGGGTGTTAATTTGACAGATACGGTTCTGCGCGGGATCCTGTATAAATACAGGCTGCATCGGCAATTGGGTATAGTGTGCGTATATGTAGGCAGCGTCAGCAGGCTTCGACGCGGCGTGGAAACCAACCAGATAACCTGGCGCCATACATAAGGACTGGGACAGTAGGCAGAGGACATTAAATTGTCTGGCGGTGTCCCTTCGATGTCCTTTTACAGTGTGTGGATACGTGCATTGATACACTTTTGTGGGATCCGCTTCGGCGACATACTTTCGAGCGCAGTAAAAGCAATATATACTGAACTATTATTTTAGGAAGATAGAGGGACGCTATACTAGCATATTTTAAATTCATGTCCGCTGCCAATGTGAAACATATGGCCTTCTAATGAATGTATCTCAACATAAGTTTTTTTTACCAGAACTGATAGTTACCCAACCTCTTTTTTTCGAAGAGAATATGAATAGAAATGATAGGGTTAAGACAAGGCTTGCAGTTAGCAGATCGATCTCACTAAACTCTGTTATTTTAGGATTGAAAGGATGAAGAAAATTTTTCGACATCACAAACATACAGGCCTACAAACAGTAATCGATAAATCGATTTAAAAAATACTGTTCGTCCTGGAATTCGAACCCGTTATATCCGTCACGGAAGTCAACGATGTTGACCACTCAGCAACGTCCAACAAATAGCATGGTCGGTCGCATTGTTGTTCAACTGTTTGATGATAATTAATTATTCTAAGAATTATTAATTATTCTAAATACTAAATATTATAAATAATGAAAAAACTAAAGATAAAAAAAGTGTGTTTTAATTTTTAACTTATTCGCCAGCTAAGCGAACCCGGTTAAATATGTATGTCTGATTTTTTTTTGTCCATTTTAATATAATGTTTTAAAAACAGAGTAAAGTAAAAATTAGAAAACGTCTGAAAAATCAATTTAATTCTGATATTAAACTTTGTACTTATACTGTACTATGAGGTCCAATCCCGAGGCAAAATGTTTATCCCGGGATTTCGGGATTACAATTTAATGATCCTGGAATCCCGGGGCTAGTCCTGAAATTTGCGTTTTTTTTATAGTGCTACACATTTTGTTTTTATAAATGAAATTTATAATATTGGTCAAAAAATAGTAATATGTACAACTTATTCAACATTATATTCTCTATTATAGTCTCTTGGGTATATGACTGTAGAAATAATGAAATATGGTTTTTTGACACTGTTATTATATTATATAGGAGCTAAAAGGAGTGATTTTTTGTTGAGTCTAATTTTAAAGAGTTACTATGTTATTGTTTTAACGCCTCAGCCAGAAATTTTATTTTTAAAAAAGTCATATACATATTTATAATCATAGAAAAATCACTTGAGTTATCTTCACACTGGATTTGACAGATAATAATAAACATAACATCGTATAAAACATAAAGCAAAGCCGAAATGGCATAAAAAGTCAATCAGCATTGCAATATGAGAAAGAAACAAGACACATTTCATACTAATAAAAATCGTCTTATCGCCAAATTGTCCATATGCTCCAGAATTTAATATTTTTTCGATTCATTAAAACGTAATTTATTACCATAAGTGACTTCTAGTATTTCATTTCATAGTTTTCGTCTGCAAAGTTTATTTTCGAATATGTTTTTTTAAATGGGCTTTGTGAATCAATGAACAATGGAACGTTGTTTATTATATTTGGGGATTCCACAATCAATTGGGTGCGTTTTATTTTACAAAGCCAAGACGATTCTGTTTTATAAGAAAATCAATCCCGAAAGTTTCGGAATCATGTCTTCTAATCCCGGGATTTAAATGTATCGAAAACTCACGGGATCCCGGGATCCCGGGATTGGATTCCTTACCTATGAGATAACAAAGATTTTCATTACATACTATGCATTCAAGTATAGTAACTAATTGACACAAGAGGTCTGCACGGGCCGAAATTTTACAAAATTACCCAGTCCGAGCCCGAAAAACTCAGACCCGACCCGGCCCGGGCCCGAGTCTAATACAACAATTATTACCCGAACCCGACCCGAAGCCCGGATTTATACTCAACAGACAGAAAAAAACCCAATTTTTTTTTACAAATTTACAACAATTTACGATTCTCTATAGAACTAGTAATAATTAAAATCATCATGGCTGACTTATGACACGAACATAGTCTGAAATATTTTTCTGAAGAATAAATTCCTTACCCGGGCCCGGCCCGACCCCGAATCTCAATTGCGGTTACCCGCCCGAACCCGGCCCAGGCTCGTGCAGACCTCTACTTGACACTCAAATTGATATTTCGATAGTTCAAGCTTCGCACTTAAGGCCGACGCAATACAATCCTATTGTAGATCAGCAACATTACTATTACGGTTATGTGAGCTGACTACCTTCATTAAGCCAATCGCTTACCAATTTAGTTGTATATTGGAAAAATCAAAGCTGTAGTCATGGAGTAATTGACGTTAATAATCTGCAACTACGACTCGATCATATATTTTAACAAATCGGTTATCACCAGTGGTGAAGTGGTAAATAAATGCTATATAAAATAAATGGTACCAGGTCGGTCATTGATTTCTTCCCTATTTTTTTTATATCTATGTATGTACTTGAAAATTAAGTTACAAGTCAAAAAGGTGGCAGGGCGCCCTCTTCATTTTCAGGTACCAGGTCGCCGACCTGACCCCACTACATCACTAATAAAATACGTTTGTGAGTCAACACTCTTTTTTACTTATTCCACATTTATTTATTTATTAAAAAAAACACAATATTCCTATGTACTATTTCCACTTTTATTTAGCAAGATCGGGACCGGTTGCGCTGATGACGAGCAATATCAACTAATATGGCGAATCCAAATATATAGGTTAATATGATACATGAACATTTGTGTAAAAATAAACGAGAAATATTTTTTTTAAATATGTGAGTATTGCATCATAGTTTTCTTTGTATCTACTGTAAAAATATAATTTCTTGAATTATTATAGATTTGTTTTATCGGATGTGTCTTATATGTTATATATACCACGTGAAGTATAAATACTGATTTGCTATCAAAATTTTCTAAGAACGATCGCATATACCTTTTTTAAAACTCTGTTAGTTTAATCTTTATTTCAACATGTTTACATTTGTATTGTTGAGCTGAGTGTAGGTATACCATTTAGATGAATAATGTTGAGAACTTAACTATTGAAAGCGACTTGAAAAGACATTGGTGAAAAAAGACGAGGAACACCTCTTGAAATTGAAGAGGATGATTGCGGAGTGGAAACCTTTGTGCGGTGTCAGTTCAAATTTTGATTGACAGTTACGTGAATAGGAGCGAACTAGGAAAAATATAATTTATAATTGAATCGTGTATTTCGAAAACGTTTAAAGTATGCAAACATCTACAGAATACACAAATATAATATGAACGAAAACGTTCCATGTATGTAATTTTACTAACGCATTTTAGAGGATTGCAAAAATGCATGTATTTCAAAAACGTAACAAGTTCACATTATAAAAAGTGGATTTAATAAAAAAAAATACAACCTTGAAAAAAAATATGTTTTTTGTTTGAATACAAGAGTTAAAACCTACAATATAATATATATCGACTGTGTAAAGGAAAAAGGACGTAACCCATGTAAACATGTTTTGATGATTTTGGGCCATATTCAAATTATGAATTATACATAACCTTGAAGTGCGCGGATACTTCTAAAGTGGTGTTTAATTGACATAACCTAATATTTATTAAAGAAATTGTCTAGGAAAAACCTTTATTTCAGTCTTTTTTCTTGGTTTTAATTTTTTGCATGGTCATCTTTTTCAAACTTTAAAGCTAAATTTACACACTAATTCGGCATTTGCAGCTTCCACCCTTTCGATAGAATGTGTATCAAATTGTATAATTGTGATTATTAAAAAAAGTTGTTTTTAAAAAACTGTAGGTTACGTCTTTTTTCCTTTCCACAGTCGATATATAACATGAAAAATTTTACAGGAGACATATTTTTCACTTTCCTGAACAATTACAAAAGTGTGACTCGTAACGTTATTATGTTTTAAGCTTAAAGTAGTAAAATACTTCGCATATAGTACAATAATATTATAGTTTCATTAAAATGATAACTTTCCGAGAATCATCAATGCGTTGTTTGTCATTACACTTAACTATGTTACTCAGTTGCTCAACTTATGTTTTTGGAAGAGATTACTTGTGATAGAAGGAGAGGGTAAGGAAGGACTGGTAGAGTGGTTGGCTTATCGTGCTTGTTACGTCCTGCTATTTAAAAAAATTGACGGTGGGATGGAATATTTAGACATTACAAACACCCATACCTTAGAACAGGTATTTACCTTTTTTAATTTATTTGTCGATTTCTGTTTGAAATTTTATCATTAATAAATCAGGAGTAGCATGACTATTTTCAGCTTGTTTCGTCCACTTCCTTCTTAATAAAATATAAAACTCAGAATCTAGTAAAAAAAATCTTACCCGGGGCCACGAAACGTCTAGTCCTATATATTCTCGTCTAGTGGTTCAACGATTTCCCCCGAAGGGGGAATTCCCGGACGGTTGGAAACCCCTGGTTTAGAGCGTGACCCTTATTTTTAAGCGTTTATTTTTATAACTTTTCAAAAAAAATATTACGTTTACTTGCAAATTTTCGTATTTAATAAATAAAATTCAGAAGCATCTTAACATATACTTATTTGGAAACCTTTCAGAATTGTTACACAACTATCCAGTACATATCTGGTAAAAGTCCTTTCATCGTCAGTTATTCACTTTTGTTTTCTTATGATGGCGCTCACAGGAGCGGATGCCTGCCACATTATTTTTTTGTTGGTTTCGCCACCTATCAGAGTATTATTATTTTAACTCAAAGAAAGTTAACGCTTGGTATTAAATAAAAAAAATATGTTATAACAAAATAGGTACAGCAAAACAGCACCATTTTAGTATTTTACAGGGGATTTGTTTCAATATTTTAGAGATACTATTAGACTAGAGATTACAATAGAGATACACGGTTAAGCGATTTCACTTACAACTCAGTTTAAATGCGTCAAAACTTTGGTAAGCCAAATCTCAAAACTACTAATTTCTGGTTGTAGCACTATGGAACATAGCTATCACTATGACAACCATTATGACATCGTAAAGATAACCAATGTGCAAATGCTTAATATTATGATCAATTTTAGATTGAACCGCATGACTACAGACACGAACACAAATGTCATTATTCACTTTACCAAATAAAAAAAAATACGAACAGGCACGTAGTTGTTCAAAAACGATCGATTCAAAACGAAATCAAATAACCACCTAACTGAGTACGCGTGGATAGGTTTTTTGATGGAGGAGTAAAAAGTAACTTTTTATTGATCGGCTGTTGGTACCCTCGTCATGAATGGCTTGGTCTCCGAGAAAGAAGCTCGTGCCGAACCACACAGTCGCAATCAGCCATGGACGAGAGGATTTCCCACCGCAATACTATTATATATTTTATACTTTTTTTCAAAACTATTTTACCATAAGCAAGCATTGTTTCTTTGTTCACGTAATTTTTGGTAAAACTGCAGGTTTATTTCAAATGATATTTTATTTAGACTTTATACTTAAATAATCTACAACTTTTCGTGCCATAAATACAACTACAAATACAGTTAACTCCTTTTTTTACACGGATGACATAAAACTGTATATCGACTGTGAAAATGAAAAAAGGACACGTAACCCATACGTAACAAATTTTACAGGAGACACATGGTTTGATGATTTTGAGCAAAGGGCAAATTATGAAATATACATAACCTTGAAGTGCACGGAGACTAATAAAATGGTTTTTAATTAACTTTATCTAATATTAATTGAATTTTATTAAGTCTTTTTTCTTGATTGCAATTTCCACAGGTCCTTCTTTTTCAAAATTAAAAGCTAATTTTTGATACTATTTCGGCATTTTCAGCTTACATCTTTTCGATAGAATGTGTATCAAGTTGTATACATTGTGATTATTAAAAAAAGCTGTTTATAAAAAACTGTAGGTTACGTCTTTTTTCCTTTCCACAGTCGATAATAAAACATGAAAAATGTTACATGAGGCATATTTTTCACTTTCCTGGTATAAACTGGTTTTTAATCAACTTTAATTTGGTTAATTTTTCCAATAAAAACCTTTTTTTAAGTCTTCTTTTGTGATTGCAATTTTTGCAGACCCTTATTTTATCGAACATAAAAGTAAAATTAAGATATTAATTCGACATTTTCAGCTGACATCTTTTTTAAAAACGTGTATCAAGTATATACATTGTGATTATCGAAAAAATGCTGTTTTTAATAAAGTGTGCGTTATGTATTTTTTCATTTCCACGGTCGATATGATAAGATAAATTGTATAGAAAAAATAACAACAATTTGTTTTTAAACTTAAAACTTAATTATTATAAAAGCAAATATTTGTAGTTGTCAAAGGCATAGTTCATTTATTTTTAAACTTTATTATTTAAGCTTACTCTTAATAGCTTACCGAATTTGTAGTTTAGTCAAGTCTGGTTAACACTTCGTCAATTTAAGATATTCGAATATAAGCATCTTAATTTTCAGTAGTTAATATGCTTCTGTTGTTACTGAAAATAAATCTCATGCTCGAAAACATTTGATCACGTTAATAAAATAAAAAGAAGACAAAATTGTAAAGCCAATGTTTTTAAAATATGAAAACTTTTCGGAAGTAGTGTTAGACATGTTGATATCATTAGAAGATGATTAACATCATTATTATACGGGATCCATAAAATGAAGTGGCGACATTTAATTTTATATGTATACTTTATTTGCGGACATATTGATCCGCGGGTCAAACGTTGCAACGGCTGCAATATGCTGTAGTTATAATACATATCGACTGTGGAAAGGAAAAAGGATGTAGCCCACACATAGCAAATTTTACAGGAGGCACAAAAAACGTGTTTTGATGATTTTGGGCCATATACAAATTATGAAATATACATAACCGTGAAGTTTCCGCACGGAGACTTCTAAACTAGAGTTTAATTGACATAATTTAACATTAAGTAAAGAAATTGTCTAGGACAAACATTTTTTTCAGTCTTTTTCTTGGTTTCAATTTTCACAAACTCATCTTTTTTCAAACTTAAAAGCTAATTTTAGATACTAATTTGGCATTTGCAGCTTACATCCTTTTGATAGAGCGTGTATAGAGTTTGATACATTGGGATTATCGAAAAAAACTGTGGGACGTAACCTTTTTCCTTTCCACAATCTTTATTTATGTTATAAGCAAAACTGTGGAGTCGCAGTTGGAGTAATAATATATTATACAAATCGCTAGAATCATAAATATAATATATACACTATGTGCTACTAAGCCTAAAAAGATATAATAGCTCAAAACCTAGCTCATTGGAAATTAATAGAATTTAATCGATTCCTGTATAAAATAATTTAAATATGTTATGGTTAGTGTTGTGGGCTTCCGTGCCGGATCCCAGTGTGTACGGAATTTTTCGATTGAATTATCGATTTCCCTTTCACCCTTTTTGATCCTTTCTTAACTGAGCGATCACTTAACCACTAGTCTTGTCCAGTGTTCCCTCTAAGCCGGGCGCGCGCACATGTATTAGAACAGAGCGCACAAAAGTTACATCAGCTATACCATTACCAGAATAAATTAATTGTCATTATATAGTGTTGTTAATTATTATCATTATACAAAATTACCCATTTCGTTACCCAGTAGGTCTTAATACCGTTATGTGGCGCACAAAAAAATAATTTCCTTTCAAAGTTGCACAGCCAATGTGTTTTGCGCACATAACCTTCGGAAAATTAGAGGGAACATTGGTCCTCTCCTAGTCCTATCGTTCTATCCCTACTACTATTGTAGAAAAACTTCTTTTGAGATACCTTCATTAGGAGGTCTCATATACATCACGTTGGAAGCGGACAAGGATAATAATAATAAAAATTATGCATTTAAAGAAACCGGAAACCATAACAATTACAAATCTTAAACCGTTTTATTTTGTCATCGGTTTGGTTTGGTTAACCGATATTTAAATAGCTGTCTGCGAATCGGAAATGGTGTGTTAGAGGTTTCGATCAACTTTGAGGAAATATTTTGCGGTTGACAGTATTCGTGGTTAGACGAACTTATGGTTTGTCTGGCAAAGGTTTACCGCTACTTAAGTTACAGTATCAGATTGGGACATTCCAAAGTAACCAATAGACAAATAATATTATTACTGCCGGCGATCCGCTTTGGATTACAACTTATATTGGTTGGGAATATTTTAATTATTTTACGACAATGACAATTCCGTGTCAGTGAACAATATCGTATCACACATACTAGTGAGGTATGTAAAGTTTTTGGCGTTATCTAAGAATTTGTACACTATAAAATATCAGTAAGACCATGTAAAAATTGCCGTCTGCGTGATCTGAATTAAGCGCATGGGAGGCCCCATTTTTTGGATAACATAAGATCGTCAGAAAATAACATGAAAAATAATTAAAATCTGACCAAAAAGAATATGAGTTATATAATATAAACCCTTTTTGAGACTCATAAGATTCGGAGATCCCAAGCGCGTGCCTCATTCGCTTATAGGTTAATCCGTCACTGCGTGGTCATCATCGTTGGCTTCGGTTATGGAAGACACGAGTGCGTATTCCAGTAAGTACGGTCTTAGTGAATTGATTTCTCTATCGATTTATAGATATTTGACGTCTAATAACCTCTCCTCGATAAATAGAGGTTCTTGAAAGCAGTTCTCGTATCACCCTTTGGTTGAAATAAACTCCATTAAGTCATGGTTTAAAAATGATTTTATTATACAGAAATTAATTGTACTCATTCAAAACACTCAGCTAGGGCTTCTAACTTGGTTTAAACAGAAACTGGTGAGTCGGTTTTTTGCCTGTTTTTAGTAAAACTTTAAAGCGGTTTATTTTTCACGGTTATCCGGGGTTTAAACCTCTTTTTGATTTAGTACAATGGATTTTTATACAACTATTCATATGTCGGGTCCATGGAGCAATGGCCAACGTCTTACACTTTCGTGACATGTCTCAGGTACCAGTACGAACAGCATGTTTTTCATTTGTAGGCATGCGTGTTTGTAATTTAAATATTCCCTCCTTCCATTCCAATCCTAAAAAAGCGATTTGTTTACAATTAGTTTTTTTCTAACCCTATTCTCATACACCTACTCTCATTGAAAACAGAGAGGTTTCGCAGCTGAGTAACACATTAATTAACTGCATCGTACTCCTTCGCTCATACGTAAATAAATCAACAACAAAAAAACCATAGGTTCTCCAAATGACAAATACTTAAAGGTGGATTTCCGGCCGCGGGGTGCGGTCAGCCGCACAGAGGCGTGCGTCAATTGAGTCGGCCACAAAAACGAAACGCATCAAAATAATACGAAAACCAGAGCCCGTGCCCGCTGATGACCACCGCTCGAATATTTTGTGGCGAAAAAAACGCAACTCGACCGGATTCATCTGAGCTCTATCACGTCTGGTTGGATTTTTTTTTTATTTAATGGTAATTTTTTCAGACGTCCGGCTGTTATCTATCGATGCATTAAACGTAATTCAATACTTGGTAAATTTATGCGCGATCTTGTTTGCATTATTTACAACTCTATGAAATACATTTTAAATTATAAATAACTGAGACAAGTAAATAAATTTAAAAAAAAATGTCATTATGAGTCACAAAAATTTAATTAAAAATGAATCGGGTATTCGAACCCATATACGTCGCAATCTAATGACATGAATGTCCTGACCATTAAGTAACAGCACCAACAATAAAGTAAAGTAAATCAATTTATTAATTTAAAAGAAAAACTCAAACAATTCTACATATCTTTTGTAAAATAATAAATTCCCATTGACCCCTTCAATTATGAGTTGTATAAAATATTGTTTGCATCCATATTTTTTATTCTTCACGATGCTTTTATATCCTATCCAAAGAACCGACAACTTGATTCCGCAGCAAAATCTAAGCACAATAAAACCAAAGTGTTCTAGAGTTGGGGAAAATATTATTTTATTTTATGGTGCATAATTGCAGACTCGATGCTGCTATCGACTCAAACTGGCCGTAATGAAATCCTTATTATTTATTACACACAGGGTTACAGACGTTACAGTATCAATCGAAGGAGGAAGTTCTAAAAGCACAAAAAAATATGTCCCGACAGTATTATAACCTAGTACTATATATAACCAGGGTTGTTAAGTCGTTAAAAAATAAAAACTACTCCGGCTTTACATAAAAACACCACTCCGAATCCGAATACGATTCTGAATTTGGTTTGAAAAAAAAAAGTTATTTTTTTCCCTCCCTTGATATGGTCTATCATTTCTTTTACTTCTATTACATACAGTCATTATTTTAACAATCGATATTATGTAAGTAAACACAGTATTAGCATGCCACATATATTTGAAAATTAGCCTATATATAATATCGGGTAACCGGATAAAACAGAACATGAAAAAACAGAACATCACAAAACGTACAATAATATCTTTAGAAAACAGTAGTATTGATATGTTTTACAATCAATTAGTAATCTCTATGTCGTATTAGATACAATACATAAAACAGCAATCGTGCATATCAATAACACTTTCAATCTGAAATTGTCGTAAATACACTTATATTCGACGATTATAATAGTCGCCATTGACTGATAAAGTAAAGCGCACGTTATAACATACTGTTCTGAAATTATTACCTGTATGATATTCAATTAATCTATAATATTTTTCCAATAAATAGTTAAGAAGAAACAGGTATCATTCAACTAAAAATTGAATATGTTCTGAATTGTCCATGTTCAATGTTCTCATGTTCTGTTTTATCATGTTCTGTTTATTCATGGAACCCTGATTACATACAGTGTTGGGCTGTCAATACGTTAACAAGGGACACGCTTAATCTCAAAGCAATACTCGGTGTTCCGGATTTTTATCACTCCTATGCAGTTATATGCAATCGATTGTTACTAAATACACTAAAAATATGTAAGAATATGCATTTTACCGTTAATTTATCAATCTAAATGGCCAAAAATATACTACTGTGTGTATTGAAGCTGTCGTAGATAATATATAAGTTATAAATTGCAGTTATATACTAATTTGATCTGAGAATATTGTTTTCTCCTAAATTAAGAATGGGCTCGCCGGGCTTAGTAATTTTTAACAAGGGGCTCGCGCGAGCTCATACGATCTCTCCCCAACCCACCCCTAATTATATATTCCTATGTAAACGAGAGGTTGAATCCCTCATATCAGCATTTTATATATAAAGAATTGAGAAATTATTCCAATTAATTCTTGAGAACCTCGACGTATCTTTTCAACAAATATTTTTTTCGTTCCGTAATCAATAATGTATTGAAGTTGGTAATTCCTTCCTGATATTCATATTAAACATTTGGATTAGAGCTATGTACAGTGGAACCTCCAATTACACTACCCCGAATTACGCGCTGGTTTAAAATATTCGCGGCAAATCCCCCAATTGCACGGTCGCATTTCATTATAATACTACGAGACGGTCGTCTGTGCCGCGCATACTGTCAAATGTTTGCTAGCGTCTGTATGTGTTCTACACGTGCCAGGCTATACACGCATAGCTGGTCGTCTGTCTGTGTGCGGGATATTTACTACTACAAAACTTAATATTTCGTCCATATTTTTTTTTTGCAAAACTAAGGGAAATCTTATTTTTGCGTTTTCCGCATAAAAAAAACCAAATCCCTAATTTTGTATGAGATTCACACCCCCAATTACACGGTCCCGACAATAGTGTAAATGGGGGTTTTACTGTATATTTATTTAAAAACCTTGTCATATAGTATGTATAAAATTTATATATATGTACTATTTTTTTCTACCAAAACTTAAGTAACATGTTTAATTAAATAAAATGTGTCAATTATAGGAAACAAATACAAAATAGGTACTCCTAGTTTATAAGTGACAATTAAACAAAATATAAATGTATACAACCTATTGCATGTAATTATTAATTCGCGAGCGCTAAATTATAACAGATATAAATGAAAAATATTTCATAAAAAAAGCGTCGGTCGTAACTAAATAAATACGGAAAAAATATTTGAAACTGTTTTAATTTTTGCAAAATAAAACAATTTAAAACAAATTTCAACAGTAAAAATAATTTACTATTCGTTTAATTTATGATTGGAATGTATGACTTAATTTTAATTTAAAAAGTGCAGCCTAAAATGCGAAGATTATACACCGAACATTTGATTAATATTTTTCGTTCAAATTTATTTATGTAGTCTATAAAAAACACTTATATTTTCATATCAATAATGAAACTTCAAAAAATGGTATCTAGAGAAATCAATACGCTTTAAAGAAAAGCAAAACGTAACAATTAAAATACAAAAGTTTGCGTACATTGATTTCATATTGGTAATGTATTTCAACAAATTAATCAATACACAGCATATAATTATTATTACTACGTTAATTTAAATTGTTCGTTTGTTTAATAGAATTACTATCTTTGTACTCTGTCTAGGCCAATGATAATTTTGCAAATGTATTCAAATTAATAAATTTGAAACGCCTACATATAACTAAATAACATGAAAAACATATTCTAAAAAAAAAAATACATCTACTAACTATATAATTAATGTGAAACGGGTTAATTATTATTTTTATTTTGTCAATACTAGAATACTTTTAAAACACAACGCGCTAAAAAGTTTATTATTAAATATATTTATATTTCAACCATTCGCGAATATGTTAGTTATAAAGGAAAAGACAGCAAATTTTCAATTAAAAAAAATATTACACATAAAAAAAAATAATACTATACTCGTCTAATTATTTTTTAGCCTTTACTCTACAATAAAAACAATAATCGAATTGTTGAAAGCGTATTGTGTGAACTATGATTTTTGCTGTCTTTTTCAATCTTACCAAGGTTTGCTGTCATCGCCTCGAGGTCTTTGGGCTTCCGCTTTCTGGGCCGGCCTTTCTGTCTGGGAGGACCAGCCGGTGCAGGAGTTGACGATCCGTTAAAGAAAGGAGGTGTCAGGAGATCAGGAGGAGGTCTTCCAGCTCCTCCGCATTCGTTGATTGTTTCATAATGTAATCTGTTCAAAAATCACACAATGTAAGAAGTCAGCTGAATAATTATGTAGCGTGTATTTAGCGCCTCCTGTAAAATTTGATATGTGTTGGTTACGTCCTTTTTCCTTTCCACATTCGATATGTATTTATGTATGAAAATTATTGAATAAGATAATTACTATATACTATTTAACTCAACGGTTAAATGAAAATTTACAACAAAATTTAATTTTAATAATGTATTTACTAGCAATTTGTCATTTTACTTTAACTTGAAGAGAAACGTAACATCAAATGTGGACATGAGTGTATTCAGACTAGGGCTGCCAGGCGTCCCGGTATTCCGGGTCTGTCCCGGTTTCGAGTACCTTGTCCCGGCGTCCCGGAAATATTTTTCAGGACAACTTAATATCCCCGTATTAGTTAAACTATCATTTCTCAAGTATTATTATTCAGTCCTCGCAAATACTAGTTGCGAAAAATGAAAGAAATATACAAAAACACGTGTAATATCATATTTTTTAAGCCAGCCCGAATACATGTTATTAATCTTTTGAAAAGTGTAAATAATCCAAGTAAAATATATAAAAATATATTAGTGCAAACAAATCGTCAAATGAAATATCGGATGGTATATATCAGAAACCCATATTCCAAAACTAGGGCGCGCATGTTTTCATATTTTAAAACAGTTTGGAAAGCACTGGTGAATATAGTAATCATAGGATATTGTACACAATCGTCCGATAGCCGAAATAAATGCCATACGCCCTGTGAGCAAGTATCAACAATGTCCCGGTTTTGATGTCAAGAAATCTGGCAGCCCTAATTCAGGCATATACTGTTTTAAAAGTGTATAAAATACAAATACTCAATGACTTACTTGACTTGCCCACGTGAAATTCATAAACGTTGATATTTTTACAGTTGCATGAATATTTTCTAATCGTTGAACGGCTTAATAACTTATACAAATAATATTTCGTATTATTTTACCTGCAGTAAACTGTTGAATCTCTCATGCCAAAGTGGTCTCCCTTGGTCAACGGAGTGTTGCAGAGCGCACAACAAAAACAGTGAACATGGAAGACCAGGTCTCTGGCTCTCATCACCAGCTCTGACGAAGAGATGGTAGCCTGACAACGGGCGCAACGCTTTGTTCCGAATAATCTAAGAAAGACAGAGAAAATAATACATAAAGCAATTGTAAAAATCTCAACATAAATTGCAAGGACAGCCATCAAAAAATCAATCAATCAAATCAATCAATTTTGATTTATTCACCCGGTTCAATTGCCACGTTCAACTCGTAGTTACACCAACCCATCGATGTATAGAAACAGTTGTAAGAATATATTTGTTGGCGATATTATGGAACACCTTATATTTATTAATTAATGGAATTGCTATTTACTTGGTCGAGTTAAAAATAAATGATCCATGCAAAAAAAAACGAAGATAGCGAGACCGGTAGATCGGGGTTCCACTGAAATTCGCAAAACGCGACGCGAGGCAAGACTATTTATGAAAAATATTCAACGAAAACGGTCAATCGGAATATTTGTGACGGAACAAAAATATTAAAGCGACAGATTGAGGAAAACGTTAAATCGGGACGACTAATGCGGGATTATTTTACATTAATTCTTCTGGGTGTTTGGCCGAGAAAAATAAACGACCCATGTGGGAAAACGAACAATGCGAGAACGGTAGTAGATATTTCAGTGCAAAAAACATAGTCGGTTGTATGCAAAACAACCTTTATTAACCACTTAAATACCAATCTGACACCGGTGTCCGGAATATATGCAAGCGAACACGGATGTCCAAGATATTTAAAAAATCAAATACTTGGTATTCTAATAGAATATTTTGCAATATTTTGATGAATATGTGAAGTGCTATCTATACTGAGTGAATATAGGTTCTTAAAATATGGAATTCGAGTGTATATTAGGCAAAATTATTTTTCTCAAAAAAACGCAGTATATCTGTGACATATTAATGATTTATTTGCGCGGTATTCAAGTGGTTAAATTAGGATTCGGCTTGTAACATAATTCAATTCTGAGTGTGGCGACATATCGAAATATTACCATTGAATAATAAATTGGCACTTGTTACTGGCCGAGTGCAAGCCAACAATGTGCATCGTACAGTTGCAAAAATAAATTATTCGACACAAAATTGCCACACGGTAAAAATGCCAACGATGAATTGTATATTTTTCGAAACAATGAGCCACCGATCGCTACCACCCGTGAAATCCTTTATTCGAGAAACTTGCACACACGTAATAACTGCGGGACTGGAAATAAGAATGTAAAAAAAAAAAACGAACATACCGCAGAGCCACAAACGAGCTGATTGGCAACGCCTTAAAACAATATTTTATCGCCTCGCAAATAATATTTCACAGTTGAAACTCTTTCGCAATGTATCTACAATAAAATTTGCTACGCCACTGGGCCGGGTCAATAATGTGCCCGTAGGACAAGAAGTGCAAACTTTTCGCGATGTGGTTTTAAAAGTTTTTATGCAATCTATTGTTTTTTCACACACAGTAAATTCGTTCCTCTAAAACAGTGATGCACAACCTTTTTATCAGAATGGTTGCTTTATCAATGTTCAGACTTTTTCGTGGGCCGCATGGGTAAAAGTAATTAAAAATAACAACAACATTATATAAGAGGAGTTCTTTTGAGTTTATCGAATAAGCAATACTTTTTCTAGTGAAAACAAAATGACTGCTACAGCTGACTTTTGCTCAGTTTGGTTTGGCTATTTCACCATAAATAGACCAGAAGAACGCTTGAAAATTCTGAAAATTTATCTTGAAAATCGTGGTAAATGAAATGTTACACATGCCTGGCTTTCCACTTTTATACCCTATATAAATATAATCATGAAACCTTTTCCGACAAACAAAATAAATATAATTTTTAAAACTACTCACTATTCAAATCTGTGGGCATTCCCATGGGCTTATCCTTTTCGTCAGCAATGGCTTTAAACTCAATGATACATTTAATTCTTACATAAACACGAAACATTCATTTACTAAGCGTCAGTTCAAGTTCATCCGTGTACTTGAACTCCTGAAGATGCCGAAAGGCAAAACCCGGGTCGTTAGTGAAAAAATCTGTGTGAATGTACATAATTTGAACGATTCAAATTTTTACAAATATTCATATTTTAGCACGCTTTTACCATATAATGCGTAATCAATGTCTTTGATTTAATTATATAGTATTAAAACTGTGTTTGATATTTACTGTAAAGTCGAATAAATTACAACAAATTCACCTATTTGTTGGGATCATTATTTATGATGTTTGCTTAGTTAAACGTTCGAAGATTACACAGGTCCGTGGCATACTACTCAAAGTAAAGAGACCACCCCTGGAACCTCACTTGATGATGATGATGATCGATTACTGGATGAGAGTTTAAAAATTACTTCCTATTTCCTTGTTCCATTCGGACTTTACCACTCGTCCTTTGACTGTTCGCCGCCGAAAGCTATTTCTACATTTTTAATATATTTGAGATATATTCTTATACCTTTTCTATTTTGCCATTAAAATATTATTTGAACTTTATAGTTCATACTTGAGCACCATATTATTAAATTATAATTTTCTACAACGTTAAATATATATAATGAAATTAGAAAATGAATGGATTGTCAACTAATCAATAATGTAACGTTTATGGCAGAACAACCTGTTACGTACTATTCGCTTATTACGTTTGATGAAAACTCTGCGCAGACAGAGTGTGCGTGAGTAGGCTGCGCGTTAAAATTCGCTGGGAGCTTACGCTACACGCATTCACTTTCAGTGCATGAGCTAGCAGAAAGTCTGTGTGTGTACTTTGTGTACTTTTTGACTACAGTAATGATAGTTCCTTACACGTGTCGCATTACAATATATAACATAAGTACATAAAATTTCACTGCAATGGTATAAGGATATAGCTAGAATAGGACAAGTGATTACTTAACAACTTTCGCCTTTTCTCTTCAATTTTAGGATTGGAAGGATGGTAGAATTTTCTTTTTATATCACAAAAACCTATGCCTTTGAAAATGAATCAAACGAAGAAAATGATGTTCGTAGTGGGACTCGAAACACCGTTCCACGCGTAACATGGAAAAAATCAATGATAATATGCATTATAACTAGGAAAAAAATATATGTTTACTATTTATCAGGGCTGTGGTGTAAAAAAGGCGACTCCGACTGCAACTCCGAGGAATTTTTTCAATAATTTAATTTTATCTTATATATATCGACTGTGGAAAGGAAAAAGGACGTAACCCTCAATTTTCCAAAACAGCTTTTTTCGATAATCACAATGTATACAACTTGACACACATTCTATCAAAAGCATAGAGACTGAAAATGCCGAACAAGTATCTAAATTTAGCTTTTAAGTTTGAAAAAGATGACCTTGTAAAAAATTAAAACCAAGAAAAAACATTGAAACAAAGGTTTTTTCGAGACAATTTCTTTAATTAATATTAGGTTATGTCAATTAAACACCAATTTAGAAGTATCCGTGCACTTCAAGGTTGTGTATAATTCATAATTTGCATATGTCACAAAATCATGAAAACACGTTTTTAGCGCCTCCTGTAAAATTTGATATGTGTGGGTTACGTCCTTTTTCCTTTCCACAGTCGATATGTATACCATCAGACCATCTTTAGTCAGCCAAGCATGAAATGACAACACTTTGGATTATTTTGTTTGAATACACATCATTAAATATATTTTTCAAAGAAAAATCGAGCGGCTTATTTTTCACGACTCCGACTCCACAGCCCTGCTATTTATCGCTACTCCACTGGGTATTATGGCATCCGTTAGCGCTTGTGTTTATTTTTGTCTGGAAAGCGTGTTAAAATATAAATTAAAAATATAGGATTTTTTGATTTTTATGTAAAACCAATCAAGTGACCGGGGGCGACTTGTTTCGACCTTCGATGAAGTCAGTGGACATGCGCTCTCGCCGCGGGCGACTTGACGATATTCCATCTAAACTAAACGGTGAAGGGGAAGTCTGGAGTGGTGAGGTGGCAGGAGGAATGTATTCGACGACAGGGTTCTCACAGGTTCTGACACTAACTTGGCATGCACTTCTCAACATCAGGCTCGCGGCTTCACAAAATACTTCCCTACTAAAGTAACCCTATACCTCTACTGTTCAACAATATCTAGAAAATCTATAATTGCAGACTTGACTCGCAAATAGTACACGCAAAATACTTGAAATTATCATTTGGGACGCTTTGCACTATACGTGCTAAATAATATGATAAAAAAATTACAATAAACACGATTTAAAAAAATTGTTTTTAAACAATTTTTAATTGATAATTAACACGTGTCTTATTTGTATTATTATTAACGTTTATCTTATTAAAACAGATATCCAATATTTTTCTTTAAATATACGATAAGTTTTTATTGGTTTGATAGTCACCGAAAATATGGTTTGTTTATTATAATAATTTTATCGAATATATGACACGTGCCGTTATTATTTACCAATTGCGTGTTTTTTTTTATAATGTGAAAAATATTATATAAAATGGCAAAGTTTAATGATAGCGATAGTCGCTACGAGAGTTATTTCATAAAAATTTGGTGTTCTTTATAATGTATTTGTTTAAATATTGTAAGAACATATCATGTTTTCCGATAAAATGAGATAGTTAAAAAAATATTATTAATGTACAACTTGAGTTTTAAAACCTTTCTGCAGTTGATTAATAAAATAATCGATCATTGAAATATTGCAATTTGTATTCTATAATTGTTTTGATATCTAACCCTAGTCAACATAATGATTAGCTATCAACGAAAAAGTTGTTATAGATTCCGACATTCCTATAAGACTAAGAAAGGGATTAATAAAATTCTGTAAGTTATTTAGCTTCGTTTTTCTTGGATATTATGGGAAATAGGACTTCATCGGCGTGCAAAAACATGCTAAGAGAATTGAATACACACGATGAAAACGCGACATTTTTGGCTAGGGACTTCCCTCGAAATCGAGTGTGGCACACTGGTGGCCTGCCATAACATCTAATGTCTAGTGTTGTCAAAAATACTTAAATGAATATGATTCGCATTGATGTTTTAAACTCGGTTTTTTGACAGGCATGTAACGCAGTGTCAACGTCGTTGACTTTTTTGACGGATTTCACGGGTTCGATTCCATTATAAATTTTTTCAATCAATTTATCCAATGAATGTTTGTGATGTCTAAAAATGACATCGCATCTTTGTCTAACCACTAGTCTTGTCCTTATCCTCTTCCTTCCATTCATCTTCGAAAAAAAAGAGGTTGAGCAATTGAGTGACAAGCAGTTATCGTAGAAAAACTTCCGAGATACCTCCATTAGGAAGCCATATATTCCAATAATCGGAGAGGAAACTTGTTTTAAAAAGTGAAATACGTTATAAAATAGTCGAATTAACATTATCTTTCCACAAAGAATTCGCAGTTAACACCATTCAAGTGATTAATGGAGTGACCATATTAAAAGGATGCAAATGCCGGATTCTGCAACCGCACATTTTAAATTCTTCATAAATACTCGGAAAAGGTTTGGCTGAAGAGTACATAGTCTATTGTGCGGACTCCATAGTTTGACTGTCGTGAGAATCGAGGGGGGTTCGACGTCTCGCGGTCCCCGGTTTATTGATACCATCTTTCTCGTGACTCGGTGGGTGATCCACAACGAATGATCTAGAACAGTGCATTAAAAACCTTTTTTTCGCGACTAGGTAACGAACTCACTAGTGACTTCCTTTCAGTGGCGCGCACAATGGGCAGTTACATATTGTTCCGAATATGACGTCACGTTTAAATTAGCTTGTCGGAAGCACCACATCTATTTTTGTGTGAATTTTTCGGATTCACTTATCTGACTATTTTCCAAAAACTAAATGCACATGAAATATACATTATATTAAAATTCAAAAATAATTAACTCTAATACATATATCTGGAGGCAAACCACATAATTTCCATCTAGACAACTTTACAGGAAAGCAAAAACGTTTACTTTTGGTGATATTTTTCAAATAAAACTGATGTTTCTTTTTTTGTATACATATATATACAGCATACATAGATGATACAATTATGTACACAACAATGCTAGTGTCGGGTACGTGGTGAAGTGGTCAACGTCGTTGGCTTCCGTAACGGATCTAGCTGGCTCAAGTTCCAGTATGGACAGCAATTTTTCAATTTCTTTGTCATGTCTAAAAATTTCTTCTAACCAAAAATAATGATATATGGAGAGCGATTAGTTAACCACCAGTTCTGTCCTAGCCTTATTCTTCTTTCTATCTTTACTTCGGAAAAAGAGAAGTTGAACAGCTGGGTAAAAACCAAACTTTTTTGAGATACTTTAATTACATAATTACTTTTAAAATTTGTTAAAAGTGGACATGAATTTTAATGTTGCATCTTACAGGTATAATATGAATCCAACAAAATATTTCTTGTGCACAACTATATAAGTGTACTATCTTCATCATTTCCATTTAATAATAAAACACTTAATTTCGGGACCAAACACGAGATGATCAACTATTTTGGGATCATGTTTTCGTAACCGAGTGATTGAATTCTAGTGGGAATATTCAACTGTCGTGTTGCTACAATGTATTGACCGTATTAATAATCAATTATCTTTTAAGTTATTATATCGTAAAATTACTTTCTTATTGATCATTACTAATTAATTAATTACTTGAACTACGCGAGTTAAAAAAGCTAGGTCATGAATATTCTTATGAAGCCATAAGAAATATAAAGAGCACGGCTTAATTAACGTGTTGTATATTCCTTCCACAATTTGAATGCATTCTTAAATAAATTCAATAAAACTGTTAGTTAACTAATAGTAAAAAGTTAGTGCGTAAATTTGCTTTTTTTTTATGATAGTTACTACGTCATGGGATGGTTTTACCGAAACCGATATACCTGTTTTCATGGTGTCATTTCAATACCGTAATACCGATTATCAAAATGCAAAATACTAGTATTTCGTAGTAGAATGTATAGAAACTAAGGCTGTCGAGTGGTGTATCATCACGTCTTTATTTAGTGTTTTGGTAGATGGCATATTTATTTATTTTACGGAGATAACACTTTTGCGATGTGTATTAACTGAGGTTACTTCTATCTAACTTTTTTCCCTAAAATACCACTTGGCTTACTTCACATCTAATGGGCCCAATTATTTCAAATTAATTCGATGCAAATCTCGATTCGATATTGACCTTACTGACGGTGACAAACTTATTTGTTTACGGATGCTATAAAGTAATAAAATATATCTTATGGTAAAAAAAAAATATATTTTTTCGATTAATTCCGCGTGCTTAAACTGAAGATTATTTGGTGTACATATATATCATAAAGAACGTAATCTAAACATGACATTTTGGGCCAAAGTCAAATTATGAAATATACTCAACCTTGAAATGCACGGTGATTGATAAACTGTTTTTCTATTGACTTATTAGGCTATTAATTTCATAAATTGTTAAAGGAAACCTTTTTAAAGTCCTTTTTACTGGTTGCAATTTTCACAGGCCTTTCTTTTTTCAAACCTAAAATCTAAATTTATATACTAATTTGGCATTTTCAGCTTACATCCTTTTGATAGAACGTGTATCAAGTTGTATACATTGTGATTATCAGAAAAAATCTCTTTGGGAAAACTGTGGGCTACTTCTTTTTACATTTCCACAGTCGATATGTAAACAATTTTTATTTGTTTATAGAGTCTTCTCCTCTATAATCAGTATGATAAATATTATTATTATCAAGGATAGCGAGCTGATTGATGACACGCGAATAATTTTTGGTGACACGGCGGTAAATTTTACATTTTGTTGGAAAAAATCTTTAAGAGTGGTCGTCGAACAACAAAGCTGGTGGATAATTACACGTTGTAAATCGAATATGAGAAATCGTTTTGGTCAAGATTTATCTGCAGTGTGTAATATTAAAAGCTACCAACAAAAACATAAACCGCTAACTGATACGTTTTCATCATATGTACATACAAGTTTTAGATTTAAATATCATATGCATACAATAGTATTATTTTCATTTCTCTATACATCGTCAGGGTGCTGCAGGAAAAAGTTACCTATGTCAAAAGTTGTGTGTTTTGAGTAATGAATTCTGAACGATTGATTTAATTAAGCACGCTCTATCATCTGAACAAAACAAGCTCACGCATATTAATTTTATTTATTTAGATATTTAAAGATGTAATACTTTTCATAAGAAATTTTGTTTTTAGTTATAACCTAGTTAAAAGTTATAACTTGTAAATAATTAAACATTTTTTATAAAAATTCGATTGTTTCTAAACAAGGTTTTTTGACTAAACGTTTTCTGGCGTTTCATAGTATACCGACGATTTTCAATAAACTTTATTGTGTGAGATCATATTTCGATTTTTATAAATGAGAAAATATCACAAAACTTTGTTGACTATTTCTCCTTATGATGATTGATATCTTAAGCTCAAAGACTTGATAAAAAATAATGTAATGTATTAAAATTAAACTATAGCGCGTTGCAACATCAAATCAATATCATTTTTTTCAACACTACCACTTTATGGATTACAAATTAAAATACCAAAGGAATATTTCGATGCTAATATTAAGGTATTTCATAGTAAATACCAGTATTTCCAAATACCAATACTGGTACTGCAAAAAAAAATAAACAGAGCAAAAAATACGACCAATTGGGATTGCAATACTGGGCGAGTTAATCAAAATCGGTATTTTATTATTTCAAAATTTCAGATTATAAAATAATATATTATAATCATATACGTGTGTTTTTCATAATATAACTTACGGTTTCTTTAAATAATAAATAATACATATGTATATAAATAATAGGTCAAAATTGATACGGTTCAAATTATTTATATTTTGAGAAATTTTAATAAAAATATGTGATAGTGTATGTACATTAAAAATTTGATTTCGGTTGATTTTCAAAAATTCGGGATTTTTCGGGAATACCGGTATGGTTTGCATTGTCAAAACTGATACATATTTAGGTTTTGAAGAAACACCGTGAATCCCGAGATCCCGGTAATATCAGTATTACAATCCCTACCTAAGATAAAAAAAAAATACAATGTACATATACTATGTGCCAGACAAAAGAGATATGTTGTAAAAAAATGTATTAATCGCAGTGGCTTATTACTTGACAATAATAGGGAGCAAATATTCAAAGTCATAATTTTTGTCAAATTCCGTTTAATAGCAGACTAATATTCCATAATAAAATCCAAAAATGTAAATCACAATTAGCGTTCAAAGAAGGTTTTTTTCTATAAAAATTAAATCATAAATTTGACACATATGAATGTGTAAACCGTGATTTTTCCAACACTCAAATCATCATTTCCCAAGCTCTTTTTTTGTGTGACAAATCACGTTTTGAATGTTTGCTCCTTGTAATACTGATTCAAGAAAAAACTTGAAATTATTATTTGAAGTTTGAGGTTTTTTCGACTGGGAATCATCAGAGGAAATGTTTAATTTTGGAAGCGCATTTTTGACTTGTAAATTCAGAAATTGAAAAGGGTAAATTAAATTATGTTAATAGGTAATTATTCATTATAACGGATTGTTTCAAATTGTTATGTCAAATAATATGACGTTGAGTAGAGATTAAGTATTTAATTGGCTTAAAAAATTACCTTAAAATTATACGGAAAACTTTTTAACGATATATTGGAGTGATTCCACCGAGACGCTTTTTTGATATGCTTACCTCCATGTTTCATTGTTTTAACAACACCGTGAGTATGTAGATTTTACAATTTAATTAGTGTTGTACACCATCTAATTATAAATGTTGTATCGGATATACTCTCTGAATCTCACGAAGAGATCTCTTAAAATATAAAACAAACTCACTATAAAATGCCTGCATTTTAGTCTAATAATATGCACGTGCAGTGTATAATTATATTTAGATATATGTCCGTTGAATTAGATATTTATATTGGGCAAAACAACTCGGAATAATAAACATGTTATACTATGATTTATTATTTTATTTTGTTCTATAACACGTTAATAATATAGTATATTTTGAACATGTGTATTTGTTTGTGCATTGCACTATGTGCAACCGAGCAAATAGTGAACTGGGCGTGTTGATTTTTTTTTTCAATATTTATGATTATGTTTATATTTATATAAACTGACAAATAAATCATACAAATATAATATGGACACGGCGTAAAACCCAAAGTCGGTCCATTTCAAATGAGTTAATGTAAAATAAATAATTATAAGCCGGTCTAAAGTAAATTAGCGACGTTGGACCTGACTTGGACACGTTCTGCGAATGCCTCAAGAGACCCCTAATTCTGCCTGTCCCTTTTACCAACCGAGTAGATCTTACCTTCGTGTAAGGCTGCTGATGACCCTACATAGGATATACTCAGAGGAGCTACGGGACGCTGGGATGACATGGGGGGAAGCAAGAAGACTTGCAAAGGAAAGAGAATCTCAGAGAAACCATGTGGTGGCCATACGCTTCGGGTAGGGAGCGGATATGGTTAAAAATATCTATATATTATTATTTTTATTTTCCTAAAAAGTAGATTTGAAAGTTATTTTGCACTTGATTACAAATGTATTTATTAAATACTCATTCTACCCAGTGCTCCAGTTATTTTTTTAATTAAAATTGCAGAATACGTTCTAAATTATAATACACATTATTATTGTAATATCCTAGCGAGGACTACCAGTAAACAATATCAAATAAAGTTAAGCCCCAATTTTAAAAAATTAAAGGGTCCAACAAAAATGTGAATTTAGGGAAAACGTACATCTGTAGAAAGAAAAATTTCGGAATGTATTTTTGTGTTGATTACATAAATTTCTTCTGATACTGTTTTTTGCGACAATTTATGGAAATTCATTTTTTATATAAAATTAAGAGAAGATGCTTCTCGACGTAATGCCGTTCCACCGAGTATTGACAGTGAACATATTAAAAACGTATGAGATTATATATACATAAATTATTGTTTATGAATCATTATTTAATGCTCTTGAAATGAAGTTATTTTTAAATAAACTAAATCTTCGTTTCTCTCATATAAATAACCTGAATTTAAACAGCATATAACAGATAAATGAATACTCTATATTTTAAGTTATTTATTATCAAACAGTATCTTAAATGAAATAAATATCAGCGTATCTCAATCTAAAACGTTTGAGAATTTCAATTATGCCCGTGTTATGGAGCTGAGACGTCAACAGTAGCCATGCTAGATTATTCACGTATATTTTAATCGGGACTGTGTTACTGTTTTAGAAAAATAGCCTTTTTTGAAGACCACCCAAACGAGTTGGAGAAACAAACAGATTGTCGATCGGGATTTACGATAATGCACAATTCCTTTTTATTCCCTATCGAACGCAGTGCTGGCTTGCCTATAAAACACGATCCGGTTAGATACTACTGTTACTATATGTAATATAAACTTATTTGTGTTAACAGATTTATCTTATACTATTAATGTACAGTATAGAGGCGCAGCGGCCAACGACGTTGTTTTCCGCGACGGATCTCACGGGTTCGAGTACCAGCATTTTTTCAATAGATTTATTCATTTCTGTTTAAATGCATGGTTGTTTTTGATGCGTAAGAATTCCCTCCCACTTTTCCAATCTTTAAATAACCGGGAGAAGCGAGCGTAATTATTCAACCACTAATCCTTTTTCTATCCTTTATATCGCCACTTTCTTCTAATCGTCAAATAAAACAAAAGTTAGGTAACTGAGTAAAGGGCAGTTTTCGTAGAAAAACTCCAGTTGAATTATTTTAATAATGAGGCTATTTGCTCCACATAGTTCTACCCTACCCTATAATTAAATCATCAAATTAATTAAAGCTGGGTGACTTTTTGAAAAAAAACTTCTGTTGACATACCTCCAATAGACAGCCATATGCTCCACACTGGGAGCGGACATGGATTTTAAAAATACCACTACTGACGGTGTACCACATGTTTCAACCATCCAAATTTGCTTATATTATATGTTGCACATAACTAACACAGTTTTAGTATAGAATGGAGTTCTAACAAGTTAATGTCAATTAGAACAATAAAAAAATATATACAACTATGAAACAAATATTCACAATTTTCAGTAGTGAATAGAGTTGGCAATGTCGAAACCATCGCATATCTTAAACCTTAAAAATGACATACGCACATAGACTATGTATGTAATTTTTAATGTTTAAGATGTGATGGTTTCGACATTGCCAACTCTATTCACTACTGCAAATTCTGAATATTTGCTTTCAACTAACTATCTTTCGAAAAAACAATTTAAGAATCGGCTAACGAGTAGCCAACGGAATATATTATTTATGATCTTTTAATTTTTACACCGTATTTTAATTGCTATATTAAGTATTTTTTAAGCTAAAAACTCAGAAATGTAATATGTGAATATTGCAACGTTTTGATAGATTTTAACTATTACTTTAACTGCAGCAGTGGGCTGCCAATACTTTAACAAGGGGGTCGATGAATCTCAAAATTATTCGTGGTGTTCCGGAAAAGGGCGATTTTTTACTACTTTTATACAATTATACGCAGTAACGATTAGAGAGCTATCATATTTAATTAATATTAAAAGATAAAAAAATGTATTAATCTACACAAGATTGAAAGAGTGAAGAGTTCCGAGATTAACACAGAAATTATTTCTATTATTTTCTCTCCAATTGCATGTTTTATATATGTCAGAAAGACTGATTGTACATCGATTCGTTCTTTAAGTTTATCATAATACATATTAAAACATTATATAACGCATTGATCTGAGAATCTTGCATTTCTTAATTTAACAAAAGGCTTGCCGGCCAAAGTAAAATTTATCAAGGGGCTCGCACGAGCCCCTCCAACCCATCCCTGCATTGAATTGAAAGAACATAGTATGATGTCGAATTGTTCATTTTTCAACGGAAATACACCAAAATTATTTTATAACATAGTGTAGATAAGCGCTCGAAGAAAACGGTCAAGAAGTTGTGCGGTTTTTGTGTGGACAAGTTAATCGCTTCGGAGAACATCTTACAGGTTACAGTCATAAAAAGTTTTAAGGCCTCGGCTATTATTTCATTTTTTACGTTCACATTAAATGAAAGAAGAAAAAAATACCTGCAACTTGAAGCTGTACTAACATGCGCAGCACATTGCACCAAATTATTTTATTACGAGATATCGGTTGTAAAGTTGAGAATCGATGGAAAAAAAAACAAAAAAAAACGTAAACCTTATAACCCGTCAGAATGCTAAGGCGTGTTCACATGATAATTTCGTGAAGCTGATTTTATTTATTCAAATATTTCAATCAGCGAAATTCAAATCACCTTTTGGGTGTTCACAGTCAATAAATACATGGTGAAAAGACATTATATTTAAAAATAACACATTATTCATTTATATATTTCCACTTTTATTTATCAAGATCATGACCGGTTTCATTATTAACGCAGCATAATCAACCGATTAAAGTTGATTATAAGTTAATAATGCTCGTCATGATGTTAAAAGAAATTCTCATTTGTACTATATTATTCCACTTTAACTTAATAAGATCAGGCTTGTTTTCGCTCATGATGAGCATTATCAGCTGATTCAGGGCATTATGAACGTTATCAGTTGATAATGCTCGTCATGAGCGAAACCGGTCCTGATATTATTAAATTAAAGTGGAATTAGTACCAGGGCTGTGAAGTCGTGTAAAAAAAAGACGACTCCGACTCCGACTCCATCTTTAAAATAATAAATAAACACGACTCCGATTCCGAGGAAATTTTTTAATAATTTCATTTCAACTTTTATATATGTATACCATCAGATCATCTTTAGTCAGCCAAGCATGAAATGTCAACACTTTTTACACGGACTGTTTTGTTTGAATACACATCATTAAATATATTTTTCAAAAAAAGATCTAGCCGCTCATTTTTCACGACTCCGACTCCGGTCAAAATACCGCGACTCCGACTCCACAGCCCTGATTAGTACAAGTGATTATTATATTTTTTAAACGAAATTTAAATATAAATATAAAAAAAGAACAAAGCTTACGTCTCAACAATTGATACAATTGATGTCATATAATTATTCAACGTGTATAAATAATGTGCTGTATAACTCGCATGATTAGTTATTAAAGAGAATTTCAAACTTCAGAATTATCGCTGTTTTACTGAAATCTACATCTTTAAGGATAAGGATTGTTAAAAATTAAAATAATTGTATGCACATTTTTAGTTTATTTTAAAAAATCCCTGTCTCCAAATATGTACATTTAAGGAAAACTGTGATATCTCATAACTGCAACAATCGAGATACGCCTGTATGTTATTAAGCATGAGAATTAAGGTAGGTTATAAAAAATATGTTCAATAGTGAAAAAATATGCACAATGAAGCTGTAGAATTTTAATTTTTACCAAAACAAAAAAACCGTGAATAGTACTGCTGTCAGTAATCGAGTTTTGCAAAAGTATCCAATGTTAAAGAATTTAAAATTACAGTATGACGAGACAAAAGGTGCATTTGTTCCATATATACGTGTGAATTGCCAACAGACGTATAAAAATATCCTTAACACATTTGTTACAGCTTTGAACAAAACAATAATTTACCTGCTAAAATGCTCAACATTGCAGACGGAAGTAAAAATGTATGTGTAAAGAACAAAAACAATGAGACAGATAAAACCGAAAACGATGCAAAAGTAACGAATCTAATTTTAGAGGAAGCAGGGGTTAAATAAAACAACCCAACCGAATAAAAGACGAAAATAAACGACCTAACCGAGCATTCAATTCATCTCTAAGTTCTATCAGTAAATAGATTTGTTTTCTTACCTTCGGAATAGATTTAAAACACAAATATATATCAATTAAGTATATATGCCTAAATAATATATTATTGTTGCTGTAAATCAACTCACATATCTAATTATAACCCCTTTGAAAAAAAATACAAATACAGTTTCATTTCTCTTGCGGCTCGGAGGCTAGAAAAATACTTGTCAGCCGATGGGGATCTTTTGTGACCCCAATGGTTTCCTCATTATTGCCCTTATTCTTATGAATTTCAAAAAAAAAAAGTAGTCCAAGGGCTTTAAAATATCTCTCTGCATCATTCCTCATACATTTTTTTTTTATAAAAATCCGTGTTTTTTTAATAAATAATCATATTTTAAGTTGCGCGTAAAAAAGACGTCATCCCAGCACACATATGAATTTACAACTGACGAGTGTTCTCAGCTATCTTACGAACAATCGTTATCGCGGGCGCTAATCACCTGATAGCGTTATCGCGTATTTATATAAACTACAAAAGGTCTAAAAAACTATGATATAAGAATACCTTAATTATAAACATTGTATCACCCATATTAAAATAGAAATTTAAAAAAAATTTGGTATTGGGGTCGCATTTCTTGAGCTTAGAACCGGAAAAGTTAATTAAAATCTGTTGATAAAATGTCATAATTATTTTTAGAAAAAGCTCCTTCATTGTTTGTCCAAATCAACTCTCCTTTGTTTTACCTCAGTCGAGTTCAATTTCATTTATATAATCTCAATCGATTAACTAAATAATATTGATTTAAACATACTGATTCAATATACATACTATCCTTTTTATCTGTACTCTCGTCGAAAAAGGAAATGTTTAGCAAATAAGTAATAACCCGTTATCGTAGATTCTATTGATAAACTATAAAATTCTATTGATATACCTTCATTGCGAGGTCATATACTCCACACTGGAAGCGGACACGTATTTTACTAATAAGGTTTTGCCTTATCATAGAAAATATTATTTGCCATTTATGTATGATACCTACAATGATCAAAAAATGTTTTATATTAAATTCATCATTCTGTATTTGTTATTAATTTTTTAATGATTATTTATCTGTATAGTGTATACCAGTGGAGGGGAACCTGCGGCCTATTGGCTTCTCTCATGCGACCTTTAGACTTGATCAAAATATTCACATTAATCAAAAAATTATACGTGTTTGGAAAAAGAGCATAATCAAACCAATATATGTTCGACAGCCGAAAAAAAGGTTGGGGGGTGCCAACGTTTTCTTTACTGCAGCCTTATGTTGAATCAGATAAATGAATTTGGCATTTATAAATGAAACGGTTCCCCACCCCCGGTGTAAACCATTAGAATTAGATCATTCTAGTCGCTAGAATAATTCTAGTACATTTCACCAATCAATATGATATCTTTAAAATATTTGTCTCCGACTCCGCCTCCGGAAAAAAGCACGTGACTCCACAACTCGCGAGTCAGACTTTACAGTCCTGGCCACAATATAAATAAGCCTGAGCCACATAAATATTTAAAAAAAATCATAGCAACAGCACATAAAATATTAACGTAAATTTTCAGTCGGCAGAATCATCGTCGATGAAATGAGTTATACTGACAAAATATTTTCATGCCGGCATGGAGACATGACTATAAAACCGTTTTTTTATGCCAAAGATATATATCTTTGAAAATTAAAAATTTAAACTTATACCAGCGGTATGTTACGTAGTTCTTTTATGTGAATTACTATTAAAAATTATGTATCTATTATGGCGCCTATAAAACATCTTTTATTTAACACTGATGTAGGTGGTGGAGCAGCATCGCAAGCGTTCCCCAACGGCCAGGCATGGTAAATATCTCTATTCGACTACACCCGTACGAATAATCTTCCCTAATAAAACCTTCATTATAATTTTACATCGCTTATAAAAGATGTACAAAATAAGAATGCTCGGGGAATAATTTACAAGACTTTATGGAATTATTATGGTCGTGGGATGTGCATGTTTGTTAACTGGTTACTTATACACTTGAATATTGCACCACTGTCTGAATTAATAAACTATTCAAATTATACAAAATTAATACAATTCCGAATTCTGCCACTTTCTAATTGGCCAGTCGAATGTGCTTAATGTAAGTATATACTAAAATAATTTTGATTTCTAGCGATATAGAAATAGCATTACCTAATGTTTAAGATATTTAAAGCAATATTTTCAAATATACATTTTTCTTACTAATTTCTGTCGAATTATCTAGGTAAAAGATTTATTTATTTACATTGAATCTAACTAAAGATTTAACCTAACCTAACATCGCTCGTAAAAAATACAATCTATCACATCAAACAACATTATTTTAAATCGGCTTCTAACAAAAAGTAGATACGTATTTTGTATTTTAATAACAGCGTTATAAAAAACGTTTTCATTTTAGACAGTAAATCAAATATGTTCAAGCCTGTGAAGTAGTTAGTGAAATTAGTATTTAAAGACTTCACTACAATATTAAATTGTACAACCAATCATATTCCATATTCAACTAGAAATTAATTTGATGCCCATTTCATTGAAAAGGTACGTGAATGACATAGGCGTGTTATATAATTAGGAACGTTGTTTCTTCGCTGTTCTCAAGGACCTCATTGCACAAGCAGGGTAAAGCCTCAAGTCACCTGCTCATTATTAACATTAACGTCTTGATTTTGCCGGCTTCATTTGCCCGATCATTTATATCATCTCATCAGATTCAACACGAAGATTTATTTCCGTTCAAACAAAACGTAATTCCAAAAGTCGTGCAGAGGCGCAAGCTAACCATTACAACAAAACAAACTCTCGCACACACCCGCACATAAATAATAAAACAAATTGTGTGCGTCGATCCGAAAGACATGAGCGAATAATAATAATAAAAAAAACAATTAATGAACATATCTAGCAATGTCAAGTGTCAATATATCATCGGTTTGCTGCAAGAAGTCATAAAATTGACAATTTAATCGAAACTGAGTTAAATTAAACAAAGTCCTTTTCTAATTTAAAATTTCGACTGGAGGTGCTTATTAGAATTTTAATATTAAATTTGAATCATTCAAATTATGTACATTCACACTAGTTTTGTCAATAACGACTCGGGTTTCGCCTTTCAGCATATTCATGCGTTCAAGTGCACGAATGAACTTGAAGTGACACTTAGTAAATGAATGTATCGTGTTTATATAAGAAATAAACGTATCACTAAGCTAAAAGTCATTGCTGGCGAAAAGGATCAACCCATGGGTTAATCTTGAGAGAGATCAAAGCGATTGGTGGATGATATAATGATAATGGCTATCCATACAATAAGAAGAACAAAGGTAAATAACCTATTTGGACATATTGAAGACATTCTTTTGAAATCATTTTTGGATCAGATCATTTTTAAAATATTTATACTGTCATGAAATTGTATTAGAATTTAAAAGTACACGATGGGACAATTATATGTCGGTATTTATTGTTCGTTAGATTTACTTGTTATATACAAAAAATACAGTACTTAAACGTCTCATAACTATGGTCAAAAAAAATCTATAGTTTATACCAGTTTTTTTTCAAATAAATAAATTATAGATTTCTTAGGTTCGGCTATTACTCACTTTTCTTTTCAGAATACAAAAATAAAAATACACATCTACATAAATATATAAAGCGGCACCTTGCTGAATAAAATCCCAATAAAACAGGTGGATGTAGTGGTGAAAAGCAGGGCTGCCCATAATAATGCCAATTAATTTTGCTATGTTAAAAAAATTTATAGAAGATTGATTGAAGGTGGACTGCGCGGATTTTTCCACCTTATTTTAAAACCAGAAGGAAATGGTAAGAAGTTGATAGAACTTTTCTTTTGTTTTTTTTTTAAGTGACGTTGACAACCATTGTATGATCACACTTAGCTGGGAACCTTGTCATTGTGAATACTGGAATAAAAGACATTTTATAAGTAAACTTACAAACAGAATACCCTGGACAGTGAGCATGAACGTATGCTAAAACACAGTGCATGGTAGCATAGAATTGGAAGGCAAATCAGACATGTACGACCAGCGTATGCTGCGACAACTGTGTCACGCTAGTGACACATATAAATGCCACAGAATGACACACAATAAATCTTTTAATATTTTTAAAAAGTTTGCACTAATTCATTAGTTTCTCGGTCATTTTTTACGTCCAGTCCCTCATAAAAGTCCCCGTATATAATCAAGTATCGATGAAAAGTATTTTTTTTTCTTAATTAAAATACATATTTTAAGTAATATTATGTGTAATTTACTAATTGGGTTTTTATTATTACCTTTTTTACACGATTTTGTGTACCAGTGTTTTTATTTAAACAACACTGTCTTTTTTAACCGTTTGAATACCGCGCAAATAAATCATTAATATGTCCCAGTGATGCTGCGTGTTTTTGAGAAAAATAATTTTGCCTAATATACACTCGAATTCGATATTTTAAAAACCTACATTGACTCAGTATTGATAGCACTACACATATTCATCAAATTATTGCTTATAGTCTATTAGAATACCAAGTATTTGATTTTATAAATGTCTTTGACATCCGTGTTCGCTTGCATATGGTACGGAAACCTGTGTCCGCTTGGTATTCAAGTGGTAAATTTATAGAATCTTCAATGTTTCTATGAATTATATCTCTTTTTTTTAGAACGTATCTACCGTGTAAAAAAAGAATTGAGTGTATTTTTAATAATCGACAGTGTTATTGTATCTTTTTTCATTGCGATGGTTGGCATTGTCTGTGTCAGAAAAGTAAGTGGGCCCAAGCTTGTATAGTCAGACGTGGGGCAGAAATTACTTATGCCAAACGGCCGCATCGTCACGCGCCATAAACCCCCCGCTAATGCCAACTTTAAAAGGCAATTTTTGTTTAATTTAAGATATTAATTACAACAACCGGGTCTGTGATGAACGTTCTCAGCCTGATCCTATCAATGAAATACTAAATTCCGCAGGGCGGCATTGGATCAGAGGCATTGAGTCAAAAAGCTATAAGTTGACTTAGTTTTAACTAGAGCGCTGTAACATACACGATTTCGTGTCCAATCACAATAAGTCTTGCTAATGTTGTGTTATTAGAATCGGATAGACGGGAGGAAAACTAGATTTATTACTTATAATCAGGGCTTTGGAGTCGTGTAAAAAAAGACGACTACTTTAACTGATACATATGTATACCATCAGATCATCTTTAGTCAGCCAAGCATGAAATGTTAACACTTTTAACTATTTTGTTTAAATACAGATCATTAAATATAATTTTCAAAAAAAAAACAAGCCGCTCATTTTTCACGACTCCGACTCCGGCCAAAATACCGCGACTCAGACTCCACAGCCATGCTTATAATATTTAATAAAATCACTTTTATGGTGTCAATTGTTTTTAGTGGACAAGCATGATATTAAAAAATGTATAATGAGAATTCCACCATTCCTGAGAAATTGAAGCTTTAATTCCTGATTATTTTTGATGTAGGATTGATTTATAAGTCGAAAAAATATCAGCTAATTCGGCTTATGAAGGCATCAGCTATAAACCATTCATAAAACAATATTTTTAAAACTAAAATACTTTGATGTTTTTTCACCTTATTACAATGGAGTTCTACTAAGTATTCCCATTCAATCAATACAAAACGGTAAAGAGTTATTTATACAAAATTAAGTGAGACTAAAAACAAGATGACACAAACAATGCTAATATGATTATTTTAGTATTTTTTTTAAATCCAACTTTACACCGAATGAGGAGACTATGGTTTCCGAATGGAAGAATCTCTACTGGAGTTTTTCTACGAGTAATGCGTGTTACTCAGTTGCTAAGCCCTTATTTTTTCGAAGAAAATTGTGACAGAAAGGATAGGGCTTGGGCATGACTAGTGGTTGGCTTATCGCTCTCGTTAAGCTCTGCTATTTGAAGAGTGAGAGCAAATTCTTAGACAACACAAACACCAATGTCTTAGAAAAGAAATTGATTTAAAAATGATGTTCGTACTGTGACTTGAACTCGTTAAATCCGTCATGGACGTCAATGACGTTGACCGCTGCCCACGGACCCTATCACTTATTCAAAAAACTGTATTTTTTAAATCGTAAACATAAAAAAGAAAAGACAGTCAAAACGTGCAAATACTTCATGTTAAATTAAAAATAAATCATTCGGGAATATGGCCATGCTTAAGGCATCCAATCCCGGGATCCCGTTCAATTTTCTGATCCCAAAATTCCGGGATTGAGATGGCCGCGATCCCGGGATTTCGGGATTGAGAATTTTTGAGCAAAACCCGAAAATTTACACAAAATTGGCAAATTCAAGATTTGAAATTCTTCGGTGAGCTAAAAAAAAACGAGGTTCTGTGAGAATCTGAGAAGAAAAGCGACAGGACATTATTATACACGCATTTAAATGAAATTATTTAATGTTTAAAGTATATTTATGAAATTATTATAATCACCGATTCGTCTCTGATATTGTCTTGTTTGCCTTGCTAGTTTTATGCCGAAAATGAGATTACTTCGTAACAAATGCATGTGTGTGTATACTTTTTTAAAAATTTATTGCCAACAATGCACCACATAGTTTACAATCAAATTAAAAATAAATTCCCTTCAAATACTTTATTTTGTATAAGCAACGCAAGTTTACGGTTATTTATAATTAAAACGCTGTGGCCATTTATTGCTGCCCTGTTCGTCAAGTCTTCGTTTAATATTTCTTTCATTATTTATAATACTCATCATACCACTTAAATAAACTACCTGTGAATGACATTTTAGTATTATATGATTCGTAAGTATCGTAAAAATAGTGATTTAATACTGAAAATATGATATATTACGAAGTTAACTACCGGTCGGTTTGCCTGTTGACAATACTTACTCACCGCCTGAAACCGGTTTACATAATTTAAAAAATAACTAAAAATATCTTCCGGCTTACAGTAACATCCGCTAGAATGGACATATTTTGATAGCCTATAGCGTAAAGCTTGGATTTTCATATGCCAGGAATGGGTTAACTTTTTATCTTAGCTGGCTGCATAAAAATAATATAGGATGGTTTCGGGCCACAAAAAAAAGTACGCATAATCCTCTTTTTACACGGCGGTTATGTTTCACGTAAAACAGCCGTGTAAAAAATATAAAGTGGACATTTGTAGATAGATAGTAAGATAGGTTTCAAAACATTTCCCTGTGCTATTTTGAATCTGTAAAAAAAGAGAATTGAGTGTACTTATTTGCAAAAATGTTTTTGTTGTAAAATATTAAGGTAGGTATACATGTTGTATTTTTAATTCAAAAGTTAATGCAATCTTTGTCTTCATACATATTAAAGTAATTCCTTAGAATTTTACTTTATGTTTACAGTATTAGGCTGCATTTGTGCATCTCTATCCTAAACTAAAAATTTACAATATAACGTAAAAAATATTTTTTATGAAATTCGCCACAAGGTAATATTAAAATTAATTAATTAAAAAAATATTGTTATCAAAAACAGTAATCCATTTTTTTTTAAATATTTTGGTTGAATAAAATACTTTTCTTGCGGTCACTGATAGCCAACCCTCTTCCACCCTCCATACACTGCAATGTCAGTGATGACATTTGTTATGGCTACCTGGATTTTTGATTGATATTATAATTAAATTTTTATTGTTTTATTCACATCACCTGTAATTAAAATGCTGCTATAAAAAACATACATACATTATTACGATTTCAGATCAGTGGTAGCGATAGCAACACTAATGATAGAGATGATTTAAGTTATTGCTCTACGCGTTTTATGCGCGATTTCTATAATTTTACAAACCTTTTAAAATGTGATTTGTTTTCTACGAACATACGTTTGCTTTATTTTTAACGTAAATAATTAGCCTTCACGTATTTTAATAAATTGTTCGAAATGAAATGAAATGTTTTAAATCTGTGATAAGACTTGTATCTCTTCTTTATTGTGAGTAGATAAAATAATACTGACTGCTAAGAAACGCCCGACTATGTATTCCCGTCGTAAAAATTAAGTACATATCGACTGTGGAAAGGAAAAAGGACGTAACCCACACATAACACATTTTACAGCAGACACAAAAAACGTTTTTTGATGACTTTGGGATAAAGGCAATATACACAAACTTTTAGTGCATGGAGACTGATAAACTGGTTTTGAATTGACTTTATCTGATATTAATGAAGTATTTTTTTTAAAAAAATCCTTTATTTTCAGTCTTTCTTTTTGATCGCAATTTCCACACGCTCTTCTTTTTTTAACTTCAAATCTAAATTTAGATACTAATTTGCATTTTCAGCTTACATTCTTTTGATAGAATAAGTTGTATAGATTGTGATTATAGGAAAAAAGCTGTTTTGAGAAAACTGTGGGTTACGTCCTTTTTCCTTTCCACAGTAGATATCTAAAAATATTAATTGATTTTTCAATCCTACAATATTGGAATGATCTAACAATGTGGGTTCCAACTTACGTTGTCTTGTTTTGACTACTCGATATGATTTGCCGTACGTCAAATAGACGACAAATATGTGATATGTTCTGTAAACCCATGAATAAAATGTTCAAATTTACACATGGTGAAGCATCACCGGCATCAAAATATTAAAATGTGATAGACGACTGCGACTCGTAAAAGAATGACAGTTATTTTCGTGATAATCACATGTGTCAAAAACTCATAAAACTAAACCAATGCCTCTCAAAGCGAAAATATTTTTTTTAAATTTTAAGACTTGATTTCAAAGCTTGCAAAAAATATTTAATTTCTAAATAACTATGATAATATTTTAGTATGTAATAATCGAGTCGATCTTCTCGTCTATATAATTCTTCCCCACCCTTCCAATCCTAAAATAACGGAGCGGAACAAGAGCGATTAACTAACCACTAGTCTTGTCTCCTTATCCTTTCTATTCTTACTATCATCGAAAAAAAAATAGTTTAAGGATGGGAAGCGTGGTCGGGAAATTGAGACATCACAAACACCCGTGCCTTCAAACCCGAATACTTAGTAACTCGCCTGCTGTGGCCTAGTTGGTTAGAGCTTGCTCTACCGATCACGCAGGTCTGGGTTCGATTCCCGGTCAAATCATAGTGAATTATTCAATTCAAAATTGTGATCGAATACAAGGTGTTTGTAATGTCAATTCACATCATTTCCTCTCATCCCATCCTTTAATAATTAGGTGTAGCAACAGCGATTAGCCAACCACTAGTACTGTTCTAGCCTTATCATTCTTTCCCTAGTACTCACTTTGAAAAAAGTGAGGTTGAGCGACTGGGTAACAAACAGTTCTCGTAGAAAAACTTCTGTTAATATACCTCCATTAGTAGGCAATATGCTCCATATTGAGAGCGGACATGGATAAAAAAAAAATTAACAAAATATCTGGGTCTGTAAATTTATGGTTCCACCTTTTTGGGGGTCTTGAAAAATTGAAATTACTACAAATAAATTTCTGGCGATGGAATACCCAGACAAAAATTTGTCACAAATTTAGAAATAAATTTTATTAAATGTTTTTTACCATAACAAAATTTATGGAAATTTGAAAACCTCGAAACTACACGGGCCACACGAAACTTTCAATAGGGCCAAGGTTAGGGCATGCCTGATCTAAATGTTTATAAAAAAATAAATACATAAACATTATCTCGCTTATTCGCAGAACCGATCATATTGCTCGATTGTTAGTCCATCGCGTTGTGGTTAAAATTGATCCCGACCTTGGAGAGCTGCTGGTCGGGTCTCGTCGAAAGATTTTCGGAAATACTATTTTCGTCATAAACATCGTCCGTCATAAATTCAACGTATTCTTTTGACAAATTTTGAATGAATGTATCAACCAAAATGATTGAGTGGGGAATTAAATTTACACGCTCCGTTGAAATTTTATTTTTTGGCGGTTTTTAATATCCTTGCGGTGTTTATTATTTCAGGAAATTAAACATTATAACAGAACCACAATATGCCCCCATGTTCACAATATAATGTTACATACCAGATGGAAATTAGTTTACATATCGACTGTGGAAAGGAAAAAGGACGTAGCCCACAGTTTTTTCACAAGATCTTTTTTCGATAATCACAATGTATACAACTTAATACACATTCTATCAAAAGGATGTAAGCTGTAAATGCCGAATTAGTATCTAAATTTAACTATAATTTGAAAAAAGTTGGACCTGTCAAAATTGCAAACAGTAAAATTTTGACAAGACTTTAAAAAGGTTATTCTTAAACAATGTATTAAATTATTATTAGATTATGTCAATTAAACACCAGTTTACAAGTCATTGTGCATTTCAAGTACGTGTATATTATTACATAATTTGCTTATGGCCCAAAATAATCACAATAGGTTTTTTGCGCCTCCTGTAAAATTTTGTATCTGTGGGTTACGTCCTTTTTCCTTTCCAAGTCGATATCTAATATATAAAGGCAAAACGACGTAACCCACACAAAACAAAAAAACTTTATGAGTGATAATTTAAAAAAATATATATACACAATCTTGAAGTGCATGAAAAATTACACACTGGTAAGCTTTGTCACTATCGATTTGAGTCAGTTCAAGTTCATCCGTGCACTTGAACGACTGAAGATGCAAAAAGGGAAACCCCGATTGTTAGTGACAAAACTTGTGTGAATGTACATAACTGGTGTTTGAACGATTCAAATTTAATATAGAAATTCCACCAAGCACCTTCAGTCGAAACCTTAAATTGATAAACTGGTGTTTTATTTATGTTATTTTTCTATCCTTGTCCGCTCCCATTAGGGGCATATTGCCTCCTAATGGAGGGATCTCAAAAGAAGTATTTTTACAAGAACTGTTTTCCGAGAGAGTAGTAGAGATAGAAAGGGTAGGGCAGGACACGTCTAGTGATTGGCTAATCACATTCGCGTTATTTTAGGGTTGGAATGGTGGTGGGGATTTTTAGAGATCACAAACATCCATGCCTTCGAACTAAAATCGAAAAACCGATTGGAAAAATGCTGTTCGTACTGAGATGTGAACCCGTAAAGTCCGCCATGGAAACCAACGACGTTGATCACTGTGCCATGGACGCGATAATTTTATCTATTCAATATTATAGAAGTTCTTTTTCCTAGTTACAATTTTCGCATGCCATGTGTATTAAGTTGTATACATTATGATTATAGAAAAAAACTATTTTTTGTCCACTGTCTCTCCTTTCTCCTTAAAACTAATTCTTATTGATAACATTTAAAAAAGGTTGGTTAATTTTTGTTTTGATTTTACCTTATATCAAATTTAAATATCTTCGTATTGTTCCCAAAATGCTATTAATAAATCCATGTTGACTTCAAAGACTTAAAGGCTAGATATAAGATTTCTTTTCTATCAACTTTTCTGCTAGATTGATTACACCAATTAATTAATCAGGGTTGTGCTAAAAAATATAAAGTATAATATTGATGTTTGACTTTGAATATCAAGACAGGTGTTAAAAAAATCTGTAGATATTTTGAACAAGAATAATAATACATTGTCCCTGCTCGGAGCGTTGATCTTGCAGCGCAAACTTTAATGTTTTATACAATAAAAAATAAACATAGATTTTTGTCTTTACTATATAATTTACATGTATATAATACATCAAAGCTTGTGCCGGTAAAAAGCTCTGTAAGGCTTGCAAGGACTGTCTCGACTCGACACGCCGTTAGATCGTCTATCTACATATGTGCTAAAAGATTTAATAAACACTGACTAGTACATACTCATTTGCTGCGAGAATCTGAAGTCTCGGCTTTTTTCAAGTCCCGGGATATGAAAAGAATATTTAAACGAAAATTTCTATGAATAAACACACAAAACTGATTATTGATTTTGTTGATGAAACTATTTCTTTGAAAAATAATACATTGGGTCAGTAATTTTACGGTTATTATTGCATACAAGCATCTGTCGTACGTACGTAGTCATATTTTATTGAATCAATCATAGGCTTTAAAGGCGCTTTATGCACAAGGGGTGCATTGATCCAATACCACATTAACCAGCCGCCGCTGCCTTTAACAAAGGTGAAACTGACTTTTTTTCGATGATAGTAAGAATAGAAAGGATAGAGAGACAAGACTAGTGGTTAACTAATCTCTCTCGCTACACCTATTCATTGAAGGATGGGAAGGGTGGGAGGCAAATTAAGACATCACAAACACTCATGCCTTCGAACAGAAATCGATCGAAAAAATGCCGTTCGTACTGGGACAACGCTAACCGCTGCGCCATAGGACCCGACAAAGATTCAAAAAGGCCAAATTCAACTGCCGTTATTTTTGTTTAATAAAGCCTGGAATATTTTCGAATTGTCTGATTCTCAGTAAGTACACGTTATTTTCACGTATGCTGATTACTTCACATTTTATACGATAGCGTGTATCTGTTTTTAACACCTTCCTTCTTAGCCATAGCCACCCTTGAGCGGAGAATTCGACTTACCCCACGGTTCGTCCAGGATAATAAGAATGAAGAACAAAGTTTGCGCGAATTGTGTTTTTTAAGTTAAAAATTCACACGCTTCGGAGCGCATTGGTTGGGGGTTACCACCAGCGGGTGGTCGAATACGCGAGAGGGTATCACTGCGTATTCAAAAACTAAACAAAACATAAGTACACTCAACCGACCGATAAACCAAAAGCCCCGATCAAGATTAAATGATAATATGTTCAAAAATTCATTGCAAGATACTTTTAGGAAAATTTATTATTTTCGATATGAAACATTGTATTGATGTTTTTTTTTGGATGTACAAACTATAATCATTAAAATCGATTCAATTAAATATTCAAATGCTAAATAAACAATTAACAGTTTTTAATTTTCCAAATATTTAATTTTTTAACGTACTTTGGTGTTTCCAACCATCGAATTAAAACCCAATCGATAGAAAAAAAACTAAAAAAAATCCAATCGCGCATGCGACGGCAGGTTGAATAACTGAGACGTTGTCAACGTTGAATTATTATATTCATAAAAAAAAATGAATTACTAACGTTAATAACCAATTCACTTTTGTCATGTTAACTGATGATGTATCCCTCAGTGGGACGGCATTATAATTATTAAAAAAAAACATCGCGAGAATATCCAATCGAGGTGAATTGTAATAATCTGCCACTGTCTCAGAAGTTACTCCCTGAGTTGACAATAATAAAATTTAACTATATATAGTCATAAATATATATTTATCACAATAAGCATAATGTAGTCAACATTTTTGTATTAATAACTTTATTTGAATTTTACTACCTCGTCTATCGATACGAATTTACTAGATAATTCCACGCGCAGCAAAAGTTTTCAATTCAATATAATATACATACAGCATATTGCATCAGTGATAGCAAGCAGTAGGTACATAACGGAAGTTTATACAACTAGTTTTTAAATTCTCACGATGCCAGTGTGTGTGAAACTTATTGCACGTAGATAATTTGAATGTGTTGGGGCACTGCTCGACAACCATCGACGTTTTAAATCGTTTCGTCGCAGGAACAATTAATATATATCAACTGTGGAAAGGAAAAAGGACGTAACCCATACAATTTTACAGGAGGCGCTAAAAACGTATTTTGATGATTTTGTGACATATGCAAATTATATGTCACACATTATGCTTATTGTTTAATAATTTCATTTTAACTTATATATATGTATACCATCAGATCATCTCTGGTCAGCCAAGCATGAAATGTTAACACTTTTGACTGTTTTGTTTAAATACACATCATTAAATATATTTTTCAAAAAAAAAAACGAGCCGCTCACTTTTCGCGACTCTGCGACTCCGACTCCACAGCCCTGGCTTAAAGTTTTCGTTTTTCCAGGAAAAATGAGTATAAACACATGGTGAATGACGTAAGTGCATAGCGTACGCTTAATGTATGTATTACTTATCTATTGTATAACCGAATTATGTGCAGATAACTCTTTGTTTTCATGTAAATCTTTTTAATGTAAAACCAAATTATCTGTCTTTTTTATGAAAAATAATGAATTTCCAGTTATCTCACTTTTAAATTGTCAAGTTCATTACTTTTGCAGTTGTTTCATATTAAAATCTCGAAATCAAAAAATTTGCACTTGCTGTGGTTTTACACTCACGGTGCGATATGCACTCAAGAAACCCAATTACAATACATATAAGTAATATTAACTTTGTGACGTCACGTCATACGATAGAGAGTACATAAAAAAACTTGCCATAACATACATTTTTTTTCTAATCCATAAAAGTGCTTTGCGATCAGACATCGTCGTTTAAACAGTGTAAAAATAATTAAATAAAACTTTTACTGGCTGAAAATTGATATTAGTTTGGCTTGTAATTATTATTTTTACATTTTGTATCACTATAAATCATAATACGATAAAAGATTGGCAACCAATGAAAACGTCAAATCTGTATGCGAAGCAGTAGTACTCGCCTAGTATGTATGTATATATATAATATATTTAAATATTCAGTCATAGAAATTTGTTCACAGCTTTGCGGCTTCATAAAAAGATCGCAGCATTCAACTGCGCATGTCTAACAATGTCTTTTGTTTATTTACCTGTTTATTTGTTTGTTCACCGTTCTTGCAATTCTTTTTACATTTTTTTTACCAAGAGATATTGTGATTTTCAGTAAGCATATTTTTAATAAATTTATGTATTTCTGATGCTTCTGTAGTAAAAATAAACGCATAGGGTGTATCTGCATTTTAAATATTTCACTCAATGACGTCTTAACTATCGCACTACAATACATATTTTCTCACCTATACAGATACTTAGTTCCATTTTCAAAATATCTGGTAGGCCTGAATTCAACTTAATATAAATTTAGAGAATGAATGTTCCTATTTCAATTATTCGCTTGTTTTTTTTAAAAAAATATGTAATGGCTAATATCTGCAAACAGTTCTCATTCCAAAATGGTTAAAAATGGAAATTGAATTTCATTTAAGTACATTTTAAAAATATATTTAGTTTTACATTACTTTGTAATGATAGTTTGTATGTTATCAACTGATTACTTTAAAAAAAAAAATTATGAGCCGGTTTGCAAATAATAGCCTCATTTTATCTTTGACCGTGGCAAATTCGACGGTTAACTATTTGGGCTGGACAAGTTGGTTAAAAGGCCGGATTGCACTTGTGCGCACAACCACACTAATCACATACCGTGTAACTGTCTTGAGATGAATGCCGAACGGGCAGAGCTGTTTGCTGCGGGCCGCTCTCATACGGGCCCAATAGGCCAATAAACAGTGCCAAATTCTTAATTAAAAAAAATTTTAACATCGTATACGGAACAGGTTATTCTTGATTCTCCTTTAGATTAAATTTTTACTTTTTTTTCATTTTTTCTCAAAATTAGATTGTGTTGCGTATTTCAGACCATCTAAAATAAGTGTATTCACGCAGAATTAGCACTGCTAAATATCTGGAAATCTTGGACATGAATGGGAAAGCAATCAAATAATTTTGATACTACGGGGAAGAGATTGTGACATTGATACGGTATGGTTTATAGTCACCCGCTCCCACTACCACTTTTGTGATGAAAACTGGCAGAAATTTAAAATGTGTAGCTAAGTTAATTGTGTTTAAATTTTGTTATCAGGTAACCCGTAATATCAATTGTTTTATTGTTAATGGCCTTAAATGGCAACATTGTTTGTATTCATATATAATTAACTTCGGTGATGATTTCATTTAATTCTACCTACCTGTTTTACGTCGAATTCATTCAAACTGTATTGGTCTTAATGACTTGTATTAGTGGGGATTTATTCTTGGCGTTTAACATCGTAAACAATAGTAGAATTTTCTGAAAATAAATGAAACTTGCTCTAAAATAAATTACGAGTAATATCAACAATGTCAACATACATAAGTCAAAGACATTCATTGGAAAATTTACATATTTTGTGTGGACGTGGATGAGTTCAGACAAGTACTATTTTCTATGTTTTAATTTAGATTTTATAGAATTAACTCATTTTAGATGTGTATTTAACTTTTCAACGTGTATCCTATATCTTCTATCTTGTGTCATAACAATAATAAAAACATTTTTTTAACTTCACTGAAACGTTAAAGCGTTGTCACTTTACTTGCCGAGGAAGGAAGTAAAAAATGAAATATCATTGTAAGAGAATTAGAAAATTCGTGAACGGTGAAATTCAATCAAGACAAAACGATACTGGTAACCGTTATTTGTTTCAGATAAATCTCGAAACGTGATAATCTGTTACCACAATGGTATAGTTATTCAAACAATAAACGACGGTAATTAATAATACTTTTCAATGTTAATTGATTTAGTAAACTATCCAAGTCTGACGATAATCTCTTATAGGTCAAAACACGAATAATCATTATCTTTACAAAAGCATGAAAATAGCAACCGTATATTATTTTAACACTACATTACCTTACTTTGAAAAGGTTATATTTGAACTTTACCATGTTTAGAGATACGAGCGTTTGAATATTTGACTGATCATACGCATGTTGTTTATAAATCGATTACAAAATGTCCTATTGTTTCTTAGAAGCTTGTAAAATTACTGTATGAAAGAAAGTGTGCAGATAGAACTCTTGAATCCTGCTAACTTATTTATTTAAAAATGCATGACTCTGAAATTAATATATCGACTGTGGAAAGGAAAAAGGACGTAACCCTCAGTTTTTCTAAAACAGCTTTTTTTAGATAATCACAATAAATAAAACTCGACACACATTCTATCAAAAGGATGGAAGCTGAAAATGCCGAATTAGTATCTAAATTTAGCTTTTAAGTTTGAAAAAGATGACCTTGTAAAAAATTAAAACCAAGAAAAAAGACTGAAATATACGTTTTTTCCTAGACACTTTCTTTAATTAAAATTATGTTACGTCACTTAAACACCAGTATAGAAGTCTCAGTGCATTTCAAGGTTGTGTATAATTCATAATTTGCATATGGTCCAAAATCATCAAAACACGTTTTTTGTGCCTCCTGTAAAATTTGATATGTGTGGGTTACGTCCTTTTTCCTTTCCACGGTCGATATGTATATGTAGAACTCTAGAATCCTGCTAACTTCTTTATTTAAAAATGTATGACTCTGAAATTAATATATATGTTAGATTGTGGGAAATACAACATTTTCCGACCAAATGGTCATTTTATGCCAAAATGACAGTTAGAACCTTTTCAAAGTAAGGTAACGACTAGGAACAGTGATATCGATATTCACAAAACGTCTTTCAATTAATTATATAATCTTTTATTTATCTATCAATTTTTATTATACTTGATAGAAATTAGCATTGAATACTATGTATTTTTACCGGTGAACGAATTCTTCTGCCGACGACTTTTCCACACAGAAATATTTCATTTTTGTATTCAGCTTAAAGCAGCGATTTCCCACCTTTATGTTACTGCGCCTCCCTTTGAAGGAAAAAATATCTTCGCGCCTCCCCATACTTTATTTCATATATAATATTTTGGACTGTTCGCGCCTCCCTTTGCAATGGCCATCGCCTCCCCAGAGAGGCGCGCCTCCCAGGTTGGAAATCACTGGCTTAAAGTATTATTTGTCGCTGAAGTCATTCAGTCAAAAAATGACTGTTTTGATTGATTATTTTAATTTTATCACGCTCTATCTTCTGAAAAAAAGTTAATTTCATTAATATTCAATTACGTAATAAAGAAGTAATGTATACTTACCGAGTCAATCGTGTTCCAAGTTATTCGTGGCAAAAAAACTATAAATAACTAAACGTTTTTTAATATTTTGACCAAATTCATAGTCTTCGAAATATTCAAAAAATAAAACACTCTTTGTACTAATTCAACTTTTATTTTATACAACCAGGGCCGGTTACGCTCATTTCGAGCATAAATAACTGGAAACTATAAGAAGATAGCGCTGTAAGAATACATTATTGTATTTTTTTTTACTTTGAAAAAGGCAAAAGAATGTGACCCACAGTTTTTTTCAAAATAACGTTTCGACGATAATTACAACTTCGTCCATGTATTGTTTTTTTCATTATTGAAAAAATGTATATTTGGCACTACAGCTATTTCCAATGCGCCAAACATTTTAAAGTTGAAAGATCATGCGGGGAAATTCGGTGACATTTTTTTCGTCATTCGAGATTTACACGAGGAGAATTGACATCACAGACACCTTAGTCTTAGACATTGACTGGGAATCGAACTCAGACCCCTTCCCCCAGATCGGTAGAGCTAGGTCTAACCAACTAGGCTATAGCGGGTGACATGATTATTAGAAAGCATAAAAAAAGAAGCATTAGATTGAGTAAATAAAACACCGTTTATTAGTTTATTAGTCTTCGTGCACTTTAAGGTTGTGCATATTTAATATTTTTATCTAAGCCCTAGATTATCAATAAAGGTTTTTTTGTGCCTTCTGTAAAATTTGTTCTGTGTGGGTTATGTCCGTTTTGCCGTTCTGCAATCGATATGATAAAATAAACGTTGGACCCGTTTTTCACTAACAGATTGCACATAATTTAATTTTGTGGCTACCTTTATCAACCGTCCAATACTGAATTATTCGCAATCTATATGTAAATGATAATAATGGTCGGCTGTCAAACAGTTAAAAAAATATATTTCGGTACAATCGATAAAATATTATCGATTGACATAGAAACCGGTTAATCTTAAAATATCGTCAAACTTCTGGGATAGGACAGAATTCTAAGATCGTTGGTGTCAAATTGTTTTGCATTGGCGAATACCCAAATCAAGCGCCGAATTAAAACATATTTTGGCCCCGACGAAACGATTTAAGAAAAACTGCATTATTTTCTGCACGCATTCATAATAACAAACTAAATACATGGCGAATATATATTTTTTTGACAAGTATAGCCCAGTAATCAACACTGTATTTTTCGGTTGCTGTGCTCAATGGTTTGAATCAAAATACGAGCATTTTCATTGATGATTTCAAGATGTGTTCAGATATTCGACTGTGGAAAGGAAAAAGAAGACACAAAAAACGTTTTTTGATCTGTACATCAAGCTCTTATCAACTGACCACATAGGGTGACTATATTCTATTTCTGTGGGTGTACGAGAGCCTGAGGGAACATCTCAACAGAAATTGCTATAATATGAGAACTATCTGCTAGTCAATCACTGAACTTTCTTTTGTAGTGGGCAGGATATAATTTTTTAAAAAAGAATTACGACTGTCATTCATAAGGCGTGCTTGACACTTCCCTTGTGGTGTTAAAAAAACACTTAAGATACGTTGCTGCCTCTTTAGGAACCAAGTGAAAAACATGTTTTTTAAACCGATTTTTACCGTCCAAGTGTTAAAACACGTTTTTTCACTTGGCTCTTTGGGCCAGTAGCATATCGGAAGTATTTTTTTAGCGCCGTAGGGGAAGTGTTAATCTGTTAATACTAAGTAACTGTTTGATCCTGCACTATATCTAATATTTACCATACTACTGTTAAATTTGTTTTATAAGATTTTTTCTCATTTTGAAATGTGACTGTGTCTGAATCTAAACCATTTCACTCACCTTTAACAGTATGTAAAAATAAAATAATGTATTTACTTCAAGTGATTTTCATATTAATTTCGACTCTGTTAAGTTACTCGTATTAAGTGACACTTCGCCCGGGGCAGAGTTGGTCAAACATTTTTAACGGGCGATCGACCTTGCATGTCATTTTTAGCGATTCAAGCCTTAACTTTACTATGTACCCACGCCAGGTATGGTAAATGGACAATCAATAATCTATGCTGATATTAAATTTAATGAACTATCATTCTATATTACGTTTATTTTGCCATACCCAGCGTGATGTCTACATTAAAGCCGCGCCGATAGAAATTGGTTAATACATTTTTGAAACACCGATAATACTATTTGAGTACGTTAACATTGATTTTTATTCTACGCTTATCAGGCTTAATCAATTAAAAGTGCATTTTTTATTTTACTGAAATCATGGGAGGGGTTCGTTCACACTAGAGTAAAAAATGAATATATTATTATAAATATGTAATTATTATAAATATATAAAGTTTTTATTTGTGTGCAAGATATAATTTTTATAACTGTATTAATTTTGCTTTGGAATTTGTTTATTTATCATTCAAAGATAGCGCGGGGCAACCTGCAGATATTTTATTTGGAAAAAGCTATGATTAAATCTAAAGTATTTATTTGATATTGAAACAAGATTTTTTGACGGCAATTCGTTTTTGATGATTATTATTATTATTCAGAATGTACAAGGCGAAACTCCCGTAATGTCAGTGTCACATGCTGCGGTTGCCCCCCTGGGAAGCTTTCATCCTTCCGATGTCTTCGATCTATGGGACGTGGCATGTCATGAGACGAAACAAAGCAATTGTCGGTAGATAGGGTATCATGGAGGTGCAGTGTGAGGAGCGAATAGTAGTGCCAGAAGTTGGTCAGTAACTAGACACTAGCACAATCAGATTCTCGGATATCATTTGACAAAAAACGATAATTAATTTTATCAGTTGGTAATTTAATTAATTTAGATTAATGGGTATAATAAGATGTGTCAGAGCGGTATAAATCTATATAGCGCTTTTTTCATGTAACGCGGTGGAACGGCGTTCCGGAACCTATTTTCTCAGCATTTGTAATGCTTAATTTTTGTTTTGCTTTGAGAACTAATGATTATCTCGCAAAAGAAATTATACGCAAGCGTTTGGAAAAAAAGGTTTATCAACCCATTTTTATGTTCGATAGTTGAAAAAAAGGGAAGGGGGGGTTTCAACGTTTTCTTTACTGCGGCCTTATGTTGAATCAGATAAATGAATGTGGCATTTAGAAATGAAAAGGTTCCTCACCCCTACCGTAACCTATAAGCTCAATTTTTCAGACCTGGACGACTGTCGAGTACTATCGATAGGAAATACTTGAAGAAATTATGAGTAGAATCAAAGATATTGAAAAGGGGATAAAAATATGCAAATAAATTATTAGAAAATATTTGTTTTACTATTCCCAAAACCAGACGGTGGAAACCCGGGAATAATTGAAGATAATGAAGAGAAAGAATATATATATATGCCATGCAGTTGAAATGGCGACTGGGAGTGAAGATGATGATGATGCTGTGCGTAATGGATCTGGCATTAAGCTATCGTCCGTCGGTTGAATAGCTGTGAGTTATGCGCCCATTGTGAGCGATACTACCACGAACGCTTCGAACACTGTTTTGACTTCAACCTGTCAACTCGCCGTTGAAAGATATTTCATTTCAACATTTTTTTTAGTACACCCAACTGAGATATCATAGAGAGGTGTCAAATAGAATTAATAATAAAAACCGTTATTCACTAGATCAATAAAACTTGCCCAAATAAATCAAAATTTTATGATAATATACAATCAATATGAAATAAAATATACCCACCTACTTACTACCCACAGGCTTCAATATATACAATTTACAATAACCAACGCATTCTGTATTTTTATTTTATTTTATTGACTTATTGTAGAAATTTAATTCTATGCGTATATAAGGATGCAAAGTTTTTAGTATGTCTATGCATAATAAGTTTTATTTTACTGCTTTTTTATTATAAAGAATTTTAAGAGCTTCTGATTAAATAGAACACAAGATACATTGCCATTGTAAAGTTTAAAATTAAATAACTTATTTCTGAAATTAATAAACGGTATCAATTGAATGATTTTATGGGCCTATTAGAAATGAAGTGAGCCAAGTGGTATTTTAAAAGAAAAAAAAGTTGGATTCTTTGTAATTATTATACACGTCTTAAAGTGTCGTAAAAGTGAAGTAACCTCAGTTAATACACATTCCCATAGTGTTATATCCGTAAAATAAATATATAGAATCTACAAAAACACCAAATAAAGACCATTTTACTAGATGACTCAATTCACCTCTTGAGGGCTCATATATCCCTCTCAACCGTTTAGTACTTAAAACGGAGAGTAGCGGGAGCGATTAGTTAACCACTAATCCTGTCCTAGCTCTACCAGTCTCTGCTTACACTTTGCAAAAAAGGGATGTTGGCAACTGAATAAGTAACAAAAAGTTCTCGTATAAAAAAACATCTGTTGAAAATATCAATACCGGTATTACAAAAAAATATACATAGATTCGAGGATCTCAATATCGGGCGAATAAATCAAAATCAGGTGATTTTCTTAAATAATTTACGGTTTCTTAAAATAATAATACACCATTTAAAAGGTTTATCAATTCTGGAAAAGGTCAAAATTGATACAACTCTTGGCAGATTTAATTTATTTTAATTGTTTTTTAATTTCGTTTTCAAAATCGGTATATCGGTTTTGAAATACGTAATTACCGGGATCCCGGTCTCGGCAGTACCGGTATTGTAATCCCTATACTCGAGGCAGAAGGTGCGATGGTGCTGTGTGGCATTTCGTGGTCTAAATTTATGATAGTGCTGTCTCCATGGAATCCCATTTGGTAATATATCTCATAGACGTTGTTTTAGTGCGTGCCCTATGTCACGAGAACATTCAAAGTAAACACCCTTTGGATTCCGGATCAGTTAGCTACACGTCAGATTAAAACCATTAACTTTATAACATTATGATTAATAATAGAAATCTATGATGTAGAAAATAATCAGTCACGAGTCACGACGAATCAAATGAATCCATATTATTATCAGAACAATTAGTTTTCATTATTCATAAAAGTATTTTTTTTTATTCACGTCTACTCTCGAGATGATCTACTAATAGTCTTTCAACTAAAATTGACAGAATTTAGTTTATGGCCAGCTTATAACATTCTTTTTTTTTCTACAGGTTCCGCGGATACTTTGTGGAAATTCATTATGAATATAAAATTAAATTTAATCATCTAGTTATCAATTAATCATTTAGTTATTCAATTAATTATATTACAAATTGTGATAGGCTTTTGAAGCTGATTTTTTTTTTAAAATAAGCAAAACTTTTTTCATAATTTCTTTTTGTAATACATATCAGCGAAGCAATCAAATTTTATTTTATACGAGCAACTGAGAGGTGAAGTGAGCTAAGTGGCATTTTAAGAAAATAATGAGATAGATGCGTTACATTATTATACATATCATAAAGCGGTGGTGTTCCACCTTTTGTAAACCATGCGCATTGTTTTTATTGATTGAGTTCAAATGCGCTGTACAACTCGATCACTTTTCTACCTTCTTACGTTACTTCAAAAGAATGAGAAGGCGCAAGGAAGGGAAGCAACGCACCACGGTTTGACTACACCTGTCTTAAAGTATTGTAGAAATAAGGTGAGCTCTGTAAACACAGTGTTAAAAAAATATCTCCCTTAAATAAAAATATATAATTTACCAAAAAACAAGTACTGTACGTGATTGTACTTGTTTTGCACAGATTTTTATGAATACCTCTTTTTAGTGAAACGATCATTTCTTTATTTTAAATGTCTGACACGTCTAATGTGTAAGGAACTAACGAAGCCTTTATTTGTTATAACTTATAACTAGAAAATTCGTTATCCGTTTTTTGTGTCTGCGAATCAAATTCACAAATACATAATTCGTGTAAAAATATAGTATTCGTACTTTTTAGTGGACCGTGTTATTTTGAAATCGTGTAAAAACGAGTTAAGTGTATATTATAAGTGTATTTGTTATTATTTTACTGTATAAACTCATTTGATTCCAGAAGCCTTAATTGAATCTTAAACTTTACAATGATACGTCACTCAGTCAATTTGGTGAAGATTTTTTTTTCGGTATGTACCAAGTCAATGCCCTCTCCATTGTACGCAAAATAAAAAATAAATAAAATCAACGGTGTGTCTATAAACAAAAGAAAAAAAATGATTTATCCACGGCGTCGAATTTTTTTTAAATAACATTATTATTAATTTTGATGGAAATATAATAATAATATTAGTATTACTATAACGATATTTTCCCATATTGAATATTTTAATCTAGTTTCCGAGTCCGCAAATTGACTCAACAGAATTACTCCGGACCGAATTTAGTAGTGTTGATAAATTAATTGAATAAATTAAAAAAACTTTGGAAATAATTAGCGGGTAGTTCAGGCAGAGCGAGACGTCGTAACTGCGCTTACGCCTCTCAAATGAAATGCTACTAAATCCAATTTATTCAAAAGCATTCAAGTTTTAATATTGAAAGATTGCTGCAAGTGCATTCATAATAAAATACTCTAAACATACTGTGTTTACGTTTCCTTTTTTCAGTCTGCTTATTACCATATTTCTTCTGTAATAAGACGCACCCTATTTTGTATTCGTCAATATCCATGTCCACTCCAAATGTGAAGCATATGGCCTCCTAATGGTATATCTCAATATGTGATTTTCAAACTAAAACTTGCATAACTTTTTTACTGAATTAGAACTTGAAAGACATTTTTTAAATTGTTGTGTCTATATTAAAATCCGTTCACTGATAGAATCTTTGGTCACACAGTATTTAGCTGGAATATTTACGAAAAAGAGATTCTGTCCTCATACTAGACATAAAAATAATCAGGAAACTAGAAGCAAATTTCGGATACACCATATAGCTTCCAGGCAAAAAATAAGTATCACATTGTTTTTCTTGATACAGAAAATCTTACTCAACGGGTCCGCGGCACAGTGACCGGCGTCGTTGGCTTCCGTGGGGATCTCACGGGTTCGAGTGTTAGCACTAACAGCATTTTTCTAATCGATTTCTGTTCGAAGACATGGGTGTTTTTCTGTCAAAAAATTCTCTCCCATCTCTTTACGGTTAGTTAACCACTAGTCCTGTCTTGACCTTTTATCCGTCTATCCCTACTTTCTTCGAAAAATATAGGTTGGGCAATTGAGTAACATGAAGTAATCGTAGAAAAAACTTATCTTAAGATACTCCCTCAGAAGGCCGGATTCTCCACTTTGGGATTTAAAAAAAAGTAGTCTTACTAAATTGAGATATAAGAATCAAATATCAAGAAAGTGGAATTAGCAATGACCGTTAAGGTACGCATTTGTTACGTCAATGCTTCTTTCTAGTATTCACCGTAAATCAGGTGGAGTTTTTTTTATTGAATTAAATTTCCTGAGAATAATAATTATTTATGAATTTAAAATAATTATTTGTAGGCATTGTTTGCGTTGAATCAAAACTCCATGAATGAAAAATACGGAAACATTTGAAATTAAATTTTATGATTAAAACAAAAAAAAAACGGAATAATTAAATTTAACACAGATACTAGGTACACTTGTAGAAATGATTTTATCTTTACATGTAATCGGTTATGAAAAAAAAAATGATTTGCTAACAACCTTCCTTGGACATAAGTAATATTTTTATAATTATTATGCGTATAACAGGACTTTTCAGCAATTAATATTAATGGCACAAAATAAGTTGGAATTTCAAAAACGCTTATAACTGAAATTTCAAGCTACTTTGACGAGGCGTCTAGTATCAAACACGGCCAGTTTCGTTTTAATTTTCATGATAGTCGAACGTTTGTTTGTTTGTTTGTTTTTTCAACGAAATTTTAATGCGAGTTAACTTTAATAACTATAAAAAAACACAGACACTTAACTTCAACTTATTTTAACGTTAGACATTTACATTCCACACAAAATACTGAATGACATTCAGTCGGCTGATTCAAATCATGCGATCTGATTAGCTCACAAAGACGTGACCAGTTTCATAACAAGATGACTTTGACGTGGGCATTTTTGAAAGCAAAATCATTATTTAATGTTAATTTTCATACACCTGTTGTACGATTTTTGTACAATCTCTAATCTATTTTTCCCTACCGAAATTAGGAAGTGTACATAGACAAAAATAAAACTTGGCCGTTTTTGATATTGAATAATAATAGGGTTTTCGTTTAGTTATAATTGATTTTTATGATAGCATAAATTAATTTCTAAGATTTTTGAACTATTCATTTTAAAAAGAAAATGTTGACATTTTTATTTTACTTTTCAAGTTACTAATTGAAACGTTGTGGGTGTCGATTTATAGAGTTAAAATACTATAAATTAATTTCTATACTTTTAACGCCTTGTCGTGCATACAAATAAAATCTCAACGGGCACGGACAAAAAATGTTAACAAACACTGCTTCGGGAATCAAACACGGATATCAAACACGATATAATGTTATTCAATAAAAATTCAACTTACTGTTGTGGATATAAAAAAAAATATTCTGAGTGATATAAAAACGACGATTTATTCATTTTCCATCGTCGCCTGTCAAACCAGTGGCAGCTGTCGATCGAATCGCCAGGGGGGAGGGATATTTCCTAAAGGTGGGACGGGGATACTCCCTGCGACGCACGCCCTTTGCGGTGTATTGCGTGTTGATGTGTATTAAACATCATGTAAGAGAATGGGACGCTGAATCTGATGCCACAGTGCCACGGGGTGAATATTCAGTGTTCGCAAACATTTTTGTTTATTTAAATATGTGACAGTATGTCTGCATTTAAAGTGCTGACAGACACTAAATATTTAAAACTTTATTTGCGTCCCTTGGCTTTTAGGGTTCGTGACGCAGCGATCAACGTCGTTGGTTTCCGTGACGGATCTCACGGGCTTGAGTCCCAGTACGAACTACATTTTCAATTGATTTATCGATTTCTGGTCGAAAGTACAACCGTTTGTGATATCTAAAATTACCTCCCAAACTTCCAACCCTAAAAATAAATAACAAGGTATAGCGAGAGCGATTTGTCCTGTCCTAGACCTAACCTTCTATCCCTACTTCTGTCTTCGAAAAAGAGAGGTTGAGCAACTAAGTAACAAACAGTTCTCATAGAAAAAAACTTTTGTGGAGAAAAGTTTTTTGGAAGGCCGTACATATGCTTCACAGTGGGAGAAGACATAGACTAAAATTAAATAAAAACTTCAATGGTATTAACAAAACTCAAATTTAAAATCAAAACCTTCCCATTCCAAAAACATTCAAAAATTAACTTCACAAGATCGTCAGTTTCTTTCATTTTTTTAATAAAGTGACATTTTTTAAAGATAAGAATTAGAGATATTTGTTTATTTCCTTTTGTCTACATCTCTTGTTAACCAGCATTTTTGTGATGGCACACTTGAGAAATATTTCCAAAATTTATTAATACCTGAATAAACTTTCATATATCTTCGTTTTTCGTTTAGAAAAAAACGATTTTTCTGCTTAAAACTTACATTGGTTAACCATCCCTGCGTCACGGGCCCCTGTGGTTCGAGCACTGTTCCCACGGGGCCCCGGGGGGTCTTCTCACTCCCCTCTCTCCCTCCTCAAAACATACCACCCGCTGCTAATCAGACCCTAGTACACATTATACGAAAGTAAACCCAGCCGAGATCATATTAAACTCGAATTTGATTATACTTCCTAAATGAAATCTACTTAGTAGAATGTGTGACCAACGTCCGGAAATAGTCAGTATTCAGTTTTATCAAAATTATGACATACATTTGAATTATTTATTTTATCTTCTTACATTAAAAAAAATGAAATATCGAGGCTGTGACTCCGGTATTAACTGTTTATACTGTGGCGTAAATTTTATATTATTTTTAAAATATCCACTAAAGTGCATAACTTTTCGTACTTCATTTTAATTTTAAAAATCGTCAAAGTAACCTGTTTTTACGACTCCTACTACACCACAAACATCCTCCACGACTTCTTCTCCGGTTTAACAGCGTTACTTTATTATGGAAGTTTGTGTAAACTATATATAAATTGTTATAAATATATAAGTAGAAGCAACGACTTCAACAATGCATCAGATTAGATAAAAATGACCCCACACCTCAAAAGCTCTAAAGCTATACCACTATAAGACAACGAGTGAACTTTTAAAAGAATATATTATATCGCCACTGTTATAGCAGAAGTAACAGATTGATAGTTTTGACTTCTCATTAAAAGCAAATGAAAAATTTTAACTTCTAAATGCCTAAGATATTTTAAGTCACATAGATAATTAAAAATTCAAAATATAGATGCAGTAATGCCGATCTAACACAAATAAGAGTTTAAAATGAAAAGACAGTAACAATTGCCTGCCTTTAAGCCAGAATTAATAACAATTGCCTGTGCAATTAAATACATTTTTGTATTTAAGAATTGTTATTAATCAACCAACTGTGTCATTCCATACAGAAAGAATCCCTTTGTTTACTTATCAATTTTTACCAGTGACGATATACTAAATTTGACCTCAAGTTGCTGAAGACAAATTTCGTCGGAGATTCAGATTTTAGAGCGCTTTTATTTTTTGAATAGTTGTTACGCACGCCATATTGATATTCGCAGGGTACCGGACATCGTAACAGTTTCGCAGACCGGAAACATTGTTGTGGCTCTCTCACTCAAAATCACTGGCTGCAATAGTAAACATAGATATATATTTGTGTATTATAAATATTGGACGCAAGGGTGACACTCACGAATTACGACTGAATTTAAATTCTACTTATATTCAATGTAAAGATTTGCTTGTTTTTTTATATACACAATATATTATTATTTTCGGTCATATATTCGAGTGTTTTACGCTGCAAAGCTTTCTCCCACTCGGGGTTATGGACATTGATACATCGGTTTAATTAAAACTATACTACACACGTTAAGGGAAATTTAGAAGATTTTCAAAATTAATCATAAGCTTTGATGAAGTCTTCAGATTAATTTATTAAATCGAGAGTTTTATATTAACAACACAAAAACATAAACGATATCAATTTAAATAGGTTCTTATTTTTTTTTACATCCATAGCGAAGTTTTCTCTCTAATTATACGTTTGTTAATTGTTTCATTAAAAAACTTAATATGGGTGTTTTACTGTAATAACAAAACAGCACACATAAGTAAAAATAAAGCTTGATGCAAATGAAATATCGTTACTTAAAGATCTAAAAATGTATTGATGCATTTTTCGAAATTAGATTACAATCATTATTAAATTTTTCAAGATTTTTAAAATTGTTAATAAATAAAGATAATATGTGAAACGTTAGGTATAAAATGAGCCCATTAGAGTTCAAATAAGCTAAGTGGTATTTAAGAAAAAAATAAATTAGATGCGTTGTAATATTCTACACATCTTAAAGTATCGTAAAAGTGAAGTAACCTCAGTTAATACACATTGCAATAGTGTTTTCTACATGAAATAAAAATATGCAATCCACCAAAACACCAAATAAAGACGTAATTGTATTGACAAATCCAAGATTTTTTTACTATTTTACTAGTTGGCTCACTTCATCTCTAGAAGGCCCATATCCCCGTCTTTTTCCCCCTTTAGAAATTGTTTACTTAGCGGCCGAATACCCAAACGTTTAACCTTAAATACATTTCATATTATTTAAAACAACGAAAAACCTTGCTTTTTGCACTAAAATACAAGAAATGCGTTGCATGTTTTGCATCTCATAATATTGTGTTAAAAATAAGTTTATGTAGAGAATTTTTTACCACTTTTGAATGGGAAAGTGGCAACCCTGTGGTGTGCAAAAGCGTATAAAAGTACTTGCGAATAATAACATGGATTTTTTTACAAGCGCCTATTGTGTGGCCCAAATGCACCCCTGTATTCCAGATACGTACGGCAAAGGTAAGCTCTTAAAATAAACACTACACAAACATTCAGGAGTCGGATTTCGAAACAACAATTGTGTTTATTGAAGCGATCAGCGGGTGGCGAAAAAAATAAATATTATACACGGAATAAAAGATATAACACTGACGTTTGCCGAGAAGGGCGGTGAAGGGTCGTATTATTTTACGTCGACGAACTTTCGGATAGATGACTAAATTACAATATTCATGAAACGCTTTGAACCGTTTTAACACTGTAACAACCAGGACCGCCAATTGACATCACAATTTATTAATTACAATATATTCATCGCATACAAATTACATCAGAAAAAATAATAATACTTTGTAATAATAATAATGTAATATTTTTTTATATTAAAAAAACAGCTCTACATCTAAAGAAAATGCACCAAATATTTCGAAGTTGAAAGATCATACGAGATAAACTCGATGAGATTTTTAGTAAGTCACTCGAGATTAATTAGAGAATAATTGACATTACAAACACCCATTGTCTTAGATTTCAAATTTAAATTGAAAAAATCTAAATTTCACATTGACCTTACCTGGAATTTAACCCAGACCCGCCTGGTCAGTCTCTAATCAACTAGACCAGGGATGGCTAACCTTTTTCGCAAGTGGGTCAAATTTGATTTAAAAAATAAAAAATAATCATGTCACATAGATTGCGTGTCACATAGATTGAATAGTTAAGGCTTTAAATAAAAACAATCATTTCTAAAAGTACAAGCGGGTTTGATAATTCTTCACGCGGGTGCCTTGTTCGCCATCCCTGAACTAAAACATAGCGGACGACTAATGGTGGGTCTATGAGGCAAAAGGTGTTTATACAATAATAATGAAAATTAAATTGAAAAATGATTTTATACCGATTTGATCTTATAATGATGATTAGTAAACAACATTAATTGTATGAATTATAAGTCTAGTAATAATATTATAAAAATACAATTGTTTTTTCATTAAGATAATATTGATGGTGAAAAAAAGACTATCGAAAAAGCGGTGGTACACTCGATTTGGCCCGTGGCCCATAGTTTGTCGACCCCTAGTATAGGGCTCCCGATCTAATCCGTTTCGACAACCAAAATAGATAATTTCATAGATCGATTATATGAAATAGTATCCAATGGCAAGCATGGATCGTTACCATAGTTATTACTGAAAATTTTCATATCCACTGACATCTGAGCTAGTCCAAGGATAATTATCAGTCAACACTTTAAAATTTATTTAGTAGTTAATATTTATTGCTTTATGAAGAGACAGTGAGTTATAGTTCATAAAACATATTCTAAATTGCCCAAAAACACTCAATATTGCTTTTTAAAAAACCAACAGGGTCATGCAAGAGGACCCAAGGGGTCAAAGCTTATTTAATTTCAGTTCAAAGTATATCATACGGCAATTAATCAGAGAAAATGGTTAAAAACCCGCCATACTACCATTCCTCTCGCCGACAATCCGTAAATCATTAATTAAGGACATTAACACAAAATAATAAAAACAAGTAAATGGAATTTTTCGAATTTATTGCTGTTTAGCTTTTATCCGCATAAAATTATTTTAATATAATATAATCATTTGTGATTAATTTCAAATTGATGTCATCTTTTGGCATTTGTAAATCAACCCACACGTCCAATGTTATTTTCTAATAATTTTATATCAATAAATTATTGAGAAATTCGTTTATTTAAACCAGGCACGGGCAACGGTTTATAGTAGTGAAAAGTAATTACGTGAGCAGAGAGACGAACCAAAATTTTAATTACAAACAAATTATATTAAATATATTATATTTAGTTAAATTAAATGAATGACATATTAATATTATAAATTGATGAGTGGTGACTGGTGACGACAGGACTAGGGCATCCAATCCCGGGATTGATACGCCTGTGATTCCGGGATTTCGGGATTGAGAAATTTTGAGCAAATTCCGAAAATTGACACGAAATTGGCAAATCGAGAATTTCAGATTCCTCGGTGAGCTAAAAAAAAAACGAGGTTCTGTGACAATCTGGGAAAAAGTATACCAAATCGAGAATTTCAAATTTCTCGGTGAGCTAAAAAAATAAAATCGAAGTTCAGTGACAATCGGGAAAAAATATACCAAATAGAGGTTTTCGAAATCTTCGGTGAGCTAAAAAAAAAACGAGGTTTCGAGATAATCCGGGGAAAAAGTATAGCGAATTGAGGATTGAAAATGAATCAATCCCGAAATCGAAATCGAAAAGCGAAAATACTTCCCATGTGCCAAAAACGTAGTTGTTCAGGAGACACTAACAACCTATTTTTGAGAGCTTAAGAGATTTTTTTTTTAACACATCAAAATACACATATTAGTTTCTACTTGTTCACTATTTCAACCACACGTCTTCTTCGCCTTCACAATATCTGAATATAACTGTAAACTCAAATTTAAAGCTGAAGTAAATAGTAATAACATTATTATGACCAGTGGCGGTTCCTGAACTAAAATCTTGGGTGGGCTAGAGGAAAGTTTAGCATTTACGAAATTGTGTATTATTCCACTTCACTTTATACATAAATCTACATGCAAATAAACAAATGCTACGACACTAATGCAAAGCATAAATTACTATATAATAAAATCATTGCTAATGTAAGTAAGAAATAATAAAATAATAACCTTAAATTCATCTCTTTCAAAGTGAAATAACAAGTACAAACAGCAATACAGAGCTGTCACTAAGAGTCAATACCTGTCACTTTCATACAATACAACCATATTGGTATTTGTGTTTGAATGTATGGGTGGGTCATGGGCAAATTCAATTTAGTCCCTAACGAATGACAGAAGCTTGATAATTTGACGCACAGTCGTGTGAGTTTGATGACGTTTCCGTACATACAAATACAAAATATCTAATAGTGCTTGATTTCGCCCTAGTGTAAGAGAAAAAAACTCGGGCTTGAAAGATCCAGCCCCTGAGTCGTCAATACGTAGGTGTTGCCAGACTGACGTCACGTTGCCTGTTCTCTATGAAGTATTTATAGGGTTATCGTTTTTTTTATGCTGGCTCAGTTTAAAATTGTAATACAAAACACAATCGAGAATATTATTGTAGGTAGACATAGCATTGTCTTATATTAACAGAGGAAAATCAAAACAAAGATATTGTATTCATTTGGGGAAGGTTAGTTACGCTTATAAATGTATTTATTTTGTTCAGTAGCCGAATTGCTGTTCATTTTTATTCAGTCATCTAAAGTGTTGGGTGAAAAATGCAGGTCGAGCTTAGCCCATCCCAGTACATAACCTATCCCAGTACCTAGAACCGCCACTGATTATGACCACATAAGAGATGCATTTTTCGCATCGCAGATTTTACCAATCGGTAGAACAGTTGAATTTCTACGCAATATCATATTAAACTTATGTTCGTAAAATCGAACACATTGGAGGTATTTTCGGGTTGAACACGAGACTACTAGCTTTGAATATAACAATTTGTCGTTAAGTTAAATTTAAAAATGATGTCAATGGACTTACAACGAAATAAGATGCTCATAATACAAATAAAAAAAAGAGTTTAAAGAAAAGTCTTTTTTAACTGATGCTAATAAATTATGTAAAGCGCGATCATTTATTAGAAAGATACTTACTTTCATTTTGAGTGTTCACCCGCTAAATTAAAAAAAGGTTTTTCGACTGTGTATTAGTTTAAAAGCAAATATGATAATTTTATATTATATAAAAGATAATTATATTTATTGTAGCATGTTCCATGTATAATATTTTGACATTACATAAAGATTCCTCTTAGAGGTTACACGTGTTACTGATAATAATTCAGTATGCTATATACATGTTTTACATATATATTATTATAGTATTTCTAAAAATAAAACACAATTTTGTTATCACGGAAATTCCTATTGGTATACATGTTTCAAAGCTTCTGTTACCATATATATCTGAAGAGATAAAGGACAAAGTAAACATCGTTACCCAATTTCATTACCAGAGCATACAAAACGTTTTGAACGAATTGCTATGTAATGAATGAACGTCGAGCAAAGGTTTTCCAGTAATTAATGACAATTAATATACATATCTTATAAATCAAACACTATATATGTACATTGACATCACCGGCGTCGTATCGCTAGCGAGCAGGGTTGCCAGATTTCTAAAAACACAGATCGGGACATTCACTATCTCGAAGACTTTTATACATGTATACCTCGGGATTATAGAGACTTGCAATGCGGTACTCAGGATTTGTCGATTGAACTCGGGACAGTCCCGCTCAAATAGGGACGCCTGGCAACCCTGCTAGCGAGTGACATTACAGTTATATTATTTTGCTCGAAAATTAAGTTTACTTCGAACAATATGCGTCTAAAAAATAACTAGATCATTAGGACTGATCAATCAAGATCAATAAGCTATTAAAAATATTTTCGTTCTCGAAGAAATTTTCGACTCACACACACCATTTTGAATATAATATTACAATATAATGCACTAACTGCAAGTATTTAAATGTGTTGTTTCAAAATTACGTTGAATATGTATTTAAATTTATATTCGACTGCGTGATGAAGTATTTCATTAAGAATAACATCAAATAATAAAAAATAAAAACTATCCGGATGTTGGCTGCAAGTTACATAACGATTACATACCTTTATTTTTGTATTCAATTCATGATAAAAAAAAATGCTTCAAAAACAAAGCCGGGCTACTGAGCAGTATAAATATGTAATATTTATGGAAAAAATATATTTGATAATGCCACCCACAACTTATCAAAGCACGTAAAATTTTAATACTACATTAAAATTTATTACTTTATTTACAATTAATAGTACAATTATTTTGTTTGCTGTGTAACTCAGTGTGGCACTTGTTCCGCTCTATTGGGTAACATCTTCAGACTAAATGTATCGGAAAATTTGATCAATTACGCAGACATTTATTGTTATCTTTATCTAATCCCGTAATCAACATATATATGATTAGCGGATAATTTTTGTCACTTCATATTTCGTAGAATAGCACCACCGGTCGCAATTTTGTTTTTTTCTTCTTTTTTCCGAAAGATATTTTTTACTACCAATACTTTTTTTTTATGTTTCACTGACATCTATGTGTGGATTTTTGAAGCCATGGTATAGAGTGATTTATATAGTAAGCTGGACAGCAACAGTTATTATTATAAAATTTTAATCGTTCAAATTATGTACATTCACACAGATTTTGTCACTAACGGGTTTCGCCATTCGGCATGAACTTGAACTGACAGTTTAAGTTCATCCGTGCACTTGAACGCCTGAAGATGCCGAAAGAGCGAAACCCTGGTCGTTGGTGACAAAATCTGTGTGAATGTACATAATTTGAACGATTCAAATTTAATATTGAAATTCCACCAAGCACAAGTTATTATCAGAGTTATTTTTTCTAGAAAAGTTTTGTGAATTTCGAGACAAAAAATAACCTAAACAGTGAGAGTGTCAGATTATTTTTTTACAGATTTTGGAATTTTAACAGTAATGTAACAATATTTCAAGTACCATATCTCTCTCAAATTAAGTAATATGTATGCAATTTCGTGAGCTTTATTGATTTGCAAAATTTTCAGTTCAAATTTTTGTTCATTAATTGATTAGAATTTAAGACGAAGGAAGCAAATACGCGAAAAAAATAAATATAACTATAACTAAATACTATGACAATCCAATATGAGAAACATACTCAAAAAACGGACCTAGTGCATCGAAGACCCATGTTCACAAATCAGCCATTAGTATTTCCACTATCATCAAATTCTGGTGAGACGCGACATATTCAGAATGAGTATCGAAAACAATCGGAACACTGAATGATTGAGTTTTTCATGTGAGCTGCATGTCTAAAAAGCGTTTCATTCATATGCCACCGAAGAAGGCCAATAACACGTTTTTATTAAAATTAATATGAATCGGCATATTTTGAATAATAAAAATATTATTTATAAAATTGATTTTTATTTTGTTTGCTTACAAATTACAATCATTCATAAATTTCTAAAAAAATCCATTTGGAATATTAATAGTGTCCTCCTGGTTTATTAAAAAAAATAGTTTACATTTGATTTTTCACGTCAGTAAATATCTGAGTTTTGATTATGCAAAAAAAATCCCCCGTTGAAAGCAACGGGCTTACAGCTAGTAATTATGAAGCACACTAGAAAGAATAATGATAAAAATATCGAAGAGCAATTAATTGAAATGAATCTTATTTTAAACGTCTTGAACTGTGTCATATTAATAATTGTAATGATTTATAAGAATTCCGTTGAAGTCAACACTTACGCGTAATAATGTAACGTTATTATTCATGGTAACAATAATTTGTAAAGGGATTTACAAATCTTGTTTTTATTTTGATATAAAAAATATAAATCACAACCAGTTTAACTCATCATCTGTATACAATACTATTTTCACACTTTTTTGTACAAATAACCCTGAACTAATAAATAATATATCGTCGCCTTTCTGACAAATATTTGTAAATGACAGATTGATAGTTCCGAGTAAACAGAAAATGAATAATTTCATCCTTTAGGATAAAGCCTCTAACGTCGATGTCTTATATTACATAGATAATTAAAATATAGATACATTAACTCCGATCTGACACAAATGAATTGAAAATAATAGACAGAAACAATTGCCTACCTTTTTTAAACCATAATTTATAATTGTCTATGTCTATAAAAATAAATGCTTTTTTTGTCAGGCTGGTATAATAAATGCACTAACTGAATTACTCCAGACAAAGAATTGATTTAAAAAATCTCTTTCTTTGTCAGTTCTGTTACTAAACAACTTTTGCTGGAAAGATGAATAATTTTGTTTCAATTAGTTGAATAAATAGCTCTTTATCAGTGTATATGTTTTATTACTATGCTCGTAATGAGCGAAACCACTATAAATAATTGTGTACAAAGTTTAAAAGAGTATAATACTATTTTCTAATATAATACATTGCTTTTCCACCAAGTATTGACAGTGAACCCCTTAAAAACCTCACTGTATTCTGTTGTTTTAATCTTAACCAAGTCCAGCTCGCAGACATTCCAGCTGAAGTCGAAATATGTCAGCCAATTCTACACATTTATAAGAGAAAGGACACATAAATGTACTAAAAATGTCCTACCGCCATTGCATGTAAACCAGAAACACTGCGTTTTTATTTACCATGGCAGATCACCAGAGTCACCTTGGCGATGTTGCCATTACCGAGAATCTAAGGTCATGACGCTCTCGTCCGACGATTACACTGTTTATAATAATATATTTTGACGTGACATGTCATTTCACGACATGACATAATATGACCTTACACAAACGTACCAACAGCGGTGCGTGAAGAGTTTAAAGGCAAGGTATGCTCGTAAAAGCAATGCAGAATTAGATAGAGTCTGCTAAACGTGGGAAATAAGTCACTTAGGCGCAAATTGGACACTTTTAAGTCCATTGCACTCACTGATTCTTTCGTAACAACTATAAACGACTCGTGGTTAAATTCTTATACGGATTCTCGGCCAGTCAATTGTTTTTATCACTCTCGCCTGCTAATATATACTGGCCTGCTCGATCAAAACAAAGCGTTTCTGATTCAAGTGCAATGGCTGTAGAAGAATTAAGTGTTAAATTAACTTTTCTCATATGCTTAAAATTATTTAAACTTTATCTGTAATATGATAGTTGTATTATAAAATAGGTACAAACGAATTTAATAAATATATAAAATTATATACAAAATATTTTGCTTATATGTTTTTACTTAAATAAACCTTTTACACATATTTCCTGTAAGAAAACATTTTTTTTAAATGAAATATACTCCACTAACACTAAGCACCGTGTATAAAAACAGTGTTATTTGAAATAAGAACAACACTGTATGTAGTATAGAAAATCTTGTAATAATAAAAACCCAACAAAAAATCTTTAAAATATTATTTATAGATATGTATATTATTTAAGAAAAAAAAATACTGTTCATCGCTACTTGATAACATACGCGCACTTTATGAGGGACTGGACGTAAATCGATTTCGTCGCTAGAAATGTCTTACACTTCTAATGTATTAGAACATAGGTTCCTAACCTTTTTCGGGTGGCAACCCCGTTTTATAAAAGCCATGTGACTATTCGACCCCTCCCCACCCCGAGGAATTTGAAATTCTCGATTTGCTATACTTTTCCCCGGATTGTCCCCGAAACTCCATTTTTTTAGCTCACCGGGGAATTTGAAATCCTCGATTCCAAATCGAAAAAAGTTGGCGACCCCCTAGAAAACCCTTGTCGACCCCCAGGTTGGGAACCCGTGTATTAGAATCTAATGAAGACTTTAGTATGTTATTATCGTCTTATGCTGTTGCATTACATGTTATTAGGATATCTTTTTATTTTTAGTTTCTGGGAACCATGCTGTAAAAATATTGTATTCGATGTTTTTAGTGTACCGTGTTATTTCAAAATAAAGTTTTAAAAAGAAAAGTGTTGAGCGTATATATATTTTGTATCTATCTACTATGTGTTTTAACATGGCAGGGCAGTATAAAAGAATCTGTTTCATTGCAAAGATAAATTTGTTTGGATTTTCCCGATCGCGAACAAAGTACTTTCGTATTGGATAGAATTTAGTATTTTCGACCTTGACTGCAAGCACCTGCATACATACAAGTTAATCATCCATACACCGGTTAGTGAAATAACAAACAACGCTTTACGGTGGGTTTTTTTAGCCACCAATATCATCTCTCAAAAAAATGTCTAAAGCTAACTTAATACTTAAAAGGTAAGTTAATCGCTAAAATTCTCTCCCAGAAGACTTTAAAGATAGAATGGGGCTAGGAATGTTCAAGATGTTAACGGATTCGGGCCCGTGCTTACGAGTAGGAAAAACCCGATAGCAATGGAAACTCGTGTACAGAATTATCTAAGGTTAATAAATATAACTACTAATCTTAATTAAATTTGAGGGTTTCAAACTGTACTTTAGAGAACATTTATAAAAATAAAAATGTCTTCTTGTTAATCTATGTCCGCTCCTAATGTGTAGGGTATGGCACAACAAATCTTTTTTAACGTTGTGATTTTTTGACTTAAATCGTTTTTTTTTAAATTAAAGTATGAATGTTATATTCTTCAAACACAGAAGATAAACTTAATAAAAAAATAGCGAAATTTATTATTGTCTGTGTTAAGACACCCTTTAAAGTCACAATATTATTAATGATTAAAGCAGGGGTTGGCAACTAGGTTCAAGCAATTACATATGTATAATAATCAGGTTCAAATTTAAATGAATTTTAATCGTAGGAATAAACTGTGGGATTTATGCAAATTTTATAACTTGTAAAGATGTGTAAACTGAAAACTCTATACGTGGGTTGATTTGAACGTAATTAAACATTTGAACATGTGAAATTATTATTTGCAATGCCCTAGAAATAGCTATAAATATGTGGTGTTTTGTGAAACACTCAAGGGGCCAAAAAGCCGCATGTGGCCCACTAGTCGCAGTTTACCGACCACTGCTCTAACCGATCACTGCTTAATGAAAAAAAAGAATCGTGATTTGATATTAGATTATCATTGAGTCACTTCTTTCTCACTACACTATCAACTATCAATACAGTGTTAGAGTGAGAACGTATAGCAGAAAGTAATTAGCAAATATTCTTACATTTCGAATAGAGATTAACCAGTATATTCAGTGCAAAACAAAGATGAGGTTGTTTGAATTCGCTAGTGTCTACTGTAACTACACAATGACTGTAAAGCATCGCAATACCAATAGTTTGGCGCACCGCACAAGCACCCTGTGGCGTATGCATGTTCATCACACGTGATGACAAATCTCCACCGCTTCGTAATCACAAATTTACATCTTTATGATTTTTTTTAATCAGATAGTCCGCCAGTGAGTGTTTTGGTTTGTGTGAATTGTTAAGGATGATTCAAAAGAACGTCGAAAAATAATTCTTTAAAAAACATGTTTTTCTCCACAATTCTTAAATATTATATAGATTCATATCGACTGTGGAAAAGAAAAAAGACGTAACCTACACATATCAAATTTTACAGGAGGCGCTAAAAACGTGTTTTGATGATTTTGTGACATATGCAAATTATGAATTATACACAAACTTGAAGTGCACGGAGACTTCTAAATTGGTGTCTAATTGACATAGTCTAATATTAATTAAAGAAATTTACTAGGAAAAACCTTTATTTCAGTCTTTTTTTTTTGGTTTTAATTTTTTACAAGGTCATCTTTTTCAAACTTAAAAGCTAAATTTAGATACTAATTCGGCATTTGCAGCTTGCATCCTTTTAATATAACGTGTATCAAGTAGTATACATTGTAATAAAAACTGTGAGTTACGTCCTTTTTCCTTTCTACAGTCTATATTCAATATGGTTCCGTGATTCTTCTGCACAAGAATCTTCCAAATACGAATTCTCCGTATGCCAAATCTATCGCACAAAATTCTAAATGAGAACAATGCGTACACTTTAATATCCTTAATATTAAAATGATTGTTTTTTTAATGTTTTAAGTTGCCAAATATTTGCCAGGTTGGCAACAATCAAAATAAAAATAATATTAAAGAAAACAAAAGAGATGTTAGCAACACCTCTAATCCAAAACAACAAGACATTAAACATTTAAATAAAACAATACATTTACACAATAATCGGCGTTAGGAGTATTCTTGCGCGTCGAATTTGTGTACGGAGAATTCGTGGTCGGAATATTCTTGTAGGGTGGAACTGTTCACCTTTTAATATAGTATCAATAACTTTTAGTCCATTTTTAAGTCGACATACTAAATATACCTCCGTAGTATGTCGAATGATAATACATGTACATACATCGTTTTTACCTCTTCTAAGTTCTTAGAATAATAAAAATAGTTGCGGCGATGTCATGATACTGAAATAGGTATCAACTGTATATAATTTCTTTATTATAATAGAGTGGGAGCATGTAAATGTAAATTCAATCAATACAATATATAAATATTGTTTTTATTTGAGTCTAATTACGAAATGAAAATACCAGACCGAAACAACGAGATTTCTGTTTCGATGGGAAGGTGCCCTAGAATAATTTCATAAAAAACTATTAAAACATCTCGAGCTTCGTTCGAGTTCTTCCCGTGGAATAAAATATTTTTTGCTATTTTTTACTGTTTATCTGTACGTATAAAAACCGTGAAAATCTTCGTTGAGTATTTTTTTTTAAGACACGCTATAGTTTCATGGACATAGTAGATTATTTGTTGGTCGTTTTGCACATTTATTGCGTACACATCTCCCGTTGGGTTGTGTTTTATTTATATTATTATTACGTATCCGTTTTTATGACTTGAGCCGAGCTGCAGGTTAGATGCGAGAGGGCTTTTACGTCTGCACACTTTTCGCTAAGTTCTGCGAAGAGAACCCTCAAAACGAATTACGCTTCGCAAAACTGCGATAAAAACGATGAAAACATCTAAGCAAATCGTCATAAAGCGTATAAAGTAGTTATATTTCGTTATCAATTGGAATTCAATGAGTGCATGTCAATTCAAGAATAAACCTGGTCAAAATCAACAACAACAGCGTAATATTAGATCAGTATAAGTTTATTTTATTACGAAGAGTTTTCACTCTGTTACTTTTTTGTACATGGTGTTGTTTTACCGTTATCATATACAGCAGGGTTTCCCAAACTATGTTCCGCGGAACACTGGAAAATTTGAAATGATAATATACTCTGCAACAAATTTAAACATCTTCTACTTCATATCAAAAATCGAGTGATAGTCAATCTCCTCTGATGTTTAAAAAGTGAAATATGTAAGTACAAGCAGAGATTTTTAATCACTTAACCGCTTTCTTGACTCATATTTGAATGTAACATGTTTGAAAAATAATAAAATGTGATTTAATAACATATATATATATTTTTAAAATATTTTTTCAATTATGAATTGTAATAGCCTGACCTAAAAAAAGCTGTGTTCCGGTAACATTTCCAAATTTGCGAAGTTTTCCATTGTGCAATAAGTTTGGGAAACCCTGATATACGGTATACACTATACAGCAGTGGTTTCCAACCTTTATGTTACTGCGCCTCCCTTTGAAGAAAAAAATATCTTCGCGCCTCCCCATTCTTTATTTCATATAGTAATAAAGACACTTTTAAGGGGTAAATAAATATTTTGGACTGTTCGCGCCTCCCAGGTTGGAAATCGCTGCTATACAGCATTGAGATAGTTTTAATCAATTAGCTAGGTTTCTATCAATCTGAATATATTCAGTAGATTTATTTTATTAACAACTACAACTGTGTAAGCTTGCAATTATTAATATTTTATTACAACAGAGATAGTTATCTTAATCTAAAATACACGACAGCGTGGATGAACTACAATAGTAGTGCAAGACTAGTTTTTTTTTTTTTATAAATTAAATGCAACTTTTAGAGTTTCTTAATGTTGACCCGTTGTCATTGCATTAACAATCAAATAAACAGGTTTGCCTAGGGTTGGTTGCCTAAGCATAACCGCGATTATAGCCCGACTTTTACAATGAATCAGCGTCAAAAAAGCGTCGCTGAAAACCAGTCAGTGTGAGAAAACATAGATTATACGGATGATATTCCAGGTATCTAAAGAGTTGAAGGTGGCGTCTAAAGAGTTAAAGTGTATGTATAAACGAAAATAAAAATAACTAAAAACGCAGTGCTTAAAATCAGATAGTATGTATAGACAACAAAAAATATGACTCACCTGTAATAATCTTTTTTGCAGAATATATTTCCATCTCTAGCAAAGCAGGTAAGTTCGGAGTCGAGAGGCAGGCGACATTCGCAGCACCTGAGACAGGGCGCATGCCACCGCCTCTCGACCGCCTGGAGGAAGAACCTGTCGCGAATCCTTCTTCCGCAGCCGGCGCAGTGCTCGCCGGGCGGTTCGTTCAGGTTGGGGCCGCAGTCCGTGCAGGGTTCGAGCCTTCCGCAGCTCGCGCAGTGATCGGGTGCGGGGTCGCAGCCTACGCAGGGCTCCCGGCCGCAAGTGGTGCAGTGGTCGCGGTGCGGCGGGTCGCATCCCGCGCACGGCTCGCGGCCGCAGCTCGCGCAGTTGGTGCGGTCTCTCGTCGCGCAGGGCTCGCACCCGCCGCACGCGCGTGACGCGAGATTGTTGTTGTCGCCGGCGACGCGCTCGCACTGCTGCAACACAACAATAACAACTTGCATATAATTAATTATTTACTGACAAATTAATTCGTGTCTCTGCGATATTTACCTACAATGTACATATTGTACACATTTCAGACAAGTGTAAAATCGCTCACAACGCACACCCTAGGGCTTATACAAAAACCGACATTTGAAAAAACCTGTTGTCGAATGCCAATATTGTTTTCGAAATTTTACAAAAAAATGATAATTCAATGAAAATAGCGAGAAAAAGAAATTGTTTTATGATTTAAGAAAACACTGATAGTTTTGTAACAAAATTTCCTGATATCGAAAATACCCTTTCGCTGGGTAATGATGTGGGGCATATATGAGGAGCAAACATTCAAAAAGTGTTTTGTCACAAATTTTGAATAATGGCGTTTTATATCAATTCTGATAGCCCATAATAAAACCTATGAATGGAAATCAAAATTAGTGTTCAAAAAGGTTTTTTTTCATATTAAAATGAAATCATAAAGTTGACACATTCATACAAACCATCACTTTTGCAACACTTAAATCATCATTTTCCAAGTTTTGAATTTGTGTGACAAAACACTTTTTGAATGTTTGCTCCTCATATATGGTCTTTAAGCCATCAAATAAAAGATACACATTTTCTGTCCTTATGTTTATAGTCTCGTTTATGGAAAATTTGTCACAACCGGTTACGATGTTGAAAAACCGGTTTTCGGATGTCAAAAAAAATTCAAAAAAAAAACGGGTTTTAAAACCGGTTTTTAAAAACCGACAAGCCCTAGCACACACTAATTCGGCTATTAAATTTAGTATTAATTGCTAACAACTGCATAAAAACAATTATTATTTAAAAAAAAAATACATAAAAAAGTTGCATGTAATGAATTCTGTGAAATAAAAACAATCTGCCAGTCTGATAAACATTATCACCAATGTGCAATTACTTTCGAGGTGGGTCAGAAATTTGACAAGCACGTCAAAATCGAGCTTTACACAGGCGCTTCCACGCGCCATTAAGTGGTTGAGTATAACTTAAAACCAAAAAAAGTGTGCTTTAAAACGATCAAAAATCGCTTTATTTGCACACATTTTCTCTCGTTTTAAAACAAACGTTTGCTCAAACGCAAGTGAAAGCACCTCTGCGTAAATCCGGCTAATGTTTACGTTTCGGATTTCGTTACATACTTAAGTCTCCCTTACAATATTATTTTACGAAAACATGATTTAATTTGAAAAGTGCTTAATATAATGACCATAGTTAAACTTCAACGACTAAAGATTAAAATCCAAAGTTAAAGTCAGTGTCGAATTGTTGACATCAGACTATAAAGTGGCATACGAGAGTTGGTATACTTCCAGACTTAAAATAAATTCTTGAAAAAAATGGTTTTTAGTGTGAAGTTTAATTTTTAACTGGTTGGCTCCCATTCGTTGCAGAAAAAACAAAAATGAATGAAAAAATGTTTAAAAAATCCAGGAATAGTGGTTAGTGCGCAGAAGACTTTAACTACTTGAATACCAAGTGGACACAGGTAACGTATGCAAGCGAACAGTCCAAGACATTTAAAAAATCAATTACACTCATCCCTCGATTTACGCGGTACCCATTTTACGCGGTTTTACACAAAAACATACAAACGCAATACAGTGAAATTAACAAATATTAAAAAAAAAAACACATAAATTAGTTACAGACAACATATTTGATAAGACGCGAAGAAAAGCCTGCGGCTGGATTTGAATCCGATGATAGTAGCGATTTCAAGTCAACCAAAAAGAGAAAATTGGTTGAATTAGAATATAGTGGTGAGAAGGCGGAATAATAAAATTACAATTACATATATAATTATGCTTTTTACTATGAAAATTTTATAAATTTATGTCGATTTTTTTATGCAGATAATGTGTATATACAATGTCTCGTTTTGCGCGGTTTTCTGGAACCTATCCCCCTACTTTATATGAACTCGAAGTCTCGATTTACGCGTATTTTTATTTTCTGGAACCTATCTTCCGTTTTTGAATGAAATCGAAGTCTATATGTACGCGGTTTCGGTTTATGAGATATCTCTTGGAACGTATCTACCGCGTAAATCGAGGGATAGGTGTACTTGGTATTCTAATAGAATATAAGCAATATGTTGATGGATATGTGTAGTGCTATCTATACTGAGTCAATATAGGTTTTTAAAATATCGAATTCGAGTGTATATAAGGCAAAATTATTTTTCTTAAAAACAGTATCTCTGGGATATATTAATGATTTATTTGCGTGGTATTCAAACGGTTAATATGACAAACTGCGCATAAAAAGTCGCGCAGATTGTGCAGAATTTTACCGTACATATCGAAAATGATTTAACTTTTTTCAACATGGTGTTAACGCGACTGTAAGAATAAGCTTGCATGTTTATTCACCTATCGCGATATAGTAATGAAATATTTCAGTAATTTTATAAATATGAGCAGAAAAATAATCCATTTATGTTGATTTATATTTTAATTATTATTTGCATGTAAAAAAATCCAAAAGCAAAATTATTAATAGTTGGAATAAGTCATAGGTGGAATAGTCCTTGTCATGAACTAACAATATGAATAAAAATATCATGCTTGCTTTCGAACATTGACAACAAATTTCGACGGTACACTAGTTACGTCGCTGGATAACAACAACGCAATAATACTTTTTTTTATAATTGGGCCCATTAGAAGTGAAGTGACCAAGTGGTATTTTAGAAATAAATAAATTAGATGCATTATCAGCTGTAATATTCCACACGTCTTAAAGTGTCGTAAAAGTGAAGTAACCTCACTTAATACACATTGCAATAGTGTTATCTCCGCGAAACAAAAATATGCAATCCACCAAAACACCGAGTATGGACGTGATTGTATTTAAAAGTCCAAGAAAAAGTTTACCATTTTGTGATATTGAAATATTTCTTATAATTCGAAAAAGGCATGGTGCAGCGAGTTGAAAGAGTTTCATTGAACTCATCAGTTGTCAGTCAACAGTTGATAATGCTTCCCATGAGCGAAACCGGTCCTGAGGTTTTTAAATAAAGTGGAAATAAAGTACAAAGGAATATTATGCCTTTACACCAAGTATTGACAGTGAACACCCTTAAAGTTTCATTGAACACTGTAAACCCCTTAACATCACGCTCAACGTTTGAGTTATCTTTTTGTGACGGAGAGATGTAAGTATTTTGTATTTTATGACAGAGTTAATTAACTTTTCCGGTTCTAAGCTCAAGAAATGCGACACCAATACCAACATTTTCTTAAATATCTATTTTAATATGGGTGATACAATGTTTATAATTAAGGTATTCTTATATCATAGATTTTTGGACCTTTTGTAGTTTATATAAATACGCGATAACGCGATAAGAGATCGTTCGTAAGATAGCTGGGCTAAGCTCGTCAGTTGCAATTTCATATGTGTGCTGGGATGGCGTCTTTTTTACGCGCAACTTAAAATATGATTATTTATTAAAAAACCACAGATTTTTATATAAAAAAAAATGTATGAGGAATGATGCAGAGAGATATTTTAAGGCCCTTAGACTATTTTTTTTATGAAATTCATAAGAATAAGGCCAATGATGAGGAAACCACTGGGGTCACTGAACGACCCCATCGGCAGAGAAGTATTTTTCTAGTCTCCGAGCCGCGAGAGTTAAAAAAACAATGCATAAAACATTTTCAATATTTTTTTTACATATTAATAATTAAGATTTTAATTTTATTTTTAACATAATTCTATAATTGCTTTCTATCAATGTTTAATAATTATTAACTGTTAAGTTTACGCGTATTCTTTGCGTATTGTGAAAATAGTGTTAATATAATTTATAATGTAACCCGAACAAAGTGATATAAAATCATCCGGAAAGCCGCATTATGCAATCGTAATAATTGTATTTGATTACTTTTATCAGTATTTGACAACCATTTGATTGCGAAAGCAATACAACTTTATTCAATTTAATTTCCTATTGTTAATTTCAATTAGACAAAATATTCATTTTGAAATAGCACTGGCAAACTACATTTACAAAGCGTTTTCAGTCAATTTGATTTTGCGGTTATTACTTTTGTATTACTTTAATGTACTTGCCGTTGAGTACATACGTATAATTAATTTTGTGTCCTAGAATTTAAATCCTGCTTTCCTTTTATTTATAATTTTGAAATAAACAAGCCATGTAAATCAATTGAACTGCTTATTGACCTTATATCAACAAAAGTTTTTCTACAAAAACTGATTGTTACTGAGTTTGCTCAGCGATTTTTTTTTCAAAATCATCAAAGATGGAATGGCAATGCATATTAATTATACAATCTCTTGGTTCACAGCTGAATGTTCACTTGGTTGAGTAGAGAATTGCATTGATAAATAAAAACAGATTATGAAAAAATACACCTTCTACTTGAAATATAAGCGATGTTTTCAACAATTGTAATTATAAATTTGTTATTTTTTTTTAGCTAAAAACCATGCTATATATTTATAATATAAGCTATAATTATGTGGCTACGTGTAGCGGTGGGCTGCCAACACGTTAACAACGGGATCGCTTAATCGCAGAGCAATTCTCGGTGTTCTGTGAAAGAAGTGATTTTTTTTATCACATCAATTATATGCATTACTGCAATCGATTGTTACTTAATACACTTATAATTCGTAAAAATACGTGGTTTACCGTAAACTTTTCAATGAAAATTGATAAAAAAATGTAGTACAGTGTATATATATATATATCAGAAATTGCAGTTATATACTAATTTAATGAAAATATTGTATTTTCTAAATTTAACAAGGGGCTCGCCGGCTTAAGTAAAAAAATAACAAGGGGCTCGAGCGAACCCTTCTTGTACGTGGGTTATCTTATTCGATTACGGTGCCCGCTGATTCGAATCTACAAATTCAAAGAACACTTTCATAAATTTATTTTCAAACGATTTATTAGTATACGCTTGTAATCATGAATATCTGTGTTGATTAAACTCTCTCCCTATCCCATCTGATTGTAAACAAGGAAAGTAAGCTATCTATTAGATATTTTATAGCTATTTCCGTCTTTCCATAGCTCCTTCAAAAAAGACAAGTTCTAAGCTTAAAACATCTTCTGTTTACAGAACATCGGAACTGAATACGTTTGGAAAAATAAATTGTATCCAATTACGACAGCATAGTTTAAGATTATGGGCTACGACAGGAGAATGGGTGTAACAAGGATATTTTAAATATCATTATTTGTATCCTTGTTGGTAATTTCTGTTTGAGATAAAGTCCTGGGAGTCTGAAACGAAACAAGCGAGTAGGCGAAGTTGACCCACTTCCGTCGCCTGTAATATTGATAAAATGTTCCGCAGAGGTAATCTCTCGTATCATGCACGCATTTAAATTACATTACAATATCATACATACATAAAAATGACCAACTATACCTTTCATTTAATAATATAACTACTAGGGCTTATACAAGAACCGACTTTTGAAAAAACCGGTTGTATCCGGTTTTCGAAGTTTTACAAAAAATGGATAATTCAATTAAAATAGCGAGAAAAGGTTAATTTTTTTAATGTTGTTTATTTATATAGGGTCTTTAAGCCATCAAATAAAAGATCCAATTTTTCTGTCATTTTGTTTATGTATTCGGTTACAACCGGTTTCGAAGTTGAAAACCCGGTTTTCGAATGTCACAAATTTAGACAAAAACCCGGTTTTTGAAAACCGACAAGCCTTAATAACTACGAAGTAAATATTCAGACTGAGACGCAGGCGACGCTGAGCAGGGCAGCACAGGTTTTGTACTAAATAGAGAAGCGAAAAACTTCTTAAGCGACGCATACACTCGTCTCCGTTGTAGAACTGGCACAGACTACTGCGTGACGAGTGCACGTTTAGATGTGTTATATTTAATTTGCCGCCAAAATGACCAAGAAACTATTTGAACTGGATTTTGTATGCACGATACTACTCATGTATACTACTTAAAAAATACATTGACTGGACTCTTTGTTTACATGGTTGCAGTGGTGTAGTGGTGCCAGGTCGGCGACCTGGCACCTGAAAATGAGCCAGGGCGCCGCCCTGCTATCGCTTTGAATTGATATTTAATTTTCAAGTACATACATATAATTTAAGTTCAAGTTCATCCGTGCACTCTAACGCCTGAAGATGCCGAAAGTAAATTTGTGAATGTACATAATTGTGTGAATGTGCATAATTTGAACGGTTCAAATTTTACATACATATATTTTAAATAAAATGTGCTTTTTTTTATTGATTTACTTGTGGTTTTTAACTTCGGACAGATATAAAAAATAAAACAAAAAATAATTTGGGAAGGAATCAATGACTAACCTGGTATCTATTTATTTACCACTACAGCACTGCATTGATACGTTCCACGGAATACCGTATAAAAAAGCCGTGTAAAATCATACTAAAATAAAATAAATAATGGTGGAAAGGTAGTTAGCAAGATGAGTTATTGTGGGTGATTCAACTATCTCACTTGCGCGACGCAGCACAGTCGTACATGTCTACAGTCTACACACTTGCCAATTCTATACTGCTCTGCGCTGCGTCTCAGCATATGTTTAGCCTTAATGTTGCATGATTTTTTATTATTTTGTTTTTTTTTAATTTTGAAATTATTAAAACATCGCCATGACAAAATTTAAAACGAAGACTTTTTTTTTTTATTCGATAAACTTTTTTCTTTTCTTTTCTGCATCACACCGAAGATGATATCTCCTCAATGATACAGTTAAGATACATTTTATTTAGGTACAATTTGAAAGGCAACAATCTTAACATTAATAGCCGATAATGTTTGTAAAACGTCCGCAGTAATAAGGTACAGACCAATGATGACGATTTATTTTGGACAGCACATTTTTGAAATTTTGTTCTATCCAATGGAAGCGGCTTATTTTAAACAACACGTGAATGTTCTGATATCGCCACGTTTGAAAATTCGATATTTCTTGGTGTAGAGCTAAAGTATAGTATCATCATAGATCATAATATTCGAATAATCAAAGACTTTAATTCGACTATTGCAAACTATGATTATAGGGCTATCGAAATGAATCGTTTGATCGTGTGAGTCGATGTGAGACTAATTTTTTGGAGCGGATTTGATCAATTGAATCATAATGATGAATCTTTTCACGTCTGACCTTGAAAATCTGTTAGAATTCTTTAATACATTAAGAATATTCAAATTATGATATGGATATATCATAGAATAATATTTTGCTTTTTTCATACACTTGGACAAAATGTGCAACTGATTTTTTATTGAAAAATTGGATTTGATCTTTTGATTTTTATTGGAAATAATTGTTGAATAATTTAAAATCCGAAAAATAATTGTTGGCAAACTTAAACATTATTCCAAAAATTAAGTAATTTACAAAATTTCTGCTACTACGAAAGATGATTGTTAGCAAACTTTAACATTATTCCAAAAATTAAATAATTTACGAAATTTCTGCTACTACGAAAAATGGTTGTTAGCAAACTTAATCATTATTCCAACAATTAAATAATTTACGTAATTTCTGCTACTACGAAAAATGGTTGTTAGCAAACATAAACTTTATTCCAAAAATTCAATAATTTACGAAATTTCTGCTACTACGAAAAATGGTTGTTAGCAAATTTAAACATTATTCCAAAAATTCAATAATTTCAATAATTTACGAAATTTCTGCTACTACGAAAAATGGTTGTTAGCAAACTTGAACATTATTCCAAAAATTCAATAATTTACGAAATTTCTGCTACAACAAAAAATGGTTGTTAGCAAACTTGAACATTATTCCAAATATAAAATAATTTACGAAATTTCTGCTTCTACGAAAAATGGTTGTTAGCAAACTTAAACATTATTCCAAAAATTAAATAATTTACGAAATTTCTGCTCCTACGAAAAATGGTTGTTAGCAAACTTGAACATTATTCCAAATATCAAATAATTTACGAAATTTCTGCTACTACGAAAAATGGTTGTAAGCAAACTTGAACATTATTCCAAATATCAAATAATTTACGAAATTTCTGCTCCTACGAAAAATGGTTGTTAGCAAACTTAAACTTTATTCCAAAAATTAAATAATTTACGAAATTTCTGCTCCTACGAAAAATGGTTGTTAGCAAACTTGAACATTATTCCAAATATCAAATAATTTACGAAATTTCTGCTTCTACGAAAAATGGTTGTTAGCAAACTTAAACATTATTCCAAAAATTAAATAATTTACGAAATTTCTGCTCCTACGAAAAATGGTTGTTAGCAAACTTGAACATTATTCCAAATATCAAATAATTTACGAAATTTCTGCTACTACGAAAAATGGTTGTAAGCAAACTTGAACATTATTCCAAATATCAAATAATTTACGAAATTTCTGCTCCTACGAAAAATGGTTGTTAGCAAACTTAAACTTTATTCCAAAAATTGAATATTTTACAAAATTTCTGCTACTACGAAAAATGGTTGTTAGCAAACTTAAACATTATTCCAAAAATTCATTAATTTACGAAATTTCTGCTACTACGAAAAATGGTTGTTAGCAAACTTAAACATTATTCCAAAAATTGAATATTTTACGAAATTTATGCTTCTACGAAGAATGGTTGTTAGCAAACTTAAACATTATTCCAAAAATTAAATATTTGACGAAATTTCTGCTACTACGAAAAATGGTTGTAAGCAAACTTACACATTATTCCAAAAATTAAATAATTTACGAAATTTCGGCTACTACGAAAAATGGTTGTTAGCAAACATCAACATTATTTCAAAAATTAAATAATTTACGAAATTTCTGCTAACTATAAAAATAAAATAAATAAAAATAAAATTAAATTAAATTAAATAAAATAAAATAAAATAAAATAAAATAAAATAAAATATAATAAAATAAAATATAATAAAATTAAATTAAATTAAATTAAATTAAATAAAATTAAATTAAATTAAATTAAATTAAATAAAATTAAATACTATGCAACACAAATCTCACGTTGCTGGGCAACGGGCTTACAGCTAGTAAATAATAATTACAAATATATAGATATTAATAAAGGTTAATTAAATACAAAGAATTGGTATAATTACAAGTAAAAAAAACAATTAAATAATAATAAGCAAGAATGATAGTTAACGGGACTAATAAACAACTTTTAATTTTGAGACAGATGTGATTAAGGATTGAATGGTGAGGGGCAGGGAAGGTAAACTTTTTCTCCAAAAGAAGTAGCAAATTTCTTGAAGTGACAGAAATTTTCTGAAGACGAAACTAGATCTGGATGCCCGATTATTTCTACATGACAAAAACAATATGCTTCTTTCTACGGACATAATCGGACAAAAACGAAGACTAGAAAAAAATAGTACCAACAGATTGATTGCTGACGTTTATCTCATTTTAGAAGTACAAACATTCATTAACAATAGCGGCTTCGTCTGTAAATGTTTTGCTTTTAAAATGATAGGGCAAAATAAAATAGTTGACGGTGATACGCCGTGTACTGTGGGTACTACCTATTTATAAATAAGTAAGCATTTGTTATTAAAAGTTAATTTTTACGGTCTGGTGTAGATAAGAGGGGTTATTTTTATGATGACCTCTTTGAAGAAATAATATCTCTAGCAGACCTACCATGTCAATTCGTCGGGACTACACACAAGAATATTTTTACACTAAATATAAAGAAAGAAAAAAACATAAAAAAATTCCACACGGTTAGAATAAATTTCTGTAAGTACGGTGATTTAAGATGTTGAAAAAATGCGCATCATATTCTCTCATTTCTCATTTGAAACATCATGAGAATTTATTGTAAGTCACTCAAGATAATTGACATCACAAACTTGGTCTCAAAATTTTTTTTTTTCTGAAAAATCTAAATTTGACATAGACCTTACTGGGAATCGAACCTAGACCCAACTGGTCAGAAGAGCAAGCTCTAATCAACTAGACCACAGAGGGCGACAATTTTTAACTGTGTATCTTTCGCTTTGGCAAATCCAAGGGGATTGGTTTCCCCCGCGAGAAGTTTTTAGAAGCAATGAATGATCGCAGCTTTTCTCTTTATTTGAATTAGTAATAATTGATATATTTACGTTTTTTTTAATGTGTTACACACACTTAAATTAAACAAAATTTGAAACGTGATAAATTATTTATTTATATATATTAAAATTTCTTATTTTATTATGTAGGATCTATATTTTTTAATTGAATGGTCTGGCATATTTTCTGGTTCCGCCAGTGTTCTTTCGCGTCTTATTTTGCTTTCTCGTTTAGATGGGACTCAATTTTTGCCGTTCGTTATTTTCCTATGGTACGCAATAATATTTTGTAATTTTTAGTGTATGCCTTTTAATTGTTCTGCAAAAAAATACTTTTTTAACTATTCTTGTAGAACTCAACAATATAAATTATACATATTCATCAAATTTATTGCTAAGCGCAATCCAATCTCTATACGTGCAGTCCAATCTTTTAAAATGACAATCGTAGGATTCAACTAGACTTGGTTGCATATATGGCAAATTATAAGGCATTTCAAGAATTCTCCGCGTCATTTGGAAAAAGAATTGAGCTAAATCGATGAAATCTCATATTTTCAACCGTACTTAATTATTTATTAACTTTTAATATCTGCACACTGTAGTGCATGCAACCAAATCTTGAAGAATTTCTTCTCGGGACATTTCTGGAAAAATTTTGAACACGACTAACGTTGTTACGCTACGGAATACAGCCTATAAGAAGAGTGTGAAGCCGTAGCGGGTGGTGGTGGGTACAACGTTGATTACCCTAGGGAATTTATAATAAACACGTATCAACCGAGGCGGTTATACTCGGTCAGAAACAAGTACCACTTGTTCAACGTATGCAACTTATCGGAGTTATTTTACAATAGCGAGTCATGACATGTGCCCGTACACTGTGATTTGAAAACAGTTGCGTGCGACAAATACTATGGGCACGGTATTTGACATTGTCTTGAACAACTGAGATAAGAGAACGGACTAACCACCCCCTTATTTTATCAAAAATAAAAAGACGACGATGTACCTGGATTTGGCACAAGGGAACCTGATCCTGCCGACTTCTTCCATAAACTGGATGAATCCCGTCGCCATGGAAGGCCATTGATGATCATCCAAAGGATGTACTCAACGGAGCTACGGACGCTGTGATGACCTTGGAGGGGAAAAAAAGAGACTGACACGGGACGGATAATCTATGAGGCGCTGTGTGGTTGCCGTATGCTCCGAGTAGGGAGAGGATATGGTTTTAAAATTACAAATGATACTTTAATTGTGAAGTTAAAACAATGAAATCATTTATTGCATGTACAGTTACAAAGAGCGTGTACGTTTATAAAGGGTTACATCGATCAATAGTTCAAAAATATAAATCATATTTTTATCATCTTTCCGTATTAATTTAATTGTTATTTTAATTGATATTAATCGGTATAGACAATATAACAACATAAGTTTTTAATAGGCAATTTTGTTCAATACCTGATTTAGTTTTGTTATTTTCAGATTTAACAATTTAGAAAATATCTACGAATAAATTTACTGAAAATCAGTGGCGACATCGCACAAACTTGCCAGACAATTTTGTAAGCTTGGTGTGAATGTGCTATTTATTCATTTAAATTGTTCTTTGAATATATCACAGAAGCATTACAATCCACTCACATGTTTTGCGAATTTATTTCTAAAAAGTTAAGATATTCAACGATCACTTTATCCTTCCAACACACATATAAATAAGTATATTTTTAACTGAAACTAAGTTTAATCATTGTTTAATGTTGTGTATTATTAATGATCTTGATTTCTCACGACTGCGATCATTGCTTTTACACTTTAGGCCTCACTTTGTATGATTTAAAGAGTAAAAAGCTTGGCATGTGTACTAGAATTGATAAGACCTTTCAATTATGTATTAATATTTTAAGAAACCTTGAGGTATTCATTTATGAAAATAATTTTAATTTATGATAATACATTTTATATGAAATATTGTACTACTTTTTTTATGTACTCAATTGGTCAAGATTCTTTTTAAAAAAGTTATTTATAAAAATTACCCGTTTGTGATTATGATTGACAGTATTGTTTTGCTTTAACACATATTTTTTTTTTGTAACACTTGTATTGATATTTGCAATACCGGTATTAATATATTTTTCCGGTATGGCAATCCCTAGTCAAGAGTCTTGCAGGTACCTTCGATTTCGATTACAATAATATAAATAAATGCTCTGCTATTTAGCAAATAATAAATAAAAGTGATGCTTTACTTGCACTTGTGTCTAGCTAGATATCGGATCAAAATAATGTTATGAATCGAAATAATTTACGGGGCACTTTTTATCACGATAAATGAACTCTGACTTCTGGTAAATGTGTTTGATTTGACCGAAACAGAATGTTTTTTTTTTTTTTGAATCTCTACAATTTTTGACGATGACTATTTTGAGAAATTTTGACATTGCCTTTTTTTAAACATAGGTTTTACTCAGGGCCGGAATTCGAACACGGTGAGAAGCGAAACAAATATTGATAATTATTATGAAAAACACCGTCAATAAACAGTCAATATTTTTAAAAAATATACCAAGCGTACTGATAAGTAAAATTTTACTTTTCAATCTCTGTTTATATTTTAATTGATACTCATATTTAAAAAAAAAAAAAAAGAATGCCATTCGAAAGATAGATAAATAAAAAAAATACTCATAATCAGATTTGAGCACAACGAAATGTCATTCTTCTGGCAAAAAATCCTTATTCCGGAAACATTAATTTTGATTAATTTGATATTAAATATTGTCATGTCAATCAAATATAACTAAAGATGATAATTTTGAAATATCATTAAAATTCAACTGTCAAGTAATGAGTGTAGTTTAATCTAGTTAATTTGCATTTCTGAACGACTTATTTGTTATAAAATAATTTCATTGCGTGTGTTTTTCCAAACAATAAAGCTATGCATATCGTTTTGGTATAGTTCAAAACACGAAACTGTTGACTAAGTGTTACTTTATCATAAAATATACTACACCATATCCGTTTTGTACAATATTAAAGATATTTGCTTCCGAGTTGATATATTTTATTCAATGTTAATAATTGAGTAAGAGACAACATTTTGTTAAATACCAAAAGGGAATTAAACTATTTTTAATAGTTTTTGTTATTTTAAATACATATTATATCTTTTCTCTTGGATGTCTGAGCCACATATTATATACTCGACCGCCGCAATCAAAAATTATTATGGTATATTTTTCAATATCTGTTTGTATAGATTAAATATTCATAGTAACACTTTTAAAACTTCGTATAGATAATTATCGAAAATTTAAAACCCACATAACGCGCTTTACGAAATAAATAAATTCCGAGTAAATTCGTATAAATCGAGGCATATTTTGTTACAATTATATTTTATGTGTACATTATCATAATATATAATAAAGAATAGTATGTGGTAAAATTAATATTTCAACTTTGTAATAGCAATTAATATATTCTTTAAATAATAGGTATGTATATAATTTAAAACGGGAATACAATTTTAATATTCCTCTTCGTTCTCGCCGTATTATAATTTAAACTGTTTCAATAGAATTAGTAAAAAAATCATCATTATTATAAGAGCCATATCTAACAGCGGATCAATATTTAAAACTACATTTCCATATTTACTGGCTAATTGTCAAGCTTCAGTAATATTTTCCGTTTGTCAGAATTATCATTATCTCACAGATATCATCTTATAATTTACCGCGCGGTTAAACGTTAAATATATTCGATTTCAATACATTTTTAAAAAGCTTTCTTCACCCCGTTTAACCACTTGAATACCAAGCGGACACAGGTGTCCGGAACATATACAAGCGAACACGGATGTCTAAGACATTTAAAAAATAAAATACTTAGTATTCTAATAGAATATAAGCAATATTTTGGTGAATATGTGTGGTGCTATCTATACTGAGCCAATATATGTTTTTAAAATATCGAATTCGAGTGTATATTAGGCAAAATTATTTTTCTCAAAAACACGCAGTATCTCTGGGAAATATTAATGATTTATTTGCATGGTATTCAAACGGTTAAACTTGACACTGTCCAACAAAATTACTACATTGATTTTTTTTGCTTTAAAAATTATAAAAATACGTATGGATGCACATATTTATAAAAAAATACGTTACAGTGCTGCCTATATATTCATAATTACGTAAACATAAAAAATAAATGACATTGATGAGAATGATTTTTCTACAGCAAAAAACAGCAGTAAACGGACACATTTAATATTTTTTAATTGAAATTAAAAACTATGTAAATTTATTACATTTTTTGTATGCATCTTGTGTAACTTGCGAAAATACTTTTATGTATAAATAATGAATTTAAATTTTGAGTAATGGATGCGTTCTACCATTTTCAGAAATAGCAAAATTAGGATCGGATGTATATTTTTTTTGATACAGCGAACGAAAAATCAACTTTATATATTGCAATATTATTAATTAGTTACTCATGGTTTTAAATAACTAAAACGGAAATATATATATATTATGTTCTTTCATTTGATACCGACGATTGACTATTTCAAAGTCTCCATGATTCGGAGGTTAAAAATCTCTAATTGAATTATTCAAAGCCTCGCGAAGAAGCATTCCTTTCAAAAAGACACCTACCGCAAAGAAAAATGCGTCGAAACAAAAAAGGCATAAAACGAAAAAGGTGGAATTATTTGAGTTAAAAATCAGAAGCCAAATAGAGAGGAATGCTATATTTTCTCATTAAAATCTACTGACATATATCCGTCTTCGCCTGCAACAAGAAATATTTTTAACAGGGTTACCACAATGAATTCAGAAACTTTACACATGCTGTATTTTTATTTTGTTTTAGTCACATACAGCAAGATTGGTCATACTTTTAGCTTATTCGGAAGATTTACTGCTGTAGTAAGTAATGTAAACATTACTTTTCTATTTTCGAAGTTAATACTCAATTAAAACAATAGAATATTATATAATATGTTGATGGGGCAGATTAATTAACCAGAAAAAATGAAATTTTCAGTTAAAAATACTATACTTCATCGGATCCGTGGCACAGTGGACAACGTCGTTGGCTTCCGTGACGGATTTCACAGCATTTTTACAAGCGGTTTATTGATTTATTTTAAAGTGCATGGGTGTTTGTGACATCTAACAATTCCCTCCCACCATTATAATCGTTAAATAGCGGGGAATAGCGAAAGCGATTAGTAAACCACTAGTCCAGTCCTAACCTTTATCCTTCTATCCCTACTCTCTACTACTTCAGGTTGAACAACTGAGTAATAAACAGTTCTCGTAGATAAACTTGTGTTGAGAGAGATATCTCTAAATAGGTAGAAGGCCATACACTTCACATTGGGAGTGAACATTTATTATTAACGAATTTTTATTAAACATAATGACGATGCCTCAATAAGCCAATCAAATTAAATGTATTGAATCATATAATTGAAAACTATTGTGTATGCTTTGAGAATTGTGCAATCAATTGTTTGGCAGCCTTCCTAATTAATCAATTCAATATTTTTAAAAAAGCATTCATAAAATGGAAAAAATATATTTGCCGTCAGCTTTTTGACTTGTTGCGTGGAATAAACTATTTTATTTTATCTTCATGAACTCGACCATACAATGAACTGTGACTTGTGAGGCTACCCTGTGATCAATTATTGCGTTTAACAATTATAAGGTTACTTCTCAGAATAAAACTGCATGATTAAAAAAACTTCACTTCGATAATAATATTAAAATTTCGTTATATGTAATATTTGTTGTACACAAAATTTAATTGTTTTTTTTGTTTTCATTTGAAAAAAAAGCTTTATTTGAAGACAAATTAGATCGCCTGGTATAAAACTATTAAAAAAATATATTTTTGCTTTAAAATTAAGCATTATAATCATCTTTTCGTTGTTTCAAAAAAAGTAAATCTAATAAAGTATTTATCCTACAAACACAAGACAGATAGGTACGTGGTATACGCCTAATTTTCAAACAAGTGAAATAAGCTTTTAAGCTCGCGTGACAAGCCCTCTAGACTTTGTTGTAGTTTTGTTAATGGTTCATATTACACATTTACAACATTGCATAGTAAAGCATAAATTATTCGGTTATTTTGTGTGCATTTCTTAGCTGTTTTACATTGACTATTACGGTACTTTTCCTTATCAAAGGTAGTTATACAATACAAGACGACATTAAATATGATATGTTTAACTTTTGTTTGTTTCCAAACTTTTCGTCATTAACGAGTTACGATCTTTGGCATCTTCAGGCATCAGAATGAACTTTTACTGACGCTTGGTAAATAGTTGTATCGTGTATATATAAGAAAAAAAATATATCACTACGTTAAAAGATGGTGATCTGGTATAATAGTACTAATGTTTTGATGACTTTTAATCAACTGGGAAAGTAATAACAATTTCTATAGAGCTTTAAAATTACACGTGATTATCGCTAAAAGGTTATTTGAATATCCATTGATTTACAAATGTGGGTATTAATTAAATGTTATTTTAATTGTTGAAAAATTTAATATTATTTTGCGAAAATTAATTATATTTTCATGTAAACACGATATAACATAACAAGGGTGAATTGAGAAGGTTTACTTGTTCGCACAAATTCTATTCAAATTTAATATTGAATACCGGTAACCAAGCAGTTAAGTCGAAACCTTAAATTTTAGAATATTAATTGTTGTAGTCCTAAAAATTACAGATTATATAAAACTCCTGTTAATATACATCCATTAGGAGGCCATATGCTCTACATTTGAAGCGGGAATCGGTAAATAATATATTTAACGAATTATTAGTCAGCAAAGCAGTGGATGAAATCGTGAGCACCCTGTAGTAAAAAAAAACATCGTCGAGAAGGTAGGTAGGTATTTTACATTGATATCATTAAAATTTTCTGGTAAATAATGTAGTCGTTCTTTTTATTGCATTCTATGTGATCCGTGTCGTTAATTAGTTTGGAATATAAATATTTTTAATTCGTTATTTTCATTGTCTTTTTAAATAAATAAATAGCCACATTTACTGAATAGTTCTGCGGTTTTTTTCTGCCCGTTTAGTGTCGTAAAAATAGTTGGTAAGAAGAACGAACTAACAGAAACCATGTGCAATCATCGACACATTATTATTTAATGAAAGAGCTTTATTCCATTATTTTACATACTGGCCTGATGAGCAAAGTTATGACGTTTGAGAAATAATATTATTTACTGTTTGCAAATAACTATTTTCATACGAAACAGTAATAGAATAACAAAATAATTAAAACTAATAATTTATACAGTACAGGTTTTTAATACAGTAAAAAAAAATATAGACAAAATAATAAGAGGTGTGCCTACGTTTTATAATTACAGTTCAGTTTACACTTTTTTACACGGTAAATGCTTACGTTCCATTAGTGTGAAACGTCGTGTAAAAAATGATAGTAAATTTTAAGATTGGTTCTCTAATTTAAAAATAACCGTGTTATCAAAAAAAAAAACAACATTGTCGCATAGAAAATCAGTTTGAGCAATGTATATAATAATGAAAACTTAATAAAAAAAATACAAGATATTATTTATACATTTTTTTAATAAAAACAATACTGTCGATCGCTATTTGATAATATACGCGTACTTTTAAGAGGGACTCGACGTAAATCGCTTTTATCGATAGAAATTTCTTATACGTCCAATGTGTTAGAATCTAACGAAACCTTTTGTTTGTTATTTTGGTGTTAATAAATCGTGAAATATAGTATTTTTACTATTTAGTGGACCTTATTATTTTTAAATCGTGCAAAAAAGTAGGTGGATGTACGTACATACTTTCAATTACATTACGGTAAATTTAAATGCATTAACTTTGCTTAACATGTCAATTCTGATAAAAGTACTTTTGTTTTTCAATCAAATACAAATCGTCAATCAATGAATTTTCAAGCATTCGACAAACATGTAGAATATATAATATATTAATTTTAATCACCATTTCCAATGCATAACTATTTGTTTTTATATAGGGTATAAGTTACATTAAATTTAGATAAATAATTTAAGTTTTTTACAAACAGTACATCTTTAAATATAAATGCAAATTTTAGTATAAATAACCCAAAACTCGACTTTTCAACTTTTTATTCAGAACAAGAACAACAAGTAATTCATACACTACTATCTTTTATTCTATTTTTATTAAATTTTAGTTACTTAACTGATAAAACAACATTCATTTTTTTAGTAGTTGCTTATTTTGAAACTATGACCAATAATGACGACTTCACTTTTAGCGCAGTCTAGACACAAATTATAGGTTTTGTTTTTTGATGCATTTGGACATAATTAAAAAATAATCACAGTGTCTTTAGAATTTCTCTAGAATAAAGACTTTTATCGACAGAACCGGCGGTTCCATTTCAGTTTATAATTTCAACAAAGAAAAATCAGTATTTCTTCCGAAATAAAAAGATTTACGTCAGCAATGAACACATCTATTCAGTTTATATTGTTTAAAAACTTTATAATTATAATAATTAATGTATTTTTTAATCCATGTCTGCATCCAACGTGGAGCATATGGCCTCACTCAGTTGCTTGACCTTTCGGTTTTATAGAGAGTAAGGCAGGGGTGGGCTGGGGGGGCTAGGAGGGGATCCCCTTGTTAACTAAAGAGAAAACAATATTCTCAGGTCAAATAAATATATAACTGCAATTTCTGACTTGTATATTATCTACGACGGCTTCATTACACACAGTATTGTATTTTACGCCATTTAAATTGATAAGTTTGCGGTGAATTGCATATTGTTACATATTATAAGTGTATTAAGTACCAATCGATCGCTTTTTTAAGTATTGCATATAATTGCATAGGAGTGATAAAAAAAACATTTCTTCCCCAAAACACCGATAATTACTTTGAAATTAAGCGAGCTCTTTGTTAACGTATTGGCAGTCTACCGCGGAGTAACGAGATAATGATTGGAAAATAACGGAACTAGTGGTTAGCGTGAAATGGTGGGAAGGGATTTTTTAGATATCACAAACACCCGTTCCTTTGAACAGAAAACGATTAATCGAATGAAAAATTCTGTTCGTACTGGGACTCGAGCTCGTGAGATACGTCACGGAAGCCAACGACGATGACCACTACTTCACGAACCCGACGGTACAATACACTTAAACCCTCGAGAGGGATGTGAGTCACTAGTCAAATGGTAAAACTTTTTTCTTGGACTGTTATGTCTTTACTTGACGTTTTAGTACTTATACGGAGATAACACATTATGAATTGTGTATTAAATTAGGTTACTTCACTTGTACGATACTTTAAGATGTGTAGAATATTACAACGCATCCAAAAAAAAATCTCAAATACCACTTGGCTCACTTTGCCCCTAATACTGCCCACTTGTGGTCAACTAAAGTGGTCTAAAAACTATTGCAACGTACTCTGATAAAGTTTACCTTAAATAGATTAAACAATACATACCCAGTGCATGACAGTCCCGGCGGGAAGTGTCTCCTCATAAACTCCCATCTGCGGCCTGCTTCCCGAGGGCCGTGGCCCTTCCTATTGAGGCCGGACCACGAGTGGGGCCGAAGAACAATCGCATAATCTTCTCTGAATCTCTCTGAAACTGATTCGTTTCGAAGCCCGCACTTTTTGATTCAGTTCGAACATTTGACAGTTTTAAACGAATAGTTCGTTTGACTGTATACTTACTATCAATGTTTAGCTACTTTGTTGTCAATTTCTTAGAAATATGTTTAATATAATCCACAATCATATGGCGACGATTATTTTATATATTTTTTTTAATTGGATTTCTTCTAATTAAACAAAAGAATATGATTAATGCAATTTTAATAACAACTGATAAATAATAAAAAAGGAATTCCCTCAACAATATTAAAAACAGTTTAATAAATTAATACGGTATGTATTTTAATTATTTTTAACTGGACAGACTGATAAAAAATGTTTGTAATGTTTGCCATTAGTTTTTTTTAATCTTTAGCTATGACCCGTAATTGGCAGAAAATCGTAAGCGACAATTCATAAATTTGTAACAAGAAACTTGAATTGATCTATTATAACTAACCGCATTAAAGGAATTATTTTTGCCAACTTATTCCGATAGGATGCTAACATAAAATTTATGAATTGTCTAATATTTCATTTCTCTTAATCTGAGGCTTAATTTTTTTTAATAAAGTATATACAAAACTCAATAGCTTTTGAGAGTTGTGAGGTGTACAGCTAGCAAACTTAAAATAAATAGTCTGCTGAATGCAAAACTAGGTAAACTATCGATTCGTAAATTGTCCGGAAGAGACATTGAAATATATATCATTCGAATATATCATTATGGAGAATATTGCAAATCAATTGAAATATTAAAATTATAATTTTTTGACAAATTATAGATGACCGCGTCATCTTAAAAATAAGAAGATGGAAAAGTGTTTTTCGGAAAAATGCTAGTTAAAGTAATTCTGAATCCGACCGACGAAATACTCCATGACATATATATATTGCACCCCCAGTAAAATACAGTCGTACGTTTGCTGAATCTGTAGTATTTAAACCATTGTTTGTTTTTATTAGAAAAGAATATCTCGTGCCAACGATTTAACAGTTGTTTATTAATATGAGAAAATTAATTAAGTCCTTTTTCGCTGACATTGTTTGTGATAAAAATGGCGATGTATACCAAATAAATGAAACAAACACGAATCCAACCATTCCGTAACTCAAAAATCACAAATTCAGACTTATGACACTTCAGTGAGGCTGCAATATGTATCATTGCTCAAAATATACCGTAAATGTTTTTTTTTCATTTATGTAGCAGTTCTATGGTATAACCAGTGGGAGCCGGTCATTGTGGCATTAGATCATTGCACCTCTTGTATATGCAGCAGCGGTTATAATTCATGAAATAATATTCAAACATAACATTTATACCATTCATTAATTTTAAATTCTTTATGTTTTTATTGTCTAAAAAATAAAATAAAATGTTCTTAAATATTTATTAAAGACAATAAATAAATGAAGAATTTGAAATGAGTGAATGGTCTTTATGTTATGTTCATGAAATACAACCGCTCCTGCATATACAAGGGTTGCATTCATCCAATGCCACATTGACCGGCCGCCACTGGGTATAACGCTAACATAAATAATCAACATTCAAGACGCTATCAGCAATTCGAAATTACGCACACAAATTTGAAATCATCGGTTGGGTAGCTATAATATCGACATTTTAAATATGTCATGTAGCCAAAAAGGCGTGTGCTGCGAGGGGCGTGATATTTTTTTTCTTCAGTTGAATGATCTAACTTGCTTTAAATGTAGATACAGTAACTGTACTTAACGCACTAGAATGGTTATGCTGACCAGCCTTAAAAGTAAAAAAAGTAGTAAAAATCATAAATATTGGATATATTATATTTTGATATCAAAAACCTTAGAAATAAATAATAAACAATGTATGAGAGGAAAACGGGTATATGTAACTACTATTAAAAGAATTTTCGCGAGCTATGTTAGGTGCATCAATATCTTATTTTCTTATAAGTGATCCATTTTTTAATTAATCGAAGCCGTTAAAACTCAATATTTAAGATAATAAAAAAAATATACCAACGACTGTAGTCAATTATTACTGGCATTAGCATTCCGTCATATTCTTTTTTTGCGGTTAACACTTCGCCAACGGTGCTAAAAAATACTTCCGATGTATTGCTTGCCCTTAAAGAACCAAGTGAAAAAGGATGTTTTAACACTTACCGCCCTTTGATGGACGGTAAAAACTCAGGACGTGTATTTAAAAAAAAAACATGTTTTTCACTTGGTTCCTAAAGGGCCAGCAACGTATCGGAAGTATTTTTTAGCACCGTTGGGGAAGTGTTAAGGGTTAGGGTTTCCGATTGAACATTTTCAAAAAATGTTTTTTTCATGATTTTAAATCACATGTTTTTATTGTTTCCGGTTAGGGTGATTATACAAATACTAGTAGGTATTAGAAATTAATTTATTACATACAAAAAGGATTATTGTATAAAAATGAATTTATTTTTAGCACAAATATAACTATCGCTCTTACACTTTTATCGCTGGTGGAAAATAATTTAATAAAAACTTTGAATAAGATTGGATGATATTTTTTTAAATTTATAACTCATTAAAATGTTTTTTTTTTGTTTTGTATTATTTATTATAATTTTATTAAAACTGAAAAGAATTTACTTCGCATTATACTGATTAATAATCTAGCTTCAACAACAATAATTCATTGTCACTCAAAAATACAATATCCAAGAAAAATAAATTTATTTAATTTGTGAAAAAAATCATTCATTTTTGCACGCAAAAAATAGGGACACGTATTCCTCTAAAACATTTTTAAGCTTATAAACAGTAAACTCGTTCATATAATATAATAATTTGAATTTGTCGGTAATAAAGATAACCTACTTTTTTATCAATCTAAATATTGATAAAACCATTGAAATTTTATGTTGAGACATGTATATAAACGCGGAGGTTTATTTTTAATTATTACAAGAAATATAAGTTAACACAACACAAGTTTACAAACCACAATTTTTTCACAATATCAGTAATCTTAATTCTTAGTAAAAAAAAATATATAATAATATATCTATCTGTCTTCAATTACTTGCTAAACTAACGGTAATGTTGTGTTTGATTAAATTGTTATTATTTTTATTTCGTTCACTAATTTCACTTTCAGATTATTATTTGAAGTTTATGTAAAACTGTTTATTTCGTATATATTTATTTTATTGAAATTGTTACAGTGCACAAATGTTTTTTGAATCACTCGACATCGACTTTTTAAAATAAGAATGTTTATTATTCTATTTTTAATTTCGAACAGTTTCGCGTACGCGGTACGTTTACATTACGATTTGGAGGTTATGTTTTGGTTTCGAGGTGCATCGATACACGCGTGTCGGCCGGGTGCCGCGGCAAAAACCGGAGTGGCGTGCGCATGTGCGTCGGAACTGAGCCCGCGGAAAACCGGAAAAGAAGGAGGCGAGGCTACGGCGGGACGGGCTTGCTACAGTGCCGCCTCTTCCCCTTCTCTTTCACCTTTTATGTCAAAAGTACGCCGGGAAAGCTCCCGGGTGCTTTTGCGCTGTCAGCCTCCCAAGTCATCGAACAGTGTTGAATAATGGCGATATTCGGTATTCGTTTATCATGTTTTTTTTTTAAATGACAATTTAACTTTTCAATTCTGGTAGATATTGTGTTTATTACAAAAATAATCTTGATGTTTTACTTAATTAAAATGTTGATAGTGCACTACTACCAGTGCTCGAATTGGTCTGAAGCGAACCGCCACACACCTTCGGTTGTTAAAATTCTGGAAGTGACGATTCGTTCTTTAGAATAAAAATATTCGCTAAAAAATCTTATTGAATAATTATATAACATCTGTACAATATTGAGAAAAAAACATGTCCTTTATTTTAATCATTGACACCGTACATGAAATATGAAGCAAAATAACTGAGAAGTAATCATTCAAAAATTAATTTGTCCCTTTTAGGTGTTCACTGTCAATACTTGGTGGAAAGGCATAATTGGTTTGATCTGCACTGTCAACTGAATCCAATCAGCTGACAATGCTTGCAATGAGCGAAACCGGTCCTGACCTATTAAATAGTGTGTAATGAAGTACAAAGGAATATTGTGTTTTTGTTAAAGTAATTTGTCATACAAATGCAGAGCTTGGGAAACGATGAAATGAGTTTTGAAGAAATCACGGTTTGCTTGAATGTGTCGACTTTATGATTTTTTTTATATGAAAAAAAAAATTTTTTTGAACGTTAATTGTGATTTCCATTAATAGATTTTATAAGGTCTATCAGAACTGATATAAAACTTTTGAATGTTTTATATTGTGTTCCTCACTACGTGATTTTAAAAAAAAAATTGGCTTAGCCAATCCACTCCTAAAAATGATACTTAGGGTATATACGTAATTTTGAGCCCTAGATTCCGATGCCAAGTAAGTATATCTCTGTCGGCTTTACATACATATGTTATAGTAGCCGTTGACGATTGGCAACGGTTTCGCACGGATTCCATTAAGCAAACACAGGCTCGAATGTCTAGATAGATATTTGTATACATACTTACTTTAAGTCAATGGAGTAGGAAGAAGTCCTGCCGCCCGGGGTGATCCTTGAATTTACCGCCCCCAATATGTCCTCTATTTTTGTTTTAAATAACTTCAACTATTTATTAACTATGAATGAGGAGTTTTTACCACAGGTGGTTTATTTTTTTTATGTATAAATATAATTTCTATACTGCATTTATTTTTGAAAATGCCGCCCCTACCGTACCCCCTACTACGCTACTGCTTTCAAAGCCGGATTAAGCAATTGAGGGACTCCGGGCGCAAAACAATTCGGAGGCCCCGTTTTTCAGATAAAAGGATTCCATGCAAATATAATCTAAGCTTTTTTGAAGCCCCTAGGCCCCAAGGTTCGAAGGCCCCAAAAGCGCCTCTCGCTGCGCTTTTAGGGTAATTCGCCGCTAATTACTTTGATTTTTCAAGCTCAAATTCGTATTTGTAACTATAAAAACCTGGGATTTTTTAATCGTTTCCCACCCCTTTCTTATAATAAAAACTTGGTTATAGAGACAGTAATAAGCGAATAAACTAGACCAGACGTGGGGAAGCTGCGGCCTTTCGGCTACTTTGGTACGGCCTTCTGGCCAATTCTGTAATTCTGTAAATGTATGTAAATTCGTAAATTCCTGACATATTCTGACCCTAAATTCCTGTTTCCGTCCAAAGATTCCCTAGTCAATGTTTACTGCGGCCTTATGTCAAGTCAGAAAAATGAATGCGGCCTTTAGAGAATAAAAGGTTCCCCACCCCTGAACTTGACGTTCTTTTCAGTGTAGTTTAAGCAATTGATAAGACCTAGGCGCAATAAAACTCGAAGTTTCTGCTTTTCGGGTAACAGGATTATATTTAAAATAAAAAATGAATTTTAAATACACAGGTTAATAATATATTATAATATTTTAGAATACCCAGATAAGATTCAGATACCCCTAGATTGCGCATCGTGCGCTTATTACTTAATCTACCACTGATTATTTTATCTTATCATTTTTTTCCTTCTCGTCCAGAAAAGAGGCTTAATGAATTTTGATAATGTGTTTTTATTTTTAATAAATTGTGTTTATATATTATATGTCATTAGCGATTAAGTGTATAGATGAATTACGTAAAGGGTTAAAAAAATAATCTCAATTACTTTTAGAGCGCATATAAAAAGCCTATGCATCCACTAATTATGACGTTGTTTTTAAACTCATCAATATAAATAAAATATTACAATAAATAAGACTAACTTGAAAGCATCGGTCCTGGCGTATTGCGAACGTTTGTATGGTTAAAGGGCGACCGGGCCGATTCAGTGTGATTGAATGTTTCACAAAAATTGAAAAAAAACCACGCCCAGTGGTGGATTACCTTATAACCAAATAAGGTGCGCACTTGGGGCCTCCGAATCTTAGGGGCCTCAAAAATAGCTTAAATAATATAGTCCATATACTTTTTGTTTAGATTTATGTATATATTTACTTGGATTTTTCTGACATTTTTATGTTATCCGAAAAACAGGGATTCCGATTTTTATTGCTCCTAGGGCCTCCCATGTGGTTGATCCGCCACTGACTACACCTCAAATTGAAATAATGCTTAAAGGGTGATAATAATAATAATCGAAGAAAAAATAAACAATTCAATGACGTGGGGGATTCATATTGATTAATATTTGAAAGAAACATTAACTTACTCTCCAATTTAGCCAGCCAGTTATAAATATTGGAGAGTATGATTCAACAATCCATATTACCTTCTAACCGTTCGGTAATATATTGTAGATTGGGAGTAAATAAAATGTATGCTTTTCTAGAATGCACTAAAGAAAAAAAATTACACACACAACCCTTTCATATCAAGATTTAAAAAAATATCCTAAGGAATACTAAATGCACAAATTCGATAGCTTTGCAGAGGTATTAGATTGTGATTCATCAAAATTTGAAATTTGGAACAAGATAAAAGTTTTCAGCGACGCAGTGTACAATAATTGTTGAAGGACGTGACGGCAGTCGATCTGACGACGCTCAAGGTCGTGATTACATTCTGCAGTCCTGAAACATTGATTTTCATTACTTACCACTGTTTTTGTTTAAACCATCGATGGAATTGAATGTGACACGTATCGCGAAGAGTGCCTGGCACAGGAAATACTCTATAACAGACGGTGGTTATCACGTGAAATTTCACTGTGGCAGCATCATAAACATCAGCAGTCCTATAAAAATGTGTCGTAGCACACCAGATTTTTATTTTGAGATGTGTTAAAAATAGCTGTTGCATTTACTAAAAAAATGGATCAACTTATAAATTTATATTCAATGAAAGACATTATTTAAACATATTGGTATTTATTTATTTAAAAAAAACACATTTTTTTAACTATTAATATTTACTACGAAGCTGTTGGTGGCCGCACATGAGAACCACTACTCTATAATGACAATTAATGCAGGGGCGGGTCTAGCGGTAAGCGGACTAAGCGGCCCCAAATAAGCCCCGAGATCTTGAAATGTCTTTAAACTAGAATTTACTCACTCACTACAATTGACTCTACTCTCGATGTGAAGGAAAAATTTGTAGAGTTCATTCCAATTAAAAAACATACATCTTTATAATTGGAACATACACTTTTTATTTTTTAAAACATCGCGGAAGTACGAATTTACGTAACTCAAATTCGCTTAAGTCAAGGACTTACTGTATATTAAATAGTTACAGAGCCTTTTTGAATATTTTTTTATTGGAATCTATCAATGGAAGGAAAAAGGGACACGATAAAAAGTTGATGGATATTTACAAAGACGTGATTGATTTTTGTACTTTTGAACGTGAATTTGACCATTTTATAATATTTCTAAAAGAAAACAAGAACAATTTCAATACAAACCAAACCAGACATCTATCGAGCCGCCAAAGAAATGTCTTGCACATTCTCAATAACACAAATACTATTGAATTTTTAAACAATTCCCTAATATAATGCGTCAGGTGAAAGATCGTTTTTGTTTTTGTTTTAAAGCGTTTACAAATTATTTGAAAAGTGCTATGGAATAAGAAAGATTACATAGTCTGGACATTTTGTATATATTTGTTTTTTATTTTTATTTTTATTTCTATTACTTTTATTGTATTTTATATTCTTGCATTAATGAGAGTTTCTATGGACACAACTTTTTTTTTTAACTTGAGTTGAGGACCCCGAAATTTTTACCGCTTGGGCCCTTCAATTGAATTGATCCGCCACTGCATTCTAGCCAATCGGTGAATTAGGTTAATAGTGGCCAGTTGTAATATTTAATAATAAAATGTTTTTATAATGTGTCAAAAAAAAAAATAGTGTTTTTAGGATAAACAAACTGTAAAATATGCAATAAATTTATTTTGTCTATGCTAAGCAGTATTGGCCATAGACAAATCATAGATAAATCAGAGACAATACTAAAATAAATGTCAAACATGAACTACTTAGTATAAAATGTCATGTTATTTACCTAGCTGTTATTTACATTTTTTATATATATTATCGATATTGGGATACATATTTTATAGCACAATATGTGTTATTGTGGATAGCGGCAAAAAGTCGATTTTTCAAATTGAAATCGTAAAAATATGCTTTATAGCATGCTACTCTTTCTCTGCTTCAAATTGTATTGCTAATAAGATAATACTGAAAAACCCAACATTGGAATCAAGGAAACCGATTATTTATGGGAAATATAAGAGTCCGTTGCTATATTACAAATGGATTTTTTTTAATAGTTAACTATTTGATAATATGGTTGCGACCTCTTCATACTGATGTTACATTTGTATTTTCTGTGAATTATCGGTTTTCCCAATTCCCGTATACGATACTTTGGCATTTTCCCTTTTCGTAATTAAATTTCCTACATAACTGCATCATTATAACCAAAGATTTAGTAAATTTTCGAGTCGTAAAGTAGTAGCATGTTGTGAAGCATATTGGCCTATTGTTATTATCGAGAGTTTATCAACACAATAGATGCTATTGCAAAAGATTTATCCTATGAGCGATACACCAAAGATACAAACCATACAAGAAGCTATGTAAAATGGTCATGGATAATTTCTTTATCGATAAATGATAGAAAGTTGTTATATTTATGTTAGGCAGGCTATATTTAGTGAGTCTATGTCATATTATCTGTAGGCAGTGATGGGTTCGCACGATAATTTACAGGAAATACAAATATAATATCAGTATGAAAAAGTCGCAACCATATTGTCAAAATAATTTTGCTTCGGAGAGCCGGTTCCTAAAATACTGTTACCATTTGTTAAATCATGTCTCAGAAGTCACCATCACACAGCAGATGATAAACGAATAAGACCCGTCACGATTATTAGTACATCCGAAAATTTCTGGGTTTTTGAAATTGACATGAAATCGTTTGAAAAATCCCATTTCAAAATCGCTGACAAAAAAAATTCTCAATCCTGAATCCCAATTTATGTACGATTTTATGCTGAGTGTTCAATCCTGAAATCTTTAGTATTTATCAAGGTGCGAGCCGGTTGATAAAATTTTAGCAGCACAAACTAGATGAACATGATTGATTAAAGCCTTCACCGATTTCAATCTTCTTGTATACAATTTTGCGTAGTAATTGATGCATCAATATATTATCATCATCTTATAGCGTAATTAATAACAGTAATACTTACTTCATCAAGTTGAAATAAGTTGATAACCCACGATGCAGGGAAAGCTTTTTACCTATTTCCCCAAAATACCTATTCACACCAAATTTACCCATATGATTTGAAAGTTAGGTTATAGATTAGTTACATTTGAATGATCTGTTGTATAAAACTGATATATAGATAAACTTGTATAAAATAAAAGCGAAAAAATAAATACCTTTATTAAGCAACTAATGGATTTCTTTGAAAACCTTTTCACTTCAGGTTTTGGAGAAATGATGAAATGACATCAGGGCATTTTGATGTCAGTTTAGATACTCTCTCCGAGATCATATCGATTTCTCTGTTTTGTTTTTTTCGTATATTATAGTGGGGAATCTTTTTTTTATTTCTATCTTATGTTCACAGTAGGGGTTGGAAAATAGGGAGAGGGATAGGATCTGCTTCACTTAGGGGAGAAAAAGGAATAACTTAATCACGAACTTAAATTAATAATTTTAAGTCATTTCAAAAGACACTCGTTTATTGGAGCACCAATCTACAATAGTCAGAGATGACTTTTTGGACCAAAGGCTGATCGTTGTCATGAACCCTGTTGAGTGTGCTACAGCTGCCGGAGACAAGTGTTTGGTGAAGATAACTCTGGACCACCACAGTTGTTGAATGACATACTTCATGTCTTCTATTATGGTTAAGTAAGGATGCTGTACAAATTGAACTTAGAGCATTCAGGTGTTGAAAATATGAACGCAGTTTAAAAAAACAGTCACAAATATTTCTGGAAGTCTCGTACTTGGGAGAGGGGAGGCTGTAATTCTTTGCTCATTGCACATATTAAATGTGTGACCAGCAAGCGTGGGCAGCCAACATACACATTGTTAAATCATATATTTTTTTCTAAAAATATATTCGTGGGTTTTGAGATTTTCAGTCAGATGTGGTCACAGTATTAAAAAAAACCATCTTTTTTTAAATGTGTAATTGAACAATGTAATAATTATAATAAAATCACTTACATAATATGGATGCACATGGATAAATTTGATAACATGTTTTAAAATATTAATTAAATATTAGACAATTCTGAACAAGGGGTACATGATCCTTTGTCCAATTTTGAAATAATACTTTATTCATTATGGTATTTGAGTGAAATAAAATCTATCACCAATTTAACAGGCCTTCAATTTTAAATGAATACACGAGTGAACTTTTGAGAAATATTGTGCTTGTTGTATTATGGCTAACTTCTAATGCAGTATTTCAACTTATAATCGCTTGTGATCAGAGATATCACGTCTTTAAAGTACTGTGATTGAAAACATGAAGATTCAATCAATAAGACAATTAATAACTTTTCAATTTCATTCAAGAGAAAAATAAAAATAACAGAAAAACAATTAAGTTTGTAGAGATTCAGTTTTCTTTCTTGGAAACAATTAACTCTATAAGACAGAAAAAAAACTGTGGGTTATTTATTCCCTCAACAGAGCATGAAGACAGTTATTAATTATGTTTTCTTTTTGAATTATTTACAGATAAAATATCATAATTGTTTTTTAAACCTAATTTGTAATGATTATATTTCATTACTGTAATATCTTAATAATAAAACGAATGTAAATTTTGTTAGTGAACAATAATTTTGTAATATTCAATTATTCTTGCGAATTTATGATTTTCATCAAATTATATTTATTACTAAAATGCTTTTATTATCAAAACAACTTTTATTACTTATATTATATCAATGCAATATGAAAGATAGTACTACCTTAACAGTTTCAACAATTTTAATGTACTTAACTTACTAAAATTATTTATTGGAATGTTTTGTATGGACGAATACTAATAATACTATAATTTCGAATGACGTTCCTAGATGGAACATTATTCATAATATATCAAAGAAATCAGGAAATACTGTTAATTTTTTTAAAGCTCCAAAATAACAAATATTTATGTTCCTCGAATAGATTTGGTAATTCAACATACAAAAATTGCTTAAGTTAACCGCTCTCCACTGTTGCGTGTTGCAAATTTCATCAATACTCAAGTAGAAAATTTTGTATAATAAATCTTCAACTAAGTTATTTCAACCAAAATGTTCCATTTTTTTAAAATCTTTTGTCATAGATATAAATATTGAATGAACTAAAAATACCTTTTTGAATTTGATTGCTATATCTAGTTTCATATGCATTGAAGGTGCAATAATTAAATGTATTTTAGTCGTACATTGTTTAATTATATGTGACTGACAAATTTTAACATTGACATCCAAAACTAGTATTTCTGACGTAAAGCTTTTTGCAAGAATTATGAATGAAATAATATTACTTACAAGAATACATGGGATAAGTCATAATAATGATCAAACTGTAATGAAATTTATAATAACTTGTAGATTAGTTCGATTGTTTATGTTATGTTTATGTTTTCGTACATGGAGTGTGTTGGAGCAATGGTTAGTAAAATAACATTAATTTCAAGTTAAACATAGATAATATTTTCAATAAAATAATACATTCTTAGCCTAAATATATTTAAACATTTATTGGAATGTAACGTATGGACGAAATCTGATACTCTACCGAGTAACTGAGTTTAAATATAGTAACTTAAATATAGTAAATAACTAACCTAGTGAAGGCACATAATAAATTTCATTAGATAAAATTGGTAAGCTGGATTAGATAATAAAAAGTGCTTAGTAAAAAGTGTATAATCACTACTGAACTATAAAATTCTATAAAACCCATTGCACCACCCAAAATAATAAAACAAAATTACTCAATCAAGAATGTGAAGCATACGACTCTGTCCACTACAACTTTACGCGAGAACATAAAAGAGCAATTAAGTTATTCAGAATTTTCAATAAAAACATCTAAATATTCACTCAATAGTGTTTTGTGTTAACAACACTTGTGTCTTAAAAAATATTCTTTTATTAAAATTCAAATTTTGATTGTATAATTTAATAGAATACGTAAGAAAAATAAGCATCAAAATGGAGTTTAAATCTAATTTTTAGTCTTTTTTAAGGTAAAAGCAGTGAGTCAACAAATAGCTTTTCATTAAATAATGACAGTCTATGTAAATCTATGTAGATCTTTTATGGGCATATTGTGCATATAGAGAAATAAATTTTATTAAGTGTAGTTACTACTTATACAATATACAATATTGTGTTATTGGACGATTTAATTAAAATATATATTTTATCAATCTTAAACTATATTCCAACTGAAATATTTAATAATTAAAAATATTTCAAATCGGAAAATCATAACAAACGTTCATGCTCAGCGGAGGAAGATAACATTTTCAATTTAAAATATTGAAGATTTAGCGTTAAGAAAAGATATGCATTCTACATAGTTAAGTATTGTCGAAATATTTAATTCAGCAGTTAATTTTTTCTACATCGAAAATGAAAATAATCAGATCGATAATTTTATAAATTGAGCATTTATCACGAATTCACAAAATTTTGTATAATTTTTATATAAATATCTTTTTCGTTAAAATAAAAACAATTGGGATTTAAATTATAATAATACAATTCATGTGTCGACGATAAGTTCTAACATTTTTTATTGAATCTGCTCTGCGGTGATCCCGATCATTGCGAATGTCACAGCATCTGTGACGCGAAGTTTCAACTGACAATAATGCAAGAAATCTTTTACATACAGGACTGATTGTTTTATTAAAATATTGCCTGATTTGTCCTGTTAGTGTTACCTCTTTACAGTAGTCAAAACCATTAGGTCTACATATTATAAACATCAATTTTTCAAACCCTTTGGATCTGTCGTGTTCCGCGTTTTGTTATGAAACTGTTTGAAAGATGGCGGGCATATCTTGCACATGCGCAGTTCTCACCTATCATAAACACTGCACTGGTATCATATTTAGCATAAAAATGAATAATTTCGCGATCTTTATTTTTATGTTTTTATGCTCTTGTATTATTTTTAAGTGAGACTAAAATTATAAACAAACTATTGTGTGCATTCTTATGGTACGCATACACCTAATCCGTCATCGGACAAACTATGCTCGGCCGAAATCGTCCGATCGAAACAAACGTATGTGAAGAAATGAGAGCGCGTACACTACTACAGACGGCATCGTACGATAACGACCGTCTCTGACCAATCAATCGACGAATCCGAACATGTTGGGATTTGTCGGCCGTTTGCCGGCTACTTTTGGTGTATTAGGAAGTTTTATTGTACATATAGTGTAGTTTTCTGTGAAACTCTTGTTGATTTTTATTTTAAAATGGACCAGTTTACATAATATGTATTTTTATTTAAATTTCACGTCTTTTTTACAACTGGTTTGTGTACGTTTAATATCTTTCACGATTTTCATTACAAAAGAACTGTTTGAAAACTTCACAAATGTTATAAGCTTCTGTAGAACTTCTGTTTTCCCCTCTAGAATAAAAGTTACTTCTTTCATCAGAATTTCTTCTACGATCTGTGGAATAATTATATATTGGTTGTCTTTCTCTGCTTATAACAATGCTGTGTAGTAAACATATACACTTTACTATAATTTCAGCGTTTTCTGTAGTAGTTTCGATACATTTGGTCAAAACCGGTAACGCCCGACAACGGTAGCAGTGAATGCAGATGAAAAGCCGAGACTTTACGTCCGAATAGGTCTGACACGAAGTCGGCCGATGATTCGGTTTTGGTGTGCGCGTAGCATTATGGCAGAGAAATGTGTTTTGCCATAATATATTTGAGTTGGCAGCAATTATTCACATTGTTATTGACAAATGTCTAGACGGTTTTGTGTTGGGCTTTGGCTAAAACAGTCATAAATGTCTAGATATTAAATAATTTATGTGTTTCCTAAATGTTAAAGCAAGTGATTAATGATATGCAATTTGAAGTAACAGTATAATACTGCGATAGGTACGGAGCTGAGTTTCAATTTGTCAAACAATGGCGTTGTAAAGACTCAATGGGTTAAGTTCTGTTATTTTTCTATGCATTTATACTGCTCATGATGTCAATTTGATTGTATCACAATACAATATAAATCTTCATCAGAACATAAATAAAGAATTGTACATTGTAAATATTGCAATATATTTTGGACGGATTGAATAAAATCTTACAAATATTATTTTCTCTTATATTTTATATTATACATATATATATATAAATAATGAAAATGAGAATTATATATTTACCACTGGGGAGAAGATTGAAGTAATGTCTAATGGTACTATAATCTAGTGTGTATTGTAGATATCTAAATGCAAACTTTATTCTGATGTGCGAGATTTAGTTTTCCATGAAACACAAAATATTGTGCTTGTGAATAAATAATATCAATATTAAAATAGTAATACTATGCCAGTGGGCAACTATCATACTTAAAATTATACCTGGTAAACCCATGATGATATATTCTATATTATAAACTATTCATTTCATTTATTGTGTATATACATATATATTTCTAGAACTATTTAAATAAGTACAAAATATTGCTAAAGGGCTCAAACATATCATTATAAAAAATGATGTGTTTATATAAAACATCAGTTATGACTGAACACAGTAGATTTACTCATTCTATATGCCAAAACATTCATTTATTAAGTTAAGTTTTTAATTTAAATATAAAATTTAAATATTTTTTGAAATATTTATCCAAAACTGCAATAATTGAACGTAAGGAATCATTTAAACTATAATATGGATATACACGAGCAAACGGGATCACAGTATTTTCCCGACGGGCTAGTAAATTGGAAACACCAGATTTCCTCAATTATAAGATCGATGCTTTCTCCTATTTTGGTGTCTGAATTTGGAGTGCGTCTTATAATCAATGTCGTCCTACAATCCAGGAAATACAGTAAATTCATTAGGATTGAACTTGAAATTCATTTTAAATGTTTTTGGTATTCCTTTTCTTGTTATCTACGCGTAAGGGCATTTATTCTACAACTGCAGTAAATATGTTTGGAATAATAATGCGTAATTTGTAATAATATGTATACAGTAACTAAGGAATTTTCAATCCCTGCTTGAAAAATATCAGCCCATAAAAATCAATCATACTACCGACTGCACTCTGGGGTAAGTAAATTAATTCATTTTTTTTTTCTTACATTTTATAAACATTTGTCAAATATTTCAAAAGCAAAGACAACCATACGAGGACTTGTTTATCAATTGAATCTTGACTAAATGTCATATGCTACATATTTCACAAATACAGAGTAAAAAAATCAGTCGTTTTACTCAATCAATGTTACTTTTCTAAGTGAAATTCTACATCTCACAATATGTAAAGATTTCTCTATGAAACATGTTCAAATACATATAAACAAATCAATAAATTGAAATTTACTCAAAAATCTCCCACGCCCATGTGGTCGTAACTCTATTATACATAATATAACAATATCAAAAGATGTTTTTAAATTATTATCTATGAAATATATATTCATATCTGTTTTCGTCTTTTAAAAGATGTGTTGGCCTTTTTCTTATTATCTATAGACACTTCAATACCATTATCATTGCATGAAGGCTAATATTTATATTACCAGTTGCAGATCAGCGATAATTTACACCATTCACTCCGTTATTCGAATTTGTTTGAATGTAAATCAAATATTAATCTTGTGAAAGTACTTACTTTGTATCTCTTAGCTTTTTAGCAAAAGCAGCCAAATTCCACTTCCTACATACTACTTCAATATAAAACCACCCTTAATATAAAATTAAAATTGATTACTTAGTTCTCGTAAAATACCAACCTTTGGCACAACTAAATTATCAAATTTAATTGTATATTAAAAGTTGACATTGACAAAGCTACCTCCGAATCTATCAAGGCATTTCATTCCTACTTAAATATGTTTGCGTAATAATCATTGAAAACAAAGTTCTCAGCCACCGAGCCTATACAAAGTTATGCAAGAAGTATATCAATAAGACTAATTTTAACTTTTTTCAATGTAGAGTAAGTAACCCAATATAGCATGTTATGAAGGCTCAATACATGCGCAATTATCATTTAGTTTATATTAGGCCTGTGTGGAGCCTTAAATGCATTGCACGAGAATACGTTTTTGGTAATTAGTATTCACATTATTTAAATTTTTGTTATCGAGTGTTTACTGTACAGTATTGATATGTTCAGTCAGGTGCTTATGTTATGTCATTGCTCAGAAAGTAAAAACAAACTGTTATGGTGGTGAAGCCACCTTTAAATCTGTTCATTGTCATAACATGATTAATATTGTGCTATTTTTTATGCTGAAAACATAATTTTGACATTTATAAGATGTATTAATTGTTCATTTAACCAAAAAGATATGCATTTGTTACCATCATCCATTAAACCAAAATGCTAATACTGTAACAGGAGTCGTCATCACTTAAGTATGTTACATGAATTTATTGTTTGTTGATGGGAATGATAAATCAAATACTAAGAAAATAGAAATCATAAGAAATATGAGGACCATCAGATCAAAATGTTTTAACTTAAACGATATAACTTCTAAGACAAATGTAAAAATGTATTATTTAAAAAAAAAAAGAAGTAGTCACATAATTGGACTTAATCTTTTTGATGCGTAAAGCAATCTATTCACCTTTTTAGTATTCCATCAAACACTGCTTGTGACACATTAGGAAATACAAATAAGATCAGAAATTCGATATGGAGTTAATATATTTTGATCTGTTGCTTCTCATATAAATAATAACATCAACATTGATTTCAAATGTTGTTAGTTAAAAAAAAAGTCTATCTACTATCACATAATAATAATATTATATGAATAATCTCTTGTTTTTAAAAACGATTTTGTCTCGGGGGAGGATTAATGGGTGGTGAAGGGCTACTATTGTGACAAGATGTGGCAGCTGGTGACGGAGTTAAATTTAGACCCTGATTGTCATAAGTGTAATCCAAAGTGGAATCCTCAGCAGGTAAGCGATTGGTTGCAGCAGTTGCAGAAGCTGGCTGAGGTGGAGTTTGGTTTGAATCATTATTAGCTGAACAAACATTTGTCTCAGTTGATGGAGTATGATGTCGCTGAAGATCCCTGGCACTCAATGACTGCTCGCCAGTGACAATTGTTGCTGGCGCTGGTGCAGGAACTGGCAAAGTGGCGCTGGCCGCTCCAGTGTTTCTTTGTTCGTTTTTCGGAGGCGCTACTGGCGATTTCGTGTGAGGGTTTTGGTGCGTCATACCTGTTGCAAATCTATTATTCGATTCCTGTAACATATATAAAACAAAATTTAAAATACATTTGGAATTTGATATCATTTCAATTTTAAAGACCAAGATACAATTATGTCTCCTCCAACTCTCAATAAATCATTGTTTTTCAATATAAAAGCTGTAAAAAGTTAACCCTTGAAACCGCTGTATTAACCCATTGGGCCTCAAGAGCGCTGATCTATCGATGCACCTAGTATATGCTAAAAGCCACACAGCGCTGATTTATCGGCGCATACTTCGGTGCATCATAGAAAGGCAATTACATAGAAAGCATTGTGAAACAAAAGAGGGCCGCTAGAAAAACCAATTTCTAATAAAATAAACACATTTGCAAAACATTATTTTCCATATTTTTAATATTTATATTTTGAGTCGCGCACATATTTTTTAATGTAGATTTTCTCTGAGGATTTTTATCCGTCGGTTTGACTTTTAATGTCCTATGGCTGACCATTGAAACAAATATTTTAATATATGAGATGAATGTGTGTAGACAGGTAACCTATTTTTATAATCGCATTGAAGGTATGTTGCCGACGATGACGAATACAAAAATTTCAATTTGGTGCACTTGAAAAATTTATCAATCAGTTCTGCTTCGACTTCCTTTGAGTGCGGTAAAGCAGACAAATACAATTTTGTGACTTGTTTCGAAAGCAAAAAATATCCTGCACAATCTGCAGAAGGGATAACATGTTCTTTGCTTTCCAAACCATACATTTTAATACTAATAATTATAAATTTTTTGTTATCATTATGTGAATATTTTTTTATATAAAATAGTAATGATACATTTTTTTGATTTCTGATAAGATACCTTTAACATACCTGGTGTTAACTTTGAGCATGTAGTTTGCTTTCAAATTTACATGTCTTTTTTAGCAATAATATTTTTTTATTTTTTTAAATAAACTCTTATGTTATAAAGATGACTGTAATTTTTGTTTTGTTTGTTTTTTGATATACAGAAATAGTAGATGATAATTTTAATCAAAATAAGTGCTACTTTTTAAGAAAATAGCTCTGAGCTTTTTCCCTTATACCCAGGGGTGGGCTGGAGGGGGCTCGGAGGGGCTCGCGCGAGCCCCTTGTTACTTTAGGAGAAAACAATATTCTCAGATCAAATGAGTACATAACATCAATGTCTGACTTATATATTATCTACGACAGCTTCAGTATACACAGTAGTACATTTTTGGCCATTTACATTAATAAATTTACGGTAAATTGCATATTGTTACATATTATAGTGTATCAAGTTACAATCGACTGCTTATTTAAGTATTCCATCAGAGTGATAGAAAAACTCACACCTTGAATTGCTTTGATATAAAGCGAGTCCCTTGTTAACGTATTGGTAGCCCACCACTGCTTATACCATTGAAAAATGGCTGAGGCTAAAAGTGGTAATGTGTCTTACAATTTCAATTGTTAATGATGTTAATATAATACTGAAAAACTGACTCTTCAAATTGATAATTGAAATAATAATACATGTTTATGATTCACAAAATTTCTAGCTGCTGATTTACTTATCAACAATCATAAAACACATTGTATCACAGAAGTTTAATGAAACTAACTTGTTTTCTTAACAATACAGAGGTTAACACATTATTTATTTTTGCATTACATTTTGCATTATCTTTTTCCTACTGTCAGTTAGTTACAAATGATTTTAAAAATATAAATTTTGCAAGTAATGATTCAGTTATAATCAATATTAGTTCATATGGTAAAAGATAACTACACATGTAGGAAAAAGCGGAGCATAACCAAAAAACAAAACAATTGATCCGCGTGCTGCGTATGTCATCCGGGCTTGAATAATTAACAATCCCTGCTCTATTAGTATTGATTTACCTTGGGCGAATGTAGCTTGCTTCTAATCCAGTTGTAAGACTTGTGAAAATAAGATCGGCCGTTTCTGCAGCAGAAGACACCGAAGATTGCAAACAGTAACACCAATATGAGGGCGACTATAATTGTCATCACAGATAGTTGAAGTTCTAGCTTACGAACTGTTTCTGAAACATGTGAGGTTATATTTTGAATTGCTATGAATGTGCAATATGACAATAAACTCTTTTTTAGTACACTTTTCTTTATCAATGTCTACACCCTAAATGAAATATTTAATCGCCATGCAGCTACACTTAAGTGTAGCTAGTAGTAAGAAGGGACTGACTTTATGCAATGGCACATGAGGACTGCCTGTAGTAATAAACTTAGAGAGGGTTTGCGATTCTTATGTGGTGATTACAAGTACAAACAACTAATCAGTTATTATCTTTTATAACAAGGAAAAATACTGAATACGTTTGGGAAGTGTTATGCAACAACAAACCAACCCTCAATATGTTAAAAAATAAGTTTATGATAATAAAATGTGGTACCCATACGGGTTAATTTGCTAAGAACAAAATGGTACACGTGTAAGTGAATGTTTCTGTCATGTATCGTTGTAAAACCAACCAACCAACCAATTTTGCAAGATGAACCAATCAACGTTTTTGTTAAAAAAATGCATTAATTTCTTCAGATAAATCAAAAGGTAAATAGTCAATATAAATAAATAGAAACATTCAATATGTATAAACTTCCAAAATATCTGTTTACGAAAACTGCATTTTTACCAACACATGAAACATAAAAGGTATTTATCTCAGAAGTAGGTTTTTGTGTATTGGTATCTTTTTGTATTACACATTCCTTATAAATAATAATAGATCTTAATAAATATTGTGGAGTTAGAACATGTGTTTTATTTTTTTAATATCATACCCTACCACCAACAATTGACACTGAGCACCTTAAAAGTGACTTTATAACTAGGGCGGCTAAGCATCAGGTGCTATTCCTGGTTAAAATACAGGCTTTTTCAATTTAAACCTAACGAAGGTTTGCTTACAGTTGGTAGAATGCGACTTAAACTACTCTTCAAATGTCAAAGTCGTTTCAAAACAATACACATTTACATGAACAAATAATTTACACGAAGCATTATTTTCACGAACAACATACCTGCCATTTTACAATATTGTTATAACAATTCTTGCACACTGCATCACAAAGGCCAATTAAAATGAAGATAAGAATTATCCTAATTGTTGGAACATGTTGAGGTGTAGATTGTAAATGAAAATATTGATTTTCTAAGCAAACTTCATTGCACGACAACAATATGCCCAAGCTTGTCAGGCAAATATATTCTAAGAAAGCATTTAAATAATCTCAAGTTGTAACATGTGCAACAAATTATGAATTTTATGTAGCAGGTTCCAGTCGCGGATTACCCCATAAGCACTGGAGTCACGCACTTGGCGCCTTCGCATCTCAGGGGCCTCAAAAATAGCGTACATTACACAAAGACCGTATATTTTTAAATAATTATTCTTATTTTGCGTAGATTTTCGCAACGCTTTTATTTTATTCAAATAATTGGGCCTCCAAAAAATATTGCAACTGGGTGCTTCCCGAGTGCATAATCCCCCACTAGCAGATATTAACCATTTGAATACCGCACAAATAAATCATTAATATGTCCCAGAGATACTGCGTGTTTTTGAGAAAAATAATTTTGCCTAATATACACTCGGATTCGATATTTTAAAAACGTATATTGACTCAGTATAGATAGCACTACACATATCCATCAACATATTGCTTATATTCTATGAGAATACCAAGTATTTGATTTTTTAAATGTCTTGGACATCCGTGTTCGCTTGCATATGTTCCGGACACCTGTGTCCGCTTGATATTCAAATGGTTAATAACAATATGACAATAGTAATCAAAAACATCAGGTAAATTGGTAATCACTCATACAGTTACTTCACAAATTAAGTTACTGCATATTAATTGATAAGCCTGACGTATTAAATGTCGAAGTAAAATTCAAGTAATTTTATAAATTTTTGATACATCAAATTCCAATGTAATTTTTATGTGATATTATATTAATTTCCTGATAGAGATTAGAGTCAGTCGGGCAGAGTATTAAAACAGTGGTTTGCAGTAAGCATCCAGTGATTACAATGAATTATAAATTTACTAACCAGAAGATACGCCCTCATCACGTCTCAGGTAGCGTAAATCGTGTAAGTATTCTGAAAATCATTAATTATGAATAATTAGTATTGAAAAATAAAGTTTATTACTTTATAATCTTTAAGTTAATAGAGATTTTGCCACATAAGTCATCTAAAATCTTTGTAAATTCAATCTTGTAACTGTTGTAGACCCACATGAAAATATTGGTCAATAGTTATATTTGTGCATTGCAATTTCTACCAACACTCACCACGGGAGTACATTTGGTACTTTTAAATTTTTCCAATGGCTTGGCAATGTTATTATTATTTAGACAGTAAATCAGCGATTTCCAACCTGGGAAGCGTGGACTGATACAAAGGGGGGCGCGAACAGTCCAAAATATGTATTTAACCTTTAAAACGTGTCTTTATTAAATTCAAACAATTCAAATTTGATATTGAAATTCCATCAAGCACCCTCAGTCGAAATACTTAATTGTGTCTTTATTACTATATGAAATAAAGGATGGGGAGGCGCGAAGATATATTTTTCTTCAAAGGGAGGCGCAGTAACAAAAAGGTTGGAAACCACTTCAGTAAATGGATTGATAAAAAAATTCAACATCAGTGGTTTCAAATCTAATATATCCATATTATTGGGGTTATGGTTGACTTTCATGCACTTCATTCCTTCAAATTCCTGTACAAACACTTTCATAAATTCAATAGATTTATGGATTTGTGCTCCGTATGGATTTTGAAAACAACCTCTCTAGTAAAACAATCAGTTAACTACTAGTCCTTACTTAGCCTCATCTTTCTATCCTTAATAATATCTTTGAAAAAAAAAAGGTTTGGTGACTGAATAAAAGTCCATATCGTCACCTTTCTGTCAGAAGTTGGTAGGTAAAAAAAACTGACAAAATTTGTTAAGTACACAAAGAGATTCTTTGATATAAATTCTTTGTCTGGAATAGCTTATTTGGTGCATTGATTACACCAGTTTGCCAAAAAAACCGTTTATTTTTACAGGCAATTATTATTATAGTATAGGCAGGAAAATGTTCATATCTATTTAAAATTCTTATTTTTGTTAGATCAGCAATAATTCATGTTTATTTTGATATTATAATTATCAGTGCTGAAGGATTTATTCTAAAAAGCTGATTTTTCTGGCAGAATAGTTACGATATATGACACAAAAAAATATTTCCAAATTATCATTTTTTAAAAAATCTATGTTGTAAATTATTATGCAAGAGTTTTTCCAAATAAATTCCAATCAATAAACATAAATAGTAAACAAAGCATAATATCACGTTATGAGGACAGTTTATTAATTAACACTTTACCGATATAAGTGCAGGTAGTAAGTGCATAAATTCCATCACTGTCATATCACAATGAGCAGGAACCATAAAAATTGCATATATCACACTGCTGTGCTTTAACGGCATAGCATCAACACACTTTAAGGATCGAATAACAATACTATTATATTTGTTATTATTTGTATTGTTTACGCAGTAAGCATGAACATGGTATGCTGAATAATTATCTATAATGAACAAAATACATGTGACAAAAACACGATGTGTCGTACATTGTTTTTTGTTCCAAAACTGTTTATTTCAAAAGACAAAAAAGATTTCTACAGAAATAAAAAACAACCAACATATACTTGACTAATGTTTTAAACAACTTCTATTGCTCTTGCATTTCATTAAACAGAACAGCTTTCAAGTATCAGATTATTTACTCATATTATTTACTATTATTTGCAAGCCTGGCTTGTTCTAAAATTGGAGAAAAAATGAACAACGAATATAATTTAATAAATAAAAAATACATTCAAGTATTTTTCAAAAAGCAGTCTCAAATCTGGCTTTACTAAATATCACAAATATCATATAAAAATATCATTATAAAGTAATGTAAAACAAAAAATATTTTAAAATGTTATTCTTTTAGAAAATGAAATTCAAGATTCATTTTTCAACCATTTTGGAATGAGCCAGGTTTGCAAATAATAGCCTCATTTATCATTTCTATGAGATCACGAAAAATCAATCAGATTGGTCTAGCATAAATAAAGCTTTCAGTTCCACAAGATTTATGAAAAAAGGACGACAACAATTTTGTGGTTCTTCGCCTAATTCTTGTGGAACTATTCTTTGCTAATTTTTCCCTACGTATATAAAAAGACATCTTTTATTGTGTTTTAACCATATCGGCTGTGTGACAAAAATGTAATTTCACTGCAAAACTGCTATTAACTTTCTCAAACAGAAAATAATTTACATAATTTTGTGTAGCTGTTCATTAAGTGCAACAGAATTATTTTTTCTTTTTAGATTTGACACAATTATTTTGTATTAAACTTCAGCGCAGCGCAACTAATACTAACCCTGGCAGGAACTCGCGCATTGAGTGGCATCATAGTTATGATGCTTAGGTCCACAGACTGATTCGCAAGGTGCGCATCTTCCATGTTCTGTGCAGTACTCATGAGGGGCGCAGGTTAGTTGACCGCAATGCACAACAGATTCAGCAGGCAATGTTCCCCCAAGTACGACACCCACTTGCAGTATTACAAACGTTATAACGGCAATTAACATTGTAATTCAGTTCCTTATCTGAAACAGAATTGAGAGATATTAATATGTTAGATTCAATTATTAAAATAATTATTTTTTTGTCATTTAATAAGTCTTTGTAAGTGTTTATTATTTAGTGAAAATTTAAACCTCTTTTTTACGGTTAGAAGTGATAAAAAATATAGTAAATCCTCGAAATAAAAAACCTCGGTACAAATAGACTTTGTATTGAAAAGCCAAATACAAGGCCGAATTTGAAAGTTGGTAAAACATCCCATCATTGGTATTCATGCATAAATCTAAGAGTCGCAGTTTGTGAAAAGTTAGCAAATGAATTAGTATGTGATCAGTAAGCTGTGGCAGTTCTAACGTGTGCCAATTGATAATTTGATGTGCAAAAAGCCACCGGTGGGCTGCCAATGTGCTCACTTAATCTCAGAATTATTCAAGGTTTTCTGGGGAAAGGGTGATTTTATACAGCATATTATTCATATACAGTTATATGTAATAATTATTTAAATTATCGAATGTTACTTAATATAAATACATTCTGTTACAATTGGCAATATGCTATAAAATAATTAAAACTAATAGCTGAAAATGTATATGTATGTAACTGTATACTTTAACCATCATAAATTCTATATATGTTAGAAATTGCAGGTACTGATTTGATCTGATTTTTTTAAAATAAAATTTAACAAGGGGCTCGTGCGAGCCCTTCCAAGCCCCTCTAGCACATCCGTGCAATAATCCGCATTCTATAACCACCATTTTTTTTATCCATTGATGAAAATTTTACTGACTAATAAATATTAAAGTAAATGAATGTATTTTGTCAATTATTTTCTTAATTAAAAAAGCGTATCTACCATATCATTTCCACTCTTTAAATGGAGTATATGGGCTTCTAATAGAGCTTACATAAACCAGTGGTGTAGTGTAAAAAGGTCTGGGATTGCTGATAAATTATTATATTTTTACGCTCTCTAACCGCAGTGATCCAATTTCCGCAACAAAAAAAAACTAAAAAAACGTTTTTCGTCCATTACATTATAAAAAAAACATTTTATTATATTTAGGTAAAAATAAACATTTATCGCAAAAAATCAAAATCGTCTAGAAAAATTGTTCACTTACACTCAATTATGTTTTATTTAATGAAAATAACAATATGTATCAATTACTTACGAGATTTTCATTATTTACGAGATAATCATCTTTTCTTACGCTATGATGAAAGTTTCAGGGCCGTAGCGAGGCTCTTTGGCGCCCAGGGCAAAGGGTTAGAATTTGCGCAGAAATTTCGTACTTTTAAAAAAATATATTTTGGCGCCCTCTATGCTCCTCAGCGCCCAGGGTGATCGCCTTATTCGCCAACTTCTAACTACATCCCTGGAAGTTCATTTAAATATTTATTTTTTTCAACCCGAACCAGTGAACATTAGATATTTTTACCCGCAGTAGTCTTGCTGATAAGAGCTTGGCTCTACAGACCAGACGAGTCTGGGTTCACTTCTAAGATCATGGATGTTTTTTTATGTCAATTTTCCTTGAGTTTAGCTAGAGTGACTTAAAAAAAATCATAGAATTTATATAATATTTGGCTCATTGGCATAAGCTGTACTGTAATGCCTATTTTTTTATAAATTAAAAGTATATTTTATATATAGACTAAAAAATACTATCAGGTGGCGGTGCTAGCTGTCAGCATTCGCTCAAAACCTTATTGCAAACGATTTTCGGAAAGAGTGTGTTCTGTGCTACAGATAAATTTTATTTATATGCAGTAAAACCTCGATATAAAAAAAAATTATGTAATACCGGCGAGTTGCATAGGACTTTTATCTACGAAAATAATCAGTTTGTTTTATTTATTAAAAACATAAGAGATAAAACATAATACACATTCGTTGAAAAGTTTCCGAGAAAATGCCAGAACGCATTAAAAATGCGCAACTGTAATTTGCTTATCAGACACAGAACTTTTTTACAAGGTCTATGAATCTTGGATTTAAACGTATGTACATGAAAATAACAGGATATTTTATCATTTTTTTTCCAGTCCTTGTATCAAGGTTAAGCTTCACGCAGTTTTCACAATTATTAGATGCATGGTAATTTCCTATTTCGGTGTAGCTGAATATTATAATTGCTTCTTATTGTCAATGACGTTTTCAATTTCATTTAAATACGTTTTACATTTAGTTCGATTTGAAACAGCGAAATATTCGATATATATAGCTGTTTAAGCTGTTTTATTTCAGTTTGTAAAACATGCTCACTTTATTAACCCAAAACTTTTCTTTTGGGCACGAATCGTTTGCGTTTGCTTAAAAAATATCAATATTTCTGTATGTGACACGATTCTTTCTCAGAAAAAACGATAATTACATTTTTCTTATTATTAAATTACATTTGTTGCTTGATAATACGAAAAATTTGCCTGCTTCTTTTGTATAATACCTTTTTTAGGGAATGTTAAGGTTGCTGTTTCGTAAATTAACATATTATATATTATGTGATGTCTCGAATTCCTTCCTCTCACCCATCCTATCCTACGAACGGGGCGTATCGAGAGCGATTAGCTTACCACTAATCCTGTCCTAGCCCCTACCCTTCTATCCCTACTCTCTTTAGAAAAAAGAGAAGTTGAGCAACTGAGTAACAAGCAGTTCTCGTAGAAACACTTCTGTTGAGATAAACTCCATTAGGAGTCCATATGCTCCACATTGGGAGCGGACATGGTTTAAAAAAAAAAAAAAAAAAAAGAAAGAAAAATCTGTGTTTAACTATATAACATCCATTATTTTATGATCTGGCTCTTATCAAAAAACTTTGCCACACCATACGAGGTACTGTATCCAGTAGCGGATTAAGCACATGAGAGGCCCCAGGCGCAATAAAATTTGGAGGCCCTGTTTTTCAGATAGCATAAAAACGTCAGAAAATTCCTAGTAAAATAATAAAACTCCAAACAAAAAGTATATGGGTTATATTATATAAGCTATTTTTGAGGCCCCTAAGATTAGGAGGCCCCAAGGGCGCGCCTCATTTTCTTATAGGATAATCCGCCACTGACTGTATCCGTAGAAATTTCATGGTATGGGAATATATTACAGAATACAAAGAGAGCTGAATCGGGAATAGGTTGAGAATCACAGCGTTATAACAATGTTAAGCCAAGCAAAATATAGTTCATTTCTGTTATATCGACTGTGGAAAGGCAAAATGACCTAACCCACCGTTTTATCAAAACAGCCTTTTTCGATTATCACAATGTATACAACTTGATACGCGTTTTATCAAACAGATGTAAGTTACAAATACCGAATTAGTTTTCTAAAATTCAAAAAAGATGGGCATGTGAAAATTGCAACCAGAAAAAAAGAAGACAATGTTTTTCTAAGCAATTTATTAAATTAATTTTAGATTAAGTCAATTAAACACAAGTTTATAAGCCTCCGTGCACTTTACGGTGGTGTTTGTGTATATATCATTATTTGCATTTGGTTCAAAATCATCTTCTGTAAAATTTGTTACGTCAATTTTCAAATTAATAAGCAAATTATCATTGTATTGTAGTGTTTATGTTTGCGTTGGCAGTCCCCAAAATATGTAAATTTTAACAGTCCGCGTAAAAGTGTAAAAACGTTGGAAAACACTGCACTATATACAGTAGATATAAGGTATCGTGTACATAGACATTTTTCAATGGAATGCGAAGTAGTCCACAGCTATGGCAACGCATGGCCAAACATTAAAATGCAAATGAATAATGGCAACACGTTTGATGTGAAAAAAATACTTTCATATCAAAGCAAACCTACATATAAGTACAATATTTTAAAAATATAATATATATATATTTATTTTATACACATTATCGTTTTTCCTGTAAGTATCTAAAGACTGGCAGAAAAAATAGACAAAGATTTTTTTCAATTTAAGGTTTTATCATTTTAAAGTTGCCTACTAAGTGTTAATTATTTATGATAATTAACTCACTATAACACGATGTATAGCTGTTTAAATTGTATCTGAAAAATCAGCTCTCCGCAATTTCTCTGCAAGAGAATAGAGTATTATATGTATCGACAGGGTCGGCTCCACCATACAGGCGAAATATGCAACCGCTTAGGGCGCATAAATGGAGTATTCAAATTATTTTTATATATTCTTACAATAAGGTTTATTTTATTTTTACGTTTGTATTTGTTCATTGTAATTCTATATAATTCAAAAAAGAGATGTTGAGCGACTGAATAAGAAACAGTTGAAAAACTTTTGTTGAGATACCTCCATTGAGATACCGTATGCTTCACATTGGGAGCGGATATGGATATATATAAAAATATTTATATGATCCCGAGCTGTTTTTTTTTTAATATTTCGAAAAAATGGGACGATTTTTTAAAAAGTGGGCGCGCCAATAATCGTTTCCTAGGGCGCCAAATAACCTCGCGCCGGCACTGCGTACGGAAGGGTCTGTGTTCGGAAGAATCGGTGTACGGAGTATTCTTGTACGGTGTATTCTGTTCGGATAATTCGTGTTCGGAAGAATCACCGAACCATCTCATTCTCATGTTCGCTGTATATATTTTTTCGTTGTTTTTATGTACACAGTGGTCCTCAAAAAAGGCATTACCAAAATAGACCAAAACGACTATCGATAGAAAATATATTTTCTACTCTAGCTATGGGCAGTATGGATGAACATACCCAATGTAATAAATAATCGTGGTTTCGTTCTTTTACGATAAATTTTAAATCACTTTGAATGTATGTGACGCTTTCACTCCATAAATAAAACTTCTCTAGTCCTGAAAATGGAGCGTAAAAAGATCGACGAGGTACTATGTATTATACGCTGCCATTATCCTTCTATCATTCATTACCCATGTGAAAGGGGAGTCTGAATTACATATAAAGACTTACAACAATTATTCGTTCAACAAACTCTGCATTAGTGGTTTTTAACATTGTTAGTGATCCGTACCCCCTTTAAAATTTATTTCGATTTTTTGTAATACATTTTAAATACATTTTTTTTAAGCATGTCAAAATATAAACTTCTCCCGCACCCTAAAAATGCTTTCTCGCATCCCAGGTTAGGAACCACTGCTCTACAGTCTATATTAACAGTGAAAATATTTAATTATAATAAAGTCAATTTATAATATTTGAATTGACCACTCGAGCCCTCAGGTGGATAAAGCAGTTATGTATGCTACAGAATTAAAATGTTGGTCAAAGATTATTTTTATTAAGTACATTTTTTTACTTGAGGACTATGATACATATTATGGAAGAATGTCTTAACAGCCCACGACACCTTCATCCAATTTCGAATAAAAAAATATAGCCCTTTCATAATATATTTCTAAATAAAAAACGATAAAAAAATGTAACGTCACATTTTCATCCACTCATGTCTTCGATTTCATCTTCAATTTTAATTCTAATAATTCGTGACCTAACAAAGATTTAAAGTATTACACTTACTATCTATTATTAATTTTAAAATATACAGCAATTAGTTTTCAGTTTTTATTGTTATAATATTTATTTAAAAAAGAATCAATATATTTAATCTAGGCTATATTTGAGGAGCAAACATTCAAAAAGTGTTTTGTCACACAATTACAAAGCTTGGAAAATGATGATTTAAGTGTTGCAAAAGTGACGGTTTGTATGAATGAGTCAACTTTATGATTTCATTTTAATATGAAAAAAAACCTTTTTGAACACTTATTTTGATTTCCATTCATAGGTTTTATTATGGGCTATCAGAATTGATATCAAACGCCATTTTTCAAAATTTGTGACAAAACACTTTTTGAATGTTTGCTCCTCATTTAAGCGCTAATTGATACAACATCAATATTAAAATTGGATGAAGATATTTATCGCAGCAATACCAAGAAATACAATCCATGATAGAAATTTAAATTGTTGATTAAACACAATAAAGGAAACATTAAAATAAAGTGATAATAATTGCATTAGATTAACATTTTATACAGCTTAGCAATTTACGCATACGAGGTAAAAATAAGAAGCCTTGTAAGTTATTTTATTATTTCAACAAATATGTCTGAATTATGTTTTAAGAAATTATGTATCCCTTTCGTCAGGAATCAGCATTATTTTAAACCCCACATATAATAAATAGGAATGGGCGTCAAATATGGATGAAAAATTTCTGTTTAATATTTCGGTCCATTCTTTTTGTCCATGTACGTTAGTTAGGGATTACAGATACGGTCATTTGCGATCGCAATACCGGGTGGGAAATTAAAATACATATGTATTTCGATATTTCATATACTTAAATGCCGCCATTAATATATATTATAATCATAAACGGTTTCATAAAATAACAATACATCATTAATCTGGAGCCTGTCGATAATGATAAAACTCTCAGGAGATTTGCAATAGTTCAATTAATCTTGATTTGCTTTTGTCTATTGTCAAATACTACAACAAAGTACATACATATTTGTACTGGATTCAATAACAGTCTTTGCAGTGTATTATACTGCTATTTAGATAAATTTTATTTATGATGTCTTCAGAAACAACATTTTCTTTGATTTCGTAATATAATAAGGCTTGTGAATCACGAAAAAGCAAATAATTTGATAACGCAATGGAGTGTTCTGAATGTTCGAGCGAAATACGTGTGTTTAGGACCAATTACTTTAATAAATTTAACGCTATTCTATACCCAAGGCTCAACAAATATGTACAATAAATTACTTTATGCGCATTAAGCAGGTCTGTGGAGTCGAAATCGGGCTATTTTAACTAGAGTCGTGCTCGAAATAAAGTAATAACTTCAAATCATTCTAATAAAAATTGTGTATTCAAATTCTAAAGTCAAAAGTGGCGCCACTGCACTATGTCAAAAAAAATAATTACAATCGTGTTTTAAACTATGGTCGGAGTCGTCTTATTTCTTCACGGCTCCACAGCCCTGAATAAAAGTAGCTTATTAGCAGTGACTGATTATGTACTTGGGAGGCTCCGGGCGCAATAAAATTTGGGGAGACTGTTATTCGAAAAAAATACCTAAAATAAGAACAAATATTTACGAATATATTAATAAATGGGTTTTATATAATATATGCTACTTTTGAAGTCCCAAATATATCCAATCAACAAGCGAAGGATAAAGATATGGGACGTAATTAGAGGGTGCATAAGCCTTTCTAGTTTACCTGACTGGTTTCACTTCTTACAATAGCAGATACGACATGGTATGTGATATTATGAATTACATATTATAAATTGCTTAAATTGTCATCTCAAATACAGCTATAGCACATGCCCCATTAATATAATAGCACACATCGACACCTTCCTGACGGAAGTCGGTAACTAAAAAAACTGATAAAAATAAGTTCAGTTTACAAAGTGATTCTTTGATATCAATTCTTTGTCTGAAATAACTCAGTTGGTGCATCAATTACACCAGCTTGCCAATGCCAAAAAAAAACATTTATTTTTGGGAAAAAATTATATATGCCTATTAAAAGGCAACAAATTATCACTGTCTATTAATTTGATATTATAATTATCTATGTAACATAAATATAAAATATCGATGCAAGAAGGGATATCCGAAGAGATATATTTTTTTCTTTCATTAACTATCATTCTTATCAACTTACCAACTTCTGTCAGAAGAGTGACGATATTTGAATCACATAATCGATGTTATTTTTGTTTTTATCATCTGCATCTGCCATAACTGAATCGAATTAAAATGTGTCATGGCTTAAGCCAGGGTTTCCCAAACCTATTGTGCAATGGAACACTCCGCAAATCTGAAAATGTTACCGGAACACAGCTTATTTTTTTTAGATCGGGTGATCCATAATAGTAAAAATATTGAAAAAAAAACACTTTTTATTTATTGATTAATTATTTTTCAAACATTCAACATAAAAATATGAATAAATTGAGCTCTTAGTGACTCAAAATCTCCGCCAGTACTTAGATTTTTGATGTTTAAACATTAGTGGAGATTTATCATCACTCGATTTTTATTATGAAGTAGAAGACGTTTAATACTATTCCAAATTTTGCGTATATTACTATTCCAAATTTTGGCGGAACACCTATTAAGTTCTCACAGAACACCAGTGTTCCGCGGAACATAGTTTGGGAAACTCTGGCTTAAGCGATGACGACAACTATTTTCTATGATCAAGATTTACAAATATTCAAAGTGCTCATATTTACTTATTAAAGAAATGTAACTCTAAAATACCCTTTAAATCAGTTCCAGTAGAAATTTCGAGATTATTTTTTATGCAACCTAGTTTACTGATACAATTTGAATGAATAGTAAAACGTCATATAGTTCTCGAGCAAGTTAACTTTCTCTAAAATAGTTAGTAGGCAGTGTTAACATTTTTTGTTTACAAATTCGCGGTCAGTAAAAACTACGAGATTATCACACGAATACAACTGAGGTGTACAGTGTCAAACTCGGCCAAGTCATGTTTTGCCGATGTACACTTTTTTATTAATTCCAGTTAGAAACTTAAATATTATACATACAATTAAATATATATTTTATTTCCAAAATAATACCGAAAGCGTGTGAAAATCATCTTTAAATAATGATGCTATTATCAAAAGTGATCAAATCAATAGTGTCTTTTTGACTGAGTGCCGGCGCGAGGTTATTTGGCGCCCTAGGCAAAGAATATTGACGCGCCCCCTTATAAACAAATAGTTCCATTTTTTTTCAAAATAATGAAAAAAAAACAATTTGGAATCGTTAGATTTTTTATAAATCCATGTCCGCTCCTAATGTGGAGCATTTTGCCTCATAATGAAAGTATCTCAACGGAAGTTTTTCTATGTGAACTGTTTGTTACTTAGTCGTCTAACCTCTCTTTTTCGAATCATATGGAAAAAGATACATAATTACAACAAACAAATACAAACATTAAAATAAATTAAAATGTACCATTATTTAGTATTATTAGTGTTTAAAAATAGTTTTAATACTCCACGTATGCGCCCCCTAATGGTTTGCGCCCTAAGCGGTTGCCTATTTCACCTGTATGGTGGCCCCGGCCCTGCTTTTTGGCCCTGCATTGACAACCAATCTGATCACAGGATTTGAATCAGCTGACTGAATTTCATTCAATATTGTGTATGGAATGTAAAAACGTGTTTGTGTGTTTTCATAGTTATTAAAGTTAATTCGCAGCAAAACTTCCTTAAAAGAAGCCAACCAGTCTTCCTGAAAGATAAAGTGAAATTGGCTTGGCCGTGTTTGATAATGGACGCCTCAACGAATATTTTATTATTACTGTGTTAATGTTAGCGTATAATATTGTAAGTAGTATGTAAATTAACTTCTAATTAATTCCAATCTACTCTCTTCAAAAATAAAAGCTGAGTAAGTGAATAATAAAAAAAGTGAACAGAACCGTTGAAAAAACGGTGGGTTATCAATGCGTTAATCGTTAATACGCTTGCTTAATCTTAAAGGTGTTAGCGGTGTTTGGTGAAAGGGATGGTTTTTTATCACTCTACAATCATGCACAATAATTAATTAAAGTTTGTCGAATGTTATATATTATGTAAGAATGCGCAATGTGCCATAATTTAATGAATATCAATAGAAGAAAAATGTATTTTCCTACATTAGATTGGAAAGTGAACAGTTTACATGATTGGCACAGAAATAGGTTCTATTATTTTCACTCCAATTCCGTTTTTCGAACGTTATACTGAAACCGTTGTAGATAATAAATATGTCAGAAACACCAGATGCACATACATTCTGCGTTCTTAAACTTATTTATAAATCACATTTATGAACTATATAACGCATAAATCTGAGAATATTGTTTTTTTTAAATTTAACATAAGGTTCGCCGGCTTACGTCAAAATTAATTAACAAATAAAAAAAATCGTGCAAGCCCCTTCCAGCCCACCCCTGATTAGGACTCTACATGTCATCTACAATGGGAGTAAATATTATATTGAAAATACAGTTCATTTGTCAATTATTACAATATCCCACTAATGGCTCTTTGGTCATTACACCAAGCGTATCCGCCTGCTATTTACGTCATCGAGCTCTTAAGAGGTAAGCGCTGGAAAATTAATTCATTGAAAATCTTTTATTTTCTTTACATACCATAGCAAATGCAATATAAGTATCATTAATATTGATAAGAATTAAGTAGAATTTTTATAAAAACCTTTTTCAGATACTAAATTTGGTATAGTATATAAAAGTGTTGGTAGAATACAAGCACAGTAAGTATTTAATTAAGATTTTTCTTATAAACAACACATAGCTAACTACTTTTTCATATTATGAAAAAGTAAGTTTTAAGTTGTCCATACAACGCCATAAAATACTTTCGCAATCGCAAACATGTACAAAATTCATACAATGAAGGAAAACCTTCTAATTGCGCCAAAACTGTGCTGGTTTCGTAGTGGAATAATGCGATACAAAACAAATTATTTCGTTACTTTGTTACATGATAATATTTATTTTATGAACATATTGTCAATTTACATGTGAAGATACAACAAATTCCATCAAAATAATACAGTCAACTACTATTTCTAAAGTGTAGTTTACTTGATGTTGACAATGTTTTTATTTGGAATGTTTGGAATGCAGAAGTACACCTTTCGACTATTAAATGTGTCAACTTTTTCGTCACGGTTTCATTGTAGTAAAAATTTGAAATATTTCGATGTGACTAAGTGACACGTGAAATTTTGTGCTAGGAATACAAAAATATTAATTTGTAATATCATTTGACAGTGTAAAATTGCTCAATAGCATACCTGTACGCGGTGTGTGAATCTCGACCTTGAACAACAGAATCTTCTTCTCGTTTTGAACTAAAGTTAGCACAGGTTTGAAACTTTAACTGGTATGATACAAAACAATTGATATTTCACTGTAAACTTAAAACTGGACACTTAACTTGCAATTTGTATAAACTTTTGAAGGGCTTCGACAAAGATTGGCGACAACGCGCGTGGTTATTTGCCAGCGAATGGTCTGTTATGTTTCCAACGTCGGCAGGTAACATTTTTGATATGACTCACCTGCGTAGTGCCAGAGACCACCGCGTAGCGCGGAGAACAGGTAGTTACAGGTGCCATGCAGGGCTACCAGCTTGCTGAGTTCAATTCAAAATTACATACATTTCAAAGTACATAGAGTAACAAGTTCATAATAATTGTTTGAAATCTTTGTTATTCTTTGATTATTGTTTTATCCAGAACTTATATTGCGGCAATGATACCCAGTGGCATGGGGGTGTGTGGGGTCGGCTCTTCCACACCTTTACCAGATGATTTGGAATTGTTGCGATAAATGTTTATTTTTACGTATATATAAAAAAAAAGATTTTGTAACAATGTATTGCGAGAACGTTTTGTTGGAAACTTAATGATATGGAAATATGATCACTGCGGTGAGAGTGCATTAAAATAAATTAAGTAATCAGTTCTCCTAGACTTTTTTAGTAAGCACTACACCACTGATGAATCTACAGTACTATGCAGCTTGAATTATCACATTGAGATAAGTATTTTGCATATGAATGTACTGACACTCCCTACGCATAATCCTGTATCTGTCAACATTACATTTTACTAGGGACTGGAGCATCTCAAATATTCAAAACGCAAAGAGACCGCAAGTAGTTGCGTGTTTGTACGTTATGAAAAAACAGTACATAGGTACTTTTTCCTTTTTTTTCTGTCTACACATCAGTGACGGATTACCTTATAAGCGAATGAGGCGCTCACTCTGCATCTTTGTGGGTCTCAAAAATAGCTCATTTTATATAACCCGTATACTTTTTATTCAGATTTTCACATAATTTTATTATTTTACATTTATTTTCTGATGTTGTTGTGTTATCCGAAAAACAGGGGATCCAAATTTTATTGCGCCTGGGGCCTCTCATGTGCTTAATCCACCATTGCCACCCATACAGCTCAATGTGTTTGTAATAAAAATGTATAATTACACATGTGGCACTTACGTAATTATACGTAGGGGGTGTCGATCTGGTGTCTCGTGATCTGACTTCAATGTGGACTGCTTACCTCAGAAACGAGCACGGCCTTCCGTAGGCTACGACTGAAAAGTAATGCAAATAATCAAAACATCAACGATGGAGGAGACTCGAAGAACTTTGCAACTACCGCACACTATGACATAAAGCGCCATTGCTTTGATATAAAAAAAAATGATAGAGGTGCCAATTTTTGGGTTGAATGCATTGAGTAGAAAATTTGTGACGAATTAGAGTTTTCTCGGTCAATGTCAAGTCAAGTCTGATGTTTTGATTATATGTGATGCCGCAATTCTCTCTCTGCTCTCACCATGGCCAGCGCCACCATACAGGCGAAATAGGCAACCACCTAGGGGCAAATCATTGGGGGCGCATAAATGGAGTATTAAAATTATTTGTATACATGTACTCTAATAATAAGTAATAGTACGTTATATTTTATTTTGATGTTTGTGTTTGTTCGTTGTCATTATGTATCGTATTCTATATCAGTGCTCCGCAACCGATGTGCCTTGAGCTGATACAGGTGTGACGCGGTCAAATAAGACAATCTATATATTAATAGCCGATAATGTCTGTTTGTTTGTTTGTCTGTTTGTCTGAGTGAGTGAGTGTAAGATGTTCTCGATTTCCCCTCCCCCTCCTCCTGCCAAGCCGCGCTGTCACTTTTTATTCATACTTAAGACATATTTTTCCAATATACACTGTTACTTATGATTTTCCTCGATTTCCTCTCTTAAATTAAATCTTTGGAATAATGTTAAAGTTTGCTAACAATCATTTTTCATAGTACCATTAATCGACCTCGGCGCATATATCGACAGCCCTGCAGTTTTTTTAAATGTAAATTATTAAATTTTTGGTTTGCTAACAACCATTTATCGTAGTAGCAGAAATTTCGTAAATTATTGAATTTTTGGAATAATGTTTAAGTTTGCTAACAATCATTTTTCGTAGTAGCAGAAATTTCGTAAATTATTATATTTTGGAATGATGTTTAAGTTTGCTAACAACCATTTTTCGTAGTAGCAGAAATTTCGTAAATTATTTAATATTTGGAATAATGTTCAAGTTTGCTAACAACCATTTTTCGTAGTAGCAGAAATGCAATTTTTCAATAAAAAATCAGTTGCACATATTTTTCAAAAAAGCAAAATATTATTCTATGATATATCCATATCATAATTAGAATATTCTTAATGTATTAAAAAATTCAAAAAGAGTTTCAAGGTAAGACGTGAACAGATTAATCATTATGATTCAATTGATCAAATCCGCTCCAAAGAATATTAGTCTCACATCGACTCACACGATCAAACGATTCATTTCGATAGCCCTATAATCATAGTTTGCAATAGTCGAATAAAAGTCTTATATTATTCGAAAATTTTCGAATATTATGATCTATGGTAATACTATACTTCAGCTCTACACCAAGAAATATCGAATTTTCAAACGTGGCGATATCAGAACATTCACGTGCTGTCTAAAATAAGCCGCTTCCATTGGATAGAACAAAATTTCAAAAATGTGCTGTCCAAAATAAATCGTTATCATTGGTCTGTACTAGGGTATCCAATCCTGAAGCCTTTTTCCAATCCCGGGATTGATTTATTTTGAATTGTGATTTTCTCACCGAGGAATTTGAAATCCTCAATTTGCTATACTTTTTTCCGGAATCTCACGGAAACTTGTTTTTTTTTTTTTTAGCTCACCGAAGAATTTGGAATCTCCGATTTGGTATACTTTTTCCCAGAATCTCACAGAAACTCGTTTTTTTTTTTTTAGCTCACCGAGGAATTTGAAATCTTCAATTTGCCAATTTGTGTAAATTTCGAGAATTTGCTAAAAAATTCTCAATCCCGAAATCCCGGGATCGCGGCCATCTCAATCCCGGAATTTCGGGATCAGAAAATTGAACGGGATCCCGGATCCCGGGATTGGATGCCCTAGTCTGTACCTTACTGCGGACATCCTTCAGACAAACATTATCGGCTATTAATGTTAAGATGACCAATCTTTTTCCCCGTTAGATTTAAAATAAGCTTTCAAAGCTGATCAATTATATGCAATCTGTTTAACAGCTGTATTGGTTAATTTACAAAACATTTTTAGTTGGCCTCTCGTTTTTCAAATGAAACAAACTACCCAACTAATTACTCAAAGAATGATACATTCAATATAGTCATGGTTTTTTTAATGCAATTGTAAACCATCTGCATTAATCTAATGTTTCACTCTTTAAACATCTATGAAAAACCGGAATTATACATTCCATAGTTAATTGTTAATCTCAATTTCTTAATAATATATTTTATGTAATTTGTTATATATAGCCAGTGAAATTTCTTCGGGTTTACGTACAAATCAATTTTTTTCAAGCATACTTCATTTTCAGACTTCAATAGTAAAGTATTCCATCTAGAATAATAAAAATACATTAAAATCTGAACAAAAAGTGTATGGTTTATATAAGATAAGCTATCTTTGAGGCCCCTAAGGTTCAGAGGAACCAAGTGCACGCCTCTTTCGCTTATAGCAGTGTCTGTCAAACTGCGTGCCGCAAGAAGTCTCAGGTGTGCCGCGGAGGAAGACGCCTCCAAAATTTTCATTTTAAATAATGCGTACTCATTTAAATTTTCTTCAATTTTAAATTAATTCAACATCTACGTATTCAAATAAATATGTGTCACGTTCGCATATAAATACATATATAGTGGTCGACTCGACACATTTTCCACATTTCCATTTTTTAAAGCATTTTTATTTGGTGTGAGCGGAGCAAGTCCCATTTACCAGTGTACCGCTAAGTAAAAAAGTTTGGCAGACACCGGCTTATAGGGTAATTCACCATTGGTAATGCCGGATTACCCCACAAGCGTACGAGGCGCATGCTTGGGGTTTAAAAATGGCTGATATTATAAATGCTCTATAGATTAAAAAAAATACTTGACATGTAATTTTGCAACGTAATTAAATTATCAGAAAAACAGGGCCTCCAAATTTTATTGCGTCTGCGGCTTCTCGCATTGGCATAGCTATAAATTTGTATATAAATATAGTGACCCTCATGGAAACTTATCGGAAGCCCCCCTCTAGTAATTTCTTATATTTTTTTTTATTCACTTTATAGAACCAATGTATCGCGTAAAAAAAGGACTAGGTGCATATAAACAATAGGGAGCCCTTTTTGCTGGCCTCCAGAGTTCCTTACTTGTCACTGGTGCATTGTGAAAAACTGAAAATAAAATTCCTTTTCATATTTTACTTTCTTCTGCATGTTTAAAAAAAGATTAACTAACGAGTTTGACTTGCAGTATTTGCCTTCTCTCAGCAAAGTAGTGGCGGATTACCCCACAAGCGCATGAGGCGTACGGTTTGGACCTACTTAGGTATATTGAAAGACTGAAGATGTAATCTATAGTCTGTATATTTAGGATTGCCCGGTCGGTCCAATATAACGTTCAATATAATGGTTTTTGGACTGTTGACGATAATATTATTGATCGACGGCCTTCTCTAAAACAGTTTGACATTCATTGGGAATCTAGGGGACTGCGAAGTCAATTCCGGGACAATCCAAACGGTTGGTAAATAGTAACCATATTTGTAAGCATATCGCATACAGCTTTTACAAAGCTATGTATACAAACTGTCCGTACTCCGAGCACCGTAATCGTAGTCAACAACGTTGACCACGGACTCAGAATTAAAGTTTATAAGAATCTTAAATTCAAAACAGCTTATAGAAAAATAAATAAATTTGTTTTGTGAAAAAAAAATCAGTACAAAAAGGAGATTATTTTTTACTATAAATTTTAGTTGATTTAATTATTTATCTTGTCTATGGATTTAATACCATAGCAACATTCACGCATGTTGTCTATAGCTAGCTACGATTGGCTACGATCTATCACAGATCTATACAGAGATCTATAGCCGTGTGGGGCATGTGCACGTCGTATTTTTCGTGCTATATTGAGTTTAAGGGGTGGCCATGAAAAGTTTCCCAATTCCTCTTTCTAGTTTAATTCTATCTCTGCTTCGAATCCAGAAGCCAAATTTTGATAACACCTAATGGTATGTTTCCACATTTTATTGAACCGGTTTGTAATGCTTCCTGCGACTAGTATTTTGTTATCTTATTTTCGTTTCTTGTAGTTTGATTGTTACATAAATGCTTTTATTTTTCTTTTTCAATCCCAGGTTCATCAGCAGCTTAGATATATTTTTTTATCACGTTTGATCCTTTTGTCCGGAATAGGGCTACCAGATTTCTTGACGTTCGATATGGCCGCGGCCATATCGAACACTGGAGGCGTAGTAGGGAAAATTATTTCGTATTTCGCTTAATTTATGAGTGTTCTTCGTGTGAGTTAATCGCGATTATTAAGCCCTCAAAAATAATTTTAAATCGTGGCGTTGTTTTTAGCTTAGTTTGTGAAGTTCCATGTATAACATCCTAATCCAAAATAATCCATGACTAGCTTTAATACACTTTTACCATCAGGACACCTGCCAGCCCTAGTCTGGAAAAATGATTTACTTAAGTCCAAGCAGTAAATGACCCACAATGTATTATTTTCAACAAGTTTATAGAATTTAAACGCAATTAAAAAAAAAAATGGATGTTTATATGCTTGTAGCCATGTGCGCTACTAATGTAGGTAAATTTGTCATTCATTGAATCTTCTGTGGATCATCATCATCTGAGGAGTCATCACTGTGACCACTAGCATACAATTTATTCGCAACATTGCTGTTTGTAAGAATATTATTCGCATCTTATTTACTTCTCTAAGGTTTTGAACAACCCTTTTCACTATCCATATTTAATTTGAGAAAAAAATGTAAAACACTATCATTGCATAACTCACCAGATCGATAGGCAATGAATCACAAATGAATATAAGTTATATGCTTAAATGTGTTGTTGGCAGTCAGCTTTTTATGAAAAAAAAACTCATTCAGTATTCCATTATATCTTAACCCTCCAGAGACGAGAGTTTTTTTTCGATAAACAAAATATTTGTTTAGTTATGGATAACTTTTATTCCTAATGAAATTTAAAAAAAAAAACGCCAAGTAGTTGTATAGAAACCCCGCATGACTATATGATCATGCTCATCCTTTTATTACCGTGTAATATTGTGTATGGACAGTTGTAAGGACAAAAGTGACCGTATGGGCTCGCAAACATTCGGGGTTGAAATATAGCTAAATGTGAATTTTTTAAAAATATTTACAATTTAACCTCTTTAGATCAACATAATATCAATACAAATATATTAGCAAAATAACTGTAAATAATTTGATGTTTTGATAAAAAAAATAACCAACAGTTTCAAAAAGTCCATTAAAAAAAACGGAAATTCAAAAAATCACATGTGCTTTTGGTGGCCGTTTCTGGCCCCGCGGCTGATGACTAACTGAAGTCTGTACCCTTAACCAAATATGAGTAAAAGCAACGATATTCAGGTAGAAAAAGGATGAATAGTGGGATCAATAGACAACGGTGTTTACTGTTACCATATCGACTGTGGAAAGGAAAAAGGACTTAACCCTCAATTTTCCAAAACAGCTTTTTTTCGATAATCACAATGTATACAACCTGACACACATTCTATCAAAAGGATGGAAGCTGAAAATGCTGAATTAGTATCTAAATTTAGCTTTTAAGTTTGAAAAATATGACCTTGTAAAAAATTAAAACCATGAAAAAACACTGAAATAACGGTTTTTCCGAGTCAATTTTTTAAATTATTTTTAGATTATATCAATTAAACACCAGTTTAGAAGTATTCGTGCACTTCAAGGTTGTGTATAATTCATATTTTGTATATGTCACAAAATCATCAAAACACGTTTTTAGCGCCTCCTGTAAAATTTGATATGTGTGGGTTATGTCCTTTTTCCTTTCCACAGTCGATATGGTCACGCTCGCCCTTGGAAGGTTAATACATTAGAACTTGCTGAAAAAAGCTGTCAACTAGAATGTGTTAATACTTAATACATCTCGCCAGAAATTTAATAAAACAATGAATAAACATGATAAAATTCATACATTCTATTTGAATTTTTTAGAATACACAGCACGTAGCCTTAGTGACCTTCTAGTCTACTTAAGTTTCGCCGGTAGTACATTCTATGGATAGTACCCAAGGGTTGTCCAGGATGAAAGAATCTCACAGTTCAGAAAAAGGCAAGCAGGGTTGATCATTTCCAGAGGCATCCACAGCACGTGAAATAGCCAGATTCTTCGTCTCTTCATGTCCACGCAGGATGCTGCCTGGTATGTACCCTAAATTGTGAGTTCCTCACAAAATTGAGTTGTGTAATTAGTCCACCCACGACCTTCCGAAGAAACCAGCATGATTTTTTCCTTTTTGGACTTCTTATTCTTGCCAATAGAATATGTGCCATAACTTTTCCAGGAATGCTGAGAGGAGTTATACCATGGTAATTATTACAGTTTTTTATATACTCGTTATTTGAAGGTTTGAAATCTTAAAATCATTCACAAACCTATTAATCAATTTATGAAACTCTCAAAACTGTCCACTCGGCTACAGGCTCTCTTTTTATGCTTATTACATAATTTAATATACATTTGTATCTAATTACAGACTATGTTAAATAATTATATATTTTTATTGTGTGCATAATGGATATTAAGGAACATCGACTTGGTTTGATTTATTTATTAACTCTGGAGCACTTTATGAGAATTTTTGTAAACAATCTCTTGATCGAATCGAGTGGCTACGATGCAAGTACAATTGGTGGACATGCATCATTTGCGAAAGAACAAATAATTATACCTAATCTTAAAGTGACCAGAATCACTCGTTCGCAATGAGTTGTGTCATATATTTTCTATCCTGCAAAGTTGAAGATTATGACTAAAACCGTGCAAAAAAAAATGTTAAGAGAAGGTTGTTTGTTAACCTATCACATTATATTTTGTCTCACTTGACGAATCATATGGTAAGATAAATTCTTACATATCGACTGGAAAGGAAAAAGGATGTAACCCACAGTTTTTTCAAACCAGGCTTTTTTCAATAATCACAATGTATCAAACTTGATACACGTTCTATCAAAAGGATGTAAGCTACAAATGCCAAATTAGTATCTAAATTTAGCTTGAAAAGTTTAGTTTGAAAAAGATGACCTTGTAAAAAATTAAACCCAAGAAAAAAGAATGAAATACAGGTTTTTCCTAAACAATTTATTTAATTAATATTAGATTATGTCAATTAAACACCAGTTTAGAAGTCTCACTCGTGCACTTCGAGGTTGTGTATAATTCATAATTTGCATATGGCTCAAAATCTTCTGTAAAATTTGATATATGTGGGTTACGTCCTTTTTCCTTTCCACAGTTGAAATGTAAAGAAACTTTTGTTTGCACATTGTCCTAAAAACACTAATCAAATGAATGGATGACCGTGGCCAATTGACTCGCAGTCTACGAGTTGCCACTAATAAAACTCATTTCCCATGTTTAACAATTCGGAAACCACTTAACTGCCAGCAATTTTAGAAACAATAGAAATTGCATAAAAAGTGGTTTGAATTACATAATTTATAGTTTTAAGATGTTCTAGTGTGTCCTGGCATATGTATGTAAAACACATGCTGTGCTGCGGATCATTTATGGGCTCAATCCATTTCTTGTTCAGGGTTGTCACAGCACACAATGAATATATTTTTTAAATTTAATTTTATATTATTTTACTTTTAGTCAATAATATGTACACCGATCGAAGCTTCGTCATTCAGATTGATTTATATCCCAATTTAAATACATTATATCATTGTGACAAACACATCTCAAAATACGATTCTTGTATAAAAAATCTTTTAATAGGCAGCTGTTGCGAAATCTGTTGAATTTATTTAAAAATAATACCAAAGAATTGAGATTTATCAAACATTTTAGACGTCATTGGGTTCAAAAATAGATGACACAATAATTTTTACATTTTAAAAAAAATCACGACTTACAGGTGAGATACTAATGTTCTAGTGATTGAGCGTTCTGAGTGGCGAATGAAAAGAAATATTTCTTAATAAATAAATAGTTAAAAATCCGATTTTACTGAATTCTGTAGATTCTATATCTTATTTAATCATAAATAGATCATCACCGGCACTGCAAGAACACTTATCTTCGATTTGGGTAAATTTAAAAGGAGAGACAAAAATTACTGAAAAAAAAACTTAGTTGCTCTTGATTAAGCAATAATTAATATGTGTTCCGCATTGAAAATAAAAATATGTGTAAATATAAAAAGTTTGCAAATGATATAAGAGATTGCCACATATAAAAAAAAACTTTTACCAAACAAAAAATGAGATACATGCTATTATCCTTGAGTGTATTTGTTGATGTGATCTTTTCCCTTACTGTCTTGAAATTAATTTGTCACTGTTTGCTATGGTATTATAATGTTTATAATATAAAATATATATATACAAAACATGTTATTCCTTCTAGAAGTTTATTTTTATATATCTTTCTTTAAAAAAATACTGAATATTTATAAAATCTTCGCCCCAAAAAATGAATGACATTTTTGATACACACGAATGTGAATAACTCCTGATTATTTAATATCTTCCTTAAGGTTAATATTTTTTTTGTACTTGTTTCAGATTTTCTACCTTCAATTCAACTACGACTCGGTTTGACTTTGCAAACAGGGAGATTCCAAAAATTGAGCTGACAAAGGCCAGGCTGCTTCTTGAAGTAACCTCTTTCAAGATTATACAGCATCACTAAAGGTTTTTTTACAATATTAATATAATTACGTTTTTTTTATTTAACTCAATGGTATTTATAATTAATCTTTGTCCTGAGGTAAAACCACAATTCGATATTATTATTCAATTATGATCAACCCCTTGCGATTGAGAGTGTTTTTGTATACGAGTACTGGCATTTTTGAAAAATGTTAACATTAGAACAGTGATCACCAAGTAACAGCCGAGACCAACCATCCGATTCGGCCCCTGATTTTTAATGTATAAATATTTTACATATAACAAATATTGTTTTTTTTTAAATTCTTAAAGGATTCCATTTTCGTTTAATTTCGGATAAACATTCAACAAATTCCAAAGAATATTGACAAAAAAATTATTATTTGTACGTATTTCTCGTTTCTCGATCATGTTACATAAATTATTATTATTTTACGCTAATGCGATCTTTATTACTACTTTCAATGGATTCGGCGGTATCTTTGTGGAAGTTCATTTTAGTATAAAATAACTTAGATTATTCCACGTATTGTGCTACAAACTTTGAATGTGTTTAGCCTCTTTCAGCGGTATCCTCAGACAGACTTACTTTCACAAATGCTCATTCGTACTTAAGCAAGCTACTTTGTGGCAACCAGTGATACATCAATAGGAACATACTGATGGGATGTGTAATAATGCTAGAAAAAAGTATTGGCATTGGTATTGATTATTTGCAGGGTGTAAAATTTAAAAGTTGTTAACACTGTCCTAGCTAAGAAAATTATAAAGTTCATTTCAATTACACATTTGGCTCGACACCAAGAGAAATATTTTACTTCAGGTAAAAATTTTGATGTTTGAAATTTGTCTGAGATGAAACGGACACCGATGATAAAAAAAAATCTGAAACGGGCCAGAATTCTCGTCTATTCTTCTCTAACCCGAGATTGTAGCATTATAATTTTTTTTTTCTTGGAAATATTCACAAACACCATGAAATATTTATATAATACTCTTTAAATCAAAGTTTGATGCATGAAGATGGTATTTTTTTAGTATGCGGTTGAGTGAACGTAATTAAATATATTAAATCGTCATAATGTATGAAATTGAGAAACTTCCGATGTTTATGAATTATTAAAAAAAGTGGAAATAAATATTTCACAAAGTTATCACAGGTGACAGAAAGAACAGTTAGGAAGAAAAGGAAAAGTAAGTCGTTCTTTTTTTATTGTAAATATGTGTATTTATTGATTTATTTTTATTTAACAAGACTTTTACATTTAAATCACAAAATTTGCGTACAATGACTTTACACTCATTTTGCGGTATAGAATATGTATTATTATTAGGGAAAATAATAGATATTTATCTATTTCACCAAAATCCCATAAGTGGTGTAAGTCTTATCAGTTGCAGATACTATAGCAGACTGGTATGACGACTGGAGAATCAAAATTAATACTAATAAGTAGCACAGCAGTAATATTTTCCATTGAGTTCAATATAATCAAGTACCATGGGCTCGGCTCGCCCTAGATAGTAGACAGAATACAACAAACAGACCGCAATTAAAAAACGTTAACTTTATGCTACAAACGCAAGATTGTACTTTATGCGAGGAACAAACTTATTCTCAAAAGCAAGATGCTCCGCTACACAGCAAACAATTGCACTATCATTTCTCATGTGTGGGTTTATGCTCAACCATGTGCATATGATAATTAAAAAAAAAAAAAATATACTTGGAAAAATTTGTTGTGGTTATGACTTACCTGGTAAACCACGCCAGAATCAAAAAAACAAAATTATGAAATGATAAGTTTTAAAATTAATTTGGCTTTTCGACAAATAGATCGAGTGAAATTAATAGTCGAAAAGATAGAACATTGTAATTAATGCACTGGAGACATTTATATTTCGGAAGAACTATGATTCGACATGTCATCAACAGGTCTATTTCTGAGCAGCATTCCAGGCACAGTCATCGACGAATTGCTCTTGTGGTTACGTTTTCTTAATTGCCTTTTTTCATAAACCAGATTCCTGACAGAAACCGCTGGCTTTTCAGAGTTCATCGGGGACTTTGGATTATCGTCATCCGTGTCTGTCATTTCAGTCTCGTCGCCACACTTCCTTATATGCTCTCTTTTACACTTTTTCTTCAACAACAATGGTAACATTTGATTATCATCGTCTGTGTCTGTCGTATCACTCACGTCACTACACTTTCTTGTATGCTCTCTTTGGCATCGCCAAATATTCTTGTTCACTGGCGACTTTGGATTATCGTCGTCGGTGTCTGACATATCACTCTCGTCGCTACGCTTTCTTGTTTGATTTTTTTCATTAAGCGGCTTGCTAACAGATATCTCTGTCAACATAGGATTATCGTCATCCGTGTCTATCGTTTCACTGTCGTCGTCGCCACACTTTTTTATATGCTCTCTATTAGACCGCCTAGCCTTCTTAAACAGCAATCGTGACATTCGATTATCATCATCAGTACTCTTCCTTGTATGCACTGGTGGACTATCTTCTTTGGTGTCTGCTGCATACATACAATCGCTACACATTGTCCGTTGCCTCTCACAGGGCGGAGTATTGTTGTTTGTGTCTTCTGTCGCCGTGTTTTGTTTTTTTGATTGCGAAATTGTACTCTCAATCGTAACGTGTGGCCGCGGGTCAACCTCGAGAGTGTCTGATGAACTCTGTTGCTTTGTTTCTTTTGGCAAGTCCTCTTCGCAGTCAGAATCTGATATAACTATTGTCTCTTTTATTATTGAATTTTCCAATGCATACGGTTGACGAGATGCAATATCTCCCAAAATGTATTCTATGTCACTTACAGTTTTGGTAGATTTTGGATTATCGTCATCCATGTCTGTCATTTCAGTCTCGTCGCCACACTTCCTTATATGCTCTCTTTTACACCTTTTCTTTAACAATGGTGACATTTGATTATCATCGTCTGTGTCTGTCGTATCACTCACGTCACTACACTTTCTTGTATGCTCTCTTTGGCATCGCCAAATATTCTTGTTCACCGTCAACTTTGGATTATCGTCGTCTGTGTCACTCTCGTCGCTACGCTTTCTTATTTGATTTTTTTCATTAAGCGGCTTGCTAACAGATATCTCTGTCGTATCACTCGCATCAGTACGCTTCCTTGTATGCACTGGTGGACTATCTTCGTCGGTGTCTGCTGCATAGATACAATCGCCACACATTGTCGGTTGCCTTTCACAGGGCGGAGTATTGTTGTTTGTGTCTTCTGTCGCCGTGTTTTGTTTTTTTGATTGCGAAATTGTACTCTGAATCGTAGCGTGTGGCCGCGGGTCAACCTCGAGAGTGTCTGATGAACTCTGTTGCTTTGTTTCTTTTGGCAAGTCCTCTTCGCAGTCAGAATCTGATATAACTATTGTCTCTTTTATTATTGAATGTTCCAATGCATTCGGTTGACGAGACATAATATCTCCCAAAACGTATTCTATGTCACTTACAGTTTCGGTATTAAACAATAGCTTGGGAATGCGCACAGTTTCGCACGTAGATGTCCCGATTTTCCTCTTCAACTGACTTAATCTGCTTGTTGGTGGCTGTGGCCTGAAAAAAAAGTTTAAATTAATTCGATAATCTTTTTTTTCTATTTCCTATATAAGCTACGTATTCTTCATTTTGAAATAAAAGAAACATGTGCTGTGTGTGTAACCTGGGAAAGCAAACTCGGATATTAAGTGACTGTTATGAAAAGTATGATACCATGAACAACTACAAATAATATTTTTTATGTTAATATTCTTCATCTGTTGTATGTTTATCGAAATAAAACATTTTTTTGTAAAAACCATCTGTTTTTATTTTATATCCATTTTTTGTATTGTAATCTTGACCGGTTTTTTTTTTAAATGCTTCGAGTTGCCCGTACACGCCTACAAAAAGACGCGCAGGGGTTAAAAAGAAAATACAAAATGGTTTTTTTGTATAGTTGGGAACAATTTAAAATGTTCATTTGTATTTTGTAGAAGTCAATGTGAGATCTTATTTAATCTCAAAACCAATGAAAACCAATTAACCTATATTTGGTTAAAATGGTGATATGAAATCAAAGGAATTGCTACTCAAGATCATTCTCCAATCAATCGGAAATATCTGTTGGAAAAAAAACAACCAATGAAATGTTATGTTGAAGGAGAGAATAGTGACAAATGCTTAAGTGTTTATTTTTCTCTATTCATACTATTAAATGTGATGACTTTTCAATATTTGTGGAATCTACCGGGGCTTGAAAAGTTTTTGAGAGAAGAGATAAAGTTTTAAGAAACCACACTTACATAAATGGATATAGACTGTATGAACGGTGTCATTGAATGGTAAAAAAATGTACAGATTATTTTAGTGAAGAAGAAGCTGAATATCTTTAAAATGACCCATTGGAAAAAAAATACAAATAAAGTGCTCAGCAAAGTTAAAGTTGAGCAATTGACTTTCAACAATATTCATGATCTAAAAACTGTTTTATTTAAAGTCAACTGGTTAGAGTAAAATGTTTTAGAGGATATAGGTCCTTCACGTCTAAAAACAGAGTAAATCGATCGTTTGCCGTCGACTAAATCTCGTGAACCGTTCACTTAAAATTTTATTTTTTTCAATAATTACATTTTCCAAACGCTTTTTTACACTATTACATTTTTTTTACATGAAAATAGTCATATTTTCAAGAATGCACGGCAAAAAGTTTACCCGGAATTTTTCAACTGCTTTACGTTGTGATCATTTTTAGAGTTTATTGTAAGATACTGAAGTTTAACGTCTTAGAAAGAAATGCAGATAAAGGTTCGTTTAAGAAAGTGATTTGAGCAGAATTTCCAATTTATGTAATATAATGATTGTACATCCATTTGAAATGTTCCATTTCTCCCACTTTTTCTGACTGATTTTTAAAGCATAATTGGATCATAAATACTTCTAAAAAAAGTTTACATTTAAAAGCAAAAAAAAATTGTCATACCAATAAATAATAACTATTTTTCGGGGATGTGTTTTTCTTGCCGTAAATTTCGTAGTACGAGTCAGTCTGAGTGAGAGTTTCGTGCTGAGTGCACGCGCCAGATATTACTCTGCATTAACTTGAAACACTGGTCTTACAAATGAATGGAAGAAATGTATTTTTTATTTTCCTATAAAAAAGTTAGGTTAGGTTAGGGTTGCCCAAAGCGCTGACAAATAATATTATTATTTATAATACAATAATGTCTTTTTCAATAGCGATTATTTTAAAGACCAGTATTAATTACTTTGGCTTAATGGATAAGCATTTTGAAATAATTATTTGGCAATGCTTTCAAAAAGAGATTATTTTCAATATAATAGTAGCAGTAGTTGAATAAAAAGATTTTTCACATGAGTAGTTTTGAATCATTTCTATATTTCAAAAGATTTTTTGCTAAAAAAAACTAAAGTTCGTCATCTAAATGGAAAAAAAAACTTGAAAATTATTGGATAAGGTAAGGATATTAACAGTAAATATTTTTTAAGAATCATTATACAGATGGTAAACCATGTTTTTTTTTTTGCAACGTAGAGTTTTTTTCAGGGCTGTAGAGTCACGTGAAAAAAAGGCGACTCCGACTACGAGGAATTTTTTCAATAATTTCATTTTAACTTATATATATGTGTACCATCAAATCATCTTTAGTCAGCCAAGCATGAAATGTTAATTCTTTTGACTATTTTGTTTAAATACACGTAATTAAATATATTTTTCAAAAAAAAATCGAGCCGCTCATTTTTCCCGACTCCAACTCCGGCCAAAATACCGCGACTCCAACTCCACAGCCCTGGTTTTTTTAATTGAATACATTCTTCTACCGTTAAACTTGTTTTTTAAACCTATAATTGAATAAAACAGAATGCTAGAAAATATTCAAAATTGATATATGACAAATATATATACATATGTATGGATACATATTAAACTTGTGAAATATATTAATTCATACATTTAAGTCATTGTTTTGTACCACCCAACAAAGTTAGTCCGATGTAGCCGATATAACTTAACGACTTTAATTTATCTATTATATTAAATGATTGAAAACCATATTTTTTCGATAACTTATCAAATTATGTAACAATATTATACCTACAATACATTAATATTCAAATCAATCACATGGTTGGAATTACTTTTAATATTATTATGTTTTCTTGTCACAGCCCTGAATGTCGAACTTGTATATTGGCGAGAGAAAAAAAGTTCCCAAACATTATACAAAAATACGAATATATTTATGCATTCGATATAAATTATTCGAATAACTTTTTTTGATCAGGTATACTATTCATTTAGTTTCTTCCTCATTGAGTTAGTGTTAGGTTATATAGAATCTTGAAGTAAAAAAAATCACAACATTTGGTTATGACTTGAAAGATATGCATGGATTATGAATATTTTCGATAGTTTCGGCATTCACTAAAGAAAAAATCATTTTATAACAAATAAACTTTGTGATTCCACTGATTGTTTACAAATTGTAACACGTATTTGGCTTTTTCGAGAAGCGTCTTCATACCAACTATCTTAAAGCTATTATTAGTTAATGAAGTTTGCCTTTATTCTAAGCAATCAGTAGAATAACTAAGTTTACTGATAGCAAACATGTTTTTATTCCGTGAATTCAGTATATTTTTTTTTTTTTGGAAAATGATTACAAATATTCTCCAAGATGGCTTAGATGTCCAACAAGAAATATAAGACATAGTTAATATAATTTTCGGAAAATCCACTGTCAGAACTATGGCGTGAACCAGAAATATCTATCAACTGAAGTTTATAATTATTTTAGAACTCAATACTTTTTCCATTTTAATCTTATTAGGTCAATATTTTTATTCTTTTTTATTCAACAGAATGTTTTTAACTGTATTCATATTAAAATCAATATCATAACAAATAGGTTAAACAAAAATAAAAACAAATTCTTTCAATATATTAGAGAAAGTTTGAGAAATTTGTATTTTACGGTTTGTCGTGTTTATTTCTTTTATTATTTCGTTCCATCTCTGGTTTACTTTTATTAAATACGATGGCTTACTGTTGCTACCAATACCTCATATGTAGCATTATAAGTCATTTTCACGGTATATATAATTAACGCATTGTTTCAGTTACATATAATTTTTGCAACAGATATTTGGGGAAGTAAATTAGATTGTCAGTCTTTGCTATGAAGATAAAAAAAGTACTTACTGATTTTCGTCAATAACAAATGTTAATACAAATTGTTTTATATGAAAAACCCTTATTACTGTCTAAATATCCATCCATGTGTTAGGTGGTATTGCTATTTTTGTAATGAAATTTACAAATGTTTTGCTTGTTTGATACTGTAAAAATACGTATTGTGGTGGTTACTTATTTAACCCTCCAGAGACGAGAGCTCTTTTCCGATAAAAAAAATATTTTCTAAGCCATATTGAAGTCACGGATAACTTTTATTCCTATCCAAAATTAAAAAAAAAAAACGCAAAGTCGTTGTATAGAAACTCTGCATGACTATATGGTCATGCTCATCCTTTTATTACCGTGTAATATTGAGTACGGACAGTAGTAAGGACAAAAGTGACCGTATGGGCTTGCAAACATTCGGGGTTGAAATACAGCTAAACGTGATTTTTTTAAAAATATTTACAATTTGACCTCTTTAGATCAACATAATTTCAAAACAAATATATTAGCAAAATAACTGTAAATAATTTTATGTTTTTATAAAAAAATATCTAACAGTTTCAAAAAGTAAATTTAAAAAAACGGAAATTCAAAAAATCACATGTGCTTTTAGAGACCGTTCCTGTTCCCACGGCTGATGACTAACTGTAGTCCGTACCCTTCTTAACCAAATATGAGCGAAAGCAACGATATTCAGGTAGAAAAAGTATGAATAGTGGGATCAATAGACAACGGTGTTTTGTGTGACCATATGGTGACGCTCGTCCTTGGAGAGTTAAGTCAGTGCAATATTTATGCTGTAGGTCAAATTAAAGTTTTGCATTCCTACTGAGTTGCCTTAAGATATAAAAAGATTTTACCTGAAACTATTTACTACCAATATTCAAGTGAATATGAAAATATATATACACTCGGGCCTCGTATAACACGTTTGTATAAATTGTGGTATATTTTTCATACAACAAGCTTTATATAACACGGTTTCAATTAAAACCAAACACTACGTCTATAATCCAGCCTTTAGACCAGCCATACTATTTCGATTTTTGCTTCTCTATGGGGCCGCAACCAACGTTCCCTCTAAGCCGAAGAGTTAGCTGCGCGGAAATTTCAAAAGCTGCGCGGAGATTTCAAAGGCTGTGTGGAGGCTGCGCGGACCGATCAAATATTAATTGAGCAACTGTATTGTAGTGCGCGCCAACCTGGAATGAGTGCGCGGGGACTTCTCAACTGCTGCGCGGCAGTGCATGCGCGCAGCTGAGAGGGAACGTTGGCCACAACATATTTGTAGTAAACTGTAAATATGACACTTACTATTATACTGCATACATGTGTATGTATTATGATGTAAAAATAAAACTATTTTATTGTATGTAAATATATACATATGTATTTTTCAAAGTAAAAAATAACGATAAACAACAAATAAAAAATACGTAAAAAGTACACAAAAATACCAATGTATCCAAAATCTTAAATCGTTTACTTAAAAATTAATATAAATTTTGATATTGTGTCAAACTTTTAACTATCTTCGTCATTTAATATTTGGTGACTAATTATTTTGGGCCCCACACAAGAGCCGCAGGTTGAGTATGGCTGCTTTAGACCAAGGTATAATTTCAACATTTCAAGCATATTACATTCGTTGAACATTTGAAAAAATATTGGAAGACATCGATCAAGATGAAAATTTTACACTTCCACAAGCTTGGAAAAAAATTATATTCGAAATTGTGTCGATATTGTTTATGCATCCGCTAAAGAAATAAAACAATCCACTTTAAATTCTTGCTGGAAAAAGCTGTGGCCAGAAGTAGTCTCCGGAGAAAATGTTTTACCACCAATAGAAGATGAATACCTAAGGACAATAAACATTTGTCGTGGTATTGGTGGAGAAGGTTTTTATGACATGAATATTCATGACATCCATGAAATATTGGAGGATCGTAAGTTGAACGAAGAAGAATGAATAGAAATTTTGGATGAACCTACTACAATTAATGACTCGAAAGCAGTTACAGCGAAGAAGCTACATGTTTCACAATAAATGACGGCTTGGAATTGGCTATTAAATTAGATTTTTTTTTATTGAAAAGGATCCTATAATAGAAAGAAGTTCGAAATTTAAGAGTTAATTACAATAAATTTTGGAACCTTATAAGGAAATACGCTAAAAGCAGACAATCGCTTACTACCGAATTTTTGAAGGCTAAAACCTCAAGAAATCCAGAGTCCTCCGATGATGATAAAAACTTACAACCGATCTCGAAAAAGAGTAAAACATGTAGAATTCTAAGTAATACCGATGATGAATGAATGCTATATTATGTTATTAAAATTTCTTTCAATATATATGTAAATGTATATTTGTTTATTTAAAAAAATAAAGTACATATTTATATAAATCATCTTCGATATTTTTTTTTGGAACGCAATCCCTAATTTTCTATGAACTTCAAACCTTGTATAACATGGATTTGTATTACACAACGTTTTTGTGGAACCATATAACCGTGTTATACGAGCCCCAAGTGTATATATATATATATATATTTGTTATTCGCAGAGGAAGAAGTATTCTGCCTGTAATTCTAAATAAATCTAAGGCTTATACTTCGCATCTGTATATTTTCAATGAAAATGTTAGTATCTGTTAATAGATAATTAGTTTTTATTATGTAATTATAAAGTTCGCAATTAACTTGCTAAAACTTCATTTTAAGTGGTTGAATTTTTAAACGTTTTCAAAGTACACAACACACAATTTAAAAAAAGATAGCATTCCTGACTGTATTTCTACCATTTGTTTTACTTTTATTTGCATAAATAGTTGTTTTTGTGAACATGACGTTCAAGTCTCATGATGTTCATGTCTCATTATCAATGTCGCATAATCTTTTACTTGTACTCATGAGGGCTCATTTAGTTGTTGCAGAAATCTCACCTTTTGAGGTTATGTTGGTCAGTGCTGCGTCCAAGAGAACATTATTTGATCTTTTTGGATGAAAACAGTCCAAGTAAAGCTAAATTATCATGTTTATAAGCACCTTACAATACAAAAAACACTTATTCAATCATCCATGATGACTTCCATCCATGACATCCATGATTTTTTGACAGTTTCGTGATGTCATTATAACAAAAAAAGATGAAAGCAGCAAAGTTATTAAAAAAATGTGTTAAATGCTATAAGAAAGAATTTAATTCCTTAAATAATAGTATAACTTTTCTTATGCATTGGAAAATAATGCTTATTTACTATCTGTTAAATGAAAAAAAATGTTTTTTTTTTAAATATAGTAACGAAATATATATGTTATATTAATTTCAATGCTTTAAAGAGGGCTAACTTCATTTTACTTGCCTATACATCATTGTAAGTCCGTACCAAGTTTGTGAATAGTGGTATAACCAGTGTGCTTTTGCTTCAACTGTACCAAAGCTTCTGAAAATAAGAGAATAAAATGCCCATATTGATTAATGGTATATTCTTCATGGTCAAAATGGTTTTGTAACTTACCCCTTGGTGACAACCACTGCAACGCCTTCTTTTGCGGTTACATTTTTGGATGTTTCTTGATCAGCTACTTGGTCCGGTAAATGAGATAGATTTGTCCCACGAGGAGACACCTCTTCATTTTGACCAACTTTGAAACAATGTGGAATTAGTACAAAAGACTGTTTTATATTTAATACCATGCCTCTCCTCCAATTATGGTTAGTGAACACCTTAAAGGTGGTTTTAGAACATAGTTTTGAAAGTTTTCTTAGAAACAAAGTTTAGTTTGAAAAGTAATGAAATTTCACAACTGTCAAAATTTCAACAGGTAACAATAAACTATCACTCCTTAAAATAAATAAATACCACTCACCAAGTACACATCTTTTCAGGTCACTGGCCCGAGACATTCTCTGTTACAATTTCGAAGATTGAGCTAGAAACAAAGTTTATATTATATATAATGAATAATATTTGCCACACTTTCGCCGCAAACTATCCTGTCATAAATTTATAATGTTCTTAAGTTTATAAAAATGTTGCCAAGCTATAAAATAATCTGTATTCAGACACTGATTAAATAATTTTAATATATTTATTTTGATTTTAAGTTATTAGTAAATTTTTAGGGTGTTCACTGTCAATACTTGGTGGAAAGGCATTATATTAATAAAAACACAATATTCCTTTGTACTTCATTCCACTTTATTAAATAGGTCAGGACCAGTTTCGCTCATCGCAAGCTTTGTCAACTGATAAGAAAAATATATAAACAGTGCTATTCATACAAAATTTAAATTGACATGAAAGGTGTAAGCAACTATTGACAAGGAAAAGAATTTACAGATTACATTATAAGTGATAACAATTACACAAAATTAAAATGCTTAACACCTATAATATAAAATTGAAAAATCATCCAAAGACTAATAATTATAAGTAGGGAACGATGGCAATTATATAGTTTTTATATTAGACATATATTTTTTATATTAGACATATATTTTTAAAATTTTATTTCTTTTGTAAGAATTGATATGGTTTTTAAAAATGTCTTTTTCAGAATCTTCATTGCTGTCTTAACTCATTCGCATCGGGGCATTTTTGCGAAATTTTGTAAAAAATTAGGTACTTTTGAAAAAATAGTATAACTTTAAAACTATTTGACATTAAAAAAAATAATTTGGACACCAGTTGTGCAACACTTTGTTGCATAATACTTTATATATTTTAGCCTGCTTTTATTAGCGATACTCATCTTTTGTATTTTTTAATATAGAAAATCGGGTATTTGACATAGAATTATATATTTCATCGAAAACGTAATAAATAACAAGTCAAATAAACATTTACTCCTGTTTATTTTATTTCAAAACAAAATTAGAAAACATAAAAGCCTATTTTTAGCCTACAATTGCTTATATTTTGGTGGCCTATTTTTTAAAGTTTTATTTTAACTGTCTGCTGATTTTTCATCGCCGAAATCACCGAATAAAAAAAATATTTGTGCATATATTTTAATATTTTATTTTTTAAATGATGCATCAATCATTTGTTACGCCATCTGCATAGAGAATCTAAAACATTTGTCGCATTGGATGTATATATTTCAACGCGTAAGTCAGACCGGCGAAAAGACTCGTATACGAGTCATCCGTAACCAATGTGTTAATTGTAGACTTAAATATAATAGATAAAACATAAGGAATCATATTTGAAAAAAAATAAACCACTTTATCTCATTTGAAACGGTAAAAAGTCTAGTTTTGTAATGTGTAGACGGCTGTAACATCACCATTTCTGACCTGGTAGAATAAGCAGCGTAAGCAAACGGTTAATAGAAATAATTTGTGCTTATGCGATAATCTACAATAATTTACTAATATTAATAAAAACACAATATTCGTTTGTACTTCATTCCACTTTATTAAATAGGTCAGGACCGGTTTCGCTCATCGCAAGCTTTGTCAACTGATAAGAAAAATATATAAACAGTGCTATTCATACAAAATTTAAATTGAAATGAAAGGTGTAAGCAACTATTGACAATGAAAAGAATTTACAGATTACATTATAAGTGACTACAATTACACAAAATTAAAATGCTTAACACCTATAACATAAAATTAAAAAATCATCCAAAGACTAATAATTATAAGTAGGGAACGATGGCAATTATATAGTTTTTATATTAGACATATATTTTTAAAATTTTATTTCTTTTGTAAGAATTGATATGGTTTTTAAATATGTCTCTTTCAGAATCTTCATTGCTGTCTTAATTGTAGACTTAAATATAATAGATAAAACATAAGGAATCATATTTGAAAAAAAATAAACCACTTTATCTCATTTGAAACGGTAAAAAGTCTAGTTTTGTAATGTGTAGACGGCTGTAACATCACCATTTCTGACCTGGTGAAATAAGCAGCGTAAGCAAACGGTTAATAGAAATAATTTGTGCTTATGCGATAATCTACAATAATTTACTAATATTAATAAAAACACAATATTCGTTTGTACTTCATTCCACTTTATTAAATAGGTCAGGACCGGTTTCGCTCATCGCAAGCTTTGTCAACTGGTAAGAAAAATATATAAACAGTGCTATTCATACAAAATTTAAATTGAAATGAAAGGTGTAAGCAACTATTGACAATGAAAAGAATTTACAGATTACATTATAAGTGACTCTACAATTACACAAAATTAAAATGCTTAACACCTATAACATAAAATTAAAAAATCATCCAAAGACTAATAATTATAAGTATGGAACGGTGGCAATTATATAGTTTTTATATTAGACATATATTTTTAAAATTTTATTTCTTTTGTAAGAATTGATATGGTTTTTAAAAATGTCTCTTTCAGAATCTTCATTGCTGTCTTAATTGTAGACTTAAATCTAATAGAAAAAACATAAGGAATCATATTTGAAAAAAAATAAACCACTTTATCTCATTTGAAACGGTAAAAAGTCTAGTTTTGTAATGTGTAGACGGCTGTAACATCACCATTTCTGACCTGGTAGAATAAGCAGCGTAAGCAAACGGTTAATAGAAATAATTTGTGCTTATGCGATAATCTACAATAATTTACTAATATTAATAAAAACACAATACAGTGGGACCCCCAATTACACTACCCCGAATTATGCGCTGGCTAGAAATATTCGCCGCAAATCCCCCAATTGTACGGTCGAATTCCATTGTTACGTTCGATGCTGCTGTCCGCCTGGGCGGTTGCAGCAGGGGAGCTCAACTCAATCTATATTTTTTAATGGAAATTTAAATCAGAGAATAAATTTATGTGCATACTATTTACTCACGGTGAAAAACTGCAACTGATTTTGAAAACTTTTTTTGGTTTTATTTATACATATGTGCGCCGCGAGAAAAGAAATACATATGTAGTTTTTTTTAACTTGTTTTATTTTATTTATATTTTACACTATCTTTATGTAATAATCAAGCATAATTTTATTTAAATAGTACATACATCGAATTATATCGAGTATTTAATTTAGGATTAAAATAAAAAAAATACAAATAAGCATACATCATTCACTGTCAGAAAATATTCGGTTCCAATGATGGATTTTAAGGATCCGTAGAATGGCCAGGAGCATTATCAATAAGTAATAATATTTTGAAAGCAATATTTTTTCTAAAAGGGAATTTTTCCATTTCTGGAACAAAGCAGTTAAAAAACCAATCGCGAAATAAAATTCCCGTAATCCACGCTTTTTTATTTGCCCTTCAGTAAACAGGCAAATTAGACTTATCAATTCCTTTCATTGCTCGTGGGCTTAAAAAATGACTTGACAACCATTGGTTTCGTTATATAACTGCCCGATGCATTACTGCAAAGGAGAACAGTTATTCTGTCTTTGGCAACTTTGAATCCAGATGCAGATTTAACGGTTTTGGAAATAAATGTGCGTTCTGGCATTTTTTTTTTTCCAATCAAGGTCTCTGCTAAGTTTTTCTAAAATGGTATATTTTTCTTCAATAGAAATGCGTTTTCTTTTTATTTTAATTCCGTTTTTTTGCATGACTGAAAAAATATTTTAATATAATAATAAATCGCACAGTCAGTAAAGTTTTTTTAAAGATTTAAAATAAATTTGATGTTATAGATAAAGCAAAAAGTTTTTAGTAATATGTATTTACCTGAAAGTGCAAAAGATTGAACACACCGCAAAACTTCGCATACAGTCAAATGTTGACTAGCGTCTGTATATTCAACACATAACTGGCGTCTGACGTATGCGGGATTTTTCGCGCGCTTTGCATTTTGTCACTTAAGTCACCAAATATTTCGTCAATATTTTTTTTTTGCAAAAATGAAGGGAAATCTTAGTTTTGCATTTTCCGCGGAAAACCCCAAATCCCTAATTTTGTATGAGATTCACACCCCCAATTACACTATCCCTAATTATACGGTCCCGAAGATCGCATAAATGGGGGTTTTACTGTATTCGTTTGTACTTCATTCCACTTTATTAAATAGGTCAGGACCAGTTTCGCTCATCGCAAGCTTTGTCAACTGATAAGAAAAATATATAAACAGTGCTATTCATACAAAATTTAAATTGAAATGAAAGGTGTAAGCAACTATTGACAATGAAAAGAATTTACAGATTACATTATAAGTGACTACAATTACACAAAATTAAAATGCTTAACACCTATAACATAAAATTAAAAAATCATCCAAAGACTAATAATTATAAGTAGGGAACGGTGGCAATTATATAGTTTTTATATTAGACATATATTTTTAAAATTTTATTTCTTTTGTAAGAATTGATATGGTTTTTAAAAATGTCTCTTTCAGAATCTTCATTGCTGTCTTAATTGTAGACTTAAATATAATAGATAAAACATAAGGAATCATATTTGAAAAAAAATAAACCACTTTATCTCATTTGAAACGGTAAAAAGTCTAGTTTTGTAATGTGTAGACGGCTGTAACATCACCATTTCTGACCTGGTGAAATAAGCAGCGTAAGCAAACGGTTAATAGAAATAATTTGTGCTTATGCGATAATCTACAATAATTTACTAATATTAATAAAAACACAATATTCGTTTGTACTTCATTCCACTTTATTAAATAGGTCAGGACCGGTTTCGCTCATCGCAAGCTTTGTCAACTGATAAGAAAAATATATAAACAGTGCTATTCATACAAAATTTAAATTGAAATGAAAGGTGTAAGCAACTATTGACAATGAAAAGAATTTACAGATTACATTATAAGTGACTCTACAATTACACAAAATTAAAATGCTTAACACCTATAACATAAAATTAAAAAATCATCCAAAGACTAATAATTATAAGTAGGAAATGATGGCAATTATATAGTTTTATATTAGACATATATTTTTAAAATTTTATTTCCTTTGTAAGAATTGATATGGTTTTTAAAAATGTCTTTTTCAGAATCTTCATTGCTGTTAATTTTGTTGAAGTACACAGATTTATTACTTTAGTAATGTAGAGTTTCACTTTGTTAAAAATTTCCCAATTTTAATTGGGTTTATAATTGCCATCATTCCCTACTTATAATTATTAGTCTTTAATTGTATGTTATAGGTGTTACAAAAGAAATAAAATTTTAAAAATATATGTCTAATATAAAAACTATATAATTGCCATCGTTCCCTACTTATAATTATTAGTCTTTGGATGATTTTTCAATTTTATATTATAGGTGTTAAGCATTTTAATTTTGTGTAATTGTAGTCACTTATAATGTAATTTGTAAACTCTTTTCATTGTTAATAGTTGCTTACACCTTTTATTTCAATTTTAATTTTGTATAAATAGCACTGTTTATATATTTTTCTTATCAGTTGACAAAGCTTGCAATGAGCGAAACCGGTCCTGACCTATTTAATTAAGTGGAATGAAGTACAAACGAATATTGTGTTTTTATTAATATTAGTAAATTATTGTAGATTATCGCATAAGCACAAATTATTTCTATTAACCGTTTGCTTACGCTGCTTATTCCACCAGGTCAGAAATGGTGACGTTTCAACCGTCTACACATTACAAAACTAGACTTTTTACCGTTTCAAATGAGATAAAGTGGTTTATTTTTTTTCAAATATGATTCCTTTTGTTTTACCTATTATATTTAACTCTAAAATTATTCGTCGATATAAGAATATAATTCTTTTATATGTGCATTGTAAATATTCATACATTTCCGAGGTGTTCTGAGTTGGGTGGTAATCAATGCTACTAGCAATTGGCATTTTAGGAAAGCACCTCGGAGTGTCGTAGCTTTGCGCAAAATAATATATAAAAATATAATGTCAACAATTGAAACAAATTATGACATTTTCATTATATTCCTGAAATAGTGTTTCATATAAAATAATACTCACTTTGGAAGATGCTTGTATATTTATTTGTAATCAAAGAGTAATCTATTTATTGTAAAACAGAGAATATACACACATCAACCCAAAGTAAACTGTTAATGAATGAAAATAATTACCAACAAAATTAAAACAATGTGTAAAATCATAAGTTACAACAATAAAAAATTAAAAAATGCCCCAAATTTGAAATATTCATTGGAAATCAAATCATTGGATGCTAAGATTCTGTCCATGTATATAAGCCACGCGCGCAACTAGCCTGGCGTGTTCATATTGTTTCCTCATTATTGTGCCGCCATTGCAACAGAATGAAAGTGCGCATCTGCACAAGTTGAGTGTTTTCATTTTAATAGAATTTTTAAAAAAATTTGAACAGTCAAATTTTACTTATTTTTATTTTTTATTGCTTTTTAGAAACCTAACTAAAATGGATAGACGATTTTCTTCATGAGCAAGAATGGATGATGTTGACACTAAGGATGAGTATGGAGCAGAGAGTTAATATGAAACAATTGGAGACTAGCAGCGATAGAGTGGATTTCGTTCCTTCTAATATTTTTCAAACCGGAGTGTTTTCTGTCATACTTTCAACTTCTTTGACCATCAACAACTTGAACAAATACAGCTCTGCATTGTCAGTCTGTTCATGGGATCGCAGGGAACGAAGGTTCCTGTTCAATTAAATAAAGCAACAGACTTTTTCAATTTATTGTTTAACGAAGAAGTTTATAATCTGGTGATCAAAGCAACACGTATGCCGAAGAAAAATTAGAATATCACATTGAAATAGAGGGACATATCAGTCAACATATTCAAGATTTGGCTTGGGCTATTACAACACATAAGAACATATCGCCAGAGTGACTACTAGAAAAAACATTATCTATTTGATTTGAAAATATAAGACATATACATATCTTTTCATATATTTTTTTACAATTTGTTGTCACACCTTGTCATTAAACCATATTTAATTTTGAGTGAAAACGATTCTGATCTATAATAAATAATCTGAAATTAGTACAAAGTGTTTTATTTTTTAATATACATGATTAAGTAAACAAGTAATATTATCTTTTGAACATGAAGAAGCCCAGGAAATATGTTGTAATTATTTGAGTTTTGTAAGAGAAGAACATTTTCATTCTGTCAGGTTATAAATTTTATTTTTATAAAAAAAAATAGGCAGCCTGTGGGAACATTTGCATGCGAACAATTTTTTCTAACGATGAATTGAAAGATCCACAATGAAAGGTTTTGAAAAATAACCCAGTATTTAGTTCTCCAAATTTTTTTTTTATATAGATGATAGCTATTTCAGCGTATGCCTTCATCAGAAATAGTTTGCATCTCGAGAACACAAATGGGGTCCGGGATTGGATGTCCTAGTTATGAGAAGAGAACTTTAAATACTTAGATAATATCCTTTTATATTTTCAATAAGAGGTCATGGGTATAAATTATTATTTTTTAAATTAATCATCTGCCGCTCAATTTCTTAGTTCATAATAGTTCACGGTTTAAAAATAAATACCCTCTTGCTCAATATTGTGTTAAATTAAAATTTAAATAATTGTAAAATAACTCACCAACATCTTCTAGTACGGTGACAATATGAAATTGTCACGCCACACTTCTAATATACTCTATCTCATGCCATTCACCTCGCTTCTTACTCATACTCATGCTGGACCAAATCTCCTTCACATACTACCTGTTTTTCGAGATAATCCAATCAGTTGTAAAACACGGGCCAGGTTCCAAACGTAACTTTTCAATGCTCTTGGCATCTCTCCGTGAATCGCTTACATAAAGCGGTATCATCAGTGTGAGTGTGCATCCTTGATTTGAATGCGATTCCTGATTTCCAATTGAATCATGAAAGTAAAGTAGATGCATTTTTTGCGCTCCGATTCAAATTATGTAAAATATATTCATAATAATGATAATCAATCAGATAACGAGTTTTATGTTAATACTGATTCTTTCATATTCTATCGCACCTAGTAACAAAACCAGAGTGATGACGAATTTAGAGATTTTCATTTACCATCGAATACAGTTCACATAAACTCTATCGCAAATTGAAATTGTCAGCAGATAACCGAGGTTTAAGCTGTTGCGCTCTAATAGCCCAGTGTGAAATTGTAGAAATTGGTTAGTATAAAATATTTCTGACCTTCTGAGCCAACACAATAAATAAGACCTGAAAGTGTTAAATGGCAACGCATTAATTTGGTACAGGCACAGAGTGAGTAGGGAAATTCATAATCACTGATCAATTACGTAATGTTTTTATTCAATTTTAGGAATAACATTAACACAACAGGTAACACAATAAATACATCGTTCACGAGAATAATTTGCAGCTTATGTAAATTTTCCGCAAAGTTATTTTTATGTAATGTTTTTATTCAATTTTAGGAATAACATTAACACAACAGGTAACACAATAAATACATCGTTCACAAGAATAATTTGCGGCTTATGTAAATTTTCCGCAAAGTTATTTTTACGTAATGTTTTTATTCAATTTTAGGAATAACATTAACACAACAGGTAACACAATAAATACATCGTTCACGAGAATAATTTGCGGCTTATGTAAATTTTCCGCAAAGTTATTTTTACGTAATGTTTTTATTCAATTTTAGGAATAACATTAACACAACAGGTAACACAATAAATACATCGTTCACGAGAATAATTTGCGGCTTATGTAAATTTTCCGCAAAGTTATTTTTACGTAATGTTTTTATTCAATTTTAGGAATAACGTTAACACAACAGGTAACACAATAAATACATCGTTCACGAGAATAATTTGCGGCTTATGTAAATTTTCCGCAAAGTTATTTTTATGTAATGTTTTTATTCAATTTTAGGAATAACATTAACACAACAGGTAACACAATAAATACATCGTTCACGAGAATAATTTGCGGCTTATGTAAATTTTCCGCAAAGTTATTTTTACGTAATGTTTTTATTCAATTTTAGGAATAACATTAACACAACAGGTAACACAATAAATACATCGTTCACGAGAATAATTTGCGGCTTATGTAAATTTTCCGCCAAGTTATTTTTCCTAGTAAAACTAACAAAATTATAGGAATAACAGTTTTAACTTAGACATTGTTTTTGTAATTCAATGAGTAATATCCCTATGAAATCTCAAAGTATGATTTTTCGCATCCACATGAAGTGATTACTCTTTACAGAGTTGACTAGTTATAAGGTACACCTTCGACATTGGCAGTATTTTAAACTAATGAAAGTGTACACTTTTTAATAAAAAATTATCACAATTTTTTGGAATCTACGGAACATAAAGACCCTCGTTTTTGAGTTCCTACACAGTAATACTAAACTGTAATATTTTTTTATTTTAACATGTGGCGTATAATTTGTACATATTATAAAATAGAAGGAACAGTGTATAAAATTTTACCATAATCTTTTAATACATAACGAAATAATAATTTTGAATATATGTCTTTGTCTATCTTATAAAATAAATAATACTTCACAATATGCATACTGTAAAGCTCTTCCACTTAAATTAAGTTGTCAATCACATAGCTTCTTTGTATAATGTATCACGAATCATTTTAGATTCCATGTATCACAGAAAAATAATTCAATCAGTCTCGGTCTCTCTAAATTTGTTTGTAAATAATTAAATGTAAATATGATAAATAGATATCATAGAATATAACAGATCAGTATTCAGTCGAACGTACCGTCTTTTTCCGAAAATAAGACCTAGCGTAATTAGCCTCCACAGTGCCACACTATTTATATTTTCCAAATACCAACTTTTCAACATGATTGATATGGATGAAACTGCAGTATTTCTAGGCCAAGGATCTCAAATGACCGTTCACCACAAGGGTTCCTCACCAATCTACGTTCCTTCTACCGGTTACGAAAGTGCACATGTTACCTGTATTTTGGCGATTCGTCTGGATGGCAAGAAAGCCTCACCGTTAATCATCACTAAGAGTAAGAAAGACAAGATTGAACGCGTTTCAGGAATTAATGTCCTTGAAAGTGAAAAAGCCTGGTGCACCCAAGCAGTTATAAGATAGTGGGTCGATTTTATGCTGCCACCTCTGTTTAGGGGTCACTAAAGAGAATTACTAATTTGGGATTCAGCCAGTACTCACCGCGCTAAAGACATGAAAAACTTACTTGCAGAGAGGAGGATCAATCAAATAATGATTCCAGCGGGAATGACTGCCTATCTCCAGACACTTGATATCGCAATAAACAAGCCATTCGAGGATTATTTGCGCATGAAAATCAATTAATACATAGAAAACACAATGGTGAGAAATCAACGTGGAAATTTTGTAAAGCCTGGCTGACAAGAAGTTGTGAATCGGGTGAAGACTTCACGGGATAAAATAACAGACAGTCGCGTTTCCAATGCACTACGAACAGGCTACTTAGACAAAAAGCACTCATTTAAGTACAGCTATATTGCAGGACGTGAGACTTTCGGACCAATGATTCAACAGGAAATGAATTTGGAGGAAATTCAGAACAGAAATTAGAATTTGAAAAGTTATGACGATGCTCCAGAAGAAGATGACATGACTGTATTCGAATAAATTTAAAATAAATGTAACATTCCTATAAACAAATGAATATTGAACGATTCAAAAGAAAATATATAAATCTACTTATTGTACTTAACAGCTTAACGACCGTGGACGCATATTTGAGTCTTTGAAAAACAAAGGTTGCTGGCCGGCCGACACATATATGCGTATAGGTGAAGTATCTGGAAGCTAAGAAAATTAAATTTTGTAAAGATATCTCAATTTGCTTACAAATTATAGTGAATTTAGTAAAATTATAATTTTATTTCACCAGGTGAAATTTTATAAAAAAAAACGTGCGGTCGTTAAGCTGTTAAGTAAGCTCCCCCCGATAATAAGCCCTAGCTCGTATTTCAGACCAAAAAAGGAAGTAAGACCGTGTCTTATTTTCGGAAAAAGACAGTAACTGATACTGAATACTTATATCGATAAGATGATATGAAAACTTATGACTATTAATCGTGTATCGAATGTATGAGGATGGCCCGGTAGGCTGACTGGAAATGCAGACGGAGGAGACAGAGGATCACTTGTCCTTCTGAAAGAAAAATATATTTCACAGTAAATAATCGGCCAAATCGGCTGAGAATTAAAAATAACTTTTGAATTATTGAAATATTTTATGTTTTTCACACTTCTAGATGTTCACAATGACGTGCTGAGCTTATCCAAAAAATAAATATTCAAATCAATATTTCCCCGCTCGCTCTTGCAATTTATTCGAAATGGGAAATAACATATTCTTTTCGTGTTAAATTGATCTCATTAAATGATAGAACTTATTTTTACACACCGAAACAAACATCGATAGGCAAATCTTTCAAGTGGAGAGAATCAAAGGATTTAATTTACGCTCGGTTAAAAAAAATTATACAAATCGAATCATCAAAAATCTTTTTCATTAAAAGAAATATTCGTTTTCTCGAATACGCACACTATTAACTAGAAATAAGTCGATGTCCCGTTTTGAGAAAACGCCTCGGAATCAATGTTTGAGAGCACATAAAAAGGTCAGTTGTTAATGTTATTTTTATATTTTGAAATCTGTCGAGTGACGCCCTGTCTGGGCGCAGAGACCCATCGATGACTGTTGCATTATTCATCACTCGACATTAAACAACGAATTGCCAAAAGTTTATACAAATTATCAAAAGTCTAGGAGCTCGCAAGAATAAAATTTAAAAAAAATACCTGAATTCCTGCCTCTCTGTAGAATGCTGCACGGCTTCTAGTATTATAACCACCCTAGAACGAAAATCACACAAAAAAAATTAAAGAATACACCGATTAACAAAAAGACGATGGAAAAAAAAGGCAAAATAATGATAATTACGTTTGCCGGCGATCTGGCAGCGGCCGCTGCTTTCTTGGGCTTAGGCTTGGATTTTCGCACAACAGTTTTAAGTGCGTCACGTTCAGGGCTGACGTTCGACATCAACTTAAATCAAAATAACGTTAATAATTAAACGAGTGCTTGTACACTCTGCGTGTATAAAACCACTAGAAATATATCCGGAGAATCGAGTGTACGAATTATTGAATGGCAACAAACCTCTGACGAGTCAATTTTTTTTTCTCTGGGTTTGTACATTCCTCTTTGCTTACGGCGGGTGAACACAATTTTACGCTTCTTACGACGACGCACAATCTGAAATATTGTAATACATCACCAAATAAGGTCAAGGATTAGGATAGCTTCTCTACTTCACAAAATAATGAGAATAACAATTTAAACGTAAGGATTAAATTCATAATCATATTTACCGGATTTTTCTTCCCTATAATCAATTTCATAATATCAGGGGTGCAGTTCTTCCGGACATCAACAAACTGTTTTAGTTTTTCATCGGATTCAATGTCATTCCAATTCTGCTCAGGAGAGTCATCCGTCACTGCCTCGACAAGAATTTTTTCCTCATCTGCAACTTCTATCCGATTCTGCCCAGGAGAGTCATCCATCACTGGCTCGATAAGAAGTTTTTCCTCATCTGCAACTTCTATCCAATTCTGCCCAGGAGAACCGTACATAAAAGTTGATTCGATGCTTTCAATAGGTAATTCATACACGCCAAATTCCGTATTATGGCTCGGAGAGCTCAGGGGTGTAGTGCTATGTTCGGGTGTTTTGGCTTCTTTAAGCTCTAGACAGCTTTCTATGGGTCCGTCGATCGGCATTATTATATTAGCCGAATCTAGCATTGGGGTAAGAGGCTGCATCAAGATCTCCTCCAATGAGCTGTTTAAAGACATCTCGTCATGTGCACAAACAATACTTTCTACCCAAGATGGAGACATTATTTCAAAAACCATATCAGCCCTGTCTAACTGGGATGGCGATATCGTTTTGAATGAATCCTCGCCAAAATCTTCCTGACGTGGTGTCATCAGGCAGTCGATCGGTGGCAGGCAATAAGTCTCCGTCCTCATGAATTCGTCTACTTTTTTTAGGTCCGAGTCCATCTTACTGAAAAAAGTTGATTTACCTACTAAATAAAGACGTTCGCTTAAGAATATTGTTGTGTATGTATTTTTATTTAAATTTAACAAACCAAAGATGTAGCCGAGGTAATAATCACAAGCGTCAGTAAACGTCAATATTATATACACTACAAAATAGCGAATATCAATAATCATTTGAGCCGCATGACATTGTGTATAGTTGCATGATGTTTATGTTCTAAGTTTATAGTCAAAGTATTAATATGAGGTGTAATCTTACCCATAGAATATAAGAGCAAATCGACAACCCCACAACGAACTTCAAGCACCGCAGGCCGGCGAGGCCGGCGATCCCGGCGATACTATCAATCGATAGCATCAGACAGTATATTACTGTTCTGAAGGAGCTATCATCTGTTGCGCAAATATTGCCAGCGTTATGAATATTGGTAATTGCCAGTGCAATAAAATAATAGCGCGAAGAAATTATATTTTACTAGCTGTAAGCCCGTTGCCCAGCAACGTGAGATTTTTGTTGCATCTTTAAGTAGTCAGAAAATTTACTGGTGTGAAAAATAAATTACAAACCTATTTATTGAATAAGCCAGAAATTCTGATAGTAAAAGAAATATGTCTCGGGGCATATATCGACAGCCCTGCCCTGCAGTATTTAAATTGTATATATGTACTATAGTTTTTAGAATAATTGAAATGTTTAAGTTTGCTAACAAATATATTTCGTAGAAGAATAAACATACCTCGGGACATATATCGACAGCCCTGCAGTATTTAAATTTTAAATTATTTAATTTTTGAAATAATGTTTAAGTTTGCTAACAATCATTTTTCGTAGTAGCAGAAAGAGACCTCGTAAATTACTTAATTTTTACATTTAACTGTCGAGATTATATGTAAAAACCTACATATTAATAGTCGATAATGTAACGTGAGTGTAGGAAGGAAGAAGGTAGGTCTGCTTTATGTATATATAAAAAATACATATATTTAATTAAATTATTATTTATAGTTGAGCAGCCTTATACTTTACCTCACAGCCCTGCAGTTTGAAATCTTGGAATTCTCAATTGGTTTCGTGGAACAATGGATAAGCTGTCCGAACGTCGCGCATGAAAATCGGGGACATGGTTTGACAGCTTGACAGAATATTTTTGGTTAGTACGAAAATTATTTTTTTTTACACAACATAATCAAATAAAAATGTCATGACTTTAAAAATTCACACATATACGTCAGACGTCAGAGAAAAATGAATGAATGGCGATAGCGGGGCAGGGGAGGGAGGGAGGGGACCGTCCTTCTTGACGTCATCGAAAAGGCAAAATCGCGACCATATACAAACAAAAAAGTATGTCTTTAGTATGAATAAAAAAATGAGGACAGCGGGGCTGGGGAGGGGGTGAGGAAATCGGGGACAATCATACAGAAGGACGGACGGACATAATCGACTATTAATATATAGACTAGCTGTAAGCCCGTTGCCCAGCAACGTGAGATTTTTGTTGCATAGTATTAATTTTAATTTTATTTTATGTTATTTTATTTTATGGTATTTTATTTTATTTTATTTTATTTTATTTTATTTTATTTTATTTTATTTTATTTCATTTATTTTTATTTATTTTATTTTATTTTTATAGTTAGCAGAAATTTCATAAATTATTTAATTTTTGGAATAATGTTTATGTTTGCTTACAACCATTTTTCGTAGTAGCAGAAATTTCGTAAAATATTTAATTTTTGGAGTAATGTTTAAGTTTGCTAACAACCATTTTTCGTAGAAGCATAAATTTCGTAAAATATTCAATTTTTGGAATAATGTTTAAGTTTGCTAACAACCATTTTTCGTAGTAGCAGAAATTTCGTGAATTATTGAATTTTTGGAATAAAGTTTAAGTTTGCTTACAACCATTTTTCGTAGAAGCATAAATTTCGTAAAATATTCAATTTTTGGAATAATGTTTAAGTTTGCTAACAACCATTTTTCGTAGGAGCAGAAATTTAGTAAATTATTTAATATTTGGAATAATGTTCAAGTTTGCTAACAACCATTTTTCGTAGTAGCAGAAATTTCGTAAATTATTGAATTTTTGGAATAATGTTCAAGTTTGCTAACAACCATTTTTCGTAGAAGCAGAAATTTCGTAAATTATTTAATATTTGGAATAATGTTCAAGTTTGCTAACAGCCATTTTTCGTAGGAGTAGAAATTTTGTAAAATATTTAATATTTGAAATAATGTTTAAGTTTGCTAACAACCGTTTGAAATCTTGGAATTCTCAATTGGTTTCGTGGAACAATGGATAAGCTGTCCGAACGTCGCGCATGAAAATCGGGGACATGGTTTGACAGCTTGACAGAATATTTTTGGTTAGTACGAAAATTATTTTTTTTTACACAACATAATCAAATAAAAATGTCATGACTTTAAAAATTCACACATATACGTCAGACGTCAGAGAAAAATGAATGAATGGCGATAGCGGGGCAGGGGAGGGAGGGAGGGGACCGTCCTTCTTGACGTCATCGAAAAGGCAAAATCGCGACCATATACAAACAAAAAAGTATGTCTTTAGTATGAATAAAAAAATGAGGACAGCGGGGCTGGGGAGGGGGTGAGGAAATCGGGGACAATCATACAGAAGGACGGACGGACATAATCGACTATTAATATATAGACTAGCTGTAAGCCCGTTGCCCAGCAACGTGAGATTTTTGTTGCATAGTATTAATTTTAATTTTATTTTATGTTATTTTATTTTATGGTATTTTATTTTATTTTATTTTATTTTATTTTATTTTATTTTATTTTATTTCATTTATTTTTATTTATTTTATTTTATTTTTATAGTTAGCAGAAATTTCATAAATTATTTAATTTTTGGAATAATGTTTATGTTTGCTTACAAAATATTTAATTTTTGGAGTAATGTTTAAGTTTGCTAACAACCATTTTTCGTAGAAGCATAAATTTCGTAAAATATTCAATTTTTGGAATAATGTTTAAGTTTGCTAACAACCATTTTTCGTAGTAGCAGAAATTTCGTGAATTATTGAATTTTTGGAATAAAGTTTAAGTTTGCTTACAACCATTTTTCGTAGAAGCATAAATTTCGTAAAATATTCAATTTTTGGAATAATGTTTAAGTTTGCTAACAACCATTTTTCGTAGGAGCAGAAATTTAGTAAATTATTTAATATTTGGAATAATGTTCAAGTTTGCTAACAACCATTTTTCGTAGTAGCAGAAATTTCGTAAATTATTGAATTTTTGGAATAATGTTCAAGTTTGCTAACAACCATTTTTCGTAGAAGCAGAAATTTCGTAAATTATTTAATATTTGGAATAATGTTCAAGTTTGCTAACAGCCATTTTTCGTAGGAGTAGAAATTTTGTAAAATATTTAATATTTGAAATAATGTTTAAGTTTGCTAACAACCATTTTTCGTAGTAGCCGAAATTTCGTAAATTATTTAATATTTAGAATAATGTTCATGTTTGCTAACAACCATTTTTCGTAGGAGTAGAAATTTCGTAAAATATTTAATATTTGAAATAATGTTTAAGTTTGCTAACAACCATTTTTCGTAGTAGCCGAAATATCGTAAATTATTGAATTTTTGGAATAAAGTTTAAGTTTGCTAACAATCATTTTTCGTAATAGCCGAAATATCGTAAATTATTGAATTTTCGGAATAAAGTTCAAGTTTGCTAACAACCATTTTTCGTAGGAGCAGAAATTTAGTAAATTATTTAGTATTTGGAATAATGTTCAAGTTTGCTAACAACCATTTTTCGTAGTAGCCGAAATTTCGTAAATTATTTAATATTTAGAATAATGTTCATGTTTGCTAACAACCATTTTTCGTAGAAGCAGAAATTTCGTAAATTATTTAATATTTGGAATAATGTTCAAGTTTGCTAACAACCATTTTTCGTAGGAGCAGAAATTTCGTAAATTATTTAATATTTGGAATAATGTTCAAGTTTGCTAACAACCATTTTTCGTAGGAGTAGAAATTTTGTAAAATATTTAATATTTGAAATAATGTTTAAGTTTGCTAACAACCATTTTTCGTAGTAGCCGAAATTTCGTAAATTATTTAATATTTAGAATAATGTTCATGTTTGCTAACAACCATTTTTCGTAAGAGTAGAAATTTCGTAAAATATTTAATATTTGAAATAATGTTTAAGTTTGCTAACAACCATTTTTCGTAGTAGCCGAAATTTCGTAAATTATTTAATTTTTGGAATAAAGTTAAAGTTTGCTAACAACCAATTTTCGTAGTAGCCGAAATTTCGTAAATTATTGAATTTTTGGAATAAAGTTTAAGTTTGCTAACAACCATTTTTCGTAGTAGCAGAATTTTCGTAAATTATTTAATATTTGGAATAATGTTTAAGTTTGCTAACAACCATTTTTCGTAGAAGCAGAAATTTCGTAAATTATTTAATATTTGAAATAATATTCAAGTTTGCTATCAATCATTTTTCGTAGTAGCAGAAATTTCGTAAATTATTTAATTTTTGGAATAATGTTTAAGTTTGCTAACAACCATTTTTCGTAGAAGCAGAAATTTCGTAAATTATTTAATATTTGAAATAATATTCAAGTTTGCTATCAATCATTTTTCGTAGTAGCAGAAATTTCGTAAATTATTTAATTTTTGGAATAATGTTTAAGTTTGCTAACAACCATTTTTCGTAGAAGCAGAAATTTCGTAAATTATTTAATATTTGAAATAATATTCAAGTTTGCTATCAATCATTTTTCGTAGTAGCAGAAATTTCGTAAATTATTTAATTTTTGGAATAATGTTTAAGTTTGCTAACAACCATTTTTCGTAGAAGCAGAAATTTCGTAAATTATTTAATATTTGAAATAATGTCCAAGTTTGCTAACAATCATTTTTCGAAGTAGCATAAATTTCGTAAAATATTCAATTTTTGGAATAATGTTTAAGTTTGCTAACAACCATTTTTCGTATTAGCAGAAATTTCGTGAATTATTGAATTTTTGAAATAATGTTCAAGTTTGCTATCAATCATTTTTCGTAGTAGCAGAAATTTCGTATATTATTTAAGTTTTGGAATAATGTTTAAGTTTGCTTACAACCATTTTTAGTAGAAGCAGAAATTTCGTAAATTATTTAATATTTGAAATAATGTTTGAGTTTGCTAACAACCATTTTTCGTAGTAGCAGAAATTTCGTAAATTATTTAATATTTGGAATAATGTTCAAGTTTGCTTACAATCATTTTTCGTAGAAGCAGAAATTGCGTAAATTATTTAATATTTGAAATAATGTTTGAGTTTGCTAACAACCATTTTTCGTAGTAGCAGAAATTTCGTAAATTATTTAATATTTGAAATAATGTTTCAGTTTGCTAACAACCATTTTTCGTCATAGCAGAAATTTCGTAAATTATTATATTTTGAAATAATTTTTAAGTTTGCTAAAAACCATTTTTCGTAGTAGCAGAAATTTCGTAAATTATTGAATTTTTGGAATAATGTTTAAGTTTGCTAACAACCATTTTTCGTAGTAGCAGAAATAGACGTTGTAATTTTTTTGATTGTGATTATTTTATCGAATATTAATATATAGGTATTTATTTTTTGAAAAACTTATCACGCTTATCAATCGGATTTTATTATTTTCATACGATCAAGATGTACTGTGTTTAAAAAAAAAAGTTATAAACCCAAAAAAAAACGTTTAAGGTTAGACTCGAACCACTGACCATCAGCTTAAGAATCTGGCGCTCTGCCTTTTGGGTAGAGCGAAATTAAATTTACGTGCGAAAATTAGAACATATATGTTTTGCTTCAAATAAAAAACAAAAGTTTCAAAATTCGAACTTAATTCAATATATATAATGTTATTTTATCGTATTTGACAGTTGTTTGTTTACCCGAGTGGTAAAGCTCTCAACTCATAATTCAAGGACCGTGTTTCGAATCCAGACCAAGGTGCTTTTTTTGTATGAGAATTCAATTTTTCAGCGATTTGATATGTTCCATCAAATAATAGTATATATTGACGTCATCGAAAAGGTAGGAATAAAAAATTGGCGATATCGTGGCTGGTGAGGGGGAGGGGGAGGAGGAGAGGAAATCGAGGAAAATCATAAGTTACAGTGTATATTGGAAAAATATGTCTTAAGTATGAATAAAAAGTGACAGCGCAGCTTGGCATGAGGAGGGGGAGGGGCAGGGGGAGGGGAAATCGAGGACATCTTACACTCAGACAAACATACGGACATTATCGGCTATTAATATATAGACTAGCTGTAAGCCCGTTGCCCAGCAACGTGAGATTTTTGTTGCATAGTATTAATTTTAATTTTATTTTATGTTATTTTATTTTATGGTATTTTATTTTATTTTATTTTATTTTATTTCATTTAATTTTTATTTATTTTATTTTATTTTTATAGTTAGCAGAAATTTCGTAAATTATTTAATTTTTGGAATAATGTTTATGTTTGCTAACAACCATTTTTCGTAGTAGCAGAAATTTCGTAAAATATTTAATTTTTGGAGTAATGTTTAAGTTTGCTAACAACCATTTTTCGTAGAAGCATAAATTTCGTAAAATATTCAATTTTTGGAATAATGTTTAAGTTTGCTAACAACCATTTTTCGTAGTAGCAGAAATTTCGTGAATTATTGAATTTTTGGAATAAAGTTTAAGTTTGCTAACAACCATTTTTCGTAGAAGCATAAATTTCGTAAAATATTCAATTTTTGGAATAATGTTTAAGTTTGCTAACAACCATTTTTCGTAGGAGCAGAAATTTAGTAAATTATTTAATATTTGGAATAATGTTCAAGTTTGCTAACAACCATTTTTCGTAGTAGCAGAAATTTCGTAAATTATTGAATTTTTGGAATAATGTTCAAGTTTGCTAACAACCATTTTTCGTAGAAGCAGAAATTTCGTAAATTATTTAATATTTGGAATAATGTTCAAGTTTGCTAACAACCATTTTTCGTAGGAGTAGAAATTTTGTAAAATATTTAATATTTGAAATAATGTTTAAGTTTGCTAACAACCATTTTTCGTAGTAGCCGAAATATCGTAAATTATTGAATTTTTGGAATAAAGTTTAAGTTTGCTAACAACCATTTTTCGTAATAGCCGAAATATCGTAAATTATTGAATTTTCGGAATAAAGTTCAAGTTTGCTTACAACCATTTTTCGTAGGAGCAGAAATTTAGTAAATTATTTAATATTTAGAATAATGTTCATGTTTGCTAACAACCATTTTTCGTAGAAGCAGAAATTTCGTAAATTATTTAATATTTGGAATAATGTTCAAGTTTGCTAACAACCATTTTTCGTAGGAGCAGAAATTTCGTAAATTATTTAATATTTGGAATAATATTCAAGTTTGCTATCAATCATTTTTCGTAGTAGCAGAAATTTCGTAAATTATTTAATTTTTGGAATAATGTTTAAGTTTGCTAACAACCATTTTTCGTAGAAGCAGAAATTTCGTAAATTATTTAATATTTGAAATAATATTCAAGTTTGCTATCAATCATTTTTCGTAGTAGCAGAAATTTCGTAAATTATTTAATTTTTGGAATAATGTTTAAGTTTGCTAACAACCATTTTTCGTAGAAGCAGAAATTTCGTAAATTATTTAATATTTGAAATAATATTCAAGTTTGCTATCAATCATTTTTCGTAGTAGCAGAAATTTCGTAAATTATTTAATTTTTGGAATAATGTTTAAGTTTGCTAACAACCATTTTTCGTAGAAGCAGAAATTTCGTAAATTATTTAATATTTGAAATAATATTCAAGTTTGCTATCAATCATTTTTCGTAGTAGCAGAAATTTCGTAAATTATTTAATTTTTGGAATAATGTTTAAGTTTGCTAACAACCATTTTTCGTAGAAGCAGAAATTTCGTAAATTATTTAATATTTGAAATAATATTCAAGTTTGCTATCAATCATTTTTCGTAGTAGCAGAAATTTCGTAAATTATTTAATTTTTGGAATAATGTTTAAGTTTGCTAACAACCATTTTTCGTAGAAGCAGAAATTTCGTAAATTATTTAATATTTGAAATAATGTCCAAGTTTGCTAACAATCATTTTTCGAAGTTGCATAAATTTCGTAAAATATTCAATTTTTGGAATAATGTTTAAGTTTGCTAACAACCATTTTTCGTATTAGCAGAAATTTCGTGAATTATTGAATTTTTGAAATAATGTTCAAGTTTGCTATCAATCATTTTTCGTAGTAGCAGAAATTTCGTATATTATTTAAGTTTTGGAATAATGTTTAAGTTTGCTCACAACCATTTTTAGTAGAAGCAGAAATTTCGTAAATTATTTAATTTTTGGAATAATGTTTAAGTTTGCTAACAACCATTTTTCGTAGAAGCAGAAATTTCGTAAATTATTTAATATTTGAAATAATATTCAAGTTTGCTATCAATCATTTTTCGTAGTAGCAGAAATTTCGTAAATTATTTAATTTTTGGAATAATGTTTAAGTTTGCTAACAACCATTTTTCGTAGAAGCATAAATTTCGTAAAATATTCAATTTTTGGAATAATGTTTAAGTTTGCTAACAACCATTTTTCGTAGGAGCAGAAATTTAGTAAATTATTTAATATTTGGAATAATGTTCAAGTTTGCTAACAACCATTTTTCGTAGTAGCAGAAATTTCGTAAATTATTGAATTTTTGGAATAATGTTCAAGTTTGCTAACAACCATTTTTCGTAGAAGAAGAAATTTCGTAAATTATTTAATATTTGGAATAATGTTCAAGTTTGCTAACAACCATTTTTCGTAGGAGTAGAAATTTTGTAAAATATTTAATATTTGAAATAATGTTTAAGTTTGCTAACAACCATTTTTCGTAGTAGCCGAAATATCGTAAATTATTGAATCTTTGGAATAAAGTTTAAGTTTGCTAACAACCATTTTTCGTAATAGCCGAAATATCGTAAATTATTGAATTTTCGGAATAAAGTTCAAGTTTGCTAACAACCATTTTTCGTAGGAGCAGAAATTTAGTAAATTATTTAATATTTGGAATAATGTTCAAGTTTGCTAACAACCATTTTTCGTAGTAGCAGAAATTTCGTAAATTATTGAATTTTTGGAATAATGTTCAAGTTTGCTAACAACCATTTTTCGTAGGAGCCGAAATTTCGTAAATTATTTAATATTTGGAATAATGTTCAAGTTTGCTATCAATCATTTTTCGTAGTAGCAGAAATTTCGTAAATTATTTAAGTTTTGGAATTATGTTTAAGTTTGCTTACAACCATTTTTCGTAGAAGCAGAAATTTCGTAAATTATTTAATATTTGAAATAATGTTTGAGTTTGCTAACAACCATTTTTCGTAGTAGCAGAAATTTCGTAAATTATTTAATATTTGGAATATTTTCAAGTTTGCTAACAACCATTTTTCGTAGTAGCCGAAATTTCGTAAATTATTTAATTTTTGGAATAATGTTCAAGTTTGCTAACAACCATTTTTCGTAGGAGCAGAAATTTCGTTAATTATTTAATATTTAGAATAATGTTCAAGTTTGCTAACAACCATTTTTCGTAGTAGCCGAAATTTCGTAAATTATTTAATATTTGAAATAATGTTTGAGTTTGCTAACAACCATTTTTCGTAGGAGCAGAAATTTCGTAAATTATTTAATATTTGAAATAATGTTTGAGTTTGCTAACAACCATTTTTCGTAGTAGCAGAAATTTCGTAAATTATTATATTTTGGAATAACTTTTAAGTTTGCTAACAACCATTTTTCGTAGTAGCAGAAATTTCGTAAATTATTGAATTTTTGGAATAATGTTTAAGTTTGCTAACAACCATTTTTCGTAATAGCAGAAATTTCGTAAATTATTATATTTTGGAATAACTTTTAAGTTTGCTAACAACCATTTTTCGTAGTAGCAGAAATTTCGTAAATTATTGAATTTTTGGAATAATGTTTAAGTTTGCTAACAACCATTTTTCGTAGTAGCAGAAATAGACGTTGTAAATTTTTAATTGTGATTATTTTATCGAATATTAATATATAGGTATTTATTTTTTGAAAAACTTATCACGCTTATCAATCGGATTTTATTATTTTCATACGATCAAGATGTACTGTGTTTAAAAAAAAATGTTATAAACCAAAAAAAAAACGCTCGGGGTCAGACTCGAACCACTGACCATCAGCTTACCAATCTAGCGCTTTACCTTTCGGGTACGTTGGAATTAATGAATGTGCAAAAATTAGGATATATATGCTGTGTTTCAAATAAAAAACAAAAGTTTCAAAATTCGAACGTAATACAATATATATAATGTAATTTTATCGTATCTGGCAGTTGTTTGTTTACCCGAGTGGTAAAGCTCTCAACTCATAATTCAAGGACCGTGTTTCGAATCCAGACCAAGGTGCTTTTTTGTATGAGAATTCAATTTTTCAGCGATTTGATATGTTCCATCAAATAATAGTATATAATGACGTCATCGAAAAGGTAGGAATAAAAAATGGCGACATCGAGGCTGGTGAGGGGGAGGGGGAGGAGGAGAGGAAATCGAGGAAAATCATAAGTAACAGTGTATATTGGAAAAATATGTCTTAAGTATGAATAAAAAGTGACAGCGCGGCTTGGCAGGAGGAGGAGGGGGAGGGGCAGGGGGAGGGGAAATCGAGGACATCTTACACTCAGACGGACATTATCGGCTATTAATATATAGACTAGCTGTAAGCCCGTTGCCCAGCAACGTGAGATTTTTGTTGCATAGTATTTAATTTAATTTAATTTTATGTTATTTTATTTTATGGTATTTTATTTTATTTTATTTCATTTCATTTTATTTTATTTTATTTTATTTTATTTTATTGAATTTAATTTAATTTAATTATATTTTATTTTAATATATTTTATTTTTATAGTTAGCAGATATTTCGTAAATTATTTATTATTTGGAATAATGTTTAAGTTTGCTAACAACAATTTTTCGTATTAGCAGAAACTTCGTAAATTACTTAATTTTTAGAATAATGTTCAAGTTTGCTGACAACTATTTTTCGTAGTAGCAGAAATTTCGTGAATTATTGAATTTTTGGAAAAAAAAAGTTTGATAACAACCATTTTTCGTAGTAGCCGAAATTTCGTAAATGATTTAATATTTGGAATAATGTTCAAGTTTGCTAACAACCATTTTTCGTAGTAGCATAAATTTCGTAAAATATTGATTTTTTGGAATAAAGTTTAAGTTTGCTAACAACCATTTTTCGTAGTAGCAGAAATTTCGTAAATTATTTAATATTTGGAATAATGTTCAAGTTTGCTAACAACCATTTTTCGCAGTAGCATAAATTTCGTGAAATATTTAATTTTTGGAATAAAGTTAAAGTTTGCTAACAACCAATTTTCGTAGTAGCCGAAATTTCGTAAATTATTGAATTTTTGGAATAAAGTTTAAGTTTGCTAACAACCATTTTTCGTAGTAGCAGAAATTTCGTAAATTATTGAATTTTTGGAATAATGTTCAAGTTTGCTAACAGCCATTTTTCGTAGTAGCAGAAATTTCGTAAATTATTTAATATTTGGAATAATGTTTAAGTTTGCTAACAACCATTTTTCGTAGTAGCAGAAATTTCGTAAAATATTTAATTTTTAGAATAATGTTTAAGTTTGCTAACAACCATTTTTCGTAGGAGCAGAAATTTCGTAAATTATTTAATATTTGGAATAATGTGCAAGTTTGCTAACAACCATTTTTCGTAGGAGCAGAAATTTCGTAAATTATTTAATTTTTGGAATAATGTTGAAGTTTGCTAACAACCATTTTTCGTAGTAACAGAAATTTAGTAAATTATTCAATTTTTGGAATAAAGTTTAAGTTTGCTAACAACCATTTTTCGTAGTAGCAGAAATTTCGTAAATTATTGAATTTTTGGAATAATGTTCAAGTTTGCTAACAACCATTTTTCGTTGGAGCAGAAATTTCGTAAATTATTTAATATTTGGAATAATGTCCAAGTTTGCTAACAACCATTTTTCGTAGTAGCAGAAATTTCGTAAATTATTGAATTTTTGGAATAATGTTTAAATTTGCTAACAACCATTTTTCGTAGTAGCAGAAATTTCCTAAATTACTTAATTTTTGGAATAATGTTTAAGTTTGCTAACAACCATTTTTCGTAGAAGCAGAAATTTCGTAAATTATTGAATTTTTGGAATAATGTTTAAATTTGCTAACAACCATTTTTCGTAGTAGCAGAAATTTCCTAAATTACTTAATTTTTGGAATAATGTTTAAGTTTGCTAACAACCATTTTTCGTAGAAGCAGAAATTTCGTAAATTATTGATTTTTTAGAATAATGTTTAAGTTTGCTAACAACCATTTTTCGTAGTAGCAGAAATTTCGTAAATTATTGAAATTATTGAATTTTTGGAATAATGTTTAAGTTTGCTAACAACCATTTTTCGTAGAAGCAGAAATTTCGTAAATTATTGATTTTTTAGAATAATGTTTAAGTTTGCTAACAACCATTTTTCGTAGTAGCAGAAATTTCGTAAATTATTGATTTTTTGGAATAATGTTTAAGTTTGCTAACAACCATTTTTCGTAGTAGCAGAAATTTCGTAAATTATTGAATTTTTGGAATAAAGTTTATGTTTGCTAACAACCATTTTTCGTAGTAGCAGAAATTACGTAAATTATTTAATTGTTGGAATAATGATTAAGTTTGCTAACAACCATTTTTCGTAGTAGCAAAAATTTCGTAAATTATTTAATTTTTGGAATAATGTTAAAGTTTGCTAACAATCATCTTTCGTAGTAGCAGAAATTTTGTAAATTACTTAATTTTTGGAATAATGTTTAAGTTTGCCAACAATTATTTTTCGGATTTTAAATTATTTAACAATTATTTCCAATAAAAATCAAAAGATCAAATCCAATTTTTCAATAAAAAATCAGTTGCACATTTTGTCCAAGTGTATGAAAAAAGCAAAATATTATTCTATCATATATCCATATCATAATTTGAATATTCTTAATGTATTAAAGAATTCTAACAGATTTTCAAGGTCAGACGTGAAAAGATTCATCATTATGATTCAATTGATCAAATCCGCTCCAAAAAATATTAGTCTCACATCGACTCACACGATCAGACGATTCATTTCGATAGCCCTATAATCATAGTTTGCAATAGTCGAATTAAAGTCTTTGATTATTCGAATATTATGATGTATGGTGATACAATACTTTAGCTCTACACCAAGAAATATCAAATTTTCAAACGTGGCGATATCAGAACATTCACGCCCGGTTTAAAATAAGCCGCTCCCATTGGATAGAACAACATTTCAAAAATGTGCTGTTCAGAATAAATCGAAATCATTGGTCTGTACCTTACTGCGGACGTCCTTACAGACAGACCTTATCGGCTATTAATGTTAAGATTATTTGGAACGATTTCATGATGACATGCAAGCTGACTTCCAGGATATGAAGACTCAAAGATACCAGATTGGGTGATAGATCCTTTTAATGTAAGTGCAACAGATGTTGCTACGACTCTCATAACAAAGAAAGATTCATATAACTGATATAAGTGATACTAGAACTCAGTAAAATTAATTCCTTGATAAGCAGTGAAATTGCAATTAAATTTTCACAGCTCCGAAAGAATGCAAAATTATACTTTATTGCATTTCTCACAAAGCCGTCATTTTTTCTACTGGCAGAACTTTCGATGCGATTTTATCATTTTTCCATTATGTGCAACCAGACAATCCAATCGAATCCCTACTATTCATTCCAAATTCACTCAATGAAATAAAATTACATGTAGTGTTACATTAGTAGAATGATTCGCATCTTATATTATGTTTTATGAATATCTTTTTTTCGTAAATATTAAAAAAAAGAATACTCATTCGTACTATTTCTACTTTTATTTTAAATGATCAGAACCGGTTCCCCCCATAAAAACTCATCAAAAATCCAATTAAGTCAATCTGGATCAAGACGGGTAATTTATTTTCTATAAAAAATTGCCGTGGTATCGTGAAAAGAAACGGTCTTTGTTTGTCGCTAACAACATTCCGACCAGACAAAAAACTTGCTCATTTGTGTTAATCACAAGGATCACAATTCACATTGAAGTAAACTATTTACGTATATATTGTGTTCCTAAAAAACAAATAAAAACTCATCTTGACATTACTACTTTACGGTTTCAAGGCTAACAAAAGGAAACCGATTTTTATGGCGAATCTTAGGGGTAAAGAGGTTTGACGTTGTCAGAAACTCAGGAAAAGGAGGTCCATGTATTGTCAAAATCATTACAAGTGTTGGGCTTTATCAGCCGTACCACCAGAGTCTTTTCGGCAGTCAAGATATCAATGTACAACGCTTTGGTTTGAAGCAGACTTAAGAATAGGTTGATTGGTTGGGCATCAAGAGGTTCGAAATATACCTTTATAATGAGAAGATTCGGTAACAATTTTTCTGACTTTTCCATGGCATGAATTGTTTGTTCTCCCAAGGTGTAGAACCAGCCTGCCAATGAGGATTCCATTTTGAATGCCACTGGGGAGAACAGTATTTAACAATATTGCTTCGGATGTCGACATATTCCACATGGTCGTGTGTGAGTTCCGACAAATGCTGTTTTTATGTATTAACTAGCTGACCCGACGAACTTCGTACCGCCTCAGAATCAATAAATGTTGTAATAAAAATAATAAAACATTTTTAGTACTTTTCCCACTAAATAAAATTTATTTGATCAGGACCGGTTTCGCTCATCTTGAGCATTATCAACTGAGTTATTATCATCTGAGCATTATCATCAGTTGATAATGCTCGTGATGAAGGTAACCGGTCGTGATCAAATAAATTTTATGTGGAAAAAGTACTAAAAATGTTTTATTATTTTTATTATAATGCCATTCTACCAAGTATTGACAGTGAACACCTTAAAAGTGAATAAATGTTCTGTTAACTTGATAACTTGAAGCATGATGACTACCGAGTCAACCTTCAGTTGAAAATTGCGCGGTGGCAAGCCAGGCAGATCCAATAAGTTTAAAAATTTAGTTGGATAGTTGGTTGCTTCGTCTTCGTTTGTTACACGGTCGATAGATTTGAAGGAATGCAGTGGACCAACGATTTGATTTTTAATTGTGAAGTTTAAATGATCCACATATTTGTTCTTTGCCGCAAGAATTGCTCGTTCATTCAACCAATTGTGATTTTTGTGATTAGATGTTCGGGAACATTTTGTTGAATGAAGTGAAATTGCAAAAAATCGGCGGAAACAAAATCAATCCGTTCGATTCGTCGACAGGAACACGCCCGTTACCGATAGTCAGCAATTGCTTGGAGAAATCTTCGGCAGATAGATCGTTTAGCAATGCAACTCGCATGTTTGTCGTAAGCTGAAGTTTCTTTACATAGCACCAGAGTCGTGATTTGAGGTAAGCGTTTATTTCATCGGCAGCGGTCAATCTTGGAATGACTGGTAGTGTTTGGCGGAAATCGCCAGATAGTAGAATCATTGCGCCTATAAAACATCTTGAGTCATTGCACAGATATTTCATAGTTTGATTGAGTGCTTCCAATGCGCATTTGTGCGCCATTGTCCATTCATCCCAGGTGATGATTTTACTTGCTACCAAAACTTTGGTCATTGCTGAGTGTTTTGCAATCTTGCATGTCAGTTTTTCAGTCGTTTAAAGCAGTGCTCCGCAAGCGGTGTGCCGCGAGGCGATGCTGGGTGTGCTGCGGCGCGAATCTCTAATAAGCGGAAAAAAACAAATAGTTTGGTCGATACTACAAAATATTTCTGATGACGCTATCATAGAGAAGCAGAAATAATTATTTTTTGGTTGAAAGAATATTTTATATATACAGTATGCGCAAGAATGTTTCTCGCACCCTACGAAAGTTCAGTTTTATATTTTAAAATATCGTTTAAGAGTACAGATGAATTATTTCTTTATAAATATCATTACAAATTTGTCTAAGCATGTACCCACATCTTAAATAGAAGTGTTTTTACCGTTTTTAACATTTGGAACAGCTAATAATGAGCTTATGATAACCATAACAATTCGTTGTATTCATTAAATGTTTTTCAGTTTAAATTTACAATTATTTTTTTACCAATTATTAATTTTTCATTATTATTTATTAAAAATTCTATCAAATGTAAAACCATTTATATTTGAGATGTGGATACATGCTTTGACATATTTGTAATGATATTTATAAAGATATAATTCATTTGTTCTCTTTAAAGACATTTTAAAATACAAAACTGAATTTTCGCAAGGTACACGAAACATTCTTGCGCAGACTTACATATACAGAATACCCAAATCGATAAAATGTTTGTTAGTATAACTTTAACCGCTAAATTTTAGAAACATTTTAATAGCCGAAGCTGAAAATTCAACTGAAGTGGGAAACTTACGGACTTTACTTTACTTTGGTGCAGCCTTTTGATTGATTCTTTTTTGTAAATAAATCTAAATAATCTGAAACTTTTCTTTTAATATAATCTCCATAAAGAGTACATGTGCTCTACATTGGTAGTGGACATGGTAATAAAATATCCATATGGTTCTTTTGTGGTATGTATCATATATAAACACAAACTAATGTAATTTCTATATATTATGCATATTTTTACTTGTGATGTGCCGCGAAATTTTGAAGAACACGTTGGTGTGCCGTGGAAAATAAAAGGTTGAGGAGCACTGGTTTAAAGATTTAACGGCAATTTCAACACTGAATGAGCCGTTCGTCATCCTTCTATCAACGTGGCCGCCAGAAGAAGAAACTGCTACAGCAATTTCGGATCTTGCACGAACAGTCGCTATAATCAATGACATGAGGAATATCTTCCCAGCTCCACCGGGCGCATCGAGGAAAAATAAGCCACCATTTCCATCATCAATTACCTTCATTAACGTATCGTAAATTACCTTCTGTTGAGGGTTCAACAGTGGTACATTCGTTCGAACTGATTGGTTCAATGCATCTCGATCATATTCACATTCACGTTCCGATTCTAGATTGAAAGCGTCGTTCATTCCACGATCTGGCGTTGGCATTCCTAACATGACTAACAAACTGCCGCACATAAAGAAACACATGTTTTCGATCAAAAGCAAAGCCTGGTTATGTATCTCTTCATTCATCTCGAGATCGGGATTCCCTGAACTGACACGAATTCGATGTAAAATGTATTCGGACATGTCATCCTTGTACTTGTTCCACAGTTCACGGGGATTCGATGGGAAGCATGTCAAAATAATGATAGAAAATAATGTGCGTATCTGACTTGGAGATTCAGAAACAATTTCTTCAGCGATTGTCATGTCCCAATGAATATCATTTTCAAGCAAATTGAGCTGTTGACATGCAAGTAGAAGCATTCATCATTTTTCGGATGAACTGTGTACATGCGACCAAGAGCATCAGTAGTCATTCGGATGAGCAGGAACCGCATCGCCTTGCTTTCGACGTTAAAATTTCTTCGATGTAGCTTTCCAAGTGTAATAACGTGGCATCTCAAAGTAGAGCAACGTTCGTGCAAACAGCGTAATATTGTTGTCAAAAAAATTATCATACCTGATTATAAACATAACCTTATTTCAATATTATCCGATTTTCTTTCGTTTTCATTTCATATCATCGATTTTTTTTATTCTGATCCATACTCTAAATTTAAAATCATTTAAAAGTCAATCGTACGCAAAAGAAGCAGAAACAAATGAATATAGGAAAAAATGCCACCTAGCGGATGAAATCTGTATACAAAGACATTTTCATTATTTCAAGCTGTTCGCCATTTGAAAACTGTATGAGAATATTAATTGTCTTCATAAATTATTTTCCGTGATATTTTTTCGATGTTTTAATGCTTACTAGCTGTAAGCCCGTTGCCCAGCAACGGGAGATTTTTGCTGCATTGTGTTTGATTTTATTTAGTTTAATTTATTTTATTTTAATTCATTTTAATTCATTTTAATTCATTTTATTTTATTTTATTTTATTTTATTTTATTTTATTTTATTTTATTTTATTTTATTTTATTTTATTTTATTTTATTTAATTTATTTTATTTTATTTAATTTAATTTAATTTAATTTAATTTTAATTTATTTATTTTATTTTAATTTATTTTATTTTAATTTATTTTATTTTATTTTAATTTATTTCAGTTTATTTTATTTTAATTTATTTATTTTATTTTATTTTAATTTATTTTATTTTATTTTATTTTAATTTATTTCCATTTATTTTATTTTATTTCATTTCATTATCTATTAATTTGAAAATGTACGCAAACAAAATACATTTCGTAGAAGAAGAAGATGTCTCGAGGACATCATCAGTACGCACACATTTGTGAAAAGTGAAAAGCGAGGTGATTATTTTATCGACTTTTAATATATAAACTAGCTGTAAGCCCGTTGCCCAGCAACGTGAGATTTTTGTTGCATAGTATTAATTTTAATTTTATTTTATGGTATTTTATTTTATTTTATTTCATTTAATTTTTATTTATTTTATTTTATTTTTATAGTTAGCAGAAATTTCGTAAATTATTTAATTTTTGGAATAATGTTTATGTTTGCTAACAACCATTTTTCGTAGTAGCAGAAATTTCGTAAAATATTTAATTTTTGGAGTAATGTTTAAGTTTGCTAACAACCATTTTTCGTAGAAGCATAAATTTCGTAAAATATTAAATTTTTGGAATAATGTTTAAGTTTGCTAACAACCATTTTTCGTAGTAGCAGAAATTTCGTGAATTATTGAATTTTTGGAATAAAGTTCAAGTTTGCTAACAACCATTTGTCGTAGTAGCCGAAATATCGTAAATTATTGAATTTTTGGAATAAAGTTCAAGTTTGCTAACAACCATTTTTCGTAGGAGCAGAAATTTAGTAAATTATTTAATATTTGGAATAATGTTCAAGTTTGCTAACAACCATTTTTCGTAGTAGCAGAAATTTCGTAAATTATTGAATTTTTGGAATAATGTTCAAGTTTGCTAACAACCATTTTTCGTAGAAGCATAAATTTCGTAAAATATTCAATTTTTGGAATAATGTTTAAGTTTGCTAACAACCATTTTTCGTAGTAGCAGAAATTTCGTGAATTATTGAATTTTTGGAATAAAGTTCAAGTTTGCTAACAACCATTTTTCGTAGTAGCATAAATTTCGTGAATTATTGAATTTTTGGAATAATGTTCAAGTTTGCTAACAACCATTTTTCGTAGGATCAGAAATTTCGTAAATTATTGAATTTTTGGAATAATGTTCAAGTTTGCTAACAACCATTTGTCGTAGTAGCCGAAATATCGTAAATTATTGAATTTTTGGAATAAAGTTCAAGTTTGCTAACAACCATTTTTCGTAGGAGCAGAAATTTAGTAAATTATTTAATATTTGGAATAATGTTCAAGTTTGCTAACAACCATTTTTCGTAGTAGCAGAAATTTCGTAAATTATTGAATTTTTGGAATAATGTTCAAGTTTGCTAACAACCATTTTTCGTAGGAGTAGAAATTTTGTAAAATATTTAATATTTGAAATAATGTTTAAGTTTGCTAACAACCATTTTTCGTAGTAGCCGAAATTTCGTAAATTATTTAATATTTAGAATAATGTTCATGTTTGCTAACAACCATTTTTCGTAGGAGTAGAAATTTCGTAAAATATTTAATATTTGAAATAATGTTTAAGTTTGCTAACAACCATTTTTCGTAGTAGCCGAAATATCGTAAATTATTGAATTTTTGGAATAAAGTTTAAGTTAGCTAACAACCATTTGTCGTAGTAGCCGAAATATCGTAAATTATTGAATTTTTGGAATAAAGTTCAAGTTTGCTAACAACCATTTTTCGTAGGAGCAGAAATTTAGTAAATTATTTAATATTTGGAATAATGTTCAAGTTTGCTAACAACCATTTTTCGTAGTAGCAGAAATTTCGTAAATTATTGAATTTTTGGAATAATGTTCAAGTTTGCTAACAACCATTTTTCGTAGGAGCAGAAATTTCGTAAATTATTTAATATTTAGAATAATGTTCATGTTTGCTAACAACCATTTTTCGTAAGAGTAGAAATTTCGTAAAATATTTAATATTTGAAATAATGTTTAAGTTTGCTAACAACCATTTTTCGTAGAAGCAGAAATTTCGTAAATTATTTAATATTTGAAATAATGTTTGAGTTTGCTAACAACCATTTTTCGTAGTAGCCGAAATGTCGTAAATTATTTAATTTTTGGAATAATGTTCAAGTTTGCTAACAACCATTTTACGTAGTAGCAGAAATTTCGTAAATTATTGAATTTTTAGAATAATATTTAAGTTTGCTAACAACCATTTTTCGTAGTAGCAGAAATTTCGTAAAATATTTTATTTTTGAAATAATGTTTAAGTTTGCTAACAACCATTTTTCGTAGTAGCCGAAATTTCGTAAATTATTGAATTTTTGGGATAATGTTCAAGTTTGCTAACAACCATTTTTCGTAGGAGCAGAAATTTCGTAAATTATTTAATATTTGGAATAATGTCCAAGTTTGCTAACAACCATTTTTCGTAGGAGCAGAAATTTCGTAAATTATTTAATATTTGGAATAATGTCCAAGTTTGCTAACAACCATTTTTCGTAGGAGCAGAAATTTCGTAAATTATTTAATATTTGGAATAATGTTCAAGTTTGCTAACAACCATTTGTCGTAGTAGCAGAAATTTCGTAAATTATTTAATATTTGGAATAATGTCCAAGTTTGCTAACAACCATTTTTCGTAGGAGCAGAAATTTCGTAAATTATTTAATATTTGGAATAATGTCCAAGTTTGCTAACAACCATTTTTCGTAGGAGCAGAAATTTCGTAAATTATTTAATATTTGGAATAATGTCCAAGTTTGCTAACAACCATTTTTCGTAGGAGCAGAAATTTCGTAAATTATTTAATATTTGGAATAATGTCCAAGTTTGCTAACAACCATTTTTCGTAGGAGCAGAAATTTCGTAAATTATTTAATATTTGGAATAATGTCCAAGTTTGCTAACAACCATTTTTCGTAGGAGCAGAAATTTCGTAAATTATTTAATATTTGGAATAATGTCCAAGTTTGCTAACAACCATTTTTCGTAGGAGCAGAAATTTCGTAAATTATTTAATATTTGGAATAATGTTCAAGTTTGCTAACAACCATTTGTCGTAGTAGCAGAAATTTCGTGAATTATCGAATTTTTGCAGTAGTAGCAGAACAGATGCCGTAAATTTTTTAATTTTGGGACATCAGTACGCATACATTTGTGGGTTGTGATTTGTCAATTGTGAATTGTGATTATTTTATCGGCTATTAATATATAGATTTAGTATGAATAAAAAAGTGGAGACTGGAAGGTGTGAAATGGACGCTCACTCAAACAGACACTCACCCACTCAAACAGACATTATCGGCTATTAATATATCGACTGTGGAAAGGAAAAAGGACTTAACCCACAGTTTTTTCAAAATAGGTTTTTTTCGATAATCACAATGTATCAAACTTGATACACGTTCTGTCAAAAGGATGCAATCTGCAAATGCCGAACTAGTATCGAAATTTTGCTTTTAAGTTTGAAAAAGATGACCTTGTAAAATATTAAAACCAAGAAAAAAGACTGAAATAAAGGTTTTTCCTAGACAATTTCTTAGTTTAATATTAGATTATGTCAATTAAACACCACTTTAGAAGTCTCCGTGCACTTAAAGGTTGTGTATAATTCATAATTTGCATATGGCCCAAAATCATCAAAATACGTTTTTTGCGCCTCCTGTACAATTTGATACGTGTGGGTTAAGTCCTTTTTCCTTTCCACAGTCGATATAGATTCTGCTATTCTAGGCGGATACGAATTTAATAAATCAAAGATCATTAAAATCAGCCAAGTTATACGTGGTGTAACAAACCCCACTTTGTTTTATATATATAGACTAGCTGACCCGGCATGTGTTGCAATGCCACTCAAAGAAAGAAAGTGTTAGTGTTTTAATTATGTTTATTGAAGTGCTTTTGGATATATATTGTTTTTTTGTGTGGTGCGTATATGAATAGATCTTAAGGTTTTTCAACGCGTGAGCAGGCCAGATACAGCTGTCCATGTGAGAAGCAAGGATTTTTAAAATTCAGTCCACACTTGTAGCGATTGTCCAAATGCGATTCGCACCGGAAACTGCAAACATTTTAATTCTAATGGCCCATCTGTTGGAATTATTGAGATGCTTGAAAACAGTACATCGCATCCTTTAAATTTTCCATTTAAAATTGTAGCTTAGATGATATTATTCATTATCTTTTTCACTAAAAGCCTGGTACCGTTGCAAAGACGTGGTGGATTTATATTTCGGAGAAGAATGATAGGTACGCCAATTTTCAGTGTTAAAACGTGCGCATGCCTGGCAAATCAAGTGAGTTTAAGAATTCAGTTGGATAATTGACAACTTCGTCTTGATCAATTTATAGTATCGATAGACTTATACGTTTTTTCTTTGCCTGGTATTTCGTTTTGAATCCTGAAGTTGATGGCATTATCATCGTTGTTTTTGACTGCTAATATTACACGTTCACTGAGCCACTGATGATTTTTGTAATTCTGTGCGATATTTTGGAAAACTTTGTGCATCAATTCGCTTACGGTTCCTGTAATTTTACAGAAGCTTGGTGGCAATGTGTGGATTCAGCGATCTCTATTTTTCATTACCAATATCTGACAATTGTTTTTTGAAACGTTCAGCGGATGCATCATATTGTAATTCTACATGCATATTAGCTTTCAAAGTCAATTTCTGCACATGTCACCATAAAACTGATGATTTGAGACATGCACTTTATTCATCAGCAGCTGTTGAACGTGGTATAACTGGTAGAGTTTGTCGAAAAACACCAGACAATAAAAAAGGTGCGCCACCAAAGACCTGTTCATTTCTTCTTAAATCATTTAGTGTACATATAGTGAAGATTTTCCAATGCCTTTTTGTGCGCCATAGTAAATTCGTCCCATTTAATGAGTTCATATGATTAAAGTACTTCATCAATCATGACTTTTTTTTGATATTGCATGTTGGTGTTCAAAGGCAATTTCTTCGCTGAATGCGCTGTTTGACCACCATCCAAAAGATTTGCTGCAATTGCAGATGAAGCGATTGCCAATGCAATATTGTTTCGTGATCCAACGTTTTGGCTTGTGATTCATTGCATGCATAATTCTTCCATACGCTATGCGTTGTTCTGGGACCAATTTCGGAAGATTTGTTTAAACAAATGTACCCAATTTGTCGACATCAAATTGTGTTTCTCGTTCCAAATCACGGTCAAATGGGTTGTTTGCATATCATTGTATCAGACGATTGGGCTTGAGCAGTGAGAGCTCGAACGGTTTCCAAACTTGCTCGTCTGTTTCTGAAACTCGTGATGCCGTTTTCTTTCGTGCTTGAGGTCTAGATCAACTAATAGCTAGTCTTTGAGGTGGCATAATTGTTTGACAGCGAAAGAAATGCTTTGTGACGACTATTACAAATTCACTTGATAATTGTTTATAATACCCTTTGATTGTTTGACGTAACCATGGCACGTATCAAACGTAACTAAGGAGTCATAAACAACATGCTTATTTTGGACTTAAGTTGCTGCCCACTTAGCGCCATTTGTCATTTAACAACATAAATAATTTCGTTCTGTTTGAAATACGAACGACGGACGTCAAAAATATTGAAAACAAATTCTGGATAGGGACACCCTTCACCTAGCGGGATGAAATATACTTAAAAACCTATTCTACTATCTAACAAATATACATATAAAAATCGGTTATCGGAGATAGAGATAATTTTTAGAATAATTGAAATGTTTAAGTTTGCTAACAAATATATTTCGTATAAAAAGAAAAAGATCTCGGGATATATATCGACAGTCCTTCAGTATTTAAATTGTAAATAATATATTTTTTAGAATATTTGAAATGTTTTAAGTTTGCTAACAAATATATTTCGTAGAAGAAGAAGTAGATCTCGGGACATATATCGTCAGCCTTGCAGTATTTAAATTGTAAAAATAATAATTTTTAGATTAATTAAAAAGTCTACAAATATATTTCGCAGTCAAAGAAATAGACCTCGGGGCATATATTGACTGCCCTACAGTATTTAAATTGTAAATTATTTAATTTTTGGAATAATGTTTAAGTTGGCTAACAATCATTTTTCGTAGTAGCAGGAATTTCGTTAATTATTGAATTTTTGGTATAATGTAAAAAATATAATTTTTAGATTAATTAAAAAGTCTACAAAAATATTTCATAGTAGCATAAATCGACCTCGGCGCATATATCGACAGCCTTGCAGTTTTAAAATTGTAAATTATTGAATTTTTAAAATAATGTTTAAGTTTGCTACAACCATTTTTCGTAGTAGCAGAAATTTCGTAAATTATTGAATTTTTGGAATAATGTTTGCTAACAATTATTTTTCGCAGTAGAAGTTTTTAAAATAAAAGTCTAAATATAGTTCTATAAAATATCCATACCGTCGTTAGAATATTCCTAATGCATGTAAGAAATTAAAAAGATTTTCAAGGCCGGATGCAAGATATAACCTTACCTTCCATTAATCGAATCAATGACACTGAACAAAATCTGTCAAATCAGCTCCCAGTCCTATAATTATAGCTTCAAAAAATCGAATCAGTATACCTATTTGATTATTTAAAAAGTAAAGAAAACGTGTAAACAAATATACTAAAATTTAAATTTTGTGGTAGATAGGTTTCCTTGCATAAAAATCAATTCAGGATATCAAAAAATAAAATTCATTATTGCTTATTGAATCTTAATTTTATTTAAAAAATACTTTTTAAAAATCAAAGGTAACAAAAATTATTCACTATTACTATGAGACAATAGACGAAGCTGTTTACGCACATTTTTCACGATATCGCTTTCATCTCTTGAGATATCCAAAACCTGTGTAATATTTCTCTCAAAATTTTTAAATGAATGGTCGATTTTTTCTCTTTTTTTGCACCGTGTTATTTCTAATTCGTTTTAAAATGGAGTTCAGTGTATTTTAACCGCGAGCCGTGTTGGTGTATTCTATTCAAATCAATGAAATAATTATATTTAAAACGTTATGCGCGGTGTACGTCAGCTTGCGGTCAACTTGGTCAACTGTCAAAGTATTATCCAATCACCATGGAAACAGCATACAACGTCATTTTCGTGGCGACGCTCGAAAATAACGAAATGTATGAAGACATTTACTTCCTAATAATTTCTTTACCGTGATATTTTTTCGATGTTTTAATGCTTATTCTAGGCGGATACGAATTTAATAAATCAAAGATCATTACAATCCGTGTTGCCGTGTTGTGGTGTAACCAACCCCACTTTGTTTTATATATATATAGATAGAAGTAAAGTTTCTCGGAGCTTACTCAGTTGAATTCCTTGCCAATTTAAAATAAATATTTTTTCAACTGCTTTTTAATATTGAATTGTATTCTGTTTTTTCTTCATTGTAAAAGTTTCAATTTATAGTTTGCCAGTCTTTTGCAATGTTAAATAAAATAAAATAAAAAACATGATTCTGAACGATCGTCGTCGAGATGAACTCAAAGATAATCAAGCAAGCATCATTGGTAACATCGAACCTCTTGAGACGCAACAACCAATAATTGATATGGACTTCATCAATGATAAACCGATTTTACCGATTCCCATGATGTCGAAAATATGAATCCAAATGTGTCACATCACTTAGACTCATTAGACAATAATAAAACAGATTTGGGGAAAGATGTAGAAATTACATACCCGATTGTAAGTACTCTCCTCTATGGATAATGATACCGACAACACCAAACTAATACTCAACCCTGAAACGAGGTTATTTGAATCAGCGGCGTAGCAAGGGGGCGAAGGGGGTGGAGGGCGCGGGCAACACATTTCTGTGGGCGGCATTTTCGAAAATGAACAGAAAATTTTGAATATGGATATGAAAATAAAGATTGATACCAATGTAAGCAATATCACTTGCATTATATTTTCTTCTGCCCACTGACAATATAAACTTTTTTGAAGGCAGCATTTTTGAAATTTTCAAAGGTAAAAAAACAAATACATTTTTTTTGATATATAATAAATGCGAGCTTTATCTCAATATTATGCTTTCTTTCGTCTACTTTGTGCTTTGTGACTTACTGATTAAACACAACTTTTTGGGGGTCGCGTTTTTAAGAAATAGAAAAAAACTTCAGAGGTAATAAACAAAAATTGTTTCGTATAAAGCATAAAGTTATAAAATCAATGCAAGCGATAATTAATTCACCATTTTTGTAAAACGCTAAAAACAAGGTCATGATGACGTTGCTTGGGAAGAATTATTTTTTTTGTTGCTGTTCTTGCTAAGCAAACATAGGTGTGAAGGAAAATTGAAATACTCTTACTTACTCTTATACTTTTGCAATTTATTTAAAAAATCTCTTTCTTGTTTAATTTACATTCATACCAGATCGACCAGTGGCGACTTTTGACTTAAGCGATTTGTACACTCAAAAAAATTAAAAAAAAACAGTCGGGGTCGTTAGTTTTTTCCGACTACGGTAACGACTCCAACTCTACGACGATGTTTTAAATAAAACTTTAACTGTCAGATAAAATAGATGTTGATAACGTTACTAGCGATTTTGTGTGAAGAGAAAAGCCAGAAAATTAAATTTTTAACATGTTTTTTTCCCAAATGTTATTTATGTTTACAAAATAAAATCTGGTATCATTTGTTATGAATTAACTTACAACTTTAAATTTGTTTACTTATTTGTAAAATGAATACTTATAATAAAAGCAATAATTTGCCACTTTTCCTCTAAACATAATAAAAAAGACAATTGACTAATATATTTTTGACACATTAAAAAAAGTTCCTGCTCTGAAAAAAAGTCCAAAAGAAAAAAAATAACAAAATACGAAATCTTCAGAGAAATTATGTTTATGAATAAAAAAAATTAAGCCACCTGTAGTATAATCTCATAGCTAAAATAATATAAGTCATTTTAAAAAAAAAGTGGAGGAATTCTTTTGGGGGGGGGCGGAAAATTCAAGATACGCCCTGAGCGGCGGGACCCCTTCCTACGCCACTGATTTGAACGCATTGCAACGCAGCATTGCAGTTTCAAATTCAGATGAAAAAAGTGATCAGGAATAAGGATGAACGAGACACAAATAATCATAGATTTATATTGAATCACGAAAGGGGACAATTTCGATTCGAACTCTTACTTAGACAATGATCTATTTATAAAGGACAAGCGAAAGCTGAATAAAAAAATCGAGTTCTGGGGAAAAAATTTAGCGGTATTAAAACTGTTAGCGGGCGTAGAATTGATATTGAAATGGCACAAAGAAAAATAACAAAAACATCATCCAATCACCATGGATTGAATTCTTCTGATCAGATCTTTTCTATGTGGATTAGTTGATGAGCAAACCCGCCTTGACGTGTTTAACTATTTTTGGAAATTGTCAACTTAGAAAAGCTAAGAAAGCCTACATTTTTGGACTTGTAAACACCAGAAAAGGGATCAAGAGGCGATAACAATCTGCCGGTTGTAATGCTTTGAAGCGCAACATCGGGGTCGAGTGTTTTTTACCCTTACATGACCGTGTATTATAAGAGTATGCAGAAAAAAAATTCATTGCTAACATATACAAGACATAACAAAACATTCGTTCTCCCAATGGACATCATTAAAACAAATAGGTAACGACGATGAGACTCAAACAGCTAGGAAACGAAAAAGTCTTATACTAAAGTCTTTGAAGTCCGATTCTGTTAAGCAGTGGTTAGATCTAGTGACAAAAGCTTTCGGTCATTACTGCCTCGCATCGAATTCGAGAACGTACGTGGACGATGCACTTAAATCCAAATCAGAAATGCATACTATTTATTAGTTGTGATATGCTAAAAAAGGTAAAACTCCCGTCCAAAAAAAAAACAAAACAAAATATCAATCTTTTAGCCGCACAAGAATCAATCCGACACGTGTGTCTTACGAGAAAGGATATCAAGTGAAGAAGAATATCAAATTCAGTTAAGAAAGAAAAGTGAGGTAAGAGATGCAAAAACCTGGCTATTGCATCTTGCTTTGACCAACACTTAGTCCCATCGCAACAATGGATCTTCAGAGCATGCAGCTTTGTCTAAAAATGTTAGTAACTTCTCAATACTATAAGCATAAACTACAATTGCATGATTTCACTATTTATAAAAAAATACGGCGATGGAGGAGTTTCAGCAAATAAGTATGTTATTTGTGAAATTGACTTCAAAGAAGTCAATTTGAGTTCGTAAAGGAATTAAAAATCACTTTATTATTTTGCAATAATTTGCGTTTAAGTCACTAGAATAATTCTAGAAAATTTCACCAATCAGTATGAAGAATAAAATAATAATTTTTCAATATCCCTAAATTATTTTTCTACGATTATTCCAACTCTGTTTTTTGTTCTTTGGTGTGTAGGTATTTAATATTTATTTATTAATATGCCTACTTGAGGGGTTAATTATTTTTTTAAAACGTTTGTTTTGTATTAAAAACTATTTTTTATTTTGATACATTGTTTAATTATGTATCCATCCTTATCTGCTTATTTTAATTTAACCTTTATTCAATAATTACTTATGTTTATGTCAAATTTTGACTGGGAAATATGAAGATCTGACGGAAATAGATTATGGACTTCGTTAAAAATCATGCACACCCACCCATCGCTTAAAACGGTACTCACTTAACACGATTTCGGCTTAGCACCGTTTTCAATTTAGATTTTTTTTTATTAAATCTTGCATTTTAGTGTTCACTGTTTCATTAAGTTGACACAGCATTTTCGAACTTGGACATTCATTAACGACTACCTCTAATTAAAGGTACTTTAGAATTTTCATATTTCTAAAATTTTATTATTGAAAAAATTGAGTTAATTAAAAAATACATTTACCTTTTTTTAGCCTTTTATGTCAGAGCAAAAAAAGACTAGAAACGTTATTTTCCTGGAAATAAAAATCCAAAAATTGGATCATCTTCGAGATGGACAGAGTGTGTCTGAGAAATATATACTATATACATTTGTTAGTCTCGCTTTACACGCAGTGGCGGATTAATCACTTGGGAGGCCCCAGACGCAATACAATTTGGAGGCCCTGCTTCGGATTTCACAACGCGTTGCAATCAAGGGGGGAGGCTGGAGGGGCTTGCGAGTGCAAAACAAAAGTTTACATTGACGCGTAATGTAATACTAAATCGAAGGTCAAAATGTTGGGCAGAAAAATATTCAAACATCGTGCAAATTTAATTACCAGATGCATGATATTCTACATTTACAATATGTATTTATAAAAAAGGGCTAGCTAAAAACGTACTCATGAAATTCTCGGGACGACACATTTCTATAGAACCGCCAAAGTAAAAATTTACGTGGAAACTAATACTTAGCGCAAAATTAAACTTCATTTCTTGAGCCACGCCTTACGACAGATTTGTTGTTTTAGGCGGCATATCAGATGTCAAATTGGTTTTCTACATACAAAAACTACATCGCCAACTGTGATTTTGTATGTATGAATGCATATGATTTTATTTATGTCATTTCAAAAATAAGGGTGTTTGGTTATTTTTGTGTGACTTCGTATTTTTAGTTGAATTGCTTTCTTTAAAAATGGACTTTTGCAATAGATATTTTCAATTGAAATTGAAATTTGCTTTTATTTTCGTAAAATTCCATATAAAATAATAAAAATGCATTATATTCTGAAAAAAAAGTATATGGGATATATGATATACAGTGGCGGTTCATGACCTGAAATCTTGGGTGGGCTAGAGAAAAGCATAGCATTGTATACTATTTACGAAATTTTGCATGCTTCCACTTCATCTTATACATTAATCTACAAGCAAATTAACAAATACTACGACACTACTGCAAAGCATAAATTACTATATAATACAATCAATGCTAATGTAAGTAAGAAATAATAATACGTGACCTTAAATTTGTCTCTTTCAAAGTGAAATAACAAGTAAAAAAAGCAATACAGAACTGTCACTGAGATTCGATACCTGTCACTTTCATAAAATACAAAGATATTGGTATGTTTGTATGGGCTATGGACTAAATCGAGTTTAGCCCCCGATGAATGACAGAAGCCAGTAAATTTGAAATACAGTCCTGTGTGTTTGATGACGTTTCCGTACATACAAATACAAACAAAATCGAATCGTGCTAGATTGCGTTCCAGTGTAAAGAAATATTGTCTATGGTTACGGGCTGGAAAGCGTTAGCCCCTGACCAATAGCATGTACATAGGTGTTGCCAGACTGACGTCACGTTGAATGTTCTCTATGAATTATTTATAGGGTTATTGTTTTTTTTATGCCGGCTCAGCTTAAAATTGTAATAAAAAACAATCGAGAATATTATTGTAGGTAGACATGCCATTGTCTTATATTGATAGAGGAAAATTTAAACAAAGATATTATATTCATTTGGGGAAGGTTAGTTACGCTTATAAATGTATTTATTTTGTTCAGCGGCCGAATTGCTGTTCATTTTTATTCAGCCATCTAAAGTTTTGGGTGAAAAATGCAGGTCGGGCTTAGCCCACCTAGCCCAGTACCTAGAACCGCCACTGATAATATAAGCTATTTTTGAGGCCCCTAAATTTGGAGGACCCAAGCAAGCGCCTCAAGCGCTTATGGGTTAATCCGCCACTGTTCACAACTATATACAGGCAAATTTGAATCGTTCAAACTAAGTACATTCTCACAGATTTTGTCACCAACGACCCAGGTTTCGCCTTTCGGCATCTTCAGGCGTTCAAGTGCCCGGATAAACTTGAGCTGACACTTAGTAAATGAATGTTTCGTGTTTATATAAGAAATAAATGTATCATTGAGTTTTAGGCCATTGCTGGCGAAAGGGATAAGCTCATGGGAATTCCCACAGATTTGAGTAGTAAGTAGTTTTAAGAATTATATTTATTTGTTTGTCGGAAAAGGTTTTATGATTATATTTATATATTGTATAGAAGTGGAGATCCCGGCATGATTAATATTTCATTTAAAATCGGAAGGCTATGCAATTGTGCTCTGTTTATTTCCAAAATTTCTTGGAAAAAGAGCTTATGACCGTCCGTATTTGGGTGTAACATTTTTATCCAACAAATATATTGCTTTTATTATAAAAGAAACTGTAAAATATACCATAATGTTATTTTGTCTATGCTAAGCAGTATTGGACATATAGACACTTTTTAATAGAAATAAATGTCAAACACGAACTATCTAGTATATTATATCAAAGTTATTTACAAACTTTTATTTATCGAATCGATATTGGGATACATATCAACACAATGTGCTATTTTTGATAGCGGCACAAAAGACGATGCTTCAACTTGAAATAAAAAGTCGACCAAATGAAATTGTGTTGGATGGATAATCGTGAACATTATTTGGGTAATTGTGTGTTAAAGCTAGTCATGGATTATTACGGCGAAAAACTTCACAAACTAAGCTTAAAACAACGCTACGATTTAAAATTATTTTTTGAGTTCTTGATAATCGCGTTAAAATCACACATTAATACGAAGAACACTGATAAATTATGCGAAATACGAAATATTTTTCACTACTATGCCTCCATTATTCGACAATAAAGCTTCAATGAAGATTTGTAACTTGTGTCGTTGTTTTTAGGTTATTTTGTGAAGTTTTTCGCCGAAATAATCCATGACTAGCTTTAACACACAATAACCTCTTTTTATATATTTTCAGGAATTCAGTCATGATTCGGAGTATCTTCCTTACCATCGGTCATCTTCAATATAATACTTTCACTCACGCTCATTCCATCCTTCTACTATTTTAAAGCATGTGGAGTATTACCGGTCTCGTTTCAAGAGTGGAGCTTTGGGTACTCATTTCATTTATCAATGTCATTCTTTCTGCTACATTACATTCTTGGGAATATGTTCCGAGGTGAAGAACGCTTGGGTGAATACTTACTTCTAAGAAACGTGGTTGGCGATTTTGCTTTGTGAGTGAGTGTTTAGCTTCACCGCCTTTCTGGCATTGCTCTACATGGCGTGATGTGTGTATACCGAAAAAGGATTAACCGTGGAAGGAAAGGAAGTTTAATCAATCTTTTAGATAAAAAATGGTACATGACATGGGTTTCACCATTCTATCCTAGTGATTTGCCTGGTAATGGAACGTATTGGGAAATCAAATATCTTTATCAATGGAAAGAAATCATCTATAAATGTGAAACATGAAATCATGAAACCACATGAAATCACAAAGAAAATCAATCTAAGTTCTCGGCAGTTATATTAGTATTAACTCGTTGGGTGCTAACGACACGCCTAGCGTGTCGGTCGATTTATTCAAACATGCCACAATTTGCTTTGGAGTGATATTATTATTATTTTATTGTTTTGCAACAAAAAATAATAATAATATCGAATCGGTAGTGCAAGCCTGCAGAAGTCGTGTTTTTCCTTTTTGTTTTTTCACATAAAGGTTAGTTTACACTTTCGCTTAAAATACGTTTACTACATAAGTTTCAAATTTTAATTTTCATTATTTACTGTTCTTCATTTTACATTCTTTAAGATTCTTTGAGTATTGAAGTGCTCTGTCTAGAATTTTATACATAAAAAGCTACAAATATTTTTTTTTAATGAAGTGAGTCCGTGGTAAAATATACCCCAGAAGGAATATGTGCAACTAAATGGAAAGACCGCTGAGACGTTCTGACGATTTCGTCAGGAATTTCATGGCTGGAGTGGCTACGATGGTCAAATGCATACTTGGCATGGCTACGATAATCAAATGCATACTTCCCATGTAGAAAAAAAACATGAACATGTTATAAAAAATAGGGATTCATTTATTTCAAACAATGATACTAAATTCTTATTATATGTACAATTTTCAAAATTCAACTAAAATATCATTATATACAGACTATAAGTTATTGAAAAATTAGTATGCCCCCCTCCAAAACAAAAAAATAAAAGAGTCCATCTTCCTATTTTCTGCAAAACATAACCAGATAGAAAAACCAAAAGAAGAAGGTGCAAATATTGTTGGAATGAAAAAAGGAGAGAAAAACCTCTCTTTTTTGTCTGGATCCATGTTTTCGGTTATATCACCAACAAATGCTAAGTATTGCTTAATACAATAATATTGCTTAGTGCAAGTTATTTTTTACTATTATGTGATATTCAATTTACATATATGTTTACAAAAGATGTAATTTTACTCACGTAAATGAAAGTAATTCTATGCTATTTTTTAATATTGATAAATGTATCTATTGTTTGCTATGTATTTATGTATACAATATTATATAAATCAAAAAGCTAACATGCAATTAATTTATTTACAAAAATCTTGCATTGTAAACGCTCTTTTATGCAGGCGACGGTTATTCCTAAGTACCATAAATTATCCGGGACTGCTACGCAGTCCTGATATTTGCGAACGAGATTATTATTATTATTAATATTACAAAATCAGCATTCTACAATGCATACTCCACTAAAGTCCGCATTGAGTGTGTTAACCGTATTCAACAGTACGATTTGTTTGTATTGATTTTGTGCATGTTTACATGCCCATCATTATGTACTAATTTAACATATTGTTTTTTTATGCCAAGTGATATTTTATTTGGAAAAATACGTAACTAGTGATATTATTCATGTTCAACTGGCTTGGGCTTGTTTATGGTACAGCTTTTTTCATCTTTATTGTGTAATTTTAAAACTTTTTTGAAGAGTGACTTGAAAAGATTATTGACAATCACAAACCGGCTGCTATACACACAAATAATCAAGAGCTCAGTGTATATTTTTTTTCTTGAAAATCGATAAAAAAAAATGACCACAGTTTCATAATTTAGCTCTAGACATAAATTATCTTTCGAATTTGTTATTCATGATTTCGATTTGACTTGACATTCATTCATGTTTTAAAAAAAATAAGATCTGTATGATGTTTTTGATTATTTTAATGATGGCCATTATTTCACAAAACAAATCAGAAAAACAATGTTGGAGCAGCGCCAAAACGAAAGTACACACGGGCAGGTGTTTAAATTTTTACTATAAATTTTTAAGTTCGCAGGCACTCATTTCTCTATAGCTTTTTTGTCAGAAAGAATAATTAATTCTCATCACTCCATCGATATCTCCTAATATAATGAACAATGATTTTCATTTTAAGTGACTTGAATTCTCTGCAATGTGATTTAAAAAACAAAAACAGATAAACAAAACATTGCTTGATCATCAAACATCAAGTGAAGATGTGAATGTACATAAAAGTTTTACTATTTTGCTACTTGGCTCACTTCACTTCTCGAGGGTTCATATATCTATATATTAATAGCCGATAATGTCCGAAGGATGTCCCACAGATTTCACACCTTCCAGTCTCCACTTTTTTATTCATACTAAATCTATATATTAATAGTCGATAAAATAATCACTTGCTTTTCACAAATGTGTGCGTACTGACGAAATGTATTTGTTTGCGTACTTGAAAATTAATAGTTAATGAAATAAATTAAAATAAAATTAAATTAAATTAAATTAAACACAATGCAACAAAAATCTCACGTTGCTGGGCAACGGGCTTACAGCTAGTCCTTTATTATTATTGCAAGAGAATCCCAGAGAACTGATATGATGTTATATGAATCTAAGATTTATTAAATTTTTTTACACAAAAAACAATATTTGTATTTTCTTTCTTCGTATGTGTATTATCCATGCCCTCATTTTTATTATTTTTATTATAATGCCATTCCATCAAGTATTGACAGTGAACACCTTAAAAGTGATAGTTATAATTGTTTCAAATTAGCCCATTACTCGTTCAAATCTCTAAAAAACTATGCTGTGTGACACTCCTGATTTCTCGCAAGAGTATTCAGAATGTAATGGAAATATTTATCTTTAACTCTGGACAATCAGGTTAGCACCGTCAGTATGTGGTAGCCTTGAGAATGATAATTGAAATAATATTGTATATCTACAGAACTTCATATAAGAAGTATATAGAACTTCGTATGAATATTTATACCTTTTAAAAAACAAATGATTGAGTTTTTACAAAAATAAATCTTTCAGGATTCTCAAATTTTCTGACACAATATTGCAATCTGTATCGATTATCGGTTTTTGTGTAATGTATTTGTCCTTTTTAATACTGCCAAATAACGAATACATTTAAGACACAAGTTGTCTTGAGTTGCAATCTTCTTGACTCCCAAACCACTTCATGGCAACAGTTAAAAAGCTTCAGAATGTGTAGAACCGATAAATACTTCCCCCTTGGGGAATCTCCATCATCTATCAATTATCAGAATATTTCGCATTGCATCCGTCGATGGTATCTTCTCCGTAGTACTGTTTACATAATATCTCCTATATAACTTTCTGCTGCGTCACTTAAGATTGTGTTTCCTGTAATTATGTAAAATTTACGTTTTTTCAAAACATCAGTAAAATTGACGGTCCGGGTGATAGGTGATTGAGTCGTATTAATTGTATTATTTGTTTCAAATGCAAAATTAGAACCAAATATTTTGCTTTCAATATACATCTATTTTATCTTCTTCCTGGAATTGATGCACAAAAGTACTGCACCAGAAAAACTCTATTAAAATCTAGGAAGTAAAAGCTTCTATGTAAGTATTTAAAAATAATGTATGTTTCCCAGATTGACCTAGTAACCCACTGCAGTAACAGTAAGTAAGTAAGTATTAAAAATATTTGATAAGATTAATGTTGCAGAAGATACCTAACAACTCAGTGTTCGACGAATCTTTGATAGTGTGAAAAATAATTTAACATGCATAGCTTTGAACGATATTTAATTTTTTTTAAATATCCAATTCTTTTAGTTTTTATACTTTTCAGTTAGCTATTAAGAAACCAGCTATTTTGACATTACTTATGTTCTCGTACACATTTCTGGCGGTTCGTTTAGGTTGTTTGCTTGTCGACTTTGGTTTGATTAACTTTTTTTTGTATCAAACAAGAATCATGACACTTGAAACAGTTGTCTTAAAAAATATGATTCCTGACTGAAAGGAGTCCTAAAGTGTGTTATTAATGGAGCATTTTGTTTGTCATTGCTCTGCTACTTTAATATATAATAATTTACTGTGAGTAAATAATAATGTATTGTAACCTAAATCTTATTCTTTTTTTTAATCTCATAAATCAATCCTGCTTTCTGCCAAGATTTAATATTTCTATATTAGGCTGTTTTTATTGTCGTTTGTGCCCGCTGAAATATAATTATGAAAAGCATAAATCGTCTCTTGAAGCACGACACTTCTATGCAGTATTTGATAATCCATGATATAGGTGTCCAAAGGAGTATTGAATTAATTGATAAAATTATGGATTAAAGGCAACAGTAGATCAGAAAATAAATTTTCGATAGTGCAAGAGATGTTTCAGTTTAATAGCATCGTAGACAAGTTATATTACTTTGTCCCCAGAGTTACAGTAAATATATTATGTTTTATGACCAAGCAATGGCCGCCAAATGCACACAAGAATTTATAAGAATCAAATATTAACACTTCTTAGTCGGGCGCTTCAAAAAATATACTCAAGCCTGTAGCGGGCGTTTTTTAGTGATTAGCGCACAAATATATTACATTCTTAAAATCAACACAAATTCTAAACCAAACGATATTTTCGATTGAAATTTAAAAACAAATCATACGTGACATCTAATCATTAAAAATAAAATTAGAACATTTCGATATCATCATAATTTCACTATGTTTCAAAGCTGAATATAAAACCTGTTATCAATTTAGTAGATAGCACTCCGCATGTTATAAATATTAAATATTCAAAACATTCTATATAACAAAATAGCATATTTATCAATATTTTATAATTATATGAATAATTATAATATATAATCGCCATTCCTACAACTTGACCACCACTGGAAGTGTAAAATCTAATGCCGTAAAAATTACAGCGTAATTACACCCTTATAATCTAGCAAAGAATTAGGACTAATGTTAATTAGTTGCGGCATTTTATTTAACGCCGACAAACAAACCCGTGATATTATGTGTCCCGCAAACAAGCGACGATATAAAAAAACATATTATGCCGTGATCCGCATTCTACCGACAATACGCTAAAAACGACTTTTGCCGTGATCCGCATTCTACGTACAATCAGCTAAAAACGACTTTGGTCGTGGCCCGCCTAAGAAGTGTTAATGGTCCATGAATACATTTTTTTATGCCGATGCCCAATCGTTCAGTTTCATATTTAATCTTATTATTAAGTTTCTTTGACTCGTGTGTCATAATTTGTTTTTTTTATCATATCCGCTCCCTATTTAGAGTATATGGCCACCACATGGTTCTTCCAAAATTCCCTATCCACGGCAAGTCTCTTTGCTTTATTCCAGCGTGTCATAACTGGCAAGTACATCCTATGCATGATCGACAGTGACATACCACAACGATAGGATCCATTTGGTTGATATAAAAATAATCCTGGGCTCAGGATCTTATGGGCAATGTTCCTGCTAAGGTGTGCGCTCGCACACTTCCCAGAATTTGGCCGCACACATTTTTCCATCCTCGCACAGGCCACACAGAAATATTTTAAAAAGAAGTTTGTTTAACCAAATTTTATTTTTGCTGAAATACTTATACTAAACTCACCAAATCTTCTATATTTTTCTTCCACGTCTAACGCCAGTGAGTACATATTTGCGCACATTTTTTATTTTGCTGAAAATTTACTGCGCACATAAGTTGATGGTCCATACACACAATACAAAAATTAGAGGGGACATTGCTTATGTGCATCCTCAAAACATTTCAAAGTCAAGGCCGTTGAAGCTTTTTTCTTTCTTATCAGTAAATAAATTTACTACAACATCCATCGTTTTAAAGCAGGCATGGGCAACCTTTCCTAGGCCAAATTATCATTCCGTCTCCTAGTCAAGAGCCGGACCGAATTATTAAACATAATAAAATAATATAAAATTAAATAAAACACGTTGCTACTTCTTATATAATTTTGATTTATATAATGAACGACGCAATATTAATATTATTAAAGATTGGCCTTGTACTTGAATTACTCGACTTTCAATATTGGCGTTGGTATTGCTTAAGAATAATCGTAATTTTTTTTTGAGATTTTCATCTGTTATCCTCGTTTGAATTTTTGATTTAGTGTGTTTCATCCTCGAAAAAACCTGTCCACACGTATATAAGCTACCAAAAAGACAAATGATTTTTCTTGCAAATGCGCTTAAATTTGTATATTTTTCTTCCACCAAACATAATTTATAAAAATCTGCCAAAAGCAATGTCGTTAAATTGTGATTTTAGCACTTAATCCTCCTGAAGCTCACTCAATAAGTTCCATCTGTAAATTAACTGGAACATTATTTACATCAGCATCCATCGGACAAGCAAATATAGCGAATGTGGAGTCTTTGTTTTGGAAGTCGGAAAACCTCTAATAAGTTTTTTAATTTAAAATTTCGACTGAAGGTGCTTGATGGAAATTTAATAATTTATTTCTCTATTACTTCGCCGAGATGAATCAGGGCCGGACAAAATAGCTCAGCGGGCCGGTGGTTGCTCATATATGTTTTAAAGTATCATATCATCATGTGATAAATTATTATGTGTCATAAGGACATGATTTCGTAAATATTATATACTTTGATGGAAAAGAGTTTCGATTAAATCAAAAATTTAAAAAAAAACATTTGCTTTTGAATTTAATATACCTCAACTCACACTCAAAATTTCGGATGTACAGTTTCTTCTATGAAAAGATATAAAAAATTCAAATGTTAAAATAGCTCTTGCACACAATTTAAATAATATGAGATCACTTTAGGCGTTCAGCTGATGATTTGTATTTGTTTCTATTGAAGTAATGATTTCTGAAGCTGTCTATTCTTCCAACTTCCTAGAAAGCAAAACATGGATGGAAACGGTGTTCACGGAATAGAATGGTCGGTAATATAATATAGAAAAGTTAAATATCCACTGGACATTATTCAAAATTATGTTCAATAACCCTTAATGATTATTCATTGAAATTAGGTTCACATTTTCTGCATATTATTGAAATCATCATTTATTCGACTGTGGATTTCTTTGTCATCAATTCATTCAACAATAAGTTTTTGATTTTATTTGTAGAGGCACAAATATAATCCTGATAAAAAAAGTATAATATTTGTGAAGAAACAATGTAAATTTATTATTTTATTAGCATTGACAAGGACAAGTCTTTAGCTCCACAAATTTTTTATTAGTTATTTTGAGAATTTTTATTTTTATTTGATATTGTTAGAACTATATAAAATCGTACTAGTGGTAAAACGCACTGATAGGTAATAAAGCGTAGTGATGCAAATTTCTTTATCATATTGTATTGAAATATGTCCCACTGAGCATTTAAATAGACACACCCCATAAATTATTTAATTCTGGATAATTGGAAATGAGTAAATAAATATTGGGTTGTGTTAAAAAACTTATTTTACAACAGATTCTTTAATTTTTTACTCAAAATAATTGCAGTTAATATAATTCAAACACATGTCCTTTCGCTGATTTTTTCATTGATCCTGCAATCTGTGCAAAATCACCTAAATGGTTTCAAAGATCATTTAATCTTATATGTAGTGTTATCAGTACTTATCTTTCCATGTAAAGCGGTAGAACGACGTACCGACACCTTTTGTTTTGGAATTTTTAATGTTTCAAATCAATATTTGAAAAAAAATATACAAAATTGGCTTTGAATCGTTCAAACTATGTACATTCTCACAAATTTTGTCATTAACGACCCGGGTTTCGCCTTTCGGCATCTTCAGGCATTCAAGTGCACGGATGAACTTGAAAAATTGGCTGTTTGTCCCTATCTTAGGTACCTTTTGAATGTAATGTGCCTGGTATCGTAACACTTATAGATTATTGTAATAAAACAAAATCTGGTCCATACAGAAACCACTTTGTAACCAGAACCAGGGATATAAAGCTTAATTTAGTGTGCTTTTTGTATCACGTGGATTCTATCTGCAATAGTTTTGTCACTTTTGTGATCAAACTTGTCAGGACACCTTTGACACTTTTTTATAATTCAAAATACATTGATCAGTCTTTACTTAGAGGAAGATAAGGCGTCTGTGACAGACCTAACAGATTCGAGTCCCATTTCGACCAGTATTTTCTTTAATAGATTTATGTTCAAAGGCATGAGTGTTATATCTTAAAAAATCAGCCTTCCAATCCTAAAATTAACGGGGCAAAACAAGAGCGACTAGTTAACCACCAGTCTTGTCCTAGCTCTATCTTTCTATTATTACTTTCTCAGAAAAAGAGATGTTAAGGAACTGAGTAATAAGCAGTTCTCGTCATTAGAAAGACGTATGCTCCACATTGGAAACGGACAGAGATGAAAAAAATCTTAAAAAGCGTGAGTTCCGACATTTATTTTTTTTCTCTTAAATCACTGCATATAGTAATTTAAGATTTCGACTGAAGGTGCTTGGTGGAATTTCAATATTAAATTTGAATCGTTCAAATTATGTACATTCACACAGATTTTGTCACTAACGATTCGGGTTTTGCCTTGTCAGTTCAAGTTCATCCGTGCACTTGAACGCCTGAAGATGCCGAAAGGTGAAACCCTGGCCGTTAGTGACAAAATCTGTGTGAATGTACATAATTTGAACGATTCAAATCTGCATATAGTAATTGTACGATTTTATTTTTTGAATTATAATTATTTAAAATGACTCCGTCGCAGAAATTAATTTGTTTTATCGTGGTTTTATTATTTATTAAGTAAAAATAAATTCTTAGAATTCACAACTTCGTGCAAAAAGTGTAATGTATTTTTTTTTCATTTGATATTCGCTTGATGTTTTTGTGCTCTAGCAGCATTATGGTATATTTTTGTTGACATGGTAACATCGCTATTGGTCTGGCATATCCGCATGATAGCCGCGTCTGTTAGTTTGAAATCGAAGTGCGGGGTGGTCGTTCCAGAAGTATTGCGAACCGTGCGTGCCAAATAATATATACGAAGTTTAATTAGGCAGAAATCTGCCATGAGGAAAATCCTCCTCTTTTTGGCGTTGGCGCTGAGGGCTGTAGATTGCGAGATCCTCACGCCGCCTTATTTTAATCTCGCCGAAGGAAAGAAAATTACTGCAACGGCGACCTGCGGAGATGAGGAATCTGAACTTTACTGCAAACTTGTAGGAGCCAATGCTGAAAATGATGAGAATATTAACGTTATTCAAGGACAGGTTAGTCTCAATTATCTAATAACATACAATAGTTGTGCTGAATTCTGGTTGGTTAATATCAGTCACAACTTTAAATGTTACTCTTTTTCTTTTCATAAATTGCACAAATAATCGTTTTCCCTGATTTCCTTATATACTATGTTGCAATTTCCTATTTGGAATTAATGTTCATATATAACTGCATTGTTATTAGCGGTGCAGTGGAACCCCCAATTACACTACCCCGAATAACGCGCCGGCTTGAAATATTCTCCGCAAATCCCCCAATTGAACGGTCGTATTCCATTGTCGTTGCTACGAGACGGTCGTCTGTGTGGTGCATGCAGTCAAATGTTGGCTATAGTGTCTGTGTATTCAACACTTGCCAGGCTATACATGGATAGCCGGACGACTGTATGTTGGATTTTGGCGCGCTTTGCATTTTATCACTTAGTAACTAAATATTTTGCCCATATTTTTTTTTTTGAAAAACAAAGTTAGGTTGGCATTTTTCGCGTAAAAAACCAAATCCTTAATTTTGTATGAGATTCACTCCCCCCAATTACACGTTCCCGACTTTAGTGTAAATGGGGGTTTTATTGTATTTCTTTAATTTAATAGAGTGTTGTAAAGCATATTTGTCGTCAATTTTATTCAATCCAGTGTCATAAACTTAAGTTATAATAATTTGGCTTATGGAAAAATAGCGAATATATTTTCTATATCCAAAAGCTGAGTAATACTGTTGTAAAAACCATTTGCGTAATTAAATCAAACTTTCGAGTGAAAAAACATGCTACTTTAAATCATAAAATAGATCTTCTTGCTTGCAAAAAAGCATAATATGAAACGATAATTTATAATTTCTTTTTATTCTGGATGAACCGTTTACAATATTTAATTTAAAATGTATTACGCACTGGCATTGTTGCAAAATATATTTAACCGTCTTTTAAATCGTCGAACAAAATCTTAACGTCAAGGAAGCCGCTCTCTAGTTACGCCGCTGAAGCCAAGCTATATTTTTTTTGTTATACATAATTAAATTTGCGTTTCAGTGAAATTAGTTGACAAGCAATATTATTAAAAATTGTGTACTTTGTATTAAGTTTTATGTTATGTGATTTATTCGAATGCATTTTTTGCGTTATTTGCTATTTTACCTATAAATTTCAGCGAGCTGCGTTTGCTTTTTTTTTATTGCTATATTTTTGAAATGATGTCAGATTTCTCAATATCGTCTTGTAATTCAAAACCGCCGACGCTGGTGGCCATATGTTTACTAGTTTGCCAGGGCGAATGTTAAATTGTACTCGAATGCTTATGGGTTTAATTAAAATTCTCCCTGTGACATTTTCATCCTTTTCCACCCGCGAATACTAGAACTTTTAAGCGCGGACAAAGCGATAAAAGTCTTTAAACAATTTATATTTACTTTTATTGTATGCATTATTTGCTATGAAATGCTTCTTTTACTATATACATAATGTGTAAGAATATATTTCGTAAACTATGTCCGCTCCCAATGCCGACCATATGGATTTCTTATGGAGTGTATCTAAGCAAGTTTTCTGTTTTATCAATTTTAGGGTGTTCACTGTGGTGGAAAGGCATTATATTAATAAAAACACAATATTCCTTTGTACTTTTTCCACTTTATTATAAGTGGAATAACGTACAAAGGAATATTGTGTTTTTATTAATTTTCTTTTTTAGTAAATGTTGCAATATTCTAATGATGCTTCTCATAGAGGCGAAACTCTTGTCACAATTTTTAGCACAAAGAGTGTAATCACAAAGTTATCAATTTTAAACAATTATTAACAAACAGAAAAAAAAGTTTTGGATAGGGAAAGAAAGTTAGTTAAAATAGCATAGTTGAAATCGTATTTTTAAATATTATACGATAAAAAAAGACGATAAGTGGTATAGTATTGGTGTAATCAGCGGTGGGTTTCCAAAATGTTAACAAGGGACTCGGTTAGTATGAGAGCTATTCGCGGTGTTCTGGAGGAGGCGTAGATTTTTTTAATCACTCTTATACATAATTTATAAGCATACATGTCCGATGTTACTGTGCCAACAGAGTCACAATTAGACGACGAGGTTTAAAAAAACATATTCACTTCCTATTCAGAGCATATATGGTTTCCTCACTGTTCCTCCAAGATCATCTATCCCCCTCAACCTCATTGCTTCATCCCAGCGTCCCGCAGCTCCGCCGAGTACATTCTATACCTGGTCATAAGTGGCCTTCCATGACGACGGTATCCTTCCGTTTGGTAGAAGAGATGAAGAGAGGCTTCAGACTATTTCACTTCAGAGACCCCTTCCAAAAACGTCTTACAACAGTTTGAACGCATCTTAAGATATACTAAAAAAAAAAAGGTTGATGACTATTTCATATTTTGTTTACCGTGGTTCGCCTAGAATAAAATTGTAAACTAGTAGGTAAAATAACAAGATCTGCGGTGCTATTCCCGCGTGCATAACATTTATTTTGCGCGGGAACATTAATAAAACAATTTACACTTCTTCGTCAGTTCATATTCGAAAGGGACGATTTGAGGGGCGTTTAAGGTCCTAAGTTTCAGCTTTGTTAGATCATTGGAAAATCCGGTCCTGAGTGTTGTGTTTGTCACCCTAAAAACAATATTTCAAGTAATGAATGAGTGTCAATCTTATCTAGGAGCTGTGGCAAGCAACAGTTAGTGATAACATGCTAAACAATATTAGGATTAATCTAATTTACTCAAATTTTCGATGTCTGGCCGTAATTTTGTTTAAATTCATTTTTCACGTCCAATAAAAATGAATTTTGGTCAATCCTCGGTGGGGTTATTTTTTTAAAAATGAAAACACCGCTTTAGTAGTGTGTTCGTGGTAGTTTTTCACAAACCAAAAATAAAATGAAGACATTGATTTCATATTTATTGAATTTTAACAAGCGTTCCGAATTTCCGCGCAAAGGAAGTTTCATATAAAAAACACCAGAAATTTTAAAACATTTAACAGAGCTTAAATTTAATTATGTACATACATTCATTTTCGATGCTGCCTTCTAAGATTGTAACCATTTTAATTATAACTGGTTTGAATCATCATTAGAAGATGTCAGCTTAATTTCACAATCAGCGGATATATCCGTGTTATCTTGAGTAGTTTTTTTTTCGTAGAAAATACTTGTGCACGAGGAATTCATATGGCTCTTCGAATTTGAGAAACGTTCCATGGTGAATCCGCAAAAAAGGTTTCGAATAAATCGGGGAATTTGTCTATTTTTCGTTCAGCTCAGCGTTACTTAACCTTTTCCCCCATCCGGTTTTTGCTACACTACGTGGGCCGCTGCATGTTAATAGTAATACATAAATATACCACACTCTCTCATTTACTGCTCTCCTTGAAAAAAGAGAGGTTGAGCGACTGAGTAACAAGCAGTTCTCGTAGAAAAAACTTCTGTTGAGATACATCTATTAGGAAGCCATATGCGACACATCGGGAACGAACATGGTTATGTCCGGTATGTGTTTTTTATAAACACTGAAAATTACTAAAAATTACACACACTAAAAATTAAGATTCACTTTTCGGCATCTTCAGCGTACGGGTGAACTTGATGGACTATCGCAGGCATGGGGAACCTGCGGCCTTATTGTATGTAAATTCGCATATTCTGACCGCAAACTCCTGTTTCCGACCAAAGATTCCCTAGTCAATTTTCACTGCGGCCTTATGTCGAATCAGAAAAATGAACGCGGCCTTTAGAGAAGAAAAGATTCCCCACCCCTGGACTAACGCTTAATAAATAACTTTTATCATGGTTAGGTTAGGTTAACTACAATTATTATCTCTAAGTTTTAAAGTGTTATTGATCTGAATTTAGATCAGGGGTTCACAAACTTTTTCGCCCAAAGGACAATTTTGAAATAAAATTTTCGGCGGGCCACCCTCTTCTGTAAATATGTTCTGTTTATCGTAAACATATCGACTTTGGAAAGGGAAATGGACTTAACTTCAGTTTTTTCAAAACAGGTTTTTTTCGATAATACATTCTATCAAAACGATGCAAGCTGCAAATGCTGATTTAGTATCTAAATTTAGCTTTTAAGTTTGAAAAATATGACCTTGTAAAAAATTAAAACCAAGACAAAAGACTGAAATGAAGGTTTTTCCTTATTAATATCTTTAATTAATATTAGATTATGTCAATTAAACACCAGTTTAGAAGTCTCCTTGCACTTCAAGGCTGTGTATAATTCATAATTTGCGTATGGCCCAAAATCATCAAAACACGTTTTTTGCCCCTCCTGTAAAATTTGATATGTGTGGGTTACGTCCTTTTTCCTTTCCACAGTCGATATGAAGGTTGATATTTTTATCTTAATATACATTATAACTTTTTTAATAAACTAATACGTAATTTAAAAAATACCATGTGATTTATGGAATTTGTAACTTATCCTGCGATCTATTGTCAATTGCTTGTTGCCTGAAAGGCAAAACCAATGCGATTGTCTTTCTTATTTCATATTGCTCTTATTTTTTTTATAAATGGGTACCGCAATAATTCAGAATGATTGCATGCATGCTAGCGCGATTAAATTTTACATTTTTTTAAAAAAATGTTTGCCACTGCTTTTGCTAAGCGGCGACCAATTTTATTTGATAGCCCAAATACTTTACCGTACGATAAACAGTTCAAGACCTTTGCTACAAACCACCAGAACCAAAATAATTGAACTCTGACCGTTGTTATGATGTTTGATCACTGATAATTTGCCTATTTATTTCATACTATTTGTCTTTACTTATAAAAAAATAAGAAATACTAGAACAATGTAAAAATTCTTATACATTTGAATAAAATGTGGTGATGTGTTACGCAACATAATAAACTATTTTAACTTTTTTTACAACCATGTCCGCTATGAATGTGTAATATATGGAATACTAATGAAGTTTGTCCGTAGTCATGTCTAAGTCCTATGCTCTTAACCCGACTCTCTTTTCATAAAGACATGATTAGCAACTGAGTAAAAAACAGTTATCGTAAAAAAAACTTATGTTTAGATATAGTGCAGGGATGGCGAACCTACGGCGCGCGTGCCCGTGGTGGCACGTTTGAGAATTTGGACGGCACGCGAACGATTTCCAAGTTCAAAAAGATATTTTTTAAGTTTATAAACTTTAAATTTTGATAAAATAATCCGTGAATTATTAATTTATTCCGTTTTATTATTTTTCAAATTTTTCCCAAGATAAACAAATGACAATCATTTAAAAATCATTTTTTATTTTTTCTATTTTTTACTGCTTGGGCACGCCACATAATCAAGAAATAATATTTGAGGATTTTTGGCACGTGGACTCAAAAAGGTTCGCCATCCCTGCCATAGTCCATACGCACCAGTATGGGAGCGAAGAAAGATTTTGTTGTAGGTATTTAGTTAAATTTTAGTATTCTCTATTGGTGGGGTCTTATATCGTAGCTGTTAGCGTTGTTGGCTTCCGTGCCGAATCTCACGGGTTCAAGTCCCAGTATTAACAGCACTTTTTCGATAGATTTCTGTTCGAAGGCATGGGTGTTTGTGATGTCTAACATGTCCTCCCCTCCCACCCTTCCAATCCTTAAATATCTGGGCGTAGCAAGAACGATTGTTTGACACTTCTATTGAGATACCTTCATTGGGAGCAAACATGGATAAAAAGTTTAATTATTTAGAAAATTAATAAACATCTCAAAATCCATATATGTGTTTAATGCGACAGGTCAGAAGTGTTCCTTGTTATTATAATTATTAGGCCTAGGGTATAAATATTTTTCGATAGTCGATTATTTATACACGACTCAATGAATACGTTCACTCTGAATAAATTCTACAAATGTAGATAATTTTATTTTTATTGAATAGTCTGGTTGCAAAGCGAACACTTGAAACAATTAAACTTTGACTCACAACAAATAAATTTGAATGAAAAACTGTCTGCAATATGCTTCTTCATTTTAATTATTATCAGCTCAGAAGCATTAATTTTTATTAATTATAATTTCGGTATACAATTTCAAGAGAGTGCGAGAACACAATTTCAGATTCAAGGTAGATCACTTAAAAGTTTAATATCCACTGGTCCCGTGGTAAGATCTCTTGACTAAGAATCATAGGAGTCTGTTGATTTAAGTATTCTCTTCCATTCAAGTCCATGGCACAGTGGTCAAGGTTGTTGGCTTTCATGCCAAGGATTTCAAAATTGCCGTGAAAAAAATCTCAATTTATACAAGATTTTATGCTGCAAGTCCAATCCCGGAATCTCAAAAGGGGTCTGGGATTGGATGCCCTGCTACTGTCATCTCGTTTATAATACGTATGTGTAAATAAATATACATCCGTATAATTAACTTTGCCGCCCGTGTGGTCGAGTGGTCAACGTCGTTGGCTACCGCTACGGAGGTCCCGGATTCGAATCCCAGTACGGGCAGTTTTATAGATTGATTTTTCAATCGATTTATGAATTTCTGTTCAAAGGCATGGATGTATGCGATTGAATTCCCCCTCCCGCCCATCCTATCCTATGAACGGGGCGTACCGAGAGCGATTAGCTAACCACTAGCCCTGTCCTTCTATTCCTACTCTCTTTGGAAAAATAGAGGTTGAGCAACTGAGTAACAAGCAGTACTCGTAGAAACACTTATGTTGAGATAAACTCCATTAGGAGTCCACATTGGGAGCGGACATGGTAAAAAAAACTTTAAATTATTACAATATTCCAATGCATATGATTTTTATATGTAAAAAACGTTATATATGTATCAAGATTTTGGAATATTGTCTTTTCAAGATATTTAGTTTTGAAACATGTATTGTGTTTCGGTATTAAACAAACGGTACCATCTGGGACCGTTTTATGACCGCTGCTTTTGGAGCGACATCCTGCAAAGGATGATGGCATGTTTGAAAAATCCAAGGATGAGCCACATGTGCATAACACATTTTGTTTTCTATTTTTTTGCATTCATTTCTTAGACGGTTATCTCACTTTTGTGCTACGCTACTACCAGCGCGGTAGCATTCAACTTATGTTCGGGAGAAGTTGAAAATATTCATTTTCATACTAGAGCTTCAGTATTATGTCACTCTATCAACAGTCAACTATTTATTCAAACGCGCATGTTTTGATTTAAGCATGTTTATAAAGAAAGAGAAAGAACGACAGAGAAAAGAGAAAGAAAGACAGAAAGCTATGCAATCTCGTATAAGAAAAAATTCATTTCATTTGATTGTGTGATTTTTATTTGTCAAGTGCCTTTGTTTGAAAATGCTTTTTTGAAATATTATGTTTCTTTATTTTAATTCGTGTCATGCTCAGTAAAAACCAGGGCTGTTTAAAAAAAGACGACCCCAACTCCAAACAAATTGTTCAATCATTTCATTTTGACTTATATGTATAGCACAGGGGTAAGGAACCTTTTCTTCTCTAAATGCCGCATTCATTTTTCTGATTCGACACGAAGGCCGCAGTAAACATTGACTAGGGAATTTTTGGCCGGAAACAATTTCATGCCAATTTCTAAAGCCCAGAAATTGAGAATTTCCCAAATTTACTAGAATTGGCTAGAAGGCCGCACCAGAGTAGCCAAAAGGCCGCAGGTTCCTAGCATCTTAAGTCAGCCTAGCATGCATTGGCAACACTATGGGCTATTGTTGTTTGAATACACATCATTATATATACATATTTTAAAACGGGTTGTAAGAATTTTCCGACTCCAGACAAAACCCCCGTTAAAACTGGTAAAAAAACACAGTAATTAGAAGTTCGATAGTATGTCGGAATCAGGTATCATCATTTCATTTAACTTTTAGTATAGTTTGATTTGGATATTGGTTTCTTGGTACCTGCAATATATTTAGGTTGTCTTTTAGTATGCGTTTTTACTATAAGAATTTGAATTTGATTCGTTTGATTTCTTCCACTATCCAAAATACCAATACGTCACTTTAATCACCGAATTTGCATACGATGTTATTTCACAACTTTTCTCATCACATAGACAAAAAAATATTTACTAATTACAATTTACAATGCTTTTTCCATTTCATTCAACCTTTCACACTTATTTTAGAGTTTAAGATTTGCAAAGATAAACCTTACCTTCTTTTTCCTAACCGCTGCTTTATTTTATCATTGAAATTTTGATGATTTCAATTTAAATAGGTTTTCACATGAACCGTTATTACTGTTTATTGCCTTATATGTTTAATTATTCAATGTATGCGCTTTTACACCTATGCAGCGTTTTAGGTTGTAATTAATTACTTATAATAATTACGAATACGCAAAGCGTCTGTTCTCTACATTTTTATTTTTACCATGTCCGCTTCCATTGTGGAGCATATGGACTCCTAATGGATTTTATCTCAACAGAAGTGTTTCTACGATAATTGATTGTTACACAGTTGCTTAACCTCTCTTTTTCCAAAGAGAGTAGGAATTGAAGGATAGGGCTAGGACAGGACTAGTTGTTAGCTAATCGCTCTCGATATGCCCCGTTCGTAGGATGGGATGGGTGGGAAGGGAGGATTCAAGACATCACATACATCCATGCCGTCGAACAGAAATTCATAAATCGATTGAAAAATCAATTTATAAAACTGTCCGTACTGGGATTTGAGCCCGTGACTTCCGTAACCAAAGCCAACGACGTTGAACACTCGACCACACAGGCGGCTTTACATAGCGATGTCTTAATATTTTGTGATACAAAAGTGTTAAACAATTTAATTGTCAATGCTATTTCTGCGCCTTCGTCGCTTCTGCGATTCATCATTCAGAATAATAATTTCTTTCGTTTATCGATCGTGCTTCCACAATCATAAACGACCAAACAATGTTTGCCTAAAAATCTCACACCCAATAAATGCTTATCGCTGAATGCAACGGTTTCCAACCTTTATGTCACTGCGCCTCCCTTTGAAGAAAAAAATATCTTCGCGCCTCCCCATCCGTTATTTCACATATTAATAAAGACACGTTTTAAAGGGTAAATAAATATTTTGGACTGTCCGCGCCTCCCAGGTTGGAAATCGCTGAATTAATGCATTCGAATCTCCTTCGTTTCATTCATTGTAAAGTCTAATGTAATCTGTTATACTTATCATGAATTTTGACATTGGTTTTTTAAACAAGAATATCTTGCTAAGCGATAGTGCTTGTTTTGTTTGACGTAAAGTTTTTTCCAAATATTTATATTCTTACATATTCAACGATAGATTTGGTTTAATTTAATGTTGTTTGAATGCGCGTTTATACATTTATGTTATTATAATGCTCCAAATATGATCAAATAGATCAAATAGATCCTATATGTTCACAAGTTTTGGTAATTGCTTGCGCTCGCTTAAACTCCACAAACTTCAACATGCTGTACCAAAGTCGTTGAAAAAATGCGGCGCTTAATAATTATTTATTTTTCATAAAATATGTAGCTTTATTATATTATGGAAAGAAATCCAATTGTCCGTAATATAAATGATTTCAAGAAAGTTGCGGAAAGAATGTCTGTGATGTCGGCGGCTTTGTGTATAAAGGCACGAATGTCTGTGATGTCTAACACTCCTTAAATTGATGATAGAAGAATTTCATATCATATAATTACGGTGACTATTGCTTTGAATCCAAGTGCGGAAATAATCAGAAATTTATCTATGGATTTGCCTTTTGTTTAAGTCAGTTTCTGCGGGAAAGTGGTACGAGCTTATCCGTAGTATTCATGGAGTTCAATTTCCCGTAAAGCCAATATCAAATATATATAATTTTTCCTTATATTTTATGATGAGTACAAATGAGTGTTTTTTTGTTGCTGTTGAATATTATACTTTTCCACCAAATAAAACACCTTAAAAATGATACATTTTTTCAATTGAAATTTGATACATATCTTGGATATGAGCGTTTTTCGTGTCTTTTAAATGGCATAAAACAATTCTTAATTATTTTTATCTCATGTGATATAACGTAAAAATATCCGTAGTGTTGATTATAACTTAAATGATAAATATATAGTTTATCTATTTTTTACTCGTCACCTATTTTTTATTTTACATTAATGTTATTAAAATTTGAAAAATATATTTATAGTTTTGTCGTTCTCGCACAATAATTTATGTTTTATGATTTCATAGTTATTATGCAGTGCTTTATGAAATCCTGTTTTTGTATAATCAGATATAGCGCGTAGCGTCTTACTTGCGAAATCTAGTCCATCTGATAATCTATCCCAATTGTAATATAAACTTTTGTCCTCGTTTTTGTTTGCGTAGTTACTAACATAATAAGTATGCTACAATGTTAATAAGTGCGGCATAATTTGACGAAATACGTCATTTGTGTTCAGCACAATGGTGTTACTTACTGATTAACTGGTCCTCAAGAATTGTAAAACTTTTCAGCCAAGCTATATTGAAAAAATAGTTATTTCTTTTCGTATGTGCATAATTATGATTAGTGGATAAAATAATTGCATTTGCCATATACATGAAAATTTGCGCGTATTCTGGCCCATAGCTAGGGGCTGGCGCCAAGCACTGTGGAGCATAGGGGACACCAAAATAATACCAGGTTTCTTGAAAAAAAATGCGAAATTTCTGCGCAAAATCTACACTTTGCTATAGGTGTCAAAATCTGTTTCTTTCTTATATTATATTTGATTTTTTATACATTTTTTGAGTACTTTGAGGTATTATTCATTTTTTTAAATCAAGAAAGTGCCATTATTTGCGTGTCGTTTTATAATTCACATTTCTTTCTTCATCCTTCGTGATGTGATTAGTTGAACGACTGATTTACTGCCAGTTTTCGTCAAATGACTTCGGTTTTAGTGGATATGGCGTAAAAAATAAAATAACCAATGGAACCGGTTTTTTGAATTCACGCATATGATTGTGTTTAATACTTTTTTTTATCATATTATAGTACAATTGTTTTTCTTTGTGTAAAGGTGTGTGACTACTGCGATCTGAAGAATCCAGATAAGAGGCATCCTCCAGACTTTGCTGTCGATGGCAAGGACACGTGGTGGCAGAGTCCTCCTTTATCAAGAGGAATGAAGTATAACGAAGTTAACCTTACCATAGACTTGGGTCAAGTTAGTATTTCAATATTAATTTATTTATTGTTTGAATTGTAAAAACTCAGTTATTAATTATTGAATTCAATTGAAATCAAACGAATTATATATATACGAGTATGTAAGCTTAAAAGTAAGTAAGTAAATGTATTGCAACAGTCAATACATTCATCCGAATTAGTCAATTGGCATGAGAAAAATTTTAAGTTTTTAAAAAATTCTAAAAAATAAACTATATTTTTTTATAATTTGATAAAGTTTTTAAAATGTGATAAGCCGAATTCAAAAATTCATTAAAATATGACTGCTAAGTATAATTTTCAAAAAAAACATAGATAATATCGTCGCTGTTCTGGTAGAAATTGGTAACAGTTATGAGTAAACAGCAAATGATTTTTTTAGCTTTTAGGATAAAGGCTCTAGCGTCAATATTTTATGTTATATGGATAATGGATAATTGTAATATCAAAATATAGACGCATTAATGTCGATCTGATACAAACAACGGCTTAAAATAAATAGACAGGGACAATTGCCTGTCTTTAAATGTGTCTTTATAATAATCGCGAACATATATATAATAATAAATATATATAATAAATATCAAAGAACGCGTCTTCGTATACTCTCATATTTGTGAATTTTGTAAATTATCACCTTTTTTAAGAATGGTGACGATATTATGTATACGCTACATGTATGGTTTGTTTTAGTTGAGTTTTAATTTATGTTGAGACAAAAATAGATGGTGGAAATCCGGATTAAGATTTACTCGGATCATTACATTTGGTGTTGTGCTCGGATGCGTTATGTTTGATGATTTATGTAACAAATTGAAAGAATGGGCTGACGCGTCATTTAATAATACATTAATAATTTCTAAATTTTAAATTTTAAGTGATTTCTGACGTAAGGGGCACAAATCAACCATCGAATGTGTAATTCAGGCAACTGAAATCACTTGGTTCGCGCCAAATAAAATAATGCATGTCTCTGATGGCCACACGTTAATATTTTAAAAGGAAATAATAATATGATACTTTTTATATTAATAATAAACAAACACCTTACCTTTTTCTATGAGAACTGTTTGTTACTCAGTTGCTCAACCTCTCTTTTCCAAAGAGAGTAGCATCAAATGCGTTATGATAATCTTGAACTATTTGTGATAAAAATAATAATTAAATGACAGAATGATTTGAGTATCTGCTCTGACAGCTATTGTGAGTCTTTCTCGCATAGCTAGCTTATCACGTGAATACTAGACTCCGGGACTATTCGGGAACGTGTTAAGAGATACGTATGTAATTTTATTAACAAAATATGTTTATTTATCGTGTACAGTAAGTATCAAGGACTACTGTACGCTTCCTACATATAATTTTCGAATGAACTAATCTTTTCAATTTCAGTTATTATATATTTAAGTGAACACGAGAAACATTCAGCTTACTCGAGATTCTTTCGAACCATATCAATTACAAATAGTTTCTTTGGACGCGTATTGCATAGTGAACTTTAGCGGCGATATTTCTATTTCGAAATTCCCTCATTCCTGATTTAGAATTCTTATAAAAGGAGGGCGGAGGGAGTACTGCAGGATTTCTCTTAACTCGTGGATGTCAAAGACCCCCATGATTTTGTTTGAGGCGATAGTTTCCGGTATTCAGAGTCGTAACTACTGCTAATTGGCGCTATTCTAGACGCCACGTACAGCATTGGCTGATGCTAAAATTTCAAAATAGTCGCGAAGTCTTAAATCGATGAATACAATTGAAACATCCCGTTCCAAACACGAACAAGTCAGTTTCCTTTTATTCCACAGGCGAGCCGAATGTTTGCTGGACTATTTTTTAGCGAAATTTAAATGTGGATTTATTTTAATAACTACGAAAAACCCAGGAACTTATCGTCGACTAATTAAACGTTAAGCTTTTACATTTCAAACAAAATACTAAATGACATTCAAATATTTATTGACTTGGCATTTAGTTGGTAGAACTCCATTATAATAGGGTAAAAATAGCAACGTATATAGTTCTACAGTTTTTTATATTTATTAGTTGATTTTGGCTCTCGCCATCGTCAAAACTATGATTAAACCTACATTTTTCTCAGCTATATATACTGGCTCCGAAGAGATACACACATCAGATGCATTGTGTATCTCTTCGGAGCCAGTATATATAGCTGAGAAAAATGTATGTTTAATATGAAATAGCTACCAAATATAAAAACTGTAGAACTATATGCGTTGCTATTTTTACACTGTCATTCAAATATGTAACTGATTCATAGCATGCGAACTGATTAGTGACACGCTAGCAAGATGCCTGCGCCATTTGATAGTAAAATCATTTTTTAAAGTTCATTTTCATTCATTTGTATGAATATTTTGAAAGTTACACATAGATTGAATCGCATGTATTAAAATTCCCTGCCGGAATCAATAAAAAATATGCATAGGCAAAAACATGACATGAACGTGTTTATAATGAATGTTATCGGTGTTAATAAAAGGGTGGATAAGGATTTATAGTATTTGTATTATAGTATGACAATAATACAAACCTGACACGAGTTTATTGAAATTTTAAAAGCATAAAGAACTTAGAATACAACACATAAGGTATCAGAAGAAATAATCAAAAATCTATATGTATGTATCGAAGATATTCGTCAATTGTTAAGTTTTCCGCTAAGATCGTTGGCATCTTCGTCTGGTATGTATATTCAACTGAATAACATCTTTATGGAAGCGGTTACTGTACAGACAGAAGGCTCACCATTGTTAAATTAATTTCCTTTGTGATTTACCCGTCCTTATATAAGTAATTAGCACTATTAGTGTTTGTATCCCCCTATTCTGAATACCTTAGAAATGATAAAACCCAACGCCATATTCCAATTATATAAGTTAAGAATGAGTAACTAATTATATCGTATCTACATTATTTGTTATCAAATTTATTGTTAGCGAATCCGGTCCAACGTACCCTCTAAGCTGAAGGGTTAGCTGCGTGGAGGCTGCGTGAACCGATCAAATATTAATTGAGCAACTATCTTGTAGTGCGCGCCAACCCGAAATGGCGCACGCGCGCAGCTTAGAGGGAACGTTGATCCGGTCCCCTTTTCAATTACTTTTTCATTTTTTTCTGTCTTCACATAAACGCTTGATTGGAAATTACTATATAAAAGTATTAACTTACCAATAATAATAATAATATACCAGTAATAAAATATTCAGTTTACAGCTATTTCGGTTTCACGCCATCGTAGCATATTAAAATATATACTTTGTTAAAACACACGCAAAACATTTTGAGTTATTCCGCAAGTTGATCAAGATTTATATATTGTTGCTCTTTTGCGACCGGATCCATCTATTAAAAAGGGTTAAATTTCTTGGAAAGCGTTTAAATATTTGATTTTTTGCGTGTCTCGCAGCATGGCGGCTTTAATAGGTACTAAAGTAACAAAATGGGCAGTTTGTTTTTTTATTCAATCCTTCCTCAAAGATTTATCAAATACTCACGAATAGGTTAATTTTTGAGTTTATCTTATTCACAATTAAAAATTGGGGTTACAGTTTTTTTACGATGGTAATACTAACGAAGAATAATATAAAATTTATCTCAAATCAAATTATTTTCGATTGCAATAAATTAACTATTCGTTTATTGATATGAAAATTTATTGCTTAAAAATATCCATTCAGGATGAATGTTTTTGGAAATAATAATTTGTACACCATTTTCATTGGTGTATACTTTCATGTAAATAATTGTAAGAAATATCTTGTAGATAAACCATTGATAAAATATGTTAAAACTACGTTTTTCTTGAATAACCATTTTATACCGTATCCAGTTTTTTTCTAGTATTTTGACACACTGTAAAAACCTTTGACTTAGTTTTGTTTTTCTTGACTGACTGCATAGATTAAATATCTACCTGGTGTGGTCATATTTTATAGGCTCTGTGAAAATGCAACACAAATTACTATTTGTATCACGGTGTCCAGAAAACCAGGAAGAAAAGGTATCTAGAGATCTCAAACAATATCTGTAATAAGTGTCCATTGTGAGCTTAGTAACATTTAATCCCAACCATACGAGGATGTCCTTTCATAGACTAATTATTTTTCACTTACGCTGTCTGCAGGCAACTGACTAAAGGTAGGGCTTGAGTGAAACCCGGTTTTTTGCATTTTAGAATGGAAACCAATGAAAATAGAGGGAAAATGTAGATTTACTGATTTTTTCATGTCTGTGTTGTTCTTATAACAAATTTATCTGAAGGTTTAATGTAGTACGCCACAGAGTTAGTAAAATAGTTATAAAGGCCTTCAGTGTACATAATTTTTAACTTTCAATATTTCAGACGAAAATTACGCCAAATATTAACTTAATAGCGGTTACTAAGTGTACTAAAATGAAAAGGGACAATAAAAATTGCACACGTATAGCAGATAGAAGTAAACTCCGAGGAACCAAAACGGGATTTCTTTGTACATAAAATTAGAATGTATCCTATAGTGATTTAAAGAAATGTGCACATTTCAATAATAATAAAGAGTTCCCAGAAAATATCGCCACATGTTGTCATGGTTTATTGTGCCTTGTCAAAACGATGCAGAGTGGTTTACAAATTAAATAACGCTCGGAGTTTTTTTAATGAATTATCAAATTATAATACAACGAAACGCGTATATTAGAATATAAAACGAATAAATTTACTTTGATGCGCTCAAATTATGTACACTTCTTTTAACACTTTACTGCCAGCGATTTTAGAAACAATAGAAATTGCATAAAAAGTGGTTTGAATTACATAATGTTTAGTCTTAAGATGTTCTGGTGTGTCCTGGCATATGTATGTTTAACACATGCTGTGCTGCAGGATCATTAACCCTCCAGAGACGAGAGCTTTTTTTCGATAAAAAAATATTTGTTAAGCCATATTTCGTCACGGATAAGTTTTATTCCTAACAAAATTAAAAAAAAAAAAAACGCAAAGTCGTTGTATAGAAACCCCGCATGACTATATGGCCATGCTCATCCTTTTGATACCGTGTAATATTGTGTACAGACAGTTGTACGGACAAAAGTGACCGTATGGGCTCGCAAACATTCGGGGTTGAAATATAGCTAAACGTGAAATTTTTAAAAATATTTACAATTGGACCTCTTTAGACCAACATAATTTCAATACAAATATATTAGCAAAAGAACTGTAAATAATTTGATATTTTGATCAAAAAATAACTAACAGTTTCAAAAAGTCCATTAAAAAAAACGGAAATTCAAAAAATCGCATGTGCTTTTGGTGGCCGTTTCTGTCCCCGCGGCTGATGACTTACTGAAGTCTATACCCTTCTTAACCAAATATGAGTAAAAGAAACGATATTTTTTTTAAATGTTAATAAAGTCTCTAAATTAAATAATACATACCTATGCCAGGATACACTTAGAACAGGTCTCGGCAATTTTTTTTGGCTGCGGGTCAAAATAAAAATATCTGACCATTAAGAATACTATTCGGGTCAGTGGGTATTTTCATCATATTTTATAGTCTCTTGAAATCATCAAATGGGTCACTTGGTGACTCACGGGTCACAGGTTGCCGAGACCTGCGCTAGAACATCTTAAGAGTTAAGACTATAAATTATGTAATTCAAACAACTTTTTATACAGTGTCTATTGTTGCTAAAATTCCTGGCAGTTAAGTGGTTAAAGAATTTTCCGACATGCTTTCGTATTGAATAACTGCGATGTAAGTGGATGGTAAGGAAATTTTACCATAAAAAATATACAGAATTCGGCATTAAAACGCTGACGACACCTGCTTTAAAATATGAAGGTGTTATATAAAAAAAAATACGTATTCTGAATGTCCACTGAGGCTCTTTATGTAAGGCTATATATTCACACTAGAGGTCTGCACGGGCCCGGGCCTGGTCCTCGGGCCCTCACCCGGTTCGGGCGGGTGAGCGCAATTGAGATTCGAAAGGAATTAATTTAAGAAATTTAATTCTTCAGAAAAATATTTCAGACTTTATTCGTGCCATAAGTCAACCTTGATGATTTTAACTATTACCAATTGTATAGAGAATCGTAAAATGTTATTAACTTGTAAAATACAGTTTTTTTTCGGGATGAGGAGTATAAATCTGGGCTTCGGGTCGGGTTCGGGTAACACGTGTGGTACCACACTCGGGTTCGTACCGGGTAATTTTGTAAATTTTCGGCCCGTGCAGACCTCTAATTCACACTAAAACATGAACTACAATGAAATGTGTTGTAAGATTTTCAACACACGTCAAATATTTTTTTTATCAATCATTGTGCAAATTTAGCAATCGCTTATTGAACCAATAAAGTTGGCCGCTTTGCTTGGGATGGGATATGTATGTATGTACGAATTTCTAATCAGCTCCACAGACTCGCCTTCAATCCACAATCTGCTAACCAGCCAACTAGGGCTTGCAATTTTCCGTCAAATTTCAATTACCGGTTAACAATTCCTTTTATTTACCGATACAAAGAAAATTATCGTATCAGTTTTTCCATTGAATTATTGATGTTTTAATAAGATGTTTGCATAAATAATCTGTTTTTACTTATTATAAATTCTTAATTAAAATCAAGTAAAATTGTTGATCAATTGAATTTTTAAAAAAGTCGGAACGAAAAATCGATGTCTTAGAGCAGGAATACCTAACCCTGTGCATGCGGGCGCCATGGCGTCCGCATACCGATTTCTTTGCACCCGCCAACATTGGCCCGCATTTTTTAAATATAAAAAAAATCATTTAATTATTTTCAAACGTGAACTTTGTAAAATCAAAGTATAGATCTCGACTCACCGATGAGCATCCTGATCAACGTTACCTTTAAGCTGCGCGCGCGCGCGGTCGCGCAGCAGTTATGAAGCCCTCGCGCACTCATTCCGGATTGGCGCGCACTACGAGACAGTTGATCAATTAATATTTGATCGGTCCTCGCAGCCTTTGAAATTTCCGCGCAGCTAACCTCTTGCCTTAGCTTAGAGGGAACATTGATCCTGATTATCGTTTGCTGACAGGAACATCATCATACATTCCTAATTATGAGACGTTGTCTAATGAAATATTATTGCCGCCTGTGTGGTCGAGTGATCAACGTTATTGGGTTCGGCTACGCAGGGCACGGGTTCAAATCCCGGTACGGACAGTTTCACAAATTGATTTTTCATTTGATTTATGAATTTCTGTTCGAAGGCATGGATGTATGTGATGTCTTGAATTCCCCCTGTCACTCATCCTATCCTATGAACGGGGCGTATCGAGAACGATTCACTTACCACTAGTACTGTCCTAACCCTATCCTTCTATCCCTACTCTCTTTGGAAAAAGAAAGGTTGAGCAACTGAGTAACAAGCAGTTCTCGTAGAAGCACTTCTGCTGAGATAAACTCCATTAGGAGTCCATATGCTCCACATTGGGAGCGGACATGGCTTAAAAAATATATTATTCTTGACCAATTATAAATATCCTTAAAAAAATAAGTGGAGCCAATATTTTAGAATGCACTCTAGGGTCCAAAATGGCTAGGGACCCCTGTCTTTGAGTTGAGATTCCGATTTTGTTCGATATTGTAATATCGTGAGTAAGTATTGAAATATACTAAAAAACCTATATGTATCTGTATGATTTGAAATATTGCATTTCCAAACCTACTATTTCAAAGATTATAGAATACAGACATATATTGTATATTTTTTGGGCGAAAATATTGTATCTCTTTAATATATAGTATATCTAAATCATAACGAAGGTCTAATCGTCTAATGCAGCGATTTCCAACCTGGGAGGCGCGAACAGTCAAAAATGTTTATTTACCCTTTAAAACGTGTCTTTATTACTATTTGAAATAAAGGTTGGGGAGGCGTGAAAATATTTTTTTCTTCAAAGGGAGGCGCAGTAACATAAAGGTTGGAAACCACTGGTCTAATGCCAAAATATTGTATTTACCAAAGATACAATGCTTTCTCTGCAGTCGTAATATAAACAAAATACATTGCGATTCAAATGAGATTTGTCATACTTATATTTCAATTCTAAGCCATCGATATGCTCTCTTTATAGATTTTTTTTCTTCAGTTTTTAGACTTATCCTAAATTGTGTTTGTTTGTCTCACAAATGATTTGTTATGATTTAGTACTATTGTAATTATAATACAGCAGTAATGTTTGGTCGAATTCCTACATACAGTGGAACCCCCAATTACACTACCCCGAATTACGCGCTGGCTTGAAATATTCGCCGCCAATCCCCCAATTGGTCGCATTCCATTGTCGTTACTACGAGACTGTCGTTTGTGCCGCGCATACAGTCAAATGTTGGCTAGCGTCTGTATATTCAACACTTGCCAGGCTATACATGGATAGCCGGACGACTGTATGTTGGATTTTGCATTTTATCACTTAGTAACTAAATATTTCATCAATATTTTTTTTTGCAAAACTAAGGGAAATCTTAGTTTTGCATTTTTTGTGGAAAAATCCAAATCCCTAATTTTGTATGAGATTCACACCCCCAAATTACACTTCCCCGAATTACATTGTCCCGACTTAAGTGTAAATGAGGGTTTTACTGTACTCAATACAACAAAAATCTTTGGGGAAGGCCGAAGTGCGCTTGTGTGACGTTTGCTCGAGGGTCCTAAATTTCTAGCTACACCACTGTGCTGTCGGCATGATTATCATTATCTACGATTTCAATTCTTAAATAAGTGGGTGACTTCATATTCCATATTCCAACCAAATTGTCGGTTACGCGATATCCTTTTTTAACATAGTTTGAGTAGGTAAATAGATTTTTAAGTGTCGGGAACGATTCTATGCGACATTTAGATGCGCTAAATGTCAAAATGCGTAAGATAACATTAAAATGTAACACTGGCGCGTTTGTTCGTTGTATATTATAGGTCAACATTGTCGAATAATTGCGTAACTGCTTGCTTCCAATATTTTTTTATACATAAACTATATTAACAATCATGAAGTAAGGCAAATTTATTTATTTATATGTTAAGCATTTCATGGCTAAATGCTGTAGGTATTCGAATTTTTACAATCACTTTTGCCAGCCTCGCGTTGAACATAATATGGGCCCTCGAGAAGTGAGCCGATTAGTTAAATGTTAAAACGTTTTTCTTGGACAATCACGTCTTTATTTGGTGTTTTGGTGGATTGCATTTTGTTTTTAAATACCACTTGGCTCACTTCTCCTCTAATGGGCCCATATAGACTCTTAATATAATATCTCGACCAAAGAGACTTTTTTTCCATCGGTTGATCTCTTTAAAAAAAGGAAAGGAGAAAGGATGGTGCTAAGAATGAACCAGCATGTTTCACCCCCCCCCCCCCCGATTTAAAATATTATATGAATTCTCAGTATTAAATACCTATATGTATGATAGTTCTTTTCAATATAATCAAAAATATCGACCTAATACAGCACATTTTTCTAAATTAATAAGCCAAATACGTAATAATTGTAAATAATAAACTGCTCATATACATTATAATTAAATATTTTCTTTGTTTTTATTAGAAAAATATTTTGTCATAAGACATTAGACATTCTAATTAAGCAATGATCTTTGTTGATATAATTTATTATTTCGATTGAAGGTGCTTGATGGAAATATAATGTCAAATTTGAATTATGAAGTCAGTTCAAGTGCATCCGTTCACTTGATAAAACCAGAATATGCAGAAAGGCGAAACCCGGGTCGTTATCGACAAAATTTATGATAGTGTACAGAATAAAAATAATTCATATGATCTTTGTATTTAAATTATTTAAATATACGAGGATTATGTGTCCGGAAGGTTCTGTGTGTGGAAGATTCGGTGAACGAAGTATTTTTGTTCGGAAAGGATCCATTCACTGCCCGCAAAATTTCATGACAGGTGACGGAGGCTTGTCCAAAATTCTTTTTCTTTGCGAAAAAACACAGCCAGTCATATTTAAAACAGTATAATATTAAAATCTATCTTTCGAATTTTCTGCACATCCATACGTTTTGTAACTAAACGTCCCGGATTTTGACTTATTTGAAAATTTTGGTGCACAATGAACTCTGACAGATTTTGAATGCCTGAAGATAACGAAAGTAAACACGGGACGTTAGTGACAAAAAGTACGAAGTGAAAAATGTTTCAACGATTCAATATTGATATTACACCAAGGACTCAGTTTACCTTGTATTGCTGAGAATCTTAGTTTTTCTTTAGAATGTATATTTATATCGACGCCAATCGATATGAATCTCGTGTGCTATGGGCATAAAAATCGCTCCTAATGTGGCAGTATAAACTATTAAATAAAAACTATGAAACGAACTACGCAAATAACTAATGTTACGAAATCAAAGTTTCGAGCAAATCGAAGTCGAACATTTTTTTGCTAAGAATAATTTATTTAGTAACGTATTCAAGAGATGTCTAATCACCCTTTGCAATAATTATTACGTAAAAAATGCGGATTTCTATACCCATTTGAACCGATAAATGCTCGGTTTAAAAATCGCTACGTTACCAAAGCACCCCTCTTCAGACTAGGGTTACCAAGGTAGGAACTGCACATTGTTTTATTTTAGTAACAAAAAGGGTAAGTGAAACGGTCTATAGTGATATTTATAATTATTAAAAATGTTAAATTACTTGCAACTGAGTAAAACATTCCTTATTATTAATACTATTAGATTATAATTTTCTCGTAAAAAATGAACATGGGGCCAGTGGCGTGGTCAAGTCACTACCTTTTAATATTTTTCAATAGATAATTGCATCTCAACCAAAACTCACTTCTTTTTTTTGCGATTTTTTCTAAACTAGATTTCTTGAATATTGTGAGTTATGATACTAACCCCCTCAATTGAGATGAATCAATGTATTGTAAAGGGTGATTCATTTAAAGGTACTTTTTCTTATTGGGATTTGATAATAGATAACACGTGAGTTGTGCCCAAGTGTTATTTTATTTTTGTTCAGTATTGTTTTACAATTCATAATGGAAAGACTTACGCCGGCACAGCGCCTACAAATTATTCAGCTGTATTACGCAAATCAGCGCTCTGCGAGGAATGTTTTTCGTGCAACATTTTGTTTAGCGATGAGGCCCATTTCTGGCTTAATGGATATGTCAATAAACAGAATTGCCGTATTTGGTTTGAAGATCAACCCGAAGAGGTTCAAGAGCTGCCACTACATCCACAAAAAACAACGGTTAGGTGTGGTTTATGGGCAGGTGGAATAATCAGTCCATATTTTTTTTAAATGAGGCTGGCCAGAACGTAACCATGAATGGCGCCCGTTATCGTTCCATGATAACGGACTATTTGGTGCTTAAATTCAAGCCCATAATCTCCACGACACTTGGTTTCAACAAGATGGCGCTACTTGCCACACAGCCCGTGAAAGCATGACTTTATTAAGAGAACATTTCGGTGAACAAATAATTTCACGCTTCGGACCAGTGAATTGGCCGTCTAGATCTTGCGATATAACACCTCTAGACTTTTTTCTTTGGGGCTACGTAAAGTCGAAAGTCTATATAATTATACCGACTACGATTGAGGAATTGGAGGCCAACATTACTCGCATCATTACCCAAATACCAGTCGAAATGCTCGAACGCGTCATCCAAAATTGGAACTTTCGAATGAACCATGTTAGGCGTAGTTACGGCCAACATTTAAAAGAAATAATATTTTAAAAATAAATGTAGGAAATGGGTCTATTTATTATATTAAAGACTATGCAATATTTTTTTTTTTATAAACGTTTTTTTGTCTTTTGAAAAAAGTACCTCTTAATGAATCACCTTTATAAGCTAATAAGATGTCGCTGCTTAAAGACGCCACTGGCTTCCTTTTCAATATATACAGTAAACTCTTAGTGGGTTATTATTACAAGGAATGCCTGTTTATAAATATTATCTATTTTTTCTTTGTATTCGGGATCCGAATGTACAAATCATCGAATGTGTTGGTTGGCTTACAATCTGGAACGGACGTTTGCGCTATCACTTATTAATGTTGTTATAAGTTCAGAGTTTATAATTTATTTTATCTTATCAACATAGGAGGATGTCGGGGGCGAAACGACATAGCTTTATATTTCATACATAATGTGACCAGATGTACCGTTTTCACCGGGACAGTCTAGTTTTCAGGTGACGTGTACCGGTGTCCCCCAACAAAGCTTTGGGGCGCCAAAATGTTCCGCTTTCGAAAACAGACAAGCAGTAATAATTTTAAAAAAGCGCGCAAAATCTAAGCTTCAGAAAAATTAAACACCAAATAAATTTTCATGTTTTGGTTCTTGTAATATACTCTTCATTAATAAATAAAATAGTTTGTCTCTTCTTCAAATAAATTTAAAAAATATGTAACCTAATATGAGACGAAAAAACCATTTCTATCTAGTATCTAGTCTAGGGGTCACCAAACTTTTCGAGAAACGGGCCGAATGACTTTTTCGAAAACGTTGGGGGCCTGGAAGAAAAATAATTTTAATGCAAACCTATTACAATTTCCAAAAATACAGTATTTCGTAAAATATTTATATATTGAAAATCAGGGGCCGAATTGAAATCTTTATAGGGCTGGATCCGGGCCAGGGGCCGTAGTTTGGTGACCGCTGATCAGTCAATTGTATTGTATTAAAGTGTGAGGTAATTTTTTTAGGTGTCCCGATTTGGGGCAAAAAATAAATGGTCACCTTATTCATACACCAATGTCCCACAATTGAAAAACAGGCATCGTTAATAAAAATATTTCTTGTAGCTTTTAATTGAACATTCGGATTTATATTATGTTTATAGTTAATACAATGTAGTGCTTATCTCTGATTGTATAATATGATAAAAACTGAATCAGCACAGAGAATTTTCAATTGATTAATTTGTCAGGCTTTGATGAAGAGATCAAAACTGAAAGTCGGGCTAGTTTCGGTTTTATTTGAAAATTAACAGGTAAATTCTCTAAAAGTCAGGTTTTTTGTTATCAAATAAGAACCATTTTTTTTATTTTTATGCTGAAAATTTACTGCTCATAGAAGATGAAGGTCCGCACACACAATAGAAAAATTAGAGGGAACGTTACTTGAAAACTGAAGCTTAACTACATAAAAATACTTTTATACTTAATTTTACTCAGAAGTAAGTGGTATGGCTTCCAATTTTTCGTACAAAAATACTGACCGGTTTTTGTTTGTCTATGGTTTACAGGCTTAAACCGAAATATACTTTTTTATTATTTTCATATATTATGTGTATGGTTGAATGTTTTGATAACATTATTTCACATTCAACTTTTTTTGTTTAATAATGATTATTAATGAACTACGCATATTTTTGGGACCTTGCTATTATTGTTTCTTTAGCATTAGGCAGTAGCAAATTAATCATTTGAGAGACCCAGGCCCCAACTAAATTGTGATGCCCTGTTTTTCGGCTAACACAAAAGCATCGCGAAATTCAATGAAAAATTAAAATTTTAACCTGAGTTCTAAATAGAGAACTACATAATATAATATAAGTTATCTTTGAGGGTACCTAAGATTCGGAGGCCCAAGCACGCGCCTAGACGCTTATGGAATAGTACGCCAATGAATAGGAACCATTGAAATATGATTTTGAACACACTATTGAAAGTTTAAATATTTTAATAAGCGAATATAATATAAATAATAAACACTGGAGGATATATTTATTGGACACTGCGAGTTCATCGCTAATCGAAGATATAATTTGTTTACCACAAGAAATAAATAGCAACTAACTAAAATGTTTATTTTTTTCTAGGAGTTTCATGTTGCATACGTCTACGTTACCATGGGTAACTCACCTCGTCCAGGATTGTGGGCCTTGGAGAAGTCTTCAGATTATGGGAAAACATTCACACCTTGGCAATATTTCTCAGATTCGTCAAGGTAATTTATAAAAAAATATTGTTAATACTAATTCCTTTCTCTATGCTTTGAATAATTGTGATTATTTTGTATTGTATGTTAACCATTGGCGGATCCAGAAATTGTCCAAGGAGAGGGCCATTCAATTCGAAAATAAACACCATACAAAAATAATACATTAAAAATAGATGATTTAAAAATAATATATCTATATAAAAGTAATCAATACATAATTAAGTATGTATTCTATAAAACATCATAAACTAAACAATTTAAGATCCCATTTCACAATAAAGTTTTAATAAAGTAGAAAAATGAAGAAAAAAAATCACCTCAGGGGGGGCCATGGCCCCCCCCTTGGATCCGCCAATGATGTTAACAGTGTATAGAAATTAATGAAATACTTCTTTGGCCATGTTCGCTCCCTATGTGGAGCATATGGCCGCCACGTGGCACCTCCATGTTTCCCTGTCTCCCGCCAATAGCTTTGCTTCCTCCCATGACACGCCAGCGTCCCTCAGTTCCGCTGAGTACATCCTATGGATAGTGCCCAACGGACATCCGGGACGCCGGAATCCCACCGGTCGAAAGAAGAGTCAGGCAGGATTGAGGCTTTCCGGAGGCATCCGCAGCATGTGACCCAGCCAGTTCCAACGTCTCTCCATAACCACTGACGTGACGGGACGCTGTCTTGTACGCTCCCTTATCTCTGAGTTCCTCACAAAATCAAACCACCTCACCCCCATTATCCGACGCAAGCATCTGTTCTCGAAGCTCAGTATACGATTTTTCTGAGTCTTCGTCACGTGCCATGATTCGCAACCGTAAAGCATTACCGGCAGAATGCAAGCGTTGAACAAGTGGCATTTGGTTTTAATCGAGTACAGCTGTGTGTCCCAGACAGTCCGCAGAAAATACATGTGTTGTAAAAGTCCATATTGTTAATATATTTTTTTTTAACATTAAAAAGTAGAGTAGATGGGTTGCATTACAAAAAAGGTTAAGATCATATCTCGAGGAATCTCTTCAACCTGGTTTCACTTATTCAAATCCTCTATATTAGATTACATTCTACATTGATACATATTTTTTTTTACTTTTGACATCTTAAATAAGTATATTGTTATATAATTATAAAATATTTTGCAGTTCTAGTCAGCTATTAAGTATTTTCAATTGATATGAAAATACTCACTAACTGAGTAAAACTGATCCTCTTTGACCAATAATAATTTATTATTAGCAAATAATATATTACTTTTATTAACAATGTAAAAATACTTACTTTCAATGTTTTTTTTAGTGACTGTGTAACACATTTTGGCAAAGAGAGCTTATTCCCAATAACACATGATGATTCAGTTATCTGCAACACCGAATATTCAAAAATTGTACCATTGGAAAGGGGAGAGGTAATTAATATTGTTTATTTATTTGTACACCCTTAGCTCAATGCACAAGAGAGACCATGCTTATGAGAAAATAAAACCTTGTTTGCTTGTCCTGAAATAATTTGAATATATGTACATACATGCATTTACTGTACTGTATATTTATTAACACTGGTATTTAAAAAATCTTTTAATGAAAAGAATGGATCTATTGCATTACTAAATTAAGCTCAATAATAAAATATCTAGGTAAAATACTTCACATATATTGTTGAAAAAGCTACCGATTTGTAAATGACTGGGATAATCAAACGAATTTATTTCTTATTTATATCCTGCCAGTCTTGTAGCTAAGTGATTAACATTCGCTTGGTTGGGCGTGAATCTTAGAAATGACACTTTCATAAATTGATTCTTGCCTTAAGGCATGGATGTTGTGATGTTGATATTCCTTTCCTCCTATCTTCTACCCTTGAGCAACACAAATGAAGAGCACAACCACATTTGATAACTCAGTCACAGGCTTAAAAATTTCAGTCACATTGTTATTCCAACAAAAAATTTATAATGATATTTAATTATGTGTTATGTTTACCTAATGCAAGATTGTTTTTTCAGATTCCGATATCCATTCTCAATAACAGGCCTTCTGCTAACACATACTTCAACTCATCAGTTCTTCAGGAGTGGACAAGGGCAACAAATGTACGTCTGCGGCTTTTAAGAACCAAAACCCTACTTGGTCATCTTATGTCCGTTGCCAGACAGGATCCAACTGTGACCAGAAGGGTAAGAGTTAATGCAATGATTTCAACAAATATTTTTGTGTATTGTGTTAACATGTATTTTAACTTTACAAACATGAAGCGTTACATTGTTTTAATAAGATTACGGTTTATTTGACAACCATATCTTAATTGGAGAAATATGTTAACAAAAAATAGATACTGTTTTTTCTTGTATGGGCTCAATCACTATGCTGATGATCTGTATCTAATAGGAAAAAGGTGTGTAATGCAGCTAAGCAAATATATTGATGAGCAGTGGTGGATTAAACACTTGACAGGCCTCAGGCGCAAAGGCGCTGTTTTAGGATAACAAAAAAGGGTTAAATATTTCTCTATTTGTTATCTTTCTCCATATGCTCCACATAGGGAGCGGACATGGCCAAAGAAGAAGAAGCTATCTTTCTAATCATTTATTTTTGATTATATAAGCTTGAGGCCTCATAAATTCCCAGGCCCTAAGTTCATGCTTTATGCCTTTATTCAGTAATCCGCCACTGCTGATGAGTCAGTTTTTAAAACTGGATGTTTATTTTTCTATTTATAGTATTTCTACTCCATCAAAGATATCAGTGTTGGAGGACGCTGCATGTGCAATGGCCATGCTGATACCTGCGATATACCAGACTTGCAAAATCCTAACAAGCTCTTGTGCCGTTGTCAACATCACACATGCGGACCTCAGTGTGCCCAATGTTGTCCTGGCTTTGAACAGAAAGCCTGGCGACAATCACAAGTCTGGCAAAAGTTTGTTTGCGAAGGTGAGATTTTATGTATCTAAATAGCACTGTCAATCTAAATACTTAGTAATATTTAGTATTTATAATGAGATATTATTGTAATTATTCCAAGTTAATTATTTCGCTGAAACCCACTTTTGTCAACTTAATAAGATAAAAATATTTAGTTTTGCAAGAAAAATATTAATATTTATTATGGCATTATGCTGTCTTCAGAACTATGTTTAAAAACAATATCATCTTACTTAGTCTAACATCTCAACATTTATTAAAAAATATATAATCTTCAATGTTTGAGTCGTTCTAAGAAAAGGAATACAATGGTATTATTAATAAAACGTTAAAACTAATACCTTAAAATTGATTGATTAGGAGTAATTCCATGAGCTTCTTGTAATTGTGATGCATAAATATTTATTTGAGCATACAGGAGGTTATTTCCATGATTATATCTATTAACCTCAAGTTGTTCAAGCATGTTTAGTCTAGAAACCTAGTTTAATAAATTTTGACATTTAAAAATATCTCGACACCATTGTCCCTTGGCTCTGGGTGACTAACAAAGCAAGTTAAGAAAAAGCTTATAAAAAAATACACAGGGACTGAATTAAAAATTATGTGTGATTCTCTTCAGAAGGGCTTTTGCGAGTTGAGTTGAGAAATTGATATAATCGTAGTTCAACTTATCTCAACAAGTGTGATTACGTTTAAGGTTATTTGGTGTCTCCAGAATTATTTTTTTGTAACCTGCTAATTTGTCTTTCAGCCTGCAACTGTTTTGGTCACACCAATGAGTGCATTTATGACGCAGAAGTTGATAAAAATGGTCTGTCCCTGGATATTCATGGAAGATATGAGGGTGGCGGAGTCTGTCAAAACTGTCAGGACAACACAGAAGGCAACAATTGTAAAAAATGTATAGCAACATTTTACAGGCCACATGTAAAGCACTGGAATGAGACTGATGTTTGCCAACGTAAGTCACCAACATTTGTATCTTTGATCCACTTAATGTTGACATCTAACATTTCTTGAAACATCAATATTTTGAAGTATTTAGCTTACCAATATAAAAAATAATGTGTAATGATATTATCAACATACAAGAGAAAGTGACCAAATGCATTTTACACGTCAATGGACTGAATAACTATGTGACGTTGTGACTGAAAAACAGGTTCAACTAAGCAAACCTATATTCTTAGATTTATTCGATATGTTCAAGCGCTTTGCTTGAACATTTTATCATATGCGACTTTATTCCTGTATGTTGATAATATGCCTGTACGGCATTACAAAAAATATGTAGAAGTTGTATATTATACTCCGTGAATGCTGGAGCAAGAGACATGATCCAGGATTCGGTTCTCACCAAAAGACATTCATAAAAAATAATTATGCATAGTTGTTTTGTCAAATACATAAATATAAATAAGACTTAGTATTTTAGTCAATACCCTAATAATGGTCTTCTGAATTTTCATTTTTATTACAATTTCTTTAGACTTAACCATCACAAACAGATCATTATCAATTACTTAACAAGCTTGAAGCATTTTGCATCAAGGTTGAATAAAAATAAGATATAGTAACAAAAAGAATAAGATCTGATATTTAACGAAAATTTGACAGCTAGAGATTAATAATACTTCAATGTCACTAGCCAAGCTTGCTGTAAAAAATGTTTAAGCTGTTTGTGTATAAATTCATTTATATTAAAGGTCCTCAATTGAACATGATGATATTTTTGTATTGGCTTAATAATTAACCTTGAATTGTTTTTCAGCTTGCGATTGTCACAGACATAATTTAACTGGAAATTGCATAGAGGGAACAGGACAATGTGAGTGTCGTAAAGAATATAACCCACCGCTTTGCAATTCTTGTAGCTACGGATACTTTGGATTTCCTACATGCAAACCTTGCACATGTAATCTGAATGGAACTGATAAAGATCATTGTGAACCAGACGAGAATGGGGTTGGTAACATTTGATTAATATTAGATAAAATGCTTTGATTACAATTTATTCCATGTGATTAATATGTGTATGACACCACCTTATTGAATTAGCAACAAAAAATATTTGAATACCTTATCTGTAATATGAATTATGTTTGTATTTCTAGTGTCCGTGCAAATACAACTTTGCTGGTATATACTGCGAACAGTGTGCTGATGGATACTACAATCTTCCACAATGTCAAGGTAATGAGATGATGTTATACATAATAATAATATCTTCGATGTATTCTACAGTAACTTTATACATAATTATATTGATCGCTTTTCAGAGTGCGCCTGTAATTCCGTTGGAGCCATTGACATAGCTTGCGACCAACAAAGTGGTAACTGCACGTGTAGACAAAACTTTGGTGGACGATCATGTGACCAGTGTATAGCTGGATTTTACAACTATCCAAAATGCACACGTAAGTTTTTGACGCATTTTTTGTATGTGAATTCAGAGATTTAAGTGGCTCGTAAACGACCAACTTTTTGGGGCGATTATTGCCAACCATGCCTGATCATTCAAAGCTTTCAACACTATCAAACATGAGCACACACAGTAGAAAAATTAAAGGGAACGTTGACCACGAGATCATTTTTCGCTCATCAATTGTAAAGGGCGTTAACATTTTAATATAAAGGGAAAGTTCATTCATTTATCATTTGTATCATATTTTTTGTGAATTATATGTTACACTGTGGCTATTTTCGCACAAGTACTGCGTAGCATTGAAGCGAAAATATATAAAAATATAGTTTCACAGGGTTCAAAATAAATTGAACAAGTTGAATGAAGAAAATAAAATAACTTCCATAAATTTGCAAACCCGGCTCTTTGTTGAACCCGGAAAATTGTTGAAACATGGACCATGAATGTAATTTAGTAAATAAAAATGAAATTTAAAAGTAATTTCAAAATTCAGTCTCAAATCTGGCTTGATAGCATTCAAAATATCATTCCAAAGTAATGTAAAACTAAAAATACTTTTAAAATGTATATTGTTTTATTAAATGAAATTCAAGTCTCATTTTTTAACCATTTTTAAACGAACCGTGCTTTCAAATAATAGCCTTTTTAATTTTTTAATTACAAGTAAGAGGTGTTAACCATTTTAATTTGTGTTATTTTAGAGTCACTTATTCATAATTTCCTCGTATGTTCATTTTTATTTCAGGTTGCGATTGTGACATCAGTGGAACTGTTGGATCTATATGTGATGCTAAAACAGGAACATGTCTTTGCAAAGAAGGCTTCGGTGGATCAAAATGCGATCAATGTAACACTGGGTAAGATGTGATAGTTACTGTAGAATATATTTTTAACCCTTTGCCCGCGTCACCAAATTTAGCGAACATGCCCTGTACGCGGCAGCTTTTTTACGGATTTTTTTATCGCGTTTTCTACTATAAATATAGGTTATAATAATCAAATATGTTAATTGCCACCCAAAGTAAGTTTTTCAATAATAAAATACAATATATTTCTTGTATTTTCGGTTTAATTCAACAATAATCATTCTTCATACAATTGCGGCGTAACGTCGCCATATTGTAAAATACCGCCACGCGCGACCCAGAACACTGCGCCACCACCATACCATGCTTATAATATTAAATTCTTGGAACAATTTCAGTTTCATTCGCACTCGATCGCTTATTCACATTATCCCAAATAATATAATGATATATGCATATTTTGTAAATACGTGGCGCACAGTTCTTACAAGAAACGTCATGAATCAACGGCGGCCATCTTGCATTGGTGACGTATGTTCACGGCGTGTTCCAGAAATGAATTATTTTAGCCTAAATTGAACCTTTTTTGACTTATGCCATGTATTGAATTTGGTAAAATATACATTTAGTAATATTTTCAACCAAGTTATACAATTTTAACACAATAGTTAGCTCTTATATAGGGTTTGAAATTTCCATGACATCTATACGTGTCACGCGCGCTGAAGGCATGTTCGCTAGGACATGCATAGCGGTCATACACGGTAAAAAGGTTAATGATGTCATATTTAAGCCCAGACATGCTAATATTACATTTTTATCTTTTTACAAATAAAAGCCACTAACAGTAATTTGACCTTGCATAAATCAAAATAAAAGACTCCTATAATCAAGACAAATTATTAAATTGCGGATATACAAAAAATCGCTTAATTGATAGAATCTAATTTAAGATTTCGACTGAAGGTGCTTGGTGGAATTTCAATATTAAATTTGAATCGTTCAAACTATGTACATTCTCACAGATTTTGTCACTAACAACCCGGGTTTCGCCTTTCGGCATCTTCAGACGTTCAAGTGCACGGATGAACTTGAACTGACGCTTAGTAAATGAATGTTTCGTTTTTATATAAAAAATAAATGTATCATTGAGTTGAAGCTATTGCTGGCGAAAAGGATAAGCTCATGGGAATGCCCATAGATTTGAGTAGTAAATAGTTTCAAGCACTTCAACGCCTGAAGATGCCGAAAGGCGAAACCCGGGTAGTTAGTGACAAAATCTGTGAGAATGTACATAGTTTGAACGATTCAAATTTGATAGAATCTAGCTTAATAGGATTTTCAAATCATCACAGTTGTGTTAAACATTCCTTATTATCATATTGTAGTAAAGTATGTTTGTAAAAAATGAACAGGGAGCCAGTGGTTCAATCAAAATGCACTATTTACTTTTGAAAAAAATATTAAACGTTAGCAAAATCAAATACATTGAGTATATTATTAAATAATAAACATAATTAATAAACATAATTAATAATAATTAATAAACATAATTACATTGAGTTTTAATTTTTTTTTCAGCTTTTATTGGAGATTCATACCTAATTAAATTTTTGAAATAGTATCTGTCAAATGGAGAATTTAAATAAAAACTCAATGTAATTATCGCCATATTTGATTTTGCTATTGAGATGTTAGAATCACCTTAATCTTTTGTTTTCTTGTCAATAGCAGGCAGAGTGAAGGAACGAATTATTCGCAGAGAATCTAATAAGAAATAAAATATCATATGATTTGTTTTATTTTTAAAGGTTCTATAGCGAAGTACAAAATGGGGAACAGACCTGCGTGGAATGCGAATGTTCGACTGTTGGCTCAACATCAACTACTTGTGATGCTGCTGGAAAATGCTCATGTATCTACAATTTTGCTGGAAAGCAATGTAAAAAATGCTCGCCTGGATATTATAAATATCCAGAGTGCCTTGGTTAGTATACTGGTTTTGATTTTTACATTTATCCATTGCTAAGAGTTAAAATATTATATCGCTGATTTTGGTCGAAAATGAGTTGAAAGCTGTTGAAGCTGAAATGGAATAAAAATTGCCTATATATGTATGTGTTAGAATATTGCATCTCCAAACATACTATTTCAAAGATTATTTACATATTCCAATAAAATATTAAGTCTGCCATCATGATACAATAAAATAAATGTATCTTGTGATTCAAATGATATTTGCAAACTTTCTAATTCAATTTTCTCAATATAATGATGGAGATACAATATTTTAACTCTGAACCAGGAGTCACCAAACTTTTTGAGAAAAGGGCAGGATAATTTTTTCATAAACGTAGTCCACATATGAAGGCAATAGATTCTTCCACTTCTAGAAAATTCTTTCAAGTAATAATGAATTGGTTCATTTAAAATTTTTATTTAAAACTACTTAAAGGCTTAATACAAGAAAAATATTATTTTAATTCCTAAAATTAATCTAAATCGAATATTGTTTAATAATATTTACTGTTATTCATTTTATTTTCAATTTCAGCTTGTAACTGTGACTCAATTGGTGCAACTGGAGTAACATGTATCGATGGACAGTGTCAGTGTAAAGACAACTTTGATGACAGGCAATGCAACACCTGCAAAGAAGGATTTTATAACTTCCCAGCGTGCGAAGAATGCAATTGTGATCCCGGTGGCGTAATACAATCATTTGCAGGTAACGAATTAAAGCACTTCTGTGTTTTAAAGAAAAGATTTTTTAATAAATAATCATTTATGCCATTGAATGGATAAAGTGAATTTTAACAACTTACACATCTCTACAGATGAAAGTAAATAATCTGAATCGATAAAAACCGTTTTACTTAAAGAAATATAAAAAAGCAAAATCTGATAAAACTGACTGAGTGAAATTGAATTTCAAGATGAACTACATCAGCTTGATGGATAAAGTGAAATTGTTTTTTTAACAAAACCAATTGTCTGGAATCAATTTTTTTGTATGAATTACTTAAACTACCAATAAACAATATTATGATTGGTTAAATAACATGCATCACTACTGGATGTAGCTTGTAAAATACCTTAAGCATACTATCAAGTTATATCAGTTGCTCTAAATCCGTTCTCCGCAAAATTGTTTTAGTGCTTTGTGAAATTATGGGAACCTGGTGTTAATTAATGCTAGTTTTCAAACCTTAGAGATTTCTGTGCTTGAAAAATTGTTTGTGGTATCAAAAAAAAATCTTACTGTATAGATTAATTTTTACAGTATTATTTTATTTTGTATCTAAGGAATTCATTTTGCGAATTTGTAAAGAGAGTAATTTAAATTAAAACCTTGTGTCCTGAAAATGTGTTAAAAAAAATTAATGACCACAAAATAACTTGGATGGTAAAGCGAAATATATAAATCTATTTCAACAAGTCTCTAAGAATACTTATATCTTTTTCTAAACACATCTTTTGAACCTTCCCCGTAACTCATACCGAAGAATCTATTGAAAATACTATTTACCATTTTACAGGATGTGGATCAGTGCCAGCTGGAGAACTTTGCCAATGTAAAGATAAAGTACAAGGAAGAATATGTAACGAATGCAGGCCACTTTTCTGGAACCTTCAGTCAAACAATCCACGTGGTTGTGAAGGTAAGAATTTCTCTTTGTTTCCTTGAAATTGTTTTTTTGGAAGTTTTTGGAGTTAAAAGTAATAAATGCCTCAATAGTGAGGATACACACTCTTAGATATAGTAAATCATCACTGTGTATACAGTTTAAAAAATAATGAATCAAATACCTATTCTCAACCAAATCTATTTATTTACATTAACAAACAATTTTCTTATTCCAGATTGTAATTGCTTTATTTCTGGAACACAAGGTGGTATCGGAGTTTGCGAGACAAAGTCTGGGCAATGTGCCTGTAAATATTCTGCAGGAGACAGAACTTGTAATCAATGTACAGATGGCTTCTATAATCTAACTGACAGCAATATATTTGGGTGCACTGGTAATAAATTTCTATGTTTATATCAATTTACATTATAATTATCTTTTTTTAATGTACAAAATTGGCTTCATTGGAAAAACCTCTTTCCCTTTCACTTCCCTCTTTGTAAACATAAAAGATTCTCTGTTGGTACACCCTCAAGTATTTCATGTTTATATAATACACAGTCCTATTACAAAGGCACTTATGGCATATACAACACGTGAAAACAATTCTCTGTTTTAACTTACATTTACAATAGTAAAACTTTTCCAAACTGACACATTTTAATCCCATTAAAAATATGTTTATGGGACTATTTCTTCAAATGTTAAAAAAGTATTAAAAAATATATATTTGATATCTTGGTCGGGGCTTTATAGAGTTACCGTAATATAGCGATGATAAAATTCCCTATGTAAGAGTAATAAAAAACTTGACAACCAATAGCTAAAATAAGTCACAACCAAAATTACCCATCCCAATGACTATAAATCTATTCCAGGTGTTCTTGCTGAAAGGGTCTTTAGTGGAAAAATAATAAAAGAAATTCTATTGATTTTGGCTAGGATAAATTGTGTTCCGGTTTCCAAAATGTACTTCAAAAGTTATTAAACCTGTAATTCACAAATTCACTGTGCTTTCATTCCAGACTGTGGATGTAACATTGGAGGTTCTGTTAATAATATTTGTGACAAAGAGTCAGGACAGTGTTATTGCAAACCTCGTATAACAGGCTTGCAGTGTGACAAACCACTCAAGGCCCACTATTTTCCAACTCTCCACCAGTTCCAGTATGAAGTGGAAGATGCTTATACTCCGTCAGGAACTCCTGTGCGATATGGTTTTTCTCAGTCCCAATTCCCAAATTATTCTTGGAAAGGATATGCAGTATTTTCGTTCCTTCAGGTAATGTGTATTTTATCATATTGTTTATATAATGAGACCTCAGTATAATAACACTATTATTAAGACCAATAGTGCTATCCCTGCATGCATAGCGCTTATTTTGAAAGGTATCAAACACTCACCGTGTATACGAGATAATAGCACTACAGAATTATAAAAATAAATATTTTCTATTGAGTCAAGTTAAAAATAAAACTAAGGCAGTGGAATACATTATATGCACATAAAGCTTTTCATAACTAGATTTATTTAAATTTTGTAGGTTTGTAGTATAAAAAGTTTGGGATGCAATGAGAGAATAACGGTTCTATAGAGATTATTCTTTGATTTCATCAATTGAATCTTATTAACTATACATATTACATTTGAATCGTTCAAACTATGTACATTCTCACAGATTTTGTCACTAACACAGTCGAAATCTTAAATTATACATATTACTAAACTATTAATAAACTTTCAGAATGAAATTCTCTATGACGTTCAAATTTTTAAATCATCTGTATACCGAATGGTGATGTATTACGTCAACCCAAATCCTGATCCAATAAACGGACATATAATTATAACACCCGATAATCCTAATGAAATCGAACAAACGTAAGTACAAAACATTACATATTTACTTAAAGATACCAGCTGAAAATGTAAAATCATACTACTGCAAATTTGTATTGAGCACAATTTTGGATGTGATTATGAAAATAGTTCAATAGATATTGACTATCAATACAAACTTTCGTAAACTGTAAGGCACTAAACTGGTTAAATAGATATTAGAATAGTTTCATTCAAACAAAAATAAATATATTTTCAGATTTGAAGTTGTACTGAAACCAACACAGTCACCTCAATTTGTCACTGTGTCTGGAAAGGAATCCAAGCCAGTGTCACTTGTTATGAATCCTGGAAATTGGCTTGTCACCATCAAAACTACAAAGAATTTGTTCTTGGTAAACCATATTTTGATTATTCTTCTTTATTATATACGTATAGCAAAACAGATTTAACTTTAATGTTTTTTTAACAGGACTATTTTTCACTTATTCCTGCTGCATATTACGAAGCTACAATACTGACACAGAACGTTGACAATGTCTGTGTTATCGGCCAAAAAGGACTGTGTCGGCATTTTGGTTATCCAAACATATCATCATTCGATTCTGTGCGAGCTGGAAGTTTCTTCACCTCAGAAAGTGGCCATCGATCTCCCATCGAAGAGTACATGACGAACCAGGAAGTATGTATAATATTATACCCATTGTTTTTTAAATCCTTAATGTTTTTAAACCTTACTATATACAATATATGTCTATCACAGTTACCATATTCACGTTTTAAACAATTTTGTGAAATCGACAAAAGCATATTTAGAGAAAAAATTCCCCTTTGTCATTATTTTTCATTACAATTTTTTTTATAATATGTATTGAAATATGTTTGGATAGCTCTATTTTTATATAATAGAGTACTGATGCACAATCTGTTTGACAGGCAGGACAACTTATCTATTTTCCAATTGTTTACCGGCCACATAAAGTGTAACGTGTAAAAGTGTAAAGTGTAAGTGTACCGGAGTAAAAAATTGTTGAAAAATAATGATATTGGTATATACTGAATTAGAATTTTTATTATTCTTAATTTAGTAGTTACTTATCAGATACTCTAACCATTTTTAACTCTCTGTTACATGCATATTTGCATCAGTGAAATTATAATCAATCCTGGTGAGATTTTAAACACTGTATGCTTAAAGCAAGGGTTCTGATAATCGGTTCAATGTTTGTAGTTGCTCATGGTAAATCATGAAGTTTTATAATGTGTGGTGAACAAGTTCATTTAAAAGTGTTCCATACAAAGAAATAAGCCTGGACATGGGGGAGCAGGTTATTGGGCCATTTTATAACTATATATCCTTTTTTACAGCAATTAAACGAATTAAAGGAAACCGAAATACCAGTGATAAATGCAAGACAAAATGAACTGATGTCTGATATAATTGTTAGTAAAACTGGTCGGCATGTAATATTGGTGGAATATGTGACTCCAGTAGATGTCCAGAGAAGAAATGGCCAGACTATCAGTGTTACAGCTCGTGGAAGCAGTGCGCAGGAATATTCCAAAGTAACATTAGATAAGTGCCCTTATACCATGGTTTGCAGACAAGTTCTTACTGATGATAGCTCACGAGTGCAAGTTTTTGATCTACAAGACAACTTCATTGGTCTTAATGTTCAGGTAAGAAAATGTCATAATTATTAATATGTACATGTAATGCCTCACCCTCTCTAGAGAGAGAGTTAAAGTAGTATATTTGCAATCATTCTCCCTGAACACTTACCCCACATTGAAAGAGAATATTGTAAACAAAAAAGAAGGAATTGATGAATAAAAATTTACTAATTTTTCATTTGATTTATAGATTGCTGCTAAAGACACAGATGTCTTTGATTTTATCATTTATAATCCTCATCATTGTGGGAACAGATATAGTGTTTAAAAGAAATGTAATTGTGTTCTCACTGTCGTTATTTAAATCATACTAAAAAGTAGAGTCAAATTAACATAAAGCATGGCATATCTTTTTTACTAATGCTTTTTATCCAGATTGTACTATGCCTATTTTATTTACCAAAAAAACACAAGAGAATAATTGAGATTCCAAATTACCATTATCTCATCATTACCAGCAGGGCCGGATCTATATATCTGCCAAAAAGGCTGAAGCCTAGGGCCCCAAAATTCTGTGGGCCTCCAGGAGAGATGTATATTTTTTTTCCAACCGCAAACAACAACTTATTATTATTATTTTTACAAATAAATATTTTATACAAAAGAAATACTAATTAATGAAATTTCATGACATGGTAGTGATTCAGATAAAGATTTATTTAAATCAATTGTTTTCCGTTAGTTCTATATTTAGATTTAGCGACCTCACATGTGAAATAGCCTAGAGCTTCACTGCATCAGATTCACTTGCGCAATTCACAATCTTCATTATGTTGAATTACTTTAGAATTTCTGATCATATTATTTTGATTGTTTTAGAAAATGTATTTTTATCATACTCATCAACATTCTGTCCATTTGGATTTAGAAAAAATTACAAAACATCACAATATAATTATAATTTGCCATTTACATATGTATTTGATAAATTCTTTCATTTCTATTCAGATCCGTTAGTTCATAGACATGTTCTAAAATATTTATTATTGATAGAAGGAGCATTGAAAATTATCTTCATACTAGTGTATTTCTCAATATCAAAAACATATGAAATTTCACAGTTTTCTTTGGTCAACTATCACAAGAGAACCTTTATAATCTATTATTTCATGGACCATGTACAATTGATGAATACCAGGTTTTTACCGAATTCATGAATCATTATCACTTATACACCATCTATTGTGCAGACGTTATGTCTTTTAAAAAACTATTAAAACTGTTCAACATATGTAGTTTTTTACCATATTGTCAATATTACCAAATTCGATTATTCAGGCATTGTAATCCCTAGTGAATAATAATTGTAATGTCAATTGTCAAATGTCAAATTGTGTATACATAAATGATGTTGTTGATATTATGACTTTCAGGGTAACCCTGGAACATATGTGGGAATAAAATCGCTTGTGGCCATACCATATGATCAATGGCATTTAGATTATATAAAACCACAATCAGTATGCGTACGCAGAGATGGAAAATGTGTCCAAACTGAGTTCCCCCTCGCACCCGATTCAAAGAAGGCAACAACTTTTTTATTACTTCTAATATCACTTTTAAGGTGTTCACTGTCAATACTTGGTGGAATGGCATTATAATAAAAATAATAAAACATTTTTAGTACTTTTTCCACATAAAATTTATTAGATCAGGACCGGTTTCGCTCATGATGAGCATTGTCAACTGATAAGAAAAACAATAAAACAGTGATATTTATACAAAAGTTAAATGATAAAAACAAGGTATGACAAACAATTGGTATTACAACCTAGCAAAAGAATTGAAGTAAAATACAAGGAAAATAAACTATAAATAAAAAGTTGAAGACCACTTAGCAATGAAACTATTATGACAAAAATCAATTAGGTATGAATTATCATTACCAAAGTAAAAACCAACAATTAGTGTATATAATAAATAAATCTTAATGTCTTGTCAACCAAATTGAGTTTGGAATCTCTACTGGATTTTCCAAACTCAATTTGGTTGACAAGACATTAAGATTTATTTATTATATACACTAATTGTTGGTTTTTACTTTGGTAATGATAATTCATACCTAATTGATTTTTGTCATAATAGTTTCATTGCTAAGTGGTCTTCAACTTTTTATTTATAGTTTATTTTCCTTGTATTTTACTTCAATTCTTTTGCTAGGTTGTAATACCAATTGTTTGTCATACCTTGTTTTTATCATTTAACTTTTGTATAAATATCACTGTTTTATTGTTTTTCTTATCAGTTGACAATGCTCATCATGAGCGAAACCGGTCCTGATCTAATAAATTTTATGTGGAAAAAGTACTAAAAATGTTTTATTATTTTTATTACTTCTAATATATTATTATTATGCTTCGGAAAGTTAACTGCTCTGACGATTTTAGTATTTTGCTTTAACTATGCTCGATTTAATCATCTAAAGGCCAAAAGGCAGTTAATTGAATATAACAGGGTTTCCTTACAACTTGGTGATACGCCAAAAAATATCAGTAATGGTGGACATGCAGGAATGAATGATATACAAATATTTAAAAAATATATATAATTAATAAGCATTATGGTAATTAAAAAATTATTGAACACTTAATAGGGCTGAAATCGTCCGGGCAGATTCGGGCAAACCATGGTGGTGGTAAAATTTAGCGTAATGTACCACCAAGCGGTACGCGACTCAAAAAAGGTTAGGAAACCCTGGAATATAACGCCCGATTCACAAAAATATTATTTTTTTTACTCGGTATAAAGATGCTATTTTAACAATAGCATTTTTATTTGCAAAAGCAAATTTGTCCTATTTGAATCGATGAATATTTGTCACTGTCATAAATGTTGTCACCATAACTAAAATACCAGGAGTTCAATTTCTGTGAATTGAGTGGATAACTTGAATTATTTTATCTCATCTTAGATCTTTAGTGTGCTTTTAATGTTAAAATAGAAGATCAAATTTGACTTAGAAGAAGCAAAAATCATAGGAGACAGTATTTTATCAAAACTGCTTAAGTTCATATTAAAAACATGTTTTTTTTGTAACAATTGAAAATATTACCCAAAATATATTGTTTTGTTGTTAAGTAGTTATTTAAAAGTATACTTAAACATGTCTTTTATTAGCTCAAGAATAATCGTTATTAACTAAAAATACTTGCTAATCATCAAAAAACTGTGTGACTTTGGTTCATTACATATTTATCGACTCGCATGTACTCATTTTTTTTTTCTTTTTTCATATGACTTACATAGGTGGAGTTTGAATCTGCATCTGATTCAAAGATTTCTGTATTACCATGGAACATTTTCGATAACAATACTGGCCTAGTGTACCTAGATAGTGCGCAACATATTGATATTGCATCCAAAGTACCATTTCCTGGACAATACGTTTTTATTGTACAGTATTATCAGCCCGATTATCCAGGTAATGTATCGTTATTATTGCATAATGTGTCATTAATGAACTGCATCTATCAATGACATATGTACATTTAAACCAGCAAAATTATAATTTATTTATTTATGAATACAGTGGAACCCTGATCTACCGTTCTCGCATTGTTCGTTTTCCCACATGGATCGTTTATTTTTCACAGCCAAACACCCATAAGAACAATGTTAAATAATCCCGCATTTATCGTTCCCCGATTTACCGTTTTCCTCGTAAGAAATGTGTTTGTTAAAATTTAAGTGACAAACTGCAAATAGGCTACTTAGTTTGTATTAGAGGTCTGCACGGGCCGAAACTTTCCAAAATTACCTGATCCGAGCCCGAAAGACTCAGGCCTGACCCGGCCCGGGCCCGAGTCTAATACCACACTTGTTATTTTTCCATCAATTTTAATTTTGCGTGTAATATATAATTTAACACATCTTTATTCCAGGGCTGTGGAGTCAAGGGAAAAAAAGACGACAGTCTCCGACTCCAGATAAAGCCCACGACTCCGACTCCACAGCCTTGGTTTATTCAGATTTGACAGATGTTTCTTAACAACTCATTTCCAAAATTTTATGAATTGTTTTCAATTTAATCAATTAGCTAATCACTTTAAAACATTATATTACCCTTTATATATTCATTTTTCGCATTTATTTTCAGAATCTGACCTGACTGCTCTTATATTAAATGGTAAAGTTCAAGAGGCAATACTTCCTATCAAACATTGTCCTTCAAACAGTGGCTGCCGAGCTGTAGTCCAAACTCAAAATGGAAACATTCGTTTTGCACTAACTGAAAATTTCATGCTAACTTTACAGGTAAATAGTTTTTGCTTAGTTCAAGATTCACTTGATTTTACAGCTTTTACTATGAATCTTTAAATGCCCGGGTGCCGTGTGCAGTAGGAGTAGCCCACTTCTCAAGCTTTTTTTGTTGAGTTGAGAAAAAAATCCACTATTTTAGTACCCTTAAATATTCTCTGCTATAAAGTTCTTCTCACCCCTGAACCCTGGCCAAAGAGGTATGTTTTTAAAAGTTCATTTAAAAACATACTCGTTCATACATTCAAAGCGTTCTCGCTTAGGAGGTATGAGTCACCAGTTCCAAGGGCCGTTCGATTGATTTTGATGTATTATGTAGTTTTATTTTATATTTTGTCTCATTATATTTGTCAAGTACATGGCGAATTGGCGTCAGCTGTTATGTCATGTTCTGCACTTTATTTTTAACAATAAATAAATTTATCTAAAAATATAATTTTTATAATCCTCAATTTTATTTCGCTTGTTTTTTGTAGGAATCTGCAAATCAACGAGTTTGGCTTGACCATCTTTTAGTTGTACCTGCAAGTCAATACACAGATTCACTTCTGAATAAAAATGGCATGGATCAAACGCGAGAATTTATATCTTCTTGTAGTACAAATAATTTCCATATGAACATCTCAAATGAAGGTTGGTATTTATGTTTACAAAATATTATGATTCAATCATCACTTTTTTGTATCAACACTAATGTCAAACATACACATTTTCAATTGAGTGGTGTCGAATTAGTTATTAATTATAATTTGTAATTCTTATCAAACAAAAAAAGTTGGCTATTTTTATATGATCGAATTCCATGTTAATGCTATTTCAAACAATACATTTCAACAAAATATCATCTGATCAAAATTTAGACTTTCATTAACACCTAATTTAAAGTATCTTAACATGTTATTAAGATTCATAAATGTCTAATAATAAGTAAGGCTCAAGTAAATTTTTGGTGCAAGATTTGGTTTCCCAAGTAAAATACGTCTAAGTGTATACCAGCTGCAGGGAAGGATTAAAATTTCAGTACATCTTCATGTTTTATATTGGTTTAGAGAAAATGTTTTATATAATTATGTTCTGTTCACTAGGTTTTTGTCATGATGCAGTATTTGCATTGACATCAGACTATAATAATGGAGCATTACCCTGCACTTGTGACTATCTTGGTGCTTTGTCTTTCGAGTGCCAAACTTTTGGAGGGCAGTGTGAATGTAAACCTAACGTTATCGGCAGGAAATGTGAAGCCTGTAAAACAGGCTATTACGGTTTCCCAAATTGTAGAGTATGCGATTGTCCAACTACAGCACTTTGTGAAAAGGAAACAGGTTTGTTATATGAGATGGATGATTATTCTTTTTGTTTTAATTTCTCAAATCGAGTCAATTCTTGGCATTTTGTTATTGCAGTGTTATACAAAATGATGGGATTATTCCACGTTCTAACGAACATCTTTTTTAGACCACAACTTCCTATAAAAAAAGTGATGAGAAGTGTGCTGAAATAAACACTCACGAGAGGTGAGGGTAATAATGGGTACACTCATGTTCGGTCTAGCATTTATTTTAGTCACCAGAAACATCTCCAACATCAATTTAACAATATCTCCTTCAACATGACTTTGTGACTTTATTCTCTCAATTTAGTACATCGGTCTTCTAAGGACTGTGGGACTCTTCTATTTATTTTTAAAAAATCATATATATTTGTCTGAAAAGTTTAATTGCATACAAGCCAATCTGGCACGCCCACAGGCGAGTTCACAAATTGAAAGAAACTTTTTTTATTAGCAATATCATCAGCAATGCAAAATAATTACATTTTTTTCTCGATTAATTATGTTTCAGGAGAATGTATTTGTCCTACACGAGTTACAGGAGATAAATGTGATGAGTGTATGCCTTACACGTATGGATTTGATCCAGTCATTGGTTGTGAAGATTGCAACTGTGATCCTCTTGGCGTACTTGGGTCACAATTACAGTGTGATTTGCTGAATGGTACATGCAAGTTAGTATGGCACTTAACACTTAGTTTGGTATCAAAATATATCAGGTTGTCTCATAAATTTTTTCGTATTTTGCACGTAACTTTAAAGAGGTAAAAAAACACATACATTTTTTAATCACTAATATATTTGTATTGAAATTATGTTGATCTAATGAGGTCAAACTGTAAATATTTTTAATATCTCACATTTATCTATATCTCAATGCTTGTGTGATTATATGGTCACGGTCATCCTTACAGCTGTCCTTACACAATATTACACGAGGCCTATAAGGACGATTGACCATATGGCCACGCGGCTTTATGATTATTTTTTTCTGGAAATAAAAGTTATCTGTGAATTCAATATACATTTAATTTTAATTTCTTATTGAAAAAAATCACGGGAGGGTTAAGGTAAAGATTATTCTTTGATGGTATTTCAACAGATCAAATCTCTGTTGAAGACTTTTTCTGTATACTCATTTAAATTTCTATCAATCATTGCAGTTGTAAACGTAACGTTGTTGGACGAACTTGTGCTGCTTGTGAAGCTGGCCATTACTCATTCCCACACTGTGAACCTTGCGAATGTGACAACAGAGGTACAACACCAGAAATTTGCGAACAAAGTTCTGCTGAATGTTTTTGCAAGGTAAAAACAATAATTGTCAATAGAAATTATCTTTTTGGAATATGAGTGAATTTGATCTGTGGCGCCCAGTATCAAACACGGCCAAGTCAGTTTCACTTTATTTTTCAGGAGAGCCGAAATCCTGTTTAACTACCTTTTGATGAAATTTTAAGCCTTTTTTTAAATCTTTTCAGTTGCTAATAATAATTTAGATATAATAAAATTTACTTTAAAATGTCGGGTTTCATCATAAAATCAGTTTAAATGTATGATTTGGCCATTTTAGAAGCTAAAATGAGTTGAAATTACTTTATTCTTAAATATAGTCTCACAGCAGTGAATCATTAAAATTTCATGAAACAAAAATTATAATTTGATGGGTAAATCTAATAAAACAGGAAAGTGACAGAATACAAATGTATTTATTGATAATAAAAAATAAACAAGATTGATATTATAACAAACGAAACTCAAATATAATGTATAGGAATAGGATGCATTCAATTAAAAATTATCCAAATTATCTATTAACTACAGAACTAACAATACCCTCGCAAGTTTAGACTTCAGACTACATGTCAACTTGTTAAGCGTTTACTGACTTCAAATGCTTTGATCTGATTGGTTCTCTAAGATGCCTTTGACTCGGCCACTTTCGATAGAAAATCATTATTTAAAGTTTCATACACTTGTATGATTTTGAACCTGAAACATATATTAAATTGTAGGCATAAAAATTCCCTACAGTTATCGATAAAAAAGTGTACATCGCCAAAAACTTGACTTGACCATGGTTAATACTGGACTTATTCTTAGCTACAAATTCTGTTTTACATGTTTATTGAAACATTAATTAATAATCTTTTGTAAACTTTATACATATTTGTGAACAAATAAACTGATACAACTTATGCAGGGATATAAAGGTCAAATTTTATTTAAAACACTAGTTAATATATGTATTCTGTAATAATTTCTTGTTGTATTTTTTAGACCAATGTTTATGGACCAGAATGTGGCGGCTGCAAAGATGGAACCTTTGATTTGAGTGAAGAAAATGATGCTGGATGCACTAAGTGTTTCTGTTTTGGAAAGAGTGCGAAATGTAACAGTGCCAACTTGTACTGGGATGAGGTGAATTTTTTAATATTATTTTGATAAATTAATTTAAGTCAGTGTTTTGAAATTTCCTTAGATCATGTCAACATGAATATTTTAATTGATTTGATAAAGTGTGCGATATTTGAAAATTTTATTATACAAGAACAAAATTTGTTATTATTATTTTCTAGTATCGTCTTTGAAATACTATTCAGTTTCAAGGTGTCTTGGCGGAAAGGCACTATATTAAAAAATTAAGAATTAATATAAAAAAAGAGTTTTATAGTTTTAATATACATACATATATGTATATATTTTTATTAAAAGTGACTGAAATGTAATATTTTCACAAAATGTAATACGCAGCAACCAAAAAAATTAAACTTATTACAGACAAACCTTATATTTATAATTTACACAAGCTATTATACTGGAAAAGCACCGAAATTTTGTCCTTAACCTTTTGAATCTGGCACACCTTAAACTTCCAAAGACGGAATCAAATCAATTATTAAGTAGTAAATAAAATTAGGCAATGCAAACAGCCTCCGACAACATACAACAGTTGTGGGGAATTCCATTGAATAATTTGTCAAAAGTGTTCACTTCACTTCAGTCTAATTGTTATATTTTAATCCTCCAAATTTAAATAAATCTGAACTATGCATGTAGAGCAGGGGTTCTTAACCTTATTGCGGTGACGGACGCACTTGAGATTTAGGAGAAAAGTAACGGGCGCAGGCGTGATTTTTAAAAAACAAGATTTACATACATAGTATTAAAAAGTAGTATATATTTAGGAATTAATTTTATTACTGTTCCCTTAACAGCTTTACATGTGTTATATTCATTACACTATTACTAAATTATTTATTGCAAATCGAAACATTATGCATTTATTTACATTTGCCAAAAAATAACAAAGCACATTTAGTGCAATCCTTGACATTGCATTTCACTTAATATATATAAATTTTTAATTTTATTTGATACTTTTTTAAAATAAACAATTTGACCATAAAGAATTTTCTTCTGTTACAGTTCACTCAAATGGAAGATTGGTTTTTGGCTAATATAGTAATTGGAAATAATGTAACCATAACGAAGCATAAGATCTTCCCTAGGTTGGTCAATGACTCATCCATTGAAGCAGAACTCCGAAGTGACGAGTCTTTGAATCAGACTGTATATTTTGGTGCTCCTATTGACTACTATGGAAACCGTCTAACATCATACGGGGGTAATCTAAAATACACGCTCTTTTATAAAGCGGATCCTTATGGAGATACTGTTATTAATGCCGATGTAATTTTGGAAAGTGGGGAAACCTATCTTATTCATGCCAGTGTTGAAACACCGGCAAGTTCTACAAATTGGGTAAAAGAAATGCCAATAAGAGAAACAGAATTTACAACTGTAGATGGGTCACCAGTAACTAGAGAGGGCTTAATGACAGTTTTGGAAAATTTGACGGGCATTTTTATAAGAGCCACATACAGAAAATCAAGCACCACAACCAGGTAAACACATATTTTATCAACTTTTTTTTAGTATTAAAAAAATAATTTACATTATGCTAAACTTTATTTATTTACCATAATTCTGAATAGAATAATACCAACTCGGTATTTCACATCTCATAATGTAATTTGTTTATGTTAAACCAGAACCATGACTTTTCAGACCAGGGGAAAAATAAAAGAAAAAATATTTTTGTCATATCTATTTGTGAATGACCTATGTTTGCATAAAAACAATCTGAGAATTGAAATTTCAGTTTCCATAAATTTAATTTTCACCCGTGGTTAAATTCACATGTGAAAAATAATATTACGTACCAATTAATACTTCAAAAACTTATAACTAGTTCCTGCACATGGTGGTCTAGCAAGAGAGGTGCGGCAGGAGCAGACCGCCCCTTTCGGCACATTTTTGTGGCGGCATTTTCAAAAATAAATACAATATTTTTCAAGAAATTATATTTGTACATAAAGAAAATTAAACCACCTGTAGTCAAAACTTCTAGTTCATAGATAAAAATGGTAGAAGTGATTTAAAAACAAAATTAGAGGACATATTGGGGCCACAAATTCAAGGACCGCCCCGGGCGGCAGCACCCCTTCCTACACCACCTCCTGCTCATTAACATGATTTACCTTTTAAATTTAATTTCATTTTTTTCTCAAAACATTTTTTTATTCATTTTTTTTTTAAATATAAATAAAAAAATAATTTGAAACAACTGAAAAAAAGTGTTTTTTCGAGTCAACACAAGCTTGAAAAACAGACACTACTTGAGTGTGACAGTGCTCCCCCATAGTTTCAGTACAAACACGCTAGAGCTCTATCGCGATCCTCCGTTGTTAAAGGGTTAAAATAAACATTTATATGTGGTTTATTGAATAACTTCAACTAAAATTAGCAGAATAACTATCAACAATTTACCAAAATAACAATTTTGAATTGTTTTATTTTAGATTATATTCTGCATCTCTAAACTATGGAGGGGAAACATGGACTGCTTCGAATTTCCCAGCTACTTCTATTGAGGAATGCTTATGTCCAGAGAATTATAAGGGTAGTTCGTGTGAAGAGTGTGCGGAAGGCAATTATAGAGTATCATCAGGACCTCATGGTGGGTTTTGCGTACGCTGCCAGTGTAACGGTCATACTACATCTTGCGATGTTAACACCGGTATTTGCCATGTATGTATACAGTTTATTTAACAGCAGTTTCCTTCATTGCAGCTTCTTCCTGTATTAAAGAGGATACTAATTGTTTTCCAATGAAATTTTATACCTGAGCACAGCTTTTGTTAAAATAAATGGCATAGGACCATCAATCTTTTGATTTATGTGATTGATTCCAGAAATATTATCACTTATCTATTTACATTTAAATTGTCTTAGTCATAAACCACCTGAGAGCCAATTGTGCTTCCTGTACTTCATAAATACTTGATAATATGGCGTCACTATGGGTTTTTACTTACATGATATGACAAAATCATAAAATTGAAAGATAATGGTAGATTTTTTTTACATTCATCAATCTTTTTAGGTAGATAACACTGTTGTAGTGAATATTTACTAAGCTCACTTCACTGTTACGATATTTTAAGACGTGCAGAATATTGTAACACATTGCTTTTCCTTAAATACCACATATCTCACTTCACCTCTCAGGGGCTCAATTTGTCTATTAATGATATGATTCTTTTTCATTTGTCATATGCCATTTGTTTTTACACTTGTCTACTATTATTTTATGATCAGAATTTTGTAAATGAGTGTATAAAACATTTAATTGCTTAATTACTTTAAAGATACAATTCTATAGACAAGCAATATTCATCATCAGATTTTATAACGAGAAATTAAATGCCTTGCATCAAGTTGCAGTTACCACTATTTGACTAAAGAGGCATCTCAGTGTAGGAAACCTTTATTAGTGTATTACTAATTTGCTAGTTTTTTTCAAGGATTGCCAACATTCAACAACAGGAGATCATTGCGAGCAGTGCATTGAAGGATACCATGGAAATGCTACTCTAGGCACACGAAACGATTGTTTTATATGTGCTTGCCCACTTCCATTAAACTCTAACAAGTATGTTCATTTATTTAGTTATGATGAAAAGTAATTGTGTTAAAAATCTGAATACATATTTGAGTAAAATAATAAACATGACAACATGTTTAGCCCTGTTGGTCATTGTGTTAGAGTATTTTATTTTTTTGCAAAGAGACTGCTAATCTAATAATGCACCTAAGCTGTGCTGAAAAGTCTTCCGAGATGTTTATTTAGTATGATACCATGAAAATACCATAGTTTGTTTTATTTTGACTAAAAACTTGACTTTTGTATATGTGAAAGCTTGCATAAATAAATTGATGCATTGGGGTTGAAGAGAAGTAAGTGGTTCTCATTGGATGAAGTCTTCATCATTGATGAAATCACACATTTTAAAGATAAAGGGCTTATGCGTTTGGATGACTGGATTCATCAAATATATTTTTTTTTCTCCAAAGCTTTGCAACAGACTGTGAAGTAAGTCCTGATGGAAACAGGATCACATGTGAATGTAGGGAAGGATATTTTGGAGCTAGGTGTGAATCATGTGCTTCTGGTTTCTACGGTGAACCTAATCAAATAGGTAAGTAAATCTTATGCATATATATGTTTATAATTAACTATATAACGAAGAAAGCTGCTAGAACCAATTATATTATGATAATATGTACATTGAAAGAAGAATCATAATAAATTGTAACAAACCCAAAGTTAATGGCTTAAAAGCTGATATCTTAATTCAAAATGATCTTAAAAATTATAAATCACTACAGATAAATATCACCATTCAGCTAAAATACATATTAATCTTATTTGGAATGCCTAGAAAAATATTCTTTGTTGTATGATTTGATAGAATATGTAAGAACATTATTATTTTTAGTTTTTAATAATGTAAATTATTGTTGATTGAATAGGAGCCAAATATTAAGATCAAAAGTTTTTTTTTACACCTGTCATTTCAAAACTTTTCTATTTAGGTGACTTCTGCAAGCCTTGTGAGTGCTCCGGAAACATCAATCCTGAAGATCCGGGGTCCTGTGATACAATCACTGGCGATTGCTTAAAGTGTATGAACAATACATTCGGAGCAGCCTGTGCTTTGTGCCTGCCTGGACATTATGGAGATGCTATAAGCCTGAAAAATTGTCAACGTAAATACATTTTCTTATAAAAAAGATATTGTTATCATTTAACTGAAAAGAACCCACAAGTCTTTTGATCTGTTTTAAAATTGTGTAAGTTTTCAATCGGTGTTTGGATAAAATATGTATAATTTACTAAGATATAAATACTACATGACAATAGTACTACTAAAAAAAAAACTGCTGCCAAATAGTGATTTGTCACCTTGTCATTTTGAACTAAGGTTCAGTGTACACCTTCAAAAACATTTATTAACTAAGTATATTGTTATAAAGTTTTAAGTTACCATGAAAATACGATTTTATGTATGTTTTTTTTAATATAACCAGAATAACAGATTAAAAATATCAAAGTATTTTAGTTCTACAGTTTTTAATAATTTTATGCGTTGATAGCTATTTCGGCTTGCGCCATCGTCAGAACTATGTTTAAACTTATATTTTGCTCAGCTATATATACTAGCTCTGAAGAGATACACAATGCATCAAGTTATTCACTCTCAGAGCCAGTATATATAGCTGAGCAAAATATAAGTTCAAACATAGTTCTGACGATGGCGCAAGCCGAAATAGCTATCAATGCATAAAATTATTAAAAACTGTAGAACTAAAATACTTTGATATTTTTAATCTGTTATAATGGAGTTCTACCAAGTAAATGCCAAATCAATTAATAACCAGAATAACCTATGATAAACTTCCACCCTGCAGGACATGGCTCAGTCAAATAGATTCTTAACTGAAATGTTGATCTGTCGCTTAATCAACTGCCTTGAACAATAAGACTGGTATTTTGGCAAAAAAATATTTGATAGATGTTTATTTTGAACATATATTTTTGTTTCTAGCATGTGTCTGTGATAACAACGGAATGGCGGGATGTGACAGTTTTGTCGGCGAGTGTGAATGTAAACCAGGTGTTATTGGTGACAAGTGTGATCGCTGTTTGGAGGAACATTGGGGATTCGAATCAGGACAAGGATGTGTAGCATGCAATTGCTCTATTGCTTCTTATTCTAAGCAGTGTGATGATGCCAGTGGACAGTGCAAATGCATGCCAGGCGTAACTGGGAAAAACTGTGATCGTTGTGCTCCTGGATTTTGGAACTTCTCTCCCAACGGATGTGTTAGTAAGTACCTGGAGTATATCATAATTGTATTGGTTCTAAAGTTTTTTTTTTTATATTGCATATTCATTTTATCGGGAAACGTTGATAAAAGATCGTGCATTATTTGGATTTTCCAATTGCATACTTACCGATTACTACACTTATATAGAACAAATTAGTCAGTATCAACTGTTTTACAATATTATATTAGACTTTGATCGATTACTTTGATTGATTAATTCGAGTTAATCACTTGACATGCAGTGTAAATAATGGCTAAATTTAATGTAGCCTGTAGTTAAATATTTGAATGTCATATTTGACGGATAAAAAAACTTATTTTCTAATGATATCGACTGTGGAAAGGAAAAAGGACGTAACCCTCAATTTTCCAAAACAGCTTTTTTTCGATAATCACAATGTATACAACTTGACACACATTCTATCAAAAGGATGGAAGCTGAAAATGCCGAATAAGTATCTAAATTTAGCTTTTAAGTTTGAAAAAGATGGCCTTGTAAAACATTAAAACCAAGAAAAAAAACTGAAATAAAGGTTTTTCCGAGACAATTTATTTAATTAATATTAGGTTATGTCAATTAAACACCAATTTAGAAGTATCCGTGCACTTCAAGGTTGTGTATAATTCATAATTTGCATATGTCACAAAATCATCATAACACGTTTTTAGCGCCTCCTGTAAAATTTTATATGTGTGGGTTACGTCCTTTTTCCTTTCCACAGTCGATATTATATCTTGTACTTTAGAATTCAAATTCATTAAAAACATATCAATTTTTTTAATATACCACAACTATACTTTAGACTAAAAATAAATTTATTACATTCTTTTATTTTTCAAACATTGAAATATTTAAATTTTGCAGCTTGTGGTTGTAATACTGACTATTCTCTCGGCTTTGGATGCAATGCTGCTACTGGACACTGCGAATGCCTGCCAAGAGTAGTAGGAGATAAATGCGACCAGTGCCCATTCCGAAATGTTCTCAAACCTGGCGACGGTTGCTTCGAGTGTGATTCTTGTACTCATCATTTACTCGACTCTACCGATAATCTAAGAACCAAGATCGATCCTGTTATGGAAGATTTCCAGGTTGACTATTAATATCAGCACTACTACAAACTATTATTAATATTTTATGTTTTGCATAGTTTTCTGAGTAAGTATTTACTATTGACAATAAACTTGGGAAATAATTAATGAATCTTTTGTTGACATTCAGTATATACTGCCGCATGTGAGGTACTTATTTTGAGCGGTTGGAAGTAATCTTGACGTTTTGAGTAGACAGACCGTCCAAAATAAGTTCAACACTACAGATCTGTATATAGTATATCAATAAAAAAAAAATGTATTTTTGATAGTCTTATTCATTAATTTTTAAAGACATTTTTGAAAATATTTTGCTTTGGTGTTGATTATTTAATCAATCTCAATTAAAAAGCCTAATGACCATTGTTTTTTTAATTTTTTTTTATCTAGAATCATTTGGTAAGAATTACTGCTTCAATTTCACATTTTTTAACCCTCTAGGGACGAGTTTTAAAAAAAAAAAAAATGAAGCCATATTGAAGTCAATGATAACTTTTGTTCCTGGCAATTTTTTTTTTAATACATAGTTGTTTGGCAACCCCGCATAGGTCTCGTGTAATATCGTTTAAAGACAGTAATAAGGACGAGCCTGACCGTATGGTCACACAAACATTTGTGGTTGAAATATAGCTAAACGTGAAGTTTTAAAAAATATTTACAATTTGACCTCTTTAGATAAATATATTAGTGAAAGTAGTATAAATAATTTAAATTTTTGATAAAATAATAACTAATAATTGAAAAAAAATCCATTGAAAATAAACGAAAATTTAAAAAATCGTATGTGCTTTTGGTAGTTGTTTCGGTCCCCGCGGCTAATGACTAGCTGAAGTCTGTATCCTTTTCAACCAAAATTGTGTGAAGGCAACTGATTTATCATACACAAGCTGGCATTGATTTGGAATTTAAAATTCAAAACAATTTAACTGAACTTTTGCAGAAGAATATCTTTCAAATCAAATCTTATATGAACTTATGAGACTGCTAAGTTTGCATGTTATATTATTTTTAATTGTTTCATTTTTATATTTCAGAACAAAGCTTCCGGATATTTCACAGGCAAACGTTTACTCTACATCGCTGAACGAGTGAAGTCATTGCTACCACTAGTCAATGCTTTAGATCAAAATACTGTCAACCTCAAACCCACTACAGTAAAAATTGATGAATTGGAATCTACAGCTAAAACCTTAGACAGAAAGGTAGAATATAGATAAAAAACAATTCTTCTTAAATTATTTTTTTTATAAATATATCCAATGAATAAACATTTATTTGCATTCTCAGGCAGAGTATGGTGGAAAGGATGCAGAAAAAATAAAAAAAGATGCCGCAGTGCTGTTAGAAAAATGTATGGCTGCTTTGATTGATATCAAGAAAAGTTCTTTGAAGTCAAATGCTACAGTGGAAAACATTTATAAGTTGGCTACCAATCTAGAAACACAAGAATCTCCTCGAATCGATAGTGCAGTGGCTGAAGCTAAGCAAATTCTTCAAGACATTGAAGGTTACTTTTTATTTTTATCTACTTTACAATTTCATGTATGAATTCTTTTATACTACTTTACACTCTTAGATGGGTTGCAGATATCCGATAAAAAAATAATTGGATTACTTGTATTACATATCTTTTATATTCATGCCCTAGTAAAAGATTACTGTAATTTTTAATAGACTTTTGGTTAGGAAAATAGATATGAGCACAAGGAAGCACCATGGTCACCCAGCACAGAATTAACTTTAATGTTGGCCAAAACTTAAAAAAATAATGTATAAAAAAATTTGTTGCAGCTAAAGATTTGTCTCCTCAAGCAAATGTGTCGGAGAGTCAATTAAAGATCTCACAAAATTTATTGAAAAAGATCCAAAATTTTACCTCACCTATTCATCAACAATCTCAAGTAAGTTTCTGTTTCTTAATCTGTATCATAGGACTAAAAGTTCCAATATGTATATTCAGATAGAAAAATGCTTCTAATTTTTGGTTTGCAAATTTATTGTTGACTTGATGCATTATTTAGGCTCAGTACGCCAGTAGTTGAACATGTAGACCTTTTGAAATAGACCTGACATTAGACAAAACCAATTCTTATTAATATTTTTTTACAAAATACTTAATAATTAAAACATGATTATTTTCAATGGTATTAGTAAACTCATAACATATTATGTTTCTAGTTGAATTAATTGATTACTCTGCAAATTATATTATGTAAACTAAAACAATGTAAAATATAAACATCATTAAGCTGCCAAGACTTGAGAGTGTAATGATGTCTTAAAAGATAAATTACACTGACAAAAAGTGCCACAGATGGCTGAATGCATCTTGGTGGGATTTAAAGGATATAATTTTTCCCTCCTTTGAATGGTCAAAATAGTGTGCTTATTGAATTGTTACACCGCTTTTCACTGTTTTTATTTATAGGTCTATGAAGACTTGAAAGAAGACCTACTTGATTTTGGTGGAAACCTTGAAGATATTCTTAAGTATTCAAAAGCTTCACAAGCAAAGGCAGAAAAAGCCGCAGAACTTAACACAAAAAACCGGTATTACATTATATCAAATAGATAATTATGCTTTTGGTGGTATAGACAGGGTTTAAATTTTGTTGGGAATGTATCAAAATAGAAATTTTGTTAAAACTGTTTTTGCACACTTCACAAGAACAACCAATTCAATGTATATTATGATTCAAAATGCTATTCCATGATACTATGTTGAAATAGTCGACACATAAAATGAGGTAGCCAATTAACGATAATCCTTCCAGGAAGAGTATAGAGAATGTTTCTTCTTTTTAGCAATGCCAATCTTGCCAGTAAAATGAATAAAGTCAACAATGCTATGAATGAATCAGACACAGATCTGTATTTTGCAAGGGAGTTGTTAAGTAATGCGAGCGGTGCATTGAGTGATGTGAAATCCAATGTAGCGACAGCGGGCTTGGAACTAAATGAAGGATTATATGTCAATACTAAAGTTAATACGTTGATTGACGAAAGGAAAGAACAATTCAATGACATGGAAGAAGACTTATCCAAATCAAATACACACATGAGTAGTTTGTTAGATAAGGTAAACATATTTTGTTTTTAGCATTTTCTCTAATAAATCAATGTATAATAATCAAAGAAAATAAACTTACAGAAGAACATTAGATTTATGAAAATAAAATTAAACTTTCAACCAAAGAAAATGTTCCATTGATGAGAGAAACTGGTCCTGGTACAATATAATATTGAGGATTAAATACTATGGATTGTCGCCTAATTATTTATTGTTGTTGTATTAAGCAATTATCATAATTATTATATATTTTCAGTCGGAAAGATTGAAACATTTATTGGAGACCACAAAGAATAATTCACAAACTGCTTACACTGCTGCTTCTGCTTACTCACACATTCTTAAGGAAATCAGTGCTGCACAAATTGCTGGAAACGAAGCATTGAATGCTTCTGGAAACTCATCTGTTATGGTATTTATAAACATTATAATCCTAGAAGCCAACATTATTCCTATTATATTGTGGTTTTGCTTAAGCACAAGTAGAATTATTTATATAACGCGTTTGAATTGATTGTTTATTTGATGTTATTCAATAAAATATATTAGCTAGAAGTAGGTGCTCACTTTAAATAGGTAATTGAATTGTCTTAGACAATGTTATGTTGGTGAGTTTGAATTGTGTGGTTCCAAAGCACATTTTACAAATCTGTTGATGCTTACTTCGGTTACAAACTACTAAAATTTGGATTTGATGTTTGCTGTAGTAACTCCTGTTAACCGTTAGACATGCCTGATATAAAACACCTGCATTGGGTGGGCTAATATTTTACCCCTCTCTAGTGTCATTCCAATGTGCATAGCACTTATTTTGGATGGTCTGAAATACCCAACACGTCATTGTGTTGGACGGTCTGTCTACCATAAACTTGATTATATGTGAGTATTTAGACCGTCCAAAATAAGTGCTATGTGCGCTGGATTAGCACAACTGGGACTAAGGGCGTAAATCAATTCTGTTAATATTCCTTTTATTATTCTCTACATTTGAATAAGATTTTATTTTAAGATAATTTATGATTTTCCAGAGTAAAGGCCTAAGTGACCGTGTTGCACCATCCAAAGCCAATAGTACACTATTACATCAAAAGGCTCTCGATTCACTACAAAAAGTTCAAGCCGAACTCAAGCCACAACTGGATCAAGCTGTATTGGGAGTTGAATATGTTAAAAAAATACATGAAATTTCTGATGGAGATAACAATGCAGTCCTTCGGTAAGACAATTAAATAGGAGGATTTTTTTGCATGGTCAAAAATTTACTGGCGTGAAGAATCAAATGCAAACTTACTTATTAAATAAACCAGAATGGATTTTTTTTAGTAATATATTCTTGATGAGAATTTATAAATAAAAAAATAAAATTTAGATTTTTTGATAACATAGTTCATTCAAAATCTGCTGATTCTTAATAATTTTCAGAAATAATGGAGAAATTTACTTAAAAGAATAATTTAATAAAAAATAAATAATCAAAATTAACGTAAAAGCCTAATTCAATAAAAAATTAATCACTGATCAAAATTTAAGAAAAAGAATTATTAAAAAAAAACGAATAAAAGCAGGGTCAAAGATATATTCTATACCATATAATAAAATATTAAGAAATAAAATTCGATGAATATTATATAACAATATTTATGAATATTATTTGTAAAAATATAAATAATGTTCGGACCGGGATTCGAACAGTTGAGTTAGAAGTGAAGCGCTGTTTGGCAACGATAAGACCGACCGACCAACGATAAGTGAAATATCCACTTGGAAACACTACATTCCATTGTATATAATTTAAAATTTCAAAATAAAACATAAACGGAAGATTTTACCTCAGATCCAAACCCACTGCTTTAATATTTAAGTAATTGCCATCAGTAATTGATGAAATAAGTTGCACGTGAAAAAAAGAACAATTGCCAACAGCTTGCTCTAGCCAGCTAACGTTAGACCAGTAGTTTCCAAACATTATGTTACTACACCTCCTTTTGAAAAAAAAATGTCTTCACACCTCCCCGTCCTTTATTTCATATAATAATAAGGACATAAGGACAAGGTTAAAGAAATATTTTAAACAGTTTTCACCTTGCTTTACAATAGCCCACGCCTCCCAGTTTGTAAATTGCTACGTTAGACGGAACCATCACACTTTCTAATGACTAAAATACATACATACTGACATTGTTGGTTATTAATATGTCAATATTATGGAGGTATGCACATTATCCATAGTCCATATTTTATAATGAACTTATTAAATCAACAATAAATTACAGATCTTTGAGAGAAATCACTGGGCCCCAAAAAGAAGATGCAAATGCTGCATCTCAAATGGTTGTTGAGACGAAGGCCGATGTTGACTATATAATGTCAGCATTATCAGAAACATTACCTTCCAGTCTAAAAAAAGCTGAAGAACTTCCCAAAATTGTGGATGATACTATTAAAGAAATATCTTTAGCTGAAAGTCAATGTAAGTATGATTGTCGTAATTTTAGTAGCTACTTACCTACAGTTTGATGGCTACTACATGACCAACTTTGTATGAACCTCAGGTAAAAGATGTGTACATATATCTTATATCTCACAGCACACTGTAATGTCACCTTCTATTATCTAGTTGGTAATGTCTTTGCACTAGCGATCGGGCCAGTAATGGGTTGAATTTTCAGTTAGGTCAATATCAAATTTGAGATCTTAGACATAGATGTTTGTGGTTTTTGCTCATAAAATCATGTATAATCTCGCATGATTTCTTTCAATTTAAAAGTAAGTTGGTAAATTGTAACAAAAAGTAATGCCTAAGTCCTGTGATGTACTTCATAGAAATAGTGAATATATGCCAAATAAGCCAAACTATTCGACAATCAAACAAAAATAATTTTTGGTTAATAATTTGTAAAAACTTGTTTGTTTGCTGTCAATATATTAAGAAATGAGGCAATGTAATAAATGCAATAAATAATAGTTACTTACTACAAGGTGGCTAATTTTGAACAGGTTATCCTGTCAGTTGAAGCATTGTTTTATGTATGAGCTTATTTTATTTATTTACAGTGAAGGGCTTCAAAGATAATCATCCAAATATAACTAAACACATAGTCGGTATTGCAAATAAACAAAAGAAAATCGACTCAACACAAAAAGTAACTGATAAAGAAATTAAAAAGCTCAGAGACTCGATTGCAATGGCAAAGGATGTTGCTAATAGAATTAAGGTTGGAGTACAATTTGAGCAAACAACAACCTTGGAACTCGTACCTCCCAGCAATGTGAATGAATTGGGAACAAATACACATGTATCTGCCTACTTTAGAACACCGAAAGAAAATGGATTCTTAATGTATTTAGGTAATCAAGAGGGAACTAAACTTCGAAAAACTAGAAGTGTAAGTAATATTTACTACATTAGCTTCTAAATCAATTATTTTGAATAAATCATTTGAACCTTGTAATAAATTTCGGAAAAATAATGAGGAATACATATCATTGATAATGTATCTACTGTGGAAGTTGTAGTATAAGTCAAAGACCCTGCATGGGCATGAATCTTTGTATTTATTGATTTTTCTAGTGACTAATTACATTAATAACTTTTTCAAAAAATAAAATACTTATTTTAAATACTATATCCACTTATATTGCATGAGTATCAGTTGATAATGCTCGTCATGAGCGAAACCGGTCCTGATCATATTAAATTATATATATTTTTAGTGACCGTATTTGTGAACTGTTTTATTTTTTTATTTTGTATGTTGATTTTGATGTGCATGGCGAATTTGCGTCAGCTGTGATGTCATGTACTGTACTTTTAATTTTTAACCAATAAATATATGTGGAATTAGTACATTTGTACTAATTAGTATTTAATTTTTTAAATATAATGCCTTTCCATCAAGTATTGACAGTAAGCACCCTAAATGTGATTAATAACTCCTTCACGTTTCAAACTTCAGGCATCAGCATCACTGTTGAATTATTGCAACCCACTTGTAATTTTTAATCTTTCTCTCAAAGTCTATTATGATTTACCTTTTTATTGAGCATGTTTACTAGTCCATAATTATGAAATGATTAATGTGTATTTATTTTACTAGGATGACTTCATGGCACTTGAAATCGAAAATGGATATCCTGTTCTTACCATGGATGTTGGTAATGGGCCTCAAAGAATTATCAGCAATAAGAAAGTTTCTGATGATGTTTGGTATCAAGTCAAAGTAGACAGGTGAGATATTTATGAAATTATACAATAGCTCATTTCTGCAGGGCGTAAAGCCGCCCACCTATCTCGAACGCTTTAAATATCTCCAATGAAGCCACAACTGTAGGTATCTCATGAGCATCAAATATTCCCAACCATGCCCATTCTAAGATTACCTCAGCTAAGCTGAGCTGTGCTGTGCTTGAGGAATGGGAAGGGACCAGGCGGGTGTGGTATACTTAAAGAGTTTGTCAAGCACAACCTGTAAACGCTTCTGCGCCCTCACACCATATTTTCAATGAAACTATATTACTAGTGAGAGGATGTTAAAAAAGTTTTCAATATATTTTTAAATTAAGAATTCATTTTATATAACAGATATTGAATAACAATGATTTATGTAATTGATTATCCAATTCTTAAAATCTTTGATAAGATTCTGCCCAGTATATAGGATTTAATAAAACTTCCATTCATATATGCATATATATGCATTGTAAAACAAAAACCTTACTCTTTGATGTTAAATAATTGTAAAATTAAAATCAATGTACACTTGATTTTAAAATGTTATGATAAAATAGTCTGATCAATCAGTATTATCATATTTCTAATACCAATGTTTTACATTATAGAATTGGAAAAAATGTAGCGCTTACGATCCGAGAAGAGCTCCCTAATGGCGAAGAAAAATTGCATGTAGTAAAAAAAGAAATGCCTGGAATATATTCTACTTTTAATTTGGACAAGGATAAATCAAAACTGTTTGTTGGTGGCTATCCGTCAAAATACAAAATACAAGATGACTTACATTTCTCCTTGTTCGAAGGCCAAATGGAAGATCTGGTTATTGGTGACACTCCAGTGGGTTTGTGGAACTTCGTCGAAGCTCAAGGAAATACCAAAGGCGCAACTGAAAGGTAAACATGACCAGAGTGAAATGCTCATGTTCTGTTTTAAAAAGTTTATAAACTTCTTAAAACCAAATATTATAACGGAGATTACTTATTATTTCCAACAGTTTGAACTCTAACTGACTGAACTGAAATATTTTCTATGTATGTAGGAAAAAAGGGAAAGACTGACTTTCATCAACTTTAATTTGAATGAGTCACTGGTTCGATGTGTAAAATTTTGCATATTACATTAAGATGAATTCACCCTGAAAATAATTTTGTTTTAAGAAATAAGTTGGTCGAACATCAGCCGAGTACTGGATACAGATTCAATGGAGAAGGATATGCCTCATTTGATTCAATTTCATATACCATGAAAGATATGAGCGACATTCAAATGTCCTTCAAGACCTTTGCCAATAATGGCTTACTGTTCCTAACTGGTGATAAAAAATCTTTCCTATCCATAGAGATGAGAGATGGAGTTATATTTTTGCAGGTAAATATTATCAATTACACATATGATCTGGAAAATTTTTGCAGCAAATGATGTGCCACAATTGTTACCACAATTTTTTTGTTTGTGTTTTAATTATGTTTATTGAAGTGCTTTTGGATATATTTTGTTTTTTTGTCTGGTGCGTATATGAATAGATCTTAAGGTTTTTCAACGCGTGATCAGGCCAGATACAGCTGTCCATGTGAGAAGCAAGGATTTTTAAAATTTAGTCCACACACTTGTAGCGATTGTCCAAATGCGAGTCGCACCGGAAACTGCAAACATCTGTCGGAATTATTGGAATGCTTGGCAACAGTACATCGTTTCCTTTAAATTTTCCATTTAAAATTGAAGCTTAGATGATACTGTTCATTCATTTTTCACTGAAAGCCTGGCACCGTTGCAAAGTCGTGGTGGATTTATATTTCGGAGAAGAATGATAGGTACGCCAATTTTCAGTGTTAAAACGTGCGATAGCATGCCTGGCAAATCAAGTGAGTTTAAGAATTCAGTTGGATAATTGACAACTTCGTCTTGATCAATTTATAGTATCGATGGACTTATACGTTGTTTCTTTGCCTGGTATTTCGTTTGGAATCCTGAAGTTGATGAATCCTGAGATTGTTTTTGACTGCTAATATAACACATTCACTAAGCCACTGATGATTTTTGTAATTCTGTGCGATATTTGGGAAAACATTGTGCATCAATTCGCTTACGGTTCCTGTAATTTTACAGAAGCTTGGTGGTAATGTGTGGAATCATCGATTTCTATTTTTCATTATCAATGGGATGAAATATACTTTAAACCTATTCTACTACCTAACAAATATACATTTAAAAAATCATAAAAATCTGTCAAGCCTATATAGAGATAAAGATAATTTTTAGAATAATTGAAATGTTTAAGTTTGCCAACAAATATATTTCGTAGAAAAATAAAAAGATCTCGGGATATATAACGACAGTCCTTCAGTATTTAAATTGTAAATAATATATTTTTAGAATATTTGAAATGTTTTAAGTTTGCTAACAAATATATTTCGTAGAAGAAGAAGTAGATCTCGGGACATAATATATTGACAGCCTTGCAGTATTTAAATTGTAAATAATATAATTTTTAGATTAATTAAAAAGTCTACAAATATATTTCGTATTAAAAAAAATAGACCTCGGGGCATATATCGACTACCCTGCAGTATTTAAATTGTAAATTATTTAATTTTTGGAATAATGTTTAAGTTTGCTAAAAATCTTTTTTCGTAGTAGCAGAAATAGACCTCGGGGCATATATTGACAGCCCTGCAGTATTTAAATTGTAAATTATTTAATTTTTGGAATAATGTTTAAGTTTGCTAACAATCATTTTTCGTAGTAGCAGAAATAGACCTCGGGGCATATATTGACAGCCCTGCAGTATTTAAATTGTAAATTATTTAATTTTTGGAATAATGTTTAATTTTGCTAACAATTATTTTTCAAAGTAGCAGAGCTAGACCTCGTAATTTGTTTTAATTTTTGGAATAATGTTTAGGTTTGCTAACAATCATTTTTCGTAGTAGCAGAAATAGACCTCGTGGCATATATCGACTAATGGAAAAATGTTTAAGTTTGCTAACAATTATTTTTCGTAGTAGCAGAAATTTCGTAAATTATTTAATTTTTGGAATAATGTTTAATTTTGCTAACAATTATTTTTCAAAGTAGCAGAGCTAGACCTCGTAATTTGTTTTAATTTTTGGAATAATGTTTAGGTTTGCTAACAATCATTTTTCGTAGTAGCAGAAATAGACCTCGTGGCATATATCGACAGCCCTGCAGTATTTAAATTGTAAATTATTCAATTTTTGGAATGATGTTTAAGTTTGCTAACAACCATTTTTCATAGTAGCAGAAATTTCGTAAATTATTGAATTTTTGGAATAATGTTTAAGTTTGCCAACAATTATTCTTCGTAGTAGAAGATTTTAAAATAAAATAAAAGTCTTAATATAGTTCTATAAAATATCCATACCGTCATTAGAATATTCCTAATGCATGTAAGAAATTAAAAATATTTTCAAGGCCAGATGCAAAATATAACCATACCTCCAATAATCGAATCAATGACGTCACTGATCAAAATCTGTCAAATCAGCTCCAAAAAATCTTTTCCCAGCCCTATAATTATAGCTTCAAAAAATCGAATCAGTATATTCGATTATTTAAAAAAAGTCGTAGCGATGCAAACTTTCAAATAAAGTTCTCTCAATATTATTACGATGCTTCAGTTCTAAGCCAGGAAATTTGAATTTAAATACGTCCATTTCAATTGTTTTAAATTGGAACGACGAATTGTCAGGAATATTGAAAAAAAATTCTGGATCGGGACACTCTTCACCTAGCGGGATGAAATATAGTTTTCAACCTATTCTCATATCTAACAAATATACATTAAAAAAATCATAAAAATCGGTCAAGCCGTTTCGGATGAGTTTGGCCACAAACACCGTGACACGAGATTTTTATTTATATGGAGATACAATGATGGTTCATTATTTTGTAGGTAATTGTTAATATTTTTTGGTTAAAAATAATTTGTAACTAGCTGTAAGCCCGTTGCCCAGCAACGTGAGATTTTTGTTGCATAGTATTAATTTTAATTTTATTTTATGTTATTTTATTTTATGGTATTTTATTTTATTTTATTTTATTTTATTTTATTTCATTTAATTTAATTTATTTTATTTTATTTTTATAGTTAGCAGAAATTTCGTAAATTATTTAATTTTTGGAATAATGTTTATGTTTGCTAACAACCATTTTTCGTAGTAGCAGAAATTTCGTAAAATATTTAATTTTTGGATTAATGTTTAAGTTTGCTAACAACCATTTTTCGTAGAAGCATAAATTTCGTAAAATATTCAATTTTTGGAATAATGTTTAAGTTTGCTAACAACCATTTTTCGTAGTAGCAGAAATTTCGTGAATTATTGAATTTTTGGAATAAAGTTTAAGTTTGCTAACAACCATTTTTCGTAGAAGCATAAATTTCGTAAAATATTCAATTTTTGGAATAATGTTTAAGTTTGCTAACAACCATTTTTCGTAGGAGCAGAAATTTAGTAAATTATTTAATATTTGGAATAATGTTCAAGTTTGCTAACAACCATTTTTCGTAGTAGCAGAAATTTCGTAAATTATTTAATATTTGGAATAATGTTCAAGTTTGCTATCAATCATTTTTCGTAGTAGCAGAAATTTCGTAAATTATTTAAGTTTTGGAATTATGTTTAAGTTTGCTTACAACCATTTTTCGTAGAAGCAGAAATTTCGTAAATTATTTAATATTTGAAATAATGTTTGAGTTTGCTAACAACCATTTTTCGTAGTAGCAGAAATTTCGTAAATTATTTAATATTTGGAATAATGTTCAAGTTTGCTAACAACCATTTTTCGTAGTAGCCGAAATTTCGTAAATTATTTAATTTTTGGAATAATGTTCAAGTTTGCTAACAACCATTTTTCGTAGGAGCAGAAATTTCGTAAATTATTTAATATTTAGAATAATGTTCAAGTTTGCTAACAACCATTTTTCGTAGTAGCCGAAATTTCGTAAATTATTTAATATTTGAAATAATGTTTGAGTTTGCTAACAACCATTTTTCGTAGGAGCAGAAATTTCGTAAATTATTTAATATTTGAAATAATGTTTGAGTTTGCTAACAACCATTTTTCGTAGTAGCAGAAATTTCGTAAATTATTATATTTTGAAATAATGTTTAAGTATGCTAACAACCATTTTTCGTAGTAGCCGAAATTTCGTAAATTATTTAATATTTAGAATAATGTTCATGTTTGCTAACAACCATTTTTCGTAGGAGTAGAAATTTCGTAAAATATTTAATATTTGAAATAATGTTTAAGTTTGCTAACAACCATTTTTCGTAGTAGCCGAAATATCGTAAATTATTGAATTTTTGGAATAAAGTTTAAGTTTGCTAACAACCATTTTTCGTAATAGCCGAAATATCGTAAATTATTGAATTTTTGGAATAAAGTTCAAGTTTGCTAACAACCATTTTTCGTAGGAGCAGAAATTTAGTAAATTATTTAATATTTGGAATAATGTTCAAGTTTGCTAACAACCATTTTTCGTAGTAGCAGAAATTTCGTAAATTATTGAATTTTTGGAATAATGTTCAAGTTTGCTAACAACCATTTTTCGTAGGAGCAGAAATTTCGTAAATTATTTAATATTTGGAATAATGTTCAAGTTTGCTAACAACCATTTTTCGTAGGAGTAGAAATTTTGTAAAATATTTAATATTTGAAATAATGTTTAAGTATGCTAACAACCATTTTTCGTAGTAGCCGAAATTTCGTAAATTATTTAATATTTAGAATAATGTTCATGTTTGCTAACAACCATTTTTCGTAGGAGTAGAAATTTCGTAAAATATTTAATATTTGAAATAATGTTTAAGTTTGCTAACAACCATTTTTCGTAGTAGCCGAAATATCGTAAATTATTGAATTTTTGGAATAAAGTTTAAGTTTGCTAACAACCATTTTTCGTAATAGCCGAAATATCGTAAATTATTGAATTTTTGGAATAAAGTTCAAGTTTGCTAACAACCATTTTTCGTAGGAGCAGAAATTTAGTAAATTATTTAATATTTGGAATAATGTTCAAGTTTGCTAACAACCATTTTTCGTAGTAGCAGAAATTTCGTAAATTATTGAATTTTTGGAATAATGTTCAAGTTTGCTATCAATCATTTTTCGTAGTAGCAGAAATTTCGTAAATTATTTAAGTTTTGGAATTATGTTTAAGTTTGCTTACAACCATTTTTCGTAGAAGCAGAAATTTCGTAAATTATTTAATATTTGAAATAATGTTTGAGTTTGCTAACAACCATTTTTCGTAGTAGCAGAAATTTCGTAAATTATTTAATATTTGGAATAATGTTCAAGTTTGCTAACAACCATTTTTCGTAGTAGCCGAAATTTCGTAAATTATTTAATTTTTGGAATAATGTTCAAGTTTGCTAACAACCATTTTTCGTAGGAGCAGAAATTTCGTAAATTATTTAATATTTAGAATAATGTTCAAGTTTGCTAACAACCATTTTTCGTAGTAGCCGAAATTTCGTAAATTATTTAATATTTGAAATAATGTTTGAGTTTGCTAACAACCATTTTTCGTAGGAGCAGAAATTTCGTAAATTATTTAATATTTGAAATAATGTTTGAGTTTGCTAACAACCATTTTTCGTAGTAGCAGAAATTTCGTAAATTATTATATTTTGGAATAACTTTTAAGTTTGCTAACAACCATTTTTCGTAGTAGCAGAAATTTCGTAAATTATTGAATTTTTGGAATAATGTTTAAGTTTGCTAACAACCATTTTTCGTAATAGCAGAAATTTCGTAAATTATTATATTTTGGAATAACTTTTAAGTTTGCTAACAACCATTTTTCGTAGTAGCAGAAATTTCGTAAATTATTGAATTTTTGGAATAATGTTTAAGTTTGCTAACAACCATTTTTCGTAGTAGCAGAAATAGACGTTGTAAATTTTTAATTGTGATTATTTTATCGAATATTAATATATAGGTATTTATTTTTTGAAAAACTTATCACGCTTATCAATCGGATTTTATTATTTTCATACGATCAAGATGTACTGTGTTTAAAAAAAAATGTTATAAACCAAAAAAAAAACGCTCGGGGTCAGACTCGAACCACTGACCATCAGCTTACCAATCTAGCGCTTTACCTTTCGGGTACGTTGGAATTAATGAATGTGCAAAAATTAGGATATATATGCTGTGTTTCAAATAAAAAACAAAAGTTTCAAAATTCGAACGTAATACAATATATATAATGTAATTTTATCGTATCTGGCAGTTGTTTGTTTACCCGAGTGGTAAAGCTCTCAACTCATAATTCAAGGACCGTGTTTCGAATCCAGACCAAGGTGCTTTTTTGTATGAGAATTCAATTTTTCAGCGATTTGATATGTTCCATCAAATAATAGTATATAATGACGTCATCGAAAAGGTAGGAATAAAAAATGGCGACATCGAGGCTGGTGAAGGGGGAGGGGGAGGAGGAGAGGAAATCGAGGAAAATCATAAGTAACAGTGTATATTGGAAAAATATGTCTTAAGTATGAATAAAAAGTGACAGCGCGGCTTGGCAGGAGGAGGAGGGGGAGGGGCAGGGGGAGGGGAAATCGAGGACATCTTACACTCAGACGGACATTATCGGCTATTAATATATAGATAATGGAATGTACGCAGAAGTAAAAAAACATATGTCTTAAACAAAACAATCGCAACTCAATACTGAAGAATGACATAAAAGATAAATCAAAATACTCATTATCTTATAATAATTGCATTTAATCTGTTTTCAACAACAATCAAATTTTTAGCCCACTAACAGTATATACAAGAATCTTAAGGCACCTACGTAGTTAAAGTACAACGAAACTTTAAATGCAATTTTTACTTTGCTGGTATTTATAAGTTTCCTGTATTTCATTGCTAATTTCTAAAAAGGCCTGCTTTGTCTTTTCAAAGTATGCCTCATGTGTTATATATCTATTTTCCATGTACAGTCGTACTCAGTTATTACGATCACGGAAATAGCGAGATCTCGGATGTAATGAGGAAACATTTACAGGACATTTTAGTTTATAGTTTTCTCCATACATTTATTCACTTTTATAATGAGCTACTTATCAGGCATACCGAGCAGGAGTTGTCTTAAAACTGTTGTGTCAAAAATGTGTCAAATTTGAATCATTCATCAAATTTAATATTGAAATTCCACCAAGCACCTTCAGTCGAAATCTTAAATTATGTTTATGTGTCAATCGTTTAAAAACAATATTTTCTACAAGCAATAAAATCTGACCCGGCAGTTGACTAGACCGATGCTGCCGGGATCGGATTATGTTTATGAAACTAGTACCTAATTGATGTTTTCCCCGACAACATTGAAAAAGTATCCACGCATATGGTTAAACATTGCATGTAAATTTTTTTTTTGTTTAAATTGCAACATTTTGTGTTATGTGACCACTCCAAATACTTCATGTCTTCATGTGACGGGTATGTTTGTAAGCATTTAAAAATATGTATTCTGTGATATAACAAGCAAATTCAGTCGGTACCATCTTCGTCGTAATAACCAAGTTCGACTGTATTTTATTAATTATGATATTTTCCAGTTCCGCTTAGGTAAGGATGTTCTCACAATTGGTACACAAGACCGTTATAATGATGGTGAATGGCATTCACTTACTGCTTCGAGAGATCACAAGACTGGACAGCTTAAAGTTGATGATGTCGTAATGGGTAACGATGATGCGAACGGCGATCAATTAGTACTTGGTGTAGGAGAGAAAATTTATATTGGTGGCCATCCCAATAAGCATAATTATATTGAAGTTATAAATACAGGATTTGATGGATGCATTGATGAAGTATTTATTTCGGGAACTCCAGTAGACTTGAGTCAAAACACTCAAGCATTTGGTGTTAAACCAGGATGTCCACTTAAGGTATTCATTTCTTCTTCATACTTTTTTTATTGAATTTATTACTGAAATGATTTGTATTTCAAATGAATGGTATTTTTAAATATTATTCATTAAAGTGCGAGTAGAATATTAATGTTAATATTGTATTAAAATTCTGTTTGAATGAAACAATTCTCAATTAATTGTTTTCTTTTTCTTTTATTAGTTTGCCAGCCTAGTATCATTCGAGAAAGATTCTGGTGGTTATGTTATGCGGCCAAATACATCAATATCAAACAACTTCGAATTAAGCCTTAGGTTCAAAACAACATTCAAAAATGGGCTAATGTTTTATGCAACTAGCCCGAGTCAGTCTGATGGTATATCACTATCCTTATTGAATGGACATCTTGTAGTTATAAGTCAGAAAGTTAATCTTACTACAGATTCTAATTCCTACAATGATGATCAGTGGCATATTGTTACCGTCACACATGATGATATTGCATTACGAATAATTGTGGATGATTATGACCAATTCAGGTATGTGGAACAGCATAATATTTTGCAACATTATTTTTTATACATGTCCGCTCCCAATGTGAACTATATGGCCTCCTAATAGAGGTATCTCAACAGAAGTTTTTCTACGAAAACTGTTTGTTACTCAGTCGCTCAACCTCTCGTAGGGATAGAAAGATAAAACTAGGCCAGGACTAGTGGTTAACTAATCGCTCTCGCTATGCCCAGTTATTAAAGGATCGGAAAGAGTGGAACTGAATTTTTTAGATTTCACGAACACCCATGTTTTCGTACAGAAATCGATAAATCAACTGAAAAAAATGCAGTTCGTGCTGGGACTCGAACCCTTGAGATCCGGGATGGACTTCCGAGCACGGAAGCTCACCACACTAACCGATGCCCCATAAGACCCGGCATTTAAAACTGGTTACTTTGTAAATTCCACTTATTTGTAATACCATGTGTAAAAAAATACACCAATTAATTTCAACCCAACACTGTTGATCCAAAAATGTCTTGGGTTTTCGAATCATACTAATAAATTGATAAAATAAACCTATTATTCCCTCAGGAATCCGCTCATGGTTATAGGCAGATGAGGATTCTTCGTACAAACATGTCACATATTTCAACAACATTTGATAAATTTAGTCAAAGAGATATCATTATGTATCATCATTTGTATTTACAATTCAACTACACTCTCATTACTATTGAACTTAACCAAATTCTCTTTGGTTATTACAGATTTAATAATATCATTACTTTTCTAGCACTGATGACGCTCCGCCACAGCTTCATTTCATGTATGGAGAATTGTTCATAGGAGGAGTGTCTCCAGGATATATCATAACACCGGGTGGAGCTGCTAGTACAGAATCATTTGTTGGTTGTTTAGGAGATACTATTGTGAATGGCTCAGTATTTAATTTTGCAAATGGCTTGAATAAGGATGGTAAAAATCTAGTACCTTGTACTAATAGTGAAATAATTCCTGTGATTGACTCATCTCCTCGTCAGGGTAATATATTTTATTTTTATTGTTGAAAAATTTTGTCAGTGTGTCAAATTTGTATTATCACATTTTTTGTGGGAGACGGGAGAAGTAGATTAGGTTTTTATATATGCTATAGTTGCTAATATTAAATGGCAAACGGTTACAAAACACAGGTTTTATACTAGTGCCAGTGTACCGAAAACTTAAATTTAATTTCAATCAATTCAACAATCAATGATAGTTAACCTTTATCTGCCTGTGCACTGTGCGCAATAGGAGTAGTTCACTGCCAAAGCATTTTTTTTTCATTATTAGTGTTTGAATTTGGTCATTTATAAAATGGCTATATCTTAAAAATCTCAATTAGCCTTAAATATTATATATGCACATTGTAAATATGCCTAAAATACTTGATAAAAGTGCGGTCTTGTTTAAATCATTATTACTTTTACTCCAATTTTTCTTGTTATGGCACTGCCCAGAAACAACACCATCAATGTTGGGTACCAAAAATCTTTAAAATCAGACCCACCAGGTACTCTCCTTTAATATAAAACATCATACGTTGAAAAAGTTTGAAAATCTGGTAACAAGGGTAATATACTAAGATGATGTCGTTTGTGTGCAGCTCATAAAATATGTAACTTAACCTATTTTATTAAGCATTTTAATAATTTCTCTTAATTATAGGTGTCTCTGTAGACCGTGACACTTACCCTTAACGTTAAACTTCAGTGGTGATTTCAGAAGAAACTAGAAAAGATAGACATAATATTGCTTGACTTTCATGTACCGAGAATGAAAAATAAATTAATACTTTCGATGGTTTCGGCGGTAACTTTGTGGAAGTTCATTTTAATAGAAAATTTAAATTAACTTTGATTATTCCACGTATTGTGTTACTAACTGTGACACGTGTTTTGCCTCTTTCAGAGGCATCTTCAGACTTACTATCGCAAAGTTTGCTTAAGTAATGAAGCAAGATTGAATCAATCTTGCTTCATTACTTAATAAATTACTTAATAAATTAATCAACCAAAAACCGAAAAACACTTTTGTAGATAAAATTGTTCAACTTTAAGCCTTCGGATTGTAGTGCCATATTTTACCATACATTCCAAAATGTTACTTATGTTTTTGCATACATATTAGTATGTTGTCCCCTGGTCTTTTTTTTTATCTGTTTCGTCAAAACTACTTTTGAAAAATTCCAGGATTGACACAATTATTACATTATAATGAATATATGAATTTATTTCAGTTTCGCTGACTCCTGATATGACTTTTGTGAGACCAGCGAAATATATTACGACACCTACAACTGAATCTCCCAGAGGTACGTTTTTTTATCAAGTCATGTAATTTTATAAAAAAGATGCTGTAACTTGCCTCTTATTTTAAAAATATGAATGATAAGTGATTTAGTAAAATGGTGTGTCAATATTTTTTGATAATGATTTTTTACATAATGGAATGAAGGCATGGGCATGATTCCTTTTCGTCGATTTTACTATAAGTTAGTAATGTTAGTTTTTTAAAATAAAAATTACATTGCTGAATTTATAATATAACTATTATATGAGCTATTATTTGAAAACCCAGCTCGTACTAAAATTGTTGTAACATGAAACAGTGTTTTTAGAAATCAGTCACATGGCTTGATAACAATAATATTATAAATGCGACGAGCCGTGTTTGCAAATAATACCCTCAAATATGATATGTATGCTTTTAGTTGAGGAACCTGATGACAATTATATTACATCTATGGTCCCCATGTCTACCACAATTGCACCAACATCTTGGGCTTCCACTACAGAGGCTAAGCCAAGAAGACCAGCTCCTGCACCGGTAGAAGGTTGTGCACTTGCTTATGACCCAATTATGGAGAATGATGATCCATCTGCAGCGCATCGCTTTGGTAAAAAGAAAAAAGATTGATTTTCAACTCACATGTACTCATATTTAGATTTTTATTTGGAGAATTTTAGGAATCCTTATTTTAGGCATTTAGTCAACGTAACTATGACTACACACAGAAGTGTTGCAAGTATGCTGATACATATACAAGTCAATTTTAGTCACACTGAGCTAATTTGCAAACAATAATAACCAAAATAAAAAGTGTTTGCAAATATGCACGGTGTACGCATGGCTACAAAGAACATGCCAAAGCAAACGATTACTTTATTGATTACGCACTGAACAAGTTAATAAACAAATCTATAATTGATGAATTATTATTTTTTATGAATAAGTTGACAAAAATACAGACAATGAGTAAGTGCAATTAAGTAATATTTCTTTCTGTATAGGTACAAGAAACGACAGTAGGATTGAGTTTGACAAGTTGCCTGGAAGGTTCTCAAACAACCATGATATTTCAGTAGAACTCAATACCAATGATAGATTTGGTGGACTTATTTTCTATGCCGCTAATCCCACCCATAGTGAATTTGTAGCAATATACATGCGAGATGGAAAGGTATGTCTTTTACTAGGCTAAGTTTCAACAAATAACATAATATTAAATATCCATAAGATCAGGAGTAGGCAAATTGGGCCACTTTAAAAAATTGCAAAATCAAGTAGTTTTTTTTTTAAATTAGAATGGAAAGTGGCATACCTGGGATTGGTATCACCCGATACAGTTAATCCTAATAAAAATAATAAAAGATTTTTATTATAATGCCCTTCCACCAAGTATTGACAGTAAATACCTTAAAAAACAGTTAATCCTGTTACAACCCCTAATGTCCAAAAAAATTTATGAATGCAAAATAAAACAATTCCACATTATCACAGTCAAATTTAGAAATTCGTGCCCCACTGTTATTAATAATAAAAAAAATTGATATTAGCCGTGCAGCGAATTTTTATGAATACCATTTTTATCAATACAGTGATTTCATGTAAAACTAAATTTCTCAATATTTAAAATTCCTCGTAAAATACATTTATTTCGGGTGCATAATAAAAGAGGTCTAACCGTTTTTTGTCTATTGTTTCACAATACTCAAACAAAAATGTTTGATATTATATGGTTTTCAAATGTTTTGTTTTTTTTGTGTCTTGTATATTTTCTAACATGCACACGTTTTTTCTCTTTACCGTAACTATTGGGCACAATTTGGTGAAGGACAAACTTTAATGTTTACTATGATTTATTAGAGCTTTTTTCTTAGAATTATGAAAATATATTATCACCGTAGATAAAAAGCAAAAACAATTAAACATTTTAAGTAGCTGAGAGTAGAAATTTACGATTTAAGTAATTTTGGGGTTTCATGAGCTTAATAGAATAAAAAAAAATACATGATAGTATGCATGATTGTATTTACTTTGAATAAGATATACCTAATTTAGTTTGAAGATTATTTTTAAATACACATAAGACAGTTACCATAAATAAACAACAGCTATCACCTACAAAATTTCAAGACCAATCTAAATAAGGAGAACTGCAGGACTTTCCTAAAACAAACGAAAACCGCGAATAGCTCTAAAATTAAGCGAGCCCCTTGTTAAATATTGGCAGCCCACTGCTGGTTTATATCATAAAGTCATTGGAGGTACGCAGTAAAAAACAATTAACAAATAGATAACAGTTATTTGGCCTTGGACCCAAGCAGCCAACGCAAATAGAGTAGTCATACCGTTTTATATTTCAAATATTTTTCAAGTAAATTGATAATAAATCCCAAATTTTACAAAATTATGCCTTAAATAATACAAGTAAAGTTTATTTCACAATCTGCAACTGTTAAGTGAATATTTTGGCCTTACTAAGTCACTAATGACATTTAATTATTTATTCGAAAAAAAGTACCCCAAATTAGATACGTGTTATTATGGTCACCATTTGAGCTTAACAGATTGTCTCAAATATTCGTTTGATTTTTGTTAAAAACTGTGTTCTAATTGCTGATAATATGAGTAAAATCTGAATCCAGAGTAGCCTATTGATATTGAGTAAATCGTAATATTAAAATCAATATGATATTTTTCTTATTACAGATTCATTATGTCTTCAATGGTGGAACAGGTCCAGTCCTTTTGCGATCAGAAAATACATATAATGATGGAGATTGGCATAAAATACTGTTCAGTAGAGAAAAACAAGCTGGTAAATTAACGGTTGATGATATTCTTGTAGCAGAAGGAATACTAGAAAATAATGTAAATTTGAAGATTGGAAGTCCATATTACTATGGAGGCCTTTCTCATTTGACAAATAATATTAAAGGCAATTTGGAGGTAAGGAATTTTAAGATAATTCATTCATTAGCAATCAAGTTTATTCAAATCTTAATTTCACTCATAGCTCCAACAGCTGTGGTAATAAGTCTTTTTTAGATTAATTAACTTCTATCCTAATAAACCATTTACTGATAATTGTCGATATCATATAGATTTGCTTGATATATTCTACTAGTAGAAATTGTTGGAATTATATTTCTGTTTGGTTACAACATTTTGATTTAATAAAGCTGTCTCAGTTTGTATTAATCCGTTATTCATATATTAGGTAAAGCTAAGAGTAATGATTTTTCATACAGTCTGAAATATTTAAAATATGGTAACTCACCTTCTTCTCAATTAATTGTGTAGTTTCCCAATGTTTAATATAACTTTTTCCCACTTTCCCAAAACATTCTCAATCCTCTGGTCGAAAAATTGCGGGGAATTCCATTGAATAATTTATCAAAAATGTTCACTTCACTAATTCTTCGTTTTCGAATTTCGAACTTCGTCTAATTGTTATATTTTTATCCTCCAAATTTAAATAAATCTGAACTATGCATGTAGAGCAGGGGTTTTTAACCTTATTGCGGTGCTGGGTACACTTGAGATTTAGGAGAAGAGTTACAGACGCAAGCCAGATTTTTAAAAAACAAGATTTACATACATAGTATAAAAAAGTAGTATATATTTATGTATTCATTTTATTATTGTTCCCTTAACAGCTTTACATGTGTTATATTTATTACATTATTACTAAATTATTTATTATAAATCGGAACATTATGCATTTATTTACATTTACAAAAAAATCATAAAAATAACAAAGCACATTTAGTGCGATCCTAGCCAATGCATTTCACTTACTAACTTTTCAAAGTAAGGAGTGTAAGATGAAAATCCCAATCGTAAAAATTATCAAGGTTGGTATTGGTAAGTCGAGATTTTGTTTTTGATTTTATTATGTTCCGCCTGGGGCGGTCCTTGAATTTGCCGCCCCCAATATTTCCTCTAATTTTGTTTTTAAATCACTTCTACTATTTTTTAACAATGAACTAGGACAGGGATGGCGAACCTTTTTCGCAAGTGGCTCAAATTGGATTTTAAAATTTTTTAAAAAATCATGTCACGGGTCACATATAGGGATCCCGGGATTGGGATTAGCTCACCGAGGAATTTGAAATCCTCAATTTGCTATACTTTTCCCCGGATTATCTCCAAACCTCGTTTTTTTAGCTCACCGAAGAATTTGAAATCCTCGATTTGGTATACTTTTTCCCAGATTGTCACAGAAACTCGTATTTCATCATTTCTAAAAGTTCATTTCTAAAAGTTTAAGCGGGTCAGATAATATCTCACGTGGGTCACTGTGTGACCTGCGGGTCCCTGGTTCGCCATCCCTGAACTAGGAGTTTTTACCACAGGTGGCTAAATTCTGTTTATGTATAAATATAATTTCTCGAAAAATATTGTATTTATTTTTGAAAATGCCACCCACAAAAATGTGCCGCCCGGGGCGGTCCTCCCCTGCCGCACCCCAGGTTAAGAACCCCTGGTGTAGAGAAATAACAGCTTAAACCTAATTTGCTAATTTTTTTTTGTCTTTTCCCCACAGCGTGCGACAATTGAAAGTTATAAAATAGTGTTTATTTAGTAAAATGAATTTTAAAATAATGTCAAGTTTATTGCGTTTGGCAGTTATTGTTTAAATTATTTTGTGTCCATTGCCACAAATTAATATTTAATTTGTATTTCAGGATGGTTATACTCCATTTAAAGGATGCCTGAGAAATATACGAATGAGTGGTCAGCCAGTATTGAACTATAAGGAAAAAGTAAATACATTTGCATGTAACAAAGAGTCTGAGGAGAGAGGGGTCTTCTTCAGAGGAAATGGCTTCTTAAAGGTCAGTTAACATAATAAGTTAATTTCAATCAACAAATAATAAATTTATTTTGTCAACTCCCACACTTTCATTTTTTTGTACATATTTTAATGTTTTATTAAATAAACCCTAATAATAAGCCATCGATCCGCTAGTGACTTCTTAAAAACAACCATTTCTTATAATTTCATATTTTAGATAATGTCATCATTCAGGGTTGGAAGAGAAGTTGATATATATTTTGAAATTAAGTCTCGTGACTCATCTGGTCTTCTGCTTACTGTATATGGAAAGAAAGATTTCCTGGTGTTGGAAATAGTTAACAATACAGTTGTACTGAGAGTAGAGAATGGCAAAGGACCATTTGTCACATATTACAAATTGAACAATCCAAATCTGCTTTGCGATGGCAATTGGCACTCAATACAAGGTAAGATTTAAGTTTTTTTAATGCTATTTTTTATGTTTCTAACCCATGTAAAGATGATAATAAGTGAGACCATAACTGAGTCGCCAAGTTTCAAAACCCGCTCTGGAGGTTTTTTTAGTTTTGGGTAAATCATAATAACTGTTTTGAGTACATATAATGTTATAATATAATATATATGTTTTAAAAGTTATTTTATATCTTCCGGGATACAAATAAAATCAGAATAAAACCTCCAATGAAATTAATATGTTATGTTTAGGCATAAACAAAACATCTTAAATGAACAAACCATTATTAATCCATCACCGTTGTTAAAACCCCTAATGTAATTAATAATAAATATAAGTATAATTTATCCTAATTTACCTTGAAAAATCCCATATTGCTTATTGTTTTGTGAAACACTAATGTCATAGTTAATAAATTTAATGTACACCTATCCCTTGATTTACACAATACTTTTTTTACACGTTTTCGCTTTTACACGGTTTAAAAAAGTTCACTTGAAAATTTTAATTCTTCATATTCGTAAATAAAAAATGAGTACATAATTTTTAATTACGTGTTTTATATCTTGAATAATATTTGTAGCCTTATTATGTTGAAAGAAGTAAAAAGAAAAGTTATTTCGTTAGCAAAAAAATAAAAATATTGGGTCTTTTACTAAAACGGAGAAAGAGTAATAGATGTTGCTAGATTATATAGCATGAATGAAGCTACAATAAGAACCATTAGAAAAATGAAAACTCAATTAGAAACAGTGTAGCAGCTGGCACTACGAGTACGAGCACAACTTCATACATCAGAGATATTGCAATGGAAAACATGGAGATGGCATTAATGATTTGGATAGAGGACCAAACTCAAAAACGGATGCCAATTGATACCAATGCTATTACAAATAAAGCATTGCGGATTTATGAAAAAATTAAATAGAAGATACCATCCTCTTCTTCATCTGAAAAGAAGCATACTTTCACAGCAAGTCATCAAGTCAAGTCACAGTGATTTGTGATAGTGATGAATGATAAAAACTCCACCCACCGTTGCAATATTTTTTTAATGAATCTTTTGGATTTAATTTTTTTGTTACTCTATAAGCTTTGCCTGTATTTAATTAATAAAAGAATACGTATGTTTATACTTTTTAATAATTTTGTTTTTTATGTATTTTAGAAAACACCTAAATTATGCGTTTTTCGTGTACTTTTCAATTTACACGGTTTTACATTAAAAAATATACAATTTCGATTTACACGTTTTTCTCAGGAACCCATCTACCGTGTAAATCGAGGGATAGGTGTAATGTAATTAATAATAAATATCAGTTTAATTTTATCCTAATTAATGTTTTAAGAAAAAAACCCAGATTGCTTATCGTTCTTTGAAACACTAGAATCACATTTAATAGGTGTAATATTGTAATTATAATTAGGATGTTAGAGTGAATAACTTGATGCATTGTGTATCTCTTCACAGCCAGTATATATAGCTGAGCAAAATATAAGTTTAAACATAGTTCTGACGATGGCGAAAGCCGAAATAGCTATCAACGCATAAAAATTATTAAAAACTGTAGAACTAAAATACTTAGATATTTTTACCCTCTGATAATGGAGTTCTACCAAGTAAATGCCAAATCAATTAATAAATTAATATACATTAATTTACTAAACATCAGTTCAAGTTCATCCATGCACTTGAACGCCTGAAGATGTCCAATGGCGAAACCCGGGTCATTAGTGTCAAGACTTGTCTGAATATACATAATTTGAATGATTCAAATTTAATTTTACAAAAATGTAATAAAGAAATATATTATTAAAAATTGAATATGTTTGTGTATGCTTTCCCTTACGTATTACAAAGAGAATAGTAACTTAGCGTTAATAAAATGTTACATGTGACATTATAACTAGAAGCCAAAACACGAAGCGATATTTCAACTTTTTCGCATGAAACTGTAGGAGCGATATATCGCTCCGCTGTAACCAAAGGGCTAATTTATGCTTCAAAATAATTGAGAATTAATATTTTTTTTTTTTTAGCACTGAAATCACAAAATGTTGTTACATTAGCTGTCGATGGTCACTTTGGCGACCCCATTGCTGGGTCTCCGAGTCCCTCAACAGACACAAAATCTGCAATCTTCATTGGCGGCCATAACAAGCTGATGAAAGACACTCCTCGCTTCCTGAGAGGATCGAAAGCGAGAAAGGGCTTCAATGGATGCCTAAGAAATATCAAGATTAATAAAAGTGATGTTAAAATACCCTTGGAAGCTGCTTATGGAGATGTATTGGTTGGCATGTGCCCCACTAATTGATTCGCAACATACCCATCATATTCCATAAATTTTACTTTATTGACATATGAATCAATATAATTGCACCTAATAAAGTACTATGTGTACTAGATAATGGACTGTGAATATCCTCATTGCCATAAATGTTTTTATTAACTACATTATCCGTAAAAAAAAATATGATAATTTAGATTAATGACATGGCATTTTTAATTGCAGTTTGCAAAACACTCTTGTATTTAATAAGTAATCATCTTGAAATTCAATGTTTTTTCTTCAGACTCATAAAATGTTATTGTATTTTAGGTTTTCATTAAACAACAACAACTGTATTTGGTGTTTTATTTATTGAAAACACAAATTATTAAATGTACAGTTACTCTTTCGATAAGGCGGAGTTTTGTCCAGCCTTATGTGAACACGTGTTATCGGATACATGAAACTCATACAAAAATTAGTGTTATATTTTTTTCTCTTGAGGCAATAGAACTCGACGTACTGATTTAAAAGAAAGAATATTTATTTATTTATTTAATTAACTAACATTGCATAAGGTTGACAAATCATAAATTTAAAACTTTTACAATGAAGGAAAATTAAACATAATACTATTTAATATTAAAAGCAGTAGAAAAAAATGGCAAGGAAGTAAACTGAGTAAGCTCCCACGAACTCTACTTTAATACATAAAAAATATCATTCGTCGGAACTCACCCACGTCTATGTGGAATATGTCGACATCCGAAGCAATATTGTTGAACACCATAAAAGCTCTCCCCATTGGCAGGCTGGTTCTACACCTTGGGAGAACAAACAATTCATATCAACAATTTCCCAAAAAATATTTAGGAACATTAAATTTAGATTCACATTCTCTAGAATGGTGGAATTCTCATTTTGGCCTTGAATGAGCTGAAAGAAATATATGGCCAGGTACATTTCTCTTCGAACGTTCAAACTATTAAAGTTTAACATGCCTAAGAGAAAGTTAGTTGGATAAAGCCATGGGCAATGTTAAGGCAAGAGGTTTGCTATGCGGAAATTTCAAAGGATCTGCGGAACGATGAAATATTAATTGAACAACTGTCTTGTAGTGCGCGCCAACCCGGAATGAGTGTGCGGGGGTTTCCTAACAGCTGCGCAGCCTCACACGCACGCAGCTGAGAGGGAACGTTGGCCATAGGTAATATCCATACACCCTTGAAATTTTTGAGACTTCTCTACATGAAGTCTCAAAATTTTCTTCTGAATCTTCTCCACCATAAGGGTATATTTCGAGCCTCTTGGGGCCCAAACAATCGACCCACTCTCAAGTCTGCTTCGAACCAAAGCGTTGTACATTAATATTAGAATTTTAACTGCCGAAAATACTCTGGTGGTACGGATGATAAAGCCCAACAAACTATAATAATGACGGATAGCTTAATATATTTTGAACAAATATTTCCCACTAGCCTAGAGGTAGAGGTCTGCACGGGCTAGGGCCTGGCCCTTGGGTCCTTACCCGGCCCGGCTGGGTTTGGGCGGATAAGCGTAATTGAGATTCGATTATAATGTTATTATATTTAACCTGATCTCTGCCCAAAGCGTATATTTACGCGCTACAAGTCCGTGTTCAAGGGGCCGTCCATACAAAATGCGCGTAATATTACGCTCTCCTTTGTACTTAATTTACAAGTCACCAGTACCTCTCTTAAATAATTAAATTTAACTCGCATATAGTGACATCGTTTGAGATTGTGTTGTAATACTTGAACTCGAAGGATATTGAATTTTAATCTGTAATACATCGATTTTTTGACATCGACAAAAGTTTTCGTGTGTTGTTGATATGCGGCGCTACTATATAGGGTTACGCCATACATATTATATATAGTGACTTATGAAATACCGGGACTTCCCATTTATTCTTACGTTATGTTTGTCCAGTATTATATTTATAAACGGGAAATTATTCATATTCTGAATACTCACTGCAAGTAACAATGATCCTGGAAAAATGGTCAGTTATGTGCGTGTTTTCATGTTTGACACATCTAAGTTGGTTTTGCGGGCCAGAATATCGTTTTTGTTACGTATTTAATTTACAACAGTTTTATAACTAGATAAATTAACAGCTTATTTTTAAATTGACGTCTTTTTTCGTTATTTACCAAATGATTTTTTGTGTTTTAAAACTTTATAACCAGCGTTGTTTATGAGATTTTACAGTGTCGTAACTTTTTAGACGATTGTTTATATATCTTTTTCAACTTACGTTTCCTGGATATTTGATTTTGTACATATACTATTTTAACGCCTGAGAATGAAGGACAACAAAGTACATCTAGGTATAAGTGCAAACAATGTAAAGTGGCTCTCTGCGTAGAACCTTGTTTTGAGGCATACCACACGATAGAAGACTATTAATTTGTTTTAAACTGTTCGCCGTATTTTATATATACTTTTAAGATACAATTTCGATATGATAGAATTACTTTTGATATACGATCGTGATACGATTTTCCGTGTGAATTTTGTGACAACCCTGAAGTTTTGTGGATCATTTATTTCGGACATTTTTGGATAAATGACGGCGGAAACGGCGCATTGTGTATTTTTATAGTAAGTCTTTATGATATACTATTAGGATATATCCAAAAATATATATTTATTAGGGTTTTATTTTTTAAAAGAAAACCGCGGCCCTCTGTGTACGGCCATATTAATCCTTCCAGGCATAGAATCGGTTAAATAAAAGAGTAGTGTGTCATTCAACCTTGGTAGTAATACAGTGGAGGATGTCAACTAAAAATGTTGAGAATCCGTGTCACATATAAGATGACAAAAATCATCGAGACAGGGGGCAGGGTTGTTGATACTTAAAATGTTGAGAAACCATGTCACAAATAGTGTCCATAATATTGTTTTGTTTTACTATAGGTTGAATTCTCTTTAACTAAATTTAAATTTGGTTCTGACGTAAATTTTGATTATTTATAGTGAAATCCTGTTTTAACATGCCCAGAATTCATGTTTTATCGATATTTACGTATTTTTTTTTTACAATCCAAAGAGGACTGGGTGTATTCTTAAAAAAACTATTTACAGAATCGAATAAGCTCTTCTGGTTTATTAAATAAATAGGTTTGCATTTGATTTTTCATGCCAGTAAACATCTGGTTTATCAAAAATACAAAAAAAATCCCCCGTTGAAAGCAACGGGCATACAGTTAGTTTATATATCAATAGCGGATAATGATTCTTGTTTCGTATTCTATAACTTTATATTTTATAACTTCGTATGTCCGGCCGTGGCCACCATTTTGTTTTTTCTTTTTCCGAAAGAATATTTTCACTATTCACTTTTTTACATTTTTCACTGACAATCCATGTGCGGATATTTGAAGGCATGATATATTTTTAATTGTATCATTTTATAAAAATATGTTCGTCAGCCGGGCCTGTGACATCCGCGCGGAAGCTAAGTGTTCAGACACGAGTCCATGAAAGTTTGGAAAAAGATCGACAATAAAACTATATAAAAAATTCAAAAGAAGAATTGGCATACTATTTCAAATTGAATTCTTCATGCACTTATGACATCTAAGTTAAGAACATTAAAAGATAATTTAAGGTTGTCATCTGAGATATAAAATACACCTCTTTCTCTTTTTGCACTGGTATTTTTTACACAGTTTCGAAACTGCACCGTCCAATCTAATAGATCTTTAATTTCTCTGTGAACGTATCCCCCGTATCCCCCGTGCAAAACGAGAATTGAGTGTATATAATAATAAATTCATGAGTATTTGAAACTATTTTTTGTTTTTTAGTGTCATTTTTGATAATTATAATCAAATTTTTGTGTTATTGTTACTTCTGACGCAATTTTTGCATTTTTTTCTGTCATGTGTAACCGATAATTTTAGTTAGTTAATGATTGTAAGAAATATAGCGAATGGCAAGAAATGCGATGTGTGGTAAAACAAATAAAATTTAACTTCCCACTATTAAATATCACAGTTATATAAAATATTGATTATAAATAACATAGGAAAGGATTTTGTTTGATGGCCAATCATCAGCTTTGTTAGGGTTACAAAAGGTACGAAATTAGTTACTTCATCAAATTAAATATACAAAAAAATATTTATTTTAGCAGCTTAGTACATACATAGTCACTCATAGGTTCAGTAACTCCCATCACATATACGACAAGTGAATTTTCTCTCATAAAAATCCTTACATATTCCAAATAAAGTCCAATTCCGGAATTGAAAAAACATTACGAGTTCTGCTTACTTGCGTTGGATCATTTATGTGAGATACTACCTCCTTCTATTCATAGCTAAGTACATCAGACCGCTCTGGCCATTTCCATAGCCTTCCACACTTTTGCATCGATGAAATAGTAGCTGCTGCTTTAGAAATACGATCGATTTTCCCCGGAAAGTATTCTCTTTCATATAAGAATACTACATGATCATTAATAGCTTTCATAACAGGCAGTCAACGAGTTTTAGGCGTAAAGCTTTCATTGCTAGACTCATGGCATTCACTTTCCACTGACTCTGAAATGTCAACATTTGAGTAAGAAGACTGAAGAAAATTGCATATTTTTCTATTTTTCCGTACTGCTTTCAATTTCCCCAATTTTTTATCATCCTTTGCTCACTCATTCAGTTCTTTTTTTCTTTGCCTCTCTGTAGCTCGTTCTTTTTTCAAATGTTCCATTTCTTCTTTCTTTTTGTTGTTGTTTAGGAAATACTCCAGGCACAGTTTGCCTGAAACAATGGTCGGGATTTTTTCTCTTTTCGCCTTTTTCTTGGAATTTCTTCCTCATTACCAGGGAAGAAAGAATGTCTCTTGAATGTACTAGGACAATTTGATGGAATAGCTATGGTTCACTAGTAATTGGAGACGACATATCATCATTAGTCGTAAGCCCAGCCACAAGTGCACTGGCGATTGGAGGCGAAACATCTTCACAAATCGTTGGACCAACCACAGGTGTACTGGTGATTGGAGACGAAGCACCATAACAATTCGTAGTACTCCACGCGGCCAAATTGCAATGATCTGAAAAAAATACACAAAAATCCAGTAGTCATCTACTGGATAGAACAGTCCTGCATACTTCTAATTCATAAATACTCATCATTCCACACTTATTAAATGACAAAATTGTTCAAAAATTGATGATATATTTTTTTATTAATTTATCGAGTAGTTGACACCCCCGGTCAACTACTAAAAAGGCATGAACAAATGTTTGAGTAGTTGACCCCTCCCCCCAACTAGCTTTCCTGTAAATATAAAATAAAAATTAAAAATGATCTCAATACTTCAATATTATGGCTGCCCGTAATGCATTAACTTGATATTATGAAGTCAAAAACCTTGAATTGCCATATGATTATATTCACTCATGTCCTTAACAATTTCCTTAAGAAATGTCAAATAAAACATTTACCTCACTAGATGTTGTTTTCAAACGGCTACAATTACACCCATTACACTAAAATGACATATGGTGATGGGTTAGTTTCTCAATCTGACCACAGATGGTTTGACTTGTCTGAACTTTACAATTTAGAGCAATCCCGCGTCTGCATTTCTTATTTTAGGCAATTTTATTGCCAAAAGGTCAACTACTGGTACATGGTTAACCACTAGTAAATTTACCTTAAATCTTAATTTTACTGTTTTATTTACAAATTCCAATCGTATAAGTATATTCTTTAAAAAATCCATTTGGGGAATTAATTGAGTTGATATTATGAAAAGCTATGAAAAGCCAAAGGTGTTGAGAAAACTGTAGGAATCTGCTTTATTGATAAAACCATTCTCTATAATGATAGTAAGCTAAAAACATTCACTTACAGATGGCAGGCTATTGACATATATTTCGAATAATATTTTTATTCAAAATACTCAGTCAAAGTAATAACTATCACAATGATAATAATATACATGTTAAATTTGAAAATAAAAGTAGTTTTTCAACATCGAATGGTAAAACTAAATTTTATTTTATTTCCGAGCCACATAAAACATTGAAAAATCTATTGACCTTGTGTAACAATATACTGTGTTTCATGACCTACATTGAAGCCCCAGTGAAAGTATTGTGTAACTCATTTCGTAATTTATAATGTATAACTGATTTTAAACACTTATAGTTTCGTAGTCGTGTTTCAAAATGATAATTTAATATTATTAATTAATACAATGTTATAAAAGTCAGATATATAAATAAATAAACAGATTAAAAATATCTTTATTTAATGCTATCCTTATATTTTTTTTAAATCCAACTTTATATAAAATCCACTGTATATAGGCCAAATATAAATGTTATTTCAATAAGGAAATAGTGAAGCCGGTAAGTGTTCAATTTCAATGTCAATCATGAATACGGAGACTGTTTTGAGCTAAATATAATGTCTGAATGTTAAGTGTAAGTGAAGTGGCCTAGAGACCTACATTACGAAAGTTTGACTTCTTTTCGGTGAAATAATATACAATACTCGGTCATAAGGCGGATTGTTAATAATATATGTTTTTTGTACTCGTCTGAGTACAAAAAAACAATCAAAACACTGAATCATTGGTGGGATTTAGTGTCAAAATGCACGAAGAGCCTACAGGGATGAGTTTGAGCGTTCCTTGCTCTGTTGCCGCTTCTACGAGCCAACCGAAAGCAGGTGTAGGCAGTGACTCTGAGATGCCCGGGGCCCTTTCCTCAGACTCTTTGGTGTCTGATGTCAACAATTCTGAATTACCGATATACGAAGGAGGCTCATCTGGTATGTCACATGTTACAACATACTTTTACTTGACACTTTTCAAACACGCATCCGAGGATAAATTTTGCAATGTTTACTTTTTATACGTATTTGCAGTGTACGAGTTGTCAAAAATATACTACGATTCACACGTCAAATCGATAAACAATTTTATAATTGTTATCCAATATCTCTTATGTACTTATAAGATATCGAATAACTATACCAAAATACTGGGTGTTTTTTTTTTGGATCGCCTACCTCAATATGATTTTTTTTCACATACTATTCCAGTATGTAAAATGTTAGAACAAAATTTATGATATACTGCATAATTATTTTCTTTTATTAATAATAATGACACACCACAGTAACACGCTATGAATCCAAAGCAAACACCGTGTTTATCACAAAAAATATCCATGTGTTGAGTTGTGAATGACATTTGGGATTATATTCATAACATTGGAGAACATTTTATGTTTTGTATCTTCGTATATATAATATTATTATAACAAACTATGTATAAAACAACCATTAATTCTATTCTTTGTACCTATTTAGTTACATGCATAGTTTTTATTGTTGATAATAATTTTTAATATTTATTATATAATGAAATGTATAAATGCAGGGCCGTATCGAGAAACGCTTCATCGAATTTAATTATTATAAAACGTGTATTACAGTGACGATCATCCACTATTCTCTTTCCCGTATATCATTAAAATATTTGAAAAACATAATGACGCGTTTAATTATCGATAAAGTTGTAACAATAATTCGGTCATTACATTTGATTCGTCCACTACCCTAGCGATCAGATTGTTCTGGCCTTAAGTCCCGTAATTATACATGTTATTTCTGATTGAGTAAACCTCTAGTTTAGGCATGCCCAAGCCTTGGCCCTCGGGCTTCATGTGTTCCTGTCGAAGGTTTCGTGTGACCTTTTCGAGGTTTTCAAATTTCTATACATTTTGTTATTGGTAAAATACATAATGCAAGAATTTTATCAAAAATATATCCTTGAAGATAAATTTATGAATTTAAAGCAGTTAGCAATGTGGCACCACATCGCGGCAAGTCATTTCAATCAAAGCAAAAAATCGAATTGTCGAAACAGGTTGACTGACAATTTAACTGATCTACTGTGATGTGCGACGTCCAAATTACCGGTCGACATTAGAAAAATATTTTAATAAAATAAATGATTTTAAATAATTCTAATTGTGAGGTGTTTGTTTCTCATCAATATAAAAAAATATCATATTATTAAGTCTTAAAATATTTATATGTCGCCCATCAGAGACATGAATTATTTTATTTGGCCCAACAAGTCATTTCAGTTGGGCTTCCTTGCATCCACGTGGACGTGAGCAGTGACGGCTTTAAGACTTGAGAGGCCCCAAGCTCAATCAAATTTGGAAGTCCTGTTTTTTGAATTACTAAAACTGAATATAAAATATGATATGGGTTTTACATATGCTACGTCGAGGTCGGTAAGATTGGAAGCCCCAAGTGCGCGCCTTGTGCGCTGAACCCTAATATGTGCATCATTCTTTTTTGTATATTAAAAAAATAAAACATTATTTTGAAAAATATATTAAATTTGGCTTGCAGAATTTTCAGTTAAAGATTAAAAAAAATACTGCCGTATTATATTAGACAATCTTTTTGCATTTCTATAGAAAATAATAATATGTATTTGTAATATCAACTAGGGATTGCAATACGATAATATTTATTGTGTTTTTAACCGAATTCACCGAATTACCGGTATTGAAAATTGACCAAAATCGAATTTGTAATGTGTGAAAATCATCACATTTTTGAAAAAATTGTACACTATGAATTGAAATATTTTAAATAATATCAATACTCAAACTGTGAGTTATTTATACAAATTCCCTGTTATATTTTTAAATTTAAGTATTTTATATGAAATACCGATTTTGATTTTCTCAACGGGTAATTTGCTCCCAATTGTCTGTATTTGTTTTTATTTATATTTTTTTTGCAATGCCGGTACTTTTGTGACACCTCCGATACCGACATTTAATATGAATTATCGGTATTGATCTATCCACCCTGTATTGTAATCCTTAATATGAACTGACGCGTATTTTCATTTTTAAAAACAGAGACGAGAGCGATTAACTACCAGTTTTCTTGCTAGACCCATCCTTAACCCTCTTCGAGGTTGAGCGAATAAATTAAAACAAAACATTTAATTTTGTTGAAAAGCAACTTGCGCGAGGTACTCAACTTTGCGAGCAAATTGTTAACGCATACATACTCTAAAAACATTACGTTAGGCCAGTGGCGGTTGGTTACCCTAAAAGCGAATGAGACGCGCGCTCAGGGCATCCGAACATTAAAATCATTAAAACAGCCACTGCGTTGGGCTTAAATGTTAAGGCAGCGGTGCCCAAGCTTTTTGAAAAAAGGGCCAATTCATCCATTTTCTATTTTTTCACGAGCCGCGAAAGATAAAAGTGTTATATTATATTAGACGATAAAATAATGATATATTATATTAGACGAGATATACGTTGTATGCATTATTTTTAATTTATAGTTAATTTATAATCACTCTCAAGTCGACACATTGATTTCAGCTATACTATAATTTACTACTAATACTTTCCTTATCCCATCCCTTCAGCTTCACTCTCTCGGGAGAGAGCGGTTTGGCGACAGTATCCACTATTTAGATAGTCCGAATTCCCACCTAATCGGTTCGAAAAATATTATTTATGTTGCTGTTATTTTTATTATAGTAATATTTACACATCTGATGCGACGAGTTATTTCAATTGCACGTCTTATGATTACTATAGACAAATTAAACGCAGTTTTCGCTGCTTCCATTGAAATATGTGACTATATAGTTGCTATTAAATGTCCAAAGTGGCAATGTAGCCGGTTTCTTGTTGCTTGTAAATACTTATAACTTTCGCCTCAGTATCAACAGTGAGAATTCACGTTCTTGAAAGTTAGTATGCTGTTCGCGTTTACTATGAATCTTTTTTTATATCTGACTCGAGCTTAAGCGAAAAACATGCGATTCTGTCTCGAGTTGCAGCAGACAACGCAATGGTATTGCGAATAGACACAAATCAAACAGTTCGTAGCATTGATTATTAAAATTAAACTTTTTAATATCCAACATCGACAGTTTCATAAAATCATGCTACTTTTAGAACAAAATAAGCAAACATAATTCAAATTTAATATTGAAAATCCACCAAGCACCTTCAGTCGAAATCTTATACATAATTTAATTAAATATTTTATCTCTAGCCTAATTCTTTAAATTTTCCACTGAAATTATATGCGTAATTTTCGCGTTCCATAGATTTAAGTGGAATTCGTACATTATTATCTGCCACGAATCGTAACCCAAAGGATTTTGCAAACAATTCATCATTTAGACTTGATTTTAATAATTATAATTTCTATATAACACAATCAGATATTTTTTAATATTATGCTCCGTAACTTTCCCGCACCCGAAACGAGATTTGGAGCAATCGACTGACAGCTAGTTTTTTTAATTTTCTTTTTTTATTAACCAATATAACAGAAGAGTTATCTTATTTTATCAGTTCTCATTAAATACCCCACCTAGTCTTGATACAACATTATTCAGTTTTAATTTTCCATATACTCCACATCGAAAATGGTCTAGCATTATAAACAGGCCATTTTCATTCATGACTGAATTAATATGTGGATATTCTATAATTTGACGCGGAATTATTTTTTATATTTTGAAAATTCCGTCGGAATTCGTTTATGTGTAGTTTAACCTATATCAGAAATGTTGTATGTGTCGAACCCGCTGTATTAGGGTACAGATATCGGCTACCTACCCAACATCGATAAAAGTAATCGTGGTACTGGGCCAAGTTCAGTTCAAGTTCAGGTTGGGGGTGGGGACTTTTCACAATTGAAACACGACCACTGTGAACATCGAAAACTCTTACTTGGGAGGGAAGGGGGCGAAAGCGCTTGGCGCCGGCGTGGAATAGCGATACGAAACCAGCATTGCAGTCTATTATATTAATTTTATTGTAATTATTTAAGTCTCGACTTAAAAACATGATCCAAAATTGCCATGTAATATTTTAACTTTTTGTAGTTATGAAATATTTGCTAACCTAACTTGTATTCTGATGGAGCATCTGTTAATTTTTTTAGTAGAACTGGTTATCCGACATGTTTTTTTTTGTAAAGAGTACGTATATACGTAAAGAGCGGGAGAAACAACCATGTTAGCTAAGCTCTCGCTTTTACCCATTTTTAGGATCAGATACGTAAAAGTGACACTTAACGTCATGGACATCCATGCATTTGAATTAATACAACCTCTTTTTTCTATATTTTTATCTATATTATAAACAAAACAACACGTTTTTTAGAAACCGCACCGTACGTAAAACTTGGCTAATATAAGAAGTAAAAACAATGAATAAAGTATTGTCATAATGATGCGTTTACTATGTCAATGTTGGCCGAATTGAGATATCGTCAAAGTGTAGAACTCGCGACGCTCTTTCCATTAATATTGTATAAAAACACCCCAAGTATTATATAATAGTACAATTAATATTCAACTATACAAATACAAGAAAAAAATTGGTGATTTTCTAACACAAACTTCATAAAGAAGCTTTGTACAGCCGTAGTGAAAAACTGCCATTGTTGATTAAGTATAGTTTACCTCCCATGTACAGAGTTAAGTATTTAAAGAAGTGTTTCCCATCGGCTGGGAAGGGCAAATCCAAATCGTTAATATTGATTACATTTTTTGATAAAAAAAAATTGAATTAAAAGAAACTACGTTTCCACATTCAATAGCGATATCCGCAGACATAATCGGTGTGGACGTACAGTATCAAGATGAGTTTTTAGAATTGAAAAGTTGTTCATCTTTTAAAACACTAACTTGTAAAAAATACGATGGCATGGCTCTGTGTCTGAAACAAAATACCCTATTATGATAAAACTAGGTAGTATGAAAAATACTGTTTCCATTCCCATCATCATATATTGATGAACGAATGATTCTTAGTGAAAAAAATGAATTGTCTAAACATCTCAAACCATAGGGATTTACTATTTAAATTTACCAAATTATTACTTCATATAAAAACACTTTGCAGTTCATGTCAATCACAAGGAGCGAACTAATTTGCATGTTGTTTTCTTGCATTGTGCACGCATTGCTTGAGTTGTACATGTAACATAATATACTAATAAGAAATTTTTATTTGATGCAATTTCAGTATGTGTTGGGTAACTATTAAATTTTGATAGGGCGATTTTTGAAGATTTTTGAAGTAATGAGTAAATAAGTTTGGGAAACACTGATTTAAAGGTAGAGCTTATATATTGACATTTTTATTTCAATTGTATGCAGCATACAGAGCCATAATTATAATCTTAATGTTACCATAACCCATCATATTATATTATAATAGCCATGGGGGGTTTTGGGTGGTTCACTATGGGTTTATTCAACTTTTCGTGTGTATTCCTGATTTGTCAATCGTTCAACTACTATTCTCAGGAAGGGGAAGATATAAGTAATGAGTACAAAAGACTGGGTGTTAGTGAGTTCGATGGGAAAGGTTTGAAACTTGGACGACCTAAGATGTTTATTAGATGATTACTGAGATTCCTTGGACATGTATCAGTAATCCTCTTATACTGTTACAAGCGATGATTGAATATATCGCTAATCCCCCACTATTCATAAAGTACCAGTCTAAAATGACTAGATAAAAAATTGTTGTTAACAAGGTTTTTTTTTGTCTTTTAATATTAATGAATAAATCGATCTGATTATCAATTTATGAAAATATAAATTATGATTAACTAAATCGTTTAAAAGAGCGAAAACGCACTTAAAGCAGACATTACTGCTAATATCGACAGTATACATTCGAGTTTATCGTTTCTCTGTCTGTATAATAGATATATTTGAAATACCCTCGTGTTTTTCTGTCAATGTTTTTTGCACAGGATTTCTTTTCCCATTCAAATTTTCAGCATCGAATAGATATTGCGTGAATGTTCGCGACGCCTGCATGGAAATCGGCGCCAGGCGCCGCGACCTACCTGAACCCCGTGCCAAGAGAGGGCAGACGCGTTCCGACGTTCACGTTTCTACGTTAGGCGCCGCCGCTCGGCGCATGTGCGGAAACCGGAAACACCGTTTCGCACTGTGCGACGTGCACAACGCGGCCCTTGTTGCACATTCCGATGACGCATGCTCGTTGATCTAATTAGTTTGTACCAACCTATTTTTCGAAAACGGCTGTCAAAAAAATAAAAATATTTGGTCTAATAGTCAGGCTGTCAGTCAAAAGTTGGCTACCAAAATATTTCTAAAATTTCCACTTTCAAAACCATAGTTTGCCATGAAGTTTATATTTTTAATTCATCCACTCAGTTCATTCCTATCTTGTATTTTTTAACCATGCCTGCTCCCAATGCTGAGCATATAAACTCAAAATGACTTATCCCAAAAGAATCTTTTTACTTTCTACTTAAACCTGTCTTTCGAATAGAGTAAGGAAAGCAATATAAGTCTAGAACATGACTAGTGCTTAGTTGTTCGCTCTAGCTGCGTCCTGTTTTTAGGTTTGGATGCGTAGGACGAATATCGGACATAACATACATTCGTGCATTCAAAAATAAATAGGGAGAATGCAATAGTACTGGTACACTTAAGGAAGTACTTTCCCTGCACTACAGTATACTAATTGAATTACAAACGCAATAACAATAAGTAACATTTCAAATAGTAATTCATAATATCATAATATATTTTTTTATCGCATAGGTATACTTTTATAACAATATTAACGTCGTCACTTTGACATTGTTCGAATGATATGCAGTTATTGGCTATGGTGTCGGAGTCGGGAGTCGCGTGTCTTTCTTCTGGAGTAAGAAAAATCTTACGACTTAAAAACATATAATTAACGATGTGCATCCAAACCACAAGAGTCCATTGATTGTATCTTCGATTATTTACTAATACCGTATATTTCTAGAATAACGTAAAGTCATTATATTTCATTTAAATCTTTATAATAGAATATATGTGTTAGGATGTCAGAGTAGAATAGAAGATGTATTGTGTATCTCTTCTAAGTCGGTATATAAATCTAAGCTAAAATAAGTTTACACGAAGATTTGACGGTATTGTGAAACCGAAATAGCTATCAACAAACACAATATTTAACATTATAATGCATTTTTAATATCACATATCAGAGTATAACCATACTGTCCCGATGCATGTAACTATGAAATATAGTATCCAGATGCAACGCATCAATGGAATAGATTTCTCGCATAGTAATGCACAACAGGTCGACTCCGGAACGCCCATTACGCATTCAGTGGCGTTCGTCATCGATTATCAAAAATCGACAGTTTTTAAAAATAATTATTATGCGGTAGCTCGATTAATAATGATTTGAAATTCTGCAATTATATTTAATTTTATTGCAGAATATAACATGTGTTTTTTTATCCATATAATTCATTGTTCAGTGGATAATCATGCCGATGCTTTATTTCACAAAGGTGTAATAATCTCTAGTTGTATGGAAACGTTGAATTAACGTAAGGTTCCGTCGAATTATTTCGAGGGGCCCGCAACCAGTGACTATTGAAAATTCGTATTAGAGGATGCAACTGAAATAGTACAATCTTTCTTGGACGAGTCGCCAATATGGAAGAAGTGAGGTGACAAAATTATTACAAGCTTTCCAATGTTGGTGGCAGTACTCAAAATACAAAATTTTCAAAAGTTTTTTTTTGAATATTTACGACGGCTTCGCATCCGTTCTTTCATCTAACTGTGGCACAAGGGTGCATAAAACAAAAAAAGGCTAAGAAATCCTGAATCAAACGAGTTTGTATTTGAATTTTTACTAATGGCGATCTCTACAACATTGTGAGAGTTTTTATCTATCAATTTCCTGCAAGATTCACCTATACATATTTTAATGTAAAGACTTTCGGCTTGTTTCAGTGCAGCAATTATAGTAAGGGTCAGGATAAGGGAATCCAATCCCGGGATCTCGTACAATTTTTGATAAATTTCAATCCCGGGATTAGAAGAATCCGGGAAAGATTTTAAGTTATATTTCGTATTTTTACATAATGTATGCATATTAAGTTCGTTTAATAATTATGGCGCATATTTTTTTACGAGTTATTAAAAAGTCCACTCATTCACCTGTACATCGCGAATAACTGAGATTAAGAGAGCTTTTTGGTAACGTATTAGCAGCCCACAGCTGGTTATGTAATATAGAATAAATTGTTCAATTTATTTTTCATCAATATTATCAATTTTATTTCTTAAAAAATGTACTGATCTCGGTACCAGTCCCGAGATCGAAAAATTCTAATCTCGAAATCCCGGGATTAACATTTTGGCTCGGGATTGGATTACTTTTATCGTGAACTCTTTCACTCGAACACTTTGCACTTAAAATGAAGGATCTCAGCTTAATTGGCTGTATAAAATAAATTGCTTATCGTATGTGTTTTTCACAATGTACACCCCTGCAATTTCTATTCGTAACTTTATTGGTGACCTACTGACCCACATACACATCGGCGTCGGTCGGGATGCGCATGCGCCGAACACCACACACGCCTACTTAACATTCCTAAACAAAGGTTTGTGTGATAATCAATCAAATCATTTTTAACCAGCGCTTGCTAAATATTGGAATTATCTCATTTCTTGGAACTCATTAAAGTAAGGTACTCTTTGTTAATCTCAAAAAAAAATGATTCTAATAAATACGCAAATCTATTTTCATTATGTAAGGATTGTTAGCGATTGTTCTATTTTTGATTAGCATTATGCACATTTCAATGCCACTTTTTCTTTTTAGATGATTATTATTACATTTAAATATCGCCAAAAAATCATAATTTTACGTCAAATTTATAAAATATGGAATTGTGCTTAAGACTAATAAACTATTGCTATGGAGTCGTGAATAAATAAGACAGCTCCGACTATAGCTTAAAACATGACTTCAACTATTTTTTAGGTTTAGTTGCATGCAGTGTCGCTACTTTTGACCCTGAATATACATTTAAAAAAAAAGGATTCGAAGTTTTTTGTTTTATTTCGAGCACGACTCCAGTTAAAACAGTCTTGACTCCACAGCCCTGCTAATAATTATATCTACCATTCTTTGTTTCGATTGGATATACATCAACTACTAGTGAACGAGTATAAAACCAAAAGCCGTTTTTTTATTTGGTATATTTACTGGTTTGTCAAGTTAGTTTCAAAAGCTTTGTATAGGTAAATATAATTGATATACGTTGACAGTTTTTCAAATAATTAAAAAAAAATCGTTTTGTAAAGGTTGACATATTTGTGCCTCATTTTACGTAACGGCACTCTGGAATATCAAAATGTATTGTTTTCAAATACCGGTGTTTTTTTTCTGTTTTAATTAATCATCAATGAACGTTGGCTATACATCCTTGTTGTCTGTAATACGTCAAAATAACCTAAACTTCGATGAGGTTTGGTGAAATTGCGACCTCATGTATTCTGCACTTAGATGTTACTGGTTTGCTCAATTGAAAAAATCATTAAACTTATTTCACTGTTCAAATCGAAGTCGTCACATTTTCAAACCACTACAGCCCTGGAGATCCGTGAAAAGTATTTCCTGAAGAATGAGCTAAGTGCCAACGTGGAGTGCAGGATATCGTGTTGGGGTTTCTACGTCTTGGTATTAAATTCTTTATGGGGCGGCGTCGTGGTTATTAACAGATTCCAGCTATCCTTGTTTAATATTATAATGTATGTGTAAAACTGGGCTCATGCGATTCGTCTTATATTATCGCCTTATCATTTGAACGTTTCACTGTTCTTAATTGCAGTGTTATTTGTTACTTGTAAATATTTCATTTTAATACGCAAGCTCTCGAAAATAAATGTATCCAAAACGGTAATATTATAATATGAACCCATCTCAAAGAAAGCTTAAATTCAATATGAATCTATATTTGTTTTTTTTTTGAAAATTCAGCAAACTGACGACACTGTTGTAAAACAATCCCGTTTTTCGATTATCATTTGTATCATTTCAACAATCAATGATATTATTTTCTTCGGAATATTTTCTAGAATAATTATGTAAGAAAATACCTCACTCACTCTTGTTGTAATTCAGAATTATAATTTTCAAATTTATGTGTACAGTCTCCAGGAAGACTATCATGAGCACTTTTATGTTAATCTTGTCGTTACGTATCTTGCAATAGGAAAAACACTGCTGCAAGATACGGTCTTCCAACGTAGAAACGTTGTCTTGGGATTATTATGTAAACCTGAATTCTTCATAAAAATATATTTTTCCATCCTTTCCAATTGTATGCATAATACACAAGAACGGTTTACACATGACCGCACAAGTAATAAAAAGTTCACGCCCGTCTTTCTTTTTGAATTTAGATTACAATCACAAATAGTCAAACTAATTCAATAACCAATTAAGTATTTCGACTGAGGGTGCTTGATGGAATTTCAATATCAAATTTGAGTTGTTTGAATAACGATTATTTTTTTAATTTGACATGAATAATGATTTTCTATAAAGCTACCGCCATACATAATGCACCCAATAGTTGTCAAAATCTTTTGACTGGTTTCATCACACTGTTTTTTTTGATATCATCTTACTATAGGAATATTCTCGTTCATTTTATTTTATTTACAATATCAAATTGCCGAAAATTGCAATCATACCAAAGTGAATTTAAATTAAATGTAAATGATTGGCTTATCAATCCGTGATTTTTATGAACACAAAGATCGACTTCTCCTTCATACTAATATTGTTTCGACTGTTGGTTCAGCAGACGAAATGAAAAAAAAAACACAAAACTTTTCAATATTTTTTTCTACGACCCACGGTATCTTTAAATTACTCACTATTTATGAACAAAGTGAATTCCGAGTAACGAATTTACAGTGCATAATGATATATTTTCTCACTGCACTTACAATATTATTTTTCTACCAAGAACTGCGCATAATTTTCCGGCCGCATACGTAGCTGCTTTTAGACTTTCAATAAAATGTTCCTATAGAATTCCCGAATGAGTTTTTCAATTTACCCCAATGAAAACAGTATACGGCAATGATAGTTGTCAATTTTCATTTTTTCGGTACCACAATGTCCTTTGTATAGAACGCATTACATGAATGTGTATTATTTGGTTTGCGTCTCTGATTCGTGACTCTAGTGGGTGCATATTAATCAAAGTATAGAGATGTCGCTGTGTTAGTCCTACTTCCAGGAAAATACAACACGCAATTTTCAATTCATCAACTAGTTAACTTTTTGCTTGATTAGTTATGCAACGTTCATGCAAACATTGTGACATAACTCTTCGCGAAGACAATACATTATGAAAATACCAAAACGCTTTGTCTGTGGGCTCTACAAAATTATAGTTGCTTCGAACACATTTTTATTTGCTGTTTGTCTGGTAAATTAGTCGACAAACAGCATGTAATGTATTTATTACAGAAAAAAGTCGATACAAACTATTTATTTTGATTTTCATAATGCTATTTCTCAAAATATTATCAGCAAATGACATTTAATAAATAATATTGCATACATGATTCCATATTAGGCTCAAATCCTTAAATTTGACTCTTATCAATAAAGATGTGTACATTTATATTGAAGGGTGATTTTATCTGTATAATTATTTAAATCTTCAATAATCGAGTTAACATACAGATATGTAACCGTCACGTATAATAATGTAAATTGTGGAATATTTAATATACATCTGTAATGTATTTTTATACCTTTCAGCAAAGTACACGCAATAAACAATACATACATTGAATGTCAGCCGACTCCTTAGTATTTATATTTAATACGAAATTAAACATTGTTTACTTTTTATCAGTGTTAATTATTTTGATAAACATGTTCAGATTCAAAAGAAAATAAAATATGTAAGTAGATACACTTAATCTTCTTTTTACATAGGGGTAATGTTTGTGTCAAAAAACCTTGTAAAACAGAAGCAGTGAACATAAATAAATGAATGAAGGATAGGGCGATTGTTCCAGTAGTCAGCCAGTCAAGGGACGAGTGTTTTTACGAAAGATATATTGGATTAATGAATATAGTTTTTTTCCACTGGTATTTCATAAAACAGGTAACAAATAATGTAATCAAATGAAAATAAAAGAGATAATATCGTTCCACACATAAAATAAGAGATGTTTTCAAAAAAAAAATGGCAAAAAATCTAGTACTCAACCACCAAAAAATCAGTTGTCAGCCTCCACTATAAAATCGATGAAATCCCGTACGAATTTACGGAGAGATAGCAACATAGTTTAACATAAATATTAAACATAATAGTGCATCACAGGAAAATATAAAGTATTTATATTGTAGAAAATGAAATAACATACGAAACAAAATAATGAAAGAATTACTACACTTACAACACAATCAACATTATTGTTTTTTTTTTTCTGGAAAAGGGTTTTAAATAGAAGGAAAAAATGAAGTTAAAATTAATGTGGGCATTATTATAAATAACACGCGAAATCAATACAAAAAATAATTATGAGCACAGTTCATATTCAAAGTTATTGTTTTCTAGATAGATCTAAAATACAACTGACCCATACCATTGTGAGTTTCATTTTGTCGTGTTTTTAAGCTCTACCTTTAGATGTAAATAAAGACTGATAAAAATGCGGCCCTCGGTGTGATTTTGTGCGCCCCACGGCTCGTCGATAAGTTTTGATTTAGAATGAAAATTAACATTGCATACGTCATAATCGAAGCATATTTTTGGATAATAACTTAAGAATTATAATCTCATAATTGAATTTGAATAAAAAGAATTTACAATAAACTAATAATTCCTAGCTTGGCCTGGCCTCTGGGCAGACGATATTTTGTCATAACTCCACAAAAAGTTTCCAAAAATTACGTAATTTTCTCAATACCAGAAAATAATATGAATAACAAAGATCTATTCAAATATCCAAATTTCATCTAACGAAGTAGTCGAAGCGAGTGTTTTTGTCGTATTGCTTTTGTGTATTACTGCATTTTGTATAGGTGAAGTCGCTTGCTCTAAATAGCTGGAAATAAACCAGTCACGAATGGCATTTTTCGTCGAGAATCCACTTCCATATTGTAAGTTGATTAATTTCCTGGCAGGAGCAATTTTATACAGATGCATATTACACAATGCCTGTTCTAATCCTATTATGTATGCATTTGGTAGCGATTATTCTGAGAGCCAATAACGATAATTAGAAATTTATTTATATCATGCCCTACCCGTCTAATAATGTATCGCTTTCTATCTCTTCTTTTTTAAGTGTACTATTTCAGGGATGAATAAAAATTCGGATAGTCCTATTATTTTCATGTTTTCAATTCAAAGAATGTTAGAACACTCGTCGAATCAAAGGTATTTATAGTATCGTGTGTATGTGCTTAAATCTTATAGTGAAAAACGAAAATTATTGATAAAATATAAAACGCTTTGAACTTTTGATAAAACATTTGTCAGAAGTCATAACTTTTTCACGGACCAGCAGGAATTTTCTTGTGATCTATCGTATATGTATATTATTTATTTTTTTATTCAACATTAGACCGATTGCGTTTGATGGTTCAACCGGTTCATTCACTTAATTTACAGTTGCTGTTGGATTGATTTTGACTGACATGTCAGTTTTCTGTGATATCTATCCTCTATGAAAAATATTTAAAATCATCGTCTAACGTTTTGCGTTAAGTGCTAATATATTTACACTCAATTTATCGTCAGTCTAACTCAGAATGCTTAACACGTAACTGCCACCTTAATATTACAGTCCTAATTAGTTTTTAAACACTTCCTTAAATTTTTTTTTGAAAAACATTGATTGCGATATTATAAAAAAAATATATATTATTTATTGAACGAATGAAATACATTTTTATATTTACTGAATACATAAGATAATAAACCATCAACTATAATTTCATGTTATGTAGAAAGAAATATACTCGATGTGTTTGTTTCTTTGGTGAACGAAATGAATGTGTAGAAATGTGATGACAAGTGAACCATATCATATTGTAAATGCCATAATTCTATGTATGTATTAAACAACAGATCTGTAAACGCAGTTCGCGCAACGAATAAACAAACGCATCCTGAAGCTAAAAAATGCAATTAAACGAATGCGTCATCTAAGTAGATAAAAACAAGCTTTCAACTGCTTTTATTAGAGCAGCATTGCGACGAGTCAATATGCTTATGCCTTATATTACTAACAAATTGGTTCATGTAATTTAAAACAATAAATTATTCATATTGTAATATGTCAGCTTTCTAACGTTCCTTCTGTGAGAAAACATATTAACATAGTAATATACTGAATTGCCACTATTACTTATTGTTCATTTAGTGCCACATATTGAATGAATTGATCACTTTTAAGGTGTTCACTGTCAATACTTGGTGGAATGGCATTATAATAAAAATAATAAAACATTTTTAGTACTTTTTCCACATAAAATTTATTAGATCAGGACCGGTTTCGCTCATCGCGAGCATTATCAACTGATAAGAAAAATACATAAACAGTGATATTTATACAAATTTAAATTGAAATAAAAAGGTGTAAGCAACTATTAACAATTTAAAGGATTAGCAAATTACATTATAATTACACAAAATTAAAATGCTTAACACCCATAACAATTAAAAAATCATCATCAAAGAATAATAAATCTAAGTGGCAAACGATATCAATTATAAACACAATTAAAATTTGGGAAATTTTTACACAAAGTGAAACACTACATTACTAAAGTAAATATCCTAATGATGATTTGGTGTTTTTCCCGTTTTCAAGCAATGATGTACTTCAACAAAATCAGCAGTAATGAAGATTCTGAAAAAGACATTTTAAAAACCATATCAATTCTTACAAAAGGAATAAATTTTGAAAAACATATAAATAATATAGAAGAGCAGTTAACATAGGCTAGAATTATGTTAATGAAACGGATATAACAAGGGTGATGATGCAAATACAAGCTGTTCATTTAATAAATTAGAGTCCGGCAAGAATTTATGTCTATTTATTTCTAAGATCTCTTGTTTATCAAGTTTTAAAGATTTATTGTTTACATGCAGGATTTTAAAGTTTTTAGAGATATCAAATGTATGCTTATTTAGGAACAAATGGTTCCCAAATGAAGATAATTCATTCCCTTTACGTGAGCAGGCTAGATGTTCTTTAAATCTGAATTGATATAAATGAATGTTGAATTAGAGACCCGAATGATATCTTCTTTAAATATTCATAGGGAAGCTTTGTCATTTTTTTTCCTTTCTCAATCTTTTACCCATATTACCGGACTTCGGAAAGTAAACCTGTCATTTTATCTGTAGAAACATTTCGTTATTGGAACAAAATAATGAATTATGATTTCGTATGAGTATATTCGAACCAGTATTTTAGAAAAAATATATATTTACTATATAAATACATACACTAAGAGAATAGGTTCCCAGAATTCGCAAATTGATCACATATATGTAGAAGAAATATAGAAGTTTGATGCGAAAATTCAGTTCTCAAGTAAAGCTCTCAGTTTTACAATTGAGGAGCTGGGTAGAGAAATCATAAAACACTCAAAAAGCTGTTCTCACTGCTGTTGAGCATTTCAATACATTTTTTTTTTGCTATTTTAGGGCTATTTACATTTAAATGCTTTTGATGTGATTTTTCGCCATTATTTAGTTCTCAGCAGAGCCGGCTCGAGGATTTCTGCGCCTCGAAAAACTAGATCTAAATGAGTTGGTAGTGCTAAAATCTTAGTGTGCGCCGTACTATTTTCACACGCCACGAGCCGGCCCTGGTTCTATGTAGGTATAGCGAAAATAAAGTTATTTTTACGTTAGCAATGACTTAGCATTTGAAAAATTAAAAAACGGGTTTAATTCCCACCAAAATGGCCGCATAATCTCAGATTGAAGAAAAACTTAAGAGGTGTCCCAACATAAATTAATATTACGAGCTCTGATGTCTTAATACGGATTTTATTTTGAATAATGTAGCCAGTTTATGAGCCTTCATTCGAAAAAACGGCTTAAATACATTTAAGTTGTTCTTTCACACAGCTCCTCAATGCGTCTTTCGCGAAGCGCTTGGTTTCCAAAATATTAAAGATACCTGATTCTGAAAAATACCTGCGTTTACATTTATTTATTTAATGATCGTTTTTGTCAGCAATGTAACAACGATTTTTAAGGTTTCCACTGTCAACACTTCGTGGAAAAACATTGTATTCAAAATATTTTTTTTAAATGCAATAACAGTTTAATTAATCGTAAGAAGATGAAGTTTTAGAGAAAAAAAAAGTCACTTTTTGTGTCAAGGTTGGCCGAATAGTTATACACCAGATAGTTTTTTTTATCAATATCATTATATTTCGCCTCATTCTCCTACCATTAGTATCATCTCTAGAAGCGGGTTGAACTGACTACTAGCCGTTAGTAGAGTTCTTCACATCAAAAGCGGATGTAAAAAAATGCGTAATATTTGATATCGCTTGTTCGAGTGTCACGTAGGTAATTGTATTGCAGTGGTGTGAGATGCGAGGTATACAATTTCCCTGCTTCTGTAGCAGAATAATTACACAATTCGACCTGAATACGTCGTCGGTTTATAGCGTATAATTTTTCCTGAAATTTAATTGACAGACTGCGCATCACTGACCTGATTCAGAATGGCAAGATAATAGAGCACCAACGGACTATAAGAATGTAATTACTGTGTCATAAAACCCTGTTATGGTCTCATGCAATTTTATACGACTGAAACCTCTAGGCTTAATAGTTTTAATATTTAAAATTGCTTTCAATTTAATGTTCGGCCATTTTAAATTCCTCTTGAAATTTACTCGTTTTTGTATACGATTGCTTTCCCTAAAAAACCAGGTGCGAAAACTGTTGGTTTTTTGGATATTTTTTTTTTTTGCTTATGTTGATTTGGCTTAACCTTCAAGGACGAGCGTCACCATATGGTCACACAAAACACCGTTGTCTATTGATCCCACTATTCATACTTTTTCTACCTGAATATCGTTGCTTTTGCTCATATTTGGTTAAGAAGGGTACGGACTACAGTAAGTCATCAGCCGTAGGAACAGGAACGGTCTCCAAAAGCACATGTGATTTTTTGAATTTCCGTTTTTTTTAATTTACTTTTTGAAATTGTTAGATATTTTTTTATAACAACATAAAATTATTTACAGTTATTTTGCTAATATATTTGTTTTGAAATTATGTTGATCTAAAGAGGTCAAATTGTAAATATTTTTTAAAAAATCACGTTTAGCTATATTTCAACCCCGAATGTTTGCAAGCCCATACGGTCACTTTTGTCCTTACTACTGTCCGTACTCAATATTACACGGTAATAAAAGGATGAGCATGACTATATAGTCATGCGGGGTTTCTATACAACGACTTTGCGTTTTTTTTTTTTTTAATTTTGGATAGGAATAAAAGTTATCCGTGACTTCAATATGGCTTAGAAAATATTTTTTTTATCGGAAAAAAGCTCTCGTCTCTGGAGGGTTAATGGGGTATTCTAGTCTAGAGGCACGAATTTCGGGTGTTTTTTTTGTAGCTCTGTAAACTATTAATAAAATCTCTTTGAGAACATACTCTCAAATGTCTAACCTATAAATAAATAATCATTTTTTTTCAAATTTCTATTCTAGAATACCCCTTAAATCAGGCAAGGGCAAAACGCGGCCCGGAGCGTATTTTTCCGTTACCCGTGGGTATCTTGCTATAAGCGTAATTCTGAAAAACATTACCTTTTTTACTTACGTAAATAGAAAAAACTATTTCTGTCATTTGCTGAGTATATCAGTAATGAAAGAGATAATATTAATATTACCAGACATTTCACTTCTAAGCTTAACACATTTTAACTCCAGAAGCAACAACAAAAGACAGCTAATGAATTGATTCAAAGTTTATTCGGACAACAAAATGTGCTCATGCGATAAACCAGGCATGGGCAACTTATCCTAGGTCTGGGGCCAAATTATCATTCTGTCTCCAAATCAAGGGCCGGACCAAATTATTAAACAGTAATATTAAATTAAGTAAAACACGTTGCTACTTCTTATATACCGTCCAAGCGGTGGTGATCATAAACTAGTAGAGTGGAGCCACCGCAAGCGCCCGTCTCATCTCCATTATTTAATCCCTCTCTGGAACTATTAATTTTATTCTCTATAACTTCGCCGAGATGAATCAGGGCCGGACAAAATAGCTCAGCGGGCCGGTAGTTGCCCATATATGCGATAAACGAATGAAGAAGAATCTTTTATAGAGGCAAGTTTTGTTATTGCCCACATAATTTAAAATAGGAACAAACCATGTTCGGAGACTATATCTGTACGTTGGAGAAGTGCTCCGCAACATTTCATTGTCCACGGCACACCGACGTGTTCACCAAAATTTCGTGGCACACCATTTGTAAAAATTTGCTTTTACAGAAATTAAATTAGTTTGTGTTTTATATAATACAAAACTGTAGTAGATATTAACCATTTTACGGTTTAGTACAAGGTATTCCTGGGTGATGATCAACTAGTTTAGTGGTAATAGTTATACTTACAAATATTATTTTTTTCGACTATATATAACTAAACATGTTACATATTCTTAAAATCAAAAAATAACTATTTCTTCTTCTCCGTGATTGCTTGCGTCTTGAAAGATATTTTATATAGTAGACAAATTATTTCGTTTTTCCTTATATTAGATATATGCGCCGCTGTACCTCAGTTGTGGAGCAATGTGCTTGAGGATAAACCACAGAAGTCACATTTAGACTTTTGTTTAGGAAAACGATATTAATACTTTGAGTGGTGAGTTAATTTTTACTAAATTAGGTTTTTTCTTATACTTTGATTATTTGTAGTATTGCCGCACACAAAAATATAAAAACCTTTTTTTGGATACGGACTAATCTGGGAAGAATATTAGTTATTGTTTCAAGAAATAAATATTTTTTTTAAATTATAAAAGTCATAGTTAAAAATGTAAATTAAACTAGTTCTTTATTACTTTTGAATATTTTTCTAGAAGCTAGCTTTTCTAGAAGATTTTACTTCGCTTTTGCGTCATGATGTTTTTGCTCTCACCTGTCTACACGTGCCGCTCTACAGACGTCGATTCCAGAAAGGAATCGATCCCAAATAGAATTTTACGCTCAATATTATATGGCTACCGATTTTTTTTACAAATGTTACCCTTTTTTAAAAAACATTTTCTTCCTTTGCTGTACAAAATAAAAATAATGTGGTGGCCAAAAGTCACTGGTGGATGTGTCTAGTATCCATATCTGAAAGAATAACAAAAATTCAATAAAACATATGAGAATGGTAATGGGTAATAGATGACAAGCTACTCCAACATACATGTACGTTGATGCTCATCAAAGGGTTAAGATAATTTGAAACTTAAAATTTACGAGCAGTTTTTAAAATCTCAACCACAAAACTAACACCTGAAGTTGAAAACAATGCAAAGAAATTCCATTCGTATCATTTTATTTTCTTTGTTGAAATTTATTTATCGCAAAAATAAATGGTGTGTTTCACTTGCGGCCCGCTGTTTATTATGTGCCCTATCATCCAAAAAGTTTGCCCCATCCTAACCTAAATGACACGTACTGTCAGTTAGAGATTTTATACTGGAAAAAACATCAATGTTCACCAAATCCGATGACAATGCTCATTTATCTTGAATTGATACTGTCTAACACAGCGACTTCCAACCTGGGAGGCGTGGACTATTATTTATTGTTAAAAATCAAAATTACAGTACATGACATAACAGCTGACGCCAATTCGCCATGCACTTGAAAAATATAATAAGACAAAACATAAAATAAAAATACACAGTACATCAAATTCAACATAAAAAATCAAGAAATAAAAAAGAAAAATTTATCAAACAGTTCACAAATACCATCACCAAAAATGTCCACTTCTCTAGGCAATGCGTTGATTAGTCGAACGGCCCTTGGAACTGGTGACTCATACCTCCTAAGCGAGGCATAAGTTTTTAGAAATAAAAGTTTTTGCTCATTGTTTCGCCCACGTAAGAATAAATTGGGAGCATGTAAATTAATAGTCATGAGAATTTCAGGATTATTAACTCGGCCCCGAAGAAGAAGAGAAAAATGCTTTAAGCTTGAAAACGATCTTCGAGCTTCAAGTGAGTGAAATGATAACATTCCTAAAAGAAATTTGGTGGGGTAGTATTCCTTTAAGGAATTATCAAAGGGGAAGAATTTAAATTTTTTGAAATAATAATATCTTAGAAATTTCTTATGGATTCTCTCCAATTTCAGCTTGTATGAACTTTCATATGGGCTCCAAATGATGGATCCATATTCAAGCTTACTTAAGACCAAAGAAACATAAAGCGTCCGAAACACAGTTGGGTTTTCAAATGGTTTGCTTTGTCTAACAATAAACCCAAGAAGTATATAGCAAAGAGAGGCGCGAACAGCACAAAATATTTATTTACCCTTTAAAACTTGTCTTTATTACTGTATGAAATAAAGGATGGAGAGGCGCGAAGATATTTTTTTCTTGAAAGGGAGGCGCAGTAACATAAAGGTTGGAAACCACTGGTCTAACATTTTATTTTATTTTTGCATTATATTTCACGGACTTTAGAAAAGTGATCGTATTTACAATTTAGTTAATTTATCTCTAATTTTATTTTATCTTTAAAAAGGGGTAACAACTGTCAGTACTTCTTTCCGACTGCATTAAAGATAAACTCTACAGTCATTGATAACATTGACTCATCACTTTATTGATATAATCATCTTGAATGCATCTCTCTTTCGATTGTTACTATTTTGTAGATTTTTTTGAAAGCCAGTGATAAGATTACTCTTTGTAATTTGTTATCGATCGCATATTTTGAATGTACTTTCAATTCATTAGAAAAAAATGAATAAGTAAAATAATAAGATACATACTTATATATGGTACTATAGGAAGTAGAGGTCTGCACGGGCCCGGGCCTGGCCCGCTGGCTCTTACCCGGCCCGGCCCACGCAGACCTCTAATAGGAAGCGCATATAAATTGATTTGTTTTTAATTAACACTATGCATTTTCACCGCGGCCTTCTATGTGGTATAATATCTACATTTAATTCCCATGAATCGAAAACAAACACATGTAGCAAAACGAATTTTGAATAATGGGCGTTTCCATATCAAATTTAGTCTGATAGAGGCATTTCATTTTAGATTAGGATAATGAATACCTACATCAAAACACTAAATATTAAAAATACAAGTTTTCTGTAGAAATTAATGTAGAGAGAAAAAAATACATACTGGTTCTTTTTAACTTATGCCACATTGAAATAGTTTTTTGTTAATCTCGTTGAACAAAACTGTAATATAAACGAACAATATTGATTTTTCAGGAAATAAAACGACCTCTTCTATTACTGTTATATCCAATAATTTTACCCTATTTTTTTTCGTTTTTACGCTCTTTTGTACCATTGCAGTTTTTGGATGTACGAGATTCGCACTCTTGGCTGACAATATCCAAAAAATATATAGCGATATAATACATTTACTCAAACAAAAAAAATGCTTATTAGCCATTGTTACAAATCAATTTTAGGGTGTTCACTGTCAATACTTGGTGGAAAGGCATTAATAAAGTGGAATGAAGTACAAAGGATTATTGTGCTATTATTAATTGTTACAAATCGTTGGAATATTAGATTATCCATTATACTGTCAGCTTTCCATTGAATAATCCCACGAATGTTGGTGGGGGTGAGGAGGGTGCAAGGTTGGCCGTAATGCAATATATTTAACAGCGATGGCATGCATTTGCCACCCCCTGCGTTCCTATCAATAATTCAGTTATCCGATATTCAGGTCACATATTATAAAACCTTGTGAAATTGTATACCCACTCTAAAACTCTTTACAACCCCCACATCTCCCAACGTTAAAAGGTTGTCATTATGCTAGCGAAACTAATGGATGTTCGGTTGATATTTCTTTATCCCATGGCGACACCTTTCCTGGAGATAATTACTGCAACGTGAGGTTTTTCGAATGCAGAAGTGTCGATAACACACTGTAACACATGTTTTGTTTACTTGTTGACACTGTAGGGTTTATTGACACCCGCTCACACTAACACCTTTGTTATGAAAACTGGCAGGATTTTAAAAAAATAGGTGTAGCTAAATTAATTGTGCTTAAATTTCGTTATCAGGTAACCCGTAATATCAATTGTTAATGGCCTTAAATGGCAACATTGTTTTTCGATACAGATGTGATTTTTGTTTCTTTCTTTCTTGCTCCTTGGGATACGAACCCGACACAACGTGTGTGGGGACACCTCCCGGTCCCGGGACTTGCTCCCAGAGACCTTTAGTTGTAAATTCACTTTTAGTTTTTTTCTTTTGTGGTGTTTCGTCCGAGATGGAAGAACTGATATGTTTCCATTTCGACGAGAATTAAAATTCAGTTTGTTCTGCGCGCAGATTTAGCATCAATTTTCTTAACTTTTATAAAATCGTGTGAGCAAGCTAGGTCTTATAATAGTTATTGTGTATTGTAATAATTCAAAATTTTGTTTGTTAAATATTGTATGTAATTAATTCGGTGATTGCAAGTTCTTAAATAAACGTTTTCATGATACTTAAATACGCGATATACTGTTCTAATATTGTTAGGATAATTTCACAACATTAAGTACTTTTTCATGTACTGAAATGTATTTAGGAAGTATAAAATATTGATTTTTCAATCGATTTATGAATTTCTGTTCAAAGGCATGGATCTATGTGATGTCTTGAATTCCCCCCTCCCACCCATCCTATCCTATGAACGGGCATATCGAGAGCGATTAGCTAACCACTAGTCCTATCCTAGCCCTTTCCTTATATTCCCTACTCTCTTTGGAAAAAAAGAGGTTGAGCAACTGAGTAACAAGCAGTTCTCGTAGAAACACTTCTGTTGAGATAAACTCCATTAAGAGTCCATATGCTCCACATTGGGAGCGGACATGGTAAAAGAAAATGCGTTGAGTTGAAAAATACCTTTCATTGATAAGTCACAAACCAAAAAATAAATCCCTTAAAAATGATTGAAGCCAAAATTTTAAAGAAGATTTTAAAAAGTTGGAATCACCTAAACAGCGGACAGAAAAACTATATGCACTACTTAATTAATTGTTAACTATAAAACCGACTTCCACAGCAACAGAGAGTTTTATCTACTGCGGGAATTACGAATACAAAACTTCGGACCAATTTAAAATTTGAGACGTTTATATATTAATATGTTAATATGTTTTATAAATTTAAATAAATGTATTGATGAAATTTAATAAACTTATTTATTTAATTATCATCTATTTTTATAAACAAATTTGAAAATATAATATATATTTTGGTACACCTGAAATTACTCAAGTATTTTAAAATTTTACTACTCGATACTCGAGTAGTTGAGATGTCGAGTAATTGGAGTCTACATAAATAATTAGTAATGTTTAAACGACAGTAGTATATATAATATGTCTTTCTTTTCTCCAAACCCATGTATTGAAAAATACCCTTCTTCCACGAAACTCTGAACTGAAAGTGTGTAAAAATGTTGAAAAAAAAAACAATATCTACGTTGTTAATGAAAATCTTATGATACTTATAACCTGGAGATACTTATCATATAGTAAACCTACGTACTAGGGAATCCAATCCCGGGAACCCGTACAGTTTTCAATATTTTCGGGATTATTGTTTTCGGGATTGATTATCGTATGAAACAGAATTATGTTGGCTTTATAAAATAAAACGCAGCCAATAGACTGTCGTATCTTCAAAAATAATAAACAATATTCTATGGTTCATTGTTTCACAAAGTAGAATTAAGATATCATATTTGAAAACAAATTCTGCAGACAAAATCAATAAAATTAAATACTAGAAGTCACTTATGGTAATAAATTACGTTTTAATGAATTCCAAAAATTTTAAATTCTACAGCATATTATAGATTACTGTAAGAGGACACGTTTGGCGATAAGACGTTATTTTTTAGTATGAAATGTTTATTGTTTTTTTATCTGCATTCTGCAAATTGCAATGTTATTTCACTCTTTATTTATTTTAATGCCACTTCGGCTTTGCTCTATGAAGAAATTGTATGTATTGTTTGTTATTTTTAATATCATCTGTCAAATCCAGTGTGAAGATAACTTAAGTGATTTTTCTATTATCCTCAAAGTGTATGACTTTTAAAAATAAAATTTGAAAAGAGGTGATAAAACAATGACATAATAACTCTTTAAAATTAAACTCAACAAAAATTCACTCCTTTTAGCTCCTATATAATACCAGTGTCAAAAAATATGTTCCATTTGTTCTACGATCGAATTCCCAAAAGACACCGAATATTTCAATAAAATATTTTTACCCTTCCATTAAACATGAACAAAGAACAGAAATTTGGAGTTCATAAGAAAGATGATGATATAAGCTCAATATGGAAACACTTTTTAACGTCTGTGGATGGAGCTACAGCTAAGTGTTAAGAGTGTAGTATGATGTTAAAAACTGGAAAGGGATCTACAAAAGGACTGCACACGCAATTATTTTCAATACACAAATGAAAATTCATGGACCAACTTTCGTCAATCAACCATCGAATACAAGTGGTTCTACAACAAAAACTACTGAACGGCCGTTGAAAAGAAAATTAATATTTGACTATTTTTTTGACTATAGAAGATCAATCACTCGACGACTCACTGCTTTTTCAGCAGCATGCTGCCTGGGTACAAAAATAAGATCCAGACTAAATGATGAAACCTTGATGCCATGGTGTTTCTTCGAGCATATTATTCAAATTAAAATTAAATTGTTTGGCGTTTCATTTTAAATGTACATGTTTTTTTTAAATTTTTTATGTAAATTTTTACACAATATCATTTATTTTATTTTAAAATATGTCTAAGATTGTATGTACATAGTATAAAATAAATGCTTTATTTAATATAGAGTAAGTTGTATGATTAATTTTTGACCAATATTATAAATATCATTTATGAAAGTAAAATGTATAAATATAGAAAAAACCTAATTTCGGGACTAGCCCCGGGATCCCGGGATCATAAAATTATAATATTGAAATCTCGGGATCAGCATTTTGGCTCGGGATTGGATTCCCTACTACGTACATACATAAGTACAATGGTGAAGTTATTAATTAAAAATTACAAAATGGAAAACTCCCTTATTCGAAACATGAATGTTAAATTGGTGCTCCTCTACCCTATGTGCGTCACCAGTCACCACGTGGGATCATACAAATTAGCACACAAGCCATTGCTCCGTCTTACTTAACCTATTCAATTATTTGACTAGTGTTTCAAGTATGACTACCGACTATATCGTATTATTTCAATAATATTTATCCGTTTATAATGTTTTCAATTCTTACTACTTCTTTACCAACACTCATCCTGTCTGAAAATCAGGGATGTGGAGTAGGATTCGTAATAAAATGGGCGACTCTGATTCTTTTCTTTGTATTAATTTGAATCAAAAAGTTATGCATTTTTGCAGATATTTAAAAATACGCAACAGGTATGTTTTTAATTTTTCAATCGGTGCCATGCAGACCATTTGTAAATGCCGGAACGAGAGTTGGATTCGCGGCTTTTATACGACCCCGACTCCATAGTCCTGCTTCTCGGACAATATGTGTATTAAGAATAACATAGAAGTATATAAAGTTAGAGCAGTGTCTGCCAAACGTTTTTACTTCACGGCACACTGGCAAATGGTGTTTGGTCCGCGGCACACCAAAATTATGAAGAAAGGAGTTCTAATGTCCTCTGCACTACTGACAATTTTTAAAAATTGTTTGAAGAAGCGTCTACACCTGGGAAGCAATTAAGCTGTGAGATTTTTTTTTTTTTTGTCAACAAGTATAACGTATAACTTGTCAGCCAAAGATTTAACTGCGTCTTTTCCTTCGTGGTTTGGCAGACACTGAGTTAGAATTTAAAACATTACAAATGGAGATTACATTTTTTTCACGACTCCGCACAGTCCCTGCTGCACGAGAGATTTGATCTTTCACTTGGTGGATGGTTGCATGAATACACTTTTTACTGTATGACAACATACATAGGAATCGCGATATTATGTAAAAAAAGCTTCCTTCATATTCGTTAAATGTATAATAAAAACAGCTAGTAAATTTATTAAATGTTATTTAAAAAAATATTAGATTACAAATAATTTATTATCATTTTTATGATCACTAACATAATAAATACTTGTCCGCGATTAAGTACTTACTTGTCTCTTGCCCTAATTACATTGCTTTTTATATTATTTTTTGTTATCATATTTGCGGTTTCTGAACAAAGGATTTTTTCATTGACATAATTTACTAACTTATTCCGTGCTTTTTTTTTTACATTGGCACGATTATGTACCTATTTACTGGTGCTGCTGTTCAGACATTGCACCAACCTTAAATTGCACAAATTTCTGTACCCATTGTGTAGGTCGTGAACTGGCTGTTGTCTATATTAAATTGCGCACTTCCTCCAGTCGTTCTGTATAACAAACATTAAATTATTTGATCGATTTTTCTTAATTTTTACTAACCTTTAGCTTAAATTTCTTTTTACCATGCACCCTCCCAATCTGAAGCATATGGACTCCGATGGAGTTTATCTCAATATAAGTGTTCCTACGAGAACTGCTTGTTACTAATTTGCTCAAGCTCTCTTTTCCCAAATAGAGTAGGAATAGAAAGACAGGGCTAGGACTAGTGATTAGCTAATCGTTTTCACTTCGCCCTGTTTTTAGGATAGGATGGGGAGGTGGTCAGCACATCGCATACATCAATGCCTTCGAACAGAAATTCATAAATCGATTGAAAAATCTACATATAAAACTGGGAATCGAACCCGTGACTTCCGTAACCGAAGCCAACGACATTGACCACTCGACCACGGAAATATAATATTTTTTAGTCAAGAAAAATTATACTTAGTTTTACACTACATACTATTGTTTATGTACTGTTGGAAGTCTTCAACAAAAAAACTCTTCATACTAAATTAAACTTTATTGCACGAACATGACAAAAACAGCCTTTTCCAAGGCCCATTTGCCACGTAAGAATAACCTGTCATCCAACCTGAAGGGTGCAATGAATAACCTGCCTTGAGTGTGACATTATTACTCAACGACAACAATATTCTACTGCAATGTGTGGAAAAATATCCGACATAATAATGGACACGGTGAATCTTTGCTATTGTTATCCATCGATATCTGACGTATGTTTTTGCCCACTCAGGCGTGGGTGTTTAGTTTGCACTGGTAATGTTTTTATACCCGGAAGGAACTTGCAACTTTGTAATTTAATATCTTAATAAATACCTGCTCGCACTCTACACTTCGAACCACTATAAAGTTTCTCCCGCTAACAAAAATCAATATCACCGTGTCGAATAGCCGAGTTATTTATCTCGGCTAATATAAGCTATCTATCTACATACCTATTGTCAGTTGCACGTAATACACCGTAAACAATGTAACCGTTTGGAACCCCTTTGTAAAGTAAGCCCTAATTACAACAATCAGCATTCTAGTGCAAAATCATTGCATATACATGTCTCTGCTAATGAACAATTAAGCCATTACATGATTGAATAATGAATTGATGATTATATTTCGTTATTAGTCTAATTTTATGCATCATAAAGTAATTTAGCTGCCTCGGCGATAATTGAGTGCGATTAATTTAGTCAGCTTTCATCGAGGATTACATGTTTTCGTAAAAAAACATATTAATTAACAATAAATATGAACGTATGGTAATAAGCTTTCCAATCCCGTAATCCCGGGATCACGTCCAATTTCGGGGTTGAGAATTTTTCAGCAAATCCCGAAAATTTATAGGAATTTGGATTTGATAGAGCTAAAAAATAAAACATAAACGAGTCACGGTGACATTTTGGGCAAATCGGTAGATTCCTGGGTTTTTGAAATTGGAATTGAAATAATGAAAAATTCCGACACCAAAACTTTTCTCAAATTATACACGATTTCGTGCTGAGTGCCCAATCCCGGGATTGAAAATTAATCAATCCCGGTATCACAAAAAGGCTCTGAGATTGGATACCCTAGTTATTTCGACTACTTCATATAGTTAGTATGTAACCAGATGAATGTCAAAGCCACAGAATATCCGGTTTGTTTATTTCTATGAAGTACTAGAGATAGTGGGAATGTTTTATGAGTATTTTTAGCTATTATTTGAACCAAAGCACGTGTTTGCGACTATTTTAATAATAATTTTCAGTATATTCTTGTCGATTTATGTATATGTATTGTTTTGAATACAAGGATAGACATTATGGTGGTCAATTTATTATTCACGATCTTGTCATTGGGAAAGATTTTAACCCGATATATTATATGTTAAAATTCCAATCGTATACTATTTTTATTTAAAAAAAAATGGCATTACAGCTATCGCCAATGCGCCAAATATTTTAAAGTTAAAGTATCATACCATAAAAACTCGATGAGATTTTTTTGTAAATCACTCGAGTATAATTGACATCGCAAACACCCACGTCTTAGGTCTCAAATTTAAATTGTATACATCTAAATTTGACATTGACCTTACCGGGAATCGAACCCAGACCCGCTTGATCGGCAGAGCACACTCGAATCAACTAGACCAGTGCTTTCCGACCTGGTATCCGCAGATTTTTCGTGGTAGTCCGCGAAAATTTTCAGTAGAAAGTGCAAATATTTTTTTGAACATTATTTGTGATAAAATATAAACATGTGAAATAAAAAAAAAATCAAATACATAATTTATAATGCTGGCTGGCATTTGATCCTGCGGTCTTGCGAGTCGCCAAACCCTTCATTTGATCGCAAAACTTTAGGGAACGATCGTTAAATTTTGCCTACGATTTATCCTACTAATGTTTGCAGTTTTTCTTGTCTGGCTCCAGTCCGATATTGTTTGTCGACATGCACAGGTGAAAATTCTGTTTTTTTCTTGCCATTTGATTATTTTTACAAATATTTTATTATTATGCAAACGCTACTGTTTTTTTTTCATATCAGCATATTAAGTTGCATTAATCAACCTTGTGACTTGTTACCACCAAAAAATTGTGTTTCTTATCGATTAAGATTTCTCGACTTGCAACGCCAATATATAATCGGGGTATTCGAAAAATACATTCAGATTAAATTCAATTTCTACAGCTGGATAAATGGATCATCTGTGTTCTGCAGCTTTCTTGGGTCTCTGTTAATACTGCACAAGTTCACATGATTGAATATGAGATCGATTCGTCAAACGTTTCACTACTTACTTAGCTTTAGTAGGAGAAAAACATACTCAATGACTCGCCATCTAAAAACTCAACTTATTTAATACTTAGTTAACTATTTATTACATTACAGTTAAAGTAACAGTGACCTTATCCCCTGTGCGTATTAGTATTTCTAATGCGCAAATGAATATTTTTTTTATGGATTCGTTCTACCTCGATATTACGAGGCAATTGTCGGTTATTATGTTTTTAATAAAAATGTATCAATTGAACACGCTCCATCTCTAGTATTATATTACAATTAATCCCAGTACTGTTGAATATCCATTATATCCATTGAAATTATTACAATTTTTAACAGAAATTTTATCAAATATTTAAAAGTTCAAGTTGTTTTTAGATTGATCTGCCTAGTTCTTCGGTCTGAGCGATAACTAAAGAGTATAAAAGAAATTCCAATCTAGAATTTAGAAGACGGAATACATTTATTATACATCATCAAACTACAGTAGAAATAAATCTGTGTTTGATATTTATTAATGTTTCATGAAAAAACATTTAAAAATAACTCAGCAATGAAGCAGTGTCAAAATAATAAGTCAGGATATTTGTTGCAAGAGAAACTTATTTATTTCATAGTCATCACCAGATGACGATGCAGGCGTGATGCAGAAATAGCAATCGATAATACTTACATGTCCTCTCAATTCAGTTATTTTTATCTGATAACAAATCTGTGTACACGCTTTTTTGTGTTAATTGACTAGCGTTAAATTGAACAGTACATTTTGCTGTTGGTATTTTTTACCTCCCTTTTATGATAAAGACATATTGATGATTAATTTTCTTTATATGTATATTATCTAGTAAAAACGCCATTATATAGATTTCATAAATTCAGGTTTTTGTAAAACCCATTAACATTCTGCTTCAAATAAACATTTAAAACAGGTCTCCGATGTCATTGACGATATAACTAAAATTTAAATGATTTACAAAAAACAAATTTTATTATTCAAATCATTGAAAAGACTAGATAACGTGGTAAATAGTTAATAAGTATCGCCAATGAATATTTTATTTTTTGTTCATATAGTAAGTTATGCTCTGTCTATGGAAATACAAATTCCTAATATTAATCAATAATAAATTGAATATCAATCATAATCCTTGATGAAATGACGTTATACGATTACAGTGAATCATATATTTTTTAAGTAATATTTTTATGATTGAATTCCGAGGTCAGTTTTTATTAGTAATGTTGTTAATTTGTTATATTTTGCTCAAACGAGCTTTCATTTGTGAACATTTTGCACAAACGAGCCCTTAAAAATGTAAACAATTCCTAACGATCTTAAGCTTGGAATGCTCTTATAGAAATACTATTCTACTTTTATTAGGTATATCAAAAAACAAAGCGATCGAACTGCTAAATGGCAAAAATTATATATACCATTTACTGAGATTTAATTAATTGTCATTTTATTAATAATTCAAGCACTTGCTATCATTAAATATTAATTCAAAGGCTTAAAAACAAATCAACTCATTAATAATAGGTCGGATAAAACCCTAGATTTATTTTAAACATTCCTATGTTATTATCTGGTCATTATTTTTTTCAAAAAATCCCCATAATTATAACAAACCCGCTTAATTCATTGAAAATTGTGTACATTCAATTTCCGCTAATTTACATTTTAATAGCCTTTTAACTTAGTGATCTACTTATATTTTTGTATATAAACGATACAAACTGTTTACTACGCGTCAGTTCAAGTAAATCCGTGCACTTGGAATGCCTGGAGATGCCTAAAGGCGAAACCCGGTTCGATAGCGACAAAACTCATGGAAAAGTACAAAATTCAAATTTGATACTGAGATTTCTTTGAATAATAATAAAATAATGAATCGAAATAATCATTTTATTATGATTGTTAGCTAATAATAATAATGCGATTATTTCGTGCCGGCACTGGCGCAACTGGCAGACCAACGTTGTTGCTTCGCCGAGCCGAGGTTCACCCTGGCCTACTTAGCCGCTATGTTAGCACACACCGCTCAAGTGGTAAGTATGTTAGGCGGCCAGCTCGGCCGAGTTGTGTCCTTACTCGTACAGGAGTTTTATAATACACAACACAGAAATATGAATTAATCGCTCGACAAACGATTATAAATAGATGTTTGTGTAATAGTGTATCGCTGCAGTTCGGCTCTATAGCTTAGTTGATGACGTATTTATAAAGTTAGGCGGCGCTTACACCGGCGAGTGCATTGCAGATGCAATCGGCGATCCCTTATACATTTTATTCAGCCGGGAATAAGGAATCCAATCCCGGGATTCCATACAATTTTCGATACAATTCAATCCCGGGATTGGAAAACATGATCCCGAATCTTTCGGGATTGTGTTTTAAAACAGAAACGTGTTGGTTTTCAAGTCGGCAGTTCAAGCATATGCAATAAACGATGCCCAATTTTATTATTAAGACTTTATCTTTGCGATAAGAGAGTCGCAGCCGAAAAGGTAACTTGATGCCAATCATATTAAATGTACTATACGCACGTGTACTGTATTTGAATGCATTTGTCGACAATATTTATTGTTTGTTATTATTAAGCTTCACATTTCAATATTTTTAAAATTTATTTTTCGCTTTGTTCTCTACATCAGGGTTTCCCAAACTATTCCTACCGCGGAACACTGGTGTTCCACGGAACCCGAATAGGTGTTCCGCGAAAATTTGGAATGGTTATATAAGCTAAAACACGTTTAAAAATCTTCAACTTCATATTGAAATGCAAATGATTTTTATGACGATTTATATTATATTTTATTGTCAAGTGTTTGAGTAACATATTTATTTTTACTGTTTAAATTACCCTACCTAAGAAATTAGTTCAGTGTTCCGTTAAAAATTTTAAATTCTCAAAGTATTCCATTGCAAAAAAAAATCGGGAAACCCTGCTCTACATCAATGAATGTTACCAGATATCAATGGCAATGTTTGTTTTGCAAAATGTATTGTTCATAAACATTAATTTTGTACCGTAAACCGAAACCTTTGACTAAATGGCGAAACAATCGATGCTCTGGTACTCTGGGAATATTTTAATATTTAAATTACTTCTATTTACTCCAATAAAATTATTAATAATGTATGTACATAGACAAAAAAATTATAAATCTTCATTCGTGCAGTCTGAAGTAGGTAATTGCTTTTTTCAACTATCGAAATTAATCATTTTAAGTTATATTTCGTATTTTTACATAATGTATGCATATTAAGTTAGTTTAATAATTATTTCGCATATTTTTTTTACGAGTAATTAAAAAATCCACTCATTCACCTCTACATCGCGAATAACTGAGATTAAGAGCTTTTTGGTAACGTATCGGCAGCTTACAGCTGGTTATTTAATTTAGAATATTTTTCTTTCCCCAATATAATGGATTTTCAGTCACTATAATACGCTTAATAATATACTAGACTAGCTGTAAGCCCGTTGCCCAGCAACGTGAGATTTTTGTTGCATAGTATTTAATTTAATTTAATTTTATGTTATTTTATTTTATGGTATTTTATTTTATTTTATTTCATTTTATTTTATTTTATTTTATTTTATTTTATTGAATTTAATTTAATTTAATTATATTTTATTTTAATATATTTTATTTTTATAGTTAGCAGATATTTCGTAAATTATTTAATATTTGGAATAATGTTTAAGTTTGCTAACAACAATTTTTCGTATTAGCAGAAACTTCGTAAATTACTTAATTTTTAGAATAATGTTCAAGTTTGCTGACAACTATTTTTCGTAGTAGCAGAAATTTCGTGAATTATTGAATTTTTGGAAAAAAAAAGTTTGATAACAACCATTTTTCGTAGTAGCCGAAATTTCGTAAATGATTTAATATTTGGAATAATGTTCAAGTTTGCTAACAACCATTTTTCGTAGTAGCATAAATTTCGTAAAATATTGATTTTTTGGAATAAAGTTTAAGTTTGCTAACAACCATTTTTCGTAGTAGCAGAAATTTCGTAAATTATTGAATTTTTGGAATAATGTTCAAGTTTGCTAACAGCCATTTTTCGTAGTAGCAGAAATTTCGTAAATTATTTAATATTTGGAATAATGTTTAAGTTTGCTAACAACCATTTTTCGTAGTAGCAGAAATTTCGTAAAATATTTAATTTTTAGAATAATGTTTAAGTTTGCTAACAACCATTTTTCGTAGGAGCAGAAATTTCGTAAATTATTTAATATTTGGAATAATGTCCAAGTTTGCTAACAACCATTTTTCGTAGGAGCAGAAATTTCGTAAATTATTTAATTTTTGGAATAATGTTGAAGTTTGCTAACAACCATTTTTCGTAGTAACAGAAATTTAGTAAATTATTCAATTTTTGGAATAAAGTTTAAGTTTGCTAACAACCATTTTTCGTAGTAGCAGAAATTTCGTAAATTATTGAATTTTTGGAATAATGTTCAAGTTTGCTAACAACCATTTTTCGTTGGAGCAGAAATTTCGTAAATTATTTAATATTTGGAATAATGTCCAAGTTTGCTAACAACCATTTTTCGTAGTAGCAGAAATTTCGTAAATTATTGAATTTTTGGAATAATGTTTAAATTTGCTAACAACCATTTTTCGTAGTAGCAGAAATTTCATAAATTACTTAATTTTTGGAATAATGTTTAAGTTTGCTAACAACCATTTTTCGTAGAAGCAGAAATTTCGTAAATTATTGAATTTTTGGAATAATGTTTAAATTTGCTAACAACCATTTTTCGTAGTAGCAGAAATTTCCTAAATTACTTAATTTTTGGAATAATGTTTAAGTTTGCTAACAACCATTTTTCGTAGAAGCAGAAATTTCGTAAATTATTGATTTTTTAGAATAATGTTTAAGTTTGCTAACAACCATTTTTCGTAGTAGCAGAAATTTCGTAAATTATTGAAATTATTGAATTTTTGGAATAATGTTTAAGTTTGCTAACAACCATTTTTCGTAGAAGCAGAAATTTCGTAAATTATTGATTTTTTAGAATAATGTTTAAGTTTGCTAACAACCATTTTTCGTAGTAGCAGAAATTTCGTAAATTATTGAAATTATTGAATTTTTGGAATAATGTTTAAGTTTGCTAACAACCATTTTTCGTAGAAGCAGAAATTTCGTAAATTATTGATTTTTTAGAATAATGTTTAAGTTTGCTAACAACCATTTTTCGTAGTAGCAGAAATTTCGTAAATTATTGATTTTTTGGAATAATGTTTAAGTTTGCTAACAACCATTTTTCGTAGTAGCAGAAATTTCGTAAATTATTGAATTTTTGGAATAAAGTTTATGTTTGCTAACAACCATTTTTCGTAGTAGCAGAAATTACGTAAATTATTTAATTGTTGGAATAATGATTAAGTTTGCTAACAACCATTTTTCGTAGTAGCAGAAATTTCGTAAATTATTTAATTTTTGGAATAATGTTGAAGTTTGCTAACAACCATTTTTCGTAGTAGCAGAAATTTCGTAAATTATTGAATTATTGGAATAATGTTCAAGTTTGCTAACAACCATTTTTCGGATTTTAAATTATTTAACAATTATTTCCAATAAAAATCAAAAGATCAAATCCAATTTTTCAATAAAAAATCAGTTGCACATTTTGTCCAAGTGTATGAAAAAAGCAAAATATTATTCTATGATATATCCATATCATAATTTGAATATTCTTAATGTATTAAAGAATTCTAACAGATTTTCAAGGTCAGACGTGAAAAGATTCATCATTATGATTCAATTGATCAAATCCGCTCCAAAAAATATTAGTCTCACATCGACTCACACGTAGCAGAAATGTAGCAAACTTAAACATTATTCCAAAAATTCAATAATTTATGAAATTTCTGCTTCTACGAAAAATGGTTGTTAGCAAACTTAAACATTATTCCAAAAATTAAATGATTTACCAGGTCTATTTCTGCTACTACGAAAAATAATTGTTAGCAAACTTAAACATTATTCCAAAAATGAAATAATTTACGAAATTTCTGCTACTATGAAAAATGGTTGTTAGCAAACTTGAACATTATTCCAAATATTAAATAATTTAAGAAATTTCTGTTACTACGAAAAACGATTGTTAGTAAACTTAAACATTTTTCCAAAAATTAAGTAATTTACGAGATCTATTTTTGCTACATCGAAAAATGGTTAGCAAATTTAAACATTATTCCAAATATATATATTTATTTTATCAAAATTTAAAAAAATATATATTTTTTATATATGTAAAGAAAATATAAAATACGATATTGTTCATACATTTTGGACAAAATATTGAATGTTTTTTTGGAATTTTTCATACTTTGACAATGTCTTGGGTCGAATATTTTTGGATATTTTACATAAGTTTTTATTATTTTAAATACATTACGAATATTCTTATTATGATATGAATATTTTATAGAATCACATTTTGACTTTTTTCATACATTTTGATAAAATATGCAATTGATTTAAAAAAAGATTTTTTTATATATGTAACGCAAATTTAAAATACGATATTTTTCATACATTTTGGACAAAATATTGAATATTTATAATGCTTTTGACCGAACCATCAATGCTTTCTCGGTGGTATCGACTGGCTAGTTAATACATCTGCATTTTCCCGGACGTATTAATATTTCAAAACTTATAAACCTCACTGAAAAATGCAACTCCGCATTGTTGGATTGCTTCTATGTAAAATATCGATTTTTTGATTTCACGCGACATATGGCGAAGCTTCAATCATAAGTTCTCTTTGTGGTACACAAGTGGGGTATCTAAATGCTTGTTTTCTCCCACAATATCGTACCTGGATACTCATTTTTGTATGTAAATATTATTAAAATAATTCTTATCTGCAGAGCGTAGAGACTCGAAATAAATGTAATACGTTTACAGTGTTATGACGCTCCACGATAGAGCAACAGTTGAGAGAGATTTTATCTAATAATTATATATCTCGTGCATTCACTTAGATCTATTTTGAAATTAAAACCTCAGGCAAATATCATTTATTCTACCTGTGTCATTTTTAATAAACCGATTTTAAGGTTTCAAGTCATAATTATTTGATTTAACCTCGCATCATACATGCTTTATGTTTGCTGTCATATTTTCCAATAGGATATTCAATGAAAAACTTTCAATTTGCTGTATTTTGTAGGTTCTATCGCTAGGTGATTTTTCCTTCACCACCCTACCCTACCTTTTCTATAAACACGTATTTAGGAGAATATTTTCATTAGCAGTTCTCTACAAGATGGCATTAATATTATAATTTATTTTATACAATATATGGACTTAAACTTATATTTACTCATGGTTTTCAAATGTAATGCCTGTATTCAGCGGTTACTTTGTGAAAATTGATTTTTAAATACAATTCAATGCTTTGTTATTTCAACTGTTGTGTTATTAGATACGCGTGTTTTGCTTCTTGAAAAGCATCTTCGGATTAAATGTAAATTATTTAAAATCTATTGATACATAGACATTAAAAGCATGCTATTTTATCGTCAGCCAGTCTTGGAAATGGGAAGACGCACTATTAAAAGTACTTGTCACTTGTGTTACTGGTAGAAGGTAAATTCTAAGGAAAAAATGATAGACTTGGGAACTCGTTTATGTTTCAAAGAATTTTCAAACTTTTTTCTATTTACACGATTTGGGTACCTTTTCGAATTATTATTTTAACTTAACTACGGTAAATTTATTTGAAAATTTGAAATTGCTTTTCTACTTCTGTGCTATCTATAAAAGTGGCTTTAAAATCATTACAAATGGTTTTGATATCCATGTGTAACTGAATAAATTACGTTTTGTCGAATGATTTTATTTTTCCTAAATTTAATGCTATATGCAAACAATCAATGGCAATGGCGTCGTTTGGTGGTTTTTTCGATTTTTTTTATCCATGTCCACTCCCAATGTGGAGCATATGGTCTCCTAATGGAGGTATCTCAACGGAAGTTTTTTCTACGAGAACTGTTTGTTACTCAGTCGCTCAACCTCACTTTTTTTTCAAAGTGTGGTTGAGCTGACGAACAGGACTAGTGGTTAACTAATCGCTATCGCTACACCCAGTTATTAAAGGATCAGAAGGATGGGAGGAGGAGAGGAAATAATGTGAATTGACGTCACAAACACCTAGTCGTCGATCACAACTTTGAATTGAATAATTCTCAAATGCGCTGTGATCTTACCGGGAATCGAACCCATGCCTGCGTGATAAGTAGAGAAAGCTCTAACCAACTGGGCCACAGCAGGTGACAGTTCAATGCATTTTTATGTCTCTTAACAGCTTAATGACCGCACGTTTTTTTTATAAAATTACACCTGGCGAAATAAAATTTTGCGAAAAATTCGCATAAATTGTAATTTTACTAAATTCACTATAATTTGTAAAAAAATTGAGTTATCTTTTCAAAATTTAATTTTATTAGCTTCCAGATACTTCGCCTATACGCATATATGAGTCCGCCGGCCAGCAACCTTTGTTTTTCAAAGACTCAAATACGCGTCCGCGGTCGTTAAGCTGATAAAATAAGTTATTAAATCTACATGCATATAATATTATAAACGTAGTAACTACCAGTTGAATGAAACTGACTTGGATAAATAATCCATTGTTGCAAAGACAACACATACAACTATACAAGGTATCTAACGGGAATATTGTTTGCTACATAAAAGTGTTTTTTTGCAACTGGCATAAAGTGAGGAATGTTTTTTTGAACGTACTCCTTGACATTGTATACCCAGCGCGAACAATACCATTTTCCAGACCATTCATAACTGCTCAATAATGTAAACGTGTTAATTATCTTTTTCTTTCAATTAAATTTTAATTGTTTATATTTTTTGAAGCTACACGTGCGTCATTTTGAATTGTATAATTAATTGACATTTTGTAAGGGCATTGCTGACGACAAACCCATCCCCATTTGTCCCACTGTATTACCTCGTTATGAGAGTTTTTTTATCACGTTGAAAGCTAATTATTTTCTCAAAAAAATAAACAATGGTTGTATAAAAGCGAGAATTGTTATCCAATTAATATATATGAAATGTTTACGACACATTCATCAACCAACATATTTTATTTAATCGTAATTTAGCCAAAACTTCCATGACAATACAACTAATGACATTTTTCATTCTTCAAATTTCATTTTTCGTACAATTACTAGGGTGTTCACTGTCAATACTTGGTAGAAAGGCAGTATATTAAGAGAAAAAAAAATATCCCTTTGTACTTATTTCCACTTTTATTTTCGAAGATAAGGACCGGCTTCGCACATGGCGAGCATTATCAATTGATAATAAATAGAATTTAACAGAGTTATTTATACAAATTGAAATAAAAGGGCGTAAAAAACAATGACATTGAAAATAATTTACGAATTATGAATAAGTGACTCTGAAATAAGGAAAATTAAAATGTTTAACAACTCCAACATGCAATTACAAAGATCATCAAATAGTAATAAAGTGGTGAATAATGGTAATTTCAAACATAATTACAATTTCGGAAATTTTAATATAGTGATTTTTTAAAATGATACATTAATAAAATAAAATCTAAATGCTGATTTAGCTGCTTCCGAGTTGTTCATTAAAGTATGTATACTTTTACAAAATCGACAGCGATGAGGATTCTGAAAATTTCTGAAAACCAAATCAATTCTTACAGACAAGCTTAAACAAAATATATAAAATAAAGAATAGTTAACGTCGGTTAATGCAACGGATTTTTTGTGTATAAATAACACCTAAATTATATTTCTTATCAGTTGACAATGCTCGCCATGAGCGAAACCGGTCCTGATCTTGGTAAATATAATTGGAAATAAGTACAAAGGAATATTGCATTTTTCTACCATATTATAATACTATTAAATAATAAAAAAAAATAATAAATAAATTCCTCTCTCAGAATTCCTTTTTCGGACTAGGGCTTAGAATCAAACAAAATTTTAAATTTCCAGTAGTAATATTTTTTCATAGTTTGTCAATCATCAAATCGAACAAGTTAAAATATTCCATCAAAGAAATTATGAATGATTAGAATAAAACCAGTTGTTGCCCGCTGTGCTCTAATTGGTTAGAGATTGCTCTACCGACCAGGCGAGTCTGGGCTCGATTCCCGGTAAGGTCAATATCAAACTTTGATTTGAGACCTAAGACATGGGTGTATCTCGAGTGACATACGATAAATTCTCATCGAGTTTTTCTCGTATGATCTTTCATATTTAAAATATTTGGCGCATTGGCATAGCTTTAATGTCAAATATTAAAAAAAAAACCTTAACTTTTTCGAAAATTATTAAAAATCTTGAAAGTTTCTAATTAATTATTTACAAATAACATTTAATAACAATCAATGTAAACATAAAACCTTACGATAGAGTTCTTCTTAAAGAGTCTAACACGTGCCACGATTGGTAAAACGAGTGGATTAACATAGTTATGAATTTTATTTCTACATATTTTAAACTGTGGCGGTTTACAAAAAAAAAATTTTCTCGGCTAATTTAATTCTAAAGAACCGACGGAATACTGTTACTAATTTTAACACGTTTAATGATGTCTTTTCACGAATATATTAACGATCGAACATATTAAAACAATGTACGATCCGTTACTAAGACATAAAGAAATCGCTTCGTTTATTATTCTGATATTTGAATATCATATATTTTTTACGTGCCCTTAATGGCCACGCTTTTTCTATATATAACATTCGGCACCCTGATAATGATTGACCCCATTTCGGTTACATTCAAGCGGTGGGCTGTTCGGGGTTTCGCCTCTTTGACCCATTGACCCACTGCACTAGACCTGCATTAGAATTTCGTTAACCCCTTTTAGGTAGGGCTTTTTTAAAATTCAAACGGATATCTACCATGTAAATATCTGTCTGCGTTTTCAAGTGATTGTTTTATCAATTAGGAGACTGTTACTTGTATGTATGGTAATATGCTCAACCAAGCTCTATCTAATATTCGGCTATAGATTAACAGCTCCATGGTGAGATGAACATTTTATTCATATAATAAATTAAAAGTCTTTTTAATTTCGGCTTGCTATTGATTAAAAAATCCTAGATGATGAGCTTTTGATGTTTGGAATCTTGACAATATAAAAATAATGACTTTTTAATCGATTACTTAATTGAAAATTGAAGGCCACTAATTTCTATGATGTTATTCTACAACATTACGTAACGAAAGCTCTTATCTAGGCCCCGTACCCGCCTCGATAAAGACATGTTGAGCGAGTAAATTACAACTAATTATCGTAATATTTTACATTTCAACAGAAGTTATTACTTCTGTTGAAATGCTCCATTAGGAGGTGATAAGCTCAATATTGGGAGCGTGTGTGGTTAAATTAAAATGTATACAGATTTTCTTCAACTATTTATGTCTTTCGTTCAATCGCAAGCATAGTCAAGGGAAACGCCACCTAGCGAGACCCCATGCGAAGAAGCGTCTCGTGTTTTGTCCGATTTGTCGCATTTCTTTGATCGAAGATTTGTTAAATACGTAAATTAGTCAACGCTCAATACGTGGTATCTGCATTTTGTTGAACTGGAACAAATCAGCATCATAATTCGAAAAACAATCGTAGGTACTTTATTTTTTATCAAATATTTTCTATAGTCGAAGGTTTCATAATTCTCTATATGCAAAACAAAATTTTATACGAAAGAAGAAAAAGAAACGAAATAAATTACCACAAGCTTAACATGCTAATTATGCAATACGTCTTCAATTTTCAGTGACAGATGGATAAAAAAAATATTCTTACAATAGCGATTAGAACCCCTATTTTCTTGATGAAAATAGTTGAGTTTTAAAACCACTGTTAATTTGATCTAAACTTGTTATTCTAATTTTCTGAATAATGTTATTAACAAATATTATATTAACAAAATATTTGCCCTTCAAGAGGAAAGTGATGACAATCGACGACATCCAATAATCACTAAATCATTAATAGCACACTTAATAATAAAGGAAATGTGTGATGAAAAGTTTCGGTGTGATTCGGTTACGGAGGTCACGGGTTCGAATCTCATTATGGACAGTTTGATAAATTGATATTTCAATCGACCCATGAATTTTTGTTCAAGGGCATGGATGTACGTGATTGTCTTGGATTCCTCCCTACCGGAACCCATCCTTTCATAGCCCTTTGATTTTATATCCATTTTTTTTAAAAAAAAAAGAGAGGTTGAGCAATTGAGTAACACTCCGTTCTCGTAGAAACACATAAAAACACAAATGTTGTGATAAACTTATTTAGGAGTCCGTGTGCTCCACATTGGGAGCGAACATGGTAAATGTCAATGCTATAATTCTGTGGGCAATGTGCACGGATACACTCTAACTGACGAACTATCAGTACAATAGTACAAACAGTTTACAAATCAAATTTAATATTAAAATTTCACCAAGAACCCTCGGTCGATATCTTGAAATATGATTTTGTTTTTAATCCATATCCGCTCCCAATGTGGAACATATGGCCTCCTAATGGAGGTATCTCAACGGAAGTTTTTTCTGCAAGAACTGTTTGTTACTCAGTCGCTCAACCTCACTTTTTTCAAAGTAAGTAGTAGGGAAAGGAGGATAAGGCAGGAACAAGACTAGTGGTTGGCTAATTGATATTGCTACACTTAGTTATTAAAGGATCAGAAGGATGGGAGGAGAGGAAACTATGTAAATTGACATCACAACCACACAGTCTTCGATCACAACTTTGAATTAAATAATTTTCAAATTCACTGTGATCTGACCGGAAATCGAACCCAGACCTGCGTGATCGGTAGAGCAAGCTCTAACCAACTGGGCCACAGCAGGCGACATGTGAATAGCTTAACTTCAATTAAGCTTATAATTAGTGTTGTATAGTCAATTGTTGTGAAAGACAAACGCAGTTTTATTAAGGCCTACGATCACCGGTCCATATCCAAAAAACGAGATCTGGATTTGTTTCTCTAATGAATATGATCATCCCCGAAAGATGATTAAAAAAAAAAAAAAAATGAATATGATTATGACACTACCAAAACCGACCCGAAAATGTGATCCTAATCCCTCGTTTATATGAAAATTATAAAATAATGTTTACAATGTTCATTGGTCGTTTTGTGACGTCGAAATAATTCAAATGATCACAATAATAAAAAAAAAACTCTTCAAAGTACAATTCAAACTCAAACCTAATTACTTTATTAATCCGGCTTCCCAGCCTTTCTTATCATTTTAATTATATTTCTCATAATGTTGCCAACCGTCTGATGTAACTGCGTTTCCATGACTACGTTGTCTTGCGTAGGGTGTATTTCGCTTGTTGCTCCTTGTAATATTAAACTTCCTCTCCGAAGAATTTTAATATATTCTATACCTATAATGCCAACGGGAAGAAAAAAACCTTGTTGGTATATATTAAAGATGTGCCCTTAACTAGCATGAGTCTTAAAAAAGGGTTTGTCTATTATGCTCGCACGGATCAAGTTCATCCGTGCACTTGAATGCCTGAAGATGCCGAAAGGCGAAACCCGGGTCGTTAGTGACAAAATCTGTGAGAATGTGCATAGTTTGAACGATTCAAATTTAATATTGAAATTCCACCAAGCACCTTCAGTCGAAATCTTAAATTAACTTGCTAAACATTGAAGACTAAGAAGAATATCGACAAATACCCTTTATGATAACTCGATTATGACTCACATTTTTTGATATTAGAAAGAGCATGTACAATTGGTTTTTCTTGTTATATGTTTATCCTTTATTTTTACTTGGTTGAATTAATTCTCTCATATTTCTCTGAGCATCTTTTCTCGCGGGCCTCTCTTGGAGGCGCACTGTTATAAATCCTTATTTCCTTCGTCGAGGCCTCGGCCTACTTTGGTATTTAATTTTAGATGGAAACATAACATACCTGTCATAAACGTGTACGATATACGACACGCTTGATAATAGCAGTGCAATTTTTACCTCAGTATGCATTATCTATGCTATTTGCGATAAAACATTTTATAATGACATAATGTTCTGTACAATTAAGCCCCTCGGGACGCGCATATCTATTTATTTCTCACGTTATTTTTTTATTTCATTAAGGAATGATCGCTTTAACAGTGACGTCTTTAAAAACACTCCCCCACAATACGACTCGTGAAAAATTCAACTATTCCTGGTTTAACCATTCATGTCGTACTAATGAATATTGTTATATCTAAAAGTTTGCATAGAAAGAAGAGGTCTGCACTGACCGAAATTTTACAAAATTACCCGGTCTGAGCCCGAAAGACTCAGGCCCGACCCGACGTCTTGCTAACCTACAAATTTACAACAATTTACAATTCTCTATAGAACTGGTAATAATTAAAATCATCATAGCTGACTTATAACACGAACATAGTCTGAAACATTTTCTGAAGAAATAAATCCCTTACCCGGGCCCAGCCCGAGCCCGAATCTCAATTGCGCTTGAACCCCGCCCGAACCCGGTAGGGGCCCGTGCAGACCTCTAATAGAAACGCATTATTGAAAAAAGGTATATATATTTATATGCCGTCACCTTTCTGGCAGAAGTTAGTTAAAAAACAGATTAATAGTTCTGAGTAAACAGCAAATGAAAAAAATCAACTTTTACCTTCAAGTCTCTAGTATGGATATTTTATGTTTCATAGATTTTTACAGTAACAAAATATATGTAGTTGCATTTATGCCGATCTGACACGAATAAGATTTAAAAAATAATAGATATGAACAAATTGCCTGCCTTTAATCGGCATTAATAATTGCCTTTCTTGACAAACTGGTGTAATAAATGCACCACCTGAATTGTTAAAGACAAAGAATTCATATCAATGAAGTTTTGTTAGTTACCAACTTCTGACAGAAAGGTGACAATATACACGATAAAGGAATAATATTCGCTCAGATTATGTTTTTTTTTTAAAAAACACCAGGACTTCGTTGCAACGAATCGCCTGTTTTAATGAATGAATAATATAAACAATGTGTTCATTTTTGCGCCACACTTGATTTTTTCTCCTGCTATAAACAAAAATCAATCAACAAACAATATAACAGTAATAATTTTCCTAAAACATGATTGTAATTATCGTTATTCCTTTCCTGACTTCATACCTATGTGAAACAGCGTTTTCGACATAACTTTTACTAAAAAATAAGCACAGATCATGTCGTTTCTACAGGGTTTTTGGAAGATTCCTTGCGAGTAATTCTGACATTGAACCAGATACTTTTTTTATGTAAAAAACATGTAACCGGATCCATCTCATTAAATTGTTTTTGTATGTTTCGTAGTTTTTTGAATTTTATTTTTAAAATATCTTTGTTAGTAAGTTCCTATTCAGTGTGATAAAATATAAAGATATATGTTTTAATAGTGATATATATTTTTCTAATCCATATCCGCTCCCAATGTGGAGCATATGACCTACAAATGGAAATATCTCAACAGATTTTTTTCCCCCTACGATAACTGTTTGTTACTCAGTCGCTCAACATCTCTTGTTTTCAAAGAGAGTAGTTGGAATAGAAAGATAAGGCTAGGACAGGACTAGTGGTAAACTAATCGCTCTCGCGTCGCCCAGTTATTGAAGGATCGGAAAGGGTGAGAGGGAATATTTAGACATCGCATACACCCATGCCATCGAACACAAATCGATCGAAAAAAATGCTGTTCGTCTGTTGTGGAAATTGTCTGTTAATATTATTTTAGATAAAAGTATATATATTAACTTAGTTTACCAAACTGCACTATTGTATAAATCGCCAATGTACGTATGCCAATATCTATATGAGACTACACCTTGAAATTATTTTTACTATAGATGTATACAATATTTAGTTATGTATATAATATGTAGTAGGGAGGGATTTTTTAGTATAAAATAACAGGAACGATACAATTAATTTTCGTGTGAATTTGTTTTTTTTTTTTAAAAAACAGTGTAGTTAGTTTTAAACATCGCAGATATCAATGCTTTCGAATAGAAATTCATATTTTGATTGAAAATACCCATCGGCACATGGATTCGAATTCGTGAGACTCGAACCCGTGAGATATGGCACGGAAGCCCACAACGCTAACCGATGCGCCATAGGATCCGGTGGTAATAATTAAGGCAAATAAAGATTTTGACGACCAAAAAAAACAAAATCGGCGGGGGTGTGGGTGCGGGGACTATTTTTCAGATTCAGACCGTGACATGAAAAGTTTGGGAAGCACTGGTATAGACCTCAACATTTGCTCCGTCACTGGTTCATATCATCCGTGTTGAAAGAGTTAATTAACCGAATAACTTAATCATGATTTTCATCCTATTTCTACAATAAGAACTAAATAATTGCGTATTCTGAATTAATTATGTTAGTCATACGTGATACTTGATTGATGTATACAGTGTTCTCTATTGCAGTGCTTCCCAACCTACTTCATTCCTCGGCCCCCTAAATCTGAAAAAAAAAATCCGCGGCCCTCCTCAATACAAAACATGATCTGCGGCGGTCCCCAATCTGGGAATCACTCCTCCATTGAACATATACCCATATAGTTAATTAAATCTTATCACATACTCGACTAAATAGATTATTATTACATGGCGATCCAATGAAAACTACATATGTTTAACACACAAATAAACTATATCCATCATTTGATTCTGTAACGCTATTATTTATCCGAATTGGGGCAATATTAATGGGTATTGCACTGTGAGTAGGGATTAAGCTAAGTGTCGTCTACTGCAGTGTTCTTCAACCTATGGTCCGCGGATGTCAGCGAAGACTTTTATGTTTCGATTTTTTTTTGACTTGATTATCTCCTCGATGTTGATGCAAAATAGTGAATGAACTGCCATCTGATATCTTTAATGTGTCAGCTATCTCACGCAACCTCAATTTACGATCATTCAAAACCATGTTGTGGAATCTTTTGATGTTTTCTGGAACAACTGCCGAATTTGGGCGACCAGAACGCTAAGTTTAGAAATCATGAAATGAGCGTTCAGAAATCAACAAACTACTTCTCTGCCATTTGTCTCGATGAAACAGACTCCAAATAACACTATTTCCCCCCCATTAAAAAGCAATGCTTTATCAACACACGAAATTCAAATGTTTCCATTGTTTTGAAAATTACAAAAGCAGTGTCACTAAGACCACTAACTTGTGAACTAAACGTAAATTGTTATGAAATTTTGACACGTCTTATTTGAAGGTTGGTACTTCCTGAAAGTTATATGGATTTGTCAATAGGTAGTGACATGATCTAAGTGTGATCCTACAAACTTATTGAGTGATGTTGGTTGACGCCGGTCCGCGAGATATTTTTCCAATTTTAACCGGTCCACAGATGTAAAACGGTTGAAGAACACTGGTCTACTGTTCACTATCTGGTGCAGGTTGCCCCTTAATCCGCGCACAGTAGCCGCATTTATTGTATATACATACAGACGTTTTCACGAGTGTTAACTTTATATCGAGAAAAAATGGTGCGTAAAGATTTCTTTCGCGTTTTAAAGGATACTAACCACCCGATCGCACGCGAAAGCGACTCCGTGCAAAGCAGGCTATTTGCATGAAAGCGAAATCGCATCGCTTCGAGAGAAAAGTGAGAGTATTTTCAATGCAGCAATACTCTCTCGTACAAAGACAATCTTTTTACTTTTACATGAGGTCAGGTGTGTCGGATTTAAATCAAGCAAGACACTGTTTTCATGTTTTAACCGGTTGCGAATCTATTTCATAGTTTGATTACCGCCATCGGCATCTATCGGTCCATCTTCGAATGAAGACGTCTATTCATAATATAAAATTATATATTTTGAAAACTTTGTTACTAACTACACTTGTTTTTAAGAAGCAACATCAGACGTTTACTAATTTTTACAATGCGTGCACTCAGTGCTCTGTTTTATCGCGATTTACCGAACATTAGTATTATGATCGCCATGAACAAATAATGGTCATATTTACTTTGCGACTTTTTTTAGTCGTACGAATCTCTCGTACAAGAATTACTGCGCAAGAATGTTCGTTCATTTATTTGTAAATACATACAGTGGAACCTCTCATAACGAGACTAATTCTTTCCAGAATCGTACTTGTTATGTGGAACACTCGTTAAGCGATACAATTTTTCTCATACAAAACAATGTAAAATACAATAATGCGTTCCATGCCGAAAACAATATCAATTTTTATATTTTTAACGCTCAATTCAAATAAATTTCATACTAATAAATTGTTAAGGAGCGTAACAACCTGGAATGCGATTTCGATTTGCAAAAAACAATAAAAAAAAATCGACTAGTTTATTACTTATGACAAATGATTAATTCTTTTTTACTAGAAAGCTGTCTACAGACATTTGTTTTTGCCGACGCTTTGAATTTTTTGAAAATGTGACAGCATGATCATTGAATAAATTTGTTAAACGCATTGCCAACTCCTTCCTTATTAGGGCGATGCTTCTCAATGTAAGATGCAACAGTTTTCCATGCTTTCAGCATTTCTCTTATTGCGCAAGAAGATTGTTGCTTTGCTAATTCTTCCTCCTCCACTAACAAACTCTCCTCCATAACTTCTTGCTGTGAAAAACAATGCATCTTCGTAAGCTCTTCGGTTGTCAGCTGTTGACTGTGCTCTTCCACAAGCTCATGAATATCGTTGTTATCCACCTCCAGTCTCATGGTATTGGCCAAAGATACTACCTCGTTAACTGTAGACTCCACAGGTACTATTTCAAACCTCTCAAAATCACATTCGATAACGCTCTCTGGCCAGAGCTTCTTCCAAGCAGAAGTGATGGTACTCTTGGTAACCCCTTCCCACGCATTAATTGAGTCACGTCAATCATCTTGAGGCAAGCAACGACGTGAAGTGATCTTGTCACTCGTTATGCGAAATGTCGCTCGTTAAGGGAGCATTTTTTTCACAATCTGTTTTGCTCGTTATGCTAATAACTCGTTATTAGAGGGGCTCGTTATGAGAGGTTCCACTGTATACCGTTCCTGTTTGACTTCACTTTTTGAGACATTTAAACCATCATAATCTCCTGACAAACAAATTCATTCATTAAATAAAATTCAGTTGAATAAAAAAACTTTTTGTATCTTTCAACTACTTAAAATTTGCAGCCGGTCCGGTTTAATCCATTTACTGAACATTTAAAACTAGTAGAATAAAACTGCCATTTTATGTTTTGTAGGGACCGACGAAAAAACTGTTTCTAGGTGGAAAACTTAGATCAGGGGCATTTTATTCTGCTAGGTGTAATTATAATGTATTTCAATATTTTTTTTATCACTTCCGCTCTCAATGTGGAGCATATGGCCTCCTAACGGAGGTATCTCAACAAAAATTGTTCTACAAGAATTGTTTGTTGCTCGCTCAACCTCTCTTATCCAAAGAGAGTTGTTGGGATAGTAGGATAAGGCTAGTGGTTAACGAATCGCTCTCGCTACGCCATTTCCATATAACTATACATATAAAACTCTTTTGATTCAATAAATTGATGTGAAGGTTTGGTCGCGTGTATCATTAAAGCTAGTAAAATAGCTCCAGACTAAATTTACCTTAAAATTATTATTTTTAATAGACATCTGATTATTTAAGATGCGAATTGCGAGAAATCAAAACGTAAAATCGGGCTTTCAGCGTATGTACTACTTAACGTTTCTTGTCAGAATGGATACCATATTATTAATCTGAATCTAAAAGGATCACACATGTGAAACGTTCAGTTGATAACAAAAGTTAACAGTTCAGTTAAAAGTCGAACGACAGTCGTTTGACTATGATAATCAATCCGAATTCCTCAACTTCTCTTTAGGGATGAAGGATTGATCTTGTGATATACATATCCACAATTTTCCCTAGCATTGCTTCACATTTAATAATTTAGTAATCTGTACGAGTTATTCTTCGAAATGTACATCTTCTAATGTGTGGGAAAAATGAGTTTTTTTTTGTTGTTGTTATCAAATCAAGTGTTTTGTCAGGTTCGATTATGATTAATAAGTAATTCGTTTCGGTATTACATTACATATTCAGCATGTGAGTAGGTACCTAATGAATGCACACAACCTTGTGGAGACATAAATTCTACATAATATGTCGGCAATCATACCATACTAAACCGAATCACACACCGCCCCGCCCGCCTCCCGCCCAGCCCCGCTCCTAGCTACTTATTTAGGCCACGACCTACTGACACACTGAACTAGGTGCCCCCCCCCCCCTGTGCCGCCGAACACGTCACCTCAAGCCGTTGCCAACCCCACTCCATCACCCACCTGATGGAATTATAGTAAAAAGTGAATTTTAACTGATAGACACTGTACAAAGTGATGCATATTTTATTATGAAAATCACAGAGGACTCGCTTTCAAACGGATAATTCAATTATTTTTCAATTCAAAGCATCGGAAAATATAGCAGCGGTTTTATTTTCGAGCAGAATAGAAAATGATAACTTTGTCACTGTAGCAAGTGAAATTATCGATTCTGTATTTAAAATTTATTTCCGCAGAGTAATCGCTGAATATGCGAGACGATTTTTGACAATATTCAACAATGAAAAATGATCACTTTTAGAGTGTTCACTGTCAATACTTGGTAGAAAGGCAGTATATTAAGAGAAAAACAATATCCTTTGTAAGAAATAAATGTATCATTGAGTTTAAAGCCATTGCTGGCGAAAAGGATAAGCTCATAGGAATGCCCACAGATTTGAGTAGTAAGTAGTTTCGAGAATTATATTACATTTATTTCTTATATAAACACGAAGCTTTCATTTACTAAGCGTCAGTTCAAGTTCATCCGTGCACTTGAACGCCTGAAGATGCCGAAAGGCGAAACCCGGGTCTTTAGTGACAAAATTTGTGAGAATGTACATAGTTTGAACGATTCAAATTTAAACATAAATGATACAATAGAAACTATAGTGGACCGAGCTGCTTGATTTACTGAAAATGTTTTTCATGAATATTTAAATATTGTACGTTGATGATAGGACTGGCTTCAAAAATTTCTTCATTGCACATATTGGCCGGTTTGTAGCGGTTATGGCAAAATTTAGAAATTTGATTTCTTGCCAAAATGTCGTAACACTCAAGATGAAACAAAAGCAACATACTTAAACTAGTTGAAAGCAGTAAAACAATATTAATTTGGGCGAGTTGAAAAAATAACTTCTTTGTAAATAGGTTATTGGATTAAATCCAATATTTCTGTCGCAATTCTATTAAATTGGGTATGATTTGAATTATCGTTTAACTTATTTAAAAATAGTTAAATAAAATTTATTGCCTCTATTATTTATTTATAGACAAATTAAATTTAGAATTAGAAACAATTACAAATAATACAATATTTATAGCTTATATTAATATCCATTGCAGGTTTTTAAATCGGTAATAAAATATGTAATGTTAAAACACTTTACATAAGAATAAAACATAATTCTTAGATAAGATGATAATAAGCTGAATACATTTTCGATGATTACGTTGAGGAAATCCATTTTCACATTAACTTGTTTCAACTCTCTACGTGTAACCACGTTTGGAACGTGTTCCGTGACTGCAATGAAAATCCTCAGACAAATCTTATCGTATATACCGTAGGCATTGATTATATATATACCTTATTTTTTAACGTATCATAAAATTAAGACAATTATTGATGCAAATGCCAAATAATTTTGTAAACTCATGATATTTTACTTAAATTTAGGGTCGGTCCTGACTCCCGGAATTATACAACATGTTTTCTCTTAAAACAACACAGAAACTTAGATGATTTACATGGTTTGTCGTTGCACAAATTTTCCTAGAAATTCCAATAAGTGTTAAAAAACAAATATCATTTTACATTAAGAAAAACACAATATTCCTTTGAACTTTTTTTCACTGTTATTTCCAAGATCAGGACTGGTTTCGTTCATGGCGAGCATTATCAACTGATACTAAATAGAATTTAACATTGCTATTTGTACACATTGTGCATCAAAAGTAAATTTGTTTTGTATAAATAGCACGGTTAAATTCCATTTCTTGTGACAAAATCTGTGAGAATGTACATAGTTTGAACGATTCAAATTTAATATTGAAATTCCACCAAGCACCTTCAGTCGAAATCTTAAATTATATCATTTATTAATGTTTACATGAGTCTGTAAATAAATTAACAAACTGGCGATCAGTACTAGTTTGGTTCTATGGATAAATATTGTTAGCTGGGAAACACAGGAACAGAAATATTGCCACTGGCGTTGGGTCTCCCGTGTAGGTGTAACCAAAATACAGCGCAACCGGGAAGAGCTGCAATTTGAAGATTATAATTCCAGTGCAATTCACATGTTAGGATATAACATATCATGTGATGTTGAATGAACATTATTTTAGAAAAAAATCTAAACAAAAATACATTATTGTGACTAATAAAATTTAAAATTTCACAACAACCTGGCATATTCATTATGAATTATTAATTACTTATACGTGCATACATATTGTTTTTCATGGTTGCTTGTGCAGCATTGTTTGAAGAGTAATTTGCTCTGGATGTGGATAGCATAGTATTTCTTCGCTTTTTTTCGGTATTTAGCATGTCTCTGAAATCGGGGTTGGTATTATTATCATAAATCTGGATGGCGAATTCTATGACGCTGTGCTACGCTTTTATTTTTATTTATTTTTTACCGTGTCCGCTCCCAATGCGGAGCATATTGACTCCTAATGAAGTTTATCTCAACAGAAGTTTTTCTACGAGAACTGCTTGATACTCAGTTGCTCAACCTCTCTTTTTCCAAAGAGAGTATGAATAGAGGGATAGGGCTAGGACAGGACTAGTAGTTATCTAATCGCTCTCGATACGCCCTGTTCATAGGATAGGACGGGCCTGTGGATCAGATTCCTCCTGTGTGGTCGAGTGGTCAACTTCGTTGGCTTTGGCTACGGAGGTCACATCATCAAATTGATTTTTCAATCGATTTATGAATTTCTGTTCGAAGGCGTGGATGTATGTGATCTCTTGAATACCCCCCTCCCATTATTTATTATTGGTGGATTAATATAGAGGTGCACCCTATAACCAGGGCTTTGGTCTCGTATAAAAAAGACGACTGGAAGCTTTAAACTGGGACGCAGTCATGAGCGATTAGATGATGATGCCACCTAGTCGCGTATATCTGCGCCTCGGTGTAAAGCCTGATATTGCAGTGATAAATTGGTTTTGACCCTGAAGACACATGTTAACTCATTTAAAAAGGTGGTTATATATATTCTTAATCTGTGAGCTGCGACGTGGGCACTACCCCCTTCTACATACTAGACCAGTGGTTTCCAAACTTTATATTACTACGCCTCCACATATTTTATGTTATATAATAATAAACCCACGTTTCAAAGGGTAAAGAAATATGTTAAGCTGTTCGCGCTTCCCAGCTTGGAAATCGCTGCACTAGCCAGTAAATCATTGCTTCACGGTGAGCATGAGCACCGTGCGATCGAGTTTCGAAAAAAAGCCTTGAATAATTTTGATATACCATTTGTTTTGGGCCGCATTTCCAGCTATCTTGGGTCGCGGATATTCCAAAATATTCTCTAATAGTACGCATGTTGATCTTTATCATCCGTACCACCAGAGTTTTTGCGGGAGTTAAAAATGTCATATTAATGTACAACGCTTTGGTTCGAAGCATACTAGAGAGTAGGTCGATTGTTTGGGCCCCAAGAGGTTCGAAATATACCCTTATGGTGGAGAAGATTCAGAAGATTTTTTTAGACTTCTCTATATGAGGGTGTTTGGATATTACCCATGGCGTTATTCAACTATCTTTCTCTTAGGCATGCTAAACTTTAATAGTATGGACGTTCCAAGAGAAATGTACCTGGCCATATATTTCATTCGCCTTATACGAGGCCAACATGAGAATTCCACCATTCTTTATTATTTTTTGAGAAATCGTAAACATGAATTTTTTGTTCTCCTAATGTGTAAAACCAACCTGCCAATGGGGAGAGCTTTAATGGTTTTTAACAATATTGCTTCGGATGTCGAAATATCCGAATGCTATTTTTTAATGCATTAAAGTAGTTTTCGGAGCTTACTCGTTAACTTCCTTGCCAATTTAAAATTATCATTTTTTTTCTACTGATTTTTAATATTGCATTGTATTTTGTTTTTCTTCTTTTTCAATGTTAAAAAAAATAATTATCTCGTAAACATCGTTTACTCTTTTACAGTAGTGTATATTTTGTATTATTTTAAATAAAATAAACAGCTATGTAATGTTCATGTGTGCCGTGATACACCGATTATGAATATTCTGCATTTGTGGGGTTATTATAATGCACAACGTACTATTTCCAAATATCAAACTTTTCAGTAGAGGCAAAAAACTATAGCGAACAACACAAGCATAATATTATGATTGAATCAATTAAAAATCATACAATAAATTATTTTGAAATCATAAACTTGGCATATTGTAGAAAGTATTTTAAATTCGTCATTATAATGGGTAAAATATTATAATTTCATTTTTTTTTTTGAAAACGCACTATTTCCTGGAACTATGTGTACTATGTGTACAGAAAATAAACTTATTTTCTTTTTTTTTCAAACAATATAAGAAAATAAATTAAGTAAACAAAAAATATAAAAGAAATTATTTTTCAACAATATAAGAAAAATAATATTATTTTATCCTAAGCAAAGAGACGATTTGCAACCAATGCGTCTGTGTAAGTATTTTTTTCGACTCACCTCTCTAGCTGCGTGACTTATAATTGGGTAAACATCAAGTTTCATTGAAGAATTCACAAATCGATCATCCCCGAACATTCAATTACAATTCATCCCTAAAAGTTCGCAGAAATATTTATGACCAATATGTATGGCTGTCAAATTTCTCAAGTAAGCCGAAAAACAAATCTCATTTCCGCGCACGTCCGATCGATTTTGATTCGGTCGTTGGTTTGGTCCTCTTCCTGATTTGGTTTCCTGTCAGGAATAAACGAAAATATTATCATTTCCTTTACTGTCTTCATAGCAGATCACAATGTTTAAAATATACTGTCAAATTTGCCAACATTTGACAGCTCAATACAAATAGTGCGTTTTTCAAAAAATTGTTTCTCCGCTCAAATTTCTATTGAAAATAGTGCACTTTGCCGTAACATGGAAATAGTGCGTTTTTCAAAAAAAGGTAGATGATTTCTCGTTGGATATAGGGTAAAACCTACTATTATTGGCCATCTTCAATTATTGGCCACTTGCAAATAAAATCTAGTTTTATAAGATATGAAACTAACATTACCACTCGTTGACTAAATAAGTAAGTTCATTAAGTATTCCTCCGTTGATATAGCAGATAGCCGACATTTAAAGCATTGTCAAATAACCTAAAATCTGATTTTAAACTTACTGTTGGAGCATTGCCGTGAAACAAGTTAGATTTGTTGTAAAAATCACAAGGATTTGACTTTCGTTTAAAGGTACGTTAAAAATTAATATGTTCATTAAATGAATTGAAAATTGTTTTGAGTAGTTTGTCTTTAGTGTATTTATAAATCATTCACTGATTGAATTGGATATATTTTTTATAAAAAGTTATAATGGTGGTGGCCAATAATTAATTCCATTTTTTGCAGAATTTCTATTATTGGATTGGCTGGCCAATAATACAATATGTGACTTATAAGTAAAATGTTCAATTTTATTTCGAAAATAGTATTTTGAGAATATTACCTATGAATTTATCAGATTTTTCCGACAATCCTATATAAATGTTGGCCACCTGGCCCATAATTGTAGTTTTGATGGCCAATAATTAAAACTTTTTTCACGCAATAGAGTAAACAACATCAAAAGAAAACATTCCACCTATGTTTACCTTTTCAGCCAGCGGAATAGTTTTTGATCCTCTTATTGTTTTTGAATATCAAAGAGTTCCAGAAAGAATAGCGCAATATGTAACTTCGACTTGGGGTATTGGAAAGAGTGATAGCGGTTGGATGACATATCAAGTATTTTTTGAGTACATCGCGAAGATGTTAGTTACATCCTCAACTCCAAAAGGCTGGTGTCAAATTCCCAGTCATTTTGTTTTTTGATAGCCACATGTCGCATATTACATATAAAATAAGCACGTTATGTTCTGATCTTATAAGTCATATATTTGCTCTATACCTAGCTCTATTCCTATTCTCTTTGGAAAAAGAGAGGTTGAGTAACAAGCAGTTATCGTAGAAACACTTCTGTTGAGATAAACTCGATTAGGAGTCCATATGCTCCACATTGGGAGCGGACTGGTAAAAAAATACCTAGCTCTATACAGTTATTCAGACTCATCATTAGATGAATTAATTAAACCAGCGATTTCCAACCTGGGAGGCGTGGGCTATTGCAAAGCGAGGCGCGAACAGTCCAAAATATTTATTTACCCTTTATAACGTGTCTTTATCACTATAAGAAATAAAGAATGGGGAGGCGAAGTAACATACAGGTTGGAAACCAGTGGATTAAACACTTCAAATACAATGACGAACTTTGATTATTAAATTTTGACATAGGTTTTTAAAACCCTTATAGGTATTTCCAATTTTGAAATTTATGTCCATTCAGTTCGATTTAATGAAAACATATGATTCTTACATTGAAATGACATAAAAGTTGCATTAATCACTTAACTTTACTCTTTATATTGATGTGGGAACATAACATTACATCATTTGCTATTATTTTATTTTTTAATATGTTTTTACTGCAATTTTTGGTATTTCCAATAATTGTATCCTTTGGTAGCCGATAATTGAAAAAAGTGGCCAATAATTGTAGATTTCTGCCTTTTTTTGTTTATTTTTTTTCAAATGCAAAATATATTGTTTTACATGTTTCGATAATTGATTATCATAAATAAATAAGCAATTTAACATATAATATTTTTTTTATTTCACCTTTCTAAGGATACGTGTCCATAAATCAAGAACATAGTTGAAAAAATCCTTAAGTGGCCAATAATTGTATGTTTTGCCCTAGTACGTTTTGCAGAAAAATACGTTGTTCTAATCATTTTATCGTAAAACTAATAATACCTGTCGATTCATTTGGTTTGAATTACCCTGTCTGCATACCTTACTCAATATCGCTCATTTTGGAAATAGTACGTTTTGCACTATAGCACCACAATTAAGTTCCAGTCAATCAAACCCTATTTTAGTGTGTTGATTCAACCATTAACACGTATTCAAGTGCGCATGCTAATTCACGATCACCTTTCTTGCGTTTACATTTACGCGCCTTATTTGTACACACAAATAACACTTTGAAACACATGATAGGTACTTTATAAAATAATTTATGGCCAGATTTTTAGACGCAGAATACTCGCGGTCAAATAAACCATATGCCGCCGGACACCTGCATACAGAGACTGCCGTAACTCAATAAATAAAAAATGATTTATTTTCAGTCCGTGTCATTCCTCTGATTGATTTTTTTTGCGGTTAGTGTTTCTGAGATATCTGCATTAAAATCACTTGAATGCAAATTCCTCCGTATTTAAAATACTGTTCGATTATGTGAGCTAAATGCGTGACCGGTATTGGGAAGATTCCATTTTGTCTCGCATGTTTAATGCAATTCGTCTGACACTTTTTTTGTTGACGACCGAAAATTCTTGAATGACCGGCTAAAACAGTGGGTGTACCACATAAAAACGGCTGCCAGAGTATCAATTGAAATCCTCAGTGGCTACTTACTGTCTACAAGCTAGAGGTCTGCACGAGCCGAAATTTTACAAAAATACCCGGTCCGAGCCCGAAAGTTTCAGGCCCGAGTCTAAGATCACACTTGTTACCCGAACCCGACCCGAAGCCCGGTTTTTATACTCCACAGTCCGAAAAAACCCCGTTTTTTACAACTTTACTACAATTTACTATTCTCTATAGAACTGGTAATAAACAAAATCATTATGGCTGACTTATGTCACAAACATAGTCTGAAATATTTTTCTGAAGAATGAATTTCCTCCCCAGCCCGGCCCGAGCCCGAGTCTCAATTGCGTGTACCCGCCCGAACCCGGCGGCCTGTGGGCCGGGCCGGGTAAGGGCCCGATTGCCAGGCCCGGGACCGTGCAGACCTCTACTATAAGCGTATTAAAAAATGCGCCAAGGACGAATATTATTTTTAGATTCCACAAAGCAATTTTAATTTTTTGTACGTTTGAAAAATGTTCGCAAAACAGATTTCTAAATTTGCTAGATATTTTTTAATGTCAATTATCGTCAAAGATACATAAATTAAAAAAAAATACTATTCGGAATAAAAGTATTGTATTTCGGAATAATAGTTGATGTCGAATCACTATTATATTGTAAATTTAATGTAATTTTCGCTTTTTTATTGAAGTGAAAGCTATTGACATATTGTGATGTGTCGCCAATAATCGATTCGATTGAGAAATCATCCACGTATGTATAGGTAGGAATACATATTGAATTTGACTATTTAGTAGAAGGATTAGTGATTGGTCATAAGAGCTGTATTTGTAAAGTTAAAAGTGTATTTTTTTAAGTCAATACTGCAAATTTCACTGTAAACTTGGTGGAGATAAAAAAATAATAAAAACATATTTTATATTTATGTATTCTTTTATTATCCACCTTCTCAACTGATTGAAATGTATCCGTAGCTATTTAATCAAAAATATGACAGATTATGTATTATATTTTCGTTTACCAATTGTTTGTAACACCCTTATTAGTCTTTTGTGTTTTTTTTTATAAATAATTATTTGTCAAAATTAACTTTTATCAGTTTAATTGTGGAATAAATACAACATAGTTTTGCATTATTTTTTGTATTAAATCACTTTTAGAGTGTTCACTATCAATACTTGGTGGAAAGGCATTATATAATATTTAAAAAAACACACTTCCTTTGTACTACTTCCACTTTTATTTAAAACATTAACATTAGTTGATAATGCTCGTCATGAGCGAAACCGGTCCTGATCTTTTAAAATAAAAGTGGAAGTATTGGGTTGATGCAAAAGTTATGACCGTTTTTTATGATCATAGGTAAAAAAAAATCTTCAGAAATAAAGAATATTATCTTCTTTTAAATGATTCCATTATATAAAACACGGTTTCCCAATCTATGTAGGTGTTCTAGCCAGAGTAGGTGTTCCGCGGGCCAAAGTGGATTTTCCACAAAAAATTGGAATGGTTTTATACGATGCAACACATTTAAAAAATTTCTACTTCATATTGAAAAGCGAGTGATGGTCTATCTCCACATATGTTATGATGTCAAATATCAAGGTAAAAGAGGACGTTTTGAATATAAATTGAATACGGCAACAAAAATTGAGCCAAATTTCTATCGCCGAGGGTGAAAGATTATTTTATCACACCCAAAATCATCAAAGCCATTAAAGGCCAACAGTACGTTGTACGAGTTTTCTTTGACCCTTCAAAATAAATATTTAAGTGAACCGAAATAGATTTCCAAACGCAATACAGTACAAAACAAAAAAAAATGGTTAAGCATATTTCATTAAATAAATAGTATTACCAAATAACAAATAAACAATGGTTGAACGATCATTATATTCAATTGATTGAATTGATTGAATTCTACAAGACTTTATTTCTCGAATTTTTTTCTGCAATCATTTCTAAGACATCAAATCTCAGTAGGCATACAATCAATTCTAGAACGGCCACGGTGTAAAGCAGTTTTAAAGCAAATTTCAACTGTCTTCTATGCAGGTTTGAAACTATTACTATTTCCATGAAAAAATATATGCCATAGCGTAAAAAACTGTGAAAATGCAATCATTAAAAAAAAGATTTAGGCAAAAGTAAATGATGAGGTTTGCTAACAGGTGTAAACCAATTTCGGGTGTTTTTTCGAGCTTAGTAAAAAAAAACAAAGAAACTTTCTACCATCCATCTTTTTAACATTCGTTTATTTATATTTTAAAAATACATAACAAATTTTAAAAAATAAATAAATTCAAAACTCGAAAAGTTATCGGCTGATAATGGGAGGGGTCCAAAAAAAGGGTGTCCTGGCGTACATGATTCCAACCAAAAATTTAACGGATTCTTAATTAATAAAAATGTCGCTATCGCCCGTACCTCGGAGAAATAATAAAAAAAATCATTTTTAAATTAAAACCTGCTACGGGCCATAGAAGGATGTATAAAGAAAGTTTACACAAAATTTCAAATAAATCGGTAAGGTAGAACTTGAGATATTATGCACGCCAGATTGAAAAAAGTAGTTTCGAGAAAACCGCGTTTAATGTTTTGAGTTTCGTTTTGTTCCGGTCGGACCAGCTTAGTTGCTGTAACTCGGTAAATAATTAAAATTTTGAAAAATTCACTTTGAGAACATACTCTCAAATGTCTAAGCATTAGAAAAATATAAAATAGAAAGAATCAATTCTTTGAAATTTCTACACTAGTATACCCCCTAAGAGATTTATTAATTCTTATTCGTATGTGATATTTTAATAATAATAAAAAAAAAACTATTACGAATTACCCATCCCAAAAATTAAGCTAAGTGTTGCGTTGAAAATTCCGGAGTTGCGAAGTGTTCCATCCCAGAATAAGTTTGGGAAACCCATGGGATGCTTTCCCTCTACTTTCTATTCAGTTTTGGCCTGGCCAGAGTACAGTAAAGAGCCCTTGTATTTTTTTTTACGTCAGATTTACGTCATTGTTTAATTTACGAATTCCGTAAAGACAATACCGTGGGTGTGGCAACCAAAAACATTTGCGAAGTGTATGGAGCAGATGTCATCAAAGTTCGACAGGTACGAAGATGGTTTAAAAAAATCCGATCTGGGGATTTTTCACTAATTGATAAACCACGTACCGGGCGGCCATTGAAGTCTGATGACGACAGGTTAAAAGTCATAATTGACACCAATCCACTTCTTACTACCAGGGATATGGCGTCGATCATGGGAGTCAACCAAACAACCGTATTAAGACATTTGAAGCGTATGGGGATGGTTATGTTAGGTATGTGATATATGATATGTTATATGTACGACCACATGTGGCTATGATGACCCAACACAAGCTAAATGAGTTGAATTGGGATATTATCAAGCATCCAGCGTATTCTCCAGATCTTGCTCTTTCCGATTTTCATTTATTCCGATCACTGCAAAAAAAATTAAATGATAAAAATATGATACAATAGAGCAGGTAAAAACATCCCTTACTACATTTTTCGCATCAAAATCCATGGAATTTTACACTGATGGTATTAATAAGTTGATAGAAAGATGGGAGAAGGTTATAAGAACGGATGGAAATTATATAATTGATTAAATAAATAATACAAATCTAAAAAAATGTTTAATTGTATATGTAAAAAACGGTCATAACTTTTGCATCAACCCAATAGTACAGAGGAATATTGTGGTTTTTTTTATTGAAAAATAGATTATCAAATCGATCCTTCGATAAGTAAAATTTATTTTGTATACCACTCCTTTATTATCATCATAATAAGTTGCGATTTCAAAAGCAACTCATTTTTACAAGTATCTTTTTATGCTAGATACTTATTTTTAGCCCCAATTTCTTTATATATTAAATACTTAATTTTTATATTGAAGATTACTCCGAATATCGTCAAACTAGAAACTGTTTTCATGTACGATAAATAAACTTATGGATTTTTTTTTATATCGAAATTGAATTATTTTATATCATTTAATTCATCATTCGAATGATATGATATTTCATACAATAATTCAGACGGTATAGGAGAGCACACAAAAGCATAAATACGGCTTTCTGGGACATCAAAATATGGCGTCTGAATTTCCACATGAATCGTTGCGAAACACGCTTGCTTTTTAAATTTATTAGTATGACATTATGTATTTTATGGATCCTCGCTTTTGATAACGAACGATCGGTCTAAAAAAATGTTGAAATTATATGTTTGTCGATGTTGTACACAAGTTTTGTTTCAAAGTTTTAAGTTTTTGCTGTATCGAAATCAAATTTATCGCAATTCTTATTAATATAAATAAGACCACTTTAATATTGACGGATGCATTAATAATATATTACAATCACTTAGTAGAAACTATTATCATGGCAATCGAAATGGCAAAATATTGAGTTGCATCAAAATTATAAAATGTAATTGATAAAAAATGCAATATCACGCCATCGAGTGTTCTGACGGTTGCGTGATGCTAAAATATACATAAACTATTATTTTTTTATAATTCTCGTAAAACTAAATATTTTACCTGCTTTTAATTAATGTCGAATTTATCATTTTTGTCTGTTAAGTCGCCTGTTCACATCTCCTTATGTGCCTCCGAGAACCTCTGGAGTCTATATCCCTACTTTGTGTTGTATTGGAAGCTAATTATGACTATTCATTTTCGCATTCGCTGGATGTTCAAGACACTGACATGATTTAAAAGAGAGCAAAGAGATTGGTGGCATCCAGATAGCCTTGGAAATTATTGGAGACTAGAATTTTTTTCTTACTCATGTAGTGTCTGTGAAGTAGTCTCAGTTTACGGGCTCCTTTTATTTTAAAGGTCGTGAGTAGGGAATCCAATCCCGAGCCAAAATGTTGTATAAAATATAATATAGAATAATTTTTTTAATTATTTTTTCAACAATATTATCTTTTTTTTTAAATAAAAAATATCTGGTATCATTCATTGATGTAGAGAACAAAGCGAAAAATAAATTTAAAGAATATCTAAATATGAAGCTTTATAATAACAAACAATAAATATTGTCGACAAATGCATTCAAATACAGTGCACGTCCGTATAATGCATTGAAGAAATTTAATAATTGGCATCAAGTTACCTTTTCGGCTGCGACTCGCTCTTATCGTAAACTCTTATCGCAAAGATAAAGACTTAATAATAAAATTAGGTATCGTTTATTGCATATGCGTGAACTGCCGACTTGAAAACCAACACGTTTCTGTTTTAAAACCCATCCTGAAAGTTTCGGGATCATGTCTTCTAATCCCGGGATTGAAATGTATCGAAAACTGTACGGGATCCCGGGATTGGATTCCCTTGGTGAGTATGTATATACCTTCCCGAATTTGTTCTAGAAAAACACTATTAATGAAGATTCTATCAACTGAAATTAATACTCCATTTTTTCCATGCTTTACAAAATTAATAATGCAGTGGAAAACCAACAACTTTTAAGAAAATATAAAAATCATTAATTTTATCAATCAATCAATTATGTAACAAATTACTCTCGATTCACATTTTTAATACAATTTTCTTATTTGTCCTAAAATATACATTAAGAATTATGGCATTGCAGAAATTAATTATAATTAATTAATTCACAAATTAAATAACGTTATCTTTGCACTCATTGATAAATTCTTTTATCGTAGATTTTATTTTAATCCATATCCATTATCTTCATATGTCATCAGTGATTCTCATAGTATAATCGTATAATGATATCCTAATATAATACATTGGTGGCAGACAAGAAAATTTAGGAGAACAATATTGTGCAGAAATATTTAAATTATTACTTTTGATAATAAATATTGCTTATTTATGTGATTGTCTGTCGCACCTTAGGTCACAATGTCAGTAAGTGCATAGTTATTTGCATAAACACTTAAAACAAATTACATTTACATGAAATATTGTGTATGCAATTTTACAATACCGATTTTCTGGAAGAAGATTATACATTTACATCTTAATTAAACACCACACCTTATAACTAAATCAGATGTGGCCACCTATTTTTCTGTGTACACATATAGATTTGGTGAAATCCGCCAAATCATATGAAAAATGTGAAGTTCAGATATCTTTTTAATACACACTTTATGGACATATCTTATGATTTATGATTACTGAAACTTAGTAACGATTTAATATTTTAAACCTGTCGTGGGTGCCCACTCGCTGAGCGATCTCTGACCATCTTAATGACTTGCTACGAACAATTAAAATCGTTTGCAGTTAAAATTCACAGTATTTTTGACCGCTCCAGATCGAGAATAGTAAATTATCGTGAAGCTTGCACTTATTAAGACACTGATGTTTTGTCATTTTTTTGCTATCAAAAAAAACACTATCTTTTAGTAGCAAATATGGCATCCAATCCCGGGATCCCGTTCAATTTTCTGATCCCGAAATCCCGGGATTGATACGGCTGCGGAAAATGACACGAAATCGGCAAATCGAGAATTTCAGATTCCTCGGTAAGCTAAAAAAAAAAAAAAACGAGGTTTGGAGATAATCCGGGAAAAAGGTATTTCGAATTGTGGATTTCAAATTCCTCGGTGAGCAAATCCCAATCCCGGGATTGAAAATTAATCAATCCCGAAATCCCGGGTTAGGAAAAAGGCTTCGGGATTGGATACCCTAGTAGCAAACAATCACACATATAAATTAATACACATTTCGTCACCTATAAATATATTTAAATATTTTCCTGGATTTATATCATACATCACACACTTAATGCACCGTGTACATTTTTAAAAACTTTACGATTATAACAAAAAAAGTCCTGGATACATAAACTATTGGTAGATTTTTTTATGGGAAACCTCGATATCTCTTTGCATCTGTCTTGGTTTTCTTTAAAATAAATAAATTACGATTTCACCAGTCTTTGACCAGTTATGAAATAAATTGAGTTCTTTATCTCAGACGCTTTTTTTAATTTCATGGTATGAGCAAAATATCATAAATCCAGCCATGTCCTTTTTTATCCATGTCCGCTCCCAATGTGGAGTATATGCCCCCCTAGTGGAGGCATCTCAACAGAAGTTTTCTACGAGAACTGCTTGTTACTCAGTCGCTCAACCTCACTTTTTTTTCAAAATGAGTAGTAGGGAAAGAAGTAAGTGAGGCTAGAACAGGACTAGTGGTTAACTAATCGCTATTTCTACACCCAGTTATTAAAGGATTAGAAGGATGGGAGAAGAGGAAAATATTGTGAATCGACATCACAAACACCCAGTCTTCGATCACATTTTTGAATTGAATAATTCTCAAATTCACTGTGATCTTGCCGGAAATCGAACCCAGACCTGCGTGATCGGTAGACCAAGCTCTAACCAACTGGGCCACAGCAGGCGAGTCCTTTACTCAACAATTAATATTTCAAAATCACGACTCTATTTTAACACAGGGTGCAATTTGATGTTTGACTCATATTTTTACAAATGTGATGCCTTTCCACTAATTAACGTTTAACACATTGAAAGTGATAAAGTCGTATCTTTTATAGAGAGGGAAGACTAACCAATTTTACTTACACTTTTTTTTTAAATATTGCATGTCGTTTCAAATCATATATAATATGAGGGGGGTATTGTTTGCAAACACAGCTTATTTCAAAAGTATTTTTAGTTTTACATTACTTTGGAATATTAGAACTTTTGTAAGTTATCAAGCCGTATTTGAGAATGATTTCTAAAAATACTTAATTTATATTTATTTACTAAATTACATTCGTCTTGTCGGGTCATATGGCGCAGTGGTTAGCGTTGTGGGCTTCCGTGCCGTATCACGGATTCGAGTCCCAATACGAACAGCATTTTTGTTTGTGGTGTCTTAAAATTCCTTCCTAACCCTTTCCGATCCTTTATTAACTGGGCGTAGCGAGAGCGATTAGTCAACCACTAGTTCTGTCCTAGCCTTATCCTTGTATCCCTACTACTCTTTTTGAATAGGAGAGGTCGAGCGACTGAGTAACAAACAGTTCTCGTAGAAAAACTTCTGTTGAGATATCTCTATTAGGAGACCATATGCTCCACATTGGGAGCGGACATAGACTTTTTAAAAATTCATTCATGTTTAATGTTTCAACAATTTTGTAATAAGCCGGGTTTGCAACTAATAGCCTCATATACACAATATCTTGGGTGAAAAACATTAATGATGCACACAGAATTCCGTATTTTCTAATATTTACTATTGAAGTAGTCGATGAAAAATTGTTGTGTTATTCGTGGACTGTAATAGAAATTTACTTGGTAAACTTGAAAGTGTCTCCATCATTCGTATTATACGCTCTGTTCCAACAAGGAATTTAATTATTCAAATAAAGCAAAATCAAAGCTGTAGAATTTCTATGAATAAAATACAAACTATTCATTTATGCATTTTATTGTATCTGATTTTCAGCGTACCTCAACGTGATCTTAAGCGGTCGCCTATCGTGTTGATGACGCAATTCAGTTTTCCGTCTAATTTTCTGTTTATTTTAATATCACATTGTACCCAATAGTTGTCTCGTAATCTTGTAATATTTCATATTTATATTGAAAATGTGCTGATTTCAATATTTTTTTTAATGCGCGCAATAAATATTTATTCTGTAGGAAAGATCAACTCTGTGATCGTTATCCGAGCCTCATTTTGTGTGTGATAAATAAACTTACTTGTGCAGTGCGTCAGATTCAGGCGTTTCGAAAACGAGTTCCCCATAAAACTCAGATAGTTCATTAGTAATTGCTCTAAACGAGTTGATCGCTGTACATAATATAATGTGAGCAACCCAATAACTTGTAGGCGACCAATTCGTTTGCGAAGAAAAAATAATCACAATCATTTCACTGATACAGCTCCGTATTGAGTTTTGATATCAACCAGATAGATGACGAAGAAACTTCAAAAGTTTAGAATATTCCTAAATGTATGTATTATCTATCAATTCAATTGTCTACTTTTAGGATAACATGCTATTTACGTATATATAATCTACGTACAATCTTAATGACGCAACGGAATCCCATCATACACCGAAAGTTTACTATTATATTAAATGCATGATGATTTATGGCCAGTAAATGTCATGTATTAAACCTGTTTTTTTGGACAAAATATAGGTATGCGATTCATATAAAAAAACACGAAGGAAAAACATTATCAGATTGACGCGAAGTTCTCGTAAAACTACTCTAATTTCAAAGATATTTTTTGAACTATTTGGTAAATATTAATAAAAACAATAATCCTTTGTACTTCATTCCACTTTATTTAATATGTCAGGACCGGTTTCGCTCATTGCGAGCATTGTCAACTGATGCTCGCAATGAGCGAAACCGGTCCTGACATATTAAATAAAGTGGAATGAAGTACAAAGGATTATTGTTTTTATTAATATAATGCCTTTCCACCAAGTATTGACAGTGAACACCCTAAAAATGGTATTTGGTAAATACTTGAAGATATCCGCTTTTAGAACATCGTTCCCTGATTGTGCTTATTGTGGTTGCTAAGGTTCATATGTGGATGCGAATATACTTTTTTTTTTTTTTTAAATGAATTCAAATTTATATTTGCAGCAACCAACGGAAGAACGATGATTGATAAAGCCTGTCAATTCCCATTATGAAGTTGTGTGTTTTGTGTTGTTTTGATTGGGCGAGAGGCTTGGCGCAGGTGGTTCATCACAAACCAGGCCAAGGCTGCTTGCAATCAGCAGCCACCGACCAACAATCGAACAGTGTGGTGCACAGAACCAGATACCATGAGGTACTGCTGCCGAAATGACTGTATAGCATACTTTATACCAATAAAAAAACATTTTTAGATAACTTTTAATAAAAAAAATATAAAAAATTCAGCATTGTATGCGTTGTTAAAAAAATTGATTTCGGAAATGAAGGAAATGTGATCATAAGGTTCCTCGAAGTGCTTGGAAATGATTGTGAAACTGATTTAAGATTTTAACGGAAGATGCTTGGTGGAATTTATTATTAAATTTTAACCGATTCCGATTTAATATTGTAGATCGAATTTAGGTGTTTGATTGTATATGAAAGTCTGAAGAAATTTAGCAAATACATAACGACTAAATGATTTTTCTTGATATATGTTTTTTCCTCTACTGACAACGTTTTACATTTATTCCATTAGAAACCGCATCGCCTTGCAATAGTTTTAGTCTTGCACTTAAATATCACCTATGTTTTGTGTGACGGAACATGTATTCTGCTACTAAATTGTATTGTGTTAATAATGATCATTTCTTATGTGAAATTGTATTCTTTTAATCCATTTTAAAAATAGACAGATTTATACTTCCGCAAAACATATTCGATGCTTGCGAAAGGAACATTTTCATTATAATATCACTACTTACGTCATTTCGTTATGGATTACATTGAAAATCTATATCAAGATTTCACTCCAATATCAAATAGTGATTTGTAAGAATATATCGGTTGAATTAAAAAGACAGTTTTTTGATGGTGGTGGTTTTGCAGACTGATAACACGTTGATGGATTTATTTTTTCGAAAATCGCCAAAAAAATAGCAGTGCTATCAGTCTGTCTGAGCGCCATGCTATTTTCTCTCATATATATTACCATCAGATTTTATTTTTAATCAAATTCGGATACGAAAAAGAAAAAATCGCATTTTATAATAATACATACTAATTTTATCTAGGTTTTCATTGGATTGTTATCATGAATTTTATAATATTAACTCTTCTCTGTGTGTTGTAAGAATGTTTTCATACCATTTAATATTGTATTTATAATACTTGAGTCTTAAATATATAGCATAACAAAACATATAAGGTTATAATGCAAACGTTTGTCTAAATACCGAAGAGAATGATACACTAGCTTACCGTATATCGTAGGGGTTACCAACCCCGTGCCCGCCAACTAATTTAAGCAAATCGTTAAATTCCTGGGATTTTAGATTTCAAATTTCTTGTAAGAGTTAAAAAAACGAGTTACACTGATAATTTGGGCAAATCGTTAAATTGCTGGGTTATAAATACTTTTTGAAAAAATGTGGTGCCCGCCGCCTTATCAATATTTAAGAATGGACTCTAGGGTCCAAAAAGGTGGCTAACCTCTGGTGTAGCGTGTTTTGAATAGACAGAATATCTAGTTAAAAAAACCCTCTACTGATATGTTTGCATTATGTATGACAATGTAAACATTATTCACACAATAGAATAAAATTGAATACAAATAAAATAGTGATGTAATAATACATAATATTTAAAACGTATGTTCGTTTAAAAAAATCAAGTATGTATATTATATATTATATAATATACAGTTAGTCGATAACCAGATTTTCTGCAGGAAGAGTTGAAAAGCGCCGTCGGGTCGCACCACTTTACCGAAAGCCGCCTGCCAGTCTGTTAACTAACAATTTGACAAATTTTGCCAACAATCATTTTTCGTAGTAGCAGAAATTGACCTCAGGGCCTACATCGACAGCCCTCCAGTATTTATTTAGATTGTAGTATTTAAATTGTAAATTATTTATTTTTTGGAATAATGTTTAAGTTTGCTAACAATCATTTTTCGTGCTAGCAGAAATCGACTTCGGGGCATATATCGACAGCCCTGCAGTGTTTAAATTGTAAATTATTTATTTTTTGGAATGATGTTTAAGTTTGCTAACAATCATTTTTCGTAGTTGCAGAAATAGACCTCGTAAATTATTTAATTTTTGGAATAATGTTTAAGTTTGCTAACAATCATTTTTCGTAGTAGCAGAAATCGACCTCGGGGCATATATCGACAGCCCTGCAGTATTTAAATTGTAAATTATTTAATTTTTGGAATAATATTTAAGTTTGCTAACAAGCATTTTTCGTAGTAAAAGAAATAATATAATTCATCTGTACCCTTAAACGACATTTTTAAATACAAAACTGAATTTTCGTAAGCTACGCGAAACAATCGAAGTCACTTAGAATCGCGAAAATAGTTCTTTTTTCGAATACTTAATATGTATAATCTAATTTTATCGCCTCTGAAAATTGTGACTTTGCTCCAGACGTAGCGTGTTTGGCTCATAATTTAATTTGTATGAGAATTCAAATTTTCAGTGATCAGCGTTTTTTCACATCACAAAATATGCTTCTTTCAGTATATTGAAAAAATATGTCTAGTATGAATAAAAAAATGTTGGCAGGGTAGGGGTAGGGGACCTTCTTTCTTGACGTCATCGAAAAAGCGAAATCGGGGACCGACAGACAGACAGACCTACACGTTACTTTATCGACTATTAATATATAGATAACAAAACGCTGTGAAAATGAATCATTTAGTACGTCACTGCCGCGGCGCCGTTTCAAAACGCTTCAATAATAAATAATTACACAACGCTTCGGGAAATTCTATAATAATCGTTACACAACCCTCCGAAGATTCCTTACTTTGTTCGTAACATCGGCTGCACCAGGCTGCATGCATATGCATGCAATATATTCAACTAGAGGTTTTGGTCTCGGAAAACAAAAAAAGTTGTAGAATGATTAGTGGCCAAACGAAACCGGTCTTGCTTTAATATGAGATAATATAAAACCAGACACAATAAATCCTTTTTATTTGTATTTCTAGACTCGATAAATTGATGCTTGACTTGCAGATATAATAATAGAGCGATGCAAATTTGGATACAACTTTGGACAAATTTAAGACTATTTCAATTTTTATGGCAGTTAACAGATTAATCTAAAATTTATTGTTATAAATTGCAATAATAGGTGTATTGAAGGCGACTCCTTAATAGAAATATATAATTCATATCGGCTAATATATTAAGGGTTTTGTCGATTAGTGATATAAGTTCTATTTAAAATCAACACTTTTCAAATTACGATATTGTGTAGAGTTGAAAAAAATACTTGAGGATACATTTTTATATCGAAATATTAATTAAGAGGAAACAAATCTCAATAATTGAAGAAAGTTTAATCGCGTCCAATAAGTAATAATATGTTTAAACGGTTGCTAGTAATGAAAATTTATTACGTTTTTTTCTTAATAACTTTATTAGAAATAGTAAAATAGGAAAGACATCAATCATCAAATACATTTATTTCATGTTAGATGCCTTTTAATAATTGAATTTGACCAGATTAATTAATTGGACAAACGGTCGACGCCCTGTTTTCATTAGAATAACTGGGGAACCTTTTCTTCTCTAAAGGCCGCATTCATTTTTCTGATTCGACATAAGGCCGCAGTAAACATTGATTAGGGAACTCTTTGTCCGGAAACAGGAATTTACGAATTTATATACGTTTACAGAATTACAGAATTGGCCAGAACTCCGTACCAGAGTAGCCAAATGGCCGCAGGTTCCCCATGCCTGGAATACACTGTAATTCTTAAGACAATAATCTATCTTTGTGCAAAACTCCCGCTTATGTTTTCTTCGATACATTATAGTAAATAGTTAACCAAAATGTTTCATCGAAACGTTGGTGACCTTAGGTTTTTCTCAGTTAGTGTATTTCGGTTATACTAACTATGCGCTCCGACGTGGCGGAGGACCGCGCGGCGCTGCGCTGGTGGCTGCCGAAGCCGTCAGCCGTGTGAATTGACCTCAAAACGCGCGCACGTGGAACAAAGGAAAACGCGTCGTACAATAAAACCGCCATTGTTTTTTTTCATCGTCCCTTTGTTGTTGCACACTGCTAATGTCTGAACTAACAGCCATTGGACAATGCCATAAAGCGTGCTGCTAATTTGTACGCGAATAATTAACACAGATTGTATCCTACAAATGCGCGTTTATTTTATTTCAATACGCATAGTTTTATCTAAGATATATAATTTTTCAACATCGTTACATTTTAACTGCATGCCTTTTTTATTTCGCTTGTACCTAATCATCTTTTAACAACACTTGGCGTTGTTGAATTTTGAATGGAATACTTATACTTACGACCGTTTTAAATACTTATATTCTAAATTTAGTATATAATAACATTTTTTATCGAGAACAATAGTGATAAATACTGTATGGTCAGTGTTGAAGTGATAAATAAATAGGTACCAGGTCGGTCATTGATTTCTTCCCTATTTTTATTTTTTTTATATCCGTCCGAAGTTAAAAAAACCACAAGTTTTAACAACTAAATCAATAAAAAAACGATTTTTAATATATGTATGTACTTGAAAATTAAGTTACAAGTCAAAAAGATGGCAGGGCGCCTTCCTCATTTTCAGGTGCCAGGTCGCCGACCTGGTCCGACCTGGCCCCACTACACCACTGGGTATGGTGCTATAATTCTTAGTATCCTTACATAGTATTTTATAACCCATAGCAAGCAATCACTTCAACAAAAAAGGTTACTTAATAATGTGATACCAAATTTAAGGCTCTCGCAAAAATACAACTTTCACCCCGAATCTGCTCGTCTTATAAATGCAATACGCTAAAGCCGTAAATGTCGATTTTTTAAAAATTGACTCATTAAAAGATGCACTGCATTGCTATTACTAAATTTAAGGTATTATGTACTCTCTTTTATTGTTTTTTTTTGTAACAATTCTTGGTGGGAAGTAATTAAATTTCTTTTAAATAAAACATCTTGAAATTCTTGTTAAATGATCGATCGGCTAAAGATCATTTTCAATTGTAATTAAACCACGATATAACGAATAAATGCGGATAATGGAGTTTCCGTTATATAATAAGTTGCGTTTTAGTGAGAAAAAAAGCTGATTCAATACATTTCTATAGAAGCCTAGTGATTTTTACATAGCGTCTGGATGTGATGCGACTGAGCACACATCAAATCATCAGCCAACACACGTTGAAACTGCTGCAGCTAAGGGTTCATCGTACACAGAAAATTTTTTTTACATTGATGATTAGAATTTATACAATATACACAGTTGACTGGAAAGTTCATTATATCGAGACTGTATTTATTATAAAAATACAATTTCATTTATTTTATCCTGATAGTAATTTGTATTATTAATAATACGTATCTGCGAGGCTGGTAGGACAAAAGACCTTGGGCTCAGTCCTCAACAGAAAACAGAAACTCAAATTTTATTTTGTTATTATCTTCTATTGGTCAGCTTTTGAAGTGTAAAATTCTCTATTTCTGCTATTTTATAGTATCAGCTAGAAGCTGAAAAACTATATTTACTTGTGCATTGCTTACTTTTAATTTATAATTACAAACGTAAGTCAAGTTGTTGCGGTACTAATAATTAAAAATACTACCCACTGCTAATCAATGCAATCCACCGAATATTGAAATACACATAATATTTTTTGACGTCTTCATATTAAAAATGAAAGTCTCTAAAACTGATGCATTGTTTATCACTTTCTTTCGACCAAAGTATGTATTTAGCAAACTAAGCACAAAGTCCAGTAATATTGCCAAATTATGTCTACCTTGAGAAATATGTTCAGATCTTATACTAGAATTTATATCTAGAAGTATTTGTCATACCCTCAATATCATATAATCATACTTTCATATATGTATGTATAATAATTTAACAAACGATATTTAGTTCGCTTGTTTCATAGAATAATCTATCTATACTATTTCTGCCAACTACCCATTTCCTACAAAGGAAAAGTGTTACATTGCCACCCTAATTTGAGCTTTGTATCTATTCTAAGTCTTTCTTTAAACGTATTTATTTTCATAAACTAATGTTTTTTGGTTGATTTCTTTTGTTTTTTATATCTTGCTCTAAACAATACATCTCTCAACGAATCAATATAAAATCCATTTACTATTATTTACAAGTAGGTCAAAGTCAACTCGCCGTCCCGACTATGAATACTTTATATTATTCAATCTTATAAATGAATATCCATCACAAACATAAATAAATTCATCCATTGTTAATAGGTTTTCCAATATATCGGAATATATAAAAAATATCATTATTTATTCTATTTTCAAATTCTAACAAAAGTACATTTTACCGTTAGAGCCATATAGTGCAATTTTCCTTAACTAGTAAATCTACCCAACTATGGTAATTGCGGCCGTTTGAAAATCAATTCCATACATGTTTTATTTCGCTCTCAATTTCAATAACATTGATATATCTAAAGGAAGGCATAAGCTGTCAGATACAAATGTTGTTTGCTTTATTATTTTTAATTGCTATCCTTAATGATACGTGATTGTATTGTAAACTGTTCGGCATTTAATTCGCCAGCTATTCATTCTTTTCAATACAAAGTTGCATTGTGAAAGCATGCCAATTCGGAAAGCGATCGGCTGTGTTTTGCATAATATATAAAGAAATTAAATAATTACTAGCTGTAAGCCCGTTGACCTCAACGGGGGTGATTTTTGTTGCATTTTTAAGTAGTCAGAAAATTTACTGGCGTGAAAAATAAATTACAAACCTATGTATTGAATAAGCCAGAAAATCTAAACGTAATTAATTCTCTAAATGGATTTTTTTTATGAATACACCCAATTCTCTTAAAAAACTAAAATACACCGGGACTGCAAAAAAAATATGCAAATAGCGGATATAATAAAATATATTCATAAAAATCATAATTGAGCTGCCCTGCTGAACTGCTATATCCAATACCGGCAACCCTGCAGTATTCATATTTTATTATTTTTAGAATAATTCAAATGTTTGAGTATGCCAACAAATATATTTCTCAGAAGAAGAAAAAGACCTCGGGACATATATCGACAGCCCTGCAGTATTTAAATTGTATATAATATATTTTTTATAATAATTCACATGTTTCAAGTACGCTAACGAATATATATCGTAGAATAAGAAAAGCACCCCTGGACAATATGAAAACGAACATATTTGTGAATTGTGATATGTGATTATTTTATCGGCTGTTAATTTATAGATAATATAATTCATCTGTACTCTTAAACGACATTTTAAAATACAAAACTGAATTTTCGTAAGCTTCGCGAAACATTCTTGCGCAGACTGTATATGACATACATGGAATATTTACATAACTGTCGAGATTATATGTAAAAATTAATTCTGAAGATTTAAATGAGATACAATAATGTATCATAACATAGTGATCTCATTTATTTTGAATTGACCACACTCCATTATTTGACATATTCTATTTTTGTTTTTTCAATACAAACAATCAAAGTCACTTAGAATCGCGAAAATAGTTCTTTTTTCGAATACATAATATGTATAATCTAATTTTATCGTCTCTGACAATTGTGACTTTGCCCCAGGGTAGCGTGTTTGGGTCATAATCCAAAATTATGGGATCGATCCTTGACCGCGGCGCTTTTTTGTATGAGAATTCAAATTTTCAGCGATTTTCCACGACACAAAATGTGCTTCTTCAAATGTCAGGGTAATGAAGAAATATGTCTACCATTCAACAAAATATTAACCGTGTATAAAACAAATAAAAATGTTGACGCCAACAGCAATTGTTGTGTAGGTAAAAAAAATATTCTTTGAAGAAAATTTTGAATCTCGAACAGAAAGCCACCTTTCAAGTGAATGAAGAGCTACAATTATTTCTGACAACTACGCTTCATAGTACGAACTGTTGGTGGACAATTAATTTTGTAATAAGTATGTTTACGAACGTTTTGCTCTGTGTATACATGCCCTCTCGCCAGTGACGTAAAAAAGGGGTCTTCATTAAAAGTATGTCAACATAAAACTAGTAAACAACTTAGAACCCCTCCTATCTACTATGGCTAAGCCTTTTAAGCAAGGAAATACGATAGCGTTACATTGTTGCACCGGGATAAAGTTTGTTAGGAATATAAAAGTGTTGACACATTCTGTCCTTATTCTATCAGAAGAACAATGTTTCCGACTTTTCTGATTATCAACAATCTATAACAATGCACGCGATGTGTCGTGGATGGTTTGTATGAAAGGCTCCATAACAACATAAAACTCCAACAATGATCTTGCTTTAAAAGCGTACAATTTTAAACTAAAAAAACAAGTATTTTTATGCCCGCAAATGTCTCTCGCAACATTGTCAAATTGTGCAACTTGATCATAAATGGCACGGATATTTATTTTTAAAGTTAAAAAAAGAAATATTAATTCAATGCATGGTGGACAGTATATCAGATTATTGTTCACTTTTATTATATTAGTAACTAAAATAAAAGGTTTTAATAGGAAATGGCGTCTTCCATCCAGTATAACATATCAGTTTACTTTGTAATTGTATGAAACGGTTGAAAAAAAATGTTCACTCAATTCTTTTTTTACACGATTTCTAATTAACACGGTCCACTAAAAAGAACAAATATGTATTATATTTTTACACAAATTATCTGTTCTTACACAATTTCCAGACAAGAAAAACAAAGAAAAGGATAACGGATTTCCTAACAAAAAATTCAACAACACAAGACAGTAATAATAAACAAAAGGTTTCATTAAATTCTGACACATTAGACGTGTCAGACACTTCTAGCGATGAATGCGATATATGTCCAATCCCTCGTAAAAGTTCCCGTATATAATCAAGTAGCGATTAATAGTATTATTTTTCCTAATTAATGTACATATTATGAAAAATATTTTGTGTAATTTTCTAGATTGTTTTACATGATTGTCTACACCAAAATGTTGTTAACTTTTCGAATAACACCTGTTTTCAAATTCGAAGAACCCATCTTTAATTTGTATTTGAATTGATCACTAATCACTTTTTTACACTTTTTTACACGGTTTTTGTGGGAAGTATCTACCGTGTAAAATTAAGTTGAGTGTATATTTACTTACATATATTATACTCGTTTGATTGGATGCGAATAAGAAAAGCGTAACGTGTTCTCGTACACAAACTTTTGGTGCTGAAATTAAAGCTATATCGCCTCTTGTATCACTGATCCAGATTGATAACTAAGGTTGGTTGAAAAGGTGATATGCATCCAGTAGCAGTTCGCGAACTCTGCATTCTGGTTTTAAATTTAAATTTAATTAAATACAAATGTCAATCATTTGTGTAATACGTATTTTTTAAGAACACTAGACCGGTTTCGCTTAACCAGTGAGTATTTGTCTACTGAAGAAACCAGTTTTCATAACTCCTTATAAACAGAGTTGTATATTTTTGTAACGTCGATTGTTGTCGAAATTCTAGTTCAAATTTCGAATCTGTTACAAAGTGTTTTCCCGCATGTCGTTTTGTGCCTATATTAAGTTGCGCATTGCAACATTGGAATTTCAAAAGAAACCTCAAATTTACCATTCATGTTTGAATAGACTAATGACCAAATAATGACATAAATATAACACTCGTATTGCCAACCAAACGTAGGTACTTCCCACTGACTATTTAAAACATTTTCTCTTATCGGTTATTAAAATATACTATTTTTTAATACTTTGTAGATACGTACTTCGACACGGCAACTTGATTGATGATATATATCGTCGTTGGTGGTGCTTTATATATGTATCAATTTTGTTATGAAATACAAACGTACTTATTTATAATTAATATATCAATTTTTAATGTTTCGTTCCTTTTTTAAAATAACAACTGATAGTACGGTCGATGATGTCGATAGCGGTATATCTACCGCAGTGGTCGGCAATCATTTTACTAAGATGGCCTCTCTGAATGACTGAGGTATAACGAAAAGAACTATATCTTAATTATGCTGTATCAATTGCTGAAGGGAAAATTAAGATACTTTTATTTTACTGAAACATTAAAATCAAGTGTGCTTGCATTCATACACTGCCATGAGACACAAGTGACCAACACACTCATTGGTATATACTCGATTAGGACAGCGATACAAGTTAATAACGTAACACTATCATATGCCTCTTAATGCTGTACATTATAGACGTATTTCAATATATTTTACAGACGGTATTTTTTATAAGAATCGTTCTGTTCCGAATTAATACTAAAAACTCGAACGCTTTAAAAATGACGGCAAATTAAATTACTCAATAGGTGTTAAGAAACTACTTCGGGTCCTGAAAAATGTCTTCGCATAGGCGATTTGAAATTTTTATAATTAAGATTCGAAGATAGGACCCGTTGGCCGACTCTGGCCTGCCGCATCATTTTTAATTATTGAAATGAATATATTTTTTCTCTAATTATAAATATTTAAACTGTCGAAGTGTTGGCAAATTTTACGCTGGGAAAACTTTCGCCTTTGTGAATACGAAATTCAATCTTTCAACATATTGACTTTGCAAGAGTGAATTCGACTTCGAGTTTTTGAAATCTTCGGTGCGCTGAAATGTGGGGAAAAATATGCAAACATACCGTTCGGACCTGTCTGAATTGACAAATTGAACAAACTTGACATACGTGTATAACTGGTGTATTTGATTCGGGAGATTATAAAAGTAATATAATTATACACTATTGAAATACTCGTACGTTAAAAAAGGGCAGACTATCGACAAGGTAGCTAAAAGTCAACCGTGAATTTAATGTATAGAAGCCAATATTGAATCGATGAGTATTTAAGATAGACTCGTCCAGTCTCAGTCATAATGTATCCGGAGACTGTCTTCCAGCGAATTCGTCGACTCTTCCCACGTGGACTATATAGTATCTTTTTTACACGGTAGAAACGTTCCACAAAACAACCTTGTAAAGAAGTGATAGAATTCATAGAAAAATGGAAAGTTAGTTTCCTGAATTGAAAAAACCGTGTTAATTGAAAAATAACAACATCTCAATATAGTAAATCGTGTCAAAAACGTTATAGTGAAAACACGATTGGTAAATTACACAAAATATATATATATTTTAATTTTTAAAAATAATTATGTACGGTGACTTTTATGAGGGACTGGACGTAAATTGCTTTCATCTCTTCAATTTATCACACATTTATATCTAATTAAGCCTTTTGTGTGTAATTAAGACTGTCTTGTGTTTTAACTGTGTGTAATGTCTTATTTTTAGATATCCGTTTCAAAATCGTGTAAAAATGAGTTGGGCGTACGTTCTTCTTGTCCAATTGTATTATGGTTCGTGGTGTTGACCTGCGAAACAGTGTGTAAGTGGTACAATAATCGACTCTAAATTTTCGGCTCCGTATATTTACCACAGCATCACCCTCTCGTCGAAGCCGTCAACTGATTCGATCACTCTAAATTGCAGTTGGCTTGACCCCATGCTCGATGACTGTGTGCGCATTACAATGTCAAACATATTGTCATAATAGTAAATAAACTCATTATAAAGAATAACAACACATATCATGTGGAATAATAAGCAAATGGCAACCATGATTCAATGAACACGAAATCTTCTATTTATTTTGTAATTTTATTCTTATTTTTTGATATTCTTATTTCTCATTATTAGTAAATTATTTATATCAATAAGCCGATAAGAATTGCTATTTTAAGAAGCATGAAGCTAACGAACGAATAAATAAATATCAGTCGTTCGGAAGCTGGCTACAAATAATATAATAATTGTGAAAACTCAGCGTTATTAAAATATTTACACATTTATGTCATCAAAGCACTTATATTTGCTTCATAAGCAATACATAAAAATGTATTTCTAAGCTAGCGTATGACTAAAATAAATAATTATGATTGTGTTTACTTTCGCTTATTCGTCGAATATACAAACATTTGTATTGGTGCCGTAGAGCAGATAGAACTTTTTTCTAATGAAACTATGTGGAGCCTGTGAAGCGAGCTATATTCTCTTGTTTCTCTTATACAGTGGAACCTCTCATAACGAGCGATATTTCGCATAACGAGTGACGCAGAGTTTTGAAAAGATCACTTTCACATCGTTGCTTGTCTCAAGATGATTGACAAGGCTTGGGAAAGGGTTACCAAGAGAACCCTCACTTCAGCTTGAAAGAAGCTTTGCCAATGAGCGTTGTCGAATTTGATTTTGAGGGGTTTGAAACAGTACCTGTGGCGTCTACAGTCAGCGACATTGCATCTTTGGCCAATACCATTGGACTGGAGGTGGATAACAACGATATTGATGAGCTTGTGAACGAGTACAGTCAAAGCTTATGGAGTTGCATTGTTTTTCACAGCAAGAAGTTATGGAGAAGAGTTTATTAGTGGAGGATGAGGAAGTAGCAAAGAAGCAATCTTCTGGCGCAATAAGAGAAAAGCTGAAAGCATGTGAAACTGTTGCGTCGTACATCAAGAAGCATCAACTAGTCGATTTTTGCAAATCGAAATCGCATTCCAGGTTGTTACGCTCCTTAACAATTTATAAGTGTTTTACTTGAATACACATTAAAAATATTTAAAAAAAAAAATGATTTTTTTCCGGCATGGAACGCATTATTGTATTTTACATTGTTTTATATTGGATAAATTGTTTCGCATAACGAGTGTTTCACATAACGAGTAAGATTCTGGAACAAATTAAACTCGTTATGAGAGGTTCCACTGTATGTTTATTTTTAGGACGAGTTCAGACTGAGTCTTGTTATCCCTTTCCCACTTGTATTTTAGCTTAGTACTATATAATTAAAGGTTCTTTGAGTAGAAAAAATATTTTACAAACTCCTTTGCAGATACGACAAATAATTCGATGAATTATCTTAAACATGTTTAGTCTCTTACTGATTTCTGACAGTGTTCGAGTTCGACTGCACGGACCGACCTTCTTCCAGTAGTTGCTTGGATTACAAAATGCATCAAACTTTTTCTTGATGTTGTAAATAAGATATTTAAATTAAAGAAACCATTATCTAATACGATCTATATTTTCAAACATGAATTATCTTTTGTAAAGAATTAAAAACTATTTTACGCCAAAGCGTGTGTTTTTCCTTCTATCTGTACTGTTTGGAATGCATAGAATTGCGATTATTTAAACATAACAATATCGGATTTTCTCTGTTTTGTAATGACACTATTGAATCGAAAAAAAAACATTAAAAAGTATAAGCATATTATAAATTTATTAATCATTATTATCTTTAAATATTTAATATATTCATTCTAATTAAACTCTCTGCGCCTCCTAATCAACAATTAATATGTATATATTCATAATATTTATGATTATCAATAATATAAATTGGTAAATTATAACTAAATAATTATTATACCTCTTAAATCGATGAAGCAGTCTGTTTGCAATTTTTCTCAGACAAGAATGTATCGATTATTAATTACATACCTACATAAAAAATAATTATTACGGTTGTATTGATTTTACCGCTAACATTGTAATGTTTAAATTTAAGTCAATTGAAAAAATTAAATAAATGTAGACTTGTGCAAAAAATGTATTGACAGTGAACACATCAAAAGCGATTAGTTTAAGAAGTTTGAATATTTTAAATAATTTTCCTGATACACAATACATACTTGTAAAATATATTTCCAAAACCAAATTCTGCCCAATCAATTGATTTCAAATTTATTTGCGAATATTTCTGATGATCGTTTTAGATTTTGACGTGAATACGGTTTTAAAATTGCTTCTATAGGGAGGCAATTCAAAAAAACGAATGATAACAAAATCGAAAGATACAGTTTGGTGTTGCAGCTTCATATCTATCATCGCTATTCAAAATTTAATTGCACCACTGAAAAGCTAATGAATCAAAGAATTTATTGGGCTATGTAAGGACTGTGATACATCGCGCGGGGCGGAGGGGGAAGCGCCGCCATTTTGAGGTCATTTTGCTGCGTATTGAGATTTCTATTTACTATAACGTTTGACTCAAAAAAGTTACGATGTTCGTTTAAGGTTCAATCGATAGCTCTCGACAAAATCTATCGATTATAGATAAAACATTATCGTTATATTGTGACTGTGACTATAATTAGGAGTTAAAATATATATATAATGTCGGGCTTAACGCATCAAAAAGCCAAGTCAAAATATAAGAATCGCATACGGTTGGAAAGGGCTTGTCAAGAGCAATCGAATGGTACCATTAAAACACTATATGACCGAGTCAAGCAGTGCCGGCAACGTAAAAATGGGGCGTAATATCACCTATTACGAGACGTATTCACGTACAACACACGGCCGTGTCCATGGCACAGCCACACCCCATTTTTTTTATTTGTAGGAGCATTCGTGTTTTTTTACATTTCAGTAACGGTTTTAATGTACATATAAGTAAGCTTTACTTTTTGAAAAATCTACTTGTTAGAAAATATGTTGGATAATAAAATATGTATCAATGTTGTATCCTGTAAAATCTGTAGACGTATCTAGCTGGTAACTTTAATTTGTTAAATAGTGTAAAATTTGATTTGAGCACATACGAACAATAAATTATTGTACGATGTGAAAAACACTCATCTGCTGCAGATCGTTCCAACTTATCAATATTTTCTCACGCATCAGAACACTTCAGTGTGACCTAATTATTAGTATGTCAAAGAAGATATAAAAAGGAACTTATATTTCTTATTCTGCTTAATTAATCCATTTCACAATAATTAATTAATGCCAAACATGTTTCAATACATAACATGCGATCGGACCAAATGTTCCGCGGTCGCCAACGGTGAACGCTTAAAAATAATTGTTCATATTAATTATCCTATCTATGGATGTGACAACGAAAATTTTGTACCTGATGAATGCATATTATTTTCACGTAACAGACTATGAATTTGTGTATATAATATACATACTCTTATTCAAAATACTGATAAGTCGCTTTAGCCAAATATAAATTATTTTTACACGATTTATATCAAGGGTTTCGGGTGTTTCAAATCTGCTTCCAAAGTTTGGGAAGAAGTTGCTCTAAGCAACGTAAAAGCATGCTTTATTTATAAGCTTGCCCATTTACCACGTATACTGATAAATATTGTTAATATTCTAACATACATTATTAATTTTGAGTTCGATGATCTTAGAAACGTGCCCGACGTTGCGATAAGATAAAACATTTTGTTTATGTGCTTCACTTGATTTTTTGCGAAATGGCAATGCTATTCGGAAATGCATAGTCAATCGGAGGATATCGCGCCATTAATAGTCCTTCCAACATGTTCCGCATCAATATTCTGTAAGAAGTTTCCCATAATGTTCTTGAATTGTTCCATTTTATGTTTTGTATCATTTACATTTTACAATATCACATTAAATAAAGTGTTTCCTTTTCTTGTTCCTAATGTTTTTCTTTATTCTTGTTTCAGGTATGTGTAACATTCCAGTATCTAAGATGGCTTTAGTTAGTAATGGTGAGACAAGCTATATAATGTATTTTCAATTATTAACCTTTCTTTTTTATGGAATTGTACATAATTAAAAACCGAGACTGGTTCGTCTGAGCATATTAACACAATTTCTCATGTTTAGATTAACATAACTATTTTTATGAATTGCTTCAAATGGATAATAATTTTGTAAAATCTGCAGCCATATTTTTGTTTTTTTTTACTGGAAGAGAGCGACACGCCAACAGATGAACGCAATAAAGATCTAGCTAGACCCGAATTGAAGTACAGTAAACCCCCCAATAATGAGCTCCCCGCTAATGAACCCCCCAATAACATTTGCGGCAGGTTTTCTAATAATGAGTTAAATCCCCCGAATAATGAATGCGTCAGCAATCGAAACATGAGATGAGGTCATCTATTATCGCCAAGTTCAAATATTTTTCACTTAGCTTAAACGTATATGTATTTGAAATAGAATAATAATGCATTATAGCGAATTATTATATGTATCTAAATTCACATGTCTTGATAATGTGCACGACTTAAATAATTTTGAATACGTATATGCTTAAGCAATATACATATTTATGATCAATTAATTAATTAAAAAATAATATGTAATTCCGCATTTCAAATAAAAAAAAATCAATTGAAAATCTTAACCCCCCAATAATGAGCCCCCCAGTAATGAACCCCCTATTTTTTCATTATTGGGGGGTTTACTGTAATTGCTTCTGGAAAATCATTCAAAAGTAATTATGCATACATTCGTCAACATTTTTACTACGCGTTATAAAATTATACTTATATTTGTAATATTAAGGATTTGTTATTTTTCCCAGATTGAAAATATGATTTTATATTTTTGTGTCAAGGTAAAGATCAGGGTTTCCTAAATGGGAGAGAATTTTAGATTTCCAGGGAAGGGATCGTTGTATTTTAAATACAATATGACATGTTCATCAATTATTATTCATAGAATCACTTTAAATGCACATGGACGACATTTTTGAATACCCTGTAATTCTACTGAATTTCTTGTTCATGAAAATACGCATCAGTTATGTCAGTAAATTCTTAGTAAATTTATCGGTTATCTTAAAGAATAGCGTTGTGAAGCATTTGACGTTTAATCTAAATTGCCGCCAACACAGAAATCGTTCATAAATTATTTGTTTTAATCAATTATACAAATCTAAGAAGCGTTATGATCTTTGATTACTGTCAGAATAAATGAAAAAAATAAATGTATATTCAATCGTACCGACTTCGCCGCGAAATCGTTAATATTGGAAGCTATGTGTAACTACTTATACATCTTTGTTAAGATACGATTGAATATACATTTATTTTTTTTATTTATTCTGACAGTAATCAAAGATCATAACGCTCCTAAGATTTGTATAATTAATTAAAACAAATAATTCACAAACGATTTCTGTGTTGGCGGCAATTTCGATTAAACGTCAAATTCTTCACGTAGCTATTCTTTAAGATAACCGGTACTCCTGATATATATTATCAAATTTTAGATAGTCACAAAATATCTCACTCTTCGAAGGGTTTATATTCTGCTTTGAAACATACACATTAATATGTGTAATATATATGCATCAACTATTTACTTATATGTAACTTCTCTTCGTATCACCTTCCCTTACTTGCGTTCATCAAATAAGGTGAAACTGCGGTAGAATTAATTGACAGTAAAAATGTGGCCTATGTTAAATGTTCAAGCATTGCAAAATTACTCGATTTTTAATATTTAGCTATTATTTTTCGGACTTAATGCTCGTCCAACTGGCCGTATTTCCACTTCAGTGTTTACGACATTGGTTATCTATCGTCCCACAGTGGCATTATCAGAGATGGCACACATAGATACCGCGTATAGAATCCACTAGATAGATAGATACATCGTATCTTATCACATCGCCCTTTTTTACGCCATGCATATGCCTTTCCTACTGACTGCCATCGCAATCTCTATTCTTTTCAATACACGAAAAACGAGATTCATCTGCTTTTCATTCAAACGATCTGTGGAGTATAAACAACAATGAAGGGCCTCCTAACGGTCAACTTGCATACTTTATGTATTATCGATCATGTAACGTGGTGGTTAACAATCTCGAGGGTCTTATTCAGTTGCAGTATCCATTGGTTCAAGTAATTTGTTTTCATATCCCCTCCTACTCTGCAGAAAAACGGGAAGTTGCAAGAGTGCGCTGTTAGTCGTTTTCTAGCTCCATTTATATATCTCAACCTGTGGCGTACGGAAAATGTTGATTTTGGGTGTGGTGTGTGTGAAAATAATATAATATACCATAAAAAAAACAATTAGGTGTATCAAAACAGTTCTCTTCGTAAAAAAGAGGGTTGATCAACTGACTCACGAGCAGTTCTCGTCGTAAAACTTCGATTGAAATACCTTCACTAGGAGACCATATGCACCACATTGGGAACGGACATAGATTTAATTTAAGATTTCGGCTGAAGGTGGAATTTCAATATTTAATTTGAATCTTTCAAATTATGCACATTCTCACAAGTTTTGTCACTGACGACCCGGGTTTCGCCTTTCGGCATCTTCAAGCGTTCAAGTGCACAGATAAACTTAAACTAACGCTTATTTATGTATATATGCATACGATTTATTTACCTAGTGTTGCTGATCGTCATCAATCATAGACAGCAGGGAAGACATGCTTCTGTCAATATTTCAGCACTTTCTGCATTATACAATATTTGTTTGAGAACTATAATTTGAAAATGACAAAAATACAATATCTTCATAACTATTTTTAGTTGCATCAAGGCAGCGATTTCCAAACTGGGACGCGCGGACTATCGTAAAGGAATGCAGGATTTTTTTTTACGTTAATGTAATATTCTTAAAAATCACTTTTATGGTGTTCACTGTCAATACTTGGTGGAAAGGCATTATATTCAAAAAACAAAATGCCCATTTCTACTAATTTTACTGTTATTTAATATCAGGACCGCTTTCATTAATATTAAATCGACTGTGGAAAGGAAAAAGGACTTAACCCTCAGTTTTTTCAATATAGCTTTTATTCGATAATCACTATGTATACAACTTAATACATGTTCCACCAAAAGGATATAAGCTATAAATGCCGAATTAATATCTAAATTAAGTTTTTCATTTTTTAAAAAGGAGGGCCTGTGAAATTTTTGTCGAGGAAAAAGGACTTAAACCACATCAATGACATTATTAGTCGCTGAGGTAAGATTTTACGGCGAGGAAAAAAGCGGTATGCAGCTTACATCGTAAATGTATGGGAATCGTTGCAGTTTTACCAACCTCTGCCGGCCGTTTGTGTCAGTTTTGACCACCGAGAAGATTTAAGCCACTTAAATTTTTTGCTAACTCTTCTACCGGTAAAGTCATATATCAACGATCTTTATGAAAGTAATTGTTTAAATATAAATTATAACATAATAATGGCAACATAAAGGAGCAAAAATATTCTAAAGATGTGTGGTGACAACTTGGATGTCATAAACAAAACAAATAAGAAAGCTAAGTGTTTAATATTACGTATTCAAATTTGTATGTCACCTTTACAAAGGGTTATCGTAAATTGTATTTAAATTGTTATAAAACAACCCTGTTTCTACCATAATATGCTTTAAATCATAGATCAATGATCTCGTGTTAATCTCAATTGAGAAAATTACCATAATATTTGGTATATTTATCAAAAACACCACCGTGCGGTTTTTAGGTTAAGTGTCGTGTAGTGTCAATGTTTTTGATAAAACTGTTTTAAATTCACTTGTATTTATGATTCAAATCAATGTAATGGGTGAATATTTTTATTATTCACGGCTTTAATGAATTTATTGTATTTTCCGATGCATAATATTTTATTAACTGGCAAATAACTTTTAAGGACAGTTCAGATTACACTGCAAGTAAAATGGAATAAATATTAAATACTGATATATACTTTCTTTCCTTTTTTGATGCATAATGTATGATAAACTATGTCTCAACTTAATGTTTTGAAATTGAAAGTAAAATAGCAATAGTTGCCATAATTCAATGTGTTTAAAATTTCACTCGCCGCACGCTGTTGGTGGACTCATGTTGTTATAACTATAACCAATATTATTTCTATATTAATTCTCAAATTTGATGTGCGCATATTCTGAAGATGTCCTCTGTGATTAACAGCTTGTATGGAGATATTGATGATAATATTATTATGGATGTGGAATTAGGTAATCCCGAAGAAATACCATACGGAATACAAACAAGGCCATGAATAAGTCGGATAACGTTCTGGATATTCAACTAGAGATAGTATAATAAAGTAATAGCTTTTCAATACTTTATCAATATTTTATTATTAAGATTTATTTTTTGTACCTCTTAAATGATTATTTTACACATTTTTCATTGTCATTCAAATTCCTAGCTGTCATCGTGCCATAGTATGTCTTCATTTATTAACAAGTCATTTAGAAATTGGCGAGGAAAAAGGCGGTAAGCTGCTTAAATTCAGTGGGGCCGATAATTTTTGTCGAGGAAAAAAGACGTAACCATCAATTTTATTGGTTTTTGTTGAATAACTTTTTTATTTGTTATCGAATAGGGTAAATAAAACACCAGCTTAGTAGACTTTATGCGCTTCAAGGTTATGTCTATTTAATATTTTGACTCGGGCTAAAAATTATTTAAAAAACGTTTTTCGTGCCTCCTGTAAAATTTGGTTTGTGTGGGTTAAGTCCTTTTTCCTTTCCACAGTCGAAATAGAAGTGGAATTAGTAAAAATAAATTATTTTTTTAATATAACATACATTTTTATTTTATTTTTTATCCATGTACGCTCCCAATGTGGAGCATATGGACTCCTAATGGAGTTTATCTCATCAGAAATGTTTCTACGAGAACTGCTTGTTACTCAGTTGCTCAACCTCTCTTTTTCCAAAGAGAGTAGGAATATAAGGATAGGGCTAGAACAGGACTAGTGGTTAGCTAATCGCTCTCGATACGCCCCGTTCGTAGGATAGGATGGGTGGGAGGGGGAATCAAGACATTACATACAACCTTCGAACAGAAATTCATAAATCGATTGAAAAATCAATTTATAAAACTGTCCGTACCGGGATTTGAACCCGTGCCCTCCGTAACGGAAGCCAACAATGTTGACCACTCGGCCACACAGGCGTTACATACATTTATAAATTAAATTTCATATCGTAAAATAACATTAAAAATCTGTGAATCTTGATTTCTCAAAGCTCGCGTAGATCGATAATAAGATGATGAATTTGAACTGACAACCATTGTATAAGAAAAATCAATAAAATTACCATGCGATGGTTTATTAAAACCAAACTTTCAAAATGAAACCTTAATTGAATTTTGGTTTAAATCTAACGGGGAATATGAAACCTTTTATTGCAAAGCAATGAATATACTTGTAACGTTCGTAAATTCATAAAGAATCGAGCCAGGTGTGCAAATAAAAAATAACTATCAGTACCCAGTAGCGGCCGGTCAATGTGGCATTTGATCAATGCACCCCTTGTATATGCAGGGGCGGCTATATTTCATGAAATAATATTCAAAAATAACATGTATACTCATGAATTATCATATTTGTTACCATTTAGAAGTGTCATTATTATATAGAGTGAGGATTATGCTTTTTTATGGAATGTGTAATAACACTGATCCCATCGTTCATACATTTTTGTCATTGTTTGATTAACTGAAAATGAAACTGCATTGGTTTCTTAATGTATCACCGATACGATAATTTTATACTCGCGCTATCTAAATTAGTCCAATACAACGTTATTCGCGATAAATCATCTCAACATACCGCATAATTTCTATGCTCAATACAAAATTTCGCTTTCGTTCGGTGTCAATTCACACATCATGATTATAACGCATAACTGGTCAAGTGTGGCATCATACAATTGATACCTAAGCATTATGTTGGCATGAAATCGCGAGTTGTCTTCACCGTTAACTGTTTCTCTTTTCGTCTGTTACATGTGATCGGAAAACCGCGTAACTTCATCATCACGCTCTCACCTTGCAGCAAACTCGTCATCGTTCTCACTTTCTTCCGTGCCACTTTTATGCGATCTTGATCTAAATTCATCGCTGACAAGAGGCGCTAAACTATTTGCACGCGGTATGCTAGTTTTTCTTATACTGATTCGTCAATTGGACACTTGATATGTATTCATTTGATTATCAGATAGCCGATAATTTTACATGAGATAAACGCTCTCCTAAACATAAATTCTTCTCGTCGAACTATCGTTCATACTCGTATCATACGTATTCAATGTCAAAAAGTAGACTTTTTTAGAGAAAAAATATTTTATTACCAACTGAGAATATTTTTTTTTCTAAATACAAAATTGTGTACTTCAATAAAAAGCTCTGCAATTTTCACTACTTAATGTTCAAAACCGATTTTTTTTTATATACAAATATGTATATGTAATAAAGTAAATAAGAAGGGTAATTATTTTACATTTTACCATATAGATTATTATTATCTACATAAAACAGAATTCACGATCACGTGAAGTATTTTGTATACATATCCAGTCCTTTTTATGCGATTTTTTGGACGGCAGTTACTTTTTTTTCAGAAGAAATGGTGACCCTGTGTTTAAAGAAGTGATGAACCTGCGCAAAATCATGTGATGTAATTCTGCTCTGAAACTTGTTTAAATACAATGCATTTATTAAATTCGTTGAATAGCACGTTTCCCGGTCATAAATTTGAACACCGAGAGTTACTATGTCAAATAAATGCACTCCAGACGTCCAAATATCTTATTTACGAACCGAAGATGGAAATATATATTTTTATATCAAAAAAACATTTAAATTGTGATGTCTTAGGCACGTACCAAATAGACATTGCATTTAAAAATAAAATATTATACACTCAAAAAATCAGTTTCAAATGTTCGTCGGATCAACAAAACAAATCCAACGTTATAATAATTTAGGAAAAACAGCATTTCATGAATTTTTACAATCAATAAAAAAAATATATCTAAAATAAATATTTTTTTGCGTGAATTTGAAGAAGAAGTTTTATACATTTTATGATACTATTTTACGCGATATTTTGATTTTTGGAACCAACTGATCAAACAATATGAAAGTGAGGTTTTTATACGCGCCACTTTCTGGAACCAATGTATCGCGTAAATAAAGGATTAGGTGTAATATGCAAAGTGAAATCGTCGGTCGATCAAATTCTGAAATCAAAACACACCTGCTTAGGAAAATATATGCCTAAAATTAAAATATATATTTTTATTTACAATTTGATGAGTATCGAATTAATTAACGTACTAAAAAACGACGACTATATCTGGTATTGGTACCAGTGGTTTTTTTTAAAACGAAAAAAAATGTTAAAATGTTAAAAATACGCCAATCGATAAGACATTTAAGTGCTGTCTAAATTTAGGCTAAATTGCAAATTATATTTTACTTTCAATTATTACTTGTGACACAAGAGCATATGTGTTTTTTTTTCTCTTTCGTTCAAATCGATTGCTCTATATTTATGTAAATGAATGTCGTTATTGTCATAAAAAATATTTTCGTAATATATTTCAGCGCGTCCTACAGAATACGCTCGTCGAAAGTTTGCAATGGCTGCATTCAACATTATAATAACATTGGCATTTGTTATAAACGATTCACTTTCTTCCGCGCTACTTTTCTTCGATCATGAGCCCATTCCACTATCCATTACCAGCTATTACATCGGCGAGTTTTTTTGCCATCAGCAATTCACTTTCTTTCTCATGCCGTATCCATTATAATATACACCACGAGGCGGCGGTTTTTTTGCGTCCAGCTAAGGAGGTCATGACGAATAGTTGCATTGGGTAATCGAATTTTGAGGCAATTTTCATGCACCGATTACGCTTAGCTTTTTTCGTTCATACTAATTAGTCAACTGTTTTAGCAGTAAAATCGTTCGACTCGTTCCGAATTTAATTGATTAGCAATAAGTGAAATCATTCTGGATAATAAAAATGTTCGATTATATTTTTGTAAAAGAAATATGAATTAATATATATAAAAAAAAACTATTTTCAAATGATCGCCATCTAAGATAAGTAATTATTTAAAATCTCGAACAGATGCGTCATTTTTTTTCCGTGCATGTAATTTTTCTCGGCACGATACCGGTCTTCTATCCAAGGAGTTCGTGTCGAATAAAATTATTGGGTAATAATACAATGGAGATTTCGTACCAGTTTTATCTACGTCCATTACTTATTCTAAAGAAATCGTCTCTCAACATATTCAACTGCAGGCAAATTAAGGATATGATGATCTCTGATGGCACTTACTAAACAAATACTTCGAATTTATTTTATCTTGTTTGGCGCATTGGCGCTGTAATACCTAATATTTTTTTTTTAAGTATCGTTTAAATATATCGACACCAAAAACGTTTTTTGTGTTTCCCGCAGAATCTTTTCTGTGTGGGTTACGTCTTTTTGCCTTTCTACAGTCGATATATAAATAACCTATCGTGTTTTCTTACCTTTAATAACTCGTGTTTTACTTACTGTGTATTATGATGCTTCATTGTATTCTGACGGTAAATACTTATCGCGCTTATTTTTAAATCAAGTAACCTACTTAATATGCTCTTAATTACCTTGATGTCATAAATTTACTGCATGTGTAGCACAATAATATAATATTTATTATTATATTCAGGGCTATAATTTTTATGTCAGGTTAGCCTTACTGCATACGCCGATATCATAAAATTTAATTACTGTGTTCATCCTAACATAAAACGAGTCTTCAGACGATAAATATGCGAACAAAATATTTGAAGACCTCTTCCTCAGATCCATTTCCATCGATAACCTACGACTAGGGCATCCAATCCCGGGATCCCGTTCAATTTTCTGATCCCGAAATTCGGGATTGAGATGGCCGATAAAATTTGCAAATTCAAGATTTCAAATTTTTCGGTGAGCTAAAAAATCGAGTTTGTGTGAGAATCTGGGAAAAAGTATACCAAATCGAAGATTTCAAATTCCTCGGTGAGCTAAAAAAAAAAAAAAACGAGGATCTGTGACAATCGGGGAAAAAGTATAGCGAATTGAGAATTTCAAATTACTCTGTGAGAAAATTTCAATCCCGGGATTCAAAATTAATCAATCCCGAAATCCCGGGATTGGAAAAAGGCTCCGGGATTGGATACATTACCTACGACTAAATATACTATTAAACCATTAATTTTGCTTTGAAAATGGCTAATAGATGCTGTTTGTAGATAATTTCAGTACTTTTAATCTTACAGATACGCAGGCAGTGTAGACTTATTCATTATATACATATATTTTTATACGTGTACACGTTTTCATACATTATAACGTGTTTTGATGATGTTGTGACATATGCAAATTATGAATTATACACAACCTTGAAGTGCACGGATATTTCCAAACGCTTGTTTAATTGACATAATCTAATATTGATCAAAGAAATTGTCTCGGAAAAACCTTTATTTCAGCGTTTTTTCTTGGTTTTAATTTTATACAAGGTCATCTTTTTAGATAAATTTACATACTAATTCGGCATTTTCAACATCCTTGCTTTTGATAGAATATGTGTCAAGTTATATACATTGTGATTATCGAAAAAAAGCTGTCTTGGAAAATTGAGGGTTACGTCCTTTTTCTTTCCACAGTCGATATGATTATCTTACGACTGAAGTATATTTTTACTGATATTTCGAGAGAAATCATATGAAAGCATATTTTTACGAATTCATATTATTTTACTTATATGTACTAAAAATGTATATCTACTGGCAGTCGCTAGTAAAATTGTATTCTTCTTCACACTGTCATTGAAACTAAATTTGGCAGTTGTGAAATCATAAAATCGTTTCGAAAACGTATTAACTTTGGTTAAAATGAATCTTTATTTAAAATACACTTTCGCTGTAACTTATAGATATTTGATATAGCTGCTTATGTAAGATTGAGCAGTATATGTTTTAAGAGCCCAACTCGATTAATGCAAGAATAATTATTATTAATACTGGAACTCCCTGACCCAATATCTTATTGCGGCCAGCAATTGTCAAACTCTGCCCATCTTTGGTACCGAATTATTTTCGTTAGATGTCGATTACGGAACATATATCATCTTTATTATTAAGAAACCAAAAAAATCTTGCTTTTTTTTATCACTCAACTTTTTTCGCAATTTGGTATTGATAAATTTGTCAATTCGTCATCAAAAACATTATTTAATATTATTGATATTAATATCGCTCTAAATGCGATGAGAAATATATTATTTCTAAGTTTATTAAAAAAGGAACAATTATGTATTTCTTTTAATCCATGACCTAATGATGATTTCACAACTGAAGGTATTCTACGAGTGTCTACTGTCTAATACTCAGTTGCTCAACCTCTCTTTTTCTAAGAGAGTAGTATTAGGGATACAAGGATAGGATTAAGACAGGGCTAGTGGTTAGCAAATCGCTCTCGCTGCGCCTAGTTATTGTAAACACCCATGCCTTCGAAAAAAATCGATAAATCTTTTGAAAAAATGCTATTCGTACCGGGACTCAAACCCCCCGGCATATGTCATGGAAGCCAATGGTGCTCACCACGGACCCGACATATGCATATATCGTATACATTGTCGCGAATCCTGTCTGAAGAAATGTCTTTATTGAGATGAAATAACAACTTGTATTTTACATATTCCATAATTTCATTTGGACTACCTTCGATTTACTTTAACATAGAAGAAACATAATTTTATATATTAGTTATTTCGTTAACTCTACACGCATTTTTATTGTAATTATTTTATATAATTAACATTTACGAATTTTTCGTAATAACTTATTGTAAAATAGAAAAAGATTTGCTCGGTTGTAATGTAGGTCGACGTGTTACACAGTTTGAGGAGTGCCGCGTATGCTTGCCATACCTGCTCCATAATATTTTATTTAAAAATAACTTGTTTCAAAAATGGCATGTTTGTTGTTTAGTTGCCATTCGTAAATTATTGTAATTTGTTTTAATAATAAATTTTCTAATCGAAGTGTTTCAAGTGCACATCGTATACATATCAATATGGTTTTATTACTTTATTATTTTCTCGCTGTGCTATCTTTTATTTTCATATATTTTAAAGCAGTGGTTTCCAAAACTTTGGAGGAAAAGGATTTGAAGACTAAAATGATATTAATTTTAAACGACTTACCGGATTTTATATGTTTTCAATTTAATAAATATATACACGAATTATTAGTAATTTAAGATTTCGACTGAAGGCGCTTGGTGGAATATCAATATTAAATGTGAATCGTTAAAATTATGTACATTCGCATAAGTTTTCTAACTAACGACCGGGGTTTCGCTTTTCGGCATCTTCAGGCGTTCAAGTGCACGGATGAACTTGAACTGACGCTTATTTATTTATACATACATACGATTTATTTATACATTAAAACAATGTATGTATATACGTAAAGTCAATTCTAGACATAATATTATCATAACAACTTTATTTCTAATTCCAATATCTTATATAATGAACGAAACCTTCTCTGACCATTGTATACAATTTTGGTGTAAATTAAAACAATTAAACTAGGCGAGGAATATTACCCAAAAAAAATATAATTCAAATAGCATACCCTCTCTTCTACCGGCTCTTAAAACCTTGTGAAAATCTACTGTTTACTACTACTAAACTTTTTATCATAAGGGCTATACCAACTCATTCACCAAATCCCAAGGGCCAAGACCTAGCTAGCTCATCATACCACCATACTGTATTTTTGAATACCGGGCCGTTGTTTGGATACCCCTGCTCTAAATGAACAACAATTGCATTACTTTATAACCATGACAAATAGTCAATTAGTATAATATTTGCTTATGCGGCTCATTAAATGTTTATTTCTATCCAGTGTTGTTTATTTGCAGATATCGCATTGGATTTTATTTTCCAATACACTCATAAATATTGAAAATATATAACCACTTCGATTCTGTTTATAAAAGATCTTACAGAAAAATATGTTTTTGTAAATTTGTTGCTCTTTGCATACAGTCCTCAATGAAGGACATCGATTATCAAAGAATTATTTTTAATTTAATAGATAGGTGAATAAGTAGGAATAATTTTTTGATGTATATGATTTAATTCAATAATTCATAAAGAGGAGGGGAAATACACATTCCTCCACCCTCCCCCCCCCACAATATTGTATAATCAGTTGTAGGGATAGACACTGCCGGCACCATGTCGACAACGTAATAGGTCACCAATAACTGCATCGCGTAACTTCATCCTTCGTCGCATTCGACAGCACACGTGTATTGTTGGACTGTACAGTGCAACAGCAAATAAAGTTATCCATTCTTTTTTTTCACAAATATTACGTTCGGTAATAGATGGTGGAATTAATAATAACATCTTTTAATTTCGTCAGACTTTTTCCTGGAAACTCCATACCCCTTCTTGGTGGTAACTTTTATGCCATGTCGAGACGTAGTATTTAAGGTCACCAATTACTACGTCACGTAACTCCATCGAGTCTTCATTGACAAAACACATTTTTCTCTGACTATACGTTGCAACTAGGGCATCCAATCCCGGGATTCGGTATCCTGTAATCCCGTTTAATTTTCTGATCCCGAAATTCCGGGATTGGCACGGCCGCGATCCCGGGATTTCGGAATTGAGAAATTTTTAGCAAATCCCGAAAATTGACACGAAATTGGCAAATCAGGGATTTCAAATTCCTCGGTAAGAAAATCTCAATCCCGAGATTGAAAAATAATCAATCCCGAAATCCCGGGATTGGAAAAAGGCTCCGGGATTGGATACCCTAGTTGCAACAGTAAAAAAGATTTCGATATTTTTGTAAACAATTATTGCATTCATAATAATTAATATAATAATTTAAATTGACAGACAAATATCAATTAGAAAAATGATTTTAATATGACCTTCGGTAGACGGCTTAAAAATCTATCTTTGTACTACTTAAATCACGGGTTTTGTCATTAAGGGGGGTTTTTTATTTGCGTAACTGGCGGGTGTTTCCTAGTGAACAAAATTCATTAAAAAGTTACGCACTTTACTCAATCGGACGTTGTATTCAGACAGAATTACAAAATCAGAAGATTACAAAATCAATTAACATTTATATTCGTTGAGGAAAAATAGACTTCACATGACGGAAAATATTACTTTATTTAAATGAAACTACCTGTAAGCCCGTTGACCTCAACGGGGGGGATTTTGTTGCATTTTTAAGTAGTCAAAAAATCTACTGGCGTGAAAAATAAATTACAAACCTATTTATTGAATAAGCCAGAAATTCTGATAGTAAAAGAAATATATCTCGGGGCATATATCGACAGCCCTGCTCTGCAGTATTTAAATTGTAAATTATTTAATCTTTGGAATAATGTTTAAGTTTGCTAACAACTATTTTTCGTAGTAGCAGAAATTTCGTAAATTATTTAATCTTTGGAATAATGTTTAAGTTTGTTAACAACTATTTTTCGTAGTAGCAGAAATTTCGTAAATTATTTAATTTTTGGAATAATGTTTAAGTTTGCTAACAATTATTTTTCGTAGTAGCAGAAATAGACCTCGTAAATTACTTAATTTTTGGAATAATGTTTAAGTTTGCTAACAATCATTTTTCGTAGTAGCAGAAATAGACCTCGTTAATTATTGAATTATTGGAATAATGTTTAAGTTTGCTAACAACTATTTTTCGTAGTAGCAGAAATGGACCTCGTAAATTACTTAATTTTTGGAATAATGTTTAAGTTTGCTAACAATCATTTTTCGTAGTAGCAGAAATAGACCTCGTAAATTATTGAATTTTTGGAATAATGTTTAAGTTTGCTAACAACTATTTTTCGTAGTAGCAGAAATTTCGTAAATTATTTAATTTTTGGAATAATGTTCAAGTTTGCTATCAATAGCGTAGTATATATATTTTATTCAACTAATTTTCAAGTATGCTATCAAATACATTTCGTAGAAGAAGAAAAATACCCGAGGACATCAGTACGGACATATTTGTGAGTCACATATTTGTTGTTTGTGATTATTATTTTATCGACTATTAATATATAGATTTATTCAACTCATTTTCAAGTATGCTAACAAATACATTTCGTAGGTGAAGAAAAATACCCAAGGACATCAGTACGGACATATTTGTGAATGACATATTTGTTGTTTGTGATTATTATTTTATCGACTATTAATATATAGATTTATTCAACTAATTTTCAAGTACGCTAACAAATACATTTCGTAGGTGAAGAAAAATACCCAAGGACATCAGTACGGACATATTTGTGAGTGACATATTTGTGGTTTGTGATTATTATTTTATCGACTATTAATATATAGATTAGTTCACGCGTAGATTTCAAGCTAACGTGGAATTATGTTGTCAACAATTCCATATATTTCGTTAATGTTTGATTAAAAAAACTTGTTGACATATTTAAACCACATTTTTATGGAAACCGCATTAATATATTAATATATCTCTGTATTCCTCGTGATAATGTATTAACACGAATAAGTAATACCTATTTTTTAAAAACTCGATAATATATTTGGTGTAATTAAAATTCACAAGGTTCTTTGTTAAATCGATTATTTTCAGTGTTTTTAAAGTTAGTGTGTCGTATGTTTTACGTAGTTTCAGAGAACTAGTCGAGTGCGTACAACTTAGTTTGCGCCCGTTTTGCCTACCGACCCTTCAAACTCTGTACACAACTTACTAATAATAATAATGATGAATGATCATCCGAAACGAAAAGTGGTACCATTGCCAGTGGGTCAGTGTGTCAGTAGGTCAAGCTTCACAACACACGGAGCGGTTAGCAACCAACGCGTCATAGACTCATACATGCACGGGCATACGCTCCAGCAGCAGTAAACGTGGGTTGATAATAATTTTACTATTATATGGCTATTTCACGCATCCTAGACCTTAGCCAACATAAATGAATACAGCCAAAATAATTAGCCACCAAAATGACCAACGTAAAGACACCATTCATTCAAGTCGTGTCGATTGTATTGCGTAAGTTTTCAAAAAATTCTAAAGTTATGATGCTTAATGATCGATTCATTCATTACACATGTAAATATTCACATATATGTTTTGAAACGTACCATAAGTCTATTTTGAATCTCGTATCTCCAATATCAAATCATTGTTAGTTTTCTACAAAAACACAATTTTCTCTTCTTATCTGTGTGTTTATTATTTGGCTTCCATTATTTCTCTCGCTCATTTAAAGTATTGTTTTCGGACGAGAACTCGTCTTTCAGAATATTTTACTTGACTGTGCAAACTTTCATAAAAAAATATTTAATTTAATTTAATTACGTTGTTACTTCGCATGAGTTTGTAACACGTGTCTCGCCCAACGTTCCCTCTAAGCCGAAGGGTTAGCTGCGCGAAAATTTCTTAGGCTGCGCGGAGGCTGCGCAGACCGATCAAATATTGATTGAACAACTGTCTTGTAGTGTGCAGCAACCCGGAATGAGTACGCGGGGGCTTGCCAACTGCTGCGCGGCCGCGCACGCGCGCAGCTTAGAGGGAATGTTGTCTCGCCTCTTTAATGAACATCCAACAGAATATCGAAAGGTTTTAAATACAACATATGGTGTAACATAGTTATGAAATTTAATTGAATATAAAAAATAAGCTTTCACAAAGCTACCGCCGAATCCATATAAAATTTTATAAAGAGATTAAAAATAATTTCCATCGTGCCATTTAAATCCATCCGTGGCGGCCATATGCTCCACATAGGGAGCGAACATGGCCAAAGAAAGACAGTTAAATCACATTTAGTTAGTAGCTGCGAGCTCTAGACCAACAATAATTCAAAAGAAAATCTTTAGTAAAGTTTTTTTTTAAATATTCAAACTGATACTTTTATCAACTTGCCTCAACACATGTATAAACTATTATTTATTTCTAAATTAAATACAATAAATTAATTATTTATTATCAACAAACATTTTTATTTTTATTTCAATCAATATAGGTAATGCATATTTTCAGATTTATTGTTTCGATTTTCATTTATATAAGTATTGACCTAAACACAATTAAAAAATATTTAAAAACAATAATGGTGCTTTGATCAATTACTTCGGAAACCCATTAGTATGCTTATTGAAAACAGTATATTTGTTACATTTGAAATAAGTAAAGCGTTTTTTTTTATCAAAAAAATATTTTTCTAGAATTGTTTGTTTTTTTTTATATAAATAAATGACAATGGTCACAGTTCAAACCAATGAATAAACAAACTCACGGAGTTGTACTTGTGAATGTTTTCCTTTTGTTTGTATTATATAACGTTAGCAGTTTCGCTGTACATAATTCCTAAAAAGGGGTTTCCTGATACCTTTATGTGATTTGTTTTAATTTCATCTTGAATTATACATATGTCATTTGAGATTTGACGAAGTTTTTGCATTCGTTTGATAAAATACTACATATTATATATGTATAAATAGCATATTTCTAAATTACATGGGATTTATTGACTTCAAATCGATCGTTAAATATAGAGGATACATGATAAGCGAATAACTCATTACTAAATTTGAAGATTTGTAGTCATTGATGCCACCGTGTGGAAAAGGGCAGCGGTGGGCTGCCAATATTTTAACAAGGGGCTCTTTTAATTTCAGAACTTCGCGGCTTTCGGTTTTTTTTATTAAAATTCTCCGAGGTTCTCATTATTTTGATTGGTCACGACCCCCCTCCCCCTCCCAGCCCTAATTTATAATCTTGCATTTTTTTCTTAAACAATGAAAATTGAAAGCGTTACAATGTTTTGCAGATTCAATTTTGAGTTATTTAAAATTTTCATTTTTTTTTACTCCGATTTTTGTCATTTTCGCATATTTATGCATAAATTTGTACATGTGATTTCATGTGCTCGACAATTGTGTTTTTGTTTGGATTTTACTTGAGCAGTTTTATGGTTCCTTTTCAAAAATTGGGTAGACTGGATTGTAATACTCCACAGTAAATATATCAAATGAAATATTAATTTGAAATTCAAAAAAATACATATTGCTTTATGAAAACGAGCGAATAATTTTTGGAAGCAAAAGTGTATTAGATCGCACTCCGGATTGAAAAAAAGTTACACCCCGACCCACTACACCAGTGGTTGTTAACCGGTGCACCGTGAGTTTGTTGCAGGTACACTGCAGAAAAAATGGCAAAAGCTGAAAACGTCCTTCATTTAACGAAAACACCGCAAAATTATTTCCGCTATAACTATAAGAAAATATTGCATATTACTTTCGTTCTTAAATATAGAAAATTATGACTGGATACAAAATTCTTTTGCCACGATTAATACACCAAGGTGTCAATTTGTATACCAAGAAAAAAAAGAGTAAATTGGTCACTTTTTCAAAGTAAAATTAAATTTTCTCAAGTAACTACGAAGGAATTTTGGATTTATATCCAATACAAATACCCAGCTCTCTGCATGAAGGCACTGAAAGTCTTGTTACAGTTTTATAATATTTGTGTGAGCTCGATTTTTCAACAACAACGGATATGAAAAATAAAACGAAAAACACTTAATAATTAAGACGAAGAATTGAGGGTAGCCATAACAAATATTCGATCTAATATTTCTGAACTATACAAAAGCCGACATGTTCAGGTTTCACATTAATTGATTTTCACATCAAAAAATCTCTTTCATTTTACATATATATACACTACATATGTATATACCTATATCTTTTATTCAATTATTTTGTTCCTGTTACATAATGTGATAGCTGTTATTTAATTTATGTGATTGTCTTTTGTGTATTTAAAAACGGTCTTCAAACTAAATTAGGTATTTTTTATTAAAAGTGAATACAATCATGCACATTAGTATCTATAATAATTTTTATTCTATTAAGCTTATAAAACCCCCAAATTATTAAAATCGTGAATTTCTACTATCAGTTGGTTTACAATATTCTATTGTTTTTGCCTCTTATCTACTATAATATGGTGATAATATATTTTCGTAGTTCTGAGAAGAAAGCTCTAATAATTCAAATAGTAATAAACATCGGAGTTTGTCCTTCACCAAACTGCACAATTATTACGGTAAAGGGAAAAAAACGTATTGCATGTAAAGAAATATACAAGACGAAGAAGAACAAAGCAAAACAACATCTGGGAACCATATAATATCAAACATCTTTGCTTGACCATTGTAAACAATAGGCAAAAAACGGTTAGATCTTTTTTATGACACACCTGAAACAAATGTATTTGACGAGGAATTTTAAAAGGCAACAAAGTTTCATATTTCAGAATGCAGTGAAACCATCAATAAACATTGCAATTGAGTTCTCATTTGATTTGACAATTTTAACAAGGGGCTCGCCGGCCGCAACCAAATTTAACAAGGGGCTCGCGCGAGCCCCTGCGAGCCCCCTCCAGCCCACCCCTGGAAAAGGGTGTTCTAGTCATTATTCTGTGAGAAAAGAGAACTAATGTTGCTTGGTTGCGTAAACAACGCAATAGAATCACTATGTGATTCTGTCGGGAAAACATTTTTTTCTATTCGATTATAAATTGAAATTGTACATCTTCAGGTTATAATTAGTTCAATTTTCAAATATGCTACTTGAATTATTGAATTTGCTAAATTTTTAAGAATATACTAATTAAAGAGACATTTTTTAACGTCATTATCATAGAAATATTTTTGAATGATTTTTCATAGAACTCGTGTTTTGATATATACCGATAGATAATAGAATTGTGAAATAGTTAGTGGCTCCCGTGAGTGGTCGCTTCTATAATGAATGAAGAAATGTTTTTCTTTTTTAATTCTTATACTAATTATTTATATAAAGTTTGATATCTAAACATTCGTAAATGTAGATCGTTCTTATTTCAACAGAAAATTTATACGAGAATTGCTTGTTAATATAATCACGCTATTCAATCTAAAAAAATAACACAAGTACAGGGTTAAGGCAGGAATAGTGTTTAGCGAAACACGCTACTTTCCGTTTTCAGGATTGGATGGATAATAGCTATCTTCAGACACATCATTCACAGACATATATCCTCAGCCCGAAAAAAACCCGTCTTTTTACAAATTTACGATTCACTATAGAACTGGTTATAATTAAAATCATCATGGCTGACTTAAGACACGAACGTAGTCTGAAATATTTTTTGAATATGTAAATTCTTTACCCGGGCCCGGCCCGAGCTCGAATCTCAATTGCGCTTACCCACCCGTAAAGGCCCGAGCCCGTGCAGACCTCTACCCTACATAATACAAACAGTAAACGCATATATCCAAAGTGAAACTTGCTTATGTTCGAATTACTAAAATAGTTTTATATTGTTACTGTGATGAAAATTATTTTTCTCATTAGTCTAAAACACGGGTTCCCAACCTGGGGGTCTCCAAGGGTTTCCTGGGGGGTCGCCAACTTTTTTTGGATTTTAACAATATAGCAAATCGAGAATTTCAAATTCCTCGGTGAGCTTAAAAAAAAGGAGCTTCGGAGACAATCCAGGCAAAAAGTAAATCGAGGATTTCAAATTCCTGGGAGGGGTCGCTAGTCACATGGCTTTTATAAAAAGAGGTCGCCACCCGAAAATGTTGGGAACCTATGGTCTAAAAGATTGGTTTCGCTAAGCGAGTGTTAAAAACGTTCAATTTAAATATTTTTAATGAGATGATTAAATAAAACAATATCAACCTCATTTATATAATATTGGTAAAATAATTCTTCCAAACAACTGGAAAATTTTCCCACCTTGTTATTCATAAAAGCAGAAAAAATAAATATTTTAATTTTTCTACATTTAAACGGCTATTGCTAAATAAATGGTGATTTTGACATTGTGCCACAAACGAAACCGGTTTGGGAGAGTGAATCGTGTAGTCACATTCTCATGAAAGTAAAAACATTTCGATTCAAGTTACAGGTGTGTGTAAATGGACCCATTACTATTACAACACCGATTAAATATATATTATTCCAAAATTAATAGCTATTAATACTTATTAAATATGCTGTTTTCATTCGATTAATATGTATTCATTTACATTCATCGCATTGCATTCATTATATGAAATTATTTTTACACACATTTTATTCTGTCAATTATTTTATTGTTTAATCAAATTTAGTGTATCCCCAATCCCGTGGTACTTGTCCTCCTACAATAACATTGTACAGTGGGTACTTTAATTTTAATAAAATTAAATTGTTTTTAGTCAAGAAATTTATTTTTCATTTACTCAAAAGCTTATTTTAACAGTGCGTCTGTGCAAAACATAATTTAAAGTCAGTCGCATAATATCCAATTTAAACAAGTGCATTTTCTAGTACGAATACTTCGACATGTATTTTTGTAAGATTATCATATTTTCCGTTGCACGTGGATTTTTTGTGAATCTCCGCGTGGTCATAATGTGATCAATAAATTTATTACCTGTATCATTGAGATTATTAGATGTTACAAGGCTATAAGAAAATAATCACATTTAAAAAAAATACCTATTTGTATGCGGAAAATTTCTTCATAATTTCAATTAGTATATTAACATTTATCGGCTTAAAATATTTTATTTCATTGTTTATCGTCTTGTGACGGGGTGTTCGCTTTTTAGAAACTGTCAAATAGTTGTATTAATAAAATAACCTTTGATAAAGCATTATGAAATTCGCCAAATTTGTTAACGAGTCACCACTCTCTATTTTTTTTTGCGTGCCGAGGTATCAATAGTTTACTTTTTTTTTGTTCCGTCTAGAGATTCACTTTCATGATTTTTATCGTCTCTTATGTTGATTGGCTATGTGACATTACATCAACGATTCTGACGCTACGTTAAAAGTATTTAAATATTCATGTTGCGTAAAAATTTACTCACACCAAGTTATTTTGTGACGTCGCTTGTGCGATATAGAAGTCCGGTGACGATTTGAATTTAAACGATGTATAAAACCGGTTGGCATAATATTTTTAAAATATTACAAACACTAATAAATTGTCTTCGTATGGAATCCTAAGGCTCTTTATTTGAATTGAAATTCCGAGCGTTGGGCAATTTTATATTGTCATTATATTTTATTGACTATTATTTATTTGATATTTTCAAAGCAAAAATCGCTCTGCCGGTGGTAAATCAATAAAAATCATGTAAACTGTATTGCTGTAAACTTTCATTTTAAGAAGTTAAGTGGATTTCGTCATTTGTTTTATTATTACTCCAACGAGCAACGCAATCAGCGACAGTTGTGTTGTATTACCGATGTAGAACAGTGGTGGCCAAACAGACGTTAACGCGAAATAGCCTTCACTATTGAAAAATAACCGACACCCTTATTTCGGGGGTATGGAAATGAATTAGACTTCTTATTTTAACATATTCGCTCCCTATGCCCCCGCATATGGTCGCCACGCGGCATCTCCGTGTTTTCGTGTCTCCCACCAATTGCTTTATTTTTTTTTAATTAAAAAAAATATTTGTCATTTTAACTCCATACGCCAAATATTTTGTAGTTAAAAGATTAACTCGATGAGAATTAAGAAGTTAAACTCGATGAGAATTCTTTGTAAGTCTTAAATCTTAATTTCTCATTACCGGGAATCGAACCCAGACACGGCCGATCGGTAAATCAACCTTCTGCCAAGTATATCCTATGAATAGTACCCGACGGTCTCCAGGACGCTGGAATACCACCGTTCGAAAGAATAGGCAGGCAGAATTAAGGCTCTGGAGGCATCTGCAACACGTGACGGGATGCTGTCTTGTACGTTCCCTAATTTCCGAGGTCTACCCAAAAATCAAACCACCTGACGCAAGCATGTATTCTCGACGCTCAGTTTACGGTATTATACCATGGTTCGCTACCGTATAGCAGTTCTGGTAGAATGCAAGCGTTGCATAAATAGCATTTAGTTCTAATCGTGTACACAAGTAGGTAGACTCGGTGTATGATGTTCTTGGTAGCTTAATTCGAAAATACAGATCCTTTTTATTGTTTATAATTGCTACTCCTGTTAAGACATTTTTTAGGGTGATTTTGTAATTTTTATTCATTTCATTAATAATCGGTATATCACCATTTCTCAGTTAGGCTTAAGAATATTGTATCGTATTAACATAAAAAGATATCTTTAAATTTATGTCTTGTGTAACACGGTGTAAAGAACACATCGGAAGAAAAAAAATCCTCAATTCTAGAACCTTCAGTTGTTACGATATCTTCTACTATACTAGACTATTTCTTGAACTATTTCTTTTTTTTTTTTTTAGCTCACCGAGGAATTTGAAATCTCCAATTTGGTATACTTTTCCCCGGAATCTCGAAAAACCTCGTTTTTTTTTAGCTCACCGATTTACCAGTTTCGTGTAAATTATCGGGTTTTCCTCAAAATTTCTCAATCCCAAAATCCCGGGATCGCGGCCATATCAATCCCGGAATTTCGGGATCAGAAAATTGAACGGGATCCCGGGATTGGATGCCCTAATACCAACTAACTGTATTCCTGTGCTGGACGAAACATTTAAAATCAATACTGGTGCCGTCGTTTGTCAATGTTTTAATAATGCATAAAAATTAAAAAAGTGTGTATTTCAATGTGCAGAGAATCTAGCACCATATACATATTGTAATCCAAATAAATCGATTATTCATTAAATTATTTTAATATAAATTAGTAATGATTTTTTTTTGTATAAATTTATTAATCTATTCTCCCTTTGTTTAATCAAAATATTCACCGTGCCATTAATACTTATTGTTTAAATCTTTTATTCGTATTATCTCCATGGAAATTATGTCAAACACCATCGAATCCACATTGTTGCTAAGAAATCGTAGAGTTCTTTTGGCACTAAATTAATCGCCGTTTATATGAGAAAAAATAATTCAATTGTTGAAGTACATACCGAGGTCAATAAGAAAAATAACTTACGGAGTAATAAAATAACATTAACAAAAAATTAAATCGAGCTACATCACATATTCATACAATACAATGTTGCGCAATGTGTGTATCTCTTTGACGTGGTGGGTACATTCAAAACAATGGCTTAAATATCTTGTAATATTCTTTATATTTATTATCAATAAGAATATAATACCGCCATTGTTTGCTTTGTAATCAGGTCCGTGGAGTTGACGTCGTTAGAAATTAACTCACTCCGACCCATTAATAATATGTGTACGTTTTTATGTACACTATGGGTATTTAAACCTAGGTAGCTTTGTGAAACCAATAGAGCGAAATAATGAGTAATGCGAAGATAATCTTTTCGAGAGCCATAAAATTAAAGAAATTAGGATTAAAAATGACCAGATCCCTTTTTTAACAAAGAAAAACACGCTTTTCTTATGAAAACTGTTTTGATTAAAAGGTCATATTTTGACCCATAATTGCATGTAATCTATTGCTCTGTTCTTTTGCGTACTTCTGACGTTTTGCAAACCGACAGAAGTACGCAGAAGCTATTGAGCTATTGAGATTTAAAAAAAAACTTTTAAATCAGTTCGATCTGAAGCTTCTCAAATATATCATAGTAGATTTAAATGAATTTATGAGCGCTACAATTATGTATTTATTAAGCGAAGAAGGTTCCCTTAATTACATATTTAAAAAAAAATTTTAATTTCCACATTCGATGTATTTATAAAAGAACTGACCGATATAAAAAAGTATTCCAGAATAAATTTGTTAAGTTTTAATTTCAACTCTTTTACAATATCTCATTTCCTAGTTGGCTTCTCATTGTACTATTTATATGATTTATGCATTGATTGTATGTTCACGTACACACATTACGATATATATATATACCCCTTAACTGTGCGATTATCGTAATTCATTTTTTTGCTCTGTGTACAGTTTACAAGAATTAAAAAATGTATGTAAATTTTTTTAATAGCATTAACAATACCAACATCCTATTTGTCGCAGTGGTAGGTTTAATTACGATAATATTATTAAATTTGAATCGTTCAAACTATGTACATTCTCACAGATTTTGTCACTAACGACCCGGGTATCGCCTTTCGGCATCTTCGGGCATAGATCATACTAGGTATTGGCGTAGAATCATTTATTTAGGAAATACAAGTCTTAAAATTAAAACTAACATTAACAGCTGGCTGATAGTGTTAGACCAGCTTTTTACTGTAAAAACTCTTTAGGCAAATTATTAGTTAATAATAAAGATAAAATACATTACTTAAATAAATCCGGGATTTATAGATTACAATGCTCTTGTTGTACAAAGTTTTATATCGGCAAAACAGAAAGGACAATAAACATCCGAGTTTTAGAACATATGGCAGCCTTTAGATTGAAAAAAGACACGTCTAATTTTGCTAATCACTTAATTTCGGAAGGACACGTGTTCAATCAGGAACAAGGGATAAAAATGTTACACCCAAATACGGACTGTCATAAGCTCTTTTTCCAGGAAATTTTGGAAATAAATAGAGCACAGCTGCAAAGTCTTCCGATTTTAAATGAAATACTAAACTTTCCGGCATCTCCACTTCTATAAGAAAGGCGAAACCTGGGTCGTTAGTGACAAAATCTGTGAGAATGTACATAGTTTGAACGATTCAAATTTAATATTGAAATTCCACCAAGCACCTTCAGTCGAAATCTTAAATTAGATAATATTAGTATTTGAATCTCGCACAAAAGGATTTTTTTTTTTTTTATTCTTTAAACTTTTTTCTTTTCTGCATCACACCGAAGATGATATCTCCTCAATGATACAGTTAAGATACATTTTATTTAGGTACAATTTGAAAGGCAACAATAAATAATAATTACAAATATATAGATATTAATAAAGGTTAATTAAATGCAAATTGAAGAGAGGCTAGTGAAATTTATTCAATAGTTAAAAACTAGCTAAAGTGTAAATTAATAATGTCAGAGTTGGAGTCGGCGGGTATTAAACTACTGCAACAGCCCTGCTTGTAAATTATCTTATTCTTCTGTTACAACCTGTAATTATTAGTTGTTTGTAAGCTGGTCTATTTTACTGCAAGGTTGTATTAGGCACTGGTGTTATCTTGCCACATTTACCAAAGAGAGTAAGTTACTGCTTTTTAATACATATAGGTAGGTAGCTATAACATTATATTACCTATTGTTAGCCTTAGTGTCAAAAATAACTAACAATATATTATAATTGATAAAAAAATGGGTATTTTACATCTTTATTTGAAATCGAAGGCTATGAACTAATTCACGAAGGATGATGTGAGTGATAATATTATTTTTTGTTCGCATTTCATTTGAAATAAACTATAATGGCATCTAAGCAACAACGTAAAACAACTACATATTTAACCCTTTCAGTACCACGGCATTTGTTTAGGTACTGTGCTTAAATATCACATTTTTTTTTATTATTTTACATATTCATCAAAAGGAATACGTGAGAATATTCGGTATTGTGTGGAATAATTTCATTTTCTGTATTTAAAATCATTATCTTGCGAATCTTAATGTGATCATTTTAGAATATCTTTATATCGCGAGTATAAATTATAAAAAATATCATCGATGGGTTAGGCAGTAAGTTTGTGGAAGTTCATTTTAATGTAAAATGACTTAGATTATTCCTCGTATTGTGCTACAAACTGTGACACGTGTTTCGCCATCTTCAGAGGCATCCTTAGACAATCTTACTTTCACAAATGCTTGTTTAAGTACAACTGATTTTAATTTTACCATTCTGATATATAAAATTGTAAATCCCGAAATCCCGGGATCAAAAAAGGGGTCTATACTAACCGTAAAAACTAAATACAGTATAAGAGAACAAATTAATTAGTGTCAGGTCCTAATAAACTTTTTGAATAGCCCCGCTGATGCCATCCATGATCAATAAAATAACATCAAATCTTACTTAATTAAGTATTAGAAAAAATATAACAATGACACTTGTTTGATGCTAGCTCGGGCTTTTCGGGAAGGGAAAACGGCAAAAAATTAAAAAATTAAAAAAACATATATTTTATGACTACAAAATATATGGTTCTAATTTGACACATTTTAAAAATTATAGTATTCATTATTTATAACATATAACGTCACTGTTTTAGTTAAAATTCTATTACAACAACAAAAAACATCAGAAAGCCGATATATCGGCTCTGTGGTCCAAGGGTGTAAACATAGAAATTGGCAAATTGAGAAGATTCACTCTAAATTCGCACAAAATCAACCAACCTGCGGATTTTGCTCGAAAAAAGTTGGATCAATCTTGAATTTCAATAAAAACTTATTACGATCAACCATCACCGATTTACGAAACAGTTTTAAGTATCTCAGTTACAAAATCGACACCCGAAATTTAAAAAAAATGTTGTTAGATGTAAAAGAGTTTCATTCGCCTCATTAAATTGTTCTTTAATTGTCCGCAGTGGACTAGTTGGTTAGAGCTTGCTCTACCGACCAGGCGGGTCTGGGCTCGATTCCCGGAAAGGTCAATGTCAAATTTGAGACTTACGACATGGGTGATGTAAATTAACCTCGAGTTGATCTCGAGTGACTTATGGAAAAATTCTCATCGAGTTTTTCTCGTATTATCTTTCAACTCAAAAAATATTTGGCGCATTGTCATTAGCTGTGACGCCAAATATATAGTTTTGTTAATTTATATATTAAAATTCTTTTAAATTTAATATTTTAGCCACACGTTCGGAAACCACAGTTTTAAGGGCCCACGGGATAATCCTGGAATAGCTTAAAAATGACTCGCGTCTTTTCATTTTGGGAAATCCAGCGAGCAAAATTTTAAAAGAATTGAAAATTATTTTAGGATCTTTCAGCTTCTCACTTTGCCTCGAAAAATTACATGCTCATATGAGATATGAAAAATATGAGGCTCAAAATGAACCACGGGCCCAAAAAGGTTGAGAAACTTATGTGTTGAACGATGCATAAAAATAATGATTTTAAGTTCAATGAGTAAAATTAAATCCACAAATCTGTCGATAAAAAATCTATGTTTACATTGCAAACAACTGCCATTTACGTTGATAAGGCATTTTTAAAAAAATTCTTTAAATAACATAATAGCTATGGACTTGTTTGCTTGCCTTCTATACCAAAGCTCTTACATGTATGAGTGAATATTTCGAGATGTTTGTGTTGGAGCTTATTTGCAATCGCGACGTGGATAATGTTTGTTTGTGTTGTATACGCGCACAGGTAAAACTTGCATGGCATGTTAGTTGTGGGTGCGCTTGCTAGAAATATTTTTGAAAAACCGATTTTTAATTCACCATACCTAGTCTAAAACCCATATGCGGGAAAAAAAATATTCGTCTGCTACAATATACATACATCGATAAACGTAATTATCTTCTCTATCTATATCTCTATATATATAAAAATCTCGTGTCACGGTGTTTGTCGCCAAACTCCTCCGAAACGGCTTGACCGATTTTGATTATTTTTTTAATGTATATTTGCTAGATATGAGAATCAAATGTAAACTATATTTCATCCCGCTAGGTGAAGGGTGTCCCGATCCAGATTTTTTTTTCAATATTCCTGACAATTCGTCGTTCCAATTTAAAACAATTGAAATGGACGTCATTACATTCAAATTTCCTGGCTTAGAACTGAAGCATCGTAATAATATTGAGAGAACTTTATTTGAAAGTTTGCATCGCTACGACGTTTTTTAAATAATCGAATATACTGATTCGATTTTTTGAAGCTATAATTATAGGGCTGGGAAAAGATTTTTTGGAGCTGATTTGACAGATTTTGATCAGTGACGTCATTGATTCGATTATTGGAGGTATGGTTATATTTTGCATCTGGCCTTGAAAATATTTTTAATTTCTTACATGCATTAGGAATATTCTAATGACAGTATGGATATTTTATAGAACTGTATTTCGACTCTTATTTTAAAATCTTCTAAATAATTTACAATTTCAAGATTTTTTGGAGCTGATTTGACAGATTTTGATCAGTGTCATTGATACGATTATTGGAAGGTATGGGTTTATTTTGCATCCGGCGTTGAAAATCTTTTTAATTTCTTACGTGCATTAGGAATATTCTAATGACGGTATGGATATTTTATAGAACTATATTTAGACTTTTATTTTAAAATCTTCTACTACGAAGAATATTTGTTAGCAAACTTAAACATTATTCCAAAAATTCAATAATTTACAATTTAAAAATTGCAGGGCTGTCGATATATGCGCCGAGGTCGATTTATGCTACTATGAAAAATGATTCTTAGCAAACTTGAACATCATTCCAAAGATTTAATAAGTTAAGAAATTTCTGCTACTACGAAAAATGGTTGTAAGCAAACTTAAACATTATTCCAAAAATTAAATAATTTACAATTTAAATACTGCAAGGCTGTCAATATATGCCCCGAGGTCTATTTCTGCTACTAGGAAAAATGATTGTTAGCAAACTTAAACATTATTCCAAAAATTAAATAATTTACAATTTAAATACTGCAGGGCAGACGATATGTGCCCCGAGGTCTATTTTTTTACTACGATATATATTTGTAGACTTTTTATTTAATCTAAAAATTATATTATTTACAATTAAAATACTGCAAGGCTGTCAATATATTATGTCCCGAGATCTACTTCTTCTTCTACGAAATATATTTGTTAGCAAACTTAAAACATTTCAAATATTCTAAAAAATATATTATTTACAATTTAAATACTGAAGGACTGTCGTTATATATCCCGAGATCTTTTTCTTTTAGAATAAGAAGAAGAAGAATAGGTTTTAAAGTATATTTTATCCCGCTAGGTGAAGGATGTCCCTATCCAGATTTTTTTTTCAATATTTTTGACGTCCGTCGTTCGTATTTCAAACATAACGAAATTATTAGAGTTGTTGAATGACAGATGGCGGTAAGTGCGCAGCAACTTAAGTCTTTTAAAGTTTGATACATGCCATGGTTACGTCAAACAATCAAAGGGTATTGTAAACAATTATCAAGTGAATTTGTAATAGTCGCCACAAAGCATTTCTCTCGCTGTCAAACAATTATGCCACCTAAAAGACTTGCTATTAGTTGATCTTGACCTCAAGCACGAAAGAAAACGGCATCACGAGCTTCAGAAACAGACGAGCAAGTTTGGAAACCGCTCGAGCTCTCATTGCTCATGCCCGATCGTCTGATACAATGATATGCCAACAACCCTTTTGACCGTGATTAGGAACGAGAAACACAATTTGATGTCGAAAAATTGGGTACATTCGTTCAAACAAATCTTCCGAAATTGGTCCCAGAACAACGCATAGCGTAAGACAGAATTATGCATGCAATCAAACACAAGCCAAAACGTTGGATCACGAAACAATATTGTTGGCAATCGCTTCATCTGCAATTGCAGCAAATCTTTTGGATGGTGGTCAAACAGCGTATTCAGCAAAGAAATTGCCTTTGAACGCCAACATGCAATATCAAAAAAAATCATGATTGATGAAGTACTTTAATCATATCAACTCATTAAATGGCGCACAAAAAGGCACTGGAAAATCTTCACTATATGTACACTAAAAGATTTGAGAGGAAATAAATAGGTCTTTGGTGGCGAACCTTTTTTATTGTCTGGTGTTTTTCGACAAACTCTACCAGTTATACCACGTTCAAGAGCTGCTGATGAATCAAGTGCATGTCTCAAATCATCAGTTTTATGGTGACATGTGCAGAAATTGACTTTGAAAGCTAATATGCGTGTAGAATTACAATATGATGCATCCGCTGAACGTTTCAAAAAACAATTGTCAGATATTGGTAATGAAAAATAGAAATCGATGAATCCACACATTACCACCAAGCTTCTGTAAAATTACAGGAACCGTAAGCGAATTGATGCACAAAGTTTTCCCGAATATCGCACAGAATTACAAAAATCATCAGTGGCTCGGTGAACGTGTTATATTAGCAGACAAAAACAACGATGATAATGCCATCAACTTCAGGATTCAAAACGAAATACCAGGCAAAGATACAACGTATAAGTCTATCGATACTATAAATTGATCAAGACGAAGTTGTCAATTATCCAACTGAATTCTTAAACTCACTTGATTTGCCAGGCATGCTACCGCACGTTTTAACACTAAAAATTGGCGTACCTATCATTCGTCTCCGAAATATAAATCCACCACGACTTTGCAACGGTACCAGGCTTTCAGTGAAAAATTAATGAACAGTATCATCTAAGCTTCAATTTTAAATGGAAAATTTAAAGGAAACGATATACTGTTGCCAAGCATTCCAATAATTCCGACAGATAGGCCATTAGAATTAAAATGTTTGCAGTTTCTGGTGCGACTCGCATTTGGACAATCGCTACAAGTGTGTGGACTAAATTTTAAAAATCCATGCTTCACACATAGACAGCTGTATCTGGCCTGCTCACGCGTTGAAAAACCTTAAGATCTATTCATATACGCACCAGACAAAAAAACAAAATATATCCAAAAGCACTTCAATAAACATAATTAAAACACAAACACTATCTTTCTTTGAGTGGCATTGCAACGCATGCAGGGTCAGCTAGTATGTACATATATTTATTGTAATGCAAAATGACATAAAATAAAATGTAAAACAAGAAAAAGTTTCAATCGCTGAATGTCTTTACATTACTGAGAGCAGGCCCTTACAGTTAGTATCCTTAAAAATGATTATGGCATCGACAACGCAACAAGATTGAGAACATGTAAATGCTGCGTTTACTTTCGATGGATTCGGCGTTGCCAGAAAACATAGAACCAGCGTTTTATACTGTAAGTAATTTAGGTTAAATTTTATTGTTATTTTATTCTTTAAAATACATAATATTTATAATATGTTCTGTTATTTAATTATTGGTTTCGCATTTTTCCATGTTTTACTTGACTTTCCACAGCACAATATTGTTCTTTTTTTTCAAATAACACGGGTTTTTAAATTCAAGGAACTAATCTTTATCTTTTCCATGAAGTCTATGATTTTTTACACGGTAGTTTACTGTGTAAAAAGGGTTTATACCTACCTATACTTAACAATTGTGAATTCAGACCTATAGAAGTAACAAATAAATACTCAAATAAACTACAGATTAAACAACAGCTCCTACAATAAATTGGTTGGTAAATAATTCTCGAAAGAGATATCATTGTATTTAAAAAATATTTATCATTTTTACTAACCACTAACCAAGCGATTACGTTTATTTATTAATACTAGGACCGGTTTCGATCATGAATGAGGGAATTAGTGCAAATGAGTATTATATTTTTTTAATATAATGCCTTTCCATCAAGTATTGACATTTGACACACTCTAAATGTGATATAATTATAGTTAAAGTATAAACTTAAGTATTTCGACTGAGGGTGCTTGATGGAATTTCAATATCAAATTTGAATTGTTTGAATTTTGTACTTTTCCATGAGTTTTGTCGCTAACGCCCCGGGTTTCGCATTTCGGCATCTTCAGGCATTCGAATTCGAATTCGAAGAAATTGTGTAAAGGTTTATATCAGGGCTGTGGAGTCGCGTGAAAAAAAGACAACTCCGACGACTCCAGCTTTTAAATAATTGACGACTCTGACTCCAGCTTTAAAATAATTAACGACTCCGACTCCGAGGAAATTTTTCAATAATTTCATTTTAACTTATATATATTATATGTATACCATCAGATCATCTTTAGTCTGCCAAGCATGAAATGTTAAAACTTTTGACTATTTTGTTTAAATACACATCATCAATTATATTTTTCAAAAAAAAATCGAGCCGCTCATTTTGCCTGCATTTTGCATTTCAGCCTGTGTAGTCGTGTAAAAAAGACGACTCCGGCCAAAATACCACGACTCCGACTCTACAGCCCTGTATATATTCAAGCAATCGGGCGTACATACTAAGAAGAACCACAGAAACAATAGTAGCTGAAATCAGTCTTACTTCGCCTTGCGATGACACTCGGAAAATTTTGTATTCAAATAACTTTAAAACATACACTTGTATAAATATCTTTTAAATAATATAATAACGGGATGGTATAAGTTTATATATTACTTCAATACGAAACCGTATACTTAGATACTCTAGTTGGGACCAGTGGCGTAGCAACGGGGGGGGACCGCCCCGGGCGGCACGTTTCTGGTTACAAATACAAATTGTTTTGGATATAGAATCAATGCGAGCTAATTTTGCTGTGTGACTTACTGATTAAAGACAACTTTTTGGGGGTCGCGTTTTTAAGAAATAGAAAAAATTTCAGAGGTAATAAACAAAAGTTGTTTCACATATAGAATCAATGCAAGCGATAATTAATTCATATTTTTTTCCTCGCATGATTATGCTTTGTAAAACACTAAAAACAAGATCATGATGACATTGCTTGGGAAGAATTAAAATTTTTGTTGCTGTTCCTGCTAAGCAAACAGAGATGTGAAGGAAAAATAAAATACTTTTACTTACTTTTATGCTTTCGCAATTTATTTAAAAAATCTCTTTCTTATTTAATTTACATTCATACCAGATCGACCAGTGGCGAATTTGACTTAAGCAATTTGTACACTAAAAAAAATCATTCGGGGTCGTTAGTTTTTTCCGTCTATGGGAACAACTCCAACTCTACAACCATCTTATTAATTAAAACTTTAACTGTCAGATAAAATAGATGTTGATAACGTTACTAACGATTTTGTGTGAAGAGAAAAGCCAGAAATTTAAATTTTAAATCTGGTTTTTTTGTTGTGAATTAACTTACAACTTTAAATTCGTTTACATATTTGTCAAATGAATAATTATAATAATAGCAATAATTTGCCACTTTTCCTTCAAACATAATAAAAAAGACAATTAACTAATATTTTTTTTGACACATTAAAAAAGTTCCTACTCTGAAAAAAAATTCAAAAGAAAAAAAAATACAAAATACAATACAATATTTTTAGAAAAATATATTTATGAATAAAAAAAATAATTCACCTGTTGTATAATCTTATAGTTAAAAAATAGAAGAAATTAAAAAAAAGTGGAGGAATTATTAGGGTGGGGGCGGCAAATTTAAGAAACGCCCTGGGCGGCGGGACCCCTTCCTACGCCACTGGTTGGGACGCGAAGATGGCTGTCGTAAAAAGTATTTTTCAACTAAAATACTTCCACTAGGTATACAATTTTAACTCAAATCGTATAATATTATGAGTCAACACGATTGCGAGCGTGGTTCGATGTGTAAGTGTGGTTTGTTGGTATCGCCGTGTATATACACGAACGAGCTGCGCTGGTATCGTTTGTGATGTGACACGATGTGTAATGTATTAAATAAAAAAAGTAGGTCATCGCCTTATTATGATTTTGTGTTGTGTAAACGTATCTGTGTCAGAGAGATATCTGTGTGGATTTATCTTTATAATTCGAACGGCGTGTGTATATATAATAAATTGTAAATTATTTATAATATGCCGATAGAAATAAATATTGTCAGTTAATAGTTAGAGTTACATGGAGTATCGCTAAAATGTATTCATACTGCGTTTACAGTTCACACACATTTTTACTGCCTTTGATATTGTATGATCCCATTCATGTAGATTTCAAAAACACATGAATTTGCGGAAGCTCTTCCAAGAATTTCAAATCCAAAATCTCAGGAATTGACGAATTTACCAAAATAATCAGCGTGGGAATTTATTTTTTTGGTTCTTTCCTGTTATACGTGCATCAAAAAGTGCATACTTTACACGAACGGAGTATGTTTTTCTTCCTAAAAAACGCCCCACTCCCCGCAAACAAAAAATCCCTCATAAATGCGTATAAAAAATTCTTACATACGCTAACTTAGTACGCTATTTTAGACCTTATTATACCTTACGTAAGATGCCAGACGTTATTCCGTTAAATAGTTTTAGAATAATATATTGCTAGGGATGTGAATTTCATAATTTGATACATTCAATATTCATTTAAAATGCGAAAAATATCTTGAAATAAAATAAGAAATGATTTTATTCTCGTTAGATTGAAATCTAAGAATCTAAAATATTTATATTATCGAATTGAATTATATCAATAGTACATAATTGGTTGTAGTATAAAATAAATTGTAAACGAAAAATTCGAAATTTATATGTCAGTTTAGCTACTTACTTCCACCATGGATTATTTCTCAAAGAATACATATTTTGTTAGAGAAAAAAATATATAAAATTCTTCTGTATTGTAATGGGGCCGATATGTTTGATTATATTGAAAAGAAATATCATTCATATATGTATTTAATATTGAAAATTGACATACACAGTATTATATACTTTTATTATCTTACTGATACTCATATATGATGATATTACTTGCAAACACGGCTAGTTCCAAAATGGTTAAAAAATTTGAAACTTGAATTTCATTTTGAAAAACAATGTTCAATCAAAAGTTTTTAAGTCTTACATTACTTTGAAATGATATTTTGGATGTCTTACTTGAAAAATACTTTCAAAATTTATTTTTATGTACTAAATTACATTCATGGTTCATGTTTCAGCAACTTTGGATAAGCTGGATTTGCAAGTAATACCTTCATATACGTTCACTTGATAAATGCAAACAATGTGATTATCAAATATTGAACATAATTTATCAAATTGTAATTGCAACATGATAATTTAATAAATAATTTAAACTATTATTAACAACGAAAGACGTGAAAATTTGAAAATATCACCGGCCATCTCTAGCGTGCTCCTGTATATAAACCTTTAGTAGTACATTCGTTGATGGAGTACGCGTCGATATAATTAAATATGTATGATACCGTTTAAAACGAATGTACCATTTTTTTTAGCTCTTCCAAGATGTAAAAGTTGAAAAACGCAGAAATTTACAGATTTCCCAAAAAATACCAAAATTTCGAACCTTCTAATTTTTTTTACACCTCGCTCAATTTTCTCAATCCCGGGGCTAGTTCTGTCACAATCCCGGGATTTTAGAATTGAACGGAATCCCGGGATTGCGGGCCATATTTCATATATCTATACCGGGGGTGGGGAACCTTTTCTTCTCTAAAGGCCGCATTCATTTTTCTAATTCGACATAAGGCCGCAGAAAACATTGACTAGGAAATCTTTTGCCGAAAACAGGAATTTACGGTCAGAATATGTCAGGAATTTACGAATTTACATAAATTTATAGAATTGGCCAGAAGGCCGCACCGGAGTAGCCAAAAGGCCGCAGGTTCCCCACGCCTTATCTAGACCGAGCGCTGTGTGAAAGATTAGTGTAGGTTTTATTGTTATTCAAAAGTAGTCTCAAAAAGCTATAGATGAAAAGATTGCTAATGATGTGCAAGAGAAAAATATATTATGTATTTATGACTGTTGAGTTTATTTCACTTATTAAATGCAAGAGAAATGCATTTTCAAGGCTTTCATCATAAATTTGAATAAAAAATGAGCCTATTCACTAAACGAAACCTGCCCTAGGTATTTGCGTTCATATCGTCAACCGATGAAAATATTCTTTTTATTGGAAATAAAAACATGAAACCAAAACGTTGGGCCCCCGTCAATTTTAAGTGGATTTTTTTTCGACCCTTACAGATTCAATCTCTTTACTCTTACAACGGCTGCTATTGTATAAATTTTGAAATTAACTGCTTTTTCATTCACCAGTAACGCAGTGAAATATTAAACATAATTTTATGACTCTTACGAGTGAAATACGTCATTATTGAAACATACAAATTTCACGGCAAACTCGATAAGAATCCGTTTCGCTCAACCGTGTGCATTTCCAACTGTTAAAAACTTATTTCAAATAAAGTGGATCGCCCAATAATATGTATCATCACTTGTGAGACTTGTAAAATTTTCATACAAAATTTTTGTAGTTAGGTTCATTTTGTCTTTAATTAAAATTATTCAAAACAATTTTTCATAAAATAAAAGAATAAATCGGATGATACATATAAGTCCACTATGTATAATTGTATAAAGTATATTGATAATTGCATCCAAGAAATACAGTGCATTTTCAAAAAAATCATGCTTAACACTTCCAATACAGTGCTAAAAAAAACTTCCCATATGTTGCTGACCCTTAATGAACCAAGTAAAAAACATGTTTTTTTAAATGTACGTGCTGGGTTTATACCGTCCATCAAAGGGCTGCGGTAAGTATTATAACATATTTTTTCGAAGCGTTGAATACTACTTTTTTTTGTTCGCTTCACTTACTGCTGTATGGCTAAAAATGTGTTATAGAACATTATTAGGATTTACGAACATTACAAATCGGTGTGAAGGTATGTAGTACCGGTAGCAGTGGCGACCGGTCAATGTGCCATTGGATCAATGCACCACTTGTATATGCAAAGGAGGTTATATTTTATGAAATAATATTCAAACAACATTTATACCATTCACCCATTTTAAATTCGTTGTGTATTTATTTTCTATAATAATTCTTTTAGAACAATAAATACATGAAGAATTGAAAATGAGTGAATGATATAAATGTAATGTTTGAATATTATTTCATGAAATATAACCGCCCTCTGCATCAGGGTTGCCAGATTTCTAAAAACGCAGATCGGGACATTCACAATTTCGAATACTTTTATACATGTATACGTCGGGGTTATCGAGGGACTTGTCGATGGAACTCGGGACAGTTCCGCTCAAATAGGGACGCCTGGCATCCCTGCCCTGCATATACAAGGGGTGCATTGATCCAATGCCACATTGACCGGCCGCCACTGACTGGTAGAGGGTATGTTAAAGTAAAAGTTTAAATGGATCGCGTAAATAATTACTTAATCTTATCTTATATATATATAAAAATGAATGTTGCTTAACTTTCGGTCGCTATGGATTTGAATACCGCTAATCCGATTGCAATAAAGCTTTGACAACAATTTAGTTTACACTTCCGTGAAGGTTTTAGGCGTATAAAAACAGTGTCGAAAAACTAAAATATTCGTAGAATTTAATGTTTTTACCGTTCAAACGGCCAAGTATTCCAAAACAAAAATGGACGCCGTTTGAATTTTGACACCATTTTATTTTTAAATGCATGTGAATAAAAATATTATGCGCAAAATGCTACGTACATAATTCCTGTGTCCACTGTCAATACTTGATGGAAAAGCATTCTATATTTATATTAACCGGTTTTTCTCTTATTAAATGTTCTTATATAATCTCGAATGCGAAACTATTAACAAAAAGAGTTTTAAGTGATTATTTTCATGATGTTCAACGAATATTGTACAATTTAAGATTTCTACTGAAGGTGGTTGGTGAAATTTCAATATAAAATTTGAATCGTTCAAATTATGTACATTCTCACAGATTTCGTCACTAACGACCCGGGTTTTGCCTTTCGGCGTCTTCAGGCGTTCAAGTGCACGGATGAACTTGAACTGACGCTTAGTAAACGAATGTTTCGTGTTTATATAATGTAAAATTTCTTTTTTAATGTTTTGTCAACTATTATATGTAAATGCTAAGAGTATTTTGATGGTTATGCATGCATTAATTATACGTTTTAGGTTTGAAAGTCTTTTTGAACGAGGTTTTAATCTATTAGGTGTGTCAAGTCATATAAGTGTAGATGAATAAATATATATCTTATATTCTGTAATTCATATTTTTAAGGTTCCCATATACTACAGATTATTAACAGTAAGAACACAATAACATTAATTTATGTTTTTTACTATTTATATTTGTTTTAGGCAGTTTTTTAGAGAGGCACATCTTTTAAGAAACGGTAATCATAGAACAATAATTTCGAATATGAAAAAGGACAGAACGTATGAAATAAATGTCACACAATCATGATCAGAGTAAAATGAATGTTTCTTTGTTCGTACTTTATGCGTTGCCACACCGCTCGCCCGATTGCAATAAAACTTTTACAAACTTTTTGCTTGCACTTCCTGAAAGGTTATAAATCCTATATATATAAACATCAATGTTTGTATGTCTGCCATACAGTTCACTTTGACAACGTATGCTTTCACTTGCGCGAAGGTTATAGTAAAATTAAATTACAATATGTGGCGCGTGTGTTGTACCATAGACAATCAGCAGCAAACGACAAACAGACAGAAAAAGAAAGCATGCACTTCAATATACACAATTAAAACACAAACACTTTCTTTCTTCGAGTGACATTGCAACGCTTGCCGGGTACCGGCTAGTATTCAATAAAATATGAACTATTTAATTGGTATCGTTTTTATTTCAATATAATAGGCCACAGTATGTGCAAATAGTTTCTCCCATTTTATTAATATTTGTAACGTAACAGAATCTCCTATGTCAAACAAAATTATCGTATCTACATTCGAGCAAAGTGTAAGGAATCAACTGCGACTTGTTAGGACATATCCTTTAAGTATATATAATATCTATACATTTATATAGGTCGATGTTACTAGAAAAAGTAAATATTCAATTATTTATGATTTCGACTGACGGTACTTGATGGTATTTCAATATCAAATTTGAACCTATAAAAATATGTCAATTCAAGTTCACTTAATACTCAAGAAACTGTAGAATATTTTAAAGGATTCAAAAGTTAATATTCAACATACTTTATTATAATATTACTATTTCACTTCAATCATCGTGCTATAAAAAAATATTTATATTCATCTGTGTATGGTAAATTATTATTTATATATGATATAGGGTATGAAATGAGATTCATATCAACACTTGTGATGATGAAATATTTTTTCCACACATGGTAGTTGTGATGTTTGAGTTTTTTTTTACTAATACTAAATAAACCGCAGTCTCACATATATGTATCCTTCACTCTATTTACATAAAAGGAATGCCTAATGGTATACGGCGCTGAAAATTAAATTATAAACATTTACCTTTTATTTATAAATGTGATTTTTATCTAACTTATCAATTGATGATGGAAGTTTTTCAATTTATATAGCGACATTCGACGGCACGAGTTGGATAAATAATATTATTAGCCACTAATTTTATTGATAATTTCATAAAAATGCACACTTCGGCGGTCCAATCTTTTTAATTTAATTCTGAATTAATTTATTTGCGATTGGCCGTTTATTGGCGAATTCAACAGAATGAAAACGAGAAATCATCGTTTTCTCAAAAATTTCTTAATACTTGACGGCCAAAGGAATTGGGTCAGGGCGACTCGCCGTGCTATTTTGGCATTGTTAATGCTTTACAAGATTTCAATCATTGATTATCTTTTTCGTTAGTTGTATTTTTTTTTAATTTTTCACACGGATTGGTAGGTGCAAACAAACAAAACAATATCCTTTTTTTAGATTGTAGTAATTTTATTTCGTGTATTTTTTTCTTCTACGCATTAAATATTTGCAGTTAATAGATTCAGTAGACATTTTTATAGCTTCGTAATCATTTTATTCGAAGTTTTTCATTCCGCCGATACGTATATTCAAATGATCAGCATATCACAACGATGTAAATGTTGGTATGAGCACATTAACAATTTAAATTTATCAAGAAACTCCAACATCAATTGGCATAAAATAAAACACTTTATACCTACTCTTTCCCCATTATTTATTATATATAAGAACCGCTTGCCATAATCGCAAGAATTGTCAACTCGGTTGATAATGAGCAAATCCGGTATTGTAATAATATTTAAACAATGTAGTTTTTTTTTAAAAATAATTTTAATAAATTAAAACAAACAAACATATGTATATGAAAAGGGTAACAGCTACCAAGTAAGCCAGAGACTTTTCCTGTGCTCCACTCAACTGCCTCAAATGTGTACACTGAACTCCCTTTTTACACGTTGGTTTTTACACGATTTGAAAATAACACGGTGCAAAAAAATCGAACATTCATTTCACAATGCGTAACAGTAATTTGGATTTTCCTGCATCCATTGCAAGTACAGTCAATCCTCTTTTTATGCGGTAGATGCGTTCCATAAAAAATCGCATAAAAAAAAAAATCGCACTAATTATTATAATTAATAAATATTTTTTTTTGGATATTGTTTTACTTTAGTAACATTTTAAGTAAAATTATCGCCACTATACGTATGACAATGCTAACTGCGTTTTGCATGTGGTTCGAAATCACTCTTTTTCGAAAGAAATTGTATGCGCATCAATATCATAATACGATGGTTTTTTTTCTATCAATGAAATTAGTGATCAGAGTTTGTTCAGATTTTCTTTTTTTGATAATTTATTGTTTACGCAGTTTGTTATACCCATAAATACAATTTTTCAGCTATCGTTGAAACTTGAATTTCAGAATTTGAATCATTTACAATGAAATGATCTTCTAATTTACTGAAAAGTTGGAAACCTTCTTGAATTATTTTCGCAGTGAAGGGAACAGGAATTCCTTCCACTTTGTCATTGTTTTCTGGTTTTTTGTCAATATTTAAATTAAATTAATGATATCATCGTCATTTATAGCATTATTCGTAAGTAATTCGTCGAAATAATTTTCGCTAAAGGTATCAAACCCTTCTCCGCCAAGTTCATGTGCTAAAGTAATCATTTCAGCTGATATCGCCAATGTTTCAATGGATTCATCGACTGTAACACACCCAAGTAGGTGGATTTAATTCAGCGATGGCAGATGCAACATGATACAGTCAAAAATCGTATTTTTTTCCCACATATCGGTTGTGTTTATGATTCATTTTCTATCCTATCCAAAATACAAAGATAAATGCTCTCGATGTAATATTTCACATTTTTATATATCGTAAAATATAATATATTTTTTTAGAAAATTTGTATTTCTATAAAACCGCATAACTTCGAAATCGCATAAAAACAGGATTGACTGTACTTACAACTCAGTACTATGCGCTTACATACTTACAACTCAGAGGTATGCGAAAGGGGGCTTGATTTTTTAAAAAATATTTTTGAATAAAATTAAGATACAATAAGCAGTAATGAAATTTATTTTTTGATATTCTGAATTGATTTTTATACAAGGAAATCTATCTACTATCATTTTTTTATTTTAGTATTTTTGTACACGGTATCGCGTGGAACGTATCTATCGTGTAAATGGGGAGTTTAGTGTACTTATGTCTAGTGATAGTTCTTTGCTGTTTTATTGTCAAATAGCAACAAGCTTCAGTTACGCTCTTCCTGTCTACTTGATTCGTATTAGTTAGTTCAAAACGTACTTTGCATGTGTTCGCTGTGCTTGTATAAAACAAATTATTCGTATGCTCTACAACCCTACAAACCCCGATGACTGCGATATTAACAATGTATTCATTTATATTCCAGAGAATCATTATTATTCTCATATTCTTAATTGATTTTCAAAATAATGGAAAACTTGGAATTATTCACTGGTGGCAACTGCCGATTGGTAGACGACCCTCTTCAATTCTTAAAATTGTATTTTGACTTACAAGTATTTCGACAACCTTTGTAGTAGTTGTTTTTTAAACTTATTGTTTGGTTTATAAAGATTTAAATTTTCACGAGGAGTTGTTGAATATGATTTTTGACACTTGAGAGTTGATTCGCCAATTGCTTGTATATTTGTAAAAAAAGAAAGAATAATTGATACTTTTTGTTATGTGCAGCATCTGACAGAATTGGCATTTATATTGTAGAATACCTTCATAAAAACATATAAAAACTAGATTTGAATCGTTCAAACTATATACATTCTCACAGACTTTGTTACTAACGACCCGGGTTTCGCCTTTCGGCATCTTCAGGCGTTCAAGTGCACGGAGTGTGTATTCAAACAAAATAGTCCAAAGTGTTGTCATTTCATGCTTGGCTGACTAAAGATGGCATGATGGTATACATAAGTTAAAATGAAATTATTGAAAAAAATCCTCGGAGTCGGAGTAGTCTTTTTTTACACGACTCCACAGCCCTGCACAAAAGTATTTACATCTACAGTTATAGCCAAGGCTGTAATGTTGGAGTCGTCGAGTCTTAGTGTTTTGAGTGAAATCGAAGTCATAAAAAATCTGACCATTCTGGCTGTATTTTTTAAATTAAATAAAAATATACAAACACTTTTTTTTCAATCAGAGTAGGATCATTTGTTAATGCCGGAGTCCAGGTTACACTTTTTTCCACGACTCCAAAGCCCTGCTTTTAATCCAAGAGCTAAAAAAAACGAGTCACGCTGATAATTTGAGCAAATCGATAAATTCCTGGGTTATAAATAACTTCTAAAAAATATGGTACCCGCCGCCCTACCAATATTTTATGATGCAGGGTTCAAAAAGGTTGGTAACCCCTGTTGTAGGGTGTTCACTGTCAATACTTGGTGAAAAGGCATTATATTTAATAAAAAAAACACAATATTCATTTGTACTAATTTCCACTTTTAATTTTGTAAGATCAAGACCGGTTTCACTCATGACGAATATTATCAACTCTTATCGCTCTTATCACTTCTTATCAGTTGATAATGCTCATCATGAGTGAAACCAGTCCTGATCTTGCAAAATTCAAAGTGGAAATTAGTAAAACGGAATATGTACTGTGTTTTTTTTAGTAAAATGATGCTTACACTGACCAAAAAAAAGTGATTTTCTGTAACGAGCAACTCTGAATTGAAATGCAGTTTTGAAATATAGCAAAACACAATAAGATCATTTTTACTGTTTCCTTTGGATGCAATAATAATTATATTTGTTATATAGATATCTGTAGGGTTAAATCATTGTGCAAATTTGTACGCATTTTTATGTGCTTTGCACGTGCCTGTAACTGTGTGCGTGTATGTATTTTTAGCATTTTTATTACACTTGAAACTACATAATATTGTGTGATACCGAGCTATTCGTCACTTAGCTGATATGTTTGTGTATATTAAAGGGAAGGCTACGGGTCCAAGTCACGTTTGTGCACCAACGGTCCCCCCTCCACCGATTCCAGAGCACCATGTCCAGGGCGGTGTCGTTTTGACATGTCTTAGATGGAATAAAAAACGGTTTCTACATTACAATTAACTTAATTTACATTTTGCTTAATAAAGATTATCCATGTCCGCTCCCAATATGGAGCATGTGGCCTCCATATGTAGGTATCTCAACTGATTTTTTTTCTACGAAAAACGGTTTGTTACTCAGTCGCTCAACCTCTCTTTTTCAAAGAGAGTATTAGGGATAGAATGATAAGGCCTGGAAAGGACTAGTGGTTAAATAATCGCGCTCGCTACGGCCTTTTATTAAAACATCGGAAAGAGTGGGAGGGAAATTTTAGACATGACAAACGTCCATGCGTTTGAACAAAAATCGATAAACCAATCGAAAAAATGATGTTCGTACTGGTCTCGAAACGTGAGATCCGGTAAGGAAGCCCATAAAGCTAACAGCAGCGCCATACTACCCTGCAATTCACTTAAATAGTTGAAGTGTGACATTTAAAAACCTTTTTTTTTGTTGATGGGATTCGCATATATTATGTATATATCAAATATCTTGGTAGAACTCCATTGTAATAGGGTGAAAAATAGCAAAGTATTTTAGTTATACACATATTAAATATTAATATTTAGTATTGTAGCTAATGCCAATGCGCCAAATATTTTTTAATCGCGCAAGTTATTTGATTTCAGGGAGCTGTGGCATAATAAATTTGGGAAGCACTGGGGAATATAGCAACCATATGATTTTGTACACACTGGTTCTCGTCCGATCACCGAAATTATTACCATGGGCCCTGTGACCAAGTATAAAGAATGTCTTGGTTTTGATGTCAAGAAATATGGCAGCCCTATTTCGATTAAGAAGACTAAGACAAAAGTCACATGGCTTTGCGTGTAGCCAAACTGACCTCCAAATTAAGATTTTAATTACATCTGTCTCGTTACCTTGTACAATTTAATTAAAGGGTTTCAAATTATTACCGTGGCAAATATGTTTTTTTACATTGTTATGGCTTAAATCAGGTGTCGCTAAACTTTTTGAGAAACGGGCCAGATTTCAAATAATTTCTTATTGGAATCCAATCAAAAAATGGTTTTATGTGATTTAAGTGATTATTCTATTTAAAGGTACAAATCAATTATAAGTGGTTGATTTTATATATTTTATTATAATGAAAAAGTTTGTTCACGTAAATATATGCTACCAAAATTAGCCTAGAAAAAAAACCTAGCATTGTTTTTTTTTCAGTTTGGGATAGTTAAATCTTCATATTAATAGCCGATAAGGTCTGTCTGTAAGGACGTCCGCAGTAAGGTACAGACCAATGATTTCGATTTATTCTGAACAGCACATTTTTGAAATGTTGTTCTATCCAATGGGAGCGGCTTATTTTAAACCGGGCGTGAATGTTCTGATATCGCCACGTTTGAAAATTTGATATTTCTTGGTGTAGAGCTAAAGTATTGTATCACCATACATCATAATATTCGAATAATCAAAGACTTTAATTCGACTATTGCAAACTATGATTATAGGGCTATCGAAATGAATCGTCTGATCGTGTGAGTCGATGTGAGACTAATATTTTTTGGAGCGGATTTGATCAATTGAATCATAATGATGAATCTTTTCACGTCTGACCTTGAAAATCTGTTAGAATTCTTTAATACATTAAGAATATTCAAATTATGATATGGATATATGATAGAATAATATTTTGCTTTTTTCATACACTTGGACAAAATGTGCAACTGATTTTTTATTGAAAAATTGGATTTGATCTTTTGATTTTTATTGGAAATAATTGTTAAATAATTTAAAATCCGAAAAATAATTGTTAGCAAACTTTAACATTATTCCAAAAATTAAATAATTTACGAAATTTCTGCTACTACGAAAAATGGTTGTTAGCAAACTTAATCATTATTCCAACAATTAAATAATTTACGTAATTTCTGCTACTACGAAAAATGGTTGTTAGCAAACATAAACTTTATTCCAAAAATTCAATAATTTACGAAATTTCTGCTACTACGAAAAATGGTTGTTAGCAAACTTAAACATTATTCCAAAAAATCAATAATTTACGAAATTTCTGCTACTACGAAAAATGGTTGTTAGCAAACTTAAACATTATTCTAAAAAATCAATAATTTACGAAATTTCTGCTTCTACGAAAAATGGTTGTTAGCAAACTTAAACATTATTCCAAAAATTCAATAATTTCAATAATTTACGAAATTTCTGCTACTACGAAAAATGGTTGTTAGCAAACTTAAACATTATTCTAAAAAATCAATAATTTACGAAATTTCTGCTTCTACGAAAAATGGTTGTTAGCAAACTTAAACATTATTCCAAAAATTAAGTAATTTAGGAAATTTCTGCTACTACGAAAAATGGTTGTTAGCAAATTTAAACATTATTCCAAAAATTCAATAATTTACGAAATTTCTGCTTCTACGAAAAATGGTTGTTAGCAAACTTAAACATTATTCCAAAAATTAAGTAATTTAGGAAATTTCTGCTACTACGAAAAATGGTTGTTAGCAAATTTAAACATTATTCCAAAAATTCAATAATTTACGAAATTTCTGCTACTACGAAAAATGGTTGTTAGCAAACTTGGACATTATTCCAAATATTAAATAATTTACGAAATTTCTGCTCCAACGAAAAATGGTTGTTAGCAAACTTGAACATTATTCCAAAAATTCAATAATTTACGAAATTTCTGCTACTACGAAAAATGGTTGTTAGCAAACTTAAACTTTATTCCAAAAATTGAATAATTTACTAAATTTCTGTTACTACGAAAAATGGTTGTTAGCAAACTTCAACATTATTCCAAAAATTAAATAATTTACGAAATTTCTGCTCCTACGAAAAATGGTTGTTAGCAAACTTGGACATTATTCCAAATATTAAATAATTTACGAAATTTCTGCTCCTACGAAAAATGGTTGTTAGCAAACTTAAACATTATTCTAAAAATTAAATATTTTACGAAATTTCTGCTACTACGAAAAATGGTTGTTAGCAAACTTAAACATTATTCCAAATATTAAATAATTTACGAAATTTCTGCTACTACGAAAAATGGCTGTTAGCAAACTTGAACATTATTCCAAAAATTCAATAATTTACGAAATTTCTGCTACTACGAAAAATGGTTGTTAGCAAACTTAAACTTTATTCCAAAAATTCAATAATTTACGAAATTTCGGCTACTACGAAAATTGGTTGTTAGCAAACTTTAACTTTATTCCAAAAATTAAATATTTCACGAAATTTATGCTACTGCGAAAAATGGTTGTTAGCAAACTTGAACATTATTCCAAATATTAAATAATTTACGAAATTTCTGCTACTACGAAAAATGGTTGTTAGCAAACTTAAACTTTATTCCAAAAAATCAATATTTTACGAAATTTATGCTACTACGAAAAATGGTTGTTAGCAAACTTGAACATTATTCCAAATATTAAATCATTTACGAAATTTCGGCTACTACGAAAAATGGTTGTTATCAAACTTTTTTTTTCCAAAAATTCAATAATTCACGAAATTTCTGCTACTACGAAAAATAGTTGTCAGCAAACTTGAACATTATTCTAAAAATTAAGTAATTTACGAAGTTTCTGCTAATACGAAAAATTGTTGTTAGCAAACTTAAACATTATTCCAAATATTAAATAATTTACGAAATATCTGCTAACTATAAAAATAAAATATATTAAAATAAAATATAATTAAATTAAATTAAATTCAATAAAATAAAATAAAATAAAATAAAATAAAATAAAATGAAATGAAATAAAATAAAATAAAATACCATAAAATAAAATAACATAAAATTAAATTAAATTAAATACTATGCAACAAAAATCTCACGTTGCTGGGCAACGGGCTTACAGCTAGTTCTTCTTATTTTTCGTAAAAAAAAATTTTTTTTAAATATCGTCTTTAACCCACTATTCGCTTGAAGACCCATCAACAAATATTTTTTTCTTCAGCTATTATAGTTTGACAAGCTCGAAAACTTGCTTGATAGTTCATATTTTTTTTATTACTGAATATTTTTTTGTTGATTGTTGACGTTTTCCTCCAGTTTTTTCATTCGTAAATTTTCTTGAAAGGTGTCATATTTCGTCCCATGTTTTGTAGTGTATGTAGTATCATTTTAATTTTTATTCTTTATAAAAACAAATACCGCTACCTTGCAAATTATACATATGCTTTTTTCTTTGTTTGTATCAAAAAAAGTTTGTCTCAAAAAAAATATCGAATTGACCGCTTCTCATTAAATACGTGACATTCTACATATAGTTTCCTTTTTTTTGACATACTCATATTGGAGCACTTAAAGATAAAAAAATTAATACAAAATGTGCACGTTATTATAAACATATATTGCACAAATAGAGAGATCACTATGTACTGATATATTTCAAGTAATCAGAAACCAGGCGATGTGTACTCTGCAAACTTTCAAATACAACTGAATATTTTCGATTGGGGCTATTATTTGTAAATTTCTATTGTTCTATTTTTTTTAATATTCGGCATTACAGCTTTTGCCAATGCGCCAAATATTTTAAAGTTGAAAGATCATACGAGAAAAACTCGATGAGAATTAATTGTCAAGTGACTCAGATTGAGATCACAAACACCAGGTCTCAAATTTAAATTAAAAAATCTTAATTTTACATTGACCTTAACGGGAATCGAACCCAGACCTGCCTGGTCGGTAGAGCAAGCTCCAACCAACTATATACCACAGCGGGTGAGTACGCTACATTCTTACAATATTTTGTCTGCACTTCATTCTTAGAATTTCAATAATTGAGAAAATCCGTAAAAAAATCGAGTAAACGAACATCTGCCCCAACAACACATTTTATACATAACGTCTTCACTTTGAGCCCCCTAACAGATAGTCGTATCATGAATTCACAATCAAATCTTGAAAAATTATATTTCTTATATGAATAATTTATATAAAAAATACGGATCTTTTGGAGGTCCGGATGAAAATCTTTGGTTGGCCGGATCCGGCCCGCGGGCCGTAGTTTGGCAACCTCAGACTTATACTATAATTTGATTGAAAATTTTTCCGTGCGTCATGGAATTTAAAGGTTTCTTATCAAAACATCGAAGAATAATGTCAGTGACGGCATTTATAACATTCCACATACATACTGCAATGGGTTAATACTTGTAACTCGTCTTGTCATCGTTTAAAAATGAATTTGAATTATTTCACAAAAAAATAAAATTGTAATAAGAAAAATCATCGTATTAACTATATTAATTGACAATGCACTAGATATTTTGAACTTTAAATTTATTGTGTAAACTACGGGGACAAAAGGTATCGCACGCACTAAATCTAAAAATACCAATAAGAAACTGGTTTTATGAAAAAATTGTGCGTGAATGACTAACAAGCAAGGATCTTTAATAATGATTATTATAATTTACTGTTAAAAGATTGTATCATACGTCGTTCCGTTTTGGAACCGTACTATAAATATATGTGCCAATTTTTGCTGCTTACGGCAGTTGCAATTTCTATCGTTCGTATTCCCAAGAAAACCATAGTGTGTATTAATTTTGACATATTGTATGTACGTGGGTTGCATTAGTGTGTGTAAAATGAATGTTTAGATGTGTGTGCGTAGTGCGTGAGTGTGCATCCAATACGCGGCGGTTTAGTGAAAAGTGCCGAAATTGAGCGCGCATGGCCCGTGACTGATTACGTCACAATACTGACGCTGCCGATGACCTACTTTCAAGTCTACCATACAGCATTAGTTTGTTCGATTCCAATATACATACAACTTTACGCGCCTTGGCGACGGTTTTACTTGCAGATTTTCCGCTAAAGGCAGGCGAACGTATCTTATTGTATCTTCTTGGTGGTCATTTTTTCCATGGTTGTGGATTCAGAGTATTAAAAAACTGGAGATACCGATTCCTTCCTTTGTTTGATAAGTTACTATGCATTTTTAGAGGTTCTGTGTGTAAAAATACACAAAAACTTGGGAGAGATTGCAATGTATTTTTTTATTTTTCATCGTTCGTCGGACCATTTGTCAATACCGTAGCCGGAGTCTAGTCTCGGCTTTTTTCTCGACTCGGCAGTCCTGGTTTTTTCTAATACCTTTTTAGCATGACATGGCCAGACCCGTCTTATGGAAAACTTACGAAGATAATGCAACACACTGCATTTCTCACTTTGGATGGCCATTATTTTCACAAAGAAGCACAGGAAACTATCTATCTTATTTTATAAATTGAAGGTGTCAATATTGAATAGCTCGTACATTGCACCTGTTTCCATAGGGAATTTAATTATTTGGCTATAGGTATAAACAGTACCGGTGCGAGGTTATTTGGCGCCCTAAGCAACGGTTATTGGCGCGCCTCTTTTTAAACAAATCGTCCCATTTTTTTTCAAAATAATGAAAAGAAAACAATTCAGGAACATTATATTTTTTTATGAATCCATATCCGCTCCCAATGTGGAGCATATAGCCTCCTAATAGAGGTATTTCAACAGAAGTTTTTCTACGTGAACTGTTTGTTACTAAGTCGCTCAATTTTTCTTTTTAGAATTATAAAGCCACGATACATATAAAATAAAATAACTTAAGCATTAATTATTTGTACTTAAGCAAGCTATTGCGAAAGTAGATGTCTGAGGATGCCTCTGAAAGAGGCGAAACACGTGTCACAATTTTTAGCATAATGCGTGGCACAATCCAAGTTATTTTATATTAAAATGAACTTCCACAAAGTAAAGTTACCGCCGAATCCATCAAAAGTAATACGATACATAATTACGCCGAACAAATACAAACATCAAACAAAATATAACTTACTATTATTTATTGTCATTAGAGTATATAAAAATAATTTTAATACTCCATTTATGCACCTCCCAATAGATTGCACCCTAGGCCGTTGCCTATTTCGCCTGTATGGTGACGCCGGGTCTGGGTTAATATCTCAAATATACGCTCCTTATGCCCTTCCTCGTGTACTTTATTTTCTTTCAAAATGGTATATCGACAAGAGAATGGCGATTAACGACATTTTTATGGTGAATAACGTGTCACTATTAACATTTTAAAGAGCAAGTCTTACAAAAGGCTATCACTGCAAGACGCAGGCTCGTTGGTAATGCATCTTCTGTCTTTTTTGTTCCATAGCGTAATTTTTAATTTTATCCGTATACAAAACTAAGAAATCTTTTGTTTTAGTGTTTTTCTTGTTTATGAATTTTCAGAACGTGCATAAATGTTCCATTACTAATTAGGCATGTTATAAAATATTTCATGACATAATATTTCCCAGTGTTTTCTTGTCTATTCATTTAAAAATCGAAAGTTATTCACTGAAATAGTTAAATGCCGCAAGTAATAACAATCAGACCATAATGCAAAAATATATGACAGTAAATTAACATGAATATTGTCAGTAAAAAGCAAGGCAAAACCGTATCAGCGCCATCGGTAAAGTAAATAAAGCAAAGTTCGTGTTGTAATTAAATGATTAAGTGAATATCTAGTTACCTATGTTAATAATGCAAAGTTGTATAATCATGTCATGACAAAGTAATCCCATCATTTCTTAAGATAGTCGTGCTAATAAAACGCATATCATACATCAAGAAAGGATAAATCGTCAGCTAAAATAGCAGCATCACGAAACTCATATACGTCAAAAATTATTTCAGCGATCGGTGAGACTCCCATAAATGATAATCTAAGTAAATAAATAGTCGCGGCACGACTCAAAGTTTTCTTTCTAATTAAAGCTCTAGCTCTCAAACATTCACAAGGGTGGCCCGTTTGCTGATTGTAGGAACTTGTAAGAAAAATGTCGTTTATATTTCTTGGATTTTTTTTTTAATCTTGATGTTTTTTCCGCCTCATATGGAACATTTTACATCGCCCATTTTTCACATTTTTGTTTCCATTTTCCTTACTGTAGAAAATAGTCGTCTTTGATTCGATATGCTTATCCCAGTGAAAATGCTATTATACACATCTGATCGCATAGACATCGGGCCCGATCATTCTCCACCGACTCTCATTTTTTTTTATTACAGTAGTATGTGAATTCACAGTATGTACATTAAGAAAAAAATGTGGATGACGGTATTTTACTTTTTTAGTGGATTAAGCTTTAACTTCGTGGAAATTTATTTTTTAGTATACAATTACATTTCGTAACTTTGTTATCCCACAGATTGTGTAACACTTTTCACCTCTATGAGAATCATCTTCATGCATTAGGTTGTTTATCTTAAAAGTGTTATAAAATATGTTGTGTGCACTAGTGTCACAAATTCTTGGTGAAAAGGCATTTAAAAAAAAAATCAATAAAAGGACCGGATCCTGATCTTTAATAAACAATGTGGAATTAGTACAAAAAAGTTTTTTTTCAATTAACCGGCTTGCTTTCCGGGATGCATTCATTTAGAAATTCATTCAGCGTTTGATTTAACTTTCAGTCACTGCAATTACTATTATCAATATGTATCATAAATTCTTAACTACACACTGTTTTGCGATAAATTTTATTATATTTTCATGTGTGATCTGTGTATGCATGTATGCTCTACACTTAAATTTTGTATTACATTCGAAATATTTCGATGCTTCTTTTTTAATAAATATTATGATGACATTTGTAGAATAGGTGAGTCTATATCCAATACATATCCCTCTCAGCGGCGTACCCACCTTATAGCCGAGTCAATGAATGCATGAGGGCCCAAATTTCAACACTCACTCAACTCATTTTTACAGTTTTGAAATAAAACGGTCCACTAAACAGAACTAATACTATATTTTTACACGAACTGTTTACAATAATAATATTTTTTGTAATGTACTTATCTAGTCTTCGTTATTACTTTTTTTGTACGATTTTCCATGCCACATCATTGTTCATTTTTCAAATAGCGTGGCTTTTGAATGCATCGACCCAATCTTAAATTATCCTAGGAATTCTATTACTTTTTTACACGGTTTTTTTGTGGAACGTATCTACCATTTAAAAAAAAAATTCAGCGTACTCAGTATGATAAATTGCGAGGGAACACATAGCGCGACGTTTGCACGAGCGCCCAAAAATTCTTACTACGCCACTGATCCCTCTCTGTGTATCATCAAAAGTATAAAACTGTATGCTCATACGCAGAAAATACATTGTATACTCCCAGTTTTAATAGCAAATAAGAAATTTCGTAAGAGTCTTTTATCTTTGGTTGCGGATAAAGTAAATAGAAACCAGCACTTACCCTATTTAGTTTATACAAAACAATACCGTGCATTGCATGATCAAATTAATTTATGTGTTTCTTTTTCGTCATGCTGTGTCTCCATTTATGAGTATGCTTTTTATCTCAACACAAAAACGCCTATATCAAAGTTATTCATTAATGTTTCGGTATATTTGTCGTCTTATGTTCCTTGTTAATAATACTGTTTTCATCTGTAAGTAGGTGGCTGTTGGCTATTGAACATTCGTTTGAGATGTAGTTACGATCAAACGCAATTGTACAAGAAAAGATGTTTTATAAAAGCACTAAAACCGTTACGAGTTTGATATTTATCGCAGTAAATTTCCATTGTGCACAAAATCCCTTTGGTTTTTATGTGCGATATTAAACTAGACGACCTATAGAGTTGTGCAATTTGTAAGTCCGACAAATTAAAGATACAGAGAATGAGCATGGCGGTTCGAAGTAAGAAGTAACATTTCAACTGATTGGCAAACCCAACTGCTTTACACTGTTTTGAGTTTTGAATTGACCGCTGCTTGTTTTTAACGTTTCACAATAGTCGTGAGATCCGCTAAAGTACTAAAATTTGTAAATTAGAATTCTTCGTAAAACATTTTAAGCCGTGTTACGGCGTTATCAAAGCAGAAAATAGGCAGTAAAAACAATGCGCCTGACAAATATTTTACCCACATCTATCTATGTAAGGAAATATAAAGACTTAATTTAGATGATCTGTGTACGCTTGCATTGTGAACATAAAGCCCAATTATACTGACTCCGGTATATTAATTATACTATCACGATGCAGCTTTTAGCATATTAAAACTCCCAAGCTATCGGCATATAAGCATATCAATATTTCACATCTGGGACACGTGCACATTTAAATTATTATTAAAATTAAAATATGAATTTACATCCCATGGCGTGGGTTTCCCTACGAGAGGGCATATAGCGAATCACCAACCATTTTGACACGGGCTTCTTTTTTACTAAATACTATTGCAACATTTTTTTTTATATTAAATCTCTATAATATCAGTGATATAACATGGGTGTGTTTGTATTGTGCCTCGCTAGCAAAATCACAGGGGCCTGACTACAAAAATGCGTGATTTTAGTTAAGCTCGGTTTTGGGAATTCCTTACATATAAGTATATAACCGTTTATAAGATACGTTTGGGAATGTCTACAGATGAAATTGTAATGTTAGAATCCCAAAGGCTTAATCAACTGTTAAACTTTGTGTTTGTATATAGGCCCCTGTGATCCTAAACCCTCGAATAGTGGTACATAGTTGTTGGAGAAATTATGAGCTTTTTTAATTTCTGAAAGAAACATGTTTTCGGCGACATTAAATAATTATCAATGAATGACTTATTACTGTGTCTGTACTATGTACACGAACATTTTTCACATGGCACATTTTCACAAATAAATAAAAAAATATATATATATATATTGTGCCCAAAGTCTAAAATCTTTTTATTTCATAAAGAAAATGGTTTTTTTATTTTATTAAGTATGTCAAGCCTTATATTATATTATATATTTAATATTAAGGTGGGTACAGACAATGTGTCTATATCCCTCCGCATGCATTGCACCTTAAGCAGAAGACGATTAATGGAGAAAAAAATTCAGAAAAATCCCTTACGAATTCTGCTTTCGCGTGTTCATAAGGAATTATTCGTAATATAATATTAAACTTGCCCATTCCCTATTCCCTAGCTGACTTCCGACATGAGCTCAAAGGCGACCGCATGGACCCTTCTTGCGTGCACAATTCTTTGCTTTCTCTTAGAGTATTTTTATATTTAGATCTCCTGTAAATAACATACAAAGTATCGTTTTTAAACAATTTGCGTGGCCAATTATTGTTCATTTAATCACTGCTGGAATTTTTAATAATACTTCTACACATCGAGCTGATTTAGTTTTAAATATATCATTTAATGGTTTTTTTTACGACTGATGGTTGCAAAATTTAACATATTATATTGTGCACAATGCACGTATATCGTGCTTAAATATTTTGTTGTATATTTATTTTTTAATAGTGTATTTTTTTCTTTTTTTCAGGTAAGTTATACAACCACAGAATATTTGAATTCAACTACATAAGTATACGCATTTAGTATATAAATGGTAATCCATAAGGATCTTACAAAAGGTATGTGCAAAATAATAAATAACTTAAAAGTAAACTGAATTTTCCCGAAGAGATAATCTTTTACTTATTTCAGTAGGTAGTTATATTTCCTTTGGATTTTAGATATGCATACTGTCTACTGTCAGACACGGTACCCTTTAATTTGTCCATATTTCCACATCCCTTTTTTTAATATATGTAAATGCATTTTTTCAGTGAGAAGTATTAATCTAAGTTTTCGACCGAAGGTGTTTGTTGGAATTTCAATAGTATACACAACATTTGTACACTTACACGCGTTTTGTCACTAACGATCAAGTTTTCGACATTCGGCATCTTCAGGCACTCAAGCGGGCGGATAAACTTGAACTGACGGTTGATAAATAGTTGTGTTGTGTATATATCATAATAAATTGTATTATCACAAAGACATCGATGGCCATCTGGAATTGTTTTATCAACGGTTTGATTTTAATAACGTTAAATTAATTGATGATGTAATCACACATACATGTACGATTTTTTTGTCTATTTGAAATTACCATTTAACTTGGTGATAATAAATTTTCGTACTTTTCTGTTAGCCATGCATCGAAAATGTACTATTTTGCTCTCTAAAAAACGCCCCACTTCCCCCGCAAAGAAAAAAACCCTCAAATGTAAGGAATTTTGCGATTTCTTATCGGACAGTATTTTAAACCTTATTATATATTACATATGATGCTAATTTCGAATGCATATCACGTTAGTACGTTTATTAGTATCAAAAGAAAGATGACACAAACTCAAATTAAATTCTAGCAGTGACGATACCTTTCAATACAATACAATACTTATTGAAACCATTTAAAGAAAGGACGTATTTGTCGATCTTATTATGTTATTCCAGAGTATGAATGTTTATTGAAGTGGTAGAAGGGAATTGGTACACATTTGTAATGAATCAGTGCTTTTTCCCATGTTACGCGGTGGAACTGCGTTCTAGCAACTTTTTCTTATCAATATTCGCCAACATATATATTTATATATATTGCTTCAAAAACTTTTGATTTTTTAGGGAAAGTAATAAAACTGGTAATAATTAATAATTGCACCGTGTGAGGTGCGTCTCTCGTCTAAGTTTGTACACATACGTATATTAGTGTGTGTAAGACTACGTTCGTTAATTCAATACGCACTGATTAATTTAAACGTATGGTACCGGCTAGTGGGAAAGTTCCTAAAATGTATTCGTCCGTGCATACACGATTGAAAAATTACGAAGCATCAGTTCAATTTCATCCGTGCACTTTAATGCCTAAAGATGCCGAAAGGCGAAACCCGGGTCGCCAGTAACAAAACGTGTTAAGGTATTTAACATTTTAACGACAATTTTTTTTGAAATTAGTAATTTTTTTGTTTTGAAAAATTCAGTTCGTCGAATCAATTGCGGCAATCTCCAATAAAGCGTTAGAATGCATTAAAACCACATTTTAATAAAGTTTGTACTTTAATTAGTATGATTGATTTTTAATAAAAAAAATCAGCGACGTTGAAAAAATAAAATTAAACTAAACGGAAAAATACAATCGAATAGACGTATCGAAATTGTTTTATTTACGAAATTAGTCACTTCTCGCATAGCATGTGCATACAAATTTATTAATATTAGATAAGTTGATTCGCCTCGGCATGCCTGGGCGGGAAGGCGTGTAGTGGGGTAGTGTGGGGCAACCGAGTTGTATAGTGCGGCGAAATCCGAAAATTTACCAACGATTTCGATTTCGTTCGCGAGTTGCCCAACGACCACAGCATTCGAGAGCTGACGCAAAAAAAAATAACATCTCTTACGAGCTCCACAAGTCGCCGAGCCTCTTTTTCTCAATCATTTTTGCCTCGTCACCTCCCCAACAGCCGGCTATATTTACTGCAAGGCATAAATTTAAAATTTGTAATATAACAATATATAATATTTTAGGATTACATACTACAAAAAAAATCCAGTAAACTTTCTGTTGTAGCAGTTTCATAAATTATAAGTTTTATGATCTACAACAGCGGGTCATTGAATTACCCACCACATTTTGAGTTACTCGCCAAGGAAATATGATAATATATTTTTTATATTCAATGTTATTTATTATGAACTTTTTTAGTCGCTGACCAAATTAGTTTTACAAAGTTGTTTTTTTTACCCAGTCTTTCAAAAGATTGCCGACCACTGGTCTGCATAATATATTATGGGTTTGTACATTTTTTCGATTAAAGTTATAGAAACCGAGCTTGAAAACGTTAATTTTATTAAATATATCAAATAATCTTTTCACTTTTTACCAAACTTTATCACGAAATATCGTTATTCGTTACCAACGTATATACCACACACACTTATGTATATATAATATATATATATCTATTGTGGAAAAGCAAAAGTACGTAACCCACGGTTTTTTCAACACAGCTTTTTTCGATAATCACAATGTATGCAACTTTATACACGTTCTATCAAAAAGATGTATGCTGAAAATGCCGAATTAGTGTCTAAAGTTAGCTTTTAAGTTTGAAAAAAGACGGGCCTGAGAAAATTGCGACCAGGAAAAAGAAATCTAAAAAAATCTTGAACATTTTTTATAAATTAATCAGTAAAAATCAGTTAAAAATTATTCAGTAAGTCAATTAAAACCAAGTTTATCAGTCTCCTTGCACTTCAAGATTGTGTATATTTCATGATTTGCCTTTGGCCCAAAATTATCAAAAAACGTTGTTTGTGTCTCCTGTCAAATGTGTTGTGTGTGAGTTACGTCCTTTATCCTTTCCACGGTTGATATATAGACATATATATATATATATTTATAAATATTTTAGTGTCATGATTTTATCTTAGTGATATTTATCTTTTATATTCAATCAAATGCATAATGATAGAACTATTTAACTATCACTTTTTTCACGCATAAACATCGAAAAACATTACAATACATATTTGAACAGTTTTTCGTCAATAATTAATCACCATACGTGTCGTTTGCTTGCATCAAATGATTATAAATGTTTACCATCATACAACAAATAAATGTGTATGCGGTTTTTGAACGTCGCGGTTTCACGGGTTGGGAAGGCTGTGTTTCACCGAAGTGTTGGCGCGGGGTGGTGTGCGGTATGCGGGCTAAGCGGGAAACTCGCCGTGGGTCGTTAGTTACAGCCTTGGCCCACTTACCTGCACTCGTGAAAATCAATTGCAGTACGATGTCGAATTTTTACACATTTTCTGGTAAAATTCAATCGAAATCTTGCTTACTTGGTACTATAGTTTTTACTATCTCTTATGCTGTACCATATTATCATCATCAGCAGCGAACGCCTTAAGCCTTTTTACGTTTCCTAAACATTAATCTAACGTCATTTATTCATCTATCATTTGTACTGTCAAATCAGTCTCGTCCAGCTCTACTCGGGCCATGGATTTGAGAGGTGGACTCCTTCCCTTCTATCGATAGCGTTGTGGAAAACAGTCGCGTAGCATTTGCACAGCGGGTAGTGATGGAAACCAACTTGTTGTGTAGTTTTCGCTATGTTACCGTCCTGTTGCCATGTTAGCTTTTTATGCTGACATACAATTATTTCACATTGTGTCTGAATCATATAAAGAAATTCTTTAAATGATCAATATGATCGTAAGTTAATTTAAAAGGTTCAATTATTTATTGATTGCTTGTCAATAATCAAAATCTTGTCCTGAAAAACTTTACATTACATTATTACATTATGAGAGAAATTTGAATCGTAGTGACCAGTCAGTAAATCTAAAACGTTATAGTTTTTATATTTTTCGCTGTATTTACAATTTTTTATATTGAATATGTGAATCAAGAATTCTCATGCGAATTTCTTATCGCCTTTCGAAACTAATTTAATGTTAAAAAAATAAAATACTCATTTGTACTAATTTCATTTTTATTTACTATGATCAGGACCGGTTTCGCTCATTTTAAATTAATGTTCATTTAAATGGGATTGTTATGGCAAGGGGCACCTTTTCATAATATACTTAACAAGACTATAATTTATTATTTAATAATAAATTGATGAAAGCTCAGAAGGATTGCTTGACAAAATGGTACGCAACTCTTGGTAAACGACTACGAATATGCACTGATGAATTCGAGTTGAATAGATTGACATCTGATACAAGTAGAGGATTTGTATGAAAATATTGATTGTTAAAACTATCATATTATGCTGTATGTAGATTGTAGAATGTGATGTGTTGTGTTTGTTTATTGCGCGTCGGGAGATCCCAATATTTTCTAGACATATCACCACACTGTTGATTCTGTTTTATATTTTGCATTGCTACTAAACCTTTTTTCTCTGCCTTGCGTGGCCCACGTACGAGACTTGTATATTACTGTCAGTATTTTTCATCATTATTGTACGTCAGATAAAACCTTGAAAGTAGTTTAGTCATTTAGTCAAAATTTAATTACTTTTCTTTATCTTAAAATTTTAATACTCATTCATATTAAAGTGTCTGTTTCATTATTCCTTTTCCGGATTTCATAGTGTAATTTTTCATTGATTATATATGTATTTATATTTGAAAATATTTCTACATCGTCAACACCTTTTTACCGTCGAACTATTCGTAGAAAAACGAAACTCTTTTTCCCACGCGATTCTAAAATTGGTCTTTAAGCATTTATCAATAAATAATACGGATTTCGTGTTAATAAATGACAAGAGCAGTCTATCAGTACAAATTGAAATGGATGCCTTTTTTATGATATGTTTCAAAATATTCGACAAACTTTCCACAAATTTATCCTGAATCGGTTACGGACTACGTTTGTTGCAAATGAAGGCTCTGGAAACATAAACGACAGTCTTCATATTTTGTCGAAAGTGAGTTATATATACATATCATTGCGTAGAGCTGACAATGCCGCATATAGTTAACTTTTTTATTATTTAAATTATAAATTTTTAGTCCTGTACAGTAGTAAGCACGGCAGCTAATAAAAGGATTTCACAATGCAATGTAAATCACATCAAAATGGCAAGATTACATTAATAAGAATATTTAACAAGATTTTTTCATACGTTTTATCTATAAAAGAAAAAAAGACGATTTGATTTTATTTACCAAAATTTTGGTATTATGAGACTTGATTTTGGGATTTAGAATGCGGCAAGCCTTTGTTTCACGAGCCATCAAATGTGCAAGGCTCGACAACTCCGAGTTGGCGGTTGATGGCTCAATGTATTGGTATCCCAAGTCCGCTCGAAAATGGTTCAAGATTAGTAGGTGACCTACTTTCTCGAATAACTTCGGTCTATTTCTGTAGACATTCGGGACGCCGTGCTGCCGAGAAGCGATTGTGCAAGCTCTATAAAATGTACGCGCTACGTCGGGAAAAACTGCAAAGAAACAAGTGCAAACCAAGATTATAATTTGTTGTACTCGGGCGATTATTGTTCTGAATCGAACTCTAAGTAAAAAAAAAACACAAATTTTCCTTTTCAATTCAAAACAAACGCATTGTATCGGTACTATTGTCTTTGATTAAAAAAATATGACAACTTTCATAAATGTTTATATTTGATGTTATTACAAATTGACAGCGTCCACTTGTCGAGAGTAATAATATTAATAATCCGAAAATGTATAGAAAAAATATGAAATAAATTTTTGTATTTCATATAAAATCCCATCATTAAAAAATATATCATAATCATAAACGTGTGATTTTTATGGTGATGGTGATACCTTAATTGGGTGTCCATTTGCTCTACATTTTAAAAAATCCATTCTCAGATAGTTAAGTGTCAAATATCTATTTTTTTTTAAGTTGTTACAATACTTTTTTTACGTTACGGATTTGCGATATATCTTAATTTAAAAATATCGCATATTGTGTATGCAGAAGTAGGTTGTAGGGATTGATTTTCTGCGTAGTAAAATAAAAAAGGGTTAATAGGTGTGCATTGTGAACCGAAGGTGGAAAAAGTAGGTCAGTTTGTTTGACAAGGTCGGCCTGAGTATTGTATTATATTTCCTCGCGGTCGATCATATCATAGTGGACGAGTGATCGGTCTATCACCGATCGCTGCAAAGTGCCGGCCGATCTATTCACTACGTTTACTCATCAACTAGACCTGTACTGTACTTCGCAGTCTTTTTGCCGTTGCGGATAGCTCCTAATAAAATCTGGCGTCGAATACTTCGCCTGCACAATTATACCATTTTACAATGTACAGTAGAACCTAGAGTATACGGACAACTTGGGGATGAAGGTAGTGCGGATGACGAAAAATTTGAATAATTTAAAAAATCATCATTGACAAGGAAAGTACCCACAATTAGCTAAAAAATATACATAAATTCAATTATTTAATGCTGCCTAATCGCGAAAACTTTTAAGACACATAAGTTGTCCGGAGTTTCGTTCTTTTCGGCTGCCGAACCACTAAATGTCGACATCTGTTTAGAGAAAAGTCTTACAATGTGTAAGAAAATATGTCATCCTCACTGATATCTTCTTCGTCTTCTTGATCTTGTTCCACATGGTCAGATTTTCCTTTAATATTCTCCATGCCATTCAATATTTGGAATACAAGATCGTTCACATCGCAATTGACACGGTGATACATATATTCTTCGTCGCATTCAGCACACATTGAAAATCAGACTGTTACCTTCTACCGCTCATTTTTAGGGTGTTCACTATCAATACTTGGTGGAAAGGCATTATATTAAGAAAAACACAATATTCCTTAGTACTTGTTTCCACTTTTATTAACCAAGATCAGGACCGGTCTCGGTCGTGGCGAGCATTGTCAATTGATATCAGTTGACAATGCTCGCCATGCTCGCAACATAAGTACAAATAAATATTGTGTTTTTCTTAACCCTCTACTACATTGATGGATCTTACGAATGGTCTTTTCGTTAAATGGAAATTATTGAAAAAATCAAGCTATAGTTGGTTTTTTATTTGAAGTCGGGGTCGTCTTTTCGCCGGACTTGTCAGATGTAGAATAAATCCAAGGTAATATATATTTATATAGGAATACTTTTAGTTAATTACGAAAGAAATATTTATAAATAGTATTATCGGCAACAGTCAATTGTCAAAACTATCCTGTCTATGGTTCTTAACTTGTAACAGTGCGATGCCAAAATAGCAATCAACGCTATTTGACAGTCCTGTAGAATGTAGAACTAAATACCATTGCTCATGTATAAATTATTGAAACCAAATGCCAATTAAATAACCAGAATATATTTTAGTTTTCATATTGTTGAGATATATTCCACGTGCACGTGAATATTTTTGACCCGATCGGGTATTAAATGATTAAACCATGACCTTCCGAACGAACGACAGACACATTGGCATTAATCTCATTGAGCGAGCTTGCCCAAAACAGGTGTGACTGTAATTGACAAGATGATTTGTGCGTTTATTTATTACGGTCACCTGAGATAGTCATAGTGTTCGTATATTGTGTATATCAATCAGACATCGGAATACACTCGACTATGGAGTCGGATAGTTATAATTCGATGGCAATTGATTGAAATGGATACACTCGTGTATAAAGTTAACGTGTTGTGCAGTGTGCGCGGCATGACGTCACTAATAAATGTCTGCTCTGTGTAACCTATTTTTTAACCTTTGGTATTAAGCCTGCAATTCTTAGCCGCACCTAATCGTCGAATATAATGATTATGTACATAATTTTTCTATAGTTCATGACATGATACGAATGCTAGCCTAAATGTTAGTATGCCATCATATCTAGCTCTCCGCGGAGACTGTACTTGCATGATGGTTATTTTATGAACGCGATTTCCAACTCGTTAATCAACCTAAGTCTTTTCTACTAGTTAGGGATGACAACTTATGTGTGTTGATTTGTTTTATTGTGGAAATAAAATACATTTTAATGCGCCTTTATCTTTTTATTTATATTACATTTGACATTTATTAGTTTGCTAATTAACATATTATGAAAATGTTTGACAACAAAATTAAGCGCCCGTTAACATAATATAAGTTTTATGAAAAATAGTAGTAGACCATGGGTGTCCAACCGGTAGATCGCGATCGACCAGTCGATCCCGAAAGCTTCCGTGAATTTCGAAAAAATATATAATTTAAATATAAAATATAAAAAATACTAAAATTGAATTATTTTGTAAGCACATACCAATCGAATGATATGTATTTCGCATTTAAAGTAAACATTTCTATGTCTGAAGAAGGGGAAAAACCCTACTAAATAAATTTTCTAATAAGAATCATGATAGAAGTCGATCGCGAGAAAGCTAATGATTGAAAAATCGATACCAGGACAAAAAAGGTTGGACACCCTTGTCGTAGACATTAATATTTAAAATGAGATATCGCCTAACTATTGAGAGTAGACGACGAAGAACCGCTTATTTTTTTATATTTTTTTATTACATCATAATATGTTATCATCTCCGAAGGGGTTTGCGGTTGGAAGAGATAAAGATGGCTGGTTGTTATCAAATCGCTCAGGTGTGCATTCATATTTTTTTACAAGATTTGTCAATGGGAAAATAATATTACGTATAAAAAAGGTGTCGATGGACGTCCATAAATTTAGAAAGGCAAAAGGACGTAGCCCACGTTTATTCAAAATAGCCTTTTTCGGAGAATCACAATGTATACATACAACTTAATACGAGTTATATTTAAAGGATGTAAGCTGAAAATGCCGAGTTACCTAAACTTAGCTTTTAAGTTTGAAAATAGATGAGCATGTGAAAATTGCGACCAGTAAAAATTACTTACAAAAAGGCTTCTCTTAAACAATTTATTAAATCAATATTAGTGTGAGTCAATAAAACACCAGTTTTTTGCTTACATGCACTTCAAGGTTTTTGTATATTTATTTTTTTGACTTTAGCCCAAATCATCAAAAATCTTTTTTTTGTCTCCTGTAAAATTTGTTATGTGTGGGTTACCTACCTTAACCTTTCCAATGTCAATATAGTATTTATTGACTTGGCATATACTTGGTAGAACTCCATTATAATAGGGTAAAACTAAGTTTAACGTATTTAATTTTTATATTCATTAGTTAAATTACATACTAAACTTATAAAATACATCGAAGAAAACTGACTTCATAAATAATTACTAAGTAAACCGGGATGTGGAGGGACGACGCGAACATTATTTAACGCGGCTGGCAAAATCAGTTTTTGTCTCAGTTGCAAGTTGCAAATTGCATAACTTGTATTATGACGCATTCGAAAGTCCTAGCACACGGTCTATAGTGAGAACCGTTCGTTGTGGGACTTCCTTGTCCCCAATCGTTCAGTGGAATAAGTTCAAGTTTAGTGGGGCACCCCAACGACCTAGCTCAAATATTCAGGCACTAAACCAACATTTCCGTGCGTGTGTGCCTATTCTGAAAATATACCTGCCGACCACTTAGCGTGCTGAGGATCTAATGCACACCACAACCTAGTACACCTTAATCCCAGCGTAATATAACTAAGTCTAATTACTTACTTGTCGTGTGGACCACAATTATTATGAACCCCTAGCAGATATCTATATTATTTATTTATTTATTGTTAAAAATTAAAATTACAGTACATGACATAACAGCTAACGCCAATTCGCCATGCACTTGAAAAATATAATAAGACAAAATATAAAATAAAAATACACAGTACATACATCAAATTCAACATAAAAAAATCAAAAAATACAATAGAAAAATTTATCAAACAGTTCACAAATACCATCACTAAAAATGTCCATCGAAAAATATCGACCGGGTGTTGGAATAATTATGTGCATTATGTAAGTGACACTGATTTCTTTCGGATGTATTTACACTCATCTCTTTTTTAAATAACACGGTCCATTAAAGGAACGAGTCCTATAATTTTACACAATTTTTTTTGTTCTAACACGATTCCCAGAACCAAAAATCTCCGATGCGTATAGCGGATTTCCTAATAACAAGAACTTCAACAACACAAGACAGTAATAACAAGCAAAATGTTTTATTAAATACTAACACATTAGACATTTATAGAGTTTTATGTACAGTCCTCAATCAAGTAGTGATGAATATTATTTTTTTTCCTTAATTAATACATACTATGAATATTATTCTATGTAATTTACTTATTGGGTCTTTATACGATTTTCTATTGTACAATTTCTCCTTTTTTTAATAATTCAGTTTAAATTCGGGGAACCATCTCCAATTTTCCTATGAATTCCATCTCTTTTTACACGTGTTTTCATACACGATTTTTGTGGAACGTGTGTACCTACCTACACCTACTGTGTAAAAAAAAGTTTCGTGTACATACGATTTTATTTATTTTTTTAGATTTCGAAAAGGAGCCGTTTTAGTTACATTTTGACTAACTCAATTACGCGCAAATCTCGTAACTTCTAAATTGTTAGCCAAATAAAACTGAACGTCTGTTTTTATTGTTTTTTTTTTGTGTTGTATCATCATCATCATATTTTTCAATCTGAAACTCGCTAAAACAAAAAGTATCTGTAAAACGGATTCTTCCGTACACGTACGAATTTTATAGTATTACTAATTAATATCATATATATATTATATTGCTGAAATAATAAAGCACGATAGAAGATAAGTCTTTAGCTCTGTTCTTCTGCGCACTTCTGATGGTTTGCTGACGGTTTGCAAACTGTTTTCAAACTATTATCTAGTTCGATGCTTTTGGATTCTAGTTCGAAAACGGTTTGCAAGCCGTCACCAAACCGTCAGAAGTACGCAGAAGAACAGAGCTTTTATTGTTTAGTAATACGCCGGGTCAACGTTCCATTTGAGTGGCCATTCGTTGGAATCTGACAGCTACTTCTACAGAGTTCAAGGGCTCGAATCCCAGTACGAACAGTTTCATTGATTGACTTTTCAATCGATTCATAAACTTCTTTTCGAAGACATGGATGTCTGTAATGTATAAAACTCCCACTAGATGCACGGTTTGTATGAAATGTCGTTCACCAGTGATCACGCTCGCCCATAAATACAGGTATGTGGAGTAACAAGTTTCGCATTAAGGATAGATTCCTACAAGATTCCTGTCTAACAAATACAATTGTAAATATTAAATCTTCTCACATAACATGTCTGATTCTAATTCAACCTTACACTAATCGGTTAGAAGTTTTATTGTCATATGTCAAGATTGCTTAACCCTTGTTCGCTGGTTCGCTTCTCTCGAGGTCGACCAATAACATGATTCTAAGAAGAAATTTTATTTTGGGATTTTTTCCCTGCTTCAAAAAATAAAAATGTTATTTTAAATGCGAAATATCATTAGATAAGTGCTTACGAAATAATTCGATTACACTCGACCGGTTATACACCCTTGTCTTACGTGATCTAGAATCACCATTCGCTTATTATTAATGCTTCATTATAACCTTTGTTTCTCTTATGTCTGTCTACCTACATCATTTTTATACTGGTCGTAATAATTAAGATTGACAATTCTAAATGTAGGTAGTGATCTGAATTTGAAATTTGTATATGACCAAAATTTTGTTTTTTTCCATACTACTCTCTAATCTAATCTCTTAAGTCGAGCATCAAATCGTTTAAACTAGATTTCATAGCAGTTATTTTCAAATGTTTTTCATTGATTGTACAGTTAGTGGAAAGTCAATTATCTCAAAAAGAATGATCTGCTGGATTTTATTGAGCCAGTATAGTTTTCCAATCTAAATCAGCGGTCGCCAAACCTTACGTATCACTAAATTCTTTTACAAAAAATATATATTAATATTGAATCTGGATTTTTTTAACGAAACCTTGTTTTAATTTTAACAAATTAGATATAATGTTATTCGTTGCTGCATAATACTGCAATAGCTTTTCGGAGGACGAACTATGCCTACCACTGAATAATCTCATTTCGTTTCATGAAATAAACCCCCCCCCCCCAATAGAGAGTGATTTTTTAAGTTTGACCCGTTTTAATGGCTAATAATATACTTCTTCAAAAATCACGTTAGGGTATATAATATTCTAAATAAAATATCATTTCAAGATTACCATTTCTTATCAACTGTAAAATCTCACACTGAAGTGGAATAAATTATTGAATAGATAATGCATTTTTGAAAATGTAAATATTAAATTAGACTGATCGGTGAATAGATTTAGGAATTTCAAATTAGTAAAGAAGTAAGAAAAAGTACCAGGTTGTACATTACCATTATACGTATACTAATAACTAAATGATGTTTTCCAATTCAAAGTCCCAAAAATGGTTATTGTATTCTATGAAAAGTATCGTTTTATTCGCATAATAATAATGTTGCTCGAATGCGACTGTTCTCGCAACATTTTTTTAATGGTTTTCTTTCGTGAAGAGTTTATTGTTTATTATTCCACAATAAATTCAATTTGTCGGTGTTCTTATACCTCATATATATTACAGTGATCGAAATACATAAAAAATACATTTCGTCCGTTCGCTGTGTAGAAAGAAGTACGAGCCAAGTAAATAAATATTATCGTTAAAAAAATCGGGAAATTGTCATGGTACGCTCGGCCTGACGATAAAATGGTTACTTATTAGTTTGATTTATTTTTACACTTCATACAGAGCTTGTGATTACACATGATTCATCGTTTATAAACAAATCACTTTGAGAAGTTTCTAATTTTATGCGCTCTTGAATTTTAATTATATTTTGTAAAAAAGTATGATTTCCACTTCATTAATATTATCGTTTACTTCTTGCAAAGCTCCGCACAAAGACTGTACACAGTGGCGGATTACCCCATAAGCGCAAGAGGCGCGCGCTTGGGGCCTCCAAATTTTAGGGGCCTCAAAAATAGCATAAATTACACAAATCCTTATATTTTAATTTCAGTTTTCAACTTTCATTATTATTCTACGAAGATTTTTGGAACACTTTTATGTTATTCGAAAAACAGGGCCTCCAAAATTTATTGCGCCTAGGGCCTCCAAAGTGCTTAATCCGCCACTGACTGTTCACGCTTTCTAACGGTGATTTGGTACTTCTTCATTATAAGATGAGAGCGGAGAGGTTAAAATAAATATAATATTATATTTAATAACCTAGATAACAAAAGGCAGGCTTTCTTTTTGGTAGTTGTTTTTTGTCATTGGTGATACCTCATTCTTGAATATTATTTCACTGTATAAATTTATCGTAATCGTTTTAAATGTAAAAATGATTTCTGTATGTGGATTTAGTTTATGCAATTTAACAGCTTATTGTAATACGAAGATACAATTTTAATTATCCACATTTCGACCTATTTGTTTACTTATATACTATTAACAACAATAAACATATCGTTTTTTCTTATTATTTACGTCATGATCGACAATAAATGTTTCCATGGTGACCAGTTAACCCTTGTGGACGTGCCTTTTATGTATAATGTTTTGTGATCGTTTTCAACCCATCTAGCTTTTACTCGTTTATTAAGAATGGAAAAATTGCATGGGTACCATTCGTTTATTATATTATCGCTTATGATTGTAGTAGATTCGGTCGGCCATCACTTAATATTAATAATTAATATTGTCGATAAACTACGTTTATATTTAGAATTCATTTTTTTACTTTTGAGCGTTCTTTGGCATAATATATTATGCTAGTTGTGGGTTTCCGTGCCAGACCTCACGAGTTCGAGTCGCAAAGCACTTTTTCGATCGATTTATCGATTACTGTTCGAAGGTATTGGTGTTTGTGTTGTCCCTGCCACCATTTCCAATCCTTCGATAACTGGGCGTAGCGAGAGAGATTAGTTAACCACCAGTCCCGTCCTACCCTTATCCTTCTATCCTTACTACTCTCTTTGAAAACAAGAAAAGTTGAGCGACTGAGTGACAAACAGTTCTCGTCGAAAAACTTCAATTGATATACATCCATTAGGTGGTAATATGCTCCATATTAGGAGCGAACATGGATTAAAAAAAAATACTAAGGCCAATTTTTGCATTTCCCTAAAGTTTTCTATTTTTTTTTATTTCAACTAAAAACAACTACCACGGGAAACACTATCTCTGTTCTTCTGCGTACTTCTTCCGTCAAAAGTATGCAGAAGAACAGAGCTACTAACTTGTTGAAGAACGAAATAATTTTTGCTTTCGTATTTTGCAGTTATACGTACATACGTGACTGAAAAAATATGTTGCCACTTTTATTTTATCTTGATGACTACCAATATCGTACAAGTCCCACAGGATTTTTGTATGTGGTGTAATAAATTGCAAGAAGTAATAGGATGCAGGCGGTCAGGACGCGGTCAAGCGGGATGTGCATAGAGGTGCATTGTATGTGTAGTTTATAAATCCGAATACACTCTCAGCCCCAATTTATATATCATATATGTAATCGACTTTTTCATTAGGTCGCTTTCCACACGTTTTACGTTTTGGGCTCGAAGGTTGCGTTGTGCTATTAGGAAATGTGTGGAAAAACTAACAGTATAAGTCGACATTATTTTTTCTTCGAGCGAATATTAAAATCTCACTGAAAATTTCCTCATTTCTAATACATTGTCATCCAAGTTCGTTGCAGGAATTCTAGAATTCAATATTTAAAAAAATTAAGATAATATTTCGTTATCAAGTATAATAAATATTCTGTAACGACAAACATTATTTGACAATAGGAAAGAAGTGTTGCCAAAAAAATAACTCGTATAAATAATTCAAAATCCGACTTTTTCGTCTACCAGATGATATTATGGCGTCTCTAAATAATACCTTGTTGAAAAATAATCTCTTGTATTTGTAAAGCTATTTTATATGTTTTTGCTTTGTCGAAGCCTGACACTTAAATATATTTTTAATTCCTTCGAGTATCGTGAACAATTAAGATTTTTGACATTTCAAATCACAAATGTATAGTTGTAAGTATGTATATATTAATTACTAGGTGCAAAATACTGCTCCCCATAAGAACACGGGATATTACCTCGCACAGCTGTTTGTGTCCCAATACCCTGAAGTTCTTATCGTGAAAATTGTGGTGTCGTCATAACAAAGCAAACTTGTTGTCAGTCGTTGACATGGCAAGTCCGAAAGTATAATATAGAGTTTCCCAAAATTATGATGCAATGCAAAACATTTATCAAATCTGGAAATGTTACCGGAAAACAGCTTATTTTTTTAGGTGGGGTATTTTTAATAGTATTTTTTTTAGTTATTAAACCACTTATCATGTATTGATTAATTATCTTTAAAACATATTACATAAAATTATAAGTAAACAAAATTCATAGTGATAAAAATCTCCGCCTGTACCTAGATATTTGACGTTTTTAACATCACTCGATTTTTGATATGAAGGAGAAAACGCTTAAATGTGTTGCAGCGTATGTTACCATTCCAAATTTTCTCGGAACACCTATTTAGGTCCCACGGAACACCAGTGTTCCGCAGAACATATTTTGGGAAACCCTGGTATAATATATGTAAATGACACAAATAAAAAAATACCGGCAAGGTATAGCGGAAAATTGGATACCCATCATTTAAATTTCAGAAAATAGTAATAAATTTATTTATAATTAGCACGAAATACCCTTTACTACTTTAATAAATATGATTCGGTCAACGTATTCTGACAAATTCTCTTGATTTATTTTATTTCCTCTATTTTTAAAAGGATGTGCTGCGTAACTTGCTGGTGTAGTTGTAGATTGTATTATTATGCTAGCAAGACGTTTCGACGTTCGCTGGTCGAGTGAGTCGGGCGAGTTGTGAGCGATGAAACTGGGTCGCCGCCATCATCGAAGCTTGAAATAGATTATGGCGTGCGGGTGTAGTGGTCGTTTTTGTTGCGCTGCAAATGTGACTGCTCGCCTGCTATTGCCACCTCGTGCACTCTGTGTGTGAGTGCATTGTGCGCACGACTTAGTTGTGTGTGTGTGTGTGTGTTTGTGTGTGGTCTCGGGTGTGCATATTTTGCAATACATATTTGTACTTAGTGGCACCTTTTTTCAAAAATCGTATGTCATAATATTATTGAAAAAAATGACTTATACTGCCTATATTTTTTTTAGCATAAACAAATTGAAACATTTCGTCGCCACTACGTTATTATCATTTTGTCGCACATTATTTTTTATCGGGCTAGACGTAAATAAACAACGATGGCTGATGTGTAGTTGTAAAAATGGTTTTAAAAATCAAAAGAAATTAAACTCTTTTAGTATTCGTAATCTTATCATACCATATGTATACAGGCTGTCGTAATTTGACCAACAGCTAATGCAAGTTTGCTATTTTAACACATTACAATTCGTTGTCTTACCTTTTTTACTTTTTTACAGTAATACTATGTGTAATACAAAAGGCGCCAATTATTGACAGCTACGTCACAAAGAAAAACACCATTAGTAGACTACTCTGACGCAGGAGTGGGCTGGAGGGGGCTCGCGCGAGCCCCTTGTTAATTTTTGGCTTGGCCGGCGAGCCCCATGTTAAGTTGAGAAAATCAGTACTTAGCTGCTTTTTCAGTAGACGGTTAAATTGTATTATAAAACATAAGCCATCGTTTTACAACAGAAGGCCCTTTAACTTTTTCGTAAAATGCATTTGTTTCGGCTGCATAATAAAAGAGACCCTTACCGGGTTTTTGTATATTGTCAAATAATGCTGATGGTTGATAATTTATTGCTCCGATATCCGGCGTCACAGTTTTATGAACCTACTTTCTAACTTACTTAACACATGTACATCTTTTTCATTTCACGACCTTCGGTCTCAATTATTTTGCATTTTTTGTGAGGAACAAGGTTTCAATATTTTCTTGGAAGTACCCAAATATATTAAACACTACATAAAAGCTGCAAAAAATGAAAAGTATTTAGATTATTAAGCCTACTGAAATCTTTTGTAGATTTATAGAATTTTCTACCTTCATATTTTGAATAGAGTCTACGTTTGGCAGAGCCCCAAACAATATCTTGGGTTGAAAAAAATATTGTTATTTCTTTATCAGTGTAACGTAGAAGCTTAGCAAGGCTTAACGCAACGATTTCCAACCTGAAAGGCGAGCCTCCCTGGGGAGGCCTGGGATAGTCCAGGGAGGATAGCTAAGGGAGGCGCAAACAGTCCAAAATATTTATTTACTCTTTAAAATGTGCCTTTATTACTATATGAAATAAAGGATGGGGGAGGCGCAAAGATATTTTTTTCTTCAAAGGGAGGCGCAGTAACATAAAGGTTGGAAACCACTGGCTTAACGTATGTGAATAACATAATTACGAGTAAATAAGCAAACTTTTAATCAGGCATGTGTCATATGTCATGTTTGATGATGACTAAAATCAACTTTAAGATTTTCACTGTCAATCCTTGGTGTAAAGCAGGCATGCACAAACTTTTTCATCTATAAGGCTCCAAAAAAACATATTATGGTAGCTTCGGGTCGCAAGTAAAAATGAAATTTAAAGTTTGCTCAATCCTCGTTTTACACGTGGATACGTTCATGTTAAGCAGCCGTGTATATATATATATATAAATGAAATATAATTTCCATTGCATTCGGCTGTGTTATTTTGAAGCCGTGGAAAAGAGGATTCGGTGTACTTATATACTTTTTTTGTTATTTTGAAATATTAAGTAATACGTGTAATTCAAATAATTTAGTTAAAAAGTTGATACGACCTTTGCCTTTGTAAAATCTTTAGAATCTGTAGTATTAAGCTGCAAAATCAGTTAGCCTATTTCTATGAACCGATTTATTCAGCATCGTCAACGAAAAATCTCGCTCACATATGTATATTAAATTAAATAATTTACTTATTATTTTATTTAAAAAAATAAACGTTTGAGGGCCACAATAAACAAGTGGGTCGCATGCCACGGGGTACGCTTCATTCTAGATTTAAAGGTATTATGACCGACATTAAGCGAGCCCCTTGTTAGAATATTGGCAGCCCACCCCTGCTCCGACGTACATTTGAGGAGCGACTAATCAATTCGTATTTTGTCCACCTCAAATCGAGTTTAATACATATTTTAAGGCCTATAAAATAATATTCAAAGTTAGCCAACCACATCAAAATAAGTTATGTCCACGGAAGTGATTAGTTATTATAAAAGTGTCATTTTAATATAATTTAGTTTTTATATATGTACTTATGATTAAACAGCCCAATGATAGTAAATTATACTTAAGTGGTTTCATTAAAATGCATTTTGTTACCATTGATTCATTTCAAAAATGTATTTTGTCGACGGCGTTGCATCAAAACAATCTTTCTCCAAAATAATATTCATATTTTTATTTTGTTCTTTTTCTACATGTTTTCGAGTATCATAGTGCTAAACACATTTTTTAACAGTGCTGAAGTAAAAAGATATCAGGTGTTTCCTTTATTATGAAAAATAAGCAAATGTGGGCAAAATACAATCGGAAGAGTTGCTCCTCATATAGAGTAGCGGTCGACAGCCGGATCACTACTGAGTACTGCACCTTTATGAGTTAATCAAGAATATTTGTGAAGGGCTGAAGGTTTTATCCGATACAATTTTGTTCCCTCAATAATAAATCAAATACATAGCACGTGAGTTTGTTCTTTTCAAATATGTTCTTGCAAGAAACTTTGAATTCCATATTTAAACATAGCGTAAGACAAAAAAATCTATAAGTACACTCGTGGACAAAGGAACAGAGCTTGAGTTCCGAAGCCGAAGGCACGAATTTTGTGCGTAGTAGGCGGAGCGAAAGACATTTATTTTCAAGAGATTTAATAAAATTCGCTGCGTTAAAGAACCAAAAATACTCGTTATCAGATTTCTATTTTTTATCATACACGTTTCATAGGCATTGCGACAAGGGTCGAATATATCAATACCGATATTGCAAATATCAATACCATTTCTAAATTTCATATAAAATATTGTCATCAAAAAATGGGTGTTTTTCATAAACGGTTTCTTAAAATAATACATTATTGAAGGCTCAACAATCCTGGTCATGTTGGTACAACTCTTCGCAAATTACAAATATAGCAGTTTATCGTGAACATATTTTATTAAAATATGTTAAATGCGTGATGCATATGAACATGATATATATTTATATATCTTCGTACCTACGTTCTTTTGTTTCTGTGAATGCTAAACATTGGTCAGAATTTGCTTCGCATGGATTCGATCCTGGAATTCTGGGATGCGATGTGAATCACACGAGCCGAGATCAAATGGTTTTTCTGCTGAAAGGGCCCTTTGTGTGGAGTTAAATTTAATGCGGACTTACGAAAGTACAGGAGCGTGCAGAAACATAAAACACTTCCTTTGAGTATTTTTTATGCGTCCTCATTGCTCAAACCCAATGTTAAAAACAATAAAACAAAACGTTATTTTATTTCTGTTCCAACGGCTTCAAATGTAAACCACTATTTATAATTTTTAACGCAGTGAGACATGGGTGTCCAACCGGTAGATCGCGATCGACCGGTCGATCCCGAAGCAATATTTAGTCGATCCCGAAAGCTTCCGAGAATTTTGAAGAAATATATAATTTTAATATAAAATATACAAAAATACTAAAATTGAATTATTTTGTAAGCACATACCTATCTAATGATATGTATTTGGCATTTAAAATAAATATGTATATGTTTTAAGAAGGGAAAAAACACCTACTAAATTAAATTTCTTATAAGAATCATGTTAGAAGTCGATCGCGAGAAAACTTCAGATTGGAAAGTAGATTCCAGGGCAAAAAAGGTTGTACACCCTTGTAGTAAGACCTATCCAACCTTTCGAGGTTGGAAACTACTTAATATTTGATAAGCTCTGTTCTTCTGCGTACTTCTGACGGTTTGCTGGCGGCTTGCAAACTGTTTTCGAATTAGAATCGAATTGAAAGCTTTTAGATTCTAACTCGTAAACAGATTGCAAACCGTCAGCAAACCGTCAGAAGTACGCAGAAGAACAGAGCTATAGCTATCGGCTTATCTGATAAGAATCGCATAAGAAAATAAAAACTATTCATTTTCAAAGGAAAAAAATAACTATCTGCATAAACCAATTGATTTAAAATTTTACGTATTTTTTATACAGTTTTTCATTGATTGAAAAAATCGTAATTCAAATTCATCGATTGGGTTTACTTGTTTTATGAGTATGAGTATAGACATAGATTTGGGTTATTATTTCGTATGTTTCACTAATGGTGAACTAAAAATATTTTATAAGGGTCACGTAATTATTTTTACCAAGTCACATAAAGGTTTACAAAAAGTGTGAAATATTTTCAACGGATTCGGGGGCTAATTAATGAAAATTCATTTTTATTATTTATCAAATTATTATTATTTATCAAATTATTATAAATTGTTTTGTTATTTCACAAACGTGCTTTATCTCTTTGAGAAGTATTTTCAGATTCAATTTGTCACTAACCACCAGAATTTAATGTCGTTAATCGTCGGTAAGTATTGATTGTATTTTACCCCACCAAAGCAAAAATCCCACCAAACTTGTGTCACCAAGTTTTGAATTTTTTAAAGTAAAAATTAAATACAAAATTCAGAAAAAGAAGATTGTCTGTCATTTTCGTTTATGCAAAAATATATTTCTTAATCAATAATTATTTTTCTTGATTTATTTTTTATGTTATATTCGTGAACTTTATTTTACATAAGCGTCAACATTTTTATTTTCATTACGTATTATTTATAAATAAAATATGTATGTGAATATAAAATCAACTTATAAACCCACAAATAAAAGTTTCGCTTACATATACTTTACAGGTTACTTGAGGTTCCAGCCGAGGGTACGTGCGTTAATAAACAGTCGGAAAATGACTAGGGTACAGTCATCGAATATGAAAAATATTTCCGTGTGATATTATTTATGTACCTGTTAATTTACCCCTTTAATTAAGAAAATAATTTTGTACTTTTATCATTTACAATATTCTTATAAGTTTCCAAGTTGTCATGTTTTTTTTTAAAACATTTTTTGACCTCTTTTGTATATGTATATAAAAAACGTTTTCAATTTATTTAAATCGATGTTTCCGACGATGGCTGGATGTTGAATTAATTATTTAATAAGATTTGATAATCTTTTATGGAAATAAATACTCTAGTTATTTAGGTTTGTATCTTAATGTAATAAGATAATATATTCCATTTCAATAAGAAATCTTATTATGTGCATCTTCTAAGCTTCACTATTTACACTTTGCGCACCTCTTACAAAGGGAAATTCCTTGTCCTCAATTTTTTTCCTATTCATGAGTCCTAGTATTCAGTCATCAACGTCGGTTTATTCTACGGAATTTATTTAATTAGAGAAAATTTTCCGACGTAATCTTTCAAAGTTGTTCAATGAGCATATGCCCCCTGTTGAAATAATAAGAATCCTTCATTGGAAAATGCAAAAACATTAGGGAACAAATCTTCCATTCCAATACTTTTTGTGGCCTTAGAAGACAGTCTTTCCGAAAAGTTACGATATGACTGAATTTTTAGTAACGGTTTTTTCATAAGTAAAACACAGTTAAACGCATATTCTCGACAATGCAATATTTATTCATATTTAAATATTAGCGTATTTTGTTGTGTACAAGTTTATTCATTGCTTCGGCTTAAGATATCATCAAGAATCTTATAAAAATAATATAACATGCGTAAACACAAATTTTAAAAAGTCGTAGTTTATATTAATTGTACCGTTTCCTTTATTTTTTTACTTTGGACAACAGTATAGTCTGAAGTTATTTTTTTTTTGCTTTTTCTACGTCAACATAATGCACATATACGCTGTCATTGAGTCACGTAGAGTTAATCATTGGTTACGTTTAGCTTAGGTTTTTGTATTTTAACAAAGTAACTCTTCCGCCTTCAAATAATTAGCACAATTTTTTTTTTTCGTGATTATTTTATTTTATTTAGTTTCGCGAGAGGGACCTTAGTAAAAATAAAACTTGCGCGAAGTTAACTGAGCGCAAGAATAAAAGAGGAACTGCAATTGCTCCATCACACATATGAATGCAGTAATTAAGAAAGGCACCGAGTACTAAAAATTATAATGAAAAAAGTGAGTGTGCAGAAATATTTATGTGTCACATAAAACATTTCTGCATACTCATTTTTTTTCATTTTATTTTTGATACGCCTTTTTTATTTCCCGTATTTATATGTCACGTTCAATTGGATAACGTGTTTTGAGTCCTCAGCTACAAAATGACAATTCCGAGAACAGGACATAGAGTATTGACAGTTGTTGTTTTGTCAATAGAATCTACAAAACATACAATAATATTTTATTGTATTTTCTGGATTATTTTCGAACTCTTTAATATCAATTTCATAACCTAAGGCAAATAAAGTGGAATATAATATACATATCGATGAAGTCTACCAACATGTTTGTTTTTATACATTGGATCACCCTAGCAATATTTTATGGCAAGATGCTTCTTATCTGTTTGGAAAGTTGTGACGTTTGGTGAAATGATTTTGAGTTCGCCGCCGGTGAATTTAGTTCAATCCACATTTATCATAGCAGTTACGAAAAGCTTCAGACTATTTTAGCTTAAAGCATTGGGATTGACAGTTAATTATCGGGTGTCCATGCACAATTAATTCATTTGGTTCTCTATGACTATATATGTATACGTTCATCTACTTAGGGTTTTTGTAGTAAACACTTCCATTACGTTCATACAGAATTTACATAATTAGTTATAAATTGTATAGGACAGTAAATTTTCACCACAGGTGAAATTGTCTTGAATATTTCGAATACATTGTTAGAATTAGTGATTTAAAAATATACCAGTTTGAGCATTCGTTGCGATGACCCACTGCTCGAGCCCTAGTCCGTTCGCGTACCGTTGGGTGAAAACTTGCAAAGCTCAGGACGAAGTTGTATTTATAACCACAAGACAATGTAGGACTAGCTGGAGACGGTGGAAGTATGCCGCAGCAGTTACAGACCAGAGGCAACTTTAAAGCGATCTGTGACTTAAACTGGTTATTTTTTTTATGTATTTTTAATTTTCCATCCCAGAATTCAACAGGCAACAGTGATTTTTGCATGCTCTGGAGAAATAACATACGTACATACTTATTTTTATGACGTAGCACTAAAAGATCGTCTTCAGCAAAAAGACAAATTTTATGAGATAATTGTGTTACTTAAGATTTGATATCGTATGACAATCGATTAGTCAACATATTAGCTAGCTCGACATATTGTTTTATTATGAATTAAAAATATAGAACATTGATTAATTTATTTAATTTAACATCAGTCACCTGGCATCGTCATTAGTTAGTTGGTGTTTGTTGCATACTGTTGTTTATTGCTGTGATGTTGCTGCAGATTTTTTTTTATTACATCTGTGAACAAGTTCGAAAATTTTGCGTTATTCGGCGATTTAATTATAATATAATGTGGCTATTGATAGCAAGTAAAACATACCCGTGGTAACTAGTTGTAATTACTATATCTGGTGTTTAGTTTTCCGCTATGTATGAATATTTGAATATCACATTAGTTATGCATTGTTTGGGTGTGATGATTAAAAATGTCTCGTTGCCGCTTAATAGTGATGCTGATGTTGATCGAGACAGAAAATCAGAAAACAGTCGAAAGGTATTTTTTCTTCGCTATTCTTAAAGTACAAAAAATAGATTTTCCAATAAAGTTATTATTTATTTGTATAGTAGTTACATCATAACTTATAAAATCTATTATCTATCTAAGTTCCACTGTTATTACGATACAGTATTAAGCTTAAAATTTTAAATAGAAGCACAGGCTAAGGCGTTTAAGCTCCGTGTCAATTTTGCTGGTGCCTAACCTCACATAAGACGCAATACTTGCATATCGCTTAAGTCTCCAGTGTTTTGATATAAAATTGTATTTGTAAAATTATGCATACATTAATTGACAAAACTGTTTATATTTTCGTATGATTCATTTATGCCGATTGGCGAATGATCGATGTACGTGCTGTTATAAGCTCTCTGTAATGAGCATTGCACCACGAGTACTTGCTTTATCTTGTATAAAAAGTCATAATTTGGCCGATTTTATATTTTTGTTTGAAATGCCACCTAATCAAATTCGTGCACGGCGTGAATATATTGATAAGTTGTTTTGTACGAAATTTAAAGTTATTCAAATATTCATTTAAAAAATGCTGGAGAAGTGTTTTTTAAAAAGAAAAATTGTAAGCCACAGTGGTGTATACGGTTTGCAAACGTGTATTATGTCGAGTTTTCGGTATATTCACACCTTGCACGAAAATATGAAATTATATAAAAAATTAGGAAGTAAAAACTGTATTTCTCGATTAAATGACTCTAGGTGAGATTTATTTTATCACCATATTTGATAAATGAAAGAAAACTAAATATGTAGTATCCAGTCAATTATGCGTTTCACATAGTCGGTATATTTTCAAATCCATGCCTAATCGAAATATTTCAAAATAAAGCAATCGTCTAGTAATACTTCCAACAATAATTGACTAATGATCGGCCCTAGAGCGTTGATAATCTCAGCTTACAACGTTTCGGATCTGTATCTTACTTCACTGCTTCGTTATGCGGTGACAACATAATCACACAATTATAATATAAAATAAGGAGACTCGGTAAACAGTGACAAAGAACGGGCGAAAGCTGATATGTATATAGTTACCCTAGTACACGGTTTCCCAATCTATGTTCCGCGGGCCAAAGTGGATTTTCCACAAAAATTTGGAATGGTTTTATACGCTTCAACACATTTAAACATTTTCTACTTCATATTGAAAAGCGAGTGATGGCCTATCTCCACATAAGTTATGATGTCAAATATCTAGGTAAAAGAGGAGGTTTTGAATATGAATAGAATACGACAGCAAAAATTGTGCCAAATTTCTATCGCCGAGGGTGAAGGATTATTTTATCACACCCAAAATCATCAAAGTCATTAAATGCCAACAGTACGTTGTATGAGTTTTCTTTTACCCTTCAAAATAAATATTGAAGTGGACCGAAATAGATTTCCTATCACAATACAGTACAAAACAAGAAAAAATGGTTAAGCATATTTCATTAGATAAATAGTATTACCAAATAACAAATAAACAATGATTGTATGATCATTATATTCAATTGATTGAAAATTCTACAAGACTTTATTTCGCGAATTTTTTTCTGCAATCCTATCTAAGACATCAAATCTCAGTAGGCATACAATCAATTCTAGAATGGCCACGGTGTAAAGCAATTTAGGGTGTTTTTTCGAGATTTGTAAAAAATAAACAATGAAACTTTCTACCATCCATCTTTTTAACATTCGTTTATTTATATTTTAAAAATACATAACAAATTTTAAAAAATAAATAAACTCAAAACTCGAAAAGTTATCGGCTGGTAATGGGAGGGGTCCAAAAAAGGGGTGTCCAGGCGTACAGGATTCCAACCAAAAATTTAACAGATTCTTAATTAATAAAAATGTCGCTATCGCCCGTACCTCGGAGAAATAAAAAAAACCCGTTTGAAAAAAAAAATCAAATCTGCTACGGGCCATTGAAGGATGTATAAAGAAAGTTTACAGATTATTTAAAATGAATCGGTTTGGTAGAACTTGAGATATTATGCACGCCAGATTGAAAAAAGTAGTTTCAGGAAAAACGCGTTTAAAGTTTTGAGTTTCGATTTGTTCCGGTTGGACCAGCTTAGTTGCTGCGTCACCAAAATCGCTGTAACTCAGTAAATAATAAATAACTCTCAAATGTCTAAACTTTAGAAAAATACAAAATAGAAAGAATCGATTTTTTAAAAATTTTACACTAGTTTACCCCCCTAAGAGTTTTATTAATTCGTAAGTCATATTTTAATAATAAAAAAAACTATTACGAATTACCCATCCCAAAAATTAAACTAAGTGTTCCGTTGCAATTTCCGGAGTTGCGAATTGTTCCATCCCAGAATAAGTTTAGCCGTCTATGTGGTCGAGTGGTCAACGTTGTTGGCTTCGGCTACAGAGGGCCCGGGTTCAAATCCCGGTACGGACAGTTTTATAAATTGATTTTTCAATCGATTTATGAATTTCTGTTTACAGGCATGGATGTATGTGATGTCTTGAATTCCCCCCTCTCGCCCATCCTATCCTATGAACGGGGCGTATCGAGAGCGATTAGCTTACCACTAGTACTGTCCTAGCCTTGTCCTCCTATCCCTACTATCTTTGGAAAAAGAGAGGTTGAGCAACTGAGTAACAAGCAGTTCTCGTAGAAGCACTTCTGTTGAGATAAACTCCATTAGGAGTCCATATGCTCCACATTGGGAGCGGACATGGTTTAAAAAAAAAAACCCTGTCCTAGGAAATGACGTCTACCATCCCTGACAATCATAAGTATGCATTAAACAAATTCTTCTGATTAGTTCTGAATACTTTAAGATACTCGCTTTCTTATTTCTTTTTTCAAGAATAATATAATATGCAGTTTTCTGTAATATATTTGAGGTTGGTATTTTATAATTTCTTATAATTATTTTTCGGCATTTATTTATTTGACTAAAGATCTGTTCGCCTATCTATTTTTTTTTACCATGTCCGCTCCCAATGTGGAGCAATATGGACTCCTAATGGAGTTTATCCCAACAGAAGTGTTTCTATGAGAACTGCTTGTTACTCAGTTGCTCAACCTCTCTTTTCCCAAAGAGAGTATGAATATAAGGATAGAGCTAGGGCAAGACTAGTGGTTAGCGTATCGCTTTCGATACGCCTAGTTCATAGGATAGGATGGGTGGGAGAGGGGAATTCAAAAATTGTTCGGCATGTCTCTATGCTGGGTCAATCACACTATGAGATCAGCAACGGCGCGGACTTTATTCCCATATGTATGGTTTACTGGAATTATTATTTTTTCTCGTTCCTCAAACGTGATCGAAGTATCCATCGTTTCTGCGTTTAATGTCTGCTAAAAAAAGAATATAAAAATCTGTCTTAAAATTTGTGTTTATTGGTGCAATATCTTTATTTCATTTTTATGAGAATTTTGGCGGTAGTCTTTCCACAACGGTGTACAATGCATAATTTTGACATAAGCTCATTTAACAAAAAAATAAAAATACTTTCAAAAGAACTTTTCTACAGGTATAGTTCAATAGGCAATTATCATCAAGTCTGTTGTACATTTCCCATAGCTATGCCGTCGCACTTTCTCTTACGAATGCTGAGTGCCATAAATGCCCTTTCGGATGTTTATTAGTTTATGACTTTCGGCAGATTAGCCACAGAAAAGTTTGTCTAAATAAAGTCGGCGTACGTTTGAATATATAAATAACCGTAATATACGAAAGTTTCAACATTTTAAACGTTTTGTTGAAGAAAAAACATTTGGATATGAACACATGTACAAATACTTACATATTTTTTCTAGAAATAATAGACATTACTTTACATCGACTATAATATTTTCGTAATTTACTTCGATTTTGATTTAACTATTACAAAAAACACATTATCATAATTATTGGTCAATTTTGCACCGTGATATTTTGAAAAGGTCTAACTAAATTTATGAATAAAATCTCGCTTGGTTTCGCTCAAAATGAAGACGCGTAGTTGGTTGGACACGCCCTTCCGCTCAGTTTTATATTTTTGAATTCACACAAACAATTAACGTTTATATTTGAATTGCGTTATTTATTAACCGTTTTAGATGTAGATGTTTATTTTAGCGGCTTAATCAATCCGGTGAAATATAAACAATTCATAACGAAGTATGTATAAATATAAATATACAAAGTGGTCAGATAACGTAAACTGCTCTTGAAATATGAACTCTTCTTATTATTCCGGAAAAATAAAAAAAATGTTATTAGTTTACAATGTATATTTATGAACATTTTTCTCTCTAATGAACAATAATAGTAAGTCTTATTTAGGTATGTCAATTATAGCAAACGAAATCTCTGACATCAGTCAACTTTTAAATCAAAAATACTGTTATATTTACTATACGATATGTCCCATCCGCGATGAATACAACGTGAAAGTCTGTTGCCCCGGCCTCCGAGTAATATTGCATTGACACAAAAAAAAATCTTCCTCGAAATCCCGAAGAGCTTTTGTTGCGCTCATCCGCCCGTGTCTTTAACGACCTATTGAAGATTACCGTTGTTGCGATGGCTAATAACTCACAACAATCGTTTTGTTTGCAAACAATATTACCTGAAGTTACCTGTCAACACACGGCAGAGAAAAAATCACCCATTTCGTTCGGTGAATGTAATCCAATGAAGGGCATAATCGAAACACGACTTGTGTCTTGTCCGAATATTTCTTTTGAACTTTCGAAGAAATTTAAGCATTGAGCCATTATGTTTGTTGAAAGTAAAACAATAAATTATGTAGCTGAAAGACAATAATATATTAATATTAGTCATTGTCGCATTTTCATTCTCTTGTATTTCTTGAATGATCCATGAAATTCATGTTTTTCCTTTGTGGGTGCATGACGAAATCAAAAATATGTCGATTTACCTGTAAAATGTTTTTAAAACAGTTTTTTTTCCTTTCTACGACACATACTGATTTAACCATTCCTTGTTTGGAAAGCATTAAGGCTTTGGATACAGCTTGAAACTTTTATTAAATACGAAATTTCAAAAAATATTTTCTCCATAATATTACTGTAATATGTTTATGGTTTTATCGCGCCGTTTAAAATGTTAAGATTCATTTTTTTTTCACTAATGTATGTATTTGAATGTCCTATATTTTTTATTACGTATAACAAGGGCTGTAGATTTAAAGAAATGTTTTTATGAGACGGTTGTCGTCGGTGTCGGCCGACTCTGGATTACCTATTAATTAATTGATGTGCGAAATCACCTGTTTTTTGCTTTTATACCTTTATCGTTTATGTATTATGTGTGATAGAAGGAGTGTTTTTAAAAAAAACTACCCATTCGTCGCAGTGGTGCGCAAAATCGCGAAAATATTTACCTAGAAAATGTATTATAAAAATAAAACAATCCCAGTTACTTTCTTTTGAATTTTAGGTCCATTGTTTCCACAGCCCTTTTTATAATATACTTTAAGACTGTCGGCAAGCATTGAAATGTTCGTCAATAAAATAAATTACCAATGCGTATCCAAAGTTTTCTTAAGATTATTTTTTTTCTCCAGTAGATGAATCATCTCTCATAATATTATGGATGCATACAGAAGATCTCCTAGCACCCTACCAATACGTACATCATTTGATAAACTTAGCGTATGCCTCACAGATACAAACATGCATAAATTTATGTCCATCACTCACATGTCTGTAATTTGTCAATCAATATAAAGTGAATTATTGTTTTCTGCATTTATGATATGTACCCGCCCGATGCCGAGTTAATAGAATCCCTTCTTGGCCTACATATCGGCGTGTCAATAATAATGTATTTATCACATTCCTACATTATGAGTGATAATTGAAATGTCTGCCTGTCTCCCGAATCAGAATTTATTTATTCATACATATTTTCTTCGGATAGGTCATAATATCGGCTGCAAATTACATATTTTTGGGTGTATACAAATTATTGTTACAAATTATTATTACAGTAAAACCCCGAATTTACGTGTCCGGAGTTCACGTTTTCTCGCCATTTGAGTGCAATATCTGCAGTACAGTTTAATGAAAGGAAATGTACTACTCGCTTTTACGTTTCGATTTTCCGAATTTCGCGTCTGAAATACTCTAAATTCATTTAAAATTACGTACATTTAAAAGCATAATTTGCTCACCTTCAGAGCTACTTTACTAGTTTTAAAGATGTATGTGACTAAACCTTCAAAATCCTACGCACCAAATTGACGTTTTCCCTTAAGTATTTTTTTTTCGTTATCTTCATAACGTAAACTGAGGGTTTCACTGAAGTTGTTGGTTGTGACTTTAGTGAACATAGCCACAATTGATGCATTTAAGGTATACAAACCGTAAAAACTAATTATAATTCTTTCTTTGAGTATTTGAGACACCCCTTATTTAATTGGTGTCTAGATCGTCATTAATTTGAAAATAGCCCCGCAGGAAATCGGTTCCGAATAAATAGCACATACACAATCATAAATTGTAACTAAAGTGAAGGAGAAGCGAAAAAGGTCACTATAATTTATTGTAATAAATACTATTCCATATTGTATGTATGTAAATACAATGTGGAATAGTTTTATGCGTTCGTTTTCATTTTATCTATCGATGTTTATCTAAGGCGGTTATGTGTCGAGGTAATCGCTACACGAGCATATTGGCAGCACTCAAATAACATCTATATATTTATAGTCGATAAAATAATCACAAATCACAATTCACAAAAGTGTGCGTACTGATGTCCCAAAATAAAAAAAATTACGACATCTGTTCTGCTACTACTGCAAAAATTCGATAATTCCCGAAATTTCTGCTACTACGAAAAATGGTTGTTAGCAAACTTAAACATTATTCCAAAAATTAAATAATTTACGACATTTCGGCTACTACGAAAAATGGTTGTTAGCAAACTTAAACATTATTCCAAAAATAAGTAATTTACGACATTTCTGCTACTACGAAAAATGGTTGTTAGCAAACTTAAACATTATTCAAAAAATTCAATAATTTACGAAATTTCTGCTACTACGAAAAATGGTTGTTAGCAAACTTAAATATTATTCTAAAAATTCAATAATTTACGACATTTCTGCTACTACGAAAAATGGTTGTTAGCAAACTTAAACATTATTCCAAAAATTCAATAACTTACGACATTTCGGCTACTACGAAAAATGGTTGTTAGCAAACTTAAACATTATTCCAAAAATTCAATAATTTACGAAATTTTTGCAACTACGAAAAATGGTTGTTAGCAAACATAAACATTATTCCAAATATATATATTTATTTTATTTTATTTTAAAAAAAATATATTTTATTTTTAAAAAAAATATATATATAAAGCAAATATAAAATACGATATTTTTCATACATTTTGGACAAAATATTGAATGTTTTTTTGGAACTTTTCATACTTTGGCAATGTCTTGGGTCGAATATTTTTGGACATTATATTTAGGTTTTTATTATTTTAAATACATTACGAATATTCTACTTATGATAAGGATATTTTATATCGCATTTCGACATTTTTTCATACATTTTGATAAAATATGCAATTAATTAAAAAAAAAAGATTTTTTATTTATGTAAAGCAAACATTACTTTTTTATTTATATTGAAACTACAAATAAAATAATAACATCTTGATTACAATTGATCGAATTCTTTTTTAACCTTTTGAGCAGAAATTTTTATCTCATTAAATTTGGTTTGGACGTAATTTTTGATTATTTACAGTTCAGTAAAATAATGTTTTCACGTCCCCGGAATTTTCTGCTGTTTGCATATTTTGTTTTGCAATCCCGGTGTATTTTAGTTCTTTTAGAGAATTGTGTGTATTTCTTAAACAATCCATGTAGAGAATTAATTACGTTTAGATTTTCTGGCTTATTCAATAAAAAGGTTTGCAATTTATTTTCCACGCCAGTAAATTTTCTGACTATTTAAAAATGCATCAAAAATCCACTCCGTTGAGGGCAACGGGCTTACAGCTAACGTTAAAATCACGACTAACGTTGTTACGCTACGGAATACACCCTATAAAAAAGTGTGAAGCCGTAGCGGGTGGTGGTGGGTACAACGTTGAGTACCCTAGGGATGAGTTTATTAAATATGTGTTATTAGATTATATACATATATAATAATAAATATGCATTCAATTGTTCATTCCAGTAAATTTATGACTTTTCTATAATGCAACAAAAATCTCACGTTGCTGGGCAACGGGCTTACAGCTAGTCTATATATTAATAGTCGATAATGTCCGTTTGTTTGTTTGAATGAAGGATGTCCCCGATATCCCCTCCCCCGCCGCGCTGTCTCCATATTTTTAGTCGAACTAAAGACATTTCACCTTTTCGATGACGCCAAGAAAGACGGTCCCTTTCCCCCCACCCCTGCCCGCTATCGCCATCCGTTCATTTTTCTCTGACGTCTATGTGTAAATATTTGAAGTCATGACAAAACAATTAATTTTCGTACTAACCGAAAATATTCTGTCAAGCTGGGGATCGAACACATGTCCCGATTTTCATTCTCATCGTTTGAGCTAATATCCATTGTTCCACGAAGCGATTGAAATTGGTGAGGGGAAACGTCTATTTACTTTAAAAAATTCAAACCAAAAGATACAAGTGATTTCTTAGTGACCTTACAATGACATCTGTTGGTGAAGCATTGCACTAAACGAATTTGAATAATTGAAAAATAGAATATGTCAAATACTTATGAGATATTTTTCTTTTTCTACGAAATAAATTTGTTTGTATACTTGATACATTTGCAGGGCTGTCGATATATGTTCCGGAGTCCTCTTTTTCTTTCGAAATATATTTGTTTGCATACTTGAAACATTTTAAGGGCTGTCAATATATGTCCCGGGGTCCTCTTTTTTTCGAAATATATTTGTTTGCACACTTGAAACATTTGCAGGGCTGTCAATATATGTCCCGGACCCTCTTTTTTCGAAATATATTTGTATGGACATTTGAAACATTAGCAGGGCTGTCGATATATGTCCCGGGGTCCTCTTTTTTTCGAAATATATTTGTTTGCGTACTTGAAAATTAATAGTTAATGAAATAAAATAAAATAATATAAATTAAAATAAAATAAAATAATATAAAATAAAATAACATAAAATAAAATTAAATTAAATTAAATACTATGCAACAAAAATCTCACGTTGCTGGGCAACGGGCTTACAGCTAGTCTATATATTAATGGTCGATAAGGTACGTTTGTTTGAGTGTTTGTATGGTCGCGATTTAGCCTTTTCAATGACGTCAAGAAAGACGGTCCCCTCCCCAGGCCCGCTGTCGCCATTTTTTATTCCTACTAAAGACATATTTTTTCAATACACTGTTATTTGAAGAAACAAATTTTGTGTCATGGCAAATCGCTGAAAATTTGAATTCCCATACAAAAAAGCGCCGCGGTCAAGAATCGAAACATCGACTCTGGATTACCAGCCGAGCTCTCCATCAACTGAGCTAACGTCATAATTATCAATGGCGATAAAAATAGATTATATAAATTAAAAAATTGAAAACGGAACGATATTTGCGATTCAAAGTGAATTCGGTTGTTAACAATCGAAGCCTTTCTTTCTTTCGAATCTTTCAGAGGCATCCTCAGACAGACTTACTTTTAGTTACTTATTGAAAGTAAGTCTGTCTGAGGATGCCTCTGAAATAGGCGAAACACGTGTCACAGTTTGTACCACAATACGTGGAATAATCTAAGTTATTTTGTATTACTTTATTTATGCTTATTTATTTAATAAACTTTCACATAAAATTAAAAGTTGATGACAGTTCCCACAAAAAATAATTAAAAACGTAATTGCACTTAAAAGTCAAATGGAAAAGTTTCACCATTTTTATATTTGGTTCACTTCAAGTCTTAAAGACTCATGTATTCCTAAAAATAAGCGCCGTTTCGCGAATCAGTAAAGTTTATTCATTCTGATTAATTTGATAAATATGCATTTGATTGTTACTTGTCAGAAAATTTCATTGTTTTTTATAATGCGAAAAAATCCTTCAGTTGGGGCCAACGGGCTTACAGCTAGTAATATCAAAACAATTTCGACTAAGTGGAGTTTCTTTCTTCCGCTGATGCGATGCATAAGCTATTTGAAGGAAGGACATCCCTCATTTGATTTGCTTAGCATATGAGAAGGTTAGATAATGTTTGTACTGTTTCAAATGCAGCTGCATAAAACATGAATCTCGATATCATTAATAAATTTTCCGATGCAGTGTACTCGTAGAATTTAAATAATCGCCTTTCTGTAGATTATTAACCCTTTTAATGCCGGAGGGCCGAAAAATCGGCCCTCCCTACCTATGAGAAAAATGCGCCGGGCCGATTTTTCGACCCGGCGCTTCAGATACCAAATTTATACATATTAATTTTTTATTTGTATTATTTGAGTTATTTAACAGATGCGTAAAATGCGCCGGGCCGATTGTTCAGCCCGGCATATCAATCTATCCCATCGGCCCATATCAATATTTTCGCAATGTAACGTGACATTATAGATAACTTACCTTTTTCACTTGCGTGCAAATATGCGAAAAAATTTGGTGCTTTGTAAAATAATAAAATATATCATTTTTTTTTTATTCAATGACTACTTATAGATTTTTCTACATAATGACATAAAAAGTGTTTCCAATTCATATGTTTTCAACTGTTTTTTTTAAGGGGAATTCAGTTTTATTTGTTTTTAAATTGTCTTTGATCAACGTTAGTATTTTTTATTGTTGTGTCATGTTCGTAAAATGCAGATAATATCTGCGAATATTATTTCCTTAGATCATAGAGAATACAAGTACTTTTTTTAAGTTCCTAAAAAATGCTTTTCAATACTTTTTTTAAAAATTGTAAAAGACGATTTTTTCTATAAAATACAATTTTAGCATATGCATAGCAAAATCCTCCGGCATTAAAAGGGTTAGGGTGTCTGTTTTTTTTTTAATTCGCATTAAACGATACTGTATTCGCTCGACATTCAGACGCCATCGGTTGTCAGACATGTCCTTATTTTCAAATATGCACATATAAAATATCACGAAACTTTGCTTTAACCCTTGAATGCATGATTTAATATTTCAGTATTGCATTTCATCATTGGAATGGAAATTCTAACGATGGAAAAAATATTTGTTTCACTATTTTATTTAAGAAAAACCGCAAGTTGTATAAAAATTCAAAAAATATTTATTTTGCGTGGAAAAACGTTGTGAATTTTTTTTTACTGGAGTTATTTTTAATCCACGTCCGCTCCCAACGTGGAGCATATGGCCTCCTAATGGAGGTATCCTAACAGAAGTTTTTCTACGAAAACTGTTAGTTACTCAGTCGCTCAGCCTCTCTTTTTCAAAGAGAGTAGTAGGGATAGAAGGATAATGCTACGACAGGACTAGCGGTTAACTAATCGCTCTCGCTACCCAGACAAAGTGCGTAACGACCAAATCTCACAAATGTCAAATCGAAATAAACATAATTTGTTATCAATCATCTTGTTTACGATTTTTTATTGAACGATGATCATTATTAGTCAAGGACTTATGAAAATTACTTTCTGAAATAATAGATTTCACTATTAATAATTTTCATAATTAAAATAAAATATTTTGCATATCTGTAACAAAATGCATTTAAGGGTTAACTAGGATGTCGTATAATGATAATATAATGTAAAGTGGATAAGTTCACTTCTCAAATATAGTATCGGTCGAATTGTAATATATTTTCAGGTTTATGTGGTTTGCATAGGTAGACACTAGGGCTTGTCGGTTTTCAAAAACCGGTTTTTTGCAAAATTTGTGACATTCGAAAACCGGATTTTCAACATCGTAACCGGTTGTGCCGAATTATCCATAAACGAGACTATAAACATAAGGACAGAAAATTTGGATCTTTTATCTGATGTCTTAAAGACCATATGCCCCCACACAAAGCCCCCTATAGTGACAGCCATGCTATGGAGTTGAAAACAGGTACTTTTTTCAGATGAGCGGTCCGGATTCATAATGTTCAAAGTTATATCACATCATTATGAAACCATTTGTTTCTGTTATATTGTAGGAAATACATATTTATATTGTAATTATATATCTTTTCAATTACATCTTTTTCAAAATACGAAAAAATCACATTTTATAAGGTTTTAAATAAAAATCTCAGAGAACAAAGAAGGCAAATCATTTTATTAAAATTATTTTTTTTTACAATATTTCAATACAGAATATGAGGTTGGATAGTTCATTAAAAAAAATCAACGTCATTATTGCGATTTTAATCAATTAATAATTAATCTCAAAATTTATTTGTGCACTCTGGTTCGAAATTCAATCTTTCCATAGGATTTCTCAAGTCATATCAGTAAGTCAAACTAGGGTAGCACATTTCACTTCATTATTTTTTTAATATTATTATTGATTAAATCATCATTTACTCGGTATATTGCCATTATTATATGATAAGACGCAGAATTTATTTCATAATATCACAATAGGCGTCAAAATCGTATATAATATAATATGAATTCCGCTTGTTACTGTTTTTTTATGTAATGTATAATTAATATTTTATATAACTGTGATACTTAATAGTGGGAAGTTAAATTTTATTTGTTTTACCACACATCGAATTTCTTGCCATTCGCTATATTTCTTATAATCATTACTTAATTCGCATATATGACCCTTCCGATGTATCGTAAATTGTAAATTAATAACACCAAAGAATCACAGAATATCCATACAAGAAATCTTTCAAACATACATGTTATATTCAAACGAAAAATAAGCTCATAAATTGAAATTTAGAGTTGATCTACGTGTAACTGCCATACAATTTGTTAGTAGAGGCTGGGATTCAACGGCCCGGTCATTTTTGTTGTTTTTTCTACAACACTGCTTGGAACTTAAGACTGCTATGCCCCACATCATTACACAGCGAAAGGGTATTTTCGATATCAGGATTTTTTGTTACAAAACGATCAGTGGGCGCTTTGTGTTTTCTTAAATCATATTTTCTGAAGAGTAAACACCAAATTTTTTTTTGTTGTACATTATTATGTATATAAATAAACAGCATAAAAATATTGAACTTTTTCTCGCTATTTTAATTGAATTATCCATTTTTTGTAAAACTTCAAAAACCGGATAAAACCGGTTTTCGAACAATATTAACATTCGACAACCGGTTTTTTCAAAAGTCGGTTTTTGTATAAGGCCTAGTAGACACATTGTTTTGTAAGTCGCCGTGTGGTAATTAATCATCCTTCGTTTTAAAACAGTTGTCAGTTTCATTCTCAAGGGATGTAATTTGTAATCAAACATTGATATATCGAAGCATAAGATCTACCATCGTTAATTCGTACTTATTGTGTCAGAAATAAGGATTGCAATACCGAACGAATTTATCATTACCAGTATTATATATTAAATACCAGTATTAAAAAAAAGTTTCATAAAAGCAACAAAAAATACGGCTTATTGAGATCGCAATAACGGGTTGGTTAATCAAATCGGTATTTCGATATTTCATATAATATATCATAATCGTGTTTTTCATAAAAATCCTAAAATCTCGTTTCTTAAAATAATAATACATCATTGAAATGCTCATCAAATATGAAACCTGTCAATATCGATATCAACTATTGGCAGGTTTTAAATAGTTTGATTCATCGTGAATAATCAATTAAAAGATGTGATGGTTTCTTAACATTAAAAATTCGTTTTGTCTTACTTTCAATACCGAACTACGGGTAATTATGCATTTTAGAAATTGGTTTTAAGACATTGAAGAAATATTAATATCGGGATCCCGGTTTCGGTGATACCGGTATTGCAATCCCTAGTCACAAACAAAGGCGTTTAACTTATATTTGCCTATCTAACAAAATTCCTACTTATTGGAAGGGCGATTAGCTTGATAAATATTTATAACATCTCTAAAACATGGACATGTGCTACGGAAGTTTTAGGGAGGCGCAATCTCGGCTGTTTATTTATATTCTTCTTTGAAATCGCCGGTATCCGTCGTTTTGAAAGGTCTTTAATGATCGTCCATGTTAAAAAATAAAATACTATTTTGCACTAATTCATGTTTTTATTAACGATCGGGGTCGATTTTTCTCATCATGAGCATTATTTACTGCTGAAAATAGTTATTTATACAGGGCGATGAGCGTAACCGGTTTGTAATTTACATCATCAAACAAATCGCCATTAAAAATGGTTATGATATGTCTCTTATAGACAATCTTTTATATAAAAAACGTATTAAGCTAGCACAACAAATCTTACACAAGGGATTAATAACGAAAGACTCAGGTGATATTAGGTTTTGGCGTAGAATTAATTACATAGGAAACACCAGTTTAAAGATAAAGAAGCAGCTCTCAAAAAGTGTTAGACCGGGCAGTTAACAGGGGCGAGTTTAAATTATTTTACCGAGAAATCTTAGAGATTAATCGAGCTCAGCTTAACAGTTTGCCAATTTTAAACGAGCAACTTTATTTACCAAATTCGCCATTGTTGTGCCCCTTTTAAATAATTGTCATTTATTAATAATTCAAGCACTTACTATCATTAAATATTAATTTAAAGGCTTAAAATCAATCAACTCATTAATAATATGTCGGATAAAACCCTAGATTTATTTTAAATATTCCTATGTTATTATCTAGTCATTAATATTTTCGAAAAATCCCCATAATTATAACAAACCCACTTAATTCATTGAAACTTGTATAAGTACATTCAATTTTCGCTAATTTACATTTTAATAGCCTTTTAACTTATTGATCTACTTATATTTTTGCATATAAACGATACAAACTGTTTACTACGCGTCAGTTCAAGTACATCCGTGCACTTGGAATGCATGAAGATGCCGAAAGGCGAAACCCGGGTCGTTAGCGACAAAACTCATGGAAAAGTACAAAATTCAAACAATTCAAATTTGATTATTGATGATGTAATTGGCGAAGCCGCTAGACGCTCTATGAATTGGGGAAAATGAAAGAGGTTGATGGGAAACAGAGAATTCTAAGAGAAACATCGTATGTTAGTCATGTTCATGAATGTAGAAAAAACCATGACTGCGAAGTCGTGTAAAAAAAACAACTCCGACTGCGGCTTTGAATTACAAACCGACTTCGAATTGATTTTTTCAATCATTTCCGTTTAACTTGCATAATGTTATATGTTTACCATCAGATCATTGTAGTACATAGTCAACATTTTTACAATCAATAATGACTGTGGAAAGGAAAAAGGACGTAACCCACACATATAAAATTTTACATGTGACGCAAAAAACGTGTTTTGATGATTTTGGACCATGTGCAAATTATGAATTATACACAACCTTGAAGTGTACGGAGACTTCTAAACTGGTGTTTAATTGGCATAATTAATTAATTAATTAATTAATGAAATTGTCGAGGAAAAATCTTTATTTCAGTCTTTTTTCATGGTTTTATTTTTTTACAAGGTCATCTTTTTCAAACATAAAAGTTAAATTTAGATACTAATTCGGCATTTGTAGCTTGTATCTTTTTGGTAGAACGTGTATCATAAGAAGTTTGATACATTGGGATTATCGAAAAGAAGCTGTTTTGAAATAACTGTGGGTTACGTCCTTTTTCATTTTTACAGTCGATATGATGAATAGACTAATGACGTATAATAATTGTACAACCAATATTGATTTTTCCGACTCCGAAAAAACACACGACTCCCGACTCCGACTCTACAGCCCCTATAAAAACACTGCCAATGTATATTTACGTAGGTTAATGACAAAACCCTCCATGTGTAGAACGTTTACCCAACAGACTGAACACAATATGTATTTGCCGCTCGCGTGGATTTTATATATAGGTACATTCGGTCGGTCGCAGCTGATGATGAGTGCAAATAACGTGTACTGAAGTAAGTACACGACAATAAGTCATACTGTAATTAGCCGGTGGCAAACGATAGTGATGTAATAAAAACCTGCTGATAAAAAATACTACGGACTGAGTGAAGTCAGTTATCATTGACCCACTGACCAAAATAAGCCGATACTGAAATATTGAGATAGGTTTGGTCGACCGATTTTTTTCCAACGCGGTCCCATTCCGAGTGTGTTTTGTACGTAATCTGTGTGATTTTACGTATCATTATTTTTTATCACGTGAATGTGTGTGTGTGTGTGTGTTAGATTATGTTTTACACGCGCACGCTATTTATACAACTTTTTCGATTCTGTAGGATATATACATAATTATTATTCAATTTAATTTATAGGCACATACCAAATTTTAACCGCGTGTCCTATATTAGTTTGTTTTGTTGTATATGATTTAGATAGTATAAAAGATTCTGTAGGATTCTTCTACTATATAAATTCATCGTAGAATGTGAACGTATTACGCCAGCTTTCAGTCGAATTGTCAAACTAAAATTGTATGTAGCAAATTAGACAACTCAAAACATCTCTCTATGGATTCCATCTTTGGTGGTATATAAAGTATAGTTCAACAATAATATTTAAAAAAAAAATGTACTAATTCTCCATTTATTTGTATGATCAGGATATGGCAAAAATTTTCGACTGATATGAATATAAATTTCTCATCACTTGAAAATGCTCGTCATGAGCGAAACCAGTCCTGATCAAATAAATCATGTGTGGCCAAACCTTTGACCTCCAGGCTTCCAGACTTCATACTGAAATTAGTCGTAGCGCTCTACTAACACCGTATGTGCTAATTTGTCATGCACAATGAAGTAATTCAATTCACAATATAATGTGTATGAAATGGAAACAAAATGGATAATAAAATCGGCTGGCGGGCGAGCGACTTGGAATTGGCTACGCCGTCGACGTCTTGGCCACTGCTGATATAAATAAATGTGAAATTAGTATAAAAGTTTTTTTTAAATATACTTCTTTAAAAGTAATAAGCATTAGTGAAACAAATGAAATATTTTCATAACATACACACTAAAGATGTATTCGAAATTTCCGTCTGAACACTGATATCTTTCAATACTTACACGACGACTTATTCTTAATTTACGTATCTCATGCGGTGTATTCAGTAACGATTGATTTATTATTTCGAGTTAAATAAGAATATATTGGTCGACGTGGTGTATGTCGTGATTCGCCGCCAGACTCGCCTCTTCGTGCGATTCACAAATTCATCTCACTTTCGCAACAACCATTGCGACATTCGCTCGGAGGATCGTGTTATTATTCATCGGATATTGACGAAAATCGACGATACCGTGACGTAGACATCAGACATCAGACACCGACCACAAGCACACACATCCACGCTTCGTCAAATACTTGTGACGGTAGTGTTATGCGACAGCTTGCACAGAAGTCCAAGAAAAAGCTTTAATGAACAATATTAAGCTACGGCAGATTCTTCAGTTATTGAATTATGTAAAGCGATTAATACTAATAATGCTGCATAGGGGCCGTGCATATTATATGACATCACGCTTCAATCGGAGGATTTGTAACTAAGGAGATGGAGTTTGGTTATGGAAAGTGTCAAAAAATCAATTACACTCAATTCTTTTGTTCAAGGTTTTATTTAATACTAAAAAGAACAAATACTATATTGTTACACGAATAATTGTTTTTTTACACGATTTTATAAACAACCACGTTTCTTTTAAATTCAGGGAACCAACCAATATTCATTTTTTGTATGAATTCTACCGTCTAAAAAAAGAATTGAGTGAGTATTAACGTCTGTGAAAATTAAGAAATTTCGGTGATATGTATATGTGCCGACTGTGAATGGTTTTGCTGGTGCTGTTGGACCATCTGACTCAGGATATGCTCGATGCTGATGACTTTCCGGCCTTTCATTGCGACTATGTTGCGTGTCTTTATCGTGGTTGAAATATATCTTCGAACAAATTACGTAAGCGCCATTATCTTCACAATCTTCATAATACTATATATCGACTTAAATTTGTTTCGCTGTACCGATAAGGCCATAATGATATCTCGTAGTATAATATACAAACGTTATCATTAATATAATATAATACAGTAATATCATATAAATATATATTTAAAATGGAGTTAAGGACATTTAAAAGTACATAGCATACTGATAAAACATTCTATAAGCTGTGCTCAGCATTTTTGTCTACTGCAAGCCAATATTATTCAACAATTATTGTTTTGCCATATATTTTTTAAATGCGGTGCGGAAATAAAATTCATATAGTTACATTATTATTCTGAAAGCAGGTTCAGCATCAAACCATCGTCACAACTTAATATATTGTAATTTTTACTTATCTATAAAATAGTTTTAGCAAGTAAATTTAGACCGTATCAATAAACCTTGTCTATGCACTTATAGTTCTATATTAGATACGTATTGTGCTTCCACTTTAATGTTCTGATTAATATATTTAAAATCTAAGTAATTTATATACCTATAAGTAAAATATAACTTGTCTGCAAATATCGCACGATTCGTACTCTGTACGAATACTAACTAGGCGTACTGGGCTCGTGTTAGACCCAACATATTCGATATCTACAATGTATGTTAACCATTTTAGCAGTGGGTCGTAGGGTGAACTGTTCCTAATATACCCAGCGTTGATTGAATGCAGAAATATATTTTGTTGCAAATCTGAGTATAGATGAGCTTAATTTTTCGCGTAATGAATTTGATTCGGTAATGCGCGTTTTTATTATCATTTAATACAGCTGTTTAAATGTAATAGGGTAAAAATATCAACGTATTTTAGTGAACTACTGATAGTTCTGACGATGGCGAAAGCAAAAATAGCTATCGACGCATAAAAATTATTAAAAACTGTAGAACTAAAATACGTTGATATTTTTAACCTATTATAATGGAGTTCTACCAAGTAAATGCCAAATCAATAGATGTTTAAGTGTACTTATTTATTTAAGATATGGAAAAGGAGAGTTATGTAAATGAGTGCTCTGGGGAGTAAAAACTGTTTTAGAGACATGTGTTTGTTTTTTCTGTTCACATGCTGTGATAAGCTTGTCACGAAAAGGTTGCGCGCGTCTACGGCGATGGCATAATCTGTTGTTACATTATATTATGGCTTATAGAAGTATTAATTGGGATCGCTCGTATTGTAGGCGATAGTGATAGACTAATAGAAGAACGTTATTGACCCACTGACACAGTGCACTTGGCTTTATTTTCCGAGGCCCCGGCGAGCGTCAGGCCTCAAGCACGCGGGACGGATGTTAAAATATCGGCTACGCAGATAGGTTCTCGGTACCCGCTTCTCACTTTCGTGCAATGGCGATACAGCAATCATAAACCTTTCCATGCATCCTTGGATATAGCTGCAATGTCTATGTTATCAATTCAGGCAAGCGTGCACTGGAAACCATTTACGTGAGAAAATATGTCATAATAATGAAAAAAAATTACCGCCAACTTAAAAGACTATTTTTATTTTTTAAATATATTTAGTAAGAACAAATAAGTATAATAAATGCACCATGCCATGCACCAACTAAATCGTTTTGTTTTTATTTTTTTCACGTTTGATATATTAAATATTTGACATATCGATGCCCATACGTTGACAAAACGTAACCGACATTTTTTTTCATAAAATGAGCTATGCACATAATTTTCTTTGTTTTTTCAAGCTCTATTAAAATATTTTTTATTGAAATTGTTCTAAAGTTGGAAACACGTAACAGAAAAAAAGGTCAACCAAACTGCCAGAAGGTAGTAGAAGAGCTACATCGTTTTCCTACTACATATTTGAAAATAGGTGAGAAAAAATTCCAACATGTTAACTGCAACATTTTGTATTGGAGAGTGGACAATCCGTAACTGGATTTTAAAAAATATATAACAATTATGTATAATTTTTCTATTATTATATGGATGAAGTTTAAACAGGTGCATTGAATTGATCAAAATACTTGGAATTGTTTCCTCTAATCATCATAAAAGAAGAAAGAAAATTAAATTTGTTAACTCGTATCAAACATTCTTGCTACCTCAAAAAATTACGACTTACCAGCTCACTGTAGCCATATCTCGCTCACAGAGAAAGACTTTTTTTTTTTCAAAACTGTTTAAATATTTATCGCACGTATATTTTATTAAGCTATCTATACTAACAGCTTCTTCAATGAATATTGATGTTATACTACACGTACTACTTTATCAATTCAACCGAGTTCAATACGCTCAGATTAAAAATATAATTTTAAAACAAAATTCCAGCACAAATTAATGATTTATAACTGTAATGTTTGTGAAGAATGCATTATCTCAATTGGTCACACAAAAACTAAAATTATTTGAATCATAATTTTCACTTTTATTTTATTATTACTATTTACGTGAAAATATTTAAAATACAGTAGTTTTTATGATTAATTACAGTAACTCGTATCAAAAGTTAATATTTTTTTATTTACTTTATGACTTTGTGCAAAATCTATTATTTTTTTAAGTATATTCAACCAAACAGCTGCCAATAGAATTTAGTACTCGCCAACAAAACAGATGATTGGTAAGTAAATATTTTTTGTAAAGAAATACTTCCTCTGATAATGATAAATTTTGGGTAATTCTGTGTTAATGTCTAAATTTGCACCTGAATGAAATACTAAGAACGGATAGCCCTAAAAGGCCTGAAAGCTCTGTTTGAAATAATTTACAATTCTTAAAATAGTTTAAGATAAAAAGTATGTTCGTTAATATTGTAGTATCTAGTTGTCAATTGTGAGGTTCCCATTCATGATGGACATCTTTTATATTCTGAACATGTTGTCATATTAAAAGCGTGGATTGTTTGTGTTGCAGCTTACAACTTAGTTAAACGATGATCGTTTGCAGTTTACGATGGCTGGCTCTATGACATCACTACAATGATAAGAGAGAGAAAATTGCGCTGACACGACATAAGTAACGAGTATTATGCCGAGGCCGCCCTCTCGCGTAATTCTTGCCCATAAAAAAAACAATCCGCCATTATTTTATTTTTTTTAAAAGGAGTTTTCCCCTCCCCGACAGCGCTCCAACCATCCCACCACTATTTACATTTAAAAATGTTATTTTTTCGTATTAATAAGTGTAAAAATGCGAGGCTTTGAATGCAAAACAGATAGTCGATTAATTGGGACACCGTTTTAAATACGAGACCTTGTGGTTTACTTTGACACACTTTGATCTCGAATATTATGCAATCGTGCTTTAAGACGTCGTGTTGCTTCGCTCGAGAACGATTCCTCTTTCCTTTCGTTTGATTCCACTTGCATTTTCGGCCGAGTATATTTTTATTATTTGCCGGCTGTCGTGGCACAGTGGGCAGATACTATTTTTATATATATTTTTTTAATAATACTGCTTTGGGGATACACATTATGATACTTACAATTTTATAGCTGGCCAAGTCTTAATATTAATACTAAAGCTTATTTTCACAGTTTTTAGGCAAAATTTTATCATTAGATGGCAATTTAACTAAGATATATGAACACCGGCGTATACATCCATTTAATACAGCTTGACAACAATGGCTATATGCTTACATATTTAAGAATCTGAGGGGTCAGGGGTTTTCCTGGAGTCGGAAAAATCTTACGGCTCGGACATATTTAAAAATTATATATTTAATGATGTTTATTCAAACCACATAGTGTTGCCACTGAATGCTATGCTGACTAAAAATGATCTGATCGTATACATACATATAAGTTAAAATGAATGAGTTAAATCAAGCGTTTTATCGTTAGCTCATCCTGGAACTTGATGATGAAATTATCAGGTATACTGCGGGTGGTAGTGGCTCAAATATACTTATACTTGTTATCATAAAAACTTTTATCCAACACTGATAGGCTCTCACGCTGCGTATTGTTCATTTGATTGCTATTGGATAGCTAAATGAATGTAAGTTAAATAAATTTTAATTAAATAAAAGGATGTCTTCTATTGATGTGAACCATTTCAACTATTCACAATTGTTAGAAAAAAAATCAGTTATTATTATTGTCTTGTAGAATATTTGAGTTTTTTTTATAACTCGACAACACATACTTGCGAAATGAAACCGATGCTGACACATAAATAAATCGTGAAATATTTAATTAATAATTATTAATTATCCAATTAAAATAGTTTTCTGTTTGCCTATATTTGACTTAAGAAATGATATCTATCTACTCGCCTCTCTTACCATCAACATTTGAAAGAAACACAAGTTTTTTTCCATGCAGACAATTTAAGCCAAAATCTTTTTAACTATGGTGTTGTGAATTAAGGAGATACTTGAACGCTTTACTCCACCAGTCGCCGATGATTCACGCTTTTGCTTAATTCTACTTTCTCTATGGGATTTTAAACAGCATAATCATTGTGAATTGTCTAATATGGTTCTTTCAGCTGCCTTCACGATTCATGTTTCCGATGAATATGTTGTACACTTGGGAAAAATTTCCACTCTTTGTCATCGAAAAATTGTCCACATCCGTAATCTTAAACATGCTACCGTATTTCTGAGTATTTTTTTGTATCCATACATAAACAGTTTTCAACTGATGATTTAAATTTTTGACTGAGGCTTCGCGTGTCAAAATGATTTCATCTTTTTACGTCGTCATGTGTATTATTCTTTTTTTTGTAAAGATGACCTTATATTATCATCACGATGAAAATGGTCGCCGTATTATTTCAAACAATTTAACATATAAGATCAATAGGTATCCGATGATGTTGAAATACGTCGTGATCTCAAAGTAATATTGCAAATGTCGATGATATTTTTCGACAGCAAATTTATTTTGGTAATAATGGGGTGACGCTTATCGAATCTTTGTATTTCTACATTGATGTATTTGAGTAGCATAAAACAAAATATACACACGTAATTTTGGTTGCGTTCAATGAGTCGGATAATCTGATCAGAAGGTTCCGAACTCATATCCTGGCACTGTAAATATTCGATGTATATTTTTTATTTACGTGTTTACGTATCCGAAATTTGCGGATTCCGCTCTTGTTTCAGTAGGATAGTAAATGTACGTAAAGCGGCCTCATCGGAGTGAAATTTCGTCGTAACTGCGTGGCCATATGTTCTATACTCAAAGTTAAATTTCGTACATATTGATCAGAAGAGAAGTATGAATGTCTATGATGTTTTCATCCTGATTCACCAAAGCTATCTGATCCTAAACATGGGATGTAGACATAGCGATAATCATAAAACCAACCGTCCATAATTTTTTACATCTTCCCATTCTTATTATTTTTTTGTATAAAATTGGTAACGCAACAAAACAAATATAAAATGCCTGTTCCTGTCCTAAAAGCGTTGAATATGCAGAGTTTTTCTGCAGGCGAGCTTATTTGCACGATTTTATGAACAAGTATTTTAAAAATAATATATTAATTCAAAAAAAAAACAGTATATAAAAGGTATTTTTAAAAATCTGCTTTTTGTATACGTTTAAGATACAATTTTTTATACTGATATTTAATATGGAATACCAAAATACCGGTATTGTAAAATAAATTCGTGGTAAAAGAAAATGGTCGCTTGTATCCATTCTTGTAATTATATCATTATCGATGTTCGCTTGACTGATATTTAACATGAAATACCGATATTGATGTTTTTCCAATATTGCCACACCCAAACCACAAATAGTTTTTTGTTCACGATTTATTGTTAAAGTGACGACAATTGATCATCCGATCAATTTATGGTTCAGATATTATGTCCATCAAATGTTCATCACGTAATACCATATCAAGAATTGTTTAACGTTTGAGTGATTAGCTGACAGCTTTTATTCGTAATCCATTATTACGCTACGCACTTCCTCTCGTAAAAAAAAGCTTAACTACCAACAAATTTCCTGTTAAAACCCATGTTGAAATAATTTGAAATGTGAAAGACTAAAGAGAAAATCAATGTCCGAATTGCACAACTTATTTTTTTTTTTATTACATAATGAAATTCTGATATTTTTTTATGTGAATCGAGACATCTTTAGCACGGTTCCGTGATTCTTCCGAACACGAATTCTTCGTACAAGAAAGCTTCATATATGTATATTGTATACATGCGGAGGTGGGCTGCAGGGGGCTCGGGCGAGCCCCTTGATAAATTTAATGAAGGCTGGCGAGCCCCTTGTTAATTAAAGAGAAAACAATATTCACAGATCAAATTATTATACAACTGTAAATTCTGAATCGTATACTATTTATGACAGCTAACGCAGTAGTAAATTTTTAGCCATTTTGATTGATAAGTTTGCCATGAACTGCATATTGTTACATATTATAATTGTGTTAAGAAAAAAACGATTGCTTATTTAAGTATTGCATAGGAGTGATAAAAAAAATTCACTCCTCCCCAGAACACCGAGAATTGCTTTTAGATTAAGCGAGCCCCTTGTTAACGTATTGGTAGCCCACCGCTGTATACATACTATCAGATCATTCTAGTTACTACAATAATTTTAGTTCATAGTCATCACTCATTATCTCACCAATCAATATGATGAATAGACTTATATTTTTTTAATGGGTCGTAGACGCAAGATTTTTCAGACTCCGTAATATATTTAATATTCGAGATTCATTATCGAGACATATTTTTTATTCTTAAGCTTGCTCGCAACCTGAACAATATTTGACATTCTTGACCTAGGACGGAGGTAGCAAACGGCGGCTTCACAGATCAACTCTTGAACTTATGACTTTTTTTTTACATTTAGAGTCTATTTATCGTCGATGCATATCAAATATGGTATATGTGACGAAAGTGCATTCCGAGATAATCGATAAAAACTGTTTAAAAAAATAACAAAACGGAAAATAACACTTCTATCAATGGAGATTGAAAAATTGTTCCCATTGATAGAAGTGTTATTTTCCGTTTCGTTATTTTTTTAAACAGTTTTTATCGATTATCTCGGAATGCACTTTCGTCACATATACCATATTTGATATGCATCGACGATATATTGCTTATTTATGGCTCCTTTGCTATACTGTTTTCTTGACAACTTAGCTCTTCTCGCTTGAACGTTTGCCGACCAATGACATAGGACATTACACATTAAAATACAACAATAATTTTAATATGTCATTTTTTTAAGTGTTAAAATATTCTGTTTTCGTTTAATCAGTGTATGAAAGTTTCTTGTTCGGATTATTCGTTGTCAGAAAAATCTTGTACGGAAGAATCCGTTCACTCTTTAACACCCTTGAAATTAAAAAAAATCTATGCATGTATTATTTCTACTGCAGGTATCAATAAATGGCGAATGATTAAATAAAAAAAATTGACGTCTGATAGTGAATCAATTACGGATCTCTTTTTGAATTTCGCGTTCTTACTTTCGTCTTCGTCACGGAACAAGTATATATTTTTAAAATATGTATCAAAGAAATTTTCATGTAAGTTCTCCATACGCGTTCGATTTTTTTTATACCGAATATACATCACACACAAATTTATATTTTTAATAATTTTGTTATGAAATGTTAAATCAAACGTGAAAAAGCAATTTTCCTTTTAATATTATGCTCTAATTCTAACTCTTAAACGTATGTACCTATTATTAATATTGAGCAATTTATTACAGGCACGCTTACAGTTTGATTGTTGTCGTATTTCATCAGCCATTCAAATAATTTAATAATTCTCCAGACTTAATCACTAACAATCCGTAGCTCAGTCGACTATCATGATGAAACTAAACACTTGTCTACCACTATACACGAGCTCGACTCGTGGTGGGTATTAGGGTATTAGGTGGGTGGCCATATATTTCTTTCGACTTATACGAGGCCAAAATGAGAATTCTACCATTCTTGAGAATGTGAATCTAAATGTTCCTGATTATTTTTCGAGAAATCGTGGACATGAATTGTTTGTTCTCCCAAGGTGTAGAACCAGCCTGCCAATGGGGATGCCACTGGGGAGAGCTCTAACGGTGTTCAACAATATTGCTTCGGATGTCGACATATTCCACGTAGACGTGGGCGAGTTCCGACGAATACTATTTTTTATGTATTAAATTAGAGTTCGTCGGAGCTTACTCAGTTGACTTCCTTGCCACTTTTTTTTTATTGCTTTTAATATTAAATTATACTATTTTTTTTTTCTCCATTGTAAAAGTTTAAAATTTATTATTAGTCAACTTTGTACAATGTTAATTAAATAAATAAATAAAATTAGTACCTAGTTATCCGGATTAAATTATGATTTATACTTTCAAAATAAAAGAGTATCTTTTGTCACGAGACTGCAATGGGTTTGGCTTTGTTAAACTATGCTTGCATATTCTATAGGTAAATATCACAATTTTACATCAACATGTAATTTTTACTATCCCAGTAAGTAGATACTAAGTTTTATATTAAAACTGAATTTCTACCGAATTCACCTGCAGTGTTTTAATAATCTTACATATTTAACAGAGTTTCTGTTGATCTCTGGGGAATGTAAAACGTAAAAAATGTATAGTGCACATTGCAAAAATATTACATATTTCAAATTTTAAATAAATCTTAACACATAATACTGATTATTTTAAATCATACTTTAAATGATAATAAATTCACTTCTCTCTACCTTATTATTTTGTATGCGGAGGCAGTTTATTCAAATTTAGTATGGTTATTTTAATGATAGTGAAAACATCTTCGCTTAACGACACCAGAACACCCAAACTTCTGTTTCATCTATTTGAAAAGGTCATCATGAAATTATTGAGTTTTTCATCATAATGTTTAATCTAAAAAAGTATGACTGGTTTCGTTGCATATCGATTTATTTTCACAGTGCATCGACATTGAAAAGAAAAAAATATTTAAAAATCTTTTACATCTTTTAAAAAATATTATTTCATTGAAATTCAGAATATAGTGAAAAATTATACGGAAGTTTCATAAAATATATGAGTAGATTTTTTTTTACCTTGCTTTCGGAGCCTCCCACATTTCATAAGCATTTTCATACTATTTCATCTTAAATTGAATTGTCATTTACTTGGTAGATCTCTATCCCGACAAGCTGAAAAATACCTAAATAATTAGTTTCCTAAGAAATATAAATAATTATATAATTTATAGCTATTTCGACGAATGTTCAAATTGAACCGATTGAATAAAAAATATTTCGGTGATCTCCCAAATGTCAAACGAACTTCTCATTGAATTCTATCTATGTCTCAAATTTTTTATGCAAATTTTCATTGTTTGGGATGTTTATTTAGAGCACTTCCTCCCCCGCCACCAGACTACACAATACTTTTTTTTTTAATTCGTGTTATATATTTTCTCAGGTTAATTTTCCGTAAAGCCATTAAAAAACGATCAAAAATAAGGTTACTTATCGGAAATATATTTGTTTACAAACATTGCGTAAAATATTAATCTAAGGCTTTTAAGGTTTTTCTAAAAGCAAAAATTTACCCACTCAAATCTAAATACAGTGAAGTAACGTAAAAGAAACAATAGGCTGCAGAGTTTTTACTGCGTTTACGTTGTGAAAATGTTTGTCTTGTGTTTGACCCAATTTAATTTTTACAAATAGGTTGGTACTACGATCTTGAAATCTGAGAGTTGTACAGCAATTTGTTTTTTTTTTCCTATTATACGTCGAAGTTGTGTTCGTCAAATCGCATAAAAATTTACGCAATTCTCGTAGAAATCAATATGAAGGTTGCGCACTTGATTGGTCAAAGTTATTTCTAAATATTTTCTATTATAAACGCTGTACAGTTAGTATACAATTGTGTGGGACCTTTGCTGTCGTATTTTAACTCCATTATTTATCGACCAATAAGTATGTGAATTTTGTCATATTATTTTACCTGCTTGTCATGGAACGTTTTTAAATATATATATATATTTTTTTTTGATACAAGCACTTTGATCGCCACTTGCGTATATATTTGTATTGCCATTAAATTGCAAGTAATGTCTCATTTGGAATTAATTGTTTTTTTCTACTTTTCCGATGGGTTGCTGTTAAATCCCCGATATTCAGCCCGGCGTGAAGATTTTTAGGACAGACGCGAGGAAATATTATGTGATGTTTATTTTAAGATATTAACATACATGAGGAGCAAACATTCAAAAAGTGTTTTGTCACAAATTTCGAAAAATGGCGTTTTATATCAATTCTGATAGCCCATAATAAAACCTATGAATGGAAATCAAAATTAGTGTTCAAAAAGGTTTTTATTCATATTAAAATGAAATCATAAAGTTGACACATTCATACAAATAGTCACTTTTGCAACACTTAAATCATCATTTTCCAAGCTTTGTATTTGTGTGACAAAACACTTTTTGAATGTTTGCTCCTCACATATTTATGCCACGGCAAGAAAAGTTGCCATGCAGTTTATTTATCGAATAATACGAGATAGTACTGGATTATGTTATTTGAATGTTGCATAAAGAGTCCAGGTCCTATTGTAACTGATATTTTTAAGCCATATCCAAATAATTGTTTAATAATGAACATTTGAAAATTTGCATGGTTGAACGTAACTAGTGTTAAAATCCTACAACATTGCTAGGATACATTACGAGACCCTCCATGTACATATATCTCGACCATGCTATTGAACGCGTATTATTATGAAATTTCAATTGTATTCATTAAATAAAATTTCTTTTTTAATCACGTCGAAGGATAAACGGCCGTGCTCCAGATTTGAATAGGCAAAAAAGATCCCTTTTCTTAATTTTATTTCCAATGCATAGATGTATATTATTATATATCACAATAGACGATTGCCAGATATCGTGTCACAGATTGGCGAAAAAAAATATTATTACCTGCTTATCAATGCACTTTCCACCGTTGTTTTCATACAAATCACTCACATTGAGTAATTAATTTTATTTTAGATAAAAACATTCTTGTAAAGTTGTATGATGAAATTCTTTCGATTTCAACAGATTTCTTTAATGTTTCATTAAGAAAACAGTAATGTGCACTATTTTTTTAATCAATTGATTCTTTCGTTGACTCGATATTCGTATCTTTTTTAATGCAATAGAAAACTTAAACGCCATTATATAGCGTCGTCATATTTTTATATGTTCAATCCGTCGTCATTGAATGAAAATACTCTTAAATTGCGGGTAAATCCAGTTATACAAATTTCTTAAATTCAATAAATTTGTTGGCCAATATCCAAGTACATATGTACAGTTTTTAAAACGAGACCATATATTATGATTTTCACTTAAACGAAGCGGCGGCTTAAGGAGGGACTTGGACAGAAAATGGAATGGGCTGTGTTCGAAATTAGGAATAGATTTTTTCAATCATTCCCGTTTAACTTTCATATCTGTATACCATTTGATCATTGTAGTAACTAGAATAATTCTAGTAGATCTCACCAATCAACATGATGCATATACTAATAATGTTTCAATATCTTTAAATTATTTTTCTATGATTTCTCCGATTCCGCCTCAGGAAAAAACACCCGGCTCCACGATTCCCGACTCCGACTCCACAGCCCTTCGAAACAAGGATGTCGAACATGGATAACTTATCGGTTCATCTTAACATGAATAAGTAGCAGATTAATTTAGAATATTTTTTTAAATATAAGAAGATCGTGGGAAGTTAGTAAGCATCTTCCTACGTAACTATCGAAATTCGTTTTTCTTCACCAGAACAGTCGAGCGCCTACTTAATTAATGATAGTCTACTGCAAATGTAATCAATATAGCAATTCCGTGTCCGCCTTTATTTTGTCTTTTACTTCGTAGTTAAATTATTATAATTATTTTGTAATTTATATATACATGTATGAGCCTTTCGTTGGTATAATATATATTATCGAGTTGTGTCACCTAATTGCCGGATCTTATTTTGGAGTATTGTCGGGCGTTGTGGTGTTGAAACTCGAGAGAAATTTCGAAAATATTGACCGACCTCAACTTTCAACTAGTCGGATTGGGATATACGTTGCAATGCCCTTATTTTGCGTGTATTTTATCCCGATTAACGAAAAAATTATTTGTATCGATATAAATTTATATAGAGTCCCGTAAACTGTATGCCGTAATTTTAAGTACTTTTTAAATGAATATTTAACGATCATCGGTGAAAATATGGCGCTCTTCGTTAAGCGTAAAAATATTCGTGACGAGGGAGAGGCTTATTTCATAGATATCATTGGCATGAATCTCGATTCATAATGCAATCGTATTGTTAATTCTATGCCATAACAATTTCAGCTTAACTTATATTTGAACTCGGTGCCCCAGCGCGTTGCACTACATTTATACATACTTACTTGTTGGCTCATACTTGAAATATTAAGGTATCTTTTTTGCATATGAATTATAATTTTATATTTTTCCATCTTACTTGTTTTTAACAGCGGTCGGCTGCGTTAACAAAATGCTCGCTTAATCTCAAAGTAATTCTCGGTGCTCTGGGGAAGAAGTGATTTTTTTTTATCACTCAATTATTTTGAATACTTAAATAAGCAATCTATCGTTATTTAATACACTTATAATATGTAACAATATGAAATCTAAACGGCTAAAAATGTACAAATATGTATACTGAAGCTGTCGTAGATAATAAATACATAAGTCAGAGATTGCAGTTATGTACTAATTTGATCCGAGTATATTGTTTTCTCCTAAATTAACAAGGGGCTCGCCAGCCTTAGGAAAATTTCACAAGGGGTTTGCGCAAGCCCCCTCCAGCCCACCCCTGGTGGTAACTTGTTTTCATAATATATCTTACTTATCGTATTCAAATTTATAAAAAACTGTTATGCTGTTGATCATCCTCGATACCCACTCATAACACCAAAAAAATACTAAATGTACGTCGTCACTGTAGAATTCAAATGTTATATGTATAATATTTATTTCACATGTCTGAAAGGGTATTTTGAACGATTGTGTCTCGTATTTACGAAAGCTTTTATTAATCTTTCTTTAAAAATCTAAAAGAAGCTTCACAACAAACAGCCTTGAAGAGTTTCTTCTTTAAATAATATTTTTCACAGATCCTGACAAATAACGTAAAGATTGCAATACCGGTATTTCGGACTTTTTTTTTTCAAAACCGGTATTTCGATGCTACAATAAACGATATAATTATTTCACGACTTTTCCCAACAAACACGAAATCCGAGATGCGTGTGTATATACTTCAATTTGCTCGAAGATCCGATCAAGATTTCATGTATTGGTGAGCTAGCTTTTTTAAGTTCATAAATTAATTTATTTTTCATTTTTTTTCATGAAAAACAATTTAAATATGATCAGACATTTTTGAATTTTACATTAAATACCGGTATTGACACGTTCGTCCGATATTTCGACATTACAGTGAAAGTAAAATAAAGCACAGAAGAATGTTACTTAATAGATAATATTGTTTACATTTACAAGCTAAAATTTACTTTATATTATTATTATTAAAAAGTTGAGCTGCGAGTCTTAGAATGAATTCTAAATTTAATTGAGGTACTCAAATTTTACAGTTAAAAGCGGAGCTGTGGGGTCGTGTAAAAAAAGACGACTCCGAAGAATTGTTTCAATCATTTCATTTTAACTTGTACACATATATTATGTATTCCATCAGATCGTCTTTAGTCAGCCAAGCATGCAATGTCAAGACTATGGACTACTGTGGTTTGAATACACATCATTAAATAAATATTTTTTATACATGGGTCTGAGTCGCTCGTTTTTTTCGACTCCGACTCCACAGCCCTGGTTAAAAGATTTAATACTGATTTCTAAAGTACTGCACAATTGTTTGAATGCCATAGGCTAGTTCCAGTGCGGTGATATTTGCTAAATTCGCAAAACATCAAACACGATTTCGCTAAACATGCAAGCATCGACAGCTATCGCACTCGGCACACCATTGTTCCGGTGTATTATAATAGTAGTGACACGCTCTGGCGTTTTATTTCACGGGATTGCCGATTGTGAGAGTATGAAGTAAGTATGTATTACACTGTGTGCTGTAACCGGCACGCGGCCCGGCCCGCCCAACCACTTGCGATTTCTCTAGGAATGCCGTTTTTTCGTCGCGCTTTTTTTCGCGCCGAGACGCCTCAAGAGTCTCCGGTGCGTAGGTATCTTGCTAACAGCTGACTCCGCTCTGTATAGCCGAAATTCCTACATTACTTTCCGCTTATCAGTAATACCGATAGACACCAGTGATTATTTTATAAACGGCCTGAAGTAGATATGGCATCGATACGAATGTGGGGCACGATGCCACTAGATTATCAGCTTTATAGTATAATATTTTTATACGCGTACAAAATAAGCTAATAAGATTTTTTTTTACGATCGTACAAAGTAACAAGATACATACTGCAGTAATCATAAAATTCTATTGTTTCTATGTGGGCGTTATTTAAAAATTAATGGTCACCTTAAGTATCTATCTTTAATGTTTGTTTACTACTTTACCAGTTGTTCGCATTTTTTTTTATTGCTATCTACTTCTGAATAAGAATTCCTGCAGCGATCTACGATCATTAAATTTTCAAAATTCTGAGAGCGAAAGAGAAAGAACGTTACGTTTTAAAAGACATAAAAAATAGTCTAATATGTCATAATTATTACAATACATGCGTAGAGTAGAAGGACCACTCAAATCAGCGTTAATGAATTCGTAAATTCCACTTAAACAACTCCAACTTTCGTTAAAGCATCACACTACATATCGTCGGTTTAATTCTAACATCACGTAAGTTAGTTCACCCTGACAACAAATTCTTATTATTAATTTTTTTGTAGTAGAATATTTTACTCTTCTTAATTATGCTTTTAAAAAAATAATCATTGTTTTTTTATATATACCTAACGTACGTTCTTAGCTTACGTTCTGTTGAAATAAATACATATATAAAGGAAGAGCTACGTTATATTGTGTTGTTTGCTTTTTGACCTCCTTAGACTTGCAAATTTGGATATAAAACGAATGAAACAGGAAGCGTTGATATGGTTTGGAACCGAAATCACCAAAACATGAAATTCTTTTTAAAAAATGTCTGACGTGATGTTAGAATTAAGCCGGTGATATAAGTTTTATACACATGCATCTTGTTTTGGCTCTCCTGAAAAGTACCGATTTAAGATTTCATACATTTTCTCGTAGGCTGTTTTTTCGCGTGAGAGTTTACACAAACTGCTAAGAGCTTGAGACCTCCAAAATCATTTATTCACTTTTTTAGTCGCAGCATGACCGAATAAAGTTAATTATGACCGAAAGGAGTTAATATAAACTTCGTTTAATGTGTTTTTTTTTGTAATTGAAGTTCAATAAATCAGCTAAAGAAATTATTTGAGGAATTCTTGGCCGTCGATAATATGGCGATCGCCGCATTTCACTAACGAATGTCTAGTCCTTCTGATATATTTTTTTAATTTTACAAAGCTTGTTTTCAAATTTATGATTTTATCTTACAATTAACTAACTTTTAGAACATTATTTTAACACTTAGAATGGATTGCCTTTTGATAATATGTAATTTAACTGAATAATTCCAAAATATGAATTTACTTTATATGGCATCATAGTATCATAACATATAGACATCTAAGTTTTAGAGTTTGTTTTTCAGTTAAAGTATTTTTTGAAAAAACCCCCGTTACGTACATGCCCAAAAACCAAATGTCCTGATTAGGTTGTCATAAATATGGGTGTCACTGTTTTCTTTTTATAAAACAAAAAAAAGTTTTAAATAATATAAGATAGTACGCGAACCTGTCATATATTTTTTTTGTAGTAAGTCAAGAGTGCACAGATTATTTGTCATATCGTGTTCCTGAATTGCAAAACTTGTATCACTCAAATTGAAAACATTGAACTGCTATCGGGCACTGCCTTAACAAAAAAAAGTGACCCAGATATACGAGCTATTTTTTGAAATTGTGTAGTAAAGTTTTTTTTTTATGCGTTCTTGTAATTGAATATCAGGATCGTTTCCGTTCAAAAAATCAACTGATTATTGTTAAATTCAATAAAGAATTATGTTATAAAGAAAACACATTTTCCCCCTTAATTTCCTCAATATTATTTGCTCAACAAATAGTAGTCTAGTGAAGTTGCCCCTTGTTTTACAATTTTCTATTGAAAACAGTATGGTGGTTTTTAATATGTTATACAATACATTTTTGCTATATTATAATATCACATTATAATCATAGCACAAAGCTGCAGTAAAACATGTTTAATAAATATTATCCTGTTTGAGTGAACATGCTTTTCTTCCGACAAAGGAGAAATTTTGCAGAAGCTCTTTGAAAGGAGTAATAAAGATTGGCTCTGGTACCTATTTTTAAAATTTGTAATAAATAATAATAAAATATTATCTTTGTGCTGGGTAGCGGTTGCTGCTTCATTTGGAGTAAAGGGGCTATTGTGCATCAACAGTTTATGTATCACCCCGTTCAGTTTGATGGTAATTTTATGGCTTTTCGGAAGAAAATAAGTAAGCTGTGCAGTTTCAGTTTTATTTTCATTGCCCCAATAAAAATCAATATTGTCGGAAACATGACTTATCCCTAATTGACATGCTTTTACATTTTTTTTGTTGTTTATTTATCTGCAACGGATGGATTGGGTCGACGACGAAATTGACAAAACTACGTGCGATAAAAACCGATATTATAATCAGTTCAGTGAAACAAAATTTCCAATGTATAATTTTTATTTACGTTGATATAGTTTTTTTATTCATAGTTGTCTGAATATCTTATTTATCCATGGATACATATTTATTTAATCCATATAGTCTTTCTCGATCAATAATTTTTAAATCTTACATTATGATTTCTTATATATTACATTTATACGTACATAGTTAGTAAGTAAATCCTTGTATAGGAAGATTGTGAAGGAAACTGTGTAAGCTTGAATTTGATGCGTTGTGGATTTTTTTTTTTATTATTAATAAATCTGAAAGTAAAGAAATTTATTGTACAGCGCACAATATTGTATTTTCGGATAAATACGAAAAAATATTGGTTTTTATTTTCTCATTAAAAAAAAATCTTGCCATTGTAATAATAATGCGCTACATGCCTAATTTTTCATTACTTCTAAGCAAGTCTTGAAAGCTTAGTGCGAGAAAAGTATTGCACCGAGATTGCAATGCATATTTGTAAGGCGGCATATTTCGGCATGGGCGCTATTGCGTATGAATGGTTGAATGAGACATCACGGGATAGGTAAAGACTGAAGGTTGGATAAGATTCTGGAGAGGCGACGTGGGGCAGGTCCCGGGCCGTAACTAGGTCAGTGGGCCACGCGCCCTCGCCCTCCCGCCCTCCTGCCGCCGACTAACATAGACCTGGTTCGCTGGAAAGTGGGTCGCCGACTCACTTTCACTTATTACACGGGGTCCCTCCTAATCATTTTCCATTGTATGTATCAGGCATCCCCTCTCCGGCGTCGCTCCCCGTCCCGTCCCTTCACCCCCGCCAATCTCGGTGCTACCGCCGTCGCTCCTTCTCTCGCGCCGGCCGCGTCGCTCAGTCACTCAGTCAGTCGCGCCTCTCGCCTCTTTGCGTTGGTATCGCCGCACGGTTTGTTCTTTTACTGTGACATTGTGACATCTCGCATTGTACATATTCATTGTCGTTTCGCACATTGAAGTTATCAATCGATTACCGCGGTAAAAATGGGGTTTCTTTCTATAAACTTTTTTTCTAACGTGCTTAATTTTTTTATTGCTACGTGAGAGTTGACAATATACCCATTTGTGATTCGGTATTTTTTTTGGATAGTTTTAAAAGATTGAACACGTTTTAGACGCGAAGTACACAAGTGGTTGTGGTGGTCTCAAACAGTGCCCGGATCGGATTCGGTAAATGACCGCAGTGCTCCTCCGTCCTTAGTGTGATCCACATTTCCGTGTCTGACAGTAGTGAACCGGCTCCCGAAGCGAAGCCTTTTATCGGAAAGCTAGGGCCCCTCGTCGGGCGATGATATTAGAGATGGAGCAGCAGTCCGCTCTCATGCCTCTGAACATGTCTCCGTTCAGCGCGGGTTCGGGCGAGCCGGGGGGCGCGCCGCCGCCACCACCGCCGCAGTACGCTCTTCCGGCCCTCGCCTACCCCGCCGCGGACCAGTACTCCCCGAATTACCAGAACTACGGCATGCTTAACTTGGATACTTCCTACTTGTTCTCCTCAGGAGTTGGCTCAGACAGCGGATCCTACATGCCTGCACCTCCGGGCATGCCCTGCGACCAGACCGACTCCAAAGACGTAATCGAGGAGCTCTGTCCAGTCTGCGGGGACAAAGTCAGCGGCTACCACTACGGCCTGCTCACCTGTGAATCCTGCAAGGGATTCTTCAAAAGAACCGTCCAAAACAAAAAAGTCTACACCTGCGTCGCTGAACGCTCCTGTCACATTGACAAGACTCAGCGGAAGCGGTGTCCTTACTGCCGTTTCCAGAAATGCCTCGAAGTCGGCATGAAGCTAGAAGGTTAGTGTTCTTCTCCATAATATTATGTTTTTGTAAACCAGGCATTTTGCATCGCGAAGGAGTCAGTCGATTGATTATGTTGTGAGCATCAAATGTGTATCCATAGCTCGAATGACAGGATTTTCAAATGACAACCGAATGAAAGTGGTATGTGACAGTTGTGCAAGAGATTTTATAAAGATGTGCATCAGATGTCGGTGATTCTCTTACAATCCCTATGGCGTCTGATTTACACGAGTATGAATGACAAGGTCTGCGAGGTTCTGTTTGGAATCAAATAATTCGGATGTTTAAATTGGCAGCTATAGCGTAGTGCAGAAATAGTAAAAAACTTTAGATTGTTTCAACACTCTCTGCAAGTTCGTTCTCTGTTGAATCTATTCAATTTATTTCGTTTTCAACCAAAAGAAAATTCAATCGCATAAGAATCAATCTCGTCAATTGTTCGTAACAGAACCTAAATCCAATTCGGTTTGTTTGAAACTCGAATAAAATCTCAATACTCTTCTTGTAAATATTGTTCAAAAAGTATTTATTATCGACTGATTGTTTTCGTTTGGCATATACGTGTATATTCTTTACAATTAACACTTGAACATTAATCTAAAATATGCATTAAAAATAAATAAATAATCATAACACGTATCTTTTAAATAGTTGAGTTAGTTGTAATCCTAGTTGTTTAGTAACGTTGAGCAATTATTGCCTTTTCACATTTGGTAACGTTTTAGTTGGTTGGCGAAGCTTAGAGAGAGATAAGGTCAGATAATTTAATACATTTTACATTGTAAACTACTAAGTCAATCAGTATAAGCTAGACTGCTATATTGTATGCGAGCAGTAGAAATGTGTTAAATAAAACTTTGTCCTGGGACAAATTTACCCAACCTTATTGTGGTTGGAAGATAATTTTTAGTTGAACGTTTCTTGTCGTACACCGTCGAATAAGAATCTTGTAAGATTTTTGATGACACTTTTATAGATTTAAAAATTAAAATGCGAAATATCCTTAAATATCGTATCGTTACTATGGGGAAGCAATGAAAAATAAATATTTATGGGTTGCTAATTCACAATAAAAAACACATTGTAATAACAAATCGGTAACCATTAGATTATATAAATTACTTTTTCATGAATATCTTATACCCGTCACAAGAATAAAATGAAATTATTCTGGTGAATTTCTGTCGTTGTTGTTTACTAGGTAGGCTCTTCAAATACTTTTTTTGTACTTCAAGACAAGATCCCACAATTTTTATTTTCCACTCGAGTATATTTCTCTTTCAACAAATTTCGCCCTTACACGATACGATAAATATTAATTCGTATTTAACCAACCAATAAAATATTTACCCAAATCATTCGTTTTATTCATAATAATTTCGCCTGGGATAAATTATTTTTTTGTATGTGTGAACTCTGAATGATAAAATTTATATAAATTTAAATATAATATTATAAATGCCCAAATCTAAAACAGTGCTAACATTTCAAAATAATACGCTACACCAGTATAATTACCTTCACTTTGAGCTGGTTACTAAATAAATTCATGCATCACAGATGTTTCAACTCGTTTATTAATCGAAATAATTATTATCGTTGGTTGCGGAGTTGCGAGTTAAAATCTAAGTACATATAACGTATACGTCATAGACTAGAAGCATAGTTGACAGCGCGAATAAAAGCACGAACAGAATTAAATAATGCTTAATTTTGTGCTGCCATAGCTGAGAACGCACAGATCTTATTTAATTTGCGTACTTACATAGGTTTTAGCAAATGTACAACACTACCAAATTTGATTGGCATTTATTTTCATATGAAGAACAGTACATATCTACTCAAATTCACTTGTTAACCGGGTCTCTCAAGGACACAGCGTATAAAATACTTAATCTTCACACCGAAACATATTTGAATATTAATGTATGTATTCCCGTTTGATAAAGCTCTTAGTACTAATTTTGAACTGTCTGAAAGAAATGTCCAAAATATAGCTTGTCTCCGTGTGCCTTCCGCATGATGGCCGAGTTGCTACGCGACATCAGTATTATTACAAATTATTATAGCAAATGATAACGCTGCCATGATTATAATAGTGACTAATTGGATGTATTCCTATATTCATTATAGTATTGGCAATACAATTAAGTGTATTGTCCTACGATCACAATTGCGGTCTGAATAGTCGAGATCAATCTGATCTCTCAGCAATTGCAATCTGAAATACCTTTATTCCGATAGGATTCCAATCAGGTGATTTCAGAACGTAAATTGGTTAAAAAAAAATATCGCAAACATTGCTTTTCTTTATTTTTACAATAAATTATAAATCCATTAAAAATATTCGAAAGAATACAGAAATTGGACTAAATCTTATGAGATGTTGGAAGTCAATTCATTACGGAGACATTTATAAGTATACATTATCTAAACTTTATCCAATCGATAGCCTTTATTCGAATAGGTATATTCTTGGAATATTAATATCAATTTAAATATTCTAACCGCAAATCTTGAACATAGCGAATAACATATTGTTTAGTATTCGTTTTTTATACCTACCCGTATTCAAGTCGGATGAAATGTTAAAATCTATCTTTTCACAGTATCTTGTATAGTAAGTATGCAAAAAATAGTGGTATTCGTCTACATTTATCAACGCGTGTGTACAAACATAGAGAATAAACGTATGAGTGACATTTTTAACGTATAGACATAGTTGGGCTTGGTAAAACAATTTTATTTATATTTAAAGTTTGATATTTACATCAATATGATTTTAGTACGGGTCTGAAATTATTTTTATAATCCATATGTCTGTAAAACTAAAACTCGCTCATAAATAAAAAAAATAGATAAAAAAGAGATTTTTTTTCCTGTTTAAAATAGCGATACATACATCGCAATACATGTTAAAAGAAGATTAATATGAAAACAGGATAAGTCTTTTAAGATTCTGAATTCTGTAAGGTTTTGAATCGTTGTAGGTTATACTGTTTTCGAATTATAATCTAATTCGATGCTTTTAGATTCTACTTCGAACCATCAGAAGTACGCAGAAGAACAGAGCTATTGCAAATTTCACAATATGTTTCTACTCTTACCTTATTGAACTAAATAAATGAAATCTCAAGTACGAGGTACGACTATGGATGTATTGAAAATTTTGAATGCTATTTGAAAATGAGTTAAGAATATATTCGCTGTACATTTTATAAAAAGTCGTAATATGCCTTGTGCGTACATTATTAGATGTATTGCACGTGCTGTTTTTTTCCGTAAGCATATTATGGATATTCAATAGATGTGATTTCCCAATTTTTTCATCCCTTTTTTAATCGTAAATAATTTGCATTATGTATATCAACCGCTAGTTTAAATAGCTTAACTATTTCAATCAACTTTTGTTTGTACAATGTCGTCTAAATTAAATTTAGTTTTTTTCTTAAGTGCCTAAATCAAATTTTATCATCAAAGAAAACACAATAAAACATGTAGAACGCATGGATTTCTCGGAGGAATCTGTATTGGGCGACGATTATCCAGTTTGGAAAATTATAAAAAATGTAATTGCTGTATCTCGCATTATTTCTATTGCAAAATATTCAATTAACCTAGTATTGATAACAGCATTAATAATTCATATTTTGACCTGATTTTCATAACATCCTAAATTGCGCGCATTTTTTCATTAATTGGTAATTAATTGGGCAATAACTACTCGATTGATATGTCGTTTATGATGTGGTTTTAAGATACGCAGGTAAATTAAATAATCTTTCCTTATTCGGAAAATTGTTACAAATATTATTGCTATATGTTTTGTATCTCTACATTTATGATGTATCTCCCCATAATATAGAACAGGTCTCGTTAATCTATTAATTATTATTCTACCGCCGAAACATTATGTTATTGTTGGAAAATCTATCCAGAAAATTGATTTATAGACATACGCAACATTCCTATCGTTCTTCCTTTAAATATTTGTTATGTCCTTAGTTAATTAGCCATTATTAGCAACGTGTATGTATTGTGATAAATCTACTTACATATCAATTAACACACAAGAAAAAAATATTTTAATTTGGCAATTTCTGTTGCATTGTCGAAATTTGAGACCATTACTCACGCTTTGCGTAGCGTTGCACGCACTTGATAATACCTAATACTTTTCTTGATATTTCAATTATGTATCTCAAAAGACTAAACATCGCGCTAAACTTTCAGTAAAAATGAGCCGAACTTTAAAACTAACACTCCAATTAAAAATAAAAAAATTGTCCCAGGCCTATTGTTTCATAAATCCGCTGTGAAATGAGATGCCTAAAAAAACGCTACACTACTGTATGGGTGGGATGGAATGAGTATTAAATGAAATACTACACCACAATTGTTCTTGGTCTGAAACTGGACACCGTAATAATAAACATTATATCTGCAACAGTGCTTTAAAATGGGAGACTTATCTTGCAATGAAATCCACCCGATATTTTGACTCGGTTGTTTAAATGGATTCTTATAAGATTAATCAATTTAATTCTTATAAATAACAAGTAACTATTTTAAATAAGATTTGTTTATGTTGCTGGTATTGTACGAAAATAGTTTATCTGATAAGACAGTTAATTCATGTAACATTTAAATATTTGCGCAAATAAGCTTGCGTGTTTTTTTTTATCAATCCGCCAACGAAAGTCTGCGTTTGATATACATTAAAAATGTCTTGTAATTATTAGTATCTATCTACCTTTATAAAATGTACTTGGAAAATGGTGCTACATGCATTAGAAATATCATTGCATCAACATATTGATGAATACCGCTATTTTGGTGGCAAAGAGTTATTCTATTAGTGTCACGTTATGACATTTTGAATTCTATACTGCAATGTTGTTACATCTTGAAACAAAGGCTGAAGAGTTGTTGCAACATAGGCACTTGAGTGCGACCTGCTATTATAGTCGGCCATACTCGCGCGCACTGCCTCTACGTGCACGTGAAAACTAAAACATAACAAAAAATCAACATTAAATGCTTTTCATTGTTGGGCTTTTATCTTTTATCCGTGGCACTAGTAAAACTGTTAAAATTGGGGTCACCTCCTCAAGTATCATATTCCAGTTGCTGGCAACTCATGTCCTGCGGACCGATTACGATTTTTGTTCAACTCGATCGCTTTTGAAATAATACATATATATTTCGTTGATGTTAGAAGTACATATCCGTATATCACTTATAGCCTTGCGTTGTGTGGAAAATCAAATCATCAAACTTAAAACGATTATGTGGCCTATACATTACTTAGACGAATACATTAGTTTGTAGATTTCTACCATTTAATTTCCATTTGTATTTATTTTTATATTATCGATTTTGGTAATACGACAGAAACTTACTACTTTCATTTAAATAGTCAAGTAATATCTGACAAAAATCGATATGTTTCATTTATATGTATGTATATAATTTTCATACGGAAAAGTAACTATTCGAAATAAAATAATATCATAAATTAATTGTGGAGCTGGGAATCAATAATGACTAGAACCACTTTTTTTTCTGAACAGAGAAAAACACTTTTCTTAAATTATAAGGTCATAGTTTGGCCCTTAATTGCATGGGAACTATAAGGTTTTTAGCGATGCTTAAAATTAAATTCTGTGTTTTTGAATCAGTACTACAATATTATAGCGAAATATCCAAAAACTGAATTTGGGCGTGCTTGATCCAAAGCTCCTCGATTGTAAAATTCGTATTTAGTCATACCAGGGGTAAATACCGCCGATCTAATTGGCGGTCGGCGTGGATGTTGGCAAAAACTTGGCCCTCGGTCGCCGCTACTCACCTTAAACCTGGCCCCCTTTTCGAAAAATGTTGGGTAGCAGCGTATCGTATTAGTTTGCGGGCGCAGAATGAGCTCGGTCGGACGGTTGCGGCAGCCGTTCGTTTGCGAAACCACCGCCGCCGCGCGCACGCAAACCTCTGGCTGCCTACCTACCTGGCTGGTCTCTTGCCTAAGATATCTGCCGCTGACGAAATATGACGTGCCCCGCAAACGAAACGCGCCCGTTTTCGATACGCAGAAGTGGTCCTCGCCAGGCGGCCGTGATCCGCGTCGTGACCACGGTCATGATGAGATTCTTCGCCAGAATGTCATATTGATCCATTTTTAATAGTTTTTTTTCTTAAATCAATTGTAATAGATTTACTACGTGTCGATTCACATAATTTTCCCATACATTCAAGTCTTTGTTTTCGCGGTAGACTCTTTCCACAAAAACCGTCTAAAGAGAAATGTAATCCATACAAAAATTGGTTCCTTGAATTTTAAAAAATCGTGCTATTTGAAACAATTGCGGTATAGAAAATCGTGTAAAATGAAGATGAGTAAATTAATAATATTATCCATAACATGCACTTTAAATTTGAATCGTTCAAACTATGTACATTCTCACAGATTTTGTCACTAACGACCCGGGTTTCGCCTTTCGGCATCTTCAGGCATTCAAGTGCACGGGTGAACTTGAACAGTTCAAGTTCATCCGTGCACTTGAATGCCTGAAGATGCCGAAAGGCGAAACCCGGGTCGTTAGTGACCAAATCTGTGAGAATGTACATAGTTTGAACGATTCAAATTTAATATTGAAATTCCACCAAGCACCTTCAGTCGAAATCTTCAATTAAAATATAAACATGCATTTTAATTTAGAAAAAATAATACATTTCCTCGTTACTTGATAATATAGGGTCAATTTTATGAGGGACTGGACACAAATCGCTTGTATCGCTAGAAAGGTCTTGACATATCTGATATTTAATTTGTGTACAACTATTCGTTATTTTTAGTGTACCGTGTTATTTCAAAGTTGTGGAAAAAAAAGTTAAGTTAACGTTTGTATTATTCGTTTAAATTCATATTAGCAAATCCAACGATATTATTATTATATGAAGGTGGCTGCAATTGATTTGTAAATGGCAAGGCGGCTTTATAAAAAACGTTGCATTTATGATGTACACAGCGGCTGGTGGAATAAAAACAGATTTACTTACCATCATTGTAATTCCGATTTCTGGAAACATGCTAATGACATAATATCTACTAAAGTTTTTGACGGATTCGGCGGTAACTTTGTGGAAGTTCATTTTAATATAAAATAAAATAACTTGGATTATTCCACGTACATATTGTGTAAAAAAATGCGACACGTGTTTCGCCTCTTTCGTACTTAATCAAGCATTTGCGAAAGTAGTTGTCTGAGGATGCCTCTGAAAGAAGCGAAACACGTGTCACATTTTGTTACACAATACGTGGAATAATCCAAGTTATTTTATTTTATATCTACTAAAGCATTTAGGGATAAATTTATTAATATCTTGAACACTTTATTGCATCCACTGACTGGCGAGAGGGGAATATGTAGCGAGCGAAGAATGCATTTAATGAAAATACCCTAAAAAAGATGTGAGCATTAGTTTGTTTAATCCAGTTTAATTTTCTTACCACCAACAGTAAGAAGTCGATTTACTGCTTGGCGAAGAATCCCCTATGTTCTTTAAATATACCTTCGTTGTTCGTTGCGTCCTATTTTTGTGCAAAATTTTCATTCATTCGAACACGCTCCCGGGTTACACTGTACGGTTGCGCTTATCTAAAAAATAATAAATTCGCTGATATATATGAATTTGATAGTGTAAACCGATCTGAGTAGGTACATAGCTAGATTCAATACCATGTAATACTTTCAATTACACTCCATTAGATTATTGTATCGCTTTATTGATTAGAAATATGGTACTAAGTATAAATTAAAAAATATATAATATTCACCAGGCAATATTTGTGGCTGTCTCTTTACTACCATTATGAGCGAGACCGGTATGCGTCACTCACTATTGAATGTATGCAATATTACTAGCTTATACATAGTTTACTGCGGCCGTACAAAAATTGGTGTTGATGACGGAACACTGGTGTGAATTGGCTTGCGCAACGAGCGCTCGCTGATTATTGGATTGTTTTGAAACTTTGGCTGTTGTTAGAGTTACGAAGAACTGAGTCCGAAGGAAACTGTCTTTCCTGTCATCTGGCACATTACACGTGTCGACACTTCCCAGTGGGCTGATTATTCAGGGCTGCCGTAATTCATATAAAACAAAAGGGGTCCTCTTCGAGCATAGAGAATTAACATGCAACCCATCGTGTTGTCATGTTTTTAATATTTTTTATAGTTTAATGTATCATATTTATAAAGCTACATTACCACCACATGTGATGAAATAAAACGGAATATTACAATATATTACAGTGTTTTCCTCCATTCTCAGCTTTTTTATTAAAAAAGCTTATTTTCGTAGCTTATTGTCTTACGTGGATTAAAATCCTTCAGGGTACTGCTTGTTATAGACGACGAAATTATCTGATAAGTCGATTTTATGGTAAAAAGCTTTTCTCCTCGTCTTCATAACTCATTCACAAGTTAAAAATTATAAATATACCAAATGTATCATACATTGACCAGTCCATTTTGAGTTGCAATTCTGGGTGCATAGGAAAATATGTATTATATATATTTTTTAATTTTCACTTCGTTCGGATACACAATTAATTGGTAAGATCATATTCCACATTTTACCATACGCGAAACCGATTATAACAAGCTACTAAAATTTAGCAAACATTCCTAATAATATACTACGTCAGTGTTTTCGTTATATTTCAAATGTATATTTGTCACACGTCGATCGATTGTTCACACCATTGTGTTTATGTAATTAATTACTTCCGCTTCTCTCATCCCTACTTCTCCGTGTTTTGCATCCGGATGCAGGACTCTCCTATTTCCTCCAAACCCACTAGTTAAGTTCGTCCTTGTAATTTATATTTCATATAAATAATAAAAAATACGCATATACGGTAACAGAAATTCGTAAAAATACTACTTTTAATTTATTCGTATACAATATACATTCATTCCTAGATAAAGTACAGTCCGCGATCATTATTTATTTATTTGCTATTTTAATTAGACAATGCACTCGTTATTTAAAAAATATAAAACAATAACATTCGGTCATGTAAGTATGTCTATCGAATATTGTATTTTACTTGGGGGGGTCCCTTGTTCATTTAAAATGAATATTGCAGACATTTAGTCAAAACATTGATACGGAATGTTTTTTGTTGTTGTGATTGGATTTGTTAAAAAAATATTGAATAGTTTAGTATCGCGAAAATATTAAAACCAAATTAGAATTAAATTGTTGTTGGCGATGAGGCACGTTATCTCTTTAGTCCTAGACCCTAGGCCGAGCAACTTGAGTGGCGTGGCCCTCGTTGAGTGCCTCCGCCAATTTGGGCCGAGAGTGAATTTCCAAACTGCCGCGTTCTATTTTGACGAGTTTGGCGCGGTGTAAGCGAGAACTTACAATATTTCGCAATGCATCGCGCACTTCGTTTCCCAACGCGCACCTCTGACGATACGGCGCGAATTTCCAATGAACAAAACGCGCTAAAGTGTCCGACATTGTTGTGCGCGCACATGAAATAACAAAAATCTCATATACTTAATAAAAAAATATGTTTTTCCTCTGCTTTTTCTTTAAAACCCTAACCACCAAAATCATCAGTGAACGATTCAACCATGACCAATTCGAATTACTTGTCATTTGCAGTAGCGTTTTATAACATTGATTATATTCAATATCTTATTAGCTCGAATGACGGTACGACCAGTCTCATAAATTGATTTTTATAATTATTGATTGAGTGAATTGGCTTTTACTCTGTAGAACTCTTGGTAGAGGCATACGCCGAAATAGCTATAAACTGATTATAAAAAAATGTAAAACTAAGTACTTTTCTTAATTAATTGATTTGGCATTTACTTGGTAGAACTCCATTTATAACAGATTAAAATAACAAAGTATTTTAGCTCTACAGTTTTCCATTTTTTTTTTACCGTATTATGATTTTTATAAATTGTTTATTGGATTTCTGTTCAAAAGTATAGATGTCTGATATCTAAAATTTTCTTTCCCATCCATCTGATTTGAGGCGTAGCAAATCACTAGCCCTGAACTAGCATAATCCTTTATTTATTGATTTGGCATTTACTTGGTAGAACTCCATTATAATAGGGTAAAAATATCAACGTATTTAAGTGCTACAGTTATTTATATTTATGAGTTGATAGCTATTTTGGCTTTCACCATCGTAGTTCTGACGATGGCGAAAGCCGAAATAGCTATCAACTCATAAATATAAAAGAAACTGTAGAACTTAAATACGTTGATATTTTTACCCTATTATTAGCATAATCCTCACTTTCTTAGTGAAAAACAGATTGAGTGAATGCGTTACACGCCGTTCTCGTAAATAAACTTCGGCTATGGTTTTATCTCCGTTGTCGTTAGAAAAATTATTCAATACTACACTAATTTAAATGTCATAATTACTTATAATTCAGAAATTATGTATTATTTTGAAAAACACTTCACCAAATTCCAATCACATGTGTATTCCCAAAAATCAGTATCTATATATTAATAGCCGATAATGTCCGTATGTTTGTTTGTCTGAGTGAGTGAGTGAAGGATGTCCTCGATTTCCCCTCCCCTCCTCCTGCCAAGCCGCGCTGTCTCCATTTTTTTAGTCGAACTAAAGACATTTCACCTTTTCGATGACGTCAAGAAAGACGGTCCCCTTCCCCCCACCCCTGCCCGCTATCGCCATCCCTTAATTTTTCTCTGGCGTCTATGAGTGAATATTTGAAGTCATGACAAAACAATTAATTTTCGTACTAACCAAAAATATTCTGTCAAGCTGGGGATCGAACGCACGTCCCTTTTTCATTCTAATCGTTTGAGCAAATATCCATTGTACCACAAAGCGATTGACAATAGTGAGGTGGAACTAGGGTATCCAATCCCGAAGCCTTTTTCCAATCCCGGGATTTCGGGATTGAATTATTTTGAATCCCGGGATTGAGATTTTCTCACCGAGGAATTTGAAATCCTCAATTTGCTATACTTTTTTCCAGAATCTCACAGAAACTCGTTTTTTTTTTTTTCAGCTCACCGAGGAATTTGAAATTTCCGATTTGGTATACTTTTTCCCAGAATCTCACAGAAACTCGTTTTTTTTTTTTTTTTAGCTCACCGAGGAATTTAAAATCTCCGATTTGGTATACTTTTTCCCAGAATCTCACAGAAACTCGTTTTTTTTTTTTTTTTAGCTCACCGAGGAATTTGAAATCCCCGATTTGCCAATTTCGTATAAATTTCGAGAATTTGCTAGAAATTTCTCAATCCCGAAATCCCGGGATCGCGGCCATCTCAATCCCGGAATTTCGGGATCAGAAAATTGAACGGGATCCCGGGATTGGATGCCCTAGGTGGAACGTCTACTTACTTAAAAAATTTCAAACTAAGAGATATAAGTGATTTCTTAGTGACCTTACAATGACATCTGTTGGTGAAGCATTGCACTAAACGAATTTGAATAATTGAAAAATAGAATATGTCAAATACAGAGTCCTCATTTTTTTCGAAATATATTTGTTTGCACACTTGGTTGTTAGCAAACTTGAACATTATTCCAAAAATTAAATAATTAAATAATACGCAATTTCTGCTCCTACGAAAAATAGTTGTTAGCAAACTTGAACATTATTCTAAATATTAAATAATTTACGAAATTTCTGCTCCTACGAAAAATGGTTGTTAGCAAACTTGAACATTATTCCAAAAATTAAATAATTTACGCAATTTCGGCTACTACAAAAAATGGTTGTTAGCAAACTTGAACATTATTCCAAATATTAAATAATTTACGCAATTTCTGCTCCTACGAAAAATAGTTGTTAGCAAACTTGAACATTATTCCAAAAATTAAATAATTTACGAAATTTCTGCTCCTACGAAAAATAGTTGTTAGCAAACTTGAACATTATTCTAAATATTAAATAATTTACGAAATTTCTGCTCCTACGAAAAATGGTTGTTAGCAAACTTGAACATTATTCCAAAAATTAAATAATTTACGCAATTTCGGCTACTACAAAAAATGGTTGTTAGCAAACTTGAACATTATTCCAAATATTAAATAATTTACGCAATTTCTGCTCCTACGAAAAATAGTTGTTAGCAAACTTGAACATTATTCCAAAAATTAAATAATTTACGAAATTTCGGCTACTACGAAAAATGGTTGTTAGCAAACTTAAACATTATTCATAAAATTAAATAATTTACGACATTTCGGCTACTACGAAAAATGGTTGTTAGCAAACTTAAACATTATTCCAAAAATTCAATAATTTACGAAATTTTTGCTACTACGAAAAATGGTTGTTAGCAAACTTAAATATTATTCTAAAAATTCAATAATTTACAAAATTTCTGCTACTAAGTAAAATGGTTGTTAGCAAACTTAAACATTATTCCAAAAATTAAATAATTTACGACATTTCGGCTACTACGAAAAATGGTTGTTAGCAAACTTAAACATTAATTTACGAAATTTCTGCTACTACGAAAAATGGTGGTTAGCAAACTTAAACATTATTCCAAAACTTGAATAATTTACGAAATTTCTGCTACTACGAAAAACGGTTGTTAGCAAACTTAAACATTATTCCAAAACTTAAATAATTTACGAAATTTCTGCTACTACGAAAAACGGTTGTTAGCAAACTTAAACATTATTCCAAAAATTGAATATTTTACGAAATTTCTGCTACTACGAAAAATGGTTGTTAGCAAACTTAAAGATTATTCCAAAAATTCAATAATTTACGAAATTTCTGCTGCTACGAAAAATAGTTGTTAGCAAACTTAAACATTATTCCAAAAATTAAATAATTTACGAAATTTCTGCTACTACGAAAAATGGTTGTTAGCAAACTTAAACATTATTCCAAAAATTGAATATTTTACGAAATTTCTGCTACTACGAAAAAACTATAAAAATAAAATAAAATAAAATAACCTAAAATAAAATATAATAAAATAAAACAAAATAAAATAAAATAAAAAAAATAAAATAACATAAAATAAAATAACAAAATTAAATTAAATACTATGCAACAAAAATCTCACGTTGCTGGGCAACGGGCTTACAGCTAGTACTTAATGAAACACTCAATTTTCTGAAATTCTTTCAATCGTTTAACATTTTTTCAACAACTTACTTCTCTCAATGTGTAAGTATATTGACTGTTTATCTAGTGGCATCACAAAATATTTTTCCGGAGATGATAGTAAAGGTATTAAATATATATATATCAAAACTATAAATGAAGTGTTTAGAGCAGTAAAATGAGTCTATACTTTTTATCAGTGAGTATTAATATCACAGTGTTTGATATAATTAACCTGCATTAGAATATATTTGCACTCTTCATTAATATTAATTATACAATCATTTCTGTCCAAAGTACATCACATCATCATATTAGCGCTGAAATAACAATATTGCTTTCACATTTATAACTACGTTATTTTTAAACATGGCATTCATTTAATGCAGTCGCGAGAATGATATTTTATGACAGCCCTTAATAAATGATTTATCCCGTCTGTATTATTTCTGTATAGATAAACTTTATCTCGCTTTTATATTATAAACCTACTAAGATATATTATTCCTTGTACGGACGTGTTGTCGACTAACTGGGTCATGGCTGCGTGTGTCTGAGAAAAATATGTATGTATGTACATACAGTAGAAGAATACTTAATTTCTGTAAATTAATATGGTGGCAGCGATAGAATAATACGTGTGTATTGTATTATTTCACATCATTCTTCTTCTTTATTTACTACGTGAAATATTTTACTCTAAAACAATCTTATATTTATTGTGACTAAACTTACCGTGATATACACCAAGATGCTTACAAATAATAATAATGCCTATCCACCATAAATAAATGAGCCCACTGTAAAATCAATGAAATCTTATTAACTCTAATAATATTTATATGTTTTTTTAGTGCACATAAAATAGTTCTTATAAGGAAAGATTTTGTTTTTATTTGATTCATTAATTCCAATATTTACTCATTGTTATTGTATGTCAATTTCTAACACAAATTGGTTGGTTTAACGTAGATATGGCAAGTTAACCCTCCAAGGACGAGCGTCACCATATGGTCACACAAAACACCGTTGTCTATTGATCCCACTATTCATACTTTTTCTACCTGAATATCGTTGCTATCGCTCATATTTGGTTAAGAAGGGTACGGACTACAGTTAGTCATCAGCCGTGGGGACAGGAACGGCCTCCAAAAGCACATTGATTTTTTGAATTTCCGTTTTTTTTAATTTACTTTTTGAAACTGTTAGTTTTTTTTTTATAAAAACATCAATTAATTAACAGCTAATATATTTTTATTGAAATTATGTTGATTTAAAGATTTAAAAATCACGTTTAGCTATATTTCAACCCCGAATGTTTGCGAGCCCATAAGGTCACTTTTGTCCTTGCTACTGTCCGTACTCAATATTACACGCTTATAAAAGGATGAGCATGACAATAGTCATGCGAGGTTTCTATACATCGACTTTGCGTTTTTTTTGTTTTTTTATTTTGGATAGGAATAAAAGTTATCCGTGACTTCAATATGGCTTAGAAAATATTTTTTTATCGGAAAAAAGCTCTCGTCTCTGGAGGGTAAGTTAAGACCCAAATTCGATTTTTCGGCCGCGAATAATTTAGTGTGTAGGCGTAGCAGCGGTCTGCACGGGCTGAAGTTTTGAGATCAGATAAACTAACTTAACCCTTTCTTTCGAAACCTGCTCCGAAAATTATATACTTAATCTAGAAACCAATCCCATTATTGGTTATTCTTTTTGACAATATTGATGAATATGTATAAAGTAGTGAACGAAAGTATGTCAGTAATTTTTATTATCCATCGTTTGGTATAGGATGGTTAATAGTAATTCTTTAATCAGGTATCCTCAACCGCTGTTACCCGAGCCCATTTCGCGGGCCGGGCCGGGAAATGAACCGTTGGCCATTCTCAGGCCCGTGCAGACCTCCAAGTGTAGCGGTGAGTAAGTATAAAATTGATTACCACGCTAGAAGACGTAGGAGGCGAAATGTTGCCGAATCCAAGCGCGAGAGCGGGACGGCCGCCGCGAAATATCGGCGCGGGTATGGCGGGGGAGTGCGTGATAAGAGTAGCGAGGGAAGCGGCTTCCTTTCACTTTCCGTTTATGCAACGTGCGTCGCATCTTGCTAATCGTGACCTACTTTCCAAGCGGCCTTGACCGAAATCCTAGCGCGCTGCTTTGTTTTAGTAGGTATGATTTTTTTATCGCTCCGACACTATTACACCACATTGGCGTCGGCCATGACACCTTTACCGAAGGTCCTGTTGACGGGGCCGCCTGCCTTATCGACCTTATTGTAATTATTATTGTTGTCTTATCTTCCCCTCTCCGCCACCAATCGAAGTATTTATTTATTTATATATGTTTTATCTATACATACGCCCCGAATACCTGCCGCCGTAAAGAGCTCATTCAATTATTAAAATATCGGCGACTTACACATATTAAATCATATTTAGAAGAGTGCAACCTTGCCATTGTATGCGGTGTAGGAATTTTAATCCTTTCCACATTTCAAAGAATAAGTAGTAAATTACTCACTGTTATGTTGGGTTAAAGTTTTCCCGCTACACATTTATTTCTTCTTATTATATCAATTTATAAATGAATCACTTCAATTTCCACCACCAATCGTTAAAAACTGTAGTCTCTATTTAATATACGGTTTTAAATAACGAAGACATTTTCTTCTTAATACCATTTGATTAATAACACTGCTATCAAATAAGGGTTAGACCAGTGGTCGGCAATCTACTACCCGCGGGTAATTGAATTACCCGCCGGAAAGAAATTACGATCATATATTTTTTATCAAATTACTTATTCAAGAAGACCAAGGTATACAATAGTATATGTGTGTTTTGTATTTATACATATATATATCATGCAAATATGATATGTATCATGTATATACATATATGTTTTATTTTCTAAAAATGATTTTTTAAGAGAATAAATGGCAGAAAAATATTTTTTTATTTTTACCCATTAACCAAATTTATTTTTCAAAACTTTTTTTTTTTACTCAGTCTCAATAAAGGTTGCCGACCACTGGTTAGACATAACATGTAACATTAAACTTATTTTAACAAATATAAAAAACACAGTTAATGAATGATCTTCTGTCGAATACTATTATCCGAAAGCAATCTGTTTGTATACGTACGTATACCTGCAAATTATCTTAAATCCATATGTACGTACACGTAATTTCTACATAAAATTCAAGGTTTTAAACAAAATTAGGTCAGATTACGAATACACAAAATTCTTGTCGCATTATTTATAGCTGTGATATAAATAAATTAAATATTGGTGCCGGTGAAACATCGTAACCAATATGTGTACTATTATTTCGACATTACTCTTCTTTGTTGAACATGTATGTATGCAACAATTTTTTAAAACACACATCGAAACATTTCGAAACCAGGTTTCAACGGAAACAAATAACATTTTATAGAACTTCAGAGTATATATTTGCTTCATATTTATAACTCTTTATTGTGTTTAAACAATGTTTTATTAATACCTACAGTTTCCAAATTATTGTTATAGCTCCCCCGCACATATTTGTTGTTCTTAGAAGAACAATGCGTCTTTACGTTAACCGTTATTTATTTCAAAAATATTTTAACTTCCAGGAATTGCGTCACTTTAAACAGCGACGTGCATCCGTATATTGATATGTTGTTCCCTCCCTTGTTGAATTTCGGGAAGTGGTATAAACAATATACGAAAAGATATTACTAGAAAAACAATGATTATTTTCTTCGATAGACGTTTCTACTTCTCACTTGCGAATTCAACGTTTCCTCTAAGCTGCGCGCGTGCGCGGTTGCGCAGCAGTTGGGAAGCCCCCGCGCACTCATTCCGGGTTGGCGCGCACTACAAAACAGTTGCTCAATTAATATTTGATCGGTCCGCGCAGTCTTTGAAATTTCCGCGCAGCTAACCCTTCGGCGTAGAGGGAACGTTGCTTGCGATATCCGTTAATCATGAGCAACCGTATATAAAACACAGTTTCATGATCAAACAAACCCCCACGACTAATGTTCATATCGCACATATCGCTACCCTAAAGCAACAGGGACGAGTCGAAAATACTAGTTTAAAGATAATTAAATATTAATGTTTGTGTTGTACGTTTTAGAATGTGAATTATGGTTTTATTTAGTTTCTTTTACTGTTTATAATAAAAGATAACAGTAGGTTGTTTTGTATACTTATTATCTGTATCTAGTTATTTTACTAACCTCGCTGATGCTTTGAAGTTACAGGACAATATCAATAAATGTAAGATTTGGATTTTTTTTTTTTAAATTAAAATATTTCAGTATTTCTTTATGTAAGTTTGTTTACCTTTCAGCAATCGATTGGCATACTTATCTTAAAATCGACTTTTTTCACTTTATCTCGTTGTTGTTTTATGGTACCGATATGGGGCATGAATTACCAGATTACCCGTGTTGCTCTGTAATACAGATAATACAAATTCAAGTTCTGGTCATTCGTTAGTTGTGGCTCTAAGTCGAACGTTGAATGGATTTGATTTTTAAGCAGGCATCTGTTTGATGGTTCCCATCCAATCTCGGACCATTGTTCAATTCACCATACATGTAGCAAACATCAACCGAATGATGAAAATATTAATTCGCGCCGTAACTCAGGAAACTCAAACAAAATGTTAATGCACAAGGCCACAGCCACTACAATGTTGCCTGTTTAATTTACAATAAATAATATTATTTCCATGGTTATCTTTAAATTGCCGCCATTTGAATAAATTGACTGTTTGATATTCCGATACCATTTTAAACGGTTATTTAGACATATTAGCTTTCATAAGTTGCAATCCCTATTTTAAAATATAAGCTAAGTAAACATGATTATATCTAACCATAATTTATTGGCACGCTTATTCTGAAGACGTCAAGGCAAAAACATGTTAACTGACACACTTCCCGAAAATGAGATAGCATGTGCTGGCTTACTTCCGTATACTCTTTCCAGTGAACTAACTCTTATTGCTTTAAAATGGCCACTAGCAGAATCTATACACGACGGCATGAATATCGACTGTGGAAAGGAAAAAGGACGTAACCCTCAATTTTCTAAAACAGCTTTTTTTCAAAAATTACAATGTATACAACTTGACACACATTTTAGTTGAAAATGCCGAATAAGTATCTAAATTTAGCTTTTAAGTTTGAAAAAGATGACCTTGTAAAAATTGAAACCAAGAAAAGACACCGAAATAAAGGTTTTTCTGAGACAATTTCTTGAATTTATATTTGGCTATGTCAATTAAACACCAGTTTAGAAGTCTCCGTGCACTTCAAGGTTGTGTATAATTCATAATTTGCATATGTCACAAAATCATCAAAACACGTTTTTAGCGCCTCCTGTAAAATTTGATATGTGTGGGTTACGTCCTTTTTCCTTTCCACAGTCGATATTTTGAACGTATAGTTGAAATATTTTTGCGTTGCGTATGTATGCTGAAACTATAGGGCACAAACATGTTAACAAAATCATATATCAAACAAGATTTTAAGTGTATTTTTTTTTAATTGACAAAAATCCCACGAATAGCGCCATTTAAATAAGGTAACATCTTTTGCATGTCATTCCACTTGGCAGCGACGGTGAGATATTGTTGCTTTGTCCTTTTGGCACAAGCATTATTGCTGAAATCAATGGCGCACTTCTCACTTTCAAAAGGTATCTCGTTCCTTGGCTCGTCCTGCAAAAGATATATGTGGTATTTATTTTCGCCAAATTCTTCAACAACATTATCCAACACAAGATATTATATTTTGTCAATATTAAAAACTGTGAAAACATAATAATATAGCAGTTCTTATTTTGACCTGCAGATGAGCCACTCCAGGTACAAATGAAATGAGTTATAAAAAAATGTATATTTAAACATAAAGAATAACTTGCGATGGTTTTTCTCACTTTTTAACTGCAGTTCCCTCCACAAATCTTTTAATTATCCTCAATAGTTATTGAAATGCAAATCAATTCGCAAATGTCTAAGTATCTCCAATTGTAATTTTTGTTAGTTAGCATGTTTTTCCTCTGACGTCGTCTTCTTACAGTCGTTTTAGCACAATTTTTGCGCTGTTGAAAGTATTTGGCATCTTCTTTTAAAGCTTGTAAAGTGGAACCTTTGGATACTATGTGATGGCAGGGCTTTTCATATATATATCTTAAAATATCAACACACTTTCATAATGATGTATTCCATGCAAGTCCATCGCTGACTAAAAATTTCCAGCATCATTTTAACACAGCTCACCCGTTTTTTTGGCGTGTGCCAATCAACGTCTTTCGAAAGCTTCGTCCATAGACGCTGAAGGTAAATGTCAGTGTATTATCGTCTATGACAGGGATGGCGAACCTTCGGCACGCGAATTATATAAATAGTGATAAAAAATCAAAAAAATTTTAGAAACAGTATATAAAAGATTCAAAACATAAAATTTTTGTAGGTCCACACAGGCGACAGGTGACTTATTGTTTTTTGGCGCCTTGACTATGCTCGCTAGTCGTTTTAGTGACATCGACTTACAAAGTACTTCAGCGTTTTGCCGAGTATTTTGATGATATTTATATTTTTAAAGTAACCAGCAAAGAATTCAGTATGAAGAATTATCAGATCTTGAGTGGATTTTGAGATTGATGTTCTTTACTGATTTTTGCTCCCATTTGAATGAGTTAAATATTAAAATTACAAGGCCGTGGCCAAACAATTACTGTTATTTTTGATACTATCAATGTATTTGAAGCTAAGTTACAAATATTTAAACGCGATAAAATGATCAGAAATATCAAGTATTTTCCTTACCTAAAAAAACACATGATGGATCTAGAAATACATGAAAAGCCGGGTGTAGGAAAAATAATAGAACAATTTGAAAATGCTTTAGAAGCAAAAATAGAACAATTTTCGAGAAGGTTCGTTCAGTTTTGACAACTTGAAGAAACTAAAAAAATTATTACCCATCCAGACACATATACGTATCAACAGTTAAACTTGCAATGTTTGAATTCATGGAATTTGATGATTTTGAAATGGAATTGGTAGATTTTCAGTTGAGTTCGATATGGACACAAAAAATTAAAGATTTACGAATTATTTTGAAAGAAATTGAGAGAGATCGATTTGTTGGACCAGTCCAGAGGGATGCCGAAAATGAAGTACTAACAACTTGGCAATCCATCCCGGAAAATTATTTACATACGAATTATTTCTGTGAATCATCATTTTCTTCAATGAACTTTATTAAATGAGACATAAGAATTAGACTAACAGACGAAAGTAGTACTTCTTTATTAAAAGCTACCAACTATGAACCCGATATAAAACATTTGGCATCTAGTATCCAACAACAAAAACCTCACTAATAATGAAGTTTTAAAGGTTCTACTTTTTTTAAAAAAAAATTAGTCTCTTTTTTATGTATTTCTTTCATTTTACCATTAATAAGTACTTAATTAAAGTTTAAGATGTATTAATGCTCTGTTTACATTACAAATCTGAAGTTACACAAACATTTGATGATTTTTTTTATTTCCATGGCATGTGGCACGCGACATATAATAATATTGAAAAAAAATGTTTTTTGGCACTCAGGCTCAAAAGGGTTCGCCACCTATGAGAATTGTACCTGAATTTTTGAATTTTGGTAATTTTAAAGATTATCTATATATTAATAGTCGATAATGTCCGTACGTCCGGTGTCCCCGATTTCCCCTCCCCCTCCCCAACCCCGCTGTCTCCGTTTTTCTATTCCAACCTTTTGTGTATACTTCTTAACCTGTGAAATAGAATGGAAATTTTGTTTGCACTTTAATTTTACATATTGAATCGATTTCTTGTATGTACATAAAATGAATTCTGTCTATGCCTTGTTCAGCGATCGAATAATTTAAAATTCAAATGATCATCCCATTCCAATGTTGCCGCCGTTGCCTACGGCTCGGAGATAAGCTGTAGCCCGCGAGCTGCATCCAGTCCTGCAACTGTGTTTTTCAGCTGCAGATCGTATCACTCTGCCGCACATTGTTCATAATTTGTAATTACGTTTACATGCAATTTACTCCCTGCGTTTTATGCGGCAGTCGGAACAGTGTTTGTCTGTAGGCATTGCTACTGCAGCACGAAACGCCAACGTGACCAGTTAGTTGTTTGTATCCTCGGCTCATTATAGTCCGACACTTATAACCGGTGTGTTCATTTGATCAAGGTACATTACGGTTCTGGCGAATGTCATGGAGACATGACTAGTAAATACATAACACCGTTTTTCCATTAATACTTACCACACTACCGCACTATTTACGATTGATTGACTCTCTCCACTGAATAGTAGCATAAAAATATTTTTTAATTGCTTTATTGCTGATTACAAGAAAACGTTGTGACCCTAGAATGAACGATTTTCCGACAATTGCTTACTGCAATTTCTCGTTTTTTCGTAAAAGAAAAAAAAAATCTTTTTTTTTTAAATTAACGGAAGACGCTTGTCATCAATGACTCGCCGTGACTCTGCATTAGGGCTTGTTTGATACTTTTTTTTACTTGTGACAATTTAAATAGCGTTTCCCAGTTTTGTTTTTGCAAAATATATAAGCTTTCTGCCAGTTTTGATATTTCCATATAAATTGTGTGTTGTCAATAAAACGTCTATGTCATACAGACCAAAACTTTGGGGTCAATTCATTTATGCAATTGATTATTTGTTATTAACCTTCGTGTTCCTGTGGGGTGCGTTCGCATTGCAAAGTTGTTCTTATTTCAACCTTTCGCTAAATACTAACAATATCTTCCTGATATTCAGTGGCAGTTCCTGAACTAAAATCTTGGGTGGGCTAGAGGAATGTTTAGCATTGTATGCTATTTACGAAATTGTGTATGTTTCCACTAAACCTTATACATTAATCTACAAGCAAATTAACAAATATTACGACACTACTGCAAAGCATAAATTACTATATAATAAAATCAATGCTAATGTACGTAAGAAATAATAGAATAATAATACGGGACCTTAAATTCGTCTCTTTCAAAGTGAAATAACAAGTAAAAAAAGCAATACAGAACTGTCACTGAGGTTCGATACCTGTCACTTTCATAAAATACAAAGATATTGGTATTTTTGTATGGGCCATGGGCTAAATCGTTTTTAGCCCCCAATGAATGACAGAAGCCAGTAAATTTGAAACACAGTCCTGTGAATTTGATGACGTTTCCGTACATACAAATACAAACAAAATCGAATCGTGCTAGATTGCGTTCCAGTGTAAAGAAATATTGTCTATGATTGCGGGCTGGAAAGCGTTAGCCCCTGACCAATAATATGTACATAAGTGTTGCCAGACTGACGTCACGTTGAATGTTCTCTATGAATTATTTATAGGGTTATTGTTTTTTTTATGCCGGCTCAGCTTAAAATTGTAATACAAAACAATCGAGAATATTATTGTAGGTAGACATGGCATTGTCTTATATTGACAGAGGAAAATTTAAACAAAGATATTATATTCATTTGGGAAAGGTTAGTTACGCTTATAAATGTATTTATTTTGTTCAGCGACCGAATTGCTGTTCATTTTTATTCAGCCATCTAAAGTTTTGGGTGAAAAATACAGGTCGGGCTTAGCCCACCTAGCCCAGTACCTAGAACCGCCACTGCTGATATTAATTGTGATCTACAATGATATTCAATCAATGCAATGCAAATATTACGCAAAATTGTCTGGGGTCGCTCCTCGATCCTGTTTTCGACGATTCTGTTCTTGAGTGTTAAATAAGACGTAAAGAAAACAACAACTTATCGGTCCCTCAAAAGTGTTGTATGTATTTATATTTCTGGTGAACTAAAATTAACATTTACCAAGAATGTCTAGCTATTTTTATAGCCTGCTAATAAACACGCGAACGGTGCTTGCAAGCAATGAAATAAATATATTATAGATTTACTTATTATTTCAGTTATAACACAACCATCCCGATCTCTAGGCCGACTCGACATTTTTTGCGAAACATTACAAAATTCCATAATTAACGCCGGCCGGCCGACTAATTATGATAATTGCCAACAGTGAACACTTTTTGAGTGTACAAATGAAATAAATATCAATTAAACTCAACTCGGTTTGCAGAGCTGGCAATTGCAGTGTTGGACATATAATATTATGTTTCATTTTTGGCACCAACTTATACCTTATTCGTAGTGTGCCTATCATCGACTATTTTTATTTCCGTCTCCATGCCCCCTTATCAAAAATAATGTCGATGAATAATAACTTGTCTTGTTTTTTTTTTTTTTTTTTTCAAATACAATCAACTTTGTTGAAACCATTGCGATTTAAACGGTGAACGGATTCTACCGAACTTGATTCTTCCGAACACGAACACTCCGAACAAGAATACTCCGAACACCGATTCTTCCGAACACAGAATCTTCCGCACATAGAATACTCCGTACATTTATATATTTTAAATATGAAAATCATTGTTTTATTATAATGAGTAATGTCTTAGGTCAATTATGCCAAATATTTTTCAGAGTGGAAACAAGCAAAATATTTAATTATAATGTATGTAATTTAGAACTTCGACTGAAGGTGCTTGATGGAACTTCAATATAAAATTTTAATTATTTTGATTACGTACTCTTCCATAAGTTTTGTCGATAACGACCCGAGTTTCGCCTTTCGGCATCTTCAGGTTTTATCAAGTGCATTCATGCATAATTTATATATTGTTTATGAACAGTTTATCATTTAATACGTATTTTGCCTTATTTATTTAGAAAAATTGTGCTGTATCCTGATAGGGCCGATATCTTTGATTGTATTGAAAAAAAATATTCATAAAGGTATTTAATATTGAAAATTCACATCCACAGTATATTTACCTAATTTTATTATCTTATTAATACTCATATATTATACATTTAATTAAAAAATGTGTAGGTATATCAAATTTTAAACATACTTTACCAAATTGTAATTTAAAAATTAGACTATAGTTATTGATTAAAACAATTTTTGATGAATGAATTAACAATTTTATTCTTAGTAAATATAAAGATCTATTTTCCCCCTGTGTGGTCAAGTGGTCAACGTCGTTGGCTTTGGTTACTGAGGTCACGGGTTCGAATCCCAGTACGGACAGTTTTATAAATTATTTTTTCAATCGATTTATGAATTTCTGTTCGAAGACATGGATGTATGTGATGTTTTGAATTCCCCTCTTCCACCCATCCTATCCTATGAACTAGGCGTATCGAAAGCGATAAGCTAACCACTAGTCTTGCCCTAGCTCTATCCTTATATTCATACTCTCTTTGGAAAAAGAGAGATTGAGCAACTGAGTAACAAGCAGTTCTTGTAGGAACACTTCTTTTGAGACAAACTCCATTAGGAGTCCATATGCATTACATTGGGAGCGGACATGGTAAATATACATATATATATATAAATAAGTTAGGAGCTTCGTTTTCTTTTTATTTTGAATATTTTATTGTTATATTTATTGAGTAAATTTCTATTTTTTGAAAACTTTTCATAATTAAAAATAAATAAATAATTTTGTATTTTATTTCAGAACAGACAAATCAATATAAATCAGAGGACTGATTCAAGAGTTTTAATATACATATTATGTTTTGATGTTATGAATAAGGCTTAAGTGATATAAAAATATTTTATTCTTAGATAAAAACTAACAAATACATTTTTTTTATAAGCAGCTGTTTTGGATTAGAGTGATCAAAGGAATTTTGTATACGAAAAATAATCTTGTTTTTGATTTATCTCTTACCTTTCAAAAAATGATCATTTTTTAATACCTGTTCGGAGAAAGTTTATTTCAATGACCACTTTTATTGCTTTGTGAATTTTAAGGGTCGGGTTTGTTTCCAATGCCAGATAACCATTTTTTGTACTGAATGATTGTTAAATAAAATAATATTTTTTTCGGTAAACAAACCTTCGTAATATCACTTTCAATTGAAATGAAACTGCTGACATTCAATTGTATTAAATTAATATAATATAACGCCTTTTTATTTCAGGATAAACAATTTTTTTAAATACTAATCAGTATATATTGAAACTGTGAAATAAATAACATCACTCATAGATCTCCATTGATTTGTCGGCTCTAAAACATAAACTTTAAAATAAAATACATACAATACTAACCATTACATTTTTTCGCTGTCTTCTTTATTATTTTATTTTAAAAAGTTTTAATATTGTAATTACTGTAATTCAATTTATTTTACTTAAATACTGTTATTGATAAAAACAATATTTCCATTTAACTTTATTCAAGAAGAACTTATAAAAAAAAAATATTTGTTAGTTTTTATTTAAGAATAAAATATTTTTATATCACTTAAGCCTTATTCATAACATCAAAACATAAGATGTATATTAAAACTCTTGAATCAGTCCTCTGATTTATATTGATTGATTTGTCTGTTCTGAAATAAAATACAAAATTATTTATTTATTTTTAATTATAAAAATCTAAGAAAACAGACATTCACTCCATAAATATAACAATAAAATATTCCAAATAAAAAGAAAACGAAGCTCCTAACTTATTAATATATATATATATATATTTACCATGTCCGCTCCCAATGTAGAGTATATGAACTCCTAATGGAGTTTATCTCAACAGAAGTGTTTCTACGAGAACTGCTTGTTACTCATTCGCTCAACTTCTCCTTTTCCAAAGAGAGAAGGAATATAAAGATAGAGCTAGGGCAGGACTAGTAGTTAGCTAATCACTCTCGACACGCCCAGTTCATAGGATGGGATGAGTGGGAGGGAGTAATTCAAGATATCACATACATCCATGAACAGAAATTCATAAATCGATTGAAAAATGAATTAATAAAACTGTCCATACTGGGATTCTAACCCGTGACCTCCGTAACCGAAGCCAACGACGTTGACCACACAGGGGGCACATGGATTTTTGTATTTACCATCATTAATCTTGTTAATTCTTTCATTGAAAATTGTTTTAATCAATAACTATAGTCGAATGTTTAAATTATAATTTGATAAAGTATGTTTAAAATTTGATATACCTACACATTTGTAATTAAATGTATAATATATGAGTATCAATAAGATAATAAAATTATGTTTAAAGTACTGTGGGTGTCAATTTTAATACATGGTATTTCCTTTCAATATAATCAAAAATATCAGCCCAATTAATTTTCGAAATTCATAAGCCAAAATACCAATAAAATTATAAACTGCTTATATACATGAAAATTAAATACGTTTCTTGTTTTCATTCTGAAAACAATGATTTTTCTATTAAAAATATTTAAATATTCGGAGTATTCGGTGTGCGAAGTATTCTATATCCGGAAGGTTCTGTGTGCGGAGGACTCTGTGTTAAAAAGAATCGGTGTTCGGAGTGTTCGTGTCCGGGAGAATCATGTTCGGAAGAATCACCGAACCGATTTAAACAAATGCAATTGAATCAAAACTGTGAGTTATTAACGTCACACCAGTCATCGGTGAAAATATATTTACGACGATTATCTTTCAATTAAATGATATCGAATCATAAATATGTCGATACTTATTCGTATTCTTTTCTTCACCATCTATGACACGGGTTCCCAACCTGGGGGTCGCCAAGGGTTTTCTGGGGGGTCGCCAACTTTACACCCGGTGAGCTAAAAAAAAGAGTTTCGGAGACAATCCGGGGAAAAAGTATAGCAAATCGAGGATTTCAAATTCTTCGGGGGGTCGCCTAGTCACGGCTTTTATAAAAAGGGGTCGCCACCCGAAAAAGGTTGGGAACCTATGATCTATGATAAAACTAACGAAATATTATTGCAAAATTGCATTATACACATTTATATTTATTAAGAACATCATTGCAATTCTAGCCGTTCTAAAAATGTGTATTAATTTTCATTTACACAATTGAATGTAATATAATTGTAGAAGCAGGCCACTGAAGGTAAGCGATGATATATACGATGATGGGTGGCCTAGTCATTACTGATAATATATTATAAAACCTCGATTATGTCATTATTGTTATTTATAATTATACGACTACACAAAACATCCTTCCCTCATTTATGTAAATAATACAAACAGATTTTTTAAGCTGTCGTGTGTTATCTTTAATATAAAAATGGAAAATGATTACGGTTGTAGACATATGTAAAGTAGCACTTTATAATTAGATGAAAGAGGGAAGGACAGATAGATGCAACAGACGATATTTTTACGACTACATTTGATGAATATTTTACGTCGAGCCAGTAAGGGGGTCCAAATAATTAGTTTTCAATTATTTAACGTGTTTTTCTGTATGATAATATCATCGTACTGTTTGGTTTGAACATATCGATATTTACTATTATTTAAAGATATGCCATGTATAATATCATCAATACTTAAAAAAAACATTTCGAAACATACCACTATTGATGTCGGCAACTCGAACGTTTTATTTATTCATGATTGCTTAAATTTTTCGTTTCAATAATTATCTAAAACTATTCATCTTTCGTAAATGCGAGAAAACAATAAAAAAACTAATGTTAAAATCTGCATAGGTTTTTGACAGAAGAGACTTGCAATAAATATACACGAGGCGCGGCAAGATGCATACTTTATTTGACTTCACATAAATATTACAAAATAATATTAGTTGGAATACATATTGAACATTTACATTATATGTATTATTTATCGATAACTCATTGTTTATGGGTTAAAATTAAATTTGAAACTGAATATTGTACGTATTTACAACTAGGCCTTCCTTCCAACAAATCCATACAAGAAGACTAAGGGTGATGGCAAATGTATAGGCTTTATTCAAAATCAAATTACTTTATACTAGAGCAGTGTTTCCCAACCCTTTTCATGCCACGGACTCCTAAATCTAAAAACAATAATCTGCGGACCCCCGATTTTTTTTATTTCATATTTTATCACAAAGAATGTTGAAAGAGTGAAAATTTTTGCGGACCCCCGCGAAAAACCAGCGGGCCCCATGTTGGGAAACACTGTACTAGAGGACGCATTTTTTAAAAATATAATTCATTCTTATTTATAAAAATAAATCTGTGACCTGCTGAAACCGTTGATTCCATTTAAATATGTGGCTGGCGCGTATAATTTTAGAAGAAGTCTGTAAATCAGAGCTCCGCAACCTTTTCTCGCCTACGACACACCAAAATTCTTCCTAGAACTCCGCGGCATTCCAAAAGCAAAAATATATAGGTATTAAATTGATGCACACATTTTACAATAAATTTTCGTTTTTTATTTGAAAAGTATACATACATAAAACTATAATATATTTACTTTTATGCAATCTTAATAATTATTATAAAATAATAACTAATTAATGTGATACCTGCGCTTGTTTCAATAAACAGAGGTTTTAATAATAATTCAATTCAAATATTTTTTCATTATGTATTTGACCGCGGCACACCGGTTGTGCAGCACTGGTGTAAACCACTACAATAATGGAACTTATTGATATCAATTATTTGTAAGTTTGAATTACGCTTTGAGGGGAAAATATTGTTAGTACATATAAGATTTCATAGGTCTTATGATATCACCGCAGAATTAATATCCAGACAATTCATTTTAACTTGTAAGGCTATTTATTTTATTTTGTTTTTGTACGATGGTTTTACATGTCGTTACTTCAGCGGTACAGTGTTACGCGAAATTAGAGCTAACAAATATTTTTATAGACTTATTTATCGATACAGATTGCTCGTTTTTATTGCATTTCAATGAATTGCTCTGCACTCACGAACCGATCCTTATTCTCCTTTGGCTCTAGTCTGAAATTAATAGACCGTGTTATTCATTTGCGCAGAACCATACTGTTCTAACTCGCATTTTGCAAAGTCGTCAGAAATTCAATATCAGCGTATTTCAATTATCTGTGTCCATTTTTTCAATTATTTGTTAAATTATGGCTCAATCATTATTTCTCTATAATAAGAAACACTGATATGTACATTTTAAATATATATTTATGCCGGCTGTCTGGGCGAGTAATAATACCCACTGCTTGTTTTTAAAGTTTCATTTTCCACCCAAATAACCTAAATTAAGAATCACTTAACCGATTTATTGAATTCTGTTTAATTTCGTATACGCATCGCTTAGATTTTCATGTGTGTTTTCTTTTTAAGCTTTCATTTTTGCACTTATACTTTGAAAGACGACCCGACCAGGGCTTAGCCCGACCCCATCGTCCTTTTCTTGAACGTAATGATGAGCGAATAGCCAGCCCATCGGTCAGTTTTATTACCATTCGGTTTTTTGTGATAGTATTTTGCTTTCACCTAAGAAGAACCATTACAATTGATAACTTGGAATGCAATTGCCTCCCTTTTCAGTTTACATTTATTATATTGACAGCCGTACTACAATTCTTATAGGAGACATATTTGGTTTAATTTATATATATTTTTTTAAGGCTATGCTTCTCTGAATTCAAATTCACAAAATGTATGTGTTGTAAATGCCATCGCATTATATTTGAAGTAACTCGTAAATAGTTTAATCATTATAAACTAAGATGTCACAAAAAAACGATGTTACGCATTTATTCATTTTTTAGCAAACAATTTTGAGTCAAAAGCATTTCCACCGAATTAAACAAGACTTTTACAGTGCAGTTGATTGTATCGCTTTCTGTCCAATAGTTGAAATGGACTCGGGGTGAATAGTGCGGACAGCCACCTAGTAAATCTTCAGTGTAGCTTGACTAAATAACAACATTGCACTTTGAATCTGCGTTGTGAATCTGCGAAAACGTTTTAGTTTTTCAGATAACTAAATAAACTCATATGTTTAATTAGTGATCTGACAGAAAGAGGCCTCATTCCTGACATTCAACATATTGTCGATGCAGATTGAGGCAAAAATGCGTATAGTTGATTATTACATATGCAACATGCCCCAGTTAACTCAGTTAGTTCCATGTTTGTATCTTGCGATATTAAATACTAGTAACATGCAATACATGATAAATTGATTACGAACGCATCGTTTATTTAAATGAAATTGAAGTTATTCGTCAAGTGAAAGCTTTACGTTGGAGCCCTCTGTCAGGTTTAAAGCAATCGTTTTAGACGACTTATCGACTTCTGCTAAAGAATAACGTTGTATATATTAGATCAAAGATTCCCAACTGGTCGATCACAATTGCGATTGTTTGAATTGATGTCACACTCTATGAATATTTTTCATTCTTCCTTACTTCGCTATATTAAAAAAAAATACGAAAAAATTCAATTTACTTTGTTACGATATTTTGCCTTTTAAAATAAATATTTTTAACATTAAATAACTAAAAAAATCACCATCAAATTTTCTGATATTTTTTTTATTGTAAGTCGATTATGAAACGTTCTGATTAAAAATAGTATACCCTTGTAATAGATCCACGTAACTTGACATTCCTCTTATAAGTAAGTATAATAATAATAGCATTGTATTTTGCAATAAATGCGCAGAATCTACTGTTCGGATTGACCTAGTTACCCACTAATGAAAATAATCCTTTTGTGAGTTAGGTCTGTTGTTATATTGTATTATATTCTCTAATTCACATTGCATTAAATTGTTTGAAACTGACAGGTGAGTTTTTATGGCATAAATTGCCCCCTTTTTATTAATCCTGACATGTGATGGATGATATTGTAAGTTAAAACTCAATAAAAATGTCGTTTTTATGTTACATATGAAACGATCGATATCAAAAGAGGTGATATCATGATAAAATTTCACCTCAGTCAATTGAGTTAAAACAGTTTTTTTTATCACGAATACAAATGTTTACTGGAAAAGGGTATATTTTATGAAATGTGAATTCAAATTTGTCTAATTTATTATTGTTTATCTTTGATAGAACCGGCGGTAACCTTGTGAAAGTTCATTTTTTAATATAAAATTAAATTTGATAACTTTGCTACTCCACTTGTTGCGTTACAATTTGTGACACGTGTTTCGCTTCTTTGAGAAGCATCGTCAGACCATCGCAGCGTTGTTGCTTCTCAAAAAAGGCTCTACATTCTTAACACAAGAAGTGGAATAACAAAAAAATAATTATATATTATTTTATGATGATTTATAACGCTGATATGCAATTTACAATTTGTGCAAATGAGTTTACAGGTACTCCATCCATACTTGCGCCACTATTAAATGAAAGCCTCTCCAATTACTAATTGTAAATGCCGCAAGAATAATATTCACAATTAAATTTCTGAAAATATTCTGTTCAAAATGCAAACACTGATATCTTCATTTGTTCTTATTTAATAACGGAAAAATAGACTTTCCTTCAAATTCCTCTCCATCCTTACTTACGTTCCTTCGTACAAGCCATTGGTTCACCATTAATAATAGAAGTAGAAGTTACAGGCTTTTAAAAAAAAACATTTTTTTTCCTGTGGTTAGCTCATTTTTCCTGAATACGGTGTTTTATGTTGAGCAGTATTTCAATGTGCAAGTCCATTTTTGCATTTTTTTGCATTCCATTTACCAGACATGGGTGCGATTTTATTACTTATTCACTTCATAAATCAAATGTCAGCCATTGACAATGATCGACCATGATGCAATGTTCAATGTAATTGTCGTAAGTCGAGGACTATTTGTTAATAATCTAATATTCTTACTGCTTTTAAGCTTATTGCGGTATACCAGACATGTGTTGTTTCAATGCGGAAAAGCGTACGCGAGCAGCATAGTGAGGCAGTCGCCGATAACATAAGCTTACAGTCCTAGGCTCTACGATCTGTGTACGTTTTACGTCACTGGCTCTCCCCCCTTGCCTATACTCCCGTCCCCCCGCTTGCCCATTCAAAGTGGGACGAGGTCGCTATGTTGTCTGTTTTGCTGCATTGTTACTCCTCCCCTCTTAGCCCTCCGACCGTTAAATCCACTCCGCGCCACTGCTCGCCTCGTAATCGGAAACGATTTTATCACTCGTATATTATTTCTACACGATGCTTATTTTTCTTTCGTCAATTTAACTATTTTCAATACGACTCTATTTTTATATTCTCTTTGATTGAATGATCGTGAGAAACATTCAAAGTTGGAAGTTAATATTGACGGCATACTTGATGCCTCTGTTAAAGCAGTGACGTCGAATATAGGACGGACGGTACACTATATTGCTTTTTTAGTACATACGTTTGTTTGTTGTTCGTAATTGTACAATATATCGCTTTTAGCGAATGCGTTAATGTTTGCGACAATCAACAGTTCAAACTTAAATAAACAGAGTTTGAAATTAATATCACCCTGAATTGTGTTTATTCTTTTATATCCTAATACTATTTAATGTATGATTTGAATAAAAGAAAACAGTGTACATAATAATATCTGGTAACTTAAATGCGAATATTTTAGTATGTTAAAATTGAAAACATAGATATGTACCAATAAGAACAATATGTAAAAATATTATTTTTCCCGATGTTTCTTACTCTGTGAAACTGTTTTTTTTTTTAAATATAAAATACAAAGTTTATTTTGTTTGGTGTTAAAATATATCTGACAGTAAAGCATTATACGTCAATACTTAAGAATCTGATGTAACGATCTGACATTCATAATTTCCTCGTACACAAGCCTTTCAGGGGGCTTTTAATTAATATGAATAAATCAAAGTTCCACTGTAAATATTTAAAATATATATTTATACATTGTAATGTGCATATACATTTTTAATCCTACCCGATATATTCATTCACTCATATGCATTACGTAATGTTTTGCTTGACCTATTTTTCATAAATTGATAAAATAAAGTTATTTTTAGAATCGTGTTAATTTGAACGTCGGACGCTGGTGTCCTTTTTTAAAATCAATTATTAATACCATACATGTTCGAACATACTAAGTAACGGATAGGAAATTTATCGATCGAAATATTCAAAGTGGATGTCGCAGTCCTGTGTAATTTTAAAGACATTAAAAGCCACACACTCAAGATATACAAATGAAAAATGGTTCTCTAGGAAAATTGGCGCGGAGGCGTAGCTATTTAGGTTGTTACAAGATATTGCGTGCGCGTGCTCGATATTCTCATATTGGGATGTATTGATATTACACTCGAGACATTTCAACAGACCGCTTTTGCAACCGAAATGACATTTAACGTTCTTCTTGATGTGTAACGTTTTTTTTTTATTGGTGAGAAATAGTTTAATTTTGTTGATTTAATAGTATGACCCCATTATCTAAAAATATTAAGCAACGGAATACCACTTCTCTTCTCGCTGCATACTTTGCTGCAAGGGGAAAAGACGAAGCTTCTTTTTTTGTTGATAACCCCTGTTGGAGTTACAAATTCGGTTTTTGGAGATCGTAGGATCAATTTAAGTAAAACCGGTTGTGATATTTGCATATCGTCACCGTCATGGCAGATGTTGGTGTGTAACAAATCTATAGTTCTGAGTAAACAGCAAATTAAAATATTTTCGATGGATTCGACTGTAACTTTGTGGAAGTTAATTTTTAATTCAATATTAACTTTGGGGAAGTTAATTTTTAATTTAAAATTAATTTTGATAACGTTTTCACTTCCCTTGCGGTGTTCTTTCTGATGCTTCTTAAAGAGAAAAACACTTGGCATTTTGTAACACAACACGTGGAGTAAGGAAGTGATAAAATTTAATTTTATATTAGTAAAAGAAAAATTTGAAAGCTTATCTTTGATTTTTTCTGTTAGGTACATTGATTATTATAATATCAAAATATAGATGAATTTATGTTTGTCTTAACACAAATAAAGTTAATAATGAATTAGGGGAATTAATAATGAGTTAGAATGCCTTTAAATTTACATGAATAATAATTACTAATTTAAATAAATACTGTTTTTGACAATCCGATTCAATAAATACACAAACTGAGTTGTTATTCCGACGAAACATTGATATTTTAATTGTGTACTAGACTAGCAATTTTCTTACTAACCAACTTCTGTCGGTACGGTGGCAATAAACACAAACTAACTACTTAATTTAAATAACTTTACATTTGTAATTAAATGATATTTGAGTATTACATTTGAGTATTATATTTGAGTATACGATTTAATTAAAAATAATTAATAAATAAAAATGTATTTTATTTTCACGGCGTGTCATATGTATGGGAAAATTGTATTCATATTTCAGTGTTGCAGTTTCAGCACGCGCCAAAAAAATAGTATGGTGTCGCCAACCCGTAAATTATTTGATCCAATAATTAATTAATGAGGCAGTAACGTGGCTTGTGAAAATCGGATTTCAAATTTAAATATTATACCAGCATGAACAATATAAGAAAAAAACTTATTCTAATTATTTTTAAATTAGATTCCTTTTCTTGAGGTTGGCGATTTTTTTTTTACTGTGGTATAGAATCGCTTAGCAAAGAGGTTTAACGTAGGTACTAAATTTTTAATCTTAAGATTTTTAGAATCTATCTTTAGAATTTTAGAAGATGAAATGAATACTAAAATCTAAGGATTAATTTTCTTTGTATAACGAAATAAAATTACTACTAATTTTATTGCAATTATGGAAAATTGTACAGAATTTACTTTTTTAGTTCTATTTATCTGACGAGATAAAATTTGCTCGTTTAAAACATAATATTATTAAGAAAAGGGAATTTTAAACCGTAACATTTTTTATAAACCATAGAAGAAATATTTCACTATGTGGTCAGCCGCCTGAGGCTGGTTCAGATTAGGGTATCCAATCCCGGAGCTTTTTTCCAATCCCGGGATTGAGATTTTCTCACCGAGGAATTTGAATTCCTCAATTATTTGGTATACTTTTTCCCAGATTCTTACAGGAACTCGTTTTTTTTAAATCTTGAATTTGTCAATTTCGTGTAAATTTTTGGGATTTGCTCAAAATTTCTCAATCCCGAGATCGCGGATCCCGGGATTGGATGCCCTAGTTCAGATGCTATCAATTTCAAATTTGATTTAAAAAAAAAATGCAAACTTTGATGGCGAATTCAATTTAAAAAAAATGTTATGCGTTCCTGTCTTGAATGTAATTTGCGATCAATTAAAGTATAATTTTTCTCGCGTGCGCCTGCATATTATTACTAGGTATTATAATTCTTATTATTGTAGCTGGTAATGTGATATTTAATAAATAAGTCGTCTTACAATTGAATACGTACGCTGGCTTATATAAAACATTTGTTTTTATTGGTGTCAGTCGGTGATAGTAAATTGTATCTGGTTGTGCTACAAAGATTGATCGTATTCAATTTATTTAATGATGATACCGTACTCTATTTCACGATACTAATTTTAACATTTAATGCATACGTCGGTTTATATAATATGTATGCAGTTTGATTTCCTCGTGAATTATCGAATCTTTAATAGGATCATTTAGTTTTAAGAAGCTTCTACATCCACACTGCAATACACTTTGGTCAATTACAACACTTCTTTATTATACACTGAATATTTTTTGAAATGGTATCAATCACCAAGCAGTGGTTTAAACAGATCAAACTTAAACTAGCCCACGTGCACAGTAGATTTGTGCAAAACTTCCCGGAATACAATATTCGCATTATGGGTCTGTCGACAAATAAATCACACGTTATTTTCATGCACTTAAACATCATGCCATAGGTACTATTTTAATAAATTTAGAAGTGTTCTGTTATTGACTGTATGAATACAAATATTACCCGATAAAAAAGTTATATGTATAAGAACGGGTAATCCACATTCCCTTTCAAAAACCAACAATATAGATCAGTACGTTGTGTTATCAACGAAATAGCTATTTATATATCAAATATGCAACTTTTTAAATACAGTGTATTATTTTTGAATCTCGGTGCATCTTTTTTAGATTTAACGCAAGATAAAACCGAGGGGTTGTCATACAACCGTGACGGGAAAGAACCGAATCCAAGAGTTCAAAGAAAACACGTACGTAATATCGTGAGAGCGAAGTTTTTTTTATTTTTAGTTTAGTTACCTGTAGATTTATTGTTTAAAAATTTAACGAAAAAATTGCTGTTGTAAAAAGAGTAAAACATAACCATTATAAACTGTAATGTTAATTTGTATTACACTTCTTTATCATTTAAAAAAAATCGTACATATTTGTATTTCTTAATTAAATGCTTGTAAGAGAAATTAATTGAAGTGACATTTACATGGTAAACTATTATGTTAAGGTAAACATAGGTCTTCAAGGATTCTTTTAAATTTTTATTTTTTACTTTCAACTTATTCACGAGTTACATCTAAAACGACCTTTTTTATAATTTGTATTGAATAAAAAAACACGTTTATTTATCATTTTGCGATTAATTTTGTGGTGTGCATATCCCGGTTTAATCCAAACCATTAAAATTACCATCATCGAAAATTTTGATAAAATTCGATGATGGTATTTTGAATGAAGTGTATCTTAAATATAAATCAAATTATTTACCTTAGAGCAGGGGTTACCAACCTTTTTGGACGCTAGAGCGCATTCTAAAATATTGGAAGGGCGACGGGCACCACAGATTTCTTGCAAGTCAAACTGGGACATTTGTCCGATTTGCCCAAACGATCAGCGTGACTCGTTTTTTTTTTTAGCTCTTCCACGAATTTTCAAATCCAAAATCCCAGGAATTTTACGATTTGCCCAGATTAGTTGGCGGGCGCACCAAAATCGGTCGGCGGGCGCCATGGCTCCCGCGGGCACGGGGTTGTATAACCCCTGCCTTAGAGGATTGATAGACCATCTTCTTGCTTTTAAAAATAGTTTGAAAAATATATTATTTATATTTGAAAAGTTTTCTAAATCCCTCACGATAATATTGTTGGTGTGCAATAGATTTATGTTTTCCAAACGTTCTACCATATCACATAGGTTTCACATGAATGGCTTTCGTAATCTATCTTTCACTTATTACGAAAAATACTATTCACCAACACCAAATTACAACATTTTGTGTTGTTTTGTCACTCTTATCGCGATTTACCAAACGATAGATTTACTAATTAATTAGTGAAATGTTGTCTAATTTTATGACACGAATGAGAATAAACTAAACTGCGAGAATCGATGTTTACGATTATTTATCAAAGCATCACGTATTCATCAATTATTATTGTCATAAAAAGTCATTCCTGCGTAATAAACGGCTTAATTTCAATGATATTTTGAATTTATAAATCAAATTTTGAATGAATAGTTTTTCAAGAAAAAACACATTTATTGCAAACAGTGCACGTCACAAACTTTTCAATTCCCATACAATAAATTGATCTAAATGAAATAAATTATTAACTTATAATAACTTTGTAAGCCACTGATTATTTGTTTCATTCTGTTTATTTTCTTAATTTGTGCTTGATTTTATTCCATGTACAAAAAAATAGAACGAGCTCTGTTATTTCTTATTTTTTATTTTGCAAATCAAAACAATAAACATGGTATTTTTATTAGTAAATAATACAAATTATGCCGCACATTTGTTGGATTGGCCTGAGCTGTCTTTGATTTCTTCGCGCAGCTAACCTGTCGTCGTGAACATTGCTCAAAACATAAACCGGAAAGTTACAGCGTTCGATCTTTTATTGTTTTCATAGAAATATAATTAATTTAAGTGCGTACACGTACATTTACCACGTAGCATGTTTCGAGAAATGACAAAGAGATAATCATATAATATTTCCTGCATCCGTATTGTGGGTTATCCCATTTCGAATGAGTCAGTCGCAGCGGCAGCAGTAAAATGTAATAACCAAACTCGAACCATTCGTTCAGCGTCAAAAAAGTTTTTATTCTAACACGGTCATGTCAGTAGGGAATCCAATCCCGGGATCCCGTACAGTTTTCGATACATTTCAATCCCGGGATTAGAAGACATAATACCGAAACATCGGGATTGATTTTAAAACAGAAACGTGTTGGTTTTCAAGTCGGCAGTTCAAGCATATAAAATAAACGATAACCAATTTTATTACTAAGACTTTATCTTTGCGATTTAGATTAAAACTTACGATAAGAGCGTGTGGCAGCCGAAAAGGTAACTTGATGCCAATTATTAAATGTACGCACGTGTACTGTATTTGAATGCATTTGTCGACAATATTTATTGTTTGTTATTTATTATAAAGCTTCATATTTCGATATTGTTTAAATTTATTTTTCGCTTTGTTGTTACCAGATATCAATAGTGTTTGTTTTGCGGAATTTATTATTCATAAACATTCATTTTGTACCGTAAACCGAAACCTTTGATTAAATGGCGAAACAATCGATGCTTTGGTACTCTGTGGGAATATTAAAATACTTAAATGACGTCTATTTACTTCGATAAAATTATTAAGAATGTAGTAATGATTTCGCTTATTTTTTACAAGTAATTAAAAAATCCACTCATTCACCTCTGAATCGCGAATAACTGAGATTAAGAGAGCTTTTTGGTAACATATTGGCAGCTTACAGCTGTTAATATAATAAAGAACATTTTTTTAAATTTATTTTTCACCAATATTATCATTTTTTTTTTTTTTAAATGTACTGATCCCGGTCCCGGGATCCCGGGATCGAAAAATTCTAATCCCGAAATCCCGGGATCAACATTTTAGCTCGGGATTGGATTCCCTACATGTAAGTATGCAACTTCTGCTCGAAATGAATCAGGTTAAATATGCTGTCCTATTTAACTTCGCCGTATGACAAACAGCACTTAATTCAACAATTCGTTACATCAGCATCTTATTCGCAAACAACTTTATCTCCGTTTTTTAATATTATATAAAACCTTGATGTATTAAGTCATCGAATAGTTAACTATTTACGCATATAAGCTTTGAAATGTTTTTATGAATAAAAAACCATCAGTTGAGTTGAATTTAAGTTTTGTCGAAAACTGAAACCCTAAAGCTTATCTTATCAGTCTTCTTTAACCAGCGCTGTAGAGTCGGGTAAAAAACACGAAATCAGACCCCGAATTGATCTTCTGAATCGTTTTACGTTTTACTTACATATCTGCATACCATCATATCATTCTAGTCCAGGCTTGGGGAACCTGCGGCCTTTTGGGTACTCTAGTGCGGCCTTCTGAGCAATTCTGTGATTCTGTAAATTTATGTAAATTGCTGACATATTCTGACCTTAAATTCCTGTTTCCGACCAAAGATTCCCTAGTCAATGTTTACTGCGGCCTTATGTCGAATCAGTAAAACGAATGCGGCCTTTAGAGAAGAAATGGTTCCCCATCCCTGTTTAGTCACTTGAATAATCCTAGTACACACCACCAGTCAATGTGATGAATAGACTAATAATTTTTAAATTATTTTTCTCCACCTTTTCCGACTACGCCTTCGGAAAAAAAACAACTACCACGACTCCCGACCAACGTTCCCTCTAAGCTGCGCGCGTGCGCGGCCGCGCAACTGTTGAGAAGTCCCCGCGCACTCATTCCGGGTTTGCGCGCACTACAAGACAGTTGCTCAATTGATATTTGATCGGTCCGCGCAGACTTTGAAATTTCCGCGCATCTAAACCTTCGGCTTAGAGGGTACGTTGCTCCCGACTCTACCGTCTTGTGTTTAACATATTGGAATATTCCGGATGTTACATTCACAAATAAAACAAATCCTCTCGCGATGTGTTGTGCACAGCTCGTCTTTGGTGGCGTTCGGATTCATCGGGTACTTTCATTTTCGTAACGGGGTTTTTTTCACTTTCGTTTTTTCCGATAATTTATTTCATTTGCCGCGCAAAATTCAGGACTCAAATGTGGAAATAGTGCCTACACAATGAAAAATTTTGCCGGCTTAGGTAGACTACGGCCCGCATACCGATCGCGTTATGCAATGCAGCCGCCGCCAAGGACGAAGGAAAGTTGATAGCGGCGCGGCTCACCACAAAATCCCAGAGCTGCCACAGACGCACAAAGGGCCCACACAATTGCATCTTGAAATTAACCACAACCCTGGTTGTCGTGCATATATAAACGTGTTTTTTTTTTATATAAATCGAATCCACGAGTAGGAAACGACACCTTACTTATCTGAATGTTTACTTCAAAGGTTTTGATAAACTTGTAATATTGAGCCTATAGTTTTAGAAGAGTAATTTAATTCGATTTTTAACACTAGACCAACGGTTCGTCAATTTTGTAAACTATTGAGATTGTACTTACAATAGAAATCTGGGCTTGAATAATTCATCATGAATTGACTATTCGAGATTTTATTCAACAAATCAAGTTCAATACAATTCATACATGCATAAACAGTATTTAGAATTCAGTTTCGCTCTATGAGTTGACATTTGCATCTTCAGGTTGTCTCGTTACCACAGACATCTATTATTTATTATCTGTTGAATTAAGTCTGTTCGTTTATTTTTGTGTTTAATCTTTAAATTTGAATCGTTCAAACTATTTACATTATCACAGATTTTGTCACTAATGACCCGGGTTTCGCCTTTCGGCATCTTCAGGCATTCAAGTGCACGGATGAACTTGAACTGACGCTTAGTAAATGAAAGTATCGTGTTTATATAAGAAATAAATGATTTATGCTTCTATGAAAAATGATTCTTAGCAAACTTGAACATTATTCCAAAGATTTAATAATTTACGAAATTTCTGCTACTACGAAAAATGGTTGTTAGCAAACTTAAACATCATTCCAAAAATTAAATAATTTACGTGTTCTATTTCTGCTACTACGAAAAATGATTGTTAGCAAACTTAAACATTATTCCAAAAATTAAATAATTTACAATTTAAATACTGCAGGGCTGTCGATATATGCCACGAGGTCTATTTCTGCTACTACGAAAAATAGTTGTTAGCAAACTTAAACATTATTACAAAAATTCAATAATTTACGAAATTTCTGCTACTACGAAAAATGGTTGTTAGCAAACTTAAACATTATTCCAAAAAATAAGTAATTTACGACATTTCTGCTACTACGAAAAATGGTTGTTAGCAAACTTAAACATTATTCCAAAAATTAAATAATTTACAATTTAAATACTGCAGGGCTGTCGATATATGCCACGAGGTCTATTTCTGCTACTACGAAAAATAGTTGTTAGCAAACTTAAACATTATTACAAAAAATAAGTAATTTACGACATTTCTGCTACTACGAAAAATGGTTGTTAGCAAACTTAAACATTATTCCAAAAATTAAATATTCTACGAAATTTCTGCTACTACGAAAAATAGTTGTTAGCCAACTTAAACATTATTCCAAAAATTAAATATTTTACGAAATTTCTGCTACTGCGAAAAATGGTTGTTAGCAAACTTAAACATTATTCTAAAACTTAAATATTTTACGAAATTTCTGCTACTACGAAAAATAGTTGTTAGCAAACTTAAACATTATTCCAAAAATTCAATAATTTACAAAATTTCTGCTATCTGGATATGGATCTGTCGGCCCCATCGGTCATGCCGACTTGGTTGCATCTAAGGCAAATTATAGGGCATTTAAACAATTCTTGGATAAATAGTAATAAATCTAATATTTTCAACTGCACTTAATTATTTATTAACTTTTAATTTCTGCACACTGTAGTGCATGCAACCAAGTCTTGAGGAATTTCTTCTCGGGACATTTCTGGAAATATTTTGAACACGACTAACGATGTTACGCTACGGAATACACCCTATAAAAGAGTGTGAAGCCGTAGCGGGTGGTGGTAGGTACAACGTTGAGTACCCTAGGGAAAAATAAAAACGGAGTTTATTAATTATTTGTTATTAGATTATATACATATATAATAATAAATATGCATTCAATTGTTCATGCCAGTAAATTTCTGACCTTTCTATAATGCAACAAAAATCTCACGTTGCTGGGCAACGGGCTTACAGCTAGTGTGTATAATATCACAAAAGGTATCCCTCCAACTATCCAATACATAAATTTACTGTCGATTGGTTGCCTGTTTTTGAGTTACCGTCATAATGACATGTCTTTGTGCACATTTGGAAAATGTATTGGTGTATTTTCGTCCATTCATTTTCCTCATGTGCGTGGCGGTAAGAAAACTGCGACGTCGACGAGCGTGTCCAATCCGTGATCGTTCGTCTCTTTTCTCGCCGAAGGACGAAAGAGAGACAGACAGTGATATAAACTCGGCGGTCTCGGCTACCAACTCTCGGACCAGACATTTTTTTAACCTTTGATTCATAGCTTTGCCGGTTTTATTCTTGGTGGCTTTTTTTTGTTCCGCATAGCCCCATTTTTTGAATAGTGCACATTGTAACATCGAAACATATTATTGTTGCTTGATTTGCTAATTGAGATGTAAATCTAATTCACATCGTACCTGATAATGGTTGCTTAGTGACCCGTGTTTCAAACTATTTGATTGCTCGTCAGATAAAATTAGTCCAAAGTATTGAATGAAACAAAATTAATCATACTACAAATTATCTAAACTAATGAAAACTTAAATGTTCTTAGTGTGTTATAAAACTAAATTTAATAACTTTGTTATTCCAATTATTGTGTTAAAAATGTTACATCTATTCGCCATTTATAACCTAAGAATTTGAATCAATTTTCAGTTTATTCGTAAACTTTGCGATCTTATGTGTAATAACAAAGATATCGATTTTTTTATTTATTAAAAATGAACTTCCACAAAGTTACCGCCGAATCCATCGAAAATATTCTTAGCGTGACTTAATCACAGGAGTTACTTTTAAACATCTGTCATAATAGATTTTTACATTTTTATGGTATTAATAATTTTCCCATTGTATGTTTATTGACGGAAGAAACGCAGGGGACGGAATGTCTTTTTTAGATAGTTATGTTCGAATCACACATTTTGTTCGCCCTAAGAACACGCTTAAAACTATTATTATTTATAATTGAATGTCAGGCAGCTTTAGAAATCTTTTAAAAAATGGTCAACTTTCGTATTCAAACATATTTTAACGGTTGCTCACAATTAGGATTGTCACAAAAAAAAAAAACAGGAATGACTGTAACGAATGAATCTCCTCGTGAAATAATAATTAGTAAGTTTTAATAACCTGATGGTTTTCTGATGGTGGTTTTCTTATCATTTTCCATTTCATTAATCATGTTGATTTTCAGTTTTTTGTAAAAATACGCGCGAACATGACATGGCCTCTGCGTTCTGTATTGACGGCGATGAGGCAGAAACTTGCTAAACATGAGTAGCGACTGCCTATTGAACAAATATTTTCACTCACACCATCGTTGATTTTGCAAATATTTCCGTGTGAAATGTTTTGTAATTATATAAACCGAATAAATACAACGGATAACCGAAATGCACTTTTTACACAACAATTTGTAGAATCAGCGATGGTACATGTAAATTATGATCACGATTGAATTTCTACTTCGCAGCAGTATTTAGAGAGAGGAGGGTCTCGCATAAAAAAATCTTATATCATTCATATTGTTTTCAGTGCGTCTTAGATGTATGATATACTCGTTCGTGTATTATTATTACAAGCAACCGATGATCGTAATCTCGTGAAAATATTGCAATTGATGCGCGATTGATATATCTCTTTACTTTGTACATTTGCTATGTGATTTTTTGCATTCAACGGATTATGCGTAGTAGGTATTTGAAATGTAAAAAACATAGAATATATATTGTTTTACGATATGATATTTTGTTTCTTCTATCAAATGATTAATTTCCATTAAGAATTTTTTTAAGAATCCTGAGATACGTTACCTAGAAAATCGATAGCTCTGATCTCACTTTCCATTTGTGTATGCAGATAAGTCCTCACCAAGAGGTAAGAAAATGGTACATTATCACTAACCGATGCATATTTGATTCTCACATATTCGTTACATGATTGATCCTCTTGCTCCTTGTTAATATGTAAGCACATTTATAGGTGCAGCGATTGAAGTTAGCTTGCTAGATTGCAAATAATAGCCAATTATTGACATTTATATTGATGTGCAACAGGGTGAGAGACTGATTGAGAGATGATAGTGCTGACCGATGAAGAGTGAGCGATTTAAGTTGGGCAGTGGCGTTTTGGCAGAGTGTAATGAGTCGCATGTTTTTACAGCGGTTCGAGCAGACAGGATGCGCGGAGGCCGCAACAAATTCGGTCCTATGTACAAGAGGGACCGAGCGCGCAAACTGCAGATAATGCGGCAGCGACAGATGGCCGTGCAGACCCTCAGAGGATCCCTCGGCGGTGACAGCAACACGATGGGACTTGGTGCCTACGGTAGCGGGTCACACTACTCGTCCATGCCCATTAAACAGGAAATACAGATCCCCCAGGTTTCCTCCCTGACGAGTTCGCCGGACTCATCCCCCAGCCCTGTAGCGATCGTTCTTGGGCAGGTCAGCGGGCAAGCCGGTTTCCACGGTGGCCTGCAGGCCCTACCGCCCTCAGCACCCCCGCTCGACAAGACGTGGCCGGGACCCAACTCGACAACGAGGTCGCCCCACTCTGTATCCCCGGAGTCTTTCGGCTTCGAGGGTACCGCCAGCAACACCACTACGACCGCGGAAGCGGGGTCCACGACGGAACCCCTTCGTGTGTCACCAATGATCAGAGACTTTGTGCAATCTATCGACGACAGAGAGTGGCAAAATTCGCTATATGGACTCCTTCAGAGCCAAACGTACAATCAGTGTGAAGTTGATTTATTCGAATTAATGTGCAAAGTTTTGGACCAAAATTTATTCTCACAAGTTGACTGGGCGCGAAACACCGTCTTCTTCAAGGATCTCAAGGTGAGTTATCAACAATAACCATAGAGAACCCATATCCAACCCTCAACCGAACCATTTCCAAACCCATAATCCTGTTTTTTTTGAATATATAATTTATATTAGGTAGCCTTGAAAGAACTTGCGATTTATACTGTTGAATATGTTATATCCTTTTACCTATGTTCTTGCTGCCGAATATATTATAAGCGTGGTGTATGCGATTTATCACAGCGCAAGCGAATGTATAACTTACAATGAATTTGCCTTTGTTTTCTGATGTTTGTGTTCTTGCTATTAAACTGCTCTTCTAATAGATATTTATGTTGCTTATATCATGGCGATTTTCTTTCTAATGGTCGTTTATATTAAAACATTTGGACTTATTCATCGCTAAAGTATTATGTAAGTATGAGAAAAGAATAATATTTATTTTTGAGTAAATTGATAATTTTTTCAGTCGAACTTTTATTTCTACGTCATCCAGTATAAGTTCGCCCCTACGACAGTTCTACGAGAAACCTTTGAATCTTTGCGTTGTTAACGATAATTGTACACTATCGCCACGTAAAAATGCGTATATTTTTTCCCTTAGATTATATTTGAACCGCTGTGAACTTAGACGAAGAGGGTACGTATATTCCAACTAAAATTGTACATAGATTATAAACTACGTTTGGTATTCTAATGACGGTATCGTTACCTTGTCAGTATATTCCATATCGGAAACGAATTAGATATATAGTAATCTATCGAGTAGTCTTATTGTAGTCACAATAACTACTTTTTTATAAATACTCAAAACAATTACTGTTAGCGAATGTTCGCTCTAAATATCTAAACAAACCTTTTTTGACGCATACTTGCTGATCTGCAACCATTTCATTGTTGAAAAGATATAGAAAAATTAAACAAGCTTTCGAGCTAATGCCACATTTATTCATTAGGATCAGGACCGGTTTCGCTCATCATGGGAATCAACTGATAAGAATATAATTCAATGGCTTTGTCATTGAGCTACACCTAGAAATTGGTAGTTTTGAAATATGGCGGACCAAAGTTTTAATACATCAAAACTGAGTTGTAAAGAAGTGATAATTATTATTTTTTCTCATCTTTTTAGTGAATCACTTGGCCATTTATCTCAATGAAATTAAAAATGATTGAAACTTTGACAAAACCATAAAACGATATTTTGAGTTGTTTATATGCTTCTGAGAGAAGATATATTTCTTTATTTCCATGTATACTTAAGATATTCACGATGTGGAGCACCGATCTCGTTGGGATATGCAAACATCTTTGAGCTACTATGCGAAACGTTATTTCAGAAACACTTAAATGTCTTTTTCATATTTAAATTGACATGACGTTTGAGTATAGTTGTAGCAGAGGAGGCAAGATTGACACTGCCAAAGGTTATTGAACTGACGTGTGCATTGATATTGCATTTTAATTGAATGCTCCAGTCTCGGCCGGACATCCTCATTTGCCCAAATGCAACTGCCAATGGCGACGATTTATCCCGTCTCAAAATATTATTTCACACTCGCAACTCTACCCAATGTGCCTGGATGAGCTTCTTTGACATACATCGATATTTTAATTGCTGCGCTATCAGCTTCACCGAATAAAAATTAATTTGGCACCAAGAAAAAACATTTCAATGGGATGGAAAATTAAGAAGAGAGCGACTTTAGTAACTGAGTGGGGATGGGAAAGGTCTGTAATAGCCGTCTGTAATAATTCATACATTTTGGCATTAAATTTTATAAGCATTAGTTTATATTTTAAACAATCTAAAGTGCAGTTTTGATATTCTATTACATTTTTGAAAATAAAAGCAATTATTTAACCAATTTACAAAATATAATAAGGTGAATGAATATCCAAGTACTTTAGTTTTACAATTGTGGGGTGGGTTATAATGCAAAACGTACTATAGCGAATAACACAAACAAAATAACATTTGCATAAAAATATTATTTCCAATTTGAAAACGACAGTCTTGTAGACATTTATATTAAAACTAATAAGATGAGTCGATTCATTAGGCTTGAATTATCCTATCTGCATACCTAACTAGGGCATCCAATCCCGGGATCCCGTTCAATTTACTGATCCCGAAATGCCGGGATTGAGAGGGCCGCGATCCCGGGATTTCGGGATTGAAAAATTTTGAGAAAATTCTCGAAATTTACACGAAATTGGCAAATTGGAGTTTCTGTGAGATTCTGGGAAAAAGTATACTAAATCGGAGATTTCAAATTTCTCGGTGAGCTAAAAAAAAAAACGAGTTTCCGTGAGATTCCGGGAAAAAGTATAGCAAATTGAGGATTTCAAATTCCTCGGTGAGAAAATCTCAATCCCGGGATCCCGGGATTCAAAATAAATCAATCCCGAAATCCCGGGATTGGTAAAAGGCTCCGGGATTGGATACCCTATACCTAACTCAATATCGCTCATTTTGGAAATAGACCGTTTTGCATTATAACCTCACAATTATCAACTGTATATAAAATAATATATTTAGAACTAAAATATTTTTTGCAATAGAGTTCTACCAAGTCAATGCCATTTCAATCAATCAAAACATATATTTAGCAGTTTTTCATTTGGAGCATCTCGGATCATCTTATTGTCTGCTTATGCCCAAGAGTCTGTGAGGCGAAGCTTACTTCTATAAAAATATCTAAGATCATGTTCCTTCTATTTACGTACGTTTTTTTTATTTATTTGTTCTCGGTTAACTTAAATATCTAGTTGCAATATCTTATTCTTTAATTAATTGAGTTGTCTTTTCAAGCAAGACATTCATTGGTTTATTAAGCCTGGTGTGTTGGCGTTTCCAGTGGCATCACAGTAATCGGTTACTCGCTTGCAGTTGGTTTTGATTCCATCCGCTGAGTATAAAATATTGTTGAGGCACAGACGCGTGTAAAGTAGTGCCAACATAGGCACCATACACACAGCATACACAACACACAATACATTGATGGAGAGCGTGTAAGAGAAAGGGAACCGTAGAAGTGGCAACGCCGTCGACCGTTTGCTACATGCTTCTTACATAACAAAAACTGCATACTATATCGGTCAATACAATAAAATTCATTACTGCACAGTATGTTTAAGTTAGTGTTATTGCAATACTCAGCTCTTGGTACCCTATCACAATCATGCATATATAATATAATATGCTAATCATCTTTGTTGTTTAGATATTAGGTTCGTCTATGACAAAATAAATATACGACACTTTTCAATCCATTGTTTTCCTACTGATAGGGAGAATACTTCAAGTGAGTGGTACTCGAGTAGAGTATTGATTTTAATTATGAAAAACACACTAATGTATTGGACCCATCTCATATTCTTGTTGAACACGCCAATGTTAATTACTCTAGGAGGTAAATTGGGTCATAATTCCATTCGAATTACTCTTTATTTAGCACGTAACTCACACTCGGGTTGCAGTAGTTACCAAATAACGAATAGTCTTTGACTGCTTTTAACAGTCATATTGGTTTTACTTTAAAATTATGCTGTAGATCAGTGTTCTCCAAACGGGAGTCTGCGAACTGCCTCGTCAAATCACGCTTGCAATATATTTCAAACACCATAACGTCAGGGATGTCCAACCGGTCGATCCCAAAGCAAAATTTGGTCGATCCCGATAGCTTTCGTGAATTTCGAAAAAATATATTTAAATATACATAAAAAATGTGTAACTCAAATTTAATTATTTTGTAAGCACATACCTATCTAATGATATGTATTTCAAATGAACATTTATAAGTTTGAAAAAGGGAAAAACCCTAATAAATAAAATTTCTCATAAGAATCCTGTAAGAATTCGATCGCGAGAAAACTTGAGATTGAAAAGTCGATCATAGGGCAAAAAAGGTGGACACCCTTTTTAAACTAATTTTTAAAGAGACTGTTGTGTTACCCTTAAAATGGTGGTGCATATTCCAATGCGAATGGAGCTGTGACAGTAAAACACTCTGACGAGTGTGAACCCGGATAGTCTGGTAAAAGCTATATTTTTATAAATTAAAACTATTTTACTATTATAATTAAAGCAAAACATGTAGTTCGCAACACTTTTTAGTTGGCCGTGGTGACAAAAATGTCGCGCAACACCTGTGTAGAGTGTAGATCAGCGGTCACCAAACTATATCCGACACTTCAAAAATTCCTGATTTTTGTATATAAATTATTCATATTTAATCAATTCAATGAATTTTATAAATTCATTAGAATCTAGTGCAGCATAATAGCGTATTGGTTTATCTTTGGAAGTGATGGATGTATGTTTTCTGAAATACTTACTCGATACTGCCAAATTCAGACAAAATCAGGGTTGCCAGATTTCTAAAAACACAGATCGGGACATTCACTATTTCGAAGACTTTTATGGGACTCGGGATTTGTCGATTGAACTCGGGACAGTCCCGCTCAAATAGGGACGCCTGGCAACCCTGGACAAAGTGCACCCTGGAACCCGTATATCGACATATACGTAGTTCTCTTAGTGTTTTTAATTATAACTCAATGAAGGAAAAACATCCGTACAATATGTAAAACTATACGAAGAAAACAATAATTGGAATGCCTTTATTTTTAGCTCTGTTCTTCTGCGTACTTCTGATGGATTGCAATCCATCAGAAGTACGCAGAAGAACAGAGCTACTACTTAATTCCCATTTAATTAGATTTACTGTGGGCCTACTTTTAAATAGATACCCTGACATCAGAATAAATAGTTTCTATTAATATTCCGATTGGATTCCAATACATTATTTGTCGTCCGGCACCGTAAGTTTTAAAAAAATCAATCCGGCCCGTTTCTCATAAAGTTTGGTGGCCCCTGGTGTAGACTGTAGGTTGGTTAAAACTTTTACCATAATATGCATATATGATGGATTTGTTTTTATTAGAACAAATAATTCATATTTATTAGTTTGATTTTACTCAAAATAACTGCAGTTGAATTAATGGATGTTTTTTACATTTTCATTAATTTCCTGTTATATGGAATAATTTGAATTGTTCGCTCTTTTCGTTTTCGAACAAACGCTGTTCTGTTGTTTTGGCAAACAGATGCTTTCATACAAAAAAAAACTCCACAAACTGATGTACATATCTTGTTTACATTCAAAGTCGGGTCCACGGTCGAGTGGTCAACATCGTTTGATTCGGTTACGTTACCCACGGGTCTACCAACACAGTTTCACAAATCAATTTATAAATTTATGTTCGAAGGCATGAATGAGTGTGGTGTCTGGAATTCCGTCCCACTCATTCGATCCTAAAAACGAAACGTAGTGAGAGTGATTAGCTAACCACTAGTAACCCTATCCTTTTAACCAGGAAATCTAATCCCGGACCCTTTTTGTGATCCCGGGATTTTGGGATTCACAACCTTTCAATCCCGGGATCGTAGAAAAAAATATGTTTAGATAAACTCCATATAATCCAAACTGGGAGCGGGGAATCTTGTTAAAAAAAAAATCAACGTATTTATAATATCAAAAACAACGTCTGTTGCTGAAATAAAAAAAGAACGTTAGCAGATATTATATCATTATAAATTAACAGGAATAATCGGTTCGCAGAGAACTCGTGTACGGAAGAATCACGATCCCAGTTGTTTTATATTATTTGTTTGGTACTAAAATATGTAGTCCTAAATTACCAAACAAAGTTGCTCGATATGCGTAGTCATATTTTCCTTTCAAGTTTAGTTATAATTATGTCGTCGATGTATTGGCAAAAGACGTTAATTCAACATACCTTGTTTTGACATATTCGTCATTGTCGATGAACACGCAATTTAAACATCTATATTTATGCAACTAATACATATCATTAAATTTGATAACGATTTAAGAATTCAATCCAAATATTAAAAGGAGCATGGACATCTATAGTCTTTTGCCACAAATAATTATGAATGGAATTAACTTAATAAAAATTGTACGTAGCATATAATGCTCAGCTAATTAATAGAAAAGACTTCTGCCAGTATCACGGCGATATATGGACAAATGTTCAAAAACTCTCTAACTTTTATATATGTCCATTAATAGAATTATTTTTTTAAAACCCATCGGCGACCAATCTTAAAATAATCTCACATTCCGCACCCATCACATTATTTCCATCCAGCCCACTGGAAATTATCGTGCACGAAAGAATTTGACGAAGTTGGACATTTCGGGTGTTTAAGACATTTACAAACAAATAATAGGCTATATTTATTTTTAAAAATATAACTAAACCTTCATCAAAAAGAAGGTCGGTCGTTCCGCGAACTTTTATTTTATAGAATATATACACAAATAGACCATCCTTATTTTAAATAAAAAATGTATATATATTTATTTATCACTCAACTTTATCTTGGCGATTTTATTGTTGCTATGCGAGTTCAAAATATATTCGTTCCTAAAATAATTTTATTACATTAAATTGTATTGGAATTATTGTCTTTTATAACTTGATTCTACAGTAAAATCTTGTCAGCTAAACATGCTGCCTTTGTGGTCGAGTGGTCAACGGCTTCAGCTACGGAGGTCACGGGTTCGAATCCCAGTACGGACAGTTTTATAAAATGATTTTTCAATCTATGTATGAATTTCTAATAGTGTAAAAATATCATCGTATTTTTACACAATTATGATGGAGTTCTACCAAGTAACTAGCTCTGTTCTTCTGCGTACTTCTGACGGTTTGCTGACGGTTTGCAAGCTGTTTTCGAGTTAGAATCGAATTGAAAGCATTTAGACTCTAATTTGGGTATGACATATATATTTACTTATTTTTTCTGGGCATTCATTTCTTTCAATATCCAGTAAAACGTTCTTAGGAGTAAAAACAAAAATTTACGTAATAGGTACATGGCGGTGATTCAACGGGCTGCTAGTATCAATTGAAATTCCATCTTTATAACTCGGTGGGATGTAGAAAGCAGGTTGTGCATCAAAACGCACGTGTATATTTATGAAGGCATTCAAAGTTTTTTTCAAAGTAGGATGTAGCGCATTCGAAAAAGTGGTCCATTCTCCACTCTCACGGAATTAATTTCGAAATAAAACCAATTTATAAACAAACCTTTTTATGTAAGTTTAAGAACTGATACCTATACAAGTAGTATAATATTTTTTGTTTATCATTTAATATGTATGACCATACTCGTAATTAATTGGTAATTATTTAAATAAATTATTTTTACCTGCTTTGATTATCTGAAAACATATTAGATTCTTATTGGAAATACGTTTACTATACTATACATAGATACTTGGTAATATGGGCACACAAATCGTCGCAATAGTACGTACATTATTATTTTACCGAAAGCCATTACTATTACATTAATATTTCCATGCTATTTTCTGTAATAATAGATACCAGCGAGGTTTTATATTTTTGGCAGTATTTGGAGTGTTTGCTAAACTTGCTAACTTCACGGCACACCAAATAAATGCCTTAAAAGGGAAATGTATCGTATAAATATGAACACTCCAGCGCAGGCGTGGGGAACCTGCGGCCTTTTGGCTACTCTGGTGCGGCCTTCTGGCCAATTCTGTAATTCTGTAAACTTATGTAAATTCCTGACATATTCTGACCGTAAAGTCCTGTTTCCGGCCAAAGATTCTCCAGTCAATGTTTACTGCGGCCTTAAGAGAATAAAAGGTTCCCCACCCATGTGTCGCGTCGACCATTGTGTACTAACGTGACAAATATTTATTTGATTATCTTGATGTTGAATTTATTTAAAATTAAAGAAAATTTAAATGAGTAGGAATTATTTAAAATGAACAGGCTTGAGTATTCTTCCTTTGCGGCACACACACCCTGAGACTTCTTGTGGCACACAGTTTGTCAGCCACTGGGATATTGTAACGAATGTTGTGAATTTAATCACGGGCTCGGAAGATTTCCTTTCAAAAGTTTGAAACGGTCATATATTAAAAAAAAAAAAATGATTTGTTGATATTGAATAATGTTGAGTGATAATAAAATAGCCACGAGTCGGTAATATGTAATAGAATTAACTACCGCCGACATGATGTCGGGTTTTGCCCTACTTTTATCATAATGGAAAATGGAAATCTCTCTCGGCCGTCAACTTTCTTCGTCGAGTTCATTAACAAACATAATAGTGAGTTGTTCCGCGAGCACTCGACCGTCGCGTCTACTCGACTATTATTTATTATGCCAGCGTAGAATCGAGATGGGATAACCGGCCAGCCAGCCGACTTACAAACATCACGCAATATGACTCGCGGAGAATACTTTCCTTTTTCACACCGATTCTTATTATTAGTATTGTGTGTTATTTCATCCTCTTGAAAGAGCTCTCTCTTGCCGGCCACGCTCTTTTGTGCCAGTTTCTGTGGTGCCCGGCTCGATGTCGTAAACGATGTTTTCACTGACAAACTTTGTTAAATTCATTATTATATATTGCATACACATATTGCACCGTTGCAATAGTTTTGTAAAAAAAATCTACTGAGGAATGCCCAGATACGTTTTTATTTTAATATGCAGTTAAATATACAGAACGACGAATATCTTTGAATGCATTCATGTTTATTTAGCGCATTCACATCTGACATATCGTCGGTATACTGCCAGAAAACGTTAAGTCAACAATTTCACAATATATACCTATATATATGAATCCTCACCAATACGTCTCCACTGTTTTACAGTAAAAAGTACAGAGCTCACCGATTTCCGTTTAATATATTTTTAAAACTGTTGACAAACCTAATATGTTGATTTGATTCAATCAACCAATAGTATTATTTAAATAAATTTCTCTGCTTTATTTTACACTATGCCAGTTTTTAACTCTGAATGTTGATCATGTGTTATTAAATTTAATAAGACGTGTAAAAATTTTGTTCTGTGTAAATATCGGAGAAAAGTTGCGCAAAATATAAAACGTCTCTGCTGATGTAACCAACGTGTACCACCTACCGCTTAAGTAATAAAAATAGAAATCATCCCGTAATATCACAATATCACGTTGTCGCCCTACTCTTGTCTAATCTATAAATAATCATCTAGTGCAGAAATTCTAAACTATGTGCATCACTTTCTCTTTGCCAAAGAAATATATACTTAAATGTTTTATATTTTTATCAAAATGTTTCGTACTTTTTTTCATGCAATATAAAAAAAAATACATAACTTATCGTTTTGTCAGGTTTCTTGATGTACAAAATTGAAGTGAAAAGAGCATTTTTTGTTTATCCTATCGTATTTGGAATACAACACTTCAAATCAGATCAACGCTCAATCTAATAATATATTTCTTTCACTAATGTAATTATTTTCGAAAAATGTTTGGAGAAGGATCCATAGGGTCGGTGAATTTTGATAGTGTTGCCATCAATTTCCCGTTTTCAGATGACTAGTTTTGAATTATTAATTATACGGTGTTCATAGAAGAGTAACTATCATTCTTCGATTTACTAAAAAAAAGCTTTCTCGTGTTATTCGAGTAGATTTGCAATAATTTTACTCACGACCGTAAAATCTGGAGAGCATGGTAAAATGATTCTTCAAATTTTGATATTTAATAAGCAAGGATTATGCTTTAACTATTGCTTTTAATTTAAAAGAGTTTTACCTACAGTTCTTCATAATAAAAAACTTAAGTATCCGTAAAAGCTAAATTCCAACTGTTGTGAAGTACTTCCATAATTATCGTTTCTACAATGTCTACGTGTCAGAAAATGTGGAAAATTGATCAAAACATTTTTACACACACTCTTTCGTATAAATGTGACATTGTACCGATTACAAATCGTAAGTATGCCAAAAATTAAAAATTCGTCACTACATATATCAAAAAATAGTGGGGTATTAAAATTGTCTTTAAACACTGCTAAAACCACTGCCAAATGTCACATTCTTTAATGTGTAATATAATATGGCTAGAAAAAACAATGAGCGATCGGTATTTCTCATGTTGTAATAGTATATTTCGCTATTTTTCACTTGCGATAAATATTAATTTATATTTTTTTATGATAGCGAAAAATTGTGCTCCTGTGTTTTTTTTTTGCGATTTTCTCATAACTCGATACTTGAAGAATGTGAGTTGTGATATTAGACTCCTCATGTTTTAAAACGTCAATGCATATTTCTTGCTTGGTCCGCACTGGCTTCGGAAGTATCTCGTGGCGCGACTGGCACTCATCCTGAATGTTGTTTTGCGCTGGTCTATTCAGCTTGGCTAGTAGTGGTGCGGTGCACTTGACACGGTGACAATGACCTACTCTCACCATCGCGTCGCGTACTAGAAAGTCAGAGAAATTGTATGTAATAGGCACTGGTAGATTATATTATTATTTTATCACTTATCAGCCTTGCCGGTTGTGACATAACACAAAACAACGCTCGTTTTTTTCTCGTTTGATTACGATTCAAATGTTTACTCAATGCCGTTCTTTATGTATATTATTCAATTTATCTATGTTTCGTTTTTTTATTATTCTTTTCTATCAAATGTTGCGATATATTTATGTAGAAACTTATTAATCAAAAATAAAAGCAATTTAAAATTTATAGCATCAATAAAGAAAACCTTTATATATGTATAAAATAGGATTTTAGCGCAAAACAATGCTCATTTTTTATATTTAAATTTGATCAACATTTTATACTCACTAAATAAAATATGTTCAAATCAGTAATGATTTATAGTTAGTAAAAAAATGTTTATATATATGTAGTTATGTTAAAAAAATAATCGTTTGCATCATTCAACATGGTTTCATTTTCAGAGCAGGCATAGAATAAAAAATAAACATTAGTGAAAGTATTGTATGGCTTAATTTTCTTATATTCGCTTTGTTCAGAAAGTTTGTTATTGTCGACAGAAATAAAATCCCTTCCCTTTTCCAAATCAATCCTATATTCTATTGATTGTATTTAGATAATAACTAATAAATAAGAAAGTACTAAGAATTGATCTTGCATAATGTTCTATTTTTTTCTATGTTCTCAGTGCTTAATTTAAAGATCAGTAGTACTTCTTGTTTTTTTTTATTCTTATTAACTGCGCTGTCATTATTTTTACATTTAAAAACCTGTTTCAAAATTATATATGTTAGGGTTATTAATTATTATTAATCAGATGAAGCATTCAAAAATATGTATCACTAAAATAGCCTTATCTAAGTGATTTTATTTTTGCTGTGAAAATAGATTTCATACGACTACATCTGTGTATGCACGAAAATTTGAAAATGTCATATTTGATCACGATAGGTGGACGACCAGATGAAACTTCTCCAGCACTCATGGTCAGACATGCTGGTCCTGGATCACCTTCATCAGCGTATGCACAGTGGGCTGCCAGACGAGACAACACTTCACAACGGACAGAAGTTCGATTTACTTTGTCTCGGCTTACTTGGAGTACCGTCCCTTGCCGAGCACTTCAACGATTTGCAGTCCAAACTTGCTGATCTTAAATTTGATGTGTCAGACTACATATGCGTCAAATTCCTCCTGCTCCTTAACCCAGGTATATATATATATATCAATGTGTAATTGGTGAAAAATTCCATTATGATGATTTTCAATGTATATGGTCTTTCAATAGGAATGCTCGAAATTTGTTAGGTTTATGGCTGCCATATTGGTAAAGTGACATCTGTCAAATTTGTTGTCAATTGTTAAGTAGAGCACGGCAAATCACCATGGAAGCTTTAAACAACGTGTGCAAATCATCAAATTTTATTATCAAAGTCACTGCTCCGTTTGAGAAACGTTCCACATAATAAGTAATTTTTATACTCGCCACAACTGTCCTGCCGAGTCGACTATTCGCCATTTGGTGGCCAAATTCGATTCAACCAGTTAGGTGAATAATCGGCCAACACCAGTACATCTCGAAACGCAAGATCTGCTAAAAACATTGCTACTGTGCGTGAGAGTGTACGGGAAAACCCAAGGCAGTCAATTTCTCGTCGTTCACAAGAACTTGGCCTTTCTGTGATTTCAACTTGGCGAATTTTACGTTGTGAATTGGGTTTGCACCCGTATAAAATCAAACTAACCCAGAAACTTAAGGTAAACGACTATAGACAACCCTGTGTATTGCTGATTGGGCTCCAGAGCAGTTGGAAGTTGACCCAAATTTGGGCCAAAAAAATCATCTTTAACGATGAGACCTACCCATTTTTGGATGAATGTATATGTGAACAAGCAAACACTAGCACCAAATGCATCCTGAGAAAGTCACTGTTTAGTGCAGATTTTCTTCCATACTTCTTCCAAAACGAAACTTGCATTTCCATAACCGTCAACAGTGAGCGCTACAGATCAATGATAAGCAACTTCTTGTGGCCTAAACTGGATGATATGAATACTGATAACATGTGGTTCCAACACGACGGCGCTACGTGTTATACAGCACATGCTACGATGGGCAATCTACACGAGCGAGCGTTCTTATCGAAAGACCCTTTAGTATACAACAGCAGTCAGTAAACTTTTTGGGCTCATGGACGACTAAATTCACAATTTCAGCCCATTGGACAACTAAGTAGACTTTTGTATTAAATATTGAAATAAAAGTGATCAAATGCATCTAAAAATGCACCAAGTTCATAAAATAATGTCAGATTTCTCTGCGGGTCACCAAAATTTTCTCGTCGACCACCATTGGTCCGTGGACCACACTTTGCCGATTGCTGGTATACAATATTCAAAACTCTTTAAATTCAGTAAAAGACATTGGTCAAGTCAATAAGGTGAAATTTTTCATTTATAATTCAAAATTTTGGTTCCGTGCAACTTTAAGTGTGTAATAAAACTAAATTCAATTATTTTTTTATTTAGTATTATTACATTATGAAATTTAACCATTATACATGTTGGCCAGCCTGCATATCACATGCTCTTTGATAGAAAATGATACAAAAGTGTTCATCTAAAAAAAAATTATTGGTTCAAAATGGTAATGGATTTGAATCATCATAACGAATAGCTGAAATCCCCAAAAGACAGTTACATATAATGCATTGTTCGGCCATGCTTATCATTCTCAATAGACTGAAGTGTAGAATTGATTCATTGTGAATTTATATTGAGTCTGTGACACTTCGGGCACTACTGATGTGGGTGACATTAACAGTGCTGAGCTCAACCTCAGAAAAAATGTGACTACTTTCCTACGAAAAATGGTCACTTAATCAGTATTCCGTGCAGTTCAAAACAGACCCTACAAAATTTTCTATGCATGTTGGCTCTATTAGAATTTTATTGTATTGCATAGTATTTAGATACTGTGGTTGCTACGTTGACTGATTGAGCATTTCAAATTTCAGCTGCCACTCCTGCTGAAGAATTCAGACTTATCAAAAAGCAGAAAACACTTTTATTCCATGGACTTTATTGTGTCCACTTTAAAAGTTCATGATCAAAACCGAAAAAAATGTCTCATGATTTTACTGTATTACTTACATAACAGTTTGACTTGATATGCAATCATTATAATTTCTCTAATATGTATACTTTGAGATTTCACTCACTTAATTCACCGCTACTAGATTATCATAATCCATGCATATTTTTATTTTGTTTATTCAAGTACATACATGTGCTAAAATGAGCATCTATGATTTTTCAGAAGTTCGAGGTATCACAAATAGAAAATGCGTACAAGAAGGCTATGAAACAGTACAAGCAGCTCTTCTAGACTACACGTTAACCTGTTATCCATCAATACAGGTAGATTATGAGATAAATCACTTATTTAACAGACAACAATGAGAATCACTGACTTTGATCACACATTCATATGGGCTTTGCCTATATTTTTTTAGGCGCAGATGAAAATTGCAATAATACAGGCATATAATAAATAGTCAGTCATAAATGTCAATGTCTATTATATTTCATCTGTTGATAATGCTCGCGATGAGCGATCCCATTCTGATATAATAAATAAGGTGGAATTTTATTCAAATCAAACTCAAGCTCAAACAGTGTCTGAAAGTTTCATATCCAGCAGAGATATATGCTCAAATTTATTAGGATATAGACACTTATGAAAGGAGTCTCTAATGCTCAACATGATTTTTTTATTTGTATGTTCAAGCTTCTATGATTTACTCGAGCAATGAAAGAATGCGTTAGAGAAAGCTAATTTTGAAACTAACTGCAAAATTAACACAAGCTTGTCAAGAAGCATGTCGTAAAGGATGTTTATCTTTATCTACACTATTCTACATCTATTTCTCTAATACTTATGTGAGTGGACTTAATTGACCAGACATAAAAACTTGAAAGATTAAAAAAAAATTCTATTATCCATTGGCGCTTGATAGATTGACTACAACAACAGTGAACATAGCAGCAATTATTACATTTAAGTTGTGCCAAGCGTAAAAATCAAATACAAAAATTATATTGAGTATTGGAAACCTCTCACAATTAGTGTCTAGATCAGGGGTGGGGAACCCTTTCATTTTTCTCATTCGACATAAGGCCGCAGTAAACATTGACTAGGGAATTTTTGGAAATCTAGGGAAACAATTTCATGCCAATTTCTAAAGCCCATAAATTTGCGGATTTCCCAAAATTACCAGCATGGGACCTTTTTTAGGACTTCCAAGGATTTTGACATCTACAATCCCAAGAATTTACAGATTTGCCCAAATTAGCGGCGTGGCACCTTTTTGTTTCAGGTCTTCCAGGAATTTGCAAATCCAAAATCTCGCGAATTTACAAATAATTACACAACAGAAAGCTGCACCAGAGTAGCCAAAACGCCGCAGGTTGGCCACGCCTGGTCTTAGATCCTATTAAATTTAGAATCCGCAGACCAACCAAACTGTTTAAATTTTTTGACATGTTTGTTGGATATTCAATAATCTTTTGAGTAACTTAAGCATAGTTGTAATCGCAGTTATGAAAATATGTTTTAATTTTTCTATTAACAAAAAATGCTGTCCAAATATAATAATTGTGTTTTGAGTGTATAGTCTTGAATATGAAATATTAATGTGTTGTAATGTTGTTTCAGGACAAATTCAGTAAATTAGTGATTGTTGTACCCGAGATTCATTCTTTGGCAGCGAGAGGTGAAGAGCACTTATATGGAAGACATTGTGCGGGACAGGCGCCTACTCAAACCCTTCTTATGGAAATGCTACATGCTAAACGCAAGTAATCTAATGGTAAATATTCAAAATGAAATATTTAATAATTAACTATAATATATCTTTGACTTTTTAGAGTATATTGATAGGCACAAACCTTTTGTACTGCATATGAAATTATTTAAGACAATAAACTTTATGTTTAACATTTCAGGCTCGTATACCTGAAATGCATTGTCAGTCCCTGGGGCGCATTATATTATTTTTTATGGAAATAGCTGTAAAATAAATATTAGTACAACACCGTAGGTTTTATATATTTTTTTTATTCAATCAACACTTTCGGCTACTAGAGAGTTTTCCCCAGTTCCAATAAACTCTGAACATCAACATTGTTGCCAGCTAAAAACTAAACTTTACTATAATTATATTATTATGACCCCTACACTAGGGATTCCAACTCGGATATCCGGATATATCTGGCCCTTTTTAACTATTCAATATCCGGATATTTGGGGAAATATCCGGATAGTATTCGTTATAATTTATAATGAAATATTTTACAAAACCGATGAAAGATGATATGAATACTGGGGTATTTACCATTACTTAGGAGTAGTGTTTTTATTACCTTCCCCAAACTCGGATATTATGAATATCTTATATTGTTATCTTAATACTTAAAAGTTCGACGAATCGGCTCGGACTCTAGGCAAAAAAAAACCTGTAATGCCGAAATTTCATTCATTGAAGAAATGCCGTTGCAGTAATATAATGCAGCTGCAGATTTTCAATATTTTAATATGATGGAATAGTATTGAAATGTGTATTGTCTCTATCTAAGGCAATACAGAAGTGGGAAAGGATTTAGTCAGGATCAGTTGATTGTGAAACTTTGATCGTGAAACATCGTCATTTGCGTGCGAGTTCTACAATTCATCACTGAAAACCAAGCAATCGAGACTCACTGTCTACATATTAAAATTTTAATAATTTTGTGTATAATTCAGAAAAATTCAGAAAAAAGATTTTAAATACTTAGATCAATTTAAAAAAAAAGAACGGAAAAGTTGGAAGCGTTGTTTAAAACACTTCTAACAATAAAACCAACATCAATAGCAACGGAACGAGTATTTTCAACAGCATGACAAATTTGACTAAATTAAGATCAAATTTAAAATATGATACATTTATAATGCTCTCTTATTTTTAAAATATGAATTGTTAAAATCTGAATAAATGACTTATATATTAAATAAACTCGTTTTTAATGTATTATTTTAGTACATACATTTATATGTAGTAATTTTTTGTTATTTTCATACTTACTGAAACTATCTGGATATATCCTAATAGTAATGCTACACATAGGAACCGATGATGGTGTATTGAATCGTGTATTTCAAATGTTATGAGTGTCATTTTTTCCAAAAATGAGTTGAGTATGCAAACATCTTCATAATACCTAAGTACACAAATATAAAATGAAAATGTTACATGTATGTATATTACGCATTGTAGAGCATTGCAAAAATGCTTGTATTTCGAAAACGTCACAAGTTCACATTTGAAAAAGTGGATTTAATAAAAAAAATATGTAACCTTGAAGAAAAAATCTGTTTTTCGTTTAAATACAAGAGTTAATACCAACCATATGATATATATAACATGAAAAATTTTCATTATAAATTTTACAGGGGGCATATATTTTTCACTCTCCTGAAAAATTACAAAAGGGTGACTCGTAACGTTTTCGAAATACACGATTCAATCGTAGCTTTCTCACATGTTTAAGTGAATGTGAAGGTGTCAATATTTTTGTTATATATTTTAAATTTGATTTCTTTTTCATTTCAGATACGGCATAGGAGGCAGATAAATGAAAATGGTAGTTTTCATATTGGTGTGAATACTTAAAACATAGTGTTGTTGAATAATATTTTCGAACAAGTGGATCTCTAAAATGATATTGAATGCTTTATAATATTTCAAATAATATTTGAAATAGTTCAGTGCCAGGAAGCTGTTTACCATCATTTATAGTGTTCTAATATTTTTAGTAGTGTTAGAAGCACTGCTCTGTCTACACATTTGAGTAGAACGAAGTTAAAAAATATCGGTTCACTATACAAGGAACTGCTAATTAATAGATTATGTAATTATTTGTCATTGGATGTCTATTGGATGTTACCATTTATCTCAGAATTATTTGGTAAATTGTTTTTCATTGTATTTTAAAATGAAAACATGTCAGTTTTGCGAAACAGAAAAAGGTCTACAATGTGAAAAATATTGTTTTCGAAATAACAAAGAATGCTCTGTCATTTTTGCTATGATGCAGTGTCAATTTGCCTATCAGTCAGTTACCGTTAGTTCAAATAGGACAAAAAAAGGTTATTTAAATATTTTTTTATGTTAACGAGTATTTAGAGAAAATCTTAAATATATTTTGTGAACGTTGAGGCGTGTAGATCAAGATTTGTTCATCCCAGTCGCCACTTATCTTTTTTAAGACAATTCTCACATAAAGAATTGACGTGGTTAACATACTTTTGGTCGCTGTATATTAAATGTACCTAAATGATTGTGGATACCGTAGTTCATCAAGATGCCTTCAAACTACAAAAGTACAAAGGCTAGCTATGGAGGGGAACCCATTGATAGATTGAAAATTATTTTCTGTGCTGTGGCAACTATCACATTTCAAGTGACTCTTATTGCTGAAACTACCTGTTCCATATTATTTTTATATGTATGCAAAGAATGTTTAATGCAACCAATCCCATTAAGAAATGAGCGCACCCTGTTACTATAATGATCATTTCACATTATGGAATAGTATAAAAATTGTATGGATGGAATTGCACACCAGTTGAAAAAAATAATGTACAAAAGAAATATATTTTTGAATCTGACTTAAATTTATGTAGCGTTTGAAGATGTCGGTTGGATTGTTGGATTGAGAGGAACGTAAATATTTTTTAAAGTATATTTATTATAGATATATTTATATGTGTAAATATATATATATATCTATACATATATGTTTATAAAGAGAACGAGAGAGAGAGAGAGAGATGTTAAGTTTATTTTAATATGACTATGGCTTAATTGACCATAGGCGAAGTAAGTTTTACAATTACATGAATATTTTTATGAAAAGTGTGAGTGAGGCATCAACTGAAAAAATACTATATATATACATATATTGTGTATGCGAAATATTTTTTCTAGAGTAAGATTTATTTAATATCGTTATAAGATTTGAAATGTGACATAAGAAATTTGTAATATGAATAGAAAAGACCACATTATCTTTGTTCAAGTATAGTTTTATTGTTGTTTATTATTAAGGTTCGATTTAAATTCTTTCATAATACTGTTTTTTGGTATTAAACTTATTTAGTGCATTCTTCCGTTTTGAAACACATTTCACTATTTATATTTTAAGTTCATTAGAAAAAGATGTCTCGAAAGATGATAGAACATTCCAATTGGGATACATGGGCATAATTAATTATCTTAACTAATGTGTTAGACCTATTTTTTTATAAAAAAAAATATTACATTGTATACTGTAAGCTCTTTGTGCTTTAAGGAGAAAACTGATAACTCATAAATCTGCATAATAATAATTAATCCATGTTTTCACTCTAGATGTTCAATTCTAGGAAAATAGTTATTCAATATACTTTTGAATTTTTGACAATTTATGTGCAATACATAATGTTGTATAAAGAAGCACTTTCAAACATAATTTTCTCTTTATTTTGTTTCATTGTAATTATGTAATAATTATATTAATTCTTTACAAGAAAGTCTCAATACAAATGGTATGCACATTTTATTCAAAATGAAACTTGCAACTCCATATTTTTTTTCATTGCATATTATTTTTCACTTGAAACATTCCAAATTCACTAGGAGTTGATTCTGGATGAAATGAAAGCAGCCCTTAATTGGGCACAGTGAGATATTTCTTAATATCCTGGAATATAACTTACACTATACATAACGATTTGTTTATTGCATTCTTTGGGTAGGATAAATTAATGTTAACTCTGTCTTAACTTCTAACTTATAGGACTATGTTGGTTAATGTTAGACAGCTTAGAATTAAGTTCTTAACTTAAATAAAACCCGAGCAAAGGTTTTGTGGTCAATGGTACTACCTATTTGTGTTATTGTTTAATAGTTCTACTTAAGTTATGGTTAGCGTTAAGGCATTATAATTATCTGTTTATAACAACTTATTGTCTGTACTCTTTTCACTGCATTTGATCCCTAGTTGGGTTATTCTTTCTGATTCTTTTTTTTATCATGAAAAATGTTTATACTTATTTAATTTTTGCTAAAAACTTGTACATACGAGAAAATGTGATACGGTGCAAATTACAGTATGTTACATATTTATGTGGTAAAAGACTCCTTCAATTATTGAAAAAAAATATTATATTCATATGTTGATAACCTTTATATCCCCATTTCATCACACTCTTTGGTTACCTTGAAACTGGAGAAAAAATATTTACTATCACTCATTATATTGTTTTGAGAAAGGTTAATTTAACCTTAGATAGATTGTACCAATTATTGGTTTCAAATGAAAATAATTTGTTTATTTTGCTTATTAAATAGCCGATAGTAGAAATTTGTTAAAGTGATGTTGAATTCCAAAACTTTTGTTAAATTAGTCAAGAATTTCAGTTTGTCTCATTGTTATATGAAAAATCTAATTTTCTATGAATAGTAGGGATGCATACATTGTCACCTCCCAAAGTATTAATTATCTGAAAAATATTTTCATTCATCAACATCTTTTTCATCTGGGTTTTTTTCTCAAACTATAATCTTTATGTTTCACAGAAGAATGTAATAAAAACTTTTTTCATTTATTAAAATTCACACAAATGAAACTGGAGCTTTTTTTTCAATTTATATTGTACCTTTTATACCTGTCTTGTACAGTAAACTCATGCTTAACTGGGAAAGATGATGAAAAATAATCCTAGGTAATTAAATTTTCAAAAAATACTGAACAAATGTCAAATCAATGGACGGAAATGAAGCCATATTTTATTTAAATGAAATGCGGTGAAAATATTAGACAAGTTACCTTTTCGGAGAAAACACTTGCATTTTTTAGATATGCGAGAAGTTTCTGTTTCAGAGTCTTGCTAATTAAATCTGAGTTTACTGTATTTATTTTCTTTTCAAGAGTCTTATTTTAGCAGCCCAAGCTCACCTTTTTATGATGGAACAGGCAAGTCAATATTTTTTCAAACCAGTACCAAAAATTATAAATAATATACATAAATGGATTAACCTGATACTGCTCAGTAATAACATCTTTCCACTGTCATATACTACGGCCTATAAACAGTGAGATGTTATGTAAAATCTATATTATCTTTGCATGTAGTGTCTACATACAATATTAAGGATTATCACTATATGAATAGTTTAGATTCATTATATTTTCTATACACATTCTGTTACATCAAAAGTGTTGTAATAAATAGTTCATTTATTGTTTATTTTAATTTACCCATGCCGAAATAACTGGTCGAAAATAAAATTTCGTGGGGTTTATTATTAGCGAGTCAATGTAAAAACAGTATTTGTAAATAATTGAATTACTAAACCTATACATTTTATATTCATTAAGAGGTGAGTTTTTTTTACGCAGCTACTATAAAGTTTGACTTCTAAAAAGTATTCAATCAGGGTTTAATTTTGTTTTTCCTTATCTATATTGTTGAGACATGTTGTGTAATAAGCACATTACATGGTCATATTTTTGCGATGTTCATCTTTAGTGAGATGAATGGTTTAAATCCGTAAGGGGGTGTATATATGACCAAGTTTGTCTATGGTAAACAACTAATGATTATACATAACACCATTAAACAATATATTTGATCTTTGCTTCATAGTTCATAAAAATGACGAATCAAAGTTTATTCGGTGGCTCTTGAAAAAATCTTTTTGAGGTTTATGAGAAATATATAGTAAATTGAGTAGGGCACTATTTTATTTCATGTGACCTTGTAACTGTTAGAACCATATATCATGCCAATTTCTTTCTGTATTGGTTTAAATATTTCTTTTATTGAAAGAATTAAATCAGAACTACATATATCGCTCTGTCTGGAAAATAATTGTAATTCTAAAACTTATATTTTTGGATATGGGTATGGTTGTACCGACTATTTTTTTACTCAATTCTATAAAATATGTTCACATCTTGAGCTCAAATAGTATCAAAGAAGAAGCTGTTTATCCAATTGATCACATTTCAATAACGGTGAAATCAAAAGTAGAAACATTTGTATTTTTTAAAGAAAAACCAATCTTACAGTCATAATGAGATAGCGTTTTCTCATAAAAACAAATAGTTTATGTATGCGTCCTGACTTCTTCATTTTCACCAAACTTTTTAAAACTTAAAATGGTCCTATTAAAATTACAAATTCAGACTTATGAATGTATTTAACAGTGGGTGCAATAAATATAATATTGCTAACTTTGTTCTTTTATTTTAATACAACTAATAGAAATTACATAGTATTAATAATATTTCCAATATCTACAACAGATAGAGATATGATCATATCATCGAAGATAACATACAAATATGACCATGTAATATGCACCTAAAAAGAAAATTTTTCCTTCATTGCTATATATATCTTACATCGCACCGTGAATGTAAAACCAACACATCTGCAAGTAACCTAGTTCGGAGATATTAGTGTTGAAAGTTTTCGTTTTGTCAGAAAAAAGGGTATAAACACATGATGAATTACGTAAGTGCATTGCGTAAGCTTAATTAATTACTCGATCTATTATCTATTGTAAAACCAAATTATGTGCAGATAACTCTTTGTTTTACATTAAGAATACATGTAAATCTTTTTATTGTAAAATAAAATTGTCTTTTTTATGAAAAATATTGAGTTCCCAGTTATTACATAAGTTCATTACTTTTGCAGTTGTTTCACATTAAAATCTCGAAATTTACACTTGCTATGGTTTAACACTCACGGTGGGATATATATGCAAGGCAAATTGTTTAGAAGGTGTGTGCAGAAGGCTGAAGAGATCTCCATTTAATATGTTATGATTATGTGTCAACATGTAATAAAAACTTAATTTTATAAGTATGAAAATACCATGTGGCAGGGTATAGAGTAGTACCATACAAATAGATACAGATATAACCCAATTCACAAGAATTTTTCAAACTTTTACCAACAACACTATATTGGGTCTTATTTTTTCTTTGCGACAAGTGTAAAATTTATTATTGGTTTATCATGAAACAATTGAAATAGGTCCTGTGCCCTATTATTTAGAATTGAAATACATACCGTTAGACTTGTCTCATTTCTGTGAATTAATCAGTTTATTGGCTATGTTTAATTTTTAGATTAGTTTTTTTAGTAATACCATGTGTTCTTACAACACTTAATTAAAAAATAGTCCACTTTAATTAATGTGACTTTAAAATTGTGATTTTATAAATATTGGAAAAAAAATTATCTGATATGCATAACTTTTATGTAAATCATGTTTTTATTTTTAATCCAGATATTTTTGTAAGATTTATTGGATGTACGAGCATGGAGACATTAAATTTATCATGTTTTCTACATACATAATCTGGCTACCCTGACGTGTGATTACCTCAATTTGTCCATGAATTATTAACTAATACTTTCCTGCAGACTTACAAGTTTCTTTTCTAATTCTCACATCATGACACCTCATCATTAAGTTACCTGGTACATGTTTGCTCGTCATAAAATGTTAAATAAACTAATTTGTTTTACCGTCAGTACCATTGTTGATGTTTTAATATAACGAGAGAGATAAATCTCTGTCAAGATATTTATTTTCAATTAGTGAAAGATGTGTGGGTTAATTTGACATAGTGTGCTGAACAGTGTAATTTTCATTGTAGGACACCTGAGTGAGTGACCATGCCTTCATTTTAACATGTATATGCAGAACATATATAGAAATAAAACATGTTCATTCAGAAGTTGATTTTTATTGTCTGAAGGACACACCCTGGACGCCATTCTTCCAATGTATTTTTTCAGTAATCATGAAGCGAATCTTCCGTACATACATCATGGGTTGTGAAAATAAAGATTTTTTTAAACTGATTTACTATCAATACTAATTGGTGCAGAGGCATTATATTCAAAAAATAAAATATACATTTGTACTAATTCCCACTTTTATTTATTAAGATCGGGATCTCACGACGAGAGATAAACCGGTCCTGATCTTAATAATTAAAAGTGGTAATTAGTACAAATGTATATTTTATTTTTTGAATATGATTACGTTTTATTTTTTTGAATATTGTCAAATATTTATTGGTGATAACTATTTCAGAATTCAATAAGGGATTCTGTTTAGAGTGAACCAGAAAATAAATTCCCAGAATATTTACGCTTTTTGCCACCCCATTCCGAGGACATTTTAATAAGACGTTCGTGACACTTCCTATATTTTTAATAATATTTTTATAAAGTAAATGTTATTCATATAAAACAAATATAGCTCGAGAAACCTTTGTTTGAAAAGTCTTTTGATATTTAATAAAATTTAACCGTTGTATGTAGGTGTGACATATTGTAGTTTGGAATAATCACCATAGAATTACTTAACAATATATTTTTTTTATTTAAAGGAAGTAATTTCATCATGAAATGAGGCATTTTGAAGTGTAATAAATTACAATATAAATTTGTACAATACAATACTGCCATCTTTTGTAAAATATATGTAACTTCAAAAGAAATAAATTTGCATAAATTTGAGTTACCCAGTGTTTATAGTTGAAAGAAAAAAATAATATTACAAATTTACTTGAATAGTTTTTTCATTTGAGTTATGCATTGCATAATTTGTACACAGCATCTGAATGAAAACATCGAAAGGATATTATATATTTAAATTTCACTACTTCAGTCATCACTCGCTATAATTATTTTTTAAGAAACTATTTTTAAAAAATCCATCCACCCAATGTGGAGCACTACAGAAGTTTTCTCCGGGAACTGGTTGTTACAGTTACTAAACTTCTCTTTTCCAAATATAGTAAGGGATAGAAGGATAGGGCTAGGACAGTACTAATGGTAAGGTAATTGTAAGGTGGGATAGAATTTCAAAAATCCACAAATCAATTTAAAAAAAATGTCTATACTGTGATTCAAATGCATGAGTACTCGACCACAGACCCCAGCGCTACAATACATGACTTGTAAAGCAATCGCATAGAAAATAGAAAAATTCAGAATCAACGCAGACAATATTCACCATGAATTCTTCCATATTTGTGCTTTGCGAATCGCTAACAACATATATTTGTAACTCTTACCAGTGGTAATTTTAATATATTTTTTCTATAATAATAACACAAACTAAATAAGATGACCGTTGACAGATACACAATATTTACATATTTTAAAAATACACCCGCCCTGAGGTTTGATTCTTCAATATCGATTGAAAAATATAAATTTTGTAAATTCATCATCTGCTGCTCAATTTATTAGTTCATAATAGTTCAGTTTAAAAATAAATACCCTCTTGCTCAATATTTTGTGTTAAATTTAAATAATTGTAAAATTACTCACCAACATCTTCTAGTACGGTTACAATATGAAATTGTCATGCCACACTTCTAATATACTCCATCTCATGCCAATCACCTCGCTTCTTAATCATACTCATGCTGGGCCAAATCTCCTTCAAATACTACCTGTCTTTCGAGATAACAAACCAATCAGTTGTAAAACACGGGCCAGGAGAGGAGAGGAGTCCAAACGTAACTTTGCAATGCTCTTCAATGGCATCTCTCCGTGAATCGCTTACATAAAGCGGTATCATCAGTGTGAGTGTGCAACCTTGAAGACTTGAGACTTTTCAAATTGATTTGAATGCGATTCCTGATTTTCAATAGTATCATGAAAGTAAAGTAGATGCATTTTTTGCGCTCCGATTCAAATTATGTAAAATATATTCATAATAATGATAATCAATCAGATAACGAGAATTATGTTAATACTGATTCTTTCATATTCTATCGCACTGAGTAACAAAACCAGAGTGATGACGAATTAGAGATTTTCATTTACCATCGAATACAGTTCACATAAACTCAATCGCAAATTGAAATTGTCAGCAGATAACCGAGGTTTAAGCTGTTGTGCTGTAATAGCGCAGTGTGAAATTGTAAAAATTGGTTAGTATAAAATATTTGTGACCTTCTGAGCCAACACAGTAAATAAGACCTGAAAGTGTTAAATGGCAACGCATTAATTTGGTACAGGCACAGAGTAAGTGGGGAAATTCATAATCACTGATCAATTGCGTAATGTTTTTTATTCGATTTTAGGAATAACATTAGGTAACACAATAAATATATCGTTCACGAGAATAATTTGCGGCTAATGTAAATTTTCCGAAAAGTTATTTTTCCTAGTACAACTAACAAAATTATAGGAATAACAGTTTCAACTTAGACATTGTTTTTGTAATTCAATGAGTAATATCCCTATGAAATCTCAAAGTATGATTTTTCGCATCCACATGAAGAGTAATTACTCTTTACAGAGTTGACTCAGTTAGAAGGTACACCGTCGACATTGGCAGTAATTTAAACTAATGAAAGTGTACACTTTTTTATAAAAAATTATCACAATTATTTGGAATATATGGAACACAAAGACCCTCGTTTTCGAGTTCCTATGCAGTAATACTAAACCGTAATATTTTTTTATTCTTACATGTGGCGTATAATTTGTACATATTATAAAATAGAAGGAACAGTGTATAAAATTTTACCATAATCTATTAATACATAACGAAATAATAATTTTGAATATATGTCTTTGTCTATCTTATAAAATAAATAATACTTCACAATATGCGTACCGTAAAGCTGTTCCACTAAACTTAAGTCGTCAATCACATAGCTTCATTGTACAATTTATCACGAATCATTTTAGATTCCATGTATCACAGAACGATAATTCAATCAGTCTCGGTCTCTCTAAATTTGTTTGTAAATAATTAAATGTAAATATGACAAATAGATATCATAGAATATAACAGATCAGTATTCAGTCGAACGTACCGTCTTTTTCCGAAAATAAGACCTAGCGTAATTAGCCTCCACAGTGCCACACTATTTATATTTTCCAAATACCAACTCTCCAACATGATTGATATGGATGAAACTGCAGTATTTCTAGGCCAAGGATCTCAAATGACCGTTCACCACAAGGGTTCCTCACCAATCTACGTTCCTTCTACCGGTTACGAAAGTGCACATGTTACCTGTATTTTGGTGATTCGTCTGGATGGCAAGAAAGCCCCACCGTTAATCATCACTAAGAGTAAGAAAGACAAGATTGAACGCGTTTCAGGAATTAATGTCCTTGAAAGTGAAAAGCCTGGTGCACCCAAGCAGTTGTAAGATAGTGGGTCGATTTTATGCTGCCACCTCTGTTTAGGGGTCGCTAAAGAGAATTACTAATTTGGGATTCAGCCAGTACTCACATGAAAAGACATGAAAAACTTCCTTGCTGAGAGGAGGATCGATCAAATAATGATTCCAGCGGGAATGACTGCCTATCTCCAGTCACTTGATATCGCAATAAACAAGCCATTCAAGGATTATTTGCGCATGGAAATCAATGAATACATAGAAAACACAATGGTGAGAAATCAACGTGGAAATTTTGTAAAGCCTGGCCGACAAGAAGTTGTGAATCGGGTGAAGACTTCACGGGATAAAATAACAGACAGTCGCGTTTCCAATGCACTACGAACAGGCTACTTAGACAAGAAGCACTCATTTAAGGACAGCTATATTGCAGGATGTGAGACTTTCGGACCAATGATTCAACAGGAAATGAATTTGGAGGAAATGTAAAATTCCTACAAACAAATAAATATTGAACGAAAAAATATAATTAAAGATTTCGACTGAAGGTGCTTGGTGGAATTTCAATATTAAATTTGAATGATTCAAAAGAAAATATATAAATCTACTTATTGTAGTAAGCTTCCCCCGAAAATAAGCCCTAGCTCGTATTTCAGACCAAAAAAGGAAGTAAGACAGTGTCTTATTTTCGGAAAAAGACACAGTCACTGATACTGAATACTTATATCGATAAGATGATATGAAAACTTATAACTATTAATCGTCTCTCGACTGTATGAGGATCGTCTCTCGACTGTATGAAATGCAGACGGAGGAGACAGAGGATCACTTGTCCTGCTGAAAGAAAAATATATTTCACAGTAAATAATCGGTCAAATCGACTGAGAGTTAAAAATAACATTTGAATTATTGAAATATTTTATGTTTTTCACACTTCTAGATGTTCACAATGACGTGCTGAGCTTCTCCAAAAAATAAATATTCAAATCAATATTTCCCCGCTCGCTCTTGCAATTTATTCGACATGGGAAATAACATATTCTTTTCGGGTTAAATTGATCTCATTAAATGATAGAACTTATTTTTACGCACCGAAACAAACATCGATAGGCAAATCTTTCAAGTGGAGAAAATCAAAGGATTTAATTTACGCTCGGTTAAAAAAAATTATACAAATCGAATCATCAAAAATCTTTTTCATTAAACGAAATATTTGTTTTCTCGAATACGCACACTATTAACTAGAAATAAGTCGATGTCCCGTTTTGAGAAAACGCCTCGGAATCGATGTTTGAGAGCACATAAAAAGGTCAGTTGTTAATGTTATTTTTATATTTTGAAATCTGTCAAGTGACGCCCTGTCTGGACGCATCGAGACCCATCGATGACTGTTGCATTATTCAGCACTCGACATTAAACAACGAAGTGCCAAAAGTTTATACAAATTATCAAAAGTCTAGGAGCTCGCAAAAATAAAATTTAAAAAAAATACCTGAATTCCTGCCTCTCTGTAGAATGCTGCACGGCTTCTAGTATTATAACCACCCTAGAACGAAAATCACACAAAAAAAATTAAAGAATAGACCGATTAACAAAAAGACGATGGAAAGAAAAGGCAAAATAATGATAATTACGTTTGCCGGCGATCTGGCAGCGGCCGCTGCTTTCTTGGGCTTAGGTTTGGATTTTCGCACAACAGTTTTAAGTGCGTCACGTTCAGGGCTGACGTTCGACATCAACTGAAATCAAAATAACGTTAATAATTAAACGAGTGCTTGTACACTCTGCGTGTATAAAACCACTAAAAATATATCCGGAGAATCGAGTGTACGAATTATTGAATGGCAACAAACCTCTGACGAGTCAATTTTTTTTTCTCTGGGTTTGTACATCCCTCTTTGCTTACGGCGGCCGAACACAATTTTACGCTTCTTACGACGACGCACAATCTGAAATATTGTAATACATCACCAAATAAGGTCAAGGATTAGGATAGCTTCTCTACTTCACAAAATAATGAGAATAACACAATTTAAATGTAAGGATTAAATTCATAATCATATTTACCGGCTCGAGAGTATACTCAGAATTTTCCTTCGCCATAATCAATTTCATAATATCAGGGGTGCAGTACTTCTGGACATCAACAAACGTTCTTTGTTTAAGTTTTTCATCGGATTCAATGTCAATCCAATTCTGCTCAGGAGAGTCATCTGTCACTGCCTCGACAAGAATTTTTTCCTCATCTGCAACTTCTATCCGATTCTGCCCAGGAGAGTCATCCATCACTGGCTCGATAAGAAGTTTTTCCTCACCTGCAACTTCTATCCAATTCTGCCCAGGAGAACCGTACATAAAAGCTGATTCGATGCTTTCAATAGGTAATTCATACACGCCAAATTCCGTATTATGGCTCGGAGAGCTCAGGGGTGTAGTGTTATGTTCGGGTGTTTTGGCTTCTTTAAGCTCTAGACAGCTTTCTATGGGTCCGTCGATCGGCATTATTATATTAGCCGAATCTAGCATTGGGGTAAGAGGCTGCATCAAGATCTCCTCCAATGAGCTGTTTAAAGACATTAAAGACATCTCGTCATGTGCACAAACAATACTTTCTACCCGAGATGGTGGTATTATTTCAAAGACCATATCGGCCCTGTCTAACTGAGATGGCGACATTGTATCAAACGAATCCTTGCTAATTTCTTCCTGGTGTGGTGATATTATTTCTAAGATCATATTGGCCCTGTCTAACTGTGATGCTGACATCATTTCAAACGAATCCTCGCTAACATCTTCATGATGTGGTGTCATCGGGCAGTCGATGGGTGGCAGGCAATAAGTCTCCGTCCTTGAGAATTCGTCTACTTTTGTTAGGTACGAGTCCATCTTACTGAAAAAAATTGATTTACCTACTAAATAAAGACGTTCGCTTAAGAATATTGTCGTGTATATATTTTTATTTAAATTTAATAAACCAAAGATGTAGCCGAGGTAATAATCACAAGCGTCAGTAAACGTCAAAATTATATACGCTACAAAATAGCGAATATCAATAATCATTTGAGCCGCATGGCATTGTGTATAGTTGCATGATGATTTCTAAGTTTATAGTCAAAGTATTAATATGAGGTGTTATCTTACCCATAGAATATAAGAGCAAATCGACAACTCCACAGCGAACTTCAAGCACCGCAAGCCGGCGATAGTATTTTGGTGTTCTGATGGCGCGATCATCTGTGATCATCTGTTGCGCAAATATTGCCAGCGTTATGAATGTTGGGAATTGCCAGTGCAATAAAATAATAGCGCGAAGAAATTATTTTAGGATTATATTTAGGCATTAAAGTTTGACGAAATATCATTATATTTTACTGACTTTTATTATTATTAATAGTCAGGTATTTTATTTTTTTAATATACATATTGTGACGTATAGAGCCATTCCCACTTACATCACTACATAATATAGGAGGCTATGATAGAGCACATGCATGCCGTGGCAATGCTCTCATTTCTAAAAATAAATATTTGCATTATGGGTATTTACGCCGTTAGCACACGTCCGCGAAAGCGGAACGGAAGCGGGCCGATACGAATTACTAGCGAATACTGAAACTCTGTCTGTCAAGTTTGCGCGTGTCGACAGAATTTCGCTGTTCCGCGCGTTGTTTTAAAATAAAATCATTTCTAAAATGGACAATTTGATTGAAAAATTGATTTTAGCCCTAAGGGAAAGACCATTTATATACGTATCCAATACATATCTAACTGATAAAATAATCGATTATCTCAAAAAAAAATCCAAGCCACATGAATCAAGAAAATTTGGATAATCTTGATCGTCTTTATTTAAGCTATGCTGGTACGCTAAAAAATTTTACCCCGTGAATATAAGCGGTGTGAAAATTAGATTTAGATAAATTGTTCACTGAAGCCGAACTTCGCAATTTAGATGAAAAAGAAACAAAATCATAAGTACTTACTCCTTTCAAATATTCAATTGCCTCTTTTGATTCTACAGAACTATCGAACAATTCTCACATGAATCCAAACTCATCCCAAAGTATTTTATACACTGTCAATGATGTGGACACAAATAATTATTTATTTACTGAAGATGCCAACTAGGGCATCCAATCCCGGGATTCGGGATCCCGTAATCCCGGGATCCCATTCAATTTTTTGATGCCGAAATTTCGGGATTGATACGGCTGCGATCCCGGGACTTCGGGATTGAGAAATTTTGAGCAAATCCCGAAAATTTACACGAAATTGGCAAATCGAGAATTTTATATTCCTTGGTGAGCTAAAAAAAAATACGAGGATTTGTGACAATCTAGGAAAAAGCATACCAAATTGAGGTTTTCAAATTCCTCAGTGAGCTAAAAAAAAAAACCTGGTTTTGTGATAATCTGGGAAAAGGAATACCAAATCGAGGTTTTCAAATTCCTCGATGAGCTAAAAAAAACCAAGTTCTGTGACAAATTGGGAAAAAACTATACCAAATCAAGGATTTCAATTTCCTCGGTGAGCTAAAAAAAAACGAGGTTTGGAGATAATCCGGAGAAAAAGTATAACGAATTGAGGATTTCAACATCCCGGGATTGAAGATTAATCAATCCCGAATTCCCGGGATTGGATACCCTAATGCCAACCGGTGAATAACTCAATATTTTTTTTACTTTTTACACATGTTGTATCAATAATTTGTAATAACAAACTATGTACTTCAGAAAAATAACTAGTCTTTATTTTGAGCTAATAGGTTATTTCCAATTTGTCTGTTGTTTTGTTATGTACAATCTATGTAGTTTTTCAAAAATATGAACACTCATACGAATACATCCACATTTTTTTCTTTGATATCAGTATCACTTTCATTACTGGTTAAAGAATTGTATTCTTCAGTATCATAACTACGGCTACTATACATGCTAGGCTATTTTATATTATAAATCAGATAAGTTGTAGCTTATCGTGACAGTACAGCAAACTCTCAGAAATATAAAATGGCGTGGATTCGGTTCGCATCCGTCAACCTGTTCACAACGGAGTACTGCGCGAAACCGTTACGAAGCCGAGCCGTATGGTACGGCCTACTTTCGGTCCGTTTCCGCGCCTCTATGTGCTAGCGACTTTATAGGTAACGCCGACCCGTTAATATTGCGAATTTTACATTTAGGATAGGAGACCTGTAAATTTCTCTCATCATTTTAAAATTTAATAAACGAAAAAACTTTTTGTATAGAAGTGAGTAAATTGTTAAAGTTATAATAATAGCAATAAATTATAAAAGCCTTTGGTTTTCAGTGAGCTATTTTTGAATTAAAGTGTTATACCATATCCCCTTATACTTATCAAGCCATGTTGCACGACCTGGCAACAGTGTATTAAGACCGCTCATCATACCATAGACAATATATACTTACCCTTTGACATATGTCAAATCGACTTGAGATTTATTTTAACAATGTTAAATTAAACCAAATTGTATCTGTATCTATTTAAAAATAAAAATGAGGGAGTGGGAAGGAAAAATAAGTGGCACTCTTTTTATTAAACTTCATTTTATTATGACATTTTTCCGCAATACAAAGACAAATCCATTCATAAATTTCAACAGGTTATCAACAAAATTTTACGAAGTTGCTCATAATAATGAATAAAACCAATTTTGTTTTAGTTTACAAATGTATTTAGCCAGGCATGTCGAGCTTATAATGTATTTTTTTATCTTGGTCTATATCTTGATACAGGTTTTCTTCCATTTACCCACTGATGAGGTCTTGGAATACTGAAATCTAGTTGGTTGTCTCACGTTTCTTTAATACACCCGTTAAAAAAATCATTGCTTATCAAACATTAACCCTTAAGTATGCCGACATGTTGCTTTTTGTCAACAATGTTGATCGATTTTATAAAAACAATGCTAAATGAAACTTCAACAGTTGTTTGTTTTAAAGACTCCTCCGTTATAGTACAAACTAGAATTTATATAACTATTTATTTTAGTTCCCAAAAACAGACGCTATCGTGAAACTATGAATATTTGCTAGTTCGTCGGAATTATCGCTAGCTTGTCATTTGATACTCTTTAGTACAAATGTGCTAGTTACTCCACTGTCATGAAAATGTTTGATACATACTACCGTATTGACTGTAATAGGCGAATTTTGATGTGGAATTGCTCTAAGCCATTTTCTTTTCATTACACATCAACCATCGGAAAAGCAAATGTTGAGACTCACTGTTACTTAGCAAGGATGAGCTGAAGTTTGAATTGCATCTTGGAACACAGTACCGTCTAGGCTTCTGAAAACATCACGTAGAAAATTACATTAGGTTAAAAATCAATTTCTATACAAAAGCTTTTATTGGTCGTTATGAAATGCAGCAACTATATATTAAATGACAATAATTTTTCAATTTTACATATCTATATCTTCGGTAAATAATTCTAATTGCATGTTATAAGCCATGCCAACTACTTCATGAAATATTGCTTTTCAATATAAGTTAAATTGAATACATACTCTGTTTTCACTTTGGAATGCCCGTACTTAGTATATTCCAACATTATTTTTCAACTTAATTTTAACGAAATTTTAATATAATCTCTATAGTAATGCAAATTATATCATTAAAATGACTCACAAAGCACATTCACAATGTCAAAACATGTCTTCAGTTACAAATAATAGCATTTAAATTTAATTTAATGTATGATTTTCACATCAAATGTCAAATTTTAACCTATAATATGGACGTATAATATATTACATTTCTACATTTTTTGAACATTGATTACGACAAATCTTGATAAATATCAATGGTACTAAATATTTGACAGTTATGTGCTTATTCATTAAGCTGTAATTTAATAAACTGATGAAATAAATTATGAATTTATTATTTACGACAATCTTTGCTAGGCGTGGATGTCACTTCAACTTAATATCGATATTTACTTACTTTTAACGGGTATTTTGACAATAAGGATTATCAAAATACCCGTATAAAATATAAGGATATTGGCGGAAGATAATAGTCACTGAGCCACCTTGAATGGTTTAAAATTCAAGTTTAATGTACAATATATCACGATTTAATCAATTGTATGGCATTGGCACAGAACACAGTTTACAAAAATCAATATGGCTGCCATAGCAGTTATGTAACAGAAATTATACGTCTATATAAATCATTACATTTTGTAAGTGTAGGGTGGTTTTAGAAGAACTTTTAACTGTAGAATGGTGCCTAAGTAGTCACAGAATACACTGTTTAAAAATCTTTAACTCAAATACATTAAATTCAACGAAAACATACTTTTAATGCGGAGACACATATAATCAATCACTGGGTTTTCATACAAACTCTATGTAAATCGCTAGTCGACGACAGACTCAAGACGGACACAACGTAAATTGCGTGATGCTATTTGTACTTGGCTTTGGATGGAGGCGGTAATGGTTATACATAAAATTAGCCATAGCCTAAAATCGATTAATAAATTACCGTTTTTTTTGGTAATAGCAACACTCATGTTGTTACTCCCACTGGGAATGTAAGAAAGTGATAACTAGGGCTTGAAATTTACGGTAAAATTTCAATAATCGGTAAACGGAAAATATTGTTTCTCATTACCGTTTTCCCGTTCATTACCGGTAAATTAAAAATAGACTATTAGGTATGTTACCATTTTTTTATAAACTGGATCCTTGATTGAAAATGAATAAGCTTAAAATGTTTCTGAGAAAAAAATGTTTTATAAATAGATAATTTAATATGCCTTTTATGTTTTTACTGAGATGTAGAAATATGTGATTAAATAATTTATTGATGCTACGTCGACCATGCTTTATTTGGTAAAAAATTGATATTATTTTCGTTTTAGTATATCCATTGACTTATTGTACTTAATTAATAAATTACGTGTGTCAATACAATTTTCCGATAAATAAGTAAGTATTTAAATTGAAAAACATAAAAATAAATATTAAAAAAACTTACAAAAGCAATGGCAATATATTATATCTTTTTTATAAAAATATACTATTAAATAATATAATTGAATAAAATACATATATGCAGTGATTCAAGATAGATGAGTTTTGGTGATTCAAGATAGATGGCACCAATATCACCAGTTAATGAGAAGCCTCAGGCGAATTACAATTTAGACACGGACAATAATTCAAACCTGAACAAACAGTATGTGTGTTACATAACATAAATTACTTTTCCCATAAGTTTACTTTTAAGTTTAGAGGTCCCAAACGCGTGTCTTATTCGTTTATAGTATTGTATAATCCGCCACTGTGACCAGTAATGATATCAATACATGTTTTAATGTTTCTAGAATTGAAAAACAACTCCCCACGTTTCGTATGCCCATCTACAATAATTTTTCATTGTAATATGCACGTATCTGTCATTAATTAGCGATAAATTATTTTTCGGTAATTACCAGTAAGTTATCTGATTTACCGATTTTCATTGATTTACCGGTTATGCAAGCCCTAGTGCAAACATTTTGAGAAAAGCCCTAAGCGAATTGGATTACTTAGGCGCACATATTAGTGGCACATATCGAAGCTTGACAATATCATAGTGATCATAGCGGTGGGAGGTTTTATGTAGTTAGTTTGTGAACGTTGACGTGCTATTGTAGTTCTTCTTTGCTGTACGTGTAACCGTTGTTGTTTATTATTATCTCGATTCTATGGGTTATTTTAAACAAGACGTATTGATGATTGATCATGTCTAAATAATTAAATCAATCGAAGAAAATATAATAACTAAGCGAGCGCTAGTGTTGATTGTCTTAGTGCCACATCTTGTACAACTGTTTTCAAGGTAATGAAAATTTCCTTCATTATCTCTTCCTTTTCACTAAAATATCCAAATATGCTTGATTAAGCTGCTGCCATATTTTGATTTAGTTACTTGTACTTATAAGTGTCACCGATTGTTCAGCCATCATTCAAAAAAATAGGGAGGTGTTTACTTCTTTGTATGTATGTACTTTATTAGTTCTTATGTCCAACAGCTTAAACTATATTGCATTTGTTCAGTAAACGAGTGAATACCTAATTTTTGTAGACCTGTTTAACCAGAATTCTTATAGATATTTCATCAGTCTTCAGCGGGTCGGTCCACTTTTATTTACGAACCCGAGTTTCTTCATTGTCGTAACAGATTTTAACCTACATGCTATTTATTCCGATTTTAATAACTACTAGGGCACCCTAACAATATTTTTAAACTTCCTTTAAATGCGTTGATACCTACTTATCTACTGATTCTTGAATTTGTCAGTATCTATTAAACCACGGACATCTTAGCTGACACCATAATCGAAGCAACCTATTGATGGTTTTGACTTTATATCCATTGTGCGGAGAAAGTTTATAAGAAAACTGTTGTCTTTATTTGTAATAAGAAATTTCAAATACTAACTATTTGATTATCCGGTAACTATGTTTCGAAACAGGACCTATCACCACAGAGAGGTTGTAAACTTCATGTACTTATATCACATATTTATCATGTATTTATTTATTTAGTGTGTGTAATCTCAGTGGCCGCAAGAGGTTTAAATCTGGCTTAAATGAAGTTGATCAGGACGTACGGCTAACAACAGAGGTATTTTTGAAAAATGTAGTGACCCACTGATATTTTGGCGATATAGGTAGTTACTAGTCGTTATTTTTGTATCTGTTACTCTTCACTGCGGCGGTGAAGACGAACTTTGGCTTATGTGTAACAAGAATACGTATCTTTTCTGAGATAAATATATTCCATGTGTACCCATAAATTGACAGCTAGTTAGGAAATGTGTTGATATCCGTTATGGTTATGGTATTCTAACGTGTGCGTGTATACAAACATAGAATTTTATAGGTTATAATTAAACCTCCCTTATTATATAATTATTGTTTAAGGTACTTGATATTTAGCTTAAATTTATGTTTGAAATTGACACCTGTGTGTAGTGGCGTAGCAAGGGGGGTGTGGCAGGGGCGGACCGCTTTTGTTTTTTTTTTGACAAGTTTTTAGAGGCGGAATTTTAAAAAATAAATGCACTATTTTTATTGATAAATTATATTCATACATTAAAAACGGTTCTTTCCTGTTGGACGTGCATCAAAAAGTGCAAAATCGACGCGAACGGAGTATTATAATTGTATTTTGCTTCCTAAAAAACGCTCCACTTCCCCCGCAAACAAAAAGACCCCTCATGAATGCATAAACAAAATTATTACGTACGCTATTTTAGACCTTATTATACCTTACGTAAGATGCTAATTTCAAATGCCAAACACCTAATTACGTTAAACTATGTTACAATTAATTTTTATTAGTGATGTCCATTTCATAATTCAATAAATTGAATGTTCATTTAAAATGCGAACAATATCTTTAAAAAATGATCTTATTCTCGTTAGATAGAAATCTAAAGATATAAAATATTTATATTATCGAATTGAATTATTTGAATTTTGTACTTTTCCATGAGTTTTGTCGCTAACGACCCGGGTTTCGCCTTTCGGCATCTTCAGGCATTCCAAGTCAGTTCAAGTACATCCGTGCACTTGGAATGCCTGAAGATGCCGAAAGGCGAAACCCGGGTCGTTAGCGACAAAACTCATGGAAAAGTACAAAATTCAAACAATTCAAATTTGATATTGAAATTCCATCAAGCACCCTCAGTCGAAATACTTAATTGAATTATTTCAGTAATACATAATTAGTTAAATAAAATAAATTCAAAAAATGGAAGATAAGCTTTTCGACAATAATAAAACCTACAAGACGATGTGTCTAGTATCCATATCTGAAGGAAAAAAAACAAAAAAAACTATGAGAATAGCGAAAGAGAATAGAAATAAGTAAAATATTTGTGAACAGTTTATCATTTAATTATTTAATACGTATTTTGGCTAAAAAAATACTGTTGTAAGTATTGTAATAGGGCCGATATTTTTGATTATATTGAAAAGAAATATCATTCATAAAGGTATTAAATATTAAAAAATCACATACACAGTGTGCTTACATAATTTTATTATTTTATTGATACTCGTATAATATATTATTATACATTCACTTGACAAATGCAAACAATGTGAATATCAAATATTTAACAGGTTTTTTTCCAGATTGTAATTGCAACATGAGATTTTACTAAATAATTTAAACAATTATCAATAATGAAAAATTCACTGACCATTTATATTGTACGTCTGTACACAAACGTATATATGTGAGTAGAATGCGTTCGATAATTGTGTACGCGTCGATATAATTAAATACGTATGATACCGGCTAAACAACAAGTACCTTAAAAACATTATGCCACCCGTATTTAAACCTCCTAGTTCAGGCTATCTTAAAGAATAGCGTCGTGAAGCATTTGACGTTTAATCGAAATTGCCGGCAACACAGAAATCGTTTGTGAATTATTTGTTTCAATTGATTATACAAATCTAAGAAGCGTTATGATCTTTGATTACTGTCAGAATAAATGAAAAAATAAATGTATATTCAATCGTACCGATTTCGCCGCGAAATCGTTAATATTGGAAGCTATGTGTAACTACTTATACATCTTAGTTAAGATACTATTGAATATACATTTCTTTTTTTTCATTTATTCTGACAGTAATCAAAGATCATAACGCTTCTTAGATTTGTATACTTAATTAAAACAAATAATTCACGAACGATTTCTGTGTTGGCGGCAATTTCGATTAAACGTCAAATACTTCACGACGCTATTCTTTAAGATAACCCTAGTTCATATATATATAAATTGTAGACGTGATTTTAAAACAAAATTAGAGGACACATTGGGGGCGGCAAATTCAAGGATCGCCCCGGGCGGCAGGACCCCTTCCTACACTACTGCCTGTGTGTCAAGCTAAAGAATGCGCTAGTTGGTGACGAATATATTAAATGTTCATCCTCATTTTGATTGGAATCTAGCTAGCATACTGGAGTACATAGTAAGTTGTATACGTACCCAAGACAATAATACTAAGTCCGCGGTTCAACTGGTTAAGGATAATTGAGATGCGGTTCATTATTCATTCAAGGTGCATCCGAGACTCGGGTCCCGAGTAGAGAATACAATCCCGGGATCCCGTACAGTTTTCGGTACATTTGAATCCCGGGATTAGAAAACATCACCTCGAAAGTGATTTTCTTATAAAACAGAATTTTCAAACTCTCATGTGTCATTTCTGCGACGCAAAACAATGGCTCTATTAAGAAATCATTTCATTACAACGAAATTCCCGGCGCACAAATTAAAACGTAGAGCTCATTTATGGTGATAAATATCATTTAAATGGATGCGAACAATATTAAATTCTAGACTATGTAATATGTATGTAAAATCTTACATACTGGAAGTGAATGCTTTTGGAGACAAAACCTCATTTATTAGCATGAAGTGTATCTTATTTTTCAACTACTCACGCCCAACGTTCCCTCTAAGCCAGTGATTTCCAACCTGGGAGGCGCGCCTCCCTAGTGAGGCGTGGACCATTCCAAAGGGAGGCGCGAACAGTCCAAAATATGTATTAACCCTTTGAAAGTGTCTTTATTGCTATATGAAATAAAGGATGGGGAGGCGCGAAGATATTTTTTTCTTCAAAGGGAGGCGCAGTAACATAAAGGTTGGAAACCACTGCTCTAAGCTGCGCGCGTGCGCGGCCGCGCAGCAGTTGGGAAGCCCCCGCGCACTCATTCCGGGTTGGCGCGCACTACAAGACAGTTGCTCAATTAATATTTGATCGGTCCGCGCAGCCTCCACGCAGCCCCCGCGCAGTCTTTGAAATTTCCGCGCAGCTAACCCTTCGGCTTAGAGGGAACGTTGCAGTGAGTCACGCCGTCAGCAACTTTTTTAAATTTTGTTTTCTATGTCATTTTCGTTTTGAGTTATGGGGAACTTTTATACATTGTAATGTTTATTATCATCTATCAAAGCCAGTTTATTCATGGCGTAAGTGATTGTTCCATTGTTTTAAATAGGAAGAGAAATTCTGTAGTAAATCTATAGAATTTAGAAAACAAAAAAAAGGTAATATAATAACAAAATATTTCTTTAAAATATGACGTGCCCAAAAAACACCACAGCTTATATAATATAACAAGTATGATAAATATATCATCGTTGCGCTTTCAAAATCCGCTATGTACATGCACAAAATCGGATTGTTGCTTTAGAAAAATAATAATTCACCGCATCCTCAAATAAAAAAAATAGTTTTACATCTTTAAGAGTTTTTCAAATATTTATTTTTAAATTGAAATACATATTTTCATAATAAATAAACACTCTTATTTATTATTTACAAATGATTAACTGCTTTAGCCTGTCTGATCCTATGGTTAACTGCCCATGATGAGCGAAACCAGTTCTGATCATAATAAATAAATGTGGAATTGGTACAAGAGAAGAATAACTAAGGTTTCGCGTCTTCCGTAAATTCCCGGATAAAATGTTGGAATCTGCCAACATGTAAAATTTTTAAAGAATTTTAAATTAATTCTTCAATCAATCTTTCAATTTCTCACTTTTTTCCCAGTCCATCAATCCCGAAATAATTGTGTCTCCGTGTCTCTAAAAACTTATATGTTTAAAAACTGTTATGGGGGGGGGGGCACGGAACAATATGAGACTCAAAAGGGGCCACGGGTCCAAAAAGGTTGAGAAGCTATGCCCCAGGCGGTATTGAACAATTATTAGCTTAAAACGCAATTTACCTAATTGTGTCGCTTTTTTAAAAGCTGTTTTGCCGATTATGAGTCGATATATATATCGACTTTGGAAAGGAAAAAGGACGTAACCCTCAATTTTCCAAAACAGTTTTTTTTCGATAATCACAATGTGTTACGACTTTACACCCATTCTATCAAAAAGATGGAAGCTGAAAATGCCGAATTAGTATCTAAATTAAGCTTTTAAGTTTCAAAAAGATGACCTTGTAAACAATTAAAACCAAGAAAAAACACTGAAATAAAGGTTTTTCCGAGACAATTTCTCTAATTAATATTATATTATGTCAATTAAACACCAGTTTAGAAGTATCCGTGCACTTCAAGGTTGTGTATAATTCATAATTTGCATATGTCACCAAGTCATCAAAACACGTTTTTAGCGTCTCCTGTAAAATTTGATAAGTGTGGGTTACGTCCTTTTTTCTTTCCACAGTCGATATTTTCTTTGTACATTACCTTACATTTATTGGCAAACACAGTCCTGTTACCGCCATGATTATTATTATTTAAAAAAAGTCCCCAAATTTTACTGAGCTTAAAATATTAAAGTGAATTTGCAAAAGTATCGTATGTTCATAATAAAGCATTAATATATACATATATTTTAAATCCATGTCCGCTCTCAATGTGGAGCATATGGCCTCCTAATGGAGTTATCTTAACAGTATTTTTTTCTACGAGAACTGTTTGTTACTCAGTCGCTCAGCCTCACTTTTTTTTCAACGCAAGTAGTAGGGAAAGAAGGGTAAGGCTAGGACAGGACTAGTGGTTCACTAATCGCTATTGTTAAACCCAATTATTAAAGGATCAGAAGGATGGGAGGAGAGGAAATGATGTGAATTGACATCACAAACACTCAGTCTTCGATCACAACTTTGAATTGAATAATTATCAAATTCACTGTGATCTGACCGAGGATCGAATCCAGACCTGCGTGATCGGTAGAGCAAGCTCTAACCAACTGGGCTACAGCCGGCGACAAAATATATTGTCCCAAGGCATTTGGAAATAATAACTTATTTTTTGCGAAAAGTTTATTAGTTCTACTGTAATGATTTTTAAAATTCATGTTATTCATTTCCTGGAGCTCATTTAATATATAATGATTTTTCCAAATAATTATTATTCTACTATTTCAACTTGATCGTTGATAGTTGTTATCAGTAATCATTTTGTTGTGTTTATCTTTAAATACTTGTTAATTATTTTAATAATTCTTAACAATTATTAATTCGATTTTATTCTATCTACCAGTTTCATCACAATTAAAATATACTAGTCCGTTTACATGTCTTCTATAGAACGAATTAAACTTTCATAGTCAATAATTTTTGGAGTGTTGGTAGTTAAATATATTAAGTTACATGCACTGGTTAACAGTTGTTCACAATATTTCATATATGTACAATTGTATAGTTTGTCTGATAAAAAATCCAGCCTCGTTTTCACAACTGACAAACAACATTACGAAACACACGGCGCTTAGCGCTCGAAATTTAAATGATATTCAAAATGTTGCAATAAAACAACGTATTGGTCCGTTTACGTCAGTATCGCATTTGAAATGATTCGATATGAATACGGCATATCGTTACATCAATTCGGCAGTGGGACAAATCTGAAAATCTTAATTTCGAGATAATGACATAGGTAAATCATACATTTTTAGAAGAGTGCTGTTAATTTCAAGCTAGTATTTTCGTATATATGATATACAGGGGATATATATAGGGTTTGCAATAACAACATTATACTGGTATTTGGATATATTATACTAAAAACTGGTATTGTAAATTTATTTGAGTTAAAGCAATAACATACGGTGAATTGGGATCGAAATTTTATTTTGTTCATATAAACTGCCATCATTAAAAAACACATCATACTCATAGGAGGGTGATTTTCACAAAGAACTTACGTTTTCTTAAAATTGTACTGAAAAATTGAATGACTCATCAATACTCGATCAAATTCGATAATATTAATTATGTATATATTCTTTCGAAGAAAATTTGTCTCGTCCGGTACTCTAATCTAACCGGAACATTATTCACTATTAAATACAACGATTATGCAAAAATAAACTATAACTGACCAAGTATTACTAATAATATTTAAGGAATTATTTTGGTGAACTTTATACCAGTGCTGTGGAGTCTGACTGTTTTAACAGGAGTCATGCTCGAAAAAGAACTAATTACTTCGAGGCTTTTTTTTTAAAATGTGTACTCAAATTGCTAGAATCAAAAGTAGTGCCACTGCATGCTACTAAGCCTAAACAATAATTATTAAAGTAGTGTTTTAAGCTATGGTCGAAGTCGTCTTATTTTTTGACGACTGCACAACCCTGCTTATTACGAGCGTATTTTTTTAAAAAAAACCTATAATATGTATGAATTGTGCTTATGCTTTTCTGACGATCGCGGGACGATATATTGCATATAATGGCATTTATAGCCCAAAACATGTATTTTGATTGTTCTACTGTTGCATTTATGTAGCGATAATTGCGATCGTAATATTTGGCTTTTTATAAGTAAAATTAATATGCTTAAATGTCATTCAGTAATACAGTAGAACCTCTCATAACGAGTTTATTTCGTTCCAGAATCTTACTCGTTATGCGAAACAATTTTTCCCATATAAAACAATGTAAAATACGATAATGCGTTCAATGCCGACAAAAAAACATTTTTTATATTTAAAACGTGCATTCGAGTAAAATTACGTACTTATAAATTGTTAAGGAGCGTGACAACCAGGAATGCGATTTCGATTTGCAAAAAACGATAAAAATCGACTAGTTTATTATTTATGACAAATAACTAATCGTTTTTTACTAGCAGACATTGGTTTTTGCCGACGCTTCAAAATTTGGTGAATATGTGACAGCATTACCTTATAAGGGTGATGCTTCTTAATTTACTATGCAACAGTTTCACATGCTTTCAGCTTTTCTAATATTGCGCCAGAAGATTGTTGCTCCGCTACTTCCTCCTCCTAAACTAATAAACTCTCCTCCATAACGTCTTGCTGTGAAAAACAATGCAACTCCATAAGCTTTTCGGTGGTCAGCTCTTGACTCTACTCTTTTGCAAGCTCATCAATATCGTTGTTATCCACCTCCAGTCCCATGATATTGGCCAAAGATACAATCTCGTTGATTGTAGACTCTTCAGGTACTGTTTCAAAAACCTCAAAATCACATTCGACAACGCTCTTTGGCAAAGCTTCTTCCAAGCTGAAGTGAGGGTTCTCTTGGTAACCTCTTCCCACGCTTTGTCAATCATCTTGAGGCAAGCAACAATGTGAAAGTGATCTTTCCAAAACTCTGCATCACTCGTTATGCGAAATATCGCTCGTTAAGGGAGCATTTTTTTCACAATCTGTTTTGCTTGTTATGTGAATTACTCGTTATAAGAGGTGCTCGTTATGCGTGGTTTCACTGTAATATTATTTTGACCAGTTTTCCTACTTTGATAATAAATTATGCTGTTTTTTTTAGTCATATAACATGTTATAGAGAAGTCATTCTAGGTACCAGACTCAGTGTATTGCTTTTAACCTTCAAACGATACGGATTTTACATCTTATTATTGTAAAATCAAAACAGACATAAGTTATACTAATTACACCACTGATTGTTGTTTATTGAAATTACCTATCGTTATCAGTCAGTCGTCTGCGTTCTTATCAGTAGACTTTTAGCCATGAAAATAATGAGTATCCTTGTTAGGTAGCTACTTTTGCCGTGATTAGGATAATTACATGCCAGTGGTCGACATTTTTTTTTCTACGAAGACGGGCGGGCACCTTGAATGTATTGCATATGACAAACGGCAATGTATCTTTATTGTTATTGAAGCCTAATGTAAAATTAAATTACATTTATTCGATCGAAACGCACTCAAATCATGTTTAAGTCAACGCTCACACTTCCATAATTCATGATTGACAGATTCACTGTACTTGAACAGGCAGTGGCGGATCCAGTAATTGTCCCCAGAAGGGGGCCATTCAATTTGAAAATAAACATCATACATAAATAATACATTAAAATAAATTAAAGACTTTTTTACGCGATTTTTTTGGACGGCATCGTAAAAAATATTTTTTGCGCGAATTTGAAGAACAAATTTTGTTTTTTCATACATTTTTGATACTTTTTTTACGCGATATTTTGATTTATCAAATTATATGAAAGTGAGGTTTTTTTTACACGCCACTTTCTGGAACCAATGTATCGCGTAAAAAAAGATTAGGTGTATATAAAAATAGTCAATACATAATTAAGTAAGTATGTGTACTATAAAACATAGTTAACTAAACAATTAAAGAGCCCATTTCAAAATAAAGTTTTAATAAATCATAAAAATGGAAAATAAATTTTCCCAAGGGGGGGCATGGCCCCCATGGCCTCCCCCTTGGATTCGCCAATGTGAACAGGACAGCGATTCAGTTTGTTCAGCTAGAAAAATCTACATCGATTTAAATGAAACTATTCACTAGATATATTGTGTCTTAATGCTGTAGTATTTGTTTACCCTGTTTTAAAATATATATTTTTTACCATATTCGTCTACCGGTGTATGCTTTTATGATGTCAGACGAAACTTCTTAATTGCCTGGGCTCAATTTGCCTGATAATAATATTATGTATAATATATATTCAAATAGAATATATTATATTCTTAATACTTTCGATGGTTTCGGCGGTAACTTTGTGGAAGTTCATTTTAATAAAAAAAAAAAATTAACTTTGATTATTCCACGTATTGTGTTACTAACTGTGACACGTGTTTCGCCTCTTTCAGAGGCATCTTCAGAATTACTATCGCAAAGTTTGCTTAAGTAATGAAGCAAGATTGATTCTGATTGAAGAAGACAAGATATATTCTTTGTAGAAATTCCTTCTTTGATTTTTTCGAACTTTGTTCAGTTGACAATACATGAATGACCTCTGTCTGATTATTAATAAATATCTTATATCTCTTTTTCGGCGTGAACGACGATGGAAGAATGATGCTAAGAGGGGGTTAGTAGTTAATTATTGATCGATTCGTTTTTTTTAGATAGTTTTGTGTGGGAGGACATGTTAACATGACATGCCTTTTTACCAAAATTGTTAAATCGGTCGAAGAATCATTATATGAAACTATGCAAGGGGATTTCAACCGTGGAAACCGCCCAAGAGTTGATGACCACTTGGCCGCAAAACTGGCAATTAGGCAATGCTGTATGTATTCACTCAGCGTGGATATGTGTACAACTGTGAATTTTTCTTTCATATATTTTTTCGTTTTATTTATTGAAACGAATGCGTTGTGAAATATGTTGTTATCGTAATAAGTGAAGAACATGTTTTCAAAACGCAACTTGTCCACCTTGGGAACATTTTCACCTATTGCGGATTCAGTCCTTGAATGGTTATACGTTATTCCAAGGTTTCCAAAACTTTTCTGCAATGGAGCACTTCTAGAAATGTTAACGGAACACAGCTTATTTTTAGGTTGGTAATCCATTATAGTGAAAATAATAAAAAAAATATGCTATTAAAACATATCACATACAATTATTATGAGTAATTAAATCTCTTAATGACTTACTTGAATAATATTAAGTCGTTGAATTGCAAATCGCCTTGATATCAGACACAGTATTTGTGATTAAAATTGTTATATCTGGTGTGGCATCGAGCCTGTTCCTGCACTTTGAGTTCGCTGCAGCATAATAAGAAAATCCTGCTTCGCATAAATAGTTTGTATCAAACGGAAATAAAACAATAATAACTTAGCTTAACTTTGTATTTGTGTTTGAAATCAGGATCACTGATTAAATCAATTCTATTTTCAAAATCACTTATGCTTGAAACTGTCACGGAAAATTGATTCCAAATACGGTAGTTATCCTTACTTGTTTTCAAAACTATTGAAAAAGAGCTGACCACCTTTTCAGGTTCCCGAAACATAATTTAGTAAACCCTGCATTATACACATAAGTACTTTTATGAACAAACCATTGTGACATTTGTCTGAAATCTAGCCTTAGAGTTTTATTGTTTTACTTAATACATTCAGGCTCTTCTAATTTCTTATTATAAGCAGGTGTAACTTTTTATTCGCCGCAAGCCATTTCCATGTGTCAATTTCTCGCCAATCAGCACTTGGTTCTAACTAGGGTATCCAATCCCGGGATTGATTAATTTTCAATCCCGGGATCCCGGATTATCTTCAAACCTCGTTTTTTTTTAGCTCACCGAGGAATTTGAAATCCACAATTTGCCAATTTCGTGTCAATTTTCGGAATTTACTCAAAATTTCTCAATCCCGAAATCCCGGGATCGCGGCCATGCCAATCCCGGGATTTCGGGATCAGAAAATTGAACGGGATCCCGGGATTGGATGCCCTAGTTTTAACCTAGCAAATCTTAAGTCCAAGACATTACGGTTGACTATGATGACTCCACCGATCCCTAATCTCTACGCGTATCGAAAACATCCCGTGATGCGTACACTTGATATCCTCCCTCGTGCTCATTAAAAAAACGGCAGTTTGAGTCTGGATATCTTTTTTTCATATCGATAGAGAACGTTATGAGTTATGACGATATAATCAAATATAACACTATCGTTGACACTCGAACTTGCATACCCTCCACGCGCAAATAGTACTACCACGTTCGAGTGGAATTGATAAAAGTATGCATCTATTGGGAAAAGCAAGATGTTTAAATCATGGAAATCTTATATTGACTGTGTATGTTCAATTCACCGAACCGTTAATATAAATTCCACTTCCACACTTCAAGGGTCTCGAAAGTGTGCTTACCACAAACAAAACACACTTAAATTTATCAATAACAAAACTTTTTGTGGAATTCCTTATTGGTGAATAAAGAATATATTATTTTTACTGTTGATTTATTTTTTTATTATGAAATCGATTTCTAAACAGGTATTATTGTATTACAAAACATGTACACTTATTATTAGAACGCGCAAAACATTTGAAAGAATCCTTTTGTTTGTTATGAAAGATTTGTGTTGTTGAATTTCTTATCATTAGGTAATCCGTTATCCGCTTCTGTGTTTTTGTTTCTGAGAATCGTGTCAGTACAAATAATTCGTGTAAGAATATAGTATTCGTTCTTTTAAGTGGACCGTGTTATTTAAAAATCGTGTAAAAAAGAGTTGAGTATATTATCCGTAGTACACAATCTTATTCGAGATTGTATATTACGATATCAGCTGAGATAGATAAAGTCGGTGCTGTTTGTTTTGCTTTTCTGTTTTTTTTATTCACAAGGAGTGCTGTGTACCAGCCACAACAATAAATTATTTACTCAACAGGCTTCGATACCAATATTTGTTTTCGATGTTGTGGTTAGCTTTGTATCAAGTTTTTTTTTATATAAATACAATTGTTTTCCCAAAATTTATCTTTGTCGTATAGTTATGTTGCTACAACATAAAAGAAGTTTTAAGATGATGTAGACAATTTAAAATTGTTAAAATAGTCATAACTATCTATCCATAGTACTCGCCTTACAATAGCAGCCAATCTTACATTGCCCAAGAGTTTTGAGAACAACTACGTTTCTATTTAAATAACAGATCCCTCCAGGGCAATGCTAATCGTTAAGTGACACGATCACAGTGATTTTCTAATCATTAATCGATGACTTAAGTGATTTCCGAATATAAGTACGACCTTCCACACTATTGGCATATGACCATACCATTACCTGGAAGTATTTAAGTAATCGTTTAATTAATAATTTTATCCATGTAACATTGAAAATTATTTTGTAAAATTTTCGAGATTATAATAACGTTCGAATTTACCGTTAGTCTCCACTATAATAACTCACATTCTACGAAAATCGAGTTAGGAGAAAATCGCAAAAAAACCATAGGAGCACTGTGTTTTATAGTTTTAAAAATAGTAATAAATATTACTTTAAATATTTATGACGAGTGAAAAGTAAGACTTTTTAAAAATGCAAAATATACTAATAAACTTTGAAAAATACGAATCGCCGATTGGTTCATTTTAACATCTCATTTAATTCGTTTTGAAATGCGATATCGACACCATTCGAGATCTTTGGCAGTGGTTTTAACATTGTTTAAAGTATTTTTTAGAACACAGCTATTTTTTATAAATGCATTTGGTGGATTCATTTGGCATAATACTTAATAATGACAAAAATGCAGTGTGAGTTTCGATTGTAAGAACTACAGTTATTGTTTCATGAGTATTGTAATTATATGTATTTTTTTAAAAATTTTAATCAATTTAGTTTCACTAGTAATATAAAATAGTTTAAAATAGTTAAAATTAGTATTTTTTTAATGTAATGCCTTTCCACCAAGTGTTGACAGTGAACACCCTAAAAGTGATTAGTATTTGTGTCCAATCCTTTCACGCGACCAGTTGAAAAGAAAAAAAATAGCTTCATTTGGTTATTTAAAAATTAAAAAATATAATCAATGAACGGATGTTATTTAACATCTAGTCGCACAGCCAGTTGAATAACAAAGTTATCAATTTTATCTTTTATTTTAATACTATTCTTTATATATTTTCTTATTACATATTTAGTATCGAAAACTCGAGATTTATTTCAATCGTTTCAATTTTATTGATTTTGGATGAGAGATATATAATATAGTTAAATGCAAATATTTTAATAGTTGAAAGTAAATTCACACTAACGCACTATTTCTGTGTAGCACTGTTTTTGATTATCAATGATCGGAGCATAACTAATATGATTGCGGGGAGCTCTAAATTTGATCTTTATATGTCCACTGAACACACATGTCCAACAGCATGACGATAGCTGATTTTTTTAAAAAATACATCACGAAAAATTGTCGAAGAGTCGTTTTTCGTGATTAAGAAAGATTAAATATCGTGCTGCACCAAAATTCGTAACACACGAAGTCGATATGGATTCCTCAGTAATAATTATTTATGTAAACATAAGCATTTCGACATTTAAATAATATAACTATGCGTAATAATACTCACGATTGTTATCTCATTTCCCACAGAATCGTTACTATAATTATCCCTAAATATCATATAATTATTAGCTAATAATCAGAACGTGTTTTTAAATTATAACTGTCCCCGATCGATCGTGTTAATTAGTCAAATTCACTCTGAAACGATGTATTACGAAATCTGTTTTATACGATTGCTTAATTGAATCATTGAGTAGCAGAAAAGCACTCGAGTAGCTTTTTCAAGTTTTGAGTAAATGACGGAAAACTGCCACACCTAACCTAACCTGACGTTAAATGTGTTATTTTTTCTGTCATTATCCGTATATGTGATAGCAAATTTAATACAACAATTTAATTTGTGTGTTTTTTTTGCAAATTGCCCAAATTTTAGAAATGATTTCCTCAACATATAGGATGTAATTTGAAACTCTCATCCACCTTACCAGATAGGATTTATGCCTAATAAAAATAAAGCGTTGGTAGGTCATTTTCATAAAAAAATCGTCTAGAATGGTTTTTGCAATTCAGTGATTCAATTAACTCAGGGATACTCAACCTTGTGCCCGCCAACATTGATCCCCAACATTAAAAAAAAAAAATATTCTCATGTTTTGCTGATCGTATTCAAGGAGAGGCACAAAAACTAGAATTAGAAATCTTGGACCTTAAGAATGATATTTTATCGATATCATTAACATCAGAGAATGACTTCTGGAATACAGTGGAGAGAGAAAAAATCCATTGATGAAAAAAAGGGCATACAAAGCATCTTTATGACAGGGACAAGATCATACATTCCTAATTATGAGGCGCGGACCAATGAAATGTAGCGGCAACGATCACACTGACTGAAATTAATATTATACTTTTTTATAAAACGTTTATTTTGCATTTGTTTGTTAAAATATAAAAAATATATATATATTTATATTGTGTATTATCCTTTTCCAATTATCATTAGAAAAAATAGGTGGTGCCCGCCGGTCTACAAATATTTTAGAATGCGCTGTAGGGTCTAAACAGGTGGAGGACCCCTGAGTTAACTTATCTTTTACCACCATTGATGATATCAATATATTATATTGGGAGTTCATTATTGCGTTTTGTATAATTTTGTCACCATAACGTTGACTGTTGAAATTATATTAGTATTATGTATTTGTAATTACATGATTTTTTTAAATTTTTTTTTAGTCATTTGGTACGGCTAATAATTGATTCATCTATCGAATCAATACAATATACTGCAGGGGTTACCAACCTTTTTGAACCCTTGAGCGCATTCTAAAATATTGGAAGGGCTGCGGGCACCACAGATTTCTTGCAAGTCAAACCGGGACATTTGTCCAAACGATCTGCGTGACTCGTTTTTTTTTTAACTCTTCCGAGATTTTTTAATTTTGAAAAGCCGGGACTTTAACGACTTGTCACTTAGTTGGCGGGCACACCAAAATCAGTCGGCGGGCGCCATGGTGCCCGCGGGCACGGGGTTGGTAACCCCTGATATACTGCATATAAAACAACAAACAAGCGATTAGAAAAACTAATACAGTGCTAGTTTTATATTTTTAAAGCGGTTGTACGATTCTCTATTTACTTTCAGGTTTCTACTTTTTGGATTGCCTCTGGCCATCAGCCATATCAATAAAATAAAAAAAATAGAAACTGCGTTACATACCTAGTATGTTTAGTTATTTCCCGAAACAATAGCTTTTGGTTGTCGGCAACCAATCTCGCCTGTATCTCTAGCATGACTTGCTCGTCGACTTCGTTGAATTCCAGTTTTACGAGTAGAGTGCATTTCTATTAGTATAACATACTTTGTATTCATCCATGAGTTGAAATTGGTAAATAATCAACCATATTCAAAACGTATTCGTATTTCTGTATACATATTTCTAAGAATACTTCATGTGTGATAGAACTGAAGACTTTAAATAAATGTTTCGTAACTTCTCCACTAGGGCTTGCATTACTCGTAAATTGACGAAAATTGACATTCGTTAAATATCGGTAAATTAGAAAACTAACCGGTAATTACCGAAAAATATTTTATCGCGGATAAAAGGCAGATACAGGCATATTATAACAAAAGATTATTGAAAATACGAATTCGGAATGTGGAATTTGCTTTTCAACTCGTAAGTCGTAACTGGTCATACCGGAGTCGTCTGTCATCCATCACCAAAACGAACATACTCTTCAGCTATACTATAATTATATTATAAGTGTTTACATGTTTGGTTATATTTTATTCATTTTTTGTGTGTTGTTTGTTATTCCTGTTTAATGGAAAAAAAATATATTTTTTAAATATTACAAACAAAATGACCTGCCGACCAACTATAATAGCATTGAATCAGAACGATCGTTATCATCTGCGGTAAAAAAATCATAATAAGTCTTAATGATGAAAGAATTAATTTATTTTATAAGAGCATATTTTCAATCTTAAAATTGTTTTAAAAATACATCAGTATGTCAATGGACAACTTGTCACCAAATTAATTACCAAAAATATATGGTAATAAATAAGTGACTGTTTTCACTCATTTCTATATCTCGGTAAAAACATAAAATACTTATATGTATGTATGACATTATTCATTTTAGAAATATTTAAAATCATTTTGTTATCCATCTAAATCCCTGCTTTTAGTAAAACGTAGTCACATACCTAATATTTGACCTTTTTCTTTCACCGGTAAATTACTATTTTTTTTACTTATATCGGTAATTGAAATTTGACGGTCAATTGCAAGCCTTATTATCAACAGATAAATTGAATAATCAATTTTCGATAAATAAATTGAAACGCTCTTCGGTTATTCTTGATTGCTTTAGTGTGACTTGACTGAGCGCGTACATCTTTTATCTAATTGAAACGTGATTAGTTGCAGGCCTGATCATTGATAATATCGCCCCTCTGGAACTAACCTGACTTGTACGTGAACAATCATAGTTTTAAGATAATTTAATACAATGATTTCAGCCTCACTTAACTTAACACGCTTAGATTCAAGTGATTCAACCTTATTCTTACCGGGACAGTTGTCGCTATTATTTTTTTTATAGTCAGAATTGGAACACGTGGCAGACAAAATGGAGCGCGTCGTATAAGGGCCGGGAGACTATATTTTGTTACGAATAAAAAGTACCGAATGGAGATAGTTAAGTTCCGGCACCAAATTTTTACATCAGTCAATTCAGTGGTTTCGCTGGCATGCTCTTACAGCTTTGCTGGTTGAGAGACATTTTTTTTTAAACCATGTCCGCTCCCAATGTGGAGCATATAGACTCCTAATGGAGTTTATCTCAACAGAAGTGTTTCTACGAGAACTGCTTGTTACTCAGTTGCTCAACCTCTCTTTTTCCAAGGAGAGTAGGGATAGAAGGATAGGGCTAGGACAGGATTAGTGGCAAGCTAATCGCTCTCGATACGCCCCGTTCATAGGATAGGACGGGTGAGAGGGGGGAATTCAAGACATCACATACATCCATGCCTTTGAACACAAATTCATAAATCGATTGAAAAATCAATTTATAAAACTGTCTGTACCGGAATTTGAACCCGGGCCCTCCGTAGCCGAAGCCAACAACGTTGACCACTCGACCACACAGGCGGTTGAGAGACATTACTGTATTGTAAATGTGGCCGTATACCATTGGATTCTTATCACAGCAGATACAATCTCAAATAATATGAGTTTTCCAAGTACACACCGTCATTATTTCAGCACACGTTAGGGCGTATCAAGCTAGACTTGAGTAATTTCTCCCAACACACTCATGGTGATCGCTCATTGCTGCTGTAATATGGGGTAGTCAAGTAAGGGCTTTTGGGCAATGGTGGTTGAGTAGATTTGGTACTGATGTTTCACTAACATTATTATTGTAATATAAAATTGTATTTGGCTCAGAATGTTATTATACTGTTGGCTTGATAAAATAATATAGTTGACACCATACTGCTGTTTGGTTTAAGTACAGTGATATTAATTGAAAGATTTGTTCACGTATATTGTTGAAATCATATTTTCTTATTTATTTTCGTAGTGTACGTCTTCTAGTATTTATGATTGTTTGATGCGGTCACAGCTGACGGCTAGCGGTAGGAAACTAAAATAAATCGACAACGCCGACGTTACGGTCCAAAGTATGATTTGAAAATAAGTCGCACACTTTCCACTGCGCACACCTACGCCGGCCGCCGCTGCTAGGGATTGCAACATCGGACGAATACGTCCATACCGGGATTTCACATTCGATATAGGTATTGTCAACCTTAATACTGGTATTACAAAAATAAATAAAAATGGCCAAGTCAAATCGGAATACCAAACGAACAAATGAGGGCTGTTAAAATAAAACGACAGTTTCCATGCTTCGTCGAAAATGAGTTAGGTATGTCATCGTGTAAGGTCCAAATTCTTAAAAATAAGGTTCTAACAAAACCATCAGTTTACATGGTCTACATGGCTTCAAACACGGCAGCTTTCAACTGATTATACTGAAATACAATAATATGTATCTTATTTTTCCCCCCGATGTTTTATCTATAAGAAAAAATAAGTCTAATTGATTTCTCAACATTTAAGGATTATGAAAACTGTAACCTTAGTTTCCTGACCTGTCAAATCTATTACGTTATTTCGATATTTTATATTGAATACCGTCATTAAAATTGTATTCATTATTATTGTAATCATAGAAAAAACGATTTTCATAAATACTTTATGTGTAAATACATTGTTTCTTTTAATTATAATATGACGGTTGGATCATCATGCTGGAATTTATCATGATTGGATATTCGCACAAATAAGTCCAGCTGCAGTAAAAGCCCTTTTAGGTTTAACGCTCGATACAATAACAGTCACTAAACAAATTTGCCGTAATATATTTTAATACCAGCACTTTGCATTTCGGTATAGACAAATTATTTTTATACCGGGATCCCAGTTTTGCAATCCCTAGCCTCTCCTCGCGCCGGCTCTTGACGGCTGGCTCGTTTCTCTCGCGCCCGATGGACTTCGACCTGCTCACCTGAAATACATGGTCAATCGGCCGCTCTTCGTCCGGTCCACAAATTAATAAATTCGTGACCCCCAAAAGACAACACTGCGGCGCAATTATTAAAGTCGTATCTTCGGATGTGCCACAATTCAGAGTCTAGCGATCTACGCATTTCATTTGCCTAGCTTTTTTTGTTCACGGAATTTTATCGACGCGCATTCGGATTTTTTTGTTACAGTGAATATTATGACCCAGTTTAAAATATTACACATTCAAAACTAAAACTTTATTGTTTACGTCTGATTCATGTGATTCTTAACTGTTAATGCAAATCTTATCTAAACAAACAGTAAACAAAATGAATTATATTATACCTAGAACTGTTTTAAAAGTATAAAAAACATATCAACAGAAAATTTATTAATGTATACATACAATTATCGATAATAATCTTCCGCAGCATATTTTCTAGCTGTCATCCTCCTGACCTAGAGAATTTAGCTTAATTTCTTACATTTAGTTGTGATTGAAACTATTAAGAAAAAAAAAATAATGTATGTAAATTAAAACATTACGATTTTTTCCTCCCGGCTTTGATATAAGGATACACCTGTTTGTATTTACTTGTTAATCACTATGGTTTTAGTGTACAACTATAAAAGCACCGCACATGATTTTTTGTTTTTTTTTTTATATTGTTTTTTTGACTATTGACGTTAGGAGTGTCAGGGTGTTGCAGTTTTTTGGCATTGGTAAACAGGTTTTATAGTGTAGTATGAAAACGAAAAATAAATACATATAATGATCTCATGCGAATTCGCTGCCGTTATTGGTTTAAACGTCAATTACTTTGTAGAACTTCGATATAAGAGGGTAAAAACACAACACTGTATAGAGTTCTAAATATAAGCGTTATTATTTAAAATAGCGTTGGTATTAATACTGCACTAGTAGACAACCTTTTTACCATGACGGGAACCTGGAATGGTTTGGTTATCACAAAGTATAATACATTTTCTTTTTATGAGGACGTTGGTAACTTTCGTTAAAACCAAAACTTATATAGGTATTTAATCGAAATTAATGTGCCACGAGTCACGACTAGGGTCTTCAAACCGGGATCCCGTCCAATTTTATAATTTTTGGATTGTGATAGTACTAATTTCGGGATTGGGGACAAGAATTGCAAAATTCCAAGGATTCAAAATCACCGAGCAAAAATTTCTGAATCCCGAATTTTCTACACGATTTTATTGTGAATCCCAAAATCCTGGTATTACAAAAAGAGTCCGAGATTGGATGCCCTAGTCACTACTCATGCGTGACCAATACACTCAATGATCGCTCTACTGAAGATGTATCTCTGACATTTAATCTTTTAAATTGTTATAAGAGTTACTCAATAGCATGATTCTCACAGAGACGAATCACGTGTCGCAATTTGTAACACTATCAATGGAATAGCAAAGTTATCAAATTTAATTTTATGGTGATGTATTCTGCTTATAATGCGCCAACAACATAATTTTACATTTCGTGGCAACAATGCGGTAATTCATGTTTTGTTAGTTGCATGCACAGGTTGAGTATTACTGCTATGCAGTATGGCCAACAGTTTATAGTTTGACGTAGCTCTGACCAAATAGCACCCTCTAACGGTGTGTTTCATCACTTTGTTGATTAGAAAATCATACTTTCCAATGTTTATGAGCTACCAATATATTATTTAATCCCAGTTAGTCGCTGGGTGTCATTGGTATCCTGTGTATTATGCACACGTCGTAGTGAAGCCTAATTTTAATAAGGTCAACAAATGCAGTGCATGTTGTCTATTTGTATTATATTTCGTGTTATTACTAAAAGTTCATTGTCTATAAAATGACATTGATTTAAAAGTTTCATTTATCGTCAAAAAAAAAGTGCAGCCGTTTCTTACGCGAGACGACGGAAGGTCGACCACCTTTTCTCGACTCGATTGAAATTGTTTTCGCGTAGAAAATAATTTTCAAGGTATGTCAATTCATTGAAGATACGAAAACATTGTACACGTGTTAGTTACAAATTATATTTTGGTGTGTTCAAATATATTTGTTGATCCATTTCTTGACAAAACTTTTTTATATCTATAATAAGTCCTCATCATAATTTGGGTAATTATACTTTACATGTTACTCTTTTTCTAACTAAACATGACCTTAATGCCGCTAATAACAATGCAACCTTGTAGTCAATTAAATTACAAATAGGGAAATGTCAAATTATTATACATGTGAATCAGGCAAAACCGACATTTCCACGAAATATAAATCCAATATCAGTGTGAAAACGTCAACATAACATGTCAAATGGAACTTTTTAGAGTAAACCATAGAGTATGTTTGAAATATGGAGGCGAATTTTCCTAAACTTATTGCGTTATTCGCATGAATTATCGGTTTCCTTTATTCCAAAATGGGCTTTTTGATATTTTCAATGGTTAAAAATGATTAGGTATTCAACATGTTATAATATTATTTGTATATATAGTATGCTTAGGTGTATTAAGACTTATAGGTTATACAGTGTAATATGTACATTCCATGGAAAATGGGCATATATATCTTTGACTCGACTTGTTGTCTTTTTTTGTCATTGGGTACCAAGGCCAATGGCCTCTCATCCCCGTCTTCTGTGTGGTGTTACAGCTTGTATGTGGTCTAGTGTTGTTGATGATGTCCTCTTGATATGGGTCTCATGGGACCATGAGTACATCTACTTCTTGTTCTATTAGCTGATTAATGTCATACTTCATTTCTTTTAGCTTAACAGCTTAACGACCTCACGTTTTTTATAGAATTTCACCTGGTGGCTGGACAATTTTGAGAAAATTTCGCAAAAATTGTAATTTTACTAATTTCACTATAATTTGTAAACCAATTAAGATATCTTTACCAAATTCAATTTTCTTAGTTTCCAGATACTTCACCTATACGCATATATGAGTCCGCCGGCCAGCAACCATTGGTTTTCAAAGACTCAAATACGCGTCCAGCAGTCGTTAAGCTGTTAATATATGACTTCATAATAACATAGAACAACTTTATAATTCTATTTATTTGTATTTATACAAGGAAAAATCCTTCCTGTAATTCTATTTGAATATTTTTTTATTCAATATAGAATGTAAAGGTATTGTTTTTTCATTAATAGTGTACACTTATCTTTCAATACAAATGCTTATTTGGTTCCAGGGATTTAAAATATGGCTGAAGCGCACTCAGCTGTTGCCTTCTCTTTTGCCATCACCCATGAAGGATGGGATGTCAACTTCGACCGAGAAGTTCTTTACCTTGTTTGGGAGTCAGGAGTGAGATCGTGGAAGAAGAGGGTAGCGAGATTTAGAGTATGATTTTTATCAACTATTCTTTCCTTTTTACACTCTTTAGAAATTATTTTGTATTCTACATCCTTTAACATGCCTTTTTAAATACTTCATTTCGACTATCATAATTGAATTCACAAAAACAAATAATTCTGGGAGCTGGGTCAACATGATTGCTTGTGCCAATGTAGAAGGTCATATAAAGTTTTGTAAACGTCTTTCAACTTTCATTACTTAAAATAATACATTATGCAACACTATGAAATTAAATGTTCTATAATTTTCTTCATTGAATCTCAGAGGAGACCCAATTCATGCAAATGAATAATTCTGCAAGGGTAAAAGATTGAACAAAACCAGTTTTCATATTTGTATAAAGAGTTGTTATAATTGTATGACCTTCCACCGAGGATCGACTTTGGATTGTATTACGTTTGCTTTGTTTATTTTTTAAATTTCCAAGTTTTTTCCTAAATTGAATCATAAATACACAATAAATTGGTAAATATTTCTTTAGGAATAATTTTGACCATTTTTTCTATATCTAACAGAATAGTGTCCACAATGGTGTATATCCAGCACATCTGGAATCTTTATGGATAGTCTGCGGTCTTCTGGCTGCTCTTCACTTTGCTGGGTTTTGGAGCCCGTTTGGATTGGTTAACAAAATAAATTCTTACTTACCAAGGTATACATTATTTTATGTTAAATCATACACTTATTTATGAATATAAAAATTCTTCTGACAACTATTTTCATAAAATACAAAATACTTAGAGATGTCCCATGACTCTTTATTCAGAAAGCTAATTATATACCATATGGTCGGCAGTTTTACTGTCAAATTATATGTATAAGTTTTGTTCAATCGTAATCTATGTAATAAATGATGCCTGGTTTTGTTTTTCAGTGTATCGATAATATGGCAGTTAGTATCGTGTGCCTTAGCTGCCCTTACTATATGGCTGGCGGTTATATTTGCTATACGGTACACCCTCAAGCTGCTTTTTATCTACAAAGGATGGATGTATGAATCGCGAGGGCCTGGGACTAAAATATCTCTCGCCACTAAACTGTGGTTAGGATTTGTCAAAGTCTTATCAGGATGGAATCCTCCGAGACTTTACAGTTTTCAAGGATCACTGCCGAGGCTTCCGCTACCGAGTGTTGATGATACCATGACGAGAGTATGTATTTTTAACTTATAATTATATTAATGTCTATATATGCTTAAAATTCTAAATGCAAGATTGACACTAATTACATTGTATACAGAAAATTTTCTCTATACAATGTCATTTATAGTGCAAATGTAGCCACATTTAACTCAAGACAGACATATACTGTCTGGGATACAGCTGTACACAATTAAAACCAAATGCTACTTGTTCAATGCTTGCATTCTGCTTGTGCTGATATATGGTAGTGAATCATGGCACCTGCCGAAGACTCAGAAAAGCCATATACTGAGTTTGAGAATAGATGCTTTTGCCGGATAAGGGGGTGATGATGTGGTTTGATTTTGTATATTATTTAATGAAATGTGTTTTAATTTCAGTATCTGAGAAGTGTGCATCCTCTGTTGGATGAAACAAATTATAAACGCATGGAAAAATTAGCTGAAGAATTCCAGAAAGGCATAGCTGTCAAACTTCAGCGATATCTTACACTCAAATCATGGTAATATGCTATTTTCAGACTATTAATCCATTTTCCATAAATACTGTATGTATGTATTTACTTTATGCATCGTTTGAGAATGAATTGGAATATGTATAAAAATGAACTTTGCGATGAGAAAATGCCTTGATAAAATACAATGACTACTATTTCTTCTATTTTAATTTATCACTTTTAAAGGATTTCACTGTCAATACTTGATGGAAAAACATTATATTAAATAAATAAAACACTCTTTTGTACTAATTCCACATTTATATCATATGATTAGGACTAGTTTTACCTGTGATGAGCTTTTTCAACTGATCACTTGTATGAATAAATAAACGTGGTATCAGTACAAGAGTGTTGTTTTTTAAAACTATTTAAATTTCTTAAATCTCGAAGGTATGGGTGTTAAGGCTATTGAAGGAAAGGGTTAATGTTTTTTATATTTTTTTTTTACAGGTGGTCTAGCAATTATGTGTCTGATTGGTGGGAGGAATATGTTTACCTCAGAGGACGATCCCCACTAATGGTTAATTCTAATTTCTATGGCATCGACGCTCTGCTCATGCAGACTACCACCGTACAAGCAGCCCGTGCAGCCAATATAATTTATTTGTGTTTAGTCTTTCGGAGACAAATCGAGAGGCAAGAACTCGAACCGGTATGTATCTTTTAATTTGAAAATTTATTGAAAGAACGACTTGAAAGTGACAGTCTTTAATAGTTGTCCAACTGTTTAGCGCAGCGTGATTTTTATTTCAGGGAAGTGCATAGAAAGCCTTGATTTTATTGGATATACTGTCAAAACATTTTTATTTTGTCTTTTATGAAGATTCATATATTTTCACCATACTGGCTGAAGTTAGTAGGCAAAGGCAACAAATTGATAATTCTGAATGAACAGTGAATGAAAGTTTTACCTTTTATTATGTACCCACGTGCATCAATATTTTATATGACGTACCTAGATAATTATATGCTGATCTGAGAAACTTACGGATTAATAGACAGAGACAGCCTGTTTTCCAAACTGTTGTAATAGATGCACATTAATCACTATGATCTAGTATAGGTGTTCACTGTCAATACTGTTCAATTGTTTATTCCAGATATATCCAAGAATCTCACTATACAATCTCTTTATTTTTGTTAATTGATACCAACTTCTTCCAATATGGTGACAATATTATATTTTTTAGTAATACTAATTGGTACATGTGTAATAATTTTAAACAATATCAAACATAAGTATATAGTAATGGTGCTATAAATATCTTCAAAAACATTTTTTGCAGTTTTTTCCCTGGCTATTTTTGTGTATTAAGTATTTATGTTAACTAACATGCAATTCAATTATAACATTCTTAGGAATTGTTTGGTTTATCAGTGTATTTGAATAACAATGGTAAACAATTCACCCAAAGTCCAATAAGGTCAGTGTCAACGCATTTTTTATGCTCCGTTTACTTGGACTGATTATTGATCCGTAATTCTTGTGTGTGTTTTTATAATTTCACTACTGGTAATGTGATGATTAAACTGACCAATTTTTTGATGTCATAATAACATCACTATTCTGGCAGAAGTTGATTAGTAGCAGATTGATAGTTCTGAGTAAACAGTAAATGAAAAATTTCACCTTTTAGGATGAACCCTCAAGCATCGATATTTTATTTTACACAGATAATTATAATATCAAAATATGCATGCTTTAATACCGATCTGACAAATAGGAATTAAACAATGATAGACATAGACAATTGCTTACCCTTAAACCAGGATTAATAATAATCGGCTATACAAATTAATGCTGTTTTTGGCACACGTAATGGTCAAAATCAATGCACCAACTGAGTTATTCCAGACAAAGAATCTCTTTGTATACTTCACTTACTTTCTTCAGTGTTGTTACTTACCAACTTCTGCCAGTACGGTGACGATAACAAAGTTGCTGTTCAAATTTATCCTCATCGGTTCACTGATGGTCTATACATTGTCATACAGATCACAATTTTTTAGTTGAAATGATTTCTACTGTAGTAATGTTCAGGTGCAGAAATAATTGTGTTAGGCCTTGATATGAATAGTTATGTTATTATTGTTTTGTGAATGCATTTATTTGTAGCCGCGAAGGGTTTCTTGACGATGTTTGTGTAATTGTTTGCTTGCCTGCGGCTCTTTCAAATTATAAACATGATTTCTAACTGTGAAATCGTAAATAATTTTACATGTGTTTGTTTTTAAACGATGCAGGATTTTGACTTATCACTAGTAATGCCAAATTATGACAGTGTGTGGTATTAGAAGTGGATAAAACTGTTGAATCTGTTGGGCAACATATACTACTGGATCCCGGGGTATTTACAATGGCTGTCAATCAGATAATGATAGTTATCATAGCAATATTCACTGTTGTGCGATATAAAATTCACCAGCTTTTATATTTATTTAATATAAATTCATATTTTTTTGTTACTTCCATGTATCTTGTTTTAGATTCACATGCTGATTATGAAATATTAATAGACCTTAGTTCTTTCCTTTCGCACTTCATACATACTTTTTCAAATAGTTTATTGTCATTCCATATTCAACGATCAGTAATATATGTTATCTGTTGTTAAATTGAAAAATTAAACAAAATATGATTAATATTATGGACACATCTTTCAAGTCAGTTGGCAATGCTGTATTTTTATGCGCTTGTGTTTGATACATCCATTGATATTCAATTTAAATTAACCTCGATAGTATCACAATTAACTCATGTTATCTTTATTCTTTTAGTTAAAGTAGCTAGTTATTGTGTATCTATTTTAATTTTATTAATTAAATGCTTGATATTGCTATTGAATTTAGTTATTTGTAACATTTTGACTGAACCCATCACATCTTATTCCAGATTATGGTTCAAGGAATGGTCCCTCTTTGTTCCTGGCAATATGAAAGAATCTTTAACACCGTGAGAGTCCCGGGAGTTGAGTCGGACAAAATTGTACATTATCAAGACAGCAACCATATTGTAGTATATCACAAAGGACGTTACTTCAAAGTAATCATTTATGGCCGTGGCAGGTTGCTGAAACCAGCTGAAATACAACTGTAAAACAATATTTAATATTACTGTCATGTATTTAAATTAATTAATAATTTTATTATTAGTTATTTTCTGCAGATGAAGTGCTGTACACTGCTTACAATTTTTTTCTACTGTTTCTACACATATTAGTTAGTGATTCATTTCTTTCAGCCAAATGGAATCAATCTTAGAAGACAAATCAGAACCCCTTGAAAATGAAGAGACGGTTGCATGCTTAACAGCTGGAGAAAGATCGCATTGGGCACACATCCGACAAACTTTATTTAACAAAGGCCACAACAGGACATCACTGCATTTGATTGAAACGGCAGCCTTTACAGTAACCCTTGGTGAGCCTAAAATAATACTAAAATGTTTGACTAGTTCTATATTAACACTTTGTAAGCGGGCGTTTTTTAGTGATCAGCGCAAAAATATATTACATTCTTAAAATCAACACAACTTCTAAACCAAACTATATTTTGAACTGAAATTTTCAAAGAAATCATATGTGAAATTTTATCATTAAAAATAAAATGAAAACATTTTGAATACATCATAATTTCACTACTTTTCTAAGCTGAATATAAAAACCTGTTATTAATTTAGTAGATAGCACCCCACTTGTTATCAATATGAAATATTCAAAATGTTCTGTATAAAAAATAACATTAATCCATACCATACAATTATATAAATAATTATTGTATAAAATCCTTATTCCTACAAATCACTGGAAGTGTGAAATCTGATGCCCTAAATATTCGAGATACATGTGTCGCATATATCCCCAAAAAATACTATGTGTGAACCCGTGGCAGTTATTTTGAAGAAACCATTAAATTATGAGTCAATATACCAACAAAACTGACAGTACTCGATAAATGTATTTTTACGTTTCCCGCCTATAATGTGTTAACATTTAACCTTTTCACTTCAGCAGATTTTTTCGAAATGTTTTCTTTCATTGTACTATAATAAATAGATCATTTAAAAATAATTGGTTTGGTTTATATTGAAGCCAAATGCATAATGAACATGTCAACATTCTAAAAAACCAATAAAGCAGCATATTTTTGATGTTATCACTTTAACAAAATATCTCATACAAATATGTTTCTTTTGACACTAGCTGCCATTGTTTGAGAAATTGGAACTCTGCTCCGTACCTATCACAGTATTATACTGTTACTTCAAAATTGCGTATCATTAATCACTTGTTTTAACCTTTAGGAAACATAAATTATATAATATCTAGACATTTATGACCGTTTTACCCAAAGCCCAATGCAAAACCGTCTAGACATATGTAAATAACAGTGTGCCGCCAACTCAAATATATTATGGCAAAACACATTTCTCTGCCATAAGAATGCACACAATAGTTTGTTTATAATTTTAGTCTCACTTAAAAATAATACAAGAGCATAAAAACATAAAAATGAAGATCGCGAAATTATTCATTTTTACGCAAAAAATGTTACCAGTGCAGTGTTAGGTAGGTATTGCGCGTGCGCAGAATGATAGGTAAGCACTGCGCATGTCCAAGGTGAGCACGGCACATGTGCAAGATGTGCCCGCCATCTTTCAAAATACGACAGATTGAAAGGGTTTGAAAAATCGATGTTTATAATACGTAGAACTAATTGTTTTGACAACAGTAAAGAGGTAACACTAAGAGGACAAATCAGGCAATTTTAATCAAACAATCAGTCCTGTATGTAAAAGATTTCTTGCATATTTGTCAGTTGAAACTTCGCGTCGCAGCATCTGTGACGTTAGCAGTGATCGGGTTAAGATATTGATTTTACGAGTGGTTTCGCCAATCATCAATTATTGTTCAAATTAACGTTGCAAAGTATATGCACCTAATCTTTTTATAATCATGGTTAATTACTAAATATATGTTATGCTCACTACTTTTATCTCTATTCGTATATCTCTGAGTAAATGTTATTTGTGGCAAGTCTTTAACTTTGCCCTTAGTATAAACATATGTAAAATTATTGCATAGTTTTAAACATTTTCAAAAATTTTAAGGTTAAAAAAATTATAAATTGATTCAACTAGAATTATATTAACTGATTTTTTTACTCAGACGGTTTTCCCTTCTTGTAAAGCAAATCCTCTGCTATGAAAGAACAAATTTCATTGATGTTTATATATTGTATTCTTGATGTTTTCAATCAATAGTTTTTGTTTCCTACTGAATGCAAATGTAGTATCAAGCAATTGGCAGAAAGGGTAGTCAAGCACCTAAATTACAGCTCAATATCATCATAATAGCTACTATTTCAGCACTTCCTTGGGAGAACATATCCTTCACGAGCTAAGGCTGAAAATTGATTTTACTTGCATCCACAAAAAAATATTATTCAAACGTTTCTCATCACATGAGAGTTAAACACCTAATAAATCATACCATGTTTTTTCTGCGAACTATTTTTTTTTGTTCTAGCCATTTTGAATTATTGATTGCTGCGAATTATAAGTTAAAAAAATGAAAACAAAAATCGCTAAGTGGTATATTTTCTTCCATGTTTAGCATAGTGGTTTGCATACAGAATATGTGCATTTGTCTAATTGGTTTGCTTTATCTTTGCTTGTACGATATCTTATTATTTTTTATAATCTCTGTTGATGCGATTTGTTTTGCGCTATATTTTTTTAATGTTTTGATTAAATTGGTGTTTTTTTTGCTAAAATTCCATTGTAATAATGGAAACGTATCAATGTGTAGTAGGTTACGCAAGAATTGTATGAATCCATGTAATTCTTGTAGAATTAAATATTTAGATATTAGCATATTTTTAATGCTATTAAGGAAGACAATATATGGAGTTTTATGAAGAATGTTGGTTTCATTGTTTCAGATGATATTCCTTATGAGTTTGATGAAAGTGATCCATCAAAATTAGATAAATACGGACGTACTTTGCTTCATGGCAAAGGGTATGACAGATGGTTTGATAAATCATTCACACTTTGCTTTGGGTCCAATGGAAGAGTAAGTATATTTTTTCTTGTTTTAAAAATATCTCAATGCATTGTATTGTTTGATTAATCTACATTATGTGAATCATTAAATAGTGAAATTAAGTACATATTAATATTGTGATATTTGAATTACCTACTCCATATGAGTTAACAATGAAATGATTTAACAAGTTCTTTGTTATACAAAGGATTTACTCACTTCAAAATAATAGTTTTATTTACAATATCTCACCCTTTTCTGTGGGTGTTAACATTTATTTCAATTGGTTTATTTCAATGAATGAAATTAATCCTGATACGAGATTTTGTTTTTGACAATGTATCTTATATAATTACATTTCTCAATTTCAGGTTGGCTTCAATGCGGAACACACCTGGTAAGAAATCAATGTAGTCTTATTTTCACCTAATATTATAGTTTACCTAGTGGAATCCGCAATCAATCCTTCCCAGATTGTCTAGCATTGATAGATAGTTTTGTTTAGTGTTAAAATATTTTTACAAAGGCGTATACAATTGATTGAACCTAAATATATTGTTTCCCCACATAGATCATTTTAAATTGCACAGAATTTTTGATTATTCGATTGAATATAATGTTCAAAAAAATATCTAATGAAAGAGGTATACATACTAAGAAAAGGCATATGGCTTTAAGGTTGCTTACTAGAAAAACTATTTGTCAAGAATCTACTGCACTGAAAACCGCGAAGCATTCCTAATTTTTAGCCTATTAAAAATTCTACTAAAAACAATATCTTCAGTCTCTAATGTCACTTGCATTTTTCATATTTCTAGCTGACTATTCAAGTTAGACTTCAGATAATATTTTTCTAACACAAACCAACTAGAGTGATCATTTATTTTTTGTATTGCTCTATAGCAGTGGATCTTAACCTTTTTAGTGACCCGCACCCCCTTGAATTTGAAAATATGTTCTCGCCCCCCCTTTAAAATTTATTTACGTATTTGTAATACATTTAATATATACATTTTTTTTATATATTTCAAAATAGAAACTTCTCCCGCACCCCGGAAATGCTTTCTCGCACCCCCAAGAGGTGCGCGCATCCCAGGTTAAGAACCACTGCTCTATAGTGATCTGAAACGCTTCTTTTACAGTCGTCAGGACTTTGAATCTTCTTTCAATATTTATATTAATACTCTATAAGGTTAGATTGAGGTTACATGTCATTGCCCTGTGTATTATTTATTATTTTGATTGAACACCAAAATATCTTAATTGTATTTTTGTATTCATAAATATTCTTTTCTAGCCGTTATTTTGTGCAGTATAATTTTAGAATTGATATTTCCTTGGTAGAATACTGCGCTCCCCTTGTGGATCAGGTCTTCTCTTCAATTGCTTGTTTTGTGTTGTCTATTACTTTCATAATCATTTCACTCTTGGATGTAACATATATGTACTATATTTTGTTTTTTTTTTGTATCTGAATTATTTTCATCTTTGAATCTAGTAAAAAAATGTAATTTTCTTTTTCAGCTGAATATAATTATTATTACAAGCTAGTGTTATATATGTATGTATGTAAGATGAGAGATTTAATATTGCTCAATACTATTGCAGTGTGAATGTGTAACTTGGAAAGTTATATAATGATATTAACCACTTAATGCTTTTGAACATTTAGTATGTTGCAGAACATAAACGCACATTCAAGAGGTTTTCTTGTTTTGATCGAGGATTTCTCTATTTTAAAGTTTGTGATGAAAATCATCAAATAGATAAGAAATATAGTACAGTTTATATAATTTAAGTACAATATTAATATGTTTCACATAGATTTTCTATACTGCAGTAGTATTGAGATTTTTGTGAAAACTACTGTTGATTTATTTAACATATTGTGTTTTTGGTCAGCGGTTACAGTTTCCATGTCCTTCGATTACGGTGCTCACGGGCTCAAAACCTGATGCGGATAGTATCATAAATTGAGTTTTCAATAGATTTATGAATTTCTGTTTGACACCATGAATGACTTTTTATGTCTTGTCTTTTTTTTAATGAGAAATGCACATTGTATAAATTCTGTTTCATTTTTCTATAGCTGCCCTTTTAATAAATTTTATTTACATACTGTTAAAAACGAAATATAATTTAAAGAATATTTGGTAAATTTTCTTTATTTAAATTATTTGTTTCTTGATTATCCGTACAATATAAGAAAATGTTTGCTGCAAAAGCATAAAACTCCATTTAACAAAAAAAATAAATATCACAGGGGACAATTAGTATCAAATCTGTATTCATTTTTGTAGCATATATCTGTTTCATATTGAAATAACGTAGGTCTTCTTGTTTAAATATATGTGATTTGTCATATTTTTCGAAATGTGGGTCTTTAAAGGTTGTTCTTTAAAATGTGTTTAGTTGTAATTGTGTTAAAAATGCTTGTAATATTTGTGAAAATGTATTGTGGACTTGTTGGTATTTAAAGTGTAGTTAGTTTACTTGTAATTCTTTACCAACAAACGATAGGAACCAAAAAGAAATTACGTATTTTATGAAAAATATATTAATGAATTTATTTTTATTGGTTCAATGTTGTGCTGATTGTCGATGAAAATCTTTGGTCCTAACTATATCACTCTTAATAATTCATAATGAATTATTTCACTTCTGTGCAAGTGATATTTTTGATTGTTAGATTGGTTTTTGTTTTGGAGAAAGCCATTACCTTTTAAAAAAGCAGCATACACTTGTGATCTTTGTCAGTTTTGAGGTTAGGTATGTGACCCTTCACAATTAAATACACTGCACAGAATTAAACTAACATTGATGCTTCCTTCACTGTGTTTAAACATAAACATGGATTCATAAAATGTACGATTTCTTTTTGATCCCCTAATATAAACAAAAATAGTGGACTAATAATATCCCAAAGGACTCAAAATATACAGATTATTGTCATGTCGTCTATTTGAATGGTCAAATTATTAATATGTTACTTAAATAATTATTACTGAAAGATTACACTTGAATTTAATGAATCCAACATTAACAATTCAATCTACAGAAGTTTATTTGAATATTTCTTTATAGCTTTTATGGTTTTAAAATATATAAATTACTCCTAACTTATGGATGAATATCATCACTTCATAACAGCGATAATGTTTATGTGAACATTTAGAGAATCGCTTGTTCTACTGAATATTACCGTGGTGTCTTACAATTAAAAAGATCTAAGAAAATATCTTTTGTAAAAACATGAATAGTGATGTACTTCTTTTTTTTATCATGGATAAATGTTTCTTTTTAGTAAATTGTTTTCGAATTTATGTTTACGATTCATAGGGGGGATGCCGGAGTGATGTCACATCTATGGGAGATAGTTGTCATGGACGAAGCAGTTAGCGATCTGTGGGTATCACTATAAGCTGAAAAAACACCCCTCTATTCTCTATCCTCAGCAAATTTTCCTGTGGTTATTGGATATCATTTACCTGCACAATCTCTTTTCATTACTACCTAGCTTAAGATGCTTCTATTTCAGCAAACTGTTATTGATAGCAGATTGTAATGATATTATTATGCTTATTGTAATGATATTATAATGGTGCTTGTGTGCTTTATTTGTGATACGCTTGAATATATTATGCTTAATTCTTATCTTTACATTTTACAACTTATTGAGGATGTCTGTCTATGTATTTAACCTTATATGTATTAATATCATCTCTCAATTCTTATATCTCACCCTTGCAATTTCTCTCTTTGAAACATGTTTCATAAGAGAGAAATTTAACAGGTGTTGGCCTAAAAAAACTCCACGTAATTCCATGAAAAGATCGTCAAAATTTGATTCAACCTAAAGCTAATTGTTATAGGGCTGATGCTCCAGTGATGGGGCACCTCTGGGAATACGCGATATGGTCCGAATTGGAAATGGGGTAAACCTCCAACTTATTTATATTCAGTTGTTTGTCAGAGTGTGTAACATGCGATCAATATTGCTTGTGTGACTGTCTCAAATTTGAGTTGTTTGCTCTCCGTAATTAATTTTTAAAAAATAATATCACCATTAACAGTGACTTCATCTCGGTGACATTTTATAGCATAGCTGATGGAGTCAATATTTTGTAGTTGCTAACAAATTATTTTATCTATAAAAACAAAAACAGAAATTTAATGCATGTGAGTATATAAACTTGAATGACTTTGTATGCAATATCTTATTTTTCAATTTTCTTATTGAGGCATGCATGCATAGTCTATATTTAAAAGCATTTGAGATTTGAGTGAGAGGTTTATATTTGATTAAAAAATAAAATTAATTATTTAGATTATGGAAGTTTTAAATTATTGTATGGATATATTATTTATAAAAAATGAATCGAGATAGTATGACTTGATTTGCATATAGCAGCGTTGCCCACATTTTTTTTAAAGCCTAATTAAAGTATTGTCTTTTGAAAAAAAAATGCTATTGAATTTATTTGGGGATGATATAGTCGCTGTGAATAGCGCAGTTTTTGCTATCCACAGCGACTAACCACATGGATATTTATTTTTTTAATTCAATAATTTATATTATGCTTAAATTTTATTTCCAAAGAAATGGAGATAAAATACAATCTATACAAAAAATGTGGAAATCATTGGCGATCGGGCACCTCTGGTATATAGTATATTTACCAAAATAATGTATGTGACAATCTTATGCTTGCTCCGGCACTTCCTTATTTGAGTTGATGCTCAAAGTTTAAAACAATTGTCGTAATTAAACCAGATAGTAATGAATTTTTATGTATGTGTGGTTATAAATATTTATCCCTAATATTATGCATATAATCTTTTATTATTTCTTAAATACTAGCTTGCTCTCCTGTATATATTGTACTTATTGCTTGGTCTCACTAGGATGAATTAAATCTATCCATTTCAAGTTTGTGCAGTCTTTATTTTCTGGTTTAATTTGGACATGTTTAACTAATTAATGAATTGAAATAAACAATATCATACTAAACATCATAACCATTTCTTCAAGAAGAAAACCATTTCACAATTGTCTTAAAATTTTAATATAAACATTTACGCTACTTCTATATAACTCAATAAATACTAGTTTTCTTTAATTCTGTATTTAATATAACATATTACATCTCATTTGTTGAGGAATTTTTTGATCATTCCACATTTATCCCTCAATTATCAACGAAAAACTAAAATTTGGGTCGTTGTAAAAATAATTTTATCATTCCGCTTCGTCCCTGCTATATTTTAATGTACACTTTTTTTCTTTCGAACTGGTATTGGATCAAAATTCGTATTTATCACTGGAGATACACTTGCATTTCGGAATGCATCTCAGGACACTGCAGGTGCGGTAGGATAGGGATCATTGAAACTAAATGTGTTTTGAGTATTTAAAAAAAACTTGTTTGCGTTAATTGCCTACCGCACGAATTGAGGGATAAGTGTGTTGAAACCTTATAAAAACAAACTCTTGGCTTAACAGCCGCATAAAACTATTGCATCAAGTACAGATATCTTTCGTAAAAAATATACTTGAAGTTACTCTTAAATCAAAGTAATATAAATCTTACAGACTTCGAAGATTTTAGGTATATATGTATTTTTAAAGACAGCAAACTAACTTAATTTTGTTTGATATTGATCAAAAGTTTTTGAATTTTAAATATTCAGATAAATTGTGTGAAATCCAAAGAGTAATATTTTTTATTAGGTCCAATTTTTAAAATCTGATATATGATTTAATAATATTGAAAGTCAAATTATAAATAGAAGCACAAGTTTTAGTTAATGGTTCAGCATGCCAGTCATGAAATTATTGAAGTGATACATGTTTTCTTTACAATTATTTTATTGAAACAGATATGACAAGAACGGTAATTCTTTGGGCGATGTGATAGTAAAGCCACCACTTCCTACACGACTGCAATGGGATTTAAAAGAGGAAGAGTACGCTGATGCTATCAACACGTCGTTTATTGTGTCTCAAAAGCTGGTTAATGACTTGGATTTAAGAATCTTTATGTATTCTGGTTACGGAAAAGGTAAAAATATCATGCTGCCAAACCATACCTAAGATTTCATTCATTTTTCTAATTTAGTTTCTTAAGTTTTTGATTACTTAATGAACTTATTTTTATGTTCAAAGTGGTTCAAATTCTAAATGATCAATTATAACAGTGAAATCAAATTATCAAAGTTTTATCTTTTTTGTAAAGTTTGATCAAAAACATCTTGTTATTTTAATTTCTAGGTTTCATGAAAAAGTGTAGAACTTCTCCAGATGCCTACATACAAATGGCACTTCAGTTGGCATACTATAGAAATGCAGGCCGCTTTAGTTTGACGTATGAAGCTTCAATGACACGCCTATTCCGTGAGGGCCGTACTGAAACTGTAAGACCGTGTACAATAGAAAGCGCTGCTTGGGTGAAAGCCATGGAGAACAAGAATTGTTCTGTGAGTTTTGCTTTATCCTGCCAGTACAATGCTTTGATTGAATAAGAACAGTTATATTCTAACCTGACTTCTGATGTATGTTTGTAAACTCATTTTTTAATTGTGCTTTTTTCAGGTTGAAGAAAGAATGAAGTTGTTACAAGCAGCGACAGCTCGCCATCAGCTTGGCTACCAGGATGCCATGTGTGGGAAAGGCATTGATAGGCATCTTTTCTGTTTGTATATAGTGTCTAAATATTTAGAATTGGATTCACCATTTTTACAAGAAGTACTTAGTGAGCCATGGAGACTATCCACAAGCCAAACACCACATGGTAATTGTTGTTATAATTTACACATTTGATCTTTAAAAATTCATGAGTCTCAGAATCGTAGTACTGTAGTCAGTTTTATGAAAAAATATTTAAATGAATATTCATATTTATTAAGAATATATTTTTTAAAACATTGATAATAAGGCATTGCTAATACTGGAAAATAAGATGAACAAATAATTTCCGGGAATTGTTTTACGGTTTCTCCCGACACAGAAGTCCATTACATGTACGCACTAGAACTGAATATAGTTAGTAAAAATTTTAACTAGAAAATTAATCATGTGTATGTTTTTAATATTTCAGGCCAGACAAGCAAAATGGACCTGAAACGATATCCCAAATGCATTAGTGCTGGAGGTGGCTTTGGGCCTGTTGCTGATGATGGTTATGGAGTTTCATATATCATTGCTGGAGAAGATTTGGTATTCTTCCACATATCCAGCAAAAAGAGCTGTAAAATCACCGTAAGTTATTGTAATATTTTTATTTTTTAAAATTCTTTGTCTTATGTATAAATAAGACATGGTAATGATTTAATTATCTACTTAGAAAAAATATTAATAATGTATTGTAATTTTGTTATTTAAAATTTGATTTCTAGATAGTAAAGTGTGAAAACTGTTTCATGGTTTTTAAAATAACATTTTTTCTCTACAGGATTCATCATTCTTTGCTCAACAAATTGATGAAGCCCTTGCAGATATGAAGACATTGTTTTTATCTTATAAGCAATTAAAAGAAATAGAAGAAAAGAAACTCTAAGACATGGGTGTTTTTTATCGTATTGAATTGTTATTTCGTTTGTTTAAATAATTTGTTCTCTTTGTGTAAATAGAAATATAAAATAGTAGATTTCTTCATTTAAAAGTGAAAAATAATTATCTCTTTCAATGAAAGTTTTCCAAAACTCAATGATAAAAGAAGTATTTTTAATAGGTCTTAAATATTTTTAAATTTTCCATTTTGTTGAAGGTTGTTTTATACGCCATTATGAATAATGAATAAATAATAACTGAAATTTTATTTAATGACATATACATTTGGAATGTGAAATAGTAAATGTAAACTTTTAAAAGACTTTGAAATTACCATTTTTTCAAACATTCTCAGAGGATTTACAGTATTAATTTTTTCTTAAATGAAATTCAGTGGTATTAAAAGCTTCACAAAATATTATGATACAGAATAATTAGTAAACTGCAGTTGCCGTCTTGATTTATAGTAAATGTACAGAAGGCTTGGGATCTACAATATAATTATTGTGTTTTTTTGTCCTCACTAATGTTAATATAACAAATAGCCTTGCATATATGTTTGCTTTTATGTTGTTAAATCGAAGATCGTAAGGGTTGACAAAAAATTATTTGCATAATGGATTGAATGTTACTAATGAATGACTACAGTAATCTCTCGTTATCTGTAGATTTTTTTCCCACGGTTTGTGAATTAAAGATATGAAACTTCTTTTGAAACCGAGGAGGAAAATGTGAGATCGTTACTTTGCGAAAGATGCCACCATCCCCCCCTTTCCCGAGTGCTGTGAATAAACTGTAAAAAAAAAATGCAAAACGATCAAGAGAAGTTAGGTCTTCTTCGATGAAGATCGAAATTATTGAGTAAAATAAAGATATGTGTGAGTTAAGCTTGAGTTGCGTGAGTCATTTTTTAATATAATGATATATTTATATGATAGTAAAAAATGTCTCATTGGGTTATATCCTTAAATTATTTTGTACCTTTAAAATAAAAAAGACTAACTTAGCCTTTGTTTTTGTAAAGACTTTTTTTAATTGCGGCTTTCTTATCTGTGGCATACTTGGAACATACGAGGGGTACTGCATTTTTTAACACGCTGACTGCTAAGCCCGTACATGGTACGGATATTGTCTTTCTATAGAGATGCTCTCACAGTATTTAGTACAGACACATCTTAAAATATGTATGAATAATCAAAATAAACACACAAACTTGGAAATCCACAAAATCAATACTAACACATTGCCTCACGGGTGTTAGTGTGTATTGGTGTATAAAAGTACAGAATTTCGTGTGAGCAGTAAACGTGTTTAAATAAAGGTCAATTCTCAAAAAAAAAAAAATATTTCTATTGGTTTCGGATTTGTCAAATTACTCATAAGCCTTGTTATAGTTTATCATTGATTTATTGTTCAATGCTATTTTAAGACACTGGTAGATAGAAAAAATGCAGCTACAGTCTTTGCAAAATTTATATTAGGTATATCGACATAGTTACTTTGTATTATTAGAAAAATAGATTTCATTTAGTTTCTGTAAGATTGTGAATTGTGGAATTGAGAAAAAATGCGAATCAATACTCATTATAGATTTAATGAAAATTTAAAACACATTCATATGTTGATGTAAGTAATGCTAGGGTTTTACCTCTAGTAATTTTCTTTTGTATGAATTTTTCTTTTCCTCATTTCACAATTCTACGAACAAGAGATGAGCATGTTTTGAACAGTTGACTGATGCACTTAGTATAAGCAATGGCATGCTAAGTGAAATGTGTGGTAAAATAAAGAAGTATAAAAATGTATATCTTGTCATTTGTATTCTGAAGTGATAAATAAGCATTTACGCCAATGACTTTCTACCGTAGGAAATGATTCATTGTTTCTAAAACATGTTGCAATAAAATGAACTCACATAAATTTTGAATAATGTGTTTATAACATGGTTAATCTATTGCCATTTAATCATACTATCTCCAGTCATCGTATTTGTTATATTTTACGGTATTATACCTGTATACATATTGTTGATTCTATATTACGTATTTCATTGTCATCGGCATAGTTTCAGGGTGCCCCTTAAAGTAATAATTTGAATTTATTAAACGAAGCATGTTATAGGTTTTTTTTTAAAATATAAGTAAACCTTTAATAATTATTGATCTAATTCAATTTAACATTATATTTTCTATAGACATCACACACCTAATTGCTTTCACACCACCATTGAAAATAAGCTCTTTTTAATGGCGTCTATGTTTACAAATGAAAATAAATATTGTATTACTCAACATGTATACCGAGTGCCTTTTAGATAGATGATGTAATGTTGCATTAGTGCAACTACATACAAAGTGCTATTGCATAATGTTATTAATGTATTGAATATGTACTATTGACTTTTAACCATGTTCTACCTCTAAACTATTATCACTGATAGGTATATAGCAAACAATATGAATATTTTCCTAAATGAATAGCTGTCCAAGTGCTTTTTTTAAAAAATAGTTATATGCTTATATGTCTGAAATTTAGCAAAAATATTTGATGGTTTGAATATTGTCTTTCAGTAAAGAATGTGGGAGTATGTTTATGCTCAAATTGCTTACAACTCTTGCCAATTCGTTAGAATTTGATTGCTTATTAAAAAAATTGATCTTTAACCCTTAGACCGCGGTTGACTGCTATAGCAGCCCAATCTGAACCGATCTGGATCCGAGCCGCGGTCAAAAGGTTAAATCTTTTGTTTATCTCTACTTCTGATCCAGATGCCAGTGTGTGTGCCTCAATACCATTACTCTGTTTTTCATGTACAAAAGAAGATGGCTTTAATCATAATAAATATGAACATCAGACTCGCAAACATTTATTTTAATGTCAAAGTAACTTCCAAATTAATAAGAACTCTTATTTAACTTACATAACTAGCTCATTGACCACTTTAATACACAACATTACAGGTCAATGGTTTTATACTTTTTACCATAGATTTAGCAAATTTTATACAGCATATAAAATAATTATTAAGGAACATTAATTAAACCTGTTATTGTTGCTTCATATTTATTATTTGATAAATTTTATTAACAACTGAAATTTCTTGTTTTTGATGAAATGTTTTTATAACACATATTCTTTGTTTCTAAATGTTGGAAATTTCCAGTCCAAGTGTAATACTCAAGAGGTCTAAGTTATTTCATTCAGAGCTAAATCTTAATTTTATAATACTCAAAATATCTTTATTGAGGCTCTCGTATCAAATACTCTGGTATTCTTGGCCCACATTTATGGTGTTTGGTACATTACCTATCTTGTAGATTTGTGGATGTAGTTAATATATACCGTTATCATATTATTATATATCAATTTGGAGGTGACAAGGAAAATGTAATATTATATGTTTAAGCTTAATATAATAAATGAAAATTTAAAGAAAGATTTATTTCTATTAACTATCCCGATTATTATTTATTACACACAATTGAATCAAATAATTACGGATCAAACATTATGAATTAAGGATTCAGTTAAGGTGCTTGATGTTGTGTTGTCATAATATTACACCAATTATTTCCGATAGCGGCGATAACAGTGTTATAAATTGAAATTTACAATTACCTTCAAGACTTTGTTTTTATTGAAATGACACTTACAATAACCACCTGCACATTCCAAGAATAGATTTTAAAGCATTTCATATAGACTATTGTATTTTATCTCATAGGTTTATAAAAAAATACTTATGACCACCATATCTGACATATAATTGACAAATTTAGTTTCAAATTTTATGTTAATTACAAACCTTTCAAGTAATGTTTCAAAATTCAATTTGCTTCATTTTGGATTATCATTATTCAATCCTTGAGTTCCTAGCTACCGTTGAACCTGGATCCCATATAGCTAATGAGAGATTATTAAATCAAATAAGGCACATTTTTGACCGATGAGCAGTGTTAATTATGTCAATGTATAATATTCATTGTAGAATGTTTTTAGTAGTATTAACTACAAAAATACTGAATATAATAGCTCTAATAGAAAATTTAAATTAACTTTGATTATTCCATGTATTGTGTTACTAACTGTGACACGTGTTTCGCCTCTTTCAGAGTTAGTAACACAATACGTGGAATAATTAAAGTTAATTTAAATTTTCTATTAAAATGAACTTCCACAAAGTTACCGCCGAAACCATCGAAAGTATTATAATAGCTCTAGTTTATTGAATCCTCTTTGGGTGCCTGTTTGATTCTTATTATTAGTTGTTTATTACTGTTTGGGGTTTGACGTCCTCAACCAGGCAGGTGAGATATGAGTGGGAGAAGTAAGGGGGATTTAGGGAGGTTTGAGTAAAAGGACCTTCAGTGGTCTCATGTTGTACGTATGGGGATAATTTATGTAATCGTCAAGTAATGCTTTGATGAATAGCTGAAGTCAGTATCCTTTTTAACCAAAATTGAGTGAAGGCAAAGATATTCAGGTTGAAAAAGGATGAATACTGGGATCAATAGACAACGGTGTTTACTGTTACTATAATATGGTCATCCTCGTCTTTGGAGGGTTAAAAGCATGTGAATTATATTGTGTAAATTTAATTTTTGATTCTTCTTGCCATTGTTAACATAAAAAGAAGAGCAATCATAACGGTTTGTCACAGGATTTCTCAAATGGCATATTTTTCTATTACAAAATATTTGAAATGTGTCACGAAAAGTTTAAATAAGAACGGTGTTAACCTACAATTTACCTATTGGATAACTAAGGATTCAGCAGAGATATTATATCCTCTAAAGTAGTGATTTCCAACCTTTATGTTACTGCGCCTCCCTTTAAAGAAAAAAATATCTTCGCTCCTCCACATCCTTTATTTCATATACAGTGGAACCCCAATTACACTACCCCGAATTACGCGCTGGCTTGAAATATTCGCTGCAAATCCCCCAATTGCACGGTCGCATTCCATTGTCGTTACTAAGAGACGGTCGTCTTTGCCGCGCATGCAGTCGAGTGTTGGCTAGCGCCTGTGTATTCAACACGTGCCAGGCTATACTCGCATAGCTGGGCGTCTGTCTGTGTGCAGGATATTTACTACTACAAAAACTAAATATTTCGTCCATTTTTTTTTTTTGCAAAACTAAGAGAAATTTGAGTATTGCGTTTTCCGCGAAAAAAAACCAAATCCTTAACCCTCCAGAGACGGGAGCTTTTTTCCGATAAAATAAATATTTTCTAAGCCATATTTAAAGTCACGGATAACTTTTAATCCGCAAAAAAACGCAAAGTCGTTGTATAGAAACCCCGCATGACTATATGGTCATGCTCATCCTTTTATTACCGTGTAATATTGAGTACGGACAGTAGTAAAGACAAAAGTGACCGTATGGGCTCGCGAACATTCGGGGTTGAAATATAGCTAAACGTGATTTTTTTTAAAAATATTTTCCATTTGACATCTTTAAATCAACATAATTTCAATACAAATATATTAGCAAAATAACTGTAAATAATTTGATGTTTTTATAAAAAAATAACTAACAGTTTCAAAAAGTAAATTAAAAAAGACGGAAATTCAAAAAATCACATGTGCTTTTGAAGGCCGTTCCTGTCCCCACGGCTGATGACTAACTGTAGTTCGTACCCTTCTTAACCAAATATGAGCGATAGCAACGATATTCAGGTAGAAAAAGTATGAATAGTGGGATCAATAGACAACGGTGTTTTGTGTGACCATATGGTGACGCTTGTCCTTGGAGGGTTAATTTTGTATGAGATTCCCACCCCCATTTACACGGTCCCGACTATAGTGTAAATGGGGGTTTTACTGTAGTAATAAAGACTCGTTTTAAAGGGTAAATAAATATTTTGGACTGTTCGCGGCTCCCTTTGCAATAGCCTCCCAGGTTGGAAATCGCTGCTCTAAAGAATAAAACCCAAATATTTTTAAATCAATTTAATAATATATTTTTGTACAATATAATTTTAATATAATAATATATTGCTTAATTGTAAATAATTATTGCGAATTGACACAAGGGCCGAGTTTGTTAACATTGCAAAATTAATAATGCAATTGGTTATCGATTGCTTTTCACCGTTTAAAAAAAATATACACATCTACTTTTGCTGCGTGGATTTAGCTAGGTAACGATGCAAATATTTTGGAACACACAATAACTCCACTACATTTCAATTAATTCAAAAACTAGCCCCGATAAAACAGTCTTCTTTCTGGTGATCACAACTGGTGCAAATAATTGTGCTTCTTGATCATATGCATCATCGGCGAGAAATGTTCCATCTGGAAAATTCAAAATCCTTAATATGAATCAATTTGCATTAAGGGCAATACGTATGATAGTAATTAACAGTGTAAAATTAGTATTTTTTAAATTATCTGAATTTGAGATATAATGTCAGAAACAAACACAACTGGAGTAGTTTATCAAACTAATTAATTGAAATTAGATGTAAACGTTAAATGAAGAATTTAATGAATTTCCACAGAAATTAGGTGAAATTATGACCATATGTCTTAACAAGGCATGAAAAGAAAGAAGAAGCTGATATTTATGTTCCACGGAGCACCATCAGTCAATATCTTGGTTAAATCATTGTCAAGACTTTGATGGTAAAGAACAGGAACATTGCCTTCCCGTATCTTGACAAATTTGTATACATGGTAGAATATGATCCCAATGTAGATCATATAATTATCTCAAGTGCATAGGGCAATTAATAAAGAAAATTAATAATCAACAAGGAAAAGTTTAGTTTGTATTCAACTACATATCTGGTATCTCTTGATTTTGATGCTTTCAAAAATAATACCAGATTAATTAATACCTAGACAATATAAAATTTGATTAGAGTTATTTACAAAAGAACTTACTACAATGTTATCACTAAATCTACTGAAAATATTTAAATGCCTATACAATTCATTTAGTGTATTGTAAAATAGATAGAACTTTTATACAATCTTTCAGAAATCGATAAGGTACGAAAGTCAGACACCATTTTTATCTTTTCTACTGAAAAAATAAGTTAAATGAAATGATAATCAAGAACAAAAATTACGATATAAGCATTACCTTTATACTTGATGGATATTTGACGGATGGAGAATTGTCGGTCCTGATGGTGCATCGTTCAGAAAGCTTATTAAATTTTTATAATAATCTTTGCATGTCCATGTGTCATTATGTCCTCCGAGGGGGATTTTCAACATTTGCTTAAAAGCTGATCCGCAATAGGAATGAAGCGACTCTGTCATAACAGGTGGGACTAGTCCATCGGCCATTCCGCATATAAACAAAGTGGGCACTGCAACTTGCCGTACTTTTCTAGATGATAAGTACTGGAATTAACATTAAATTATATCAGTTTAATGGTATTATCTGTCGATAACTGATGAAAGGCAATATTTTAATAAAAAATGAAATACAATTTGTTAAGATTTTGAATAATTTAAATTTTGACAATTTTAATAAAATTGGTCACCATCAACCCGTGTTTGGGAGGCCTCAAGTGCAATTAAATTTGAAGGCCCTGTTTTTCGAATCACTAAAATTGAATTAAAAATATTATATGGGTTTTATAAAATATATGCTATGTTGAGGCCCCAAGTGCGCTTCGTGCACTTATGGGGTAATTCACCACTGTATTTAAGATTCTACGTATATATAATATATTATAATGTAATGGAAATATCGAATACATTACCTTATTTTTATAAAATACCGATGGAAGGAATCGTAAATAATGTGACCCAAGAAGAACCCTCCCCATATCAGGAATATCTGTGAAGGTGTTTTCTACTATTAAGCACCATACTTTATCGGCGTATTCTTTCCTTGATACTAGATCAATAGCAATAGCACCACCTGTAAAAAAAATAATCAAATCAGCCGAATTTGATTAAGATTAATAGGTAAGAAATATTGTAAAATGGTTGTACTAATTCAGAAACCTTCACGGGCGTGCACACAACAACTCACCAAAGTTTAATCGCAATCGGATGAATGGTATAAGAACGCATAGGAAACAAATAAAGAAAGATTCATTTTTATATATATATATAGAAGATAAATAAGAACATGAACGTGGAATTGAAAAAAGTAACTTATTATTAGCAGATGTGAAGTAAAAATAATATTATAGCAAATAAAATAATTTGTACACTGTTGTATTGTATAGTTGTAAAAACTTACAAATAGTATCCCAATACTAGTTTTATTTAAATGGTTGTTTTTTAACCCTTTGCCCGCACCACCAAATTTAGCGAGCATGCCCTGTACGCGGCTGCTTTTTTGCGGATTTTGTTATCGCGTTTTCGACTATAAATATAGGTTGTAATATTTTTTCAACTAATCAAATATGATAATTACCACTCAAAGTAACTTTTTCAAGAATAAAATACAATATATTTCTTGTATTTTCGGTTTAATTCAACAATAATCATTCTTCATACAATTGCAGCGTGACATCGCCATATTGCAAAATACCGCCACGCGCGACCGAGAACACTGCGCCACCACCATACCATATGCTTATAATATTAGATTCTCGGAACAATATCAATTTCACCCGCACTCGATCGCTTATTTACATTATCCAAAATCTTGCATTGGTGACGTATGTTCACGGCGTGTTCCAGAAATAAATTATTTTAGCCTATATTGAATCTTTTTTGACTAATGCCATCTATTGAATTTGGTAAAATATACATTTAGTAATATTTTCAACCAAGTTATACAATTTTAACACAATAGATAGCTCTTTGGGTCTAAAGGGTTTGAAATTTCCATGACATCTATACGTGTCACGCGCGGTGAGGGCATGTTCGCTAGGACATGCATAGCGGTCATACGCGGTGAGAAGGTTAACAGAAGGAAAATTTCGACATAATAAACGCAAGCGCAAATAGGGAGTTGTAATCTTATGTGATGCAATAGTCAATTTTTATCTAAATAACTTTACTTCCAAAATGAGGAAGTCAGCTACAATTATTTTTAATACATCTATAATATAAAAATGAATCGCTGAATGTGTTGCTAAGCGCAAATCTCGAGAGCAGCTGAACCGATTTCACTAATTATTTTTTTAGAATATTTCTTGAAGTACGAGGATGGTTCTTACAGAGAAAAATTTAAAAAATTTCCTGAAAAAATCTAAAAACAACACTTTTCTATACTCCCATACAAACGATTCATAATAATACTTAAAAGTCAATTTGACCTTTAATATCATATGTATCAAATGATGAAGTAATCAAAATACACCGTGTATGGTAGATGGAAAATGTTCAAAGTGGATAATAATATCGGATTTGAATCGTTCAAACTATGTACATTCTCACAGATTTTGTTACTAACGACCCGGGTTTCGCCTTTCGGCATCTTCAGGCATTCAAGTGCACGGATGAACCTGAACTGACTCAGTTCAGGTTCATCCGTGCACTTGAATGCCTGAAGATGCCGAAAGGCGAAACCCGGGTCATTAGTGACAAAATCTGTGAGAATGTACATAGTTTGAACGATTCAAATTTAATATTGAAATTCCACCAAGCAACTTCAGTCGAAATCTTAAATTAAATAATATCGGAAATGATGGTTATCCACTGTATCGTCGGCGATCACTAGCAAAAAATAGAAGATCAACAATTGTCAAAGTAAATCAACAAGATATTGAAATAGATAATCGTTGGATTGTTCCATATTCACCGATCATATCAAAAACATTCAAAGCACACATCAATGTTGAATCTTGCCATTCAGTAAAATCTATCAAGTACATATGTAAATACATAACTAACCAAAGGAAGTTATATGGCTGTGATTGGATTTGGTGCAGAGAATTCAAATGATGAAGTAGCCCAATACCAAATGGGCCGCTATGTTAGCAGTAATGAAGCATTTTGGCGGATTTTTTCTTTTCCAATTCATGAAAGACACCCCACAGTTGTTCACTCAGCCGTGCACTTAGAAAATGGACAAAGAGTGTATTTCACAGCTCAGAATGCAGTACAGAGAGCTCACCAGCCACCATCTACTACATTAACCAGTTTTTTCGAGACGTGCCAAAGTGATCATTTCGCACAAACACTGCTATATTCTGAAATGGCAAAATATTATACTTGGAATCAATCAACAAAGAAATTTATGCGAAGGAAACAAGGAAAACCAGTTCCAGGATACCCAGGTGTATGTTCAACCGATGCAATAGGTCGAATTTATTCCGTTCATCCAAGGAACGATGAATGTTTTTATTTACGGCTGCTATTAGTCAATGTACGTGGCCCAACATCATTTCAACATTTACGAACAGTTGATGGTGAATTGTGTGGATCATACAGAGAAGCCTGTCATCGTTTGCAACTGTTAGAAAACGATGCACATTGGGATCAAACTCTCAATGATGCTGTAATTTCATCACAAGCTCATGAAATACGAACATTGTTTTCCATTATCATATCTACATACTTCCCATCAAAACCAATTGATTTGTGGATAAAATACAAAGATAATGTGTGTGACGATATTTTGTTTAATATACGCAATAGAACAAGGAATCCGAAATTACAAATAAGTGAAGAAATTTACAATGAAGCATTGATTTCCATTGAGGATATGTGCTTGATGATGTCAAACAAGCTATTGTGTCGATTGGGGATGGCCGCGTCCAATCGCCCAATGCACGATGCTTTTGATCAAGAGTTACAATGTGAAAAATCGTATGATCTCAATACTTTGAAAGAATCGATTTAAATAAATCTTCCACTATTGAACGAAGAACAAAAGTATGTATTTGATACTCTTATGAAAGTAATAAATGATGGAACTGGAGGGATTTACTTCTTGGACGCTCCTGGTGGTACAGGAAAAACTTTTTTGATTACTTTAATATTGGCAACAATTCGCTCAAAAAATGAAATTGCTCTTGCTTCGTCAGGCATTGCAGCAACTTTGCTTGAAGACGGTCGAACAGCCCATTCAGCTCTAAAATTTCCATTGAATATGCAAAGCAACGAAACTCCAACCTGCAACATTTCCAAGAATTCTGCAATGTAAACAATGTAATGTGTGGGATGAATGCACGATGGCGCATAAAAAATCTTTAGAGGCTTTAGATAGAACCTTAAAAGATCTACGGAACAACCAAAACCAATTTGGTGGCGCAATGATTTTATTAGCAGAAGATTTTCGGCAAACATTGCCAGTGGTTCCACGTTCAACGCAAGCTGATGAACTGAATGCATGTTTAAAGTCCTCCAATTTGTGGAAACATGTCAAGGTGTTACATTTAAGCAAGAATATGCGTGTCATGTTGCAAAATGATCAATCTGGAGACATATTCTCTAAACAACTCATTGATATTGGTAATGGCAAATTTCCTATAGATGTGCTGACTGGCTGCATCACCTCTCCTGAGAGTTTTGTCAGTTAGCTCAATCAAAAGCTGAACTCATTCAAAAAGTGTTTCAAATGTTGCTCAAAATTACTTATTCCATGATTGGTTGGGCGAACGAGCTATACTGGCTGCCAAAAACACTGATGTAAATGAATTAAATTTCAAAATTCAAGATGACATTCCTGTCGAAATGAGGAAATATAAATCAGTTGATACGGCAACTAATGAAGATGATGTCGTGAACTATCCACCGGAATTTTTAAATCCACTAGATTTTCCAGGATTGCCGCCTCACAATCTTCAATTAAAGGTTGGATCTGTAGTTATAATGTTGCGAAATATTAACCAACCGCGACTTTGTAACGGCACACGATTAGCGATAAAAAAATGACTGAATAACGTAATAGAAGCAATCATATTGAAAGGAAAGTATAAAGGAGAAGACGTTTTGATACCCCGCATCCCAATGATTCCGACTGACGTACCATTTGAGTTTAAACGACTGCAGTTTCCAGTACGGCTTGCTTTTGCTATGACTATAAACAAATCCCAGGGGCAGTCATTAAGTGTTTGTGGTATTAATTTAGAAAACCCATGTTTCTCGCATGGTCAATTGTATGTTGCCTGTTCCCGTGTTGGAAGACCATCTGCTCTGTTTGTTTACGCGCCAGGTAATCAAACAAAAAATATCGTGTACCATAAAGTACTACAATAAAAATAAAACTTAATTTAGAATAAGTAAAAATAAAATGAAATATATAATAAGTAGGTATCATAATAAGAAATCTGAAATTGTAATTTTTTATTGACTATTAAAAGAATTTCAGGTGTTTTATAATTTTTATTTTTTGATATAATGTAATTGTTGACTTATTAACTTCCTTTTTTCTTTTTTTATCTCACTAGCTGACCGGGCGTCCCGAATAGCAGAATAAGTATTAAAAAAACTAAAAAGTTAAAGAATCGACTGTTAGGCGGTATGAAGTTCGCCGGGTCAGCTAGTATTTATATATAATTGTAATTCAATGAAAAAAGTCATAATTGAAAACTAGCAAAGAAGAATATAAAATTAACTAAATTTTATAACCATTCTCATAATAAATAGTACAGAGAGATAAGCCCATTGAGATCTACCACTTACTCAGGTCTATGAAATGTTACAGTAAGTATTTGAATCTCGTCTATTTATTTTATTCTTAAAATTACTAGAAATATGTTTTTATACAGTTTTTAACTAAATTAGCAAGAGCAAAACAAATTGAAATTTGACTAGAAATTTCTACTCATTATCTTACTAATATTACATTCATAATGAGGAAGCAATAAGGTGTATTGTTATGGATATATTTAATGTCAATTCCAATCCCACAAATATTCCAAATTATTTTAGAACGAAAAAAGCAATATGTGGTAAGATATTTATTAATATTCAGGATTAAATAAGTTTAAAATTGTAATTTTCGCACATATTCAAAAATATAAATGCAAGCGCATATGCTTATGTAAATGTTTGAATCATTCTGTTGATATCAGCAATTATATATTTATACATTGTTTTGTTTGTATAGCTATAGCAATGGGTGTTCATAATTTAAACAATCATTTATCTAGTTATATATTTACCAAGTGATCTTCCGAAAATTATTATTCTCTTATGATTAATATCATTTCTTGAATAAAGGTAATCAATAGAACTTCTAGCGTCCATGTACATCCCAGATTCTGAGGGAGTGCCTTCGGAAAGCCCATAACCTCTGTATTCCACCATTAAAATATTTACAGAGAGATTACGATAAAGACCAGCAATGTTTTGGAGCCTAAAAGAAAACAATAATGTTGTTGTCAATAGAAACTTCAATAAAATGGAAAAATCTACTATTTTAACATTTATCGGTTTCCCACATTAATCGTTGGTTTGGAGACTTTCCCCGACAGTATTTTTTGAGGAGCCCTTAAAAAATGATAAATTGCTAATTCAAAGACAGATGCGACCACAGGTCAGCATTTTTTTAACAATTTGTGTACAAGTTATTCTCGTGACTGATTGCCAAGAGTTTAACTCAGCGACTGCGACCGTCGCAGCATCTGTGATGCGAAGTTTCAACTGACAATAATATAGGAAATCTTTTGCATACAGGACTGACTTTTTTATTTAAATATAGCCTGATTTGTCCTGTTACTGCTACCTTTTCACGGATATAAAAATAATTAGGTCTACATATTATAAACATCGATTTTTCAAACCGATTTGATCTATCGTGTTCGCCGCTTGTTTATTATCTAGTTTGAAAGATGATGGGTAAATCTAGTGAATGTGCAGTTCCCACCTTATCACCGTTCAAGAATGACTGTGCATAGAATCATATTTATCTCTATTGCGAGAAAATTGAATACTTTTGAGATCATTATTTTTTACGTTTTTATGTGACGTGTATTATTTTAGAGTGAGATTAAAATTAAAAAGAAACTATTGTGTGTATTCTTATGGCAGAAAAATGTGTTTTGCCACAATACAGTTGTGTTGGCAGCAATCTTTCATGATACATTTGTGTTACTGATCTAATCATAAAGTGGAATTTAAAATGAATATGTGTGTTTGTCAAAAAAACATGATATTTTGCTTCTTTTTATAATTGTAGAAGTCGTCATGGCAGGAAGAGAAATCTTGAAGGATTAGATTGGAATCTGAATATGTTACGTCAGTCAGATACCACTCATTGAAAGATTTAAAAATTTCGTTTGCTTTTATTTCTTGAAAGGTGTGTGTGAAATTTTGCTATTGATAAATAAATGTCTAAACGGTTTTGTATTGGTCTTTGGTAAAAACAGTAATAAATTTATATATATTAAATAATTCATGTGTTTCCTAAATGTAATAAAAAGTGATTATTGATATGCAATTCGAAGTAACAACACAATGCTGCGATAGGTACCTAGTACAGTTTCAATTTACATGGCAATACCGGCCATTGTTTCAAAGTGACATATTTGTACGCGTTGTATTTATTGAAGTGACTGTGTTTAAAATACGGCACTTTCTTGTTTTTTTTTGTGTTGGCATGTTCATTATGCATTTCGCTTCAATATAATATTTTTTTCTATTTATTACAGTACATTGGAAGGAAATATTTCGAAAAATGTTGCTGCATTCTGAGGGTTCAAAAATTAAGTATTTTGCAATTTTTTTTTTAAATTTTCAAGTTTTTATTTAATTTTTAAGAGAAATTATTATGTAAGTGAGGAATTATAATTCATAAACTTATAATTGATTTATCAAAATGAGTAAATCATATTTTTTTTCCTTTTCTCACCTGTGACCCATGTTGCCAGCGTTTCCATGAAAGAATACAATTGTGACAGCTTCAGCTCCGATAAGAGGCTGCCGTATCAAAAATAAATGTAAAATAGTACCATCTTTACTAGGGTACCTGATACTTTCATATGGCAGGGAGTAACTACTTGGCCGAGGTACAAATACACGCGAATGCGATGGTAGAGTTGGATGGTAAACCAAGTGATCTTGAGCATTATATAGAATTCCTAGAAAAGAAAAAGAATTTAAAGCAAGCAAACAAATTATCAAAAGGCTAGTGAATATACTTTATACAGTACACTTTATCAAACTTTTGTATACTTCTAACATCAGGTATAGTAAGTAGATGGACTTTGAAATGTTTTTGAATTAAATATAAACAGTGTGCCAAATATAGTTTGTTGGACTAATAGTTAACTAAAGCAATATAAATTCAAACTAACCAATACTTTTACAAAGGCTGTTTATTATTTCTTTAATCGGATGACTGCCATGAGCATGTTAACATGCACTATGATTCCGTGACCGCAGGGCAGGCCAAACAAAATGAGCATTCCTACACGCACGACTCTACACTCATTATACAAGGCCAAGATTGATTATTAAAAAAAAAAAACAAATATTGTGAATGATAGTGAAATACTCAGAAGCGACAAATTATAAATATTACCAATATTACATCGATTTCAAAAAGAGCTTCATCAGGCAACCAAAACGCGTATGCAGAATCGTTTTATATGTAATAAACTTTGCGATTTTTTTATGATCATGGCGGCCACAAACGACGACACACTGTATTTATTTGGCAAGTCAAGTCTATGATATACTTTCAATAAATTTACAAAAAAGGATATATTTATTAGGTTTTATTATTCAAAGAAATTCCCAGTCTGCTGGGTACCGCCATTAATACCTTGTAGCACCTTAAAGGTTAAGTAATAATCTAGTAAATTTAAATTCTTATAAGCCATTGTTCCTTTTTAAGATGTTAACTTCACTGTCAATTCTTAGTGGTAACACATTCTAAAAAATTCTACATTTTTTAGAAAGATCAGGACTTATTTTAATAATCATGAGCATTATCAACGTATATATCTGATAAATTAGATGTAAAATTATAATAGAAGTAATATTCATGAGATTTTGTAAATGTATTACTTTCATAATTAGACTCCAATTGTTGAACACAAACATCTTGGTTTATGCTCATATTTACAATTTAGAGTAGAAATGGTGTTTCATTATTTAAAATGTCAACATGTAGGAAAACCCGTTACCTGAAATTGCAAATAATAGCAAAGCAAACGCCAGCAGTCCTCCATAAAACCAGTATAATAGGAAACATGCTAAAACAGTAACGCTAGCCACGCCCCATAACCGCATTGCTATAATATGCAATACTTTTATAATCCTCAAATCTCCGAGACTCATACCGATAGAGATGTTTCAAAGCTGTTTATTATTGTGGAATGGCTAAAAAAAATTATAAACGAAACATATGCAATTACAAGTTATATATCGAGTTGTTCTATTTATTATTAAATACATATCGACTGTGGAAAGGAAAAAGGACGTAACCCTCAATTTTCCAAAACAGCTTTTTTTCGATAATCACAATGTATATAACTTGACACACATTCTATCAAAAGGATGGAAGCTGAAAATGCTGAATTAGTATCTAAATTTAGCTTTTAAGTTTGAAAAAGATGACCTTGTATAAAATTAAAACCAAGAAAAAACACTGAAATAAAGGTTTTTCCGAGACAATTCCTTTAATCAGTATTAGGTTATGTCAATTAAACACCAGTTTAGAAGTATCCGTGCACTTCAAGGTTGTGTATAATTCATAATTTGCATATGTCACAAAATCATCAAAACACGTTTTTAGCGCCTCCTGTAAAATTTGATATGTGTGGGTTACGTCCTTTTTCCTTTCCACAGTCGATATTAATGTAAGTATAAAAAAGTTTTTTTCTGTTGTTAAGTTTCTAGTAGTATATCAATTTTTAATTTTTAAAATCATACTCACTTTAGGATAAAGTTTTTTTTAATTCATATAATGTCAAGTGAGATAAATATTATTAGACAGGTTGAAGTGGTACATCATTGAAGTTTGAAAGAGTTATATATAATGTGGATTCTGTTTCTCTGCTGTTTACCTACAAAACAAATCATACAACAACAGTCAGGATTATGATCAATTTTATATCTTTATTTTGATACTAATAAGCTCAAGACAGGAATAGCTTATCTTGGTTGTTGATCAGTTTTCAAACCATTATGCATTTCATTTATTTTTAGAAACTCAACATAACATACAATCATGAACTAGAGTAGTATATTAAAAATTGCGAATAGAACAGTTTTCTTATGTCAATTTAATTTACTAATCTAATTTAAGATTATGTACCATGCACCAAATTTATATGAGAATATATTTCCAAATAGATAGAATAAATTATGTGAAATAAAAATTGTGAGTTTTAGAATATTATGAATGGGGTGAGCAAGTATGCATACGTGTAAATCGGCATGGGACAAATTGCACTTGGACGAATTCATGATTCTTTTAACCTGAAAGAGAAGAAAGGATACACAGGCAAATTTTAGTGTAAAATTGTAAAAAAAATCAGAAAAAGTGTGTGCTCTTTCAAAGATTTTTAGCGGAGTGAATTTATTTAAATAAGGTATTTATAAAACCACAATTAACTGAATTAGAGACAGTCCATAATTTCAGGATTCTAAAAAAATGCATTTGGTAAACTAAGATAGCAAGTGTCACTTCCTGATTATAACCAAATAAAATATATAATTTGATTAATACAAACATACAGAATTCAGTATATTATATATATATTATTTACATACTCAGTGGAATTCTGATTGTTACTTATCAATAGCCCCACAAAAAAATCGATGCATGTGAGATAATATATCAAAGTTCTACAGTACAATATTTTGAAAGTATATATTTATACTTCTAATAATTTTTAGCATATATCTTTTTTGACAAAAAAAAAACTATTTGCAATAAATAATGAAATTTATATTATTCTTGCAATTGGCACATATATGACTAACTTTTTTGTATCAAAAATAAGGGAACGAAAATAGTATTATACAATAAAAAAAAAACTTGAATGGAAAATTTCTTTTGTATTTATATAGTCATGGACTATTTGTGAAATGAAATGAAAACAATATATATCATTTAAAAATTTGGTGAAAAAATATTATACAGATATACTTAATCAAAGAAACTTTTGGAATAAAAGAAATCATAAAAAAATAAAAGCTTTGTTATTAAATAGTTTGTAAGCTAAATGAAAAACATAACTGTAGCGTATTCTCGAAATGTAGATTATGACCACTGACTTAAACTTTCTTAATGGTTTTTGAGATATCCAATAAAATAATTATGAAGTTGGTTAAATTATCAATTTTGTTGAGAAGTTTTTAGCTCTGCATAAGAGTATAGTAAGGATATGTATTATAGTGCTAACCAAAAACAGTAAACGTCAAAATATACTCAGCATGGGCCATAGGATTGTTATAAATTCTTATACTGGATGAAGAATAACCAGTGTTTGAAGAATCAATGAAATAATTAAACTAATATTTACCATTGAGTTTACACTACATAATCTGTCAACTGTAGTCTTCAACAATTTACATAAATTAAATAATATCAAAAAATAAAGACGATAGCAAGAAGCGATATTTAACTTCTAATGACAGTTGTCCGCATCGCACCGTGTTGCTAGAAAGATTTAGTTGCTATTGCCATGAAAAAAAATATGTCTATGTTTTTCATTGTACCTTATATGTACCTACACATATTTTAGCACAATTTATTATTTTAAAAATTGATTTACAATAGTTTTAAAACTTTGACACTCCCCATCCTACGAAGGACAGTAAAAATCCAAGACGTATACTTTTCTCTTATTTCTCCAAATATTTTGAACACAGGATACTCATATTTTCCATAATACCGGGCCAAATCTTTATGATAAAAATGGAGCCATTTTTTAATAAAATCATTAATTGAAAATTTGGCTTCTTTGCAAAAAAATCGCTTAGCGGCTTATCCACTAGACCAAAGTTTCTCAAACTATGTTTCGCGGAACACTGGTGTTTCACAAAACCTAAATAGGTGTTCCAAGAACTCTTTTTCATTGTTTTCCAAAAACTAGCAAGTATGATTCCTTGTTTCGGAATCCATTTTACTTTATATATCAAGTGATTGGCTAAAGTCGATGTGTCTTTTTTAATCTAAAATCAGCCATGCGTTCCGAAATTCTAGTTTTTAAAGTGCGTGATGTTTTTCCGATGTAGAAATTTGTGCAACAAAAACATTGCAATCTTGGATTTAATAATGTTAAATTTGTATAATGTATTCTACTTTTATTGTTGACTAATAATTTGTTTAGAGTTTTTACAATAAAATGTTGGTCTTACACTATCAGCGAGCTGTTTAAAATTTAAAAAATATTTTCAATTTCACAATAACAATAAACTAAGGCAAATATATTGTCCATCTGTTTTTATTGTGATGTATATTTCTATATCTAACAGATAACTTAAATATTACGAGTTCTCAAGATTTATTATTTATAAAAAAATCTCACTAAAAATCCTGAAATCATCTTTGGTGGTTGATATTCAATTTTTTGGATGGAGTAGATACAAACCATTGTCTTAGTCAATGGTGTAGGAAGGGGTCCTGCCACCGGAGCGTTCCTTAAATTTGCCGCCCCCAAAATTACTTCTAATTTTATTTTTAAATCACTTATATTTTTTTTATCTATGAACTAGTTTTTACTACAGGTGGCTTAATTTTATTTATTAATACGATTTCTCGAAAGATATTGTATTTATTTTTGTAAATGCCTCCCCCAAAAATGTGCCACCCAGGGCGGTCCGCCCCACCTTGCTTCACCACTGGGTGTAGTACTAAATTAAAAAGTGCCTATTATGATTGACCTCACCCCCCATATATTTATTCACTTTAATTTCTTTTTGAAACAAAGAATGTGAATTCATAACAATATTGAGTGAATACATAATATCTGCATGGAAAAGAGATAAGAAAGAGAGAAGGATTGAAAAATGAGTTGAAGTAATATGTAAAAATAACTTTTTTTTTAAACCATGTCTGCTCCCAATGTGGAGCATATGGACTCCTTATGGAGTTTATCTCAAAAGAAGAGTTTCTACGAGAACTGCTTGTTACTCAGTTGCTCAACCTCTCTTTTTCCAAAGAGAGTAGGGATAGAAGGATAGGATTAGTGGTAAGCTAAACGCTCTCGATACGCCCCATTCATAGGATAGGATGGGTGAGAGGGAGGAATTAAAGACATCACAGACATCCATGTCTTTGAACAGAAATTCATAAATCAATTTATAAAACTGTCCGTACCGGGATTTGAACCCGGGCCCTCCGTAGCCGAAGCCAACAACGTTGACCACTCGACCACACAGGCGACAATAACTATCGTACTAATATTTACACGCAAAGGAGAAAGAAGACCAATTGAATCAATGTTGCTGAATTAGTAAATTTTACATCAAAGTATAATATATAAATGCAAATCTTGTTTTGGCTCCCCTAAAGTCTCAAAATAAGACTTCACGCCCTTTTCCTTTCATAGACAGTGTCTATGTCAATCTAAATCAAATGATATTCTGAAAACGCCACTTGCCTTAATATCAGCTGCTGGGAAAGCGTTTATATATCTACACATGTGCAATCCAAAATGTGTTTTAAATATTATACATTATTTATCCATTTTTCTAAATAAAATTTGTGTTAGAAGTAATCATTTATTTCTGGCATCTTATTTGCAGTCGCTAGTGAATGAAATGCAGTTAATTATAATTAGCATGTGTTGCAGACGTCTGTATGTCACCAGCAAGTATAATTATGATCTGCTGTTATTTTTTTTATTCAAATAGAAATGTGTGCTTTACGATGGTATGATTATTTAAAATGTTATCTAAATATTGATGTCTGAGTATCAATTCAATTATGAATTCACTAATTAAGATCTTGTTACAAAATATTCTGTTTTTCGTTTAATTATTGATTCAGTAACAAATCAATACATAATTTTATTTTAAAACCATGTATGCTTCCGAGTAGAAAATGTAGTCTGAATAGAGCATTCTAATAAAAGTTGTTTAACGAGAATTGCTTGAGGGAAAGTATAGAAGAATCAGGCTAGAAGAGCCTGCGTAACATACATCATCTGTATGTCGTTGATATCTGAAGAGGTGAAACATGGATGTCACAATTTGTAACACGATAAGTGGAAAAGCAAAGTTATCAAACTAAATGTTGAACATTTTGAGATTTGCAGTTTGATTAATTGCATCAAAGTATACTCACTTATTTTTCCCAATATTGATTTATTTCAAGTTATGGATAATATGGTACTCACCTTATAGCAAAATATTCTGATAAGATCATTTTGAGAATTAAACACGGACGTTTTTTGTTAGCGATGTAAGTTTTTGAGACATTCTTATCAAATTATTGCTATATAAACCAAATCAAATTTTCAGGAACACGCTTACCTTCGGAAGGAAATAAATAATTGAAGCACTGGGAACACAAGCTGTATACCTCATATATTATTGTTGAAAGTTGCCATGACATTAAATTAATTTTAAGCGCAATGTCCAATAGTTTATATTACGCACGCGCTACAAAAAATAGTTTATACAAATCATGTCAGTATTGAAAGGCAGCTGCTGTAATCTCTTATAAATTAAGGGACTAAAACCTTTGTTGAAATTCTATAATGGAAATAGGTTTAAACACAAAGAAAATATGCAACATGCATATAAAATTTATAATTCTTATTTTCAATAAAATTCTTTACCAGTTAGCCAGAGTTATTTTAAATAAATCTTATAATTACAGCCACATGGAGTCCGGAGTTGTAAGTTAATGCATTCATGAATCTTAAATCGTATAAACCATCATAAACTTAAGAGAGATCATAATTTCGCTACAGAAGCAATTATTCTTAAGTTTCCAATACTAGATTAATAATATACATATGGTTTTTAATTTAAACCATAAAATGGAAAACATATTGTTCTAAAATGAAACAACATTATTTTTTTAATTTTTATTTTGGATTATTAATGTTTTACACACATATTACAGTCACGAAAGATAAACGCTTCAGTACATATCGCAGAAGAGCAAAAATTAATGCTGAAGTATACATAAATTATAGTAAAATACAATATTTGTGATGTGTTCTAAGTATAATTTAAATAAATTACTACGCGCAATAATGAAGGTGATGTGAATTTCAAAATGTGCAAATTGCAAATGTGTTATTTACCTTTGAGCACAGGGTGATTTAGGATTCATTTTTCTTGTGATATTTTGGGATAAAAAAATAACTGGAATACAAGACGATTGAAATAATAAATACATTCACAATTTAAATTATTTGAAAAATAATAATTATAGTGTATTTTATTTCAATAAAACATGTCTAACCGGGAGACGCTGACATTTTACAAATAATATATAATAACAATACTTCTAAGATTAGAATGTCGCTTTTTTGGGAACGTTGTAAGTTAGGTTTGTTCATATGAAAACGAGATAAATATTCATGTAAGCCACGTAATATGTGCATTACACCATAATAATTCATATTTTATGCTACTCAAAAGCTAACATATCTTTAATAGTAAAATCTGAAATTCAAATTCTTTTGGTTATCAGTGACATTAAAAATGACATACAATGTCAAATTGAATATTATATTTTACTTGTAAGAAAACAAAAAGTAAAAAATGTTGCTTCATCCGCGACTGAACTTTATAATAAATATTTCAAAATTTCCACAGAGCAGCCTGTTATTCTATATTAAATTTAAATGTATAGAGACTAATTCATTAGTATATCCGTGGCTCTTATTCTATAAGTAGATATATATAATGATGACGTTTGAATACTATGAAATCATTATTTTGATTATAGAATGTGATTAAATGATTTTTCACTAATAAGTACCAACAATCACATGTTTACAAAAGTATGCTACATACAGCCCCAGACCTGTAGTAAGAAAAGCAAAATGATATAAAAATATTCCTATAATATCTGGAATAGAAATTAACTTTTAATTGTGTAACAATTGGATAAGCAAATAGTTTATAAAAAAATCTTATTCGAATAAACGGAATTCTGAGGAATAAAGAATTCAAATATTTTCTTGTATTGATTTAATGTTTTACTATGATTATGATATATTTCTGCTGCTTAAAAGATACTGTAATATTAGAAGGAAAAGATTAACAGAAAGATTATTTAAACAGTGCTCTTAAAATTCAGGGAAGAAAAATTAAGTCCATTCCCCATACATCTTATTAAATTGGCAATCAACATCTAACCTTTTGGCTATTTATTAAAGAAAACTGCATAATGTATCTCTTAAATAGATTCTTAATTAGCATACAACCAGAAACATCAAATTCCAGATATAAGAGCTTATTATAGCTATTATTTATCATGGCGTGTGAGGAGCATTTAGACATTATCTTAAATAAATCTAACATTATACTTTCAATATTTATATTTGTCGTGGAATGTTATTTATGTAGGTACATAAAGGTTCATCAGCCAGAATGACTTTTCGGAAGCTATTTTTTAAAACGATAAAACCTCAAATAGGGTCACAAATTTTGTCGGTATTAACTGGAAATATTCTCTTTTGAAAACCAGCAATAAAGAATCGACTGAAGCATGGATATCCGAGCTGGAATTACAACCATGTTAATATACAGGACAAATTCTATACATTCAAGCATTCTGGCATCTCTCTATTTAGAAGTTGAACGCTGATTATATTACACGAATTTACCTCTCCGTAAGCGGGAGGCCTGCAATTTATATTATATTTAGAATAGTTGACAACAAAGATTATCTGACTAAACACATTTCTCATACAGAATATTTTTAAAAATCATAATACTGTTAAATTACACATATATGATTGATTGAGTAGAGGGAAATTGAAATTTCATAAATAGTCGCACATTATATTGCTGTTTATTGTAAATAATAAAATATAAACAATATGCTAAGCCAGCATGCAGTAAAAAAAAGCTGCGAAGAAGTAATTTTGGTCATATATTTTTTCATAATTCAATATCATTATGAAAGTATGTTGTAGGAAGAACTTAAATAAATTTCTGACATGCATCCGGGATTATATGACTGAGCACAGATGTTATTTGTTAAAGATCCTTTCATAATAATTCATAGCTATTATCGATTAACTTTTTTTTGAATATTGGAGAAAACTAATCTAGTGATGACGACTATAACTGATAATGTAGAAATATGAAATGATTTTTTATACATAAAAAATGTATGTACAATTTCTTTAAAAACGTAATTATAGCATTCTCATTATGGTAGAAAACACCTTCCACGCTTGTGTATCAAATGAAACAATAAAGACATCAGATAATAATGATTGACAATTTATTTTCCCATTTGAATATTTTTAAAATAACATATTATACAAGGAAACAGCAGAAAAAATCACAAAACATGTTTTATTATCAACATTTAATATCTTAATTTAATCCAATACGAGATCATGTTCTATCAATTACTTGAACAGCAATCATTTTTTACAAACTGGATGTGTATTTTTTTTAAGGAATACATAGTTTACAATGTATACACTCTGATTGTGCTGTAAAGCAAGGGTCGGCAACCTTTTGTTGTAAAAGTGCCAAATATTTTATGTGGGGATAAGTGCGAGCCGCACTTGGGTCACATGATCAGTGCGGGCTGCACTTCGGTCAAATGTCATTACACTTTAATGACATGTGTAATCAAATATTTTAATCAAGAGAACCTTGCGGGCCGTGCCACAGCGGGTTGCCGACCCCTGCTGTAAAGCAAGGGTACCTTTTTGAGATTGGGACTTGCTACTTGATCTTCTTGGTGAGACTTCTTAATAAAATGTTTTTAAAAATTTGTTACTTTTTTAAGTACGCCAATGTTTAAATATTATAAAGATATGAGAAACTAATAAAAATAAAAAAAGCTTCTTGCAAATAATTTTGTTTAAAGCTCACTTCCGATGATAATCCGACAAATGTTTTTGTTATCTAGATTTAATGAATTTCCTGAGAAATTTAAATAAATATGTACTTCCATATAATATAATTCGAAAATACATGTTCTTTAAATAAGAGTTTCTGGATTCAGTACATTCTTTATCAATTGTGTTTTGTAATAACCGTTGTCATTTAACAATTGAAACAGCTGTGATTTGAAAAATGGCAATATTTTCATTAATATTTAAAGGTGTTAAGGAATTGTAAATTTCATGATAATCATTGTTTTGGATAAGCGATTTTGAAGAAAGTGTGATGTATTATAAAAATCCAAGAAGTCATTATTATCGATGTGTAAGAAAAAATATTATAAGCCAATAGCACAAAAAGGATTCCTTACTTTGACAAGTAAACCACTTCATTAACAAATACACACAAGTGTCACAAAACCAATTTGTTTTACTATCGGAATATTTTTTTTCATTCATGGTTGTAAATCGAAAATATCATTATTAATTTCAAAATTCACTATCGTGATTGGATCGACTGGCCAAGAACCCTTGCTGTACGGCAATTGTAAATGAACTTTGATACACACAGATAGTTCGGTAAATAAATATTTTGTGAATATGGTAATAGAATTAATACAATTGATTATGTCACAAACTAGTATTTATTTGAAATAAGATTTATTCAAAGGCAATGTGAAATAGACTTTTATGTTATATTTATTCTTAAACAAGATGAACATAAAAGTATGTCATATATTGTCTTTAAAAATCGATTTAAAAACTAATATGCTCTATTTAAATTGGTGTTTCCATTATAGGTTGATGTACACGTCAACTTTACATTAAGCTATTTTTTAAGTTTTAAAAAGGGTCTTTCAAATTGCTTAATTTTGATTTAGATATGGCATGCCATTTTTTGTACTTCAACATATTTAGAATATTGTCTCCAGAGCTCACATGAGTTAAAATTTACTTCTAAATCTTATTATGGGAAAAGTGGAGATGAAAACGTGATGTTTAAAGATAATTTTTCATATTTGAATGTATTAATAAAAAAATCAAAACTTAAAACAATATATAATTTGCTTAGAAGATTTCTAATAACGAACTTAATTTTATTAATATGAATTTAAGCAGCCTAAATTGCCAGCCCTATTAAACAGAGCACCACACTGCGTCACCGATCTTCAAATGGGAACTACATTTCAAAGCCAAATTTATTCTTGTTTTTTTTTTTAATTACATTTACTCATCAAATTCTTATGTTACATACGTTTAGTTCTCACTTTATGACAATTCAATATTATTTTTATAATTGATTCAAAATAAATTTAAAACAGAGACAATCTTTATTCACGTTGCAATCATTATTTTAATGGATCAGTTTCAGTTCAGATTTGAATACCATAAGTTATAATATTTAAAAAAAACTGTATTTAATTTTCGCACCCATAGTATTAGTATTCAGCTTAGTAAGTATTGAGATGTTGCTATACAGTCTGCATAAAAAACTGAAATAATGCAGTCTTCAACAAAGATCCAAAAAAAATTATATAAATATGTTTAGCAGTGTGCAGTAGTATTTCTAGATTGATTTCAATGTAATTAGGAATTTATTCACTAAATATTATGAATTGATCCATAAATAAGCGTTGTCTGTGGTCCACAGATGTTGCAATTTGGAGGTTTGATAATGAAATGATTGGGCAGCCTCCCTTTCAAGGTTATATTTGAAACTGTTGCTACAACAATCCCTTGTAAGGCAATAGATTATTTTACTAAAAAACAGCAAGTAATACGTAATACACAGATGCTTTACCACTAATTTATTTAGAATGTTTGGCCATAAAATTTTACTTATTGCGTATTTCCAATAATATCAATAATGAATACATATTCACCGTTACTATAATTTTTTATACATTGGATGGTCACATTGTGTTTCAGGTTTTTCTTGTAAAGGTATATGTATATCTTACTCACAGGGGTATTAATTGAGTTCTAATTGGAGGTATTAATAGGTATTCCTTACTGTGTATTTGTTAAACCCAGCCTTACATCAAAGTGAATATTACAAATTATTATGAAAAATGATATTTAAGGTGATTAAGTAGAAAATGTAGTATAAATTCCTATTAATATATGATCTAAATACAATTAATACTCTTCACACATTGAAAAAGCAGTTTATAAGTAGTTATATTAAAAAAAAGATTTTAGAAAAGTGCATTTTTTTTAATATTAAGGATTAAGCACTCGAGCAATGGCAGTCATATTATGAGACCTAGGATAATATTTAATCTATTTTTGTCAAACTTACGTGTACAGATATTGAAATATTACATGTTGATTTCACATATGAAACTTTAAATACAAAACAAACAACAGCTGATGGTATACTATGGTTCATATTGTTTGTAAAAACATGCATACAATTAATATGTATACCAATTAAGTAATTATTTATATAGATAGCACTGGAAGAATCAATTTGCATTGTAATAAATAAATTATTAAAATGACATGTGTGCATCAAATTACCCTAAGTACTAATAACCTTTCCTCCAGAATAGTAAGTAAATTCATTTACTTTAGGTAAATTTAAGACAACTTGTCCATTGCATGAGTGTATCATTGTTTAAGGGTACATAATATTATAACTAATTGCAGATCGGTGGATTAGGTATTAGACATGCTTACACCTATCCGAAAATATGCAATAGATACACACAATATAGTGAAAGAGAGGATACGTTATATTATTTGACCATCATGTAAATATCGAAGACAGCTTTAAAATTTAATTCAATATGTCTTCGAAGAAAAATCAAGTTAGTACAAATACTTCGGTATAAAAGATCTTTTGTAACATATCACTTATTTATTTCATTCCCGAGATAATCCTTAGCATAATAAATCAAAGTTTCTTAAAAAAAAACACGTAACACATCAACAGGCTATATGCAATACTACATAATTTACACATAATGTGTGATTTTATTGCATATCGACTAACAAATTTTTAGATTTTACAATCGGTCAAGTTTTTGAAAATTTCAGTGGCATACGAAAATAGGATACTAGTGAAAATTCGAACGAGTATTTATATATATTGGAATTTAATGCAACAGTAGAATAAATGAGTAAGCCAAGAATAAAAAAAAATGTAGCAATCACACAGTGGAAGAAAGAAGACTATAAATATTTTTTTAGATGAGTTTAGAGTGATACTAATAAAATTATAATAGTTTAACTCAGTTATTTTTAAATGTTTTAAGCTTACAACAGTTGAAAAAGAAGCACCAATCATCGAATGAACAAAATAAAATGGGTTGTAGTTGTCTTATAGGGAACACATTTTGGTGTATAACCATCTAAGAAAGGGAGCAGTACTGAGCTGAAAACTGTATAAATTTAATTATCTAAGCTACATAATTAATAATATATATCTATATACATGTTAGTAAACAAAAAAAATAATAATTTAAATCTTCTTAATGATTTTTGTCTAACAAAGTTGACTATGATGACTCGAATTAAGTAAGTGTTTAACTGCATTTCATTTGTTATATCAGATTAATCTAATAACTAGTTGTTACCGAAATGCCAGGTGTTACTGCTAATCTCAGTGTAGATTGGGTGATTGGTTTTACACATATATTAGATTAAAATACAATATAAATTAAAGTAAAAATTAACAAATATGTTGCCTTAAGTGAATGTATTCTTATCCCAAGGCTGAATTCATAGGAATACTTCTATGGTAGAAGGAACCACCGGGTCAATTAATGAATATGTTCCTATCATTGACGACTAGAAAAGACGCCTGTACAATAATATTAGTCTTTAAATTACAATCTAATCAAAATTACAATTGACATAATTGTTGAATTTGGGATATTATCTCAGTAATCACAATCGGTCAAAAAATATAATAAGTAAAAATCTTGTTTTGAATGCATGTATCGGCAGTGTACGAGTGATTTGTATGATTATTAAGAATTTTTGTTTTATGAACACAAGTATAATAAACTGAAGAAATAATACAGCCAAACCACCAGGTAGAGTAAATAAGTTGATTGTATAGTTGACTATAACTGTATGCCACTGGTAGAATGAAAGACTATTTACTGTGGAACTTAGTTCTACGAGGAAAAGGTTTAATGTTGGTTGAGATTTCCATTACAAAAATTACACCTTATGATTGATTGCATCTAGACAGTTGACACTGGGAAGTAACTAGTGTTGAATTCATTCATACGTTAAAGTTAACACTTTAATTCCAAATACGAAGGAAAGAGTCCCAGGAACCAGTAGCAATAGCCATACCGTCGTCAGTAACTCCCAGACAAGACACTCGATTATCGTGGCCAGCCAGAATTCCTGCTCTTTCTGTTTTCATTGAGTCCCAAACATTACAATTGAAGTCATCATATCCAGCCAACAACAATCGCCCACTTTTGCTGAATGCAACACTGGTAATTCCACAAATTATGTTATCGTGGGAATAAAGAGCCAATTCTTGATCTGAACGAATATCGAATAGTCTGCAAGTAGCATCATCTGATCCTGTAGCAAATGAATAACCATTTGGGAAAAATGTAATAGCATTAATATCAGACTCGTGACCTGGAAAGGTTTGTTTGCAAGCTCCCTCTCTAATATCCCATAATTTAGCGGAAGCATCACACGCAGCAGATACAAATGTATGCATATCAGGTGCCAGCGATAAAGACATCACATCACCAGTATGGCCGCTGAAAGAAGTACATTGCTGGCCAGTTTCTATATCCCATAGAGCACAGGACATGTCTCCCGAGCTAGTGACAATTTGGCTATCATCCAGAAATCGGCAACATGAAAGATAGCCGGTGTGGCCAGGAAGCTCTCTGGACACTCGCACATTTCCTTCTCTTGTCTTTAGACTATAAATCGAGCATATGTTGTCAAGTCCACCGCAGGCTACATATGCTCCTGATGGAGCGTAAGCACAAGTCATAACCCACGAGGAACGTAGAGGAATCGCATGAACTTTGTTTGTTGTATGTGAATCCCATACAATTAGCTTTCCGTCCTGAGAAGCTGAAACCAAGTTCCTCGAATCGCTTCCCCAGTGCATTGCATATATTTTAGCCAGGTGTCCTCTCAGGGTACGTCTTGTTCTCATTTGAATACGTCCTATTGGTTCCAAGCTACTGGTGGCTTGGACAAGATTCGTATCACAAGCAGCCTTCCGCGCATCTCTGATGGCATTTTTAAGTGTTTCTGCCTCTTGGCGGAGACTATCAAATTCATTCATTATGGATCAAGTTAAAAGTCAACTCTTAGATAGACCGATATCGCAAAACACTTACACACTAATTACACTCTATATTCACAATTTTATCAATGAAGTACAAGAAGTCATAGTCAGAAAACTAATAGGCAAATGCACCTTCAGTATTACGACGTGTGGTTAAATAAAAATAACGCTGCCTATAATCTAATTTAAACCTAGTCCTATTTTGCCGAATCGGCGTATTTAATACGTTTTTAACTATTTTAAAATACGAATGAACGATTTACTTCACTACAGAGTACGGCGACTAGAATATTATTATCGATTTTCAAGCACACCCAATAGAGTGCTGCCATATGTGCCAAAACTGTAATATTTGACATTATTATTATCATACACAGACGATATTTACCTACCTAACTTATAGGTAAATATATATATTTTCACAGCTTACTATCATACGTTGATGCACCGTAAACGTTCTAAGGAAATACTTTTTTTCAGTTGTGGACTTTTAAATTTTGGATTGTCAATGAAAAACTAAATTCTAACTATTTTAAAATGACAAAAAACTTTGAACCTCCTTTAAAAAATCAGTTACCGGCGGAATCAATAGCTTTTTTCGTTTGTGATAGCTTGGCGGGCCGGAGGTTGCCCATATATGGCCTACCGTCATCAATGCATACCGTAAACCGATACTCCAATTAAAGTTATGCCACTGCGCGTCAAGTGGCTTATTTTTCTGTTAATCAATAATGATATAAAAATAAATAAATGGTTGCTATATTACATTTATCGTTTTGCTAAACCTTAAAATTTTAATGAAATAATTTAAAAAGCTTGTAGCAAGTAGCTCCTCAGTTTTCATTAATATTAATATTAGAACCCTTAGGTAAATAAAAAACAGCGTGTATAGGAAAATTAGTTTATTTAAGTACTATATTTTTTTCTGTCGAAAGTTTTTTTTGCGCCAGAATAAAATTATGATAAAATATTCTACCACAAGTCATAATGGTAAATTAACAGCTTAAACTTTGCAAACAGATGATTAGCCAAAATTCCAGCTATGTTTGCTCGGGATTCTTAAAAATAAAAATATATTATCGATTAGAGTAAGTAATATTAATACGTTCATTTTATGATATTCAAACAGGTTGAAATAAAAAGTGGAATTAAAAGATTTAATTTATTTTATGGCTGATGCAAACCATAAAACAAATTGTTTGTACCTATCCTTTTTCTATTATATTTTAAAAGTAATAACATTTTACTAACATCTGTGTACCATCAGATCATTCTAGTTACTGGAATAATTCTAGTAGATTTCACCAATTAAAATGATGAATAGACTAATCATTTTTTCATATCTTTATATTATTTTTTTCCGGTTTTTCTGACTCCGACTCCGACCCGTCAGGCGTGATAAAAATAGAAATATACAAAAAGTCCACATATGTGACATTTATTGACCACTCACAAAGAAAAAAATACTCAAGGGAAAAGAAGTAAATAAACAAATGACAAATTGCTATAAATCATAAGTACGAAATAGCAGTAACAGTATTGACAGCTTCCTAATAAAACGCTACCGGCAAAACTTGAATTTTCGAGGAATTATTATAAATATTTATTCGTTTTCACTCTACTACTTTATTTTGCGTAATAATTATTATGTCATGTCATGTTCATTTATATGACTACATAGTCTCAGAAATTTATTACGTATTGTGTGATATTATAATATATAAGATCAACTATTTGATACACTAGAAATTTCATTTTCAGAATAGCTGATATTTTATTATTAAATTTGTTGATATTGATGACGTTCATCAAAGGTTTTCTATTTTGTTTTACTTTCATTTCATGTACATATCTTTATTGGTGTACCACTCTATGCAAATATATTTTGATTTTGTGGTGCAATCCTAAGCATGTGAAAATAGCATGTTTTTGTTAGCTTACAAGTCTAATGCAAATGAGACAGTTTTCGTAAAGTCTGCTAAATTGCTGTTGTAGATATTTATTTACATAATATGTAATTAATTATAATATTATCATTATGTATGGCTACAATTAAATATTTGTTTTCACTTGGTGTCATATAATTATGTTTTGGTGAGCTGAATAATTCATTATGAAAATGCGCGTCATTGATAACCAATAAATTTAATTAAATCAATAATCCTTATTCAGATTAAGTTCGTGCTGTTTATTTATAGTTTTATTTTATCAAAGTTAAAGGACTGGATAGGAGGTATGAATATTTGTAAAATTTAGTAAGCATAAAAAGTTTTTGTCTTTTGACATTAGTTTTGTGTGTATTAATTTTATTATCCATGTATGTATTCGTTTTTCAATATTATGTAATTTCAATTCATGCATGTTAGTGACAAACTTGTAGACATTATTATAAAAAAAACTTTGTCATGTTTATGAAAAAAATATAATTTTTAAGTGTTATTAATATATTTTTATTTTTGTTACTACCAGCTTCTTCTGGAACATGATTCTTTCTGATATAAAAGGAAAATATTTAAACTCTATGGTTTTATAAAGACCAATATTATTTATTGTCTATGTTTGACACTGACATCACACGAACTTCAGTTTTCAGACGGCATTCTATCAAGTTACTTCGAATCAAGTTTTTTCGTTGACGTTAGTCATCCCGAATAAAGATCGTGTCACCAACGACCATTTTCATAATATCACTGTAATTATCCTTTATTAGCAGCCCAAAATGGTAAGCATTTATATTCTCATTCAATTACATAATTAACAATAATTATTTATGTTGTCATAATAATTTGACGTTTACCGGTCCGGATTCATTAAATTCAGCTCGATACAGAAGCATATTATGACAAACTATTATTGTTTATATATCCTATAACATGTTGTGTGTATGTTTGATTTGTTTCTTGATTATATAGTTAACAAATAAGGGTAAGTAAGATTTACAATATGCTACTCTTTTAAAAGTCACTAAATCCCACTATAAACAATTCCAGTTCGTTGGTAAGCTTAATTGCGGACATATCTAAAATACTAACATTGAAATTAAAGGAACTGATAATAATCACGAAATATTTGTACGAAGATTCGTTTATGGAAAACTATGATTTGTTCTAGTAAGTTCTCCTTGACATGTGTTGACTTTTTCATACTGATTATATTTGTATCTCGTATAAATTATCGGTCTACCGGATTCCTATATATTCTAATTTAGCATTTTCTTATTCGTATTTAACTTTCGTACATAAGCTGCATTGTTATTAGAGGGATTTAGCTCATTTTTAAATTGAAATAGATTAGCATGTTGTTAAGCAGTGGAGGAGAACCCGCGGCCTTTTGACTCTTGAAAAACTTCACAAACTAAGCTAAAAACAACGCCACGATTTAAAATTATTTTTTGAGAGCTTGATAATCGCGTTAAAACCACACATTATTACGAAGAACACTGATAAATTATGCGAAATACGAAATATTTTTCAGTACATCGCCTCTGTTATCCATTATGGCGGTGCCGCGCGGCGCATTAATCCATGACACGCTATACTCTACTTTTACCAAAAAATGATATGCAAGCCTTTGGAAAAGAGCGTAATCAACCCATTATGTGTTTGACAGTCGAAAATAAGGAGGGCGATGTCAATGTTTTCTTTACTGCGGCCTTATGTTGAATCAGATAAATGAATATGAAAATATTGAAATGAAAAGGTTTACACCCCTATTGTAAAGTATATTTATCTAATGTTTTAATTTATTATTTCTAGTCTGGAGAAGAATATAGTAAGAGGGTTGTTCATCCGACATTGAAATGGATTCTTGCCAAAGATGTGGCTGTAACAAAACAATTTTTAACATTTTCACAAAAATTCACAGCTCTAAGGTCTTTGAGAACTCATCATCAAGCGCTTGAGGTAAGTGAAAACATATGATATTGTAACTCGGAGTTTTTAATAATGCAAATATGTTGTTGAATCCATTATTATACAGATTATATCGCCACGCATTTTTAGGCATATGGGAATTACTCGAAAGTACACGATATTTGTCATAATATTATAAAACTATTTAAAATTACATGTTTTAACCTTTAGAGGAGTATAGACGTACATGTACGTCGGCACCATTTTTCTGTAAATGAGTATGAAAGTACTTTAAACTCAACACAGTAGTGTTTGTCTGTAAGAATATATATGCTCCAAGTATGAATTACATATATTCATTGGGAAAATGTCACAAAATTGTCATGTTAAGAAAAGGCAGTAAATTAAAGTAAGGTCTGTATAAATCTATTCACTCCTCTAAAGGTTAAAGTTGAATATATCTTATAATTTTAACATATCAATTGAGGTCCTGTTAGAGCCCAACTGTTCTTAAAACATTGATAAGATGACGTGGGCTGAGATGAAAAACTTAAGAAAGGAAATATGTCCTCGTTTCATTCATGTCCAGCAATGTACAGTTCACTCTCCGTTATCTGGATGCGGATTATCTGTGTGTAAAATATATACTTTTTTGATTATTTGTTTTTTTTAAATGACAATACGTGTCTGATGAAAAAAAGTATAGATAGATAGAAAGTTTGTCGAATATTGGTTTAAGATTAAATGGGTTACTGAAGTGAGAGATTTTTTTAAAAAGAAAAGGGTTACCACAGATAGCAGTATTATACTGATAATGCTTCTTCTCATCCCAATGAAATCATATTTGAACCAAAGTGTCATATCATTAATGAAACAACTTTAATGTGCCAGTCTTCTCAAAACTCTCGCTGAGGAACATAATGCTTTAGAAATTTCTGGAAAATTATGAGAGCGTTGGAAAATTTCAATCGAGAAAAAACTGAGAAGAGGTTTGATCGTGATTAAAATAATCCAGGTATGTAATACACGAGTGATGCAGATATCATTTGTAACGTCACACAAACAGAAGACAGAGAGAGATTTATAATGAGAATATTAATGAAGAAGAGACTGACAATTACATTAGTCTTTGGATGGCACTCAGTTCTATCTTCCACAGCACTAGTCTGGATAATCGAGAGAACACTTTATATCTTTTAAAAACCTCTTACCAACAACAACTTCAGTTATTTAACAATTTCTCCTTCATCATGAACACCTGGTTGTTCTTTCACCCCAATTGATCTCATCGGTCCTCTCAGGGTAGTGGGACTACAACATTCAACATAGTTATACTTTCTATAATAACAACAACATGTAAAACTTTATTTCTGAAAAGAGAAAGGATATGACTGGCAATAATTATCATTAGAAATTATTTAATTGTCATATTTGTTTTATGATATAGTACTTTGTTGTTTACTTTATTTATACGAACATAGTTTCTATCATATATTAATGATTCAGTAAAGCTAGTTATAAAAGTAATTCATTTTTATATATTTGATCTTATTCTATTTACCTTCAATGTACTGTATTTATGATTAAATTATTTATCTGTTTAAATGTTAGTGTGAAGATAACACAGTCAGATTTATTGTGTGAAATTAAAATTGATGGCACATGGCCTGTGTTGTTTTAACATATCTTTTAAAAGGCATTTGTATGACAAGTCTAAATCAATTAATTTAAATTAACAACAATAAATATTAATCCTTGAAATATGTATTTTTATGTAATATAGATATTTTAGATTACATCTATTCATTGATATTTAAAAAAATAACTGAATGTTATCATTAATTTCAGATTTCATGTCATGGAATTGCCTGGCTTTTTTGCTGCCTCGGATCAGTTTGGCTTTTTGGAGATAAAAATATGTATCAATTTCAAATCAATCTTTTAATAGGTAAGTTGTTTTTTTTTAATTGTCAAGAACCATCTGTGAGGTTAGAAGTTTGTATAATGTCCCATTCGTTAAGTCCTTATATTTTAAATAGTTGCTGAGCAGGCTCGGCCCTGCCCTGGAAAACAGATGAATATTTGGTTATCTTCAAGAATAGCGTCGTGAAGCATTTGACGTTTAATCGAAATTGCCGCCAACACAGAAATCGTTTGTGAATTATTTATTTTAATTAATTATACGAATCTAAGAAGCGTTATGATCTTTGATTACTGTCAAAATAAATGTATATTCAATCGTATCTTAACTGAGATGTATAAGTAGTTACACATAGCTTCCAATATTAACGATTTCAAAGCGAAATCGGTATGATTGATTCATTTATTCTGACAGTAATCAAAGATCATAACGCTTCTTAGATTTGTATAATTAATTAAAACAAAAAACTCACAAACGATTTCTGTGTTGGCGGCAATTTCGATTAAACGTCAAATGCTTCACGACGCTATTCTTTAAGATAACCGAATATTTGTCATCATTAACGTCGCCATAAATTGTGTAACAGAAATTCAATTCCAATAGATGTATAATACAGGTAGTCCTCGACTTATAACAATCAGCACTTGGGACTGAAAAAAATGGTATTTTCTCCTCCACTCTACTCATCCTCCTATGACAGTCACTGACCTCCAGCACTCACAGGTTCTGTGACACCCCATACATCAGGCAAAGTCGCTGTCTTCCCTCAGGGGTAGTAAATGTGACATTTTGTTTTTTTACATTTATCCATGTGTGGTATACATCCGGCCCACCGTAGGTGTTGAGTTTTAACAAATTTGACAATGTCTGGCTCACCATAGAGGTCACTAAGTACACGGTTGTGCTGATGTCGCCAGATACCATCTTGCGAATAGCACTGAAAATCTTTTACAGGATTTTCACTCGAAACACTTTCAGCTTCTACAGAGTTGCTAGAGCTAAAGATCAGGTCTCTGACCCATACACCAGGACCTGTCTTATGAGGGTTTTGTAGAGACAAACTTGTATTATGTGATAAGTGGGAGGATTCGAATTGTTTATGCAGTACATAAAGCATAAATTACTGCTTACAATTCTCTTTTTGATTTCCTCGCATGATGTGAATGATGTTTGGTGCTGTGATTTCATTAGAAGTTTTTGTGACGTACTCAGACCTTCTATAAAGGATTGCTTGATGGTCATTTAGGAAGGCTCCATCATTGTGTAGCATCTGCTTTTATTTACCTGTGTATAGCAATGTGTACTATACATATATCATTATATATTTACACATGTAGATCTATTATCATACTACAGCACATAAGCTCTTTTGTGAAATATTAATACTCATTTTCTTTTGGCATCATTTCGTTACTTTGAATTTTTCATTAAATTGAAAAAACTGTAAACTAGTCCCTAGTAAAGTGCAAGCCTCCGAGTCTTGAGTAACTGCTCCCAAGACAATCTCAGCACAAAAACTGAAAAAAATGCAGAAAGTTATTACGTCATGAGAAACGACTGCTAGTAACAGACATGTGGCTGTGATTTGCTTTTGTAGTTAAGACTATATCAAGATAACTTTGTTATTATAATAGTAATAGTGACTAATAAATGAATGGCATGCTTTTTACGCTTAGTGGTAAATTAGGCCACTGATACAGAGTGCGATTACTTGTGTATTAAATGTTAATAAACAATCTTATTTTTTCAGGACTTCTATTGGATATCATAGTCATTGGAGTCATGAAGGCTGTCGCACGCCGCCGAAGACCTACCGCATCATCATCTATGGGCCCTGATAAATATTCCTTCCCATCGGGTCATGCAAGCAGAGCAGCTTTAGTGCTATACATTTTATATTTTATTTCCCCCATTTCAATTTTTTGCCGGCCACCATTGTTTGCTTGGCTCACGGCCGTTTCGGTGTCGAGGGTTCTTGCCGAGAAGCATTATCTTTTAGACATTTTTGCTGGTATCACCATAGGACTACTGGAAGGAATGGTCTTGAGTCAAATTTGGGTTAGTGATAGTTTAGCTCAATGCTTAGTTTCTTCTCTGACCGATGAGACGACTACTGGCAGTGGATATGATGTCTAAATTTTTGATTGACTTTATTGTTGGGCTACTTTCAAAATTTTTGTTTGAGACTGTATGAGACTGAATTAGTCATGTTTTGCTATAAGTAGATATTATAATTTTGTTTATTAGTGGTAGCTAACAACCATATTTAGTATTTGATTTTTTTTTCAAAATGTTATTACTCTGTTATGCATCGATTTCTTAATAGACCACAGTTATCATACTTTAAAACATGAGTAGTTAAATACTGCATTTATCAATATTTTAAATAAAAACCAGTTAAACATTTTTAACCATTTACTAATAAAACATTTTGTGCCAAAAGTTTTAGGCAAATTTTGTTAGGTCACTCGATAGCGCATAATCTTAACTGTTCTTAACCCTTTGAAAAGTATGGCCGCATAAGTGCGTCCAAATGTTGTGTTATCTTATATTTATTGCCATTCTAATGCTTTTAATTGAATTGTCATTATTTCTTCACATATGGATAAAAAACACAAAGCTGTGATTTTTGGCAGTCACATTATTTTTATTATTTGTTGCAAATAAACGAAACAATTGTGAATATTTGTACACAAATCAGTAGACGTTATAATATTGAGCGTAAAATTACATTTCGTCGCGATTCTCTATCTGGAATCAACGTCGGTAGAACGGGATATGTCTACAAATAACAGCAAAAAATATCTAGGCCTGAATTGGAAGTAATAGCTTCTCCAAATTTATTGAAAAGTAAAAATGAGTTCATAAATTTATATATCTAATTATGCGTTGTAAAATTATAAAAAAATATTTACCACCTGAACTTTTATTGAATATTCTACACAGACTGATCAATAAACACAAAAACCGTTTTTATATTTTTGTGTGTATCAATGGTAAAAATAATCAAAATATACAAAAATGCCTTATTTAGAAAAAATTAACTCACCATTCAAAGGGTTAAGAATGTAAATTTTATATTTAAAAACATTATCATATGATATGGATCACGAGAGAATTGATAAATTGAAAATGAAATATCTCTTGTTTTCTATTTATCTGTATATAAAAAAAGATGTTATTAATTTGAGAAATATTATTATTTTCGTCGTATATTTTTTGTTATCTTGTTAGACATGTGGCTGGGATGGAAAGGGTTATAATAAATGAACACTGTTAAATTTTGATAGATTTTTCACTTGTTTAGCATACATATTTTATATTTTTCTTTATAATATATTTTTTCTGTGTAAGCGTAGTAAATTTTACCATTCAAAATTTGCTTCAACATAACTCGAATTTAGGTTTGTTTTTATTATTTTGAAAATAAACAGTCATCTGTAGTGTGAGGAAACATTTTTCGGTATTTAAATTAAAGACCATATCATTGAAAATAAAAAGTGTCTAGTCATTAAGTGTTGTAAAAAACATACATTGAAGAATTACTTAACTTATTTTTTTTGATCTAGGGAAAGCTTGATACTCAAATTTGTAATATTTTGAACATATATAGCATTTTCTGTGTGTTACAATTTCACTTGTCACCTATAAACATGTACCGATATAGCCTTTAAGGAGATTAAACGTGATTACCAAAATAAAACATTCTTTAGTAAGTGTCTAGTGATATCACAATTTATTTTGTTTTATTAATATTTAATTGTCTAAATTTTCTTATTGCTTATTTAACTAATATTGTATGGGTAATGTAAACTGCATCCTTCCACTGATTCAATTTTTTAACAAATTCTTGCAATTGGACATATTGCTTATTATTTATGTATTTTTTCATGTCAAATTATACTTACTAAAGAAATTTAGATTGTTATGAAAACATTGCAGTTTCATATCTTCCTTTCATTTACTTTTGTATCATATTCACCTTTTTTTGTAACAAATAAAAGATATTTTTTTTAACTGAAATCTGTGTTTTTAATGTTGATTATTCCACACCAAACAATCTTTGATTTTTTAACCCCTTTGGTTCTCTGTTTTTTATGAAAATTTCAGTCAATTGTAAGATAAACGTGACAAAATTCAACAAATTATTTTTCATGATACAACAATTTGCACTAATAGATTGGCAGCTTTATGGGGAATTTTAATACAGTGTTGGTGCTAAGAAGTAAAAAAGACCCGATTGAAGATACTATTGCAGCACTGAAAACACCAATTAGATATGTATTATAATTAATTATTAATAAGACCATATACATAGTTTTATTAATTCAACGATGTACGTTCAGAAATATTGAAAGGTTTTTAAAATATTCTTTGATTATTAACACTCCCTATATATATTTAAAAAAACTTTACTCACTTCTTGTAAAATGCATTTGATGATAAAAATACAAAAACTTTCAAATAAAACAAAAAAATAACAAAGATCAGACACTTGATGCACAGAACGAGAGTGAACGTTTGGTACTGAAATTTTTTATTTTTGTAAAATCCATCGGGTAGATCAATTTTGCTATAATGCTTTTAAATTTTATGAACAGAATTTTGAAGATATGTCGCCGACCTGGCCCTACTACACCACTGAGTATACCGACGATGTGTTCTCATAAGATGCATCTTATGAGCACTATTTTTAGATATGAAAATGAACAGTGATTTTATGAGTATCACTGTTTATGTTGTGTATTGGAATTTTTAATATTGTCAATGAAGATTTAAATAATCATATTTCATAACAAATATATCTGTTTTATCTGAACGAAGCTGACAAAATTGCGATAAGGAGTGTTTTTTTGGTATGCAAATTTATTTTTTTGGCAAGTAATTTTCAGCCGGTCTCAACAGTTTGTGATAGCTCATTTTCTGAGTCAGTGATTGAGAGGGTCAGTAACGTTTTTATTATTAAGTTGCGCATCATATGTGCATAAGTGATACAATCTTGTGACTATCTTCAATTTCGTCACTGTTATGGTAGAAATATGTAAGTAAGATTGGTAGTTCTGAGTAAACAGCATATGGAAAATTGCTGCTTTTAGGATAAAGCCTCTAGCATCAATATTTTATATTACATATATAATTATAATATCAAATTATAGATACATTAAGCCACTCTGACACAAATAAGAGTTAAAAATTTATAGACAGATACAATTGCTTGCAATCAGCATTAATAATAATTGATTAAAAATAAACAATTTATATCGAAGAATCTCTTTGTATACTAACTCATTTTTGTCAGTTTTTTTACTTACCATCCAGTAAGGTGACGATTTCATTTGAGCTAAACTTGCTTTATTTTCATTTATACTTTACATTAAAATTAAAAATATTTTAAGCAATTTATTTTGGGATAATTTGTGTTTTTTTTTTCATTGTAAAAAAAATCCATGTTGTGTCATGGCTGAGTATTTAAATGATTACACAATTTTTATTGATTGTGATGTATGGGATTTTGTATTTAAATTTGACTATTCAAGCGATGATAGTGACGAAAGTGATTCTATAGGTAAGACATTCATTCGCCGGTTGGTAAATATTCTGGACCTCAAACTTTAGTAAAGTGTACAGAGCAAATTGATTGTTTTCAATTGTTTTATACTGAAGATATAACCAACAGAATCGTTGTTGAAAGAAATAAAAATGAAAGTAAAATGATTTTAAATATGATTTAACTGCGAGATCAATATCGTATACCCATGCAGATGTCAAATTTGGCGACATGAGAGTGTTTTTTCATTATTTTACAATACGGTACTTTAAGGGCCTTTTCAAGGGCCCACTCTCAATAATCACAACTTTTCATTCATTTGTTGTTTGTTAAAGAGGATAATTTTACATTGAATTTGAATGTAAATAAAAAAAATTATCTTTAGAGAAACAGAATTGAAAAAATTAACCAGTGCTTATAATAATAATGGGGTCAATATTTTTGGAAATATTATATGCCTGGTATAAATATATATATTAATTTCAGATTTAAAGAAAATATTTGGCATTACAGCTAATGCCAATGCACCAAATATTTTAAAGTTGAAAGATCATACGAGAAAAACTCGATGAGTATTTTTTGTTAGTCACTCGAGATCAACTCAAGGTAAATTGACAAATACACAGATGTTAGGTCTCAAATTTAAATTGAAAAACCTAAATTTGACATTGACCTTACTGGGAATCGAACTCAGACTTGCTTTATCGGAAAAGCAAACTATAATCTACTAGAGCGCAGCGGGCAACATATCATCTTTACTACTTATAAACTAAAGAAACCTTCAAAATGAAGATTTCTCTTATACAAATTAGTGGATTCTAAGGATTGTTTGTTTACCCTTTCAACTGTTGGACAAATTCCTCCTAAAAATAATTCAAATTCTAGATATCCATTTATAACTCATACAGTTATTTGAAGTGTTAAAATTGACAAGGTTGTATCGTCACTTGCTTATCTCTGCAATGAAAACAAACCATTCTCAGACTAAAATATAACTAGTAATTGGACAACCACCATCTCAAAAAATCAAGCTTGAGCCTAAATGAGACAAGAGTAGAGGGGTGTCAAAAGACCACAATGAGCTTTTTGTATCTAAAGAAAGGTTCAATTCATAAATGTATGATTTGAATAAAGACATCCATTGAACTATTATATTTTGTTTTTATATATCCATGTCCGCTGCCAATTTGGAGCATATGGCCTTCTAATAGAGGTATCTTAACATAAGTTTTTCTACGAGAACTGTTTGTTACTCGGTTGCTCAACCTCTCTTTTCCAGAGAGGTTAGAAAGGATAGAACGACAAGAATAGTGACTAGCTCTCTCTACGCCCAGTTATTGAAGAATTGGAAGGGTGGAAGGGAATTTTTAAAAATTACAAACAAATATGCCTGCAAACAGAAATTGATAGAAATGCTGTTTGTATTGCTCGAACCCGTGAGGTCCGGCACAGAAGTCAACAGCGTTAACCACTGCGCCATAGGACCCGACATATTAATTATTAATAAGGTAATATTCTCTTTTGTGATGAAAATGTCTAATTTTTTAAAACCATTCATGGTCAAGTTTTGCTGGATTCAAAGCTTATTCTTTGTTACATTTACTTCTGTATGAGTCAAAAATGTTAAAATACGCATCATTTTTTTTAAATATTTAAACAATGCAAAATCATTTTCTCGTTAGAAGTTTTCAAAGAGTTCTTATTCTAAAGACAAACTAATTCTAATCTTTTTTATCGATTAGAATCGGTTTCTCTCATAGCATTATCAATTCAGAAAAACAGGTCCTGATCTAGAATAAATAATGTGAATTTTGTACAAAAATGTTTTATTTTTTAATATTTTCCATCAAGAATTAACTGTAATCATGTTAAAAATGAAAGAGGATACATCGAAAATTGGTTAAAAACGTTTTTTTAAACCTTTATTTTTTGTTTAACGTATTTAACGTGTTTAAAGTATTACGAGATTTTAATCTGTGGTGAAATCATTTTAATGCAGTGTCCATGTATCAAAACGATAGACGTTTTATTATTTGGTTTAATTTAAACATAAACAAAATAGGTATGTATTATATTAAATGGTAAATAGGTATGTGTGTCGACCGGAAAGAGACATACGATAAGCCAACGTCTCGAAATTGAATCAACAGATGGCGTCAAGGCTAAAATTTACTTATAATCAATGATAAACAAATACAGACACGTAAAATTAGAAATATAAGAAACAACTAGCATTATTTAAATGCTTCGACTATTGGCACATTTGCATGTGTCGTGACATTAATGAATCGACCGAGGAAGAGATATAACATGGCGCCCACACGTGCATTTCACGTTACATGACTGAAATTGTGAGTAATATTTTAGTAATGTTAAGCGTGAAATGATTTCTGACATTAAGGTTATAAGCTAATGCAATATAAGAGATAAATCTTTGAATGCATTATAAATGTTTTGATTTATGTCCCAAAGCAATGTTTAAAAATACTGTACTAACATAAATCATTAATTCATTTTTTTTTACATTTACCGTATCGAGGTTTTGAGATACTCTAAAACCATAATAGCCATTCATACACTGGTCCGATATTGTTTTACGACAAAAAAAATACAACTTTTTTCCGCGGGACTAAAAAAAGTTTGACAAGTTGAAATGTGTAGCCGGGCCGGATGTGACGTAGAGGGGCGTCGCGTCGGCGCGGCAAGGGCTGCGACGTTCCGTTGGGGGCGGGGGGTGCGAGGTAACGCAAACGACGCTCGTCCGCCGCGTTCGCAGGACGTGCACCCATCTGGATCCGGGGACTTGCAGGACAGCCAGCACCCGGCGACCCGTGACCCGTTGACAGCGAGGATGCGGGGCACCGCACCACCCAACATGGCGTCGCCCCTCGAGGTATGTGAATGAACTTTCATTTCGTACATCGGGTAACGGAAGCCTGCCCCGATGTGCATAACGCTGGCGACTATCTTTACTCCGTCAATTTTTATGCTACGATTTTTGTCTAGTTTTTAGGCGATAGAGGAAGGGAAGAACGAGACAGCTTGTATGCAAATAAAAAAAAACAAATATAACATCTCAGTCGATAATCCAAATTCTAATATGGCTTGACATTTTACTGGTAGAATTTCAGCATCATATATTCAAACTAACTAAGCCGCGACTGCCAATTCTCTATTTATTATTATTGTTTACTGGTATATGAAAAAGATGATAACTCAACATGAACAAAAAAAAAAATCTACATTTTTCTAAATTCAAAATTATTAGTTCATAAATACAATTCCGTAGAATGAAATAACAATGAACCAAAAACATTGTTTACGATGTTTATTTTTGGTTGTATTCAAATAAACCCGCAAATGTCTAGAGAAAACACCTACCATACCTTTAAAGGTACATACTTCAAAGATATAAATCTGTTGTTATCATTGGGTAATTTATAATGAAAATTCGCCGATAAAATGCCAATTCAACAACCATTCAATTTGTGTGATTATTACTAAGTAGCTGCGCGCAAAGCAATACTGGCGTACTCATATAATTAATTATATTATGTGTTATGGTTTCAAATTGATATTTATTATTTTTATCGCCACAATATATGTATTTACAATGCGCTTGGCGGTATTTATATAAAATAAATCTTTACTACATAAAGGGGACATGTGACATATAATTAATTATCCAAATATTTGTAGTCGATCAAAATTAATTTTGGTTTCTTTTAGGGTGTTCACTGTCAACACTTGGTGGAAAGGCATTATATTAATAAAAACACAATAATCCTTTGTACTTCATTCCACTTTATTTAATATGTCAGGACCGGATTCGCTCATTGCGAATTTCGCTCATTTTGTTCATTGCGCTCATTCAGTTATTAAATATATAGACATATTAAATAAAGTGGAATGAAGTACAAAGGATTATTGTGTTTTTATTAATATAATTTTGGTTTGATTGATGGCTATATCGAAGACCTATTGCTACATAACTTGTGATGAGAATTAAGTTTTTTAAAATATCAATCGTGTTGCGAAAATAAACTACAAGTATTATACTAATATGTAGTTACTAATGCAGTGTTTCAATCTTACTTCGATCTTATTAAAGGTTGATCCATTTTCTAAAAGGTTTCAACATTTAAAAAAAATCCGATGAAAATTAATGAAAGTTTCTATAATTCGGAATATTAACTAAAAAAAAATCCCCGGCAGAAAGTTTACATTATGTAAATTTAAAAATTTACTGTTAGATTTGTAAATAACACGTGTATACACTTGTTGAATAATATATCATAATAAATAATAAAAAAAATCTCAGTTGGTTAGTTGTGTCTGAATTTTGTATTTGTACGCATTATTAGATTAAGGTACGGGGTGTGAAAATCATATTTTTAAAATATAACATCAAAGATTTGAGGATAGTAAGAGAATTACATTCTGCTACCATGCTGCTGATGAAATAAGAAAGCTTTCATATAAAAACAAACGTTAAAGTGCTGCTGCGACCTAAGCCTTTATTTCAAGTTGCACAAACTTCCCCTAGTATTGTCTTTGACAAGCTACCAACAGGTATTCCAAAAACATAAATTCAAGTGGATCTCTTAATTTAAAATTTTGCGCGCAAAACTGATAGGATACACTGCTAGGAAATCTACTGTTTTGTACTTGGCAACATTTTATTTCGCGTCTCATTCAAACGAGGAACAACTCACCAAAATGTATCGACTCCAATGATACATACAACTTCTGAGACAAAGACAAATATTATTTCGGTAAAAATAGAAGTGTACTTATTTTGAATAAGATAAGCGATTAAAATCTGCTTCAAACCGTACTTTAATGTTATATGGAGTTAATGTTTTGATCTGTTGCTCCTCAAATGTAAATGTGGTGTAGGTGCTTTTTATTGCTATTTTTCTTTTCTTTCATTGTTTTAAAGGGTTCAAGAATATTATTTTATACGATATAATATAAGATGAACATTGTTATTTCCTAAAAACTTATCATGAAAACTGAAAACGTTCGTCAATAATTTCATGTGTAGAATCGTCATAGGTTCAATTTTCATAATTAACAAACAGTTAGATTTGAAGTCCTTATTCTTTAGAAAGGAAAATATATGGCTTCATATTCCTGCCTTTAATTTCGAAACCATAATACGAAGTTACGTTTCTTCATCATATTATAGTATAATATCTTACAGCACACATGCCATATAATATCATAAATGGTACGTAATTCCCATTATCAGCCAGCGACCTCATTTTCTCCGTCAATTCATTTGCCGGGTGACGTCACCACTCATCATCCTCACAGGATTGAGGATTCCAGAATCTAGTAATGTAAATTAACAATAAAAAATGTGGCCAATAAGGTTCGTACCATCGCCCAAAATAATCAATATCAGAAATTCATATTAAGCGCTGGTATTACAAATGAAATCTTGACCATGAAATAAACGGCTGATTTTTATACATCATAGATTCAAATTTATTGTCTCTTATTATCTTAAAATATGTCAGTAAAAAAATGAATCCTTAATGTTGGAATCACTCAATCTTGGTTGGATTTCCGTGCAAATAAGTACAGCTAAAGAAAAAAGCCTCTCAAATTTAACGTTATTTGGAAAAGAATATTGTAATACCATAATACCAATATAAACGGTATTAAAACGCAGTCGGCATACTGGGATACCAGCATTGCAACCCCTACGTGATACCTTCCAGCCAAAGAGAACCCTTTCAGACAACCGACGTCTCAACCGCATTGGACGTCGCCCGCTCCAACCTTCCCGCTGCCCGCCCTCCAGGCTCCGTGACCTGAAATCGTTAGGACTTTTAAAACAAAAAAGTATGAGCTTATGTGAGTTGAAATTTTTTTAAGTGTGTGGTCAATCAAGACAGTGAAATAAAACGTGTGTCATATAAATACGTGTTGTTGTTAATGTGTTTAGCATAATTATCTTTTTTTAATGGGTCGGTTTTATTTTTGTTTTGGGATGCTAATGAATTGCCTAAATTGTGCCATATTTTTATTAATAACAAAATTTTTAATATTGGTGTTTGAGTAAGTCGTCTGATTATTACCATTGTTGCATTATTATATGTTCTGTCTTATGATTGTATTTTTGTAAATAGTATTAAAATAAAACGCCTTAACTGGCATATTCCTTTAAAAAACTGTTTTTATTAGTTTGGATACTCATGTTAGTGTACAAACTGTGTTTTTGTAAAACGTACACCATGCATTTATTACACGATTGATTTATGGACAAAACAACCAATATATAATTATTTATTACCATATATGTAATGTTTATCTTACTCTAATGTGTTTTTTTCACGATACAAAACTTTTATTTAGTGTAAAAGTAATTTTGAGGGTGTAAATGAATTTACACGTTATATTATTAACCCACTGCGAGTTACTGCAGACAAATAAACAAGTGTTATGTGACGGACCGAAGAGTCACAGTAAACGTCACTGTTACATACATTAGTTGATGGCATCATGAATGGCATCGATATCAGATTTTCACAAAATTAGTGGAATATTTTTTTATTCATACGCCGTTGTATAATACCATAGAACATTTGGAGCAAACATAGGTTCAAAACAATATTAATAAAAAATACATTGCTTATAGTTGAAGATTGTTGAAGCTCAATTGAATCCAGAACAACATGTTTAACAATAATCATTGTTAATTGTAAAATAATAATAACCTTTTGATGAAAATGGCAAAAATTTAGAAGTACTGATAAATATTAAACATTGTTAAACAGGTATTTAAACGTTGAACTCTATTCGAATGAAATTTATAGAAATATTTTTAGCGATTACGTTATTATGATAACATAGTTCCTGCATTTTATCATTTAATATTATTTAATTCCCTCTGAACACAATGTTTCATGAGTTAACTGTGGCGTCAACTAGGTCAACTGTACACTTAGTATAGAGTAGTAAAATTGTAGTTTAATTTACTTTGAACAACATTGAAAGACACTGATAGTCCGGTCTACGCCGTAGACCAGTCTACGACAACGAAAGCAAACGTAAATGATATTGTTTATTGGCAAGATTTGTTTTTGCAAGCTTTTAAGGTATGTGAATCGGCATATAATAATTAAATCATATTAAGTGAATTTTCACAGGGTATGTAAATTTTACGTAAGTTTATAGATAGTTGAAGGATTGAGGCTGTGATCTGTTTTTTTTTTGTTTAAAACTCATTCGTTATTTTAATACATGTAACTAGACAGTTACATTTATTGCAGATTCCTTCTAAAGAATATGGCTGAAATGGCAGACATATAATAGTCATGCTACTTCTTCCCACCGTCGACAGTTGCAACAAAATATTGATGTTATCTAAAAAATTAACCGAGCATAACGAGCCCCTACTTTTAAACTATGAAAAGTCAAAAAAATGTCATTCTAAAATAATTAGATTTAAAGATTCGTACCGTCTTGATTAAACGTGATTCTTTTTTGAAATGCATAATTTTGATTTCTTGCTTTGTAACTTTAATACCTTAAGCACAACTAAATATGTATTCTTATTTTGCGCAAAACAGCTGTCTGACAAACAATGCACATTCTTTAATAAATATACCTTTTTCAAGAAATGGTATAAAAAACTATAAAATTTCACAATAACATTACTTCCCTGATACTTTGAGATACCCATTTTGAGACGTGAAAATCTTTGAAAAGGTAAATGATTATCTGTTTAACTTTTCTGCACCATGGCCTCAAAATGTAATATTGTTTTTCTTGTAATATTTTTAAGCTAGGTGTGTTTGTTATATGGATTCACGGCGAAGCATTTTAAAATAAAGTCACTTAACCTCCTTTTCCTGATACAGTGAAATAGGGATTGGATTAGAAAAGGATTTGTTGTTAGCTGAACACACTTTCTGAATCCATTTAAAACTACCAACATATATAGGTATACGTCTTAGCATACACCTTCATCATCATTCGATAGGTATTCGAGCTCTCAACCTTGTAACTGAGTATGATGAAATTTCTGGCGAGCTAATACGGCGATCGATAATATACATTAAAGCAGTTAAAGTTTAAAAAAATAAAAAAATAGTTTTGAATGCCACTTGAGAGATAATTTTGTATGCTATCAAGCATGTGAATTCAAAAAACCGTTAATACAAATTTGTAAATCTGCATTTTTTTCCTTATTCAAAACGTAGTGGCAAAAACTGTAATAATTTTTTCATTGGTATTCTAATATTTTTTAAATATAAAATCATTTTGCTTTGATTTGCTATGCAAATCACAAGTTTTTTAAAAATAATTTATACAAAACTTTAATTAAATTGTTGAAACTTTAAAACTGCCATCTTCCAAAGAAGGATGATATTGTCAAATACTCAATAATTCAACAAAATCACAATCTCACTAATATATGGAATCGCTGTTTGAACAATTTCAACAGTATGTATTTAAGGAAAACTGATATTAAAATATTATCCAGACCTTTCTTTTATAAAATATTATAAAATAATATCTTTTTAATATTTTTTTATTTAACATCTACTCACATTGAACGCTTTTGGTCGTAAAGTTTATATGCCTCGACCGAGCATTTATTTAAAATAATTCACACGTGTTAAAGTTATCATTTTGCGTTATTTCTCGTAATATTTATTAAAAGTAATTTGTTTCGAAATATTAAATTATTTATTGACGAAAAACGTTATTAGTTAATTCAATCGAGTACTTAATATAAATAATAAAATATGTTCTGAAAGAAATTAGTACAATAAATTTAAAATTGCGGCCCTAAACGTGTGTGACCCTACGCTGTGGTTTGTTTAGCTTATATGTAAATTTGACTCTTTTCTCAAGTCAGGGGCCTAGTTGTACAAGTAAATTTACTATTTATTTGACGGCACATAATGGGTTAAGAATTTAAGGCGTTACCAAAGGAGTAACATAGTGGGGATGTGAGGTAGGTACTGTTAAGGCAGTGATTGTAAACAAATTATATTTTTTAAAGAGCAGTTCGGAATTATATGTAAAGACACGTATGCTTGTTGAAGACATTATTATTTTGTAAGATATATAAAAAAATAGTGAATTTATAATTTGAGACTTATTACATTCAACAAAAAATAAATACTTCAATGGCTTCTAGCATCGGTTTGCCATACTTAAAAATAGGTAGGGAAGACTATTTCTAATTGAACGTTTTTGAGTAACATAATTTTTTTTTATTTACAATATCCATGTTATATTTTTCTCGCCGTAAAACAAATCCATTTTTTTATTCATCCGTGTTGGTTTGCAGTGTGCTTTGAAAAACATTTATCAGCAATCTTGACGAATACAATCATTAAAAAAATACTTGTCTTGTTGTCAAATAGTTAGTGAATACTGTTAGGCAACGAACTATTCAATGGCAGTGTACACGTATTTGAATCCCAGTTAAGATAGTTTCAGAAATCAATTTATATATTATTATAGTATTCAAATAATTGCGGTTTTTATATTTCTCTTTCTAACCACCGGGTCCTGAACTGAAGTGAAGCTGTAGTGATTATTAAAATACTCCTTCCTTTCTCTAGCCCCATTCTTATATTCTCAACATTATTAAAAATAGAAGATGAACGACTGAAATGCATTTAGTTAGTGTAAAACAGCTTATATTGTTACGTACGATTTATTCTAATGACCATATCTGTGTATGAAAAATATTGGCGTAATGTCCGAAAACGTCACTTTTTATCGGAGTAAAAACAAGATATGTGTGACTGAGAAAAATGTAATCTTTTAATGTACAGCCAACTACTTTATTCAGCGTTGTTGATTCGAGTATTTCCTTTTTCACTATTTGTATTGTAGTTATTTCGGTATACTCAACATTTTTTTTAAGACTTAGCGCCCTTTTCCAGTCGCACATTGATATAATTCTAATGGGGCTTCTCAGGACAAGTTATATTACGCAAACTAGATGTATTTCAGTCGCTCAACCTTTCATTTTCGGTGGAGGTACGAATGTAAGTTGGTTGTTAATTGTCCCACCACCAACCGTTATCTCCTTTTAGCCGCTGTTTCATAGCCGTTTTCAATAAAGCCATAAAGATAAAGAATATAAACGGATCAACTCTTATATTCTTGACCCGCTAAAGAGTTGCAAGGGAGCTTTTTTTTTTAACCTTGCGTTATTTTGCTTAAAAAGTTTTAAGTGGAAAGAAAATAAAATGAAAATGTGACTAGCCCAGCCATTTAGTTTAAGTGATATTATCTATTATATGTATAACGTATACTGAGAATCCGCCGTGGCGGTAGACTTTAATCCACTCCATGTTGAATTTAAAGAGGAATTAAGAATATCCCGTTCCCTCTATGATGTTGCAAATTTGTCGAAACATCAAAGTTGCTCTAGGTTGAGATCAGGCCAGCGTGGTCTATTGTGCCCATGTGATGAAGGTGAGATTATAATAATGTGACACATTAATATTTCGCTAACTCGTTTTTGTTTGTCATGTTTCAATTTGGGAGCGGATATTGTTATAAAACAAACCAAAAAAATTGAATATAGAACGAGTGTGTTAAATTCTTATTGAGGAATTTTGGCAAGCGCGGATTCGGTATCACTGCATTAAGGCAATGATTGCCGCAAGGTTGAGGAGTGACCGGCGGCGGAGGAAAACCGGTGCCGAAGAAAGGGGGCAGGAGGGAGGGAGGGAGGAGTGTTGTTTACTCGCAGACCTGTTGTGCTTGCGCTGTGTCCGTGTGGCGCAGGAGAGGCGTACGGCGTATGGTCGTCCATTGATGAGCGGGCGCGGAATGCGGCCGGCGCGGCGCGAGCAATGACCGCTTCGATCGTTATCCGACCCGCGACTCCGCTGCACATCGACTGATACTCTCGAAGCCTGGTAGACAAGTGCATTGGCGTCCCTCCGCCGACGACAATCCGCGCTATCCGGTCATTGAAAAGTATCTGACAATGACGGATCAAGGTTTACGTCTTCAGCATCGTCCCTTTCCTAACACAAGCGTTATTATTTTTCGATGTCTAATTGGTCCTTATTCTCACTTAAAATTCCAATGGGGTGCATTCACATTTCATAATTCTTCTTATTACAACCATTCGCTAAATACCAATAATATCCAGCTGATATTTATTTTAATCTACGATGATACCTCAATAAATGCAATTATGCAAACTTGTCTGGGGTCACATTGTACCCTGTCGCTTATCGATCCTATTTTCGACGTCTCGGTACTCAAGTGTTAAGCAACATTTTTTTCAATAAATACAAATATTTTTTATACATCGATTTGGTATTTACTTAGTGGAACTCTATTAAAGTAAGGTAAAACATAGCAATGATTTTAATTTTACAAGAATTAAGAATATTTTTTATTGATTTACTCGAAAGAAGTTGATTTTTATGCCTCAAAGTCATTATATTTATAAAAAAACAAAACAAATTTTCTTTAATAATTTTGCAATTTTGTTTAAGTAATGGTTAATATTCGAAAATTGATTTTTTTATAATTTTAAAGTTGTCAGTAGACTTGGCGGTGTGAAAATTCATTTTTAATATTGAAATCGAATTTGATAACTTTGTTGTTTCAAAGTTTTAACAATAGTAATAATAACAAAGTTTTTTTGACAATTGGCCGTCGAATCTATCGGAAGAAAGATATTTATGATCTTAGTTTGAATTCATTGTTATGATTGCAATCATATAATAACATAAATCACGGTGTCTTCATAAAATAAATATTTTATTGAATACAAGAATTGGATGAGAATTAGTTGTTTAGCCTTTAGGGTATTTGTTTGTTACAAGGTATGCGTCACACTTGCTTAAATTTAGTACTTATATCATGATCATTTTATGCATATCAGATGGACTAAGGGTTGTCGTGAACCCTTTCGGAGGATGATTACACAAATTGTGCGGTGCCGGAAAAACATATATAATATATAGAGGCAATGAATGATTACTAACTTAGTTTGCTACACTTTGATCCAATGCTTTGTCTTTCAAGCAATAATATATGGATGAATCGGCGGGGCTATTTAGATATAAATACAGTGGTGAAGTGGTAAATAAATAGGTACCAGGTCGGTCATTGGTTTCTTCCCTATTTTATTCCTTCGGGTAGATCAATTTTGATATAATGCTTTTAAATTTTATGAATAGTATTTTGAATATATGTATGCACTTGAAAATTAAGTTAAAATTCAAAAAGGTGGCAGGGGTCATTTTCAGGTGCCAGGTCATCGCCCTGGTTCGACCTGGCCCCACTACACCACCGGATATACATATATTTATTAGATGGCTATATTCTCCACACTGGGAGTGGACAAACAAAAAAAAACATGCTTAGTATATTAGAGACCTCTCCCCTAATTTGTGTCTAGATGCTAATGAATTTGAGTATAGCCCCAGCTGACAATGTTTTCGAAGATACCCGCATTTATAAATTTTACTAATTATTTATTATAAATTCTTAGTGTAATTTAAATTATGTATATGAATACGAAGTATTTTATTAATATTCGCTATTCTTGTAAATTGTGACATATCGTATTGACGTATTTCGATCGCATTACAGAATATTCTTTTGTATGTTCGCTAAGTAAAGTCGCAAATATTTAGTAATCTTTAACATCTAATATTCTAAGAAAATATAACAATACGAAGCAGTGACATGCGTAGGAAGTTGATATTTGACCCCTAAAGAAAGGAAAATCTTTATACACATTAAACAATATGAAAAAGTTTCGTCAGCGATGTATTATCTAGATATTCTTTAATCCTGTCAAGGGTCATATTCTGTTTTGCGATCGAAATATGTCAGTGTTATGTGTCACAACACAATTGACAAGAATAGCGAATATAGACTTTATTGTAGATTGAAGAATTATACGATGAGATTTAATATATAATATATACAAATAAAATAATTATACCTGTACACAAGGCTTGCAAAAATTACAATCTACTTGTAATGAGCCGAATCTCAGAATCTCACTTATGGCAGGTGTGTAGTATGGCTTAAATGGATCGATATGTTAGTGATATTTAAGAGAACACTTATTTTAGTTGCAAAATAAATCTGATCTATTCAACACGATGATTGAAAACATCATCGAATTTCAGCTATTGTTGTAAAAATAATGACAGTTAAACATATAAAGCAACAATCAACCAATATGCTAGTACTTTATAAGATATACCTTCAATGAATTTCATACTAATTTATATGTCATATCTATAATATGCGAGATCTACAAAAATGTTCTACTAATAATTTACTCGCGAACACGCATACAATATCAAAACGTACAGCTATCGGATATAAATATACATTAATAAAAATAATAAAAAAATTTTAGTACTTTTTCCACATAAAATTTATTAGATCAGGACCGGTTTCGCTCATGGCGAGCATTATCAACTGATAAGAAAAATATATAAACAGTGATATTTATACAAATTTAAATTTAAATAAAAAGGTGTAAGCTTAACAATTTAAAGGATTAAAAAATTACATTATAATTACACAAAATTAAAATGCCTAACACCCACAACAATCAAAAAAGCATCATCAAAGAATAATACATCTAAGTGGCAAACGATGTCAATTATAAACACAATTAAAATTTGGGAAATTTTTAAACAAAGTGAAACTCTACATTACTAAAGTAAATATCCTAATGATGATTTGGTGATTCGGAAATGACGTCATTATTGTTGCGCGACTGTCCATCAATATGTATGTCCATTTCAATAGGATTAATTTTATCATGAATGATTAACCAATAGTAAATAAACAAATACTGGGTAACAAACATTCAAAGAATATATATAATTCCACATTATATACTATTCATGTTCATAACCGTTTTCTCAATTCATTTGATAATGCTTGCTGCGGTCCTGATCTTTCATACATAATAAGGAATTACTACAAAAAAACGTTTTAATTTATAAAATAATGCCTTTCCATCAAAAATTGAGAGTGAACACCTTAAAAAGAATCTATATTTTATTTTAGTTTTATAATCGGTATACTCCCGGAAAGCGATAAGTCAAAAAACGCTGTTTTGAGATAATCTACAATTTCGATAATCATGAAATTTGAACATCTCTATAAACGCACGTTAACTATTACATATTGTTGTAAAAACGTCATGAAATTCGATAATGATTAACATGTTCGATTCACATATTCAAAAGCTTTAAGTTTTTTGTTGTAAAAAATAACTTTAATCAGAAATGACTTGACGTATATTATGTTCAAAATATTTAAAAAAAAAATACACAAATTATGGCTTATCTTCCCTTTTTCAGAATATATGCCGTGCTGAAATCTATCTATCTGTATCCATAATTTAAAACAGCCAGTTTTTGGTTTTACACCCTCTGCCAGTATACCGAAGATATAATTCTACCAAAAATCTCGAGAAACAAATACAATTTAAGAGACAGATCGTTTAGTTCAGCTTTAGTATTACAAACGTCAAAAAGGTACAATTTGTTTTTAAGGATCCCCTTATAATTAAAAATAAAACATATATTTATCCCTTATTGCACTGATTTGCACATAAAGAAAACACAAAGAAATCTGGCAATATTTGAACTCTACCTCCGACAAAACCTAAAATTACGTTCACAATCCTCTCGCCACCCGTAGGTCACGCCCTCTCGATTTGTATTTGATTTAAATATTACACGAATCAGTATGAAGAAAAATTATTATTGGAGTAAATAATATTTTTATGTGTATTACAAAAATTGATTATTACATTTTGAAAAAAAATCTTTCGGGGTATTTGATGTGCAGAATAATTTCCGTATAAATAGTTTGAAGCTTATCTTTGTGGGGATATTTTCAATTCATTGATAAACAAAAATATCCGATATCATAACTGTGATTGACAGGACAATAAACATCTTAGTATTATTTTGTATACATTATCGACGATATTCATAATATTACAAGTCAATAGGGGATATCAAATAACTAAATTCCGTTTACTCAACACGTGAGTTACATTGAATCTTTATATCTTAAAATATTATTTTAGTACAGCCAAGTAGATCTAAATTGTACACACTAAAAATGTATACCTAATAAAATATAACAATTAAAATGCCTGAAGAGCTTAGTATGCTATTTGATTAAGTGTTTTATTATCAAGTATCAATTCTTTTATAAGGGTCTCATATTTTTGTCAACTAAAACTGTAGGAAAGGCAGTCACTAAAACTGTTTCATGACATATAATAAGTCTGGAAGAGTTAGTTACAGAGATAACAAGTTGTAAGATAAACACTGTCTCTGCGTCCTGTTTTTTTTTTTGAATAAGTATAAATTAATAGTAGCAAGTAGTAAGAAAATAGTAAAAATTGGACACCCATGCAACTGGGGAAACGAAATATAAAATGATATATTGATTCTCGATCATGAAATTAATGAGTTCGGAAATATTTGATGAGTGATTTTTAAAGTTGGTGTAACATATTACAACATGTATCGATGAAACCGTCATTCGGGGGGTGTTAGGACTGCTAAGAAAATCAAAGGGCGCGGTGGAAGGTAAGAGGGCAATCAAAATAAATCAAATACGTGTTCCATACATCATATCCTAATGACCGCTTATAAATAATGCAGCATCGATCTAGCAAAATTAATGAATTTATTCTTTTCGCTCTTGAATAATTGTACAGGGCCCAACTTTTAATCATACTTTGTCGTATGAAGTAAAAAAATATCTAAAATTGTCACAGTTGAGAACGGTTAGAAGAAAAGTCTACGGCCATCTTGAAAAAATAAAATTTGCAATCTATGAATGCAATCTAAAAATTATTCAGCTTGTAAGCTGATATTTCAGTAAAAAAATCTGTTTCCTTTCATTGGAAATATATTCTTTTAAAATTCGCTTTAGAAGTAAATTCACTAAGTGTTTTGTCGAATACAAAAAGTCACGTGGGAAAATGTTTGCTTTCGCACATTTGACGAATTCATTGTCAATCACAATAATCTACTGTAAGGTTTATATAGCACAAATCAATTAAATTAATTCGAAATTCATTTTTTCGGTTTCTTACGTTTTTCTCAAATTTCCCCCCTTCAGGTTTTTAAAAATTTCCTTATTACCCCCCAAAATTTAATTTTTACCCCATTTGAAGTAATTTACCCCAGTTCCCCGACCGCTGCTTTAAGCAAAACATAAGTGAATAAATTAGGGTAAAGATAGCAACGACTTTAATTCAAAAGGAATTACAAAAAACGGATAGTTATTTCAGTATAACTATTTGGTCAACATTTAATACGGAAACAGCCAGCGGTGTGCTGCCAATACGTTAACAAGGAGCTCGCTTAATCTTAAAGTAATTCTCGGTGTTCTGGGGAAGGAGTGATTTTTTTATCAATCCCATGCCATTATATGCAATACTTAAATAAGAAATCGATTGTTACTTAATACACTTATAATATGAAAAAATATGCAATTTACCGTAAACTTATCAATGTAAATGCCTAAAAATATTCTACTGTGTATACTGAAGCCGTCGTAGATAATATATGTCAGAAATTACAGCTATATACTAATTATATCTGAGAATATTGTTTTCTATTAAATTAACAAGGGGCTCGCCGGGCTTAGTAAAATTTAACAAGGGGTTAGCGCGAGCCCTTTCGAGCCCCTTAAGCCCATCCCTGGAAACAGCTAATACATAATATGTTATAATTCTTGTGAAAGCACATGAGTATTTTTATATTTTCACTTTATTATAATTAAGTTCTACCGAATAAGAGCGACTAAATCGAGATGATGTAAGTGGGCTCGAATATATAACAAACAAAGTTTAACAACCGCCGGGTGGACGGCAGAGCGGATGCACGCGCGAAAATCGTACGCATCCCAATTATACATTTGCGTGCGTATACACTTTGGTATTGTTGACGAATGTATTCAATGGAAAGAGTTTTGTATTGAGAATCTTTCAATTATATAACATTGTCTATGCTTACAATGGTGGAGTAGTCAATATTCCATTGATATAATATACCACCGCTATGGTTTTCGTATAACTAAACAACATTTTAAGCAAATTTATTAATGGTAATTTATTTATTGCAGATATTTTAAGAGAAAAGTATAATGATTTTTCTACTAGCTTTAACGGCCACATAACTGAGAAAAGTTACGGTGGTGAAAAATATAACTTAAAATAAAAGTTTTAATTTTTAATTGCCTTATTAAGTTTTGTAGTTTTTTTTTTTGAATTTATGACTATTTACCGATGTATCACTAGCAAGGATCCTTTGCCGCCATTAAGCGGACGAATTTTGTGATTTCATATTTCTTAATAATGAAACAAATTATAAATTAATGGAACCAAAATATCTCCCATTTACAGATATATTTTACCTTCATATTACAATTTGTTGGTAATAACTTGTTAGTCTTACTTAATTTTTCATAAATAACTCTTCATCGATTTATAAGTTCATTGGTTGAAGAATCTAGTACTGATATTTGTGTTTCCTTTAATTTGTTGCCCTTTCACCAATAATTTATGGTACCTAACTTAAAAATGTTTTAGATTTTTTTTCAAGTAACATTTGGAAATTACAATAAAAAATTTAATACAAACAACGAGAAAACGTATAACGATGTTTTACTAAAAAGTTACTGCATTCGTCCTTTGGAGACTAGTATAAATAGGGTTACCATAATTGCCAAACATACTAAATTTTTACTAATAAATAAAACATGAAAAAAATGGGTCGGTGATGGTTAATTTTACTCTGACAATTCAATAAAGTTCTAGCTATCTAATACAAAAAACACAATAACAAATTAAAAAATCCTTTTTAGCTTAGTCATGTTTTGATTGATTGATTGATCAATTGATTTTATTTCTTAATTATATCATTTGCTTCTTTCACAAAATTATAGAATTGGGTGCACATCATTTAACAAAATTATAATGACAAATCAAAATTGCTTCAATTGTCTTCATTGACAACCTGTGTCTTTTCGACCATTGAGTTGAGTTCAGGAAAATATTCTCTTCACATTTGCATTGTGGGCTGGAATGGTAAATACGTAACCGTAACCGGGATTGTCCCGAAATTGGAATCGCTGTCCTGTATTCGGATATATGATGATGTTCAGTTTTGTGCTATTTTTCCCGGAATCGTAACAGAAAAAGTTGGCAACCCTAATTCGCATAGCTTTATTTATCATGACTTCTGATCAATATGCTTTGTATCTGCGAAAAGTTCAGTCATTTCTCGTCCATACTCATTTTCATAGTTTCTTCGCAGTTTGGTTAGTATTTTTTTTTTAAATAATCTTTAATGTGTTTAAACTGATTGACTAGAATCTAAGCGTTGCCAACATCGATATTTGTTATTTGTAAGTATGCAATAGTACGTTTTATTTCTACCCATTCGGTGAAAAAGTGACAAATAGTAATACGGAACGTATGGCAAGCCTAAGTATAGAAATGATGTCTGGCAATGACTTCACAAGCCGAGAGAATTAGTGTCTATTTTCTATAGGTATAAAATTGTTCTACAGTGCAAGTGGCGTGGTGTCATTTTCATATTGGTAACCTCCGTTTAGTTACAGTAATTAAATGAAGTTAAAACAAACACACATTTTTATCATTTAATCTGACCTAAATGATAATATTGACAATGATCAATGTATAATTTTAGTGGTCTATCTTTATCGCCGTTTTAAATAAATAAACTGCTTAACTATTTATTATACGTTAAAACGGATGTTTGAGGAACCAATCGCGGAGTGACGGCACCTTAGATTAATATAAAAATATGGCGCATTTATACAACAAGCTGTTGCTTTTGTAACGTAAAGGCAGATGCTGATGTTCAAGAAGGGCAAAGGAGTAAAGGGAACCGGGCCCAAATGTGGCGTTCGAGTGCGAGGGCCGAGGGTAGAGGGGAAGGTGCGCCCGTGGGAAACGACCGATAATATGCGACGGGCGCATTCCCGCATGCAGCCAGCGATGTTATTGTGCGCCTGCGCGAGCAAGCGCTCTGATCCCTATAAACGTAAAGCATTTCGCCCAAACTGCACTGCGGGCAATTGTTATTTCCACTAACGGACCACTTGCTGAACTTTGCCGACGTAATAGTGTAATTAATGAAAATTCATATATTTATTACGGTAGCCAACTTCTATTGCTCTGTAATATCATTATTTTTATTCATATTTTCACTGAGGCGTGCAGTAGTAAGGTATTTCCCTTGTTTAATAAAACAGTACACTGGTATCATACACTCACGAAGAGGTGATCTGGTTACTCTTAGATTAAAACTGTAATAATATAACTATCTTGCTTATTTCGCCCATTGTCATAATATAATAACCCTTTCGGTCGTCAGTCTTCTTGATTCTATACTACGATATTAAAATATAACTGACAACATAATATCTGCAATTTAATAAATAGACCCATGGTATAATTGTTATAATAATTCAGATAAAAGACATAATCTACATATCGACTGTGGAAAGGAAAAAGGACGTAGACCACACATATAAAATTTTACAGGAGGCGCAAAAACGTATTTTGATGATTTTGGGCCATATGCAAATTATAAATTATACACAACCTTGAAGTGCACGGAGACTCCTAAACTGGTGTTTAATTGACATAATCTAATATTAATCAAAGAAGTTGTCTATGAAAAATCTTTATTTCAGTATTTTTTCTTGGTTTTAATTTTTTAAATAAAGGTCATCTTTTTCAAACTTAAAAGCTAAATTTAGATACTAATTCGGCATTTGCAGCTTGCATCCTTTTGACATGACGTGTTTCAAGTTTTATACATTGTGATTATCGCAAAACACCTGTTTTGTAAAAACTGTGGGTTACTTCCTTTTTCATTTCCACAGTCGATATGTACATGAACGTCTTCTTATCAATATGAATTATAAAACTAAATCCACTATCAGTTTCTGTACTTTCGTATGTTCCGTACTTCGACCCTGTAAATTAGAACCGTTAGAGCGCAAGGACTTATTTGATTCTGTCCAGCACAACTAAGTCTCAGACACGTCGCGTGAACATTTTTGTTTTAGCTGGATTTCCAATTTGAATAGTGAATTCTTATTGGAAAGATATGTTGAGAAAGTGCCCATAATACCAGACTTGACGGTTTTAGAGTTGACGACCATGTCGCATCGGCTGGGATCAGGCATCAAATCCCAAACCCTTTTTGGAATCCCGGGATTTCGAAATTGACAATTTTACCAATGGATTGAACATTCTCCAAAAAGTCGTATAGAATTTCGGGATTGAGATTTTTTTCCCCGGTGATTTTGAAATCCTGGGAATTTACGGAATTCCGTTAAATGAAAACTCCAGGATAATTCACAATTCCAGGATTTCGGGATCACAATTGCACGGGATTTCGGGATCCGGGATCCTGGGATTGGATGCCCTAGTTGGGATTATACAGTGATGAAATTTCAAAAATTGCCATGGCGCCCGCCGACCGATTCCGATGCGCCCGCCAACTTGGTTTTCAAATTCCTCGGTGAGCTTAAAAAAAAACGACGTCACGGTGATATTTTGGGAAAATCGATAAATTCCTGGTTTTTAAGATTTTGAAAAAATTTGGTGCTCGCCGCCCTATCAATATTTTAGATTGCGCTCTAGGGTCCGAAAAGGTTGGTAGCCCCTGTATTACTGCTTGATTTCCTGTAATGATGTGAAGGATCTTTGTTGCTGTCATTTAATTATCATCAAGGATGGCATGACGGTAATTTAGGATGGCTGCATCATTGCATAGATTTGCTTTTATTTACCTATGTGTACTTATATGAATTTTTTGTATTATTATATTACAGACATATCATATAAGTTCATTTGTGAAATATTGTTGAATTCATTTTCTTCTAGTAATATCCCGTAACTTTGAATTTTTCTTCAAATTAAAAAAAAACTGTAAACTTGTATCTAAATAAAAGGCTCGTATTTAAACGGTCAGAATTTTAATTCAATATCGGTCAGAATTTTTAATAGATTGGTCAGAATTTATATTACATTGGTCAGAATATATATTAAATGGTCATAATGTATCGGTCAGAATAACAGAGGGCAGAATAAATAATTAATGGTCAGAATATATATTAAGTGGTCAGAATTTATATTAAATGGTCAGAATCTAAATGACAATGGTCATATTTATTTTGACAACTGGTCAGAATTTTTTTGATGATAATGATGTCATCGTATTGCGATGCTATTGGTTTAAAACTGCAAAGTGAAGTTGTTTCCGGCAAATCGTCCAATGGGCGAGCGTTGCTACTAGCGCCACGGTCATTGAATAAATCACTAGTATTGCGAAGTATGAATTGACAGTTCCATCAGAGACAATAATATACTATTTCCCATATTTTGGCAACGGTTAACGGATCTTCTTTACGACAGGGAAAAGTATTATTATCGCTCCAATACTGTTAAAAGAAGAGGGCAGCGATGTAATACTGGACTATATATTTTATACTGCATTAATAAGCCTGATGTTATTGTATTTAAAACAGAAGAAGAACATTCACATGAAATCTGTAAATAACAAGATGACATTAAAAATAAGATACGGGAAATTTTTAATTTAAAAGTTAAGCCTAAGAGGATGATGAAAATTTCACCGCGGAATCGGTTTAGATATATTTTTTTAAAATTTCGAATTCCTGTTATGGATTTCGGGAATAAATACATTGTGCTCAAATATGCAGTACTTATTCTAAATTGAAAAAAAATATTATCTGATTATATAATTTTTTAATTTCAAATAATTACTGCATATTCGACATTTTTTAAATATTATCTGAACCGATTTCGCCGCGAAATCGGTCCAGATAATATTTAAAAAAATGTCGAATAAGTCTTGCATATTTAGGCACATTGTATTTATTCTCGAAATAAACAGCAGGAATTCGAAATTTAGAAAAAAAAAATATGCAGTATTTTTTTTGCACATAAAGTGTTGAAAAATCGACGTCTCGTAATCAAAGGATCAATAATTTCTTCATTTTTTTTTATTCTGATCAAAATGTCTATGAAAATCTGACCGTATAATAGACTTTATTCTGACCGTATAGTAATTTTATTCTGACCGTATAATAATTTTATTCTGACCGTATAATAATTTTATTCTGACCGTTAGTATTTTTATTCTGACCGTTAGCGTTTTTATTCTGACCGAAAATTGAATTTTATTATGACCAAAAGAAGACTTAAATTCTGACCAGAAATTGATTTAAATTCTGACCATTTATTTTGTTGCCTAAATAAAATGCCTCTAACGCAGGGGTCAACAAGTTTTCCGAGATACGGGCCGGATTGTTTTTTCAAAAACGTTAAGGGGTGGGCGGAAGAAAAATGGAATCCTATTTGAATTAAAAAAACAAACATTTTTTCTTACATGTTAAATATTAATATATTAAAAATCAAGGGCCGGATTGAAATCTTTGGAGACTAGTTTGGTGACCGCTGCTCTAAAGTATCTGAATAAAGGAAAATAATAATGATAAAATAAACTAAGCAATACGAAGTAGAAATTTCATAAAAGGAAAAAATCGGAGCGGTAAACTGATTGAATGAAGTACATTTGTATGTTTTATGGAAACCTCTATCTTCTTTTTGAGATACCAGGTTGTGGAAAATTACCGACTATATTTTGTATGAAATTCGACTTACAACCAAAGTTCAGGAACGTATCTCAGTTGTAAGTCGAGAACTACCTGTATATAAATATTCAGGTAACTAAAAACGATTGGAGTATTCGAGTACGGACAATTTTAACATTTTCAATGGTTCGGTCAGGGGCATTTGTTCACGCAATATGACGATAAGCCGAAGCTACTTTACTTATATTATGTTTCTTCTGAAAACACCGTCCCTTAAAAGAAAGCACATTTGAAAATTTTGTTGTTATTATTTTGAAATTTTGTAAACATTGATTTAAATAAACGATAAATATGTGTAGAAGAACATAAGAAAGCATATTCTGTGACATATTTTACGCTACTTTTGCACTACATTATTTGAAATCACCACTATCTTATTTGTATTAAGTTTGGAAAGATTTGAGCCTTTTTATGTTTATTTATTTATTGTTTAAAAATTAAAAGTACAGTACATGACATGACATACAAAATCATACTACACAATACATTAAAATCAACATACAAAATCACGAAATAAAAAAGTAAAACTTAAAAAACAGTTCACAAATACTGTCACTAAAAATGTCCAGATGTTGATATATTGTACACACCACTCCAAATAGACAATGATAAAACGGATTTTTCAGTACAATACGTCAGACTAGTTCTGCACTAAGAGACGACACGCACAATTCATTCACAGCTCTGTATTTTATGTTCAGCAAAGATTTGAGTATTGCAATCGTAAGAAATTAGTAAGGATTTAAATGGCCCAAAAATACGAAGTCAATTAACTATTAAGTTGGTAGATCTGCTGGATGTTGGAAAATACGAAAAGAAGGTTAGAAATATGCCATTGTTTTACCGCCAGTTGGTATCATTGGGTGACTTATTTTCATTACGATGATGCGTGCCAAATTCTTTTCAAGCTCGCTAATTCTAATTGGCTGTTTGTCGTACGCTTGTTTTTAGTTACGTTTGCAATAATGACGACATGTTTCTATCATAACAAGTGTGAATGATAATCAGTGGTGTAGTGGGGGGTCGGGGCTCGGATTTTTTCGGGTTTTAAAAAATAATTACTATATTCATCTGCGCGTATTCGTATAGCAGTATTAAGAAAAATATATTTTTTAAAGAATATTTCACCCCGAAACGGTTGTATATATTTACATCGTAGTCTTACAGCTACAAAAAATGTCCCAGACTCTACACAAAATCATGTTGTTATGTGTAGAGTCTTTCCACTAAAAATTACAAACTTCTAGTATCTTTTAAAAAAAGAGTTAAATTACTTAAGTATTTCGACTGAGGGTGCTTGATGGAATTTCAATATCAAATTTGAATTGTTTGAATTTTGTACTTTTCCATGAGTTTTGTCGCTAACGACCCGGGTTTCGCCTTTCGGCATATTCAGGCATTCCATAATTCAAGCACTTGCTATCATTAAATATTAATTCAAAGGCTTAAAAACAAATCAACTCATTAATAATAGGTCGGATAAAACCCTAGATTTATTTTAAACATTCCTATGTTATTATCTGGTCATTAATATTTTCAAAAAATCCCCATAATTATAACAAACCCACGTAATTCATTGAAAATTGTATACATTCAATTTACATTTTAATATCCTTTTAACTTAGTGATCTACTTATATTTTTGTATATAAACGATACAAACTGTTTACTACGCGTCAGTTCAAGTACATCCGTGCACTTGGAATGCCTGAAGATGCCGAAAGGCGAAACCCGGGTCGTTAGCGACAAAACTCATGGAAAAGTACAAAATTCAAACAATTCAAAAGTTAAATTACGTTATGGTCAAACAGGAATCGTATAACTGCTCAATGGAAATACAGAAAATTTAGTTGATCACTTTAAATATCATTTAAACATTTATGCCGAGAATGAATGTAAAATTATAAAAATCAGATATTGTAAAAACGTTTCCAATTTTCATTTAGAAAAAAAATGAAATTATTATACATGGGGGTGAAGCGGGTCGATTCTGGATTGTACCGATATTGATGGATAAAATTCAAAGCAGATTTAAAATATTTCAATACGTCGCGAATAATTTTATTTCGGTTTTTTTTTTATTTTCAGTACCGGACATAGACATACCGATATTTTTCCTCTTTAAAAAGAGGTATTTCGGTATTGAAAATTAACCATCAATACCGAGATACCGGTACTGAAATCCCTAGTTCAGGTTTCATCTGTCTATCATTACTATATATAAAAAAAGAGACGTTGATCGAATGTACGCACAATTTGGTTATTGATTGTATCACATTTACCTGTAATATATCTGCGGTTTCTACTTCACGACCGCATTCCATAACGCAGTAACAATCAAGAAAATACATTAATTCTTTGTATTCTTGGCCCGATGCAGGGTTGCAAGGGAGCTATCATTGGTCGACAACAAGTAACGTAGGTCGTAGAACATCTTTTGAGAAGATACCTTCATACTAGAGTGAAATCAGCTGCGTAATTTCGATTTAAATTAAAATGCACATACGCGTATGCGATCCTTGGAAAACATTTAATGAAGTACGACCTTTGTTTGTTTTGGTGCGTTCTTGGTATATAATTATTGCAAACTAGACTGCGTTTAGGCTTGTGTTGATGCAGCATGCAATTCACCACCGCATGCTCGCTGCAAATGACCGTGACGCTATTTTTTCTCACTGCGCCGATTATCACGATCCCGCCTGCCCTGCCTTCACTAAGTCCTGCATCCTACCACCTTGGGTCATTGTCCTGTCTTGCAATGGTTGTTGTAAACAACCGATATAGTAATATTGTATACGCAAGGATATTAATACCAAAGACCGATCGCGAAAAGCTTCGAGTATTTACGACTACTCACTCATCTTATCATTGATATCAATACAGCCAATGAGTTACTTTATTGCAGTATATAGTATGCCAACTGCGTGACCGAGTGGTCAACGTCGTTGGCTTCAGTTACATAAGTCACGGGTTCAAATCTCAGTAAGCACAGTTTTCATAAATTGTTTTATGGACTTCTGTCCAAGGGCATGGATGTATTTGATGTCTTGAATTACCTTCAACCCATTCTATCTTTTAAAAAAGCTTACCACAAAGTCTTTTCTTTCTATCCCTATTCTCTTTGAAAAAAGAGAGATTGAGAAACTGAGTTACAGACAGTTTTCTTAGAAACACTTAGCTCCATTACGAGTCCATATGCTCCACATTGGGAGCGGACATAGTAAAATAAAACCTTATGATCGTTACTTAGAGTTTAAAAGAAGTCGAACAGAATATTTTTAACGGAGTAAAGTTGGTCCTCCACTTACGCGATCAATGTGTTTCGAATTTGATGAATACTAAAATTTCGACATATATTTAATGTGTGAATTATATTCACACTTTAATTTAATTATTAAGCAAGACTTAATTTGTATTTGATCTTGTTGGGACTTATGTCAAAACCCATCTTATATGTTAGTGTTTATCACTAGACCACAGACTCCGATACAGATATAAGGATGGCATTAGAAAAGGACTCGTAGTATATTTCTTGTTATATCAGATTATTAAAGTTTACATTCGTCTTCACCTCTCAGCGATAGAGCAATATGTTTTTATTTTATTTATTATAATATAATGTAATGTCAGCAAACATTTATTATTACAATGCTGTTTTTATTACAAATCTCAATTAGAATGTTAATCACAAATCAACCAGAAACATCACTCCTTATTATAGAGAAATAAAGTAAATATTCATTGCGTGTCAAATTCGAAGACTTCATTGCTTAAGACGCATCCCCTGTTGAATCCATCCTTTGACTTGACAATCCTGTCAAAAAATGAGCTACGAATACTGCAGCCTGCGTAGCGTTAACACTTTGCACTCTCATTAGATTTGCTTCTGGTTAAACCTATCCAGAGTTTCTTTTAAAAAAAAAGGTATCGGAACTCACTTCTTGTCAAAAAAAATTTTCTAATCCATGTCCTATCTTTATGTGGAACATATGGCTTCCTAATGGAGGTATTTAAACAGTAATTTGAAAGAGAACTGCTAGTTACTCAGTTGCTCAAACTCCATTTTTCTCCCATAAAGTGTAACTCCGCGAAAACGTAGATTGCTTACAGCAGCTGCAGCACATTTATAAAAGTGTTCAAATTGTATGTGTTTTATTTTAAAAAACTTGAACTAGTGCAATATTTTTTTGTTTTGTAACACAAAGGTTTATATTGACATTACAATTAAGATCTTGTATGTTACAAGTCTTAACTTAGTTTTGACTATTCTCGGAAAGTGTAACACATTAATATTAGATTCGAAAATCGATTTGGCATCAATCATAAAGTTGTTGTGGGTATACCGTTTGGTACCAAAGCGAATGAAACTCTTTTTGTGTAGTATTTGTACCATTATTAGGCTAGATGCGTAATTATTTTTTATTACAGATACGTGGTAAAAAGTACATCCCGAATTCGGTGGTGTCTTAATTTATTTAAATTTCTCGCTGTTTCGTCGCATAGGCTGTACGCACAGTAAGTGAAACAAATCAGTTGGATGTAAACAAAATGAATGTTCATCTTTTAGCGCGTAACGTGCCGAGATGAACGCTACGCAGTCAAACTTTTAACCGAGGTGCCTCCATTGAAATTCAATGGTATCGTTTGAGTACGCAGACGCCATTCGATTATTTAAAACGCAAAGGCAACAATGATCTGAAGCATATCGAAATTCATACGCTGAAACCAGGGAATTACAACATTTTATTACTACCGCCCACTTTTATATACTTAGTAATTGAAAACTAAAATTTCCATTTTTTTAAATACTTACTATTTTTTTTTACACGCAAGTTATAATAACAATTTACTACACGTGTTTATTTTAAATTCTTAGTGGAAAGGCATTTTCGTCGGCTTAGTGAAAGATGTCATTAACCGTTTATTTTCTTGAAATTAAGTAAAATTTTTCAACATGCTCAATTCATGTTGTCTATAAGTGCAAGAAGCCAGAAACCTTTGACATTAAGTGTTTTATTTATAATAGGATTTTTCCTCTCAGTTAGTGAATTGTTGCACTAAGCCGACTTTATATATTTTTTAAAAAATGCAACGGTGTTTATACTAATTTTACATATTTGAGAAAAATGTGGAAATATTACAAAAACGTTTTATTATTAAATAAATAAATTAAACTTTATTTGATATATAATATGTAACACATAAGTATATCATAATTTTGTATCATATAAAGAACTACATATCAAATAAATAAAGAAGTATCAGCTTAAACTGACAAGAAATCCATGTCCGCCCCCAATGTAGAGTAAATGGTCTACTAATGGAGGTATCTCAACACAAGTTTTTCTACGATAACTGTTTGTTACTCAGTCGCTCAACCTCTCTTTTTCAAAATGCGTAGTGGGGATAGAAGGATAAAGCCAGGACAAGTAGTTAACTAAACTACGTTTAGTAATTAAATGATCTGAAAGGATAGGAGAGAATTTTTAGGCATCACAAACACGCATGTCTCCGAACAGAAATTGATAATTCAATCGAAAAAATGTTGTTCGTTCTGGGATTCGAATCCGTGAGATTCGGCACGGAAACCCACAACGTTAACCGCTGCGCCATATGACCTGGTTCATTACAACACTTTGCTAATTACAACACCTTTTCTACCCAACTCCGACTACTGAGTGGGAGCCCGCAGGACTTCTTGAACATTTATAGTTCGACTGCAGTTTACAGCAGACCAGATATTTAAAGTTAATATATTGAATGCACCAACTGTAAGCAGTAGGGACCTGGTTGAAGACTACCGCAGTCACTGCACTGCTCTATCGGCAATATTTCTCAATTGATAACATTTTATAATCAAACTGACAGCAGGTCTATTTAACATCGAAATTATTACGTATTTATGTACGCCGAGGAAAATGTGGGAGATTTTTCTCTAGCTGGTCAACAAAAATGATCATATTTTGAAGCATGTTCACTTGTCCGCTCCCAATGCGGAATATAAAAATACATTATAAAAGTACCGTAGATCAAATTTTTAACTTAACCACTTGGATCCCAAGCGGACACAGGTGTCCGGAACAAAAGCAAGCGAACACGGATGTGCAAGACGTTTAAAAGAATCAAATACTTGGTATTCCAATAGAATATAAGCAATGTTTTTATGAATATGTGTAGTGCCATATATATACTAAGTCAATATAGATATTTAAAATATCGAATTCAAGTGTATATAAGCAAAAATATTTTTCTCAAAAAAACGCCGTATCTCTGGGACATAATAATGATTTATTAGCACGGTATTCAAACGGTTAATAAACAAAAATTTGTTATATTTAATCCAGCGATACTCATTCTGCGGCCCATTCAGATTTTATGTGATACCCAAAACAATCACACTATACATACAGTCACCGGATGCTTTTTCAAAAAATCTGGTATTTTTTGCAAAAAAATAATACGTAAATTTATTTTTATTGAGTATTTTGTTTAATTTTGTATTTTTATGTTTGTATTTACATTTATGTTATGTTACTAAAGTATCTGGTATATTTAAGGCAAAAAACGGTTGAGTATCGTTGCTTTAGTCCCATGGACTTTCTGCTCAGTAAGTAGGGCTTTTATCGCCGCTTTTCAGATGCTATAAATACTTTTGTTTCAATTTCTTGGAAAAACATCATAAAATTCAAAGGTAAGACACCCTCTAAGCTGTGCGCGCGCGCGGCTGCGCAGCAGTTGGGAAGCCTCCGCGCAATCATTCCGGGCTGGCGCCCACTACAAGTTATTCAATCAATATTTGATCGGTCCGCGCAGCTATCCTCTTGTCTCAGAGGTAGCATTGGACACGACATATACATATGTACATTCATCATCAACATCTATTTTTTATCGGAATACAAATAATTACTGGGTTTAAATTTAATGAGTAATTTATTGTTAAATTGTTTTTTTTTTGCAATTATATTTGAATTGGAGTCGGCAAAAAAACGTTGTTTTGTATTTATGTGTGCACTAGTAAAAATCTCTATTTTTGTTTAACGTTGTTCAATGTCAATGAAATTGTACTAAATGAACAAGACAGGATATCTTTAAGGGAAGATCTTATAATGAGCGGTAGATTTTTTAAGTATGTATTTCCTATAAAAAATTTCAATTTAGATTTTTTACAATTAGTAACCACTAACCAGATTAAAATCAATTAAAACAATTATTATGTGAGCTCGAATGAATAAAATATATAACTTTTAGGGTGTTCACTGTCAATACTTGGTGGAAAGGCATTATATTAATAAAAACACAATAATCCTTTGTACTTCATTCCACTTTATTTAATATGTCAGGACCGGTTTCGCTCATTGCGAGCATTGTCAACTGTTGGCATTGAAAAGAAATTGCCAATTACATTAAAGTGATTCTAAAATAACACAAAATTAAAATTTTCTTAAAAAACTTTTTAATTATATGTTAGATGTGTTGAACATTTTAATTTTGTGTTATTTTAGAATGTGTTATTTTAGAACTTTAATGTAATTGGCAATTTCTTTTCAATGCCAATTGTTGTGTATAACTTTTCAATTTTGTATAGATAGCATTGTTAAATTATATTTTTTATCAGTTGACAATGCTCGCAATGAGCGAAACCGGTCCTGACATATTAATTAAAGTGGAATGAAGTACAAAGGATTATTGTGTTTTTATTAAAATAAAATATATTCTTGCTATTATGCTTATTCTTACATGGTGTATATTAGTTACTCAATTATAATGAGGTAAAATGAAGTAAAATACTTTGTTTGAAAATATTTGTATAGTCAGAGGTGGGCTGGAGAGGGCTCGGAGGGGCTCGCGAGAGCCCCTTGTTTAATTTTACTAAGGCCATTGAGTCCCTTGTTAAAGTAAAAAAAAAGTTTTCAGATCAACAGTAATTGCGGTATATGGTTTATTTGTATGATGAAAAAAATGAGATTTATTTCGGGTGCTTACAAAAAGATACATAAAGAACCATATTTTTTACAAAACAAAAGCATTTTGAGTAGCATTCGATTGCTTTAATAATTATTGCGAATCTTCGTATAAGAGTGATAAAAAAAATCCATCACTTCTCCGCAACACCGCGAATTACTCTCAGATTCGCCGAGCCCGGGAATGAGGCGTACCCCGTGGCATGCGACCCACTTGTTTTTTGTAGGGCCACAAATTTTTATTTTTTAAATTAAAATAATAAGTAAATTATTTACTAACTGATTTTGCAGCTTAATACTACAGATTCTAAAGAATTATTTAAGATTTTACAAAAGCAAAGGTCGTACGTCAACTTTTTAATTAAATTAATTTGAGATTTCGACTGAAGGTGCTTGGTGGAATTTCAATATTAAATTTGAATCGTTCAAACTATGTACATTCTCGCAGATTTTGTCACTAACGACCCGGGTTTCGCCTTTCGGCATCTTCAGGCATTCAAGTGCACGGATGAACTTGAACTGACAGTCAGTTCAAGTTCATCCGTGAATGCCTGAAAATGCCGAAAGGCGAAACCCGGGTCGTTAGTGACAAAATCTGTGAGAATGTACATAGTTTGAACGATTCAAATTTAAATTAATTTGAATTACATGATACGTATCCACGTGTAAAACGAGGATTGAGCATACCTTAAATTTCATTTTTACTTGCGACCCGAAATCACAATTTGTTTTTTTGCAGCCTAAAAGATGACAAAGTTTGTGCATGCCTGCTTTACAGCAAGGATTGACAGTGAAAATCTTAAAGTTGATTTTAGTCATCATCAAACATGACACATGCTTGATAAAAGTTTGCTTCTTTACTCGTAATTATGTTATTCACATACGTTAAACCTAGTGGCGGTTCCTGACCTAAAATCTTGGAAGAGTTTAGCATTGTATACTATTTACGAAATCGTGCATATTTCCACTTCACATTATAAATTAATCTACAAGCAAATCAACAAATACTACGACACTACTGCAAAGCATAAATTATTATACAATGAAATCAAAGCTAATGTAAGTATGAAACAATAGAATAGTAAAAGCATTGTCTTATATTGACAGAGGAAAATTAAAACAAATATATTTTATAAACTTGGGAAAGGTTACTTACGTTTAGAAATGTATTTATTTTGTTCAGCGGCCAAATTTCTGTTCATTTTTATTCAGTCATCTAATGTTTTATTTTTACACATTTTGGGTGAAAAATGTAGGTCGGGCTAAACCCACCTAGCCCAGTACCTAAAACCGCCTCTGGTTAAACCTTCTTTAGCTTCTAAGTTACACTGATAAAGAAATAACAATATTTTTTCAACCCAAAAGATTGTTTGTTGTCAGAGCCCCTCTGGCGAACTACTAACAAAATATGAGCAAAGAAAATTCTATAAATCTAAAAAAGATTTCAGTAGGCTTAATAATCTAAATACATTTCTTTGTTTGCAGCTTATATGTATGGTGTTTAATATATGTGTGTACTTCCAAGAAGAAGACCATAAATAAATCTACAAATAAATATTGGAACCTTGTTCCTAACAAAAATTCCCAAAATAAATAAGACCGAAGGTCGTGAAATGAAAAAGGTGTACATGTGTAAAGTAAGTTAGAAAGTGGGTTCATAAAACTGTGACGCCGGATATCGGAGCAATAAATTATCAAACAGGAAAATACGAAAAAGTTAAAGGGCCAACGAAGTCTTATGTTTTATAATGCAATTTAACCGTCTACTGAAAAATTAGTTAAGTACTGATTTTCTCAACTTAACAAGGGGTTCGCCGGCTGGGGCAAAATTTAGCAAGGGGCTCGCGCGAGCCCCCCCGAGCCCCCTCCAGCCCAACCCTGCCACCGCTGTGTATCATCTATTTTGGTATGCCACAATTGTTAGAACAATGAGAGTCTTGACGATGTTCTGATCACGTTCTAATGTAGAAAATAGCACGCAAACTATTTAGTTCCAAAATATTCACATTATTCAGTAAATCGCCATTTTGGCATCGCGTTATTTTCAGAACTAAAGTGTGTCTACTAAATACACTCTGTTATATTTTCATTCGAATCTGGTGGCATTTTTGTCCGCTGTTTACGAGTGGCTGTTATTATTTTGTAGAGATAAGTTATATGACGACAACGACGTCATATTCATTCATGTAGTACATCGACTAACATAGTAGCGGATATTCGATGACTGACAAGGTTGTCAGTAGAATTATATGGCGAATGAATGTTGTATGCCAACGGTAAAAATATCTACATATATAGTAAAATATATAAATATACAATAGGCACGTATTTTAATGAATGAGTAGGTACGGTAAAAAAAATGTTTATCAATTTTAGTTTTAATATTCACTATTTGATACGAGAAAAATATAGAACGAACTCTATCTTGCTCTATTTAAACTACCCATTTTTAAGTGATTATGAATTAATCTTTTCAACCTGATATTATAACCAAATCAATCTGATTTGTATACATAATATTTTTTATAGCATATCTCCTGACATTTTATTGTCTAAGAATTGTGAAAGAATTGGTATTATTTATTACTAACGCAATCTCATTCAAAGAAAGAAAGTGCTTTGATTGTGTTTATTGAAGTGCATTTTTTTTCTGTCTGTTTGACGTTTGTCGTTTGCTGCCGATTGTCTATAGTACGGCACACGCGCCACCTACTGTAAGATAATTTTACTATAATATTCGCGCAAGTGCAAGCATACGTTGTCAACGTTAGCTGTATGGCAGACATACAAAGATTGATTTTTATATATAAAACCTACTGTAAGTTACTTTTAATATACCTATAACCTTCCCGGAAGTGCAAGCAAAAAGTTTGTCAAAGTTTTATTGCAATCGAATGAGCGATGTGGCAACGCATAAAGAACGAACAAAGAAACATTCATTTTTATATATTAGATTTGTTCCCGAGGCTTCCATAAATGAAGTCATACGCTTAAAGATTTTTTTGAACTACTTCTACCATAATACTTTCGATGGTTTCGGCGGTAACTTTGTGGAAGTTCATTTTAATAGAAAATTTAAATTAACTTTGATTATTCCACGTATTGTGTTACTAACTTGTGTTGTTTTATTTCGATTCTACACCCCCCCCCCTCCTTGCTCCTCTTAAAAGGAAAAAAACCCATTTTGTAATTTTATAATTTTAAAATGTTAGAATCAATCTTGCTTCATTACTTAAGCAAACTTTGCGATAGTAAGTCTGAAGATGCCTCTGAAAGAGGCGAAACACGTGTCACAGTTAGTAACACAATACGTGGAATAATCAAAGTTAATTTAAATTTTCTATTACTTCTACTATTGTCATTTTTCGCCACAATTTTTTAAAATTCAAAGTGTAAATTATAATACTTAAAGCATTATTTTTATTATACAGTATTGTTTATAATATGATGAGTTCATAAAAATATAACAATTTAGGATAAAGGCAACTTTCAAATATCCAAACGCGTTGCGCGACACATCTTTCAGTACGAAACTACAATCGACCTTTTGTTATGGTAGATATATATATATTTTTAAATCCATGTCTGCTCCCAATGTGGATAATATGGCCTCCTAATCGAGGTATCTCAACCGAAGTTTTTCTTCGAGAACTGTTTGTTACGCAGTCGCTCAGCCTCTTTTTTAAAAAAAGAGTAGTATAAAAGAATAAGGTTAGGACAGGACTAGTGTTTAACTAATCGATATCGCTACGCTATTGTTGTATATATTTGAAAAGGAATGTCCACGCAGAAGAGTATTTCAATATAACTTAATCAATTACTTAACATTAATATTCTCATTTAATAATAAAGAAATGGAAGCACAATAATTAACTGGTTAAAAAAATAAAAATGCGTGAGCCAACTTTTTTAGCGTTTTCAGCAGTTTACTTTTAATGAATACATAAATACAGCTGACTTAAGAATAATAGCACCAGCTAATGAAATATTTCAAGAAATGATTGAGTGCTCTTAGAAGGCAGGAGAGATTGTCCTCGAATCTAATTTACCATCCCTGATGTGTCTCCGCCCTTCGCATACAAACAGTATACTTCAAAAAGTGGGGGCTTTTTTTTGCTTACATTATTTAATGATTATTATAATAAATTGTAAGACTAAATAAATTTAATTACAGTTCAACGAAAACCTTCCGCCGAGTGTTTTTTGTAAACAACTAACGGTACTTTCTTGTTTTGCCCCAGGCGGTCAAACCTTTCCAAAGGACACGTTACATTATATTAAATTTGATCATACGTCCATTTTTAGGTTGTCTACCTGTTGTCCCCAAGCAGAGCTTCAAATGGCCCGTTTTCTGAAGGACGGAAACCTAATTAACAATTCAAAAGCGCGACAAATCAAAAAACCAGCCAACTAATTTATAACCAATATTCAGAAGTATTTGATGAGTTTTCACTCAATTCTAACTACATTACTCCATTCAAAGTGACAGAATGGCACTAGGAATGTCTCGCGATAATTTATTTCGTGTAATTTTCATAAAAACTTCGAAAAAATATTTGTTTTCTTGAATACACAGACTATTAACTAAAAATATGTCGATTTCCCGTTTTGAGGAAACAACGAATGGTCAAGTTGTGATAATTATCACGCAAATAACGCCTTGACGTCGTTATTCGAAAACACATAAAAAGGGCAGTTTTTAATGTTATTTTTATATTTTAAATTCGGTCGATTAACAAAACGGTTCATCATTGATTTTATTGAGGATTCATACTAAATGTAGACACACGGGAGCTTAAATATTGCATATCGTTCGTTCTGTCGCAGTTTAAAGAATCTTCAAGGGCCTTCTTCCTGGGCACAACTTTTATGTTTCTTTTTTTCTTTTGTCTCTTTTGGATCTCTGTCATTCTAGAACACTGTATACGTTTTGACAAGCTGGCTATATTTATATTCCTTTGTCCTTATCGGAGGTGTTTTCATGCTTAGTTATATTATATTATATATAAAACATATACCTACAAGGTTTTCGTTTTTATACTGAAAGACAGTTTCCTACTTATACGAGAAGTGGCGTAAATCAAATTAAAATAAATATAATATATTAAAAATATTTAATTGGTACATGAAACAAGAAATAAATATTTTTGTTTTAATTTAGTGTTAGTGTGTTGTACATCACACCCATAGTAAAATACAGTTTGTAAGTAAATAATTATGTATTTTTTTCAGTGAGTTTTTGAAATGTGATTTTTTTTAATACAGTAAAAGTATTGAAACAAATTGTAGCATTTGGTTGATATTTATTTCGGCTCGTATACCATAAAGTTTTGACGATTGTGTAAAGTCGAAAAAACTATTAAATATATTCTATAATCTTTGCATAATTAAAAACTGCCAATTCTTGGTGGGAAGGTATTATATAAAAAAAGCTTCTTTTTAAACTAATTTCACATTATTTACTATGTAACTAAATATTTTTATATTATTCCATATCACTACAATAAAGCAATACTTAGATAAAATTAAAAAAGAATCTATTTTCATTTGATGAAAGCTTAAGCTACGTATAGAAACACTTAGATATTTAATAATAAAAAATAGCGCCCCATTTATTGTTAAATTTATTGATATTGGCATGTATCTTTAAAGCATCGGTTGGATAAAAAGAATTAATATTATTACACCATTACCTTATTTAATAAACCGTAAAAGAAACCAAATAAAACTATAGTACGCTATCTTAGAAGTTTTCAAATTCAATTATTTCGAAACTAGTACTATTGATTTATCTCACTGTTGCTTTCAGGTAGAGATATTACAATTGAGTTCAACCAATAAATGCCCCTTCCTTGGCAATATTTGTTTCGAAAACATGAAGATATCTTCTTATAAAAAAAACATAAATCCAACCATATCCATAACTCAAAAGTTTACAACTATTAACTTATGACAATTTATCTTACGGGTGCAATGCATAGAATCAAATGATATCGACTTTGAAAGGAAAAAGGATGTAACCCACAAGTTTTTTTCGATAATCACAATGTAATAAACTTGATACACGATCTATCAAAAGGATGCAAGCTGCAAATGCCGAATTATTATATAAATTTAGCTTTTAAGTTTGAAAAAGATGACCTTGTAAAAAATTAAAATCATGAAAAAAATGTTTTATCCTAGACAACTTCTTTGATTAATATTAGATTATGTCAATAAAACACCAGTTTAAAAGTCTCCGTGCACTTTAAGGTTGTGTATAATTCATAATTTGCATATGTCCCAAAATCATCAAAACACGTTTTTTGCGCCTCCTGTAAAATTTTATATGCGTGGGCTACGTATTTTTCCTTTCCACAGTCGATATGTAGATTATGTCTTTTATCTGAATTATTATAACAATTATACCATGGGTCTATTTATTAAATTGCAGATATTATGTTGTCAGTTATATTTTAATATAGTAGTATAGAATCAAGAAGACTGACGACCGAAAGGGTTATATATTATGACAATGGGCGAAATAAGCATAAAATAAATGTATTATTTCAAAAAAATATGTTTTTATTTTTTATCATCATAGTATCATATTCAGTAAAACAATTATGGATTTCCTGCATGACATGTGAGGAAAGAGGAAGATAGTTAATTATAATATTGTAAAAGCAATTTTAACCAGTGACCTCCCACGGCGTCTGTGGTGTTTAAACTGCTTAACTGATGCGCAGTAAACTGATTAATGGCTGGACTGTTTCACGATAGACTTTGAATTATGTTTTTTTTTTATGATTTTGTCGTTTGTAAAAGTTTGAAAAGCAACGGAACTCGTAGTAGTCGCTCAATACCGGCAAGAAAGAGAGCGATCGCATTATTTGTACTGGATGAAAGAGTCAAAGGGAGTCGAGACTTCTTCATGTTAATACCAATACAATATGTATATATGTATTGTAATAACACACTGTTGCGCGCCCCGGCAATACAAAAGCGCAATACCTCGTAACTTCATTTTACTAGTTTCGTATTGGTAATAAAATTTCATGTTATGAAATCAGTCACGCAGTTGCTGCAAACTAAATCTGACCATATTCACTTTATATAAATTAATTAAAAACAGCTATTCTACGTATATATTTTTTATAAATTAATATTTTTATAAACTAAACGTTACAAAAGCGATTTTTTTTTCAACCATATCCGCTCCCTAGCCGACCATTTGGATCTCCAAGATTCTCTGTCCTCTGCTAATCTTCTTGATTCCTCCTATTTCAGCATGCAATCTCGCCAAGCTGTTAGTTGTTTTCGAGTCCGACTTTATGACTCCGACTCCGATTCCACAGTTCTGGTTATAGTAGACTTTTTACAACAACTGACAAATTTAAATAAATTAAAAATAGTGTCTTCTAAAAGCAGCGGTCACCAAACTACGGCCCGTGGGCCCTCCAAAGATTTCAATCCGGCCCTCGATTTTTAATACATTAATATTTTATATAAAAGAAATATTAATTTTTTAGTGATAGTATTCTATTTTCGTCCGGCCCCCTCAAAGTTTGTGAAAGAACAATCCGGCGAGTTTTTTGAAAGTTTGGTGACCCCTTTTATAAATTATTTAGAAGTTAAAAGTTCTGATGGTGTAAAAACGATGAAATACCTATCAACCATATAATATAATTCTTGTGAATCTAAAATATTTAATAATTTAATATAAAAGTATTGTCATTCAGAAAAAAAGGTCAACAATATTTTAAAAGACAATGAATTTCCCACAATAGCCGATATGTGGAATATATTAATTCATAATCTTCCCATAATATTTGTTTAATTTAAATGCATCGGATTAAAAAATATATTAGTATATTTTCTTATTGAATCATCATTCATCTTTTTGTAACTACTATATAATATTAATAAAAACACGATATTCCTTTGTACTTCATTCCAATTTATTAATTAGGTCAGGACCGGTTTCGCTCATTGCGAGCATTTTCAACTGACAATGTTCAGTTGACAATGCTCGCAATGAGCGAAACCGGTCCTGACCTAATTTATAAAGTGGAATGAAGTACACAGGAATATTGTGTTTTTATTAATATAATGCCTTTCAAACAAGTATTGACAGTGAACACCCTAAAAGTAATATCTAAATAAAAAAAATCTCTTACGCAGCACGTAGAACGTTGACCATCCCGTGCTATAAAATAACTCATTACAAGAAATATAATTGGTCTCATAGTTATTTTTTTATCGGACTTTCTTATATTAAGTTCAGAAACGGTTTTGTTTACTGAAAAATGATTTCGTATGAAAAAAAGATACCACAGAATTAATGATACAATAATCTTGTCGAGAATATTAACTAATACTTTCGCTTCATGTCATGTTCTGCATATTTTAAACAATGATAATATACTAACAAAATAAGATTTATGGATCATTTCCGATTTATTCAATCAATATTTACATATAGACTAAAGAAAGGTTTGTAGAGAGAAGCGAGAAGTAAATGTGCATTGAATTATTGTTATTTTGAGTTGGAGAATCAAGTGTAACCAAAAAATATCTATACAAATTGTAAACTAATTCTACATAATTTATTGAAAATCAAGAACAACTTCGCCCATTAAAAGCGTTATCGATGATAAAAATACAAATTCGAAGCAGGGTTTGAAACATAGCAAAGTAAGATTAATTTTTAACTTGTTTTGTGTAAATTATTAGTTTCATCTGTTGATAATGGTCGTGACAAGGTAGACCGGCCCAGGTATTTAATACATATTGTTGAATGAGATCAAAGTGTTTTTTTTTCACTTGAAAAAAGACAGACAGAAACCACGTGGAAATTAATTTTAAGTACAAGCAAATCGATTTGATGACTTTGCTATTCCGCCGGTTATAATACAAATTATAGCACGTGCTTCGCCTCTTTGCATCATTTTCAATATGAAATTTAATTTAATAACGTTGTTAACCCACTTGTTGTTAGCACTATTTTCTTTTACTATAAGTAAGAAAGAATATGATTCAGAAGTACCTACTGTTCAACGCGTGCATTTTGAGAGTGCTGCTTTACGGTTGCGGGTCATGGCACATTACTAAAGCATAAAGTAACCGTATACTGTGCTTTGAAAATAAATGCCTGTGACGAATACTCGGGGGAGCGGTGGTCTGATTTTGTCAGGAACGCGGAGGTAAGAGAGCAAATTAAAAGGTCCATTATTGCGTCCAAAATAAAAATGCGACGGTGGACCTGGCTTGGATATGAACTGCGGATGCCTCAAGATAGTCTGGACCCTGTCGTGTCTCTTCTACCAACCGGATTTATCCCGATGTCCATGTCGTACACAGTACTACATTGTAACGAAATAGTCGCGTGCCAAATAACACCCTCGGTGGCAGCCCTGACGCTGGCGGACGCATCGAACGCGGCCCTTAAGGCCGCCCGGGCTAGCGAGACTCTTTCGGTCGAGCCCGGCATAAGAATGCGCCGCGCCGTCGCGTTCTGCTTTGCTCGAGACCTTCCGAGAACACCCGTCTTTCGCTCACCCCGCCTCACCCTTCTACTTCACCACCCTTCGCCTCCTGTCGGGCACCTTCGCAGCAAATTCCATCTGCACCGTTAGCCTGCAACAGAGGTGCTCAAAAACCCACGAATCGTAATTTTTTTTTGCCAATTATTAAATTGAAGTCGGCTTACCTTCCAGCTGACTCAAATATGTAGCAATATTTAGACTGATAAAAAAAATCCTTTTACCGTTATCCTGAATACATAATAACTCATCTCCAGTGTTAGGATTATAGCTGTCCTAAGCTAAGGTTACACGTATATATTCGGGCGAGTCTAAGATCCAACAAATCCTGAGGTGATCCAGCTGTAAGGTAGACTATTTTTCTTATACTGAAAATAATCTACATCAATTTATTCACGCTATGATCTATTTTCTTGAGGAAAATTCCCGTTTCTGGAAACTTATATTTATAATAAAAATAATTTAGATATAATATCTACATTTTATATTTTTTATTTAAAAAAACAATTACATTAAATTAGTCTACAAAAGCATCATATAAAATATGTCTCTACCTGAAAAGCATGCAGAAGTCCAAAAAGTGAAAACTTTTGTGTTTCACTTTAAACTCATAACTTTCACAGATATTGATTACTAATTAATTTACATTACCTGAATCAATTAATTTCAGATAATAAATAGTAAAAAAATAACTCTCTTATGATTTTTTTTTAATCTATACTTTGGCATCTAGCTCATTTATTAAAATTTTGGACTTGTATCGGTATGCTTTTCAGGTAGACATATGTATAAGATTGTCTAATTTATATAGAAACATTAAATATTATATAAGATAAACTATATTGCATTGATGTTTTGTTAAGAACAACTGGATCGCCACAGTGACACGACAGCATTGTATTAACGAGGAATTTTTTAACAAATCCTTAAACCTAAATATTAATATGGGTCGTTAGTAAAAAAAAAGTTAAACATGAAATGCAGTCATGTCAAAAAAATGTTTCTAGATAAAACACAGAATGAAAATTTCTATAAAAAAGTTAATACAAATACCAAATATTGTAAGGTAAAATTGTTCGCGATTTTCTGAAATCTGAATGAAGTAAATGCAGCATGAGCCTATTAAAAGCTTTTTGAATTGAATTGAATGAAATGAAACAACATCGCTGAAATATTGATTGCACCGAAGCCGCATAGTATAAATATTATATAATGATTTTACAAAACCCTATTGTTTTATCAACGATATAGTAATTAAGCCTATGTCGATGAAACGTGGGATCAACTTATTGCTTGTTATTTTGATGTAGATCGTTTATTGGTTGTGTTTATATTTATTTGTTAGAACTCAGAAATTAATAATAATTAATTTGATTCTACATTGAAGGTTTTCGACTATTTTCTATTCTTTTCCATTCAAATATTACATAACGCTATCTAGTTTAGCAAATGGTTTCTATATATTAAAATAAACAGAAATATTACTTATTAAGAAAAAAACACAAAATATTTCTCTGTACTTAATGTCCACTTTAATTTATCAAGATCAGGACCAGTTTCGCTTTTGGCGAGCATTGTCAACTGATAAGAAATACAATTTAACAGTGTAGCAATAAACAAAAAAAAAATCAAATGAAAAGGTGTAATAAACAATTGTCATTGAAAGTTATTTACAAATTACAGTAGAAATTATCAATATGTGACTCTAAAATCACACAAATTAAATTATGTAATTAATTGATGATTTTTTATAAATTAATTAAATAATAGTTAGAATAATTGTTATGTTAACCTTTGAAGACTAAATATTAATGATAAATTAATACTATAAATAAACGACGAGATAATAATGGCGAAGCAATGAGAATATATTTTATTTATAGTTTTTTTTTAAATGTTCCTATTCGTGGTTGTGGTTTTAAAATTTTATCTTGAATATCTTTTACTGTCATTTTTGTTATCTAGCCTTCTATTGTTTCATATACCTTGTCAATTAGTCTCATCCTTGTTTAATTTACTTTTGTACCCGTTGAAAATGTTCATGAGCTGAACGAATCCGGTTGCGTTGCTTGAAAAAAACTGTGGACACTTGTTTTTATGAAATCTAATTAAAGTAAATAATGTTGGTTAAGTTATTATTTTGTGGATGGTGTTCAATTGAAAAATGCACGTGATGTATAATATATAATAAAAGCTTTTTTTTAATATATGAATCTTCGTAATTCTGCGAAATGTGGAGCACGTGTTTATTTTCCTTGGTTCAAATCGACGTTTCTTTTACCTTCAAGCTTACCTTATAAAGTCGTTCATCTCAAATTTGCAAGGATTAAGAATAGTGGCTCTTAACCTCTTCGAAATCACGGTGCACTTTTGATCATAAGATAGAGTATTAAATAATATTATATTCGACTATTTCTCATAACTAAGCAATGATACAAAAAATTGTCATTGAAAATAATTTACAAAATACAGTAGAAATAATCAATAAGTGAATCTAAAATCACACAAATTGAAATGTTCTCAAACATCTCAAATTTATAAAGATTTAGAATAGTGGCTCTTAACCTTTTCGAAATCACGGTGCATTTTTGATCATAAGATACAATTGGGGAGTACCAAAATGAAACGGTCAATAAACAAAGAAAAATATACGAATATAAACTTTAGAAAAACTTTCATTATTTCGCAAAGGACTTTTTTGGTTTTCACTATTTCGTGGATTTTTCTGCATTTATCATTTTTTTCGTGTCTCCCGTACCTCTAAACTAATAAAGGGGGGTTCTAAATGATTGTATTTATAAATAGTGAAATTACTACCTGACCACTACACTAGTTTACCCCGACAATCAATCAACACCCTCTCTAGTTTCAGGGGCTGACACGACTTGTACTTATTGACAGCAATTGCACGACGCCATGAATTATCAAACGCACCTCGTAATCGACTACCTATAATTATGCAACACGACAGATTTTTAAATCAATACGTTATTCTATTGCCGTGAAGCCGTATCAACCATGAAATATCATCGCCGTCATGACTCATTTGTTTATCGAGATGGTACTTTATTTTAAAGTTAATAGATTACTTTTTTTATTGTTGTATCTTCATTATTAGGAATATCTAAATATAATCAACAACCCGTTTGGTTGGCAAAGCCTGAGAAGTTAAAAAGCAAAAATTAAAATTTTGATTTATACTCATTGTTTAAAGATATCTACAAATTTGGCCCCTGTTTATTCTTTAAAATTTTATAAAAAAAAAAACACTATTATAAGGTTTAATTTACTTGTGTGATATATTTAAATGATAATATTCCAACACTCTGTTTCCTGTAACTGATTAATAAATACCATTTAATAATGCCAAAATTAGATTTAATTAGCATGTATGGGTTACCAAAAAAAATATAGATTGCATCTACACGAATTATTTAAACATTTTTAAATTAAAGAATCGAGAAAAACCTTACTAAGTAAAAAATGTTCGAATTTATTACATTAATGTTTGTCAGGAAATAACACGTCAATTCTCTAGAATTCAGTTGTAAATTCCGACAAATTTTATCAATGACTGTTTCGTATCTTCTTACATCATAGTTATATTGTTGAAAATATATGCGTTGTAAATCATTGGTATCGCAAGGGTCACGATTACATCACCGACAAGCAATAAAATCCACATATTATTGATACGAAATTATTAAGATGGTCGAAAACGGAAATTGTGGCGCGTAAATGACGCAGCGTGGCATTCCAAGCTTTCCCGCCTTTTAGAGTGATGCTACGTCAGCGGTTTTGGCGGGAGAATCATGCGGACACAGCGCAACGTGAGACTACGCACGCCGCCTTACGTACAACAACACCTGCCGCCACACCGGCCCAGCATCCTTCTCGTTCTTGTCTAGGGTTGCAATCACCTCGAAAAATATCTTAGGTCAATTGACTCGGAATATTTCTTAGAATTCCGACGCCAACCGGATGATGCCTGCATTGATTTCTTTTATTTAATAATATTTGCTTAATTTATTATACACATTTCCAATGTTCACACAACAAATAATACAATTAAAAAAAAATAAACTACCATTTGTTGTAATTTCACGTTTATTTTATTATTAATAAAAGTGGAGTTAGTATAAGTCAGTGTTTTTTTTAAAAAATATAATGCCTTTCTACCAAGTATCGACAGAGAACAACTTAAATAAATCAACAAGATAAATATTACTGCTAAAAACTGCTCTTAAAATTAATTGAATTAACAAACAGTAAAACCATGTATGTATATTAAAACACACGACTCACTACGATGTTTTATATTGGTTTTTGATATGATAAAAAAAGAAACATTCTTTTTAGTATACATATATATAATAATCTTATTATATTATATGACATATGTACAATGCTTTTTCAAAAAAAAAATGCCAATGATTTCTTAATGGGCCCATCGTAGATTATAATCCTTTCCGGACTTGACATTATTGTTATCTGTCTTTTTGATTACATTATATATAGGCATAGAATGCCTTTTTTTAATAAAAAAAGGTGCAAGAACTCACTTGTCAAGCTTTTTACAAAAGTTTTTTTCTAATCTATGTCCGTTCCTAGTGTGAAACATACGGCTTGCTTATAGAAGTATCTCAACAGATTTTTTTTATACGTGAACTTCTTATTGCTCAACATCTCTTCATTTGAAGAAAGTAAGAAAAGAAAGGTAGGGCTAGGACAGGACTAGTGGTTAACTAATCGCTTTCGCTTTGCCACGTTTATTTTAATATTGGAAAAATCCATGCCTTCGAATAAAAATCGTTAAATCGAAGATAATGTTGATCGTACTGGGGCTCGAATTTGTGAGATCCGTTACGGTTCAAGGTTGTTTTCCTTTGGGTGATCACCGATCAACGTACATATTTTAAAGAATATAAAAGTGTCAAAAGTGCTTCGACGAGTTTGATGAACAAACGTGAGAAAAATTTTGCGGATGGGATCCGCTTGATACAAACAGTGCACTAAATCAAGCATTAAGCCCTTAGTTATGCTCACAGAGTAAATCTGCGGACCTGGTATTGTTTTGTATTATGAAATTAATTCACGTGTGTTACGATACCTGGTAAATTACATTTAAATAGGACCTAAGATAGGGATAAACAGTCAATGGTTTCCTAGAAATAAAAAATAAAATTTTGCAAATAACTGATTTAAAACATTAAAAATATCAACAAAAAAAAGATGTTGGAACGACGTTCCACCACGTTACATGGGACAAAGAACAATATATAACTATGTAAATGATATAATACATAATAATGTAAGTACAAATGAAATTAGGAATCGTCAATGTTTATGATAGAATTCAATTAGCCGGACTTTAAAAGGTGTTGCTTTATATTTAATTTATGACTTGGTTGTATTCTTTTACGAAAATAGTTTTTATCGTAATCAAGGAAGGCTAAGGAAGTATGGATTGTATTCCTTTCATTTACAATGTACAATGAAAACGGGGGTTACTACAAGCCCAAATTCCGCTATTTATTATACTATACAGTATGAACAACTGAACCACTTTCCTTAGAATACTTAAATTGTATGTAAAAAATATTTGTTAATAGCGACGCACTCTCGTTCTATAATCGACAACTTGCCACACCCAATCGAAGGTATGCCGATTTTTCCCATCAACAAAATAAATAAATTGTGAGTAACAGAAACACATAACTGTATACAAACACTTTAGAAAAATCCAGTAAACATTGTGAGAATTTTAAGTTGGTTTTGTATTTCCGGTTAGAACCGTGGCCATGAAACAAGATTATCAACAACATTATTATCAACAAAAGTTGTACCTAGTTGAAAACCCTTTTAAAACTCAAGGGTTTTTATCAAAATATTAATGACGATAAAAACGAACATTATTTCATAGATTACATACACAAACATACATACTGAATTCTAGTGACATTTATAATTGTAAGCTTTTGCGTAACTAGTACAAAATGAAGGCCACCTTAAGCTGTCTCAGAATTGTTCAGTCACACGTTGGCTTACCTATATCACTAAGCTCAAGAATAAAAGAAGCATTTGAAAAGTTTTTTTAGATAAAATTGTAGTCAGATAGCAGTGTTAACTGCCAAAATGCAAACGATGCAGTGTGTGTGTGTGATGCGTTACAAAGTAATCAATGCAAAAATGTATTATAATTTATCATGCGTTATGTAGCTATATAAAAAAATATTTATCTTCTGTCCATAAATCATTTCTAAGCAAGTTTAAATGGATTCGGTAGTAGTTAACATTTTGAATATCTCTTACTGAGGGATACTAATTTATATATTGAAGAATTTAAATAGTATATAGATATGTGTATTAGCGTATATTATAGCGATGAAAGAGACTCGAAGAACTTAACGCTAACGCTCCCTAGCTCCATAGATTTGATATCCGAAAAGAAATGGATATAATCAAAATATTTGTATGTATTCATTTATATAATTGTCTGTAACGCAGCACACACATCAACACATATATGTACACTCACATACACGGACACTTTCTCTCTCTCTGTTGGTGCATTGGTGACATTGAGCCAATGTTGACAGGTGGAAATGCCACCTGGTATTTATAATACGAGTTTCATATGTTTAAATAATATACTATAAATACGCATAGTTCAGCCATTGATTTTCCTTAAATTAAATAACCAACTGTAAATTGTTTTAAATATACCGGTTTCTTTGATGCGTTGGAAGTAAACTAGAGATGGGAATTTGAACATATAGCAGATATTTTCAAAACGAATAATATATCTACGACATGATGAGAATTCATGAATCAATAGTTATTAAATTACGTATCTTTTTTATTTTAATTTTAACATCAGGATCTAGTTGTTCTTATAATAGAATACAAGTTATCCTGATGCAAATAGAAAACATGCGGACTTCACATTGCATCTCAATGTAGAGTTTAAAATTTTAAACTCAAAATTAGGTAGGAGTTAAGTTTTAAAAATAAGTATCATTAAATTTGAATATGAACTTAAGATAAAAGCTATCTTTTCCTTATCGTGTTTATCTCAGCTTTTTTCATCAATTAAAAAAAAAATAACATTATACGGTGGTCTTAAATAAATATAAAGACAAATTATTTTGAATATTTATAATATTTAACATTTAAAAATTTAAAAAAAAACGAAATGTGATTTGGTATGGATAATAATTAATGACTAACATGTATAAATATTCAACTCAAAGAGAGGAGACAAAATTAAAATTAGATTCATTTATTTAATTTAGATATATATATATTGAATGTTTTTGAATATTTATTTCAGTAACCTGAGATCAACAAGATGATAAATGATATTACAAATAACCGTGTCCTAGATCTCAAATTTAAAATAAAAAAATAAATAAATTTGGTATTGACCTTGCTGGGATTTGAGTCCAGACTGATCGGAAAGCTAAATTACAGTTACGAACTTAACCACACAGGGTAAACATGGTGTTTTACTGGAAAGCAATGAGAGTATACAGTCGAGCTTGGTTATTACGAGGAAGATACGACCGACTTAATTTGCTCGTTATAAGCATTACTCGTAATATCAGAGAAATATATTTTTTTAATGCTTACAAACATACCCATCATATGAAGACATGAAGTATCTGGAACGGTCACATAACACAAAAAGGCCCAATTCAACATAAATACACAATTAGAATTTATTTACACATACACACATATTACATTTTTCTGTCAATCCAATTTTCTTACAAAATTTAAAATTGATGCTTGTGTCAATCATATGCGTGGATATTTCAAAAATGTTGTCGGCGAAAACACCAATTAAGTACTTAGACACTTAACTAGTGTCATAAACGTATTCCGATCCCGGCGGCATCGGTCTAGTTAACATTATACGGCCCGGTCGGATTTGATTGCTTAGGGTCGGAAAAGTTGTTTTTAAACAATCGGCACATTAACAGTTTTAAGAAAATTTTCTCGGTATGCCCGAGAAGTAGCTCGTTATGAAGAAAACCATAAACTAAAGTGTCAAGGAATGTTTCCTTATAAAGTTCGAGATCTTGCTATTTCCGTGATTGTAATAACCGAGTTCGACTGTGTTTTATTTTTAATTGTGACAGAAAGGTGAAGGGTTGGTGCTATTGAATGAATAAATACACCGAAATGAAAAGATTCAGGAGGGTTGTTCACCCCGTAGTATATTAGATATTTGAGAAGTGAAAGGGTCGGAGGACTAAAATGCCTGTCTGTGGCCGCGTGGGTCGGGCGCGCGACAGCGTCCGGGAGGAATGTCGGAGTCTGTGCGTTATCACGTTCATTTTGTAGTGGTGCGTGTACACAAGGTAGTTTTGTATCTCCAACGCTCGAAAAAGATAGCTGCGGACCGGTTTCCAAAAATTTCGGCGGTTTGCTATAATCACACACGCACACTCCTTCGAAAGATCCACATTTCATAAAGAAACCTAAGATTAGTCATGTTTAAAAAAAATATTCCCACCACCAGATTGTTGTTTTCTTTTACACTGACCATAGCTTCATAATTTTATAATAAACACGTTAAACGTCGTTTTGATAAATATACAATTAAGACGAATTGTTTATAGCTAATGGAAAAAGTTACTTAATATTAAGAATAAAGTGTAAGTATTGTCGGTTTGTCATTAATTCACAATTTGGTCAAACCTGAGTCACATTAACCAACATAGTTTTTTTTTCATATTTTGCATAAACTCATAAAGTCACTTGGTGTCATCGATCAATGTTGTCCAATCAAATACAAATAAATTTTCTCATCGAAAATTAGCCAACATCCACAAAAAGCAATGCAAAATTTAATTACTGATAGGAAAATATCAAAAAGTCAAACGTTGGAATGAATATAACCGATATTACATGCGAATCACGAAAATTCGTCAGTGGTTTATTCTAAAAAGTTCCAATTTACTTGATATGGTGATTTTGATATTTTTACTGATATATATTCGTAATAATAGGGTAAAAATATCAACGTATTTTAGTTTTACAGTTTTTTTTATATTCATAAGTTGATAGCTATTTCGGCTTTCGCCATCGTCAGAACTATTCTATTATAATGGAGTTCTACCAATAAATATTTTTTATATTCGTATTTCAGTTTCTCCGATTTACATGTATGGTATATTGGCATTTTGCCATTAATTAAATTTTCTACTGAATTTTTTGATGCGACATTTTGTTAATATTCTGGTAGAAAAAAAGTAGGATTTTGCATAGCATATTTACAATCAATTGCCTAAATCGGGATTGCATGACTAAATAGGTTCTAATTAGTTCAAAAAAGCTATCAATCGAATCATATATTACTTGGAGAACTAAATATTTTTATACCTTTACCTTATTTTAATAGAGTTCAAACAAGTGAATACATATTTAACCAATCGATCTAATCATGACTTAATAATTTTAAATTAACTTATATCTATAAAAGTCGTAACATCGTATAAAATAAACGGTTTATTTCTTGGTTTGTTATAAAAGTTTGGTGAGAATTACCTAATTAGATAATGAGGTTATTTATTATACAAAAATAAAATCAAAACGAGGACTACTTTACTTCTAGAAATTTTGACAATTATTTTGAGTAAATATTGTACTTCTTCACTTTTTTAAATGCAACAATCTTGACAATGTCAGAAAGAGTCAGATTATTAGAAGAAAGTCCCGTAGAAAATAGTGGAATACACTAGCTGCATCACTTATGCATTTAATGGCACAGTTGGCGATATTTTATCGAAAGGTGTTGACAACAACGAATCGATTAGATAATATATGATTAGAATAATCGTTTAATTTCTGACGGTGATACTACTGAAGTGGATATATAAATGCAATTTACTGTTATTGTATGACTTCACCTGTTATAAGAAAGTTTTCATTATGAAGATGTTTTTATTAGTTTAGAATAAAAGTGTGTTTTATTATCGACATCGTCTCATAATCGAGGAAAAACGGCATATGATGCACCTTTCTGTTTTTTAACCGTTTCATGGAGCTACGTAGAGCATTGATTCGGGATGCAGTTGCAGAATACGATGTGCAGTCTCGATGCTCCATAATCTGCCGTTAGTATTCTCCGGGAGGACGAGGACCTACCCGCAGTCGGAGTGAATGACTCCCTCCATCTGCACTACACTCCCCGTCCCTCGCGCCGCACTCCATTGGAATCTCTTTTTCCACCGCTATACGCCTTTTTCGACCATCTGTAGACATAACCAGCTCGTCGCAAGAAAATCCTTTGATGCATTTTTGGGCCGTTTTGGCTTATTTCCGGGCCATAAATATTTCCATCAAATACAACAGACAACACTTTGATTTTTTATTGATTTAAAATAATCTTATTGTTATCGTAACCGTGTTCGTGTTTCATCGGCTTAACACGAAACTGACCTTTAAATTAAATATACAAGAAATATCAATCAATTGGTTGGGCTCCAGGAATAGTGAAAATGATTAGGTATTTCTGAATACATTAATTACAGTATTACCTTAAGAGCTATTTACTTAATTGCTTACAAGCCATCGAATGACTTATTCTTTCATATTTAATGATCTTATTTTATTATATTTGGTAGTGGCGTAAAAATAGTTCTCTCTAGCACTTCACTTAACTTAACCGGTCCTAATTGTAATGTAAATAAATAGGTAAGAAAGATTAGTAAACTAGCACTCATTCGATTTTTTACTGATTTGGATAAAAAGTGCGAACTAAAAAATCATGAATATCCATTTCTATAACCATTTCATGATTTTTTCATATTTGATTATTGATTGAGTTATCAAGCGCACTGGCCACCTGACTGAGGTCGAATATTGATATCATAGTAATACTCATACAACATGTTTTTTTAGGCAAAGTGTTCAACCCAGTTGCGTAACCACCATACAACGGGGCTTTTTCAACGCGTAAGGGCCTCCAATTTATATTTATATTTAAATAAAAAAAACTTTTCAAAACGTTGGTATTTCAAAACATAAGGGCCTTTTTGATCGCACGTGTGAAATAAAAATAACTAATAAATTTGAATCGTTCAAATTATGTACATTCACATAACTTTTGTCACTAAAATTCCAGCAACCACTTTCAGTCGAAATCTTAAATTATAGCTATTTTTTGTTATCATTTCCAGCTTAAAATTCTTTAAAAAAGAGGTATACTGTCCTTAATCCGTTGACAGCTTGGAATTCACTACTCGAAGTCATCTTTTTTATTGCATATTTCATTTTTATAACACGTAAGTGCTCTTTGATGGCTTTTGTGTAGACCTCAAGATTTATAATTATGGCACTGGATCAACCTCACAAAAATAAAATAGTAAAATAAAGTGTTATCTACATATAACGCGAAATATTCATAAAGATTTTAATATATACAAAAAATGGCACAATCATTTACAATGAACAGATGTTTAAGATGACAGTATAGTGGTATGAAAATGGAATCAACATTTTACGATTCAAAGTAATTGAATTTGATGTTATACTTTCAAAATCCACTCATTTGATTGCTTATACCAGGAACTTTCTAAGTAAACCGACGGTTGCGAGTAAATATTTCCACTATTAAACAAACAACTGGATAGCCGCTGAGACGTTAATGATATTTGGCTCTTCAATCATGAGATTTTACTAAATTGCTCAGATTTGGCATTTCCAGCTTTTATAGTTGTCTTTATTTATCTTACTAAAACTAATAAACACTGTTATTTTAATAATTTATGTCTTAAATACTATTTATCGAGATTCTATCTCAAATGTCACCAGTATGTGTTTAGTCTGAAATAATTATTAAGTGTCATCCAAATAAAAACGTCAACATCAGCGAAGGTTGTCCTACAAAGTAACTATCCAGAAGAAATAACTGCAGATATTGTCAGTATTCTTAGAAGTAAGTATTAAATTATTAAAACAAAGTAAGTATTTCTAATTTCGCATTTATATTTGATTACCATGACGAAAACAATATATTTCTCACATTTATTAATTTTCCAAGAAAACAGAGTTTTTTGATATTAAAAAGTTGTGAAAATATTATTAAAAAAATGTTGAAACTTTGTTTGGAAGTAAAGCAATAAAAATCGATTCATAATAATTGTAAAATATCAATGAGAACAATATTGCATTTTAAATTAAACTTACGATTTCTTAATGTTGAGATGTGTAATTAACGTCTTTTTGGCCTTTTTAAAACTCGTTATCAAGTAAAAAAAAATGTTAAAATTGAATCATTTGTTTACGGAACATTTCTAGAAGATAAAAAATGCTGCAGTTTTTGAGTTCATTTGGTCATCGTGATTTAATAAATCGATAAAGTAAACATTTAAAGCATCACATTTTCAAATAAATACTACTTGGGTGTCCAACGTTTTGTCTCTTTTCAGCCAAACTGATTGAAGTGTAACTGTTTTGGACCACACACAATATATTTAATGCAGAAAGTGAATATAAATATTATAATAAAGCTTTCAATGTTTATGCAATTAAAAACGGGAAACACAAAACTAATAATATCTGTTAAGATATAAGTGGTGACATTTATTGTTGAATTCTTGAGTTGCTCTTCAGAAATTGTACTTCTTTTATGGGTTTTTTTTTTTCTAGAAAAGATTTTTCCTCAAGTGTTAGTTGCAAGATATTTGACTCTGGCAAGATATGTCTTACAAACTAATACTGTATTTTTAAAATAGTTATACATAACACGAAAACAAATCTCAGTTGCAAATGCTCATTTGATGATAATGCGAAGACGCTTAAATGAATTTGAACCGAATTTTACGGCAAAAAATAAATTTATTTAAAATCAAGTAATCTTTAAATATGTTCACAGTGTGTGTGCTCGAACCATAGAATTGGTTTAATACTCAGGTAAGCAAGTGAATTGAAAAAGAAAAGTAACAAATTTCCGAGAATTAAAGTATTGTATATATATTGACAAAAAAATCAGCTTTTTGCAGCAAAGCGACTATCCCAGACGTGTACGAATATAAAGAAATGCCATCAAAAGATCGGTTGGTATTATACCTGAGTTATCATAGTTTATTTACAAAACTAGACTTCCTCCAGTGAACAAACCTTTTCAACGTAACTGACACTCGCTTTGAAAGCAATATTTTTTGCCTACATCGGCCAGTTCGGATTGAGTTTATTGGGGTAGATTTTTAAATTATAGATACGACGTGAGATTTAGTGAAGTTAAATAATTCTAATTTTATTATATTTTTCAAAATATTTTATAAGCTTTATTTTCTCGAAAAATTAAAAATAAGTCTCGCAAACAATATAAAATTAACGTTATATATTATATAATGTAAAAAAAAATTTATGCACAGTTCATTTATTTATAAATAAGTAAAACAATTTCTATATTATCAGAATCTAATTCCCTCAGCTGTTTATAAATTAGTCTGTTTTTTCCAATATGAATATTAATTTGATAACGATTATTAAAAATATGGACACATAAAAGAATCCTACTATTAAAAATATAATTTATAGCGGCAATATCAGAAGAAAACACTTCAAATCGGATGTATAATAGAAATTAACTTTTCAGATATTTTTCTATTTGTAGTCAAATTATTGTTTTATAATCCGGTGAAAGTGTTGAAAAAATCACACTGATAATATAAAAATTTTCAAGCAAATTTTATGAATCGTGGTGTTGATACTAGATTAATAATAATTTTGATTAAATAAACGTTTTAAAAAATTAAACGATTCAGATAAGGTTTCATTTGACACCGTTGTTGTTTTGATGATATTGTTGTTCGGTTGCTACTATACGGCCCACGGGGTAAAAGCTTGAATTAAGTTTGCTCCATTCAAATTGCAAAAGAAAAGAGTTGTAAAAACAAACGTCGAGTGGTGGGCATTGTGAAGTAATGGTTTAGTTTAATTAAAGAGCGAGTTTGATGAAGCAGAGAAGGTATTTAACGAATGGAGGCAACGGGTAAGATGGGCATTATTATTGAAATGGATTTATGGGCTCCCGGCATTCGAATGTGTCGGATGCTATAATTTAATTTAGGAATGTCACAGTCTCAAGTAATTAGTGTCTGGCTTCGGACGCGTGGCCGTGGGCGGGAAAAGCTGTGCCCGATGCGATGGCGATCGAAATTGAATTTGGCGCCGTTGTGCACCATCATTCGGCGTTTCGGCGCACATCTCGACGATACGAGAGGCCTCTGTGGGTAAAAATAGTTTCGGTCGATTTACGCCGCGCTTTAACAGGAGCGACAAACCCACGGCCCGCGGCAGGGAATCAGTCGCCGTCTACTGTAAAAGTAGCGGAAAATTTTGGGCAATAATTTACAAACGGTCGAATCGTGCAGTTTTTTTTTTTAATTGTTTGACTAATAATATTATTTAAGAAAATCATATATTTTTTCCGATTGTTCATATTTTTCGTTTGAGCCACCGTGTATGAATTAATTTTCAAAGCATGCATCCAATACATCTTTAGGATTTTTTGTTTTTGATTTTCTTGAACTTAGTTACATCTTCTTCAAATCAATTGTCATTTAACAGTATAATGATACCTTTAAAATGATACACTCGTAAAATTCATAATCTATATAAGTGTTATATTGACTTATTGTTAAAGTATAAGAGTTTAAGTAATATACGTTTGGTTTTTTTTTTCTTGCGGGTGTTTTTTTTTCGAATGACATAAATATTATACATCGACCCTTATTTGAAAGCGATTGGAGTCCGCTGAAAAAAAGGCAGCGATGGAGGAGAGTGGGGAGCGTGCCCCGCTCTCGCCTCCGCCGTAGACGTAGACTCTATTCATGAGAACGACGCATTGCTGCCCGTGACGTTGCCGGTGTCGGGTGTGCAGTTCCTGTAACACGTGATGGTTTTCCCAGTGAAAAAGACAATTTTTAAAATGGCGGGTGAGTTTTTCACCGCTCGATGTGCCGGAAAGTTCGGAAGCGCGATATCGAACCTGTGCTCAAATTTCTCGTGGCAAGATTTCCGATGATGAAAATTCTTTTGAAAAACCGTTCCTGAGATTGTGACACGTGTTGTACGCGCCGCCGGATGGATCAGAATCCCCGATGTAAGTTTCACAGATAGCGTTTATCTCTCGCGATAGGTGTACAGTGCAGCGTGCAAGTGTGCCGGGAGAGGCGTGGCGATTGCCTGTTTATATATAGTGCGGCCGCTCCTTGGCCCGCAGCCCTCCGCCGACGCTTTTCCCCTATTTCTGATCTCTGCCCACTGCTTTATGCCGCCGTATCACCGATCGATACGATCTCTACTTCACGTATCGGCGGACGAGCGAAATTTTAACCTCCAATGCGGTCGAAGCCTTCCGCAGTAGTATTTTCTGTCAACCCTATCCGCGATTCGCCGGCTTATCGGCGTCCAGTCGTATAAATGAAATGTGCTTACGCTCAAAAACGCGAATCAGCTTTTGAATGTTTGTATTTGCTACATTCAAAACGTTACAACCAACGCAGTAAGTACCTACTGTTAAGTTCACAAAACTTAACACAGCTACAAAAGTTTAAAAACGTTTCGTTTACCGCAGGACGTAAAATTGCTTCCATAATTTAATACTTCCGCTGCTATCCATTCCCGTTTTTTCATGCCGCTTCCTGTGCACACTAAGTTTCTCAAACCTATGTCATGACTACAAACACTGCGTATGTATTTATAACACTGTATGGAATACTTTATCGAATGTGTTGTTTAATTCAACCGTAACTAAAATTGAGCTTTGAAAGCCACGTTAAATACATTTAATGCTTTAACGCTAGCTGCGTAAGAACCGTTCGAAAAGTGTTTCACGCATGTCGATAACGTAGAATAATTTAATTATGACTGAAATGTTTATTTTTTGACTTGTTGATCGTACAAATTTCTTGTTTTGAATAATATTTTCATGATACCTGTACGCGCGTTTTGCTTATGTGGTTGTGTAATTATTCTATTATTATTTTCATAAATATTATAACGATACAAAATTAATTTTCGTACGTGTGGTTGAATAACAATAATGACATGGATTTTGTAAACAAACTTAGTAAAATTCATTCATTATTCGATGTGAAATCTTTATGAACATTCATAAAACAACGCAAGCCCAATATAAAAAAATGTGATAAATTTACTACTTATATAAACATAAGATAATTTTGTTTTAAAAAATATGGGGCCAAGATGGTTCAAAACTCAACGTTACTATTATTCCATGCTTATCATTATACAGCTTAACACGCGGATATTTTGTGCTATTTATTGATTTTTATAAAAATAACATGATTTTGTGAATATTTTTTTGACATTTTAGCATTCGCGAACGAATGTAGTGATTTTATTATAAATAAATATTGCAGCGTTTGGTCTTATACACCCCAACCTCCTCGTTGGCGGCTTCGATGTTGTAGAATTGTACTATTATTTTATCCATTATTATAATATTTATTGTACCTGCATTTTGATTGGTCTTGCGCGCGCACGGGTGAGTAGATATATACCTGGGCGAGAAGATAGTCACACACATACACGCCAACCCGAAGTTTCTTCCACAGTCCATACATGCGATGCGAGGCATAACAGAGGCAGAGGCGAGTGCGATCGGCCACCGCAGGCGGTCATTGACTTGCGACTCGCGACAACAACAATTCTTGGAATCCAGCTAACGCTGCCTTGCCTGCTAACAAACACTTACACGAGTGCAGCGCAGTCTACGCAGTTTTTCTTTTTGATATGCAGTCGCAGTCAGTTGTAATGAAACACAAGGCGCAGAATGGAAATGCACTTTGAGTCCGTTAATCGCTGCAGCTCTGTCGGTCCCGGCACATTTCTATACGTCTCGCAATGCTCATAGCCTCTACACGTCCGTTCGATACGGCGTCTACTATCAGAAACGCGTATTTGAAAAACAGTACAAATCAATACGGACGATATTTGTCACGTTATTACTCTTACACTGTGAATCTTTAGAATAATACACAAATACTATTCTGTTGCAAAGAAAGACGCATTAGTCGATGTAAAATAAAAGATTTAAAAAAATATTTACACTTGTAAGCTGTGATACATATAATGGCAATAATTCATAAGATTTTTATCGAAACAATACGAAACACACGATTTGAAATGCCATTACAAACGGCGTAGCTGACATCTACGCCATTTATATCAGTCGTTTTCAACTGCTTAAAAGTTTGCAAATTAAACATATCGCTCCTTAAGATAGTCATACACGATCAATAGACATTGAATACTTAATATTAGTCCGGTCATTTATGCTACTCCATCAAATGGGTCTAGCAATGAGGCATTTGTATGCAAGCGCACAGGTATGCTACGATTAGACGGAGAGTAAGAGCGTGGATCGTAAGCAATCGATAAAACACTACGTTAAAATATGATTATACTTTGAATACCTGTGTATATGTTGTGTTTCAGAATTGATTGCAATCAAATTTATTTTCACATTTTACATACAGTAACAATTTAAACATCTCTTATTTCTATCATATTAATCGATCGATTTTTCTTTTTAATTGTAAATAAATGATATTTTATTTAAAATGTATCTCAATTGTAAAAATAAGATTTAGCTTTGTTAACAATTGCTGTGTACGTCAACGCATACGATATTAAAAAAAACCTCTTATTATTTGATAGTTTAAAAAAATCAAAGCGAGTTAAAGATATGAGTAACAGTTAATACATTATTTGATGATACATCTCTCGTCTTAGTTAAATTTGACACATTTTCTTTGTAATGATATCGACTGTGGAAAGAAAAAAGGACGTAACCCTCAATTTTCCAAAACAGCTTTTTTTCGATAATCACAATGTATACAACTTGACACACATTCTATGAAAATGCCGAATAAGTAACTAAATTTAGCTTTTAAGTTTGAAAAAGATGACCTTGTAACAAATTAAAAACAAGAAAAAACATTGAAATAAAGGTTTTTCCGAGACAATTTCTTTAATTAATATTAGGTTATGTCAATTAAACACCAGTTTAGAAGTATCCATGCACTTCAAGGTTGTGTATAAATTCATAATTTGCATATGTCACAAAATCATCAAAACACGCCTCTAGAATCATTACAGAAATATAGTCTATGTATTCTAATGTATACGAGCTCGAAATTGAAAGCAAATCGACCATGCTATTTTAACGTTATCATCAATATTCCAATCATAATTTCGATTGGAAGTGCACTCTGGGGTAATCTTGTCCACGTGTATAGAGACATCGTGAATAATTTAAATTTATATTAGTCACGCTATCGTTATTCCACAAAATCGTTCCAGGTCACTATTCAATACTTTTTTAATGTTAGTTCAATACATAAACTAAAAATATGGTTATGTAATAATAATTCTCATAGTAACCAATCCTCCAAAGAAAACGCAAACTTTTTTCCAACGTAACAATTCACTGTACATGCGATAATTGCCTAATTTTCATAAAAATATATAATATGCAAAAAAAAAGGTTTAATTATTTAAGATTCTTATGAAATAAATATAAACTTAAAAGCCGATTCTAAGTAAATATTAAGAATCCGACGCTTTTGTTTTTGTTTTTAATATCTTTAAACAATATTGAATTATTGCATATTTTAATGACGCATTTTATAAATAAACAAATTGTGAATTTTCAACACGGAAAACAAAAGAGTCAATGCAATATAAAACTGATGAGCCATATAATTATAGTTGGAATATTTAATAACGATTAATAAATAAAAAAATGAGATTATCACTTTTAATTAATAAAATAAAGTGATTTCTCTTTATCTCACGTAATATTACAAAAATATTTTACTTATATGCATTTTTGCATCCTCAGTAAAAAATCCTAAACAGTGTTTTGATTGAATTCGCTTTTGATTATTTTTTTAGTCAGATTCTATAAAAAAACACATATAATTCCTTATCAACAAGAATTGATAGTGAACATGTCAAAAGAAGTCAGATTCTTCTGGTGTTAGTATGAATTTATTTTCTCAGCTGCAAGTAAGAATCTTAAAAAAAAGTTTTCTTATCTCTGAAACAGTGCATGTCTGTATTCTAAAAAGTTCTGCTTCACCTCTCTTCATTATTTATCTGAAAGCGCATCACTGCTTTTTTCAAACACGGCTTAGCAGCAAAATATTCCTACTGACACGACTATAATAGATACATAGTTTTTAAAATAAAACATTTCATAACATTAATTTTAAACTTCAAGATAAATTCAATGGCCACCGAGCGACACTTTTTTTTTGTTGGTCGTTGTGAAATTATTCATGAACTTTTCTTGTTTTCAAGTTATGTAATAATTCACAAAACAATCATAATATAATATAACCGTTTCTAACTGCATTTTAACGAAATAAAAAATAATTAGTTAACACAATCATATGTTCGTAATTGTTTGGTCGCATATATTATGATTATCTATTCCAGATATAAGACTGAAAGTTCGTATGCTACGAATATGTTATTTTTAAAAAAAATGTTGTTAAATTTATTATAATTCACAATTCACTTAAATTGATTCGAAACTGTACAACTTCTTCGTTTATTAATTATCATAATAATTATCTTTGTAATAGACAATTTTCTTTATTTATGATGTTTATGAAATTAGTGAATACGTTATGTAATAATGATGTGTTGAAATAATATGTTTAACTCATCGTATATTTTATTTCGCCCGTATTTTATCTGCTAGATATTTTTTATCTCATTTGCTCCGAGCGTCTATTAACGAATTTCACATTTTATAAATTCCTTCTTCCATTCTACGACCCCCTCTTCAGGTGCCATTTTGTTTTTACTATCCGAGAACATTCAACTTTCGGTGAACCAAAAAATGGAAGATACATCGCAAAACAAAAATAATTTAAAAATAATTTTTATCATTCCGAGTCCAAAGTTTTAAATTGCGACAGCGTCGATTCAATGAAATTATACGATTTTTCATTGAAACATTTATTGTTATTACGTTACATGTTTTTTTATGCAAATTACGTATGCGTTTTGTAAAATGAGAAAATTAATTCTAACGACTACAATATTTTAATACTTTCCATGGTTTCGGCGGTAACTTTGTGGAAGTTCATTATAATAGAAAATTTAAATTAACTTCTCTCTCTCTTTCAGAGGCATCTTCAGACTTACTATCGATTATTTCGATTCTAAACCTCCCTCCTTGCTCCTCTTAGGAAAAAAAACCCAAAACTCCATTTTGTAATTTCATAATTTTAAAATGTTAGAATCAATCTTGCTTCATTACTTAAGCAAACTTTGCGATAGTAAGTCTGAAGATGCCTCTGAAAGAGGCGAAACACGTGTCACAGTTAGTAACACAATACGTGGAATAATCAAAGTTAATTTAAATTTTCTATTACAATATTTTAGTGTTAAACATCCTTATGAAACATTTTTATTTTTTTTCTCTAGAAATATTAGTAAGTTATTATCCAGTTATCGAATTCCCATAATATTTAAATATCTTTACTTGTGGTTTGCAAGTTATAGCCTGAGCTCTCTTTTACTACTTATGCAAAATGTTTGGTCACCCATAGCTTTAAATTGGATAAAAGCCGGTTCTTATTTAAAAACCGATCACTCACTTAAATTTACGAAACCCTCCATTTAGTTTATTTTCCTGTTTCATGAAAGATCATTACATAATAATATATATAGTTCCTAGATTCATGTAGTGAGCGTCAAAAAAAGCCAAAAAAGTAACAACTAGTTTCCAGTGTAGAAAACATGTCATTTCACAGATTCTAGTACTGTTTAAGTTGTATGTGATCACTTTCTGCTGATGGTCTTTTTTATATATCGTTTAAATAGTCTTGGTTTCTTCTTTTTTTATTTTTTTGTCTCTAAGTACACGGATGAGCTTAATTAACGGTTAGATTTAATTGATGGTTATTTATATTTTTACTTTACAAATAATGAAACATATTAAACATAGAAAGTGTGGCCCTTAGTTTAAAAACTGTGCGCACCACTGACTTATACCATTATACCACATCGTTAAACAGGTTGTGTTTATCTTAATTGTAATTAATAAATATTCATCCCATTAAAAACGGCAAGTTGTTTTAATTTGTTGCTTTGATCAACAGTTAATATACATATCATTATTAATTTTATACGTTAAAATGAAGTAAGCGTCCCCTCATTATTTTTAGCGCGTGATGCGTTAAGGATTTTTCCTCAGAAGAATTCTGTATAATGATGCAAAAATGATAATACTTAACAATGCAGTTGCATTACTTATTGCACCGTATTGTGTTCGCCGTGATTAAAAGTGCATAATGGAAAAACGAAACTATATGAATCAATGTAGTCCATTACACTTATTTTCATGCAATCTTATTCTGAAGTGGAAACCTTCCTGCGATTTGCAGACTGAATACTAATCACTTAAATTCAATCAAGGCTATAACTAAGGCAATATAACTAAAAACAAGATATAGTAATGCCGCAGATAATTTTCTTCTGTTTTAAAGTGTTTTTGTATGGTTAAACAAACATATATTAACACTTAACACTATTTAAGGGTTGAAACTTGAAACATACAGATTTTGATTATAGTCTATAAGTCGTAGTTATGAAAATTATTCATTTCGAAAATGCTTAAACAGAGAGAATAGTTTAAATTTCGCATTAAAGTTACTGTTTTTAATTCGCTCCTTAGTATGAAAGACGATATTTCAATCATTTGATTCTATATTTCTTTTAGTATTTTACTTTTAGAAATGGCTATTACTCGATACGTCAAACAGTGTGTGTGATAATTAATATTTACTAATTACGGTCATGAGGTATAGATACTACCGTCACAAGTAAACTGCAAAATGCATATTTACATAAAAAGGCAAACTTTAATTTTAACTTTCTTGACATTAATAGAAAGAATCAATTCAATTTGGTCGAATTTTTCCTTTGAGATTTTTTTGAATAATTGAATGAGAATATTTTAAACTAAAAATTTTACCTCTCTGGAGGGAATTCATCGCTTAAAGCTACTTTTCTTTTTTGAATGTCAGCGCCGTTCAGATAGGGGCATAACAAAACTACTAACGTGTTAAAGCTCTTTATTATATTATTTATTTTTATTAAATGTTCAATTTGCATTGCCTCCATAACAATAATGCATAGGGGCTACAGTTGCAGGCGTGTATCACAAAGTAGAGTGAATTTCCTATTAAAATGCATCACATACTAAAACTATGCGCTCTGATGCTTAAGCATCTGACAAGAAGTATTGGTATTGCAACATTATATATATTTTTTATATAATTATTATATAATTATATTTCCCATTTGATACAAAAAGACATCGCTTAGCGATTAAAACACATACGCAAAAGCTGCATAATATAACATATTAAAAGAGTTTTTTGATCGACACGTGCACGCAAATTTAATATATAAATAGAATATTATGAAAGTGTAAACGATCAGCAGTTTGGTATATTTATATTTAAGTTATTTAATTTAATTTTAATCAGTATAACTTAAGCTTAAATCATAATCAATCGTTTTAATTTAACGTATATTGTATTTATTGATATTTTTAATTACAAGTTAACCTTTTATTTAAACTGAGATACTGATAATAACAAGCGGATGCTAAATGATTAAAACTTGAATATAAATTTAAAAAAAACGTTACATGTTACAATGTTTGTAAAGATTAAATACAATGCTTGAAGGAACTGTCGAAATTATAACAATATTTTGTTCACTAAAGGTAATATTTTTAGTTTTTCGTGGTTTATATGAATCATAAAAACATTAATATCTTGCCCCTTTTTATTTATTTTATCGCGGATTTATTTAGTTTGATGATTTGTTTTATGTATAATGAAAAAAAATAGGACATATCAGTCTTGATTGTATCGGTTGAAGATATATATATAACTTTAACAAGTGACTTTAAAATTATTACTATTAATATTATTCAATTTATTTGTCTACTATATTGTAATGAAACTTCTTCCAAATAAAAATCAATGCAATAAATTAATCATAGATTACACTTAATCAAGCCGTTCTTTCAGAATCTCATATTTTAAAGATTTGGGTATTTAGTATACCCATGAACTAACATATTCTCCTATTTTAGTGTGGGTAAGTGCGTAGCATATTATTTATACAAATGTTTTTTCGGGGGGAAAGAATAATAATTTATTAATATGGTACAAATCGGCTTGACTTAAAATGATTAAAATTTAAACATTTCATGACCAAAACGTGTCGATTAATTCATGGTGAATCATAAACATCTATAAATTCTTATATTTTTTTTATCTGGTCTTGCTTTGATCAAATGTTTTCGGTAAATAACTAGATATCTAGAAAAATGGTATAGAAACCACCCAACGGTTGAACTGAACTTGTTTGAAAATAAAAACGGCTTTAGTTGGGAAGCGTTTCGTTGCACGGAGTTTTCGGTATGTTGGCTGTCGTATTTATGCTCCCCTTCGCTTGCAATTCAACACATTGGGGAGCAATGAACTCATTTTCTCTTCCACAGTTTATTTTTAGGACAGTGAAATTAATTTGAACATCTTTACCGCCTGTTGAAGTCTTATTGACTTACAACGTAGGCTGTGTGGTAATATTTCAAACCCCAAACGCATTATCCTAAAATCAACTTCCTTGCTTAGATTCTGTTTAATCTAAAGAGTTCACCATAACATAAACATTAATTCGATCAAGATATATGATTTTTTTCTTAGATTTTGTTAAAATTACGCTACAAAAATGCAAATATCAACATAGTGATTACATATAATAATTGTTCTTGAAGTAGTTTTAAACGTACACGAAAAACACGGCTGTTTTAAGCGATAAAAAAGTTCAATTGAATTACAATTATAAATACGCAATTTTAACATTTTTTTTTAAAAAAAATACGTTTATTATATCTAAATAAATGAACTATAAGTGATCGAAAGATAAAAGAATATTTTGATAATATACAATTGAATACAGAGATATATAATAGTAATAGCTGAGTGGAGCTTTATAACACCTTAGAGAGCTTTTTGGTATAGCTTGAAATTTAACGACCACTAGACAAAAAAAATCGTTAACAATGTTTCCAGTGCAATGATTTGTTTATAACATATCTATATTTGATAAATGTATTTCGCTGATATTAATAATATTTAACACACACGTGTTGTAGTGTAACTTTCTGAATTAAGATTACTCCGGATGGAGAGCTTAAATAATTTTCAGTTAATAAATCGTGCCGAGGTTTTAGTCATAAAAGTATCCCATTAGATTCGACGCATCCGGATGCGGTGGTGTTAATACGGTGTCTTTGGAAAGAGGGTGGTGGATCCCCCTCTCGGCCCGCCTTGCGCACTGGCAGGGTTCCGTTTGAGGGGGACGAAGGGCAGGGGTTCCCGGGGTCGATGCCTGGCTTCACAGACCCAACCTTTTTACCATTCGATATCAACATTACTTACGATGTTTTGTGTGGATTTGTATGCGTTGTGTGTACGATGGCGATGCTATGCGTAAACCCCGTTTACATTTCTGTGCTCCTGGCCCGGTATCGGTCGATTTTCATGATATCACGATGCGCTCAATCGAATTGATCCCAGGATTACGACTGCCGTTTAGGTACACCTCGTTTCAGATTGCTGGTAATAAAAATACAATACAGCTTTAATATCGCGACTCCAAACAAGCATCTTGCTCGATAATAATAACCGAATTATTATTGTAAAACAAAATGAAATTACGGAATCCTACTTTAATCAATGAATTATTTATTCAAATCGCTTAATAATTGCGCTATCATACTTACGTGGTTTTAAAACACTATTGTTTAGTAATGACTTCATTGAAAACACTCAGACAATAATAGGGTAGTGCTCAAAATGACTACAAAACTGAACGTGCTTTATCAATTGAAATACTACATATCTCTTCTTGCATTTATATGTCAAATTTATGGAATTTGTCTTTGAAAGAAACGATACTTGATACGAATTTCTTTTTAGATATTGTCGTGTCACCTGGTTGGAGGTTTTAAAAGTATTCTTCATTTTGCGCTTGCGAAATATTTTTTACGTACCTGAATTATTATTAATGCGACCCGAATATGGCGTCTTTTCATTCTCGATCAACAACTACCGCTGAGTGCAATGCAATAAAGCGAGGCCATTATTTTGCGATGCATTATTGGCACTGCATTTTTACAACAACAAACGGTGACTTGGCACATCATCTTGTGTATTTGCAGCAGTGATGTGGTTGTGGCTCACGCTCCGTCGATCTTCGTCCGTTCAACGAGTGTGTGGGACTGTGCTGTGCGTGAAAGTTTACAACTGATCAAGTGTAGGTACCCACCGTACACGCATATCAAATACATACGTACAAATACTATAAAATAATAAAATCCATATATGTACGGTAAACGAAGAAGTGGGGAGGGAAAATACAGTGAAAATGTTGTTGTTGGTGGTAAACGCGCTAGTGTTGTGATGGCTGAGGTCGCAGCCTTGTTTGGCGGTCGCATTCCTGCAACTGCGTCCGATCACCGCGGTCGACGACTGCCGGCGAGCCTCGCGTCGCGTGGGACGGCCACCGCCTATCGAAAGAAACGCCGTTCGTAACTGGATAGTATACCTACAGTCTCTTCGCTTCACCACGAAATGAGTGAGGAATTTGTAGAAACGGCGAAGGCGGTCGCCCTCGGTGAGTATGTTGAAGTCAGGTATGTCAACAACGGCAACAGTTTGTGGCCAAGTCGCCTGCGTGGCAATGACTCTACTTCGCCACGCAGAAAACATTGAATCTATGTTAATACACACTGCCCACCAAGGTGACAACTTGACGACAATTGCCTAAAAGAAGATGTTTCTACAATAATTATCAATAATTATATCAGCTAGTACCAGATACTTACAATATAAAACCTCTGTATAAATAGGAAAAACTTTGCTTGCTACAGATTAGTTTCGGTATAAAATATAACTATTTTCTTCTAAAATATGTTTCTTATATTATGACCAGTTGTTAAGAAAGTGTTCTTTCACATTATTATTTCAAAAACGTTTTCACATTAAACGTTCTATTAGCTTCAGACCAAAGAATTGAATCAGTGCACATTAGGCGTAGATATATCAATATTATATTGATATTACTTTGTTCTCAAATAACCGCGAATTTAGATTATAATAATCCACATTTTTTTAAAGAATATTTATTTTATTATTATTCTAGAATTTTCTTCACCTTGAAAAACAAAATTTTCACGTTTTTGATTTACTTGAATTGAAGCTTTTTTTGAAAATCTGTCACCTTAAAGTTTATTTCAACAGAATATTTTATATACGATAACAAATTGCAAGTCAGACGCTCAAAGTCTCTTAAATAAGCTAATGATATAATTACTCGGATATATTAAAATCCATGAAGCGAATGACAAAAAAGTCCCCGTTTTGGAGTCGAACTCTTGACCACGTTTTCACTCGGTTATGCCCAGCTCAGCTCAGCTCAGCGAAAGATTTGGTTGTTTTTATCAAGCAAGAAGAAATACACAATCTGCAAAAAGTAATATTAATTAAGGATGATTTTTATTCGATATCGGTGTTACTAACTCTTCGAATCGCATAGTCGATATTGAAAATTTGCAATAATCCATCCATTTTCAATCGTCAGTTTTTATGTATTTTACCCTATAAATGTATATTTACCCTCCCAGGTTTTAATACAATCAGCACAAGGAGTACCTCCCTCACTTCACGTAAAATTAGCGTTCGCTCCGAGTACGTTGCTAATCAAATTGTAATTCGTATGAATTTTGAGTTCTCATGAGTAAATCGAATCAGATATAACGCACTGGAGAGGTAAAATATGGTACAGCTAACATCAAAATTATATTTCGTATAACTTTATTGATTCCAGCAATTCTGAAAGTGACGCTTTGTTATTGAAATAATTAATAAATTCCTGATGAATATGTTTTCAACAGATGTTTATCATGATTGCGATTATATTCTCGATTTTCCGGGAGCGGATTATTCAAGTGTAAATTCAATATGTGTAATATGCCTCAAAGCAGTTCCAATATTATTAGTTTGATGGAAAATTTATTCAGAGGTACTATTACATATTGCGTCTATTTTCATAGTTATAATAGTTACACATTTACAGAGATTTTTCTTTAAAACGTGATTCAAGATTTGACATAATAAATATTAAAAATATTTTTATCGTTGATGCAGTCAGAAGACAATTATGCAAGTGAAAACAAAATTATATATCGTATTAAACATATAACGGCACTGATTTATATGGACACTTGTATATTGTCAAATAGAAAATGTAATTTGACGATATAATATGGCACGTAGCTGTTTTATGTATATCGATGTATGAAAGTTTAGATGTATCGATGTATGAAAGAAGTAATACATTTAACATTAAATATGAAAAATATTAGTCTGCATTAGAAATATTTTGTTAAATTGATAGTTCGGGGAAATAGATTTACTGTTTACATATTTTGGAAAAACGTGATTAATTTGCGATTTTACGATAGATTAATTTATCCAGTCCAGTTTATTTTAGAATCGTATCACTGCTCATTTTAAATTATCCTTGTAAATAAAATTAAAGTAACATTATATTATGCCCATGCCTCTACTAATAAATGCACAAACTCGTATCTGATTGTTCAGAGAAGTTTATTACAGTCATAATACAATGTCTACTGTGAAAAGCAATACTAAGTAAGTTATTTGCTTTTCCGCAATTGCAAATCTAAAAAAATAAGCTTTGATAAACAGCGAGCAGTTTTCTTCATATAAGTTTAAAAAAACTACACAATATTAATTTATTTTAATAAAAACTTGACTTTGTTATAATTATTAACAAAAGGCTAAAATAGTCGACGATAAAATTCGTTTTTTTATAAATATATATGATATAACGGTATCAATGATTAACATTTTACGATACACTGTTTTTTTTTATCGAGTATTGCATTCCTACGTGGACTCGAATTTGGTACACGTAAATAATAGTATAAAATATTATATCTCATTTTTTGTTGCATTAAAATCACAGGAGTTTACTTTGAATTTGTATTTGTTGACATGATCAATTGAGGGTATTACTTACAAGCCCGAATTATTCCAAAGTTGTTGAAACATGAACCATGAATTTAATTTAGTAGATACAATTAAATGTTGAAAGTATTTTTAGAAATCAGTCTCAAAAATGGCTTGAAAACATCCAAAATATCATGTTCAAAATAACAATGTACATTGTTATTCAAAATGAAATTCATTTGTTAACCATTTTGGAATAAGCCGTGTAAGCAAGTAATACCCTCAGTTATACAGTTGATTTTCTATTAAATAAATGGTACTTTTCATTTAACATCGTATATTTATTTATATTATTATCATGTTCTTGATAATATGCTATGCTTCGTTGTATTGTTCCAGAATTATTGCAATACGTCATTCTCTGGGAAAACAATGGGAGGAAACGTAAGCCTTTCCTCTCCTTAAACTCGCATGCTATAAGCTCTGTTGTTGAACTGGATGCATTCAGCATTCAAACAATAACAAGTGGTATGTCGATATGTTTATACGTCGATGGTAGATATATACCCATTATCATTTTAGTAGACGGGTAGTTGGAAATAGTTATGTATAGAAATAGCTACGTATAGTTTATGTAACCACATCGATGGGGAAAATATCAATTGCAGGTGGATATGTTAAGGGATTGCAATCCCAGTATTCGCAGTGTTTTTTTCAAAACTGAAACATCATGTAAAAATACCGGTGTATTTCGATATTAAAAATTAACTATAATCGAATTTTGAATGTACAGAAACAATCACGTATTTTGAAAATTGTTCGAGATGGATATTAAAATAATGCAAGTCTGTCAAGAGTTGTATCAAAATTGATATGCTGCAGAATTAACGAGCACTTCAATGGTATTTTATATAAAATGTTGAAATATCCATTTTGATTTACTCGTCCGGTATTTGTGATCCAAAATGGCCATATTATTATCTTTAGACGTTTTTTAAAATAGCGGCATAGATATTTGCAATACCGGTCAATGTTCCTATATCGTATACGGTCAATATTTCAATACCAAAGTAACTTATATATTATTAGCATTTCACACATTTACGAGAATTATTTAGATATTTCAGTTACAATTATAAGTAACGCAAATAACCTAACACATTAATAAAATATATAAATTGCACTGTAGAATACGTAATAATATAATATAATATTCTGAATTTATTGCTTACTGAATTATTATATTTATATAATAAAAATTTAACAATAATAAATTCTCGTTTTGATAGAGCAACACACTAACGTACGATTACTTCAAAGCGTCTTTTTTATAAACATGAAAAGCATTGTAAATTAAACTTTTTCTTTCAAAAAATTTAAATGCTGAATTATGATTCTGATGAACATTTTATTTATTCCGTGTTTTAAATTGACTGAAAAGTGATATGCTCTGTGCCTTCTCTAAGCTGGCCGATACCTCACAGCGCTGCTTGTCCTGTCACGTGATCATTTCCATAAGGTGGGAGTTGGTTCCGTATTAGTTCCAGACACTGCTACCACTACGCCCTTGTCGAGCAGCGTTGTCGAACAGTACTTACTTTCCGTAAAAGTCTCGTTATTAAAATGGCATTTCCTCCACCAGAAGACTGTGAAAATTTGTGATACATTAAAAGGTTGGATGTCACTGTTTAGTACTCTGCTTATGATACCGGTATTTTGTTTGCATTTCCGCTCACCCATACGCATAACGGCCGATAGACATACTCGAGTACCGTACGGTACAACACAATATCCGTTCCGTTAACCCTCCGATAACTTGGATATGCATCCATCTATTAATTTTGACAGACATAGTAGTACCGTATAATGAATGTCGATTCCGTTTCAGTTGTTCGCATGTCGAGAATAAAAAGGAAACCGCACCGAATCATGTATTGTTTATTATCGAGAAATAATACTGTAATTAAAATGTTTTATGTAAGATTAAATTAAATGCATTGCATACTGAACTTACGATTATAATATCAATCATCATGTTATCGGTTGTTGACATTTTTGATTTCGCGTAAAACATGTTTACAGAAGTCAACGTACTGCGGAATGATTAAGATCAAATTTCTGTATTGGAATACAAAATAAACAAAAACATCGTTAAAAATAAAAAAATACATCTTTTCATGCGGGCTTGGAAGACATTTAAAAAATCGCAACCATGAGAGAGAAATGTGAAAAATAAAACATTATTTTTACTGTTAATTATTTTATTACCAAACGATTGTTTTTGTTTTATTTTCTATAATGATATTTAGTAAAAAATCACCAACGCCCCCTTATTCTTCAGTGTTGATATAGATGTATTGTTTTCACATCCGAAATATAATCTACATATTTTCAAGAATGATTCAATTAAAAAAACTCCGCACGTATATTATACCTGTTTACATTTATAGTATTATCAAAATACAATTAATGGCTGAAATAAGAAAGCCCGTAGAATATAGTTTAGATACATTAATATATAGTATTGTTGGATATAAACAGGCACAATCGGCTTACGAAATAATCATCGAACCCTAAAGAGCTGCACACATAGTTTTTGAAAGCTCTTTTTGTTCGAATTAAATGCACCCTGTTGCAGTACATTTATTATATAAAGAAGTTCTACGATATACATGTAAACTAAAATAATGTAGTGATAAAATATCTGAATGGTTGATAGGTCCCTATAACGGAATTCCGCTGTCAATTTTGGATAACATCCTATTGTTTTGTTTAGTTATAATTTTATTGTCGAGCAAACTGTTTGAATTAATTACCGCGTGTCCACAAAACGCCCGGAAGTCTTAACATGGAGCTCATTTTACGTTCGAGCGCAAATATATATCTTCTGCTTATTACAGTATTTTTTTTTTAAATAATTACCAAATATCATATCTTGTGAATTGACAGATAATTAGTGTTTGCAAGGGAGTGTAGGTGGAGATATGGCATTTGGGTTAATATTTCTTTTTGAAACTACATACACAATGTACGAGTTCATTTAATTATGACGGAAGTCGATTTAAAATAATATGTCAATATTTATTTAAGCAAGCTTGCAATTATTTGCACCTCCTTTAATAGATGGCCAATTAAATAACATTGTGAAAGAAGCAATCATATAAATGGATATAGGTGATCGCCATTAACTAATGCTTTTGAATTTATCAGATTCATTACCAGAAATTGACAATATTACTATTGAGGAATTAATATATTTTTATATTAGTTTAAGGTTGATAAGCTGTGGAGGTTTTATCAGATTCTAGTAGTAGCCGGACTATTTTGTATTTTTATATAGCGTATTGTTCAATATCATGTATATATATTTTTAAATTTAATAACGTTAATTTATTAACTAATGTATACAGTATATTTGATAATGACGACTATTTTTTTTTCGAAGAGTTTAATTGGCAGTATATGCGGCCATGTTAGAATTAATTAATAAACAGTTATATGTGTTCCATACAAATGGTGTCATCATCCAAAAGAACTATTTAAGCATGAAATAAATATCTACGATACACAGAATATTAAACAAATAAAATACTTTTTTGTAAAAATTCTACATTATTTATTAAAGACCGATTTCACTAATTGCGAGCATTGTCTACTGATGATAATGTTCGCGATGAGCGAATCCGGTCCTGATCTTTTATAAATTAAGAAGAATTAGTAGACAAGTAGTGGTTTTATTTTTTAGCATACTGCAAATTCACGAAGAATTGACAGTGAGCACCACTGGATAATAAATCTATTAATTTAAAAGAACGTTAAAATAAAATATTTATTTTTTCTTTGAATACTTTGAATAGCAAAAAAAGTTAAAAATGTGAAGCATATTTTTTTATTTTTTAATTACAAATTTTTAGTTTGATTATGATTTGTTTCGACAATTGCGTGGATTATCAACTGAATGGAATTATTATATGTTTATTTTATGTAAACGGCAGTTACGTAGATGATCTTTTCACAAATTAACCTTTTTAAAGTATATTTTTACGAGAGATGATAATATTGTCTTTTAGAGAAATAATTACTAGATACCTCACATCTTTTAGGGGCTCGTGCATTGCCTTCGATTAATTAGTACTTTAACTTACACCGGTGGTCTCCAACCTCAATAAACACAGAATATGCTGTTAGATTCGTTAATTATGTTAAAATATCGCGTTATTTATACATATACTAACCATATCATTTAATGTATTGATACTGCAACAGATGGTTAATGTATTTATAAACAAAAAGTCTTATAATTATTATAACTCCAATCGCGTCGTTAAACTATGATGTTCAGATTGCAACGGAAACTTTTCATGCATATTGGAGAAAGTTTACTCGTGAAATAACGTTCATTTTGTAGTCAAATATTAAAAAGGAAAATCCGCGGACGACCGTTTGACAATCGGTGTATTAAAAACTGCCCGTATTGATTTGAATAAAGATGTCTTTTTTTAAATTTACATTAGATTAATTTTGATTGAATTAAAATACATTATCACATCTGAATGATATTGAACATTTCGGTAAGAGCTTTTTCTACTGAGTACTTTTTTTTTTAAATACGACAAATTAATGGTTTATATTCTATTTAGTTTTAAATGGTAGATTACTTAACTATTGTCCCATTATCTGTTAATTTACATTAACTTGAACTGAATCACTTCCAACCCCCTTCTACATGGCTACGGCTCGTTGATCAGTATCGGATATTGTCGTATCTACAACGGAACGACTGCTATATCCAGAGATGAACTGAATAGTTGGGTATCAATTATATAGTAAGGTATTCGATGTTCATTGGCCACATTCATGTTTCTTACAGTTTCTACAGTCATGTTGTTAGCTTATTATCGTTTAGAATTTAAGAATACGCAACTTTGGTTAAACATAATGAGAAACTGGAAGCTGCAATGCGTACGTGTGAATTATAGAGTTTCTTGTCATAATAACGCGTGATTTATAACATGTTACTTACATAACAATGCTTTCGTAACATGCTGAAATTTCAGAATTATACAACCACATATGTACTTATAATATTAAAAATACACACAATCGCCTTTGTCGCACGTTTCAACCTTCAATTGCGTCTTTATTTTTGCATTGTATTTTCCATTTCGAAAATATGGAAATGCACATTTTTTCATTAATTTCTTTATCCTTTCAGACACGAAGTCGTTTTGTACGCTGCGTTCTGCTTTGCAGAGCTTGGAACAATGTGTACTTGTTTTATTTAGGGTGAGTTTATTTTATAATATTAAACACAGCTTCTAGCTGGTTTTATACTGGCAGTCATATGCTACGGATTGGATCGAACATATGCTTGATTCGACACAGGCCATTTAAGCGGGGATTGAATTAAAATAATTACAGATTGGTTTGAATTGATTTAAACAATTAAAAGCTTTTCAATTCTAGTTATTTTATCGCTGTTAATATTAATTTTATTGAAGCGAACGAAAATAAACACTGCTAAATTCAAAATTACACTCAGTATTCAATACAAAGTTTTCGAGGGCTGATTTAAGTTAATACTGTTCAAAAGTATGGTAGCACCGGAATGGTCATTTCTCTCCATTCTCTCCGTCAATGCCACACATTATTTGTTCGGTTAAATGACGGAAACACATTGTGCGTAGGTGCCTATATCAGCGTCTACGTGTCTACGATAAGGATACTACACGCTCGACTACCTAAATTTTGATAGATAACACAACTATTGCTGTATAATGTATGTACTAGCCGAGGAAATTTTAGAATTTACATGTACAGTGATTCGTGAGAAATCAATGTATAACATAACAGACAATTTTGAGAACAACGCACTCATTTTTAGTGTTTCATTCAGATAGTGTATAACTGTATATTATCAGAAAAAAAACATACGAAGACCACAGGCAAATATCATTATGAGTGCATTTTTTGTATAAAAAGAAATATTCAAGAGAACTTCTTAAAGTATTTTCAAATGAATTAATATTAAAAAAGTCCTCTGTCCTTTAATAACGAGTTTATAGATATGGCGGCAAAGGAATAATCATCTAGAGATCTAACATACAACATATGTACAGCAAATTGAATGTTTTTTTTTCCCACTACAACTGAAATACTCTTTAGAGACATTTGTAATATAATATAGTATAATATTTAAAGAAGATGGTCCTGTTACAAAATTTAATAACAAACTTAAAACATTTAAAGTTTGTAGTAAGAAGAACAATTATTTAGGGCCGTACCTTTAAAACTAGATTTGTTCGAAATGACAGAAATGTTGTATAAACTGTGCTTTTTTTGAAAAAAAAGATGCCGGAACTAAATTCTTGTCAAGCTTTTTTTCTTTCATGTCCGTTCTCATTGTGGAGGATACGGCTTCCAATAAGGGTATGTCAACAGAGTTTTTTTACGAGAACTGATTGTTAGTCAGTTGATCAACCTACCTTTTTTTAAAGACTGTTAGGATCGAAAGGATAGGGCTGGTGGTTAGCTAATCGCAGTAAATTTTAGTATTGAAAGAGTGGGAGGGATAGATATCAAAAATGTCTTCGAATAGAATCGATCAAGTAGGTTATTACTTTTTTGCGATATCATGATTTAAAAAAATATTTTCAAAGTAAAAATAAAATTTTGCTAATATTGATTTATGTTGAGAAAAAAGGTGCCGGAACGCCGTCCCACCGCGTCACATGGGAGAAAAATCACTACGCTTAAATAAATATATTAATTTAAACCACCTGCAAAATTTCATAAAGAATTAAAATTCATTCTTACACGAACACACTTTCGTGAGAGATTTATGGAAATCTTTACAGCAAAGGCGTTTGTTGATGTTTATGACATAACCGATCGGATTTGACATAAAAAAGCTGTCGACATGTTTATTACTCGATTGTTTGATACGGATTTACGTTTGAGTTATTTTGAGTAAGTTAGTGGAAAATATTGTGTATCGGCCATAGTCTGTTCGAAAATAATACATTTGGGTACTGTAAAATGTTCCACCATAACTTAAATGTTTCTTTATAGCTAGACATGAAAGAATAATAATATAATATTATTTTATTTTTAAATCATGCTATCTATATTCAGTTACCGTCGCATCATTCTCCGGCTGTTGAAAGTCTTTCGGAAATAAAACATGATACTTTTGTATAATTAGAGCATCCAAATACTCGTCCAAAAGCACCACCCGGTTATCGGGTATTTTCATGTAAACTAACCGGGTACCCAGTTCGGTTCCGGGTAATTTTAAGTTTTTACTTCCGGGTAAGTACGTATTTAATATATATTCTAAATTATTTTACGTCAATAGTATATATTATTCTAATTATTTAATTAATTATTTTATGTCAGTAAAAAATGTTTAAAATTTAAAATTAGACCAGATGTATAATTGTTAATATTTTATTTAATCGAAATATTTATATTAAACTATGTACATACTTCGTTAATAGATATTACAATTTAAAAAGTTTTCTAGAATTGGACTCTGTTTACCTGTAGATTCCACAAACTTCGAAAGTTTTGGTCAATCCCACGAATCAATTTCTTTTGCTTGTAAGATTCTGTTTTTAAATTTTAGAAAAATATATATTTAATATGATGAAATCAATCATAATAATATTGAGATTATAATGAGCGTTCGAAATAACACGGCTTTCGTTTCCAACCGGTCTTGAAGCCCTAAATAACATGTCATTCATTCTGCTGCATACTAAAAATTCCGTGATATTAATTTTATCTGAATTGGTATAGAGAATGTATTATTTTCTACAAACCATGCGATACAAATTCTTTGTAGAATATGTTTTATTAAATGTTTTATGATTGAGATAAATCAATAAATAAATCAAAAAAATATGTCTGGACAAATTGAAAAAACAGCGCATATAGATCGGTTTGTGGAAAGCGTCAAATTTCGATTTTTCAATAGGAATATTTATGTACTATTAAATAATACACCTCAGTATCAAAATTAGATTTAGATTAAAATTTAATTGTACTATATATGTACTTATATTTTGTTGTTAGTGACTAGTTGTATAGATGTACCAGCGTAACTTGACTGCCCACGAGGGCGCCACCATCGCATCATTAACGTTGCCATAGTCAAAACGTCCTAGGGCGACAATTTTAGTTGTGAGTTCTGCCACAGTCAAGTTAAAATGGTACATCTCTACTTCTATGTAATTTACATTTAAAGCTTCTTCTATAAAATTTGACAACCTTATTACTATTGAAATTTCTTCCTATTATATTGTCTCTTGTAAACACTTGTTCCTTTATTGATGTGCAACATGTGCATGCGTCTTAAGAGATTAGTCCTAGCATGCTTAATGCAATGAAAATTTTTCAACTTCTTTCATATTTTTGGAACCATTTGTCGCCCACTGTAGTCTAGTTGGTTGGAGCTCGCTCTACCGACCAAGCGGGTCTGGGTTCGATTCCCGGTAGGGTTAATGTCAAATTTAAATTTGATACCATGATATGGGTGTTTGTACTTTAAATTTACTTCCAGTTGATCTCGAGTGACTTACAATACAATTCTCACCGGTTTATAAAAATCCTTATTTATAAGATTTAATCCAATATGTAATTCTGTATTATTATAAATACAAATGCTTACATTAGAGTGTCGTATTTTATAAATTTATATATGTCCAGAGGCGTTGTTTAAAAGTAAGATAACTCCAGAATACATATATTTTTTTTAAATTAAAAGTAAAGCCTGTAAACACGGTTTGTATGGGTAAACTAAAAGTATCAATTATTGTCAAAGGGCTTAAATATATGAAAATATGACTTTGATTTTTTTAAGTAAATAAACATGTTTGTTGCCAACGTGTATCTACGTAATGGAAGCTACAGTAGCTGTGTTTGTAATGTTTTTTTTTACAATGAAACTGAGAGTTTTGTTCGTTCTAAGATGGGAAAATTTATTCTCAATTAACAATCACTGCTTATCGACATTATTAAATCGAATATTTACGTACGTCTTATTTCTTCTTGAAATATGTATGAACGTCATTGATTTATCTGCTACGCAGGCTTTTGTTCGGCTGAGTACGTGATAGCGAAAGGTCGTGACCTTGGGGTTCGTTCCACAGATGTCATATGACGTCACATAATCTTTTTTGAGATTATTATTGTAACCGGTTGTCTATTAGGGCGTTGGAAGTGTTTTCTAAAAATCAACATGAAAATAAATAATTCTAGGTGGAAAGGCATTCTATTATGTATATATAAATAATGCACTTTTTTAAAACTAGTTCCACATTATTTACTTTAGATTAGGATTGGTTACTCTCATCACCAGCATGAAAAACAAGAATTATATTCAGTTACTAAACACGAGCAATTATTTTATGTATACACAAGCATTACAGTCAATTAAAAATTACATTTTGTGATCGAACATTTTTTTCCTGTATTTAATATTAAAAGGTTCTTTGCATACAATATTAATTTAACAAAAAAAAACAGTAAAATAAGTTAGAGCAGTAACACTCCAACGATCTGTTTTTTTTGTTTTTAAAAAAATTGTTGCATCAAATTGTATGTGTGTTTTAATAAAATCCCTTTCATTTCTTAATTTAATTGATTAAAAAAATAGTATTATATATATACCTTTTTGCACTAATTCCACTTTTTTTAAATTGAAATCAGGACCGGGTTAGATTACAACGAGCGTTACCAATTAATGAAAAAAAATCGAGACAGAGCTTATATTGTAAAAATATTGATTAAAATATTTTATATAAATATCCGTGAAACGATTTTAATTTTCATCAGTTGATTTTGATACTTGATTACAATATGGAATTAGTGGAAAAAACTTAATTTTTATTTTTTAGTATCACATTTCCACCAAGAATTGACAGTGAACACATTAAATGTGTGAATATGCACTGTTTTATTAATACAAAATGATGAAAAGGATAGATTACAAGCGCTTCCAAAAATCTAAGCGAAACGTATTTTGAATGGTTTTCGGAGATTATATTGGTAAAACAAAGAAGAATAATAATGGAACTATACTATATTTTTTCATTTATTTTCGTATTATATGATTCTATCAAAGGTGTCAATTACCCACCGTATTAGACTGTTGATCGGAAAATTCTTCTGTATATTATTTTATAATTCGCGTTGAAGTTTTAAAAAAAATGTTCATTCTACTTGAGAATTTACCTGTCACAAAGAGAGAGGTTGTACCACCTTATCCCCCCTCCCATTCTCTATAAATGGGCCCTGCTTGCTGGCATTAATGTATTGTCGATGGCGAGAAATACCTTTTCTCTTATATATTATAATATAGCTACGTATTATTCTTGAGAGATGCTGAAAATCCTAAAATGTTTTTGAGTGCTCCGTCGTATACTCCGGCGATGCGAGTGCGTGCGTGAAACGTCTACTCTGCGCCACCCTCAGCCGAACCCCCATCGACCCCTAAAACTCCTGCCACCCCAGCCCGTAAGACGAAGGTATTGATTTCGTCTGCGAAAGCGTCTCCGACTAGTGCAAGACTATTAGACAGACAGAATCTGAACTTTATCATAGACATATTTTTAAACAATTTTATTTTAAAGTCCTCTTAGATATCAGTGTCATTGACGCTATAATATACATAGATTCTCTAATTATTATTTGTAAACGCTGTGGCTTTAAGTAGCAATTGTTTTTTTTTACACATTTTTCAACAATATGGCAGCTTAGTATTTTTTATAATAAAGCACATTTTGTCGAGTGAGAGCTGCGCTGGGACATTTCAAAATCCAATATTGAGATACTTTGAAATGTTGTGCTATATTAGAATACAGAAAATAAAAAAGGCACTGAGTATATATAAAAAAAGGGAGAACGCAGAAATGTTCTATGTCGCACAGATTTTTCCAGTATTCATTTTAAAACATGTTAAAGTGATCTTTAATATAAATAGACTTTTCTCTTTACGACAAACATTATTGAGAGAAAAGGAATTTTATAGCAAAAACTAAACTCATTTTTTAGATGCCCCGGTACAGTTCTCAAGCGATAATATGTGAGAAAATGTTAAAGTATTCTTCATCTAATAGACAGTCTATGAAATAAAATGAATATGCAATACACTTTATAATAATAATGTCAATTTCAATTGAATTCCCATAGTAACAATCCTTTTTATCATTCATATCGAGATCGAGGATTTTACTAAAAGTTCATGTAATAAGACATTATTATGAAGCGAAAGTTGAAGGATAGTGTTAATGATATATTGTCAAAAACCATGTTTACTTGGGCAGAAGATTAAATATTATTTATATACATATCTGTCTTCATAGTTAATTTTCGTCAATGGTTTTGTTAAAAACCTACATTAACCAAACATTGATATTTTTCTATAATTTGTAAAGAAAAATAAGCCACCATTGTTGTATGCTTTACACTGTAATCAACAGGTGCTAGATGTATGTAGAAGAGTCGACGCGGGCAATCCTTGCAAAAGTCGCCGCATGTTGCGAACATGAAATCTTTTCAGGCTTCTTAAGCGTTGTTATGAATTTGTAAGTTAATTTATTGTATTTTTCGACTGAATCATTAATGAAACTGAAAACATTATTTTTTTTCAAAATTATTGACAGACCAAATCCCTTTTTTAGATTGTTCTACTTACTGCTGAGAGAATTACATTTGTCAATCGCCGTATCTCACAATAAGAACACTTCTGTCTAAGAGGCTGTTATATGTAATGTAAATAAAAACACAATTATCCTTTGTACTTCATTCCACTTTATTTAATATGTCAGGACCGGTTTCGCTCAGTTGACAATGCTCGCAATGAGCGAAACCGGTCCTGACATATTAAATAAAGTGGAATGAAGTACAAAGGATTATTGTGTTTTTATTAATATAATGCCTTTCCACCAAGTATTGACAGTGAACACCCTAAAAGTGATATGTAATGTAGTCGGAAGAATGCCTTCATTTATATTTTTGTTAACATACATACATTTAGTTGCATTATAGTAAAGGAGATATGAATGCAACATACGTGAGGTATGATTGTCAGTTTGAAACAAAAATAGTATATTTCACAAATTAGTTTCTTGAATATGTTTTCACCAAATTACTATTAGATCTTTACTTTCGTTATTTATACGTTACAATAACGACAAGGTCTCTAGTGATGTTCTGATTTATTTACATTTTGCAAAGCAATCTACAGAAAACATGAAAAATTACTTTCACAGAACGTAGAAACGATGGCTTAAATTGTATTGATTTAATTTATAAATTAATAGTATACAGTTAAATCATTATTATTATTTAATTAAGACTGTCACATTTTTTGAGCATGTGAAAATATCCCATAGCCAGTCAATTTATTGTAATAGTACGCGTAGGAGAATACCATAGAAATTAATCTGATTATATACAATAAGGAAGCTGAACAATCAATTCAATTCAATTACGCTATCTGCTTTCGTAATTATAGAATGTTGAAATTAATTATATATTTTCAAGTAAATGTACTACAGAAATAGTCTGAAAATGTATAAAACGGAAATTACGAATCGTATTAGGATAATTTAATTGAATTAGTTATTAATTATGCAGAGCTAGACTTTACATAATTGGGCCCTAAAATCTAGTCACTGTCTATTTATATACACTGGTGTGTTCTAATATTTTTTGATACTTGTTTTATATGTATACTATTACTATCCAAGCGCCAATTCTTATCGATCCTGTGTATGTAGGTGAATTGTAAATATAAATAAAATCGTGATTTTTTTTTACGATTGTTTGTAATAATTTATAAAACCAGACAAATATCGCTCGAAATAAACCAGGTAGTATTTTATAACTCACGCGAGCAACACTTGTGTGTAGTTGTAATATTTCACATCCCCTCTAAAAGCTCTATCGGCGAAGTCGCTCACCCCAGCTAGAAAAGTCCATCTGCCCAGACAGAACTTTTTCGACATACTATACAATGTTGCCAGAAGAATACAATATTAAAATAAAATTAACTTATCACAGCTATCACAGAGAGTCGGCATGCGTACATAGTTCGATATTTCTTCAGGCTAATATGTAATTGTATAATGTAAAATTAGTTTGGTTATTTATGGTTTGTTTAAAAATACTTTCATTTATATTTAACATATTATTTGCAATTCGTGCTAAAAACTGACAAATTAATACTGTGATTATAATTTATCCTTTCATAACAAACGATATATTATTTTCGACCTTTATAGTCTGGTGGTAGGAGCTATTATACTCTAACGGTCAGATGGGCTTAGGTTTAATTCACGGAAGGATTATATCAAATTGAGATTTTTTCAATCAAAACTAGATTTAGGGTCTGCTTTAAAATGTCAAATGAGCCACCAATGAGTAAAGTAGTAGTAAGTCCAATCACGTCTTTACTTTATGTACTGGTGGATTGCTTATTTTAATTTTAGGGAGATAACACTATTGTAGATTATATTAATTGAGCTCACTTCACTTTCAAGATACTTTAAGACACGGAGAACATTATATCACATCTAAATCATGTTTTCTTAAAATAGTACTTGGCTCACTTCACCGGTCAAAGTTTCATGAATATATGTTATATTGTATTGAACGTTTTTGTAAAGTTTTTTGTAGTGTTCATTATGTATTAAACTTTTTTTCGATTACCTATATCAGATTGATGTGCACGGTAAGATGTAATATAGCAAATATGTCTGAATATAAGTGATTCTGGAAAAAACGTTATTTATGCATAACACGCAGGCGTTCTAATTAAGGTTCAAGTATCAATTAATAATTCAAAAAGCGAAACGATATAATGATAGCACTTGCCAGTGTTATTTTACAATCAGTCAATGCAATCATTAGATTCCACTTCAAGATCAGCGTCATAAATTGTTTGAATATTCATTCTGTGGAGCTCAATACTTGTAGTATGGTTATGAAATGTATTTCTCAGCGAATTAAAGCAGTTCATTTAGAAGATTAAACATTATTTAATTTTGATGTATTATATTATTGCAGATTTAGATCATTTCTTTTTTCTAAATTTTTCTGTAATGGTTCGACGATTTCACGTAATTTATAATAAATAATTTTACACTCGGTAGATATTCAAGAAAAACTTCGTTTCCGATAAACATTGCATTTTAAACAATAAAGTACGATGTGTACAAAAATGTGCATTACTAGGTACGCTAAAATATGCAATAAGCGCATTCGTTGCAGTTGATTTAAAACTGTAATTCCCTATAATTAATTAAATTGGATACATTTTCTGCTGCAGTTTCAAATAGAATTGATGTTTTTCTACGATTAAATCTAGAATACATTCTTGTGAGTGAAATCGATATAATGTTAATAACTGTCCTTAATGTATGGAATATGGTGGATTGGAAATAGGTATGCAATTAAAAATGAACGAATATTTTCGGTATACAGTTGTCAACTTAATTGAAATGTCATTTTATTTTAATAAGCGTTATTGAAGGATAATAGCTGAACCATAATGCAAGTACAATAATGAAATACATATGTGATAATATAAAAATATGTACAGTGATGTGTTTTCGATCTGAATAATTTGTAGCAAAGAATGAATTGTAAGAATAACATAAGCTTGTTGAAAGTAGTATGTACATGGATACAAAATAATAACTGCAAACATTAAACAATATTGGTTGATGCTAGAGACACTAAGTGACGAGAGTTTATGCAAAACGACAAAAAATAACTTTGTTTAACGTTACTCAGCTTAGACCAAATTGTCAATTATTATTGACTTCTTGCAGCAAAACGATGATATATTGTGATGATTTAAATATCTATGCAAAATTTTAAGATAATCGATTATGTGTACGTTAAAAATTGTCGGTACACCTTTATAAAGTTTTTGTGGTTTGTATTAACAACAGTATAGCTTTGTAAAGCTACCGTGTTAAAATTGGATGAAATCATCCGAAAAATTGAAATCATTGTAGGTTTAATTCTCATTCTCATACCTCGGCCAAAAGTCATGGACAATCAAAAAACAGGTCAGTGGACATAAGGCAGTACAAAGGCAGAGCAATGATTAGGGGTTAATTATTATTGGTTTTGACAGAGGTCATAGTTATATAAATATATGTCCGAAATACAAGTTTTCCCACGGTTTGACAAAGATACTATTACAATGTATAGAATTATTAATAAACGAGAAAGATACGACACAGGCAGAGCAATGATTAGAGCTTAACTATAAGTGGTTTTGACAGAGGTCATAGTTGTATAAATATATGTCCAAAATAAGTTTTCACACGGTCTGTCAAAGATACTATTAGAATGAATAGAATTAGTAATCAACGAGGAAAATAGGATAATAATTTTCCAATAATTCGTAGTTTGCCGTAGTTCATTACTGAACTGATAAATAACTTATTGAGACATCCTTTTCCATAAATAGTTTAAGTAAGAAACTTCGTATCAAAGCTCATGATATCAATTTTTGATATCTTTTAGATACGTATGCCAAAAAATCAATATACATATAATTACATATTTAAAATTGACTTAAAACCACTGCTAAAGATAACTGTCGGTATCTAAGATCATATTTTAAAATGAAAAATATTATATAGTTAAAAAGAACCAATAGCCGGATTTTTCATGGTGTATTTTCGTAGTATATTTCGCAGTCAAATAAAGTGCTTCTTTTTCTGTAACTTTTTTATAATTACGAAAATTGTGCTCCAGTGGATTTTTCTATTTTCTCAAAACTCTTTATTTAAAGAATTTGAGTCAAGCTTAAAATCTAATTGCTTATCAAATATGTTTTAAGCTACTCGTGTCTTTTTCTCTCATTTATATTGCCTCACAATAACCGTTCATAGTGAAACATGCAATTTTCCGAAGCTTCGTGATATCTTACAATCATAAAAGTCTTACTGAATTCCTTTCATTAAATATTGATAATATAATATATATATATACAATACATTGATATGATAAAAGCCGAAGTCAATAACAAGTTGGAGATTTCATTGGCATATGAATTATTTTGCTGTATTGGGCCGTGTGTATCAATTGGAACGGATTGAATATATTATTTTTAAATTGAACCATTGGACGATACATTGCCACTCGTCAGCCAGTCGCATTTGTTTTCACAATAATGAATGAATACATATTTTTGATATATCTCCAAAGCGAGTTTATTTTCCTCATAAGCGTGAAAAATTGTTACGACGTACAATTATATATAAACTCAGTATTACTCAGCAATTAAATAACTAATAAAATAACTACATAGTTAATAGGCAATATTTTTTTGAATAAATCTGAGTTAGGTATTTCTTTCGTTTTGTGATGGAGCTATTACGTCGTTACAGCTTTATTTTCTTACATTAATTAGTTCAGTCTTCATTGATTTCATTAATGATTGTTAATACACAGGCAACGTAATAAAACTATCAAGTTATTAAAAAAGGTGTATCATTGAGAAATATGAAGAGTTCTTCTCAAACTGTCATCTAACTTTAATCCTTTTTTTTAATCTATACACGGTTATTGCTTTTTCATTTATTTGACATACGAGAACAGACTTAATGATTATGTGTATAGATTGACAGTATATGTGAATTGACCATTGAATTGAATTGCAATTTAATTTAAGGAGCTTAAATGATTATTGTTTATTTTTTATCAAATAAAGAAAGTAACAATTGTGAACAAAATTTACTTGTATCGATTTTCAAACGAACTTCTCATCATCTTTTATAATAAGTAATAATTTTCTGCATATAAAATTATTAGAATTCATCCAAGAAAAAAAAGACTCGATCAACTTGCTTCTCGAATACGAACTTTTTATTTCATTATGTTTCCGTCAAAATTAACGTTACTGATCTTCTTTTTAACGTCGCAAAATATTCCATTCTTTAAGTATCCGCAATTTCTATTTTAATTAATAGAAAACAAACTTTCTACATTATACCAATGTAAAGAAAAGTTTCAAAATAAATTCTGCATTTTAATCGTAAAATTAATTAGTAGTTTCTCAACATTGATTACATAATATTATATATTTTCGATAATTAAAAATGCAGCAATAACGTTAGCAAACGACGTTTTTCTGTGAAATATGTTACGCAAGTTTGAAAAAATATTATTTTCCCGCACGACTTGACACAAAAAGAAAACTCAAATATTAACGCATACAGGAATTAAAGCAAAATATGACACATTTACGACTGAATATTTATGTATAATTATATTTATGTAATTAATAGTTTTCTTAGTTTGTATTTGTTACAATTGACATCTAACCATTTTAAAAGTAATATATAATTTTAAACAAATAAAACACCTTTCGATGGTTTCGGCGGCAACTTTGTGGAAGTTCGCTTTAATAGAAAATTTAAATTAACTTTGATTATTCCACGTATTGTGTTACTAACTGTGACACGTGTTTCGCCTCTTTCAGAGGCATCTTCAGACTTACTATCGCAAAGTTTGCTTAAGTAATGAAGCAAGATTGATTCTAACATTTTAAAATTATGAAATTACAAAATGGAGTTTTGGGTTTTTTTTCCTTTTAAGAGGAGCAAGGAGGGGGGTGTAGAATCGAAATAAAGCAAACAAATAGTGATACTAATGAGTTGAACTTGCTTCATTACTTAAGCAAACTTTGCGATAGTAAGTCTGAAGATGCCTCTGAAAGAGGCGAAACACGTGTCACAGCTAGTAACACAATACGTGGAATATTCAAAGTTAATTTAAATTTTCTATTAAATAAAACACCAATATAACTTTGTAAATTATGCAGCCTGAATTTCTCTTTGGGTTGTATACTATCCCATTTTCGTGATGATTTGATGAAATTTACAAAGCCTTTGCAACTATCCGTCACATTCTTACTTAACAACATAGGGATGATATCCACATGAGTAATTTTAATTGACATACCGTAATTGGTAGCGAAATTGCCTTTCGTGCGCTGCGATTTGCACCGGTATCCTTCATTGTCATGCAAATAACCCCTTTAGACGTCCAATAATAAGTGGTCTAATATAGACAAAGCGAATCATTTATTGAATACTAGGAAATTCATCGATGTAAATGCACATATACATAGAATCTTGCGTAATTTTTAAAAAAGAAAATCGAGACATATTTTCACAAACGAGGCCTACCTTAAGTATTTTTTTGTTGAACATAAGATATCAGAGCATTTGATAAATATTACACATTTCAAACTATTTATAAGTATTTATTCCTCTAATTCACAAAAGTGTTACTATTTCATCGTTTTATAAATGTACATTTTTCTATATTACATGTATAGCAGCTTAGGTATAATTAAGTAATTTAACTCTAAATTTGTTATAATGATTTTAACATAAAGTCATTCAAATTTGAATCGTTAAAATTATTTCTTTTACACAATTTTTGTCACTAACGACCCTGGTTTCACCTTTCGGCATCTTCAGGCTTTCATGTTCAGAAAACTTGTGTGAATGTACATAATTTAAACGATTCAAATTTAATATTGAAATTCCACCAAGCACCTTCAGTCGAAAACTTAAATTATAAAGTCCTTTATATTCACTCGCCATAACATTTTTTGTGGTTGTCAATGGAGTGAACACTTTTATCCACACGTATAGTACATTGTATGCGATACAAAGACGTATCTCATTTTCAACAATATATTACGTAATAACATTAACAATACTGTCACGATATGAATAAAAAAGTCATTGATTTATTTAAAGTCTAAAATTATTTTAATTAAAAATATAAACCGAATCTGATATGCCAGACCCGAGGTGTTCGTCCTCCTTAGTTGCTGTGTCCATCCATTCAAATTTCTGGTAGTGTACTTTTTGTATTCAACGAGATAGATGATGGTTACATTTTTCTACGTTTTTTTTACATTTTTACACCCTGCTATCCTTACCTTCTGTGTAAATGCCACTATAAGCGACTGAATATTAAAAAGTTTCTCTAAAAAAACGTCTGTTCAGATGCTCTGTTGGTAGCAGTCCATATTCTCCGCGTTGGAAGCAGGCATGGCTAAAATTAAATATCTGTTATTTGTGTATTATAAATTGGCATAAAAGAAGTCTGAGTACTCAATCGTTTTTATTAATATACACATTGCTCTGTCAATAAGGTAATTGCGATCAACGGACCGGACCATTGCTTACCTTCTTGTGAATGTATTTTCAATTTTTCGAAAAATTAAAAAAATATTAAATTAGCATTATTGCTGAGCTGGAATATTAAAGTATGATAAAAAAAATACGGCGAATTCTTACTTGTATGATATAAATATCGTATTTTATACTTTATAACGATTAGAGTTCTTTTTTATAATCTGAGATCCATCAGACACGCGTCGTTCATGTACGAAACAATATAAACTACGTAATATTTGAGGATAACACTCTCACTCTGTTTCTTCCATAAAAAAATTGTCGATAGTACGATAATAATAAATCCGATGACATAGAGAATCTAGCTAGAAATTAATTATACGTCGTTTTTTTCGGCTCAAAGTTTTCAATTCTCGCTTTAGTCACCCAATTTACATATCTGTATTAAAGCATGCACTAATTCTCATCGATTAATTTTCCACACTAATATTTAGTGAATGATGTTTTTTTTCCATAAACTACTGCAATGTTGTGTAATGTATCCAAACAAACAAGCTTACAATATTAATAAAACATACACGACATAACAATAGTTCAACGTAATTGTGTTTGTCCAGCCATACTCAACCTTTTTTTCCTCCGGGCCGCATTCCGATTTTTGCTTCTCTACGTGGGCCGCAACATATTTACAGTAAACGGTAAATATAACACATACTATACTGCACCCATATGTATGTATTATGATGTCAAAATAAAACTTTTTTTATTTTATGTAAATATATACAGTTGTAAACATTTATATATTAATGTATTTTTCATAGTCAAAAATAGAAATAAACAACAAATAAAAAATACGTAAAATGTACTCAAAAATACCAATGTATCCAGAATATTAAATCATTTCCTTAAATGTGAATTTTGATATTGAGTCAAACTTTTAACTATCTTTTAAAATTATTTGGTTACTATAATAATTTTGGACCGCACATAAGAGCTGAATGGGCCGCAGGTTGAGTATGGCTGTACTAGAGAGTGGAGTTTGGAAAATATTTCATTGCTTGTGAACGGTGTGATATCAAATTGGGTAATTTTAATATGAATGCTGTCATTTAAAAGTTGAGCTTTGACTATCATTCGTGTTTCGTGTGTCGGTACTAAATTACGTATTTTGAATTAATAAAGTATATCGCTAAATATATTGCATAGAAGGTTTATTAAACAGCGAACAATTCATATAACATAGAATTTATAACTATATTATATCTTAAATGATTGACGATACATTAAATTCAGTGATTACACTGAAATTACGATGTGAAGAATAGTTATGAATGTGAGATATCAACAACGGTGATTATATATAGATCAAACATGACTATTTTCTAGTGGTTTACATTGAGGCAGAATCTGCTTTGATAATTCGTTAGTTAACTGAAAACTGAACTATTTAAATAGCAATGTCAAACGTCAGCAATTATTCGCATATCCTAAAAACTTTTGTGCCGTCAATCAGAATCTCCTGGAGGACGGTTATATAATATAACTTACTTATAATCCTTCCATAATATCACATATAATTATTCCACTTAACATTATTTTTTACATGGGAAAACAGTTAAAAATTCAAATAAATTAAAACAATCGATACGGCGCAAAACATCATTTGATTGTATGCTTTAAAAAACCGATATTCGTTTCGAAATATAGAAGTAGTGAGTTAGTTCTACAATTAATATTATTTTATATATATGATTGACAGCTAGCTATCAAGCTCGTTAAAATAGCTTTCAACGAATATAAAATAATATTTGTAAAACTAAAATACATTGATATTTTTTCACCTTTTTACAATAGAGTTCTGTTAATTGAATTCCAATTGAGGAGCAAACATATCTTTATCAATATGTTTTAGTAGTCTCGTAGTAACTTATATTCTAATTGCTTTTTCACCGTGTCCGTTGTAATGTATTATATCTTGAAAACTGCTACACTTGTGTTCGGGATATGAATAAACAAACACAGCAACCAGGGCATGCAGTCAAAGGGTTAACATTCACGACATCATGAATAAAAATATGTACACGATAAAAAAGACACAGACAGATGTTGTTAGTCATTTTCATTGAGATAATATGAGGAGGGGTGACTGGGCGAGATAAGTTAACGACCCTGACTGCAAAAAGTACTATTAAATCATTTTTATAAAGTCGATGCACCGTAATAAAACACTCGACACTCTGTTGTAAATTTTTCGACTGTATCATTGAATGATAATTTAAAAATTTTGGTTTTGTCAACAAACATTTTAATAAAGAAATATTTTTATGGCAGTGGTAAATTTAAATCTCGTTACTGGATTTATTAAATGTAATTTCTACTTTAAGATGTTCAATGACAATTATTGAAGAAAAGGCATTATATTAAAAAAATAAAACGTTCTTTTGTACTTATCTCACATTTATTTAATATGATCAGAACCTGTTTCTTTCATAATCATTATCGATAACTTTGTTGTAATTTGATGCGATTGCAATACATAGTATAATTTTAAATATTTTAATTACGTCAATTTATTCATATTTTTTATTATGTAGTTTCACTTGGTCTATTTATATAGCCTTGTTTTGATGTATATATAAAAATTATTTAATTTTGTAATTATAATTACATTTTCCACATACAATCCATTGAACCCTACTACCACGCGGTTTTCAATCAGAAATTTTTCATTGTGGCTAATTTTATTGTCTTTTATCATATAATAATAAAGACGCAGATGCGTACAATGAAGTATTTAAAATCAATAATAAACTCGTATTAATATGTACTTATTCTATGTTTTATTTAATCAGTAAAGATCGGCTGCACTTGGTTAGTAAATACATTAAATTTTATTTACAGTTTTGAATATATACGTATTATTTTTACATTATTTCTGTTATCCGGAATATTTAAAACGAAAGAAGATTGTTTATAATAGTAAAATAAAGTAGTGCTAATGTTTGTTCGAGTTCATGCCGAATCTTTTTACCCCTCAAGAATTATAATAACATATAATAATTATAATAACATATAATAATAGCAAGGACGTTGAAGGGTGGTATTGTGAATGATGTGAACTGTCAAATCAACACTCATAAGCAAATGTAACGTACGTAGTTATTTTGAACATATATATTTTAATATTATCAGTTTATGTAACTGACAAAGGAAACGTTCCATTTTCAAATGAATGAATATGATAGGCATTATTGTTTGTTTCTTCGAATGTTATTTTTTTAGAAATATTATTGATAAGCCTTCATGAAACAGTATTTATCTATATTTTATTTTGGTCATATTATTGTGTTATATGACAGTAAATAAACAAACATTATAAATTATTTCACAATGAGATTATAATAATGTTCGAATGCTTTTTGTTATTATCATGAATTATTGCCTTTATTTGTCATTAATGATTTAAACACGTATGCGAACTATTTAATGATAGACTATATAAATAACAGTATTGCAAAAACATTCCAATTGAGATTTCATTACCGGACGAATAAATCAAAATGGGTAGTTCAATATTTAATATAAAATACTGACATTAAAAAATATATCATAATTGATGGTGATTTAACTTAAAATAACAAATGCATCACTGAAAAGCTCATCAATCCTATAACTTGTCAATATTGATACAACTCGTGACATAATTTTAATATATCTATACATTCAAAATTTAATTTTATGAATTCCTAGTTCATAGTTTCAGTAATATAGGTATTGCCAACCTCATCCGAAAGTAGGAAGATTAATCTGTATATTATAAAAACATTTTATACTAAAATACTTCTTATAAGGGTTTAATTCAAAATTAAATTAATTGAAATCAAAAGACTTACCGAGTGCTTAAAATAAAACAACAGTATCTAAAAAAACTTTTCAGGAGAGTCAAAAAAATGCTTTTGTAACATTACAAAGCAAAATTTTATTTGAAGGCTAATGTTTACATTTTATAATTTATTCTGTACAGTACGTTTATATTGTTTATGGTGATATGATCTACGTATGATCTAAAAAAAATTAAAAAGAACAACTTTATTTAGTTAAAGTTAAACTTCACTTTAAGAAAAAACTAGAACAAAAATAAGATTTATTAAGAAAAGACAACATTCATTTGTACTTTACTTTCACTTTTTTTTAAACGTCAGGACTCGTTTAGCTCATGGCAAGGATTGTCAACTGATAAGAAATATAATTTGACAATGCTATTTATACAAAAACAAATTGAAAAGAAAAGGTGTATTACTTTTAAATTAAGTGGAAATAAAGTAAAAAGGAATATTGTATTTTCTTAATATAATGTTTTTCCACCAAATATTGACAGTGAACACAGTAAAATTGGTCAAAAATGATTTAACGTTGTTTGACTATCATGTAGCCGAAAATGAAAATTAACGTTATCAACAAAAGAACGAAAGACACTTTTTTTATGGATTACGTCTTTTGACTTTAAGCCCTCGATATTTTTTAGATAGTTTGTTGTAATATTGTATATTTTGAAAGATCTGGTTTTTCCATTTAATCTAAACAACATGTGGTCGACGGTAAACCAAACTGATTAACTTAATAACGGTTTTTGTTATTTTATTCGTACATAGTTCGAATAGCAGTCTTTCTAACCAAATGCAATGCAACCTACATGACAGTTGATTGGGAAAGCCGAGACGGTTGTGTTATAAAAACTGTACACTAAGATAAATACTAGATAGTCTAAGTCATGCCATGTACGCCTAGTAAAATAATATTTTGTAGCCACATTGCCAATAGTATTTTTATTCATGGATTACCGCTCGGCATACCGTAAATCAGCGACGTACAACTTTTATTACAAGAGCCAATTTATTCAACATGCTGATTTGTTTTCTACACAAAGTTTTGACAAATACTACTAAAAAAACATTTCAATTCTACATGAAATTTAATTTACGTTTACAAACGTTAGAATTAAGTAAACTGAAAACATTATGAGTTCTGTCATATATATTCTATATACATAATATTGTAGTAACTTTTTTTTATAATTATATTATATTTGTATTTCGAATAATCAATCGGTTAAACTTATTCATATAATGTAAAAATTGACATTTTATTTCCTTCATAACTATATTTTTGGCTAGAAAACTAGTGACATGTTGTAAAGAATTTAAAGCATAATATTATATGATATTTATCATTTATTCGTTTAAAATTAACCATCCCCTGGCCGCAGATGCTTAAGTGTCGCAGATAATGATGTATTCCCTGCTGAGTCTAGACATATTGTTAATTTAAATTTGATATTTACATATCAGATACTTGGGTCACTCTCCGTTTGCAAATACGTACATATTTTCACGACGGAGTTTATTGTCAGCGCCATTGAGATCACTGACACTGAATTGCTCACACCAACACACGTAATCTAAAGACAATGATCTAAAAACATTCTGTACCTTCGCACGTAGTAAGCAAAAGTATTTCACTTTGAGTTTTTCGGGTTTGATTATACAATTGATGTATGAAAAATAATAAAATTCATAATCCGGTATGTAGAATAATTACGTACATTGTCTTCGCAATATTTTATTTAGAAATAAATACTTTGCAATGTTGACGTGCATTAAGTTGTGCATCACTGTCGTTAAAAAAAAACCACTAACTATTCATTGACAACCGGTTGAAATTCTTGGAATAGTGCGCATGCTAATTAATTTCATTCTACAATGACTGCTTTATGATAAAGTTCGGCTTAGACAGGTTTGCGCTACTTACGATAATCGTTGAACGCAACTTGCGTAGTTTCACGGTAACGACTAGGAATTCTGATTATTCGAATATCGAATAACTATTCGAACATTTATTATTTGGATATATATTTTTAAATATTTTAGAACGCGAAGCAAAATAGTCAAATATAATATAAATTGTTTTTTAAGAACTCATTTCATGTTTAAAAACAAAAGCGCATTGTACCTTTCAAATTAAAAATTGGTTTGCAGTTTTGTCTATTGATCTAATACGAGATGTAATTTATAGTAACGCACTTCATTAAGAATCTATTTTTTTATGTCTTTTAAATATTTTATTAAAACATTGTTTACCATGTCTTTGCAGATAAATCGAAAGCTTTCTGAAAAATATTATTTATTCATGTAGGTTTGCATAGATTTTCCATAATATTTCCAGTGAGTCGTCTTGTAAATGCAAACAGATATTTACTTCAATTGAGTGTGTTGTTAAACATGAAGAAAGTAAACAATTCTGAAATGTATAACAATGCTGAATTCATTTTTAATATATGTAAATTCAACTTACCCGTTTGGACGTAATATTCGAACTTTTTGCTAAAATTCCAAATATCAAGATTATTTTCAAATATGGAATATTCTATGGCAATCGCCACTAAAAAAACCATTTTACACCGTCCGTGTTGGTGTAATTGTCAATTTTATTCATTTTGCTCTGTTATTTATGGTTTATCTCTTATAAACAAAACTTCGATAATTGACAGTCTTAGGTTGTCAACGATATGTAATGTTGATGTTCGAACAGTCTTATTTCCTTTGGGCTAACGTTGCTATGGAACTAAATAGTCCGTGGACACTAACGTTTATGCTCGTTTACAATCAAATCATTGTACATTATTATTTTCATATGGAATTTAATGTATTATAGATGTTTCTTCTTCATTTCCGTAAGCGGATTCGGTATCTAACTACCGAATCTATTAAATGTATTAAAATAGGCTTTACCTCATGTTCCCCAAGTTGAGCACGTGCACTAATAGACTTAAATTTAATTTGTCAGAATTAAAATAGTTTATTGACAATATTTTAATAAGCAAGTGGTATGTGTAAATCTAATATTTGGTCAGTAGAAATAATTAATATGCTTGGCCAATATAAGCATATAAAGGTTTGTATTTCGTTTTAACTTTGGTCTAAAGATGGTTGAAAAATGTGGTTATGTTAGATTAGGTTTGGCTATCAATATAAAACTGGCTTTGAGGTTAAAATATAGATCAATAATACAAATACTGGAAATTATTTTTAAGTTCTAAAATTCCGAATATCTAAAATAAAATACTTACCAGAGTATTTATAAGAGAAAGAGAGAGAACAAGTTTCTTATCAATCGTTGTTTTTCAGATCGGAAGAGAGTGTGAGAGTAAGTAAATATCACACATATCATAAATTTGACCACAAATCTATAAATCTATGTATTTCTTGTACTTTTAATAAAATTAACCTAACATCGTAATAACCAAAACGGTTGTATCTTCATAAACTAGATTTTGTTTTCAAGGCTGCATAAATATTTACGTGTTATATGTAATTAACAGTTCTGTGGAGTCATGCAAAAAAAGACGACTCCAACTCCGAAGAAATCTTTCAATCATTTCATTCTAACTTATATACATGTACGAAGTGGTGTAGTGGGGCCAGGTCGGCGACCTGGCATCTGAAAATGAGAAAGGCGCCCTGCCACCCTTTTGACTTGTAACTTAATTATAAGTACATACTATTAAAAAAAATAGGGAAGAAATCAATGACCGGCCTGGTACTTATTTATTTACCACTTCACCACTGCATGTACGTATTCCATCAGATCACCTTTATTCAGCCAAACATGCAATGTCAACACTATGGACTATTGTGGTCTGAATGAATACACATTATACATATATATATATATATTTTAATGGGTCTGAGTTGCTCGTTTTTTACGACTCCAACTCCGGGCAAAACACCGCGACTTCACGACTCCGGCTTCACAGCCCTGGTAATTAATACCAACAAATGTTATATATTATCACGGATGCTTTGATGTTTAATTAAAAATATGATTTTTCGCACAAGTGTGATAAGATTCTTCTTGTTAATTGTAACGAATAATTTGGGTAACTCAAAGGAATGCTTTCTGAACAATTAATACATTAATAGGAAAAATCGTAATAAATATTAATAGAGTTAATGCTTTAATACTTGACAGCCGTGAAATTTTTCAATCTTTTAAATTTTGTGTACAACATACGTAGAGACCAAATCTTACATACCATAATATATTATGAACGGAAGTGACGCAAACTTTTGAGAGACATTCCGATGTGTTGAAATTTAAAAAACAACTTTAAATATTTGTTTTAGCTAACTGGTTAGTAGGATAATAATTTTTGGGACTAACCTTATCACTGGTTACACATAATAATCGAAAATAAAATGAATTTCTAAAATAAATATTTTAACATTCGACATAAAAATTCAAAAAGCTCACTAGTGATTTTTAATTGCTATATACAAATATGTAAAGTGTTTTAAAAGATCGTTTGTTTTTATTTTATCGCAGTTATTAAATTTGAATACAATTTTGATTTGATATCATGTAGTTTAATTATTATCATTATAAACATTTGATGACGGGTGCATTCGCTATAGAAAAAATGTTAAGTTTTGCCGAGTAAAACAAGATATTTTAATTAAAATAATTAAATTTGATAACTTTGTTACTTAAACTGGTTGTGTTACATATTGTAGCACGTTTTCGCCCCTTTAGGAAGCATCATCAGACAGAATATTGCGGAGCTTACAAATAAACTAAACATTTATTTAATTCTTAAGTTATAAATTGCAAAATAAAAGTGGAGATTTTTTTCCTTTTCAACTGGACCCAGGTAGGTACAAATACTAATAGGGACGGCTAATCCCAATGGAAATAAATTCAAAACAGCGAGGAAGAGTTGTCAAATTTAATTAACACAAAGTTATTGTTGAATTCATCGAAAATGCTAATTTACCTGGTTCAATAAATAACTCTCATTTCTAAGAAAATTCACATACGTTCATTACTTTTCATATTCGATAATATTGATGAAAGTATTTAATATTTTACATAAGTTTATTGTCATTAATTATTATTGATTCCTCATTTATCATTACTACCCTGTGATTTTTGAACTACAAAATTCTAAGTGAAAAGTAACAATGAATACCAATAATATTATATGGAATACTAACACATTGCTACTTTTGTCTGAAAAAATCAACTCTTAGAACTTTGTAGATCTCCGGTCGCAACTATTCGATATTGCTTTGAAGTTTGTATGTTACGTTTTAAACGTAACGGCCGGATTATTTTCCCACGTTTTTTTGTAAAAAATCGTTATCACATTTTTTTTTATTTATAGCAAGGAAAAGATGCGTAGATATTATCTATCCGTGTAAATATTGATATCGCATACAAATTTCGCCTTATCAAGCTATATATAATACATATTCTGAATTATAGGATTTTCGCTTAAGAACTCAAATTTAATTTTATGAAAGGTGAAATAAAAAAGCGTGGGTATTCATTACAAAGCGTCTTTATTGTGCTTTGTGTTTTTAATCCAGAAAGCAATTAATTTACCTTAGGGAATTCAACATTCATTTTTAAATTGTTATTTTCTTTGTCTTCGCAAATTCGTTTCAAAATTGTTTTCTTTCGTATTTTCTTAAGCGACATAAATAAACAAATCTCTTCTTTCATACGATTTTGAAATAACACAGTCTACTAAAAAGAACAAATAATAAATTCAGACATGGATTATTTGTTTTTATATGATTTCCGGGCACAAGAAATACAGAAATAGATTTACGAATAAGAAGAAATTCAACAACAATAGACAGTAATAAATAACAAGAAAGACTTTAGATCATAATAGATTATACGAGTCAGATATTACTAACGATGAAAGAGATTTAAGTCAAGTCCTTAATAATATTTCCCGTATATAATAACAGGGAGTAGTATTATTTTCTCTTAATTGAAATATATATTATGAATAATATTTTGTTTATTTATTTATCTATCATTATTACATTTTTACATGATGTTATACACCGTAATGATGCTTTTTTTTTTAAATAACACAGTTTTTTAAATTCAGAAAACCAATCTTCAATTTTATTATGTACTCTATCACTTTTTTAAGACGGTTTATATGTATCTACCGTGTAAAAAAGAATTGAGTATGTTTAAACCAAGAGTTCATCCCTTGTAAACGTGACTAACTATGATGGTTTTGGTGTTCACTCTTCATATAACGTTTCATCGATTCCGTCTATCTATTGTGATAGTTTATAGCATCTTTTTAAACCATAAAGTAAAACGTTAAATAAGAAAACTAGTGAACTCGATTTGTCGATTTAGTGTATGAAAAATATTTATTGATGAAATGTTTCCGACGTGACCAAATAAATGACTTACCTAAGAAGTCGCTGTTGATAGTTTTTATATGAAGTAAAAAATAAAGAAGATTTTCTCGCAATCGCGGTAATTGATACATAATATTTCGTAAAAAATGATTTAATAATACGAAAAATATCATTCGCTAAGTTGCTAATAATGTTTTATGCAAAAGTATCGATCTCTTTTGAATTATAAAATAATTATGCGTTTTTATTCAACACAATCATAAAACTATTTGCATATTAAATTGGTAAATTTTTCAAAAGATATATAATACATACAGTAAAGCTATCTTGACTACAGTTTCTAGTAGATAATTTAAATGAAATATATATTAATGTTGTCATGCTAGAAGTAAACACTTTTCTACAATGAAAATATATTATAAAGTTATTCCGATGAAATATTATTTTTCGCAGTATTTAAATTATCTTTCAATAATATAATTTGCGTCCTGGGAATTTTTCTACAGAGCACTTACCTAAATTTTCCTGGGAAACGTTATGGAAAATTTTATCGCCAAACACGACGTTACCTATAAATGATGAAATTCATAGGATATTTTTTTTCCCCATATAAGTTATTGATTATCAATATATTCTACTTTCTGAAACTTCCAGGAACGTTGTCAAATAATTTAATCAGTATTTTTTTTTTTCAGAAACCAAATAAAACACACTTTGTTTATTTATTTAACCAACTGTCTTTTATACATGTTTGCGTCATGGCCTATCTGACACAACATACGACCAAACAGGCAAGAAAATGTAAACTAAAATTTTGATAACATTGTGCTAGTTTTAAATATATTGTTTTTTATACGACTTTGAGTTTCGTTATTTTCATGGGTTCGAATATCCGAATGCAGACCTTGTTTTTCAATTGACTTATTGATATGCATCCAAAAGTCTAAATTTTGTGATTTTTCCCACCGTTTCTGACTTATTCTAGTAATTTAATTGTCATTTCCGAAAAGAGAGGAGGGAAAGTAGAGCATTTGTTTTATAATGAGCTTTTGTAGAAGTCCACTGGAAGTTAATATACGAGATAAGAAATAAATCTATTTTTTTTTTCGGAAACACGTTATTCATTTATTTAAGTGCATGTGTACTGAACCATATTATAACAGAATATTGATGACGCCTTGACATAATGTCATCATTCATATCACAAAACTTTGGAGAATTTTATAATCTATAAAAAGACAATGGCACTGTGAAAACAAGGAGACATTTACATTGCCATTTCCATATTTGACGTTTACAATTTGTGTTTTGTTTAAGTGAAACGTTAAGATGATTAGAAAAATATTCATTCACATTTAGAAATGTGAAAAATAAAAGCAATTTTAAGCACTCGTTATCAAAATCAATCATAGTTATTTTTTGTGTCCAAAAGAGAATGTAATTAATATGTTTTGATTTAATTTTATCGAATATTTAGGTACACTCTGTCATCATTAAATACCGTTGACAGCCATCATTAAATAGTGGAATTGTGTACAAAATATTTTGGTGAGTTGATTGACAGTGTTTATGAAATTACGAATTGGTTTGTCGTACATTTCGACGTGTAAATACAACGTTGTCAATAATGAAATTTGAATCTGAAACTATGATAGTTCGCTGTTATTTTGAAATCAAAGCATCCAGCCGAAATGCTTCCCCGGAAAGTGGCGTTTTGCCACCATGCAAAATTCACGAATTTCAATTATGGCGTAGAATTATCGGGGCGTATTGTGTATCAATTCTCCCAAGTCACCATCCCCACGTTTTTGATTATCTTCTAAAATACCGCATGGCTGCAAACCCACTCTATATGGCTCTATCAATTACATAGTTTATAATATTGTCACTACTACACAGTTGATATAAAGCATTGGATTGATCTCGCCGAATCCGTATTAAAATTACACAACAAATGCATTTAAGTAAATTGACAATTGATTATCATACCTGTGTGGCAAATTCAATAGACAATTCTAATTTTAGCTACCTAACAAAGATTTTTAACTTCTTGTAACAACATTTTCAAAATGCATAAAAATGATCATTCGATAGCAGTATTTATATCATATTTGTATCATCACACCTGTTGATCAAATTGAATAGAAATATTGACTTTTCTATATTTATGTTGAACAAATGTTAGATTTATACTTACTTACTTAATAAAATACTGAAAATGTAATTATTTTATATGTTACATACTTATTCATTCTATAGATTTATTGAGTAAGCATAATCTTTGTTTCTGAATAGATTCTGATAGTGTTTATAGATTAGTTTATGTACAAGTTACTGTTGTAATAAAATTGTTCAAACCCAAACAAGTTACACTAGCTAACGTTACTCGGAATGAACTCTATGATTTATTTATTAATAAAAAAATTAAGATGTGTTTACTCTTCTGCTCTGTAACACATTGAAAACCATGTCATAGGAAAAAGCGATCGATTATTCATCGACAGAATATTCATATTCTCGAAAGATTATTCCAAAAATGCGGGGTGAAGTTAACCAGTAATTTATACAGCCATAAATATATCACGCGATGGAAATTTCATTAGAATTTGTTCAATATTGCCAGCAGATTTGGATTAAAAATAAACACTATATTATTTGTTTTAATCGGTGACAATATGTAATATAAATATATCCATATTTATTTTTCGACAATAAAATAATATTAATTTAGTTAAAAAATTGATAAAGCATTTTGGGATTCACTGGTTCAGCATCAACACTAACATATATCACACTAGCATACGTATACCGTACACCCGCAAAGGCAGATGTGCGGCCTTTAACAGTCTGTCTCCCCTAACCTAACCAAAACTGGCAAAATATTTAGGGCAGACTGGAATTAGAGTTAAATTTGTTTAAAGTTATAGTAACAACTCGTAATGTTATAATATTAAAATAGAGTAAAAGATGACAGCAGCGTAATGTTCCATACTTAATTCAATTTGACCACTATATCAAACGATGTTCAATTGTGAAAAAAAGGTTATTGGTTACTTCCTATAATATGAATACATCGCTTAAATTAACAATAAAATTGAGTATAACTTATAAATTATATTTTAACACATCATTATAATTATAAATAAAAAAAACCTAACCTGACCTAACAACATACTTGCTTCTTTTTGGTAAAGACTAGATAAAAAAGAATAAAATTATTTAAAAATATTATATTACTATAATGATGTGTACAACAGAAAAGAACTTATAATTGTTTTACTCACCGATGTTGGTTTATTTGTTTTATGATTAATTATTTCTTAAGTGTCTTAATATAAAAAGATATACAAAAGTATGTTAGAGATCTTGCAGTTAATACATAAATGGTTTATATTCTGAAACAGGTTGAATTACTAGTTATGTTCATTGTTATTAATTATGTATTATCATACATCTTTTAATTTCTCAGTCAGTTTTTATATTAGTTTTAAAAAATATGCTATTGTCGTGTAAAAGATACTTGTATTGATAATGAAGACTATTAAAAAATAAAATGTTTTGTACTAATTCAATATTTTTTAATGAGGACCGGGACCATTTTATCACGAACATTTTAAATTTTCGAGTGTTTTATTTAATATAATACTGTTCCACCAAGTATTGACAGTATATGACTATTTATTCTCAACAGAATTATAATACTACAACATGTATTTGCAACATTGTGTACAAATATGTAATAAATAAAGCGTTCGACACTCTGTCGTGGCCAATGTTTAACTGGAATGCGGTACTGTTGATTCACCCCTCAGCAGCTGTCTATATACCCGTGTTTGCTGGTCCCATTCTCATTCTATCGTATAGTTATGTTATTATTATTACAGCAATACGATGTGAGATTTTACGCCAAAAAAAATGTTCTCACCAACACATATAAATAAACATTAAAGCCATGTGTGAAATATCAGTCATTCTCAATTGTTACTATTTTTCGCATCGAGCCGTAATAGGCAGAAAATCGTAACCGACAATTTATAAATTTTACAGAAGGCTTTGTTTTGAATTAAGTTCTAAAAGGGAATTCCTTAAGTGCGGTTAGTAAATAGTAGCTCTGTTCTTCTGCGTACTTTTGATGGTTTGCTGGTGGTTTGCAAACTGATTTCGAGTTAGAACCTAAAAGCATCGAACTAGATTCTAATTCGAAAACAGTTTGCAAGCCGTCAGCAAACTATCTGAAGTACGCAGAAGAACAGAGCTAATGATATATGGTCAATGCCTATCCTGATGTTATAATACAATTGTCTGACTGTTTTCAGTTCTCTAGATCAGCGCTTTTCAATCGGGGTCCGTGTGGAACAAACGATAACAAGTCAATAAACTAAAATGCACAGACCCAAAAAATGATCAGGCGAATGAGATAATGTTCTAAAATTTTTGATTCTGACGCCTTAGACGATATTGAACAATTATTGGCTTACAACGCAATTTGCCGAATTGTGTCGCTTAAGTTCTTTTGCTGATTATGGGTCGATATACATTAGCATTATTATATATCTATCCGTAGGAATTTTATAAAATATAAATCTTCGATTTTAAATTTAAAGTTATGCTTACTATGTTTCATATAGTTACTTTAAAATAATGGTAAATTTTATATATATAAATATCCTAGATCTAAATAAATTGTATCAAGTCTCATATCTCAATCTTTTTAAGAGCTTTTTGAGTTTTAATATTTAAAATACAGCAGTAGTATTTAGTATAAATATTTAATACACAAGTTTATACTGTTTACCATGGCTTAGACGAGGCAAAAAAATAATACAAAGAAGTAAATTTTGTAAATTTTCCAGTTTCTATAGTTTGTTTCTAGGGTACTGACTATCTACATAATATATTATGTCTTTAATATCATAGTATTATTATCATTAGAATCAATATAATTTAAAAATTGATTACTGACATGTTTGTATATTGTATGGAAAACATCCGTACATGAACGTCTTCATAAATATTTTACGGGAATTTGACATTTAACAGTACTTATAATGAAAGGCTATTATACCTACTGATCAGTTTCATTTATGAAATGATATTATAAGCTTAAAAAATATCGTTTACTAATTTCTTATCGTACTCATATAACATTTATGTACTAGTGAGAAAATATTTTCCTTTTGAATGCATATACAGTAAAACCCCCATTTACACATATTCGGGACCGTGTAATTGGGGGTGTGAATGTCATACAAAATAAGGGATTTGATTTTTTTCCGCGGAAAACGCAAAACTAAGATGTCCCTTAGTTTTACAAAAAAAACTGTATGCGAAGCACAGACGACCGTCTCTTAGTAACGGCAATGGAATGCGAATATTTCAAGCCGGCGCGTAAATCGGGGTAGTGTAATTGGGGGTTCCACTGTACTGGATAAAGTTTTCTTTTAAAAAACTATGAATTGAATAAAAAAATATTATTTGATACACGTTTTACCAAATATGGATGTAATAAGATATTTTATTTATGTAACATTGCTGACTTGAATGAGTACAGTGATATTAATTGCATCGGTTGAAATTTTGAATTCCGGCCATGAAGCAGGAAAATTGTAAATGTTATACAATGAAGACAAAAGTTTATTATTAATAGTTGAGGCAGTTTTAAAGCTGTATTTTCATCGACAAGACTACGAGACCAAATAATTAAATTATTACCTTACACGTATGATTTTATAATTTCGAAAAAATAATTATTGACAATGTTGGATGGTAAATGAAATATTATGTTGTCCGTCCGATAACGTTAAATAATAGAAGTTAAATAATTTCATTTACTATCATATATTTTTATTGTTGTGTTTCGAAATCTTCCACACAAATATTAACATGTAACAATATGTATGGAGCACAATTATTTCAATGAAAATGAAGAAATTCCTATAATTATTACAATTTTCGAATTATTATCATACAAGGCAATATAGCAGGATGAACACGATTTTAGGACATTTTTTCAATATCTCACCAAAAAAAATATTAAACAAGGTGGAATGATATTAAACTACACATTTATAAGTTATTTATGATAATTAAGTTCAATACCAGCTATTTAAAAAAAGATATAATGCCAACATTTAATAAAATCGCAAGAAACACATTCATATTGCCGTTGCATTTTTAATTGTTTTAGATATTCCAGGCATTGTAGAATTAATAATAATTTTATCATTGCATGTATTCATTTTTAACATATATTTATTGATTAACAACATAGTATATGTATTTAAAAAATCATAACTCATAAACAGATATATATAAAAAGTATATTGTTTTTTTTTTTTAATATATGTATTTATGATTTAATAGCTCTGTACATGAGAGGTTTTTCCCTGTAGCTGTTCAAAGGTTCTTCATGAAGTTTATGTTAGAAAAATTGATCAAAGTCATCATTAAAATCATTTATGTAATTATACTCTTGCTATTGATTTGATTGTATAGTTCAGGGGTCACCAAACCTTTTGAGAAGCGGGCCGGATTGAACTTTTTAAAAACTAAGGGGGCCGGTCGACAAATACATTCTTATTGGAACCCAATCAGAATATTATTTCATTTTATGTGGTTACATAATAATTAGAATGTAACAAACGTTTGTCCTTCTTAGAATTTCAATAAATGAGAATATTCGAGAAATATTTGAGTAAGCGAGCATCTGGTCGTCTCGCCTCCAATTTCTATCCAACTTCCTTCACTTTGAGTGCCCTACCAGATAGTTGTATGACAATTGATGATTTGAAATAAATAGTTTTCGTGAATCACAACTAAATCATCAAAATTTAAATTTCTTATATGAATAATTTCTATGCAAAAATCCATAACTTTTCACGGGCCGGATAAAAATATTCAGCGGGCCGTAGTTTGGTGACCGCTGGTATAGTTGATGTGTTTTTCTACGATGTCACTAGAAAGAGTGTTGCGGGGTAAAATTCACTACGTCGATATCTTATTTTGGCCAAAATTGACATACAATACGTATTTACCTCCTCTGTACTAAGTTATTAAATATTATGTTGTTTTATTCATAATTTAGCAAACAATGTATAACATTGTTTTCTGTGTAATTGCTTTTATATTAATCATCTTGTTTGTTAACTGTTTTAGAAACAATTTATTGTAAACTTACATTTGCCAGCGTATTTATATTATGTTCTTGCAATTATTGCGAATTTTCGATGATTTTTGCATGTTATGTTATTATGCTATTTATACTCTGAGTAGTTGCGCTCCATTTGGGTATATGGGTTCTATTGTCTGCACTGTATTTTGATTATATATCATTGCATGTTATTTTCAAAATTGTTGCCATTGATTATTGCTTTAACTCTAACAAAAATATTATATATTATATGAATGTCTGCGCAGCTATTAGTATGTTCAATAAAAACTGATTTCTAAGTATTTTTTTTTCTTATTTTCTCAGATGCTGTATAAATTAAGTTCCAGAAAAGCGGACTTCATTCGATTTTAAATAGAAAAGATCATTATTTACAGGTAAATTTTTAAACCTTTAAATTGTAGTTGGATGTTTTGAAAGCGCAGCGTCTATTTTCCAATATATCTTACAAATTAAATGCAAATGTATACGTTTTAATATCTAAGATGTTTTTAGAATTTGCGTAATTTTTCTCAGAACCTCTTCAAGTGTATTATGCGATGTTTGCTTAGAATAATTATATATCGTGCGATTGCCATTCATTGAACAGTTTTCCCATAATTTTGTGTTGTAATTAATCGACACATTCAAACGGAAACAAGTAATTGATTTAGTTTAAATTGATTGATTGAATTGGGATTTACTTGATAGAACTCCATTATAATACGGCAAAGATGGCAAAGTATTTAATTCTACAACAATTAAAAAAAACAGTTTATATCTATTTCGGTGTATGCCATCGTCTGAACTATGTTTAAACCTACATTTACTCAGCTATATATACTGGCTTAGAAGGATACACAATACATCTTGTTATTTACTCTAACAAATTATATTACATTTATTAAACAGCTTACATTTTATTTAACTTTTTTTTTTATCTAGGTACATTTAAATTTGATTTATTAGTGTATCAATAATAATGCTTATAAGGTAATACGTGATTAGTACACGATGAAATGTAAGTGTGATATTTTTTTATTCAAAATTTGTAGTAAATGTAATTGTTTCTGTTATAGATGTGCGCACACTTATAAATCCTCAGGGACGTCCCGTGGGTATAGGCAAGTAGGCAGTTGCCTTGGGGTGATAAGTTCTCAGGAGCGGCAAATGATCACACACATTTTTTAAATGTTTAAATATTTTTGACACACGAATTTGGCTTACAATAAATATGATGCTATTTATTTGGATTTGATAAAAAAATATGCTATATTTATATGTCCTGTTGAAAATGTATTTGAAAAATATATTTTCAATAGTAATAATAGTATGACCGATGGATACTTTATCTCAATTTTTTTCCTTAAATATGACTTTTTACCGCGGCGCTGTTTTTAGCTTTGCTTATGGCGGCACATGGCCTAGAAACGTCAATGTGAATCCCTAAGAATTTAACGTTTTAATTTGAAAGAATCGGATTGCTCCCCTATTGTTTTTTTCTTACAATAGATGTTTCATATTTTTTAAGTCAAAACAGGATTTATATTTTTAGCTTATTTTTCTACATGAAATGCTTTCTAATCCCATGATACTTAAATGGAACATTGTTTTACTGATTATTGTAATTTGAGCGTTTTTTATTAGTATTAATAAATGATTTAAACTGATATATGATGGTGAAAATTATCTGTTCTCAAAACGAATATAAAATGTGACCTGCTAAAAGTTTAAATGAATGTATATTTTTACGGCCACAAAGAAAATTTCGGAATCGAAAATCTACAAAAATACTTATTATAATGATAGTGCTAGCAGACGTTAAAGTTAACATTTATGCATCATATATTATTGAATAGTTCTAGATACATTGCTGTGAAAATAAATAACTCAAATAAAGCATCCTCAGACAGTCTAAGGATGCATCTGAAAGAGCCGAAACACGTGTTTGTAGCACAATACGTGGAATAATCTAAGCTATTTCATATTAAAATTAACTTCCACAAAGTTACCGCCGAATCCATCGAAAGTATTAAAGCATTACTTACTTGTCAATTTATGGATTTGAAATGTGATTAATTTTTATTACCTTTTTTGGTTAACTGTTATACAGCGAAATAAGTATTTTTTTAATAGTAGTTTAACGTTACTTCAAATTCATGAAAACAACAACTCGACGCCACTTTGATACGTATAATTAATCATTGTTAATATTGAGAATCAGAAAAATGAAAATGGCCAGTAATTTATAAAATCGAACTCGCGGGGAAATTTAACATGTCTTCAAGACGGGAATTTATTGTTAATTTAAGGAATGCACTTCGTTAAAAGTTCTTTGACACGAACTGATAATAATGGCACGATAACGCAACACGGTTGCATACAAAACAAAAACAAGTAAAATAAACATTTTGTATCAATCACGGATCCTTTGATGTCACGGTACTTGTGGTAAAGTTAACCATTATAACTGATACTCGATACTCAAGCTCAAGTTATTTCCTATGAAGCTTTCAACCTATACGACTACCAACTGGCCGGTGACTAAAAAAATATTAGGGAGTGCAGAAAATGATTAATAAATCTATTTATGTGAGAAATCCGCCTTCTTCTTAAATTATGAAAACACTTCGACAACACGAACATTACTGTCTGATATTAAAATACCGACGCAATTTTACTTTACGTTAACATTCTACATTACAAGAGCATTTAGTCTGTCTTGAGTCATATTTATATTTTTTCTGGTATTTCTCAAAAAAAATACTTGACTCTTTCTAAAGATGAGAAGCAGCGCTCATTTTCGACTGAAGTCATCAGCATCAGTAGCGGATTACCCTATAAGCAAATGCGCTTGGGGTCTCCACATCTTAGGGGGCTCAAAATAGCTCATATAGAATATTTTCAATTCAGTTTTCTATAATACTTTTTACTTTACATGGAATTTTGTATAGCTTATAAGTTATCTGAAAAAACAGGGCCTCCAAATTTGATTGCGCCTGGGAATTTCCAATCATCACTGATCCGTATTGCACATTTTTTTCGTAATAGCATAAAGATTTCGCTGAAAAAATACCTATTTTTTTAATGTGATAAGCTTAAGTACGAAGTATGGAAAACGCTCCACCGGTGTCGTCAGAATCTGCTGTATGAGACTGTTCATTTTTTAGTTTTGAGTCGTCACTGAAATCGTATGTCGAGATTGCCATATTTAAATTTGTGTTTGGAAAGAAGTGGTTACCCGGGAATTTTTATCTTAAAAAATAATTAAGCGCTTACTAAATGAAACGATCTTTCGGTTGATTTAATGTATGTAGTTTCACATACTACATCGCATATTATAGCATAATGGGTAACAAATTTGTATAATTCATCATTGAACAATACAAATATTAGATATCAGTGGAAGGTGTACTGTAAAGCAAAACCGGATGCACATCTGAACATTATACTTACAATGGTATAAATACTATTCACTAGACAAAATGTTAACATGATAGGTTAAATCCGCCTTTTGAACGCGGCATGCGTTTCATGCGAAAAAGTCGAGCAAAAAAAATAATATGATTTTATACTCATTGAGTGGCCTTATTAAAATATAATTTGATACAAAAGTTAATAACGCCAAAATTTATCGTTAATTATTTTTTATTATAAACATAATTTTAACTTTAACATTATGATAACAAATGATATAAATATCGACTGTGGAAAGAAAAAAGCTTTTTTTCGATGATCACAATGAATACAACTTTATACACGTTCAATCAAAAGGATGTAAGCTGAAAATGCCGAATCTCCATTGAGCTTTTAAGTTCGAAAAAATAAAGGCCTACGAAAATAGCGATCATGAAAAAAGGCTGAAAAAAGTTTTTTTTTTTAAATAATTAAATTAAGATCAGATAAAGTCAATTAAGAACCATTTTAATAGTCTCCGTGCACTTCAAGGTTGTGTATATTTCATAATTTTCCTTTGGCCCAAAATCATAAAAAATATTTTTTGTATCCCCTGTAATAAAATTTGTTATATGTGGGTTACGTCATTTTTCCTTTCCACAGTCGATAATCGATATATTATCAGAAAAATTCTTTTTCTATATATAATATTTGTATTCCCATCTATAATGTTAAGGCTTTTCAGTTATAACAAAAATCAGCATATCGAAACTGATATAACAGCAACAGGTTCTAACGAAGTGGCGCGAAAGCTTTCGATAAAAACTGTGATTTTATTCACGAAAGCTCATACGGAATCGGTATTCATATAATTCAATTGTGTGCAGTAGTATAATCCAATTACAATCTCTAAAACGGGGTTTTATAGATATTTAATACAACTTGAAGAATAATTGATTTAGTTTAAGTCTCGTAAATATTGTATTATATTATATAAAAATGTGTGATATGGAATACGTTCGATATTCAACAGTTAGTTTTAGTGAGTTAATTTCACAACACAGCATCTGCCGATTTATTCGACGATATCACTGACTTACGTCAAAAATACGTATCTAGGGTTGAGGAAAATGTCTGTATATAATTTTAGACGGTAAAAGTAGACGTATTATAATAAATTTTATTTCCAATACCGCCTATCTCTTTTACAATTTCTGATCATGAATGTTGCAATACATGAAAATGCAGTTCTAATCAGAATAAGAAATTTTCATAATATTACGAAAAATCATTTAAATTATTCAAGCCATTATAAACCAGTGATTTCAATAATGTAGCACAGTGCTTCTTCAACCTTTTTCTATTACGAGTTGAAACTTAACAGTTTTATTTTATTTTCTTATTTGTAATCCTGTATTAAACTATCATTGACATTTATTTACTAGAGCAGTAGCCGAAAAATATACAATTTACTGCAGTTCCTATAATAGTGAGTAGTAGAGCAAATTCACAATTACACTGTACTCTGTAGTAAAGGAATGAATGAATATGTTAACACATTACATATTTTTTTTCTTTTGACGTTTTGTGATGGGCATACAGTACGGATATGGTTACTGTGATTAAACTGTACGGTGTTTGTAGTAAAAAAAATAAGCTACGCCAGATAATGTCACGTATTTTCGTAAATATGTTGTCGATATAAGCAAATGCGGTCTGATTTAAATTTGAATATTATATTGTATCTATGTACAGGTAGTAGTTACTCAGTATTTTCCAAACAGATTGACGTGTGACAATTGGCACAAACATCATTTCGACGTTAATAAAAATATTTAAAACTTTCCAACGAGCTTCATACAAAGTTTGCTCGATTTGTTTGTGTAAGATGACTCGCAACGAAATAGCTAAAATATCCGAATCAAACACAGCAATTTCCAGTATGTTTTCTTAGGGTTTTCTCGGGGTTTATTTTTGATATTTTCATGTAACCAATAAAACTCTCGTGTGCTTGCGTATTCATACTACAGGCCAGACAGTCCCGGTTGGTGACTTGGGCATTTATTTATAGGCACTAGTCATCACAAATACCCTTCTATTTCCGTCCACCAGACACTTCTTAGTCCAACAGACACAATCAAACTGAGCGCGATTTGTATAACCGACTTGAACAAAACTCAAAACATCGAGCTGATGACACTGGTATTATTTCTGAGCTATTTTAACATGCAACATCGTATTTTGAAAACATTTAATATGCGTTAACTAGTTGTTAAATTATTTAACTGGCATTACTTATGAATATTAAATGACAAACACGTAGAGGCACACTGTGAATATCGTCGCTTCAAATTACTACAAGTATCTAAGTTTGACAACAATTGTTTTGGAGCGCCGTAAAGATCGTGATGAAAACACTTTCTATAATATTATGAATTGATCATGTAGAACAATTAATTACATACAACAGATTTACAGTGAAATTTCATTCGGAGAGTTTTACATTTTACTCTAAATGAGATACGTATTTTTTAAAGTTAACACAAGCGACATATGTTCATTTGTAATTGTCAATTGTTTAAAAGTTATAAAAACTGATAATTTTAAATGAGGAATACAATTTAAGATTTCGACTAAAGTTGGTTGGTGTAATTTCAATATTAATTTTGAATCGTTCAAATTATGTACATTCACAAAGATTTTGTCACTAACGTCCCGGCATTCGCATTTCGGCATCTTTAGGCGTTCAAGTGCACAGATGAACTTGAACTGACGCTTAGTAAATGAATGTTTCGTGTTAATATAATATACAAATTTTGACTAACAACACGAAACTTTAACACTAATTTACTATAGAGTTCAGCCAATCTTGCTTTACTAGCAATATTGATATAATTTAAGAGAAATTCGAGGAATACAATGTTGTAGGTTAGACATTTGATTCTTGTTTATGATATCAAATTCTTACAGAATATTGAATGAATATGTTATATATTTTAATAAAAGTTTGATTTTTATGCTAAGAGATTGGATAAGAGAATTATGAATATCTCAATTCATATAAAATTTTATTAATCACTTGAAATTATTATTCTCGTAACAACAATGGACGTTGAATAATGATAAAATCGTGTTAAAAAGCTATACAATTATTCTACAGTAGTAAAATGCCTAAATATATTTTTTGACAGATTGATTTCACAAGACTCTGATAAAACACAATTACACAGCATAAGTATATAATATCGACTGTGGAAAGGAAAAAGGACGTAACCCACACATACCAAATTTTACAGGAGGCGCAAAAACCTGTTATGATGATTTTGGGTCATAGGCAAATTATGTAATATACACAAACTTGATGTGCACGAAGACTTGTAAACTGGTGTTTAATTGACATAATCTAATAATAATTTAATACATTGTTTAGAAATAACCTTTTTTTAAGTCGATTTTACTGTTTTTTTACTAAATTTGACAGGCCCAACTTTTTTCAAACTTACAAGTTAAATTTAGATACTAATTTGGCATTTCCAGTTTACGTCCTTCTGATAGAATGTGTATCATACATTGTGATTATCGAAAAAAAGCTGTTTCGAAAAAACTGTGGGTTACGTTCTTTTTCCTTTCCACAGTCGATATAGTAACATTCGATTTCAATAATTATTACGTATAATTATTTAAGAGTGATAAAAATGACCCCTTCTTCGGAACACCACAGATATAATTGATATTAAGCGAGCCCTTGTTAGCATATTGGTAGCTCACCACTGTCTGAAATGTATTAAGGGTGGAAAATTTAAGTAAAAAGCATAATAAATGAACGTTGTTATTATTTTTGTTTTAAATATACCAAATAATGATTTTATTCTCAACTTTGATAGGTCTTCATATAATTAATTAATCGCAAAATATAATTTAGGTCTTCATATAATTAATTAATGGCAAAATATAATTTAGGTCTTCATTTAATTAATTAATGGCAAAATATAATTTTTAGAAGACAAAAATAATCAGAGCAATTACTGTAGACTATATATCAGGGATGGCGAACCTTTTTCGCAAGTGGGTCAAATTTGATTTAAAGAAATTTTAAAAAATCATGTCGCGGGTCACATAGATCGGATAATTAAGGCTTTGCATAAAAACAATCATTTCTAAAAGTTCAAGCCGGTTAGATAATTTCTCACGCGGGTCACTTGTTTACCATCCCTGCTATATATCATTATCATTCATTTTATTTATTTATTTGGCATTTACTTGGTAGAACTCCATTAAAATAGGGTAAAAATATCAACGTATTTAAGTTCTACAGTTTTTTTATATTTATTAGTTGATACCTATTTTGGCTTTTGCCATCGTCAGAACTATGAAATTGGGTGGGAATAAATTCCTTATGAAAATTGGGAAATCATATTATGATACCAAACTGATAATTAATTGTATATAATTTTAGCATTCGTTAACACTTGTTATGATCTGTTATTGGAAAGCATATTATTAGTCTATGAATTTGACGACTGACATCAAGGTATACTTGAAACCGAAAGAAAATATTTGGAAACGGTCCTGTTTTTATGACATTCGGCGAAACGCACATATCTACGTGTGCACACATGGACATCAGTATGTTAACAAAACGGCGACAAACATCATTTAATCAAATTATCCCTAATATTCTGCGTTTTTTCCGTCATTTCAAAATTTCCAGGCTTTTTTCATCTTTACTTACGATTGATATGTCAAAATTCCGAAAATGTGATATAATATTATATTGAAATACGATTAATCATTGTTTTTATAATAATGATCTACAGTCCTCGAAAGGCAACACAAATTTCAGTAGTTTTAAAAGCCCGGCAACCAATTTTAATTATATCATAACATTCTAGCTGTTCGATTTCAATAATTTAGACATATAATGAAGCACTGTCGGTAATGCCGCAATTATTTTACTTTGCTGTCAATTATTCATCCATTTGTCAATACTTAATAATACCAAATGAGCTCACTGATAGCGCACCGATCGAATAGAACATACATTCTATATTATTTGAATAACATAATCGATACCCATTAGTTTTTAGCATTTTACCCGACATAACGTCGTTCATTTTTTATTTTTATGCGCGTTGCTTAAAAGATGCAAACGTTCATTGTCTATAAGTTTGTATACATTAAAAATGAAAAACTAGATTAGACTATACTGTGAGAAAAGACAAAACAAATTATGTGACATACAACGCCACATAAACACATACAACACGAAACAGCCGTTGAGATTTTAAAATTAAAATGTTCATATCCTTCCCGGTTTTAAATATTATACAATATAACTAGTATTGTACCAACCAACATTTTATCCAGCCGTATATTCCGTTGATAGCTGAATGTTGCGGTATAATTTAAATATAATAAAATGTACATATAGTCAATTCAATTTCTTTAAGCCAATATTGACAATTTATAGGCGACAACAGCAAATTTTAAATTATCTTTTTAAAGCACCAATAAAATAATTTCTAGTCTTGTTCTATTAAAAATATTTTTTCCTTATTTAACTACATCTTAAAATCTAATAAATTTGACCAAATTCATAATACTACAAGTTAAATAAATTTAGTTCATGAATTCTTACGGTCGAACTTTTAAAATTCATTTTTTATATGATATGAAAGTTGATGGCACGGTGGTTATTTCACAATTCTGTTTAACCAGCAGACTGACAAAACCATCAATTTTGATTAAACATTTAATATAAATTTATTTTGATTATAATCTTCACGATAGAGCACCACATCTTTCCGTCGAAAACCGTGTAAAAAAGATGAAGCGAATTAAGATAAATGAATGATAGGTGTCATTACATTATTTTGACCGTGTTATTTAGAAAACGTGAATATAATTATTGGGATTATGAGTATTGGTCAATTGTTCCCAAGACAATCTCAGCAACAAAAGCTTCACGTTTCTTACGCATCGGGAAACTTCTACTAAGTCTAGACGTAAAACTTTGTTGGGTGTTGCTAGGAACAAGCATAATATTTTCGTTTGACGTCCAGGCTTGAACTTTAGAGACTCATGTGTTCTCAGGGTAACTACACACTTAACATTTTTCATTTCACCGGGTTACTAGTTACCCGCACAGTATGGTGACTATTTTTATGTATTGTTTAATAAAGCCTCGTCGCAAGCTTTTACCACAACACAGGCTTCCACCTTTCTCATTGAAACAATATGTGTACATAAAAGTTGCTGGAAATAAAGGAAAAAAGAGAAACCGCAAATTTCTATGGACTGACAATACCATCTATCGACTTTTTTAAAAAGTATTTTAAATATATAAATATTTTTGTCAAAAAATAGTTTTATCGCTCACAGAGAAATATTTCCAACAGACTTGTTATTATATTAAAATAATAATAATTTTGAATATAATATATTTGATTTTTACTACATTGATATTTTGAGGATTTTACAAATATTATCATAAATTATTCTTTCAAATTATAGATAGATCAATAATTATTCTTTCCTCACGTTTATCATTTAAAATATAATGTAAAACTGCAGCAAGGGAAAAAAGCAAAGAATTTAATTTCGCAAAAATTATAATAAAAGGTCGGTAGCTCTTTCGGAATCATGCATTCCTTAGAGCTCGTTCTTTTTTATACGCCAATGTAACTAAGTTCTACTGATTAAATGCCGTTTCAAACAGTAACTTAAACAAAATTGTGGGACTTGAATGATAGTGAAATAGTGATAGTTAAGAACTTAGATACAGAGAAATACAGTTTATATTAACGTAATATATATGGATTTTTGGCACAACGTTAGAAGGACCGATGTTCATTATTCGTAGTTGAATAATGAAGCTCAAAGGGTTAACAAACAATTGTATCAATTTCGAATAATTTAACCTTCATAGATAATAAATATTATATTCACTTTTAAGTTCACAATGTTTGGTGGGAAGGCATTGTATTATATTAAAAAATTAAACATGTATGTGCCACATCCACACTTTTTATTTTGGATCTTGACCGTATTCGCTCAGTCGAAAATGCTCGAGGTCATCGATATTGGTCCTGGTCTAAAATAAACTATGTTGAATTAGTATTAAAGTGGTTTATTTTTTAATATATAAGTGTTACATTTAAGTCGTCCGAAAAGTATTATACTTCTGTTCAATACATCTATACTTGAATACATAAAAAAACATAGAATAGACATTTCCCGTTATTTTGTATAATCTTTGTTGTGATAATTCTTTTTTATTGTTATTACTTTTTCGGAAAACCATGATTTCAAAAATTTTCAAACTAAACATTTTTTTTGTTGCAAATATTGTTTTGAAACATTTTAAATGTTGAGAAAGAATGTGCCGGAACGCCGTTCCACAGCGTTAAAAAGCACTGATATTATTAGAGCATCGTAATAAATTTGCATAATATAGTAAGAGTCTCTATAGATTTGACCTGTAATTTCTGAAATAACACCCTCGTTGTTTTATTAAGTAATACCAGTTGAATCACGAAAAAAGACACTGTTTCAATCATATAAGTTTGATGTTAAGATTGATTTTTTTTTGTTGGTTCATTATGTGGATACGACAGTAATAAACATGTCGTTACCTTTGACCGTAAACCTGCTTAATCATAAAAAGCAAATTTTATTAAGATACCAAAACATTATATTAAAACTCTGATAAAGACTTTATGAGCGTTTCACTGTGAAATTTATTCAATACCAAGTATCTATACTGTTATGCGTAGGGTAGTATAAAAAAAATACCGTTTTGTTTTACGCTGTTAACATTGTGTGAAAGTTATTTATTTTACTCATGATATTGTAATTATATTTTTATATAAATCAACTGTCGCAGATTTTCTTTTCAACGGAGAGATTATCAAACATTTTTTTTTCCTAAATGATTTCTGTATAACAGTTACTTTGGTATCATTGGTAGCTAGAATTTTCATTGATAATTTGTAAGATATTAGAGTGATTTAATATGTTTTCTTGGTACTTCGTTGTTTTACGACAGGTACTGGAAAATGCAACAGTGTCTAGAGAACCTCCACATTCAGATGGGGCGTTACTCGACCGATTCAAAGTATATAGACATAACGTCAAAAAATGCCCCCTTTTAAACGTTCACGAACATTGACTTCGAGACGTCACTACCATAGATGAAATGGGCAACCCCTTCCGTAAAGGAAAAAGTCCACACCCAAAATGGATACACATAATAAAAAAAAAGACTCGAGACGTTATTTGCGCGATAATTATCGCAATCTGACAATTCATTGTTTCCTCAAAACGGGACATCGAATTATTTTTAGTTAATAGTATTTGTATTCAAGAAAACCGAATATTTTTCATTTATTATTGACATAATCAATTATTGAAAATAGCAGGAATGCTCACGAAACATTCCCAGTGTTCCATTCTGTCACTTTTTGCGGTGTTATATAGTTAAAATGAAGTGAGTCTTGGTTATAATTTATTTGGCATTTTTTTTTTAATTTATCACAATTTTGAATTGTTAATTAGGTCGCTGTCCTTCTGAAAATGGGTCATTCTAAGCTCTGATTGGGAGTAACAAGATAAACTGCCAAAAAACCAGACGTATGGTCGGTCACATTTCATATCTAATCGGGTGACTTATCATATGGAAAGGATTCACCGCCTGGCGTAAAACAAAAAACTTCCGTTCTTTTTATTATTTTACGATACATAATATGAGCCCTCGAGAGGTGAAAAGAGCCAATTAGTAAAATTGTAAAACTTTCCAATCGGATTATTCAGTAAATCACGTGCATTTTACTTGGATTGCATATTTTTATTTTGTGGAGATAGCACTATTGCAATGTGTATTTATTAAGCTTCACTTCAAAAATACTTTCAGGGTAGTATAACGTATGTAATTCATTTTATTCTAAAAAAAACAATTGACTCACTTCACCTCTCAGGGGATCGATATAAATATCATTATTACGAGTATATTGGCATGATTCAGAAAATCGCGTGATTGTAAAAGCAGTAAAAGTTGTTAGAACAAATTACGCATAATTTTGTTTCTTTGTCATACTTGTATCAATATTCGGCGCAAAGTTTTATTTATGTTGATAATATTTTATCAAATTTAAAACATGTGTAATTTTCTATTCATTGAAATTCTTTATCGGCTCGTATTCACGCCGCTGAGTTGGTTTGGTACGGAATAAGTTCATATAGGCTTAATGACTGTCAGGATCTACGCACACGTCAGACTGAATGCTGAACTTTGTTCAACCTGTCTACGACCTACGTTAACTCGTAGTATAGTGATACCGATAGCGATTATTATATTTGATAATAATATTATTAATATTTTGCTTAACACGAATACGCAAACAAAATAATGCGAGATTATTTTTGTTCACTGCTCGTTTTGATTTGTTTGAAAATATCTGCCTGGCTAGTTGCATCGTGTTTTAGAATTATTTTAGTTACTTAATTTACACTAAAGAGGTAGGATCAGTGGCGGCCGCTCAATGTGGCATTGTATCAATGCACCCCTCGTATATGCATGAGCGGCTATATTTCATGAAATAATATTCAAACATAACATTTATACCATTCACTCATTTTAAATGGTATTTTTGAATATTATTTCATGAAATATAACCGCCCCTGCATATATTAGGGGTGCATTGGTACAATGCCACATTGAACGGCCGCCACTGGGTAGGATATATATATATATATATATTCAATTTTAAATAACATTTTAATAGTGTCATTTGAAATGTTGGAATGTTATTTAAAAGTTTTTAAAAATCCATATCCGCTCCTAATGTGGAGCATATGGTCTCCTAATGGAGTTATCTTAATAGAAGTTTTTTCTAAGATAACTGCTTGTCATAACTCGCTCAACCTCACTTTTTTCAAAGTGAGTAGTTGGGAGAGAAGGATAAGGCTAGAACAGGATTAGTGGTTGACTATTTATTTATTAAATAAAGAATCAGAAGGATGGGAAGAGAGGAAATAATGTGAATTGACATCACAAACACCCACAGCCTTCGCACACAGCCAATACACATTGCATTCGTTTTATCTACCTAGAATAAAAATATGCAATTCACAAAAACACCAGTAAATACGTGATTGTACTTTTAAAAAATCAGAGAAAAAAGTTTTACCATTTTATTAGTTGACTCACTTCACCTCTAGAGGGCTCATATATAAATCGTCTTCTCTGTGTTTTGTTTGATTTAAGCGTCTTTGGTGACTGAATTAGTGATGGCGCATTTTTATTCCTTGACATGTTTTTTTTTTATTATAACGTTTCATTCGGGGGGACCGTGATTCACGTTTACATTTAATAATTTTCGAAATGATGGATTAATTTTGTATGACAAATTTCTGTCAGTTGATTTCAGACTGGCAGGCTTAAATCTAAATGCTTCTTTTATAAACATCTTATTTCAGATGCAATTTAAATTGTGTTGACTGCATCTGTCAATATTAAAAATGGCCTTCTATAAGCGGCATTTATTTTTAGTTGACAGACATTTATAAAAAAATAAAGAGCTGTGGAATAGGAAATTATAATATTATATAGTTACAATATATTGACTACTAAAAAGCAACATTACAAGAAGCACGTGTTGCGCACTGTTAAGAGTTTTCGGTAGCTGTTATGAGTGTATTGGAAAAAAATCGTAATTTAATCCTTTTATAACATTGTTTTAAAAGTCTTTTGTCACACATAAATAAACTAGATGAAAGAAATCGATTTGATCGAAAAAATTAAACACTTTTTGTAACATCTTGAGTAATATGAGAAGAGGTACAACACTAGTATACCATTTAAATAAGATTTTGGTTTCCTACATATTATCGTGCGACAATGCATTATGTTCCATTATTAAATTACAAAAAAATCCCATTAATATTTAAAAAAAACGTAGTTAATATCACTTAAGAAATTATGAAAGAATACAAAATTTTATAGGCTAATAATTAATACAATATATATACATATTTATCTGATTCAGCACTCCTGTTTGTTTCGTTCTACGTTCCTTTAATATTTTGCAATGTGAATATAATAAATTAAACACTACTGGAAATTCAAATAGAACTCTAATATCAACGTATTTAGTTCTACATTTTTTTTAAAATGCCAATGACATCTTAAATGGATAAACTATAATCAATCCATCACCGCTATTTATACCTCGAATGTAACTTATTATAAATATCAGTTTAATTTAGACTAATTTACTATTAATAATCCCATATCTGTTATCGTTCTAAAAACAGTAAATTCATGTTTAATAAATGCAATACCATAATTTGTAATATAAATTAGAATGCTAGAGTAAATAAAAAGATGTATTGTGTATCTTTTCTAAGCCAGTATATATAGCTGAGTAAATGCAGGTTAAATCATAGTTCTGAAGATGGCACAAGCCGAAATTGCTATAAATTATTTATTTAAAAAATTGTAAAACTAAATATTTCGATATTTTTTACCGGATTGTTATCAAGTTTCCAGAGAAAAAAGTAAGTCAGCAGTAATTTTTAATGCTAAGTAAAGTTGATACAATTCTTAATAATGATATTTATTACCACAATCTTATAGTTTTAGGCTTAACTTATATAATAAATAATTAATTAACTATATATTCCTCTTCTTCGTACTTCACATTCAACAATTTCTCCTCTACTGACAAACGAAAGCACGTATTTAAAATAAAAGTTTACACCTCGGTTTCTAATAAAATAAAGATGAGTCCAACCATTTGAATCAATGGTATAAATATGTTTTCCTCTTTTTTATAAATGTTATTTACCTTTTTTTAAGAATGTTATAAGACTAGCTACCCCGTTTTACGTAACATATTTGAAATTGAAGGGCGGCATTTGGTATTAAATGTCTTTCTCATTTGTTAATAGCAAATAAAATCATAATTAATGTAATATTGATTAAATAACACATTTATTATCTCTCATAGATGCTTTTCACTGTATACGATTATCTATTTTTTTTAATCAGGAGTAATACAAATAAAGATTGAACAAGCTTATTTTGTAGTTGCTAATGTTTAAATAATAAAGGAGATGGAGTGCATATCGTTGACCATCCCATCAACCAAATTTTAAAAATCGCTAGTATTGTCTCTAAACATATCTTTCATGTAAACTAATTTAAAATATCTGCTATATTTTTTTAAACCACAATTTAAAATGAAAATATTCTCACAATGCAAAATTTCTGTGCTAAACTATTAAGATTATCAATGACTTTTATAATTCATACATTAGAATTAATAATAATGAAATATATATATATATTTAATTGTATGCTTAAATAAAAATCAATTATATTGTTATACCATTTCGTTATTTTTTATTATTTTTCATATGTTATTCTGGAAGCTTATCGTAGTACTAGAAAACGTCGACATTTACCATTTGATCGCTCTGTATTGTTCACTATTATGTCACTAATCACGATGAACTAAATATCACACAATGAACAATGTACAATATTATAATAGTATTATGTTTTATCAGGTTTCTTTTCTCATTTTCAGATTCCATGGAAACGCTGTGCCTTCAACAAAATATCTACTGATATGTGACTGACTTCCTGTAACAAGAAAAGAAGATATAAAAAGAACTGTCATACTAATATCACTTATCAATATGATTATTATTTCTTTATACCCAAACTGATTATATTAAATAGTACAGTACCTCGATATAACAGATGAAATCTGATCAAATATGAAAATCGTTAAGAACATCCTGTTAATATTATACATCCATACCTTGATTTGTACTGATAGGTTTCGCAACATTTTGCGTAAATTGATGCATAGAACACATACAAAAATGAAAGATAAGTTACAAAGAAAAAACGGTGTAAAGTGAACACATACAATTACTTACACGTTTTATATGATTAAAAATGTACATACGTACATTCTCGTATATCAATATATAATATAAAATGGTAGCGTGGTGTAAAAGTGTTACTTATTATAACTTTACAATTAATATTTTTTGATGATAATAAGTAAAACCATTTTATATTCCACTTCGTCGCTGCGGTGTTTTAATCTAACCAGTTGTTTCATAAGAATTGTTTCAAAATAATTATTATCAGAGTCATATCTAGAAGCAGATTCTTTTGGAATTACCCTTGTAAAATAATCTTTTATTGGGTTTTATTTAATTATTATTGAAAAGATGTATTTTTCTTGACCGTGTTGAAGTGAAACAGCGCATCATAAGTCTCACGTATACCGAGGTACGAGTGTATATGTTTTAATCCAAGTGTCACCGCTTGTAAACAATGTTCTATGCATGATTAAAACCTCATGTCTTTTGCATTTGAATTATCTTACCTTCACACCGTCCTGCTTATCGACTGAACATTGTACTGGGGTATGCAACGCTGGCCACTGATTCACACAGCTGCACTTAGATTAATTTAATTTCCTCAAAGAGAATGAAATACTACATTCGATAAGTTTACATTCTAAATTAAAATCAAACACATCGTCGTAATCCTACCCTTAAAATATAGACAACTTGAAAAGTCTTTTATGTAACGGACACCCCTCACTTGCGTTAATCTGTTATATTGAGGTTCTACTGTATCAAAAAATTTAATTTGGATATATTAAATAAACAGATATTTTACCCATGATTGTGTCTCGTAAACTATGCTAATATATATCATCATTTATAGAGATATATTTATATAGCGGTCTCGGATGCAACATTACAATCAATATTGAATTCAGTTTAATTTTTCTTGTACAACTGGTGGAAAAATAGTTTGACAGTTTCTTTTTTAATTTAAAGCTAAAGTATTACTGGAGTATGTGACAGTGACATCTGTTGATTAAAAATGATAAGTGAAAGATTATTCATAATATTGATAAGATATAAACTTTCTTAGCTCAAGGAGGCTGTAATTTTGAAATATTTAAAGTTTTAAAAAGGCAGTAACATCTTATCAATTAGTTTTAACGGAGACGAATAAACAGTATAGGGAATGCTGAAAACAAATGAGACATACAACAAAAAACAGAGTTTAATTTATCTCTTTTAAGGTGTTCACTGTCAATACTTGGTGGAATGGCATTATAATAAAAATAATAAAACATTTTTAGTACTTTTTCCACATAAAATTTATTAGATCAGGACCGGTTTCGCTCATCGCGAGCATTATCAACTGATAAGAAAAATATATAAAAAGTGATATTTATACAAATTTAAATTGAAATAAAAAGGTGTAAGCAACTATTAACAATTTAAAGGATTAGCAAATTACATTATAATTACACAAAATTAAAATGCTTAACACCCATAACAATTAAAAAATCATCATCAAAGAATAATAAATCTAAGTGGCAAACGATATCAATTATAAACACAATTAAAATTTGGGAAATTTTTACACAAAGTGAAACACTTGTAGTGTTTCACTTTGTGTAAAAAATTCCTTTTTGATATCCTTTGCCACTTAGATTTATTATTCTTTGATGATGATTTTTTAATTGTTATGGGTGTTAAGCATTTTAATTTTGTGTAATTATAATGTAATTTGCTAATCCTTTAAATTGTTAATAGTTGCTTACACCTTTTTATTTCAATTTAAATTTGTATAAATATCACTGTTTATATATTTTTCTTATCAGTTGATAATGCTCGCGATGAGCGAAACCGGTCCTGATCTAATAAATTTTATGTGGAAAAAGTACTAAAAATGTTTTATTATTTTTATTTAATTTATCTATTATTTTTTCTAATAAAAATATATCACTGTGAGAGAATCTTCATCATTCCCCTTATCCTTAATGGAAGTGGATATTTTGTTGAAATTGATTGATGTTATTTGTGTAATTGCTCAAATTATCGTTATATATATAATTATTTGAGGTATTTATTTATATCTTTAAAACTGGCCTTAGTTTTATGCATATCTTCGAATACTTGACAGAAAAGGCATGTTGCTTGGTGAAAGACATGGGTAGTGATATAATTAAAATGAATTCTCACTACCTTGTCTTTCATGTGGCTCACGCTAGATTTCTTCTATGCTGTCAATGACAATATAATCTGCTGCATTTTATAATTATTTTTATCTTTAATTTTTGAAAACATTAACTTAATAATCATATCTAGGGTTGTAAATACAGAAGATTGATAAATCGTCTATTTTATCTCTCCTTTACTAAAAATTAAATAACACCTTAAATAAATTGTCTTAACTCTTTTCAATCAATGTCACATTAGAATCACAATAATATGCAATATGCAAATGTTGAAATCAACTAAAATTTAAAAGGTGTTCCAGGTTCTGACGGTGTACACAGGTAGATGTACAAACATAATGTATTTTTTGTCTTGGTTTGACTTTGACATTAGTTAATAGTAATTATGTTTACAAAAACTATTACAGATCCCCTTGTAAGATGCATTCTTACTTTGGATTGGGTCTTAAAAGCATGTTATGCTGTAATATAAGACATCAAAAAATGATTTTGCAAATAATAAGCTGACTATGACAGCTTCGACAAAAGGGTTTCAGTTTCAACACGCCCTTTTTAATCTAACTAGAAGTGTTTCGGAATAATAAGTGAGTGGTGTTATTTTGGCATCAAAGTTGGCTTGTCGTAGATTATATTTGATTTCTATCACAGCCAGCTTTGATGAGCATAATTTCATCAATGTTTTATCTACAGAAGCGGATCTGACGAGCAACATAAAAATATGGTTACCTTTAAACCCAACTTTCACCCGTTTCATCAAGGTGGAGGTGAAATGGAAAATTTAGAGCATATCACAGCCACTTTGGTGAGCTCGGTTGAAAGAAAATACATCAGTTTTCTTCATTATAGTGTAAATCATGAAATATAATAATTAATATTATATATTATTTAGTGAAAGAAATTATAAGATATATTTAAGAAATTAAGAAATGTGTTTTGTTTATAATAACGTGTACATATCATATAGCTCTATTAATTGATACAGAGATGTAAATTAAACCCAACATTTTTAAATATTACTACTTGGCAGTGTTCCTTCTCGAAATTTTCTCATGATAAAAGAAATTGTGTGTCTGTATGCTGTGCATACTTTTGGCATTACATAAAGACAAATAAATTATTAAAATTGTGATACTATTTTAAAATCCAAGTGAAGCTTTCAAGAAGATTGCTGCTAGCCCGTTCGTAAAAGTGGTTGTGGAATGTTTATAGATATCATATCACAGCCGTTTTTGACGAGTTGGGTTGACAGTTAAACCCTGCAATCATCAATGGAAACGTTTGGGAAAAGATGAGTCTTTTCACCTCTCACAAAGTGACTGTTATATGTTGTATGTGAATCATATCACAGTCAGCTTTGATGAGCGTTGCGGAGTCAATTTTATCAGTGACTGTGGTATAATAATATTTTTATTTTGATCAGGCTTCGAGAGTCTTCAAGAAGAAATTCAACTGGAAACAATTGAAATGTTGAACTTTAATTGAAAACACCTCAATAATGGAAACGAAGACGAATTGAGTTGTGATTGACCTCATTAAAGTGGATGTGAAATGTGTGTTGAAATCATATCACAGCCAGCTTTGATGAGCTCAATTGGGCATCAAAAGATCATAACGGAATTTTAAAAAAATGTCACATTCATTTCATTTTTTAAATGAAAACATAATATAATATCAACATACAAAACTCTCTGTCATACGCCGACGATTTCCACTATTTTGAAACCATTACCATATAACATATTTAATTACTGTAATGTAACAAATAATAGTAAAATAAATCATATTATAAATAATCTGAGTTATTTTTTAAAACTTTTCCTCCCCCAATGTGAAGTATATAAACTCTTAATGAATGTTTCAACAGAATTTGTTTATAAGAGAAGTGATTGTAAATAAGTCGCTCTTTTCAGCATAAGTATTAAGTATTACACATGAGATTTTTCTTTGTGCTCCACTTTTGCGCATTATTATTATTATCAACTGATGATAATAACGATATTGGATAATTTGTACATAATTAAGTAAAACTTATAACAAGGTGTAACAAACAATTTATCGGTAAAAGAAATATGAAAAGAATTTATAAATAATGATACAAATCATGAATTTATTTATTGCTCATGTAACCGGTCCTGATCATTACTAAATAATAATTACAAATAGCTGTTTTATTATTATTGTTATTAATAAATACATAAAACACATATTAGTATCAGGATTATGACTAGAGTAGGTGTAGTACTACATTCAATTTTATATATAAAATATTTGAGTAAAGATGGTAAGTAACGTGGGATGAATTGATTTTTTTGATTTAAAGGGATTATACTTAAGTACATTTCGCTCATAATTTATTCAGAATGTAAAAACTTCAAAAAAATATATGTAAGCAGTTTAGATATACAGATTAAGGGGAAGGAAACACCTATTAAAATGAGAGTAGTTAAATGAGTTAGTTTTTTAAAAGAAATAAAAAAAAACTATTTTTAATAAATATTTATTGAATTTCATATCCATACAGCAGTAGATACGAGAGACAGAAAGGAAAATTGAATTCAGTTAAAAGAAGTTAATTTAGGTTGGTAAAGCTTTATGTACCTATTAAAAGTCTAATTTTAGTATTCGGATGTTGTCGACACTTACAAAAAGATTTGTACTGTATTTAATAGAGGGCAGTTTTTTTGCGTTTACTGCAGATTCCTACTAAAGCTTCTATTAGTCTATGTGCAGATGCCAGTGTTTTAATTTAAAAAAGAAGTGTATTGTTATATTCTTATTATAAAGTAGTTTTTATACAGACTTTTTTTATGCTTTAATTTTTTTCTTATAATATAAATAAAAATATGAGCAGATTGTATTTAACTAATGTATTACATATTTGATATTTAAATTGAAGAGAACTGTATCCTCCAAACGGAAGAAAAAGTTATAGTAGATGGCAGTAGTATATTTTATTCAAAAAGCTTAATATAAATAATATTATTATAGGTTTTTTTTAAATCTATATATTATATATAAAACAAATATAAAATTGCTGTAGCAGTTTCTTCTTCTGGAATAGCGGCCACGTAGATAGAAGGATTCCGAACGGCTTATTCAGCGTTGAAATTGCCGTTAAACCTCCAAACCACTGAAAAACCGACATGCAAGATTGTGAAACACTCAGCAATGGCCAAATTTTTGGTAGCACATACAATCATCACCTGGGATGAATGGACAATGGCGCACAAATGCGCATTGAAAGCACTCAATCGTACTATGAAAGATCTGTACAATGAGTCAAGATATTTTGGAGGCGCAATGATTCTACTATCTGGCGATTTCCGCCAAACACTACCAGTCATTCCAAGATCGACCGCTGCCGATGAAATAAACGCTTGCCTCAAATCATTGACTCTGGCGCTATGTAAAGAAACTTCAGCTGACGACAAACATGCGAGTTGCATTGCTAAACGATCCATCTGCCGAAGATTTCTCCAAGCAATTGCTGACTATCGTCGGTAACGACCGTGTTCCTGTTGACGAATCGAACGGATTGATTTCGTTTCCGCCGAATTTTAGCAATTTCGTCTCAACGAAGGACGGCTTCATCAACAAAATGTTTCCGAACATCTAATCACAAAAATCACAATTGATTGAGTGAACGAGCAATTCTTGCGGCGAAGAACAAAGATGTGGATCATTTAAACTTCACAATTCAAAATCAAATCGTTGGTCCACTACATTCCTTCAAATCTATCGACCGTGTAATAAACGAATACGAAGCAACCAACTATCCAACCGAATTTTTAAACTCATTGGATCTGCCTGGCTTTCCATCGCACAATTTACAACTAAATGTTGGCTCGGTAGTCATCATGTTTCAAGTTAACACAACACTTATTGATTCTGAGGCGGTACAAAGTTCGTTGGGTCAGCTAGTAGCGTTATAAAAACGTTAGATTAATTATGATATTCAATTATTTTCCATGATTTCTTAGATAAAGCAAACATATTCAAAATAATAAATGTCGAATATTGAAATACTTTTTTTCTCTTCACTTAATCTTGACGGTTTATGTAAATATGTTTTTACCCTTTTTAATCATATAATCTTATAATGAAAAAATCTGAAGATTCCAATATGCGAGACATACGTACCATGGTTACTAAATAACAGCACATTATTTTTACAAGATATGTATTATGTTGACAGTCTGTGAAATTAACGCTAAATCCACCGAAAAAACCATAATTAATACGGTATAAAATATAATGCCAAAACATTGGTTATCTCATGAAAAACCTTATGTTACTAATAGTTTTTCCCAGGAATTTACCGATTTGCCCACTTTTTCCATTCTATATTATTTACAAACATACATATATTCAAGATCTCGAACAGGTCCTGAGCCTTTGTACTTACTTTTTATAAAGTAATAATATTAACTAGCTGTAAGCCCGTTGCCCAGCAACGTGAGATTTTTGTTGCATTATAGAAAAGTCAGAAATTTACTGGCATGAACAATTGAATGCATATTTATTATTATATATGTATATAATCTAATCACACATAATTAATAAACTCCGTTTTTATTTTTCCCTAGGGTACTCAAAGTTGTACCCACCACCACCCGCTACGGCTTCACACTCTTTTATAGGGTGTATTCCGTAGCGTAACAACGTTAGTCGTGTTCAAAATTTTGCCAGAAATGTCCCAAGAAGAAATTCCTCAAGACTTGGTTGCATGCACTACAGTGTGCAGAAATTAAAAGTAAATAAATAATTAAGTGCAGTTGAAAATATTAAGAAAAACTAATTTTCAAATACGCTAACAAATACATTTCGTAGAAGAAGAAAAAGACTCCAGGACATCAGTACGCACACATTTGTGATTATTTGTGAAAAGTGAAAAGTCATTATTTTATCGACTATTAATATATAGATAATATTTTGTAAAGAAAAATTTTCACGGCGCCCCAATAGAACAGCCGCGGCGCACAGTTTGGGTAACTCTGGTGTAACCTGTAAAAAATATTCTTAAAGTAAATGAATTTCAATACTTTCAAGGTCAATTTGTGGTAGAAAGGTATAATATAAAAAAAGACTTTTTTTAAATTCTATATTATTCATTATTAGTCAGGAACGGTTTTGCTTATTCGCTGACGTTTTAAACCACCAAAGGTTGGTAATGCTGATAATAACAGTTCCTACAAATAAAATGGAATCACTACAACAAAGTGTTTTATTTTTTATAATAATATAAATACTTAACATTTCAGTCACTATGGGCCCACGGCTGCAACCCTTCCCTCCCTTGTACGGGCTATTTTAACAACCCCAATTGTTATAAAATGTACAATTATGATTGGGCATTAATAAAGTATCATTGACTGTTTATAATTGGATAAGGTAAGGATATATCAATCAGAGCAGTGTAAAATGTAAACACAAAAATTGAATTTCAAAATGATTTTTATTATTATTAATCATTCTTATAAAAATATCGAACATCGAAATATGAAAATTACACAAAGAACTCAGAACTGCGTATAAACAAATACATACATACTAAAATCGCGCAAAAATACAAGTAACTAAAGAGAAAAGATACACATACTTTATTTTTCATTGTTTATCGACAAATTTCGATGGCGAATGAGCCAGGTGGACTATTTTTAATTCTGTTTGTAATAAATATTTGTTAAATATCTATTCTGTTTTTTGTTGATTTTTGTAAACAGTTTTTATTCGTCAGTTTTACATTGTTTACTGTATGTATTACCTATGTGGGGGTTAATATACGAGTTACACGATTACGATATATTCCAAATTTATTAATGATTTGACGAGGCATGAGAATTGAGTCACTGTTATGCAGATTGGTCAGATCAGATTCTCCCATTTGATCCGTATCTCGGCGCAATGAAAAAAATACGAGTCGAAGTTTCTAAATTGTTTTCTCATCTTGCTTACCATCAACAAAGCGTTGTTGTTGTTGTTAGAAATTGTGATTGAATTCCTAATAATTATTTGTTTTCTTACTCTGCGTGATTTAACAAAGCAGTGTTAGAGTGGGAATGCAAGTGATTCTCGACAAATCTAATATTTCCACAGAGGCGAAAGAGTGACTTACGTTCACAAATAATAATATGTCTTTCGGATTCTTTCGTAGGTGAAAAACACACCACTCAAAAGGATTGTTTTAGTTCAGTAAAAAATCAAGATAAAAGGAATATGTTGTCACGGCCACAAGCTAATTGAAAAAATCTTTCATTAAAATAAAGCAGCTGAAAATTCGTTAATCAGCTCTAATCTTCAATGGTTATTTTTAAATGGTTGCAAGATTTGATTCTTAATTCTTACATTTGCTTGATTTAAATGGTACGATAATATGAATTAATATATTACTCTTTTAACTTATAGATTCAAATAAAAACCCAATTAAACAATTCATTTAATATTAGATAACTTTAACGTAAAATAACAACCATAAATTGTTATGTTAATAAATAAAACTGCTCAACCTGTAAATGATTATTTAATTTTAAGTATTATAAATAAGTCTTTAACTATAATATTATATAATCATAGTTTTATATTGAGATGTTATATACCTATAGCCATTTGAATGTAAATAATTATTAGGTACGTAATGTTAATTATAGTCGTATATCTCATATAGTTAAGCTGACCATACTTCCCGGTTTTAGACATCGGTCCTAGCCGGTTTGATATTTTGTAACGGTTAAAGAAAATTGATAAAGTATCGAAAAAATCAATCCAGGGAGAAGTTCGACTGGTACAATAAATAAAAAAATATTTTAAGCTACTTAGAGATAGATACTTTCAATAAACAAATTTTAGGTTTTTTTCCTGAGCTCCCACTCCACTCCTGGTTTAAAACTTCAGGATTATGGTTAGCCTACCTAGTCGATACATACAAAAATAGTGCAGTCAAATTTTATATTTTAATCATGTGTCTTTTTTTCAACGTGACGAAATTAAACAATATATATAGACATACATAAATTATTAGTGTTTAATCAAACACACTTAATTATATCACATTTTTGTTTGAATATAAACATTTATTCACTGAAGAATAACGACCGGTTGATTTGTTATGCCGTGTATGAAATCATTCCACTGTTCATTGAATTTTAATAAGGCAGATATTTTTTCTTCTTCTCCCATACTACTGTAGTTTATGGAGTTAATTGAAAGTTGTTTCAACAGCCGAATGTCTGAGTGTCGACTGGCCAATCCAACGAAAGCTGCGTACATATCGTGCGATAGTGGAAGCGCACCCCACAATCCAGGATCGTCGCTCGATACGATGACCGGGAAGTTTTCGGCCAGCATAATCGACGCGGGATGATTTCTCAAATCATCAACAAGCATAAGAATTTGATTTGATAATGGATTCACTTCTATCGCGATAGACTTTTCTTTCACAATTCGGCATACGCCAGGATGTTTCAGTATTCCGTAACCATGACCTATTCTTTTGGCATTTAAAAGCACGGCATCTACGAGGTTGGAATCGGTCTGGGTACCGAACCAATTGGTTTCACCCGCGTGATAAAATACGTTTATATCTGAAGGGATAGATAGCAATTCAGGCATGAATTCTTTTAAAGGTTTCCCTAGATCTTCTTGGCCTACAAGGTCGAAACCAGCAACGAAATCACCCAATTTTTTCTTTAATTCGTGTAGTATTTCAATATAGGCTTGGACATTTTTCTCCCGCGTCATTCTTGCTGGAGCATATATGATTCGCGCGCCAAATGAATCTGGATGGTTCGCTTTAAATCGATCATTCACATTCTTGTAAATAGTAGCACATTCTACAGAGTTGTAAAGGCGTCCGGTTAAATCGTACAGCGATGGCAGAGTTGTACGTAGCTCGATATAAAGCACATTATCATCTCGATACTGCTCTAAAGCTTCGTAAAAGTAATCTTCCCACACTGGTTTGTATGTCAACAAAGCGGTGACACGTTTGAAAATAAGACTAAACTTTGTCCATACGTCGTTTATATCGGAGTATTCATTTACCGGATCGCTCACCTCAAGCGTAAACAGTTTTGCTAGGTTTGCATCAAAGACTTCAATGTTTTCAAAATTGTTTCTAATATCTTGTAACAGTATCCAGGTGCAATTATTTATTTTGGGCAATTTTGATAAAATGCCGAATCTAAATGTAATTTCACTATCTGGAGTCTCGCAAACGTACAAGTTATTTCTGTATGTTATATTTTTTACAAGATATTCACCTCCTATCAAAGATGTATCGTGCACATGGAGAACGGCGCCTTTCGGCATTTGTTTTATGTATTTAAACACCGGCGATTTCTCGATTTCAGCTTTCCGAATAAAAAAATGTTTTCCTGGATTAAACGTATTTTTTCTATTAAATGCATCGTCAATCTCTTTGTATTTCACTTCCATAATAATAGTGTTTGCAATAGATTCATTTCTAGTAAGTACAATATTTCCACCAACAGTGAGAGACGCCTCTTCTCTTAAAATAGCCGATCTGCTTTTTTCAAATTCGTCCAAAGTAATTGATTTAACTTTCTGCAATATTGCCACGGAAATAATAATTGAGATAAGTCTGCACTGAAAAGCCATTTCGCGTATCACTTTACATATGCCGAATTATTAAACAAAAATAAAACAAGAAGACTCGCGGAACTTTCTAACCCTCTACTACCCGGATGGTTAACGCACTAAACATCATGCGCTACTGCTAGTGTGCTATACCTTACGTCAGTGTTGTCAGATTTTTTATTATTATTGATAAACATAATTGCTCGCGTCGTTAATAAATAGAAACTATAATAATGATTAGATTATTAAGAAGATCCACAGCGTCCCTTAACTGGGACACTGGTCGTAAGAAAGTAGTTTAAAAGATTCTATGTTGCTACACTATTTATGAAAAAAGAAAAATTAATTATATTGTTTTTCTATACATATTAATCGTTTTGTTAAAGAAAAGTGAGGATATTATGAAATCTTATATTATGTATAATATGGTTCATGTTTTTACAAAAATATGTTTAAGAAAAACGAAAAAAAAAATCACACCTGCCAACACTAGAAGTGCACCGCTTACCGCAAAGTGTAGTGATTGTCAACCGGCGGTATCTTGTCCGTTGGTTGGTATACGGATGATAAACAGGCTCACATACGATGACATTTTTAAGATCTTTCAACAGAATCGACTGTTAGTAACTGACGAACACTTGTAATAATTCGTCATGGACGTTAATTGAACGGGGAAAAGTATAACATTACAGTTACCAAGTTTTTGCGAATATGTTTTCTGATTAAACTAAATATTACTGCAACTTAATTGTATACATTATTAGTGGTGTCCTGCCATGGGTTCGCATCGGCTCTGCCGGGCCAGCTGCTAAAAGGATTTCGGTCGGAGAGCCGGTTCCTAAGCCCGTCACGGTTAGTAATAGTATATCCGTAAATTCTTGGAATTTTGGATCCGAAAATCGATTCGAAGAGCTAAAAAAAAACGCCCCGCGCTGAATATTTATGGGTTTTTGAAATTTTTTGAAAATCGTCGATCAAGGTGCGAGCCGGTTAATAAATAAATTGGAGCACAATCCAAGAAAAATAAACTATACACCCATAAGCCTCTTAACTCTTCCTTCTTAACTAACCTCTTCAACGTTTTTTTTATAGTTTATTTTTCTTGGATTGTGCTCCAATCAGTGGCGGATTAACCCACAAGCGCAAGAGGCGCTTGCTTAGGGCCTCCGAATCTTAAGGGGCTCAAAGCTAGTTTATATATTATATTTCTCATCCACTTTTTGTTCAGATTTTAATGCCTTTTTTATTATTTTAATGTTTTTTCGGACTTTTTTAAGTTTTCAAAAAACAGGGATTCATTTGTTTTTAATTTTATATAACACTTTTCACTAAGAATATTTATTGCAAAAGCTATTTTCCAAATACCGCAAATCAACTAAAAATACGAAGTTACACGAACATAACCAAACAACCTTATTTTTGCATTTTCAAAACCTATATTTCGATATTGAAAAAATCCAATTCTAAAAAAGGGTTTCCAAATTGTATTGCGCCTAGGGCCCCCAAAGTGCTAAATCCGCCACTGGCTCCAATTGATTTGCTTAGTTGTAATACCAAATGTTTGTCATACCTTGTTTTTCTTACTTAAATTTTGTATAAATATCACTGTTTCATTGTATTTCTTATCAGTTGACTATGCTCATCATGAGTGAAACCGGTCCTGATCCAATAAATTTGATGTTGAGAAAGTACTAAAAATGTTTTATTATTTTTATTATAATGCCATTCCACCAAGTATTCACCTCAAAGTAAACACCTCAAAAGTGATAATTGTTTAAGTAGGTGGTAAAAACGCACCTTACCATTAGAACATTATTTACAAATACTTTTATATAATAATTTACACTAGGTATTATTGTTTAACATGGATTGTTTATATCTCAGAGAGCACCTTTCTTTCTTACTATTTTCCAGAGCAAGAAATAATGAATTGCCGCCACGCTGGATAGAGAAACGTTTAATAAATTGTTATCGAAGGCGGAGACCCAGTGCGGGTTGCTACACTCGTGAATTTTCTGATAGTAAATATTTTTTTTAACTTTTTTATGTATCACTACTGTCAGCTGTATGAGTGAAGAAAATCGTAATTAATTTTGATCCACCAGTGGGGAAAATTGTTTGTTATCACTGCAGCTGTATACAATGAAAGTGACGTCCCCTTCTAATATTCTTAAACGTAATTCGATACATGTAATGTTATTAATTATTTGATTCACAATATAGCTATCGGACACATTAGTAAAAAAAATACCTCGTCATGAATTCAAAATAATAATCAAATCTACGTTTAACAGCATTATAATCAGTGATGAAGTGGTAAATAAATAGGTACCGGGTCGGTCATTGATTTTTTCCCTATTTTTTAAGTTTAGAAATAATAATATTAATAATAAAATATACAAATAATAATATATAGAAATAATAAATTAAGTTAAGAAAACACAAGTTGAAACAATTTAATCAATAAAAAAAGGCGCATTTAAAAAAAACTTCTTGTATGATGCATTTTTTGATAACAATACAAAAACTTAAAAAAAACCAAAAAGGTGACAGGGCGGCGCCCTGGCTAATTTTCAGGTGTAAGGTCGCCAACCTGGCCCGACCTGGCCCACTACACCACAGATTATAATATATTATTTTAAGCGTTGCATTTATCTGGGGAACATTTAAATCAAATTTTGGTCAGTATTTATAAAGAATAGCCTAGTATAATATAGAATATTTTATATTATTGATCTGTATTTTAAACTGCTATATGCAAGGATGTGGAGCAACGTTCCCTCTAAGCTGCGTGCGCGCGCGGCCGCGCACTCATTCCGGGTTGGCGCGCACTACAAGACAGTTATTCAATTAATATTTGATCGGTCCGCGCAGTCTTTGAAACTTCCGCGCAGCAAACCCCTTGTCTTAGAGGGAGAATTGTGGAGTCGTGGAAAAAAGACGACTCCGTCTCCAGCCTTAAAATAAAACTACTCCAACTCCAAAGAATTTTTTCAATCATTTAATTTTAACTTATAATGAGCCCTCGAGAGGTGAAGTGAGCCGACGAGTAAAATGCGAGTAAAAATATCTAGTAAAGGCGGAGATTTAGTTTTGTGGTTTTTAGCTCACCGAGGAATTTGAAATCCTCAAATCGCTATACTCTTTCCCCAAAATGTCAACGTGACTTTTTTTTAGCTCATCCAAATCCAAAATACTATAATTTTTCGGAGTTTGCTAAAAAATTCTCAATACCGAAATCCCGGGATCGCGACCATACCAATCCCGGGATTTCGGGATCACAAAATTGGACGGGATCACGGGATTGGAGACCCTAATATATACGTCCTCTTTATACAAATAGAAATGGGTTATACAACTGAAAGCATTAAGTTTTTGACTTATCAATCTATAGAACTGGGCCATCGATATGCTTCATATCGGGAAAGGAATTAGTTATCAAAAACAGTATCGCCAAATTCACAATGATTGTTTAACCTCTCAGAATATGTCATTGTGCGTTAGCGATTTGATACGACATGGGTCGATTGGGTCAATTGCAAAATTCTCATATTATGATTAAAACATGATTTGAAGTATTACGTAATCTGCAGTCGAAAACTGTCTTTTCAGAATATTTTAGTGAAATTATGTGATAGAGAACGACTAACGTGTAACTAATAATGTTAATGATATCTTGTATTATGTTTTTAGAGCCGCTTATTTAACAAAACTATAAAACATTTCATCCAAGTTTCGCATAAAAATTCCAGGAAAATATGAAACTTTATTAATATTTAATATAATCAACGTTCCATCTTAGGCAAAAGGTTAGCTGCGCGGAAATTTCAAAGGTTGCGCGGACCAATCAAATATTAATTGAACAACTGTCTTGTAGTGCGCGCCAACCCGGAATGAGTGCGCGGGGGCTTCCCAACTGCTGCGCGGCCGCGAACTCCAGCAGCTTAGAGGGAACGTTGACTGTAATATACATTCATTTAAAAAGATAAGCCTTGTGCTGTATATTTTTCTACGATAATTCTAGTAGAAATGGTGTCACCTGTTTTTTTCTTAACAACTTATTTCCAAATTTTATATGATCAGTTTTCAGTATGGAGTTTAATTTAGCATTTACCTGTGTTATTTATATTTTATTATGTTACGTCAAATTGAGTTTCAATAACAGTTTGAAGAGTGATATATTTGAACAGTAAACATATGTATGGTATTCCTAGCGATAATTTTACAAAAACTTAAAATATACTTTGCTGTAACGTATAATATATAATATGTATAACTTAGCAGAAGGTATAAGCATACAACAGTTGGGGAATAATTACCAATTTGGAAGCAATTAAAAATTAAAGTACTAAAAATTAAAAAATATATGCCAATAAAATATCATTAATAATAAAGTATTCATGGGAAATAAAGTTAAAATACAAGTATCAAATAAATAATCATATATTGTAATAGTTTCTATGATATTAAAAATTAAATGGGTATATCTTGTTTAAATGTTGTTTAAAAGCCACTTGTAGACATAACTAATTAATAACAAAGCAATAATATACTCGTCCAGTATGAGAAATAAAATGTTTATGTATTTTTATTCTATTTTGTTTCTTCATGTGCAATGTTGTATGCAGAAATACCAGCCGTGTTCATTTGCCGCAAGAAAACCAAATTAATGCAAAACTTGTGTTGAATGATTTCAATTACATTATCTATGCTGTTTCATTATATTAACAAAAGTACCTACGTATTTTTTGTTGCTAGCGTGACAAATTTTGTAATAATATGCCAGCTGCCAAAATAGCTCGTCTTCGACGGAAAAAAACGAATATTTTGTTTTTTTATATTTGAAGGTTACAACAATATCCAATCGATAAATTCAAATCAGCAAATAGTGCAATGAGAGGCAATTATTGGTTCTGCATTATTTAGTTCTACATTTTTTTTTATAAAATGAGTTTATACCAGGGGTCGTCAGCCTTTTTATGCCTACTGTCCACTTTTGCTTATTTTTCATGGTAAAATTTCCTTATCACCCATCAACATCGCTATATTTCAATCCAATGGGTGTGGGTGAAAAAAATTCCAGAAGGAATTTAGGAGAAATAAAAATACCCCACCGTACCCACCACGGAAGCCTTTACCGCCCACTAGTGGTTTATACTTTGAATAACCCCATACTAGTTATCGTTCTTAGAAACACCTAAGTCATGTTTAATAAATGTTATAATTGTAATATAAATTAGGATGGTATCTCTTCTAGGGCATTATATATAGCTGAGTATATGTAAGTTTATTCATAGTTCTGACGATGACGCATGCCGAAATAGCTATAAAATCAATTTATTAAAAAGTTGTAGAACTAAATACGTTGATATTTTTTACCTTATCGTATGTAGTTGAATGAAACTTAAGAAAATTCCCGAGTGATAAAATATAATATAATGCAATGTATTTTATGTCAATATAAAATATGTACTTTATTACTGCGGAAACATTATATTAGGTTTAAAATAATAAAGGCGTCCAAAATGTCGGCCAAAGCAAAAAAGAATATGAAAATACACAAACTCTTGCTCTCACCGACAACGCCGGAACATCACAACATTTATTTCTGTCCAGAGAGAGACGCTTCTACCGCAGGGCGTCGCCAGTTCAATGGCCACAAGTGGCAAAGTTGTTTGTTATCGTCGGACATTTGCAAATAAATATAAAATTATTCATAAATCTAAAAAATAGTAATCTACAAATAAATTAAAATACAGGCTTTATGATTTATCAGTAAACATATTTATTTACAGATTGAGTTGGCATCGACTAATTTGAAGTATTTAATAATAACATTTAAAAGCTACATCTTTTGTATACACACCAAAACCTCGATTTACGTAGGACATTTTTTAAGCGGTTTCACTTTTACGCGATTAAGAAAAACGAATGAATTATGTTAATTGATTACTATGTTCATCTTGAATAAATTTACAAGAATATGAAAAATATATTTTTGTCTTATTACAAAGATTTGTATTCCACATGAATTACGGAATATAGTTGTTAGTTATTACGAAAATATTTTGAATCGTCCAACATCTACGTTATTTTTTAATTATCACAATACTTTTTAAGTTTGTGCTATTTTTCAAACAAGTATTGCTTTAATATTTACCCTTTATTTATATGAAGTATGTAGCATAAAATAGTAAGTAAGTGCCTACAATAAAATGCATCTTACATATTATAACATAAAAAAATATTTTGTGTTTATTTTTTATAAAATTTATGATATTTCCGGGGTAAGGTTTGTTCACAGGTTGAGCATTTTTAACTCAAAACATCCAGTAGTATTTTTTTTTATATAAATAGGCAAAGTAAAAAAAAAACAAATTGTTATGAAATCAATCGAGTTGAAAATAATGCCCTGATAATATCTATGACTTCCAGAATAAGATCGCTACACTGTATTTTATTTTTACAATAATATAATGCTTTTTCATATTTATAAAACTGTTGGCCAGTAAAAAATATATGTTATAAACAGGATGGCATTCTCAGAGATTTTCAGATGTATTGTGTATTGTTGAGGATTTGAATAGTGTATTGAGAGATAAGACTGATAAGAGTAAGTTATATTGAACTAAATTAATGTAACAATATGGCCGGAATTGTTTTACCTCCTTTCCCGTGACGGAAAAAGGGGCAATTGTCACGTGATCTTCCTGCTCCCTCCCCAATCCTCATCTAAAAAATCCTCGGAAGAGTTAGTATTTCGACGAGCGTCCAAGTCGAAGCGCCGCGACGCTCTTCTACCAAAAGAAAGTTACACCGCTTCCTGCAGCTTTTATTGAGTAAAAATAAAAAAAGCTCGCACAGAATTCAACGCGAAAACATAAAACGTATAGATTTGTACGAAACAATTCAAAATTTAGAGTGGCATGCACGACCATTATCAGTATCATACATTTTTTGTCATATTATAAAAAGCTTTACTCAGCACAATATAAATTGATAAACAAATAATGCGTTTGTTATTCTGAGTAAGAATAAAAAATATTAAGTTACCAAATTTTTTGATCTATATTTATAAACACATTCATAGGCAGTCTGTTATTGTGAATTCCCTCTGAAAAGCGCGTTTCAAAATAAGTTGAAAATTTTCCGTGTCTGAATCTTGTGAGTGTGTGAACTTTAATATTTTATATTCTACCTACTTATAGAAAAGTTTCCTACATCCCCTATTACAAGAAGTCTTTCTTTTGGTACTGAAAACAACAAAGCGGCGTAGCGAAGTTATGCCATAGAAGGAAAATGTCGTATCGTAACTATGTAAGTATTTAAACCATAATTTAACTTTAAATATAAGTTAATAAGTAAAACGTCTGAATGGTAAATAAATACTGTGTAATGAGATTATCTTTAATTAACATGTCGATATCCTAGTGTTGATCGTTAAATGCTTGCGAAAAAGATTCCAGAAATTCCTGCAACTAAATTTACAGCCAAAGAACCTATCCTATTTCCAGAGTTAGAATTTTTGTTGCAATAAATTAAACATCAATTTATAACTGCTCCATGCCGTCGAATAGGTTTAAATATCGGATAGCAGCATAAGGTGCCACTGCTATTTTTTTCGATTTCAGATAGTCAATTAAACACATATTATAATATTAAATGCAATGCTAATAAAATACGAAATCATTTATATTTATTGAACTATATTATTCTGGTAAAATAATGTGTGTTATAATTTGAATATTTAAAGTTTGCTAGCAAGAAATGGATCGAGTTTTTTAAGAAAGAGCAATTAAGAATTCAATCGGTATTATGAATTGGTAACGGTAAAAAATTACTTTGTTATTGTAATACTTTTGTAAAAAAGTTGCAGACAGCCATGAAATTACAATTCAACCATACATAAAACTAAGTTTACGTAACGAATTATTGTCTTATTTGTCAGTTAAATTGATATGGAGATAATTGTCACGGTGTGGTAAAAGATATTCTTTATTTTTCAATTAGTACGTTTGCGATTTTTTTTCAATTGGCCTGTGTCGCGTGTTGTGACGTTTTTATAAGTAGGTGTAATGCATTCAGCGTTCAGGAAAGTATTTATAAAGTCAGTCGAAGAATGAAAGAATTTTTCTCAATATGATGCAAAGATTATTCCATGATATATATCGTCATACTTGATAAAATGTTTTTTTGTATTATTTTAATGATATTTTTATATTTTGAATATGAATGAATTTGATATCGTTTACAGTTAAGCTTGGCAAATAAAACTTTTGGTAAATTATGAGAAAACTGTCTGGTCGGATATATTAGCGTCACTGTTCTGGCAAGTAACAGATTGATTGTTATGAGTAAACAGAAAAAATCAGCTTTTTAGATAAAGCGTCTAGAATAAATATTTTATGTTACATAGATAATTATAATATCAAAATATAGATGTATGCCGATCGGACACAAATTAGAGTTTGAAATTAATAGACAGGGACAATTGCCTGCCTTTAACCAGCATTAATAATAATTGTCTTTAAAAGTAAATGCTTTTTTTTGCAAACTAGTGTAATCAATGCTACTGAGTTATTCCAGACAAAGAATCTATTCGTCAGTTTTGTAACATACCAACTTCTACCAGAAAGGTGACGAGACATGTTTTTATTCAAAAGTAATTCAGATTTGTCAAGCAAATTGAATTATGTGGTTTATAAAGTAATGAAACTTATTGACAAATAAAATAATCAATAAAAATAAAGAATATAATGAGTTACATATTTTTAGCTAAAGTTACACATAGAGAACGTCAGTACATACAAGTAATCAAATTTGATTAACTTTAATGTGTTTTTTTGCTAACATTATTTTTTATACGTTATCTTACGTCAAGTATTTGGTGTTTTTTTATCTGATAGATGTGATTTGTTGTATAAAAAAAAACAATGCACCATTCTTGCATTGGAATTTCTAAATTATGCTAGATTTTATTTTTCGAAAACAGATTTTTAATTCAAGTTTTTATTGATTTAAAATTTGTCAATATGACGAGATCCTAATAATTAGCATGTGAACATGTGTTATGGTTTGGATGGCATACCAAAAAAAAATCGCAAAAATCGGATATTCAAATATGTATTATAAAAACAACGATATCGACTATTTTAATTGTTTTAAATTGATCGATTACTGGTGACAGCCAAATGCTCAACTCTCTTGTAGATATGATAATAAAATTACGATAAATTGCTGGAAAGTCTTAAAAAATATTACACGCACCTATGTCGGTTTACAAACTTGTGATTATCAAAAAACTATTTTGATAATGAAAAAAAATCCATATGTTAAAGTGGTGCATACTTAATAATATTAAAGATTCATTGTTTAAAATATCAAATATATTTAGATTAGGTATTGCGAAGGGTATAGACTGTAGGTAGATCATTTTATCTTATGGTGTCTTATTAGTTTTGGTTGAGAGATAGACTATCAATCTTGCTTTTCAGTTGGTGAAAATATTACCGGTGTTACTGAAATCGTGATCCAGGTATTCATTGTGTTCTTTCAATACCAGTTTTGAAGATACAAAAATACCAATAATACGGTATTGAAATTTATTCAAATTTTGAGTATATAAAAACACAAACATATTTTAAATCTGCCAAGAGCCGCAACAAAGTGAGAGGTTCCAGAATCGAGGAGCCTTTTCACGAATTGTTATTTAAAGTTATTTATGAAAATCAGCTGTTTATGATTAGGATGTATTTTTTAATGACTGTATTTGATATGAAAAATCTATTTTTATTTTCTCGTCTCGTATCTATTCTTGCATACTTACCACCGCACCACACGTATGTGAATATGTGCAATAAAGAAAGCGTCACTAGGATAAGTCCACGTGTGAAATCCGTTTTTGTTGAGAAAGCTGACCGGTATATTTAGAGCTAAACGGAAAACCCAACAATTAAAGTATGTAGTAAGAAATGGTAAATGGGTCAAATAATAATTCGGTTGTCGAGGAAGAAAAGCCGCATTGAACAAGTTTTGGATAGCCGGAATTGAGATAAATAATATAGTATAATGTATTTGGAGTCGTGAATATTGTATACTTTTTAACCATGTCCGCTTCCAATGTTTATCCCGGCAGGGTTTACCAAACTATGTTCCACGGAACACTAGTGTTCCGTGAGACCTAAATAAGTGTTCCGCCAAAAATTGGAATGGTATACGCTGCAACACATTTAAGCATCTTCTATACTTCATATTAAAAATCGATTGCTGGTAAATCTCCACTGATGTTTAAAACGTCAAATGTCTAGCTAGAAACGGATAATTCAAGAGCTTTGTTTACTCATGTTTTGATGTAACATGTTTTAAAAATAATTAATCAACGAATAATAAGTGCTTTACAAATATTTTTACTGTTATGAATTACCCCACCTAAAAAAAAGCTGAGTTCCGGTAACATTTCCAGATTTGTTCAAAGTGTTCCATTGCCCAATAAGTTTGGGAAACCGTGGTTTATCGTATGGACTCCCGATTGAGCATCCAAAACAAAAGATTATTTTACGCGAATCAGTTGTGATTCAGTTTCGGGTTTAGTTCAGGGCGTTTTGGTGCATTTGGGATATTTTCAACAGGGCAACCCTGATGAATAACTCAAGTTAATAATTTAAAACTAAGAAAGAAAATATGATCACATCTATGTATGTGTTATACAATGTCCAATTATGCACGATAATTTAAGTGACGTATAAAAGTATTTGATGTTTCTAACATATTATATTATTATTAACTTCAACGGTTTAAGTGTAACGTTTCAACGATAGAATTAGAAAAAAATGAATATAAACTATTCATGTGTCAATCTTGGGACTTTCCTCTTACAATATAATGTAGGTTGTTACCAGTACTTTCTATTCATGTAGCGCGGTGTAACGGCGTTCTGGCACCTTTTTTTCTCGGCATTTTAATGTTCCAAACCAATATTCGTTTTTTTTTTGTTGAAAACTTTTGTTTTTGAGGGAGAAAAAAAGTCGATTGAAAATGTTTTTTCAAATCATTATTTCGCGAAAAAGTAATAACAACGAAAAAATCACCGAGAGCTCTTTGTTAACTTATTGGCAGCCCACCGCTGGGTTAGCCGGCTGCTAGAATTCGTTTTTAAATTAAACATGGCAGCTTCGTTTCGTAACGTATTTGACATCAACTGACGATGATGGCGATTAAACATCGTATTTTAAATTCACCCTACAAAATGGCGTAAGTCCAATTTTTTATCGTTCTCCAGATTTCCTTTCATTTATTTTGGCACATTCATTTATTATGTTTTTTAAACGAAAAAAAATACGCACTTATCTTAAGTGATCTAATTTTTTTTTTATTTGGGCCTTACCGTCTGCACAGGTACATATATTATAATTGAATGCATGGGTTGTGAAATAATATTTTATAGCCACTATGTCTTACGCATTAAAAGCTTTTTAAATTCGTGTAGAATAAATAATAAATAAAATTTATTAAAATTTATATTGTCTTAATACGTTTCATAATCCAAGTAGTACACACACACATTTACAGTTCTTTTTAAAAAAAGGTATCGGAATCCATGTACGTTTCCAATGTGGAGAATATGGCTTTCTAATGGAGGTATTTTTACGAGAACTGTTTGTAACTCAGTTGCTCAACATCTCTCTTTTTTCGAAGAGAGTTATGATTGAAGGACAGGGCTAGGACATAAATAGTGGTAAACTAATCGCTCTCGCTTTGGTCCATTTATTTAAGGATTGGAAAGGTGGGAGGAAATTTTATAAATATCACAGACACCTATGCCTTTGAAGAGAAATCGGTTAAAGAGAATGGTGTCCGTACTAGGAATCGAATCTGTGAGATCCGTCACGGAAGCTTTGTCTTCCTCTGAGTGACCATTGATCAACGTATTTTAAAGGGCTGAAGAATTTCAAAGATGCTAAGAGTTATAAAAAAGAGAAATAAAAAAATCTCTTTCACAAAATACCACATACAATGCAATTGAAACTTCGTATCCAACGCGAGGAAGTCGGTTTTCGGTCTTAAAACTTAGAGTTGGAAAGGGCGATCTCACTGAACGCAAGTCAATCAGATTCATAGAAAAATCGAATTTGGTTCTTTGAATTTTAATACCTTTGCTATTTCAAAAAATGAAAACGTATTGGTGTAGAAAATCGTGTAAAAAGATAATAATGAAGAATTAAAAACATATATTTCATGATTTTTTTTTTAAATAAAGAATAGATAAATACTATTCGCTACTTGATTATATAGGGGGACTTTAATGAAGGACTGTTCATAAATCGCTTTCATCGCTAGAAATATCTGGACACGTCTAATGTGTTGGGATCCAATGAAGCCTATTGTTTGTTATTACCGTATTGTGTTGTTGAATTTTTTGTTTCCAAGAAATCCGTGATCCGCTTTTGTGTTTTTGTTTTGTTTTTGGAAATTTTGTTAGAACAAACAATTAACCACTTGAATACCAAGCGGACACCGGTGTCTGGAACATATGCAAGCGAGCACGGATATCCAAGACATTTAAAAAATCAAATACTTGGTATTCTAATAGAATATAAGCAATATTTTGATGAATATCTGTAGTGCTATCTATACTGAGTCAATATAGGTTTTTAAAATATCAAATTCGAGTGTATATTAGGTAACATTATTTTTCTCAAAAACACGCAGTATCTCTGGGACATGTTAATGATCTATTTGGGCGGTATTCAAGCGGTTAATATAAAAATATAGAATTTCTTATTTTTAGTGGACTGTGTTATTACAAAAGCTTGTAAATAAAAACGTGTAAAAATGTAGTATTTTAATATGACTTGTTCAGCACGAGCCAACCGAAATAAATTAAACGTTTCGGTAGAGTTAGGTGAAGTAACGTGCATTGAAGACCGGAAACAAGAGCATGTGTAACACTGAGGTTATTCAAATCATCGAAATAAACACAAGTAAAAAGACGGAGGGTCATAAACAAGCACATAAATAAGTTTTTATGACAATTTAACTGCAGTGACGTGATGATTATTAATATAATCCAGCCGAATGACCATTCTTTTGAAATCAGCTGGGTTCAATGCGACATCCTTTGGTTTAATTTAATCGTCCCTGCATTAGTTAAATGCATGTCGCAAATGGTCGTTGTCAGTGTATTACATCTTTTGATGGGATCAAATCAGTTGCCGGATGCTGGGGACCTGAATAGATAAAAAGTATTAGTTATGTTAACTAAACAACAAATAAACAAGCATGCAAGAACATGAATTTACAGTGGCGGCCGGTCAATGTGGCATTGGATCAATGTACCCCTTGTATATGTAGAGGCTGTAATAAATAATATTCAAACATAACATTTATACCATTCACTCATTTTAAATTCTTCATGTATTTATTGTTTGAAATAAAATAAAATAAAACGTTCTAAAATATTTATTATACATAGGTCACTCAATAAGTCCCGGGCCTGACATATAGATGACGCCACCTCCTAATTTTACCAAAATCTCAAAAAGCAGTAAATACCACATCTTTACCATTGTTGTCTATGAAGCAAATAACACTTATATAACTATGCTATTACTTTTGCTCGAAAAGTATTTTTTCCCATTAAAAAGTAATGTTTAATCAACACACGAATTTCATTTTCATCCATTGTTTTTAAATAAAAAAAGTTGCTTCATTAAAACCACTGTAACTTGTAAACTAAACACCAGATTGTTATGAAATTTTGACAAGTGTCGTTCGAAGGTTAAGACTACTGGGATAGGCGGTTGCCTATTTTGCCTGTATGGTGGCGCCAGCCCTGGCTACTATTGCAATCCCTATCCGCAACCGAATAACATTATCGCCCAAGCGCGTTGACAAATTGACTCTATGGTTTTCAACATCTATTTAGAATAACGAAAGAAGTATTGACTATATATCGCAATTTTGTAGATAAAAAAGAATTAAATAGCGTTTGAGTGATGTCTAAATAATGGCGAGATGCCAAAACAAATATCGATACTATTTGACAATTCTTGTAGTAGGTACCAATTCAATTGCTATGTTTTTACCCTAAAATAATACGCTGTTTGTAAGACGTTACAGCCGTTTGGCACGCATGCTCTAAGATGTATGCCAATTCTCGATAAATTGGTTCTAATCCATACTAATTACAGAAATAGCTTTATTTTATAACCCGACCTTTTCAAGATCCATAAAACGTTTCCGCCTGCAGCACATTCACAATTATGTACGGCGGCGCCATTTTTCCGTAAATGAGTACGTCTGTACTCATTTACGTTCCTAGGCTATGTGTCGCCCCATAGGCATAATTTAAAATAGCGCCCTTACTATTGCCATCGGTATAAGTTATATTCGAAGAAGATTTTCGTGATAAAGATAAGTATTGTTAACTCATCGGTCATTATATTTATACCATTGAAAATATATTTTTCGGCATTTTTGTGATTTTCCGCTCCCTAGAACTTGCCGCCCCATGGCAACTGCCTACTCGCCTATGCCCAAGGGATGTCCCTGTGTATATTCATTAGAATTCCGTCACACAATTTTCATGTTAAAAAAGTTAGTAAATTAAATTAAAATCAGTATAGATCTATTCACTCCTCTAAAGGTTAATAGTACGACTTGCAACTGCGTGGTCGATTGGTCAACGCCGTTGGCTTCGGTTACGTAGGCCACGGGTACAAATCCCAGTACTGACCGTTTTTAAAAATTGATTTACAGTTTTCTGTCCGAAGGCGTAGATGTATGTGATGTTTCAAATTCCCTTCCACCATTTCTTTCTTAAAAAAAAAACGGGTGAAGCAAGAGCGATTACCAAACCACTTTTCCTGTTCTAGTCATATCCTTCTAACTAATTAACCAGCATTTCTCGTGGAAACACTTCTGTTGAAATAAACTCCATATGGGTCGGACATGGTAAAACTATTAAGCTATACTTCTACACAAGAGTTATGTTGCTGTATCACCAAATTTTTCATTAAATATGATCAAAATCTATGTTTGATATGTGAACAAGTTATGCAGTAGCAAAAGTATATCATCTGAATCGTCACTGATAGAAAACTTACTACTATTTTTTATAAATTAATATGATCATATATATGTTCACAAGTATTCTACTCATTGAACGAAACCAATCTTGACATCTCGGTATTAAACAAATACACCTTTTCCAACTTCCAAATCTTGTTTTCCAGTTAACGAATACTGTCATTTTAATAGAAAATTTAAATTAACTTTGATTATTCCACGTATTGTGTTACTAACTGTGACAAGTGTTTCGCCTCTTTCAGAGGCATCTTCAGACTTACTATCGCAAAGTTTGCTTAAGTAATGAAGCAAGATTGATTCTAACATTTTAAAATTATAAAATTACAAAATGGAGGTTTGGGTTTTTTTCCTTTTAAGAGGAGCAAGGAGGGGGGTGTAGAATCGAAATAAAACAAACAGATAATGATACTAATGATACTAATGAGTAATCAATCAGATGCAAACAGTGCAAACGAATTTATTCATACTACTAATGACGGTAAACATTACAAACTATTAAACTAATGAGCTGCAATCAATCAGCTAGGTTTGTGATTATTCTATTAATTGGAAACAATTTGAGTAACGGGGAACCACCTGTGCTATTAAGAATATTATTTAATAATATTTCTTTTTTGTTAAGAGTTTTATTAATTTCTAAAAATTCTAAACTATTCATCTTTAAACCCTTTTTATTTACTCGGTGGAGTATTTCTAAATTACAAATCTGATTAAAATTATGATTATTTTCTATTAAATGATTGGCAAACTCAGAAAAATTGTTACTTTTTAATCACTGCGATGGTAACGCAAATATGTATTTCTATAATCAGGCTATTTATGTTGAATATACTGAACGGCATTGATTATTTTTAAACTAGAAGTGAACCGTCTGCCGTTTCTTGTCTATTTATTGTGGCACACTCACAACATTGTCATTTAAAAAATATTTCGTTCACTAGGTACGTGCTTCAACGCGTCATTTTTCTTCTTATATGTGTCAGAGTGGTGAACTGAAATATCGGCAGTGTACTCTATTATCTCTTACAGACAGTGGCGTATTACTTAACTGTAAAATAAACTTAAAAAAACGGCAAATTTTCATATATAATCTGCAATACAAAATAAATAATGTCCGTCCATGTCGACTAATGAGGGCGTGAAACCGAATTCTTTCACGACAAAATTTAAATAATAAAAAATGTAATGATCCTATTGCGTAAATTTATAAATTATTTGTCGGAAAATATAATTGACTTTAACGCAGAAACAACATTTTTATCGTCGAATAAATTTATTTTAAATGTATACATAAATATACATTTTGTATATACATATCGACTGTGGAAAGGAAAAAGGACGCAAACCACAGTTTTTTAAAAACAACTTTTTTTCGATAATCACAATATATCAAACTTGATACACGTTCTATGCTACAAGCTACAAATGCCAAATTAGTATGTTAATTTAGCTTTTATGTTTGAAAAAGATGACCTTGTAAAGAATTAAAACCAAGAAAAAATACTGAAATAAAGGTTTTTTCTAGAAAATTTCTTTAATTATTATTAGATTATGTCAATTAAACACCAGTGTAGAAGTCTCCGTGCACTTCAAGGTAGTGTATAATTCATAATTTGTATATGGCACAAAATCATCAAAACACGTTTTTTTCGCCTCCTGTAAAATTTGATATGTGTGGGTTACGCCCTTTTTCCTTTCCACAGTCGATATACATGTAAAATAAATACATTTTTTTTTATTTTGGCGTGCTTTTAGTGTAAGAAATGTAGCTCCACAAGCCTTATAGAACAGCATAAAAAAACCTTTTTTGTTTGGCTGTTTTTTTATTCTATAATATACCAAAATTGATAAATTTATATTTATTTGACCCGTATCAAACATTTTTTTCTGCAAACTTTAAATTAAAACATATTTTTAACTTTTAAGATAATTAAGGTCAATTCGAGAACGAAAAAGATATATTAAAAAAAAGAAAACACTCTTTTACTAATTCTAAATTGCTTATTATACATCACACTGGTTTTGACCATGGTGAAAACTATTAACCGATCACCGTTGTAATTGTCGTTAATTGATAATGCTCTACGTGAGCGAAATCAGTCCTGAACCAAAATACACAATGTCGGATTAGTAACACAAAAGTGTTTTATTTTTAAAATATGTTATTATAACAATATATAGGGCTACAATTTTCTCATAAAATCTTCTTTTTTTCAATGAAAATATTATTGCGACCTACCCATGTAAATGCTCAAAAATATATTTTTTAAACACCTTATCGATATTGAACTGTGTTAATATGATTGAGAGATCGGGGATTTTTACAATTTTGTGTTTATTTTAAAATAACTATCAAGGAAGATAATGGCCTTATACATAACAAAATTCATATCTGAAATTGAAAACATTAGTTCAAGAATTTATTTATTATCGAAGCAAAACGTAGTCACCAGAGGCAAACTACCCAGTAGTCCTTGTGGATTCAAGTTTTTGATTTAGCTTTCTGTACCGAAACTTTATTATTTTCATACATATGCATTGTTACATATGATTGCACTGTCATTGAATTTAAGTAATTAAACGCGACAAAACTAAATATATTATATCAAAACTAAGTCGTTAAAAAAATGTAATATATTATATAATGTGGTACTTTAATTCAATACAATATTCAAGTTTTAGTAAATTCAATTTATTGAGTAATAAATAAAATAATATATGCAAAATATCTTCCGTAAATATTTGCATTACAATGTTTACTTGATTGTATTTGTTACGCCACTGTATACGGGGCAGGTGTTATTAGAACTTCAAACCAAGGTCATAGTTTTCACGCGGCCATCTGGATTCGCGAGTTTTCTTCCGAAAATTCGTTACCATTAGACAAAAATATATTCGTAGCGGAATTGCGCATCGCAACTGTACATATCCTTGACCGAGAAAGTTTCCGCCAATTTGGGGTGGATTTTCTTAATACATTTGGATGGCTTGGGAAAAATAAATGAGATCATTGGACTGGGATTACAGTAATAACTTATAAGATTAACAGATAAAACCTTTGTTATCTCATGGCGAAATTTAGACATTTCCGTGTAGGTTACTGGTTTCAGACTCAATATTTTTTATCATTAATAAATAATGATAATAACACAAGTTTACGGGTTTCACAGTTGATTTACTTATGTATAAATAATGTGGAACGGCACAGTGTTTTGGTGAGTTTTAATAACTCAAAGTTTTAAAAAGGAATTAAACTGATAAATACTAAATAAATACAGTTTTAGTGTTGACAAAAAAAAGCGAGTATTGCCAACGACTATCGAAACGTCGAAAAAAGGATTGAGGATCGACGGGGTACACGTGACTCCAGACAAATTTGCGTAATATTTGTACAGTATTTATCGAGGTATCATTGAAGATTACAATAAACATCAGCTAAATTTAATTGGAATTCAGCGAATGGTTGAAATAGGAAAACAATGAAATGTGAATAGCCCCACTAGAAACTCGAAGGCTAAAGAAAAGGTATATAAAACGGATAATAATACAAATTATAATTACATAAATTAAATTAAATCTTCTACAAAACAATGCAAAGAAAGTTAAATCAAGAACTGTGCCACATTCAAATTAATTTAAGTAAGACAGATAAAATGAGTTTTCACCTAAATATTCATAAACAAAAAAATGGGAAACATAACTGAGAGCGTTTTTTATTATATCAATATGTAAAATTAATAAACATTTATCTTCGTTTGTAAAAAAAATATTAGCCATCGGTTAATTGATTGGTCGCAGCTACTAAAGGAAGAAAACTTTGTCATTGTCCAATTTCAATAAAGAATCAACATTCATAACATAGCTTTGTTATTCACTTGTGGCTTGTGACACGTTCGTGGCGAATAACGCGCAAAACAATGGAAGATTAAAAGTTCTTCTGATTAAACGAATTGTTTCGTACACAAATGCTCTACAGACTGATTATATTCCTGATTATGCATATCATTATTATCCACAATATACATACAATATACATCATCATATACATCATCAATGAAGCACGATAGAAGATTTTATATTTATTTCATTGTGGAATATATATATTTTTTTGATAATATTTTAATTTTAATAAAAAAAAATTGACATTACAGCTTACGACAATGCGTCAAATATTTTGAAAGAACTTTTGTAAATCACATGAGATTAACTCAAGGATAATTAGTGTCTTAGATCTCAAATTAAAATTGAAAAAAAATCCAATTTGACATTGACCTTACCGGGAATCGAACCCACCTGATCGGTAGAGCAAGCTCGACCACAGCGGGTGAATATAAGCAGGTACAATCGGTATGCTGAGCATTTGCGTACGAAATAATTACACGATTATTTTTTTCATATTATTAAAGATAACGCAAAATATGACGTATCATAAAAAATAAATTGATTTTGTTTAGTTATCAAACGTAATTTATATATTTCGGACATGAGGTTTGAGCACAAAATCAATGAGAAAATATTTTTTTTTTAATTATTTAATTCTTTGAGAAGCACAGAGTAAAAATATTATGACGTATAATTCAATTAATTTAATGTAATATTCAGTCGCTTCGTCAATAAACACACAAAGTTTGTTGTATATATATTGTTTTGTTTTAATTAAATTGTAGGATTGTTGACGTATGGATTGGAATACAGGGAGAATATATCAATACCGGTAATACAAAACTGTTTAATCACATCAATATGATTTATTAGGATGCAATATCGGGCGAGTAAATCAAAATCGGTAATTCAATATTTAATTTAAAATTCCGCCATTAAAAGTATACCATAGTTATATACGGGTGATTTTTACCATAAAAACTTTCTTGAAATGATAATACATCATTGGAAAGCTAATTAATACTGTCTTTCATATTAATACCACTCTCAGTAGATTTTAATTTACCGCGAAAATTTTTTTAAAATATATGATGGTTCCATTTGGTTTATGTTTGATACCAAAGTATCGGTATTTTGTTGTTGAATAAATACTACGAATACCGGGATCCCGGTTTCTATAATGCCAGTATTACAATCCCTAGTTGAGGGTGTTGATTTTAGGCGTCGAGAAACTGAACGGTCCCGTTAACGAGACGTCGATTAGGAACATATGACTGTACGAAATATTTATAGATTAAAAAAAAAGTGTTGAAATAGTAACTGTTGAATGGAGAATGTTAAAAAAATAAAAAGTTAATTTTAATACCAATGTATTTGATGTTGTTTACGTTTGATATATTTTTTAGAAATAAATATTTTCTATTATTAAGATGCAATTTTTCGATCAATTAAAACAGAAATATAAGGTTATTTTTTTACCAATAAATTTTAATAGAATATAATAATAAATAACTAGCTGTAAACCCGTTGCCCAGCAACATGAGATTTTTGTTGCATTGTGTTTAATTTTATTTAGTTTAATTTAATTTAATTTAATTTTATTTAATTTAATTTTATTTAAAAAAGCGGAGACTGGAAGGTCGAGGACACCTTACAGACACTCACTCATACACTCATACAGACATACCTTATCGACTATTAATATATAGATGCTTAACTCAACTAAGATGTTTTTATAATCTTATTAGGTTAGATTCAATCAATTACACGAATGAAAAAAAAAATCACTCAATAATTTGTCTTAATTGTAGGGTGTCGCTGTAGACCGCTACACTCACCCTTAAGTTGCGATGGGTTTTAATAATAAGCATACAATACTGTAAAGGAAAGACCGCAGAAAAAAACGAGCTTCAGACTATTTAGTAAAAAAAACGATGATATATTGATAAAGTTTAGAAGCAATTATATTTATAAGTTTTAGCTAAAACATGTGGATTTATTGGATAAACGGATGTATTTTATGAATTATATTACTTAGTGGCCAATATAAATAAACAAATAAATGTAAATAACTAGAGATTCATATTCCGAAATTCATCGCGGAAACTCATAACATAGTGCTTCATTTTACGGTTGCATTATAGATTGCAATTTTCAACGGCAAAGATTGAGAGCTTTTGTAAAGTATCAATGTATACACGTTCTATCAAAAGGATGTAAGCTGCAAATATCAAATAAGTATCTAAATTTAGCTTTTAAGTTTGAAAAAAGATGAGCTTGAGAAAATTGAAACCAAGGAAAAAGACTGAAAAAAAAGTTTTTTCTAGATTATTAATATTAGATTATGTCAATTAAACACCAGCTTAGAAGTTTCCGTGCACTTCAAGGTTGTAGATATTTCATTATTTACATATGGCCCAAAATCATCAAAACGCGTCTTTTGTGCCTCCTGTAAAATTTGCTTTGTGTGGGTTACGTCTTTTCTTTTCGTCCTGTTAAGTATTTTTTAATATAAACATATTAAGTATGTCAAAGTATTAGTTTAGTATCTATCATCCAGAGCTAATGCATATTTGAAATTGATATCGACGACCACGTGTCTATCCCGGAACAATAATGAAAAGTAAAAAAAGTTATAGATTGTTTTGATTTTTCGGCGGCTACGTTGCCAGATTTTTTTTTGGGTTAATTATTGTATTTCAGATTTTTATAGTTGACTCGGCCGTGTAATTGGCTAATTGCCAAGAAAAGGCCACGTTATATAAAAAGAGTTCCCGCATAAAATTACACGAACACAGCACGGGTATATCTTGTACTAGAGATGCGATGGCGGCAATGCTTTCGAGTATTTAGTTTTTGATTAACTACCTAATCAAATAAACAAAATGTCTTACAGTTAGTTACTTCTGAACGAGGATATATAATACAATTCCAATTTCATGATAGTGTTTTTTTCAATGCTTTTTTCCCCATGTAACGCGGTGAAACGGCGTTGCGGCAACTTTTTTCTTTGCATTTTTAATAATTTAAATCAATATTAGCAACATTTTATTTTTTATCAATACGATTGGCTGTTTGTCGCTATCTTAGGTATCTTATGAGTGTAATGTACCGGGTATCGTAACGCTCATAAATTAATGTCATAATAAAAACAAAACCGGGTCCATAGACTTACGCTGTGACCAAAAAAAGCTTGATTTAGTGCTCTTTTTCCTTCAAAATACGTTGATCAATAGTCACTCAGAGGAAAACAAGGCTTCCGTGACGGATCTCACAGATCCGAGTCTCAGTACGGACAGCATTTTCTTTAATAGATTTATCGATTTATGTTAGGCGGCATGGGTACTTGTGATATCTTAAAAACTACTCCCCCCTTCCAATCCTAAAATTAACGGAGCAAAGTAAGAACTACTAGTTAGCCACTAGTCATGCCCTAGCCCTATCTATTACTTTCTCCGAAAAAAGAGAGGTTAAGTAATTGAGTAACAAGCAGGCTTGTTCATTAATAGAGTTGGTATCAGCTTGGTAGAAATTCATGATAGTAAGGTAAAAATAGCTATGTGCTTAGTGCGACAAGAATTATATGTTGTTTTTTTTTTTATTACGTTTTTGGCATAACGTTGTGACATATTATATATGACGATTAAGCAATGAACAAAAATATTTTATTACTCTTGCAGATCTAAATTTATTTGCTAATTTTATGCAATTTAGCTGTTCCTATTTGTTAAATTATATGTTAAAATGCCTTCCGCTATGAATCAACAAACTATAATATCACATTTACAAATGTATAAGTCTCGATATTTACAATAATACACGTTTGGACAGGGTCCATGATTAAGCTCGGCAGATAGTAATGAATAAGAATCAGTATGGGTATTAATTATTCTTTGAAAGAATGGAGTATCGATTACAAATAACTATACTCCAGTTATATTGAAAACATCTCCACCTAAGCAGTAAGCACACGAGTAGGGGCGCAGCTGGTGCCCTGTCACATATTCTGTCAAAATTCTAAATTAAAGAAAACAGTCACGGAGCGTACTGGGATCGCTAGAATATATGTTTTTAAAGTAAAATCATTAAAATATGACTATATATACGTACATATCTATTAAGAATTCAACATATCTTGGAACAAAAATATGTTTTTCAACTAATAAGAAAAAAATAATTTATATTATATTATTAGAAAACGATATGCGCATAAAAATTGAGAAAGTATTTAGTTTACTAATTATCCGACAATGTATAATAATTCTCCAGTAAATTAATGAGAAAGGTACAAACAATCTGTTTTAAGATAATGGGAAAAGCAATATTCATATTGTCACCATGTATTCAAGTATATTATTATTCAACTGTGCTCGAGATGTGCATATATATTTCATCAACAGGTTTTTACAGTAGTAAGACTAATTCGTGTATCCAAAAAAATAACAACTAGCCATATATAGATGTAATTTTTTAATTATCTGGGTCCAATAGAGCGTAAAATTTTATACATTACTGTTTAATATTCAACTATGATTTTGATTGTGTTACAAAATTGTATCGAGCTCGTTGTCGCTTGTTAAGAATAATGAAAAAACTGCTCCCTTTTAAAGCCCACTCTATGCCACCCTAGCATTGGGAACTGATATGAATTATTTGCACCAACATCTACGAAGCTTTTATTATCTTAAATTTTATGAAACACCGTTGAGAAAAATATTTATTATAGAAAAGCACACCTATTTTTTTCTATCCTCTTTTGGCTGTAATAATAATTACTAATCCGACTCTGTAAACGAGGAACTGAACTAAATTTACGAAATTGATCAGCTATCCGTTACTAAAGTAGAACGAAAATATTGTACTGTCTTTAGTAAATTTAATTATGCGATGTTTTCGACATCGTTATGTCCTGATTATATGTTAAATATAGGTCAAACAATTACGCAAAAAAATGTTTGCACTATTTTTTGCGGGACTAAAAATACAAAATGCGTCGTCAGTATTGGCTAGGGATTGCTAATACCAGACGAATATATTATTACAGTTATTTCATATTAAATACCGGTATTGCAAATATTAATACCGTTATTCTAAAAAAAAACACCGCCAGTTGGGATTGCAATATCTAACAGTAAATCAATATCGGTATGTCATATAAAATACTGTCATTTAAAAATATATTATAAACAAAGCTTCAAACCGGAACGGAACCGAAAACCGTTATTTTCGCCGGAACGAAAACTGGAACCGAACCGAAAAAAATATCGGTCCTTTTTACGGTTCACGCTAGTATTCCTCGGTGAGCTAAAAAAACGAGTCACGGAGATATTTTGGGTAAATCGGTAAACCACTGTAGAATTTTGAGATTTTCAAATTCCTCAGTGAGCTAAAAAAAAAACGAGTCAACATATTTAGGTAAATTCCTGGGCTTTTGGATTCGAGCTGAAGCGAAAACCGTTATTTTTGCCGGAACGAAAACCGGAACGACAAAAATAGTGATTCGAAGCCCTGATTATGAATAATATCATACGGTTTTTTTGTAAACAGTAATGCATCATTGAAAGGCTCATCAATTCTGAAACCTGTCAACATTTACAAAACTATTAACAGATTTTAAATTCAATACATCGCAAGCAATTTTATTAAAACATGTCATGTTTTAACTACATTAATAATTCCATTTTGATTAATTTTTAATACCAAAATACCGATGTTTTTAAAATTTAAATTCCGGCATTGAAAGAAAAATGTTTACCGGTATCTCCGTTTCGTTAATACCGATATAACAATCCCTAGTATAGGTCATAGTAAAAAAAATGCGGCACGCGTAGCAAACTTATTATTAGTTAATGGATACAAATAATAAAAGTAAAATAAAATATCACCTTTTAGATTGTAAAGTTGGTCAAACTACAATTTTAATTATTAGAAATGAATCTTAAAATTTCACCTACGACCTATACATATTTCCAAATGTCAATAGTTTACCCTGTAAAGTTTATAAAATGTAAAATTAAACAGGATTTCTGTGTTAATATTGTTTTTTTATGCAATTGTGTTAATGTGCATGCATCGCTGGCGGTATTGTATCAGTGAGAAACACATATTAGTAAAAACATAAATTCTAAAAAAAGTATTAAATGTATTATATATAGTAATAAGTATAATAAAATCAAAACCGCTAAAATTTTGAAAATGCCTTAGTGGATTTAACCATTACTAATAATTCTTCACATTAAAAAAAGAATTCTACATTTTTATTAAATACCATAATCGGTTTCGTTCATCACGAGCATTAACACTATCTCGTGATGAGCGAAATCGGTTGTGATTGTTGGAAAATGTGGAATTCGTACATCAGAGTGTGTTATTTAGTTAATATACATTTTTTTTTCTAAATTTCTAATTTTCTTTTAAAACGGTGATCACAATTCTTATCATCCAAAATTTTAATTTAAAAACAAAATATCTCTTCTGCATATTATTTCTTAAAAATGACGCATTTATCAAAGTGTGTTGTAAAATGCAATATTTTTAAAAATGCGACTCAATGCCAATAAATTTAAACTTATCGGGCTTATTTATTTTATTAAAAAAACATATCGTTTCCTCATGCTGAATTTATTATATAAAGTCAACGTTCTGATAGAAATTGGTAAGTAACAGATTGGTAGTTCTGAATAAACGGCACATGAACAAATATATTTTTTATACATATATTTTATGTTACATAGATAATTATAATATCAAACTATATGTGTACTATCTGATACAAAAAAGTGCTTAATTAACATTAATAGACAGGGACAATTATCTGCCTTCAAGCCAGTATTAATAATAATTACCACTAAAAATAAATAATATTGTCAGAAAGGTGACGATTTGTAGTCCTTAACAATCTCGTCATGGGTTACGTACTCCATTGTCATTATGCATGTTCCCTTTTAAACGCCCTAAAACTTCTTCGATATTGCTTTGAAAAGCCCACAAAATCGTCTTTGATGCTCTTGCTTGTCACGTATTCTAAAATAATTGGGTTTTTCAAGACATTGTCCCATCATCGGGCGACATGTCTAAAAAATTTAGACTTGTACGACAGTATACCCTCTATACAATATTAAAATTGTCTAAATGTTAAGTATTTTTAAATGTAAAAAAATTGGCGCAAAAATAAAATATGAAACTAAAATGTACAATGGGCTCGGGGGGATGAAAGTAAATAAATAACAGGAACGATTTACACGCTTCTGGAAATGAAATATGGTGCTGACATTTCTTAAAGGAAATTCAGCATTTCAGGTGTCTTCTTGTCATGGTATATATAAAGTATTAAATTAGTTAAATATACTTTTTAGAAATCCATTGCAATAAAGTAAAAAAAGTATTGTTTTTTTATTCATTTATTCTGTTAATCATGTTGTCAAAACTACTTGCGTACAGTAAAAAAGAAGAAAAGAACTTTTATTTTGTTATTTAAAACTAAAGAATTAGATATTTTTTTAGATCTGTCTGATATAATGCGTCTCAAAGATGTGGAATCAAATTTAATTTTAGTTTACTTCTGTTTCAGAACCAAGTATTATGATAATATAATAACAATCAAAGTGATAGATTTTTTGAAATGTTTGAATAACATAAAGATTAAATTGAACGATACACACATTAAACAAGTGTTCCCCTGTAGTCCAGTTGGTAAGAGCTTTGCGATCGGGCCGGTCTAGTTTCAAGCCCGAATTTGAGACCTAAGACTTGGGTGTTTGTGATGTTTCTTAACTCTCTTCTCCTTGAGTCGATCTCAAAAAATTATCATCCAGTTAACTTTGTATGATTTACTAGTTTAAAATTAATTGGCACTGTAATGTCAAATATTTTTTAACTAGACAATCAATCACCTATGCCCAACATCTTAAATATTGGTTATAGATTAAATATTCACTTTGCAAAGAATTGAAGTTAGACCTATTAGATCATTACGGTATAATTTTTAGAGTCAGACCACAGGTCCACATTGATGGCAATATTTTTATTATCTCTTATCACTGAAATTCACTTATGCACTATCTTTGATTATAAACAAATTCAGATGACGCCTTCGAAATAATTACAGTGATATTTTCAGTGTCGTAACAATTCGACTCCATTTCGTTGTTGAAGATCCACAGGGCATTTTCCAGTTTCCAACGAGGGCGGGCGAGTGGGGATGGGTCTGGTCGGCCGGTCTATTTTGAACTCTGGCCGCCGGAAAAGGTCCCACCCGAGTTTACTGACATGTGTGGCGCGGCGTCTGCCGGATTCCACCTTTGGGATGCAATTGCACTTATAACCGAACACACTTCACTTTACACACGATTAATATGACGTGGCGTCGTTAAATTTTACTTCGCCTCGCTCATAATGTTCTGATAAGGGTTTCGAAACATGCATAACGATTAGGGATTGCAATATCGGGATCACTGAAAATGGGATTCCGGTATTTCGGCTGTTTGTAGATGCAGTGTTGTTCCGATACGATGTGCCGTCCGAAGGCAGAGCTTAAAATAGCGCCTTTACGATTTATGAAAATATATTTTTTTAAATTACAATACTTATAAATTACTTAAAGCAACAATAGTACGTAATAACAATATAAGTTTATGAACCAAGCTATTTCCCCTCGCCTTTATTTGTTTACGCAAATTCTACCGCCTATAGTGCCGCCATCGGTAAATATAATATTTGAAGAATATTTTGAGATAAAATTAAGTAATGTATTGTGAAAAATTAAGACATTTGGGACATCATATTCAGCGACGGGCTGCCGATACGTTTACAAGGTGCTCGCTTAATCTCAAGGCAATTCTCAGTATTCTGCTGTAGAAGTGATTTTTTTTATCACTCCAATGAAATTATATGCAATACTTAAGTAAGCAATCGATTCTTACTTAATACACATATAATATGTAAAAATATGCAATTTACCGTAAACTTATCAAAATGGCTAAAAATGTACTACTGTGAACTGTCGTAGATAATATGTAAATCAGAAATTGAAGTTATATACTAATTTGATCTGAGAATATTGTTTTTTCTTAAATTCAACAATGGGCTAGCGCGAACCCCTCCAAGCCCCCTCCAGCCCAACCCTGATTTATTCTAAGCTAAATTCATATGTCAAAAATATTTCAAAACTTTAATTAAAAAAATATTCTGTGATCATTTAAAATCAATCGATTATTAAAGGTTCTTAAAACGTTGAATGTATGAGAGTCTCAAATCATACGACTAATGCGAGAACAATGAATCTAGGTTACACTTTTTTCTTGTCTGGTTTTTTTTACTAAAATGGCACATAGCATTATAATGAAGAAATATAATAACCTAAGATATTTCTATCAATTGCGTGATGTCGAAGAAGCTGTACATTTAATTTGAATTGATTAAAAATAATTTAAAGAATCGGTCCTGAATTTAATTATTATATTTGAGTCGCAAGAGGCAAAATGTTTATTTATTCGTGTTTTTTTGTATTGATTATTTTGCTTTGTTTCTGTACGGCCTTTACTAACATTGGTAATGTTATGATAACGATGTTTATTAAAAAGAATAAGATTTATTGGGGTTTTTTCGCTTGACCCTGTAGAGACAAATATATTTTTAGCTGGTATATAAAAATAGATAATATAAATTAATATTAATATCAAACATTTTTAAAATGTTGATAATAAAATTAAATGTAAGATAATAAAAAACTGCGGATTGAGGAATATTTTTTTTTATCCTTCTTTAATGGAATATTTTTTCGATGGTATCAGTCGTGGTTATTCCAAAAATGAAAAAAGTGTAATTGTTGCTGAACATAATTTCACGTCAACATAATTACACTACATAAAAGATTTTATGTTTATTATATTAATACATACTACATTATTTATCTTTGTAGCTTTGTTCGTTAACCCTTTGAGCCCGTTTGGTGTGCAACACGCCACACGAACAGCACGCCACAAAAAATGCTTTGTTCTGATGCCCATTTATGATAGCAAACATTCGACGAATTCATTCAATTAATTTGATTTATTGTAAAGATTTGATTGAAATTTTAGTTATTCTTATTATTAGACGATATTTTAATTATTATTTATTTAAACATATATGTAAATATATTCGATACTACGGTCGGAACTTTTTAGCATAACTTAACAATCACTGGATTAAAAATAATTTGCCCAGAATGTTACCAATTTTTTTTCGAAACCAAAACATCTATTTTCAATAATTACTTTATCTGTGACATATTCTGTTATTCATCGGCTATAAATGAGCCGCTATTCAAAAGGTATTTCAGGCATACGTGCCTAAAAGGTTACGAATAACGCAACGAATGATATCTATTAAATGCTATTCTATTGTTATATAAATGAATTGGATTTTTTCCTAATAACATTTTCAATATTTCTCAATAAAAATATACATAAAAACATGGGTTGCTTCATCGATAATAACATAAGTATAGAATACAGTATTTCGTTCCGTAATATTAAGAATATTACGTTAATATAAAACAAATTCAGTTTTCTAACATCAATCCCACATTTTATGTGAATCAAACTTCGATATATGTACAATTAATGTGCATTTCTTGCAATTAATATATCAATGCAAGCAATCAGTTATCGCGTACTATTGCAAACTCTTAGTCGGAGCGCACACAGTCACAGCAAGTGCAATCCGTAAATAAGACACTGCTTCGCCAGGGCTTGTAATACCGAACCAGCATATTGATGACGGAATTAGCATATTTCATATAACCGGTATTACAAAAAAAGCCGAAAAAATGTAAAACAAATTAAGTATTTCTGCATTTTGAAATTGACTACCATCAAAAAATATATTGTAATCAGATGTTTTTGATAAATAGCTTACGTTTACTAAAATAGTAATACATCATTGAATAGCTTATTAATTCTGGAACCTGTATGCTTGCCTTGGTAAAACTGTTGGCAGATTTAAATTTTTTCAATTCATTTTGAACAATTTTATTACAAAATATATGATGGGTTCTGTTAAAAATTCTATTTTGGTTAATTGTCGATACCAAAATACCAGTATTTTTTATTTTCAAAACTAATGTTTCGGTTTTGAAAAACCACTTCGAATACAGAGATTCCTGTTTCGGTATGAATAGTTTGATATATATTGATGTACGACTGAAACTGTCATTTCAATAATATGTCAAAGTTACAAAATAAAAAAAAACTCAGATTTCTGCGGTACACAGAAAGTAAAAAAGCCATAGACAGAAATCTCATTTCTCTTTTTATTTGATAATCACATGGTAAAAAGAATCGTATATGTAGGCAAAATAGTATTTTAAATAGGTCTCCAATATTCAACATAAGTATTATATTTGGTTTTTACGGTTAGTGTAATTTAAATTTAATTAATGCGGCTAGTTCACTGTTGTTATAGTCGATTCAACGAATCAAAAGTGTGCAATAGAAAGAGTTGCACTTAAAACACACTGTTAAAAAATACGAAGTCATCAAGTAGAATAACGTAAACAATATTCATCTCATTACAATTACTAGCTAGAACTTAAAGCAAGAATTCATAAAATAAAACAATCGTTGGCATTTGACAGATTGACAATAATAACAGTAAACATAACTGCAATTATGACATTTTAATTTATTTAAATTCTTCCAATGTGTAGCATATGACCACTTAATGGAGATATGTCAACATAAGTTTGTCTACGAGAAATGTTTACTCAGTTGTTCAATCATTTTTTTTTCTAAGACAGTACGGATAGAAGGACTAGTAGTTGACTAATCACTAGTCACTGATTGGAAGGGTGCGCAAGAATTTGTAGACATCACAAACACAAAAGCATTTGAACATAAATCGATAAATCGCTGCGCTGTGGAACCGAATAGTTTATTGTACCAACAGTAAATATCATGTTGAGTATAAGGGCCCGCCTCGATTAGAGTCTAGATTCTGATAATTTTGAGAATAGTCCCGTAGATTTTACTGCAGAAATTACACGTTATGTTGTCTGTTGTAATTCGGTGTGCGACTCGCCTTAGAGGAAAATGGCTGCCCACATCGCGAACTGTATTACACTGTATGATGTGTGTAAAATGTATACACTCAAACTACACGTTGAATCATTTATTGAACTCGAAATATCTCGCACCGATTCTGCATCTGGGCACTTATTTGTGTATTTAACATTTGAATCGTGATTTAGTTGAGTCATCCTCTGAACTTTTGGCAAATGGCGACACGATCAATTCGATATTACTTCCGCGTATATTATTGCCAGGTATTCATTGTTGCCGAAGATCAATTTATTTTAGATATGGTGACCATATTTATTGCAGAACATAACGGACAAATTGAGAATAGTTTCACAATTTAAAAGAAAGATTTTGCGCCACAAAAACTTAACTGTTTTACTACATTTATTTATTTATTGTTTAAAAAATAAAAGTACAGTACATGACATTACAGCTGGCGCCAATTTGCCATGTACTTGACAAATATAACGAGACAAAATATAAAATAAAACTACATAATACATCAAAATCAACAAACAAAATCAAGAAATAAAGTAGTGAAACTTGACAAAAAGTTCACAAATACTGTCACTTAAACTGTCCACTTCTCTAGGCAATTAGTTGATCAGTCGAACGGCCCTTGGAACTGGTGACTCATGCCCCCTAAGCGAGGTATAAGTTTTTAGAAATAAAAGTTTATTGATTCAAAATGTTCGTATACATTTACTACAGGATATTTTTTAACGATGATATTTATAACCTACATTGTTTCTATTTATTTAGATATATTTCATAATAATTAACTTTTTTATACATATGCAACTAATTTTATATTTTGAGAGTTAGTTTAAACGTTTTAATGTATATGATTGAACTACTGTGAAATGGAGATAGTTAACTTCAATACATACAATACAAATGGCCATATTAGAAAATAAAATAATCTTAAGGACAGAACATTGAAATAAAGGGCTGTACTCTTAATAATGAACGTGTGGTCACCGTATCGGCTCAACAAGCATATGTACAAGTTTTCAAATGGTAAATTATGTGATTTGCCAATGCGCCATATATATTTTTAAAATTACTTACTAAAAACTTTGGTGAAATAATTATACCGCAAACACACAAAATCAACAACTGGAATATAAAGGACATCACAGAATCCCATGTCAAAATTTAAAACATTGTAATACTGAAAACATCAATAACTGGTATTGATCATAACAAAAATTGAACCTAACAGCTTCTATACGCAAATCAAAGTTCTTATCGATAAGCTTAAGGCTATATGGCAGATTTTTATTTTCATATTATTGCCCGAGTGACCAATTGACCATGAATTCATTTTGATGAACAAATTAAAAAAAAAGATTTAAGCAGCCGTTAAGAATACCTTACCGTATTATTATTATTATTTTTTAATATTTTTTTATACAATTATAGGTGGTGGTGTTTGAAATCATTTGATATAGTTTGCTTGTGTAATAATTTTCGTTTACAGCGGTCAGATTACTTCAATATATGATCAATAAATTTCATCTTTTTTTTTGTATTCTAGGGATCGTGGAGTAAAGGCGATTTGAATCAAAATTATTCATCAGGAACAAAAGCTTCTGATCCTAGCCCAACAGCCAAAAAAGTAAACTAATTGATGTATAAATTTTTATTAAAACAATGCAAACCATACTAATTTTCTGCTTCAATTGAAAAAATCTGATACATTCCTTTCGTATTCAAGAATGAATACAGTAAAACTTAACACTTCAGTAGCTTAACTTCTAGCTATTAATTGGAGAATAAAAAAGAGAAGTTCATACGATAATGATAAGGGATTGCAATACCGGTATTACCGAATCCGGGATTCCGGTATTAATTGTGTTTTTTAATATTTTTCAATATGTCCGGTATTGGTATTTGCAAAACTGGTATTTAATATGAAATACCGGTTTTGAAAATGTAAAAATATCGGTATTTCTGTATTTAAAATGAACCAAAATCGTGTTTTAAATATATAGAAATCTTCACATATCTTAAAAAAGTTTTTGTGTTATTTTAACGTTTTTTTGTAATACCGGTGTTAGTGTTTGAAAAACCAGTATTGTATATGTAATAACGCTGTATTCATCCGATATTACAATTCTGATAATACATAATAAAATAATTAATAATAATTACTAATGCTTAAATTGGACAGATAACCAGTTTTAGGTGTTACTTATACTTAATGCTTTTTCACTAACCGTCAGCTTTAATTGTCGAATAAAAAGACAGTAGCGATTTAAAATGGCTATTTTTGTTTCAACGAGATTCTCCTTATCAATAAAACACTCTACTTTTCTTGGAAAAGTAACTTTTAACTAAGCTCAATCTGACAGTTCCTTTATCTTATATTCGTCGCTTGAGAATGGCTAATGAGAGCTTACAAATAAATTACATAATTTAAAGTCATAATATATTTTTTTGAAATATTCTTTTATTGAGGAAAATATCTGGGGTATCTTACAGTATTTTTTAAACAAATTGACTAAGCTTTGTTTTATTTTGGTTGTTTCAGTATGAAAGCAGTTATTCGTCTCGAAGTAAGCCCGAACCCCCAGCCCCCAAAGAAAATGTTCGATCACCTTCAAATCTTGATAAAAATACCGGCGCCAACCGTTATAACTCAACAACTACTACAAACCTTCGGAACACCTATTCACCAGCTGCATACACGAGAGATAAACCCGGGACCAGAGAAAAGGACAGCACGATTACAGCAATATCGAACCGATATGCGAACTTTTCTATCGATGATAAACCGGATAAACAGTCAGTTCTAAGTAAATATATGAATGCAAAGTCAAATGAAAAGAAAAGTGATGCACTAAACACGACGTCATATAGCCGATCTGGCACGAATTCTTCTGCAAGGCCGCGTAGTCGGGATCACAGTCCTGTTGATAAAAATCTCTACGGTTATGGCAGAAATATCTCTTCTCGCTCTCACGATGACAATCATGATGAAGTATCTAGTAAGAGTAAGCTTTCATCGGTCATCAAAGACAAGATGAACAGTGAACGCGATAAAGACATTCCTAATAAGACATCCAAACCAAGTTATACTACACCAGCATATCCATCATATAAATTGTACACAAGATCTAACACATACACTCGACCTCTTGTGAAAGAAGAACCAAAAGTAGAACCAGTCAGTGCAATCCGATACAATGCATCAACGAATAGGTTTGGGAGTGTACCGTATTCGAGAAGCTCTCTCATTGAAAAGCCTAGTTTGTACGTACCTCACATTTCCTCAAGTCCGAGTACAGTAAGTAGCTGTAGTTCTCCGAAATCCACAAACGAGTTCAATTTTAATACGACTCCAATTAAAGATGAAGTAAAAATTGAAAATAAAGAATGTCAAAATGGCAATGATATGTCTAAAGACGACGAAGAAGAATCTGATTCTGAAGAAGAGTCATCTGAGAGTGAAGACTATTCTATGATAACTTTAGATGTTGTAACGAGAGGTACATCACCGACCGCTCCTTGTTCGTCTATTTACATGCGCACAAGAAGAGCAGATATGGCTAAAACTATAGAAAAAACAGTTACAAGATCCAAAAAGAAAGTCGAAATGGTTGACAAAGAGATGCAGTCAGATAGATTAGATGATTCTACTAGAACTTCAAGATACGCGAGTACTTCGAGAACTGCTGCATCACCGTGGACATCATATATGGATTCTAGATACACAAGTACAGTTTCTTCTGGAAGGTATTCTTCTGGATTAAGTGGCAGTCGTTATAGTAATTATTCAAGTTCAAGAGATGCTTCAAGTAATTCTTATCCCGCAGATAAAACACCTTCGCAAGAGGATGAATCTAGTAGTAAAAAAGCTGAGAGTGCAATTCCAATAATAAATAATTCCCAGGATAGTGCAAGATCAAGGACACCGACTCGGTCATTCTCAGAGCAAATTTACGAAACGCCTGTAAAAACTGGCAGCCAAGAAATTTTTTCTCAAATTTCACAGCAATCTGAACCAATTAAAGAGTTAGTAAAAACGAGTCCTCCACGGTCAATACCTGTTAAAGAAAAGTCAAAATCTAAGAGTCCACCTTTATCACTCCCCAAGTCTAGTGGTAAACAATCGTCTCCTGACAGCTGCTGTAATCTTCCTCCGCAAGTCCCAAAGACAGATCCACCACCTCTTACAAAATCATCATCATCGATACACTCTCTAAATAAAGCAGTGAAATCTACTGGTAAAAAAATAATCAAAAAGGTGAGGTCAAAAGATGGCGAAACTAAAAAGCGTTTGGTTAAAAGAAGTGTGTCTATTAGTTCTGGAGATTCAGAATCGTCAGTTCAATGTGGTGATACAGATAATGATTGCATGGAAAATGGTGATATTAAAAAAATACCATCACTAAAAAAAGTTAAGTCTGGTATTTTAAAAACAAAAAGTTCTTCTGAATTAAAAACAGACTCACCAAGCAAAAGTTCTACCAGTAGTAGTAGTGATTCGAATAGGAATTCAAAATCAAGATCAAGGACATCGTTGTCTCTAACAAGTACTGAAACTAATTCTGCGCCCACTAGCGAATCAGAAGACGATGTTGTTCATGAATCAAAAACTATCAATATCCAAGGAAAACCAGGAGACTCTTCTCGTACATCTGTCCTGGCATCATCGGCAGACGAAGTTTCACTGTCTCTAGATAAACCACTGAAGCCTCCCTCAAGTCCAAATTCGTTGAAAAATGATTCACAGCCAAGGACGGAAGAAGCTAAATCTTTTCTTATGCGGGCATTAGCACCGGTTACTTGTCTTTTTAAAATGCGTAGCCAAGAATCAACCGGAGATAAGGGTCACTGGTTGGATAGTACGGGTGAGTCTGATAATCAAAATACACTAAACGTTGTTTCAATAGAAACTGATACAGAAAGCAAATCTTTGAATAACAAGCCTCATAAGATTCGCCATATTGAATCCGGGGAGAAAGCTTGGTGGATGGAATCTAACAGCGATAAAAAAAGTTCTGAAAATAAATTGAAAAAAAGTAAAAGTACAACAAAAAGCAAAAGTTTTGAGCCAGTGGAGAGTAATATTGCTGAAAACTGTAACGGCTATCAGTTAAAAATTATAAAACAAGATTCTGGAGAAAAAGCCTGGTGGCTGGAAAGTAATGCAGATATTCCAGAAGGTATAGAAATCAGAACTCCTAGTAGGAAAGGGTCAAGTGAAAGTGAGCACTCTGAAAAATATGATTTTTACAAAATACGACACATTGATTCAGGTGAAAAGAAAGATTGGTGGAAATCGGAATCGGATAAAAGTAAGTCTGAAAATAAAGTATCAAATGGTGATGATAATTTTACTTTAAATGTTGTTAGAATCAAACATATAGAATCTGGAGAAAAAGCCTGGTGGATGGCCAGTAACAAAAATATTCCAGAAGGTGTTAAAAAGATTGAAGAATCTTCTGAAGATTCCGATTCAGACAGTTCTTCACAAGGAAATGATCAACACCATCTAAATGGTGTTGACTCTGTCGCTAATGGAGTATCTGGAGTTTCACGATTCCCTCTTCATTTACCTGATTACGAAGATGATGAGCCCTTAGGAGACCGAAAAAGTCCTGAAGGATTGGAAACACCCATTGTTGATGAAAACTTTAACAATAGGGCATCTCCTTACGATAATGTCACTAATAAGTATTCGATGAATCATGCAATGAAGCCGAAAGAGAACATTAAGCATGTGCCTAATTTTATTTCACGTCATATGGACATTGATGACATCCTTGGATCATCAGGACAAATATTCAGCCCAATGATGAACAGGATACTCGCAAGAAAAACTGGTCGAGAAATAGTCGAGGGGGATAATTCGGAATGCCGAGAGATTGACCCTGGACAAGTGAGAATCCATGACAGCACTGCACAGCGTCCAGTCATACAGAGGACAAGAAGCAGGTAAAAATCATTCAATCTTACTTGCTTTCACTGTTAACCTAAAATCAATATTGCTATTTGATATCACTATACAAACATTCATTCTCATAATTGAAAAAAATATTTTTTATTGTTTTTATGTGTTTTATATAGCATTTTAAAATAATTGTTAAGAGTTTTCCAAAACCCTCTTATTTACGCATTTTTATACGGTTATTATTTTAGAAAGACTAAGAGGCGATTAACGGTATCCACCCTTTAAAGAATGATAATTAAAATTTACTCAGATATTAGTGTAATTAGGAGGACCCAAATCATTCAAGATTATATCAATAAAGCTATTGTTTTTTTTTGTAATTGTTGTTATCTATTTTATTTTCAATAACTGAAATTTTTACAAAATGTTATAGAATCTCCCTTGTAATTAACTATTGTACTTACGTCCTAATATATTTTTAATGAAATTCAATGAAAATCTTGCAATAATAATCGTAACGAAATTAATCACTTTCATATGAAAATTCGTTTAACTGATCTACCAATGATTATTATAATAATTATACATCGTAGCTTAACGGTATAATTAATTGTGTCATGAAATATAATAGTTATTCTCAATTGGCTCCAATTTTTCTAGTAAAAATATCAGTTCAGTTTGTTTCATTTTTAATTATTATTGTTATGTACTTTTTTTTATAATATACTCCAAACAATAACATCAAAGTCTAATAAATGCTGTTTGGTGATTTTTAATTCTAATAAACTAATTTTGAGTCATTATTTTTTAGGAGTGATATCATCGACTGCCGAGACGTGGATCAGCCATTGCAGGTAGACTTTTTGTTAAATTTTATTGTTGTAGATTTAGTGAACTTTATATTACACATCCAAATTGATTATAATATGTATAGGGTTAGCACATGAAAACATTTTCGAGACGGATATACGTTTTCGAATGGAGAATATTGTGGTAGATTCGGAATAAATCATTGAGATCTTATTGTAATTACTAAGAAGATTTGAATAACTTCGGATTATTTTGAATATAATTATATAAAGCATTAATAAATGTGCTACATATTTTTACTATAAATACGAGAGAGCAATTATTATCAATATCTTATTTTGCTAACAGCATTAACTAATTTTTCGTATTTCTTACAAAATTTGAAATATAAAAATCTAATGATACTTTTTTCTTAGATTTTTAAATATTTTAGATATTTATTTTTAAAAAAATAAAAAAATCCTTCGTTTGCTTTCATAGAGAAAGGAGACATAAAATGAATCCATTTTCAAATGTGAAACTGAGTGAAAACATGTGAATTCGAACACTTGGTTAGGAAAATTTTACATACCAAAAGATGAATTATAAAAATATGTTTATTGACAGATTTGAAAAGGAGGGCAAAGAAAGGCCGTTTCTGATACGGATAAAACTTTATATTTTATATTTAATGTTTATAATAATATTTTTAAATCGAATAGGAGATCATGTCAACGTTTTACTACTTTACCACTTTTATTAGGTACTTGATATAAGTAAATACGTATAGCTGCGCTAAAATATTTTATTAATATGAAGACATACTGGAAACATATAATTATTTTGATAAACAAACTATGAAATGTTATTTTGATAATCATGTGATTCAAATATTTCGATAAATATGACAAAATGTGCTAGTTTTGTTAGAAAGATTGGTTTGATTTGACAGGATGCATCAGCTGTTGTTTTTAATACATTCATTTTTGTGTAGATGTCTCTAGCGGTGTAGCTTTTCGCGAACCAAAACCTTTTTTATGACATCTAGCGGCATTAGGGCAAACATTTGTGTAAAATGACTTGTTTTTATTTATTTTTACGTTGTCTGGTGGTTATTATTTCGACAGGAACAATAATTTTGTTGAATGATTTTCTGACACAATAATTACGCAAATATATTTCTCGGAATATTTTCACTAATAAAATAATATAGATTATTATGTTTATTTTGATTATTCGGTATTCAAAATACATTACCAATATTTAAGTACATAATTTATATTGTACGTCAAGTTATATTATAATATGACTGATCATCTGTGAATTGGAAAATTGAGTACTATCCTATCATTTTTATCATTATGAAATGGGAATCAAAAAATAAAAATAAAATGATCAGGGTTTATGGATACAATGGTTTATAATTTATTTTACATAATTTAATTAGTTTCGATAAAAATGTTTATAAATATAGTTCTCGGATTTTTTCAGAGAGATTGAAAAACATTTTATATAATTTTTAATGTTGATATTAGATATCAATTTATGAAAAAAAAAACACATAACTAATATGTTAATATACCAAGCAGGACGGACAATCAAAATTTTATGAAAGACATTACTTTTCACTTTGAGGGAACGTACACATGGACTTACGATGCGAGGAAGTAATAAAATCTCTACTTTCGTATGCCCCACATACAATGTCGAGTTCCGGCTATTGCAAGTACACACATTAAACTATTAGTTTCGCCACTTTTCAGTAACTTCTAATACGGCTATGAGATTGAGACATATATCAATGATTAGATTACATATGTTATCAAGAAAATTGGGGTTTTAAGATATACACCACGTTTGTTATAGTGACATATTCTTGCCGCTATTGACAGAATAGAGAAAAACATAGAAGTATACAAATTGTTTACCAAAATATTATTTAGCGCTAACATATTTAAAATTTTTGTAATTAAATTATTTTGATGATTTTATTTCGAGGTTTAAATATCTGGTTTGCTTAAATATAAATCATCATGAACCTTAGTTACCACCACACTACACTTGGTTGTTTTTTTCGTAATTTGTATTGGCCCATAACCCTTAAATTTCATATCATTTTTGTTAATATTGAATTAAAACAATCACTTAACTAGTATAACGCATTTGTAGTATGTATATGAAACTTGAAATAACCGACCTGATTCGTGATTTTCAAAGCTGTACAGTCCAACAACAACTCACTCAATTTAACATGTTTTTGTTTTGGTAATTTTAAATGTAAACATTTTTTTTGGACTGGTTTCATAAACATTTAAAATATCAGTTGCAGATGTATTTTACGATTTTCACTTATAACAGAAGAGTGGTGTACAGAGGTGGGCTGGAGGGGGCTCGGAACCCCTAGTTAAATTTTACTAAGGCCGGCGAGCCCTTGTTAATTTATGAGAAAACAATATTCACATATCAAATGAGTACATGATTGCAATTTCCGACTTATATATTATCTAAGACAGCTTCAGTATACACAGTTGTATATATTTGACCATTTACATTGATAAGTTTACAATAAATTGCATATTGTAACATATTATAAGTGTATTAAGTAACAATCGATTCTGTATATAATTCCATCAGAGTGATTAAAAAAGTCACTGCTTCCCCAGAACACCGAAAATTGCTTTGATGTAAAGCAAGTCCCTTGTTAACGTACTGGCAACCCACAGCTGGTGGTGTATATGCAAAGTTTCTTTTGGTATTTAATATGCAATCATCATTATTATTGTATCGTTTCCAAAAAGATGAACAATTACTTCAATGATGAGAAATATATGCATAAACCTTTACTGATCTCAAATAACAATGGGGCAAACTACCGAAGAGCTAATTCTCTTGATGACATTCTTGCATTTTATCTGGGCATGAGCAAATCTTTCTCGCTCGAGAGGTAAATGAAAAGGCAGGTGAGTAGTGTCGTGAGGTACGTACTCTTCTTCCTCCACTCTCCACTCACCATTTCAAGTCTCCCGTGCTTTGTGGCCAGGTTTATTTTGCGATCGTCTTGCGGCGCTATTTTACCGGCAGTCACCCGTAACCGCTGAGCCCGCGAGCCGTATTCGGACATGGTATAAAGCACAGTGCATCTACTGCACGGATCATGCATTGTGACATCTTCGTATATTACCTACTCTGTTACAGTAAACAAACACATCATATACAAATATTGCATAAATGATTTGACTATTTGAGAATTTGATTGAATTGGACTGACTATTCAAGGTGTCAAGGAAATATAAAAGGAACACGCTTATATGTTATATTATTATACAACAAAGATGAATGACCCAGAAAGTAATTGCAACGGAAAACTTACGTTGTTTTGTAAAAAAATATTATTCGATCGAAATGTCTTCAGTTTCTCACCAGGAGATATATAAAAGCTAACACACCAAGAAATTACGCGGGTTTTATGGGTTCATGTTAAAGTTTCCATTTTTAGTATTAATCTTTTTTCACAACCCAAGCTTCGTGGAACCATATTACCGTGTAAAACAAGGGTGGACACGTACACTTCGTATCGTTACACCAAATAAAGACGGGAACAAGTTCAAAAAACAACTTTTTGAGTCATTAATATCATTGCATTCACCATACCAAGATCTACATTTTTCCATAAAGCAACTTCTCATATTGAATATTTTAGACAAGATTTTTCAGAAGTTTCTTTATGAAATTTTAAGTTATCAATACAACATATCATACGCTCATTCAAAACTTAAAGCGTGAATATCTCAGTACCGCTTATTTCGACATGATCCTGTCTTGAACTGGTGTATCGATATACATACATATGCATACATTCATGTAGTGGTCTAGTCGTTATATTTTTGTTTAATGATCTCAAGAAGTCATTGCGTATTCAATATCAAACGCAGGGGCGTCCCGTGGGCATAGGCAAGTAGGCAGTTGCCTAGGGGCGGCAAGTTCTAGGGAGCGGCAAATGATCACAGTTTTTTTATAAATGACTAAATATTTTTGACACACGAATTTGGTCGTAATGTCTTTGATAAAAAAATGTCGACAAAAACATTTTCAATATTAATAATATTATGACCGATGCAACAGTAGTACAATTTACCGCAAAAATCTTCTGTAAACATGAAATTTAACGATCTCAACGCTATAGGCCTCAGATAAGATAATTTCATAAATAGTATTTAGAAGAAACCTAAGGGCGGCACATAGACTAGAAACGTCACTGATCAAACGATAATGATTTTGTGAGTAATGAAGTTTATCTCGACTAAGGATGTAAACATAACCTTGAATTTACTTATCGAGTTATATAAAATACACATATATTATATAAAATGGTTTGACAGAGTTTCAGTTTGCGAAAAATTGCCAGGCAATATATTTCCTTTAAAGATAGTTGATTATGTTTAAAACAAATAACAATAAAATATGCTGTGTAATAAAGTTGCGTATAACAATATGTTAATAACAGTCATCGAAATTAAGGTATGCTTAACAGGGCCAGCGCCACCATATAGGCGAAATAGGCAAGCGCTTAGGGCGCATAAATGGAGTATTAAAATAATAGTGTATTTTATTTTGATGTTTGTATTTATTCGTTATAATTATGTATCTTTTTCTATATGATTCAAAAAAGAGAGGTTGAGCGACTGAGTAACGAACGGTATACGTAGAAAAACTTCTGTTGAGATACCTCTATTAGGAGGCTTATATGCTCCACATTGGGAGTAGATATAGATATATATAAACAAATATTTCCAATGATTCAGAATCGATTTCGAAAAAAAATGGGATGATTTGTGATAAAAAGGGCGCGCCAATAACCGTTGCCTAGGGCGTCAAATTACCTCGCATCGGCACTGGGTATGCATCATAAATTGAAAGATCCCATTGGACATTTAAAAAATATTCTTAAATACAATAATTCCTTAACTATATGTTTATGTTGTGTTAATGCTGAAACCAGTTCTGATACATATGTAATTCGTATTTCTTAGTTTATTTGACCTATACACATCGAAAATTGTGGTAGAAGTTCACCTCTATTAAACTTACATATAAAAGTCTCTAATGTCAAATTATTTTTTTATTCAAATAGGTAAAACCAGTGGCGGATTATCCCATAAGCGCAAGAGGCGCTCGCTTGGCGCCTCCAAATCTCGGGGGCCTCAAAAAAAAATATTATATAAAACTTTGCATTTTAATTTTAGTTTTCAATATTAATTATTATTCTACGAAGAGGTTTGCAGCACTTATATTATTTATTATATTATTCGAAAAGCAGGGCCTCCAAAATTTATTGCGCCTGGGGCCTCAAAAGTGCTTAATCTGTCACTGGGTAGAACCTGTCTTATAAATAGATTTAATAATATAATAACCAGTGTTCCGACACATAATTAAACAGTTCTCATCAATATTATGTTAGACAAACAACCATAGTATTAAAAGACGTGTTGGGAAATTTAAGAAATGAGGAAAATTTTAAGTATCAATTTACTCATCAGGACGGTGACCAAACGTAACGCTAATAGCTCAGCTTTATTAATTTCACAGATATGTCCCATCGCAGCCGTATTATATTATATTTTAATTAAAAAACACATTCATCTTCCATTCGCTTAATGAAAAGCTATATTGGTCATTCATTAAAAATATGTATGAATATTTTATTAGTTTTATTTTTAGCGTCAGTTTTTGTGTTGCTTTTTTATTGGTTGCATCAAACTCGGCCAACGTACTTGAGTAGATAGAAACTTAGTTGAGGTGATATGGCTGAGTACGATTTTTTTTTAATAGTGCACTTTGCCTGGGTCCCTGGGTGTATTCAATAAAATTGTATTATCAATACTTATTAAGAGGGAAAAAAATATACTTGAAGTCAGGGTGGGCTCGGAGGGGGTAGCACGAGCCCCTTGTTTATTTCAGATAAAACAATATTCTCTGATCAAATTTGTATACAGCTACAATTTCTGACCTGTATATTATCTACGACAGCTTCAGAGTACACAGGAATACATTTTTAGCTATTTAGATCGATTAGTTTACGGTAAATTGCATATTGTTATATATTATAAGTGTATTAAGTAACAATCGATTGCTTATTTAAGTATTGCATATAATTGCATAGGATAATAAAATAAATCACTCCTTCCCCAGAACACCAAAAGTTGCTGTGATATCTCGTTTAATCTCCCCTTTGTTAACGTTTGGCTGCCCACCGCTGCTTGAAATTAATTATAAATAACATAAATGCTTTTTATACTGTAACCCATGATTTTTACTTAACAGCTTAACGACCGTGGACGCGTATTTGAGTCTTTGAAAAACAAAGGTTGCTGGCCGGCGGACACATATATGCGTATAGGTGAAGTATCTGGAAGCTAAGAAAATTAAATTTTGTAAAGATATCTCAATTTGCTTACAAATTATAGTGAATTTAGTAAAATTATAATTTTTACGAATTTTTCGCAAAATTGTATTTCACCAGGTGAAATTTTATAAAATAAAACGTGCGGTCGTTAAGCTGTTTTAATGTATAATATAAGACGTTGAAGAACAAAAACATATCGTAGAGCAAGTAAACTGATTGAAAAAAGCACAATCGGAGTTTCGATTTTTTTTTTACATGAGTACTTAAATTGAATGATATATGATGTATTTGTAAACGTCCTTCTCTTTGTATTATAACTATGGTCAACTTATTCAGCAGTAATTTTGTTATATTTTTAGTTGCGTTAAATTAATTAGTAAATGGTTGGCATACGCTGCATGGCTCACGGTTTGCCGGCGTTTTCTTGCAATTCTTTTAGTTGTAGTCAGTCCGCGGCGCACGGTGTTCGATATATTTCAAAACCAGTTTCTCGCAGTTCGTAAATATCTCTTTTTGTGTAAACTTAATAACCGGCTATCTAATACCATTGTTAGTAAAATTATAATCACTGCCATGTTTTAGTTCGTGTATCCGTCATTATTCAACGAGTTATATTTGTTTGTATTTTAACCATAATATGATTGTTTTCATACAATAATTTGTTTCCGAGCGAGACATTTTTCGAGTTATCACAAAAACATCGTTCGTATTATGCGTGTGAATGCGGTTATTTGGTTTGAACTTGTTATTATTACATGGTTTATATCATAAGTCAACCGACGAACAAGGCCAGGTAAATTATAACAAAAAATAATACAATGAAGAAACGGCAACTTTTACAGAAATACCTTTAATCAAAGATCTCATCTGATCTCAAACTCGTTTCAAAGCGAGAGATGTCACATTTTAATGTTATACGTTTATTTATTATCTTTCATTTGTGATAAAGCAAGCGACAGATTGTATTTATAAACGGACTGCTTAAAAATAAAATATAATACAAAATATGACTATTATTAATAAATGAAAACTTCAATTAATAGCAGGGCTGTGGAGTCGTGTAAAAATAGACGAATCCGAAGAATTTTTTCTATAATTTCATTTTAACTTGTATGTATTCCATCAGATCATCTTTAGTCAGTCAAGCATGCAATGTCAACACTATGGACTTTTGTGGTTTGAATACACATCATTAAATGTTTCGAGCCGCTATTTTTCAGTACTTCGACTCCGACTCCGCGGCCCTGATTAATAGGCACATTACTTTTAAAAAAATTCTTCAGTGGTATATAATTTCATAAAAAAAACGGTTTATTTCCACAACATGTATATCAGTAATACTTTGTTAAATTGACTGAATTATTAACGTAAAATAATTGTATATTGTTGTGTATTTTGCAAGGTGCACAAATTCACTACAAAGTAAGTGTTTGACTGTATAATTTTACATGAAATTTATATGTAACGATTGTTGCTGAAAATCAATAATTACATTTAAAAAATAAACACTTGTTTACCTATTGAATCCACATTATTTATTTGAGATCAAAACCTCTTTTGCTCATGACGAGCATAATCAACTGAGCTATCTCACATATAGGTATTTTATCAGTTAATAATGCTTACTAAACTGGTCCTGGTCTAAAATAAATATTCTGGGATCAGTAGGTAAACACGTGTTTTATTTATTTGTATTTCATTGTCACCAAGAATTGACAGTGAACACATTAAAAGTGAATAATAATTACCATACCATGTCACTACTTTGTATTACGTCATGTTAATTTAATTTTGCTTAAAAAAATGTTTAAATTTTAACGGTCACTTTGCACTTGTCTATTAATCAGGTTTTAAATTGAATTGCTCAGCCTGTTCAAATTTTATTAAATTCAATTCAATATAATTTGTGTATTAATAAAAATGGAGGTACCATTTCAATAAAGAAAGAGCAATATACTGCGGATTTAATAAATGAAACTTCTTGTATTCGTCCGGTATTACGTAAGTTATTCAATGATTTCTTCACAGAACCTATTTTATGATTTTGGCACACATCTTCGCCCTGTAACGCACGATTATATATTTAGAAAACATGCTATTATTATAATTCTGGAACTGCAGTACAAACGAAATGGGTAATCAATATTTATGTCACGTATGCATCTAGCTGGGTGCAGTAATGCTAAACATAGAACAGGGTTTCCCAATCATTTTAGTACTGGTTATTACTTCGTGCCTAGGGCCGTGGAGTCGGAATGTATTGACTAAAGTCGGAATCGAAAGAAAACTAATAACTTGAAGTGCGTGGATCCCAAAGCTTTTCTTACGTCGAAAGCTGTGTTATATTATTTTTATGATTGTGTTACATTACACTTCGACTCCAAGTCGTAGGATAACGCAGGAGTTGTTAAAAAAACATGTGAATTAAAATCGCTACGGTGAAGAGTGGCACCTCTGCATGCTACTAAGTCTGAAAAATATATTACAGTCGTGTTTTAAGCTAAGGTTGGAGTAGTCTTATTTCCACTGCCCTGTTCGTGTCTTAAGACTAATTCCACCTTATAATTATTAATATGGATGTATCGCAGTGAATGCATTATTATAAAACAGTACAGTGTAACCCCCAATTACATTACCCCGAATAACGCGCTAGTTTGAAATATTCGCCGCAAATCCCCCAATTGCACTTTCGCACTCCATTGTCGCTGCTACGAGACGGTCGTCTGTGCGGCGCATACATTCAAATGTTGGCTAGCGTCTGTGTATTCGACATGTGCCAGGCTATACACGTATAGCCGGTCGACTGTCTAGATTTTGGCGCGCTTTGCTAAATATTTCGTCTATATTCTTTTTTTGCAATACTAAGGGAAATCTTAGTTTTACATTTTTTGCGGAAAAAACTAAATCCCTTATTTTGTATGAGATTCACTCCCCCAATTTCACTACCCCGAATTAAACTCTCCCGACTTTAGTGTAAATGGGGCTTTTACTGTATTCAATAATGCTAAAATTTTAATTTAATTTCTTTTTAACTAAAAAAATAATATCACGTGTACCTACATGAATCGATTTTTATAGAATAAAGAAACGCGTAAATAATTGGAAAACATGTAGAAATTATTTGGAAAGAGAGATTCAGCTCAAAAATCTTTTAAAAAAAGCAGTTTTTGTTTGTGACATTATTTCTAAGCAAAGTAATATTGAAACTAATCGAAACATGCGTATTGAGTTTTATTTCTAATCTGAATATTTTCCTCTAATGGGTCTAACGTGCACAGTTTGTCACATGTATAATAGACACGAGTATATTAATTATTACACACTACACACAGTTGGGATTGCCGACACAATACCGGTACAGCCGAAACCGTGAATCTGGTAATGTATGATATGTTTGCAATACTTAAATACCGGTTTTGAAAATGCAAAAATAAAGCAATTTATAGAACCATCACACTTTTTGATAAAATTGTTCGCGATAAATTGAAAGTTTTCAACTCTGGAAAGAGTTTCAATAAATTTGACAGTTTCCAGAATTGACGAGTCTTCAACAATGTATTATTATTTTTAAGAAACCGTAAGTTATTTATGAAAATCACCATACATAAACAGACGGTTTTTTATATGAATTTATATGATCTAATCTCTCGAAATTGCGATCCAAAATGGCTGTGTTTTTTTTTTATTACAAACAAAATACTAACCGGTATTCAATATGAAATACCAAATTACCGGTATTGAAATATTCATCCAGTATCGGCATCCCTACACACAGTATAATAACAAAAATCTATTTCTCAGATTCTATATCCAATATAATTTGAAACAGTCAATTTTGTCATTAGTAGATTATTATATCAATGTTTGGTAAATGTATCGATCAGTACCAACTAATATAATCAAAGTCAAATGATAATTCAAAGTCAAACTGATGCAAAAAAACGTGCCTTTTTCACACATCGTTGGTAACATATTTGATGTTGAAATAAGTAATTAATTTCTTTCAGGCTTTTCCTATGTTTCATAATTGATGTTTTCTCAAAATATCTTTAGATCTTTGACCATACTTCTTTTACACATATCGTTATGCTAAGTGGGACATGACTTTACATGATATCATAATGAGAACATTTTATTAGTCCCTTATCCAGGTAGGATATTCAATAAGCTTGATGTATTAGTCACCATCAGACTTTTAACTGGATACCGAGAAATTTAATCAAATCAATAACTACTCGAAACTTTTTGATAAACCGTTAAGAATATAGATGGACAGTAAAAAGTAGAATTTTGTGGATGGCAGAAAATTCAATTGGTCGTTTTGTAGATACTATTATATCGATTTTATAAAAAAACATTTGCAACATAAATAATATCAGTTTAACATTTGAAATGAATTACATTACAGCTGAGGGAAAATTTATCGCATGGACAATTCTAAAAATCCAATTGGTAAACTCCATGATTATCAAACTAGTTGGGCCAAAAATGTCACGTGGCGACGATTTATTGTGTAACTTTAAAATTGTTATCCGCCAATCAGAATATTAAAAAAAAAACTTTTTTTTTACAATAAATTAGTATATCGGCATGAATATTACGCATAGCGTTGTTACGCCACGGAAAATGTCTGCTGGTTTCAAATATATAGCCGTGGCGGGTGATGGTGGGAATGACGATGCAATGGTATATCGTATATTTATCCATAAATTATATTTACTTTGAGTTGTAGTGTAAACACTTAAGAGCATCCACTGTTTAAAAAAAACTGATATACATTAGTATAAATTGATTATTTTAAATCAGACGATAAATTTTGTTCTCTTAATTTTCTACTGCAAATTGTTCGTTCCCGTGTTTTGAAAAAAAGTGTTTTGTGACGTTTTCAATGAATTTTTATAATAATTTTAATTTATGTAGAATATGTATTTGATATTGGATTAAATATACAGTAAGCTAAATACAAATGACAGTTAATTCCAGCGAGCGCCGCAAGAATCGATAACTCTCATTGTTTCACGAAAGCGTTGAATGACCGGTGGCAGTCAATTCATATCACCTTGAAGTAAATGCCAATCCGTAATTCAAGCCCAAATTCTAACAAGACCAAATTGGTATTCATCAAGCATCCAAATTTTTAGTCTTTATATTACAATTGTCTTTAAATAAATGCTAATTTAATATACGTTTTCATATACTTGCTCATATTTCAGATTCAAAAGCAAGTATGACGCACGATTGAATACTTTGAATTGATAGTAATAAAATACCATTGTTTACGTGTACTCAAATCAAACATTATATTATCGAACTGGCATTTATATATAAAGTTGGACAGGGAGGGACTAGTAGGTGCTTGAGCGATCCCCTTGTTGAATTACGAAATTCAATATTCTTGCATATATGCGTTATATAATGTATAAATATGCATAATACCTAAATTTACGAACGCAGCGATGTACATTTAGTGCAGTGGAGGGAAACCTGCGGCTTTTTGACTTGATCAATATGTTCACTTTGATAAAAAAATTATACGCAAGCGTTTGGAAAAAGAGCGTAATAAACCCATTTTGTCTCCGACAGTCAAAAAATGAATGTGGCCTTTAGAAATGAAAAGAATCCTCACCCCTGATCTAGTGTTTCTGACATATCGACTGTGGAAAGGAAAAAGGACGTAACCCGCAGTTTTTTCAAAACAGCTTTTTTTCAATAATCACAATGTATACTTGATACACGTTCTATCAAAAGGATGTAAACTGAAAATGCCGAATTGATATTTAAATTTAGCTTTTAAGTTTGAAAAAATAATGTGTAAATTTAAACTACGAAAAAAGACTTAAAAAAGGATTTTTTTAAAAAATATATTATGTTAATATCAGATTGACCAGTCTCCATGTACTTCAAGGTTGTGTATGTTTCATAATTTTCCTTTGCCCCAAAAATCATCAAAAAACGTTTTTTGTGTCTCCTGTAAAATTTGTTATGTGTGCAAAACGTCTTTTACCATTCCACCCTCGTTATTATAAACTATTTACAACGGTTTCAGTATGTCGTTTAAAAAAAGTGTTCAATCTTGGAACTCTTCACTCATACAATCTAGTGTAGATAAATATATTTTAAGCTATTGATACTTATTATACAACGGTAAACTGTGCATTGCTATTTAATATAAGAATATGTATATAGTAACATTCGATTGCTCTTTTAATTATCGCGTATAATTAATACATGACTAATAAAAAAATAAAAAATCTGTGTTCCGGAACTCCACGAATAGCTTTATAATTAAACGAGCTCTTTGTTGATGTGTTGTCAGCCCACCGCTGCTTATGTATGCATCGGAAACCTCAATTAAAATGCTATTAGGCCTACAGTGGAGTTCTTGCAATAAAAGGGTGTAAAGTTGTTTACCTGGGTCAGGTACAATTGAACACTACACTTGTAACTAGAAAAGTAAATACGGATATGAAGGTACTTTTCTTTACTTAAAATAGAGGTATTCAATCTATTTTTTGCGCCTGCATGATGTGTGGCATTGAATTACAGGATGCTGAATACATCTTCCGGGAAATACACAAAATAAATATAAGAAATGAAACATTCAAGAGAGTACGAACTAGGGATGCAAAACCGGACGAATGTATCAATACCGATATTACAAAAACGTTTAAATGCACCATCAATCCTCGCTAGGGATCTCAATACTGGACGAGTTAGTCAAAATCGGGAGTTCGATATTTCATATAAAATACCGCCATTAAAAAATATACATAATCATAAACAGCTGATTTTCATAAACAACTTGCGGTTTGCTAAAATAATAATCCATTAAAAGAATCATCAATTCCTGAACCTGTCAAAATTGAACTTCAGATTTAAAATATTTCAATTCATCGTAAACAATTCGACCTTTGGTTTTGGTTAATTTTCGATACCCAGATACTGATATGTTTTCATTTAAAAAACTGGTACAATGGTTTTAAGAAAACTTCATGTATACCGGTACCCAATGTTCCCTGTAAGCTTTGCGCAGCAGTTTGAAACCCCCGCAATACATTTAGATAATTAAACCAGAATTAAATTCTTATATTTTATCAAAACAAGAAATTTATTTAAATGGAGTATAAAATAAAAGGATTAGTTGTAAGGAACGACGTAAAACGTTGGAAAATGGTTTCTTAATTTGTAGTTGGTTATGCAAATCAAAACAAATCAAAAAATTTCACGCATTCGTTGGATTGGCCCGCGCAGCCTTTCAATTTTCCGCACAGCTATCCTCTGGGCATTGCCGATCCAGTTTCGGTTATATCTATATTGAGATCCCTAGTACGAAACATAGTTAAGCCGATTTTGAATGAAAGACCTAAACGGATCAAAGTTTTGAGTATTGTGAGGTTCACGTTTTTAGTTATTTTCTTTCAGTTGATGACAAATTAACTGACGTGTATAAGTGGTTACTACTGTAACTTGGTTTCACACACGTATAAACAACTAAGAACTTGATTGTTGAAAACATCAAATTTGTCATTCAACTGTTGAAAAAATAGTAATGACGATTATCATGCATGAAACGTTTAACAGCCAATAGTATATTATTATCATTAAGTGACACATTTTTGAAATTTCAAGATGTCTGATACATCCATATGAAATTTAGATACATAAAATCTTCATCCACATTCCACATAAAAGATAAACTGTTTTCACACTGTAACATTGCACCGTCGTCCACTCTCGTTTTAAATTATGTTTGCGGTGTCATTCGGAGATTGTGTTTATTTAAATTAGTACAAGTTATTTAAATTCACATTCATTTCTGTGCGCTTTAGTGTAAAAAAAACCAAACGTAAGTAAATATGCACATTAGCAACTATTTAACCACTTAAATACCAAGCGGACACAGGTGTCCGGAACATATGCAAGCGAACACGGATATCCAAGACATTTAAAAAATCAAATACTTGGTATTATAATAGAATATAAGCAATATTTTGATAAATATGTGTAGTGCTATCTATACTGAGTCAATATAGGTTTTTAAAATATCGAATTCGAGTGTATATTAGGTAAAAGTATTTTTCTCAAAAATACGCAGTATCTCTGGGACATGTTAATGATCTATTTTCTCGGTATTCAAACGGTTAAATGAGTGATCATATCTATAAGTCGAGTGAGAATTGCGGTGCTGACAATGATTCGCATTTATTTGCGTATTTAGTTCACTTGGTTAGGGATGATATAAATTCGGCCGTAGCCACAAATATCGTGAATTAGTGATGCAATAAAAAAATGGAAAATTTGGTAACTTAATTGAATATTTAAAAAGACATTCACACCGTGTGAACAAGTTATTTAAAACATGAACATTTTTAATTTACAGTTACAACTGCATCGTTGTTGTTGATTGAAATCAAAAGTTGATTGGATTGAAGGTAATTTGTTTTGACAATTTCAATTCATGTCTGAATTCAATGTACATCAAAGCTCAATGTACAAATTGAAAAAAAAAAAGATACAATTTAATATGACTCCCAACGTAAATATTTTTCGACTAATCACATACAACAATTCGAAATTGCAGTCGTTGTCAAAACATTTCAGTGTTCGAGCTCATCGGCTCGAATTAAAAAAAAATCTTAATGTTAAGAATTGCTTGAATTGATGTCAATGATCTGTGGTATCTGAAATGTTTGCTTCTTATTTACACGTTAAGATGAATGATAAATTTACAGTAGTAAACTCGAATCTGCCCAAATTTCACGGTCAATTGACCACGTGTGGCAGATGGCAACAGAATTGTCTACTTAATGTAATTGAAAACTGTTGAGAGTTTGCACAATATTGACATTGAAAGTTGGCAGTATTTTTGCTATTGAAGACCGGCTTAACTGCACTTAATTAAATGAGACAATTAATGTATTGAAGCTCCTAACACCCTTCTTAATCTGTTAGCCACTAACTTGGAGTGAGTTTATCGTTGGTATGTTAATTTAAAAATATGTTTTCTCTACGGATTTTAATGCTCGTCCTTTCGCTCCAATGGATCTATTAAATCATATTTGATAACATGTGTTGTGCAAAGTATAATAATTCCTTAAGCACAGGGCACATTGTGCACAGATACTGCGTGACTAAGCTTTGAAGAGATACAATTACATCTGACAGGAATTGAATATATATACAGTGGCGAATAAAGCACATGAGAGACGCGATTAAATTTGGAGACTCTGTTTTTCAGATAACATAAAAACTTCATAAAATTTCATGTAAAACAAAAAAAAAATATCAAAATTTGCAAAAAAAGTATTTTGGCTGTATACTTTAAGCTATTTTTGGGGCTCCTAGGCCTCTAGAAGCGCCTTATTCGCTTATTGGGTAATTCGCCACTGTATGTACATATATATTGGCTGCACATCGTTTTAACGATAGGAAATAATGGTGTTTTTATTACGTCTCGTTGATCTTATCTACATTAAACCAACTAACATTCATGAAAATTCTGTATATTTTATTCTTTAAGTTGTTAAGAATTTCCCTGCAAAGTGGTGCATTGTTGTTTTTATTTTACGCGGCTAGTAAGCAGAGTAAATGGAAAATACAATAAAACATAATGCTGTAAAACAAGTCATTCAGAGTATATCTATCATAAAGACGTTTGTTATTTTTATGTTATACTTGTCAATTCATAGACAATATAAAACAACAAACGGATTGCATTATAATTACTCCCGTAAATGATTACTGATTTGGTTGTGTCAAATTTTTACATCCGACACAACAAAAAAAACGGACACCTGTGATTTAAATCAATCAAAAGCTCGTTATGTGACGAGAAAAAATTGCACAGTTCACCAGCAAATTTAGAAATGATATATTTTTAAAATAATAACAGGAGAAGCAAAAATTTATCTTAGCATTGTTTGTAATAGTATTCCTTTTATCTAAAAGTGCAAGGGAAGTTATCTGAATTTATTTATTTATCGAAATACACTTATTTCATTTGGAATTATATTACTTTTGTAATGACATACTTTGTAAATTGCAATCTTCATCTTGGTATATGTGTATTTCAGTCGTAAATATTCGTAATCAACGCTCTACCGGACGTATAATTCTTTCTGAATCCGTGGATTTGTTCCTTTATTGCGAATATTAAATGCATTGAACGCAATGGCAATCTCATGTATAAACGGAAACATTCTTCTCAAGTAATATGTTTTATCATACACATTTTTAAGACATGTTCACTCTAAAAATGTAGGAACTTTATCAAGCTTTGGTTCAGTCGGTCACCGTCTTTTTTATTGTATTAAATTATATTGGATAACAGCAGAATTTTGAAGCCATGAGTGGGTCGGGAGTCGTAAGGAACATTTTAAAACGGTCCAAGACAGTCATTGTCTTGGAATATATCGGTAGTCTGATTGCAACGTAGATAGATTTTTGTTTATTTTGCAAGTTTCTTGCATAGAAAGTAACAAACATTGACACAATATTACAGTTACAATTTTAATACCGTGTTTCCTTGATTATAAGAAGCTTATTTTTTTATTACTTTCTATGACTTCGGCGGTAACTTTGTGGAAGTTCATTTTAATATAAAATTTAAAATAACTAACTTGATTATTCCACGTACTTAACTGTGACACGTGTTTCGCCTCTTTCAGATGCATCTTCAGACTTACTATCGCAAAGTTTCCTTAAGAAATGAAGCAAGATTGATTCTAACATTTTTAAATTATGAAATTACAAAATGGAGTTTGGGTTTTTTTTTCCTTTTAAGGGAAGCAAGGAGGGGGTGATAGAATCGAAATAAAGCAAACAAATAATGATACTAATGAGCTGCAATCAATCAGATAGGTTGGTGATTCCTCTATTAATTGGAAACAATGTAGGTAATGGCGAGCAACCAGTCCTATTAAGAATATTATTTTATTATATTTCTTTTTTAGTTTATTTTTTTCCTATTTTGGTGTCTGAATATGGGGTGCGTCTTATAATCGACGGCATAGTAAATGACGCTGTTACTTTTTTTTTTTAAATATTGGTTCATTAAAATTAAGGTGGATCTTTACAAAGTTATACAAATATGTGTCTTCTTTCCGTTCGACAATAAAACGTTAGTATTATTGAAATAAATAAACAATAGAATTGTTATGTTACGCTTCTGTCGGATATAAAAAAACTCAAATTATCACAAGTAATAAAATTATCCAAATGTCCAAATGACTTAAAACCTTTGTTTCTATTCTCCTGTTAAATTGTGTCAATTGAGAATCACCTTTACTTGTTTGAGTGTTGGACAATCCTTATAGTCAGTACTGGCGCGAGGTTATTTGGTGCCCTAGGCAACGGTTATTAGCGCGCCCCCTTTTTAACAAACTGTGGAATATTTTTTTTAAACGCATGTCCGCTCTCAATGTGGATCATATGGCCTTCTAATGGAGGTATCTCAACAGAAGTTTTTTACGAGAACTGTTTGTTACTCAATCGCGTAACCTCTCTTTTTCGAAGTATATAGAATACGAAACATAATTATAACGAACAGATACAAGCATTAAAAAACGTACTATTATTTGTCATTAGATTATTTTAAAAAAAGTTGATAACTCAATTAATGCGCCCTAGGCGATTGCCTATTTCGCCTGTATGGTAGCGCCGGCCCTGCTAATAGTCAACCTTTCCTATGTGACACCTTTATATTAATTAAGTATGTCGTTCATTTAGCTATAATCGTAAAAGAGGGCTACATACAAAAATACAAAAATCTCATCGACAAGACATTCATAACCTAGGAATTTACAAAAACGCGCCAGACACGTTTACTTTAACTAGAATACGACATGCAAGAGAGAAAGTACATACATGCATAAATTTTAATTAAACTATTTTTTTACTAGATCCCGAATATAACGTGAATGCTTTTTACATTGTATAAAAAAAGGAAAAGCATCCCGCAATATTCAGGTTAATAGGGTATATGGCTATTACCAGCATTGAATTTCTACTACAGTAGGTATCATACAGCGTCTTTACTTGAAGGCTTCTTTGTTTAATCCTGGATAAGTGGACTACTTATATTAGTAATACTGTTGTATATCATATTTGTCTTACACGAAAGCCTGCCTCTAAGTTCATTGTTATTAAGCGTGCCCGGTGATAATTTGATGTTAACGCCAGTGTAAATTTGTTCATCAATCAAAACAACGTTTGTAAGGAATCTTTTCGTAAGAAAAGACGTATTTTTTTCATTTTTCATAAAATTATTGCCTCGATAAGTCACAACTAAAAATTATTGAATTTTTCTTCTGCCATTCGTCATTGCTTAGTGTTGTTCGTTTGAAATCAGAGACTATGCGTCCACATCCAAAGATGTTCATTGATATACATACATTTGTATAATATATTGTTTTTCAACTAGTTGTATCCCTTCTCCGGAAAAACAACGGTGGAATTGCAGATTTTGAAATGCTTAAGTTAGCCATTGAAAATTGAGCCAATTTACTCGATGCAATCAAATACAATATATGTTGTTTATTTGATCGCATATACATTCGTTAATTGCCTCACTGTTTTTTTCCAGATAGGCGATATATTATATGGGCCCTCGAGAGGCGAAGTGAGCCATCTAGTAAAATACTAAATCTTTTTTCTTGGACTATTAAGTACAATCACGTCTTTATTTGGTGTTCTTAAAGTTTTCATATATTTATTTTTATTTTATCGAGATAACACTATTGCAATGTGTGTTTACCTATATTATTTCACTTTTACGATACTTAAAGACGTGTAGAATATCACAACGCATCTAACTTATTTTTTTCTAAAATGCCACTTGGCTCATTTCACCTATAATGGGCCAATATTATAAACTTTTATTGTTAAAAAAGTCTTTTTGTGAAAACAAAAGAAGCTTGAGAGATCGGCTAATAATTAGAAACCATAGTCTTCATTAATTGACATTTATTCATTTTTCTTACTATATATTTTTTTTCAAGTCGACAAACTTGGCGTAGATCTGTTGTTTATTTTATATTGTGAAAATAATGAGTCATTATAAACGGTGAACGGATTTTTCCTGTTTATATTCAACACGTTAGTGTTATAAAAAATACCTTTTTATTGCAGAAATAAGAAAGCACGATAAAAGATATTTTATTTTTAATTATAAACAGATATAGTCGGTGTGAAGAGTTAATTTGAGCAGAGAATTCGCGTACGGAAGAATCAACGAACCATTATAAACATAATTATAATAATACCTGTTTAGCGATATTAACCAAATATTTTAGATTTCACAACATACTTTAAAATAACCTCAATGCTACTGAAAAACAAATTCTCTATTAGAATCTACGTGAAGCGTGTTTAAATATACATTCACATTTCGCTTAATATAATTGAATATTCAATACAAATTATTAAACAATAATAATATATTGTTATGTAAAAACTCTACCGGTATCAGTTAATATTACTTATAATGTATCGCTTAGAAAGTAATGTTAACATTCTATTGAAAATTGATTCGTAGGTTATGTATAACAAATATTAACATATATTGTCCATAAATAATCTGCAGTATGTCGTTAAAAAAATATTCTTTAAGGTACTGAGGGATATAATTTAAAATACACTCCGACTAGGATAGATAATATGGTAATTGTAAAAAAAAATGAATTTTCATTCTTGAGAGTACTTAGTGACGATATTCGAGATTCTTGTTTGTGGAAAAACTGTTGGTAAAAATTTCGATGTAAAGAACATTTTAGCCTAATATTTTGTTTGTTTTTATTTTTTACTGTACATACAAGTTGTTAAATAGAATTATTATTCGAAGTGTCTATTTATATGATCTTAATCAATTGCTCCGCATCCCCTGTGTTGCAAGGTGTCACAAGGGGTGTTGTTGTGGTCCATTGCTTTAATACAAAATCGTCAAATAATTACATTTTTCTCTAGTCTCATGTTTTCAATTCTCAATACAAATGCCAATTTTATAAACTCTTTTTACTTTGTTAGGGAGAAAAGGTTGTGTACTTATCTAATTATTTTGCAATTAAAACAATATTATTTGTGAACAACTTATTTTATGAAAAGGAGATAATATAGTCATTACAATAAAAAATAATTATGTAGTATTCATCCTTTATATAACCGAGATTTTTTAACACATAAATATTTATAAATAAAAAAGTTTAAAAATCATGTATTTGAAAAAAATTCAATCAATTATTTGTTTAATTTTCTAGTTTTTCACGCGTTTGAAGAGCCACCACTCAACAAATGATACCTCGGTGTGTATTACGTTTTGCGAGCTCGAGGATAACAGGTTTAGCCTTGCAAACGATCATGGTGCATAACAACGACATAATTATTTTTTTAAATGTGCGAATTCCGTGTGGTAAAACACTGTAACGGATTATTTTTTAATTAAACGTGTTTTAAAACTTTCCTCAGCAGAGGCCAGACTGAACAAACGATTTTTTTCTAAGCATTATGAAATAAAATTTCATATAAATTCATAATTATTTCATATATCTAGTTTATCAAATTGCATCAATGTAATGGATGCTTTCAACTGGCGCAGGAATGTACATACATAACTATTACCGAAGAAAATTAATTTATGCTCATAATAGTAATTTTAATCAGCAAAGGTTTTTGACTTTTGAAGAGTTTACGAACAACATTGTTGGTTTGGTATTGATCTATGTCTGTTTTAGTAGTTATAAACGAAACGACAACTAATTTCTCACCTTCTAGTCATTACTGATTTTATTATTAGGTTTATATCGTTGCATTAGTGTTCATCTTTTTTTATTACGACTGATGTTTGAAAGAAGAGCTCAAGCTATTTTTAAGCAATAATTTATTTTAATTAAGCCAAATTATATCTATTTAATCTTTCTTCTTGCGTAAATATGTTTTTGAAAATACAAGTAAGCTTACATTAAATGTATCATTTGAAATACGAAGAACATGTTTGTAAGAAAATATTTCAAAACTGCATGCGTAAAACAATCATCAAGTATTTCGGTATTTTATATAAAACGGAAATTTCAAATTACAAAAAAAAAAGTTAAATGCTACAAACAAATACGGCCAATATGGATTGTAATACCGGGCGAGTAAATCAAAATCGGTAGTTAAATATTTTATGTAAAATATCGACATAAAATCCCGAAAATTAAGATAAACGAGTGATTTTCGCAAATAACTTACAGGTTTTTTTTTTTTTTAATAATAATACATTTATTGACTTGGCATTCACTTGGTAGAACTCCGTTATAATAGGTTAAAAATAGCAACGTATTTAGTTCTACAGTTTTTATATTTATTAGTTGATAGCTATTTCGGCTTTCGACATAATTGAAAGGTTCATCATTTCTAAAACCTGTCAATATTGACACAACTCTTAGAAGAATTAAAATATTTCAATTTATTGCTAACAATTTTATTAAAATATATGATGGATTTTCAATACCGAAATACCAGTATTTTACATTATCAAAACCGGTATTTCAGTATTAAAAAACAACCATAAATACCGGTACACGGTTTTGGTAATACCGATAGTGCAATCCTTAGTTATGACTTATGACGAAACAATATTAAGAAATTTATTCTATTCGAGTTTTATAGTCTAGCATTAAACTACAATGCATTGAAATTAAAAAATTGAGGAAAAAAAACACAGACGTAAATTTCAAACATAAATAATAAATTATTGATGCAATAAAGAAGCAACATTAATTTGAATTAAGCAATTATGCATTCAATGCAACGCTTTTGATTTTGGCGATATGGGATTAACGTAAAAATTTCTATTCATACAATACTGATATTTACGACTTAACGTTTCCAATAAATTAAAACTTGTTCCGATAGAATATATTTGATTAACTACTGAGCCTTGAATAATCACTTGTCATACTGAAATTCTTTGCATTTTGAGGTCAAATGCATTTATTTTAAAGAAAGTTTTATCATGTTTGCAATTTTTTTAACTCGTTTAATCAAAATATAATAGAGACACGCTGTATTGATTAGTATCTATCTACTAAGCACAACCAGATATAACAAATGAATAGTTCTATAGATAACAAGTGGTTGTCACTAAAATGCAGGAAGGTATAGTGCGTTCAGTTAAATATAGTAAAAAGTTAACAGTAATTATAAAATGATATTATAAATTTTCAGTTCTCTGGAAAGCTTTAGATTTTTTAGAATTGTAGTTTTTTTCTTCATCATTCTTTCAGTAATTAACAACGAAGCCAATAAATACATTTATCGTTGTTATTTTTTTTCAAATCACTGCTATAATATATTTCGACACTCCCTACGTAGTAAGTACATCAACTATGGAAAGGAAAAAAGACGTATCCCACAGTTTTTTCAAACAGCTTTTTTTTATAATCACAATCTATACAACTATCAAAAGGAAATGTGAAATTAGTATCTAAAAAAAAAAAGACCTGAAAAAATTGCGATCAGGAAAAAATACTAAATATATATCAGATAAAGTCAATTAAAGACCAGTTTATCAGTCTCCATGCACTTCAAAGTTGTGCATATTTCATTATTTGCCTTTAAACCAAAATCATCAAAAAACGTTTTTTGTGTCTCCTGTAAAAATAAATATGTGTGGGTTACGTCCTTTTTCCTTTCCACAGTCGATATGTAATCACATATGTGGCACTTACGAGAATATACATCTTTCGCATTTCCGTTTTCTACACACTAAGATATATAGGGAGTAATCGAAAACAATTAAGAAATGTACCCCGTCCTCCGTAAAGTATAAGCATGCAACAACTTGTGGTCTCTCGCGTTTTGAATCTTTGAGTCGCTCTCCGGTAAAATGTAATTTTTGCAGATATTGAAATATATGTAGCGAGTGTCAATTTGGGAGGGCAAAATGGTGTTTTGTTACTTTCAGCACTCAAATCATATAAAAGACATAATGAATATTCAAAGTTAAAAATCCCCTCCTTTTTCATTCCGTCTCCTTGAAATGCTGTGAGTTTTATTTTATGCTATTAAGTTTTTAAAATCCCGTTATGTCACTGTACACTAACTTTTGATGTACGTATACATTAGATTGCGAACGTTTACGGTTTCATTGTCAGGTTTGTCATTACAAAACAGTTTGTTAATTTTACAATTATGTGTAAACAGCGAACTTTCCCGCGTTGATATGTAGAAGAAAGGACTAAAATTTTAAAATATACATCTATCAAGGATTGAAAAAAAATGTGCAAGGTACTAATATAACCTTGAGTACCTACTGCCTTTATTTCACCTCTCCGAGAATATTATCTCGCTAGACACTACATGATATTTATATAAATAGGGGTTAGGCCGGATTCTCTCAAAGTGGACTTTAGAGACGTACATATTAGGGTATCCAATTCCGAAGCCTTTTCGGGATTTCGGGATTGATTTATTTTGAATCCCGGGATTGAGATTTTCTCACCGAGGAATTTGAAATCCTCAATTTGCTATACGTTTTCCCGGAATCTCACGGAAACTTTTTTTTTTTTTTAGCTCACCGAAGAATTTGAAATCTCCGATTTGTATACTTTTTCCCAGAATCTCACAGAAACTCGCTTTTTTTTTTTTTTTATCTCACCGAGGAATTTGAAATCTTCAATTTGCCAATTTCGTGTAAATTTCGAGAATTTGCTTAAAATTTCTCAATCCCGAAATCCCGGGATCGCGGCCATCTCAATCCCGGAATTTCGGGATCAGAAAATTGAACGGGATTCCGGGATTGTATGCCCTAGTACATATGATAAAAGCATACTAGCAATAATATTCAACATCCGAACGAACCAAATTTTGAAATAGAACAGGTGCTGGATGGCAATTAGTGGCGACCACATCAACTTGCCAATATTATATTTTTTTTTATTAACGTTGTCATAATGAACTGTGCATATAACGTTTCGATGACAGAGATTTTTAACAAAAGTATTTCACAATGATTCTTTATTGTTTTATATATCAAAACTATATTTTTGTTTTGAGCACCTGGCTGATAGCATCATTCATAACTGGCGAACTATTCTTTTAGCAAGCTATAAAAATTACATGTATTTTGGTGTGAGCAATAAATTGCGAAATTTTATATTTTTTTCGTTGTTAAAAGAAACGAGCATAATGTGTTTTTTTTATGTGTTTGATTTAAAAAATAAAATCATTATACTTTATCTTAATCTTTCATTCGAATTCGTCTACATTCGCAATATTTTTTTAATCTGAGATTTCCATTGCATTCATATTATATATCGCACGCACTTAACATTATAATCAATCTTATTCTGGAGCATATTGACACCTTTGTGTGATAGTTTGTACCTTTTTCGCTCAAATGCAGTCCAAGACGTGTCATTTGTTTTACCACTTTTACGTATTAATATTTCTTTAATAAATACCAATAATTCAGCATAGAGTACAAAATTTAAAAAAGACAATTTACGACACATCAATAAAGTCTACAAACAAAATTTCCGGATGTAATGAATATGGTTTGAATCATTGAATAATATTATAAGATTGAACCAAAATGACATGGGTTGAGAATTTTAAGCAAATGAAAGTACTAATTACTAATATTTATTTTAATGATTTTTGTCCATTATGTCCATTCGTAACAAAATATACGTGTTAAAGTTTGATGTAACTGTGGTGAATAGTGATATTATGAAGTGATATAATTAAGTGAAAATGGGTATTCAAAAGTTGGAAAGTACCGAACTTACCTGCAGGGTTCAATATATCAACGATATTGACCCTTTTGTTCGTTGGAGTGACGCTCCACTCCCAGGAAGACCACAGATGTACACATTCAGCACAGGACTTCCGTTGTCTTATCAGCTTCCCGCCGTACATAGGCTACTTGGAGCACCGTTAAGGGTATGCATTTAATATTACTGGTAATATTTTTAAGATTGTAATTATTTTGCTACCGAATAGGAATTGAAAGAAACAAGAGTTATGAAATAAAGTAAAATGTTTACACCTTCTATTTATTATCACAGAACAACGATATGTATAAAATAAAATATTTATTTATGCATAACTTAAGGCCAGAAAAATGTGGTATAATAGACATGAAAATTGCAGTAAAATAATAATTCCATAATTAAAATATAGAGCTTAACAAATGTAAGAAACCTTTAATCCATTTTTATGTGTTGACTGGAAGAAAAGCATTATTTGATGTTTATAAAAATAATATTATGATCAGCACCCGATAAGAACCTTTTGCGAAATATCACATATATCAACAAAAATACATCAGTATTGTTTTTTTTTTGTTGTATTATATATCACAACATATTTCCTCCGTGACGTAATATTAATTTTTCTCTTGTTAAATTTTATATTTTCCATCATAGTTTATTTATTATAAATAGAACATCGTTTATTAAACATGACTGAGTATACATAATACACCTTAATACATAGTTGACTTATTAACATATATTTAATGAAGATGTCCTTTAATTATTCTGTAGATTCAATCGTGGGAAAATATCATTCGTTCATAAATATGTATGTGATGGTTCATATTTTTCCTAATGAAACTATGTGTAGTTAGTATCCTGTCTGTTTAATTGCTACGTTATTAAATGCTTTGCTTGTATATCTGGTAATCTTTTAATTGACCATACGATTTTTTATACCTTAAGTCAGCGGTTTCCAATCTGGGAGGCACGCCTCCCTGGGGAGTCGTGGACTATAGCAAAGGGAGGCGCGAACAGTCCAAAATATTTATTTACTCTGTAAAACATGTCTTTATTATGAAATAAAGGATGGGGAGGAGCGAAGATATTTTATTCTTCAAAGGGAGGCGCAGTAACATAAAGGTTGGAAGCCACTGCCTTAAGTTGTTAAAGATATTGAGCAACTTTCGTATAACTAATCACCGTTAAATAACTTATATTTAAAAAAACACTGCCATGAACCCATATTTGTTTACTAAAAGGTATATTTTGCAAAAAAGTAAAATATTTTTGAATATCAAATCTCTTCAGATTTGAAATGACCAAGTAAAATTAAACAGATTTGCTCGAATTCAACTCGAAAAGATAATCATATTTAATTTATATCTTTTAATTGCTGAGTGGAGTTTTTATTGTTAGGCCTAATACAAAAGATGACAAACAAAAGTTAATTATTAAATGAAATCTGATTGATTTTTTTTATAAGAAAGTAAGGTATTTATAGCGATGTATCGGCTGTGAATAGTAGACATCTTCGGGAACTGAACCGATTGCACGATTTCTTAAATCTCACGCTCGCATTTTGTATTTCAGTTTAAAAAGATAGTTTTTTTTCCGTTTAGTACGGCAGGCAAAGATGTTATTTAAAGCATAGAAAATGCGGTCAGGCTAAACTTTTCTTATGACATCACGATGACGTGACGAAAAGATGCATCTTTCAGAGTAATAATACAAAAATAAAACACAACAACGTATCCGTGAACAATAATATTAAACACATTCGACATTACAATTTTGAGAAGAAATTCAGATGACATACGGTTGAGAAAAATACGCAGAATCTCAACGGGAAGATTCTTAAAAAAGGTCTCTTCAGTTATTCCTTTCTGTGTACAATCTGGAAAGTGGAAACAATTGTATCGTTGTTATATTTACCTCCCCAAAATGAATTCTTATCTGCCTATTTTTCATAGATAAGAAGAACTGACAATACAATATCAACGCAGTGTCAAAATTATTTACAATCAATTACCTGCCAAATTCAACGAATAAGCATGTGATGTTAAAAGCTCTATAGATTTACAGTAACTAACAACGATACCTTTAACATATTGAAAGGCGGTCAGTAACCTTATAGGACTTTTGTAAAGAATCCCCAATTTAATACACACCTTAATTCAAATTGAGTATTGGTTAATTCCTTCTGAGGGATTTGTAACAATCATTAGAGAGAGATAAATAAAAATGTATGTGTTATAAGTTACGGGATAATATATTGATATATGTTGTGCTGTAGAATGCACGCGTAGCATCAGCGGACGTAGTGGGATGTTCAATATTTACTGGCCGACATTGCAATTTAATTTTCTGCTTACCTTTATCATAAATATTTTTCTTGTACATCGCTGACCATGACTAGATATAACGATCTGTGTTGGCTTATATCTTTCGGCAATACCGCGAAATAAGCGATGTATGTCAGACATTAATTACGTTCAAACACAAGTTGTCGAAATATCTAACCGTTTTACCCAGTAAAGAGCATCCTTTATTGTGTCGATAAAAGTGTTGAAATCCCCCAAGAATTGCATGCGCCTTCGTGCGGAAGAGTGTTTATACGATTCGACTATGAAGATTAGATCCTCAATTTAGATGCGGAAGACGTTACAAAGTCTGCCAAGACGCAAAATAAATGTTATATAAATAATATACAAACACGACTAGATGGATGCACTAATTCTGCTGCAGACAAACTATCAGGTCATCTGGCAATGAGCCAAAAATAATACTATTCACTTATTTATATTAAAAAAACTCTTAATCTCAATATAAATAACATTCAAAAAGATTCCGTGAATTTCCATTGCATAAACATTTACTTATCCCCCAGAGTTTTTTTTATCACTTAATGTTTATTATTATTTGACTATTGGATATTTGAGGTGATGTAGTTAAATATCTCGAGGGACTCGAAAACCAGATGACAGAACAAGCAGCGCCCTGCTACATCAGTGGTTTTGAAGAGATTCTGAATTTGGCTTGGTTACATGCTGCAGATGCCTTTGGAAAGCTTCAAAGATGCTGACATTTCATGAGAGGAAGCAAAGCGACAGATAATCCTGAAGGTTCCGCGTCGTGACGAACTAAACTAAGAATAATATTAACATATTAAACGTATAATAGGCATGCTTATTGAAATATAGTAAAAAAAGAAGTTGAAATGTATTCACTGTTTGTATTGCACTTGTAATTACATTGATATAATAAATACTATACTGTGAAGAATTACCACTCCTCTTAAAGGTTGGCCATCACTGATTTATTGGGTAGTGACATTTTATATAGGTATATTGTAAATATAAGCGTATTTTAAAATAATGTTATAAAACACCATATTACAATATGATTCCATTATATTTAAATAATATTTTTTAAAACTGATTTTAGGTCATCAAAAAAATTACTATTTAGTAATTCCAGTAGTTTTTTAAATATGTATGCGCATATTTCATTTAATTGAGAAAAATATTCATACTAATTGTATCCTTAGATATTTTATTTATTGCGCATATTCTTATTTTTTTATAAAACTTTTTAAAACTTCTTCCTCGCATAACAAAATCGGTTGTGATCACTCTGTATCTTTTTGGGATAAGTAAGTACAGCACAAACAATTTTTCAAAAAATATATATCCGTTCCACAAATTATTGGATAATAATTCACGTGACTTAGTTAGTACATATAGTAATTATTTACCTCAACAATAATCATTAGTATGATAAAAGTTACACATGATTCGAAGTCCAGAATTTGTTGGGCTACGTAGCAATAAATGCTATTATATGCTTGACGTATAATAACGTAATTGCACTTAATTGATCGAGCAGGCCTAGCGGACCAAAATTAATTTTTAACAATAGTAAGTATACAAAAACCTTGAGTGGCTTTTATTCGTTTGCCCAAAGCGTGTCGTTTTCAATTGACATGTGCAGATATTATCGCATACACAGTACAAAATCAGAGCTTATTGATTTAGATGTCGCGTGCAGAATTGTTTTTGATTGTTTGTTATAAATGATATTACGAGACGGGGAATCTACTGTCATCGTAAGCAGGGTTTTCTATACCGGAAGAATATATCCATATCGGTATTTCATTTTGAATGTAGTACTGATAGTGGAATTACATTTTTTTTTAAATTAAGCAAAGAAATATGGCCAATCGAGAAATTTCAATGGATCATTGAAAAGCTCATCGCTTCTGGACAGGGGTGAATTTTTTTTCATAATATTGAAATAAACATACATATGTGGAGCTTTACAATTTTAGACCACAACGATGCACAAGGACGATAAACACATAACTACAAACGCAAAAGTAAACAACAATTCAAATGTATCAAAAATAAGCACACGGGAATAGCACTACAAGTGTTTCAAAGATAGTGCAAAAGCATCTGGCGATTACGTTTTTTTTTACCGCATATAATATCAGAATAGATCGCAGGGTAAGTATTGTGGGTTGAAACGTACAAAGCATTTAAATGTGTAAAAAAAAATATAGATATGTAAAACTAAAAAGCATAGGTCTATTTCAAAGAAATAATCTACTCAAAATTCAGTTTCCATTACAAGTTTAATTTTTTTTAATCTCAATTCAGGTAAAAATGAGTTTAAAATAAAACCCAAAATTTTAACTACTATTTTCTATTTTATTTTAGATCTGTAAGACATATTTTTTCAAAGCCAAAAAGAGACGCTGTGTCAAAATGGTTGGTATCGACCTGAGTAAAAGTAATTAGTATTTATCGAGAGATAAAGGATTAATGATGCTATTAAAGAGACATAACTATGTTTAATCTGTATATATGTAAATAGTATTTAAACGTAACTTAATAACTGCTGTATTTTTTCTGTTTGTATACTGAAAGCTAGTTCACTAATTGAAGAATTAACACCAATTAGTCTTAGCTAAAATAACGGCAGTGCAAACAAATATGCTGTATAGACAATTATAGAGAGCTATAATACAAATTGACAATGATAGTTTTAACTTATACGAGACCAATTAGCATAGACCTGATTAGAACGAATTGATATTTCGGGATGAAAAAATAATAACAATGTTACAACGTTAAATGCGAATTTTAGAACAGTTACATGGGTAGTGCTTTATTTTACTGTTTATTAAAAAAAAAGATTAATGCGCCAATTTGCAGAAACTGATGCAAACTAAATTATACCTGTTATTCTTGTTTTCACTGTTAACAATTTCTGTCCGAGTCGACGTTCACTACAAGTCGACGCAAGTCTGTCTGTCCATCAAACAATCGAGCAAATGAAACAAATACATCATATCAATTTTCTTACAGACAGCTATACTCTTTGTATCTACAAATGTCGACATTCGAAATGTGTAATTGACGTGTGATGTTTAAAAAACATATTTTTTGACACTATTAAGATCCATCTAATGAATTAGTATTTCTAGATAAATTAGGTATAGTTCCCGAAATAAATTATGACATTACAGATTAACTAATCTTAAAAACGTAATCATAGATCACTGCTCTAGGATGTTACTGGTACTCTACACCTCAGATTTGTGGAATGTGATGAAAAGTACTATCAAAAGAATTTAACGTTTTAAAACGTTATTGTATAAAAACTCTGTACAAGAAATGTGAATGTTTTCACCATTTTTTGTTGATTGACAGATCGAATAAAATGAATACGTACTCCTAACTTATTTCAAATATGGAATGATTCGCTTACAGCTTACTCACGGTGGCAATATTGTTTGATTTTAAGATTGGTATTCATGGAAATTTTAAATATGAATTCCTTTTTTTATATAAAAGTATTGTGCGTGCTTCAAATAGCTTTGCAACAAAATAGCTTTGGGTTATAAATTATAATTATATTATATTATGATTTATAGAAAATTGATATAAAAGCGTTCGCATGTTAATGACTTAATCTTACTTAAAATTGTACAACTATAGGTAGTTCGGAAAGAAATGACATTTTTTTGCTTCACTTTGACGTCAGTTTGTCACCGACGTGCTACCGTTGGGTTAGCACGTCGTAGTTGGTATCATTTTAAAGCTCTATTAGTATTTTTCTATTTTGCTTTTTTTTATTTTTTTTTGCCGCTGAAGAAAAATGCAGAAGCCTGAAATTGAAGAAACACATTTGCGCCATATCATGCTGTTTTTGTTTGATAAAGGATTGAAATCGAAAGAAGCCATGCAGACCATTTGTGATGTTTATGGGGACATCGTGAAGCTTCGAAAGTGTTCTAGATGGTTTAATATATTTAAAAGTGGTGATAGGAAGTTAATGGACAAACCGAATAGCGGAAGACCTCAAAAAATCGATGATGACACCCTGAAGTCGTTGGTCGAATCTGATCCGCGCAAAACAATTGAAGAATTGTCACATGAACTTGGTTGCCTGAAGACAACAGTATACGATCATTTGAAAATGCTTGGGGAAAAAACAGGCAAGGAATTTGGGTGACGTACGAGCTCTCACCAACGGCTTTGGATCAACGAGTAGCCATTTGTGCATCTCTATTGTCCAGACACAAAACGGATCCATTTTTCAAAAGAATTATTACGGAGGATGAGAAGTGGGTCCTGTACAGTAATTCGAGAAGAAAAAAACAATGGTTATCGGCAAATCAGATACCTTTTCCTACTGCTCAGCCAACATTGACGCTAAAAAAGGTTCTCCTTTGTATTTGGTGGGATGTTAAAGGAATAATTCATTATGAATTATTAAAACCTGGTAAAACCGTTACTGCAGAGATTTCTTGTGCCCAATTAGAACGTTTAATGGCGAAATTGCTTAAAAACGATCAGTTCTAGTCAATAATCAGAGGCGAATTCTTCACCACGACAATGTAAGACCACACGCAGCAAAAATTACCCAGGAAAAAATCAGAGAGCTGGATTTCGAAATTTTGCCACACCTAGCATATTCACCTGATATAGCGCCATCAGATTACCATATTTTTAGATCCCTATAACATTCACTTCATGATAAAAAGTTTATTAATGTGGAGCAGGTGAAAAATCATCTGGATTCGTTTTTTAACAGTAAACTACCAGATTTTTTCGACAAAGGTACCAAAAAACTGCCTATTTTGTGAAAAAAGATTGTGGAAAACGACGGTAATTATATAATATAATAATAATGTACAGTTTATATGCAAATAAGGTCTAAGGTCATTTCTTTCCGAACTACCTAATATTTACTATAATTCATTCAATATAATGATTAGAGCTAGTATTCCACCATGGTTTCTCGCCAAGTCAATGTTGTATTTATTTATTTAGATTCCGAATAATTATATCATAATATTAAATGAAGATTATTCCATAGATTACATTATATCTGTCATTCTTTACTTGAACGAAATGATGTTTTAATAATTTAAAACTTGAAACCAGATACATTTGAAGATGTTTTGTTTTATTAAATTTATTCATTTTGAATTTTCATTGAGGATATTCAGCAATGAAATAATTATTAATAAATAATAATAATAGAGAAACCACAGACAATCGTGCATTTCAAAACCTTTTTTTATAATACGATGACCCAATAATTCGCAGAAGTTGTCGACGAGATTAGATCATTGAGTTTTGGATGTTATCAAACAATTACAATGGTGTATTACCATATCCAGTTCCAATGTAGAGCATATGGACTCCCAATGTACAGGGCCGGCGCTATCATACAGGCGAAATAGGCAATCGCCTAGGGCGCAAATCATTAGGGGGCGCATAAATTGAGTAATCATTTTTTTTATTATTTTCTAATAACCAATAGTAGTTTATACTTGTATCTGTTCGTTATAATTGTGTATCGTATTATATATACTTCGAAAAAGGTAGGTTAAGCGACTGACTAACAAAAATTTCTCGTAAAAAACTTCTTTTGAGATACCTCCATTAGGAAGCCATATGATTCACATTGAGAGCAGACATGCATATAAAAAAAATATTCCACAGTTTGTTAAAAAGGGGGCACGCCAATAACCGTTGCCTAGGGCGCCTAGTAACCTCGTGCCGGTACTGCCAATGTACCATTACAATATACTGTATTTAACGAAAAATTAACCCAGTACAGAAGAAGCACAATTTAAAACTGATACAAAACAAAAAAATCTTAATTAAGTCGATTATATCCAACTAAAGAGCACAAGCAGCCTGCAATACTACGTCAGTTCGTTTTCAGACGACGTTATTTCTGAAATAAAGTCACGATTATCGTAGTTACATTTGATGCGCAATAAAAATATAATAACAATACTTGTAGTGTTAGTAAAATATACAAAAAGATTGAGTATATAAATTAGATATCGGACTCTCACAGTTAGCTCTAAATATATTTTGCGAAAACACAGTGCTATGATTGGTAGTAATCAATTGCACAAGGCTTGGAAGCCGTTGCAGGTTTCATTTCCAAGGGCTGAGATCAAACTTAAAGTTTTTCCATTGTTTTATTATAAGCTTGATAATGAAACGTGCAACGTATTCAAAGCCACCAATCATAGTTCAGTGTTTTCAATATGTTCAATTGTATAATTACGATACTGTAGAAGACTTGTAAACTGAACAGGTATTACAATTTATATCGCAAACTGTTTGACATTCGTTTTTATAAAAAGGGATATGTAAGTAAGTCGTTGAAGAATTTTATTTAAAAATAGCTTCTAAGCTAAGTAGTGTATGCTCATTGTAGTTAAAAGGTTTCTTAATATAAAACATGTGATTTTAAAATGTACGTACCTTGCAAAATGTATGTGGAAGTTATAATAATATGTATACGGTACTTGTTTTTATAGTCAAGTTGGTGGAACAATTTTTTAGAAATACATGTAAATAAAGTCACATGTGATGATTTCGCGCTATTAAATTATATTGACTAAAGACTTATTATTTAATGTTTAAATTAGATTTGACAATAGACAATTCACTAAAAGCGGAAAATATTTTTGTAAATTAATTTGTTTGTTCATCTTATATACAATGTGTGTTTTTACTACATCAAAATTTTACATTGGCAAGTTTAAAGCCGAATAATTTAACTTACTTAAAATGATCACAATTTTTAATAATTAAAAAAATCTTAAAATACTCACATAAAGATAAATTAGGACAACTCGCGAGCTGAGTGCTACAAGGTTCTAAGTGTAGACTTTTGGCCAAACTAAAGTAATAATGAGGCAGTCTTAAGCGTAGCATTATCTACATGCTGTATTAATATGAAGGCAAAATTTTGCTTAAATTTCCAATAAGCCGTAGTTCTATGTGCGCGTCGCAAGATATCTGTGGTTTCAACTTGAACGCCTGAAGATGTTGAAAGGCGAAACCCGGGTCGTTAGTGACGAAAATTGTGTGAATGTACATAGGTTGAATAATATCTTTTATATTTTGATAATTTTATTCCTGTATTTTTTTTCAATTATCTGATTTTGATTAATTATTTCTATTCTGCAACACAATGATGATATTTTTCACCATTATGATGTTTTGTATTCTTGCAGTGTGGTATTATTACATTTTACAATATTAACTTAGTACATTGATGATATCAAACACAAATTACGAAAAAAAACTCTTTTTCCTATTTATCCAACATTTTTTAAAAATATATTTTCTCCAATAATAATGATCATATTAGATATCTTCCATATAATAGCGATTACTTTTACTTGCTTTAATACGGTCACTGTATTTGTTCATAAGTTGTTCCTTATCTATTTTCTATCAATATCTCCAGTGATATTGAGAGACACCCGGCATGGGTAAATGAAGAGATATTATTGTACTTGATCGAGAATTTCTGGAAGAATCTAACATGAGTTTTCGTGCAAATTAAATAAACAAAGACTGCTTCCATGACCATCGTGCGATGTCGGCTCGGTATGCTTACGTCCAAAGGTCGTGACTTTGCCTAGCTGGATGAGCTCTCTGTCTACTTACCCTACTTACAGTGTGCCTATAATTCAACCAGAGAACCCAGACTTTTATAGCGTTCATATAACTTATAATATGTCTTCACCTAATGAAACAATTAATCACTTTATGGTGTTAACTGACAATTCGAAGTGGAAAGAGATACTATTTATAAACACAAAACGTATTTCTTTATTATACTAACACATTTTTATTTTATAATGATCAGGTCCAGTTTCGCTCATCGCGAGCATTTTCCACTGAAGAAATAAAGTTAAGAGATAATATTTTATTTGATGAAAGAAAAGTGGATTATAATATAAACTTCATATATTTTTATATATATACATATGTACATCGATTGACAAATCTATTAATAAAATGTCTATGCAGGGTCTCAACCAGAGTGAACGAAAGCTCAATAGCATTCATTGCTTTCTCGTCTACAAAGGTGGTTATAGTGACGGTAAACTAATTAATCAAGGCTAGGTGATTTTTCCTTACATTAATTGTCCCCACACTAATTATTGGTGTTTATATTAAACAATATCAAATATATAATATCTTCCATTGTGCATTCTTATTTCAGACATATTTATATATATTAAGCGTAAACAGGAATACACAGTGTGCAGAGCATTCGTTTACGAAAGAATCTTGTACAGAAGAATACGTTTTCTGTTTACCTAAAATATCTCAACATATAATCACCGCATTGCAAATATAATTAAATATGTTGCTACTTACAACCTCGCATACGTTAATATATACTTATTTTGATTCTCATTTTTTTGGGTATAAACTACCCTGATCTACCATGTAAAGGTTATATCTACTTAGAACATATCAACTGTAGAAAGGAAAAATGACGTAACCCACATATTGCAAATTTTACAGGAGGCACAAAAAACGTGTTTTAGTGATTTTCGGCCATATGCAAATTATGAAATAAACACACACTTGAAGTGCACGGAGACTTATAAACTGGTGTTTAATTGACCTAATATAATTTTAATTAAAGAAATTGTATAGGAAAAACTTTTGTTTCAGTCTTTTTTCTTGGTTTTAATTTTTTACAAGGTCATCTTTTTCAAAATTAAAAGCTAAATTTAGATACTAATTCGGCATTTGCAGCTTGCATCTTTTTGATAGAACGTGTATCATGTTTGATACATTGTGATTATCGAAAAAAACTTGTGGGTTACGTCTTTTTTCCTTTCCACAGTTGATATTTATATAGGCATTAAACTTCACTAAATTCAGTATGTGATTGTTCCAAATCAATGTTTTTCCAGTTTTCTATAAAAATACGTTCTTCTGCATTTAATTTTAACTGTGATGGTAAGAAGTCATCGATTATTTACGAGCTTTGAATTTAAAGTTTACAGAATAGATAAAATCAAGTTTCTGATTTATTTCGGACTTAGAGTAAGGTATTATTTATATTTGGTCCGTTATAAGTGTTGTTATACGAAGTATAAAATAATACAATTATTAACTAAGAGTTATGACAATATCGTATAATATACGCAAAAAAGCGCACATGCATTTTACTAATGAGCTTTCCCTGAGGTAATATGTTGCTCGCCCTATGATTCAGTCGTTATGGAATATAGAAAATTTGCCAAGTAGTTAGTGTTTCGCATTAGTCATATGCGAGAGAATCATCCTCCTACTCGCCTCTGGCTTTATAAATAGTACGCCACTTGAAATAATATTTATCTACACCTCATACTAGAAGCTACAAATTTCTCAGCAAAGCGATGAGACTACATGTTCCACATGTTATGGTACTACCGCAAAAAATTAAATATTTTAAATAATGTGGATAATTGATTGAATGTGCAATTAATGCAATTATCATTGGTTAACGGTCGCTTCATTGAAGATATACATTATTAAGATATACGAATACACTTTTATTTTATGATTTATGAACAAGTAATCATATATTTTGTTTTCCATTACTATTTGAATTAAAAACTTTTGAAGTATTTGTAAAGAATACTATGCAATAATATTCCAGAGAGTTCCATAAGATTCTAGAGGATTTTTAGTACATCGCAATTATAATAATGAAACTGTACCAAGTGTATGAAGCAAGCAGCAACAAAAACGGGACTGTTCATTCTAAAATAAATGTTTTTGTCCAATAGTAAATTGATAATGAAGTAGATTAGTTTGTTTTATGCTATAGTCTGTTTGCACTTCTTTAAAACACTTAATATCACATTTAAATTGAGAGAATACAGCAATTCGTTTAATACCAACGGTCGGCAAACTTTAGTACATCCCGCACCACTAAATTCATCATGTTTAGTCCTGGAGATCTCATTTAGGATTTTTTAAAAAGTAATGTAGCTTTTTCTTACAAGATTGATATGATTTCATACGTATTGCATCGTTGATTTTCGTAATTCACTCATTTTTAATTTTGCTAGTTTGTTGCGGATTAAAAACATTTACAAGAATCCACATTTCTCAGCGGACCACCCAAATTCTCTCACGGAAAACCACTTTGCCGACCGCTGTTATAAAATATAGTTTGACACAATTTATAATTTGTAGCAGAGGTTAGAGTATTTAGTGAGTCAACCATTGAGATACACAATGATAAAATTGTACATCGTTTAAATATTTTTTTTTGGTTTGCCGTTCATTGGTTGGCAAACCTCCCAGAAAATATTTCAAGTATCTTATGGGGGGTCGCGATTCTTCGGCTTGGAGTTCACACATATGTAATAAACGTTGACTAATTGAAATTCTTTGCGATTAGATTAACTGCAAGAGTTATCGCAGAAGATAAGGTAATTTGATGCATAGCCATATTTACTTTCATCAACACATTTTTATATTTGAATGCATTTGACGATTATATTTTTTTTTCTGTATCTTTGTTTTCAACACGATAATAAATGTTATCAGATATCAATGGCGTATCAATTATGTAATAAAACACGTGTCAATTAAAACATATTTCAGTCAGCTTTTTATGCAAACATTATGATAAATATCAGTAGCGCGCGTTTGTTCGACTAATATTATTTCAAGAGTTAAAAATCTATTCTCACTTTGACTATTTCTATTGAATGTTCTTATTATTTTCACTGTAAAAAATGATCTTACTACAAAAGCACTTGTCGCCGGATATGGTAAATATAAAAATATATTTTATTGGTTCTTTGCACAATGAAACCGTACTGTTCGATACATAATGTATGGAACAGTTCTGCTTTTGATACCAGGCGGCTCTTATGTACATGACAATTTTAGAAATCTTCGCTCTTGCAGTCTGAAGTTGGTAGATACTTTTTTTAGCTGTCGACATTAATTATTTTAAGTTATATTGCGTATTTTTACATAATGTATGCATATTAAGTTCGTTTAATAATTATGGCGCACATTTTTTACGAGTAATTAAAAAATCCAGTCATTCACCTGTACATGGCGAATAACTTACATAAAGAAAGCTTTTTGGTAACGTATCGGCAGCCCACAGCTGGTTATATAATATCGAATAATTTTTCAAATTTATTTTTCACCAATATCACCATTTTTTTTTCTTAAAAAAATGTACTGATCCCGGGACCAGTCCCGGGATCCTGGGATCAAAAAATTCTAATCCCGAAATCCCGGGATCAACATTTTGGCTCGGGATTGGATTCCCTACTCGTGACATATTGTACCCATTAAAATATCGAAAACACGGAGGACATGGAATGAGTTCAAACCTGTTGTAAGGTCAACAATGTCAAGAATTGACAACATAAATAAAAATATATACATATATGTGTGTGTTTCTACTATGAAAATGATCTAACCAAAAGGCGACTTTTTTACATTTTTATTTTGTTTTTATATATTATAAACAGAATTGTTTTTTTATTCTTTTAGTTGGATGACAGCGCATTGCAAGTTTACAAAGATGGCGACCTTGGACCTTACTTAGACCTAGAATCATCATTGAATGAACAACAAGAAGACCTGGAAGGATTCCATGCAAAGTAAGCAAATACAATCTTATGTAGAAGGGAGACGATGATTTGATTTAATTTGGAATATATTTAATTAGTAAAATAAATGACTAGAGATTCAAATTGAATATTAGAATATATTTGGCCTTTTTTTAATATTCGGATAATCGTATTTTAGTCTTAATTTATATTTAAACCATTGGCTCAACAATAAATAGCATTCGACGTCGCATTATCAAAAATATACCATATAAATACTATGAGGTTTAAGTATTCGATATCTGAATATTTGTTTTCAACGAATATAAATTATGAAATCACAGCTCAGGATTATTTTTGATGATTTCAATGTCTAGCGAGGAACTCTTTTCTGTTGAATAGCCGCATTCGACAAAAATCAATTAGGGTTACTTCAAAATGTAGTATTTTTTTAAAAATTTAGTTATTAATGTAAACTTATTTTGAAAACTGCAACTGTGATATTTTTACGATTCAAATTATCAATGAAGATAACCAAACATATTAATAGAACTAGAAGTTCAAAAAATGAAACTTCATTCAGAAGATCACAAGTTTGCCATCCTGGCATTAAAATCTTTCAAGGATCAGAATGAGTCAAAACGTTATGAAGTGTACTAGCAACCAGGGAATCCAATCCCGCACCCTCTTTTTGATCCGGGATTACGAGATTTAAAAAAAAAACAGGTTTCGTGCTTTCTGGATCCCGGGATTGATCACTTACCATCGTTTCCGAAAATTCTAGCGAAAAAGTGTCTCATTAACAGATTCCAGAATTATTTTCAACTCGAAGACCTTTTTTTAGCTCCATAACGTTTTTTAAGTGTTAAAGCGAATCCCGGGATTTGGGGATTTCCAATCCCGCGATTGGAAGCCCTATTAGGAACGCTTATCGTAAATTTTCGCATCGTAATACAACTCGATTTGCTGACTAAAACAAGAGAAGCTTTTGTAATTAATAAATAAAATCAAGTAAAGTAAGCCAAGTGGTATTTTAGGTTAAAAATGCGTTACAATATTCTACATGTCTTAAAGTATCGTACAAGTGAAGTGAGCCTAATTAATACACACTGCAATAGTGTTTTATCCCTAAAATCGAAATATACAATCCACTAAAACACCAAGAAAAGACGTAATTGTACTTAAATTAAAAGACCAATATTTTTTTTTACCATTTCACTATTTGGTTCACTTCACTTCTCGAGAGCTCAATTATAAATCAATTTAAAATCGTAAACTGCCTCTAGAACATTGTCTGCCAAACTGTGTGCCGCGAAGAAAGAAGCCTCAAATATAAATAATAAATTCAACACCTACATATTCAAAATAAAATATTTCTCACGCTCGTACATAGTGGTCGACGCTACGTAGGAATAAAATGACACTGGTATATATAAGTAGCTTAGTCTTATTTTCCATCACTTGATTAAGAAATTTACCAATGGGTCATTAACCATTCCCAAAATTGGACGGTACACATCTGACACTAACAGAGGAGGAAATTTTAATAGATCTAACAAAACGATTGTGCACAAAGCCTCATTTTCTGAGCTAGAATTGTCAGCATTTTGGATATCGCTTTGGAGTCGATATCCTCGAATGGTTACAACATATATGAAATCTCTGTTGCCGTTTGGATCGTCGTATCTTTGCGAATTTAAATTTTCAGCGCTCGTGGAAATGAAATAAAAAAAAAACGAAAGCGGTTGCAGATGATAGACGAAGAGTCACGTGTTTGTTTATTTAATTTATAGCCGCACATTGACAGAACTCTTTCTCAAAATCAATTGTATCCTTCTCACTAATAAAGTTGATAACGTAATAAAATAAATGTAACCTACACTATGATTTTCTATATTAATATTAATAAGGTACGTTTCCATTTTTAAGGCATTTTAATTTGGTGTGTCGCGGAACAAATCCCATTCACCAGTGTGCCGTGAAGTAGAAAAGTTTTGCAGACACTGGCTCTAGAAGAGCAATAATTATTATCCTAACATCGGTGTATGAATAATTGTTCAACAGGGATAAAGAAAAATTTCTCACGGCCATGAAAATGATTCTCTCGATCTCACCGCTTTCCAACAAGTTAAAGCAATGTTTTTTTATTGTTGTATAAATATGCAAGTAACGCTACTTAGTATAATAACAATTATGTATACCTAGCTAAAACAATATAAATACCAATTCTGTATTTTCCGATTAAACTACGGTTTCATAAACAGCTTGTACGTTCCGAACGAGTTACGGTTTTACTAAGCCATTTATTTGAATAAAAGTTGATAAAAAAGGCAACTGATTAATTAGGATTATCATTCAATGTTGAATATGGACAAACTCGAAGACAACAAAAGAGAGAAGAATTCAAAGTAAATTCATTTTATGTTACATGTGATAAGACCAAGGCATAGCTATCGCAAATAACACAAACATATCGACTGTGGAATGGAAGAGGGACGTAACCCACACATATAATATTTTACAGGAGGCGCAACAAACGTGTTTTGATTATTTTGGGTCATATTCAAATTATGAAATATACACAACCTTAAAGTGCACGGAGACTTCTAAACTGGTGTCTAATTGACATAATCTAATATTAATTAAAGAAATTGTCAAGGAAAAACCTTTATTTCAGTGTTTTTTCTTGGTTTTAATTTTTACAAGGTCATCTTTTTCAAACTTAAAAGCTAATTTTGGATACTAATTCGGTATTTGCTGCTTGCATCCTTTTGATAGAATATTTATTGTGTCTATCGAAAAAAACCTGTTTTGAAAAAAAGAAATAAAGCAAGACGAAAATTTATTAAAACAATGTTTTTTGTTGTTTCTATTATTTTATGTTTAAAAATTAATGATAGTTTCTACTAATAAGAATAATATCATGGACACTAATGTCCTTAATTCTTGTACATAGATTCGCTAATATATGTTATTAGAAAATCAATGTTTTCAAGTATTAATCTGTGCTCTAGAAAAGCTATTTAATCTTAGGGCGGTAGCAGCGTTATAGCCACCTCATACCAGAGTGATGCAATGCATAAGGGCCGAGCGAAAAGTTCCCCCCGAATTTCTAGCTTTCAATGGGGGGGTAGCATGGCGTGTGCATGAGGGCCCTAAATTTATAGCCACACCACTGGACCTAAAAGCAAGGTATTCCATTATTAAAAGATCAGAGAGATTTTCATTTGTCAAAAATATTTAATTACAGTCAATTGCATGCCAGCTCACGTTTTAATTATTTTTCATGTTAATAATGTTCATCATCTTGGCTCAACGACAGTGAAAATGCAATTAAATTGAGTCGGTGTGATATAATAACATATTCAAAGCGTGGGATATAAAACTGAAATGAGTGCAAAATTTGCAAAATGCAGCATGTAGGTTTTTACATTGATAATAATTATCTTTTATAAATTGATTTTTCAATCGATTTATGATTTCTGTTCAAAGGCATGGATGTATGTGATGTCTTGAATTCCCCCCTCTCACCCATCCTATCCTATGAACGGGGCGTATCGAGAGCGATTAGCTTACCACTAATCCTGTCCTAGCCCTGTTCTTCTATCCCTACTCTCTTTGGAAAAAGAGAGGTTGAGCAACTGAGTAACAAGCAGTTCTCGTAGAAACACTTCTGTTGAGATAAACTCCATTAGGAGTCCATATGCTCCACATTGGGAGCGGACATGGTTTAAAAAAAAAAAAAAAAATAATTATCTTTGATTATCAAGCTTATATTCCATTGAAGATATTAAATTTCCAACTTAATGCCATGCTTATCATTATAACGAGCAGTAATCATAAGAAATATTTATTATATTCACCTATGAACAAAAACGGCAGTATTTTCAATGGATGCGGCGGTAACTTTGTAGAAGTTCATAGAAAATTTAAATTAACTTTGATTATTCCACGTATTGTGTTACTAACTGTGACACGCGTTTCGCCTCTTTCAGTGGCATCTTCAGACTTACTATCGCAAAGTTTGCTTAAGTAATGAAGCAAGATTGATTCTAACATTTTAAAATTATGAAATTACAAAATGGAGTTTGGGTTTTTTTCCTTTTAAGGGGAGCAAGGAGGGGGGTCTAGAATCGAAATAAAGCAAACAAATAATGATACTAATGAGTTGCAATCAATCAGATTGGGATTTTTCCTTTTTAAGGGAAGCAAGGAGGGGATTATAAAATCGAAACAAAGCAAATAAATATAATCATACTACTAATGACGTTAAACATTACAAACTATTAAACTAATGAGCTGCAATCAATCAGATAGGTTGGTGATTACTCTATTAATTGGAAACAATGTGAGTAGTGGCGAACCACCTGTCCTATTGAGAATATTATTTAATAATATTTCTTTTTTAGTTTATTTTTTTCCTATTTTGGTGTCTGAATATGGGGTGCGTCTTATAATCGACGGCATAGTAAATGACGCTGTTACTTTTATTTTAAATATTGGTTCATTAAAATTAAGGTGGATCTTTACAAAGTTATACAAATGTGTCTTTTTTCCGTTCGACAATAAAACGTTAATATTATTGAAATAAATAAACAATAGAATTGTTATGTTGGAAAGCTAGTAACGCTTCTGTTTATTAATTTCTAAAAATTCGTAAGAGTTTTATTAATTTCTAAAAATTCTAAACTATTCATCTCTAAACCCTTTTTATTTACTCGGTGGAGTATTTCTAAATTACTAATCTGATTAAAATTATCCATTTTGTAATTTCATAATTTTAAAATGTTAGAATCAATCTTGCTTCATTACTTAAGCAAACTTTGCGATAGTAAGTCTGAAGATGCCTCTGAAAGAGGCGAAACACGTGTCACAATTAGTAACACAATACGTGGAATAATCAAAGTTAATTTGAATTTTCTATTAAAATGAACTTCCACAAAGTTACCGCCGAAACCATCGAAAGTATTGTAGAAGTTCATTTTTAATATAAAATTAAATTTTTACGTTATTAATTGTGACAAGTGTTTCGCCTCTTTGAGAAGCTTCAGTTCATTTGTAAACTTCGTCTGATGGTGTTTCTTAAGGAGGCGAAACACTTGTCACATTTTGTAACTCAGTAAGTGGAGTAATAAGGTGTTAAGTTTAATTTTAGATTAAAAACGGCAGCGTCTATCGGGTACCATTATTTGAATTTTTTTATAACTCTTTTGCTCATCAAAAACATAGTTGTCTGCAATAATTTGACATGTTATTTTGGAATTCATTAAATCAAAAATATTATGTTTTATACATATTTCTACATTTTAAATAAATAGATTTACCCATTTTGAAGAATATTATTAGTTTGCCCACTAGAAACATTTGCAGTAATAAGAATTGAGCCAATAATGTGTTGCGACACACATTTTGAAATGCCTTGCACCAACAAAGGGGGTCGAAAAAACGTCTGAAAGATCAGCAAAAAGCGAAAAATCTTCTCAAACCAAAGAAAGTCAAGAAGGGAAATTATCTGAACAATTATTCAGCCATGTATGTGGTCTCAAATGGTACATTAAGTCGCTCTCAATTATAATCTCTTGCCTTAATATGAACAATCTAGGGCTGATTTCTTGACTATTAAATAATTAAATAAATAACTCCCACTTGAATGAGGTGAAAGGCTTAAATGAACACCTAAAAACATACTTACAATAAATATAGGAATAACCAAAAACGATTTTTACGAATAATTGTGCTGCGAATATTCCTGAAGATCATTTTTACAAAAAAAATATGTTCTATTGCAGTCAGTAGTTGCAAAAAGTATTAAATCATTATTTTTGGATCCCGGTTAAACCTAACCATATTGAGCGGGTGTTTACTGTGAATCTATCTGTGTAATATATAGACTCATATCAGGTGTGGGACTCATCGATTACCATCAACCAAGTTGTAATTATTTCGTTTTATGGTGCATCTTATATTTAAATTATATTTGATAAAGGATACTACAAGTCCATTGATGTATTTAGGGTATTTTTTACGTGTCTAATCAATCCTAAACTTTTATTCATAAATTAATTAACATATTTTAATTATGCGTATAATACACATAATAATATTGTATAATAAAATGAAAACTTCTATAAACCACGTTTTCATTCACTTTTGAGAAATCCTGAAAAGAAATTTTCAACGTCCATATATTGTTTATTGGCCAGATTTTAAGAAATATACTTTAATATAAAGAAAAAAACTTTATGCTTTGCAAAACCATGGTCACATATCGGCATAGAAACCCACAATCAATCAAGCATTTAAAGTACAATGAAATTAACAAATTCGCATTTTTTCTGTTTTATTTCAGTCGAAGGAACTCCATTATCCTGCGTACGCAACTGTCTGTCAGAGTTCATACTATAATAGGTGAGTATTTTTTTTTAAAATTATTTTTAGTATCATAAAACCTCTATCCCATATCGGTGAACCCACTATTAAGCTTAAAGCATCACTGCAAAGTTCTGACAAATTTTGATTTACCATTTAAAATACAATGATAAAAGGAAATACCGCGAAACAAAAAAGTCCATCAGATCTTGTCTTCTCCTTAACGTGTCCGATGTTTCATATGGTTTTATTTTATTTGACACACCAAAGATTGCATTGATAGATAGATCTCTACGATGTGAGACATTTGGACTAAAAATTTTAATTTTCAATGAATATTTGTTTTTAAATCGCATCTCGTTTATTTAGAATTAATGGTATATTAAATGCTTGCATTTTAACTTTTTGAGCGAAATTTGACATGCAATTTTCCTTCCGTTGAGATATTAAATTTGTTCTACACATGGTAATGTCAAGTCACTGTGAATTATTTGATATACCTTGTTGAAAGTATGAAATATGAAGTATATTATGCATTGATTGATTCTTCAATAATTCTGATCTGTTTCCGAACACACTTTCTTTATTTAAGAAAAAATGATATGGTTGCTGTCAAAAACCTTTTACTGTTGGATCGTGGACAATTATTACTCTTATGGGGATGGGTATAGGTTTATTTAACTGTAACGCCAATTTAAAACATATGTTAACGTCATATTTTCAAGAATTTTGCCAACTTTATTCAAAATCTCTGTATTTATAATTGATTACAGAAAAGCTTTTGAACTCGGAAGGCAGAGAGCTGCGGCGAGCCTTATTTTCGCTGAAACAAATATTCCAAGAAGACAAGGACCTGGTTCATGAATTTGTTCAAAATGATGGTCTCGGTTGCCTCATTAGGGTTGGTGCTGACGCAGACCAGAACTATCAAAATTATATACTGCGCGCTCTCGGACAGGTACAGAAATAGCTATATTTAAACGCAGTGTGTTCAATACACTTTACAAAAATGACAATATTTTTGGGGTTTTTCATATATTTTATATTCAGTGAACTATTATGGTTTACTATATTTTTAACTAAACAATTACATATTATTCTAATATAGTTGCTGAGATAAGATATATTATATGGATAGGTCTAGAAAACTGTAGTTTTCATATTTATAATGGGTAGCTTATGAAAAAAAATGATGCAATACCTTTCATGCCCTGCTTAACTTACTCCAGTTTCACTTTAAAAAGTGTGTCTTAATCATAAATTAGAAAATAAAATAAGCAGTATTAAAGATATTGGAAAACTTTATTGCCAACAAGAACACGATAATAAAATTCCCAATATAATATTGATGGACAACGAGCTTTTAAAGAAACAAAGAATAAATACAATAATAATGATTAATTTGAAGTGCCCACAGAACAGAATAAGCAGATGGAAAATATTTAGAAGTTATTGAAATTATCATGGAAAATTAAAATACATTTATATTCATCCATCTAGATTTGTTACTCATTTGAAAAATCAAACCATTATAAATGTATATTGATAATTGAAAAGAAACAAAAAGAAATATTACGGGAATCAATAATCATTTTTAATATACATTTTATTAATAAAAACACAATAATCCTTTGTACTTCATTCCACTTTATTTAATATGTCAGGACCGGTTTCGCTCATTGCGAGCATTGTCAACTGATCAGTTGACAATGCTCGCAATGAGCGAAACCGGTCCTGACATATTAAATAAAGTGGAATGAAGTACAAAGGATTATTGTGTTTTTATTAATATAATGCCTTTCCACCAAGTATTGACAGTGAACACCCTAAAAGTAATGTACATTTAATGCTTTGAAGCGTCCAGTCTCAAACAGTCAAGGAATGTCAACAAAACGAATTATCTAGATGATGCAAGGGATTGATGTATTTTTATACAGCGGCTCTCAGGAGCCGCTTTGACATATGATTACTCTATCGTTACTCATTTGCTTAATTTAAACTATTGCTTGTACATATTTTTTTCAAGTATAACAACTTTCTTAAAAATAAGTAATAACTTTGCACTTTTCACATAGTAACCACTCATTGAAAACACAATTACCTACATTACTATAATTTTTTGTACAGGTGATGCTCTATGTCGATGGCATGAACGGCTTGATGGCACATAATGCTAGTTTACAATGGCTTTACTCATTGGTGGCATCAAAATTCCGGCTTGTGGTGAAAACAACACTCAAACTTCTACTAGTATTTGTAGAATACGTCGATAGTAATTGTCTTCTTCTTATTGAAGCAATTGAAGCTGTTGATTGCTGTCAAGTACGTGGCTATTGATTTATTTATTATTCTGTACACTTATCATTGATATTGAAATATATTATGATTGATAATTTGTCATCATTGTTTATATTATTTATTTACCATTTAAATGGTTATAATAGAATTGAATGATTATCACGGTACAGTTATTTATTTTATGACAATGTATTAAATCAGTCTGAAGATGTTGTAATTTGTATGAGTAAAAGTGAATGTATACAATGAAAATATGTAATAGTAATGGCTTGCTATGTACTATTATATATCGCCACAAATATCTAAAATATTGTGCATGTTCAAAAGCACACTTATTCAAATCAGTCTTATGGTTTAGTTGAATGTTTTTTTTATTAATTTTAAACACTTCCCTTAGGGAAGATTTTATGAAACATACTTAGCTACTCTTACTTAATCTGTGAATGATCTGTTATTTCTTATCATACATTGAGATATTGGACTGTATTTTAAAACAGAAACTACCATTTGACTTACTTTTGTTTAGTTGAAAGCTATCTATAAAATAGTGAACATCCATATTGCCCAAGACAGTACAGATAAATTTGATTAATTTGATTTAAATATTTGAATTTTTGCTAGGGAGTACCTCCATGGACTAATGTAATGAACTTATTGAAAGACTATGATGCGTCTGATACCGAACTTCTAATTTATACAATGACACTGATAAATAAATGTCTAAACGGGATATCAGATCGTGACACCTATTATAATCAAACAGATTGGCTAGAAGAGCAAGGCATGTACAATATAATTCAAAGATATATGGCCAGACAAGGAACCGACCTAGACCTTCTTCGGCAATTTCAAATTTACGAAGCTGTTCTAAGTCACGAAGACGGTGATGATCATGGAGCACCATTGACGTAAGTCATACTTTTTATTATCTTAAATCATTGTATGGTCATTGCTTGAAATTCTGAGCAAAGCTATGTGGTCTGACTCAAAAGCATTTTTTTTAACCAGTTGAGTGCCTTAAACGCACGGGGGTGTGAGCAACTTTGAAGTCTCAAATGGCGCGATACTTAATATTTTTAGTTGAGATTGGTTTATGAACGTCTAGTCCTATCCATGCTTAGCCGGAATATATTAGAAACAATAAATGATTAGAAATAGAATTAGAATAGAAACAATAAATGTGTGATTGTGATAAGATTTATGAAATTTTTGGTACATTAAAAACAGGCGGCCTGTAGCCATAGCTCTTTATTTACTATTTAGGCACGGAAGCGGTAAAACATGTAGTATTTAAAATAATTCATTGAATTTCAAAATAAATATGTTTTGTAAGAATAGTGTGTTAATATATACATTTATATTGTCACTGTACTAGCAGAAGTTGGTAAGAAACAAATTGATAATAGTAAACGGCAAATGTAAGTTTGAGCTTTTTGGATAAACCACTCACTGGCAAAACACGTAGAAATAAAATTTATAGAATATGAGATTAATGTAACACAATTAATTATACATATGCTCTATGTGAAAAGTAATCAAATATTTACATATATACAGACAACTTGATGAATCCATACGAAGAACTCTTCGCTCCCGTAAGAGTATGGGTGGAAATGCCTGTCGACGATCCATCAGACATTCAAGTAATGGTGTGGTCCCCAATGGAGATTTATGTGTGAATGGCGCCTCCCATTATAATCAAGCATTCCTTCAGACTGCACTTTCGGATGAACAGGCTTCCGATGACATCCATGCAGTGGCGAACTCACCCGATCAAGATGTCTTCCGAGACAGTAAAGGTGAATTATTTCAATATTTCAAGTTTGTGCAATATACCGGTTTATTTACACAACGGGACGAGATTAATCATTATTTACATTTAACCTTGCTTTTTCTGTTTACTTCAAAATTATTTTGCCAAGTTTTCTGGTTTTTTTAAAATATTTTTGTCGAGTGTGATTTTTTTTTGATAGTGTTGAACGTAGCTCACGTTAGAATTGATAATTAGCACATAATTTCAATTAACAAATGAGATATATATATATATATATTCCATGTCCGCTCCCAATGTAGAGCATATGGCCTCCTAATGGAGGTATCTCAATAGAATTTTTCTACGAGGACTGCGTTTAACGATTGAATAATAAGCAGTTGCTAGAACAACTTCTGGTGAAATAAGCTCCATTAGGAGATCATAATATTTATCCTATAATTATTCTCTATTCATCTTCACATTGAAATATTGTAAATAAATAAATATCTTATTATGGTAGCCCATGATAAAAACCATTTAATATAACATAAATGTTATAGTTTAATTATGCTGTCTATAAGTTTATAGTGCGTAATAATTAAGTACCTACGAATGGCTTTTTCGGCTCACATTATCAAATTTTGTTATAACATACCTGGATTAAAAAAAGAGGTGGATTTCAGTGAATTACATTTGACACAAATCATCGCCTTCCAACTCTTCGGGTGTGACATTGTATTTAGACGGCTCCATAACTGAGAAATAATAAAGTTAACTGTACAATATTGTTTATAACACTTTATAAACTAATCAATTGTCATTAATTATCTGTTTTCATTGAATATATTGTAAGGCAAATATTTTCCACACAATGCAAAACAACCATATGGGTGAAAATTTTAATTTTCTGTTTTAACTGCAAACTATGCGCAGGATTGTCATTATTACATGTATAAATACTGTCGGGTCCTATGGCGCAGTGGTTAGCATTGTTGGCTTTCGTGTCGGATCTCAGGGGTTCAAGTCCCAGTGCGAACAGCATTTTTTCAATTGATTTCTGTTCAAAAGCATGCGTGATTGTGATGTTATGGGTGGGCGTAGCGAGAGCGATTAGTTAACCACTAGTTCTGTCCTAGCCTTATTCTTCTATCCCTACTATTCTCTTTGGAAAAAGAAAGGTTGAGCAACTGAGTAACAAACAGTTCCGGTAGAAAAAGTTCTGTTGAGATACCTCCATTAGGAGGCCATATGCTCCACATTGGGATCGGACAAAAAAAAACAATTGTATCCAACAAATTGATTTTCAATATTCACAATTAAAAACCAAACGATTTGTCCAACTGTAATTTTTTGAAAACAGTTTGAAACATCTCTATTATTGTAAAAACATTACAAAATATCTTTCAACATATAATTAATAATTTTAAAACAGTATCATGAATTAGAAGTTATGTTTTTTTTGGATTGGGTGTGTGATATTAAAAATAAAATATAGTAGTTTATTAATGTATAGTTTTGTGTTTTAATTGCATGGCTTTAAAGTTATTTTATTAGCTAACAATCAATTTTGAATAATTTTAAAAGAGACTCGTCTAACAAAAGAAAAGAGGAAACTAAGAATACAAAGGCAAAGAGAATTTGCTAAGGAACAAAATGACCTCTGGTCATCAACAAGAAAAAGTGACAGCGAAAAAGAAGCAAACGAAGATGAGTTAACAACAGAAGGTAAGTTTTTAGTATTCTCAACATTGTAAAATTCTTTGTATGCAATCTTGGTTTGTATACTGATTTAGGACATTTTATTTCCAAGTGTGTTATTGAGCCAAGTAATTTAATGACTATAGTTTTATAGAAATGCCATTTTTTGCTTAATTGTTGTATTATAACTACATAAATCACTTAGAATTTGACAAACTTGAGCGATGGTTTATTCAAGTTATTTAATACAAAATCAAACAAACCTGAACTTTTTTCTAATGGTATAAAAAAAAATTGTTGACAATTCTGTTTGATATAATTTCAGGGCACCAGCTATACACATCGGGACTACAACAAAGAATACAAAATGGAACTTTAGGCCACACAGGAACAAAAGATTATATTTCAGATGTGACATCACTAAATAATCAGTTGAATGATTTATATTTTGACAAGAAAACACCACCTCGCACTGATGTTAAATGGATGAAGATCCGAAACGAAAATGGAGACTCAAAATACGATGAAGAAAATGGTAAACGTTTGATCGGTGTATTTATATTATTCCTGTAAATTAAAGCTGAAATTCCGCAAATTAATGATGAATAACTACAATATTCTTCATACTTCTCTTCTGTAATATTTCTAACTAGGTAACATCTATATCAGCATTTTAAATGCATGTTTGTAAATAGTTCATAAAACACATTTATTATTTTCAGCTTTTCAGTCATGTGGTTGATAAATTAATTTGTTTTCCAAACCAATCTGCACATTGTCGTTAATGAGGGTTCACATCTACAGAGTAATCTGAAATTCACATTCATTTACTCAACTATTTTATGTTCTGTGAATAATTTATTTTGTTTTTTGTCGGGAAGTCTACGTTACATTAGCTGGAAATGTTTTTTTCCATATTATATCTGTAGATATGAATCCTTCTTTTAGGCCTGTAAATTTTGCATTTTAATATGGTCAACGAGTTTGTTTGAGCATAATTTTGACGATGCACCTAAATAACAAAAATTATGCTCTTATGTTAGTATAAATATAAGGTATGATTTAATCATCACAAAAATTTGGTTGATTAAATTAATTATTTACTGTTTAGCTCTGTTAGCTGAACTGCTTTACCATATAGCACTCATTTGCAGCAACCATTTATATTTAAACAAAACAAATAATAACGTTTATAGTTTATATTGAAGTATGGCTTTGAAGTTTCTAAACAATGAATCTTCTAAGTTGTCTTGAATCCTGTAAGCTCGATTTATATTGAGGAATGAAATGAGAGTAATTTATTCTAGGTGTAGAACCTGTTACAGATAAAAAGCCTTTACTTGTTCTTTCAAAAGAACAGTCAGTTAAAGACATTGCAGAGAAGCTTCGGTCCCCAAATAAAACTATTGAAGAAATCAAATTTAACCTAGCTGGGGACTTGTCTGGCCTGTTTTCAAAGGCTATGGAAGGATTAAAGAAATCAAAGAGTAAAGGTATGACACTGTGATTAATATGACACAGAGTAAACAGCAATACAGCTTTTGTTTCCTAAGAACTTCTTATGATACAAATGATCTGTACTATATAAAGAAACATCACTCTGAATAGATAAATAATAATAAGGGATAATTGTCAATATGTACAGAAAGTTAGCCAAGCATTTGCCAAACAGCTGCTGCAGCTCAACTGCTTTGTAATGCGCACAGTTATCATTCATCGGCTAAATATTTGTGTACTTGCTTCATGCATGTGTTATATTACAATAAGCCACCTTGAAATCTTGCGATGATTAAGCTAAAATTTTATTAAACAAATAAAAAAAGCTGCAAAACTCATTTTCACCGATGTACATAATATAATTTATAATTCAGAGCAAGAAACTAATACTTCATTGATAACTTCTTCGTTATTTACACTATTCTTATGATATAGTAAAACACTTTGATGAATGATATAGCAGAACATCCAATCAAACAATTTGTTAGAATTTCAAGTTAGAGTTTTTTTTATATGCATATTAGTTTATAAATATTAAAATAAATTACAAAAGCGCTCACAAGCCTTCAGCTCTCGATGCCCAGCCAAACTAGATTAATTAAAATCTTACAGTAAGTTCCTCAATAACACAGTATAAAAGTGTCACATCATCTGGGATTCTATGTCAAAGAAGAAGCACTGCCGTCTCTAGTAAAAAATCAAGGTTCATCTTGGCACACATTGTGACTTCAATAATTGAGTACATATGCATTGGAAAAAGTGATCTAATCTGCAATACGTATTATTGGAATGCTTACTGTATTGTGCCGAGAATGTTTGCATATGTGGCTGGGACTTGTAGATCACTTATGTGAATAAGACAAAAAATATATTATTTAAAAATATGACAACATTTAATAATGTGTTTCAGGAACAATGAAAACTCTTGAGAAATCCGAATTCGATGCGACATGGGAAAAAATTAAAAAGAGCCTTAAAAGAGAACTTATTATTAATAACTTAGATTTTACTGACCTTTGCGAGGACAGCGAAGATTCCTCGCAACCTCTGACTGATAATACTAATGGAAACCCAACATTATCAGGACAGTCAGATGAAATAAACGAATCTTGCCGAAATATGTTAAATGATAATTCAATTGATTTGCAAGCACCTCCTCCTCCTCCATTTTCTATGCCCCCTCCTCCTCCACTTACTCTTAAAAAATCTGAAGACACGCAAGTTCCTCCACCACCCCCAAATTCATTAAACCCTAGATCATCTTCAGTCGAATCGAGTGTTCCTGCTAATAAGCTTAAAACTATAAAATTATTTTGGAGAGAGATTCCAACATCTCATTTACGTAAAACTTCAATAGGCACTGTATGGGATGAATTATCTTCTGTGAATATTGATAAACAAAAATTGCAAATACTATTTGAGAATAAGACTAAAGAAACCATGAAGGTAAGATTCATACCTTCAAATTTACTGTTTAATTGAAAACGAGAATAATATTTACGTTATCATCAGTCAAAACAAAAATTCATTGAATTTATAATTCTCTTGCAAAAAATTTTTAGCAAACTAAAAAAACCATCTTCAATTTGAATCTTACAACTAGCTGAACGGTTATTATCTTTACATTGTCTGAATAATAAAGAGTTTAATAGTATGTAATTGATAAAAATATTCTGCATTAATCTACTCAAATCTTCAAGAACACTTTTTTTTAGATTGTGTATTTATTTTCACAATCAATTTTACTTGCTGTAGTATAAGTTATTAATAATAGTCACTCCCCATTAAATTACTATGTTTTATTATTATGTTTGAGTGTTTGTTACCATTTTTGTAATGATTCATTTTTTTTCTTTCATGAAATCATTTTTCAATACTGGAAATTTGTAGGAGGTGAGACAATTATCAATTACCTTTTTAGCCTTAAGATTTTAGAGCATGTAATTTGAGTGTGAAAAATTATTAGTAGAGTTAACAATTTAAAATCTGTCACGATGGATAAATGTACTAAACTCCCCCCCCTCCCCCAAGTATGAAAGCGGTGTTACAAGTTTTGAGTTTGTCAAATGATTGATATAAAGATTAGTCAACAATGTCTCATAATTTTGATAAATTTAAACTTATAGAAGCAAACGGACCAAATCAAATCGAAAGAATTAGTGATATTAGATCAGCGACGATCCAATGCAATCAATATAGCACTGAAGAAATTACCTCCATCACAAGCTATCAAAAACGCAATCATTAAAATGGACAACAGTGTATTAATCAAGGAAATGGTTGAAAAAGTTTTAAGTTTAATTCCAACCGAAGAGGAAACAGTAAAAATCCAAGAAGCCCAGGTAAAAAATCTACTCGTATTTCGAAAAACCTAAATACAACAATAGGTTGCAATTATGATGAACTTATTGCGCAGGCCATCGGATGCTCGATAAGAAGCCTAAAACAGACAATAGTTTTCTATTTAGTTCAAAAAATATGCCACTCATTCAGTGACGTAGCTAGAAATTTAGGGCCCTCATGCAAACATCACGCAAAGCCTCCCCACACATATTGGTATATTGAGTATGTAGAAAATTGGGCCCTCGTGCATTGCACGACTCTCCTGTGAGGTGGCTGCGCCACTGCATTCATTCGATAGTCACATTAATTATTTAAATAAGTTGCTTAATATTATTTCAATTTATTTTTATAATACCAAAAATTATAAATTTATCATGAAATTTCATTTACAGTAAATATTGTGTACTCAGTAAAACTTTATGATAATTATTGAAGTTTATCATCGAATATAACTAGAAAACATTGCAAGATACATTATTTATCGTTAAAAAATATATAAATTATATCTGTTATTGTTATAAAATGTTTATGTTTTTCTAGATAGCTAATCCATCTATTCCACTTGGAACAGCAGAACAATTTTTGATTACACTATCGTCTATAACTGAATTAAACTCAAGACTGAAGTTATGGGTCTTTAAGCTCGACTTTGAGTTAATAGAAGTGAGTTATTTATTTTTTATAATCATTAAAATAATTCATAATATATGGCATTACTTAATAATAAGTAGGACAAGATGCATCAAATTATTGTACAATCTTATTTAGAATAAATTATTAAAACAATATATCTACAATAATATATTGGCACTCTCCGATAATAAGTATAAATAAAATAAAGGAACATATTTTATGATTTAATCTATTTAATATATTTTTTTAAACTTTTCAGGCTGACATTAGTGAAAAACTTTTTGATCTTAAACAAGCAATTCATATTTTGAAAAATAATTCTACGTTCAAGAATATATTATCAGTAATTTTAACTATTGGTGGATTTTTAAATGGAACTGGTTCTAAAGGATTTCAAATTGACTATTTATCAAAAATATCTGAAGTGAAAGACACCCTTAATAAAAACTCTTTGATGTATACAATCTGCGAAATTATGGAAAAAGAGCATCCAAATTCGAGTGACCTTTACAGTGAGGTATGTATTGTTGTACTAAAGACTAAAGAAGTTAAAGAAAATTTTAGTGATTTCCATGACTTTAATAGTGAAACTTTCATTTTTACACTTTTTAGATAGGTGCCGTAACTAGAGCTGGAAAGGTTAATGTTGCTGACATTTGCACTGTGATCAATAAGTTGGAAGAGGACTGTAAAGTATCTACAAATTGTTATAAACGGATTGTTAAGCATGATACCAGTTTGACTAAACTAAAACTTGGTGATTTCCTAACGGACTGTTTGGAGAGAATTGTCATTCTTCAAGTTGTACGGAGGAGGATACTTATAAGGTGATACAGAGTTTCAAATCTGTAATAACTATAATTACATATTTTGCATTGAATATTGTGGTAAAAGGCAATTTATTATTAGTCGATTATTATATCACGGCTATTGGCAGAGTTTTGAACTAAAGTAAATAATTTAGGACTGGTAGCTGTCTAACATGAGCGCATACATGCCATGATTTTTTTATATTAGTAATACTGTGAAAATAGTTATAATAAACAAATGAAAAATTCATGAATATGCTATGAGCTAGTCTCAAAGAAATTGGTAATTCCAATTAATATGACTGTGGATCGTGTTGTGACCATGACAGGTATTGTAGTATGAAAACATCCCTCACACAGCACTAGCGCCCTTACTAAAAGGCCAACTTACAACGGTCAATCTGTACCTCATATTTATTCTAAAAATGGTTCAAAATAAGCGGTTGCCAACTGTTGTTCTGTTCTGTGTGTAAAAATGATGAACATTGTGCATTATATTAACTGACAAATTTCATTCTACAACATTATCATTATAGATCATAATAAAATTTTAGTATACTAACATACAGTCAATCCTCTTTTTACGTGGTAGATGCGCTCCACGATATACCGCATAAAAAAAGACTTGACTTCCATATAAAAAATGGGGATACGTTCCATGAATTTTAAAATCCGCATAACTTTGAAACATTAAGTTAAAATATACCCAGAATCAGTAAAAAAAGTTAAGGAAAATTAAAGAGAAAATAATTATAAAATCTTTTAGAATGATATGATTTTCTAATTTACCGCAAAGTTGAATACCTTATTGAATTATTTTTGCTGGGAAGGGAACTGGAATTTCTTCCACTTCCTTATCGTTTTCTGTTTATTTGTCATTGGTTAAAGTAAAATTAATGACATCATCGTCACTTATAGCAATATCCAAAAGTTATTCGTCAATATCATTTTCGCTAAGTTCATGTTCTAAAATAATAATTTGCCACACTGCTTTCCAACATGAAATTAAAATACGTGGATTTAATTCAGTGATAGCAGATGCAACATGATTTAAACAGTCCAAAATCGTATTTTTTTCCCAAATGTCGATTAATGTTAATGATTCATTCTCTATTATATCCAAAATACAACAAGATGCTCTTGATGTAATTTTTTGTATGTTTAAATTTGCATTTCTAAAAAAACTGCATTACTTCGAAATCGCATAAAAATAGATTGCATAGAGAGAATTGATTGTACTAGCAATATTAAAAAGTATTTTAGAATGTATATAAAATGACAATTTTAATATTTTCAGGGCCAAAACATTTTTACAGTGGCTTGGAGTATGTGACGATTCAGACATTTGTGACAACTTTAAAATAATAAGTGAATTCGCCTTAGAGTACAGAACAACTCGGGAAAGGGTCCTAGAACAAAATATTAGAAAAAAAGCATACAGAGAAAGATCACAAACAAGAGGCAAGCTTATTACCGAGGTAAAATATTTTTGTTATCATGAGCATTTTTCCTGTTTTATATTAGTATTGATTTAAGAATATCAAAATATTAGATGTTTTGTAAATTTTATAACCTTTCTTATAAAATAAACAAACAATGAAAACTATAATCATTATACGAAACCAATCGTATGTCTTTTGACTATTTCAGTAGACCAAATCTCACGCAAGTGTAATCTGCAACACTACAGCAAAATTATATTGCCGTCTATTACGAAATATGTTTTACTATACCTAACGGTTTCTTACAAACATAATGTAAAATTCAACGTGCATGTTTCAATATTAAATCAAAATTAATATTTCACATAGCCAATATGACATGGTTTTCTTTCTTCGAGAATCAAGTGTAATAATAAAGATATCAGTTTCAATTATATTTTTTAAATAAATTTCCCGAACTTACTGCTGGACCCATTGAATATATCTATTTTATACTTACAAATATGTAGAATTTATACTAAAAAAAAAGAAGTCGTATTATTGATGTGATTTTGAACTTTAAAGTATAAATACACTGATACTCTTAAATGACTTGAATGTGTTGTTATCTCGGATATTATACATAAAATAAATATATTAGTTATGAGCCTTAATACATAAAATAAATACTTTTCAGAATGCCACTCCATCGGAGAAGGAAAGCCTGAAGAATATTTTAATATCAGCTCCAGGTTTTAGCAGAAAGAGAAAAGAGCTCCTAGGCAAAGGGTAAAAACAATATATTACAAGAATAATATTACTTACAGTACATTTTATTTATATCACCTTGGTTAGGCCACTGCTCAAATATATCTGATATTTATTAAAGATGTCACTATTACCCAAGTTACAAGGTTGTTAAGTACCTACATATATATATTATTTATTCCGATAGCTAACTATTAAATGTATTGTATTTATAGTATTCAACACTGATTAGTTTCATTTCTAACAATAATTTTAAGCTTTGATTTTAGGGAAGATAATGCTGAGCAATTGATTGAGGATGTTTTCACTAGCTTGTTGAAAAAGGGAAAAAAATCTCAACACAAAACATCAAATAAAAAATTAAGTAAGTGAAATATTTCTCTTTATAAATAATAAAAATATTGGGTTAAAAATATCAATGTATTTTGCTCAAATTATTTAATAAGATTAATTTTGGCATCACGTCATTGTTAGAATTGTGTGTTGGCGTGATACTTGTGTGTGATGGCAAATTTCTAACACGAATAACATGATTCTTGTTGAATTTAATAAATTGTAATTTTTTACTTCAATATTATGTTAATTTATAAATAAGTTAATGCCGATTCAATAAAAAAGTGGTGATAATAAGATAGTAAATTAACAAATGAATAATATAAATCATTGATACTGTTACGGTCATTATTAAAAATTTAAATCTACTGCATCATTGAATCTTGCTTGTAATGTGAATTTTATATTGCTTGAATTTTCCTTCACTCTATTGTAATATAGTGAAAATAGCAAAGAATTAAGTTTTCTAAGAATTATGTATTATAGCGGTTTCCGTATCACATCATTGTCAAAACTATCTCACAATGTTATAGTTTTGATAATGGTGTCACACCGAAATAGAAAACAATTATATTAAATATTTTTTATCAACCTCATTGTATTGCATTTTTTTTAGTATATCTAAAATTATTTTAATATAAGTATCTTTTTTTGCATTTTTGAACGGTTCCTTGTCCACTTTTAAGGTGCTTAATGTCTACTATCAGATAATAATGCTCGTGAAGAGTCCTGATCTGATTGTTAAAAAAAAATTGAATTATTACAGATGAAGTTGTTTTTAATATAATATCATTCATTGTTTCTTTTATCATTTATCAACAGTTAAAAGATCTAGAACACGAGAAGGAATTCACGAAGATCATCAATTACTTCCATAAAATATATATTAATAAGAAGGTAAATATTTTTGATTAAAAAAAAGACTACACCCAATTCTCTCTTTGCACATTCAAAGGATTACAACCATTAAAGAAATATAGTGAAATCTTGCTCATAACCGCGTGCGAAACATTCAATGAAAAAAGTTGCTACCTGGTTTATTTCAAATTTGTACAAAAAAAAATCAAGTGTATTTCACTCATGTTTATGTACATTCATGTTTTGCTTCTTAAGTTACTAAACATAATACTATTCTTTCTATTTAATTACACATATCAATTTATTATTTTCAATTTTATATTGCCAAGCTAATTATAGCACTGTATTTTAATCTACCCTTAGGACTTACAAATGTCGATGAGACTCTTGGAAGGCAGTGAAAAATTTTCCGTAAAATTGGCATTTCTTTTGAGTTTTGTGATTTATCCAATTCTTCTATTGCGTGTCAAAAATATTTATTAGTTGTGTACAAACCATCTGGCCAGCGTTGTATTTTTTATGTTGAAAAATTTGTTAATCTTATTTTACCACTAATAATAATAAACTGTAAAAAATACATTTTGACAGTTTATTGATCGTATAATTAAACCGTTCAATCTTCACCTCGTGTTTTTCTGGCATATTATTGCTTGCTGTTATATCATTGTTTTATTTTTTCATCTTGCAAATGTCTACTGGTTGTATATGCTATTGACTCTTTTCTTACTCAGCTATAAGTGCGAATTTTGCTCCTGTACCCAAGAATTAAATAAATAAAAATGAAAAATATTGATATATATTGATATATATTTTTTCCAAATTATCGACATAAAAAAACAAATAATAAAGCCATATTCAGTGAATTCTTAAAATGTATAGTTCTAACACGCAGAAAACATACCTACTATTGCTTTTTTAATTTTATGAATACTGTAATTGTAAGTAAGTTGTACATATATAGGATGCGTGTGAGGGAAACAAACATCTGACTACATATATATAAATGGGCAGGAAAAGGATTAAATAATATAATATAATATTCCGCAATAGAATGGTTGTTATACTTATTAAAAAAAGAATAGCCATTGCTATAGGATTTGACATTACATCAATAATACATTACTATTATAAGTACTATTTTTTTTCTTTTGCGAGCTCATAATCAAACTGTTATTAATTCAAATCTGGTGAATGACAAAATTTAAATTTTATTGCGAACGATGTACTCGTAAACTGTTTAAATCCATAATTTTCAACATAAGTCATTTTTTTGAATTTAATATTACATCCAATTAGTTGTAAAATACGACAGCCAGTACGTTTGAATATTTAATTGAAAAAAAATGAGATTTTAATTTTAGCCTTTTTTCAAATTATCAGATGTAATGAAGTAAAAATTTCCTCCATTATGAAATAAGTTCAAAGATATTGATTGATTTCATTGTTGAAAAGCAATGAAAAATGAAGATTGATTGATGAAACACAGATGATGATTTACTTCTTAAAGTAAATTTAAAAAATCATTTGTACCAAACACCCATAGCGCAGTACCTTGTATCTATAAATGTTAGTTGAATATCAGTATAATAAGTAAAAGAATTTATGATTATCTTATTACTGAAACCACATCATTACGAATTTGAAAATTGGGACATAAATAAAAATAGTGTGTCTGTAAATTATGTAAATATAAATACCCTTTTCTATAAGGTTCTGTTTACTGAATGAAGATTTGGCAAATTTTGTAAAACTTTTTATGGAAAATTGTGAAAGAAATTTCAATTTTAAACAGTTAATTTATGCGCGTAGTTGAATTCATTTTTTTTCTTCTGTAATATGAAAAAAATATAATAAATATGATTGTCATATTATGTTACATATAAATGAAGGTGTTAATAAAAGTTATATCGCATTTAAATTGATGCGTCACTTAGAAAGCTTGTGTCTATGCCTCTAATTGTCACTGGAGAAGTTAAAGATAGGAAAGATCAGACACAGCCAGGAAGTGCAATTTTCAAAGTATTTGGTTAGTAGAATCTTTTTAGGATTATAAAAGGCGAATTATTATAAAGCAGTGTTCACCCAACCTTCTCAATAATCTTTAACCTTCGGGTTCCTATGGGTTACATTCCCTTTGCAAAATTCTTTTTCATTAAACCAATAATATCTCGATGATATTTATTGGAATCTACAATGATACCTCAATCAATGCAATGCAAATATTACGCAAATTTTTCTAGGGTCATTTTGTGCCCTGTTGCTCTTCGATCCTATTTTCGACGTATTGGTACTCGAGCGATAAGTAAATGCTTAATAAATTCATTAATATAATATGATCACTATGTTACAAAATTGTCAATGAAAACAAACTTTTAGATTTTTTCATATTTGCTAAGAATTGTTACTGGTGAACACTATTATTTTTTTGTTTACACGCCTAATATTATCAACTGTATTGAAGACAACAAGGAGAATATGGGCACATGATATTGAAATAATAATTAAAAGTAGCTTGCAATTTTGGTAATATCTCATGTTGCTATTAATAAAAAACAATATCTACAACAATTTGAGCAACATTGTAAATAGAATAAAGAATATATTTTTTACATATAATAAAATATAATTTACCATTACTTTATATTCAAACACATTTTTTACAGTTTTTTTAATTGTTTGTTTCACTTTGATACCAAAATATTATTATTTTCATTAAATGTAAATAATCTGGTGATGTAAATGTTAGAAAATGTAAAAGAAAACCTCTCATGTCATGAATAAACAATTATCTGAAAAAGACAACAATCTTTTGATCAAAACAGCTTAATTATTATTTCCAAGCGACTAGTTCCTCAGCCTGCATCCACCTGCTAACACTTCTCTAAGAACCAATAATTACAAAAAAGACAATACCAAGAATGTATTATTTACATGTGACGTTAATTTACACTACCATTTGTATTTCCACTGCAACAATCAATAAAGTTTTATCAAGTAACATTATTCTTTATTATCATAAATAATATTAAATGAATTTTATGCTGTATGCTTAAATTAAGACTGTTTTAAGGTTTACACATCTCAATCTCCTAAAATGATGGATGCTTTATATTGATATACAATTACCCATACTTAATACCTACCGCAATTGCAATAAAAACCTTATTCTCAACAAAAGACAACATCTAAAATAATTCTTTAAAATATATTATTTATTCCTAATTTATATTTCATTTTAGATGGGATGAAATAATTAAAAGTGGATGAACAAGAGAATCAAAATCATCTATTTATACAGAATTCTACAAATGAAGAAAAGGTCTTCGCTTGGATTAATGGACGTTATCTAGGGTTAACCAAAAGTATAAATCTTACAATCATATCGTAAAGACACCATGACATTGATTATTATTATTGGCACGGGCAGCATTAGTATTATTTTGTAAGAGCAGAAAATATGTAAGCGGTAATTTATCGATCATAATGTCAACAAAATAATAAATGAAAACGTAACTGATTTGAGTATAGTAACGGAAAAAGAGTCACCACAGGGCATGGAATTATTGTTTGTAATAATTGTTTGTTACAAAATAAAAATATAAATAACATGTTTTTTGAGAAAGCTATTTCGCCATTGAAGTAGTCTCAAAACTATTTATTGTTGTCAGCTCATTTTTATTTTGAATTAAGAGTAGGTGACTGAGGGATTTTCATCATTTTGGCGCAAAAGGCGATTGTTATAATTTTTATATACAACAAAACTTTTACCCTACAGTATTAAACATAAAAGATTAATGTGGAAATATTCAATGTTCATATTCAACTTTATAATAAGATTTAATATATCGTCGCCAATACTACAAGAACACTTATCTTGAATTTTGATCAATTTGACAAGAGAGACAAAAAATGATATTGCTGCAAAAATAACGTACTTCTTACTTTCCTTTGGTATTGCAATAATTAATTAATGCGTTCCGCGTTAAAACAAAGATATATGTATATACAAAAATGTGCCAATGATATAAAAGATTGCAACAAATAAAAAAATACCTTTAACAAAAAAATTAGTTACGTGATCATCAATATTGGCGGCGATATATATATTACTACTTGGCTTCAGCTCCAGTGACTTCAAGTTGTTAAAGATTCTTTCTAAAACATATCAATTATATTATATATCTTGCAAAAAAACTGATACATTCATAAATAAATCAACTGCATTTAAGATTTATTTTTCAATTGATTTCCCGGATAATGTGGCAATCAGTACTTTTTTCGAAAACTGTAGTATGAAATCAATATTTTGAAATTATTTGCTTAAAGAAACGTCAATTAATGGTTTCAAAAAATATCCATTCGAAAATCTTGTATTGTGGCAGATGTGACAGAAATTAATATATTTTATTTTTGTAATTTGGAAATTGCAATTTACTTTTCTACTTTCCACGTTATTAAAATCATCTTGTATTATTTTCATTATTTAGTAATATATAGCATGATTAATGATTATAGAATTATTTCTATATTATTATGAACAATATATTAATATTGTATTATATATAGCTGGGCTTAATTATAAACTATGAAAAAGAGAGTATCACATTAAACAGAACAAAATGTTTTTGCTAAAAATTAAATTGACTTTATAAATTATGTGTAAAATACTTTTGTATGTTATGTAAATAAAATCATTTGAAAGACATGTTTAATAATTTGTAATTGTACAAAAATCTTTAAAGATATTTTGTAAATACTTTATAATAAATAATTAAAAAATATAATGTCTTAATTTATTTTTATCTATTATTCTACTCTCAATTAACAGAGAAGTCCAATAAAGCTTATCTGCAAACACTCTTTTAGATCCTGAACACCTTTTTCATAGTCCTTAGGTCATTTACAAAAAAATATTATAATTACAATTAAGATTTCGACAGAAGATTCAAAAAAGTTTTAGGTAAAAAATGAAATGGTAGTTTTCAACCATAATTTTACAACTGAAGATACAATTCCAGTCAAATAAGTAGTAATTTTATTGGTTTATTTTTGAAAAAAAAAATATACAGACTGAATATAAGGATTCAGTTTATAATCATTTTTATTTTTACCAAGCTAGTTAAAAAGATTCAATACGTTAGAAAAAATATAAATATATTATGAATTACTATCAGAGTTTTCACTAAATGTTTAACATTAAACATTTCCACTCTCAATATGAAGTATATGGATTCCAAATAGAGTTTATCTTAAAAGAAGTTTTTCTATGAGGGATTCTTATTGCTTAGTTGTTTAAACCTCTCATTTTCAAAGAGAGTAAGAAGAGAAGGATGACAGCATTAGTGATAAGCTTATCCTTCTCATTATGAAATCGGTAAATCGAATAAATAATCAATTTATGAAAGTGTCTACACTGGATTTTGAACCTGTAAGAACCACAAAAGCCATTCGACCATGGACCCAATGGAAGAGTAGTTGAATACTTTCGATGGTTTCGGCGGTAACTTTGTGGAAGTTCATTTCAATATAAAATTAAAAATAACTTTGATTATTCCACGTATTGTGCTGCTAACTGTGACACGTGTTTCACCTCTTTCAGAGGCATCTTCAGGCTTACTATCGCAAAGTTTGCTTAAGTAATGAAGCAAGATTGATTCTAACATTTTTAAATTATGAAATTACAAAATGGGGTTTGGGTTTTTTTTTCCTTCTAAGGGAAGCAAGGAGGGGGTGATAGAATCGAAATAAAGCAAACAAATAATGATACTAATGAGCTGCAATCAATCAGATAGGTTGGTGATTACTCTATTAATTGGAAACAATGTAAGTAATGGCGAACAGCCTGTCCTATTAAGAATAATATTTCTTTTTTGTTAAGAGTTTTATTTATTTCTAAAAATTCTAAGCTATTCATCTTTAAACCCCTTTTATTTACTCGGTGGAGTATTTCTAAACTACTAATCTGATTAAAATGATGATCATTTTCTATTAAATGATTGGCAAACTCAGAAAAATTGTTACTTTTAAGACATCTTATATGTTCTTTAATTCTAATACTAAAGTTTCTACCTGCCTGTCCAACATAAGATGCTTGACAGTCTCCACAAGAGAGTCGATAGATACCACTCTGTGACGATGAATCTACGCGATCTTTACTGTTCAATAAAATTTTACCTAAATTACTTACTGTATAAAACGCGGGTTTTATATTGTCTGGCAAAAATTTGACTATCTTTGACGAAATGTCTCCTAAATAAATAATTCTACGCCAGTTTTTAAAATTATTGTTTGCTTTCTTTTCTCCTGAAAAAATATTATTTACTATGAGTTGTATAACTTGCTTACGCTTAAGTGAGTTAACTACTGCGTCTGTGTTGTAACCATTATTTACAGCTATCTGTTTAATAATGTTTAACTCTAATTCAAAGTTGACTTAAGTGAGAGGGATGTTAACTTATCTATTAATCATTGCATGGAATGATGAGAGCTTTTGCGACCACGGGTGAATTGATTAATGGTGAATGACGACATCTGTATAAGTAGGCTTTCTGTAAAAGGCAAATTCTAATCTGTTGCTATTATTTATCTTTATTGTTATGTCAAGAAAATTTAGCATTTTAAGATAGTAAGTCTGAAGATGCCTCTGAAAGAGGCGAAACACGTGTCACAGTTAGTAGCACAATACGTGGAATAATCAAAGTTATTTTAAATTTTATATTGAAGAGAAGTTGCTTCAAACAGTTATTTATAAATAAATAAATAAAATTAATGAAATTTTGGCATTTCAGTTTATTTTGATTTTTGATTTTTAAGAAAAACAATAATCAATGGGAAATGGAAAAGAGAAAAAACTGAAATGAGTGTATGTTTAAAAAGGGAGCGCTTCATAATGACTATTAACATTGGTTGTTTATGTATGCTTTATCAAAGCTTTTCAATACAGTAAAATTTAACTTGTTGGCACTCCTGAAACAAATCACAGATTTTTGTAAATATTAATTTATATCAAAATTAAAAACCGATTTTTTATTTCTATAAATTACCAAATATGTCTGATGTCTCCAAGTCATCGATTTGATTTTTTTCAAAAATTGAATCGTGATATTAGAAATCATATTCAACCAAACTACACTTCATAGCATATGTTTTTATTTTATATATTTAACAGTTATCTACAACGTAACTTTTGTTGTTTATGACTTTTGTATTGTACAAATCTAATATAATAGCGATTTCGACTACTACTTGGCTTTATACCTTAGAGCTAAAAAAAAGAAAAAAACGTCCTGCGCTGGAAATTTCAGGGCTTTTGAAATTGACATGAAATTGTTTGAAAATCCCAAAAACGCCGACCAAGGTGCGAGCCGGTTGATAAAATTTTAGCAGCACATTGCATCACTGCATTCATCACCACATCATTCTTCATAAAAATAAAATCTTCCTACTACATATAAGCTATAATTTTTAGGGGTCCAAGATATTCATTTGGGAATAAAAAAATATATCCCATAAAATATTTTGCTTCTTAATTATGTTTTCAGTAAGATTGAGTAGTTTTTTCATTTTTATAAATCCTGATGATAGAAAATAGCCGTAGCTATTTTTAAAAAATACTATTTATAATCACTCGATGCTGTTATTATTATGGCAGAGCAAAAACTTCTAAAAATAGTACCTACCAAAATAAATGAAAGTATTTAGTAAATTGTCAAATATGAAAAATAAGTGAACATTGACATTGATTAGTGTTTCAGATGATTCTATGCTTTATTTATATTCGGTCTTAAAATTAACGCCTAAATAATATGAAAATATTTGCTCATCTTTTCATAAATAATATTAGTATCATTATATTTAACGTCTGGTAATAATCAAATGGAAACTTTGTTCTTTTGTGTACTTCTGATGGTTTGCTGACGGTTTCCAAACTGTTTTCGAATTAGAATCTAATTCAAAGCTTTGATCACATGGTTTGGATTGTGATTTGACAGTTGTTTTTGTTATTTTGCGTCAAAACCACATTCCAACCGTCTGCAAACCGTCAGCAACGGGTTATGCTTTAAATTCCTGACTGTTTTGGCGTACCAACCTCCAACCTCAGAATGGCGAATTTTGTTACAAACGACAACTTAACCGGCTAAATTCCAAATGTCAAACTGACAGTTATACGTCACTGATGTAGATTATATAAAAGTTTTATAAGTCAAATATTTAACATGATTGTAAATTGTCAAAATATTTGGCTTAAAAACATTGTTTTGTTTAACTTGAAAAGCATGGAGCATTTTTAAAAGAAATTATAGGAAACATTTGTACATGAAATCGCACAAAACCGATATTCAAGCGAAAATTTCATTTTTGTATCTGTCAACAACAATGAATGACAAGGTTTCATACTCTCAATCTATACATTAAAATTTAGAGTGTGGATTAGAATAAAAGAATCGATTTATTATTAACAATAAAAAACATTGTGTTATCTTTGAGTGTGTATTCGCTGAAATAATATGAAATGAAAACTAAAGAAAATCGGGTAATATTGAAATAAGGTTATGTTTATAAATATGTATGATTTATTTGTTTGACAACAATATTACGCTGTTTCAATATAACAAGATACTTTTAAAACTGTAGTACGTATTTGTCGTACCTACCTAGTTTAACCTAAAATGGTTCACACAAATATATTTTCACACCAATGAAGTGAAAATTATATTTGTATTTCCCATTGACGTCTTTCATTAAATACTATTATGTTCGAAATGGCGATACTGTTTTAATAGCACGAAAAAAAATAAAACAATAAGTTGTTTATGAACAATCAAACATTTTTCATAGTCTTATAAAGGCGTATTCGCTGAACTAAGAATAATTGAACGTCGATAGTTAATTATTTTGATTTTGCCGCTTGTAAAAATCTGGCTACAGACCTAGAAATTGCTACTATGAAAAAAACAATATATAATTATTTAATGTACTGGCAACACAACAACAAAAATGCCTGTTCTTCTGCGCCACTTGCAAACTGGGTTTGGCGGAATTCGTTGGAATACGGTTGGAATGTTGGTTTTGACGTTTGCGCACAAGAACAGACCTTTTTAATTGAACTGTCAAATGTCAAAATTGTGGAGATACATTAAATTGTCAATAAACGTTAATCTGAATTCTTGACTTAACTTAAAACATAATAATACTTAAAAGTTGTGTGTTACCTATGTTTCATCTTGTATTTATTGTAATAAATCGTTGCTTATTATCAAGCGGAAACTGAATATATCAAACATACAGAAAACCAGTCTACTGAGACTTTGAAGTTAAAAGATAATGAATTTATTCTATACGTCAACAGTTCAACTAAAGAATGTTTTTGTAATGGCTATATCTGTAACTGTAGTAATTTTATTTTTACTGTGGAATTCGTCAATGAACGATTTTAAAAGGTAAGATATCTGAAATTATTTTACATGGAATCTCGCGTACAAAATTGGCTTGGCAAATTACAATATAATCATCCAATCAACATTCTGTCACCAGTGGAGCTTATAAATAACAAAATACAGTTATGGCAATTTTCCGTACATTTGTTTTGGTTAATTTGTCTAGCAGCGTGTCATGCACTATTTCGGCGAAAAACTTAATGTAAGCTAAAACAACGCCATGATATGAAGATCACTGATAAATTATGCGAAATACGAAAAACATTTTAGTATGAAAACTTCGCCATCGTATATGAAATGTTCTGGCTTCGTTCCTTTGTCCACAACTCCAGAACAGGGCAATTACCATGAGCAAGAAAAACGCATGTCCTCAAATATACAGTAGTTATTCGAAATTTAAAAAAAAATATTATCTGGACCGATTTCGCAACGAAATTTGTGAAGTTTTTCGCCGAAATAATCCATGACACGCTATGATACAAATTTACCCTTGTTTTTTTAATGGTTACTGAGTGTACTTGACCCGTTAAATTGTGTACCCAGAATTTAATTTCATTACCTATATATCGACACCTCCTATGTAACATATTGTAACTTCAAACTGGAACTTTATAGTCGATTGGTTCAAAGAGGCAGATGCTTGACGTAAGTCGAGCTTATGATTGTTTTGCACTATATTTACAATTTGCATTGGATATCCCAAATTTGGTGCAAAATGATCAAAAGCACCACTAACACCAACATTTTGTTTTTTTTATTTAAACCATCAGTCAGCAAAGTGGTGGTCTACGGGCCACTAGTGGTCTTTTTTCTGTTTTTACAATGTTTGTACAATCATTGAGCTTTAAAAATTTGATTGCAATTATTGGTTTTATTTTATGAACTAGGTGCTTTCTATGTGCTCTTTGATAACTTTTTTCCATATACAGTGGAACCCCCAATTACACTACCCCGAATTATGCGCTGGCTAGAAATATTCACCGCAAATCCCCCAATTGTACGGTCGCATTCCATTGTTACGTTCGGTGCTGCTGTCCGCCTGGGCGGTTGCAGCAGGGGAGCTCAACTCAATCTATATTTTTTAATGGAAATTTAAATCAGAGAATTTAATGTTATGTGCATACTATTTACTCACGGTGAAAAACTGCAACTGATTTTGAAAACTTTTTTTGGTTTTATTTATTCATATGTGCGCCGCGAGAAAAGAAATACATATGTAGTTTTTTTAACTTGTTTTATTTTATTTATATTTTACACTATCTTTATGTAATAATCAAGCATAATTTTATTGAAATAGTAATATACATCGAATTATATCGAGTACTTAATTTAGGATTAAAATAAAAAAAATACAAATAAGCACACATCATTCACTGTCAGAAAATATTCGGTTCCAATGATGGATTTTAAAGATCCGTAGAATGGCCAGGAGCATTATCAATAAGTAATAATATTTTGAAAGCAATATTTTTTCTAAAAGGGAATTTTTCCATTTCTGGAACAAAGCAGTTAAAAAACCAATCGCGAAATTAAATTTCCGTAATCCACGCTTTTTTATTTGCCCTTCAGTAAACGGGCAAATTAGAATTATCGATTCCTTTCATTGCTCGTGGGCTTAAAAAATGACTGACAACCATTGGTTTCGTTATATAACTGCCCGATGCATTACTGCAAAGGAGAACAGTTATTCTGTCTTTGGCAACTTTGAATCCAGGTGCAGATTTAACGATTTTGGAAATAAATGTGCGTTCTGGCATTTTTTTTCCAATCAAGGCTTGTTTTGTCAGCATTGAATACTTGGTCGGGTGTGTAGCCTTCATCATCAATAATTTCTGTGTAAATTTTTCTGCACCTTCGTCGTCGGCAGATGCACGTTCGCTGCTCATTTTAATGCTGCGCAGGGAAAATAGAATGAAAAATCGGTTAACTCTCGTGGCTTGGAGACTAGAAAAATACGTCTCTGCCGATGGGGATCTTTTGTGACCCCAGTGGTTTCCTCATTATTGGCCTAATTCTTATGAATTTCAAAAAAAAATAATAATCTAAGGGCTTTAAAATATCTCTCTGCATCATTCCTCATACATTTTTTCTATAAAAATCCGTTTTTTTTTAATAAATAATCATATTTTAAGTTGTGCGTAAAAAAGACGTCATCCCAGCACACATATGAATTTACAACTGACGAGTGTTCTCAGCTATCTTACGAACGATCGTTATCGCGGGCGCTTATCGCCTGATAGCGTAATCGCATACTTATATAAACTACAAAAGGTCCAAAAAAACTATGATATAAGAATACCTTAATTATAAACATTATATCACCCATATTAAAATAGATATTTAAGAAAATGTTGGTATTGGGGTTGCATTTCTTGAGCTTAGAACCGGAAAAGTTAAACCAGCCATTACTTGCTTTAATTCGAAATGATTTTCGAGAGCTAAATTTGAATCATCAGTCTCTCCTTGTTTCAAATATGCATATATTTTTAATGCTTTGTGTTTTATAATTCGGACACTAAGAGGAATATATTTTTTATTACAATCTTCTATCCATATTTTCAGATGAACCGATAGACACCCACTGTCTTATTTTACATTCATTTCTTTTAATCGATCGAATTGTAGATTCATTTATATAAAACTCTAGCTAGAAATAAGAGCTTATCTTACGCCTCTGCTAAGTTTTTCTAAAATGGTATATTTTTCTTCGATAGAAATGCGTTTTCTTTTTATTTTAATTCCGTTTTTTTGCATGACTGAAAAAATATTTTAATATAATAATAAATCGCGCAGTCAGTAATGTTTTTTAAAGATTTAAAATTAATTTGATGTTATAGATAAAGCAAAAAGTTTTTAGTAATATGTATTTACCTGAAAGTGCAAAAGATTGACCACACCACAAAACTTCGCATACAGTCAAATGTTGACTAGCGTCTGTGTATTCAACACATAGCTGGCGTCTGACGTATGCGGGATTTTTCGCGCGCTTTGCATTTTGTCACTTAGTCACCAAATATTTCGTCAATATTTTTTTTTTGCAAAAATGAAGGGAAATCTTAGTTTTGCATTTTCCCCGGAAAACCCCAAATCCCTAATTTTGTATGAGATTCACACCCCCAATTACACTATCCCCAATTATACGGTCCCGAAGATCGCATAAATGGGGGTTTTACTGTACATGTAAAAAAAAAAAAAATGCGGTCCGTGTGATTCAAAATGATGTATTTAGTGATCCGTGAGGATCTAAAGTTTTGCCACTCTCTTGTAAAGTTCCAATTCTGAATTTACAATACTTAACATAGGAGGTGTCAATATACTGATGGTATTATAATAAACCGTAAGTAACATAGTCAATAAAAATAAAATAAATAATGATAGTGAACAGTGTAATGCAGGGGTGGGGACGCATGAAGTCAATGAGAGTCACATTCAGGTTTTTCATAAATTATAAAGAGCCACACCATAATAACATAGTATTAAATATATAAATTAAAATTAAATTTATTTATGTAATTAACCTTTTCTACATAAGTCATATGAGACAATTTTCATGAATAATTTGAGCTGCACTAATCTCAACGAGGATCCATATTTGCCCACCATTGGTATAGTGGTATGTTTTTTACACAGCAGTAAACTATTACCCATTTAACATCGCTAATAGTACATGCCCACAATCAACCATGTGTTTAGTGTTAATCTTTTATTTCACCAAATTACAGATACAACGTCAAAGAAGAAGACAACCCTGCTGTCATAACACAAATGTGTTCAGAAAGTTTGAAAGACACAAGATCATTTCTTAGTGATCAAACATTGAATATGATTTATTTTATAACTCCTACCTATCCATGACCTGAACAAGCTCCCGAGCTTATAAGGCTTGGACAGACATTAATGCATGTTCCAAGGCTTCATTGGATAGTGGCTGATGATAATAAAATGTGCAACCCTACTGTTGAAAATATTTTGAGGTAAATTAATTTATAAGATTAATACAAGTTTGCGCCATGATATTTTTCTCGGATTTAGGGGAATGAAAAAGGTTGGGAAGCACTGATTTAGACGATTCAAACGTATTGTTCCTGTATGAAACAGCAGTCCCAACCATAGCTTGAAATCGTCAATTGTGATATCTTTCCATTGAGTGATTTGACTTCTATCGCATTCTGATTGAGCCAGTATGTCGATTGCGTACGTATTTGTCTTGTTTACGACATAGTGATGATACATACAGTTTGCAACAATAGATTAGTTCTGTGAGGTTTTTAAGCACCGTCTATTTTACCAACAGACTAACTCTCTAGGTTTCTTAAGATTAATAATATTTCTATGGAGACTGAAATATGATTCCAACAATGTTTTACGGCTTTTTTCCCGAGCTTAAAATGAAGAGTTTTTGACCTACTTACAATAGAAAGCTTTGCTAATTCATTTTTTTAATAAAGAAAGCTACATTTGTCTATTCTCAATGGTTCCCTTTTTCATAGTTTGGTGTAAAAAAATGAATCAACCTATAAAAGTGAGACACAGTATTGATATGTTTTTAGGAGAACGAGGCTTTCATTCACCCATATTGTTAGTCCTATGCCAGAAAATTTTAGGAGAGTGACGTCACCGCCACGAGGAGTTGCAAATCGAAGAGCAGCACTTGATTGGATTCATAAAAATGTGAAAGATGGTATCATCTATTTTGGTGACGATGATAATACATTTGATTTGAGACTTTTTGATGAAATCAGAGATACAAAGAAAATTTCTATGTTTCCTGTTGGACTGATTGGAGATTACGGTGTATCTTCTCCTGTAGTTCATAACTCTAAGGTATATAATTTTTAACGTTATTTACTTTTTATTTTTTTTAATGTCTTCATCTTCATACTTTTTCTGATACTGAGTGCATTACTTCTTTCTTAGGTTCATAATTATTTTACAAAATTTTTTAACCTTCTGTTTATTTGATTTTACGTTTTTTTTGACTGAGAACGTTCTTAAATTTCATGAAAATGGTTGATTTCACTGTAATGCGGGATTTCCCTGTAATGCGGCCTTGATTTTTAATATGTCTGCTAGCATCTTAAATATATTTTACTGTTACATACATATACAATGGAACCCCGTTCTACCGTTCTCGCATTTTTTGTTCTCCCCCATGGATCGTTTATTTTTCATAGTCCAGGTCAAACAACCATAAGAACAATGTAAAATAATCTCGCATTAATTGTTCCCCAATTTACTGTTTTCCCCGATTTATCGTTTAAATATTTTGGTCCCGTCACAAATATTATCCCGATTGACCATTTTCATTGAATATTTCTCATGAATAGTTTTGCCTACCATCTCGTTTGCATTTTTTCAGTGAAACCCCGATCTCTTCCGTTCTTGCTATATTCATTTTTTTAAGACCCTGTAATAACAATGTTTGATAATTCAACGTTAATCATTCCCCTATTTACCGATTTCTGTGATCTGTCCTAATTACTATCCCGATTGACCGTTTTTGTTGAATATTTCTTTTTTCGCTCATAAATAGTCTTCCATTGCATCTGGTTGCGCGAATTTTTCTAACTCAAAAATCAAAACTGAAATGCCTAAATGAAGAAAACTAGAACTCTAGTTGAGAAACTGAAAACAATTCAAGGCGTTGAAAAAATCTAGGAGAAAAACAAGTCGACATATATAGCAAAAATCTTTGAAAAGTACGCGAGTTTGAAGGGTGTCTTGTCAAAATTTAAGTACCAAACTACAAATAGGCAACTTAGTATGTATTAAGCAATTAAAGAATAAATTTATATATTCTCCATAAAAAAAAGTGAAATAAATAAATAAGTTAGTTGAAAATTTAACATTGTTGGTATTATTTGAAGATTTTCCGCATTATTCGTTAATTTATTACGGTCCCTTCGAAAACATAGAATCGGGGTTTTACTGTATTACATAAATTATACAAATAGCATAAATATTCAATATCCTGAAGATTTTGAGTTGATCACAATTCATTATAATGAAGATAATTTAATGTTTTTAGGTAATAGGCTTCTTTGATTCGTGGCCATCGAAAAGGTTGTGGCCAGTTGATATGGCGGGCTTTGCAATTAACATACGGTATCTTAAGCCGAATGCATCAATGCCATTCAAAGCAGGTTACGAAGAAGATCAATTCTTACGGAACAACCATTTTTCTATTGACGATATAGAACCAAAAGCTAACAATTGTACTGAGGTTCTTGTGTGGCATACTCAAGCAAAAAAACACACAATTTCAAAACTTTTAATAGACATTAGAACAGTTGAATCAAATCCATTGCATACAAGCTTATCTATGCTGATAAGAGAAGTAAATCATCTTGGAATGGGCGTAACAACCACCACAAAAGGTGTAGTCCCATATATAACAAAAGATGGAAAAACTAAACTTCTCTAAAAGGATTGGTTTTTCACTATTTTCATTAATAATGATTTTTATTAAAAAAAAAAATGAGGCACATATGTCAATTTTATATACCATCTATTTTATTGATACTTCCTCAGCAACATAGAAAAAGATTCATTTAGCTTTATTTACACCAATATTGTGCAAGTCCCATTTTTTGTCTTATCTGATAAAATGTGATATAAGTATGTATTCATTAAAATTATGCAATACCCTTTGCTTTTGATACAAATCATTTACATATAATGCAATAGATTAATTTTTCTGTTTAATTAAGGGTAATTTTAAAAATATAAACAATGTAGATAAGTCTGAAACTGTACAAAAAGAATAATTATAATTTTCCTGCTGTATCAAATATCTAATTTATCATCAGGCAGTGTAATATGTACCGGCCGCCTTGTGGAATAAAATTTAGAAATTGTATCATATTTTCCTTGGTGAATTGTCGAAAATAGCAGTAATTACAAGCTGAATACTTTAACCGAGAAATATATTGAACACAGGGCAACCATTTATATATACTCAAAAATACTAAAGACCATTTACTAAAGAAAATCAAGATTGAATCCTAAAAAACATGTTGGTGTGAAATTTTCTCTTCTTAAGTACTTTGCAAAAAGTGTGATACTGAAAAGCAGGAATGCTGTGTTCTTGTCATTGGAAAGTCTCTTAAGGTCCAAACCATTGTTCAAGAAAGCCGAATTGCAAGTATACAACATGATTGTGAAACCATGTTATGTGTGTGTGAGATCTTGAGCCTGGTGGTATTTGAACTACTAAAAGAAAACTGAAGGTCTCCTTTAAGCTTTTTGAGCAATTTAATATCCTAGGCTGAAATGGATAATTTATGTTGTTATATGCAAGTATGTTGTTATAGTCACTTGACCCGTGACTCCAGAGAAGAAGGGTTATTAATATTATGAGGGCAGAACTACAGTGATTGACATTTTTGGGTGCTTTATTCCATGAGGCAGTCATTATGAATGTATTGTATTCGTCAAAATAACTTAGTAATATTAATCCGTTTGATATACGATGACTGATAATAATATCGAAATCATGTTTGTCACAAGTTTGAAATACCATATAGATGAAATGATTAAAGTTGATTATTCTGTTGGTAGATACAATCGAATCGAAGTATACCATGATTCGTTATTGGCTATCTTGTGTTTCCCAAATTTCTCTTTCATTTATTGTTTATTTTTATATATCCAGCAATAAATACAATGTTATCTAGTATCACAGCATATACCACTGTCTATCTAGATTAAATTAATGAACCTATTTTAAATAATGGACTTGTTTGTTAACGAAGAAAGCATCCATTTTACTCAACATATCTAATTCGAAGCTTCCTGAAACAGTATTGATAATCTTTTAGTAAATTTACAAATTTTTTCTTCTATGGTTTCCTTCTGTAATATTTTTGATTTATCCGCAACTCATTATCTCAATTTGAATGCTTTTTATGCATATTTCTTAGATACGCTTACTATGGCATATAACTGTTTCTTCTATAGGCATATAAATGACACAAAAATATCAAGCCAGAATCACTCAATGGAACAAAAGGCTTCTAATATCATCCAATTCATGCCAGTATTCCTTGAATTCCTCTGCTGAATATATCTTTATTCTATAATATTCTTGTATATTTTTATTGATTTTGAAGATTAATCCTGCAAGCCCAAGCTCATTGTCTAGATGTTCAGGGCAAATCAGTCGGCTTTCATATTTCATAACTTTTATTTTAACATGTTTTGTTATACAAGTAAATTTTATACATAAGACAATCAGATATATTTAATTACCATGCCTTTTACTATTTATCTAGCGTTAAAATTGGTTTTTCCGAATAATGCAAATAATATTTTAATTAAAATTGAAAATCAAAATTATAAAGCAATTTAAAGGTGTTTTTTAAAAAAAATTAATAATATTCTATAAAGTTAATATGTAAGTGAATCAGATTGATTAATTACCTCTATTATCGAAAAAAAATGTTTTTTTAAAAACCTAAAAAGTTTAAAGTTTTGTTTTGGTGTCAGATAAAATAGGAGTTCACGGTTTTTTAATACATACGCACAACATATTTGAATTTTTATTTTTTTCAATGTTAAACTTAAGTACAATATTATACATATTACTACATTCATATCATTAATAACATAACTACCTTAATAGTATTGGCAATAAAAGCAGCTATATACACCCTTAGTTTGAGCTTTTGCTCACCATTCCATTCAAGTAAGATAAAGTTGTATTGATTAAAAAGTTGTTTAATATTTTTTGTGATAAAAGATATTATGAAATAATTTTTATTAGGATTTAAGGCTACCAAAATAAATTTTTATTTGCCATGTCTTTAATTTATAAGTCTCTTTAATTGATAAGATACCTCACCTAAGGATTACGTATTATATTGAATATTCAGTACATTCTTTTTAAAATAAAATTCTTAAGCGTATATTATTTGTTTATTATTTATTAAAATAAATATTTCATTTTATGTATTGTACAATATTTAGAAATATGTACTACATATATATATTTATTGATTATTTGATTTTCATTATTGAAATAGTAACATTATTACTCATTTTAATTCTCCACACACTCACCATTGTTATATGTACATCATTAAATACGGTATATATTTGTGAGGAAGTTAACTCTACACATATTTAAAAAAAAACAGTAGGTCCAATGAAGAGGCTTTAAGACAAGCCAATAAGCTAACAGAGTCTATAGCAATCATCAAATACAGAGTAGCCGTATACTTGTACATTTTCTACGATGAAAAATATAGATTACTTCAACTTCAAGGAAAAATTAAGGGTGGCAGAGGCGAAGGTATAAAGTGGTTACGAGACCTGCTTAAGTGGTTAAATCTCAATATTATACAATCGTCTGAATATATCGAACCACTTTGCTATTTGACTGTTTCAGGAGTGTCTTAGGATTTACCGAAATGGCAGAGAAAAAAAGTCTTGTGGTGACTTTCATATTTTAGAATCGACAGATAAGTCTCGTTTTCTATGTAATATCTGAAGACATTATTATTTGCTCTGTATTTGGAATCTATGATTTTGATGATGCTAATAAATAGACTTTTGTATTCAACGGTATTTGGGTTTTATTTTTTCTTTGATATTAGAGGTGGAGGTTTGTGATCTAAACTTTTGGGTGGGTAAAAAAAAGTTTAGCAATGTATGCAATTTACGAAATCGTGAATGTTTCCACTTCACAATTGCCCTTTGAAATTTTTTTCTTAAAAAAAAAAATTAAATACTTAGAATGCAGTTTGGATTCAAAATACGTGTTTTTTGTTATATTTTTTTATACAGGACAATAAAACGAATTATTGTATTTTGACAATAAATCAAAAAAATGCTGTTCGTACTGGGACTGGAACCTGTGAGATCCGGCACGGATGCCAGCAACGCTAACCGCTGGGCCATAGGACCTGACAAATCTTAAGATACACATATATATTTTTTTTGTTTCCAAACTAAGATTAATTTATTTTTTTCTGTAGGCTTAAATTGTTGGCGTGAAGTTTGCTAGACGGTGATAAATGTCTAAATATCAAATGATGTATGTGTTTCTTAACTGCAATTAAGTGAGTGATGAATGTTTTGAAGCTCGAAAGAACAATAAATAGTATTAATAAAAACACAATAATCCTTTGTACTTCATTCCACTTTATTTAATATGTCAGGACCGGTTTCGCTCATTGCGAGCATTGTCAACTGATAAGAAATATAATTTAACAATGCTATTTATATAAAATTGAAAAGTTATACACAACAATTGTTAATCTGGGATGACTTTTTAATTATATGTTAGATGTGTTGAACATTTTAATTTTGTGTTATTTTAGAATCACTTTAATGTAATTGGTAATTTCTTTTCAATGCCAATTGTTGTGTATAACTTTTCAATTTTGTATAAATAGCATTGTTAAATTATATTTCTTATCAGTTGGCAATGCTCGCAATGAGCGAAACCGGTCCTGACATATTAAATAAAGTGGAATGAAGTACAAAGGATTATTGTGTTTTTATTAATATAATGCCTTTCCACCAAGTATTGACAGTGAACACCCTAAAAGTTATAAATAGTATACTTATGGAGTTGATAAATTCGTTGCAGAAGTCTATTACGTCACACCAAAATGGCACTCGCTCGGTGAATTTCTTTTCAAAGGAATTTATTTATTAAGGGGATTATGGCTCCCCATGATTTAATTTTTTACTTTTTTAGTATTTTGACATATTCCTTATACATTTGGCCACGATGAAAACATAACTTATTATTTTTAACTGTTGTATTTATTACGTTACGTTGGAAAGAAAAATTTTCGAAAAATGTCACCGCAGATATAATATGTAATTTTTACGACAAATAGCCACAGGGAAAAGGTTAAAAAGCGAGTCACAGATAAATAATCAATAATTCAATTTTATTGTGTTTCATTTACAAATTTTAGTAGCAATTAGGTAGTAATAGGAGTAGGATTATCATAATTGATATTCAACAAAAGATACTATGCTAACATTTACAAAGTAATGCATCGTTTTATTATTGGAACTATTTGTTTTCTTGATACTTCAATATTTTTCTGTTGAAAATGATCAACATTATCAATTACTAGAGGCGTCTTCACTAATTGTAGGTGGGGGTCAGTTGATTCACACAGCGAATTCACTATCTGAAATCAAAACAATAAAGCATTAGGAGATCAGCATGTATATCAACTAAAAGATTTAAAATTGTATTACAATTGTTTTGAAGCTTAGGAAGCACGATAAAAAATATCTATCCATATGTATCTCATACCTGCGAATGTAAACTAGACTTGGCAAGAGAAAAAATTGCTAAATCTCTTAAAACTTTTCCATTTTCAATGATCAATCCAATGAGTAGAATAGTATTAACTTTGTGGTCTTGGCAAAATTGTTTTAAGGCATCTAAACAATCATTTCTTTGAAGAAAATCCTGTAAAAATTACAAGGCATGCATCAATATAACATCAATAAATTATGAAAAAAAATTATATTTATTTTGAATCAACTGTTTATTTATTATGGTTGATGAAAGATGCATTTATACTCGACAGACATTTTCAATGAACTAAAAAAGGATACAATTGATACCTCCACAAGCATCGCCAAACCAGGTATTGGAAAGCCGTTGACAATTTTCATATCACGTCGTAAAAGTTGGAAAGAGTTTAGAGATGACAAATCTGTTCTTGCTTTAAAAAGCTCCGCAAATAATTGTTCTCTGAAAATATGGAATAACAACTTGTTTGTAAAATATATATTGTATTAGTGTACACCTAATCCTTTTTTTACGCGATACATTGGTTCCAGAAAGTGGTGTGTAAAAAAACCTCATTTTCATATAATTTGATAAATCGGTTTCAAATCTGCGTAAAAATGTATGAAAAAACGTAACGGTGCCGTTCAAAAAAATCATATAAAAAAAGGATTGGGTGTATTTCAATTCTGATACATGAACTTTTTTTTATAACATGTAGTTTTATTACCTGTGAGTTTTTGTATCAGTTATTCCAAGAATACTTTCCAACAAGGCAGCCATTTCAAAATCCAATGCCACTGCCCTTTTTGCAGCGGGAAGAAAATTTGCAGTATCAAGTACGATGGTACCTATGAATCCAATAATGAAATTGTGAAGTATAATTTACCATACTTATGATCCAATTTGAGTTGCTATTTTTGTTACTGCCGTATTTTTAGTAAACAAATATTTATTTAGCAGTAATTAAAATTCATGTCATACTTGCAACTACATAATTTTATAAATCAATCTTTAGTGAAATAAATGAATTTATACAGAATGACGTTACAATGAAATGTTTTTGAAATGTAATGCTTTTCCATCAAGAATTGACAGTTGACACATAAAAATTGAAATGCTTATTTTGAGGAGTCTGGTTTTTGTGAGCTTAGTTTTATTTCATGCAGTGGCTATTTAAAAATGTTTATATTTATCTGCAGTAAAAAAGCCTGAAATAACATAACGAAAATAATTACCATACAGTAAATTTGCCGCATTTTTATTTTGCTCTAAGAAATCTTTGCCTATGTCTGCCTTCATTATTTCAAAACAAACTGAGGTTGCGCATGATCCATTCGCAGTTAGGTCAGACTTGACAGCATTGCTGTATTTCCAATTTATTGTATCCTTTGGTCGATGATCTAATATTGATGAAACATGAGACTCAAGTCCTTTTAGATTTTCTGTCAATATGTGATGATCAACAAGATGAAATGTCACATTTGAACTCTTAATAAACGTTTCTATATTAATTGAATCTCTGAAAGTACAAATAGACAATGAAAAACCTCAATTATATATTTATAAAATTAAATTAAGTCGTATAGCGTAGATCAGTGATGCACAAGGAAATCTATTTACCACAATTTTTTTTATTTTAGTATATTTGTTTACACGTTTTCTTTACTCGGTATCGCGTTGAACGTATCTATCGTGTAAATGGGGAGTTCAGTGTAAAGGTGTTCTACTGAAAAGGGAGAGCATATCGATTTTTATTTTTTTGACCATGGTCGCTTCAGATGCTGTAGTGAATTATTTTGTATGTACAAGTTGTAGATAATCGATTTTTATTAATATAAATACTTTATTGAATAGAAAAAGAAAGTGCTGATAAAATTAAGATTGTTTTATTAAATAAATCAATTCTTCCATAAATAAAAATGTTTTTTTATGTTCGTTAAGATTGTAAACAAAACGTAAAACATGTCATTCGTGCTATAAAAATAAAGCATATTCATATAAGAGATTGAGTGGAGTCATTGGCAATAATTGTTTCGACTATTTTTTTTTTTTAATAAAACTTACTATGTCTGGCAGTTTGTTAGTCAAGTTTGTTAGTTAAGTTTGTAAGCCAACGCCAGATCGTAGAATGAACGATGCTTTCAATCGAGAATTGGAACGTTAACGTGTATATGATCGAGATGCATTAAACTAATCAGCTCGAACGAATGTACCACTATTGAACTCCCAACAGAAGGAAGTGTACGATACGTTAATGAAGGAAATTGATGATGGAAATGGTGGCTTATTTTTTCTCGATGCGCCCGGTGGAACTGGAAAGACATTCCTCATGTTAAACCTCCAAAGGACTGAAAAACTGACATGCAAGATTGCGAAACACTCAGCAATGACCAAAGTTTTAGTAGCAAGTAAAATCACCACCTGAGATAAATGCCCAATGACGCGTATTGGAAGCACTCAATCGAACTATGAAAGATCTGCGCAATGATTCAAGATATTTTGGAGGCGCAATGATTCTACTATCAGGCGATTTCCGCCAAACACTACCAGTCATTCCAAGATCGACCGCTGCCTATGAAATAAACGCTTGCCTGAAATCATCGACTCTGTGGCGCTATGTGAAGAAAATTCAGACGACGACAAACATGCGAGTTGCATTGCTAATTGCATCATTTAAACTTCACAATTCAAAATCAAACCTTTGGTCCACTACATTCTTTCAAATCTATCGACCGTGTAACAAACGAAAACGAAGCAACCAACTATCCAATTGAATTTGTAAACTCATTGGATCTGCCTGGCTTGCCACCGCACAATTTACAACTAAAGGTTGGCTCGGTAGTCATCATGTTTCAAGTTATCAAGTTAACACAACACTTATTTATTCTGAGGCGGTACGAAGTATGTGGGACAGCTAGTGAAACATAAATATTTCTCAATGAAACGATTTTTGATAAGCAAGTACTAATAATCCTTTTTTTGCATGGCTTATTTATTTTCGAAATAACACGGTCAAAATAGTATAATGGAACCTATTATTCACTTGATCTTTTTTACACGATTTTAAGGCTATTTTACATGGAACGTACATATGTTCTGTATAAAAAAAGATTGAGCGTACTTTAAATCATTTTTTTCTTTGCGGCCCGAACCCACGATAATTTGTTTTATGCGGCCCGCTAGAAGGTAAAGGTTGTGCATCACTGGCGTAGATCATAGTAGTAATAGGGTAGTTTAGCATTGCATTCTACTTTTTCATACAATATTAGTAGTAATCTAACTTGCATGATTATTGTTTATTTATTTATATTTGATTTAATTTCCTGTCAGTAATATTACTTACTAAACGAGACAAAATTTTTACAATACTTTTTTTAAACGTAAAATTAACAATGTAAATGAGAATATTTAATCTCTAAATGGAGAATTATATAATTATATTACATATGAAATTTTAAAAAGATGCAGCGATAGGAAATTATTTATGTTTGATACGTCTACAGATATTGGAATCTAAAGTCTTACAATCGAATTTAAAAATGCAACACTACAGTCACTGAAGAGAGTGTGGGGGTAAATAGATATGGTGGAATAGGTGGTTAAAAAACAGTGATCACTATCTTCACAATGAATTTATTTCAAATTCTGTCACTAATATTTCAAGAACAACATATAATTCAATTCAATCATTTTTTCCAACTGATATAAAATTCTCACCTGCAAATTATACTTTCTATCTGTATGTTATTTTTTTTAAGAAAATATATCACTTCTGTCTTAATTGACAATTCAGTTTGAGGTATATTCAACATTGGAATAAATAAATCTTCATTCGATGCATTTTCGTCAATATGGCAACCTGATGGAGCCTGGGCTTTTAATTTATTGGACCAGCTCAAAAAGTATGCATAAACAAGTGAGCATACAGCAGAATCTAAATCACATGACTCATTTCCAATCACAAAGCTTACATTCATGGGTAACGGTTTGGAAGGCTGAAAAGTTGAATTGTTAAAAAAACCAATGAATTAATTTAATTTCAGATAAACTTAATACTAACTAATGGAAGTGTACAGAATTTTATACTAATTAATTATCAATAAGAGAGTCGGCGCTAGACATTTGGCTGCCCCAGAGAAGATTGTATTATTCCGCCTTAGTTCTAAAGTTCCCCTAAGCACTAAACTTTCGGCCGCCTCTCCAGATTTGCCGTTACAGGCGGTTGCCTGCAAGTAGCACCAGCACTGATCAATAACAACAGATTATGATAAAAAAAAATACCTATTTCATCAGGTTTATTACTATTGTTTTAGGATCGAGACACTAATTAAGGAGTGTCTCTAAGTCTCAACATGTTTTTTTATTTCGAGTACTTTCTCATAACTAATGAACAGAGTTCATTTATACTCATCGAAAGCTTATAGCTTAGGAATGTTTTATTAATATATTTTCTTATTCGAGTTAATCTCGAGTGGTTAAGAATATTTTCGGTTATCTTAAAGAATAGCGTCGTGAAGCATTTGACGGTTAATCGAAATTGCCGCCAACACAGAAATCATTTGTGAATTATTTGTTTTAATTAATTATACAAATCTAAGAAGCGTTATGATCATTGATTACTGTCAGAATAAATGAAAAAAAAAATGGTAATTATAGAGTATAGCTGTTTTCCATTATGGCCGCGCGGACATAATGGAAAACAGAGGCGATGTACTGAAAAATATTTCGTATTTCGCATAATTTATCAGTGTTCTTCGTAATAATTTGTGGTTTTAACGCGATTATAAAGCTCTCAAAAAATAACTTTAAATCGTGGCGCTGTTTTTAGCTTAGTTTGTGAATTTTTTCGCCGTAATAATCCATGACGAGCTATACTCTACTTTTACCAAATAAATGTATATTCAATCGTACCGAAATGTTTAAGCTATGTGTAACTACTTATACATCTTAGTTAAGATACGATTGAATATACATTTATTTTTTTCATTTATTCTGACGCTATTCTTTAAGATAACCATATTTTCGTCGAGCTTATCTCATACGATTTGAAAATATGTTTTCAATATGAAATAAAATTACCACACGTGCTTGGACATCATTCAGAAAACACTGCATTTTCACTTATAAGTTACGATTTCAATTAAAAATAATAATTTGGTTCATTCAAAGTCGGTCTCCAATAGAGTTAAATAAACTTTGATTCAATGATCAGACTCGATTTTATTTACCATTACCGATTGTTTTATTCATAAGATATATTATATTTTTGTCATTATGACATTTCTCTGGCACTTTCAATGTTTATGAAAAGTATATTATCTATCTATATAAAGTATATTAGTGATATTAGTCTATGTTTATGACCAGAGATAATAATTTATGACATAAAGTCATAGACAATACACTGATACATAGACTACATAAGTTGTTCTAGTAATATTTCAACTATTTCAATATTATCTGCTTTTAGCCTAGATGTATGATTTTTTTTTTCAATGTCGAATTGCGTTTTACAAACATTCAATATAGCCCATATTTAAAAATAGTGTTTATACACATATTCACTTAGTTCATAATATGTATATCTATCTTGACAATGTTTTTGAAACGATAATAACTGAAAATGTCAATTTAGTATTTTTATAATTATTTTGCATTCATAGTAAGTTAGTAAAAATACACAAAGATAGCTCGTTTACATTCACAATTTGGTTTTCCATGAGAGTAAAGACAATAATGTTTTGCAAGTGAAATATTTAATATGAAATAGAAAATTTAAACAGGAATTATAAGCATCAACAGTGGCGGATTATCCTATAAGCGAATGAGGAGCGCGCTTGGGGCCTTCGAATCTTAGGGGCCTCAAAAATGGCTTATAATATATAGCAAATATACTTTTTGTTCAGATTTTTAGTATTTTACATGAATTCTTTAACGCTTTTATGTTATCCGAAAAACAGGGCCTCCAAATTTTATTGCGCTTCGGGCTTCACGTGTGCTTAATCTGCCACTGACTGTAGCTAACAGCAGGGGGCAAAGGGCGAACCTTCCGGCGCCTTAAAACCGGTCTACTGGCTAAGGGAAGGAAATCCCTGACAGAAAAACCGGGTTGAGCCAACCTGCAGAGCCCTCGGAAGCGCAGAGTTAATCATCCTGCCTTCTTAAAACAAAATGATTACGATAACACCATCGCGGATGCCTCGGAGACTTAGCTCTGCCCAGCGACAACTTGGCAAGAAAACGGACACGATACTGTCCAACAACCACTCTATACGCATAGGCACATACAACGTGCGTACTATGTGCACCCCAAGAAAAGACCTACACGCCACTCGCATCATGCAAACTTACAAACTTGACGTTTTAGGGCTGAGCGAGGTACGTTGGAAAGGCACTGGGAAATATTTTTGGAGGACGGATACACACTTATATATTCAGGCCAGGAGCGTTATCACCGCCAGGGAGTGGCAGTATAGATGTCGAGTTAGGCAGCCCGATGCCTTGTCAAATGGGAACCCATCTCAGAACGACTGATACGAGCCACCTTTCGGACGACTGATAGCTCGGTAACTGACCTCCAGCGTTATGCCCCCACCGAGGATGCCGACACACAAGCAAAAGAAAATTTTTATAACTTTCTCCATGTGGCAATCTCCACAATCCCTCACAGAGACCGCGTAATCGTAATGGGGGATCTCAATGCAAGAGTGGGAGTTGATCCATTGCTTGGCCCCACAGTGATGGGAAGGCATGGCCTCGGTGAGAGACTCATCGAGCTTGCCACTATGAATGAGCTTACTGTTGGCGGTACAATATTCCCCCACAGAGACATCCACAAATATACGTGGACCTCTCCTGACGGTTGCACAAAGGTACAAATTGACTACTTTCTCTACAGCACGTCTCACCGAAGGGAACTTCTCGACGTTCGAACATACAGGGGTGCCGATATATACAGCGATCATGAGCTGCTGGTGGGTAAAGTCCGTCTCAGACTCAGACGCCCAGTAAGGCACCCAACACGAAAAAGAATCGACATCAAGATGCTACAATCTCCTCGAATTCGACTAGACTTTGACGTCGCTGTGAGAAAGAACATCGTCGACTGTGCTAATGACCGGCAAATTCCACGCCACGACCCCATCGAATTAGAATGGTCCAGCATAAAGAAAGCAGTCGCGTCGGCCGCACATGAAGTGCTTGGAGTCAGGAAAAGTACCCAGCCAAAGTGGATGTCTGACAACGCGTGGAAGAATATTGAAGAGAGCCCGGCGTAAAGCACTGAGGGACAGTGAGACAAACCCAAATCGAGTCGAGGAACGTCAGACTAACTATCAACTCCAGGATAAGATAGTCAAAAAGTCTGTGCGACTCGAAAAACGCCAATTCCTGGACAAGCAAATTGAAGCAGCAGAGGTGGCATCACGTAGGAATGACACAAGAAGACTTTTCAAAATTACACGTGAAATTTGCGGCAGAGGGCTGCCAACCGCGGGGCCTATTCGTAGTCCCAGCGGAACGATAGAGTCTAACGTAGAGCGTGTCAAAAAGATCTGGAGAGATCATTTCTGCGGGGTGCTTAACCGCCCCCCTCCCTCGGACCCCTTTGATATACCAAATGAAACCACAATTATGGAAATTCCTCGAGCGTTGAACATTCCTGACTATGCGCCGACACATGCTGAGATCTCCTCGGCTGTGCAGCGCTTAAAAAACGGGAAGGCGCCGGGAATGGATGGTATACATCCAGAGTTCCTAAAGTACGGCCTGGAGGCGCTTCTGCACCCCCTGCACCAACTTCTTAGTATGGTGTGGGCGCAAGAGCGCTGTCCGAGGGACTGGGTTAATGGCGAGGTAGTCACAATCCACAAAAAAGGTGACCTACTGTGCTGTGAAAACTACCGTGGCATAACGCTGCTCAGCGTACCTGGCAAGGTCCTGGCGCAGATAGTATTGGCGAGAATAAGGATTCCAATTATGAGTATCCTCAGGGAAAATCAGGCCGGGTTCTTACCTGACCGATCCTGCGCGGACCAAATACACAATCTTAGGTACCTTCTTCAGCAAAGCAAGGAATTCAACAGCTCGCTGGCATGTTGCTTTGTAGACTACGAGAAGGCCTTTGATAGTCCGCACCAGTCTTCTCTATGGAACATATTAAAATTCTACGGAATCCCAACCAAGATTGTTGCCATCATCAAATGCTTGCACGAGGAGAGCGAATGATGCATAAGAATCGGTGATATAACCACTGAATGGTTTGGGGTCTCAACCGGGGTCAGACAGGGCTGCGTCTTAGCTCCGTTCCTTTTCATTATAATCTTCGACTTCATTCTGAGGAAGTCAATTCCACCTGACCGAGGTGTGACCGTTGCCCCCAATCTAAAGGTATGCGACCTCGAGTATGTAGATGACGCTGTTATATTTGATAAATCTGTCGAGGGTATTCAAGAGACAATGGATAGACTGCAGAGAAACTCGTATCGCATCGGTCTTAAAATCAATGCGAGTAAAACCAATGTACTCTGCAACAGTGCCTGTCCGGACCCACACTACCCTTTGACGAGCGCCGGTCAAAACATCGAAAGAGTCGACGGTTTCAGGTACCTGGGGGTACACATCACGGGAGATGGCAATCCGTGTAAAGAGCTCGCGATACGATTAGGGATAGCTGGAGCAACCTTGAACTCAATGCGGAAAGTCTGGGAATCACGGCTGTACTCGGTTAGAACCAAGTGCCTCCTTTTCAACGTATGTATCTTGACAGTGCTGCTTTACGGTTGCGAATCATGGCACCCTACGAAAGCGCAGAGTAACCGTATACTGTGCTTCGAAAACAGATGCCTGCGGCGAATGCTAGGAGTGAAATGGTCTGACTTTGTCAGGAACGCGGAGATTAGCGAGCGGACTAACCAGCCTCTTGTTACGTCCAAAATAAAGAAGCGGCGGTGGACCTGGCTTGGACACGTGCTAAGGATGCCTCAAGAGAGCCTGAACCTTGCCTGTCTCTTCTTCCAACCGGATAGATCCCGGCGTCGTGGAAGGCCACTGATGACCATCCACAGGATGTACTCAGCTGAGTTACGGGACGCTGGGATGACCTGAGAGGAAGCAAGGAGACTGGCTGGGGATAGAGAATCATGGAGGAACTTCGTAGTGACCATATGCTGTGTATAGGGAGCGGATATGGACTAAAAAATATATTACAGGGAAAAATTAGGCATTTGATGTTTCTGTATCATATTTTTAAAAATAATGTCTGCTCCAAATGTTGAGTATGTGGACATTAAATGGAACTAGCCTCAACATGTTTTTCTATGAGAACTGCCAGTTACTAAGATGTTTAACCTCCCTTTTTTGAGAGATTAGGGTTGAAAGATAGGACAAAATTAGTGGTTAGCTGATTGCTCTCAGTTCACCCCTTTTTTAGGATTATATATATCTAGGCATTCAAAAAAAAGTTGATTGGAAAATTAACATATAAAACTGTTAACATATAAAAAGATTTTATTTACACATTATGAATAATGTAAGTGTTTATAAGAAAAAAACAATAATTGAGTGTGTTCCCTTTATTTTTTTTCTGTTTATTATGAAATAATACAATAACAAATAAACTGAAACATAAAATTTTTAGAAATTATAATTTGAAATATTGATAAAAATATGATAATAATATTATAATACAAATAACAATTAAAAAAGCAATATATTTAAAATAAATGACATCACTTTCCATTTCAGTTTATTTTCTCTGACTGTCCCATGTGTTCCCGATATTTAGAAACCTCAATTCCCTCCCAATTTCGTGTCTTTAACAATGAAAAAAATCTGAAAAAAAAAATATTTTTAATAAAACTTTTTGATAATGAAATAAGGCAGTTAGTAGTGAAATCAAAGCTATATGGAGAAAGTCAATTACATCATCAATAAAGTATGGTATAAGAGTTATATGAAATTTAAAGAAAAAGGAAATAACTAATATTCCCATAGCCTTTCAAAGCTATTTTTTTTAGAATAGAATAACACTATCTCAATATCATACTTTTGCAAAATCCTTGCGACCGATTCTGTAGAATAATATTCAATAATATTACAGGGAAAAATTAGGCATTTGATGTTTCTGTATCATATTTTTAAAAATAATGTCTGCTCCCAATGTGGAGCATATGGCTTTTTCATGCAGATGTCTAAACAATTTTTGTTTCTTCGAGAACTGCTTCTTACACATTTGCTCAATTCTTCTTTCTTTCGAAGAGAGTAGGAATAGAAAGGATGGGGCTACGTCAGGACTAGTGGTTGGCTAATCACTCTTGCTTCACTCAGTTATTTAAGGATTGGAATGATGGGAGGGGAGGGAATTTTCTAGACATCATGGACATCCATGCCTTGGAACAGAAATCAATAAATCCGTTGAAACAAATGCTTTCCGTACTGGGATTCAAGCTCATTAACTTGGGCATGGAAGCAAACGACATGGACCACTGTACCATGAACTCGAGCTATGTTATGTATATCATATCATGCATGGGTAGGATATTAATACCTGTTGCGAATGATCATTTATAGGACTTTTTTTTTACTGTTTATGAAGTGTACTTGTTATTATCAAGTAACGTTTTAATACCCACTATGTCAATTGATAAAAAAAATAATACATACTTATCAATTATTTCCTCGAGGCATTTTTCTTCATCTTTGGTCAAACCGTTTATGATAACTGACATGTTGGAATTAAGTAATTCTCTGGAATTCATTCCTACTAAATGTGTTGCAATATTTGTATCTTTCAATGAAAACCATAAAGCAAGTCTAGCTATGTCAATACCTTTGCTCTGGAAATTAAAATTCATCACTTTTAAGTTGTTCACTCTCAATACCTTAGGAGATGCATTATATATAAAAAATAAAACACTCATGTGCACTAATTCCATTTTTATTTCATACGATCAGGACCAGTTTTGCTCATGACGGGCATTATCAGTTGATAGCTAATCAACAAAACCAGTCCTGATCATATAAAATAAAAGTGCAATTAAGTAGTAAAAATGAGTGTTTTATTTTTTGAAAATAAGATTTGACTAGCTGGAACAAGAAAATTGTATTTATTCATATTACTTAAAATTATTGAATATTCTATTTCTATTTATAATTAATAGGATGTCAGGAAGAGATAATGAGAACTGCACTTATTATTTTGATAATGCAATTCAATTTTTGTGAGTTCGGAATGAAAAATATTTTATAAAACAAAAAAGTTCAAGCGACATTCAAATCTCTCATTTATAATATTTTGAAGGTAACTAGTTTCGTGTGCTAGGCTGTCAAAATAGAATGAAAATCTATTTCAGTTTCACACAATATTTAAGATATTTATGGGATAGCACTCACAATTTATAGTTGTAAAAATAAAAAACTTAGCCATTCTGTTGTCTCGAAAAGAATTAACATAATTTATGATCATCAAACTATTATTTCGTATATTGCACAAGTTTAGTGCAACATTAGTTTTTTCTATGTAAACTTCAATCAAGACCAACCTGACAATATTCACTGGATTTTGCGCATGTATTTTTAATTTCGTCAGTAGCTGGATTCCATGCTTGTGGACCCTTATTTGTTAAAAGCCCCATAGCATGGCTAGCCGCTGAAATAATCCCAACACCTTTAGCCTGGAAAATAAATTACAATAAAAACATGACCTCTTGTTCGTGTTACATACGATTGAGTCAACATGTCGTTTAACACTTTAATGTTGATGGTGAGTATGCTGAGGAATATAAATCTGGGCTTCGGGTAACAAGTGTGGTATGAGACTTGGGCCCGGGCCGGGTCGAGCCTGAGTCTTTCGGGCTCGGACTAGGTAATTTTGAAAAATTTCAGCCCGTGCAGACCTCTACTATGGGCGATACTTAACACTTACCTCGCTACACAATAAGCATACTCTAAAGTAGTCAATAATAACCAAAATAAATAATGTTATTATCATTACTTCATTACAGAAATAGTTTTATGTTAACATACCTTAAATGTTTCCATGAAATCCTTAATATCTGTAGTTATCAGAGTATTTCGGCAATATGAAAGAACAGTATCTATTTTAACTGTTGACTTTAGTAAAACATCTTGTAAAACAGTCAGTGGGTATCCTGTTATTCCAATAAATCTGACTTTTCCATTGTTTTTCATCTCAAGTAGCGCTGGCAATGTTTCAGTAAGAATTATCTCTGGATTTTGAGAGAATTCTATATCGTGCACCTATAATAAGAAAAAAAACACTAACTTGTATTGTATAATAAAGGATTTCGACTGATCATTTTAATTGTGTTTAAATTAGTAAGTAATTTATTTAATGTATTATCTTATACAGTGAACCCTCTATTAACGCGGTTAATGCTTTCTGAAGGATTCAGAGTAAGTCGAGAAATATTTAATTTTAGATATATATTCAATGTGAATATCATGGCATATAACACAAATATAAAGTAAATATGAGTAAGTATATAATACCAATATTAGGTTTTCAGAAACACATTTACCTACAATAATTCTATTTCATTACATAAATAAAATAAAAACATGATAAAAAGCCAACAGAGAATGTAACTCACTCTATGAATGTCTGTAATACCAATCTATTAAAATATTTATCCATATCTACGACAGTTCCTTTTCTCATAAAAAATATGTTTATAACAAGCAACTGCATCTTGCACCATTTTATGCACTTTCTTAAATCAATCAGTATCTTGTGCTTCTAAGGTATACATTCTTCTAACTATCATTATAACTGGCTGCCACAGATGAGATATCTCGTTGAATTTTTCATGCTCAACACGCCAGAGACAAGTTATCTCGTCAATAATTAATTAAATTAATAATTGAAAATTATAGCAGGCGTGCTAGGTACAGATGTACTTTTTTCTACGGCAGCCAAAAGGTTAAAGCATTCTTCTACTTCTTTAGTTATAAATTCAACTACAAAATCCATATAAATCGATATATGAAACTAACTGACATAATTGATCAAGTTCTCATCTGCATAACTATGAAACCACCCGAGTAGAGGACCAATTGTACTATAAGCCCATTGAACACCAAATTAACAATATTGGAAAAAAATATGTCTAGGCTAGAATTACTTTAGAAGTAAGGGTTCAATATATTATAATGAAGTAATTAATATAAATTTTACCTGAATGACATCTATGTAATCGACACCCAATAATTTCAAACTATTTTCGACACTAGATTTGGTTTTCTCAGATGAGAAATCAAACATCCTCTCATAATCCATTTCATAGCGAGCAACTTTTGTAGCAATATAATATGCTTGTCTAGGAACAAGTTTGAGGGCCTAAAATGTAATCAAAATAAACACATAACATTCCAGTATTAAAATAATTACTATTTACTAACTGCCCCCTTTTACTCTTCACCTTAGCTAGTAAACCATTTGTCAATCTCAAGCTCACAGGTTCGATTCCCAGTATGGACAATTTCATAAAAAGTATTTTAAGGTATGGATGTCTGTGATGTCTAATATTTTCTTACACTCATCCAATCCTAAAAAGGGGCATGGATGAGTTGATCACTAATCCTGCCCTAGCACTATGCTTTATTCTTACTACATTTTGGAAAAATAAAGCTTCAATAACAAGCAGTTCTTCAGAACTACTACTGTTGAGATAAGCTTCATTAAGATTCCATACGTTCCACATTGGGAGCAGACATGGTAAAAAAAGAATATAGTCAGAATTTAGATTTTTTTTCTAGACTCTTCAAAAAGCAAATTCAAAAGAAGATGAGATATAAAATCCTACATTTAATGCTTACTATACATAAAGATAGTTTAACAATTTGAAAATATTAAATTGCACAGATTTTTGAAAGTAATATAAACAGTTTTCGGCAATCCAATCGTGAAAGATGTTTGTTTTTTTACCTTTCCGAGAATTGTTTCAGACCTGCCTTGACCATAATAAGGAGCAGTATCAATATAATTAACTCCACGTTTTATTGCTTCGACAACAGTTTCAATTGCTTCTTCTTCATTTGTGCAACTAAAACAAAAGTAATACGCGAACAATTTAATTTCTGATGGTATTATGGCCTATACCAGGACTATGGATTTGGAATAATGGATTGATTTTGTATAGGATGTCAGCAAAATCTGTCTTTTGTTCAATTATCATTTCCTGTTTCTAATAATCAATATGTATGCGCAAAACAATGCATATTATGTGAGTTGACTGCTCATAATTTACTTATAAAATGGCTTAGTTTGGTTAATGGTTATTGATTTTACAAATGTACATAGAGATTGGATTAAGCAAAGTAAAAAACCGTTGACTGTTTGTTATACTGGTAAAGTGTTAATAGATTTTTAAATATGTCCACACACTTTGTATTTATTTATTACGAGTGGAATTATCAAAAAAATCAAAATCGATACTTAATTATTTCATATAAAATACTGTTGAAAATATATCATGATCATGAACTGGTGATTTACATAAATAATTTACAGTTTCTTTAAATAAAAATACACTATTGAAAAACTATTGAATTCTGGATCTTGAGAATATTAGTACATTTTTTAGCAGATATGATATATTTCAATTCATCTCGAACAATTACATTAGAATATTTGATGGTTTCTACCAGGGCTGTGGAGTCGGGGTCGTGAAATATTATAATATGAAAATATTTTTTTTGAAAAATATATTCAACAATGTGTATTTAAACAAAATAGTCAAAAGTGTTAACATTTCATGCTTGACTGACTAAAGATGATCTGATGGTATACATATCGACTGTGGAAAGGAAAAAGGACGTAACCCACACATATCAAACTTTACAGGAAGCGCAAAAAACGTGTTTTGATGATTTTGAGCCATATGCAAATTATGAATTATACACAACCTTAAAGTGCACGGAGACTTCTAAACTTGTGTTTAATCGACATAATCTAATATTCATTAAAGAAATTGTATGGGAAAAATCTTTATTTTAGTCTTTTTTCTTGGTTTTATTTTTTACAAGGTTATCTTTTTCAAACTTAAAAGCTAAATTTAGATACTAATTCGGCATTTGTAGTTTGCATTCTTTTAATAGAATGTGTATTAAGTTTGATACATTGTGATTATCGAAAAAGCCTGTTTTGAAAAAACTGTGGGTTACGTCCCTTTTCCTTTCTACAGTCGATATATATAAGTGAAAATTAAATTATTAAAAAATTTGCTCGGAGCCGTCTTTTTTTCACGCGACTCCACAGCCCTGGGTTCTACATATTAACAATTCGATTTGGTTAATTTTCAATTTCATTTTTGTATTGAAATAAACGCCATGAATATCGGGATCCCGGTTCTGGAGATACCGGTATTCCAATCCCTAATCATAGTACTCTGGATATTTTTAATTCATATAAACTATTATAGATTCATATTAATAAAATGAAACTTACTCATAAAATGGACTTAAAGCACCACCTCCAAGAGATAAGATAGACACTTCTAATCCTGTATTACCTAGCAGGTTATATTTCATTTGAATGATATCATCTTTTTGGTGGAATCCTTCTACAAATGTTGCTGGTAACATTTTCTGACAATAATATTTTACATAAATATATCAAAGGGTATTTTTTTTGTTGATTGAATGCCGTATGAGTCAAATTAGTTCAGGTTACGTCAGCAACTTACTAACTTTAGATAAAATTACAATAATAGGTTAAAATACTAATTAAGAAGTTTCAAAAACTTCTTATAAAGTTATACATAATGAAAAAGCTACTTTTATCAATACTTATCGAATATCACATTCATGCAGTGACATTCCACATGAAACGTAAGTTCAATGTGAGATAATAATGGTGTAATTGTTTGCCTATATTTTTAATGTGATTTGTATTATGTATTACAATATCATATTTAAAAATATATAATGATAGCTTTCTTAACAACAATGATTGAAAATAGATGTTTATAAATAAAGTTTATGTTATTTACCGTTTCTGTTGTCGCATATAAATCAGTGACACAATGGCAAAAGATAACAATTATGATAACAAACAGAAATGATTAAAAATTTATCTTCGAAATGATTTTTAATTTCATAGACAACCATTAAATCAAATAAAGGGCCAAGTGTTGCCCAAATATGTTGAGAACTGTCAATATTCATAATGAAGAAACAATAAATAGCAGCTGTGGAAAAAATATTTAAAATTGTAATAGTGAAAATTGGCATCTATACAAAACAATAAAAGTTATATAAAATAGTCTTCTAGTTTGATACATATTTATATATTTATTTATAGATGTATTTTTTTATTTTTAAGCCCGAATGAGCACGATATTGGTTTTTAGTTTTTAGAAAGCGATTTCATTTGCATAATGAGGTTTAGTGATGCAAAAACAAAAAAAAAACGTTAGAAAACTAAAATGAAATTATAAGGCATTTAGGTTTGTATTTTTTTTACTCTGAGCACTGCTAAAACTTTTTCTCCGTAACAAACGGTAAAACCATAATATGAATCAAGCAAATAAATAATTTTATGGAATACGTCATTGATATCTTGCATCGTTATATTTCATTGATCAAACACTGCATTAAAATAATATGTTTAATAATTTATATAATATGGACTTGGAACCTTGTAATTACTTATTTTAATTTTCTTACTAGTTTATTGATCGTTCAAAGCGTTATGATAATATTAGAAAACTACGTCTTTCAGAGAGTTTTTCCAAATTATTATAAATTCATTCCAAAAATACACTCGGGACACAAAAAATAAGTTTTTCTTTATATGATTGTCGGATGTGTATTCATATTGCAGCACTCAAATAGTCTTGCTTTATTGGGTGGTTGTTATAAAACGTTTTCGGCCTTTTCCTAATTTATTATAGCTTTAATATAATTAAGGATTCCGTGTGAATATATGGTCAATATATCGACTGTGGAAAGGAAAAATGACGTAACCATCAATTTCCCAAAACAGTTTTTTTTCGATAATCACAATGTATACGACTTGACACACATTCTATTAAAAGGATGGAAGCTGAAAATGCCGAATTAGTATCTAAATTTGATTTTAAGTTTTAAAAAGATGACCCTGTAAAAAATTAAAACCAAGAAAAAACACTGAAATAAAGGTTTTTCCGAGACAATTTCTTTAATTAATATTATATTATGTCAATTAAACACCAGTTTAGAAGTATCCGTGCACTTCAAGGTTGTGTATAATTCATAATTTGCATATGTCACAAAGTCTTCAAAACACGTTTTTAGCGCCTCGTGTAAAATTTGATAAGTGTGGGTTACGTCCTTTTTTTTCCACAGTCGATATGATTAATATAAGGCCTTTAATGTTCTGAGACCCAGGCGCGCCTCATGCGATTATGGGGTTATCCTAGTGGCGTAGCGAGGATGGTTCGGTAGGGGCGGACCGCCCCAGGCGGCACGTTTTTGGAGGCGGCATTTTCAAAAATAAATACAATATCTTTCGAGAAATTATAAATACATGAAAAGGATTAACCCAACTGAAGTAAAAACTCCTAGTTCATAGATAAAAAATAGTAAAAGTGCATCTATGTTTATAGTGCTCTATAGATAATACTGATATTTCACGATTATAGACTAATACTCCATAAAGCTATCAACGTATTGTCGTCGTACAAGCAGTGGCGGCTGGCCCACATGGGAGGCCCCAGGCGCAATAAAATTTTGAGGCCCTGTTTTTCGGATAACGAAAAAACGTTGGGAAATTTCAAGTAAAATAGTAAAAATCTGAACAAAAGTATATGGTTATGATATATTATAAACTACTAGCTGTAAGCCCGTTGACCTCAACGGGGAGATTTTTGTTGCATTTTTAAGTAGTAGCAGAAATTTCGTAAATTATTTAATTTTTGGAATAGTGTTTAAGTTTGTTGACAATTATTTTTCGTAGTAGAAGAAATTTCGTAAATTATCTAATTTTTAGAATAATTTTTAAGTTTGCTAACAATCATTTTTCGTAGTAGCAGAAATTTCGTAAATTATTTAATTTTTGGAATAATGATTAAGTTTGCTCACCATCATTTTTCGTAGTAGCAGAAATTTTGTAAATTATTCAATTTTTGGAATAATGTTTAAGTTTGCTAACAATCATTTTTATAGTAGCATAAATCGACTTCGGGGCATGTATCGACAGCCCTGCAATATTTAAATTGTAAATTATTTAATTTTCCGAATAATGTTTAAGTTTGCTTACAATCATTTTTCGTAGGAGAAGATTTTAAAATAAATGTCGAAACATAGTTCTTTGAAATATCCATACCGTCATTAAAATATTCCTAATGCATGCAAGAAATTAAAAAGATTTTATGGCCGGATGCAAAATATAACCATACCTTTCAATAATCAAATCAATGACACTGATCAAAATCTGTCAAATCAGCTCCAAAAAAATCTTCGCCCAGCCCTACAATGATAGCTTCAAAAAATCGAATCAGTATATTTGATTATTTAAAAAACTTCGTAGCGATGCAAACTTTCAAATAAAGTTCTCTTAATATTATTACGATGCTTCAGTTCTAAGCCAGGAAATTTGAATTATAAATATAAAAAGACGTTCATTCCAATTGGACGAACGAAATATGCGATTCAAAATAAGCCGCTAGCATTGGCCGAAAAATGTGCTTTTCGAATTGGAATTGAATCATTGGGCGAAATGGACTACTCTCCATATTTATATACTGTCCGTACGGACATATTTTTATCGGCTATCAATGTTAAGATTTTTGAGGCCATTAAGATTCAAAAAGCTCCAAGCGCGCGCTTCATTTTTTTATAAAGCAATCTGCCACTAGATACAAAAGAAGGAAACCAAGTGCTACATAGTTGAATGTTTATGTACACCGTTTGGTCATTTGAAATCTATATTTCAAAGATTTGTGTTTGTAGGAATGTCACAAAGGGTTTTCTCAAACGTCAAAATATTCTTTAATCGCACGATGACGATATTCAAACGCGATAAGTACTGGTATAACCTTATTAGCATTACGTACAATACATTTCAAAAAATATCTTTTACCTTCTGAAAAATAAAAGATGTTAACTAATTTTACAGATTTCTATAATATAATGTATTCACCGCTTGGGTAAAATCACTTGACAAAGTTTAAAATTACTTAAGCAGCTTGAACCAATAATACCTTGATGGAATACGATATAACTACTTTGGCATAGTTCTATGTAGTGTATTTTGAAGTTTAATAGTATTTCAATTAATTTTGATCAAACCATTTCTTTTTTTTATCTCAATGAATATGTTTTAACACACCAAGTAAACGATAAATCCTTCTTAATTATTTAAAAAAATAGTTCAAATCAGGCTGGAGCGTAAAAAATATAAATGGCAAATTCTTGAGTTTTTTATTTGTAAAATGTTATCATCATCATACCCTTCGCTGCATTAATTTATTATGAGTAATAATATTTGATCTTCATATGTAGAGACGTACATACTTCTTTTATAAACGTTATATTACTATTTAACTTTTTTTTTGAAAATGAATTTTAAAAATACGTTTGAAGTACACAATTTGTTATTATACTATATTTTGTACTTTATTGTATTTGTCGGGTCTATGGTACAGTGGTCAACGTCGTTGGATTCCATGCCGGACCTCACGGGGTCGAATACCTTTAAGAACATCGTTTTTTCAATCGATTTTTCGATTTCTGCTCGAAGTCTAAGAATGATTGTGATGTCTAAAAAATTCCCCTCACCAATTCAATTCCAAAATAAGGGGATGTAGCGAGAGTGATCAGCCTACTAGTCCTGTCCTATCTTTTATATGCATATTACTCTTTTTGAAAAAAGAGAGGTTGAGCGTTTGAGAAACAAACAGTTCTCGTAGAAAAACTCCTGAGATACCTTCATTAGGAGGCCGCATGCTCCACATTAGAAGCAGACATGGATAAAAAAAATAGAGAAGATAATGTTTTAGTAAATAAGATTTAACTCTTTGGAGCGGAGTGAGAGGAGTAGTTGGAACCTTAAGATTTCACCATATTTCAATTCTCTCACTACTTACGAAGTGCATTACGAAGTGAATTATAGCATAATACACCAGTAGTGCTATTCCTGTGACCATAACACTTATTTTGGACGGTCTGTATACTCAAAATGTGTCCTAAATAAGTACTATACGCACGGGAATAGCACTGCAGATACTACAATAGGTTCAAAAATAAAGAATACTGTCTGATTATGTGAAAGAATATATTGAGACATGATGAATAATCCCCTACACGCTCAAAAGAGATATTTATTAATAATTATAAAAATAGTAGAACATTGTTAAATAAAAAAAAACGTTATTAAAATCTCACGTATGGAATGTAACCTCATCAAAGTGACCTAACGAAATGACATCACCGTTTGTTATTATTGCGGTGTGGCGAAACCGTGGTGCTCATTGTTTTTGACGATTGTCCAATCTTCATCGACCATTCGCAGTCGGTCATCATTCACGTCTAACGTCTCAGTATTCTCAGCAATTGAGTAAAATAATCTCGGCCAGATTTAGTGGGCGGCTCACGGAAATATGTTGAGGGACAAATTAATGTAATTCCTCATTACAACGAACGTTGCGAACGAATCGGCATTAATTTATCTTGTCGATCAAATCCAATTCGAATTTCGAACGAATTAGTATTGTGAGTGAAATTTCACTACAATTTTTGTTAAGTTTTATATCCTGGAAACACCTGTGGACGTCAACTTACTGTCTATGTAGGTATGTATAAAATATACCAATAACTACATATTGCAAAATCAAAACATCAACAAACTAATTATGATTTCATCGATGTTTAAAATAGTTTTAGTGTTCTAAACAGTGGTTATCTACGTGTTTCTAAAATACAATTAATTTCTGTTTGTAACTTACTATGTTAGCAACTTCACAACAGTTTATTTACTGCTGTTCACTTATGTTATTATGCGTGAAATGTGTTTATTAATTTCATTCAATTTACGCCAAATAATGTGCAGTTTCTTCATGAAAAAGAATGTTTTATTAAAAAATAAAACATTCTTGTAGGTATAGATTTCACATTATTTATTATAGACCAGGACCGGGATCGTTCATGGTAAGCATAATCAACTGATGATAATGCTCTTGAGCGAATCCGATCATGATTTGGTCCTGATGAAAAGTGTGGATTTTTTTTACAAAAAGTGCTTTATTTTATAATATAATACAATGTCTTACCATCAATAATTGACAGTGAATATAATTTATTATGAAATTGGTTCGGAGTGAATTTTATTAACAGTTTTTATCTAGTCGGTATTTTATGGATTGAACTAAGTGCCCACTTTTTTTGAAAATGGGCGGCAGAATATCAAATCGAACAGTTTTGTTGTAAGTACGTATTAAGTGTTCATGAATGACATTGGAAATTTGAAAATAAATTTTGACACAAAACCTGTGAGCAAGAATTTATTTTAAACGTGCCGTAATCTCAGAGATGCTTGGCTATTGCATAAAAATAAAATTTCTCAAAGATTTTTATTAGTAAAGTACTGCGAGGCATCCCGACCGTTATGAGAAATCGTTTATTTTTAAAATAATACGTATGGTAAGAGTAAAAAACGTCCAACTTCTAGAACAGATGCTGTTAAAAACATGGCACTTTTAAATGTCTTCAAATATTGCGCTAGATATTATTTGTAAACGTTGTCAGCCGTTTAATCTGTTCGATGGTTCATTATGCGACAGGTAAAATGTATCATCGGAATCAGCATCTTGTCTAATTTAAAGTTTTACGATAATACAATATGTCAATATATGTTCGGTTTATAAAAGCACGAGCTGGCGCAAAAACATTATATCTCATCTCAACGAAGTAAATTTGTTATCTTATCAATTATATTAAAATTAGCATTACCTGAGATCAGGTATCATGATAATACACAACACACTACTTGTGTAATATTTAAAACAAATATTCCCGAGATACTGAGATGTGTTCATTACTTATTTTGCTGTTCTTAGCTCAAGATGTAACGTTTATCATTATGAAAAGTTGACGTTATCAGAACATAGTAAGCTTTTAGTTGGCTGTTTGTATTTATAATTGAATCAATGCTGTTTGGTGGATAACATTTTACGCAGCGGATAGCCTACACGAGATCGTAAGATTCTGTGATCTCGTTGAGAGATACTTGTTCCATTGGTTGACCTCTGAAGCATATGCGAGAAGGTAAATTTTTGTTTTCGCTCTATCCTTGTTGCTTGGTAAATCTTTTTAAGGTGTTTTCCATGGCAGGCCGTATTAATTGACTCACGAACGAGGTCACCATCTGTATACATCATCATTCGCTACATTACAACAAATGTATCAATTTGAAACAGCTTGTGTTATTAACTCACCTAGCGCGCTGGCCTTCATAAATATTAAAACATATATTTTATCATTGATTTGTTTTTTCAATGGTGTTTTGGATAGATTTAGCAATATTAAACATGGCTATCAACACATACTTCCAATTAATTGATACATGCAAGTGCAGGTGGTTATATTTTAATTGTATGTCCAAAAAAACTTAATTAAAGATTTGGTACATAATACATATAGTATAGTAGAGTATATCATGCCCAAGAACACGTTCAAAAATTGTTTCTCTCTTCATATATGATATTATGATTCACTAGGAGCTTTGTAGTGTAAATAACATTATCTACACAAATTTAGACATATTTATTATTTGTAATTGACCTATTTTTTTCAATTGCTAATATTGCGCAGTGCTGTTTGTTTGTATGTAATGTATGTACTTACCTTTTTTTAAAAGATGCACAATAATTAATATTATAACAATTGTAGCAAGCTGGCGATCAATATAAATATATGTCATTTTTTGATTTCTGTTTAATTTTATACAGCGGTGGGCTGCCAATACGTTAACAAGGGGCTCGCTTAATCTCGAAGAAATTCACAGTGTTCTGAGGAAGGAGTGAATTTTCTAAACGCTCCTATGCAATTATATTCAATACAGTAGAACCTCGATTATCCGGACTAATTGGGGATGAAGGTAGTCCGGATAAGGAAAAATCCGGATAATCGAAAAAAAACATAATTTACACGAAAAGACACGTACAATCAGTGTAAATAAATTTTATTTGTCTAGATTAACGTAAAGCTTAAGTATTAAATTATTTCAAAAATTAAATTTAAAAATTTATCAAGAAATTCATTTATTGGTTTTTGCTTAAATCCAAACCACTACATGGCGACATCTTAGCACTGAAAATCCTTAGAATGAGCAGGACCAATATCTCTTTCTTTGCATATCTCTTCTTCGTCTTCTTGATCTTGTTGAGACAAATATTTTCTTAATTATTTTCACATCATTCAAAATTCATTTCTAGTGTGTTTCTTAATCTTGTGTAACTTTCTAATAGTCTTTTCAACAATTTGTTCCATGATTTTCTCACTGTTAACAATTCTAAGAAATTCCAACTCTTAGAAATTTTAACGTAAACATTTCATCGATCTGGCTTAAACATTCTATTGATAAGTGAGATGGTGCATTATCTAGTAATATTACTTTTTTTCCTCTTATGCAGTTTTGATTTTTTTTAACATTTGGAGTGATAAGTTTTTCATACCATCGTTTAAAAATTTCACCATTCATCCTGGTTTTTTTCTGACGGTAATATTCAACCGTAAGACTTATTCGATTTCCAACAACGCAAAACAACGAAAAAAATAGTATGCACTCAATCACATATCGACTGTGGAAAGGAAAAAGGACGTAACCCACACTTATCAAATTTTACAGGAGGCGCAAAAAACGTGTTTTGATGATTTTTGGCCATATGCAAATTATGAATTATACACAACCTTGAAGTGCACGGAGACTTCTAAGCTGGTATTTAATCGACATAATCTAATATGAATTAAAGAAATTGTTTAGGAAAAACCTTTATTTCAGTCTTTTTTCTTCGTTTTGATTTTTTACAAGGTCATCTTTTTCAAACTTAAAAGCTAAATTTAGATACTAAATCAGCATTTGCAGCTTGCATTCTTTTGACAGAACGTGTATCAAGTTTGTGTAAAAAGCTGTCTTGAAAAAGCTGTGGGTTACGTCCTTTTTCCTTTCCACACTCGATATGTAAACAACTGTGAAATCAATTTATTCGCCACGAGAAAATTAGCAAATTTGTAAAAAAATTGTTCCAGAAAACAATCCGGATAATCGAGGTTCTACTGTACTTAATGAGCAATCGATACACTTATAATATGAAATTTACCGTAAACTTATCAATGTAAATAAATAAAAATGTAATATTGTGTATACTGAAGCTGTCGTAGATAATATATAAATTAGAAATTGCAGTTATATACTAATTTGATCTGAGAATATTATTTACTATTAAGTTAACTAGGGTCTCGCCGGCCTTAGTAAAATTCAACAAGGGGCTCGCGCGAGCCCCTTCGAGCCCTCTCCAGCCCACCTCTGATTTTATATCATGACTATGATCTCTAGGATTTGTTTTAAAGCCTAAAACAAGGGCTCCCAATCGGTTGTGATTTCCGTCGTGATGTGCATTGCTGCCTTATACATAATAAAGATTTTTTAATAAAACATGCATATTGCTTAGAAAGAACCTTTAAGCTACAGTTAGGCAATCGCGGTATGGGAAGAATTATATTATACTGTACAATGGTGAATGTAGAAAAGATTTGTAGCCTCTTGTCTAGAATCTAATACTATAGAGCTACTTCTCAGATTAATTAATTCAAATTGCTTAATTAAAATAAAACAAATGATTGTTTTACATTATTAATTTTCATTTGCCACACTCTCTCTTATCAACTACATAGCAAAGTGATTAATATGTTTTGCACGATATTCTCATCAACAAACATTGTGTTGTCGATCGCTCCTTGTGGTACTTTTCCTTGTTAGGATCAAAATTATATTCGTGTGCATATCTAACCCTTAGTCCGTTGTATTTCGGTGTACAAGAAATAAATATAGTTACTGGAGGATTAGTCACAATTATAATATTTACTCCCCAGAGTGGAAAGAATTACAGAATACACAAGAAAATATAAACAGATTTGAAAGTGGGCCGAATATATAGATCGGTTCAAAAGACTAAAATAATAGTTACTGTTTTTGTTATATTAAAATACCAGGGCTGTGGAGTCGTTAAGAAATATGACTCCGACTCCGACCGTAGCTTAATACACGACTTAAATTATTTTTTTAGGCTTAGTAGTACGTATGCAGTGGCGCCACTTTTGACCGTAGCGATTTGAATACACATTTTTAAAAAAATGTGTCGAAGTTATTAGTTTTTTTCGAGTACGATTCCTGCTAAAACATTCCGACTCCGACTCCACAGCTCTGTAAAATACACATCTCACTCCATTCACGTATATACATATTAAACACTACCAAACGTACAAATATATTTTTTTAAAATCAATATCCTACATATATTACAATTAACGGTACTAGCTGTAAGCCCGTTGCCCAGCAACGTGAGATTTTTGTTGCATTGTGTTTAATTTTATTTAGTTTAATTTTAATTTAATTTAATTTGATTTAATTAAATTTTATTTCATTTTATATTATTTTATTTTATTTTATTTAAAAAAGTGGAGACTGGAAGGTGTGAAATCTGGTCGGACAGACGGACGGACGGACGTACGGACCTTATCGGCTATTAATATATAGATAATCCATTTAAGCGGTTTTGAATCTCTCGTCGTATTTGACGAACTTTAACCTGCCGTGTTAATTGAGGGATATGTGTAACATAATCCTGATAACACTAATCCAGTTTCTTCTTATTACTCAAAATACATACTATTTGTTTTGGTTTATCTTTGTAACGTACAGCAAAACCTTGTAAGAGTAAGTGTTGATAAGTGGCTTTGCCAACTGGTGTAAAATATAAAAGTTAGTATTTATAGAATATTTCAGACGCAAATTGTGAGAAATACAATTCAAAATTGAGCATTAAATGTAGTATAAAATAAATGAGACTAAAAATTGCACGTAAAACGTGAATTACGGGCACGTAGAAACAGGGTTTCACTATACATATACAAAAAATAGTCAGTTAATTATAACACGGACGAATGCATACGGCAATGGTACCGTTTCATCTGATGATGTCATTAGAATAACAAATGAAACGAGTTTTTTTTATACGCCATTTTCTAACGCAAATAATTTTGACCAGATTGGTTGACGAGAAAATGGTTATTACTTTCTATGCGATTTTGGCTCATGATGCTAAATTAAGATTTGGTGTGAACATCGCTTCATTCTGATTGAGTGTTCATCTCTGAAATATTTATTATTTTTGCAATTGATAATGTGAGGTGAGGCGATGCCAAGATGTCACTTATACGTCATGGCCATCAGTGGCGGATTAAGCACTTTGGAGGCCTCAGGCGCAATACATTTTGGAGGCTCTGTTTTTCGAACGACATAAAAGTGCTGCAAAACTCTTCGTGAATAATAATGAATTTTGAAAACTGAAATAAAAATATAAGAGTGATGCTATCTTTGAGGCCCCCAAGATTTGGAGGCCCCAAGCGCGCGCCTCTTGCGCTTACGGGGTAATCCGCCACTGATGGCCATGGAACTAGGGATTGCAATATCGGTTGAATAATATAATATATCAATACCGGTATTACAAGCTTAAGCAAAGCAACAAAAAATTACGGTCAGTTGGAATCGCAATACCGGGCGAGTAAATCAAAATAGGTATTTCGATATTTTATACAAAATATTGTCATTAAAAAATATGTATATCAAAATTATTAACGGGTGATTTTCATAAATGACTTACGGTCAACGTTCCCTCTAATGTTTGTATTGTGTGCGCGGACCATCAACGTCTTTGTGCAGTTCATTTTCAGCATAACCAAAAACTGTACGCATGTATAAAGGTAGTATTCACTGACCTACTCAGTAACACTTGATTCAACTCGTCATCTATATATATAAAAGAAAGTGGGGTTTGTTACACCACGTATATCTCGAGAATAACAGCTCGGATTTTAATGATCTTTGTTTTATTAAATTCGTATCCGCCTAGAATAGCAGAATAAGCATTAAAACATCGGAAAAATATCACGGGAAATAAATTATTAAGAAAATAAATGTCCTCATACAATTTGTTTTTTTGAAAAATACAAATGGAACGTGGACATTGTATGACACGTTGTATGCTGTTTTCCAGTAAATCCACCAGATGGCGTTAATTACATTATACTTTGACAGTTGACTACTAGCTATGTATACATGTGCCGCGGTTTTTTCTACGATTTTCATTATGTTTTAATTCCCATAAATCATTCTGTGACGTCACCGCACGTGTTTTTAAACAAAAAATCCGGTGCTGATGAACTACATTGCTTGGCATCGCGTCTTTGGGAATACTCGATGCTGGATGTATTCGATTGATTGGCAAAAATGGAGCTTGCCGTTTGCACGAACGTTGTTGAGATGCAAGGTTGTGGAATCAGAGTCGAAGAGTCGCGGTATTTTGGCCTGAGTCGGAGTCGTGAAAAATGAGCGGCTCGATTTTTTTTGAAAAATATATTTAGTTATGTGTATTCAAACAAAATAGTCCAAAGTGTTGACATTGCATGCTTTGCTGACTAAAGATGATCTGATGGTATTACATATATATTGACTATGGAAAGGAAAAAGGACGTAACCCACACATGTTTTAATTATTTTGGGCCATATGCAAATTATGAATTGTACACAACCTTGAAGCGCACGGAGTCTTCTAAACTGTTGTTTAAATAACAAAGCCTAATATGAATTAAAGAAATTGTCTAGGAAACACCTTTATTTCAGTATTTTTTCTTGGTTTTAATTTTTTACAAGGTCATCTTTTTCAAACTTAAAAGCTAAATTTAGATATTAATTTAGCATTTGCAGCTTGCATCTTTTTGATAGAACGTGTATCAAATTTGATAGATTGTGATAATCGAAAAAAACCTGTTTTGAAAAAACGGTGGGTTACGTCCTTTTTCCTTTCCAAAGTCGATATATATATATATATATATATATATATATGTTAAAATGAAATTGTTGAAAAATTTCCTCGGAGTCGGAGTCAGAGTCGTTAATTATTTTTAAGCTGGAGTCGGAGTATTTTTTTTACACGACTCCACAGCCCTGCTGAGATTGCACGTTATTTATACTTGGAACGCTTCATCGAAAAAAATTCAACGTCGAAAGCAAAGCAATGCGGTTCCTGATCATCCGGATGTGCGTTCTACTGATGCTCTTGGTCGCATTAACACAGTTCATCTGAAGAATGACGAATGCTTCTACTTGCGGTTGTTGCTGGTGAATGTTTGTGGGCCGACATCATTTGAATCACTTCGAACTGTCAATGGCGTAGTGTGCCCAACATTTCGTGCTGCATGTCAATATCTCATTTTGCTTGAAAACGCTACTCATTGGGACATGACAATCGCTGAAGCAATTGTTTCTGAATCTCCAAGTCAGATACACACATTATTTGCTATAATTATTTCGACATGCTTCCCATCAAATTCATGTGTTACCTTATGTGCGGCAGTTTGTTAGTCAAAGTAGAAATGCCGACGCCAGATCGTGGAATGAACGTCGCTTTCAATCGAGAATTGGAACTTGAACGTGAATATGATCGAGATGCATTGATCAGTTTGAACGAATGTACCACTGTTGAACCCTCGACAGAAGGAAATGTACGATACGTTAATGAAGGCAATTGATGACGGAAATGATGGCTTATTTTTCCTCGATGCGCCCGGTAGAGCTGGGAAGACATTCCTCATGTCATTGATTATGGCCACTGGTCGTGGGAGATATACAATTTCTGTAGCAATTTCTTCTTCTGGAATAGCGGCCACGTAGATAGAAGGATGCCGAATGGCTTATTCACCGTTGAAATTGCCGTTAAACCTTCAAACCACTGAAAAACCGACATGCAAGATTGCGAAACACTCAGCAATGGCAATTTTTTGGTAGCAAATACAATCATCACCTGGGATGAATGGACAATGGCGCACAAATGCGCATTGGAAGCACTCAATCGAACCATGAAAGATCTGTGCAATGACTCAAGATCTTTTGGAGGCGCAATGATTGTACTATCTGGCGATTTCTGCCAAACACTACCAGTCATTCCAAGATCGACCGCTGCCGATGAAATAAACGCTTGCCTCAAATCATTGACTCTGGCGCTATGTGAAGAAACTTCAGCTGACGACAAACATGCGAGTTGCATTGCTAAACGATCCATCTGCCGAAGATTTCTCCAAGCAATTGCTGACTATTTATTTATTTATTGTTAAAAATTTAAGTTACAGTATATGACATAACAGCTGACGCCAATTCGCCGTGTACTTGAAAAATATAATAAGATAAAATATAAAATAAAACTACATAATACATTAAAATCAAGAAATAAAATAGTAAAATTTTACAAACAGTTCACAAATACTAAATCACTAAAAATGTCCACTTCTCTAGGCAATACGTTGATCAATCTAACGGCCCTTGGAACTGGTGACTCATACCTCTTAAGCGAGGTATAAGTTTTTAGAAATAAAAGTTTTTGCTCATAGTTTTGCCTACGATAAATTGGGAGCATGTTAATTAATAGTCATGAGAATTTGAGGATTATTAACTCGGCCCCGAATGAGAAGAGAAAAATGCTTTAAGCTATAAAACGATCATCGACTATCGTCGGTAACGACCGTGTTCCTGTTGATGAATCGAACGGATTGATTTCGTTTCCGCCGAATTTCAGTAATTTCGTCTCAACGAAGGACGGCTACATCAACAAAATGTTCCCAAACATCTAATCACAAAAATCACAATTGGTTAAGTGAACGAGCAATTCTTGCAGCGAAGAACAAAGATGTGGATCATTTAAACTTCACAATTAAAAATCAAATCGTTGTTCCACTACATTCCTTCAAATCTATCGACCGTGTAACAAACGAAAACCAACTGAATTTTTAAACTCATTGGATCTGCCTGGCTTGCCACCGCACAATGTACAACTAAAGGTTTGCTCGGTAGTCATCATGTTTCAAGTTATAAAGTTAACACAACACTTATTGATTCTGAGGCGGCACGAAGTTCGTCGGGCCAGCTAGTATTTGCTAAAAAAAGCTCTTGGAATCAATGAAAATTGTATGATATTCTAACCCGATTGCTTGGTGCTTCATCCCATTAGAGTCCTGTCAGTCAACCCATTATTTGCATAATTCTTTAAGACACAACACTACCTATTATTTATTTATCTTGGCAAAAAGATGACTTAAAATGTAGTAAAAATCTGCCAAATCAAACTTCTTTTTACAATATTTCTGTGTGCGGTGTGTGCGGGAGATAAACAAATGTGTGTGGCCACATTTCACCTTAGCGGGAACATTGCTTACGATTTATTATAATAATAATAAATCATCGCAAGGTAAGCTTAGCGGTCTACAATTTACATCCAGGGGTGGGCTGGAGGGGGCTTGCGCTAGCCCCTTGTTAATTCAAGAGAAACAATATTATCCGATCAAATGAGTACATAACTGCAATTTAAATATTAGCTAGACAACTTCAGTATACACAGTGGTACATTTTAAGCCATTTGCGTGTATAAAGTAACAATCGACTGCTTAATAGAAAATTTAAATTAACTTTGATTATTCCACGTATTGTGTTACTAACTGTGACACGTGTTTCGCCTCTTTCAGAGGCATCTTCAGACTTACTATCGCAACGTTTGCTTTGCTTTGCAAGGTTTGCAAAGTTTGCTTAAGTAAATCGACTGCTTATTTAAATATTCCATCGGGGTGATCAAAAAACTCACTGATTCCCAAGAACACTGAGAATTGCTTTGATATAAAGCGAGCTCATTGTTAACGTATTGGCAGCCCACCGCTGACTTAATCTATATTTAAGACAAATTATTTAATGAAATTTTACAAACATTCATGTTATTGATAAAATCTAGCTTAATAGAATTTTCAAAAATCCTAGATTATTATTAATTACACGAATGTTTGTTAATAACGATGAAAACTTTATGAGTCATCAACTCTGGAACATGTCTATAGTAGGGATTCTGTGTCGAGACGTCCCGGGACTTGTCAGGTTTTTTGCTGTCTTAAGTCCCGGGACTTTTTGGGAAAATGTCCCGAGACTTTGGTGTCTATTCTCGGGAACAGCTTTGAAAAAAACGCATTATATTCAGGCTAAAGGATTAAAACCCGGAGTTTTCAACAAAATTTATTATGCATGTATAAAGTGGATAAAAAAACAGATTTATGGGATTTATAATTTCGTAGAAGTTTCAAATACCATGTGTTTATATATTGTAATATAACTGTAGCAAATGCAAATTACAAAATATTAAAATTACATGTTCATACCTCATGTTGTTTCACGTACAAATGTTTTTTCACTATTATATAAAAGTACCAATGTCTCAATCGGACAAAAAAGATCTAAAAGCTGTATTGTGAAGTTACGATCATAAATTTACTCCTGACGGCGGCCGAATTCTTTGATATCTTTTCATTACATGTACCGTTATCATCCATTCTTAGTAAATATCAGCTGTAAGCATTGCAAATATCAGTATTTATATAAAACATACATAAATACATGCAAATATTTAATTTGAAGAAAATTATAATTTTATTGAAGGGGAAATATAAGTCTCGAGTCGCGGGATGTCCCGGGACTTTGACTTTATCACGCCTCGAGTCCCGGGACTTTGAAAAACCCGAGACTTCAGAATCCCTAGTCTATAGTGATACAACTCATAGTAGATTTAAAATATTCAAAATGCGACTTAGGCTAATTTTTATACGGGTATTTATACATTTTCTAAGACGGTGTTTCAAAAATACACCATTAATATCGGGACCATGGTTTCGGTAATACCGTTATTGCAATCCCTACATAAAACACAGTGGTATGTAAGGAAATTTAATGGTTTATTATAATATAAAAGGAATTTAAAAGAATGCGTAAATTAGCTATTTTTATAGGACATTGAATTTGTAGTTTTTATTGCGAATTTTTGTTTGGATAAACATCACTAATAAAAATATATTATCACTTTCTACACTGTAATAAAGCGAAAAAACAATTTTCTATGTATATTTTTGCTTAGAAAAATAATCATTTTTTAATTGACCTTGTTATATTATTGCCTCTTTGTTTGACTATCACATAATTGTACGAATGTATATAAATAACACAAATTGTTTTTAGTGTTGGCTTTGACATCCAAACGTACATGCATAATTTACATTAAATCAGTTGACATCATTATTTAAATAAATTATAATCAATAAAGTCACATCAGACAAACTTGTAAAATTGGTAAATTCCATTTTTATATAAAAAAAAACATAATTTTGCTGGAAAATATTTAATAAGATGTTAATAATCTGCTTCTGTTAAAATGCGTTGTTGTTTGTGATATTTATTTTTATCAAATTTATCGTGTATTTCATGTTGTATTTTTATTTACATCTTTTTACTACAAACAAACAAATAATGTGTGTATTTCAAAAATATATAAAAGAAAATGCGCAAATTACACAGTAAATAAAAAATAATGAATCTGTAAGGCCTTCCCATAAACGATTTCTTCAATCTTATTCGACAAGCAGTCAAATGAAAATAAAATGATGTTTCAAGCAGTGCTTTTTTTCCATGTAACGCGGTGGAACGGCGTTCCGGCGCCATTTTTCTCTGCCTTTTCAATGTTTAAATCAAATATTTAGCAAAACAAATATTTTCATTCTGCTCTGAAAACTGTTGATTTTCGGATATTGTATTGATGTGTTACGGTCTTCGAGAATTGTCAGAACTTAGCTTAGACCTACAAGATCTGAAATATAATGTCAATGTGAACCTTTATATAACAAATCAAAAATTAAATGCAATAGTTCAAGTTTTTTAAGAGAGGAAACATAATTTGGACCCTTTTAGAAATGTGCTGCAGCTGCTGTAGGCGATCGGCGTTTGAGCAACTGAGCAACAAACAGCTCTCGTGAAAAAACACTGTTTTTTTGACAAGTGAGTTCCGTCACCTTTTTATAAAAAGCACTGGTTATAAGTATATTCTAAAACAAATAATGATAGTAAAGATCAGCAAACACTGTCGGTGTTTCAGTGAAAACAGATTGCCTAGGACCGCAACAAAATGTTTACGGGATCATTCAACGTCATTACACACATGCGAGTGTTTTCGCAAATTATCAATTTAATACAAAATACATTTATAAATCTTTTTTATTAAATATAATATGTTATTTTTGAGACGTAGAATAAATATTTGCCATATAACCGGTTGAACTACAATATATTGCTTTGCTATGCCTGGTTTTGCTACTTTGACATTATTGTTTGATGATATGTTGAATTGCGAATAATAAATATTTAATGTAGGTTGAATAATTGGTTTATACATAATATATCTTCCTATAATTGATTTTCATTCTACGTTTGTTTTTAGTTAGAACGTGATTAGTTTGCATTAGTAAATATCCTATCTCTACATTGCGATGCGTCATTTTCAGTAGCTCGTGATAATAATGAAACCTCATTTTCAACTATAATATATGTACAGGCGTGGGGTGAAGGGGGTTCGAAGGGGCTCGTGCGAGCCCCCTTCTTTATTTTGCTTAGGCCGACGCATCCCGTATTAAATTAAGAAAAATATATTCTCAGTGTAAATACGCATTATAATTAATTTTAAGAACGCGGCAGTGGCGGGTTAAGCACACGAGAGGCCCCAGGCGCAATGAAATTTGGAGGCCATGTTTTTCGGATACACATACATATACACGTCAAAAAAATCTAAATGTAAAATACTAAAAATATATTGAAATCTCAACTAAAAGTATATGGGTTGTATAATATAAACCATTTTTGAAGCCCCTAAGATTCGGAGGCCCCAACCGCGCGCCTCATTTGCTTTTAGGATAATACGTCACTGGAAGGCAGTGATATATATACATTTGGTGTTCCTGAGATACATATACATAATAATATATTAATATACCTAAGACAATTCAAGTATAACACTTGAAATTGGAGATACAATAATGTAACCTGTTTCTGTGTCAATCTTGGAACTCTTAACTCTTGCAATATATTGTATGTAAATACATTTTACAGTTATTTGTTAATTGTTTTACGGTAAATTACGTATTTTGACATAATATAAGTGTATAAATTAACATTAATAGCTTTAATAATTATATTGCGTTTAACAATAAAATTACCTCTTCTCCGAATCACCGCGAATAGCTTTGAGATAAAGCGAGCTTCTTGTTAATGTATTGGTTGCCCCTATATATATATATATATATATATACATTTGTTTATATAACATATTTATTTAAAGTATTTAGCAATCTTCGTATGTGGCTCGATTTATTAAATTGCTGTACTTAATTCGATATTATTTTGACGTATTTCTCTCGATAAATAAATCTGCATTTAATATTCGTCGCTGTCTTTCACTTTAAGCCCAGTGCTACACGGTTCACACCCTGTTTATTTTATCATGAAAGTCGTATTGCTTATTTATGTTCTCGATGCGTCTGTTACGCCAAATGTTAAGTGTCAAAGAATAGCTGTATGTATTAGAAAATTATTTTAAAATATTGTAAATAAAATCTGCATTAGAAACAAACAAGGGTAAAAATTGTTTTGATATACTGACTTGATAAACAGAAACACACAATTGAAATTGTTGGATATGGGGAATTATGTGAGTGTTATTCCGTCGAATTACGAATGCAGAAAACACAACTTCTTTTTATTTTTAAATAATTCGAACACAATATCTACACCAAGTCGATAAACGATAAATAACTTTTAATATGTGAATCGAATTCGTCAATCATTATCGATTTTCATTAAGTTTAAAACGATAAATAGTTTAGTTAAGTTCGATCGAAAATAATGATTATCTCAAAACAAGGCCTTTTGACTAATTTACTTCTGCCAGTTTAAGGACATTTTGATAGTGAAATCAAAATATCATTTTTAGATCGATTTGGCTTTTACTTTTTTTGTGGAATTTTATTTCATATATAAAAATGAAATTCACCATAATTCCGTTATATTATGGTAGTGTGCATTCAAAATTAATAAATGAATTATTAAAACTGAGACCTTTTACATTACTCTTTAAATGAGTAATTTGTGCAGTTGCGGTATTTATATTCTAGGCCGTCGGTATATGCTAGACCAGTTGACTCTCCTACGCCAATTATATTTATGTATATGGAAATTATATCGATTCTACGTTTACAGGTATATTTGAGTGGCTATTCTTGAATATGGTGTACTCATGTTGCTTATGACATAATGCAGTGGTCCTCAAAATGTGTTTGTCAAATAATGTTACTATCGAATAAGTCAGGCGGAAGGCAGACGTATTTAATTAAATGTACGGTTTGACGTTTATTTTCAGTGTGAGTTAACTTTAGAGAATTGCGCATAAGAATCGAAAATGGGTTGTGCATGGAAATCAATCATTAAAATAGTAGAAATGTTTTTTTTTATTTATCCGTAAATTTCTATTCAATGATTTTCGTGCGTCATAAAACATTGCATTTTAACCACAACCGGTCGTGAGGTATTAATATTTTTTCTCTTCTTTTGATTGATTTATATTTTTTTATTCAATTACACGGGGGGTTGCCTGTTATGTTTTTAAGTCTGATCGACTTATAATTCATTTATTTTTGAATGCTTGAGTCCAATTTCGGCAGTGATTCAAATTTTTGATTTATTATTTGCTTAAAAAAAATACACAATAATCAATAAGTCAAGCTATTGTAAGCTTAAACTTTTTAAAGCATAGTTCTTTTACTTATGATCTGTAGATCGTAAAATATATAGTTTGGTTGAGTAATCTTAGGTTGAATGACACTACAAAACAGTCGCAACAACTTGGTGACAAATACAGTATCAGAACAGGATAAACAGTGGATAGGGTTTGCGATACCGGTAATATTGAAACCGGGATCCCGGTATTTATGATCCTTTTTACATATCGAAATACCGTTGTGGAAAATGTAAAAACGTCGTTATTTCGGTATTGAAAATTAATCAAAATCAAATTTTTAATAAATTATTGCATATTTTAATAAAATTATTTACAATGAATTTAAATATTTTAAATCTGCTAAGCATCAAATTTTTCAGTTTACACTAGCTCTGTTCTTCTGCGTACTTCTGACGGTTTGCTGACGGCTTGCAAACCGTCAGAAGTACGCAGAAGAACAGAGCTATAATTGATGACCAATTCAATGATGAATTATTTTTGTTGGAAACTAGGTTATACGTGAAAAATATCCGTATATGAATATGAAATATTTTTAATGACGTTAATTTATATGAAATATCTAAATATTGATTTAATTTTCTCGTCCGGTATTGCGATCACAATTGGCCGTACATATTTGTTTTTGTTGTTTCATTTTTTTTTTGTAATACTGAATGATTATATTATCAACACCGCTATTTCCGGTCTTGATAATAATATAATTTTTCGGCATTGTAAACCCTAATAGTGGATTTGTGTAAATCTCGAAATTGGTCATGGACTTCGAAAATAGTACGCGACACAAGCGTACAAGAAAAATGTTGATCAATCAAATGTGATAATTTTCTGCTGGTGACTTTTTAATCGTACCATACAGTTAAGGACCTCTGTTATTATCTCATAATGTGTAAATATAGTTAACAGGAATTTTCAGTTAGATCTCGTAACTCTCATGAGTACCTATTATATAATATTGCGAAGTAAACATTGCAAGAAATGGGTCGTGATGGCTAATTTAGTGCCTCTAACGTTAACTATATTTACTCAAACAATATGAACATTGTTCATGGCAACACCGGCTGAATAAAACTCCAGCTCAATATGGCACATAACACGATCGGCGGCATATTGTTTTTCAGTAGTGCGAGTGAAAGAAAAAATGACACCATTAAAATGGTAATTGCATTTGTAAGAGCAGTGACGTGATTCAACCCCCTGAGAATATCAAATCGTACGACCTTTTGTTCTTTATTTATCGATTGAACAAAATAACGTTGTATGTATAGCAGTGGCGGTTCCTGACCTGAAATCTTGGGTGGGCTAGAGAAAAGCATAGCATTGTATACTATTTACGAAATTTTGCATGCTTCCACTTCATCTTATACATTAATCTACAAGCAAATTAACAAATACTACGACACTACCGCAAAGCATAAATTACTATATAATACAATCAATGCTAATGTAAGTAAGAAATAATAATACGTGACCTTAAATTTGTCTCTTTCAAAGTGAAATAACAAGTAAAAAAAGCAATACAGAACTGTCACTGAGATTCGATACCTGTCACTTTCATAAAATACAAAGATATTGGTATGTTTGTATGGGCCATGGACTAAATCGATTTTAGCCCCCGATGAATGACAGAAGCCAGTAAATTTGAAATACAGTCCTGTGTGTTTGATGACGTTTCCGTACATACAAATACAAACAAAATCGAATCGTGCTAGATTGCGTTCCAGTGTAAAGAAATATTGTCTATGGTTTTGGGCTGGAAAGCGTTAGCCCCTGACCAATAGCATGTACATAGGTGTTGCCAGACTGACGTCACGTTGAATGTTCTCTATGAATTATTTATAGGGTTATTGTTTTTTTATGCCGGCTCAGCTTAAAATTTTAATAAAAAACAATCGAGAATATTATTGTAGGTAGACATGCCATTGTCTTATATTGATAGAGGAAAATTTAAACAAAGATATTATATTCATTTGGGGAAGGTTAGTTACGCTTATAAATGTATTTATTTTGTTCAGCGGCCGAATTGCTGTTCATTTTTATTCAGCCATCTAAAGTTTTGGGTGAAAAATGCAGGTCGGGCTTAGCCCACCTAGCCCAGTACCTAGAACCGCCACTGATGTATAGTTAGAAGTCGTTCAAAAACACTTTAGAGCCGTCGTAATTTATTTTATATACCGTAGTCATTAAAAACTTCACGCTGTGGATGTTAAATAATTATATTTAATTCGGATACTTACATTTTTTAAAATATTTATTTTATTGTTGAAAGTCATAAAAGGTTTAATTAATATGTATTTTTACCATTGCCGCTCTTTAATCGGAGCGTTTGATCACAACATAAGGGTGAGCTGGAAGGGATTCAGAGAGCATTACGCAAACCCCTTGTTAAATTTAAAATAAAACCCAACAATTATTGCTGTAGATGGCTTATGTGTTGTAAAAAAAGAGTTTGTCGCGTTTGAAAATGTCCCGTAAAATACATTCACATACTTAGGATGTAACATAATACATACATAAGTAAAATTTGATTACTCTTACGATTATTAGTGGTATAAAGGTGATCAAAATAACCACTTCTTCCCAGAACACCGCGAATAGCCCTTTATTAACATATTGGCAGTCCATCGTTGCCACCATACGGTGCCACTAAGATACTCAGTTCTCCGACAGTTTCATTGATTCCTTCCAAGTAATTTCACCGTCCCGTTTCTCCACCGAGTACAAAATATAGAAATGCTGTATTGAATGATCAGTGCTGGTTCCTTTTAACTGATAACATATGTAAATAAACATAATATTTTGAAGACTTTGCAGACGAATTTAAGAATTTTGAATGAAATCGTTTAAATTACTGAAATTTTCTCGCATGGTAAAGTAAATATTATTGATATCTAAAAAAAGATAGCCGGCTGTTAAAAAACAGTGTTCGTAAAATTAACACAATTCAAATACCCCACATAGAGTCTTTTTGTATGCTTCACCAAGGAACCGCGATTTACCGAAAATGTGATATTTTTTACTAAACTTAATATATATTATTATATAATATCAATAGATCCTAAAAATTCACCGCCACCACCGTTCAAAATTTAAATCAAGGAAATAAACGCCACTGTTATAACAAAAATTAATAGGTGTAAATTTTATGAGCTCACAGAAGAACTTTTTTTCAATTTAATTTTGTAGACATTGTTTATTAGTTTAAATGATGGTCGATAATCATTTTAATGCACGAACTGAACGTTTCGCAAAGTTTACACATTATTTTTTTTACGAAAAATATATCTTTGTTAATTTGGAACCCGAATAGCATAGTTATTCTTAAGAGGGCGTGAATCCCAGTTGCAGAATTAGCATACTATATTATTATACTGTATTTTAAGTTTTTAAATAATTTTGATTGTGTATCAGTGTAAGTAGGTATTTAAAAAAGGAAATATTAAAGGTTCGAATCATTTTTATTTTCCTGAAATTTCGGTATTTTTGTCACAGTCAGGATACAAATCGTTCATTGACTTATTTTGTGAGTTGCACTCGTTTGTCTACAAGATTTACAACAAAAATGGATGTTTAAATATAAACTATATTTGTTTATACATGTAAATTTATTAAAAAAAATATAGTCCAATGATTTTGTACAACAAACACAACGCTTCAAATTTTCTAACCTTAACTTTCTGACATGGTAGGGGACACAATATGACTCGAAATATTTCTATATGACTGTATTTCCTCGATTATAAGACGCAAGTTTTTTCCCCCTATTTTGGCGTCTCTGAATTAGGGTTTGTATAACCGACACAATGCAACATGTTTTTATTTTTGATATCACCAAAGATTAGGGTTCGATTTCTAATCGAAGAAATACGGTATCTAGATGTCAATTGTAAATCAATTTGGATTCAGAACTAGTAAAGTTATTATTTATGACACATCAATCGAATAGACATGTTATTTGAATTATAAAATCAATGTTCAGTTGTTTATGATAGCGTTTGTCGTTAAGCGATAGATAGCTATATGAAACTACTTTATGCTGCTGTTCAAAAGATGGTTTTTTATATTTCTCAAGATTTTTAACAATGGAATTTTTTAACCTCACTAAGAAAACTGAAACAATGGAGTGTATAATAAAATTTTACACGTACCTATATAATTATAGTATTTACATAAAATGCAGCTTCAATTTTATATAATAGTTAAGATAAAAGCTAAATTTAGATACTAATTTGGTATTTTTAATTGACATCCTTTTGATATAACATGTATATATTCATCAGATATTCGTTGTGATTATCGAAAACAACTGTGGGTTATGTCCTTTTGCTTTTCCATAGCCGAGTTACAAAACTATTTCGGTTCAGTAAATTTATTTGAAGGTTCGGCCGAGTACGTCATTAATGTTTGTAAAATAGCTTTAAATAGGGCACTTTACAATGGGATTTCGGCGTGGACGCCAAAAGAACGTGGTAAATACTGTCGAAAAAACCGTTCGGGCTATCCGGCATCCAAAAGTGTTGTCACTAAAAGAGTCAAAGTGGTTGGCGTCCGCGAAAATAGGAAGGACAAATGTCAGTGTAATGTCTAATCGTGTGGGAAACGCGGCGTGTTGGCCTGTTGCGTGGAACGCTTGCGAGTAGCGGACTTTTATCGAGAGTTTTGGTTATGTCTATGCTCTTACCTGAAATGTCAAACGTCAAACCTTGTACGTCAAACCTCTTACGTAAAAATGGATAACCGATTGAATAATTTTAAATTGGCGGTATCTTGCGTTGGCCTCAGTTTAATCTATGAAGAGAGAAAAAGAAAAAAACGAAGTTGCTGTATGAAATTTTACAGGCAGCGCTACTACCACCTGCCGTTAATAAACGACTCAAAGAAAAACTATCCAGACGATTTAAAAAAATATTTAAGGATAGACAGTGTATGTTTTGCCACTTTGCTAGACAAAGTAAGGCACAGAATCACCAAGAAGAATACTGTGTTTCGAAACAGTATCAGTGCAGAGGAACGACTAGCAGCAACTTTACGATTTTTGGCGACAGGTCATTTGTTTGAAGACCTAAAATTCAGTGCAGGAATATCGTCTTTGGCATTGAGTATTCTAATACCAGAAACCTGCAAAGCTATCTATGAGGTTCTCAAGACAGATTACATGAAATTAAATAAAAAATCGTTAGTAAATATATTTGATATGTTTTTTCAAAAAAAATATTGAAATAAATAAATATCGGACTTATTAATAATCAACTTAAAGTATTGTAAATAAGCTATAGTCGTTTAACTCACTCAATCAACTTTTATTTCCATGTAACGCGGTGGAACAGCGTTCCGGCACATTTTTCATGGAATTTTTAATGTGTCAAATTAATATTCGAAAAATATTGGATGTTAGTCCTTATCTTGTGTACATTTTGAATGTAATGTACTCCTAATTTATTGTCATAAAACAAAACTAATCCGGGTTCATAGACTTACTCTGTGACCAGAACCAGGGGTTATACTGCATGATTTAGTGTACTTTTTCTATCACATGGATTTCGTCTGCGATGGTTTTGTCACTTTTGTTCATCAAACCCGTCAGTGCACCTTTGGCACTTTTCTACCCTTCAAAATACATTGATCTAGTAGTCACTAAGAGAGAGACAAGGTTTCCATGACGGATCTCACAAATTCGAACAGTTTTTCTTCAATCATTTTATCTTCGAAGTCGTTGGTGTTTGTGCTATATTAACAAAGTCCTGCCAGCCTTCCAATCCTATAATGAATGGGGCAAAACAAAAGCGACTAGTTAAGTACTAGTCCTATCTTTCTATCATTACTTTCACGAAAAGGGTGAGGTTGAGTAACAAGCATTTAACTTATTTAGAGATAGACTCCATTAGGAAGCAGTATGCTCCACATTAGGAGCGAATAGACATGGAAAAATCTCAAAAAAGCACTGGTTATAATTATATATACATCAGAAAACGTTGCTATGGCATATTAACATTAGACGATGCATAAGTGTATGTAGATGCATACGTGTATTTTGTACGGGTATTCCAAGTGCATGAAACGAATGTAGCGTACCTAAGAGAAAAAAAGAAATTATATTTTTGAGTATTATTTCACCAAGGTTTGACCTGCAGATTTCTTTCAGACATTTCAGAACATTTGAAAGCATCGAATTTCAGTTTCGTCTATTCAAAACATGCTAATAGAATAACGACATTTAAATAAAATTAATATGTTAGATATACATCTCATTCTGATTACATTTATGCTTTTAAATAATTTTAAATATCTATTCTACAAAAAGTAACATCGTCTGAAATTGCTTCTCCTGCGGTTTTATTATTCATGTGGAACCTTGTATACCCAAGGCGACGAAATAGAGCATAGATTGAGAGGCGATATCTATGGCTCACCTGCACGACGGAGCGGCAGTGTGCAGACCCCTATCGTCCTGTACACGACGGCGTGCCATTTTGGCGTGCCGTACTTACTGGACGCCGACCTCTCAATTTTGGCATCAATTTACATTTACGATATCCGGCAAACTCTGACCTACGTCATCGTATCCTGGACGCCGGCATCCCAGTGTGCGGGCCCCTAATGTCTTCAGTTTACATAATTTTAATTTTGAATATTTGAGGCGCAGTTTGCGAGGTGTAAAAATTTCAACGCGTAAACTCAAAACGGGGTTTCAATTTTTGCTTGCACTCCACTAGAAAACATATTTAATGTTTTATCACCCTGAATTTAGTGCGTTACCATCATGTATATGTAGTACTGCTGTAGTAGTGTTATGTAATTGTCATGATTCACTCCCGTTTGCCTGATGCGTAACGGATACACAGCTCAGGAGCTTGTGCTTTTTTTGCATAGTAAAGGAAGGGTTAAATCGACCACAGTAAAATATGATGTGAGAACTACTGCTCTACGAATAATTAAATAAATACAATTTAGTTGCGAGCGTCACACATTTTGAAATAAAATATCATATTTCATTCTATAGTCATTACAAAAAATATAATCATTCAACCGTTCAAGGGCTTAACTCAGCCATACTCAACCCTTTTTTTCCTCCGGGCCGCATTCTGATATTTGCTTCTCTACGTGGGCCGCAACAAATTTATGTTAATACTCCTTTTTTTTTTAGCTCACTGAGGAATTTGAAATCCTCGATTTGGTAAGAGCTTACTGGGCCGCAGGTTGAGTATGGCTGGTTTAACTGCTTGCGATAAAAACACATGTGTATGTGCTAAGTATTTAATGAAATATATTCATTTCTACATATCGACTGTGAAAAGGAAAAAGGACGTAGCCCACAGTTTTTTCAAAACAGCTTTTTTTCGATAATCACAATGTATCAAACTTGATACACGTTCTATCAAAAGGATGCATGCTGAAAATGCCGAATTAGTATCAAAATTTAGCTTTTAAGTTTGAAAAAGATGACCTTGTGAAAAATTAAAACCAAGAAAAAGACTGAAATAAAGGTTTTTCCTAGAGAATGTCTTGGATTAATATTAGATTATTTCAATTAAACAGCAGTTAAGAAGTCTCCGTGCACTTCAAGGTTGCGTATAATTCATAATTTGCATATGGCCCAAAATCATCAAAACACGTTTGCGCCTCCTGTAAAATTTGATATAAGTGGGTTACGTCTTTTTTCCTTTCCACAGTCGATATGTAGGGTAAAACCTACTTTATTGGCCATCCTCAATTATTGACTACATGGAAATAAAAGCTAGTCTTATAAGATATGAAACCAACTTTTCTACGTGCTAACTTATTTGAAAAACTCACCAAGTGTTCTTTCATTGGAAAAACACAAAACACAGTTGGAACAATATGCAATTTACCGTAAATGTCTCAAAATTTACTACTGTATATACTGAAGCTGTCGTAGATAATATATAAGTCAGAAATTGTAGTTATTTACTAATTTTATCTGAGAATATTGTTTTTTCCAAAATTAGCAAAAGACTCACCGTCTTAGTAAAATTTAATTAGGGGCTCGCGAAAGTCTCTCCAAGCCCTTTAAAGCCCACCCCCGCATAATACTGTCAGGAAATTTATTTGCTTATAATCTTTGAAACAAAAAAACAATTATAATAACATTGCATTAAAATAAAACAGGAAAAAAAGAAGAAACTACTGCAAGAAAAATTAAAGTAATTGGCAAGAAAATCAATATTATTGTTTCGTCGTGTAATGCAAGAAAACATATTGCTTATGTTCAAATATAATTTGTAAAAAGCAGGAGACTTCCTATTAAAATGACTGAAAAATATAAAAATGAATCCGATAACATTAATATTTAGATTTATCATTAGATGTATTAATTGATTCAACACGTAATGATGATGATGATATTGATAATAATGATGAATGTGGACGATAATAATATTTCTCAATTCTTCAACAAATATTTTCGATTTTGAAGTCAATTTTCATCCAGCTCCATTTCATTGAATAATATGCTTCTCTCGATGTAGCACAATGTATTTATTATACGTCGTTAAATTGTCGTCTATGTAACCTAAAGTAACATTAAAATTGCAGTAAGCACTTGACTTCATACTTAATACTAGTGTGTGATCATAACATTACATAATTAATTTTTATTATATGTTGAATTATTATTGTATAGAATTTTTGAGGTGGTCAATAATTGAAATAAGTAGCCAATAATTGTAGATTTCTACCTTCTTTTTTGATTATTTTTAAAAAACTTTTATTTTATTTTTTAGATGTTATTAGTATTGATAATTAAATTTATAAAAAAATGGAAAAATTATAAATGGATTTTTTAATTTCATCTTCTCAATGATGCGTGTTCAAACAAAATGAAATAATCCTTAAGTGGCCAATAATTGTATGCTTTGCCCTACCTATTTCTAAGCGCATTCGTCAAAAAAGATCCGGGGCTCACCCGGTTGAAAAAAAAGCTTCTCACGCGGTGACCCGGCGTTGAGTTGCGGTATTTGAAAAAGGACTACCGTCATTAATTTTGGGGCGTCACTTCTTGCAATTAATTTTCGTATTTCGTTTAAATAAATAAATATTGAAATCGAAAATGTGGTAAACGTTTTTGGGCCCCGTAAGATTCAGAGGCCTCTAGCGCTAATGGTTAATACGCCACTGTGCCGATGCGAAGATATGTTTGCGCCTTGCTCCTTGCAATAAATAAGTTTTTCATGGGAAATAAGATGTGGAAATTGAAATCATCGGTATTTCGGGTATTTTTGAGCCCCCTCAGATTTGGGGCCCCTTAGATTCGGAGGCCCGACGCAGGCACCTCATGCGCTTACGGGATAATCCGCCACTGAGAATGTATCACATGGATGTATTTTCCATGCATATTCTAATGAAGTGCATAATAATTATATTATATTATTTTATAATTATTACGGAATTAAATTGAAAAAAATAGTTATAATGAAAAGATTAAACTGCGTGCTGATATCAATTATACTGACATTCTTTAAAAATAATGTTTCTAACTACATATGTGCTAACAGTTTTGAATAGGGCTTACACAAATAACGACTTTTGAAAACACCGGTTTTTTTGAATTTCAATATATCATTACACTTGGTTTAAACCGGTTTTAGAGGTTTCAATAAAAAGCAAATACAAAAGAAATGGCAGAAATAAATGTTTATCATAAACAATTTTGAGATAATTTAAGATTAATATAAACAGAGATTTAACAAAAATATACTGAGATTTAAAAATAAAACAGCATTCCTATTTGACAGTGGAGTAATTATACATACATCAAAATGCACAGCAAAAATATTTTCGAAATTAACCAAAATGTAATATTTTTAACGTAATCATTGATTTCTACAGACTGTAAAACAACATATTTCATCTCGTTTTAATTATAACCATGGTAGTTCAAGTAAAAAAACGTTTTTAGTTCAAAAATAATTATAATCAATTAGAAATATTAGGATTATTAGAAATATTGGAATTAATCTAATATTTCAAACCGGGTTATCAAGTTGAAAAAACCGGCTTAAGAATGTCGCGAATTTCGCTTGAAACCCGGTTTTTATAAACCGACAAGCCTTAGTCTTTACACTATAAGGAAAACTTTACACTTAGCGATGTCATTTAGAAAGATTTAATGATAATGGAATTGTAATTAATTGAACTTTCGTAAACAAAATACAATACATTGGTAAAGAAAATCAAATTGTGCAATAATATTTAATTGGAAAAATAGTGGGTATCAGTTTATTTTTTAATTTATAAATTTTCAATCATAGTTCAACGTAGTTACAAAGGATAGCAATGATTGCTAGCATTTATCAACCGACATTGTTGTTGTTGTTACGTAAGGTGATACTTATTATAGCAGTTATGTATTTTTTTTATTACAAACGAATGGATAAAGTGTACTTGAAAACTACAACGAATTACAATACATATTTATCTTTATTTTTTGTATCCGTCTCTGAAACGCATCGCACACAAACACTGTACTATCCATACACAGTGCCAGCGCGAGGTTATTTGGCGCCCTAGGCAACATTCTCCATAAAATCGTGTAGAATTTCGGGATTTTGGATTGAGAAATTTAAAAAAACCGGTATTTCGGTATTGAAAAAGCCAAGGCTATGACTGTTGGAGTCGGGAGTCGTGGGTTTTGTCCGAAATCGGAGTCGGAAAAATCTTACGACTCGGATCCATTCAAAAAATATATTTAATGATGTGTATTCAAGCCACAATAGTTATGGTTGCCAGTTGCCAGTGCATGTTAAAGATGATCTGATGGTATACATATCGACTGTGGAAAGGAAAAAGGACGTAACCCTCAATTTTCCTAAACAGCTTTTTTTCGACAATCACAATGTATACAACTTGACACACATTCTATCAAAAGGATGCTGAAAATGCCGAATAAGTATCTAAATTTAGCTTTTAAAAAGATGACCTTGTAAAAAATTAAAACCAAGAAAAAATAAAGGTTTTTCCGAGACAATTTCTTTAATTAATATTATGTTATGTCAATTAAACACCCGTTTAGAAGTATCCGTGTACTTCAAGGTTGTTTATAATTCATAATTTGCATTTGTCGCAACTCATCAAAACACGTTTTAGCGCCTCCTGTAAAATTTGATATGTGTGGGTTACGTCCTTTTTCCTTTCCACAGTCGATATGCATACATAAGATAAAATGAAACGATTAAATAAATCTTTGCAGTCGGAGTCGTCATTTTTTTTACCCGACTCCAATGCCCTGGAAAAAAAAACACCACGAATGCCCATATTGCAATATTTAGTACCGAGTAGTAAGTACACGAAAGTGATCAGGGCTGGCGCCACCATACAGGCGAAATAGGCAACCGCTCAGAGCGCAAACCATGCGCATAAATAGAGTATTAAAACTATTTTTATGTACTCTAATAATACGTAATACTGTATTTTATTTTATTTTGTTTTTATGTATCTTTTTCTATATGATTCGAAAAAGAGAGGTTGAGCGACTGAGTAACAAACAGTAAACGTAGAAAAACTTATGTTGACATATCTCTATAAGAGGCCACATGATCCACATTGAGAGAGGACATGGATATATATAAAAAAAAAATCTTAAGATTACGAATATTTTTTTTAAATTTTTTCGAAAAAAAAAAATGGGACGTTTTGTGAAAAAGGGACGCCTATAACGATTGCCTCTCGCGCCAAATAACTTAGCGCCGGCACTGCAAGGTATGTAGTTATATAGTGTAAAAAGAGTCTTATGTACTCTATTTTACTTGTATTGTGTTTATTTGTACTAATTGTATACTATAGAATAATTTGGATTTACATGTTCAATGTACTTGTTGGATGTAAGTCTTTCTATTTTGACATCATTTCGATTTGTCTGCAACCGTTCTCTTCCAAATAGTACGGTACATTTACCAAACACATCAATTCGAATTTTGAACGAAAATAGTCGAATAGATGACCTCAAATGACCTTTATCGTGTACTAACGGACGATGAGATTCGTCCATCCCTATTTAGATTACTTTTATCAGATAATTTTGGTTAGCTTAACTTAACCCACTTGTTACTTTTGCGATCTATGAATGTATCTTTCCATATAGTGGTACGAAGCTTGAGAGTGCTGACCTTCTTTTTCGATTGCAGTCCAACGTTCGAAATCACAAAGTCAATCCGTAATAGGTAGAAAATTATAACCAACAATTTATAAATTTCACAGAAGGTTTTTTAAAATTTAAATTAAGTTCGAAAAAGGAATATTATATTATGACGACACACTCTTTCAAACAAAGTGTGTTGATTTGTGACTAAGCGACGCCGCAGCCCTAGTTTCAAATTCAGTCCATTGTTCTAGTTTTGTATCCATTGTTTTGTATTTCTTTTTGTTTACATAATTTTAAGCATACTCATTTAAGTACATATCGCATTCAAGCCATTAATCATTCTTGTTCTTATCTGCGACGTATATTAGTATAATATTGATTCAAGTTTACAAAAATATTTAGTAAGTTGATTAATGATATTTTCCGATTAATATATTAATCCAAGTCAATGTGTAGTCGAAATGACTGACTAATGTTTAAGACATTATAACTTGTCTCTGACTGGACTCGTGTTAAAAATAATGCAATTTGTATGACCTCTATTACGCCTACTGCAGATTATCCTCCTACACTAGTTGCGTGATCCTGATGACTCTGAACCATAATCGGATCTGGTATTCTTTTGCTTTATTATTTGCTTTGCCTTCGAAACGGTCTTCGAATGACGTATACAATTTTATGGATTCATGCCCGTATACACAAACTATTTTAATACATATCTCTTTCGAAAGAACAATATTATACATAACTGTACCCATCTATATCACTGCTATGCTCAAGTATGAAATACATTAGTTTTCAAGGGTTGTGTAGCCGTGAACAAAATACTGCGGTTTCGACTACTGCACTTAAAACAGGTTCATCTCTAATTACGTAAATAACTATGTACATACATATATTAAAAAATATTTTATAAAATGTATAACTTTTTTGTATTTTAATTCAATTAAAAAAAAGGCGTCGGAATCCACAGCCGTGTTTAATTAAAACTTAACGAAAAATCAAAAATATATTTAAGTATATATCCTTTATTTTGCATAAATAATTAAATAAGTCTTCCTACGATTTTATTTTTTTAAAGCAGTGAAAGTTAGATTTCTTGTATAGGTTTTTTATATACAGAAAAAAATACATTTTATATTGAATTAAATTAAATACAGGAAGTATGTTGTGAAAATATAATGATGTCACTCGATTTTTTATAGAATATTTTTTTTTATATAGATTTTTATAGAATTTATGAAGAATATGTATTGAATATTTCATACGGTCTTACTCTTATATTTCTTTAAATTTAAAAAAAACATATTTTGCTCAATTTTCATCGAAGAGTTGAGGCTGAGCGATTTTACAACTGCCATAAATTTCAGTGATTTTTTCATTGATTAATGTTTACTTATGGCTAGCTGCAAAGCAACGTCTACTATAAAAATAATTGCATGTGTCCATGCTTGGTCCGAAGCTTGGCTAATTATTTGTTTACAATTGAATTATCACATAACACTCATGGTTCTTGATTTGGAAGATATTTTAGAAATTTAAATGTGCGTATGTGATGCGATTTCTAATGGTGTCACGGCTATCATTACGTCACTTCTAATAGTAAGGAATGTAAAATTTTGATAAGGAATGTATTACGTACACAAATTGAAAGTGACGTAAGTTTTCTATTATAAAAAAAAAAACTATGAATAATTAATTGAGTAGGCAGAGACATCTAACCGCAGCAAGAATTAACAACGATTTAATTTATTATATCCCATGACATTATAGGAGAACGGAAGTGGTTATTTAAGTCATGATTTATGAAGAAAATTACTGCATAAAAAATCCAGACTCGCTTCTTTTACGTTGGATTGATTTAAAATGCACTTTTTCATTTATATTGTTTTTTTTTCATTGATTTTTCATTTTCATTTATGGCGGAACAAAAAACATCTTCGCTGAACGGCTGCTTAAAACAAAGAAAAAAAGGGATTTTTTTTTGTAGGGAGGGAACGTTTGTTTACGGAAAAAAATATTTTTTCATGATTATGAATACAATATTGTTTAATAAACTTATTCAAACATTGATACTACGTTCACTTATTATTAAACTTTGGGAAGCTATACGTTAATACATTGCCACTTAACAGTTATTTTTTGTCACTTGACCCCATGTCAAATGTTTAAAAATGTATTGAAATTAATCACAATAGTTCAGTCATAAAAGAACGAAATTAATGTTCATATACCCTTTATGTGTCACCTACACATGATTAATAAATGCAACACAACTAACTTGCTGTGAAGACTTTAGGTTTTCTTTATTTCATTATTTGTTTAGTTTAAATATAGTGGGTCTTCTGCTTATGTCTTTAAGGCGTTCCAAAGGATCAGGCAACTAAATCTGTTTGACTTGAAACGTCTAGCTGGAAATTTTGTTGAATTCTTTGTAAACCATATTAAAAGTCTCCAGGATAAGAGGATTCTTTTACGAATACAGTGTTTATTTATATGAATAATGAAATTTCATGTTAAACTTAATAATACACGATTATTCATTTCGATTTTCTGCTTTTTCAGGTGTAACATAAAAATACATCAAAATGGGTGGACTACTCGGAAGGCATAAAAAGGAAAGTGGGAAAAAGATCTGTAGCTATCAGGTATGTTAAAAAACATTTACAATTAATCAGCATATATGTAAATTATTGATGAGCCGGAATACAATCACATTGTTTCATATTTCTTATATTTGTGAGCTTATTGTTTGTAGAAATAGTATAAGACAGTTCCTATATAGCAGGGATTGCGAACCTATGGCACGCGTGCCTGAGGTGACACGTTTGAGAATTTGGATGGCACGCGAACGATTTCCAAGTTACAAAAAAATTAAAATTTTGATTAAATAATCCGTGAATTATTAATTTATTCCGTTTTATTAATTTTCAAATGTTTCCCAAGATAAACGACAATCGTTTAAAAAAATCATTTTTTATTTTTTCTATTTTGTTAAAAAAAAGTACTGCTTGGGCACGTCACAAAATCGAGAAATATTATTTGAGGATTTTTGGCACACCGACCCAAAAAGGTTCACCATCCCTGCTATATAGCGTCTGTTCCCATCTACAAATAGCAAAGCATAAAATAGATACTGTGTAGTTAAATGTATTTAGAATGAGTGTCAATTTGAGATGATTACAATTGACACATTTTAAATCATACTTTTAATTGGTTGCAAAGATCTTTTTCTTTTATACTGTAATATAGAGATTTATTGAAAGACACTTTCAATAACATTACATTACATATTGATTAAAAAAAATATTTATACAGTGGAACCCCCAATTACACTACCCCGAATTACGCGCCGGCTTGAAATATTCGCATTCCATTGCCGTTACTAAGAGACGGTCGTCTGTGCTTCGCATACAGTTTTTTTTGTAAAACTAAGGGAAATCTTAGTTTTGCGTTTTCCGCGGAAAAAAATCAAATCCCTTATTTTGTATGACATTCACACCCCCAATTACACGGTCCCGAATATAGTGTAAATGGGGGTTTTACTGTACATCATAGTACAGCAAACATACTTATATACATACATACATTCCTGTTGTTGTCATTTAAAATTAGACACATAGAGATTAGCGTACATTAGTCTTCTTAATCCTAACCCATGAAGGAAGTTTATAAAAAAATGGACGTAAACGATTTATATAAAAAGAATTCCTGCAAAGAATCAATCTACATGAATATCATAGTTAATGATCACGATTCCAGGATGATAGATATGGATAAAATACAACTGTGACAAATAATATTGAAAACTTACATCAACACTAATTCAAAAGCAATTTATAGGCATTGTATTCACATCAAAAATTATGTTGCTGTAAGTAATTATCAACCTATATACTTATAATATGTATGTGGTTATTGAACAATACATTTTCTAGTTTATTCATTTAGACAAGGACAATATTCAATTATTATGTATACGGTTCGGCAAGCATGCCTTGAGCATATATATGTGTACATTGGAGGTAAACTACAGTATATCAATTCTGGCACAAGTTGAGATATCGGCATAGTAAATGGCAGATTACCCTATAAGCAAATGAGGTGCGCGCTTGGGGTCTCTGAATTTTAGGGGCCTCAAAAATAGTTTATATAATATAACCCATTTACTTTTTGTTTAGATTGTTATATATTTTAACAGACGTTTTTATGTTATCCGTAAAACAAGGCCTCCAATCATTATTGTGCCTGGGGCCTCCCATGTGCTTAATCCGCCACTGGACATAGTGTAACCTCATGATGCTCTTTCCGGTAAAATTCTTGGAAAACACCCCAAGTATAGAATAAATATTTTACAATACAAATAGTAGAAGAAAACCAACGATTTCCTATTATGATACGAAGAAGGTTTGAACAGCCAAAGTGAAAAACTGTTCTTTTTGGCATAGTGTAGTTAACCTCCCATGCAAACATAAATGGACTTAATTATTAGATCCTTAAATGATAATTTAATACGAGAAGTTGGATCTGGTCTCGTTGTCTGCCAACATTTTACAATCATGTTTTCCCATGCTGTTATTGTTCTGAGTTTGAATCCCTCTTTTTTATGTCAAGTAATGTTCATGACTTTTCTCTTTTTACTTAAAAAAATGCCTTACTTCCTTCACCTCCAGTCATTACTTATATAACTGCTTATTTTCAATTCTCTTATTTATTGATAGAGTATCCACTGTTTAATATATCCATTAGTCTTCATGTCACTGTTTTTGGTAGTATAAATTATCAAGAATAAATATATATATACATATAATCTTAATTGTGTTTATAATTTATAATATGAGTTATGTTTTCTTTTCAGATTTGCCCAAGTAATCAACAAAAACCTGATGATGACAAAAATATTGTAGTGTAAGTAGTCTGTCATACTTTCCTTTAAAGTTGTAGGTTGTGCAGTCACTGCTAGTCGACAAATACTAATTAGGTTGATAATACAATTTTGGTACAATGTTATCATTTTATTGAGTGTTCAAAAAAGTAATCGCAAACTGGAGATATTTTAATTCCAGTTACTAAAATGACCTGTTTACATTGAAATTAGCAAGCTTTACACTGGAGTACAGTCGCCTATGATTAGGTGATGTGTGTTCCTTATGCACATTAGGCTACACATTGCTATTGATCTGTTCATTGACAGTAATAGAATTTAAATGATTTTTCTTCACATGAAATATTATATTATCGCTTTAGAATGTTAAGCTGTTCTGATTTACATCTTTTAACCCTTTCACCGCGTATGACATCTATGCATGACCTAGCGAACATGCTGAGGCGCGTGTGACACATATAGATGTCATGGAAATTTCAAACCCTATATAAGAGCTATCTATTGTGTTAAAATTGTATAACTTGATTAAAAATATTACTAAATGTATATTATACCAAATTCAATAGATGGCATTAGTCAAAAAAGATTCAATATAGGCTAAAATAATTTATTTCTGAAACACGCCGTGAACATACGTCACCAATGCAAGATTTTGGATAATGTAAATAAGCGATCAAGTGCAGGTGAAATTGAAATTGTTCCGAGAATTTAATATTATAAGCATGGTGTGGTGGTGGCGCAGTGTACTCAGTCGCGCGTGGCAGTATTTTGCAATATGGCGACGTCGAGCCGCAATTGTATGAAGAATGATTATTGTTGAATTAAACCAAAAATACAAGAAGTATATTGTATTTTATTATTGAAAAAGTTACTTTTTACTTATGAAACATATTTGATTAGTTAAAAAAATATTACAACCTATATTTATAGTCAAAAACGCGATAACAAAATCCGCAAAAAAGGAGCCGCGTACAGGGCATGTTCGCTAAATTTGGCAAAGGGTTAATTCATGCCGATTTTTGTTTTATACTAAAAAAAAAATACATAAACACTATTTTTAAGCAATTATGTGAATTTACAATGCACAACCTAAAAACTGGAAGGTTGTAAGTGAAGATTTTTTGCAAAAGAAAAATAACAATAATGTAGTCTTCCAATTACCATTAATGGTATTCATTGTTAATTCTGTTTCGTCAAAAATCTACACTTAGAATTTGTAGTTTTCAGGTTGCAAATGGATTTAGCAGAAGTTGTGTGGAAATTTGTTTTTCCTATAAAATTAAAATTGATAAACTTGTTATTCCACTGTTTGTGAACTAATTGTCACTCGTTTTTTGCCTTGAATGAAGAATCTGAAAATGCTTCTCAAAGAGGAAAAACATTCATCACAACTAGCAACACAACCAGTGGAATAGCAAGATTATCAATTTAAATTTTATATAATATTTTCTATTTACTTCCTTTAAAAGATAATATTTTTATTTAATTGTTTGCAGAAAACAAGTGCTTGGGAAACAAGACGTGACTGACAATGCTACGAAACCAACATCATTAGAATGGACTGATGTGGCACTACATGTGCCTGACCAATCCCCTGGAAAGATTGTTAGTAAAAATGATAATACAGCACCAATTCCACCTCCAAGGAAGCATAGAGTTAAAATGGATAACATCCAAGTGGAAAAAATTATTCCGATTATGATTAAGCCAGCAGAAAAAACAACCGAGAAGTTGATCACCAAACAAATATCTGTTGAAGAAGAAATAATAATTCCCAAAAAGGAACCTATTCATATATGCGATGGAACCCACAGCCATGTAACAAACATTGTCAATGGGAAGGTTATTCACAGTGAAATAATCAAACCCAGACCTTCTCATGACCATGCTAAAAATAACCCGCTACTGCTTTCAAAAAATAATGCATTAGTGCATGCTAAGAATAACCACAATGCTATGAAACAGGTCACTCCTGCAAGGCCTAAAAATTTGTCCACTGTTTCATTGCCCAACTATGAAGAACTCACAATAAAATCAAAACATGCTAAAACTCCGATTCAGAACCCATCTCATTCTAAGAAAAAACCTAAGCGACACATTTCTGTTATATCTTTGCCAACTGAGAGTAAAATATCACTTTCAGCAGCAACTGCAGCCCGGCTCGAGAACTACGTTATGCGATGTAAAAGTTTTGGCCAACTTCCCCCGAGGCAACTTTTAGAAAAGTTGCAAAATCAGGAAGATTTCACCAGTGAAAGTGACGATTCGTGGGAAGGCTTAGATGAATGGAATATGGAAATCTTAGAGCATGACGGCGCTACACCATCACCGCATGTTCCTCGAAGTCGTCTCGAAGCTCCAACCTCTAATTTGTCATCAGGTTTGGTAAATGAGAAACTTTTCCCGGATACTATAGAGGAAGTAGATGAAATTACAAAGAGGAATACATCTCCAATCCCACACAATAAACCTTTATTAGATATGAAAAGATCAGAAGGGAGGCGGGAAAGTATCGATGATTTCTTTGAAGCGAAAGCTGAAAATCCTTTTACGCCACCAAATATTCAAGAGTTGAAAGATACAGCTCCATTAGGAAGACGAGGTTCAGATGGATTTTTCGGATATGACAAAAAGTGCTATCCTTTTAAGAGCCCTGAAAGCAATCCAAATTTTAAGTCTGATACATTCTTTTCAAACTCATTTCTTGAACATGAATCTCAAAGAAGCCCAAATGACTTAAAAATGAGGAGAAAATCTGCAGGAGGTGTCCTTCATCGTATAGATTCAGTTAATTCTGATGTCGATACTTCTAATAAAGGTCCTATTAAAGTTTTAGATAATGATGACGATTTATTAGATACGTTCCAAAATTTTTACCATAGAAACGAAGATGCAGACAATAATAAGTCTGAAAAAAAAATTGAATCTCTCGAAAAAAATATTAAGCCTGCTATTGATGTGGAACATCCCACATTGATGTCGCATCCCACAGTAGTGAAACCTGCTGAAAAAGTAGAGCATTCTGGTTTGCTTAAATTCATACAGAATAATTCCGCTGATAACAAATTGAAATCTCCAACTAATGATAAAATTACACTTGACAGAATACTTCATGATGAGTTGACAACTGCGCATCATTGAAATAATTTATTATTGCAAAGTAATTTATTAAGAATTTAGTACTTAGAAAGACAGTAATATTGTATATATAAATGCTGTAAGATGATGAAGCCAATAATCAGTATAATTACATTGATACTGCAATAGGTTGTAAAATCAAAATGAAATATTAAATCGTAAAATTAGTCAAAATGCATATTATATTGAAAACAATCTCATAGTAAATAAATTGCACAATTTTTCGCTACCTGATAAGTTTTGGTTTCACGACATTCAACCTATTGTATTTCATACTTGTATTGGGATACAAATTATTGTTAATTCTTTATGCTTTGTTTTGATTTTTAAGTTGGGAGAAATTTTGAATGCAATCTTTTCCAAATTAATTTTAAATTTTCCGTCCAATTCTTCACTAAATCATTTTGATATTTATTTATTAAATCTATTTAAAGAAATGTAGCCATAATTAATTAAATAATGTCATATGTAAAAGTGAAAATAAAAATACATAAACCATTGTAACCACATTGTATATTTTTATCAGTGAGATATTTACAATAAATTCTGATTTTTTTATAGTTAATTAGGTAAGGATATATTCAATATTGGTATAATATTGAATAGGATTGTGTCATTTCATTTAGTGATTCATTTAAAGTAGTGCAATGAAAAAAAAACAAATATATTCTAGGTCCAGACAATTGATTGTATTACATATTTGACAATACTGTTTAAAGCATAGTGAACAAAAAGAATATAAAAATTTAAGATATTATATTTGTGTCATTATTTTGATTTGATTAAATCCTTTCCCCGCTAATCCATATTGAAAAGGTAGTGTCTATTTTGTGTGAAGGAAAGAAGAATGCTTTGGTTTTGGATCGATTTAACTATAAGGTCATTCTCAGTCAGGTAATAATCATATAATATACCTTTTCTTGTTCAGAATATTCAGTGTCACACCCAGAGACAATACTAGTCAAACATGATGATTAGTGGTGGCTCTATGTTATTTCATTTGTAAGGCCCCTTTGAAAAAATCATTCACTAACCCGCAAGTCAACAAGTTGAGTAAATACTATCATGAGAACTGTTTCATATTTTTTTCACCGCAACCCATGGAGAATTATTGTAAAAAGTCAAGAATTAAATTTAGAATTATTTTCATTTTGTACTCTTCCATAAAATTTTTGGTCTAACACGACCCGGGTTTCGCCTCTCGGCATCTTCCGGTACTAATCAGTGCGCGAATGAACTCAATTTGTATGTAAAAGAACAATCTGGTGCTCGGACCCTGCAATAGAACAATTTATATCACTCTGTCGGTGCCTCTGAAAATATAAAAGATATTTTTAATTTAAGATGAGATTGGCACAATGGAAAGTTTTAATTTACGAAGATTATATCAATATATCGGAAGACAGATTGGACTAATTTAACAAGAGGTTTACTGATTTTAATGAGCTTTGTAAAATTTGTAGTTTCTTACGTATCACCTTGAAATATGAATGAAAATAGTGTCTTAAGTCTAGTCTCCCGTCAATCTATTCACTTCATTCTAAGTCATGTCTTCTAGTTTTGCTGAATACACCTAATGGATAATCATCAACAATCTGGCAGGGCGATGGAATTCACATGGTTAGAAGGTAAAATAGGTGGATTCCAAACCAATAGACCAGGCTAATGCTGCTCATTAATCTTGAACAATATTAGGTGCTGCTGAGGTCAATTTCTTATATGCAAATTTGTTCCACTAATATGCACCTAGTATTTACTGCAAGCAGGGCTGGCACTAGAAGTTTTTCAGTCCCAGGAAAGATTATTAGCATCTGGCAACAAGCATCTGTTTTTGAAGTGCTACAGTTCATAACTATAACGCAGCAACATCAGAATGCATGCATATGTTAATTGGAACTTGGCACTAAGGAAAAGATTAAAATAATAAAGACGTATTTTAAAGCGGAATATTTTATTCAAACTGATTACATATTTCCATTTCATGTTGAACAGTAAACAAATTATATAAAAATCTTAAACAAGTAATACAGTGATGTAATCAACCCCGATTATTACCAATACATTAATATTTTTACAGAAGTAGTAAGCATCTTTTGATATGTAGATATAATATTATATCATAAATTATCAAAAACCAATTTATTGATATACACTGATTGATATAATACTATAAATCTATCTCTTGGTTGAATTACATGTATTGCTAAATATACATTTCATATAAAATTACTTGCCATCATATTTTATTATGATTAAAATAGACAAAGATAAAAGTAATGCGATTCTCTATGACAAAGAATTTAATAACAGAAATCATAGAAAACTAAACTAAGTTGTATCGAGTTTGTAAAGTTGACGAGCATAGACAGTGCCTTAAAAATAATGCTGTTTAATCATGTTGGAATATGTATGGTAGAATTCCATCATAATATTTAGTTAAAAAGAAACTAATTTTTAACAATATAAATTTTACACATGCATTTAGTATACCATAATGAAGAATTTATGCTGATTTTACTAGAGCTATCTTTAATTTATAGTCAGCATTAAACTATATGAGCCCTCGAGAGGTGAAGTGAACCAACTATTAAAACGGTAAAACTTTTTCTTGGACTTTTAACAACTTAACGACCGCACGTTTTTTTATATAATTTCACCTGGCGGTCTGGCAAATTCACTATAATTTGTAAACCAATTGAGATATCTTTACCGAATTTAATTTTCTTAGCTTCCAGATACTTCGCCTATACGCATATATGAGTCCGCCGGCCAGCAACCATTGGTTTTCAAAGACTTAAATACGCGTCCAGCGGTCGTTAAGCTGTTAAGTATAATCACGTCTTTACTTGGTGTTTTGGTGGTTTGCATATTTTTATTTTATGGAGATAACACAATTTTTATGTGTATTAACCGAGGTTATTTCACTCTTATGATACTTTAAGACATGTAGAATATTACAACGCTTCTAACTTATTTTTTTCTAAAATACCACTTGGCTCATTTAACTTCTTATGGGCCTTATTAGTTTGTTCTAATTTTTTGTCATATGTAAATTTTATACTGTTCTGAATCTGTAGTGAATCTGCTAATAACTAAAAAAATGCCCTATTCTGTGTTGTGGCACTCAAAGTCAACGCATGAAATGCTTGTTCACATTACAGTTATATTTTTAATTACATACTGTGAAATAGAGTTAACTGTTTTTAAGTGGTATGAAATTAAATACGTATAAGTTTGTGGTATTAATTATATTTTCTTAAAATATTATTCCGTTCTTAACTGCATGTAAATTAAATAGGGTACGTAATCTCTATAAGAATTATTTCAGTATTTACATTTTCTACATCTAGGATGAAATAACTTGTGCAAATGCTATACAAAAAATAAATATATGACATATTTAAACAAAAGTTAGTTAATAAAATCATCAAATGGTTTTGAAGCTGTTTACGTGCAACGGATTAAATGTAAAAGAATGTTAATCTCTACGAATGGTAACAGTTTAATATTGAATATATTTACAAATCAATGCAGTACCAGAATTATACAAGAATTTAACAATCTTCCGCATTATGAAGGTAATTTTCAAATTGATCTATTCAGAATATTTAAATCATAATTGTTCAAAAGATTACTTTTATTTATGTTATTGTGATGTTTTCTATGGATTTAGCAGTTACATTCTTGAGATTTTATATGATATCCTGGATAAAAAGTAATAATTTATTGTGTTGAAAATATCTTCTGTAATAGAAAAGTACAAAAAACATTGTATTTAGAAACTATTAATAATGAAAACAGCTGTTCATTATCTACCAAGATCTATTTTTACAAAGAGACCTACTCATTCTAACAGGCCTTTTAAAAGGGGTACTTGCAAAGCTCTAATCCACTATCTATTTATATGAGAAAATTATAGTCAGTCTGTGTTAAGAATTATTTAGATAAGATGCCAAATGAAGGTAATCTTATACTTTAAATTAATACGATTTTATATTGATGGGTGCAATAGATTTAATAAACGGTAAAGTTTCAGATATTTTTGCATTACTTAATCGTCTATGATATTTTTCGTATATTTTTAGTGGAGTCTAGTGAGTTTGAATTTTGGGTTAACTTCGATTACCTTACACCAATTTTACAAAAAAGACTTCATAGAAATCATTGCAGTTCTTGTTATAATCACATGAATTAAGGAGTTAAAAAGTGTCGTAACATAATATAATATAGCACTATCGTTACTTCCTAAAAAATATTCCTTATCAAGTAAAATAGCATCAAAGTGGAAGTTACTAATAGATAGTTTAGACCTTTGTTACAAGAGGGCATCATTATAAAATTGGTGCTAAGCCCTGGATGCATAACACTGTACAAATAATGTGGAAGCTCAATACTATCATTGAGCCCTCAAAGGGGTAAAGTTCACCCTAGTACATTATTAATATTTCCATAAAAAACTATTTTGATAAACACCTTTATATCTATGACTAGTGTTTTAGTTATAGCAATTTCTGGTTAATTGATTATATTTACAAATCAATATATATTGACCGAATAATTTACATTAAACAGCATTTTACAGTAATTATTTTTAATAAGACATAATCGGTATTCTTAAAACACAATAAGAAATTCCTGCATAATAACGAACAACTTTAATTACAGAGGATAAGTACCATAAACTACACAGAGCATTATGTGTATTTAAATAAGGTTTTCACATTTTTTATTCGTTGAATCAGTTCTTCGTTAGTAGTTAATTACATTTCATATTTATTTTATCCAAAAGAGTGATTCGATTCCTATTCGTTAGCACAAAAGTGATTGTTTTAAATACTAAATATTTTTAGACTATACTGTGAAGTGAAACGATCTTAATATTTGTTTTCATTGTGAGGTTAAAATAAAACTTGCTGATTTGAATAAAAATTCTTTGCTAAAAATATTTAAGAAACATGTAAGGTGGTTTTGAATGTTTATTGTAAACATTTTACATTTAACAATTATAACAGCTCATAATAGAATAATGCTACAGTCAACAGTCGCCATGCTTAGACCGATTTTATATGCGTAATAAATGATGCTTTTGAAGACAAACACGAGAAAACATTTCTTTTTCCAAAGAAAACAATAACTCGATGTAAATTTTAATTTATTGATATTGGTAGGTATGTTATTGTAATATACAATGTGATTTTTAAAAATATTTTTTATCTCATTTTCTCATAATATTGTGCCCCATACGAAATATGTGGTAATTAATAATTAAAAGAAATATGTAAGTGCATGTTGTGGTTTATGATAGTGTGAATATTTTTTTTTATCAAACATGTGTGTTTAACTAGTGCTCTTAAATTTAAGATTTATTTGTATGTTGAATGAATATTTCCACATAATATAACTATGAAAACTGTCAAATTTATTAATTTGATAAATATATTTCATCAGTTTTAAAGTGTGGTCATTTGTTTTCTGCACCAGATGCAGCAAGGAGTGTCAGAGAATTGTTTTTTTATAGTAATTTTTAATTCCATATTAAAAGACACAAATACATACCTATGGTAGCCATTTTTATTCATTCTTAAACGTAAGTGAAAACATGAAATTGATTGTCATATTATTGGGATTATTAATAAACTGTAGACATATGAATTCTTCTTTACGTTACGCCCATCATGCATAATTTATTAAAAATATTTAAGCCCTTTGTTGAAAATAAAAAAAAATGTCTAGTTTTTTATTCGGTGAATATATTTGACTGTTTGTGTGCTTATTAGAATCATTTTTATATGCATAAAATTAAACCAATGTTAAACTATTGTGCAAAATATTACAGATGAAATTACTTCATCATTGTGTTTTATGACAATGATATTAGATGTTTTGTTTTCAACAGCAAAATACTAAAATACTGCATGAAAATTTTTAATATGTGTTGTTTCCATTATTTAACACTACTACCATTAATGAGTGATACTATATACATTAAAATACATAAGATTTCTCTCTTTTTCATAATTCAACGATGTGTAATATATCTACAATCCAAATGTAGGTCATAGGTCAACTAACACATTAGTTAATTATTATTTTGCAGAAATTTCGGAATATAGCAGTCATTAGAAATTGAAAATAAATTAGTATATTCCTGAAATGTTCAACGTATTTTGTCTTGATTCAAACAATAATAATAAATACTTTTTTTTAATAAAATATTTTAAGTTTAAAGACAGATTTGATCCCTTTTCAACCTACAAATACCATATCAATCGTAAATGGGCAGCTGCTCATAATATCATATCTTCAAATATTAAAAAATATTATTTGTTTCGTGAGTTTTCATTGAGGAAAATTGAAAAATAATATGAATGTTAACTTTCTTATGGTTCAATAAGAAACTTATGTTATAATAGAATTCTTGAAAATTATTTATATTAAGCAAGAGAATGCGGTTAATATAAAATTATAATAATTTTTATGAGCAACATTCAGTGTTGAATGATGAGAACTGTCAATATGAATAAAATCTACTATGAGTGACAGAAGTGTTGCACATTTACTATGGATATGGAATTTTTGCCAAATACACATAAGCTGCAGGTCTTGCTAATAAATTTATAGGTTTCCTATTTTTTATATTTACAATAACGTTTATCCTATTCAGTAATATTGTCTATTATAGTTTAAAATAATAATTAAGGAGTGTAAAAATCAATTTATCAAACAAATGAATATATAAAAAAATACCTCTTCACTCATAAAATATAAAAATATTATGTTTTCATATATATTTATGATATTAGCAGTAGGCTCTATATTTGAATTAATAAAACCGAAAAATAAACACATTCTTCACACAAGCTTTTGCAAGGGAATAACGAATTATTGTAATAGAAGGTTTATTATTAATTGAAATCTTAGATTTACATCTATGACTTAAAAATACACAATTATTCTCTTAATTGAATTCCTTTTAAATGCATAAAGGCCAAAATTTCAGGCTTTTATTTAAAGAGTAATTATTATCATACACATTGAATGAAGAAAATCTATTTCCTTTTTCATTTTAACAAGAGAATTCGATTGCTACTTAGATTGTATTAAATCTATTAGTTTTCTACATGTAAAATTAATTTGGGCCATTCAATGCACATTTTAATGACAAACTATTCATTAAAATAGTTAGTCCATCTGTCAATATGACCTAAGAGTTTCTTTTAAGCTTTAAAATGTTTTTCTGAGTTCATTTATAAAGATTTTTTTGTACAATGTAATAAAGTCTTATATGAACACTGATTCATGAGACCTTGCATTATCCCACATAATGTGATTGACACTATTTACAGAACACTGTCACGCTGGCACATAACCTAGATTTTTTCTTTGAAGAAAGAGATGTATTTCAGAAAATGCTGGACGTTCTTGTTCGTCCGTTCTCCAACACTCGCGCATCAAATCGTATATATCTCTCGGGCATGACGGAATACGTGCCAAAGGTTTGAATCTTCCATCGTCTCGTCGAAGACTGTCTAGATTTTCAAGAATTTGTGAATCGCTCAGTTTCTCATATGGGAAGCGCTTACATGTTGTAAGAATTTCATCAAGTGTTACTGCAAATGACCACACATCAGATTTCGTTGTGTACCTCCCTAAGAACACTGATTCCCAGGCCATCCATCTGATTGGCAACGGAAGGTTGCCATCTATCTTGTAATAGTCTGCAGTGTAGAGTTCGTTGTCAGTTCCAAAATCAGATATTTTCACTTGGTATGCCTTTCCAATAAGACAATTTCTGAAAATAAGCAAAAAATCATTCTGTGAAAATAAATTTCATTGTATTTAAATTCCAATGTACCAACATAAATTGAAAAAAAGAATATCTTTGAAAGAATGCATACTGTAAACAAGTACTGTAAGTTTATATTCGGTGCTGTAGCGTTAAAATCTGAATACCCAGTGTTATTTTATTAGAAATAGTGTGTGCTCTGTAATTAATTCAATATATATTGATTTTCATTCCTTTGTCCTTCCACAGTACTTGTAAGTAGAAAGTACATAGTGCTAGACTGTTTCATACCAAAATATTAGTACTGTATACGCTTTGTTAAATTAGCGGCTACAGCACTTTATATTATTCTATGTCATATAACAAGAAAAATAAGCTGCCCTAATTTAAGTATTATTTACTGTAAAAGCATAAGTACACGTAGCTTGACTTTGTCATTCAGAGATGTGATTAAGAAACATAGAACTTAAAAATGGCCTCTGTGTGGTGTGAGATTTACTTATTACTCTTAAAGTTATATAAAGTTATTGAATTCAAGTAATGTTACCTAGTGGCAAGATCCCGGTGAACAAAATTTAGAGACTCCAGATATTTCATTCCTGCAGCGATTTGGGTGGCAAGATGTAGCAAGCAAGGAAGCGAGGGTGCTGGATGTGTCCGCAGATATTGATTAAGATCTCCATGTTCCAGATATTCCAAAATAACGGAATGTGGTTCATCTCGTCGGCAGGCACCTAACACTCTAGCGATATGATTGTCTTCTAAAGCAGCAAGGATACGCACATCTCTTCTAAAGTCTTCCCTGTAAGCAATTGAGTTATGTTATTATTGACAGTTTACCAACAATTACTGTACAAATAAACATAGTCAATAATATATTATAAAAGTTTAACGGTACAAAGTAGTGCACAGCTATTGAATTAATATTTAAGTAAATGCTCTAAAATCAATCACTCATCATTATTCTGAAGACTTACAAAAAGAAATCTTATTTACTCTTTGAGTAAAGTCATGATATTTGGATGGTATAAAATTATTTAGAGAATTGTGTAAGTAAAGTCTTACTTTTCTTTTTCTGAAGCCTCCTGAAGTAGAAACTTGACAGCAACAAGACGTTTGTCTAAACAAATATTAGATCCATATTCAGGAATACCATCAGCTTCAGCGACATATACCTGAAATAATACAAGAATAGAGTGTGAATTTTGATGCTTGGGGACTCTTTTTCGAAATTAATACATCAAGTTTTGGTTAAGACGTTTTGTAATGATATTATTAAATAATTACCGTCCCGAAAGCTCCATCAGAAAGTTTTGAAAGCATTCTCAAGCGATGTCTAGGAAATTCAGTGACAGATGTCTGTTCGAGTCTTCTTTTTAAGGCACCCAAAACCTCAGATTGGCTTGGAGACTGTAAATGATAAAAAAGAATTGATTAATTCACTGTATTCTAAAAACTGAAGCCAATTTTAAATTTGGTATTATGGTATATTTTTGTTTTACAGTTATACAGATTGATATGTTTCAATTAATATGGCAAGAGTAATACTTAAACTGCACAACAGATGACATAAGTACGTGGGACGCGGGACATGACTGCTTAGGCAAATAAAGGAATGTCTAGAGAAGTGTGAGCATTATTTCTACGATCACGACGAAACACGGTTGCTCAATGGAGATTGATGCATTAATATAAACGTGGCATAACAGTATGTAATCATAAAAATTGAGAAATTAATAATGTGATATATTTACTACAAAGAGTATAATTAAAAAGATAAGAAATCGAAAAATATTCTACCTTTTTTCCATTCTTAGATGTCATCATGGATCTATCAGAATGCTGACTATCTCGGTCCGTAGAAAGCGAACTTGGTAAAATTGGTGCTGGTGGTAAAAGAGGAATTGCACCTACTTCCGGAACAGCATAATCATAGTTGGAACCATCTGGAAATAAAATGGTTTGTTGTAATATATTATTGTTATTATCAGAGTGAAATTTTAATTATAAATTAAATATTTTAAATTTCGAAGAAAGAAATAGAAAAATAATGAAAAATACTCACCGGAAAGACAGCTATTAGAATCTTTTTTCACCATATCCTTCATTTCCATTACTACGGAGCTGTAGCTGTAATAAGGAGCATATCGCAGAGCTTGGTATGGTTCTTGATAGTCATCCATCTTAACGTCAATCATATACTCATTCTTTGATTTCTTGATCAGTGGTACAGGCAGAGTTGACATATTGCTTGAGTTTCCTCCACATCTTGAATCATGGTGATACTCATCAAGGTCACTTATATGGTAAGATATAGCTGAATTGTTCTTCTCCGAAGTACCACAGGATGCACCAAGAGGAATGTGTTGAGAAACAACTCCAGGAATGGCAGCTTTTGATGTGAGTGGACTTGCGAAACATTTGCGATGTCGGTATCGGTTTACTATAAAGAATATAATGAAGGAAAGGAAGAGAATGACAAAAATCAAAACAACGATCAAGATTGCTGCGTATGTGGAGTTTTCATGTTTTGCTGTTGAAATCGGTGTTCCAGGATGCAGTTTTGTATCACCACTTATAGCACCTGCATCTGAGAGTGTTACTGTTTCTACACCAGATTCTACAGAGAAGTTTCCATGGGCAATGTCTGAAATGAAAGAACAAAGTGATGTACGAATTATGAAAGAGAATGGATACTTGGGAAGTTAACTAGTATCTGTAAATATTTTTATCGATTGCTTTTCGAGTTATAACTTAATGCAATACTTATGCAAAAACTATTATGGCCCATATTTTAAACCTTAAGTTGTTACAAAATAAAGTTAACTAACCAGAATCAAAAATAATCTCTCCAATCATGATCCAGCGAGCAGCGAAAGAAAACTGGAGTTTCACAAATCGACCAATTCGGTGATGTAACTTGATGGAGACATTCCTGGACATCTCAAAGATTCTATCCTCCACATAGCTGTAAGTAATCGGTTCACCGGGAAACACTTCACCTCCAATAGAAAACATGACTTTTGCTTCAGCAAATACCTGTAAAGCAAAATATACAAAGTATTATATTTAAATGGAAATAATTTAGAACATATACTCCTATTATGTTTTTTCTTAATATAATGCCTTTCCACCAAGTATTGAAAGTGAACACCCTAAAAGTGATATTTGAAACATATTCAATATTTTTGTAATAATTAATAGTTAACAATCAGATGACTTTAACAAATTGAAAAAGATATTTTATTTTACAACAAATTGGTTTGATTTACTAACCTGCACATCCTTCATGAATTGGTTGTTACAGTAGATATGGACAGCTGTGAATTCCCTGACTGAATCAAACTCAAAGTTGATGTCCAAAGTGGGTCCTCTGGATGTATCGTTCCGCCATCCTACCCAACCAGCACCATCGTAAGAGATTGTATTCCCTCTCGAGTGTTCAGAGCTTTCTGGTGCTCGGCCATCGGTGAGCAAGCCCAACCCTCGTTGCAGCTCACCATCCCAATGGCCGTCGTATGTGGAGTCGAAAAGTTCTCGCCCTGTTGCACGCTTGTCGCCTTGTGGCATGGAATAGCTGACAACTCCATCTATTATATAAATAATGATAATATTTAAAACTGTAGTAAGTTATGCAAGAATTTAATAAATCAATTTCATTTGTTTTCTTTTTCATCCTGCCGTAAATTCTGAATTACTTAACGTGGGTACTAACCTAATGTTGGTACAATTTTAAAGTAGTTTATTTGGACATTTGATGGGCGGCTTAATTTCTAAATAATGTTTCTAGTGATACCATCACTATTTTACATGGAAGTAACTATTGTAGTTACGAGGCTGAACTGAGAATTTATATTTATTTCAAATGTAAATGTATTAACAAAAGGGTCCGTGCACACTCACATGACTATCTGAACCAAAGTTATGTGAAGCCCGTTGACGGGACTTATAGTTTCCTGGCTCATTATTGCTAGGGTGAATAAAGAAAAGGTTTTGACGTTCCTTTCCTGCATGTATTCTGGCTAAGGTCTGTGTAACTGATGATTCTCACAGCTGAATGAGGGAAACTCCCTTACAAATACTGACTGTAATCTTTGAATAATAAAAAGCAATAAATTCCTAGTACATATTATATGTAGTTTGATTATTACTTGACGTTAACTTTGATTTGATCATTCCCAATTTAGAGAGTGATTGTTTAATTTTTGTTTCAAATTTATGTACATAGTGGATCTAATATAGCAATAAATTTCGCAAGAGGCTTCCAATTTATAATTATGTCACTGTTCATGGGAAGGTTGATTTTAATCCTCATATATGAATATTTTATGATGTAAAGACATGCTACAATTTATTCTTAAGGCTCAACAGGAAACATTAAAACAAAAATCGACTATGTTTTTACCGTTTCTGTAGCATCCATAAATTTCAACCCTCATGCACACGGTTCTTTGGTGGTAGCTGTAAGGGAGGAATCTGACTTTCGATGCCCAGAATGGAGGCTCCAAATTTTTCTTCGACTCGAGATAGGTGTTAGTGTTTCCATTAATAACCTGTAACAAAGAAAAATAATAATAAAGAAAAGTGTTTTTTAAATTAGTCCCATGATCCCAAAGTGATTTGATTTGGGCTGATTTTATTATGGAATCTATCAATCCTCTGTTGATCTCCATCACTTATATTTCTACATTTAATGGAAATAGCACTGCAAATCAAACGTGACCATCTCCATTTAAATGTCAATTCGATTCCAAATTTCAAGAAATTCGCCATGCAAAAATATTGAATTTAGGATTTTTTATTGCCTGCACGTTTACTTGTTTTTTAAATTATTGTTAAATAAGAAGACATCAATAATGCGGCTCCGTATTTTGTTTCTTGGCCATTTTTGTGCGGTTACATATTACTTACACTTCTAAAATCCAGCTTCAAATTTGTAAAGCTTAGTTTATTACGGATACCTATTATATTGTACTATTTTTTCTGTGTGAGACACGACGGTCGCTGGTTTTTTCAGAATTGACAGTCATAAATATTTGCTCTTCGATAGTGAACCCAGATGCAAAACCGCACCTAAATATACCAATTATTTCATAATACATAATTGTTTTCATTTTTAGGGTGTTCACTGTGAATACTCTGTGGAAAGTAATTATATTAATAAAAACACAATATTCCTTTGTACTTTATTCCACTTTATTTAAAAAATTGAGGACCGGTTTCGCTCATTCCAAGCATTGTCAACTGAAGACAGCTGTATAGTTATGTCCATTTGTAACAATATAAGATTAAAAAAATATTACATAAAAACCATTTTTATTTCATTATTAGTCGTCTGCGATTTTTTTTCCTTTTTTTACCAGTCCGCAGGTGTAAAAAAGTTGGGGAACACTGGTTTAGAATACACATAATGAAACCATACATTTTTTATAAAAATACATTTTAAATGGTAATAAAATTATATCATGACCAATTGGTATACCGATGGGAGAATTGCAGGCGAAAATGGCATTGGTATAAAAAGCATTTACAATTTATATATTTTTGTCGTGTAGATCACTGGTTCTCAAACTTATGTGACCCATGGCCCCCCTTTCATACACAAAATTACACAAGGCCTTCCTGGAAATTTAAATACTTCCTTTTTTTAAATAAATAAAACAGAAAAGAGGTGAACTTATTTTATAAATAAGATACGCCGATACTTAAATTGTTGAGTAATTAATATTTATAAAATAATCCTAACGAGAAAGACAAACCTGATGTATGTCACCATTATTTTAATATTTTGCAATAAAATGTCATCAAAACATATATTTAACTACAAGATTTTTTTTTTATTTTTAGAAAGGTATGTACATCGTGTAATAACGGATTTTTAAAATTCTTATAAGGTTATAAATATTAGCCTCGTGCCCTCCTTTTGGCTTCCCAGGGCTCCCCTACTTCCCCAAGGCTTCCCAGTACCCCTCAGCTCCCTCCAGCTTTGGGAACCTATGGTGTAGATCAGGGTTTCCCAAACTTATTCTGGGATGGAACACTTCGCAAATTTCAACGGAACAAGATTATTATTATTGTTAAAATAATTATTATTTATTAGGTAAACTGTTTCAAAATATTATTATATTATTATTAATATATCACATCACATACAAATTAGAGTTAATAAATCTCTTAGGGTAGAAATCTCTTAGAAATTTGAAAAAATCGATTCCTTCTTTTTTATATTTTTATGAAGTTTAGATATTTGAAAGTATGTTCTGAAAGGGATTTTTCAAAACTTTAATTGTTCAACGAGTTACAGCGATTTTAGTGACGCAGAAGCTAAGCTGGTCCGACCGGATCAAATCGAAACTCGAAACTTTAAACGCGTTTTTCTCGAAACTGCTTTTTTCAAGCTGGCGTGCATAATATATCAAGTTCTACTTGACCGATTTATTTGTTCTGTGTAAACTTTCTCTATACATCCTTTTATGGCCCGTAGCAGATTTGAAGTTGAAAATTTTTTTTTTTCAAACGGCTTTTTTTTACTTCTCCGAGGTACGGGCGATAGTGACATTTTTATTAATTAAGAATCTGTTAAATTTTTGGTTGGAATCATGTACGCCAGGACACCCCTTTTTTGGACCCCTGCCATTATCAGCCGATAACCTTTCGAGTTTTGAATTTATTTATCTTTTAAAATTTGTTATGTATTTTTAAAATATAAATCAACGAATGTTAAAAAAATGGATGGTAAAATTTTTCTTTGTTTATTTTTTACATAGATCGAAAAAACACACGAAATTGTCTTAGACCTGTTAGCAAACCTCATCGATCATTTACTTTTGCCTAAACCTCTTTTTTAATGATTGCATTTTCACAGTTTTTTACGCTATGGCGTATATTTTTTCATGGAAATAGTAATAGTTTCAAGCCTGCATAGCAGAAAGTTTGCATTTGCTTTAAAACTGCTTTACACCGTGGCTGTTCTAGAATTGATTGTATGCCTACTGAGATTTGATGTCTTAGAAAGGATTGCAGAAAAAAATTCGCGAAAAAAAGTCAAGTCAAAGAAGTGTAGAATTTTCAATCAATTGAATATAATGATCGTACAACCATTGTTTATTTGTTATTTGGTAATACTATTTATGTAATGAAATATGCTTATTTCGGTCTACTTCAATATTTATTTTGAAGGGTCAAAGAAAACTCGTACAACGTACTGTTGGCCTTTAATGACCTAATAATCCTTCACCCTCGGCGATAGAAATTTGGCACAATTTTTGTTGACGTATTCAATTTATATTCAAAATCTCCTCTTTTATCAAGACATTTGACATCATTACATATGTGGAGATAGCAGTGGCGGTTCGTGACCTAAAATCTTGGGTGGGCTAGAGAAAAGTTTAGCATTGTATACTATTTACAAAATTGTGCATGTTTCTACTGTATATTATAAATTAATCTACAAGCAAATTGACAAATATTACGACACTACCGCAAAGCATAAATTATTATATAATAAAATCAAAGCTAATGTTAGTATGAAATAATAGAATAGTAAAAAAAATAACCTCAAATTCGTCTCCTTCAAATGAAGTGAACTATCGTGTTTTGTTTCATACAATTCAACTTGTCTCTGAATACAACGAACTCTGACGTTTACTTATTAACGAACAGAGATTGGTAGGAGTGATTTTTTGTGTATGGGGGGCTAATTTGGATAAGCCCGTGTGACCTATTGATTGTAGGCTGGATAGCAAGGCGCAATCGTGTACGATTAGATGACGTTTCTATGGTCAATGGTTATAAAATGTTATAATCGTGCTTGATTGCGCCCCAGTGTAAACAGATTTTGCAAAAAAAGCATTCGTTTTACCTTGGAATAATTTGAAAATAGTCCGAGCCAAGTGTTGCCAGACTGGCGTCACGTTGCCTGTTCTGTATGAATTATGTATTGCTTCTAGTATATTATTTATGCCATTGCTTTTTTATGCCGGCTCGGCTTAAAATCGTAATACAAAACACAATCGAGAATATTATTGTAGGTTGACATAGCATTGTCTTATATTGGCAGAGGAAAATCAAAACAAATATATTGTATAGATTTGGGAAAGGTTAGTTACGTTTAGAAATGTATCTATTTTGTTTAGCGGCCGAATTGCTGTTCATTTTTATTCAGTCATCGAAAGTTTATTTTTCAACACATTTTGGGTGAAAATGCAGGTCGGGCTAAGCCCACCTAGCCCAGTACGTAGAACCGCCACTGGGAGATAGACCATCACTCGCTTTTCAATATGAAGTAGAAAATGTTTAAACGTGTTGCAGCGTATAAAACCATTCCAATTTTTTGTGTAAAATCCACTTTGCCCCGCGGAACACCTACTCTGGCTCCGCGGAACATATATTAGGAAATCCTGGGTAGATAATAATAATAAATATTTTTTATGATTCTATAACAATAATATGGGATTTTTGGATCGTATCTATTCGCAAGGATCTTTGTCAATGAGATACAGATATAATATGAATCACTTATACCTTAATAAGCTTAAGCGATTCATATAATATGTAATGTAATTTCAAAAATAACATTTCGAAAAATATAAGGTCACTATTTTAAACTCTCGATGTATTCACTATCACATTACTTTATACGTGTCAGAACCGACGTCACGTATTCTAATTATCAATTTAATATACACGTCACATTTATCCCCTGGGTATCCTAGATGTATTCCAGCAGTACACACTGGGGACCTCTGGTACGCGACATACGGCTGGCGTCGACATGTTTGGAATCATTTGGATGTGTCGAAGTTACAATAATTATTATTTATCACCGTCCTAAAAATATTTGTATATTGTAGTGGTCAGTTTTGACACCGGAGTTGTTTTCTCGCCAGTTCAAATGTCAAATGTAATATTGATTTTTATATAAATATTTCAATTTAGATACACTGTTCTAGTTCTTATAAAATAATAATACCGTTTTACATGAATGTTAAATTGAAGTAGTGTTTAGATAGGCTTAGACTTATATATAATTATAGCCTTAAATTAAATAAAAAGATAATATAACATTTTTTTTATATACACAACAAATTCGCGTGATAAAATATTAATTTCTTTTCGTAGAAGTATTCTCTAAGCTGCGGTCAATATATTGCAGAATCAATCACCTATGAACTTTTCCCGACATGAAAGTATTGCGATTTTACCAGCGTTTGGTTTTTAGCGGATGTTTGATAAAGCTCTACAAGCATAGCGTAGAGCTGCAGATTCGCAATGTTGGTGCGGGCGGCGTAGTTCCCCTCTACGCCAAACTACACGCTAATGAATTCCACAGTCGAGATTCTGAGAATAATGAATTTAAATTTTAAATGCCAGTGCAACGTTTTGGAAAGTATTTTTCCATTTCCCGCCGGAATCCCATTTGTGTGTATACGCTTTTTTCACCTCTTTTCATACATTCTAGTACTACGGGTGAAAACTTTTGAAATAAAAACAAAAACAGAAAGGCGGTCGATGTTGCACGGAAATGTTACTGTTTTTTTCCGGCATAACTTTAATAATATTTTCGTGTACGAAAATCCTATACCAGAGATTGACAATCTGCTTCCTTAAAATAATAAAGAATATTGAATAGTCAACATCGAAATTGTGGAGTCACCAATGTCATTTATCAAAAGAATCGTTTCTAGGCGGTTAATAGAACAATATCTGGAGTTATCTTGTAAGATTATCATTTTATTTTAGTATATTGAAAAGAAAAGAAATACGTTTATGTTATTTGAACGATGCAGAAATATTTTACAGGTAGTGCTTTAATAGTACACGAAAGAAAAGTCCTCAAAATAATTTACAAAGTAAGATAGGTGTTCTTATTATTTTGACTTCACCATACGATTGAAAGATTGTTTTAGATTATAAGTACCAATATCATTTTTTGGGCAAGTATTAATTTTTTTTTCAAGTCACGTTTAATTGTATTATTTAGAATTTGGAATTACCGACGCGTCACATTTATTGAATGATTGAAGATTTGCTGTACAGTTATAATATCAGTCGATCGAAATTGTGCTGCGTTACTTATTACCAATTATAAATAAAGTAATTAATTGGTTAAATCGGCATACTATGCATATTTGGTAGAACACTATACTAAGATAGATTGGGGATGAATGAAGTTCCATTAGAAGTACCTTAAATACTTGACTAGAGATTGAAATACCGGACAAATGCATAAATTCTGGTATTTCGGTATTTCATATTAAAACCCGGTATTGCTATGCCGCCTGTGTGGTCGAGTGGTCAACGTTGTTGGCTTCGGCTACGGAGGGCCCGGGTTCAAATCCCGGTACGGACAGTTTTATAAATTGATTTTTCAATCGATTTATGAATTTCTGTTCAAAGGCATGTGGATGTATGTGATGTCTTGAATTCCCCCCTCTCACCCATCCTATCCTATGAACGGGACATATCGAGAGCGATTAGCTTACCACTAATCCTGTCCTAGCCCTATCCTTCTATCCCTACTATCTTTGGAAAAAGAGAGGTTGAGCAACTGAGTAACAAGCAGTTCTCGTAGAAACACTTCTCCATTAGGAGTCCATATGCTCCACATTGGGCGCAGACATGGTTAAAAAAAAATTGCTAATACCAATACCGGTACTGCAAAACGAACAATTTTGATCGCAATACCCGTAAATTAAATATCAAAGTGGGTGTTTCGTTATTTCATATAAAATATCGCCATTAAAAGTATTTATATTATACCTTATCATAAACAAGTGATTTTCGTGAATAACTTACGTCACATTCACATTCAGTCATCGCGAATAGTTTTATAAAAATATACTACGATGGTTTCAATAAGTTTAACAGTCGATTTTGGATAATTTTCAATAGCAAAATACTATTAGCGTATTTAAAACCGGTATTCCGGGTTCGGTTACACCGATTTTGCAAAACCTATACTCGAAAGCGTATATTACGTACTTGTTTCATGTAAATATACACATATCACAGATTCTTGTCCGTCAATAATGCAGATATCCGATGATTAAGAAATAGGCTGGCACAAAAAATAGTCAGGGCATGTGGCTGCGGCTTTATGATTTCAACAATACAAGCACAGGTTCAACATCACAGACATAGTCAGCAACCAAGTAGCCGTCCACAAGACACCAGCGAGCACAAAATATTATAATTGAAATGTCAAAAACAGGCACTAGTTGCTTTGTTACGTACATATACATTAAACTTACAGTTGTATAAGTTACAGCTCAATTCAGGCAAGACAATATATTGTTCACATGAATTTTGAAGCTGTACTAAATTAAATTCAGGTCCTACTATTCATAATATATATTATAATCGCTCGGGTGTATTTTCAGTTGGTATTAAAACAAGTCCTGTACATATTTAACAACTCCGTATCTAATTAAATTTTCCCACAATCATAAACCGATGATTTTCTATATATAACGTAACAGTGGCGTAGCAAGGAAAGGGGGGGAGGAAGCGGACCTATTCCTATGTTATTATCTGGTCATTAATATTTTTAAAAAATCCCCATAGTTATAACAAACCCACTTAATTCACTGAAACTTGTATACATTCAATTTTCGCTAATTTACATTTTAATAGCCTTTTAACTTATTGATCTACTTGTATTTTTGTATATAAACGATACAAACTGTTTACTACGCGTCAGTTCAAGTACATCCGTGCACTTGGAATGCCTGAAGATGCCGAAAGGCGAAACCCGGGTCGTTAGCGACAAAGCTCATGCAAAAGAACAAAATTCAAACACTTCAAATTTGATATTGAAATTCCATCAAGCACCCTCAGTCGAAATACTTAATTTTTAACTCATTTGTATACCTTGCAATGTTTTATGATGCTTCAAAGTTCAGAAGTGAAGCGCATGTCACAAACACGCATGTCACAAACACAACAAATAGAGTAACAAAGTAGTATAATAATATATCATTGAAAGGGTCATCAATATTGATATAAACACTTAGCATATTAAAAATATTCAAATTAATTTCATTAAAATATCTTATAGTTTGGATAATTTTAAATAGTTTTATTTTTTTATTTTCAAAAACGGTATTTCAGTATTTAAAAAAACTTCATGAATAACAGGAAACCGATTTTGATACAATTGGTATTGAAATCCCTATACAGGAGTCCATTAATTTTTTAAAAAATCTCCATAGTTAAAGTGAATTTTAAAAAAGTATTTTGTCACCTAAATAATGTTGATACAATATTTAAAAACGTCTTGAATATTTATATTTTTAATTACCTACCATTTATAGAGGTTATCGATCAGCTGTTGTGAACTCAATTGCAATAAATACTGCGTGCGGTGTGTATATTTTTGTCGATCAAACAGTGGAAAATAATATTTAGTCAGGCCTCGCCGAGTACCTTTTTGGTTACAATATGATCGATTTGAAATAAAGCGAAAACGAAATTGAAGTGCATTTCGTTTATATGACATGACCGCGCTCATCTCATCATGTTATTTAAACGTGTTTTGTTTATTTTACATAGAGTCAAACACAACTGTTTCACGTATGTACAACCTATCATGAAAATACACAAATAAAGAAAATTCTCAAATAAGAAAATATCCTGCCCAGGTTGTACAATATGTTATAAATTTTTATGAGCCGTGTAAAGACCAGTATCAGTAAATGTGAGTCTTTTTAAATTTCGTAATAAATTGCAGTTTAAAGTTATACATAAACATCATTGAACGACACATTGAACCAAGTATGCTTGCGATTAAAAGTAGAGTGTTAGGTAGGTTTCCAAAAAAAATATCTACTGGATACGATAAGATATGCAAACAGCCTGAGAATTTGCAATGGCGGAAGAAACTAGGTATAAAAACCGGATTTTTTTTTAAAAAATAGGGTAAATTAGGAAAATACGTTGAGTATTAAAAATAGTTTGCTTACATGATATTCGTCGTCATTTTTTAAACATACAAAAGTCCATGTGAACGAGTGTCATAAAATCAAGAACGTTTCCAAATATAATCATTATTAGATGTAATTGGTCAAACTCATAGACTAGTCTTTGCCATATATTATAAATAACATGCCTTAAAATAACAGCTCTTCATAAAAACATTCATATTTACATTTACATTATAGAATAAAATGCTAAAAATTGTCAGATGGATATTAAAAAAGTATTTTTCAATTTTCCCAAGAAATTTATTCCCACCCAATTTTCCTTGCTTAACCCAGCAAAAAAGCTGGAAATTTTCCTGCCTCGCATTTCCACATGTTATAATAAATACAATAGAACGAAGATCATTATCCCCTATGTCGCGAAAGGATATGATTAACTCGTAAAAAAAATTCTAAACAATACCAAAAGAAATATGTATTTTTATTAATGATTTGACGATGAATTAAACAGTGAATATTGTCATTTCTTTGGTAGTTTATATTTTTATCCCTTTATACTTACACCATTTGATCCTGAAAATGGGGGGTTAGCTTACTGCTAATCTTTTCATTATAACATACTTCTTTCTTTACCCTTTATAAGCTGACAGGTTAAGCGACTGATTTACAAACAGTTCTTTCTGAGAACCTTTTTTTTTTAAATTGCTCCCAAAAACATATTGACTTCGTTATAAAGTGAAATAAATATCAAAGTATTTTAGTTCTAAAAATATTATTTTGTATATAGTTGATAGCTATTGCCCTTAGAGGAATTATGTTATGAAGAGATACACAATACATCTTCTCATCTATTGTGTATCTCTTATAGGCAGTGCCGGCGCGAGGTTATTTAGCGCCCTAGGCAAAATTCGCCATAAAATCGTGTAGAATTTCGGGATTGAGAAATTTTTGCTCGGCGAAATCCTGGAAATTTACGGATTTCCTTACATGGAAAATGTGAAACCTTTTTTTAGCTCTTCCAGGATTTCTAATTTGAAAAATCCAGAAATTTGTAGAATTTTCAAAATGAAAAGACGCGACACCTTTGTTTTTTAGCACTCACTCAGTATTTTGTTACACCATAAAGAGCAGTACTTTTTGTGGTGGCAAAGATATTTTTTGAGTTATCGAGCTATGCGCCCTCTTGTGGTTTGCGCCCTAGGCGGTTGCCTATTTCGCCTATATGGTGGCGCCGGCCCTGCTTATAGGCCAGTATAATATATATGTATATTATAGCGAAGTTAATTTAAGTTGAAGTATACTTCTGATGACGGCTCTAGCCGAAATAGCTATCAAATATGGTATAAAATAATACTTGTAGAACTAAAACACTTTTATATTTGTTCACCTTATTATTACATAAATGCTAAATCAATCAATATATTGATTTCGTTTATAAGCTTTTTATTAATAAAAAAACAATTGATGATGCTTGAAGTTGGTACCTTTAATACTATAGTATAGGTCTAAAAACGGTTTATGGATTAAGCCGAATGTTAACCCTTCGAATATGTGCAGATATCGCGTTTCATTTCTGTCAAACGCACGTTTTGAACTGTGATGAAAAGTGAACTTCGAAATAGAAATTATTATTTATCCCCTTGCGGTCGGAAATGTGCTGCCGTATTAGAGCTTTCGTGTTGTTTAATTTAAAAGTTTGTATCATTTAATGTTAGATGGTTTGCTGAGCTTTATATAACATCCATGTCGAGTTGTAAACTTTTACATCTATTTCTAGCGAGGGTATGCAACTTGCGGCCTGCGGGCGGTTTGCGGCTTTGATTCGGATAATGCAAAAGTAAAAAACCGCAAGTTTTATTCCTACAACAAACTTTTCAATAAAAAAAGTTTCACTGTAATTTAATGTATTTTTAGAAATCAAAGAAATACACATTTATAAACATGTTCGCAGCCGTCGTTAAATACGTGATGCCGCGTGTATGTATATATTTTAAGATAACTCATTAGTTTTCTTCACACTGTTTCAAATAAGTTTAAAAAAGGAAAGACAGATTTGAATATAAAAACATCATAATTTACTTAAATTAATCAAAATGTGTACCTATTCATTTATAAATTTGGGTACGCGAGCCTAATATTATTTTGGTGATTTTTCAAAAGTTGTTTTCTTGTCATCGTCAGTGTGTTTGAATACATAATCTAATTTATTTGCAGTTTTAAGTAATTTTTACTTATGGGCAGAATTTATTTTTACCATGTCCGCTCCCATTGTGGATTATATGGACTCTTAAAGGAGTTTATCTCAACGTAAGTGTTTCTACGAGAATTGTTTGTTACTCAGTTACTCAACCCTTTTTTCCAAAGAAAGTAGGAATAGAAGCATAGGCTAGGACAGGATTAGTGGTTATCTTATCGCTCTCGCTACGCCTTGTAAATTATATATATAAAAAAAACAATCAGCTGATGATGACTATAGAGAAATCGTTACTACTTCGACTTAACTTTTTATTGTTCACAAAATCAAGTCTTATGTCGGCAATGTATATTATTTATTTTTTGACAAAAAAAGAGTTTACCTGGTTTTGGAGTTATGTCTTTTTTTTATACATTTCGTCACAAAACCTGTGTAGCATTAAATGAATCTCTCGAAATTTCTAATTCACAGAAACAGCGTGTATATTTCGTCAAATTTTATACAACCCTAATCCCCTGTGTCACATTGTTTTAGGTCGACCCACCCCCTAACGGCGCGATGTCACAACGGACGGCCCATGATGGAATCAGAGCAAAAATAAAATGCACCGTAATAGAATGACGTAGCATTAATATTTAAATGCGTGACCTATCCCTTTGACATGTTTACTGGTTGTAATTGCTGGTGTGCCCGAGAACGGTTCAAATTGCCGGCAATTACTGACATAATGCCGATTCGAAAGGAAATCCGTCTGTTGGATGTCGGCGTAACAATGGAGTGGGAAACGCGTGGGCACGAAAAACTAAATTATAGTTATTATAAATAACAACAATATCATGTAACCGATTGAAAACTAAATAACCTATCATTAGTAGACACGCAAAACTATGATATGTATAACGTTTCGACTACGTTGCAGATATTAAAAAAAATGCACGCTAAAAAGTTCACTATTGATACACGTTTTTAAGTAATTTTTATTCTTGACGGGAAAGCATTACAACCGATTATCTTTTTACACGGGGGATATGTTTCATGTAAAACAGACGTGCAAAATGAAACCACGAAAAAAACGATTTAGTGAATATAGATAATTGAAAGATAGGTTATATCATGATCAGGACCGGTTTCACTCATCACTAGCGTTGTAGACTATTTTGATAATGATTATTGAAAATTACTTTAGAACTTGTTTTACGCATGTAATCTTTAACCGAATTGATTTAAAATTGAGTTCTTTTTTTATTGAAAATTAATAAACAATATTTGTAACATATTTATTATAAATACTTTACTGTAACTCTTTTCATATTTCATTTAAAATTGTTTGCGACCCTTTGCTATTAGTTTTAAAAAAAATATATGAAAAACGTGTTTCAATTGATAATTTTTTGCAATGAATGAGCGAAAATGGTCGTGGCCATGAATAAATAAAAGAAAACTAAATTAAAAAAAACTTTAAGTTAAATTAATGTCCTGATAGTTAATAAATATTGTAGAATTAGAGAAAAAAAAAGTGTTTTTTCAACTATAAATATTCTTTTGGTCACAAAACCTTCTATCAAATTGTTTAAATAACGTCATATTTAATATAACGTCAACAGTTTTAGTAAAAGCGTAAAAAGATTAATACTAATGTAGTGCAGTCAATTTTTTTTTATTAACATTCACCTTATTATTGTTTCTTACTCAATAGTTGACCGTCATCAATCAAATAGTTTAAATCGGATGCAAAATGTGAATCGCACTTACTTTTCCGTGCAAAATTTAAATAGTGAAGATGACATTTTAAATCAGTGAATATTATTTCTTTCCTGCAGTTATTTGCATTTAGAAAACGCGTTAAAAGTGTTTTTTATTTTGTTAATTAAATAATTATACGTATCGGTATTTTTTGTTGCGATTTATGACCGGTTCAAAATATTTACAGAAAATATATTTATATTAAATAATATGATATGACATAACATGGCTGTGTTAAAAGTGGGAGTTGACACATCACTATACGTTTTGTGCGGACATGTAAATCCACGTATATATCTACTTACACTCCTGAAATCCGTCTTGAAGCAATTTAAAGTACACGTGCTCGGGCCATGTTGCATTTGGTACACTGCAACTTGATGTGTTTGCACGCTGCACTGTGTTCATTTTGTATGCAACTAACAGCAAATATCAAATGTAGGGTACAATTCAAAGTGAATTTAATAATTATTTTAAATAGTGACAGTTCCACCTGTCAATATGCGTTCACTTCATATCGACTGTAGAAAGGAAAAAGGACGTAATCTACAATTTTTTCAAAACAGGTTATTTTTCTATAATCACAATGTATCAAACTTGATACACGTTCTATCAAAAGGATGCAAGTTCCAAATGCCGAATTAGTATCTAAATTTACCTTTTAAGTTTGAAAAAGATGACCTTGTAATTTTGTATATTTTTCGAAATTCACGGAAGCTTTCGGGATCGACCAGTCGATCGCGATCTACCGGTTGGACACCCATGGATTACAAGATACTTTATTCTCAGTGGCGGATTACCTTATAAGCAATTGAGTAACCCGCTTGGGGGCTCCAAATAAAAATAGTTTATATAATATAGCCCATATACTTTTTGTTCAGACTTTTATATGTTTACTAGTTTACGTTTTTATGTTATCCTTAAAATAAGGCTTACAATTATTACTGCGCCTAGGGCCTCCCATGTGCTTAATCCGCCAATGGAAATTTTAGTGTACTTATATTGTGTAACCCATATAATTTTTGATCAAATTTCAATATATTTTACATGGAATTTTCCGACGTTTTTATGATATCCGAAAAACGAGGCTTCCAAATTTAATTGCGCCTCTAGGCTCTCTTGTGCTTAATCCGCCACTGATTATTTTTGCTTTAAATGGCAAATTTTACAATTCCTGGTCATGAGGTTTTCCAGTAAAAAATAAAACAAATTATAACAATTTTATGATTGAAATCTTATGTTACTTACACACCAACGTCTAAAAGTTGTTTAGTAACAAAAACAAAAAAAAAAACAATTTTAAACAGGGATTACGAAACAATAGAAACGTTCTATTGTTTGTTTATTTCAAAATGTCTGATTTTTATTGTTGGATCACTGGTCAATGAGCAATTCATGGTCTTAAAGATACCGAGGGACTCATTTTATTAACCTGCTTGATTTTATTTGAATTTAATGGTTACAGTATTATTCTGCTTATGTTTGGAAGCGTTAAATGATGGTTCGTGTTTCTGAAATGATAAAAAAGTTGAATGTTTGATACAAAACGAGTGTGAGCGAGAGGGGTGTAGTATCGCGGATACAGTCGCGGTCGGGGATTTGCCTCAAAGAAGGAAGATTCCTGTTTATAAATAAATATCCCGGCAAAGTGAACCTGCACACTATCTACTCTCGCTATCCATATTAACATATGAACCGTGAAAGATGATTGATGAAATAAGTAATTTGTGCGTAAAAAAGAAGACTTAATTTAGCAGTAGAAGTCGATGATGATCGTAAATGTGCGTTCAGCGGAAATTTACGAGAAAAACGATATTATGGTTATAATGTAAACACATAATTTATCAGATTTTAATATTTATGGATGGAACTGGTTTTATGAGGCAAATAGCAACTCGTTCTTAATTTTGCAGATTCATAGTAATATCATACAATTTATCAAACACGAAAAAAATAGTATTTATAGTTCTGACGGTGGCGCGATGTTGAAATAGCTGTCGAATCCATTTCACAATTGTGTGGTTATAATGCAAAACGTACTATTTCCAAAACTCAAACTTTTCATCAGAGTCAAATACTATAACGAATAACACAAACAAAATAGCATTTGCATAAAAATATGATTTCGAATTTGAAGACGATAGTCTTATAGACATTTTATATTAAAACTACATAATAGGATCAGTCGATTCCTTAGGCTTGAATTATCCTGTCTGCAAAACCAACTCAATATCGCTCATTTTGGAAATAGTACGTTTTAGATTATAACCGCACAATTAAGAAATGAAGTGAGCCAAGTAGTAAAATAGTAAATTTTTTTCTAGACTTGTCAGTACAATTACGTCTTTAATTTATTTTAATTTTAGGGATAAAACATTGCCGTGTATTTGCTAAGCCCAATTCACTCTTACGATACTTTAAGACATGTAAAATATTATAACGCATTCAACTTTTTTTTAACATAAAACACCACTTGGCTCACTTCACTTTTCAGAACTAAATAGTTTACAACTAAACTTCTTGCGTGTACTAGATATACTTCTTAGTTTAATTCATTGTTTGAAAAATAAATGGTTTACAAAGAACTGTCAATTGTAACAGACATTTTCGGATTTAGCCCGTTAAGAAAACGCTATAATTTAGATTTGGATTCGACATTTGAAATAGACATAGATTTAAATTAAGACTATCTGCTCGCTAAGCGGAGATCTTACTGGTAGTCAAGTGAGAGTGAAGGTTATAACATGATGCGTACAATTAGTGTTTTTTCCCCCATGTAACGCGGTGGAACGGCGTTCCGGCACTTTTTTTCTCGTAATTTTTACGTTTAAAATCAATGTTCGCAATTTTTTTGTTCCTTTGAAAATATTTTTTTTAAATCATAACATACAAGATTGATTTCTGTTCGAAGGCGTTGGTATTTGTGACATCTGTCCCTCCAACTCTTTATTCCTACAATTAACAGGGATAATTGAGAGCGATTAGTTAACCACTAGCCCTGTACCCGACCTATTTTTCTGTCCTTACTCTCAACTGACTAACATATAGTTCTCGTAAAAAAATCTGTTGAGATATCCCACTAATGAAGCCACATCCTCCACAATGATAATGAACATGAATTCGAAAAAAAAAGCTTGACAAGATTTGATTTCGGGCACCTTTTTTTTCAGAAGCACTATGTAGATTGTTATAAAAAATGAGTCACTTGTGCGTCAGTCGAACAATTCTAATCGAATGCCCTCTTTGATTAATTTATTTAAAAATAGTCACGACTTAATTCGTATTGGATTCTCTGAGAGTCATTTGTATTTTAATTGTACTTTCTACTGGCACAGCAGTGCTATAGCTCTGTAAAAAATAATAATTTGCGACGGTAATATTCTTAAGACGCGAACGAGTAACTCTTGTTTACTACAAATATTAAGTAAGCCACATAGATTTTATATAAATAAGAAATTTAATAATAATTGAAAAAAAATGTAGGTATAGATCATGCTTTGGAAATTACATTTGATGAGTGACCGAAGGGATTTCTTTCAATAAACACAAAAGAAACACTTCATCCAACTTGTTCCTTTTTACATTTTTTTTTTATTTGTCACTGTTTAATCAACTTTTATCTGTCGTTTTATTTATCTAAAAAATCTTGGAATATAAAAAGTGTGTTGATTTATCAAGTCAAAATATTTCTAACGATTTCTGAAATTAATAAAATCAAGTACTTAAACTTAAACACTTACTGTCAGTCTTCGTAAGGGAACTTTATTAATTGTTTTCCCCATTCATAAAAATTAGTAAAAATATGTTGCAAAAATATATACGAGATTTAGGAAGTTAACAATAAGATTGTTTTGAAGCCCTGTTAAGATATGTATAAAAAATGTTTTTTTTTCAGATATACCTATGAGATGTTGGGCGTAGGTGTACGTTTACTACTCCTGATTCTCATCGATTTTTTAAACAAAATTTTTGATAGACTGGCCAGCTGTTATGCCAAATATTTATACTATAAATTGAAAATTGAAAATATTACAAAATGTATATTTGAAAACCTTTTATCACAAAAGGGCATTTAAACTGAATCGCCTTCTATTCAGCCCATGGGCACAATGTGTCTAATTGCCGAGATGTCCGGGAGGATTTCGAAGTCGTAAATATCATCCTTAACGATAGCCGGGTTCTGCGTTGTTAATTATTATTTGACCGACAATTAAAGGCTTCATTTAGGAGTCGAACAATCCCTTGCCGTGATTTAAATTGATCAGGCCTTGCCGATTATATCAATGCTCAATTAACATGATTGCACAAACCAGCCTGAAATGGGCGCCTGCAAATAAACTCACTTCAACGTCAGTTAGTAAGTTACCTAGGAGTCATCAAAACATAAAATAAAATAGATGTAATTTAATTTTATGAGATATAATTTAATTTTATGAATCAGTTATGAGTTGAATACGTTTAAAAAAATCAATGACCATCACATATTTGAATTATCAATGCATTGATGTTCTTATATATTTGATAATTTTATTAAAAACAAATGTCTGAAGTGAATGCTCAGTCGAACAGACAAGACGCCAGATATTTTATTTTTTTAAACTCACGTAATAAAAATTTGTCCTGTCCTAGCTCTATCCTTCTATTGCTACTGCCGCCTGTGTGGCCGAGTGGTCAACGTTGTTGGCTTCGGTTACGTAGGTCCCGGGTTCAAATCCCGGTATATTTTCCCGGACAGTTTTATAAATTGATTTTTCAATCAATTTATGAATTTCTGTTCGAAGGCATGGATGTATGTGATGTCTTGAAATCCCCCCTCCCACCCATCCTATCCTATGATCGGGGCATATCGAGAGCGATGAGCTTACCACTAGTCCTGTCCTAGCTCTATCTTTCTATTCCTACTCTCTTAGGAAAAAGAGAGGTTGAGCAACTGAGTAACAAGCAGTTCTCGTAGAAACACTTCTGTTGAGATAAACTCCAATAGGAGTCCATATGCTCCACATTGGAAGCGGACATGTTTAAAAAAAATATATATATAAAATTGAATAAAAATCGTTTTTTTTGTCTCGAGTCACTCGAAAACGATGTCATTAAAAAAACATTTTAAAGTGAATCCTTAAATTACGGTATTGGTTTTAAGACAATCCCGGGATTAAGGAATTGTCAAATATACCGGGATCTCGTGAATCTAGTTTTGGACTAGGTTTAATAATGCTTATTTTAATTCCAATACTAACTAGTTGCATGGAGTTATTAATTGTAAAAAATTGTGGGGTTTTTAAAATATGAAATGTTTATGGCGGATAAAGTGGGTATGCCAGATGCGTATTTAAATTATGAATCTTTTGGTAAACATATTTTTAACTGGATGGTTGCCACAGACGAGATATCTCGGCAGATTTTTCGTGCTCAACACGCCAGAGACGAGTTACCTCGTCAATAATTAATTAAATTAATAACGGAAAATTATAATATAACCGGCATACTAGGTACAAACGTGCTTTTTTCCACGGCAGCCAAAAGGCTAAAAACAAAAATATATGCCATATCAAAGTAAGTAATACAATAAGATAAAAGTACTATTATTAATTAAATGATATTAAAAAAAAGGTTACTACATTTTATTATACATAAATAAAATCTTTACCTACTTTGCTTGTGACGTGATTTTCAAATATGTATCGGCTGGCGAAATAAATAGTAACTAGCTGTAAGCCCGTTGACCTCAACGGGGGGATTTTTGTTGCATTTTTAAGTAGTCAGAAAATTTACTGGCGTGAAAAATAAATTACAAACCTATTTATTGAATAAGCCATAAATTCTAAAAGTAAAAGAAATATATCTCGGGGCATATATAGACAGTCCTGCCCTGCAGTATTTAAATTGTATATAATATAATTTTTAGAATAATTGAAATGTTTAAGTTTGAAGAAATATACATCGGGACATCTATCGACAGCCTTACAGTATTTAAATTGTAAATTATTTAATTTTTGGAATAATGTTAAGTTTGCTAACAATCATTTTTCGTAGTAGCAGAAATATACCTCTATTATATAAAATATATTTTATTCAACTAATTTTCAAGTACGCTAACAAATATATTTCGTAGAAGAAGAAATAGACCCGAGGACATTAGTACGAACTTATTTGTGATTTGTGAATATTAGTGATTATTAATGATTATTTGTGAATATTTTATCGACTATTAATATATAAAAATAAAAGAAAAATAAAGAATAATTACATAACAATGATAGTTTATGGGCTTTCAAAGGGTTTTTTTATGAAGCTAGTTTAGGCATACATATTTTTTTATATTATAGCTAATGCTAGACGGGTAGTAGTAAAAGGATATGCGATCAGACAATTCCTGTGTATCTAATAATTAGTTTCCATATAAAGACAAAAAATAATGTTGAGCAATCTTCTCTTTAAAAAAATGTAAATTTAATCATGGAACAAGATTCTCTTGATTGAAATAAACAAATGATTGGCAACCTTGAATATGATATTAATCCGGGATTTCTTGTAGGGAACAAAAATAAGACCAATAAATATGTTTGAAAATAAAATAAATCAAAAAGAAACGCAATGCTCCTTCGGCGGTTGGGTTTATTTATATATAAATAGAAGTGCAGTGGAATTATGATCACTCATACAAAAGTGTCATAACATGGCGCTGCATTAGAAGGGGCCGCATCAATTTAAATTCCTCAACACTGAGTTGCCAGTCAAAAATAGTAACAATATTTTCTTGTACATTGAGCACAAAGTTTGAATATTTTTTAGTAACACTAAGATTAAAATGAGTGACCTAGAATCAAAGCTCATATTGAACAAAAATCAAGTTCTAAGAAAATCGCAAAAAAAACAAGGAAACACTATTTTCATAATTATGAAAAATGTTATAAATTACAATCATTGTTGCTGATTTTAGCGTATTTTTTTTTAAATAACCAATGATTGTTTTATACATTTATTGATGCATTTAGAAGCACTTGGCATACATAATAAATGTAAAATGTTAGTTAAATGTTTATACGTGACTTTAATTTTAAAGTGATTTTTTTAATTGCAGTAAAAATATGTATTTTCTTATATAAAAAAAAATATTAATAAAATTCGATACGTTAAATAGCTTGAAATTCTACGTAGGCCATTAACTGGAAAAATGAAAAATTGAATCTTTGTATGAACAAGTAAGCAACGAACAAATACAATAATTAGTATTAAAATACCTTCTTTATGTGCAGATAAACAGCAAACAACAAAATGACCCTCAAGCGTCGTGCCAAAAATATTTAAAAATAAATATTAAATTTTGAAATATTAAAAACCTCGAAAAAGTAACATTGAATAATAGAAATGTCTAATTTGATTTTCCACTCAAATTGTCCATATATATTACAAGTCTGAAAATAATGAATTCAATACGATAAAAAAAACTAAGCACTTATGCGAATGACTTCAGAATTGATATTTTATAATAAATATTGGACTATTTTAAGTTGTTGATGGTTAACAGTTCCGTAGCGTGTTAATTGCTCATTTTTAAGGTGGCAACACTTCCCGAATCGACACGGATGTAGTAACAACCCTAATCTATCTTAGGCGGCTGCCGCACGAGAACCCTTTTTTATGCTGCCGACAATTAAAAGCAATTTTCATGTTAAAAAAAGGCCGCCACCTCGTTACTCACGGAGGCGTAGTGAGTGCTCGCAGATTCCATATATTTATTATCAACTCTTAAAATACTTATTAAATGGCGACCGTCGTAGACCAATGGCGTAGGTAACAATTATGACAAGGCGTTTGTAAGTAATAAACGCTCAACTCTTTTTTACACGTTTTTTTTAAATAACACGGTCGAATTAATACTGTATTTTTACAAGAATTATTTGTTCTAACACGTTTATATTCTATTAGAATACCAAGTATTTGTTTTTTTAAAATGTCTTGGACATCCGTGTTCGCTTGCATATGTTCCGGACACCTGTATCCGCTTGGGATCCAGGTGGTTAAAAAAATTTGATGCATATGTGGAAAATTGGAGTTAATGACAATTGGTTATATGCATGTTTTTCTACTGCTGTCCCACTAAGAATAAACAGTAAACACTCTCAAATTGATTACTTACTGCGGGTTGTTAAGTGAACCTTAGATAATTCAAAACAGGGTTTAGTTGTTTGTGGCACCGTTCTCCATCGTTGGCAATTGTAATAACTCAAAACTTTTATTGGACTCTATCTTACCGGTCCCATAAAATGTGCACGAGATGCTTTATGACGCCATTTATTTATAAGAGCAGTTTATCTCAACCATCGACCGCCGAAACGATGGAGAAAGGTTACATTCAAAATTAAAAAGCACATTTATAACAAAACATGTATACAAGCGGCAATTTTTTTGTAACAAATCGTCACCGTACTAGCAAAAGTTAATATGTTAATAATTGACATAAATGAGTACACACTGAAGTTCTTTGCCTAGAATAAGAAAAAGAGAGGTTGAACGACTGAGTAACAAGCAGTTCTCACTGAAAAACGTCTGTTGAGATACTTACATTAAAAAGCCATATGCTCCACATTAGTAGCGGAGGTGGATTTAAAAAAACTCAGTTGTTGTATTTATTGAACCAGTTTAACAAAAACTGTTTTTTTATCGGTAGTTATTATAGATGTATATTCAAATGCAGATAATGAATGGTTCTTGTCTATTAATTATAAACACTATTTCTGTTAGATTGATATTCATCTATGTATATCAGTCTATTATAATAATCATCTATGTAAAATAACATACATATCGATGGCTTTATCGTAAATGTTCAAATTTTTAATTTGCTGTTTACTCAGAATAGAGGTCTGCACGGGCCGACTTTTTACAAAATTACCCGGTCCGAACCCGAAAGACTCAGGCCTGACCCAACCCGTTCCCGAGTCCAATACCACACTTGAGGAGCAAACATTCAAAAAGTGTTTTGTCACAAATTTTGAAAAATAGCGTTTTATATCAATTCTGATAGCCCATAATAAAACCTATGAATGGAAATCAAAATTAGTGTTCAAAAAGGTTTTTTTTCATATTAAAATTAAATCATAAAGTTGACACATTCATACAAACCGTCACTTTTGCAACACTTAAATCATCATTTTCCAAGCTTTGTATTTATGTGACAAAACACTTTTTGAATGTTTTCTCCTCTTGTTACCCGAACCCGACCCGAAGTCCAGATTTAAACTCTTCAACCGAATAAAACCCATTTTTTATATAAATTTACAACTTATGATTCTATATAGAACTGGTAATAATTAAGATCATCATGTCTGTCTTATGATACGAACATAGTCTGAAATATTTAACTGAAGAAATAAATTCCTTACCCGGGCCCAGCTCGAGCCCGAATCTCAATTGCGCTTACCCGCCCGAACCCGGCCCGAGGGCCAGGCCCGGGCCCGTTGTAGGCCTCTAACTCAGAACTATCAATAGATTACTTACCAATTTATGTTTCAGTTTTTATCACGCTTATTCAGAAATAAATAATAGTAGTAGTAATAAGTAACAATAGTCTTATTAGATCTGCTAGTACGTGATTGTAAAGTGATACTGGTCGATTTAATAACTTCAAAGTTATAATATTGAAATGAATAAAGAAATGGTTGTTTTTAATAATAACCATTCGATTGTATTATTGTATATTAAAACCAAAAAAATGTACGCATAACTATAAAAAAATAATAGAAAGATGTCATGAAAATATTTAAAGGTTGACTAACACTGTATTAAATACACTTGGATAGCGGTTACCTATTTCAGATAGTCTTTTAAGCAGGTGTAAGAGATTGATAAAGCTTAGAATTTTACAGTTGCACTAAACTCACTGAGTTATGACTTATGAAACAAGTATTGTTGAAAATAATTTATTATTCAGTTAACTTTGAACCGTTGCTAGCCTTTCAATAAAAATCATTTACGACATATCATTATCCTCAATGTAAATATTAGCAGAGAGATCAGTACCACGCGGCACCTTCAGTGCCACGCGGCACCTTCATGTTTCCCTGTCTCCCGCCAATTGCTTTGCTTCCTCCCATGACATGCTAATTTACATTTTAATAGCCTTTTAACTTAGTGATCTACTTATATTTTTGTATATAAACGATACAAACTGCTTACTACGCGTCAGTTCAAGTACATCCGTGCACTTGGAATGCCTGAAGATGCCGAAAGGCGAAACCCGGGTCGTTAGCGACAAAACTCATGGAAAAGTACAAAATTCAAACAATTCTAATTTGAATCAAATGTTTCTATATATTAGTAAATACAGATAGTATTTGATTATTAATTCAGTACAAACATAAACATATGAAACAGTTTTTAGAGAGTTTATGATGTTTCATTTAGTAAACAATCAATATTCGCTTATACCCCACAGCTAAACTATCCTACAAGGCAAGGAAATAACTCTTTGATAAAGTGTACATTAGTTGGTTTTATCGCCTAGTTACGCAATAAGGTACTTGGGTAAGCTGGCATGATTTGTTCACATTAATGTCAACTTTGCAGAGAGATAAGATCTGCTCAAAAGGGAAATAGATATTATTTCTAATAAATTGTGTGTATTATAAAAATTGATAACGTTATCGTATTTTCTACAATAAGTAAGTGTACACGGAGGGTACTAGAAATTTAATGTTTATGATCAAAACAAGGTTTTGTTATTATTAATTACTCTATTATATAACACGATAAATTTGTAACAATACGTTATTGTAAATTTCATAGATTGCGACCTTCTTTCGTAACTTTTAAAAAAAACAATAAATAAATTCTGATGCTTAACATCATTTATATTTCATATGAAATTTACACTTCGTTCCGATGATATGTGAACTTATTGACAGTGGTAGTTTATTAATATTTAGGCTACCAGTAAACACAGTGTTGTGGATTGATTAAGACAACTTTTTATATGGCGATATGCGAGTCAAAAATGAGACAGTAAAAGATATTCTTAATTAAAATAAATGTTGCGTCTGGGTCGCATAGTATTTAAATATGATAAGTTGTTGATCGGTTTTTATCTACAATGTTCCAGTAATTAAGCGCTCGAAATGGATGGCATTTATTATTTAGATTAAACTGACATCTCCATGTGCTAAATAATCACCTCGATTCGACCGCGAGAGCTGTGTAATCAGGTGATTTGCAAACAAACCGGCATTTAAAAAACATTTTCATCTCGACCACTGGTCTTTAAGTGCAAAAATAAAAGTGGGAATTATTTCATTTCGTGTTTAATTGGATAATAATGTAACCCAGAGTTGGTTTCCGATAACAAAAAGATAAACGTTTAATGAATACGCAGGGCGTTATAAAAAAAATGTATTTAAATGTGGCGGGTACCCTTCAGACGTGTTGCTTTAAATTTAATTTAAATAAAAGCTGTAATTTTATGTTTTGTATTTAATTCAATTCTTTTTATAGCGGAAATATAAATATCTATGTATTGATATTAACTTTTTATTTAATGCATGACGCATTCATTTTATTGTCATTTAAATATAAAATATTCATAATGTCTCAACTCTGGAATTAAGTGAGATTTTGATTACAGTAATTACCTGTAATGCTATTTTTATTGAAGTTTATAATGAATTCCTGTTGACGAGTTTCTTCAGTTGATATTAATAAATACAATTGAATGGTTATTTGTTGAGCAAAACTACGCGATCGTTTCAACATTTAACTCATTTAAATAACTTTCATATTATTGTAACCATTGTAACTATAAAATATATTTTTATAATTGAACCTTTTTACTAATATACCCATCAAATATACCCTTAATTGTGAGTACCCTAAACATACGAAGTGTTTTTGTAAGTCAGTCAATCAAATTTTGTTTTTAGAGAGGCCAAAGATATAATGTTGGGTTTATGAAAGAATCGTTTTCTCTTCGTACTATTTTCATGGTAGGCAGGACGGTCAGGCATGAAAAAATAACATATATTTGGAAACATATTTAAGAATCAATATGATACAGAAGTTTTCATTTTGGAATTAAAACCGTTGAACTTAGAACTTAGTACATAGGTTATCAAACTTTTTCGGGTGGTGAGTGGTGACCAATGTCAATGTCTTGTCTAAGGCAAGAGGTTAGCTGCGCGGACCGATCAAATATTAATTGAATTACTATCTTGTAGTGCGCGCCAACCCGGAATGAGTGCGCGGGGGCTTCCCAACTGCTGCGCGTAGCTTAGGGGGAACGTTGGTGGCGACCCCTTTTTATAAAAGCCATGTGACTAGGTGACCCCCCCCCTCCGAGGAATTTGAAATCCTCGATTTGCTATACTTTTCCCCAAGATTGTCTCTGAATCTCTTTTTGTTGTTCAAATCCAAAATCGAAAAAAGTTGGCGACCCCCCAGAAAACCCTTTGCGACCCCCAGGTTGGGAAACTGTGACCTAGTATGTCAAAAGCTTTGCAGTTTACCACTCGACAGCGGCAATGAAATATATGCATATTATTTATTTCGATATATATTGTTTATTTTCCATATTTATGTATTTAAATAATACAAACTTATTTATCCGAAATCGATGCAATGTGTTCTTTCATTCAATGTTTTTGACTCGAATTGAAAGCTGCGTGTGGACGAAGTTTCCGATTGTGATTGTAAACACTTTTATTATTTTCTCACAAAGTTCCACAACAGTTTTACAGATAAAATATTATTTATTGGTAGAAGGATCTGTTAACTTTGGACAGGAGTACTTTTGAGAAAGCTCAGCGCAAAAATTTCAACGCACGTCTTATGGCCACGGCCAGAGGCGTTGCAATCTGAAAAGTATTAAGTGAAAGATTAGTGAGTTGAAAAAAGTATTATTATTAAAATCACAATAAAGAAATCCGAGGTATTTATGAACGTAAATGTGACTTTTTTTGAGATATTTATTTTGTGTAATTTTTAATTTAAGTTATCGACTGTGAAAAGGAAATATTACGTAACCCGCAGTTTTTTCAAAATAGCTTTTTTCGATAATCACAATGTATCAAACTTGATACACGTTCTATGCCAATTTAACACCAGCTTAGAAGTCTCCATGTACTTTAAGGTTGTACATATTTCACAATTTGCATATGGCCCAAAATCATCAAAACACGTTTTTTGTGCCTCCTGCAAAACTTTATATGTGTGGGTTACGTTCTTTTTTCTTTCCACAGTCGTTATGTTTTAGTAAATATTCTGCCAGATAAATTCATTGAATAAGGGAAAAAAGCCCTTATGCATATAAAGTCTAATTGTTCAATAAAAGAAAGTGTTACAAAACTACATGAATCTATTCTTTAAATAAAGTATTATTTACAATGCACATTTTTTCAAGCTCAAAAAATAAAATGTGTAAAATGACAAGTTTTTTGTTATTTTTCAAAATGAATGCGCGATAATATTCGTTTGTTTTATAGGATAAGTTATTTCATCACAAGAATGATTAGATTACACGTTGCATGGCCAAGTGGTCAACATCTACGGCTTCGGTCACTGGGGTCACGGATTCGAATCCCATAATTACGGACAGTTTCATAAATTAATTTTTCAATCGATAATAAATTTCCGTTCGAAGTCATGGATGTATGTAATGTCTTGAATTAAGCCCTCCCACCCATTCTATCCTGAAAACGTGGCGTTGCTTACCATTAGTTCTGTCCTAGTGTTATCATTATATTCCTCCTTTCTTTGAAAAAAAGAGAGGTAGAGCAACTGACTGACAACCAGTTCTCGTTGATAAAATTCTGTTGAGATAAACTCCATCACGAGTCCAAATGCTCCACATTGGAAGCGAGTATGGCAAAAAATATGGTTAGACGGAATTATATGTTTTATTGTAAAAAAGGGTGCATGCCCGATTTGATAGAAATAAATTTAGCTAGGTTATACAATTAGTTGTCATTGTAAATATATTTCGAGACAACAATAAGAAGTTATTAAATAAAATCAATGTATATAATTTCAATGAAAATTTCAATACAAAAGATTTCACATGAAAACATATTCGGAAACACCACTGTTCAAGACAAAACTGAATATTTTCTTTCGCATAAATCAGAAGAGTTAAGCACTAAAATCTTTATGATTGATGTGTTACTTTTGAACAAACTTGAAGAAAAATTCTTTGTTAATTAGGATACCGCTAAGTATACTATATATTTGATGTTTTTATTATTTGATATTTATTATTCGTCAGTAAACAATGTAACACAACAGCAGTGGGATCAAATACGTTAACAGGGGGCTTGCTTTATCTCAAAGCAATTCTCGGTGTTCTGGGGAAGAAGGGATTTTTTTTATCACTCTTATGGAATTATATGCAATAGTTACATGATAAATCGATTGATAATTAATACACATATAATATCTAACAATATGCAATTTACCGTAAACGGCTGAAAATGTAATTCTGTGTATACTAAAGCTGTCGTAGATAACATTATATAAGTCAGAAATTGCAGTTATGTACTAATTTGATCTGAGAATATTTTTTGCTCTTATATTATCAAAGGGCTCGCCGGCCTTAGTTAAATTTAACAAGTGGCTCGCGCAAGCCCACCCCTGTAACGCAACAAAATCAGTCAACAGGAATTAGCATATTTAATCGTCTAAATAGTGACGAGAAGATTATTCGAAAAGAGGATCATCGTTGGAATGAAAGCTTTAAAAGCAGTAAAAATAAAATAAATTGATCTGATAGTCATGTGCGTAACACATCAATAACGTAAGAGAGTAAGTAAAACTTTAACTTAGTTTGTATAATAGAGATTGAGTAAGTGAGTAATAAGCAGTTCTCGTAAAAAAACTTATAATGTGTATGAATCACAGTAAGAATGGTTTTTTTTTTCCAATCAATGGATGTCTGTGATGTCTAAAAAAACTAACACTCTTCCCCTTAAGCCAATAGTCTCTTCGAAAAATCTCTCTAGAATGCGATTTATAACAGTCAGTGTATATCGACTGTGGAAAGGACGTAACCCACAGTTTTTTTCAAAACAGGTTTTTTTGAAAATCACAATGTGTTAACATTGATACGCGTTCTATCAAAAGGATGCATGCTGCAAATGCCGAATTAGTAACTAAATTTAGCTTTTAAGTTTGAAAAGGATGATTTTGTAAAAAATTAAAACCAAGAAAAGGTTTTTCCTAGACAATTTCTTTGATTAATATTAGATTATGTCAATTAAACACCAGTCTCTGTGCACTTCAAGGTGGTGTGTAATTCATAATTTGCATATGGCTCAAAATCATCAAAATACGTTTTTTGCGCCTCCTATAAAATTTGATATGTGTGGGTAACGTCCTTTTTCCTTTCCACAGTCGATATTATTGTAAAATGATAGAAAAAGTAGTACGCGGGCCGTGTATTCAACATATTCACTAGAAGCTCATTAGTAAAACTTAGCTTTTGTGTATCGTTCAGTTTGTTTCGGCCACAACAAATAATCGATAGATCTTTGTGATCCTTGTAAGGCAGACAAAGGTCCCCGTAAGGTTGGAGCAGGCCCCTGTTGACAAGAGGGGCCGCAATCGACGCCGCGGAGTGCAATCGTCTGACATTTGTATGCGCCCCTGGTGACAGCCGCCGCATGCAAAACCAAAGAGCAGGGTTGCCAAAAGACGCTCTGTTTACGTACTCTCGTACATTGAAAACATATTTATAAAATAGCATAACAAAGCTTTCATGTTTCAACGATGTTTGTATTCGAAAATTATTTTTTTGTTGGCAAGATAATATAATATTTAATCACAACCATGAGATTAAAAAAACCGTGGGGTTGAAATATTTAGTAATTATAGCCAGTCTCAATACGATGTCTGCTCAAAATAACAATCAACGAATAGTGTTCTGCACTTTTAGTATAGATTGTTCGTATGGATATGAAAACTATTTTTATTTTTGAATTCTCCTCTTGTTAACATGTGCCACTTTTTTTGTCGTAAGCGTCACTATTAACCACTTGAATACCAAGCGGACACCGGTGTCCGGAACATATGCAAGCGAACACGAATGTCCAAGACATTTAAAAAATCAAATACTCGGTATTCTAATAGAATATAAGCAATATGTTGATACATATGTGTAGTGCTATCTATACTGAGTCAATATAGGTTTTTAAAATATCGAATTCGAGTGTATATTAGGCAAAATTATTTTTCTCAAAAACACGCAGTATCTCTGGGACATATTAATGATTTATTTGCGCGGTATTCAAGCGGTTAAATTGAAGTCAGTGAAATATTATTTTTCAATCATTTTTGAGAATCTTCATTAAGTGTTCATACCCACCACAAAAAAGCGGACAAACATATATTATCGTGTTTTACCATCCCGTCGGTTAGATTAAAGTTCGGATATGTATTTATATTTTCAATGGAAATGGACAGCCGAAAATGTAATAAAATTTTCTGCATTGCCAATTTATTAAATTTGTGAAAGCTAGCACTCTCAAAACTAAGATTCTTTGCAAAACTTGAAAACGAACGCTTTCCGAAAATCGATAACCCTACTTGGTATTATAACGCAAACACAACTTTGCTTGTTTATTTCGATAGCATATTGACAGTAAAGTTTTCAGTGAAATATATCTACCACGCTTCATAATATGCATACTTCAGCAAACCGCACACTACTTACTCAACATTCGCCGTAATACAATACTCACGGGATAACTTTCATACTTTTTATTGTTAGTATTTCTATGTTGAAAAGAATTGGAATACTCCCCGTTCGCCTAAGAACATGCAAATAAGTATACGGCCATATTAGGGATGCTAACTCTAAATATCGAGTAAATAAGATAATATTTGATCAATTACTCAGATAATTTCTACAAGTAATGTTATGTCGCAATAGTGATTCCTTGTCAATTGTTTCGCTCCCTACCATGACATGCCAGCATCCTCAGTTCTACCAAGACATATTATATATAGTATGTACACGATAGTCATCCAGGATGCTGGAATCACACTGTTCCGAAGAAGAGGCAAGCAAGATTAAAGTTATCTGGATGCATCTCAGCACGTGACCCAGTCAGTTCCAACGATACTGGCATGTACGTTTAATACCTCGGAGTTCCTCATGAAATCATAACACCTCACACCCAATCTTCGATTCAAAAATCTATTCTCGAAGCTGAGTATACAATTTGTCTTCGTCTGGCGCTATGATTCACTACCGCAGAGAAGCACTCTTAGAATGCATGCGTTGAACATATGGTATTTGGTTTTAATATTGAAGAGCTATGTCTCTCATACATTCTTTATTGAGGTAAATGTGACTCCATATATCCTTTAGCAAATAGCGAGCTCTATATATATGATATGCTAGCGTTATCCGGGATATGTACACCGAAGCCCAACAGAGAACATGCCAATAAGTTTATTTAAATTAGAGATGTCAACACTAATTATCGACTACCCGGATATTATTTTATTGATTTTTGAAAACTCCACTACTCAGATCGTTTTCACAAATAATTGAGTGTCGCAATTATGAAAGAAATATTTTAAAAAAATGTCGACGTATGGTTTAATGAATTTTAGTCAGACAGAAGAATGCTCTTTATTAGAAATATGCTCACGGTTGACAATACTGTGCAGTTGTAATCTGCCCATTTAACCAACGTAACGTAATGATTATTGATGATTAATTCCTTCAAAATACTATTATAATACCGGTTAATAAATCGAAAATATAACATTCATTTTCTTGGCAAATATCAAAACGATATAACCTTGGAATCAGTCTAACACTAAGAATATTCGTATATACCCGGGTATTAAGAAAAGAGAGTATTTGTACATCCTTATTTTATATCTCTCATTCTGGAAAAAGAACAATTAACATAAACAGCATTTTTCATTTCACTATAATGTAAACGCGTAGAGTTATATTTAAATTTGCGTATTGTTTACAGTGTCTTAGATAAATTTGTTTTTAACATAAACATGTAAAAATAGACTTATAACATATTATATAAACATACCAAAATGAAGGATTTTCATTTAAATATGTCAACTTTAGTTCTATTTTCATATCATAATATAACGTTGTATTTTCTGAAAGCTATATATTTCATCTGAATATGACTAAGTAGCAATGTCACCTGCAATTTTTCCGGAATATGGCTTAGTATCGCAGAAAATAATATGTTTATCAAAACCACAATTATTTTTTGATTTAAAAGAAACTTCTGTTGCTGTCATTGTGTACATAGTATGTTTTTTATTGGATAGCAAAATTAAATTATGAAATATAATTCCGTATAAACAAATAAATGTGTTACAGAGAATCAGATAGATAAATATTAACAAATGTTTAATGCAATTATTATACTATACATTTTTTTTTCGTATGCATTTTGGTTGGAATCTATAATAATAAATATCTATTGCAAACGATGAAACAGTGCTGCGGTGTTCCAAAAATATGTTATTGTTGGGGAAATTATATTGAATAGTTTTCCGAGACTAAGAAGTAAAGTATGGCGGAGAAACTTTTATGCAATCCGAGGTGATGAAAAGTGCTAGTGGGTCTTTTGGGAGAAGAGAAAAGTTCATCAAAAAGTTATGTTTTCTTCGTTCGGTTATTTTGGGCGCTTTGGGACTCTATATCTAATATAGTTTAATACGTATAGGAAGGCGATTTCACGCTGATGACTTGGAATCTAAGTTTTTGTTTTGTTTGGACGGTTGTCTCGTGATCCAAGAGAAAAGTTTGCAAACAATAAACGCCGCAAAAATAACAGATATCTTCTGTTAAAAGTTATAAAAAAAGAAATGCATTATTGAGTTTCATCATAAACACAAGAAACTTTAATATATTATACATAGCCTGATAATATTATATTGACCGCGAATTAAGAGCCTTAATTACACATATCGATTACATAGTGGTTGTTGCACCTAATTGCTAATATTATATTAATATAAAGCACTTAGAGTAAATTTTATTACTTCGTAACCTTCGGGCTTCTAAAGGGGGATTATTCGCATTTCAAAGTTCTTCTTAATTCAACCATTCGCTAAATACCAAAAATATCTAACTGATATTATTTATAATTGACAATGATACCTCAATCGAAGCAGTGTAAATATTTCATAAATTTTTCTTATGTCACTTTGTACGCGTCGCTCCTCGAACCTATTTTTGAAGTTTCGGTACTCGAGTGTTAATGATTTCAATGCTAAAAATAACGTTTAATTCGTCAAAAAAATTTATTAAATTATTGAAATTAAAAATGTTAATGAAAAAGAGAAATTAAGTTATAAAGTAATAACGTATGTATGCTTTTCTGCGAAGCTTGGAGCTTTGCGGTCTTTTTTCATTTCTTAAACCGCTCAGTCAGCTCCCAATGTGGATCATATTATAGCCTCTCATGGAAGTATTTCAACCGTTATTTTCTACGAGAGCTGTTTATTACTCGGTTGCTTAATCTATTTTTTCCCGAAGAGATTAGTAGTGATAAAAGTATAAGGCTGGAACTAGTGATAAAATAATCACATTCACTACGCCCCGTTATCACAAACCAATACATTCGAACAAAAATCTATTGAATTAATGCTGTTCGTACTGGAACTCGAGCTCGTGAAATCTGTCATGGAAGCAAACAACGTTGACCACTGCGTCGTGGACCCGCTCTAGTACAACGATATTCCACAATTTATAATAAGTTCTTTATCGGTTTAAAAAAACGTATATTTTCGACGTCAAAAATGTTTATTCGCTCGCTTAGACTTGTATGTATCTTTGTAAACAAATTTAGTTCTTTCTTTCACAAAAATTCTTATTGAAATTATATTACCGACACTTGTATTAAACCACGATAATATCTATTACCCTTAAGGCGACTCAGTAGGATTGCAAAACTTAAATTTGACCTACAGCATAAATATTGCACTGACTTAAATAAGTAACCACCACAATACGTATTTTTACAGTATCAAAACAAGCAAAACATTTGTATATTTCATTACAAAAATAGCAATACCACCTAACACACGGATGGATATTTAGACAGTAATAAGGGTTTTTCATATAAAACAATTTGTTATTGACGAAAATCAGTAAGTACTTTTTTATCTTCGTAGCAAAGACTGACAATCTAATTTACTTCCCCAAATATCTGTTGCAAAAATTATATGTAACTGAAACAATGCGTTAATTATATATACCGTGAAAATGACTTATAATGCTACATATGAGTTATTGATAGCAACAGTAAGCCATCGTATTTAATAAATGTAAATCAGAGACGGTGTTTTGTCAAACGAAATAATAAAAGAAATAAACAAGACTAGCTGTAAGCCCGTTGCTCAGCAACGTGAGATTTTTGTTGCATAGTATTTAATTTAATTTAATTTTATGTTATTTTATTTTATGGTATTTAATTTAATTTTATTTAATTTTATTTTATTTTATGTTATTTTATTTTATTTTATTTTATTTTATTTTATTTTATTTTATTTTAATTTATTTTATTTTTATAGTTAGCAGAAATTTCGTAAATTATTTAATATTTGGAATAATGTTTAAGTTTGCTAACAACAATTTTTCGTAGTAGCAGAAACTTCGGAAATTACTTAATTTTTAGAATAATGTTCAAGTTTGCTGACCAACTATTTTTCGTAGTAGCAGAAATTTCGTAAATTATTGATTTTTCGGAATAAAGTTTAAGTTTGCTAACAACCATTTTTCGTAGTAGCATAAATTTCGTAAAATATTTAATTTTTGGAATAATGTTCAAGTTTGCTAACAACCATTTTTCGTAGGAGTAGAAATTTCGTGAATTATTGAATTTTTGGAATAAAAAAAAAGTTTGCTAACAACCATTTTTCGTAGTAGCAGAAATTTCGTAAAATATTTAATTTTTGGAATAATTTTTAAGTTTGCTAACAAACATTTTTCGTAGGAGCAGAAATTTCGTAAATTATTTAATATTTGGAATAATGTTCAAGTTTGCTAACAACCATTTTTCGTAGTAGCATAAATTTCGTAAAATATTCAATTTTTGGAATAAAGTTTAAGTTTGCTAACAACCATTTTTCGTAGTAGCCGAAATTTCGTAAATTATTGAATTTTTGGAATAAAGTTTAAGTTTGCTAACAACCATTTTTCGTAGTAGCAGAAATTTCGTAAATTATTGAATTTTTGGAATAATGTTCAAGTTTGCTAACAACCATTTTTCGTAGGAGCAGAAATTTCGTAAAATATTTAATTTTTGGAATAATTTTTAAGTTTGCTAACAACCATTTTTCGTAGTAGCATAAATTTCGTAAAATATTCAATTTTTGGTATAAAGTTTAAGTTTGCTAACAACCATTTTTCGTAGTAGCCGAAATTTCGTAAATAATTGAATTTTTGGAATAAAGTTCAAGTTTGCTAACAACCATTTTTCGTAGGAGCAGAAATTTCGTAAAATATTTAATTTTTGGAATAATTTTTAAAGTTTGCTAACAACCATTTTTCGTAGTAGCATAAATTTCGTAAAATATTTAATTTTTGGAATAATTTTTAAGTTTGCTAACAACCATTTTTCGTAGTAGCATAAATTTCGTAAAATATTCAATTTTTGGAATAAAGTTTAAGTTTGCTAACAACCATTTTTCGTAGTAGCCGAAATTTCGTAAATTATTGAATTTTTGGAATAAAGTTTAAGTTTGCTAACAACCATTTTTCGTAGGAGCAGAAATTTCGTAAATTATTTAATATTTGGAATAATGTTCAAGTTTGCTAACAACCATTTTTCGTAGTAGCTTAAATTTCGTAAAATATTCAATTTTTGGAATAAAGTTTAAGTTTGCTAACAACCATTTTTCGTAGTAGCAGAAATTTCGTAAATTATTGAATTTTTGGAATAATGTTCAAGTTTGCTAACAACCATTTTTCGTAGTAGCAGAAATTTCGTAAATTATTGAATTTTTGGAATAATGTTCAAGTTTGCTAACAACCATTTTTCGTAGTAGCAGGAATTTCGTAAATTATTGAATTTTTGGAATAATGTTCAAGTTTGCTAACAACTATTTTTCGTAGGAGCAGAAATTTCGTAAATTATTGAATTTTTGGAATAAAGTTTAAGTTTGCTAACAACCATTTTTCGTAGGAGCAGAAATTTCGTAAATTATTGAATTTTTGGAATAAAGTTTAAGTTTGCTAACAACCATTTTTCGTAGTAGCAGAAATTTCGTAAAATATTTAATTTTTAGAATAATGTTTAAGTTTGCTAACAACCATTTTTCGTAGTAGCATAAATTTCGTAAATTATTCAATATTTGGAATAATGTTTAAGTTTGCTAACAACCATTTTTCGTAGTAGCATAAATTTCGTAAAATATTCAATTTTTGGAATAAAGTTTAACAACCATTTTTCGTAGTAGCAGAAATTTCGTAAATTATTGAATTTTCGGAATAATGTCCAAGTTTGCTAACAACCATTTTTCGTAGTAGCAGAAATTTCGTAAATTATTGAATTTTTGGAATAATGTTGAAGTTTGCTAACAACCATTTTTCGTAGTAGCAGAAATTTCGTAAATTATTGAATTTTTGGAATAATGTTGAAGTTTGCTAACAACCATTTTTCGTAGTAGCAGAAATTTCGTAAATTATTGAATTTTTGGAATAATGTTCAAGTTTGCTAACAACCATTTTTCGTTGGAGCAGAAATTTCGTAAATTATTTAATATTTGGAATAATGTCCAAGTTTGCTAACAACCATTTTTCGTAGGAGCAGAAATTTCGTAAATTATTTAATTTTGCGCATATATCGACAGCCCTGCAGTTTTTTAATTGTAAATTATTTAATATTTGGAATAATGTTCAAGTTTGCTAACAACCATTTTTCGTAGTAGCAGAAATTTCGTAAATTATTTAATTTTTGGAATAATGTTGAAGTTTGCTAACAACCATTTTTCGTAGTAGCAGAAATTTCGTAAATTATTAAATCTTTGGAATAATGTTCAAGTTTGCTAACAATCATTTTTCATAGTACCATAAATCGACCTCGGCGCATATATCGACAGCCCTGCAGTTTTTAAATTGCAAATTATTGAATTTTTGGAATAATGTTCACGTTTGCTAACAATCATTTTTCGTAGTATATATATTTTATTCAAATAATTTTCAAATACGCTAACAAATAAATTTCGTAAAAGAAGAAAAAGACCCGATGACATCAGTACGCACACATTTGTGAAAAGTGAAAAGTAAAAAGTGATTATTATAGATTTTATTTTATTTAAAAAAGTGGAGACTGGAAGGTCGAGGACGTCCTTACACTCAGACGGACATTATCGGCTATTAATATATAGATAAACCATACAATACAAATTTCTCAAACTTTCTCTAATATATTGAAAGAATTTGTTTTTATTTTTAATTTTGTATAACCTATTTGTTATGATATTGATTTTAATATGAATACAGTTAAAAACATTCTGTTGAATAAAAAATATTGACATCATAAGATTAAAATGGAAAAAGTATTGAGTTCTAAAATAAATATAAATTTCAGTTGATAGTTATTTCTGGTTCACGCCATAGTTCTGACAGTGGATTTTCCGAAAATTATATTAACTATGTCTTATATTTCTTGTTGGACATCTAAGCTATCTTGGAGGATATTTGTAATCATTTTCAAAAAAAAAAAATATATATACTGAATTCACGGAATAAAAACATGTTTGCTATCAGAAAACTTAGTTATTCCACTGATTACTTAGAATAAAGGTAAATTTCATTAACTAATAATAGCTTTAAGATAGTTGGTATGAAGACGCTTCTCGAAAAAGCCAAAAACGTGTTACAATTTGTAAACAATTAGTGGAATGACAAAGTTTATTTGTTAATTTGTTATAAAATGATTTTGTCTTTAGTGAATGCCGAAACTATCGAAAATATTCATAATCCATGCATGTCTTTAAAGTCATAACCAAATGTTATGATGTGTTTATTTTTACTTCAAGTTTTTATATAGCCTAACACTAATTCAATAAGGAAGAAACTAAATGAATAGTATGCCTGATCAAAAAAAGTTATTTGTATAATTTATATCAATTGCATAAATATATTCGTATTTTTGTATAATGTTTGGGAACTTTTTTTCTCTCGCCAATATACAAGTTCGACATTCAGGGCTGTGACAAAAAAACATAATACTAATAATATTAAAAGTAATTCAAACCATGTGATTGATTTGAATATTAATGTATTGTAGGTATAATATTGTTACATAATTTGGTAAGTTATCGAAAAAATATGGTTTTCAATCATTTAATATAATAGATAAATTAAAGTCGTTAAGTTATATCGGCTGCATCGGACTAACTTTGTTGGGTGGTACAAAAAATGACTTAAATGTATGAATTAATATATTTCACAAGTTTATTATGTATCCATACATATGTATATATATTTGTCATATATCAATTTCGAATATTTTCTAGCATTCTGTTTTATTCAATTATAACCTAAAAAAAACAAGTTTGACGGTAGAAAAATGTATTCAATTAAAAAAACCAGGGCTGTGGAGTCGGAGTCGCGGTATTTTGGCCGGAGTCGTGAAAAATGAGCGGCTCGATTTTTTTTTGAAAAATATATTTAATGATGTGTATGTAAACAAAATAGTCAAAAGAATTAACATTTCATACTTGGCTGACTAAAGATGATCTGATGGTACACATATATATAAGTTAAAATGAAATTATTGAAAAAAAATCCTGATAAAAACTCTACGTTGCAAAAAAACATGGTTTACCATCTGTATAATGATTCTTAAAAAATATTTACTGTTAATATCTTACCTTATCTAATAATTTTCAAGTTTTTTTTCGATTTAGATGACGAACTTTGTTTTTTTAGCAAAAATCTTTTGAAATATAGAAATGATTCAAAACTACTAATGTGAAAAATCTTTTTATTCAACTACTGCTACTATTATATTGAATAGAATCTCTTTTTAGAAGCATTGCCAAATAAATATTTCAAAATGCTTATCCATTAAGCTAAATACTGGTCTTTAAAATAATCGCTATTGGAAAAGACATTATTGTATTATAAATAATAATATTATTTGTAAGCGCATTGAGCAACCCTAACCCTAACCGCTATTTTGCGCAACAACTTTTTTATCGCAAAATAAAAAAATACATTTCTTCGATTCATTTGTATGACCAGTGTTTTAAGTTAATGCAGAGTAATATGTGGCACGTGCACTCAGTACAAACGTCTTTCTCACACTGACTGGGTTTGCGAAATTTACGGCAAGAAAAACACATCCCCGAAAAATAGTTATTATTTATTGGTATGACAATTTTTTAATTTTTTTTTTGCTTTTAAATGTAAACAATAAAATGTTTTATTATTCCAATTTTTTTTAGAAGTATTTATGATCCAATTATGCTTTAAAAATCAGTCAGAAAAAGTGGGAAAAATGGTACATTTCAAATAGATGTACAATCATTATATTACATAAATTGGAAATTCTGCTCAAATCACTTTCTTAAACAAACCTTTATCTGCATTTTTTTCTAAGACATTAAACTTCGGTATCTTACAATAAACTCTAAAAATGATCAAAACGAAAGCAGTTGAAAAATTCTGTGTAAACTGTTTGCCTTTTATTCTTGAAAATATGACTATTTTCATGAAAAAAAAAATGTAATAGTGTAAAAAAGCGTTTGGAAAATGTAATATTTGAAAAAAAAATTTTTTTAAGTGAACGGTTCACGAGATTTCGTCGATGGCAAACGATCGATTTACTCTGTTTTCAGGCGTAAAGGTACTATATCCTCTTAAGGGTAATGACACGAGCCCTGATTATAAAATAAAATAATAGCGACAACGACTTATTCATGCTATCATTCCAGTTAATAAAGAGAGAAATACCAACACTCTTATAAGAAACTGTCTTATGACTGAATGCATTTCTAAAAATAATAATCTTGAATAACAGGTGTGAATAGTAACATGCTTGTAGATAAGAAAAATACTAAATATAGTATATGAAACTCAAAAGACCTGTGACCAGTTTGCTTTATGATTGAAAAGTTTAATCAATACTTTGATATCTTTAATCAATCTCTATCGAGTGATTCTATGTAATTTTGAGAGAAAAATAATATTGTTTTTCTAAAAGCAATCACGTAAAACAATTTGTTAATCGTTGTTGGGCCATCTAAAAGTATTTACCGAGGCATGCAACTAATTTCCGGCTATCCATTAGATTTCCGAGAGACTTTTTAACAGTTACCCAACGAAATTAATTTGATTTAATTAGCACAAAAATATTATTGGATTTCAACGGTTCTTTTCAATTAATTTAAAAACAGCAATTTCATTCAGGTTTAATTTGAATTAAGATATTAGAAAGAAGGAAATCTTCTATTACGGACATCTATTTGTTCGAGTAAAGTATTATCAAAAATAGAAATCAAGAGAGGAGAAAAGGCTCACATAGAACTTACTCTGGAAATATTATCACAATATCTTACATCTGTTTATCGTGAAAAAATAAATTGGGTCATTTTCTTCGAATACTCCTCGTATATAAAAACTCATGTACAATAAAGAGAGTAAGATATGGCATGATTGTTTTTATATATACAAATAAATGTCTTAAATTTGTATATTATTATATAAATTAATATTAATATAAATTTATTATTGCGTTGGAAAGTGTCACAAATTTCTTTTAATTAATATCAAATTTATTATCGTCTTTCATATTTTTTAAGCTTTTTCATAATCTTTATATTATATAATTCATTTAGCAAGAAATAGCGCAGATAATATTACTTTTATGCTCGATATTTAAAGATATTATTGTAAGGCAAAAAGCGTCATTTAATTACAGTTTAAAAGCTAATTTACTACAACCAATTACTTTATTGCGATGCTAGTATTAAAAATCTATTTATTTTTGGACATATTTGAAAAGTTTTTCAATTGAAGGTTTTTTTTTGTGTTTTAAATCTTCAAATTTATTTACAGTTTTGTTTCTGTCTTCCTATATTTAAATGCATTTCTGTGATGTTCAATATTTAATCAGAACACAAAGAAAAGATAGCATTTTAACCTGTAATAATTTTCGGTATTTTCAACTCCCAGTGTAAAATTTTGAGTAGTTTTAAATGGTTTATGCTTTTACTGAAATGATTAAACTTTTATTCACTCGTTGAGAACGGAGCTCACACTGTATCAACAATCACTAACGATCAATTATCTTAAATGAAATTAGTATATGTAGGGTTTTAAAATTGCAATCAAGTAATAATAAGAAGTTTTGATGATTTGATTTATTTTTGCCGTATACGATATTGCATATGTCGATATGTCAGAGAGACTCATGAGAGTTAGATGATACAAATAAGTCAAACGGCGAAAACAAACCCTGTTATTTATATGCACAATTATAACGGATAACAATTATTTTTCATTAAGTTTACATTGATAAATAGAAAAATATCTTAAATGCTTTTTTTTTAAATTCCTCATTACAGTATTACCAGAGTAGGGCTTCTTCGTGGGCTTTACAAAGACGGGCAATCGGGCGTATTTTTTTGCGGTCGCTGAATAGGACGACCCCTTCTTATTTATGAGCAATTATTTCAGCGTAGAACCCTCCGTCAGGTACCTTAGACTAGTTAGAAAGATCATCTCAAAGAGATTTCGGAGAAATAATATGTGAAATTCTTCGGTTAAAAGGAACACAGTCTTAAATTTAATAGTGATGTCCTAACAAATAACGTTGGTTAAGTAAATGGTTTTATACTTGTGAGATGTGTTGGTATTCTGATAAGATTGTGCTAAAAAAAAGAACTATTCATCTTTATAAGTATAGGAGAACTTTTTTTGCTTCAATAACATTATATTGCTATTCATAATAATATCACTATTTTGTACCAATTCCACTTTTATTTAATATGACAATGAGTTAAAACTGGTTTCGCTCATGACAAGTATTTTCAAATGATAAGAATACACATTAACCCTACAGGCATGGATGCCTATTATAGATTTTGAATAGTGGCTGATTTGTATAAAAAATATATTTTTTAATAATCAGAAGTTTTTTTAAAATTAAAGAAAAATACGATAAAAAGTATAAATATTTAAAACTGCAATCTAATCATTGTAAGAAATCAAGTTATTTGAATTGAATCGGTGAACTTTTGTTATTATAAATGGACATCAAAACAAAGCATGTTTTTAGCGTGCTGTGTACGTCATCCGGACTTGAAGGGTTAATACAGTGTTATTTGTAATGAACCGTGTAACAAAAAACAATAAACTGGTAATAAAAAAACTTGCCAGAACTATAATATACTATGATCTTTGATAAAGCTCCTTACTACAGGGGTCGACCGATATGTAAATATTTCAGTAATGGTACTGTTGTATCTGATTTTTCAAATCCTTTTTACTCTCAAATATTATTGTAAGTATCTTCTCAAAAAGAGCTTCTGCCGTCTTTCAAATAATTAAAAATTGATTCATGCAAAAGATTATGATACGATATAATTTTTACGAATCTAAGCGCAAAAGGTTGACAGTAATAATATATTATGTTACTGAATTAAAATTTGAAACCCACTGCTCATCTGGTTTGAAAATATCGGAGGCATGAGTTTCGCAAGATTCAATAATGGGAACGAGTCTTATGTTAAGTTATGCTAATACTTTATTAAATTTTATTTATATTTTTCGTATACCAGCTTCGCGGGGCACAATGAAAGGGAAACGATAAATTGTAAACAAGCTAACAAGTTTAATTCAAAATACTGCAACGGCAATTCCAATTTATGTAGGCTACGAGAGAGCTAAATACAGGTTCCAGCGATGTAATTTTCAAAGTCTATCATGTTAAATAAAAAAGGATTTAGACCTTATAAAGAGCCTTCGAATTGGCTTATGAAAGTATTTGTGCAAATAATATAGTAAATAATGAGGGATTGTTTCCTACAGTAAAATAATATGTTTGATAAGAATACCTGTAATATATTATCATGAAATAAAAATAGCAAAGTATTCCACAAGAATAATACGCCGTAGTCACAATTATGTTTAAACTTTGTCTAGCTTTACCATATATATTATATAAATAATACTAAATTAAATTAAACTCAAACAAAATTTTAACTTAAACTTTGTTCACTTTTAAGGAGTTTACTGTCAATACTTGGTGGAATGGCATTATAATAAAATGTATGTTTGTCATATCTTGTTTTTCTTACTTAACTTTTGTATAAATATCACTGTTTCATTGTATTTCTTATCAGTTGACAATGCTCAACATAAGTGAAACTGGTCCTGATCCAGTAAATTTTATGTGGAAAAAGTACTAAAAATGTTTTATTATTTTTATTTAATTCATTAAAATGGAGTTCTACTAAGAAATACCTATTCAATTACTATCTATTATTATTATGTTAGTCCGTAAAAATCAAAATGCTTCTCGCAAGCTTAATTATTAAATTTAATAAACGAATCGGAAAAATTATATTACGATCAAAACGGGTGAAGATTTACGGAAAAGGGTGTTTATTTTATTTTTTTCTTTCTAAGGTTTGTGAATATGAAGGAAATAAAAAAATACTGATTTTAAACTAATGCATACAGAAATCATTGAAAAAGCTTTGAATATTATTGATACCCAGACAGATGATGGGGTCTGGGGATAATGTTGTTGTATTTCCAAAAAAGAATATCATTTATTTATTGCTGTGGAAATAGCCACATTAGGTTTGATTATATGTAATCAATAAATAAATAGCAGTTTCGAACAACAAGTGATATAAATAAGTATATATTGGTCTTTTGGTCGGTTTTGATTTAATTTGAAATATCCTAGTTCGGGAGCGAGAGGCGATTTATCATATCGAGGGTTCGAAGGAATTTCAAGAATGAAAACCTTCCTAGAGCAATGTCACAGTGTAAGGCAGGCAACAATGACATTCTGTAATAATTATTTTTAGTTCATAATCAATAGTTTGCACATTGTTATCAGCTTAGCATACACAAAGCATTACCGCAAATAATGTCAGAATTATCAACAAATTGATCGTAGCCATTATAATCTTTATTGCCTTCCATAGAGGGAAGCAGAACAAAACTATCATTATATTATGTTTCCCAAAATAGTATTAATAAATAATTCTGATTTATTTTATTTTTAGCATTTTCCATTAACACATTACTTCTATAATTTAAGATTTCGACCGAAGGTGCCTGGTGGAATTTCAATATTAAATTTGAATCGTTCAAACGATGTGCATTCTCACAGATTTTGTCACTAACGACCCGGGTTTCGCCTTTCGGCACCTTCAAGCGTTCAAGTGCACGGATGAACTTGAACTGACGCTTAGTAAATGAAAGCTTCGTGTTTATGTAATAAATAATGTAGGCATTCTCATGAGCTTATCCTTTCCGCCAGCAACGGCTTTAAACTCAATGATACATTTATTTCTTATATAAACACGAAGCTTTGATTTACTAAGCGTCAGTTCAAGTTCATCCGTGCACTTGAACGCCTGAAGATGCCGAAAGGCGAAACCCGGGTCGTTAGTGACAAAATCTGTGAGAATGTACACAGTTTGAACGATTCAAATTTCACATTACTTCTATTTGTTTTAAAACATATTTTCTCATTTACGTGAGATTTTTTTTCACGACTTTATATTTTAAGTAAAAAACCTCCCTCGTAACAAAAAAATAAATACTTTGATAGTAATGACGTTTACGAACAATATTTTTTCATTATTTGAAGCTGAATTAATTATTTTGTTTTGGTTTATGAAGCCTTTTGCTATTTATTTATTTTATATATATGTTGAGCTCTGTGATCCAATGTTAAGAGCTTTATCATACGGATCTGATCGATTTGGGTTCATGTCACCTAAGGTCAACATAAATTAAAATTTCAGATCAAGGATGTTTGTGATATTTTTTTCTCCTCGAGCTGCTTTCGACTATCTCGAGAGACTTATATTCTATTATATCTCAAAATATTAAAAACAATCCTAATATTTACTGCATTTGCAATTTTTAATGGTTTACCAAATATGTTTTCACTATATTAAATAAATTGAGGAACTTGTGATCAAAAATACTCTTATAAAAACTTGGACAGTTTTGGTTTTAAGGTCATATTTTGACACTTAATTATATCGACTGTGGAAAGGAAAAATGACTTAACCCACAGTTTCTTCAAAACAGGTTTTTTTCGATAATCACAATGTATCAAACTTGATACACGTTCTATCAAAAGGGTGCAAGCTGCAAATGCCGAATTAGTATCTAAATTTAGCTTTTAAGATTGAAAAAATGACATTGTAAAAAATTAAAACCAAGAAAAAAGATTGAAATAAAGGTTTTTCCGAGACAATTTCTTTAATTAATATTAGGTTATGTCAATTTAACACCAGTTTAGAAGTATCCGCGCACTTCAAGGTTGTGTATAATTCATAATTTGCATATGTCACAAAATCATCAAAACACGTTTTTAGCGCCTCCTGTAAAATTTGATATGTGTGGGTTACGTCCTTTTTCCTTTCCACAGTCGATATGTAAATTACGAGGCATTTATCAACGTTAAAGTTTAAATTCTATTTTTTTTTAATCAGAGTTATATTAAATCGATATCTTATTTTTATCACAAAACTAAATTTCCCTAGCTCATCTTATCCTTAAAAAGAAAACTATTAAAAATTCGTATCATGGTTTTTCCTCTGATGATAATCATTAATATGAATAGTCTTTCTTTTTCGTATGTATTATTATTTATCCTATAAAAAAAACTTATATTGTTGTTGGTATTAGTATTTTTACTAATAAGAACTCGCAGATAAACACATGAACATATTGTTAAAGTGGAGTATTATTTCTTTGTTTCGGTTGAGATGTCATTCGGGTTGATAACTACATACAAATTTAAGTTGTTAGGCGTGTTATACCGGTAAACAAAAGTCGCATTAACGTGTTCAACCAGCCAGTGTTAATTTTTAATCTTACCATAGTTAAAATTTACGAACATCAACATCATTAGATAAACAATACAACGATTACAAAGAAGGCTAAATTACACGTGTTTCCAATTGCAGACACAAAAAGTAAATCGACAAATACAATAGTTTCGAATTTGTTTTTGAAAATATTTATCATGTAAATAAATGGGTAATCCTTTACTTGTTGGTGTATTTCTCAAACCAGGACTAGAATTCCATGAAAATTATTCAATTCAAGTTTTTGTAATTAAATGCAATAAACAATTTTTGTAATTTTATTATAGAAAAAAATTGTTTGTTTTGCTATTAATGTTGTTGTGGCAGAATATTTAAAATAGAGTACGCATTTAATGTATCACTTTTAATGTGTCCATTGTGAAAACTTGGCGAAAAGACATCAATTAAAAAAAATAATAACACTTTTTTGAATAGTATTGAATTACCTTCACTGGTGACAAAGTGATATTGAGTGGGCTGGGGTGAAATGAGACATTTCATTTTATAAGATATTGTGTCAATGAACTTTTACAAAAATACTCAAAGTGTACGATATTTACTGTCAGTATTCAAATGTTTAGACACGCGTTATTTTAAATCTTTATTACACACATTTAAACTAAGCTTTGAAATTAATTAACACGTAAGTCAAATAAAATTAAACAGTAATATTCATAAAGTTTTGTCAAAGCGTTTACCTTCCAAGCTGACTGATGGCGACATTAAATAAGCCGGCGAAACGCTGGTCCCACCAGCAGGTACACATTTATACATTTCTACAGCACCCCCTCCCCCCAAAGGTTCCCATAATTGATGCTACAATAATTAATTATGATATTCATTAATGGTGCGCCTCGTCATAATAAATTGAGGCTATCCTTCAAGCTAAGATCTTGACACCCACTGCCACGAGACGGAATTTCACATTTCGGGTACTTACAAGTACCTATGTGCAGTGGGGTGCGTGCTATGTTCGCCCTCAACTAAATTTTATGGCATGATTTTTACGAAAAAAAAATCAAGTAAACAAACCAATAAGTTACTGCACTTTGATTTTCCGATTAAACACTAACATGGATTCTCTACAGCAGGCTTGGGGAAACTACGGCCTGCGGGCTACATCCGGCCCCGCGCGTATTTTTCTGTTGCCCGTGAACTCTTAGCGTATTTATAAAACACATTCCTTGTATGCTTACTACGTAAATACAAGGACTATTTGTCTTATTTGCTGGGAGAGTATATCAGTGTTGAAAGAATATGAAATAATACACTTTACTACCGAACATATCGAAAGTTTATTAGGAATGTAAGAAAAAATGAAAGTATTAATAAAAAAATAAGAGATGCAATTACTATCAACGGATGACATGGTACTCGATAACTTTCGATCAAAGTAAAGAAAAAAAAATACCGCACAATTATTCATTTTCATACATAGATTTACCTCCATTTTTGAAACTACAAATTTACAAGCAGTTGTAGAAATCTCAACCACAAAACTACAAACTGCATTAAAAAAATGCTGAATGATGTAAAACAGTTTTTTTCATTCTATTTTTTTTTTTGCTGAAATTTCTTTTTCTTGATACTAAATAGTGCATATCTAAAAATAATATTTTACTTTCAGTTCGCCGTTCATTTTGAATTCTAGCATGTGTTCCCACCCATACCCTAACGCAATATTTTCCAATCAATTGGCCAGTAAATTTTTTTCTGCCGGTCCTTACATACTATTTGTCTACACTGTACATTTTTAGATAATATGCACTATTTGTTTTATGTAAATATTTTAAGAACATAATTTCTTTTATTGATCCTGGCAAGTCCTTGCTAACATTATGTAAAAAAGGATCATGAACTGGCATAGTGTAGTATCCAGTTAATTAAAAACGTTTTCAAGTTATATGTACTTACAATATAACCGATATAATATTGTAATAAAAGAATTGAAAACCAAATAACAAAATACAACATTAAAAAACTATTTTAGTGCTAGCGGTCTACGCAATATTTTTACTTTTACCGGCATGCTAGCGTAATTAGGTTGAAGAACACTCCTTCATATCAAATAGAAACATATTTAGAACAATTTATAATAGCTTTCAATGTAAATCGCCTAAAAAACCTTTTCTTATTACACGATAAACAAAAACATGTGATCAACTTGTGTAAAACAATCAAACAAACACGACCTTGTTAGGAAATGCGTTAAACGTATTTTTTTTTCGTTCTTTATATTATAAAATGCTTGTAAGCTCTTAGCCAATCATTAGAAACATTTTTTTAAGTTATTATTTGATACTTTGTAAAATTAATTAACATTATGATTCAGAAATTTTGTTACAGCTACGTCTAAGAAAAACCCGAAATACTTTTTATCCACGCCAATGTATTACAAAAGCCATCTACGGTTTTGAAACATACCAATTTTATGTTAAGTTAAGAGTATTCGCTAAAGTATAGGTTTACCTTTCATTATTTTATATATCTACACTGTCATTATTTGAAATAAACATTTAAGATAGCTGTATTAATTATTAAGCTTTGCTTTATGGTTAGAATTTAAAAAATGTAGTTTTTTTTAACTTTTTAAAAGAATCACTTGATATTTTAATGTAAGAGATAAGTATTTAAGATGCATTATTATTAAAGAGTCGTCATATATTTGTGGCGAGGAAAAGATTTAAAATAATAAAAAAATTACGCAAACGTAAGATGGCAAATTATATTTTAATTAATCTTATATTAGCATAATATTGATAAACCAGAAACTAGTGTGTCGGCATTCACACAACGATGCTCTAACAAAGAGCGCAGGGAAAGTGTTATTAACGTATAAAAGCTAAATGGTTTACTGAAAGAAAACTCAGAGTAATGGATATGTAATAAAGATTGATTAAGTAAAAGTAAGTAAATGAGAAAGTTAACTATACAAATAAAATAAATACTAAATAAACATCCCTGTACGATTGTTGAAAAGTTTTCACAAAAGTGGAGTTCTGATAAAATATCCGGTAAAATATTTTCATCCGCTAAGTTGAATATGTTGTTTAAAATAATGAATGACTGGTATCTTAAATGCTATATTATACAATAGATAAGTTGAATCACAAAATTGTTGACGATATCTCGATGCATTCACAATAGAAGCCTATCAACTGTAAATCAAAGCAGAGATAGATACTAATCAGATCTATTTAACCCGGTTTACTTTCAAGTAGACTTATTCAAATACTGACAGAACGCCCTTTACTGTGTCCACGAGAGTGTTTACATGTGTTTTAGAAAAATATATAGGTTTGTTCGTAAATAAATTAGCGTTTACAGTTTAGTGTTGTCTCTGAGGGGGTTCCGCTTTACGTTCTATTGTTTGTGGTCGCTGAGCCGTGGAGAAATCGGAGACATTGATTGAATAAATTGTTGGGCTAATAAATTAATCAATTCATGGCCTTGTTATCTGGCGAATGCAGTTAACGATCCGTTTTACAAGAAGGTATAAAAAATTATAAGCGAATGATTTGTCAAATGAAAACAAATGTACATATAATACATGCATTTTTGTTTTAGGCACTGTATTCACTAGGGACAAATGGAGCAACATGTCGCGTGGAACGTTGAGGAACAGAGCGCATCGCAGCAGCCTTACGTAGAAGCATGTAAATAAACACTTTGTCCTCTATTGAATAAGGTGTTTTTTTTAAATCTATGGTCGCCCCCAATGAGGAGCATATGGCCTCCTAATGGAGGTATCTCAACAGATTTTTTTCTACGAAAACCGTTTGTTACTCAGTCGTTCAAACTCCCTTTTTCCAAAGAGAGTAGTAGGGACAGAAAGATAAGGCTTGAACAGGACTACTGGTTAACTTATCGCTTTCGCTACGCCCAATTATTGAAAGATGGAAAAGGTGGGAGGGAAATTAAGAAATCACAAACATACATGCCTTCGAACAGAAATCGATAAATCGATCGAAAAAATTCTGTCCGTACTGGGACTCAAACCCGTGAGATCCAGCACGGAAGCCAACAACGATAGCCGTTGCGCCATAAGACCCGACACGGGGCTTTAGTCTTGATATATCGTCATCCGAGAACAGTTATAAGTCAATTCACATGTGTTGTCCATTATCTTTCTGCATGGTGGTCCCTGATGTATATCTTCTGAGCAAAACGAAAATCAGATGTACGTGGTTATGCTTGTCAGCTAAGTACTGTATACAGCAGTGAGTGCGTTAGAAAGGAACTGTGAAATGAACCGAATTTATTTACTTTTTAAAAGCAATGTTACAACTAAATGTTGTATTTTTATTGAAGTATTTAAAACTTTAGGATTAATGAGAATTTTCATTGAGTAATTAACACATAACTTCACTTATTAATCTTAAGAATGATACTGTTTCAAATACATTATGATTTACTTGTGTACTTAGTTTAGGAACAAATAATTAAACGCTTAAATACATCATTAATACGTCGCAGAGATACTGCATGTTTTTGAGAAAAATAATTTTGCCTAATATACACTCGAATTCGATATTTTAAAAACCTATATTGACTCGGTATAGACGGAACTACACATATTCATCAAACTATTGCTTATATTCTATTAGAATACCGAGTATTTGATTTTTTAAATGTCTTGACGGTTGACAAATGACACCGGTGTCCGCTTGGTATTCAAGTGTTTAACTATCACGGTCTGTATAGTATAAACCAGCCAAAAATTGTTATCGATATAAAAATATGCGCAGTTCGTCAGTTTGTGACTGTATTATTTATACTACATACCTTTCATCAAAATCACGTAATAATTGCGTCAATAAAACTGATGAATACTATCCCAGGAACGTCCAACTTCGATCACCAAGCTCGCAATAATAATGTAAAGTATATACTTGAAAAGAAAGCTAACGAGTTGATCCAAAAGTTGTCGTTTTGATATGACAATCACGACTGATCACTTACTTAATCACATTCAATTAGTTTTTTTTCTTCAGACAAACGAACTAATTTCTCATTGGCCCGAATTCAATAGGCCTTTGTAACCGGCATCCACTACTGCCGATCGCGTGCTAGCTTCACTTATTACCTTACTTCAAACAGTACGAAACAATGAAAGGAAATGAAATATTAGCAGCATGAATCATGGCTCCAATAAACTAGAAAAGAATTCGTGTCATTTGACATTAAAGATTTTTTAAACTGCATACACGTATAAAAATGGTCTCGCGGCAAAAAATTGATCGTCGACTATTGATCGTACGATATAAATGGATTTGGATGCTATTTTCATAAAATGCAATTCCAATTGTGTATTGTATTTTGCTTTTATCATCCTTCATTGCGTTCCGCTTATTATTTTATTCTTTAATGAAGAAGTTTAGCATTTTTACTCAGCGTTTTTCCTATATGTATATCAGAGTCAGCCATGTGCAAACATATCATTTGTTTTTAGTTTTTTGATGCCGAAAACTCGGGATTGTGATAGTAGTAATATCAGGATTTTAGAATTGACGATAAAAAGTAGATTTTTTTAAAAATCCTAAACTAAGAGCTAAAACAAGGTCTCACATTTTTCAGCTTAGGAACTCCTTAAATTTCCAGGATTTGAAACTCGGTGAAAAAAAATGTTTAAACTCTCAATACCGAATCACGAATTTCTCCCCGATTTTATGGTGAATTAACAATCTCGGGATCCAAGGATTGGAAAAATGGTAAACCCCGGGATTACAAACATGGACAGGGATTGGATGCCCGAGCCGGAACGAATGCTAAAGAGTGATTCCGTGCCAACTCTTATTCAAATACGACATCTTTATCGAAACATTTAATAGTAAAACGATTTGATATCACTGTATCATAAAATACAAATCTAATCGAAGAGAAAGAAAACGAATAAAAAAATCCTTTCATTTGTAAAATTATTGTCTCATAAAACATTGCTTATATGTGCTGTAAATCATTATCTTTTGATAGGAGACGGGTAAAAGAAAATCTAACGAATACATCAAATTTAACAATTCAATTAGTTCTATATCCAATTTGTTAACATTTTGATTTATATAACGCTATATTTTTAATTAGTTTGGTACTATTTTATACTTTGTATAGAACAGCCCTTTGTCTTAAGATGACACTGCATGGAAAATAAGATTCATTTTTCTATAAGTTCACGAGAATGCAAATTATATTCAGTAAAAAGATGCGCTTTCTATGCAGTACTTATAATAAAGTTGCACGATGATTTATCGATATGGAAATATTAGTCTGGTCGAAAAAAAGTAAAGCTTCGTGGGCAAAAATACTTGTTTTTATAGCACGCCATAAACATCGGAATATATTATCTTCTTAATTCATTAGATGTATACTTTGTGTTGACATCGTGTAAAACAAAAGAAAAAAAATCTTTTTATTTATCTCCCCTATATTATGATTACTGAGAAGCCGCTACAACTATGATCAAGAGGTTGTTAACATTTTAGAAAATGACTATTATATTATATTAATTTATTATTAATTCCATTTAACTTAATCTTTCGTACACACAATCCCAGTTATATAAATACACACATATATGGCACCAAATGGCATATATTTATGTTTAAGGCTAGAGTAAAATGAGCAGTTTATCAAGTTTTAATTCAAATGTGTATTTCGACATCACGTCATTGTCTGAAATACCTTTAACATCAGAACTAAATTAACCCTCCAAGGACGAGCGTCACCATATGGTCACACAAAACACCGTTGTCTATTGACCCCACTATTCATACTTTTTCTACCTGAATATCGTTGCTTTTGCTCATATTTGATTAAGAAGGGTACGGACTACAGTAAGTCATCAGCCGTAGGAACAGGAACGGTCTCCAAAAGCACATGTGGTTTTTTGAATTTCCGTTTTTTTTAATTTACTTTTTGAAACTGTTAGATATTTTTTTATAAAAATATAAAATTGTTTACAGTTATTTTGCTTATATATTTGTTTTGAAATTATGTTGATCTAAAGAGGTCAAATTGTAAATATTTTTTAAAAAATCACGTTTAGCTATATTTCAACCCCGAATGTTTGCAAGCCCATACGGTCACTTTTGTCCTTACTACTGTCCGTACTCAATATTACACGGCAATAAAAGGATGAGCATGACCATATAGTCATGCGGGGTTTCTATACAACGACTTTGCGTTTTTTTTTTTTTTAATTTTGGATAGGAATAAAAGTTATCCGTGACTTCAATATGGCTTAGAAAATATTTTTTTTATCGGAAAAAAGCTCTCGTCTCTGGAGGGTTAATTAATGACGCCGTGATTCCAAAATATTTTGGTTTTTAACAATCAAGAATGTTTTTTCTACTTTCTAATCTATTTAGTTGACAATGAACTATGTAATAATAAAATGAAATGATTACTCATTTTGTTTCGAGGACTGATAAATAAGGGAGTTATCATATATTAGATACTTTTCTCACCATTGTTTGATGATATACAAAACACAGAGACAATGAAAAAGATAAGTAAAAAGTAACATAAAAAAATATTGTTATTTTTTATGTATTCATAAGTCGATAAGATTTACTTGTCCATCCTGTAGCCACTTAGACCCTCGTTTTATTGGGACTACTGTTTCAACAAGCGGAATTTAAATACGGAGAGTTTCATAAATTAATTAATGGATTTGTGTTTAAAGGCATGGGATGTCTGTGATGCTTATATCAAAGCTATGGAGTTAGAGTCATAAAAAATGAGTAGCTCGAATTTTTTTTGAAAAATATATTTAATGATGTGTATTCAAACAAAATAGCTCAAAGATGATCTGATAGTATACATATGTAATTTAAAATAAATTTATTGAAACATTTCCTCGGACTCAGAGTGGTTAATTATTTTAAAGCTGGAGTCGGAAACGTCTTATTTTTACACGACTCCACAGGCCTGGTTTATATTCCCTCTCAACCACTAAGCGTATCGAGTGCTTTTAGGTTATAGATAGTCCTATCGTAAGCCCTGTATACTACTACCTTTACTCACTGTTAAAAATATAGATTGAACGACTGTATAACAATCAGTCCTCATATATAAAACTGAAATAATCCATATGCTTTACGTTGTAAATCTTATAAAAAATATTTATATTATTATTATATGTTACTTTCATCATTAGGTATTTTGATGTATACATCATTTGAAATGAACATATTTTGTCATAGCGGATATGATAAGTAAATAAAACAGAGTCGCATCATACTTGACATGTTGAGAATGATTTCCTTTAATACGTGGCTGGCTGGAAAAGTGAGAGAATAGGGATGTCGCAAATAGTGGCAGATAACAATGTTAGCGCCGGCGATTCATAAATTATTCATAGGAAATGAAAGTTGTTACTTGAAACATAATATTTTGTGATGCGTCTGGAAAAACTTGCGCCCGGGAAATAAAAGGTTGGCGGGACGGGACTCTTCGCCTCGAAGGCGGAGGCGGCTTGCAGAGGCAGATTGGAGCGCGAAAAACAACATAACTATATTTGCGCTGGTAATCGATAAAGTTATTTCTTTCACTCTTGAATATGAAACATTTTATTTATACATGAAAGATATAAGCTACTTAATAATGGTAGAAATTGCTGTTTTCTGGGAAACCGAAATAGGATAGATTAATAATACTACAATAGCTCTTAGATCTCTAAGCTCTCTTATGGATCTAAGTCTCTCTTGAAAATTCAAGAAAAGAAGGCGAAAGACAAAAAAGAATTTTAAATTCAGTAGTGTAATGGTAAATGAATATATGACCGACCTGGTGGTCATCAACATCAAAATACACCAGATGAAAGGGAAATTGGAGCTCGGCTCCACTAGCCCCATAATTTGATGTATAGATATCAATCAATCATTGATTTCTTCCCTATTTTTTTTCGTTTTTTTATATCCGTCCGTAGTTAAATTAAAAAAAACACAAGTTTTAACAATTATATCAATACAAAAAACGCACAATTGTACCCGTTTTTGGGAATACCTAATTTTGAATTTTGATATACAACATATTAAATTCTATAATAGCTTAACATAAAGTATACAAAAATAGTAATCAGCTCATAATAACCTATAAGTACAATCAATATTTTCAAACTAGATTTTCCATATTTTCGATGCATTTTATTGTAATTTTATAGACATTTATTTTTAATTTAAAATATTCCAGCGATTATGTTTTAAGCTGTGCCATTTGTTTGCCTCTTTGAGAAGAATCTTCGGACTTACTATTACTATTTTAATTATCAATAAACAGTCATTAATTATTAGTAAATGAAATTTAAAAAACGATACCCTTTGCTATAATTATTTCCTATGGGATTTATACATTCAAACATAAATAATTATTTGTAATTAGTAATGTTATTGTGATTGGTAGGTAATATTTTAGTTTTTATTGTAAATAAATTATTAAGGGTTGTTTTCTTTAAATACTTTATTCTCCCTAATTCTTGTCTGTCCTAGGCTCAAGGGGTACATATGTAATGGCGTGAGCTAGCGGGGAAGACCCACAAGGATTCAAGTGAAATATCCCATTTCGAATTTTCCAAAGTACGTAGAAGTTAGTGTGGAAGAAGTCGGCGATTCGATAGGGCTGATTGTCTAATTCCAAACTTGGCGGGCGGATGGTTGTCACCGTAGTATGTATTACATACCGCACAATTCCGGATGGCTTAATTTGGAGTCTCGATTTAATTAATTTCATGTAATCAAGATTTGTTAACGATTATCACACGAGATTTAACTTTTAGGAAATTTACAATCGTCAATTACATCTAATTAAATTGATTTTATTTTCAATTCCGATCTGGCTGAACATCGAGACAACAATATCGAGAAATAAGATGATTAGAAAACAATCTTTTCAAGCCAAAGTCTAATATTTTTTAATTATTTTGGGACGACACGTCAAAACTGTGGTTAAATGAATTACCCGCAATTCAATTCCAGCAATTTATCGTTAGCAATTCATCGCCGCGTCAATTAATCGAATAAAAAAATATAACCCACAAATAATCTCTAGCATATTTAATAATATGCATAAAGTGTCTACGTGAACTGGCTTTACTATGGATTACTCTCCTTTGAAGCTATCAGGCCCTTCTGTCGAAAACGATATGAAAGGAATGCAAACAACAATTAACATCAGCGATGAAGGAAATTTTGACGTTAACAAGCCCTTGAGATTTAATTTGGAAGCTTCATTAATTTGTTAAAACCAAATTAAATTAAATTGAACTGTTTAGTTTTTATTTCCATCTTTTTCAATTTAAACATTTCACCGCTTTTAATCGACAGTATTTAAGAAAAAAACCTACTTCCTTACATGACCTTTCAACGTAAAGATCATGGGTGGGGAATCTTTTCATTTCTAACGGCCACGTTCATTTATCTGATTCAACATTTTTTTTACCATGTCCGCTCCCAATGTGGAGCACATTGACTCCTAATAGAGTTTATCTCAACAGACGTGTTTCTACGAGAACTGTTTGTTACTCAGTAGCTCAACCTCTATTTTTACAAAGAGAGTAGGAATAGAAGGATACGGCTAGGATAGGAATAGTGGTTAGCTAGTCGCTCTCCATACCGTTCAAGGATAGGATGGGAGGATTCAACATAATGCCGCAGTAAAGAAAACTTTGACATCCCACTCCTTTTTTTTCGACTGTCGAACATACAATGGGTTGATTATATGACTTTTTCCAAACGCTTGCGTATAATTTTTTGATCAAATTGAATATTTTGATCAAGTCAAATGGCCGCATCACAGTAGCCAAAAGGCCGCAGGTTCCCCTCCACTGGTGTAGATTCTATATAAAGTGTATATCAAATGCGATCTGGTTGTACTCATAATCGTTAAGACAACATGGGAAAACGTACTGAATAAAAAAAAAATATCTCAACGTAACCTGTGTGTAGAAAAAAGCATTTTCATCAGCTAAACACGTCAGTTACATGAACGATTCAAAATTAAATTATTATTTCAATCCGTGTACCGTATCCATTAATGTGAAGTGCGTTTGAAATTATCTAAAACATGGTACGTATTTATGATTTATTGAACGGGACGTGAATGTAACCGCAGATGAATTATTAAATAGGAATATTATTTTACTTATTTGCGTGCACCGACATAGGCGCTTTCGTGTTTGCTTTGCAGTTTTAACACCGAAATAAGCGCTGATATTTTATTGTAGGTGCTTTGAGAAGAGAGGTAATTTTACGGAGCAGGAAATAATAAATTGAAAAATATAACACGCACTGGTAAAATTGTATTAACGGTATCCAAAGAATTGATTTAGTTATCGTTATTAAACAAAATTAACTTTCTTATGTATAATATTACTGAGTGGGCAAACTTTTCAAATCTAACGTTTATTTTTATCCTTTTGATTAGTAGTACATGTATGTCTATCCATATCCATATCCGCTACCTATTCGAATCATATGGCCACCACATGGTTTCTCTAAAATTATCTGTATCCCCCAAATCTTTTAGCTTCCTCACATGTCATTTTAGCGTGTCATTTCGGCTCCGCCGAGTACGTCCTATAGATCAAAGATACTCTTTTTTTTTGTCTGAGCCGCATGCCGATTTTTGCTAAATTATAAGGGTCGGAGCATATTGATAGTAATACTTAAATATGCCACATACTATACATAATATATGTGGGTACACAAAATTCAAATGTATCCAAAATACTCAGTCGTTTACGTTATTTTTTTGTAAACAATACCAAATGTTTCAAAAAGTATCTGGTGTCTATGTTTGTTTTGGGGCTCACATAAAATTTTAATGGGTCGCAGGTTGAGTATTACTGCTATAGATGGTCATCAGCGACTTCCAAGACGGCGAGATCCATTCGGTTGGTATGAGAGACAGGCAGAATTCAGGCTTCATCGCAGCACGTGTCATTGCCAGGTCCATCGTCGCTTCTTCACTTTTTGACTTGGTCAAGAATATGAATGACTAGACTGAGAAGAAGATAATAGACTAAACAGTCTTTTATTACGCTCAAAGTGAAGTAGTGAAAGCACGTCTGCATAACTTAATATTTAAAGTTTCTACAACATATTATATATTATTTTTATAAATACTAAATTGTTTAACATGACATATGGAAATGAATCAGTTTAAATATTATACGCTTTCTTACTGTACTCACTTTTTGTTTTAAATACTATTTAAAACGGATCAAAAAACTTTTATTTAATCTAAATTTCCTACACAGTTTTCTATTAAGATCGTTAATTATTCTTAATTATACTTTCATATAAAGTTTTTGTCTCGTATTTATACAAAATATACCTGAATACAATATATTACTTTGCGTTACCGTATTCGTTTTTAGGTGTGAAAAGGTTAGAGTTGTAAGGTGTGAAAAGTTTGTTAAAAAATGGCGTTAAATTGACGACATCTGATGACGACATTATAACGAAATATACCGCATAATTTATCGTATCCGGTCCAACGCTTTTCTAGTTGGCAACTGACCAATATTCGTAAACATCAAATTAATATTAAGCTGCGAATCTAAATCCCGAGTTAAAAATGAGTTACAACAAATTAACAAAATATGCGCTTTGAATCTTCTTTAAGTTCACTGTTATGGTCTCTTTTTAAAACCATAAACTCGGGGCGATAAATGATCATACCAAGAGCAATATCTTGCTTCTGTATTATCTGATACGATATAAAATTTGAATGTATAATAATCATTCTACACTCTTTTTTCAAGATAGGTCCACTAAAAAGAGCGAATGCTAAATTTATACACGAATTATTCGTTCTAGCACCATTCCCAGTAACAAAAAACACAGAAACGGTTTCATGATAACAAGAAATTCAACAACACAAGACAGTTATGTTATGTATAACAAACAAAAGTGAACTAACTTATATATTACACAATGATTGCAATATCGGAATTACTGAAAACAGAATCCTGGTATTTATCGTGTTTTCAATATCGAAGAACTGGTTTAAAAAGTGCAAAAATACCGGTATTTCGGTATTGAAAATTGACCAAATTTTTAATGTCATCACATATCTGTACACAAATATTCATAGTGCACAGAAATATTTAAAATCTGCAAAGAGTTGTATCAATATTAACAGGTCCCAGAACTGAACCTTCAATGCTGTACATATTATTATTTTAAGTTAATTATGAAAATCAACGGTTAATGATAATGATGGTCAAATATTTTGATGGTATTTTATATACTTTCGATGGTTTCGGCGGTAACTTTGTGGAAGTTCATTTTAATAGAAAATTTAAATTAACTTTGATTATTCCACGTATTGTGTTACTAACTGTGACACGTGTTTCGCCTCTTTCAGAGGCATCTTCAGACTTACTATCGCAAAGTTTGCTTAAGTAATGAAGCAAGATTGATTCTAACATTTTAAAATTATGAAATTACAAAATGGAGTTTTTGGGTTTTTTTTCATTTTAAGAGGAGCAAGGAGGGGAGTGTAGAATCGAAATAAAGCAAACAAATAATGATACCAATGAGTTGCAATCAATCAGATTGGGATTTTTCATCTTTAAGGGAAGCAAAGAGGGTATTTTATATGTACTCATGAAAAACCAATTTGTATATAATTGTCCGATATTGGAATCCAAATTGGCAATACTTTTTGTTTTATTTAAACTTTTTATGTGATATAGGAGTTGATATTAAAGAAGAGCATACATTCAAAAAGTGATTGGTCACAACTTTTGAAAAATGGCGTTTAATATCAGTTCTGATAGTCCATAATAAAATCTACGAATGGAAATCACAATTAGTGTTCAAAAAAGGTTTTTTCATACAAAAATTATATCATAAAGTTAACACATTCAAGCAAGCCGTTATTTCTCCAATACTCAATCATTATTTCCCAAGCTCTGTATTTGTGTAACAAATAACTTTTTGAATGTTTGCTTCTCATTTATAATACCGATATCTAATATAAAGTATCGAACTACCAGTATTGATGTAAAACAATTACCCGGTATTGTAATTCCTAATATAACATGAATCTTAGTTAGTAGTTGTTGCAACCGCAAGTTTGTGATATTGTTCTTGACTAAAAATGCAAATTTAATGGCGGGTGTCGGCAAAAGGCGATCGCTTCGTTTTGTTCAGCGTCGTGTCGACTGCCTCGCGACATGGGCGTTGCAAGTTGCAGCCGCTGGGAGATGCAATTATATGCACAGAAGCAAAGTGCAACAATGTTTTAAGTGGAGGGCGTCATTAAAATATTTTAAATAAACTTTCAAGTGCAGTAACTGCAACACACTTTGCTGAATGCATTTGCATTTGCGGAGCTCTTTTGATAAACGCTATTTTTAATTAAAGAAAAATATGATGCTTTGATTCCTTGTGCTGCCCGTTTGTTTCTTTTTGTAAATTAATTCTTTATTGTTATATTTTCTTGTACATTTTTAGTACCGATACAAAAACAGTGTTTATAGTACTAGATTGAGACTGTTATACTTTGGTAATTCAGTGAACTTGAAGATAAACACAAAACTTTAGTTCACCATTTACTGTTCACAATAACAGAATAAATTGGTATTAGTATCATTATTATAAACATGTATTATGTCATTCATAAATGTTAAAAAACCAATCCTCTTCTTCGTCATTTTCAAGGTTGTGGTGTTGGGTAAAAGAGCGACTCCAAATTATTTTTTCAAAGATTACCTTTGAACTTACATATCGACTGTGGCAATCGCCTAGGGCACAAATCATTAAGGGGCGCATAAATTGAGTAATCATTTTTTTTTAAATATTCTAATAACAAATAATAGTTTATACTTGTATCTGTTCGTTATAATTATGTATCGTATTCCATTTACTTCGAAAAAGGTAGATTGAGCGACTGACTAACAAGCAGTTCTCGTAAAAAAATTCTTTTGAGATACCTCCATTAGGAGGCCATATGATTCACATTGAGAGTGGATATGCATATAAAAAAATATTCCAGAGTTTGTTAAAAAGGGGGCGCGCCAATAACCGTTGCCTAGGGCGCCAAATAACCTCGCGCCGGTACTGCCCACAAATTTTACAGGAGGCGTAAAAAACGTGTTTTGATGATTTGAGCCGTATGCAAATTATGAATTATACACGACCTTGAAGTGCACGGAAACTTCTAAACTGGTGTTTAATTGACATAATCTAATCGAGGAAAAACCTTTATTTCAGTCTTTTTTCTTAGTTTTAATTTTTTTCAAAATAATCCTTTTCAAACTTAAAAGCTAAATTTAGTTACTAATTCGGCATTTGCAGCACGCATCCTTTTGATAGAACTCGTATCAATGTCGATACATTGTGATTTGTTATTATCGAAAAAAACCTTTTATGAAAAAACTGTGGGTTACGTCCTTTTTACTTTCCACAGTCGATATGTGCCCATTAGAAGTGAAGTGAGCCAAGTGGTATTTTATATAAAACAATAAGTTAGATGCGTAGTAAGATGTAATATTCTACATTGTAATTAGCTCAACGTTACAATTTATACGTTGAAAAGTCAATTTATAAATTAACTAAACGTAAACTTTAACTGTAACATATACACTTAAAAAGATATGCATTAATATTAAATACACTAAGACTTATTAACCATGTAAGGTTAGTAATGGTAAACGATCAGTACAGTAAGTATCACAGTACAAAGTTGTAGTATTTTAATGAACAAAATAAGTTTGCAATTTAAAATATTACATTGAATAAAACAATACCCTATCTTCTTCGTATCACTGGGCCATTCATACTCTATTCATTCAAAGCGGACATAACGAATAATAAAATTAAAATAAACTTTTTGAGCATAATTAGTTCATTATCTCGGCTTCGGATAAACAAAGATATTGCAGTATACAACAAAGGCTTGTATGTTTTAAGCTCGAGTAATAACAAAAAATAAACCTGAACAATATGCAAATGTTGGTTAGTAAATAAATAATTTGAGATTATAATGGATGCATTATTCTGGATGGTGCATCAGTAAACAGGAGGTTTTTAAACATTATTTTTTGTTACATTTTATTTCACGTCGTGAGCTTCTAATGTAGGAATCGTAAAATCTGTTTTTTATGACGTTAAAGTAAGAATTGTCCAATTAGGTGGCTTGAATGTTAGTCAATCGTTTTCAAACTGCCATTTTAAAAATAAAAAGAAAAGCGTAGGTTAACCTGTATGGACGTACACGTAGGTCGGCGCCATTTTTCTGTAAATGAAATGCTTTGACGTTTCTACCCTTGCAAATGAATATTGTCAACTTCAAGAAGTCTATAAAAGGTGGCGTAATTATTTGTATGGTATATAATTCGATAGTGAAAATGATTATGGCCTCAATTTTTTTTAAAAAGAGAACGCATAAACAAACACTTGGTTGTTTTGTTTTGGAAGTCGCAATTTTGAAAAAAATACACAGATGGCAGTACTGCTAGTACTTTTTTTCAAAACACTCGAGCAAGTCCCACATTGAATCCGAAATAAGCATCTCTCTCAACCAATGATTTACGTACAAACAGATTACCAAAGTTTGGTACAATAAATATTCAGACATACCAAATTCGTTTCATTTGTTAATATAACGGAGGAGATTAATAGAAAAATTAAATTAACTTTGATTATTCCACGTATTGTGTTACTAACTGTGACACGTGCTTCGCCTCTTTCAGAGGCATCTTCAGACTTACTATCGCAAAGTTTGCTTAAGTAATGAAGCAAGATGATTCTAACATTTTAAAATTATGAAATTACAAAATGGAGTTTGGGTTTTTTTTTTCCTTTTAAGGGAAGCAAGGAAGGAGGTGATAGAATCGAAATAAAGCAAAAAAAAACAATGATACTAATAAGTTGCAATCAATCAGATTGGGATTTTTCCTTTTTAAGGGAAGCATGGAAGGGATTATAGAATCGAAACAAAGCAAACGAATATATTCATACTACTAATGACGTTAAACATTACAAACTATTAAACTAATTAGCTGCAATCATTCAGATAGGTTGGTGATTACTCTATTAATTGGAAACAATGTAAGTAATGGCGAACAACCTGTCCTATTAAGAATATTATTTAATAATATTTCTTTTTTGTTAAGAGTTTTATTAATTTCTAAAAATTTTTAACTATTCATTACTATTCAAAGTTAATTTAGTTAATCAAAGTTAATTTAAATTTTCTATTAAAATGAACTTCCACAAAGTTACCGCCGAAACCATCGAAAGTATGGAGGATATTGATTATTTATTGATACATGCCGACTGTGGAAAGGAAAAATTATGTAACCCACAGTTTTTTCGATAATCACAATGAATACAACTTGATACACGTTCTATCAAAATGATGTAATCTGCAAATGCCGAATTAGTATCTAAATTTAACTTTTATGTTTGAAAAAAGTTGGACCTGTCAAACTTGCAAACAGTAAAATAGACTTAAAAAAAGGTTATTTTTAAACAATTTATTAAAGTATTATTAGGTTACGTCAATTAAATACCAGTTTACAAGTCTTCGTGCACTTCAAGTTTGTGTATATTACATAATTTGCCTATAGCCCAAAACCATCATAACAGGTTTTTTGCGCCTCCTGTGTCATGTGTGGGTTACGCCCTTTTTCCTTTCCACAGTCGATGTGTATATATATATATAGCTTTGTGGTATAGCGTCTTGTTGATATTTTGCAATAACAGTACTTAATGTGAAATATATTTTAGTATTATAGATCTCATTAAGGTAGCGATTTCCAACCTGGGAGGCGCGAACAGTCCAAAATATTTATATACCCTTTAAAATGTTTTTTTATTACTACTGGTTGGGCAACCACTGCATTAAGGGATTCAAACCATTGCCGCATAACCTACAACAATTTACATGTGAACACCGAGTGAAACGTTCTGCAGCGAAATCTATATTTGAGAAAAATTGTTATAATACTTATTTACAAATATTTGTCTAATTGATAAATCTAGCATAACATGATTTAAAAAATATCCCAGCATGTCAACATTATATTCCAGTAATATTTATACGTAAACAAGGAATAGGGAACCTGCCTCATCATATGTTTAATTGACATATATTTATTTAATCGCCAAAATTTAATTTTCATAGTTTTTACCATTGATTTGTCTAGGATTGTGGATTGTTTGGTGTATGATACAGGATGTCAACATTATATTCCAGTAATATTTATACGTAAACAAGGAATAGGGAACCTGCCTCATCATATGTTTAATTGACATATATTTATTTAATCGCCAAAATTTAATTTTCATAGTTTTTACCATTGATTTGTCTAGGATTGTGGATTGTTTGGTGTATGATACAGAGGAATCGATGTTTCGTTTCTACGTGCCCCAATTGAAAACAAGCGATGCATTACTTTATGTTCAATTGCAGCTAAAGTGGCTCGTGCAGAAGAATCTTCCTACGTGATTTGTTTTCTGGAAATCTTTCATGTTTTATTTTTTATCTTACAACTTCAATGAAATGAAAATCAAGTGCAAAGGCTATGAACGAAGAGTTGTCAGGTATTCTGAAGAACAATTTCATACTATTTTACTCATTCATCCAAAAGTAAACGTGTGCTGCCTATGTGAGTGATTTTTTTATTTTAAATATGTACTTCGATGTTATAGTGTAAATACCGATCTTTTTCAGCGATGGACTGCCAATACGTTAACAGTGTGCTCGCTTAATCTTGAACCTATTCGCGGTGTTCCGGATAAGGGGCGGATTTTTTATTCACTCTTATATTTAAGTATGATACAATTATACTAAATAATAATTAAAATGTTGTCAGTATGTCATACAAAATATACGCAATGTACCGTAATAGTTGATATCAATAGTTGAAAAATGTATTTACCTACTAATGTATATAATATATCAGAATCACCAAATATACACCACTGTGTTCTTAAATTTCATTGTAATTCATAATATGTATACATTATATTACGAATTGATCTGTGAATATTGTTTTTCATATTTTATTAAAGGGCTCCTCGGCATATATAAAATTTAACAAAGAGCTCGCACTAGCCCTTTAAAACCTCCTTCAACCCCCCTGATCTTATGTGGCTATAAGTATTGATTCGGTTCTGATTTTTTTTTATTTATCCTTCCTAATTTTCATTGAATCAATAATATCGAAAGTTAGATAAAATTTATCATACCTATAATACTGTTAAGTATTTTTTTTACCAATTGTAGATTTTTTTTTATTATCGCAGAAAGAAAGTTTTGGTGTCAAGAAATACAATGAAAAATAATCTATTCCTGGATACTACTACTACAATAATTTGGATAAAATTTTCAAACTTAATTGAGAAAGATAATTTATTTTGACGTTGTTTATAAGCCAATAAGAAAAATTAACTGTTTGTGTAATACATTGGTGAAGAGGAAAAGTAAATCAGTAGCTATTTTTCAAAGTACAGTGCTTCTCAATAACACCGAAAAAATAGAAATTAATTTAATACTTACATAATGCATTGAATATGTGAAAGACAAGTACGTTTGTGATCCAAAAATTAGTGGATTATCCATCCATCATCTGTTATTGTAGGGACGATAATATTGTGCATTGACAATAACACGAAAACGATGTCACAAAGGAGGAGACACCTGGTGCTGAGATTATGAAGCTTCTCGTAAAATTTGACACTTGCAAATAATTAGTCATTTTACGATTAATGAAATGGCTATACCGACACCTGCTACAACAACGCGACGTTTTCGAAATATGCAAAGGAGAATCTGATATCCATCCATCATTGTGAATTGTCGAGTTGACTGACATTAAAAGAGGATCAACATGAATTGTCCCATGCGTTGACACTCTGACATGCAATATGCTATGATAAATAATAACGTATTGTGTGCTTTAATTATACCAATAACCGCCATAGAAACTGAGTACTTACTATCACACTTAGAAGATAGCCTACATATATGTATATATCTCTGAGAGTTAATTATTACTGTCAAAAGTAGTTTATAAATTATACAAAACAAAACAATCATGACAGGAGAAAAATATTGAAAAGAACAGTTCGAACGATTGAGTTGGAATACTCTGCTCGACTTTTTTTTCCATCCAACTATTATGTTTGTAAGACGTCAAATAGTTTTACACTTGGTTACTTTCTCTTATATAACAACCTAAAGTTAATTATGAGGAAAAACAATTAAAGGTTTTATTCCGGAAACTTCTTTCAGATAGAGATCGTGTCGCCTTTAAGTATATATACAGAACTGATCAAGAATACATGATATAACTATAGGTAAGGTATTATTTTGAACATTATAAATTCAATTATTGTAAATGTATAAGACTTATTGTGCAATTATTTGAACACTGTTCGTCGAGGAACAGAATGCATTAAAGAACAAATGGTCATAACACTCATAGCAGGTAACAACAAAAGAAGTCGTGAGCTAATGAATAGAAGTGGTACGGTAAAGAAAATCACTAGTGGAAAATGGTTGTCGCTGACTCAAATGTAGGATAAAATTGGGACAACTTATTTGGATTTATCATCAATTCAGAATAGTCAAAATTTCCAGATATGTACTACGAAATAAAACAAATATGAATAATAATAGAACATGTATAAAGAGTGTTTTTATGATTTATTCAAGAGTTTGAAACACAGGACAAACACTAGTTTTGGTTAAACAAGTTGTTAAATTTATGAAATCAGACTTGGATTTAAAAACGTAAATACTCGAGTGGACTGTGTGTGTTTAGTATTTAAAATGTTTGCATGTGTAACTATGTATGTATTTTTATTCTAAATTAATTTACGTTCCTACTTAATTTGTCATTTTAAAAATACTCCCGTGCATAGTATTTTATTTAGGGATTTTTCGTGGTGCACGTAAATTTTATTCCTACATGATAATATTTACGCTAATTTACACGCAACCTGCAGTCCAGTAGCGTGCGGTAATACTATGCTATTACAGAAAGGTTACGTGTATTTAATCAGCGACAAAAGAAAAATAGATTTTATCGTAGGCAAAATATATGAGCCCTACGAGACGGAATGATTTGAATGAACACATCATTTAGATGTAATATTAAGTATGCTTGTACAGTTTTTAACGTTTTCAAATTAACTAGCCAAATAATAAAAATTGCGTGACAGGAAGAAAAAAATATGTTTAGTTATTGGTCTAATTTTAGGAAGAAACTCTTGTGACTGTCGTCAGATTAGTCAATCTTGATATTTATGCAACTTTCAATTATGATTTGCCGTGAATCACCATTGTCGATGTTCGTGACTGCTTTTGACTATAATAATGCTTTTGATGTATTGGTTGATTCTGCTCGATATGTGTCTAAAGCCCATTTAAATAAAAAAAACTCACTAGTCTTTTTTTCTCATCAAAAAACTTTACCCTCCAGATAGTCATATGTGTAAAAATGTAACAGGCAGTAAAATGTATATATATTGAAAAAAAAAACAAATATCTAAACATATAAATGTTCAATGAAGCGGTCATTTTAAATGTTTTTTTTACAATATATTGTAGGGATCTATATGGCTTATTCTGTATAATGTATGAGTTGTTAACTAATGATATACCTCAATTTCTCAATTTCTCAACTTCTTCAATTTACTTAATTGCGCTCTCATTTTGACGGTTTATCCTTTTCAAAATTAGTTAGTCAAAACATATTATTTAAAGATTTTTAAAAAATAAGTATATTTACATATACTTACTATCCAACTTTTTGTTAAGATTACAATATAAAATGAGGATATAGCCCGCACTTAATTATAAGTATTATAAAAATGATAACATATGAATACTGTAGTGCTGTCGATATTAGATATAGCAGCTCAGCAGGGCAGCTCAATTATGATTTTTATTTATATATTTTATTATATCTGCTATTTGCATATATTGTTTTGCAGTCCCGGTGTGTTTTAGTTCTAGTGTGAGAATTGGGTGTATTCATAAGAAAATCCATTGAGATAATTAATTACGTTTTTTAGATTTAGGTTTGTAATTTATTTTTCACGCCAGAAGATTTTCTGACTACTTAAAAATGCAACAAAAATCCCCCCCGGGCTTACAGCTAGTAATTCTTATTGTGTCAGTTTACCAGTGAATATGTTTGTCTCGTTTTTTCGCTATTTTTTCAATATCTAATTGAATTTCAGGACGACTTTTCTAAAAAAGGGAGATAGGCCAGAGAGTTTTCACATTATCATTAAATGGTTGACAATTCACAATTCACGGTCTGCTGCGAACTCAGTGGGGAACATTTCATTCGGAATACTAATAAATGAATTATAGTATTGATGGATTTGCAAACGATTTGGTTGCACGTGTTGCTTTCCCAGCCAACAATAAAATTTCAATTATGGATTAATAATAACTCAAACAAACATGGTTTGCCGAATCACGCAGCTGCGGAGACTATATAGTTCATACGTACCGAGCCGACATTTAAAACCGATAGGGTATAAAAGACAGTTTGGCGATTATGAGTAATTTGGCCAGTCTGATACGTTGCCTGTGCATATTTAAAAGAAATTATTATTATACAATTGGTGTATCAGTTTTGTATGATATTGGTGTTAAATGAATAACAGACCGATTGGCTGTTCATTTGTTGAAAATCGTAGTCCATTAGTTTTGCTACAGCAATTATTCTAACTAAAAGCAATCAAAGGTGCTTCTGAATACATAATGCAGTTTTTAAATCATATGTTAATTTTTGATAAAGACTATACGAGCTATAGAAGAATGAAAAAATAATTGACAACGTTTTAGAACTAAGTATGTATTAACACATATTTAACATGATATTATATCTCCAGCACAACTGAATATCTCTGATATTCGTTTTATCAAAATATGATGTTGAATAATATTATTTGTAATGGCATTGATTAAGAGATACTGCCATGCGCATCATTTTAATTAGTCAAAACATTCAAAAGTAACTACAAATAATTTCGCCATGTGTGTTATAGAAAAATTTAGCACGCTTCATTATTTGTCTTATATTTAATATTTTTAAAAAATAGCACAGTAAATTATAAATCTTAATCAGTGGAATATTAACGACAAACGTTTCAATTATAATTGTGTAAAATACTGTCTTATGAGGTGTGGTAATCAACGGAGTCATTCATTCGTTGACATTAAAAAAATTTTGAAAAACAAAAATGATTTACATTGAAACGTTTCAAGATATCAAGTAATTATCAATAAATAATTTCATGAATACAAACTGCGAAAGCCTACAAGAAAATGAATTGATACATATCTTATAGCTTGCTAAATTTATAATGAAATATATTTTAATTAATAATGCATTAAATATAATTGCATTTCAAACGATGCATTAAACTCAATCGGGTGAAATTAACTTCCAGCGCACATTTAAATTGAATTTGAACGTAGCTCCGTCATTTCATTTTAATTTATTTTAATATGATTGACACAAAACAATACCAATTTTTTATTAAACGAATATTACAACTTCGTAGGTATATCAGCAATGCAGTTGTTGTTTTGATGTATCGGTGGAGGTATATTGTCACTGTTTAGGCAGAAGTTGGTTGGTAACAGATTGATAAATCTGAGTAAACAACAGTAAATGAAAAAAACAGCTTTAAGGGTAAAGCCTCTAGAATCGATATTTTATATTACATATATAATTATAATATGAAAATATAAATTTATTAATGATTTTTTACACAAATAAGAGCTTAAAATTAATAACAGGTCAATCGTAAAAATAACAAATATTCTCTTTGTATATTCAACTCATTTTTGTCAGTTTTTTTATTTACCAACATTTGCAAGAAATGTGATAATTTATTCTTTTTAGTATTGATTATTCAATTCTACAATATTAATAGACTTTGGCTAATGATGAGTAATTGGGGAGAACAATTAATCGAAATGTAGCATTATCACTAATTAAAAAAAGATGAATTTGAATAATTTCCACGATATGTGAGGTTTCCCCAAGATGGCGTGATAAAGCCGAATGAGAATAAAACGACCAACCCGTATGGTAATTCCATTCTTTCCCCCACACGGTACTAATGGTTGGCTCATTGTCGCACGAATTACTGCGGGGGTGGGATTTTTTAACTTTATTAAAAAATGCTTTGACAACGACCGTTCTCATTTCTGTCACTCTGTTATGATAATGAGGGAGTAATTAAAAAGCCTTAACTACAGGAATGATTAAAATTAGATTTAAAGTGCTCTCTGATGGTTGGGCTTTTTTAAAATATTATAATTAATGCATACATTCATGTTAGATTTAATGATGAACACAATCATGATTTTTATAACCATTCCTACTACTATGGATTTTTTTTATACGATACAGTACTTTTGAATTAGTTATCAGACAGTTCCTTAGCATTAAATTTGATAGAGTTGCCTCACAAGTAAGACTGATACAAAAAAAATCCGCTTTTTGAATTTCAATATTTTCTATTTTTAATTAAAATAGCGAAAACGAGTTTTTTTGATCTCCGTTTATTTATTATAAACACTGTCATAAAAAATACTAAGATTATATTCGGTATTCTTTTTCAAGAAATATGATTCAAATGCACAACGATAACTCAAAATTTAAAAAAAATCCAAAACGTAATACTTTCAACGCATTTATTTATGTATACTGACTATTTATTTCGTCTTGTTTTATTATTAATATTAAAAAAGGCAACTTCAAGTCAAAGTAATATTTTTTTACTGGGTAAATTTTGTTAAACGCCCGGCTTACTAAGGTTGGTGTTTTGAGGATGATTGTTTGATGGCCAATCGCTTAATTTTATTTTACGAACATTTAGGATTTTATTAACTTATTTATGTCGGTAAAATTGTATTAAGCATGGAGTTTTATATTTTTTCCAGATAATGTTGTTTTTTTGACATGTGTAAACCTTTATCAAATAATATCAAATCAAATCATAAACAATATCAAAGAAACTGTTCTCTTTAATCTATTGTTCTAAGTAGTGGTCGCTACGTTTTATTGATCTTAGAACATATATCAGTATGAGTTTTTTCATTTTAAATGTTCAGTAATGAAATTAAAGATAGCTCACCTCTTCGCCGTTCAGGTCCCTATATCGCACCCATTTTCCAAGTTTTGGTCTCCAATACTCCAGCATGTAAGCCTCTGCGTATTCTCGACCCTGGCCATTGCCAAACCTTCCCTGTGATCCACTGCCAGTGATGAGGTGTACTTTGCCGAGATCGACCTGAAGCCATTCACTGGCTTCCGCGGTAACTTGACGTTTTGGACACCAGGCGCCTCCGAGGATTTCACTTCGTAATCTGTAACAATGATACAAAAGATGAGTTTTTTCTGGTGTGATATCAAAGTATTATATATGATGATTATATTATGCTAATAAGATAGCTAAGCCTATCGTAATGATTGTCACCAAGCGTCAACTTTCAACATTATGGAGAAGTGTTCCGTAGTTTAAAATCGTTGTGGGTGTTTAAGTTAGATACAAAAATCTATTCATTGAAGTCTCTTTTTGTAACATTGAAAATTAATTAAATATAATAGAAAGGTTAACGAGTCGTCATGATAAAATATGTAAAGATTGAGGGAAGTTGTCGAAGCTTGCAATTGAACTTTTTAGGGACGCAGTAGTGCTTAAAACAGGGCTGTGGAGTCGGAGTCGTGAACAATGAGCGGCTCGATTTGATAATGATGTGTATTGAAACAAAATAGTCAAAAGTGTTAACATTTCATGCTTGGCTGACTAAAGATGATCTGATGGTATACATATATATAAGTAAAACTGAAATTATTAAAAAAACCCTCGGAGTCGTTAACTATTTTAAAGCTGGAGTCGGAGTCGTCTTTTTTTCACGCGACCACATCCCTGGCTTAAACTTAAGTTTAATTTATTATAAATTTGATTATAGGAAAGCTTTTATTTGTTTATTCATTTTTAAGCACAGTGATTTCATTTGTAAAAACTATTTATTTTAATTTTAGCTTTTCTTAAAATAAAATTTTGGCTGATTGTTATAATTATGATAATGTGTGAATTGCGTTTGTGAATATTTCTTGAAATTGTCGATAATTCAAAATGTGATATTGCTCTAATAAATTTAAACATAAATCGTAAAACAAAACAAAATGATTTACAATATACATTAAAAAACAATTGTTGTTTATCATTTTTTCAATATTTACAATACATTATTTGAGGAAACAAAATATAATATTCAGTAAGTGTAAGTGAGGCATTTAAAACATAATATTAATAACTTGCTTATCTTAAAAATATATTTTTATGTTGAAAGTTACTTAATAAGTCTTCCTGCGATATTTATCATGGTTTTAATGGAAAGTCTACCGAACAGCTTTACCGAAGGAATGACATAAGTCGAATCGATACTCCAGCTTATTTTGTTTCAAAATAAATGAATCGAGTTATTTGATATTTTTCAAGTGGAGGAAATTAAATTTTGCCGGGGAAATAAGCGGACTCTAAGCCAAGTTCTCACGAGGCTTTAAAAGCAATACTAACAGCTGATTACGACTTTTTATGACTCCAATATGCCACGCCAAATAAAGTTTATATGTTCAAGTCGGTAGTTAGATTAGAGTGCTTAATATAACGAGTAGTGACAGTGGAGACATATGTTAGACATCTTAAACGGATTAAGTCGATATATGACGCATGTACAAAGTTAATGAGAATAGTTCGCAAGAGGATTAATATAAAATATATATTGTAACAATTTCTTCGGAACTATGTAGTCTACCTTGCCACGTATTTTCGCAGAACATCGGCTTACTATCCATCACCATCTACTTCTGGGAGAAAAGAAATTATTCAATTTTTTTCATGACACAGCTGCTATACTTTTGCTAGTGAGCTTTACTTAATCTTGTATGTATTATATATATTTTTATTATTAACACATTTTAATAAAAACACAAAATTAATTATATTCAAAGATAACCGTTTCTTAACATAAATAAATTTTATTTTGGCCACTAGCCAAATTCGCTACAAATTAAGTCTTTACTTGATGCTATTTTTGAGTTAATGTTAATGGAGATTATATTTTGTATCGATAATTAATACACACATATTTTTATATAACAAGATAGCCGTGTAATTACTTAAAACAATATATAAACAACAATTGTACTCATTATAATCGTGTCTTCGAATAAAATGCCTTTTCAATGAAAAGTATTTCCACCAAACTGAAGACTTTAAAAGTGAAAAGAACATTATGCAAAGTAGGCAAGTTATGTTTGAGATGTGAATACATTTTTAATTTTTAATAATATATTATTAAATATACTTTAAAATAGTGACAATATCATATTGCGTAGATCGCAAGTATTTGTTCGCCAATGTAATGCTGTTGTAAGTGTCGGATGTGTTTTTACATGATTAAATAGGACTGAGTGAGTTTAATATTTTCTTATTAAAAATGGCTGTCATTTCTCATCATAAAACATAACACGCACATCCTCGCGTCCGATATTCGCTTGCATATCCGCCCAAATAAAATATCACAACTCAACTGAAATGTGTATTACAATATTATTTCACGTGCTTATTTTTCACTTTAAGCTTCAGTGACGTAGATGTCGTTAACGTGTGTTTGAAAATTAATAACATTTTTAAATAAGTGTTCCAAATTGGAAATTAAATTGAAAGAGACTGTAGGGCTAATCAGCGGTAGGTTAACAAGGGGCTCGCTTAATTTCAAAGCTATTTTCGGTGTTCTGGGGAAGGAGTGATTTTTTTTATCACGCCTATGCAATTATATGCAATACTTAAATAAGCAATCAATTGTTACTTAATACACTTCTAATATGTAACAATATGAAATTAACCGTAAACTTATCAATGTAAATGGCAAAAATTTACTACTGTGTATGCTGAAGCTGTCGTAGATAATATATAATTCAGAAATTGCTACTATGTACTAATTTGATCTGAGAATATTATTTTCTCTTAAATTAACAAGGGGCTCGCGCGAGGCCCCTCCGAACCCCTTCCAGCCCACTCCTGGGGCTAATCCTGAAAGATACGCGTGTTTGATGAGAAATTACCGTCGACTGGTAGTCATTTATTATGTGTTACGTTCTTAAATATAAATAAAGCATATGGAGAGCGACTCAGGAACTTCATCCTTCAGCAACGTATTGACAGCGGCCAATGAAGACTAACTCAATTTTAATTCAAGCATTGATAACTTAATCAAAACAATGTATTTCGCATATGCATCAATGATGATACTTTGTGTTAACAATTCATTTTGAAGGATTCGATTTAATTATTTTTTAATTAAAATAAACAATCTAATGGTATGCAATTTACTAGAGAACATTTTTTCAAACTGTTATTACTTACACGTTGATAATTTTTTTTCACGCAAACCCAGATGAAATCACGATCAAAGGACTTTTTAAAAATAGTTCTTTCTGTATTTGAATTCACTTCAGTATCCAACTAAAATACAAAGAATTTGAAATGGCGTTCTAGCGAGGATTGACAATGTTAAATTATTCCACTGCGCCACTGCGCCGTGTCTGGAGATCATCCCAGACTTCCGCCGCTCGCGTGATCATCAAGAAATCTCCAGCACTGATTCCCAGGAAATGTTTCAAGTTCTCAACTAATCCATAAACAATCTTTGCGAGCTGTCTCGGAATATTTGCATTCGCAACTTCGCACTTCGTCCGAGAGATGTCAGGAGGGCGGCGTGACAGCGGGCGGTCCAGAACTGAGTGCGGTTTATAAATTGATATAATAAGATAAAGATGCACTACAACACGCACAAAAACATTAAAGAACTCAAAAGTAACCCTGAATTAAATTTGAAAAAGTTTTAGATTCATTTTATATTTAGCTTCACTGCTAATGCGCCAGATATGTGTACGATTTTAAAAAACATTAACACATTCTCCCGAAAGACATTATAAACACCATTGCAGGAATTCTCAATTAATATTCACTCAAAATAATAAATTTCGTTACTGATATATCGAATACGTTACCTTTCGATCAACAAACGGAGCTTACATTATTATTCGAAATTTAATTAATGCCACAATAAGGTTTTTTGAAATTTAAAAAAAACTACTTTAAAATCTCAATTGATGTTGACTACCAACAAAAAAAATGGTGCTTCAACTTGGAGCTTCAACTATTAATAAAAACTTCAATTATGCCTCAATACGATTAATTGAAACAAAAATAAAATTTAATAATTTTTTAAGTGCTCATAGACATTGTAATCACTTATAAAATACAAGTTAGCAGTCAAATATTATTTGTAATATTGGTCAATTTACATACCAATTGTTTTTCAATAGATTTCAATAAAATCACAATTTTTTTCCAATGGGCTGTTTTGAAAGTTCCTCAAAGCGATCATTAGATTTGATGATTCGAATCCTGGCTCAATCAGTATCAAACATGTATTGATTTTAGAAGATATTGATGTCTTTTCTCTTTGAAGTTTTCTCAAATAGCTATAGTAAAATTGGTAAGTGATATTTTTTAAGTGTTTTCATAATCATTCGGTATCGGCAAACAAAAGTTAATATTAAATTTAATAAGTATTTGTAGATGCGGTGAATTTTGGTGCCTCTCTGTATCCAGCGTGTAGCGACATATTCGCAAATACTTTTGACTTATACTGGTTCTTTGACATTTTTGACATCTCGTTCGCGCCAGTTGACGTTTCACAGTAAATACATCAAGATTATACAAATTCGCTGATCTCCATTTCAATAATATTGACCGTCAACACGATTAAACAATTTAGCATGCGTCGAAGAAAAAAACAATTGCAGAGAGCAAGATTTAATCAAGCACAACATAAAAGATGTAATTTATTTTCTCGAATATATGTACTTAGTTAAGATAAAATCATAAAAAATAAAATGTAACCAAATGTCAGGGATTCGAACCGGAACTGAACCGAAAACCAAAAACCGTTATTTTTGCCGGAACGAAAACTGGAACCGAACGCTAGTATTATGGGCAAATCGGTAAATTCCTGGGTTTTTGGATTCGAGCTGAACCGAAAACCGAAAAAACCTGCCAAAACTAAGAATAAATGAAAAATAAGGACGAAATATTTTACTAGGCGGTAAAATGCATAGTCGCCCGAGGTTTGATTGTATGCAAAACACAGACAGCCACCCGGCTGCGTGTGTACAGCCGTGCTCGTGCCGAACGCACGCTCGCACAGCAACGACAATAGAATGCGTCCGCGCAATTGGACAAACTAGCCGCGACAATTTCTGGAATTCGAGTAGTTAGAGATCACTGTAATGATATACACTCAATTTTTTTTACACGATTTGAAATAAGACGATCCATCAAAAAGAACAATCAATACTATATTTTAACACGAATTATTTTTCCCAGACACAGAAGCGGATAACGGATTCGCTAATAACAAAAAAAGTCAACATGACAGAAGTAACAAGCAAAAGGCTTCATTAAATTCTTACGCAACAGACGTATCAAATAATTCTATCTATGAAAGCGATTTATGTCCAGTCCCTAATGAACTCCCCGTGTATATTCAAAGAGCGATGAATATTATTATTTTATCTTAATTAAAATACACACTATTTTCCCATTTTCACCAACATTAAAGTTATGAAAGGAAGTGTGACAGGTACATTAATTTGTTCTTAATAAGTTTATTATATTACAAAAAAATAAAATATTATAGTGACCTTATTTCTTATCAATATGATAAAACTTTCCAATTTACGAACATGCGAACTTTTACAAGTTATGCTGGTTAATAGTGTTAAAAAAGAGCAAGAAAATTAATATTTTCCGCTTGCACGTAGCCTGTATGAAATCTAATCAAATGAAAGTTTTTGTAAAAGTAGACGTGGATTGCATGTACGTCACTTGCCACTCTGATGTTAAAACGCAACGTTGGCAATTATTTCGGTTCCTGGTACTTCGTCACTCGTTTGATCCTATGTGTACTAAATCCATTTTTTGATAAAATGAATGAATAGTTTTGTGTTCGATTAATGTATTGTATTGTGACGAAATAAGGTTTTGCGTGGTAACATATATACCTACAGTTTTCTTCATTGGCCATTTACATTGAAATGTGTTTATAATAGATATAGGAGCGCAGAGAATTTTTATTTAGGTTTTTACTAAAACAAACATTTTCATACATTCTTATAATATCTATAACATTACTACAAGCCGAAAAAATGATAGTTTTTAGCGGTTAATGTCAAATAAACTACCAGATCATTAATTATGATAAAGTAACACAGCCATATTTCTAACCAGAATCATTTGAAAATTAAATGAATTATTGCTGTATTGCAATCTCAATTTTTTTCAAAACATCTGGAACAACATTGAAATAAATTTGAAAACTCTAATTGGAATTTAATCAGAACATTACATTTCGGATTGTGGCGGTGTTCTAGTGGCGAAATGTTTTTTCATTAACTTTATTGTTTTTCATATTATAGCTGAGATAATACTATAACGATCGATTACAGTTAAAATGTTGTATCTCAATTTGTATCACCCTTTTTGTATTGGACTTTGTATTTATTATTTATTGTTAATGAAATACTATATTTTCGCCCTTATGAAAAAGTGTGTATTATATAATATTGGAATGCGTATAATATAATTTTTTAAAAAGTAGGTTTGGAGATGCAATATTTCAACACACAAATATACGCTATTTTTGGTCCATTTCAGTACTTGACTCATTTTCGACAGATATTGGAGATGCAATATTTTAACTATTAATCATCGGTAGCATCTATCATTGATAAACATTAAAATATATAATTTTATGTTTTTTTAGAACTTTCATCATTATCTCATCGTCGAAAATTATAGCTTAAAAAAATGCAATCGGTAGTCAGTAAGGCATCCAATTCTGGGATCCCGTAATTCCGGGATTGAGATGACCGAGAAATTTTAAGCAAATCCCGAAAATTTACACGAAATTGGCAAATTCAAGATTTCAAATTCTTCGGTGAGCTAAAAAAAAAAAACGAGTTTCTGTGAGAATCTGGGAAAAATGAGGATTTCAAATTCCTCGGTGAGAAAATCTCAATCCCGAGATCCCGGGATTGGAAAAAGGCTCCGGGATTGGATACCCTAGTAGTCAGGTAGCAATATTTTTAGCAGTGGTAAATTATCAATATTAATCACTTAAGTACAAACTATAGTCAACGGGGTTGTCTATCATGTTTTGGACAATCTATCGCGTTTTAAAAATCGTGTGCTTATAACATGTTTCAATATGCAAAGGTGTCGAACGATTTAATATTTTCTGCCCGATGCCGTGTGAAAAACTGATGGCGCCTTGTAGGCTGAGTATGTATTGTTGATAATTATGACCGGGTGTAATAGAAATTGAAATTACCTCTTTGTGCATACACAAACGATTTTTCTGCGACGGCACGCAAATCACCGTGAGAAGTGTATGACACGGAAACAAGCGCCAGAAAGAGAGCATTTTACTTGAAAATAATTCAATAAGTTTACTTTGCGAGCGGTCAATTATTCACGTAACGACTGGGCAACGAGACGCTGGCACCGGGGCCGCGGTCCGCCCACGTGCCCGCCTCCGTCCGCGGCCCGCAATTAGCCACGACGTTGAAACTCAGCTAACATTTTGCGAACGATGCGAAACATTTGACACGGTTCTGGATTATGGATTTATGGACAACATAAACTACCATGTTATTTCAATAATGGTTATTATTAAAGAAAAGGTAGTCTTGCTTGTTTTAGTATACATAACCGGCAATGTGTTTATCTCAAGTGTTATTATTATAAACTGTATTTAATCAAGAAAATATTGTCGATTTAAAAAAATATATATAAAGTTTTACTACTTAAAAGAATGCAGCTATAATCAGTTAGACAATTAAATTATTAAAATGTACAGTAAAAATGCCTCCTAACTTAAGACTTTCCCGACGGTGCTAAAAAATACTTTCGATATATTGCTGGAACCAAATGAAAAAACATGTTTTAACACTTACCGCTGATGGACGGTAAAAACCTAGGACGTATATATATTTTTTTCAATTGGTTCCTAAAAGGCCAGCAATATATCGAAAGTATTTTTAGCACCGTAGGGGAAGTGTTAATAATAGTTCATTAAAGGGACGGTTTTTTAGGCAAAAACATTACACACGGTAACTATGTACAATATATTATAAATCTGCAACAGTTTTCTTTAAAAGTCATAATTATTTCATTTGAATTTCCAATCTAACATGTGTAACTATCCAAATGTCCCTCGTATTCAGAGGACAACTATTATCAAGACAACACTTATTGTGTAGATAATTACAGGGTGTGAAGCGAAAAACGTGTCGCTTTTAAAAAAAACTTTTTTTTTACATATCGACACCTCCTACGTAAAGCATTGTATGTTTAAAGTCGGAACTTACACAGAAGAATGGCATAAATAAGACACATAAATAAGCTTTGTAAAAATCGAGCATTTGATCATTTTGTACCAAATTGTAGATGTTAATAGACGGAATAGTGAATAATTATGATTTATAAGAAGAAAAATGTTGTTGATTTATAATAAAGTTGTAGTGTGTAATGTTTTCACATCAAAAATCCACTTTCTTTATTGCTTATATTTGAATCGTTCAAATTATTTACATTCAGAGAAGTTTTGTCACCAACTACCCGAGTTTCGCCTTTCAAGTGCACTGATGAACTTAAACTGATTATTATGTCAGACATTTCGGATTGTGGCGGTGTTGTTCTAGTGGCGCAATATTTTTTCATTAACTTTATTGTTTTTCATATTATAGCTGAGATAATACTATAACGATGGATTACAGTTATACTATTGTATACATTTCAAGTTCATTCGTGCACTTGAACGCCAAAAGATGCCGAAAGGCGAAACCCGGGTCGTTAGTAAGAAAACTTGTGTGAATGTTAATAATTTGAACGATTCAAATTTAATATTGAAATTCCACCATGTATGTACCTTCAGTCGGAATTTTAAGCTGTAAAAGAATCTTTATTCAATTTTAAAAAGACAGAAAAATAACTATTGTGATATAAAAATGATTCTTTTAAACATTGAATGACTTACTGAATCATTGATCTCATAGTTGTATAATTAATTCGAATGAACAGAATTTTGATTCTTCGATTGTGATGCGAAATCTTTAACGTTGATTCATATGGCAGATATGTGTGGAAATATGCGAATATTATGAAACGGAATTATAGTTGAACAACTTCAGAATGAACGAACTATAAATTAGACGATGGGTACAGTTAAAGCGAGCGTAATAACTTTCATAAAACCGCTGGTGTAATGATCTCCATCCTTTGAAGCGGGTAAAAAGGCAATTACAAGCAGTCACTTCCTCTCTACATAATAATTCGCAACAAGATGACGGTAAACCTAACCAATTTGCTCTAATTTTAGTGCTAATTTATTTTAAACTACAAGAAACTATTTCAGTTGAGTGCTAATGATGGATTCTAAGAACTAATAACAGTTACAGCTACATTTTTAAGAACATTCCGTATATTTTACACGCTTTGCTTCGAAAATCGCCACCGTACGAATACTTCAATATCACTAATATTGATGTAAAATACAGTAATCTGATATATAGCGTACCAAGTATCTGAAAAAATGTGAAAAATTATAAAAATACCCTGTTTATGGCATAAACGCTTAAATCTAGGTATCGTTAGCAATATGCATGATAATTAATAAATAACTCTCGTCACGGTTAAGTCCTGCTCATATATTTAACAACGCTGGACTCTGATTCGTCTCAATAAATTTGATTGTTAAAATGTGAAAATATGATATACTGTATTTAACATGACATATCAAAATTGTTGGGTCTACGGCGGTGGTTAGCGTTGTTTTCTTCCGTGCCATTTATATACCGTGCCATACCGATTAGTTAAACAATAACCCTGTCCTAGCCTTATCTTTCTATATTTACTACTCTCTATGAAAAGTGAGATTGAACGACTGAGTAAAAAAACAGTTCTAATAGAAAGACTTCTGTTGAGATACCTCCATTAGGAGGCCATATGCTCCACATGGATGACTTTTTTTTGAATACCGGTAATGATATTATATATTCGTCTGTCATTGCAATCCGTATTATATTGATGAGATTTTTCCCAAGATGATCTCGAGTGTCTAAAGATCTTTTTATTGTATTCATCGTTAGTGATTTAAAATTTCCTAATAACATATTTAATGCATGGAAATTGTTAAATGTAATGACACTTTAAAAATATATATAAATACTTAAGGGTACGGCATACCATGCTTAAAACAGCTTAACGACCGCACATTTTTTTAAAAAAATTCACCTGGTGAAAAATTCGCAAAAATTGTAGTTTTATTAAATTCAATATGATTTGTAAACAAATTGAGATATCTTTACAAAATTAGATTTCCAGCTGCTTAGCTTCCAGATACTTCAACTATACGCATATATGAGCCCGCAGGCCAGCAACCTTTGTTTTTCAAAGACTCAAATACGCGTCCGCGGTCGTTAAGCTGTTAAAAATCAAGTTTTTGTTGGTAGGCGTTAGAATAGAAGCAGAGATGATTTGGTTGAGGTATTTGATGAGTTTTGATGATCAGAAGTTGGAGTACGAAGGGTGTCATGTTATTACCATGATGCATGCTTGGCACTAATAAATCTAGTGGAGTCAGCCTACCACGCAGGCAAAGTGCGGGGCATATTTGCATAAATGAAGTATAAATAATCTGGTGGCGGAAGATAGCGACCGCCTCCGTACGAAAATGTGTCGCTCAATATTAATTAACAATCACCGCGTCAGCGATCTCTGTTTGACTAGCGCTGCTCTTTGGGGCTAAGCGCATATTAAGTGCCCACCTTTTATTATGTGCCCGTTATCAAAATGTCAACTCCACGTGTGAAAATGATGGCGTATAAATATGTTTGCACGTGACCCACTATTTTATATCGTCGCTTTTATCGAACAGGAATGACCAACTGACGAGATAAAATAAATATTCGGTCGTTACTTGGTGGCTATCAAAGTAATGACCAATAACTTAAATACATAAATAATTTGGAAACCGTTCATTAATTTAACATATGAATACTTTAAGCTCGTTACTATTTCTGGCAGGAGTTGCCAATAATTTAACTGACAATGATGAAGTAAGCACACTGTAAGATTCTTTCATATAAATTCTTTGTCTGGAAGAACTCAGTTGGAGCATTTATTTATTATACCAGTATACAAAAACATATTAACAATCTAAATTTAAAAACAAGCAATTATTATCCCAGCTTATAAATTTCTAACATTGTTGTATTTGTATTTTTATTATATATGCCGGATCCTATGGCGCAGCGGATATCGTTGTGTCTCACGGGTTTGAATCCCAGTACGAACAGCATGTTTTCAGTATCTGTTCGAAGGCATGTGTGATGCCCCTCCCACCATTTCTGATCCCTTGAAAACTACTGAGCGTAGCGAGAGCGATTAGTTTACCACTAGTCCTGTCCTAGCCTTATCCTTCTATCGCTACTAATCTCTTTGAAAACAAGAGAGGTTGAGCGACTAAGTAACAATCAGTTATCGTTGAAAACTTTTGTAGAGATACCTCCATTAGGAAGCCATATGCTCCACATTTGGTAGCGAACATGGATTAAAAAAAAATCACATAAATTATCGAGGCAACATGGTCTATATCTTAAAATCTCAATTTTTTCATTTACTGTTTATTCAAAACTATCAAATTATTACTTACCGACTTTTGCCAGTGTGGTGACGATATATTAAATAGCTATTTTTATGCGATAATATTTTATACGCTTTACTCTAATCGAAAAGACAAGTTAAGCGACGGAATCACAACCAGTTTACGATAAAAACTTCGTTTCATATGTTTTGATAGAATTCCATATGCTCTAAGATTAGGAGCAGTTGAATGAATTGAAATATTGAAAGGTTCTAGAATTAATGAGTCTTTAGAAAATTTATTATTATTATGTACATAATATCGAAAAACAATTTTAGTTTACTCTCCCAGTATTAAAATCCAAATTGGCCAATTTAAAAACTGGTATTGATATTTTTAATATTTGTCCAGTATTGCAATCCATGTTTCCAACTGCTGAAATATTTATTCAGCATCCATTTACTCTATATGGGAAATGGAGTGAATTAAATATGCAATTAACTTTTAATTAAATTTGATTGAGAGAAACTGGAAGTCATATTCTTTCCTTAATGATCGTTTTATATGAAATATAAAAGTTTTAAGCGCATAAATTAAATGACTATAACAATGAATCGTAAAGAAAATAAAATTTTAAGACGAGGGAGTTAAAATTGTATGCCGTAATTAATAAATCGTAAAACTGCATTTAAATTTAGCCCTTTAACACAGGAAACGTGTGCTCACATCCAAGAGGCATTGCGTTTAATGCTAAGTGCCAAGTATAAGTAATATATTCTTAGAGCTGAAGCTGATGCTGCTAAAATTCCAGCATACTCACCCGGAATGCGCCAGGTGCCAAGGAGAGGTTTATTAAACAGGAAATATTATAAAATAATATGTTTCTCGGGCCAAATGGTCTTTTTAAATCATTCCCAGATTTAATTAAGTTTTCTTAGTTGCTTGCCTCGCCTTTTTTATATCGTCTACCACTGTTGTTCACTTGGAAGAAAATTAAAGGGGTGATTTTACACTTTTTTAAATGCAGCTAGTAATTAAATTTACGATCGGTGCTTGTGAACAGTAAAATGTGCAGATTTTTTTAATCGTCGTAAGATTAAATTTACTTTGTCATATGAATGGAATTGTAATATTTACCGACTGTTTTCCATATTTTTATTTTATCTTTTGAAATACAAAATATTTCATTGATTGATTACTCAAAGCTGGCACAGAACAAATAGGAAGGTACAATTTTTTAAATCTTATTCTTTTACCGAGAAATGAAAATATTTTTTAGATTACCATTAATTACACATATTATAAAGCATAATGTAAATAACAATCACCAGTTAAAATCAATATTCGACTACTTCTGTAGTATTTTTATTTATCATCAATGTTTCAAATTTGCCCTAGAAAGTTGATAGCGTTATAGTTTATAGCTATAAAAAGTAATGTTCTTACCAATGTATTTTGTATATTATTATTGTAATTTTTCAATAATTTACACGTTTTGAACAATTTCAATAGTATTTCCACCCAACTTTTAGATAGTATTCCCTACAGCAATTCAACTATATTGGTTTTGACATTTTCCAATATCTTGTCACGCATAGAACAATTTAAAATCTTTATTTATTTCAGTTTTTCCGCACATGTTTTAAATATTAGTCAAGAAGTTTTTATTTCAAAAATACACTCTATGAAATTATTAAATGCAATTTTTGAGATTAAAAGTATAGAACGTTAGCTACAAAAACGTGTTGTTGATAACGTTTATTGATAACATGACTGTCAAATAACGTGTCAATCTTTTATAATTTCTTCTAAAATGATCTCTAAAGTTTTTTTTATTTTTTAAGACAATTCAAAACATATAATACAATACACAATTACTTTTCAATAAACGTATATTTTGTTAAGTTATAAGAAAATAAAAGAAAACTCTTTTACTCTTCTGTAAATTTAAACGGTCGTAGATAGAGTTGCACCTGTGTGGTCGAGTGGTCAACGGTGTTGGCTTCGGCTACAGAGGGCCCGGGTTCAAATCCCGGTACGGACAGTTTTATAAATTGATTTTTCAATCAATTTATGAATTTCTGTTCAAAGGCATGGATATATGTGATGTCTTAAATTCCCCCCTCTCACCCATCCTATCCTATGAACGGGGCGTATCGAGAGTGATTAGCTTACCACTAATCCTGTCCTAGCCCTATCCTTCTATCCCTACTCTCTTTGTAAAAAGAGAGGTTGAGCAACTGAGTAACAAACAGTTCTCGTAGAAAACACTTCTGTTGAGATAAACTCCATTAGGAGTCCATATGCTCCACATTGGGAGCGGACATGGTTAAAAAAAAAAAAGATAGGGTTGTTTGACATAAAGCCATCGAATTTTCCTGAAATATTTGACATTTAGTAATAATCGTTTTTTAAATTTGTTGAAAAACTTCTTTTCGGGTATAAATTTGAATTGCCCTAACGACCAATTAATATTTGTCAAAAATTTTAGTGAATTTATATAATAAGGTAATTTATCCTATTGTTTATATGTTAATGGGAATATATATAACTATGATCGAGTGCATCTATTTGATAATAAAACGTCTTGAATGTTAACTTTGGTAAGATCACCCGAGTCCTCCCCTTTCAAATTAATTAATCATATTCGAGAAATTTCGGTGTCTTCAGGCCCTGATACTCGACAGTCGGTACCTTGATTGATGCAGGGGCCAACACGTCACTTCTGATGATTGATCTGAGGAAAGGAAAATGGCGCGATTGCTATATGGGATCACTGCTATCTTGCCAGGGTTTAAAATTGCTTTTTCCGATATTTGCCTATACGATGTTCACCTCATAAGTGTATGCAAAAAAATAGTTTCTACATTCAATAGTAAACTATTCACGAAAAACAAATTTAAATTCCATATCATTAATCGATTAACTTTTCCGGTTCTAAGCTCAAGAAATGCGACCCCAATACGCACATTTTCTTAAATATCTATTTTAATATGGGTGATACAATGTTTATAATTAAGGTATTCTTATATCATAGTTTTTGGACCTTTTTTAGTTTATATAAATACGCGATAACGCGATAAGCGATCGTTCGTAAGATAGCTGGACTAAATTCGTCAGTTGCAATTTCATATGTGTGCTTGGGTGACGTCTTTTTAAGCGCAACTTAAAATATGATTATTTATTAAAAAACCACAGATTTTAATAAAAAAAATGTATGAGGAATAATATTATATTAGAGATATTTTAAAGCCTTTTTTTTATTTTTGAAAATCATAAGAATAAAACCAATAATGAGTAAACCATTGGGGTCCCTAAACGATCCCCAACGGCAGAAAAGTATTTTTCTAGTCTCCGAGCCGCGAGAGTTAAGTACAGGACAGTTTTCGCTTGACTTTTTAAAATATCAAATAAATCAACAATCATTCTATGATACGTATTCATATTTTTTTCACACTCCTAAAATTCTAAAATTACGGAGCGTAGCGAGAGTGATTAATAATCTACTAATCTTTCCCGTTATCCCCAATATCTTTAAAAATACATGGAATAAAAAAATGCATTATTGTTATTATACAGTTTTCTTTACTCGTTTCATTGAAAACGGTTATGATTTTTGAACATGCAGATGATAAAAATTAGAAAAGTATTACATTGATTACTCAGAAAAAAAGTTATAAAATTTAATATGTATTTTTTTGCAATCCTGTGCATATTTGGATGGCCCGCAAATCATTTTTTTTTCTTTTGTAGGCGCTAGGATTGTGTAAAGAAGATTCCTATATTCCGGGCAAGTATTAAGACGGGGCCTAACAATGGATCGGTCAATATAATGCCACTTTCAAAGTCTCCCCTCGTCCATCGATATGAGAAAATTAATAACTGTATCCTTGAATAAAATATTAATACATCTATCTAGGAATAGATCTCTATTGTAAAAAGAATTCACTCCAGACTACATAATGAAATAGAGGGTTACAGAAAAATATTTTGATTGCGAGTAGAAAACGTTGCAAGGTGAATGTAATACTTATGCATTATTATATAGTTTTTCCACTGTGCGGTTTTCTTTAACATGCGCGCACACAATCAAAATGATGTTATGTGTAATTTTATTAAGATGTGTTGGATATTAATTTATTATAAGACGGCGTATAATTTATGTTTTTTAATTAGCATATGCTCCGTATTATTAATAAGTGAAGAAAGTCTTAAAACCATAACACACTTATAATTGTTTAATTAAATATATTTTTTCGCCAAAATAAACTGACTGTTCACCTCTGTAAACTTCCAACATGAAGAACAGGTGATAGAAATAGTTTGGGTGTGTGTGAGTATTATTTTAGAGAAATCTGAATTATATCTGTTTCTCAATGTGTATCCTATGAAATTCACAAGTAATTTAAGAGGAAATGGTCAAAGGAGAATAAAATAAACTGCAGCAAAAAAATCAAATTGTCTACGTAATTGTTAAAAAATTCGTTAAATGCAGTCCGACTTGATGAATTTCGTAGTCTTAGAAGATTGTAGATTTATGGCAGAGTGATACGAAGTTGAGATGCAGCGGAATACAGAAAACATTCGATAATGTAAACATTATTTTCAGTAGACACCTGAAAACATTGAATAAATCATATGAACGCATCTGACATATGTAGAGGAACGTTTTAAATAGCATATCAAACGTTTATATTGAATATTTAATAACGCTAGCAACAAGGCTAATATTACCTACCACCATGAGCAAATTCGGAGTTGGCAAAGGGTGCTTATCACGCAACGGCACGCTTCGGTATTCACTTGCAGCGGCAGATGCACTTGCGCTTCTTGCAGCGGTTTAGCGAGTCGATGCAAGCCGCGTCGCTATTTCATACCTGACAAAATTGCTATACAATTTTCAGTGAAAGCTCCGACACCATCCGAAACTTTCCCATTGCTCGGCGAAAGCTTTATTATTACTTGTCATCATTGGTTTTACAGATCTACGAAGACTAAATTATTCAATTCAAATAGCATCTTCAGGCGTTCAAGTGCACGGATGAACTTGAACTGACGCTTAGTAAATGAAAGCTTCGTGTTTATATAAGAAATAAATATATCATTGAGTTTAAAGCCATTGCTGGTGAAAATGATAAGCTCACGGGAATGCCCACAGATTTTGAGTAGTAAGTAGTTTCAAGAATTATATTTATTTGTTTGTCGGCAATGGTTTTATGATTATATTTATATAGGGTATAGAAGTGGAGATCCCGGTAGGTTTAATATTTCATTTACAATCGGAAGACTATGCAATTGTGCTCTATTTATTTCCAAAATTTCCTGGAAAAAGAGCTTTTGACTGTCCGTATTTGGGTGTAACATTTTTATCCCTTGTTCCTGGTTGAACACGTGTCTTTTCGAATTTAAGTGATTAGCAATTAACAAAATGTTATTTTGCAAAATTGTCTTTACAGCGTTATACTACTTTACGCCCATTCCATTGATGTTTGTAAATGTTTTATAAAAATACAAATAAAAAGTTGCTGTTAATTATTCAATAAAAAATGATTATTAGATAAAAAAAAATACACGAATAGTTGTAATTACAATCAAATAAAGTTAGCGTATTGCTTTGTAAAATTACTTAAATATTCTGTTTGTACTTTACAAACTTTACTAAATTATTATTCAGTTAAATTTGGGTATTATTACTTTTCAGTTCAAATAATATTCAAAGTGCTATGACATCATATCTAGATTTTATAGTTAATATATATATATATTATATATATATATAAAGATACTATATATTTAGTCATACGCAATCGCTTATTGAAATTGCGGATACGTGGAAAATGTTTGAATACTGTTATTTGTTATTTCTTCTCGTTTTGTTGATTTTGCTAATGTAATTATGGTATAAAAACTGAATAAATACAACAATTTATTGTGTAACTTTAATCAAATGCATTAGGTAGTAACACAATTTATAGTCTTTCAATCCTATCAAAAGCATTTTTCTCAAACATAAATAGTAGAATTGATAGTATGTTGTATATTGTAATGTGATGTTAACGTTGTATAAATTTTAGCAGACATGTTTTGTTGATGTTAGAGAAACGAGGTGTTATTTTGCTTGAAAGTTTTAAAGGGTAACAACATCTTAATGCAGCCCTAGAATGAATCAATTCCCGATTTCTCGCATTGCAATGCAACGGCGGTGGGGATTGGAAAACAGAGTCGCGAAGACAAAGCTCACAAGATGAGGCCGGGGGGGGGGGGGGGGAAGTTTAATCTTATGAGATTTTACACTTCCTGCAGAAATTTACTTTGCAGCGATTTAATTACGCCGAGTTTTGTAAGTGGCACCGCGAACTTTTAACAAAGTTAACGTGGCTAAAATAAATTCGTAGATGTAATCTGCAAATTTCGAAATTCATTAATTAGTTTATATTACGACTGAGTGGGGTGGGGGCGGTACGCGCGGGGGTCTCAAGTGGTGGGAAAATGAAATGTATTTTGTTGTGCAATAAGTGAAGCGTAATGACAAAATGTGTGCACTAGAAATAAGGGTTGGGGTGGATAGTAGCATTAAAAAATACAATATGAAAATATACGTTGATTGAATTGGCATTGACTTGGTAACATGAATAACATTGAATATGAAGAAATAATCTTTAATAAATTTAATCATATATGTACTGCGGTTTTATTTTTTGAAATTTTTACTCTGTAAGACAATTTACAACTTCAATAAAATCAATGATGCCGAGCTTTCTTCCCATATGGTTGTATGACCAAAGATGATCGACATACTGATGAATCAATGCATGGACCTTTGTAACGATTTTAAACCATCCAACCTAATTGATTAAAAAAGCGGGCGTAGCAAGAAAGCACTGGCTAAATTATATATAAAAATATCATATAGCCCAACTTTTCTATCTTTGACAGGTGAAAAAACAACATCAATAAAGGTACACAATCTACTCTTGCATCTACTATGCCACTATATATAGATAAGTAAATGCACGTTTAAACATAGTTCTGATGAGGCCGTCAAGCCGAAATAGCTATCAACAACAAAAAAAAATAATTGTAGAGCTAAAATACATTGTTATTTTTTCACCGTGTCATAATGGAGTTCTACCAAGTGAGTGCCAACTTAATTAACATCTTTTGTCTTTACCTATCCTCACCCTATCAAAAGAGGGAGGTGTGAAGACCGGTGGACAGTGATTTTAAGCAGGGCTGAAGAGCGGCTCGATTTTTTTTTGAAAAATATATTTAATGTTGTGTATTTAAACAATATAGTCAAAAGTGTTAACATTTCATGCTTGGCTGACTAAAAATGATCTGATGGTATACATATATATACGTTAAAATGAGATTATTAAAAAAATCCTCGGAGTCAGAGTAGCAGTCGTGTTTTTTTCACGCGACTCCACAGCCCTGCTTTTAAGTCATATTATGCGTGTACGTTAATCCCTCTCTGGCTGCTCGAGACACTTCGATTCGCAAAACACGTGCTTAATATGCACGCTGCACGCAACGCCCCGCAAAAGATTGCCCACTGTACATGCAGCGTACGCGGAGCAAGTGTTTGATATCCTCGCCAGACGCTGTCTACTAAGGCTGTACTCTTCCAGTTAATTATTTATGTGTTGCGGGCAACTTTGTGGTAAACATAGTTTAAACATTTTGACTACAAAGCTTATTAAAACAATCAATCAAGTTAAGCTTTAACAAAACAGTAATGCCTATCAATCTGAACAGAAAAAAATGTTTGTAGCACGCACGAAAAATCCCAAATAACAGTCCTCATTCATCCAACCGTGCTCTCCTATTGATAACAATGCCAGCCAAATCCCAACACTCCTTTTCCTCCATTCGTATTCTCATAGTGTGAGGAGAATCATTCTGAAATTCATGAGGTGAAAAATTCAAAGGGCGTGTTAACAAACACCTACCCCGCTCCCTCAACGCTTTGCCACCCCGCCACTGGTGTTATCAAGCCCGAACTATTACGGACTGGCATCTTTGCTGTGAGTGCGTCAAATTTCATTCTAATAAATGTCAAATTGTCACAGCTTTAGTCGAGTATAGGTCGGTATATTTCTTACTTTATTTTACATTTGTGTATAAATCAAGGCTGGTGAGTCGTGTAAAAAAGACGACTACAACTCCAGCTTTAAAATAATTAACGACTCCGACTCCAAGTATTTTTTTTTATTTTAACTTATATATATGTATACCATCAATCAGATCATCTGTAATCAGCCAAACATGAAATGTCAACACTTAGAACTATTTTGTTTGAATACACGTGAAAAAATCGAGCCGCTCATTTTTCACGACTCAGACTCCATAGCCTGGTATAAATGAAGCACATAGACATGATTGCAGCTTTTTTTTAGATTTTCTAATTAACGATATACCCATCACCACCCGCTACGTTTTAAAATTTTGTTTATATGATGTATTCCTAATAGAATATAAGCAATATTTTGATGAATATGTGTAGTGCCATCAATATTGAGTAAATTTAGGTTTTTAAAATCCAACATTTTGATGAATTAACCAATATTTTGATGAATATGTGTAGTGCTATCTATACTGAGTCAATATATGTAGGTTTTTAAAATATCGAATTCGAGTGTATATTAGGCAAATTTATTTTTCTCAAAAACACGCAGTATCTCTGGGACATATTAATGATTTATTTGCGCGGTATTCAAACGGTCAAGGAAGAAATACACTTTAATTTTACACAGCACGTTGGCAAATAGAAAATTATGTTTCACGACCTTATGATCCTTTTTTTTAATCCTGCCAGTTTTCATCACAAAAGTGCTAGTGGGAGCGGGTGCCAATAAACTCTACCGTGTCAATATATTAAAATAATGTGATTCGATTTAGAAACTATGGATGATACATATATAGTATTTACCATCAACAATAACCAGACATTAAGATATAAAAAAAAGCTTCAGCTGTAATGTCATACTTGAAATAAATCAAATTATAAGCATTCAACTATGAGAAATCTATAACGTTTAATAATAATGCTTCTGTTACAACTGATCGGTGAGATTCACGTTCATGAATGTATACTTTAGGTACTTAAAGCAAAAACGGATAAATTCACATTTTGTCTGAATGTAACAAAAAAGTCTTATATAGGCTGTATGTCAGGGTTGGCGAAAATAGAGAAAAATCGAAAATTTAACTGGCACGTGAGCAATTTATAAAATGTATTTGTTTTTATAACTGGTAAATAATATGTTGAGATAATTGGCACGAGCACGTAATAAGGTTTGCCACCTGCTATAACAGTGATTTTAAATATATGTAACACGTAATGATATATAAATTTTACTTATAATCACTCGCAGAAACTAAAAAATGTGTTTAATTTTCATTATGCGTTTGACTGGCTATACAAACAGTTATATTGTTGTCAAGTGTCAAATTTTTAGTAAATTTAAAGAAATTAAAATATTATCTAGTGTCGTTTAGCATTAGCTTATTCGAATATGATATAATATTCTAATAGTAAAACGTACTCCGTTCATTTATTTCTATGCAATAATTTTAAAATCAAACTAGAAAATAATTTAAATAAAATCTATTAGAAACATTAAATAAACCTGCTGTGTAAAATCTGTGTCAATCTATACATATCATTTTACTTAATAAAAAAATAAATATGTATTAAATTTAATCATAATTGTATTCGTCAATTTGATTAAATAAATATAACTATATTCAAATGGGCTTTATTCGTAAAGTCAATACATATTTATTTATTGTAGTATTTTTGCAGATTTATGAATGCAAATAAAAACATACTTCGTCCTGTTAAAATCAATGATTGTTTGTCAGCTAAAATCCTGGTAGTTAAAATAAGATAGGATTATTCTCTCCAAATAACGAAACTCGATACTATTAATAAAGACAGTAACATAAATCGCTTTTATTTATAGAGATAGTCAGATAGAAATTTTTATTATGATAGATTTTAAAACTACTTCCCGATAACTTTCTTAAAGGATAATCCGCTGTTGAAGCTTTTTTTATTATTCAAATTTATATATATTAAAATGGAAGTAACTGATCGGTGTTGCATATGAGCAAAGCAAGCTTCTCCTTTGATAATGTAGTTAGACCTGATGTTATTATATTTTTTATTACACCGTTAAAAAAATAATGTCAAATCGTAATAGATGCAGTACTTCAATATGCTCTTAAAATAACATCATTGGCAGTAATCGATAATTCTTGTTGAAAAAGGAAAGCTTTTTGTTAGGTCATCTCCAAATGGAATAGTTGTAGAAAAAAGGAGTGTTTTTTTATACTCGGATTATGTTCGTGATAAGTGATTAATTGATCAATGCTAAATCCATTATAATTAATATTATTTGTACCTGATCGTGGCTGTTAGAGATTCTACTAATCCCCGAATGGATGCTAACAACTGTTTTTTTAGGTCAATGTGTGAACTTGTATCAAAAAGAGATATCTAAAGACCGTCTGTAGACCAATTGACCCAGAACAACACAATTTAAACAAAAATGACTAGTACTAATTTTCTAATTGAATTTTTTTATTATTTTCTTTTTAGAAGAGTGGAGTTAAGCGACTGATTTACAGCTCGTTTTCAATAACTAACTATTGTTCATATATGCAATTATATTTTAAAATCAATATCATTATCACACGATGTATCTGAAAATTAATCTGTAATCATGGCTTGATCATTCAATTTACCATTAAAGATAATTTGAAACGATTCTACTGAAACTGAAATAAGAAACTTAAAGAGCTTTGAGTTTTTTTTTTGTGGAATCGAGAATCTGCAAAAGCTTTTAAAATAATTATGATAAGACAATTTTATAAAGCGTACAAGATGGCAAATTATCAAACGGAAGAAGGTTTTCCATCTAGATGCATTTTTGAGAACGAATAAAAACGTTCACTTCAAAAGTATATTGAGTTCAATTTGAATTTTTCTCGTTGTCTTATTTGATATTATAACGTTTTTAAAATGAAGTTTATTATAGAAAATAGTTTTGCGATGAAATGGAAAAAAAAGGAATACTATTCTTGCATTTAAAATGAATTGGTTGTAAACTTGTAAGTTGTTCGAACTATCTTTTTAGAGAGTGTAACTCTATGGCTTAAACTACGCGAAGCATATCATTCTACCTATCACCGTTAGTAGGATCAGATGGAGTGGATGAAAAAAAATCAAAGCTTTCATACCATTGATAAACTCAAAAAGTATTTAATTAATAATAGAGTATTAAGCCACTTAATTGAGTAAAATAAAAAATCCCAGAGCTTTATTTATCGTTGGGTTTATTTCTACTTACTTTCGATGGATTTAGCAGTAACTTTGTGGAAGTTCATTTAAGCATTTGTGAAAGTAAGATTGTCTGAGGATGCCTCTGAAATAGGCGAAGCACGTTTCACAGTTTGTAGCACAATACGTGGAATAATCTAAGTTATTTTTTTACTACTTCTACTTGTTTGAAAGTAATTTTAGCACTATTTTGATATCGTATACTCGTGTTTAAATATTAAAATAGATACATTTTATAAGTATCATGCCAGTAAAGCAGTATTTTTCGGCTGTATTAAATACTGATATTTGAATAAGTTTCAAATTCTTCCGCTATAAAACATATTTAACGTAACGAATTTGTGTTAGGTTTTTTTTATAATACCTGTTATTGTTTTTATATCATATGTAAAAACATATGCGAATGATTTACAAGAAAATACTACAATGTCAATAACTGTTAGCGAAATAATTTGTTTTATATTGTGGGCGATTAAAAGAAAATCATTAGACAATGTCGCCGTTCTTTTATTTCCAAAATTACCATTTACACACCGACCATTTGCCCCATTCTTTCAAACACATCCCGCTTGGGTGCGTCCCTTTCTGGCGCTCCCGCGGGGTAGTTGCGGCCGGGTGCGGTTGGGGTAAGTCTGGCGGCACGGGAGCAAGGGGGCGACGTTATAAATCATCATTGTACCAGCGCCGACGGAAAACAAAAATGAATTATTGGTCATTTCTGCTCATAGATCTAACAAATAAATCTTATAATATTCGTGGGGGCACCGAGGGGGGGGGGGTTCGTGCATCTTTGTTGGCTGGAATCACTCCAAAATGAACCGTTCGCGTTTAATTTAATAGATTTCTTGAGTCAAATAATAGATCCGCTCTTTGTTTCTTAGAAATTCATTGTGAAACCCGCACCCGTTTCGTTTTCACACAATTTAATAACGAAATAGGGTTGAAAGCGGGAAATATTTATGAATATAATTAAAATTGGTGCTATTTAGTCTCAGAACACGATAAATTAAGTAAATTTTCGAAATTGCAATGATTATTGCAATAAATTACTTAAGACTATTAAAGTGAAACACGTGTCGGTGAGTGTTTATTTTTTAATCAAAATATTGTAATATTTACAATAAAAATTTGAATATATGATTTCTTTTACGTCCTTCTGTCATTGGGAATTTTCTGCCATTTATAATCATCGGTCCTGATGACATTATAAAATACTTTGTTTGTACCATTTCTGCAATTCGTCAATAACTTTTATATATATATATTCTTCTCTTAAAATACCTCCAATAGTAATCCATATGCTCCAGATTGAAAACGGACATAAATTAGAAAAAAAATCCTTAGTAAAATTCTTGCCAAAAAGTGAGTTTCAGCACCTTTTTATTTAAACAAAAAAAAAGCAAATCTTAAGTATGTAGAGTTACTGTATGTATTCTTTTACATACATAACAAGTGAAATGATGAAAAAAAAACATAAATAGCATCCAGTTTTTCGATCAATATTGTATAAAACCCGCGCCGTTGAAGTTGGGAAAAAGTGCAAAGTCAGGCTGGAGCAATTATATACTCGAACCTGAACGTTTCCCTTCTCATCCATCATATCAACATTATTTCAGCCATACGAGAAAACGTGAACCTTGTAAATTTCTAGGTAAGTTTGCACGATAAATATAATAAGAAAAGGAAGACTATAGCTAGCGAGTGCTTGATTCGGAAGGGTATTGAGAATGGCTGATGATGACTAGGACACATATTTGTTTAGTGAAAAATATATTGACATTACTCGTAATTTATTTTTGAGCGAGTTTCATTTAATGTGAGAAATTTCTACTTTTGTGTACGATGTTATACACCAAGAATAAATCCCCACTAATAAAATCCATTAAGACCAATAACAGCTTGAATGAACTCGACGTAAAACAGGTAGGTAGAAATAAAAAAAAACCCATCGCTCAACTGTTACGAAAACGTTTATTTATGAATTTACAATCACCGAAGTTTAGTCACATACAATATTTAACAAACAAATTTTTGAATTATTACAATACACAATAACTATTATATAAGACCTAGCTTGCTCACATGATTTTATAAAAGTTAAGAAAATTTATGCTAAATCCGCGCGCAGAACAAACTGAATTTTATTTTTTGTCGAAATGGAAAAATATAGGTTTTTCCATCTCGAATAAAAACTAAAAGTGAATTTACAACTAAAGGTCTCTGGAAACAAGTCCTAGGACCGGGAAGTGTCCCCCACACACGTTGTGTTCTGTTCGTGTCCCAAAGAACAAGAAAGAAAGAAACAAAAATTGCATCGGGTATCGGAAAACAATGTTGCCATTTAAGGTCATACACAATAAAACAATTGATATTACGGGTTACCTGATAACAAAAATTTAAACACAATTAATTTAGCTACAAATTTTAAATGTTTTCATAACAAAAGTGGTAGTGAAGCGTGTGACTATAAACCATACCGTATCAATACAACAGTATTTATATATTCAAATTTTTAAGTGGTATAAAACATTCTTTCAGCAACCTTAAATAATGTGACACACAGATTATACAAATCGTATTATTGTTACATAACCGTCCGGTTCATTAATCAAAATTTGAGATTAATATATGCAAAAAACAATCTCTATCCGCTATTGGATCCAGTAATCAGATAATTAAATAAATGAGACCCACAAATGCTTTTGTTGATTAGCTTATTGACAAAATTTTGGTATTGTTTGGGTCGTTACACAAACATATTAATATCCAACCACTGAATTCGATCGAATTAATGATCTGTACGCACCTGTCAATTAAATGTAAAAAGATTAGCCACATACGAATATTGCTTTTTCTATTATCTCAAAACTGGTTTTCCTATTATCTCAAAAGTTGTCAACTAATGAATACGACACGACCGTTACTGCTTGACGTCTTTGATATTTCAAATCGGAATTGCGCGTCGAGAAAAGTTCATCCGTTGGTAACCCATTATTGATGTAAAGAACGATCTCATTATTGGATGGAATTAAAACCAATGTGAAGAAACAGCAAGCCGAATTTCCTAATACGAAATAATAAAACGTATGTGTTTTATTACATGAGGTGCGACAAATGACGAATAGGCTAAGTGGATCAGGGCGAGATATAAATGTCGGCGAGATGCTGGTATGGCAGGACGGCGCGACAGTGCGGCGGGCGGGTTGCCTGAACGCCTGTCAGCAAATATTGCACAGCGAATTATTGCTTATTATATTGCTTTGTGTTGCGTTGCAGTGTCGCTGTGCGTCCGACCAGAGCCGTACTGAGACATTTATACTGGTGACACTTCATTTGAATAAATACCGCTTACCAAAGATTCTCAAATTTTGTCATTATCACCGTTTATAAAATAAAAAAAAACTTTTAGAGGAATTCGAAGGTTACTTTATGAGAGTTTATTTTTAAAATAAACTCAAACTTTTTCAAGTTTTATTTTATAGTAAAAAAAACTCTAACTCACTTAGCTCTTAATTATTATGGAAATAATATTTCGAATAAGAAAGCTATGTCAATAAAGCATTTATATATGTACTTACACAAATTAAAACATTAATGACTGTGGAAAGGAAAAAGGACGTAACCCACACATAGAAAATTTTACAGGAGACGCAAAAAACCTGCTATGATGATTTTGGGCCATATGAAAATTATGAAATATACACAACCTTAAAGTGCACGGAGACTTCTAAACTGGTGTTTAATTGACATAATCTAATATCAATTTAAGAAATTGTCTAGGAAAAACCATTTTTTATTTTTTTTTCTCGGTTTCAATTTTCACAAGCTCATTTTTGTTCAAACTTAAAAGCTAAATTTTGATACTATTTTGCCATTTGCAGCTTACATCCTTTTGATAGATTATCGCAAAAAGCTGTTTTGAAAGAACTGTGGGTTACGTCCTTTTTATTTTCCACAGTCGATATTGTTTTTTTAAGCCTATCTACTGTTCTAATTAATTGAATCATTATTTGATGCATGATTCATATTTTATTTTTTTGCGTTATTGTAAAACAAATTTTGAAAGGATTTTTTTGTATATAATTTTAAAAAATGCCGAGATATCAATAGTACATCGAAAGAAGAGTGTGACAACTTTTATTAAATTTTGAATGATACATACAAATTATGGTTGTGATATTATCTTTTCTCGTTGGATTCCATCGTATTTTTCTATAGCTGCTATATTGTTACCCTAATTTCAGACATCCTACATGAAATATTGTCCATTTGTATGTTCTGTAGCGACCCGCTGCGACAGCGAATATTATTTCCACGACCCACCAAATGGGAAACGCTGATGTGTAATACTATTTCACAAACATTGCGGTTTACAGGTCATTTGCCCGCGTCCTTAAACTGATTCCTGCATTCAAGACATAATCTTATAATATAATTATATATTTGCAAAGATTAATCGAATGCTTTGTAGTAATACGTGAATGAAATATGATGATCCTGTTTGGGTGAAAATGTGTGTAGTCGGGAAATATCACAAGGGTATACGTTTATTTATAAGTTGGCACCCGTAGCCTTGCGGCTAAAGTTACACATTGCGAAAGGAAGGTTGTGAGTTAATGTTATGGCAATTCAATACTTTGAGAATTGTTTTTTTTAAATATATTTACTCATTAACTATGTTGTAAATTATCACTAGCTAATTTTATAATGAGCTAAACATAACACTTTACCTTTAAAGCTTTTAAAGTACTATTGTTACCATAAAATAATGGATGATTTTACCAAATTAATGCCAATTAAATCAATAGTTTATTTCAGGTGGAAAATATTTAATAATACATAATCACACAACGGCAATTATCTGAAAGTGTTTTACTATTCACTATAATATATATAATACATAATAAAAAATTGGCAGGATCAATTACTGTCTTGTTTTGTCTTTCATTTGTCATACATACATAACAAGAGTAAAAAGATATAGTCACGGCTAATTTTGGTAAAACACCTTTGAGTCTAGAAAGGTTGAAGAAGCTGCTAGTCAGAAAAATCTTAACGTCTTGTTTAACAATAAAAACTACGATATACATTACAAGGATATTATAAAAAGTTTGATTTGGGTTTAAACTATTACTATACATACAGTTTCAGGCTCAAGTCTGTATTTGTTTTGTGTATTTCTTGAGATAAAATATTCTTGGATATAATCTCAATTGATTTGAAATCAAACGCTTGGTGTATTATGTAATGCAATTTTTTAAATATAAAAAATAACACTAGGTAGATAGATCTTTAAAAAAACGATGTATCATAAACAAACGTAGCATAACGTTTTTAAAAACGTGATGGCGTAAAAATATTTATATTTTATGAATTAAAAAACACTTGTAAAAGGAATAAAAGAGAAGGCCGATGGTAATGTTTCCAGTTGAACTTTCCCACTAGTGACGCCTGAAGCTAAAGCGACCATTAAAACAGAATCAGAATAAAAGAGCTTTCAAAAAGTTCAAATACACCTTTTCGAAGCTTGCTCACTAGACTATATGCCATTTGCAAAACATAAAATTATTTCCCAGGCTAAAAAAGATATATCCACATAAATACAGAAAATAAGAACAAGGAGTGATAAACATCTAAATTGGCAGATATATTGGATTTACAACATTATGCTGTTTTTGATAAATATTTTATATTAACTATTGATTTCTTTTTATATTAACTTTATAGATGTAAAATTTAAATTAACAGCTTTGTTTTTTCCATTGATTGTTAGTGCTCGCCATGAGCGAAATCGGTTATAATCTAAAATTTATATTGTGGAATTATCAAGTCTTTATTTGTTAATTAATACTTTTAAGGTGTACACTCTCAAAACTCAGTGGAAAAGTATTGTGAACATTCTTTTTTACTAATTCCACACTTATTTCATTTGATCAAAACCGCTCTCACTCAACACTGAGATTTTTATACTAAGCTAAGTAAAACTATTACAAAACAAAACACATTCAATTTGTATTACAAACAAATGGTAAAAGAAATATGAAAAGAATTCACAAATGTTGATTTTTTTTGGATATCAAATTTATGGAGCTTCAAGTACCAGGACGCGCTAACGTCAAGGTTCTTCTAGTCTCCTTCATCGATAAAGTGTTTGAAGAATTGTAAATTGCATCCCCTTACCATCGTTTGCAGACAGAAGGGCGCGATCGCTACAGAGATAAGAAGTTCACGGGAACTCCATATGCACTATTTTGCAACTCACATTCTATATGCTTCCCCACACTGCATCCGTACATGTACACACACATACGCATACATACATACACACATACAGTGCACAAGGAAAGTCAAACAAAGAGAGTCATTTTCGAGATGCTAATTTCGTTCTAAAAGTGCCAATTTTAGACGACATAAGATCTATGGAGGGTCGTCGAGCAGAATTGCTCTCGGTCTAAAACGATTCTCAGGCAGTGTCTCGTCATAATTGTGGAGATTAGATATCGTTGGGTTAAAATGTTTCCCTACTTCGCTGTGAAACCTTTGAGATATCTCACGAACGAACTCGCGGATGGTAGGTATTTTCAAGTCTCTGTGAAGCAGCGTGTTACGCACGTACCACGGGGCGTTACATATCTGTCTCAGTGATTTATTTTGGACAATCTGGAGAGTCTTCATATGTTTACGGTGAGCATACGTCCATATTGGAGCAGCGTACATCATGATTGGTCGAGTGATTGCTGTGTAGAGGAGCAGCTTGCTTTTGAGAGTAAGTTTGCTCCTCGCGTTAAGCATAAAATACAACCTTGCCTTTGTAGCGTTAGCTTGACGTTTTTTAATCGCGGCGTGTTCATTAAATTTAAGTCGATTATCTAGTGTGAGTCCAAGATACTTAACCGAATTAGACCACTTGATCTCTGCGTTGTGCATGCGTATGCAAGCAAAATTAGGTTTTCTGATAAAACCCTTGGAAAACATTACTGCCGCGCTCTTTTCGGTATTAATTTTGATTCGCCATTTGTCGCACCAGTCTGCAATTGTGTCAGCAGCTGATTGAACATGCGTGACAGCGCTTTGTCGATTTCGAGATTTAGCTAAAATAGCCGTATCATCTGCATATTGTGCTATAATTGCGTCGTTTTCTCCGCCGGAAGGAATGTCATAGGTGTATATATTGTATAATATGGGTCCCAAAACAGAGCCTTGCGGAACTCCCGCCCGAGTTGACCTTGGTGAAGATCGAATTCCATCCATTTTAACGTTGAAACATCTGCCTGTCATGAATGAATTGAGAATTTTTACCAGTGGTGATCCTATGCCAGCCTTCGACATTTTGAATACAAGCCCTTCAGTCCATACTCTGTCGAAGGCTTTTGCGATATCTAAAAAGAGGCCAGCCGTGACTTCTTTAAGAATGAATCCACTTGTGATAAACTCCGTTACTCGGAGGAGTTGGTGGTTTGTCGAATGGCTAGCACGAAAGCCGTGCTGAGTGTCTGGGATGATTTTTTTCACCGTAACAACTTCTTGTAACCTAATCTTAATTACACGCTCTAAGACTTTGCTCATTGCGGGGAGCAGACTTATTGGTCGATGATTTACTGGAAGTGTATGATCTTTTCCAGGTTTTGGAATGAGAATAATATCAGCTTCTTTCCATCGTGCCGGAAAATATTGTAATCGCAAGCACGCATTGATGATGTTTACTAGCGAATTAATACCCTTTTCCGGGAGCTGCTTGAGAGCCTTGTTACCAATGTTGTCATTGCCCAACGCTTTCCTGTCAGGTAGATTTTTGATGAGACATTCCACCTCGGCAAATGAGGTGGGATAGATAATTTCGCCATCTGCATCTTGAGATTGATCTAGAATTAACTTTGCAGCGATTTCTATATCAAACGCGTTTTTATTCATGACTAAATTGCTTGGGTCAATTGTGTTGGGTGTAAATTGGCTTTCAAGGCTGTCTGCAAACTCTTCAACTTTATCACTGATGGTGAAAACAGGTCCCTTTGGTCCGTAAAGTGGCATCAGGGGGTGTTTTTCTGCGCGGAGGGCTTTGGAGAGGGCCCAGTATGGGTCACTTCCTTTAACAAGATCACTTAATCTGTCGTCAGAAGTTTTTTCGCGGTAAGCTTTCATAGCGAGTCGGATTTCAGCAGACAGACGGTTAACGCGCTGTTTAACTAAGGGGTTACAGAATTTTTTCCATTCTTTTCTTGCACGCCGTCTGTCATTAATAAGGATTTTAATGTCTATCGGTAGAGGTTTACTGTAAGGTGTATTTTGTAAAGTTTTTGTAGCATACGCGGCAGCTAAGTTAATGTTTGTATTGAGATTAAGAATCTCAAAGTCAATGCTTTGGTTATCTTTTAAGTCACAGTGAGGAATTATCATATCGTCAACAAAGGTCTCAAATACATCCCATTGGACTATTTTTCGCGTTTGGCTTAAGTTATTACTACTAAGGTATGTTGGATCACCTAACCTCAAAATGACAGGATGGTGATCCGAATTAAGCTCGTGTACTATATGAGTTTCATAAGGAAGGTTGACTCCACTCAGAATAGCAATGTCTATAACATCCGGTATTCCTCCGTTTCTCGGTAGAGTTGTTGGGTCGGAGGGTGCAGCTACAATTGCCTCAATATTATTAATATAAGATTTTAGCTGTCGTCCGCGTGAGTTTGTTAGTCTACTGTACCAGTCTAGGTGTTTTGCGTTGAAATCACCAGCGGCAATTGTAGGTACACCGATAGGAACGACTACTTCTAGATCCCTAGTCAATATTTGACCGTCAGGAGGGCTATAGATAGAAACGAATCTAATGAGGCCGGAATATTTCGTATTAACGACTATCGCGTTTGCTTCTAGTTTGCCTTCAAGTGCTGGCAATGGGACTGCACAATGGTCTATGTGTTTTTTTATGTATATTGCGGTGCCTCCTCCTGAGGTACGGGTGCGATCAAAGCGGTACAAAGAATAGTTTGGTATTGTGGGACGGTGTGAAGGTTTGAGAAAAGTCTCATTCACCAGGAGGATGTCAATTTTATACCTTGATAAAACGTCAATTATCTCCAGTTTGTCATGTCTTAGGGTACCTCCACTGTTCCAGTGAAGAATTTGTAAGGATGCTGGCCGGATTTTATTCGCCATTGTTGGTATCAATGGGCGCCTCTTGGGCGGAATATTTTACCAGAAATTGGTTTCCTATGTTCACAAATGTTGATACAATATATGTATAAATTACGTTAAATTGAATATAATTTGAATGTTTAAAACATTTGACGAGCCATATTAAATTGAATGAAGAGTGTTTTATTTTTTGGATATACTTTTAGCTTAATTGGAATATTTGTTTTCAATTTCTGTTCTTACGCAGTATGTGAACGAATTCTTTGTTTTATATTTGTATATTTCTCTTTCATCTTGTCTGCTACGTCGGATCTCTGTCGATAAGTATCAACCTTAGCTTTTGTCACACGTCACAGATACTTATATAATTTACTCGAGTATGCATTTTGAATTGTTAGTTAACTCGATAACACATCTCAATGGAAACGACGCTAGCGATTCACTGTATGTATGGAAGCTAAACTCGCAATTCGATAGTAAAAATAAAAACCTTGTAATAAAACGTTTTCAAAAAATAATATGTTCACTCTCTCCTTGCGTACCTACATGCAAAAGGGTTAATATACACTCTTGCTGCTTTGCGACATATGAACTCATTTCAAATGGATTTTACGGATCAAAGATTTCATTACAACCGTTTGTGGGCGGCGTGTTTTTTGACCTAATATGTATGGAGATTTAAATAAAAAAAGCACACATAATATAAAAGAATGAATATCGTGCTGGTATTTTAATAATAAAGTCTTACTTATTGGATTATTCGTATTGTTTGAACAGCGCGTTAGTTAAATATTTCAATTGTTTTCATTTTAAAACAATTTTATGCCTGTAGTATAATTAAACTAAGCAGTAAGATCGGTGCTGAAGTAGTCGACAGCATTATCATCAGTAGTGGATTTTACGGGCTAAATTCTCAGTACGGACAGCATATTTTTAACACGGTTAATCGATTGTCGGTTAATCGGTGTATTTAACCGTTTGAATACCGCGCAAATAAATCATTAATATGTCCCAGAGATATTGCGTTTTGTTGAAAAATAATAATTAAACAAAAAAAATGATTATTCAAAATTCAATTTTTTTTTTGTATTATCAATCGATTCACCACTTTTTCAATCGATTCATCAAATTTCTGCTCGAAGGCCATGCCTTGTTTGGGAAGTTTAAAAATCTTCTCCCATCCTTACAATCCTAAAATAACAGGTTTTAGCGAGAGTAATATCTATCGTTTCTTTCCCTACTGTCTTTGAAAAAAGAAGGGTTGAGAATTGAACAGTTTTACAGTAACAGTAAAAATGCTAAATTTAATTTGTAGTTTCGTCCTCCACTGAAAAATAGCTTAGATGCGTCATTTTGGAAACTAACATTTCCTTGAGCTTAGGAAATTTGTATGGTAAATAAAAATCTTGAATATGCCTGAATAGGTTGTAATATTTTTGCATTCATTATAATAAATTTCCGGAGCATTTTCATATTACTTTATGAGTAATCTTATCAATAAAGAATAAATATTGCATGTGCCTATTGTGTTACAGCACGAAATAAACCATACATAATTTAACCATTCCGTTGCGGGTGAAATTTCGATGGTGCTCGCTAAAACGAACGTAGGCAGTGTTCTTAAAATTAGCATTTTTTATGTTTGGTTTGAGTTTGGTTATTTTAAATAATGAAAACAAATCGATGCGACTGATAATTTTCCATTGCGTTAAATATTTTGACATTTTAAAATAGATACGTACGTCACTCGAGATTAATTTGAGTTGAATAAACAATAAAGTAACACGTTTTCAAGAACTCAAATTTTGGTTTGATATTGGATCTTACCAGGACTTATACCCAGACTGATTTGATTGCCATGGAAAGTGCTTGTTACTAGGGGACCACAGATGCGAATAATTATATAGATTTTAGTTCTATATTATTATATTAATAAACTCAAATAATGTTTCAAATTCGATTTAAAAAAATAATGGCTTATAAAAAAATCCACTGATCGTAATGTAGAATATTAATACTGGAATTGGTTAGCAAAAAGTTGTCGTTCACCGCTGACAAGTGGGTTTTCGTAGTATTCAGTTTAATAGTTAATTAGGAGTCGATTCTTTTAATGGACTTTTTCTTGTATTGATTTTTCAACCGACTTATGGATTTCTATATTGAAACGATAAATCGATTGACTGTCTATTCGAATTATGTTGAAATAATTTACAAAAAAATGAAGATAAACTTGACTTTAAAAAAAATACCCAATTTAATGTTGCACACTCACTCATTCAAATTGAAGTTTTTTTAAAACATCTTTCAATATCAAGAATAGTTCAGCTAATTCATTTATATATAGCTGGTACTAAAACAGCCTCGAAATAAACAATTTTAGAATAAATTGATACATTAATATTATATGTAATATTGCCTCTAAATTCACGTAAATATTACAATAAAAAACGATTTAATATATGAATTGACCAATATCATACCGTTAACTGATCAATGGTGAGATATGAGTTTCCTTTGTACCTTTGTTAAAAAAATTTTCTCGCATACACTTATACTTTAGTATAACTTTATATATTTATGTGTAACGGCCAATTCAGTCTTTTCAAACACACAGAAAAAAAAAGCAATTTAATGATTTGTTCTTATCAATTTTTTAAAGTGCAAACTGAATTGTGAGTAGGGATGTTAAGGGTTAGTTGGTATAGGTAGAAACAAATAACAGTACATAATGCGGCGTATCCACCTTTTGAAAAATAACCCCGCAGGGACGTACCGCGATTTCCGGTTCGCGCGCATTTTTTCCCGCCATAAAAAATATTTTTGCACACATCCGCTGTGCAGTGGAATGCTTTTAAACTTTTTAAAAATATTTCACGGCGAGACGCGCTCGCACTTTATCACTTTTCGAGGGAAATAAGTTCAAAGTGAGCCATAAATGTGAATAAATTCTCCAAAAACTCCACCCTCCGGTTGAATAAACTTCGACTCCTGTGGATGGATAGTGCTGCGTATGAGGAGCGTAGTACTAAAAACAGGCTGTATTAAAGTGATCAACTTCAATTTTATCCGAATTTATTGAAGTATATTGATATGTACATAAAAAGTTTTACTTGTAAAATACGTATATAATCGAAACGATCTAATCGTGGAAGTGGACCGTTGTATATTTGTTCACCTATATATAAATGTTGAGATAATTACTTGCTTTACCGCTCTAGAACTACATTTTCAGTTGCAGACAGTGGCAAAACAAATGAATTTCGGATTACCTAATTGAAATTGATCTGCTCATCGTTTGTTTTCATACTCTATAACTGTTTTGTCAATAGCAGAAAGAGTGAGAAAAAAATGCTTTGGTAATAAATTTGAGACAGACACGAACGACTAAAACAGTAAATTTGACTCGAAAGAGGGATCTGTTTCGAAATGTTTGATTTGCGCCTGAGTGACTCAGTCTATATACATTGTATATAAATGTTAGAAAATTATTTGGAGCGAAAAACACAGTAAATATAAAATTTGAATCGTTCAAACTATGTACATTCTCACAAATTTTGTCACTAACGACCCGGGTTTCGCCTTTCGGCATCTTCAGGCATTCAAGTGCACGGATGAACTTGAACTGACGCTTAGCAAATAAAAGTTTCGTGCTTATATAAGATACAAATGCATCACTGAGTCCAAAGCCATTGCTGGCGAAAAGGATGAGCTCATGGGAATGCCAACAGATTTGTGTAGTAAGCAGTTTCAAGAATTATATAATCTGTTTGTCGGCAAAGGTTTTATGATTATATGATTTTATGGTTATATAGGGTATAGAAGAGATGTGGGAAAATTTGTTATTTCGTTTAAAATCGGAAGACTTTGCAACTGTGCTTTATTGATTTCTAAAATTTCTTGGAAAAAGAGCTTATGACTGTCCGTATTTGGGTGTAACATTTTTATCCCTTGTTCCTGATTGAACACGTGTCCTTCCGAAATTAAGTGATTAGCAAAAGTAGACGTGTCTTTTTTCAATCTAAAGGCTGCCATATGTTCTAAAACTCGGATGTTCAATGTTCTTTCTGTTTTGCCGATATAAAACTTTGTACAACAAGAGCATTGCAATCTATAAATCCCGGATTTATTTAAGTAATGTATTTTATCTTTATTATTAATTAATAATTTGCCTAAAGAGTTTTTACAGTAAAAAGCAGGTCTAACACTATCAGCTAGCTGTTTTTTAATTTTGAGACTTGTATTTCCTAAAAAAATGATTCTACGCCAATACCTAGTATGATCTATGTCCTTTGACACTATACCTTTAAATAACATTTTTTCTGCAAGTTTAGCTTGTTTTTTTGATAAAAGATTGTCTATAAGAGACATATCGTATCCATTGTTTATGTTCTTGATTATATAATTCATCATGTCCATCATGTCCATTGATTATATAATTCTTGAAACTGCTTACTACACAAATCTGTTGGCATTCCCATGAGCTCATCCTTTTCGCCAGCAATGGCTTTGGACTCAGTGATGCATTTGTATCTTATATAAGCACGAAACTTTTATTTGCTAAGCGTCAGTTCAAGTTCATCCGTGCACTTGAATGCCTGAAGATGCCGAAAGGCGAAACCCGGGTCGTTAGTGACAAAATTTGTGAGAATGTACATAGTTTGAACGATTCAAATTTAATATTGAAATTCCACCAAGCACCTTCAGTCGAAATCTTAAATTACAGTAAATATAGTTAATAAATATAGGGTTATATATACACTGTATTATATATATATGATATTCAGTTGAAAATGCCCGTGATGGGCGAAACAGGTTTTGATATTATACACATGTAGACATAGTACAAAAAAGTGTTTTATTTTTTTAATATAATGAAAGTATTTACAGTGAAAACTTTATAAGTGAACAAAATAATAACAAAATCAATAGTATTTTTTATATTAATTTGATAGAACTGTGAAGCGTGTAGTTAAAAAGCAACGTTTTTATGTTTTAAGCAACAAAAAAAAATTCTTCTATTCTACCTTTAATAAAAAAAATACCGGCGTCTATGAAGTTTATATATAATTAACCAAACAATTAAATAGATGTAAAAAAATAACGTTTTACAAACCAGATACTGAAATATATCAAATTTGAAATATTTCATAATTTAAGATTTCGACTGAAGGTGCTTGGTGGAATTTCAATATTAAATTTGAATCGTTCAAACTATGTACATTCTCACAAATTTTGTCACTAACGACCCGGGTTTTGCCTTTCGGCATCTTCAGGCATTCCTCTTCTATACCCTATATAACCATAAAATCATATAATCATAAAACCTTTGCCGACAAACAGATTATATAATTCTTGAAACTGCTTACTACACAAATCTGTTGGCATTCCCATGAGCTCATCCTTTTCGCCAGCAATGGCTTTGGACTCAGTGATGCATTTGTATCTTATATAAGCACGAAACTTTTATTTGCTAAGCGTCAGTTCAAGTTCATCCGTGCACTTGAATGCCTGAAGATGCCGAAAGGCGAAACCCGGGTCGTTAGTGACAAAATTTGTGAGAATGTACATAGTTTGAACGATTCAAATTTTATATTGAAATATTTCGATTTATTAATACATCGCTTATTAAGATTTATTTTTTTTTCGTGCACATATCGAGTTTTAGAAAGTATAAATTATTTCACACAATGTAAAATTGCGCGTAAAACTCGCTCATATTTTAATTATCTGTTTTGACAAAGTGTGTATAGGTATAAACTCAATTAAACGGTCAGTTTTTATCTAATCTTCCATGAAAATTGAAAATGGCAGAACTGTTATAGAACACTTACAGTTATATTTACGGTAGAAAAGTTGAAGTGGAAAAAGCAGTAAGCATTACATACATATGTAGTTACGCTCCACCTTGCGATTTTATCGAAAATTCACTCGTTTTCATATCAACAAGGTCTGAAGAGTTTTATATCAATAAGTAGTGCTCGAGTGACGGAAATCTAAATTGCTTCAAAGAAAAAGCGTTTTCACAAATAATAAATTGTGAAATCGCATTTTGCAGTCGATTTTTTAAAAATGTGGGCCATGTCTGCTTTCAGTGTAGAAATTTTGTATTTTAACGGAAATTGCCTAGAACTGGTTGTAAAATCAGTCGCTCAGCTTCGGTTTTTTCCAAGCGGGTAATTTAAGTAGCACGGTGTTAAGAAAGCACCACTAGTAAGCTTATTTATTGTTCTACTTACACTACCGTTTTTAGAATTTGATAACGGGTGAGTAGGAAGTAATAAAAACAACACATAAATCTGAATACAAAATTGTGTATTCACAAATAGAGAATTCAATTAAAAAATACTTTCATTGCAGATTTGATTCCATCAATGCATCCGTGTTAGAAAATAGTTTTTTTTATAAGAATACATAAGCATTTATAAAATGTACAAATAGATTTATTTAATATGATTGAAATATTGATATAATAATATTTAAGTTGATAATATTGTTTTATCACAACTTTAATTATAACGCGTTGTGCTTAACATAAATTAGTGTAATATCAATTTTATTATGAATTTTATATGCTATGTATGAAGTTTATTTAAAAAAACATTATATTATCTATAAAATGCTTATATTATTATTATTAATAAGAATTATAACAATTAAGAAAAAACATCAAAAAGGTTAATGGAAAGTCTGTCGGGGAAAAAGGAGAAAACTTTCACTCATAAACATATCCACTGTTCAATGGTAACCACATACATAAAAGAGACGTAGACGTGACATCAATAAACTGAGGCATTGAAAACGCCCTCTCGTTTTTGGAGTACGAAACATTTATTGGCGGACAGCTTCCAAAGACATGCTCGATGACTAATGAATTTATACGACCGACATAGAATTCAAAATGTATATACAACCCTGTCCCGGAAGGGAGAGTAATGATTAATAACTTACTGTCTATGTAAACGTCATCTGTTAAATGCTTTTCTTTTGTATAATTGCTTGACGTATTGACCATAGAAAATATACAGTTTTTATTTATTTAATAATCATAAGTTACTCAGTTAATATATATTTTTTAATGATGATATGTGAGGTTAATTTTTTAGTGAAGAAGGCTGGCAGAGTGATTCTTATTGTATAGATACACATGTTTTTGTAGTCATGAAGTATTTTGTAGTATGGTTCTAATCGTCAGACTAGTTTCAGGGGTAAATTACAAAAAAATGTCTACTGGAAAAATAAAATTAATATGTTAGATTTGGAACCTCCTGAATGCAACTGAATCTTGTTTGTAATTCTTTGTATTTAAATGTAAAAAATACGAAGTCACAAATATCACTTACAAGATAAACGGACCGACCCATTATATCAAAAAAAAAATTGGGTGTAAAAAAATACTTAAAATAAAATAAATAATATTATTAACAAAAAAAAACGGCTTTGTAATCTGTTAAAAAGATTATTTATAAAAGACTATCTGTAAAACGTTTCTTTGAATTGTTTAAATAAAAGGCGTATAATTTACACATCATTCGATTCACATTACATTTAAAATGAAAAAGTGACATTTTACCTTTCTTTAAACTCTTTTATATTGTCTACTTCAGGGATTTATTCTTCTGGCCTTGTTAACAGTTTTAACGGGGATTTTTAAAAAATCTGATTGTTCTGTGTTGTAGAATTTAATTTAAAATATCATTAGCAAAAGTAAAGCTCATCTTTAGTGAAAAAGTTAACATATACACTTGTTCAATATGTAATGCATTCAGACTAAGGCGAACTGGACTTGGAAGGTTTTCTTACAATGTGCTACGGCGTAGACGTATGATTCTCAATCAACGTAGTATCTCAAATTAATTATTATACGTGTATCAATTTATTTAAGAAAAGCAGCAATTTAATAAATAAAAATAATGAGTATTTTATCATTTTAAAAATACGTAACAAGTATCCGCATTTTTACGAGACAGGACTTTTTACCGAAGTAATCATTTTTTTGATTTAATTATTTTTTTAAAAATACAGTAAAGTTTCGATATAGCGGTATTGGTTTCAATTATAGTCGTGAAACCGTTATAAAAAAGTAGGTTTTCTGAATGCGTGTTTTTATTAAGACAATAAACGACAGAATAAATTAGGAAAGTTGCCATAAATGCATTGAAAATATTTTCATATTAAACAACGATATTGAATGAAAACTTGAATTCATGGAAAAGTTTTCTGCTATCAAATATAAATAAATAAACATTTTTTAGAATATACATTTAGTTTATAAGTAATTATATAAAAAATCAAACGAAATTCTGATTTGACGATTTTTGGATATTTTGACCGAAATATCGAGCTACCTATCTATCAACATTCTTTTGTAGAAACCATTTTTGCCCATTCTGAATTTTAATTATGGCAACATTTTTTTTGTTGTATAGGCTGTGTCCATTTGTAAAACGTATTAGATGAAACATCTTAAGAGATCTTTTAAATAAAATCTGGTTGTAAAATAGTAACTTGGATAAAGGTAGGAAAGAAAGATAGTATGAGGAAACTAAAATTGATTTATAATCAATATTTTTTTTAATTCGACGACTTGAACGCTAGTGTCCACACTTGTACAAATAACTATCCGAAACCACTGTCTACTGGTTAAACATATATATTTAATTATCATTAATTAATGCAATTAAATTAAAACCAGCAGTTTGAGAAAGCCATTAACGCCACTTTGCGGTAATAAACCAATGACGAAAAGGGGGAGTAGTAATCGTTTTTTTTTTCTTGCAGAAATTGTTTTCTTTTGCAAAGCTTTTATAATGACATGTTAAGCGTTTGTATGCTGGCAACATATATTTTGCAAATGAATAATGGGGTAACGTTTATTTTATGTTTTGTTGATGACAGTGCTTTATTGTGCTTATTATTTATTCAATTATAAAACCAACACGAATCTTTGAAATAAATATGAATTGCAGTATAATTTTTCAATGCAATATCGATATGAAGTATTAAAAGGAATTGTTTTAGGACACAATTTTGATACCATCTCTTAAGAAAATAACCAGTTTTTGGTAGACTTTATTTATTTTAAAGTTGTATTAATTTCCTTTTTATAAATTAACTGTTTATTTTGTTGCTGTAAAATAATAAATTATCATATTACATAATTTCTTATAAGTGAATAATAATAATAATTTATGTATGAGATATAAATGAAAGCAAACAACGATAATATTATGGTATTGTATTTTATAGAATTAAAATAATAATAATGATGCATCTTGTATGGTAAAGAAAATAGCTTCCATATTAAACCAACTTTTCTTTCTCTACATCTAACATAACTGTAGCGTCGGGCACTATACAAAAGCATTTACTCACAAATCAATTTATGTCCAGTAATGCGGTTCGTTTCCCTGCTTTTCCCGGTAAAACCAAGATCAAGCAACGATGTGCTTTTGAAAAATAACTGTATTTATTACCTTTAATTCGGTCCAGGCACTGGACTTTGGCGTAGACGAAAGCAGTTTGCTACGAAACGTAGCTAACGCTCTACGAGTCTACGAGACAGGGTGAAATATATCTCTATTCCGGAGTTATTTATTGTTCCCTTGCATAGAGGGTGCATAAGGAAGGCTTCAGGCAATGCAGCGTCACTTTACGATGGTTAACCTTTTACTTCGGTTAGCTTTCGTCGTATGATCTTCATAAAAATATTATATCATACAAATAAATTAAAATAAATTAATAAACTATGTTTATTATGTGGAATAATATATAAAATGAAATTGAATAGAATTAAGTAATCTCTATTGCATGAAGATTTTGTGCCTTTCGAAAATAAATAGATCTAGTGTCTGGTTTCAATTAGTAATTGTACGTGTTAAAAGATAAGACACTTAATGCCGGTTTAAAAAAATATTGAAAAATATTTTTTAACGTACCATATCCCACACCATGTATACCACATGATGAAGATATTAAAATAGTACACCCAAACACAGATGGGCATATATTGTTTTTACAGGAATTTCGGAAATAAATAGGGCACAGTTAAATAGTTTGCCAATTTTAAATGAGCAGGTAAATCTGCAAAATTCCACACTCTTGTATCCTATATGCAAGTGAATATAATTATAAATTTTCCAACAAATAAAATAAATATAATTCTTGAAATTACTCTCCATTCAAATCTGTAGGCATTCTCATGGGTTATTCCATTTCGCCATTAATAGCTTTAAGCTTAGTAATACATTTATTTCTTATATAAATACGATACGTTTATTTACTAGAATTCAGTTCAAGTTTATCCGTTTACTTGAACGCCTGAAGGGGCCGAAAGTCGGAAACCCAGGTTGTTAGTGCCAACAATTGTATGAATGTACATAATTTGAACAATTCAAATTTAATATTGAAGTACTACCAAGCACACTCAGTCGAAATCTTAAATTGTACCATATCAGTTGCTATCCAAAATTTTGTTTAAACATCTACAATATTTAAAATATATTATTATCTTGCAGCTTATCTATTCAAACTTTATGTAGTATTTATGATAGACACTAGACATTGTCATTAGAATGCAATTCAAAATATTTATTTCTTTTATTTAATTTTAGACAGAAAATATATTTAATACATTTTGAGTAAACCTGCAGTTTTTTTAAGAAAAAAAATGTACATTTGAAGTTTTCAATTGACATATTAGTAAATAAAATATAATTAAAAGTAGTAATAGATTTTGTGTTTCCATAAGTAATTAAAAAAATGTTTTTTTAAAACTTAGCAGATGTTTCACAGTAGTTCCAAGTCACGGTGTACAAGTTAAATATCTCCCTACGGTGCAGTGTGCCGTTTTTTAAACTGAAAAATGCTGTTGACCGTCAGACGAGGACATTTGTCATTTTGAGTAGGTACTCCACACTTCACTGTTCCGAAGCGTAGCACATCGTAGCGCAGTCCACCTATCGTAGAGCTCCAAAGCGTATTCACCCTCGCATGACTAAATCGAAAGAATGGCTGAAAAAAGACTATTAAGCGATATTGTGTAATGTTTTATAATATAGTAAAACATCGATGTTTTTAAATACGTGTGCGAAATCATTTTCTGATATCACATCAATAAGCAACTATTGGTATTTGAAATTTAGGTAATGTGAAATAAACGTTAAAAAAATAATAAGACGGCGATTGTGTGATTGTTGCAAAGAAAGACTAGAGGTGTTTTAACAGCTCGTACATAATTGTATCTCTGAATCAGTGTTAATTGATAATGCTGCTGGGAATTATTACAAACGTATATTTTATTTTTTGAATACAGTGAATGACAGTGAACACCCTTAAAGTGACAATTGTATCTGTAGATTTTTCGACCACAATTTAGATAAACGTTTTAGTTATTTAAATAAAATTGCAATAAACTGTCACCAAATTTAATTTCATTCGAATAAGACTTTTTAAAAGTTAATCACCGAATTCATGATTTTCTAAAAATTCAACTGTTATGTTCAAGAGATTGGCTTGAATAATAATTGTTGAACAATACAACAAAATACATTTTGTTAATCCTATGTGAAAAGATATCATAACAATTTCGCTTAAGTATTGTCAGAGTTCATGTGGAGAATTTTTGTTTTACTTTCTTATCTACTAGAACTGTTTCTTAAAAGGAATAGTATTTGGAAAATTAAGAAAATGTTAGACGACACCTTGATACAAATTATATATTTAATAGTATGACTGACTGTCTCAAGAAAACACTACAGTAATTCAAGCTCATTGTTTTATATCGGAGCAGTACTAAAACGTTTTTTTTTTTAAATTACCGCTTATCACCGTCAAGTGTCGACCGATATTTATTATTGCCTATCCACAACAGATATACAAACACACTTTTCGTGCAACGGATTGTGATGAGATTGACTTGGTTAGATTCATAGTAAAATGACTTAAGCTGATCAGCTAAAAAAAGGAATGCTGTTTATTATAAGCATAAAATACACTCTTTCTTCCAATATAAGCTTTTATTATTTTGTTTTAAATCGAATAACACCTGATTAATTAACTTTTAATTTCTGCACACTGTAGTGCATGCAACCAAGTCTTGAAGAATTTCTTCTCGGGACATTTCTGGCAAAATTTTGAACACGACTAACGTTGTTACGCTACGGAATACACCCTATAAAAGAGTGTGAAGCCGTAGCGGGTGGTGGTGGGTACAACGTTGAGTACCCTAGGGAATTAAAAAAAAAAAAAAAAAAAAACACCTGATATAAATATGAGGAAATGCTATGTTTAAATTTGAATTTTCGAAAGTATTGAATCTTCTGTTTAATTATACAAATAATCCTGTCACGTCTGTGGTGCAGTGGTCAATGTCGTTAGTTTCCGTGTCGGATCATAAGTCCTAGTACAAACAGTATTTTTTCAATAGATTTCTGTTCGATGGCATGGATGTTTGTAATGTTTAGGCATAGGTATTTGTAACGTCTAAAAAATTCCTCTCAACTTTAAAAATACTATAATAACGTAGCATAGCGAAAGTGATTAGCAAAAAACTCATATCCTATCTCCATATCTTTACTTACTTATTCGAAGAGAGATTGATCAACTGAGTAACGGATAATTGTCTTAGATGAAATCTGTTTAGATATTTATTTGTTTTCTCAAGCTGTACGTTTCACATTGGTAATGATATGGATTTAAAAAAAATACAGAATTACTATGTGCCGTTGTTGATGAGATAGTATTGTAAAGTTTCTATTAGTGGATTTTTTAGTAGTAGAACAAGACTCAAAAATAGCATAGGAGCGTGATATAGCAGGTAACACTTAAATCCGATATGTCTTTTGTAGATTTAATAATCATGTATGAAATAATGTTATACAAGACCAATTTAAAAATAATATGCGAAGCAAAATTTTCTCATCGCGCCGTTACAATAATAATTAACAAAGGTGTGACCGGTAACACCGAGGCGGAGCTCCGAAAGGTGCAACTCGTCTCCACACTTCGCCGCTTCGGCTACAGACGAATTATAAACAAATTATGCTTCCGTCTACTTTGATGGGCAAAGTAATTAATCATCGTTTTAACAAACTTCAACTGGGAATGGACGGAGACAGGGTTAACCGAAACTATTACGTCCACCGAATGGATTTTGAACATTTACTAGGAGTAATTACGTATACAGCTAACTGAGATTTATAGTTCATTTCATTTATAAAATACTGAAACTTCGTTTAAAGCCAAAATACCAATACAAACAGCATTTTTTCAATCGATTTTTAACCGTTAAATAAATCATTAATCCCAGAGATACTGCGTGTTTTTGAGAAAAATAGTTTTGCCTAATACACACTCGAATTCGATATTTTAAAAATCTATATTGATTCAGTATAGATAACACTACACATATTCATAAAAATATTGCTTATATTCTATTAGAATACCAAGTTTTTGATTTTTTAAATGTCTTGGACATCCGTGTTCGCTTGCATATTCGCTCTCGCTTGGTATTCAAGTGGTTAAATTTCACAGATGACCTTGTCGCGTTCTTGATGCAGTGGACATCGTCTTTGGTTTCCGTGACGGATTTAATGAGATAACATCCTTTCAGGAATAGCAGATTTTTTCCAGTCGATTTCTGTTTGTAATGTTCTAAAAATCTTTTTCCAATTATAAAATATCAGGTGGTAGCGAGAGTGTTTAACTAACCACTGGTAATGTCCTAGATCTATCATTTGCGTCGAATAAAAAGACAAGTTGAGGAACTAAGTAGCAACAATTTTTCGAACTAAAACATATGTTGAGATACCTTCATAACAAGCTAGAGGTCTGCACGTGCCCGAGACTGGTTCGGGCGGGTAAGGGCAATTGAGATTCGGGCTCGGGCCGGGTCCGAGTAAGGAATTTATTCTTCATAAAAATATTTCAGGCTATGTTCGTGTTGTAAGTCAGCCATGATGATTTTAATTATAACCAGTTCTATAGAGAATCGTAAATTGTTGTAAATTTGTAAAAAACGGTTTTTGTTGAGTATATATCCGGGTTTCGGGTCGGGTTCGGGTAACAATTGTGGTATTAGAGTCGGACCAGAGTCTTTCGGGCTCGGACCAGGTAATTTTGTAAAATTTCTGCCCGTGCAGACCTCTATTACAAGCCCATGTGCTCCACACTAAGATCAGACAAATACACTGCTACAACTGGTGAAAATATTCATAATACGCTTCCATTGAAAGAAATGAAATACAACAGTATTGAGCTGCCATTTTACATTAATTTAAAAAAAAAACTTTCACAAAGTTATCGCCGAATCCGTCGAAAATATTTTTAATCGTCACTCGTTTTATTTCAAAGAACCAAAAAAGCTGTCTCATAAAGAATATTATATTTTATAAGAGTATTTTAAGCACGATGTTCACTTATTATTCTATGCTTTGAATGATTCTTATTCTCACCTCAATTTTTTTGAGTTTTAAGCATTATAAATCCAATTTAATTTTGTTTCATTTCATATAACACAAATGGCATTTGAAATTTTTAACACCATTCCTATATTATTGTTTAGAATCTCTATTACAAGAACGATTTAATGTTTATTTTAGTGTTAAACAATCATACAAAATTTTTGTACAAGGCTGACAGTGTATTATTTACGATAATAATTTAACAAGGGTGTGAAAATTATCCAGTTACTGTGCAGCCTGTATTAATACATGTGTAGAAGGGTAGGGCGTGGGGGAGGAGGGTTGACTTTCGAAGGGTGAGTCCTGCGTGTGTGTGTGTGTCTGAGTGTTCTCCACAAAATGTGTTTTGGATGTTGAGTAATGGATGTTTGACTTTTTCGACCGTAAACTTAATAGAAAAAATGGAAACACCTTTATGGGGATTTTCGCGGATGGTGTAACAGTTACGCGCCCAACGAAATTGTAGCGGCGCCGTTATCCAAGCCTCTCTAATCTCCAGTTTCTACGGTTTCCGCGGAAAATTCAGTAAATGAATATAAATGTTTTTAAAATATGTTATTATAATATTAAAAAAAAAAACATTTTTTCCGAAACAAGTTTGTAATTTTAGATGATTTTTTAAAGGGATATGATATGGGTGCTCAATGGAATAATAAATTTTAACATTATAACAGAACATGAAACTATACTTTCGTCTCACACAAAACAGATTTTTGACATTAGTTTAAGGATAAGGTAAGCAACGAATTCTTTGCTGGCTAGTAAACCTCGTGCTTATTGTGTTGGGCAGTATAATAAAAGATGAATACATGACTGATCTTCATAAAAAGACTCAAAGCTTATCATTATTTTAAGCGAATAGATCAATTTTAACAAACATTATTTATAGCAAAAGATATATTAAAATGTAATATTAAATTTAAATTATTAAAATTGTATACACTCCCACACATTTTACCACTAAAATTCCGGGTTTCGTCTACCATCTTCTTTAGGCACTCAATCTTACAGATGAACTGACGCTTGGTATTGTAAGTGTATCGCGTATATATAAGGATACAATTTATTGTCACTAAGTTCAAAGCTATTGATGACAATATGGTTTAATTTTACTTATGGTTAGAATTTGATGATGCTCAATGAATTAGAAGTATTCACAAAATCATATACAATTTCTGTGGGTCGTTGATGTTATATGTGATTATCTTGAAAGAGTATAAACGTAGAATGCTTACTAATGATTAATTTAAAAAAATACCCAGTCGCTTACATTTTTACTTCATATTATATTAGAGATATAGAATGTTACAAGTTATTTCCGTCTTCATTTTGATTGCTGTTCTACATTTAAATAATTCCACTTGAAATAGTCTCTGCTATATTTAAAATACTATTTAAACTAAATCGTTTAGCCAAGTCCGTCCACTCGAATCTAAAGGAGAGGAAAAACTTTTCAAATTAATTATTAAAATTTTAAATGCATTTCCACAGAGTTGTAGCTTAGCTAATTACAAATTTAAATTCTCTTGTCAACAGTAATTTCTGAACACAATTTCGCTAAGACGGCAAACTTTGAAGTCAATAAAACTTTGTCAAAACAAACATTTTACGTCTTGTGATCGAAGGCTATGGCAACTTTATTCCTCGGCATATGCATATGGATTGGTTCTATAAATGTCAAAGTACATGAAATGGAAGATTTAAATTGGCCTTATGGGAAACTTTTCCAATGCAAATAAAGTATACCTTCTGTGTTGGAGTAGCGAATTTTAAAATAAATGTTTGTTAGATTTGTTAAAGATTATAAGATAAACTTTTAACAAGTTTGCTTTCTGAATATTTCTGGTGTAAATTAGCAATTTATGTTATGATTTGAAGAGTTTTTTTTTATCCATTATGAAAAGCGCTCATCGTAAATATGGTATACACTAACATGAAGTACAGTATGTTAACATAAGTTATTGACTAACTGCTAGACAATATGTTTTTGTTTGCAATGTCATATAGTCAATGAGACGTATACTGCTTTTATTCGGTTGTTCGTATAATTTTAAGCACAGTTTAAGGTCTCTTATACTATAATAATTATTATTATATAACAACAAAAAAATGTATTTATATTTGTACTATATATACTCCATTTATAGAAGATAGAAAATCATTTGAATGTACTGCATAATAACATTGTAAGCAATTACATTTTCAAGTAGAACTGTTTTTTCACTGACAAAGTTTCTAAGTCTACAAAGTTTTCGAGATAATTAATGAAAATATTTAAGTTTTTCTACAAATAATAGGAAGTTGCATTCCTACAAATAATACATACTTTTTAAATTAACAGAAATAAGCATCACATAGTAAATAGATGTCTGTACTACGCCAGAAATCAATTATAGCGCTTATTCAAAAACCAAGATTTCTTCGAAATCATTTTGATCATCAAATCAAAGATATTCTTTTTATTTTTACTTATTGATTGTACACTTCGTTTTTCCACATCGCCCCTCGACAAAGAAACTAAAAACGACCGTAAAAAAACCACGACTTTCCAAAGATATTTGCTGACAGGAAAAATATTTATTTTATTTGGCTTTCGCGTGTTATTCTTTCATATTTGCCCGAATTCATATGAATAGAATAGTTGACAGAATGTGGGGGGTGTGACATTCATACATAATTCGAGAAAATACTTTAGCTTAAAAGAAATCTCTAGCAAACCTATTCAAAAAAAATATTTGTGGATCAGATATATAAAATTTGATGATAAAGATACCTATCCGAAAATGGATTACAGAAGAATATTACTTCACCATAACTCAACATTATTTTATTATTTTGAATTTTATGAATAAGAAAGCTGAACAAATTATATTTGTGTCAGCAGTCGTTTTACGATCCTTGACACAATTATTAGATAACACATTTTTTTGCATTTTTTTTTTATCCTATAACGAAATCGAGTAGAAGAAAAAACCAAATAGCTAGAAACAATCTGGTCCAAACAAGAATAAATACTATTTCATTTAACTAAAACATATTTGCTAGAGCTTCGTTATAATTGAAATAAAAAAATAGCAGTGTATTTAAGTTCTGCACTTTTTTTATTGGTTGATAACTATTTTAGTTTTACGCACTTGTTAGAACTCGTTGTTATAAAACTATATTTGAGTCGTTTGGTATCAAAAGCAGAACTCTTCCATAAATGATGTATGGAATAGTTCTATTCCACTAAATAGTTTTGATACCAAACGACGCATTTACAACTACTAGTTCTGACAAGCCGAAACGATTATTAACGTAATAAAACAATCTAAATAAAACAAAAATGCATTGCTATTTCGATCTTATAAAAAATAAATACTTACAAAAATTGACTAAGCCTTTGACACTAATATCAAAGTATTTTTTTACAATTCTAATTCAATCAAGATAATATAATTAGATTCAAAGAAAACTTTTCATGCTTGAATGAATATAATATAATATATTACCTTCATTATTTATACACTTTAAATTAATTTCTGACAAAAGTAACTATTATACCAAAAATAATCAGAAAAGTGTGTATATATATGAATTGAGAATTATTTTTACACGATAAGACGTTAAATTTTGATATATATTTGATAATATTGATAAATATTGATATATATTAACTCTACTGGATTTTACAAACTCAATTTGGTTGACAGACATTAAGATTTATTTATTATATACACTAATTGTTGGTTTTTACTTTGGTAATGATAATTCATACCTAATTGGTTTTTGTCATAATAGTTTCATTGCTAAGTGGTCTTCAACTTTTTATTTATAGTTTATTTTCCTTGTATTTTGCTTCATTTCTTTTGCTAGGTTGTAATACCAATTGTTTGTCATACCTTGTTTTTATCACTTACTTTTGTATAAATATCACTGTTTTATTGTTTTTCTTATCAGTTGACAATGCTCATCATGAGCGAAACCGGTCCTGATCTAATAAATTTTATGTGGAAAAAGTACTAAAAATGTTTTATTATTTTTAATATATTTGCTATTATTCTCAACGAATAAATATATTTTATTATCAAATTTAAATGAAACTTTGTAGACAACGCATTCAATAAATATCAATTTATGTGAAATATTATTATGGTATTGTTATTTTAAATACAACTACAGAAATTATTTCATACTGTGAAAGTACGGCTTAATATAATATAACTTTCAATAATCTTTGAAATACTGTTTTTCGTTAAAACATCGTTCGCTTTGTATAAACAACCTTTATGACACTGTTCGTATATCAAGCGATTGCGATCAATTTTGGGGAAACTTTTGCCGTTAACAAAAATGAAATATGTCGAAAACAAAATAATAATAATCTATGAGGCCGTATATTGATAAAATATTCTAAAAAGGAAAACGTGGCGTATTTATAGAACGTGTTTGTTTTTGTAATGCTTAAATATTGGAGAGGAATAAATCGTAAAAATCAGTTTTTATATCCCATACTTAGTATGACAGACTTCTGCGGATTGTGAATCACTTTTATGAAAGAAGTAATATATTAGTTATTCAATTTACTTGGCAACCGTTTTCAATGAGCAAAATTATTGTTTTTTAAAACAAAACCATACTATTAAATTGTGTGTTTGTGACAGTAATCGATTGATAATTACATCACGAAATCTTCCATGCCAACAAATCATATTCCAGTGGTTTTTTTTATAAGCATAAAATTAATAATATTTCGCAATTTCATTTTATTAATTGCACTCATCGTGTATTTTTTTCATTTTTAATTCACATACCTATTTGCAGTCTACAATATTTTGTGTCATGGTACAATAAAACATAATTTATATTTCCTAGTTATTATTTCAGTTTGATAAAGCGAAGAAGTATTTAACAACTCGTTAAAAAGCTCTTTCGTTGAGAAATCATGGTTCTAAACACTAATGCTATGAAATGTGTTTTATTCGTACAAATATAATTCTTTAAAACTAAAATTGACAGTCAAATCAAATTCAGTAGGATATTTAAGTGTATACTATCAATGGCGGATTAAGCACTTTAGAGGCCCAAGGCGCAATAAATTTTGGAGGCCCTGCTTTTTGAATAACATAAATCTTCTGCAAACGTCTTCGTAGAATAATAATGAATATTGAAAACTGAAATTAAAATGTAAGGTTTTTTTTGTAATATTTGTTATCTTTGAGGCCCCAAGCGCGCGCTTCTTGCGCTTATGGGTTAGTCCGCCACTGTATACTATTAACTCTTACGTATAAAATTGTTAGAACAAAAATAAAAAAAATAGCCTCTAAAGTCTCAACGTTTGAGATCAAATAAAGAATAAATTTTTGAAACTGACTACAATAAATGCAGTTCTTTTTATGTTGATAAAAAAACGTTTATGGACTTAATTCGATTCAAAAATTTTATGTGTTAAATTAAATCAATGTTAATTAGTGGGAAAAATTTCTTTAAATTAAATTTCCACAAAAATGTAAAAAATCTAAGCAACTATTTAATATATTATACAGACACAGAGATTGTATTCTAATAAATTCGCTAGTGGTTCATTTTTGACGAATTACATTTAAAAAAAAAACAATTGTCTTACCTTCCATGTTGAGGTCCAACGTTTTTATCGTCGAATGATGAACTGGCTGTTATGTTCTTGTCGTGGATGGACCCACTCTCCATCCCCAGAGGTGCCCCGCATGATGCTACAAAAATAAAACAGGAACAATGTTATATGTGAAAAAGTCCAAGAATACGAGTATAACCTAATATATAAACACATATTCATTGATCATGTAGTAATCTCCATTTTAATGTTTCATTTTGTTTTGATTCGAAATTAATTAATAAATTAAATTGAATTTTAAAACACTCATATATGTATATACTCAAATAACATGATGCAGAGCGATTGAGGTATTCATATAATATTTACGAGAAAAATGTATACAGTGTGTTCTTGTAAATACTAAAATTTGTTCAGTATTTGTAATAAGTTTGTCCTTTTCATCAATATAATAAAGTATACAGCCCAAGTTGGTTTTCAATATTCTTCCGAAAATTACCTCGATGTCACCATATCGTGTTTTAGTACAGTATAAGTTTAAGTTGTTTCTATTCAGCTATCAATTGTTAGTCTGTTACAAATCGACTATTTATTGCATTGTTTGGTATCTAAGATGTGTACGGTCGATTATTATAGTGCATTGAATGTAAATTTAACGAATCATGATGATAGTTTTACAGTTAATTTAAAGGAGGCGTAGAGCTACCTTCATCCAGAAATGGACTGAAAAGAGCGGCGGATGGTTACGAATACCTAGGTATACAAGTGTACACAGACACCGCTAAAAATTCTCTCAATAATATTAGTCGTAATTTATGCTTCCCTTTAAGAATGTTTTTTTGTAATGGCGATATTAATTTTAATGAGATAATTCAACATAGGAAATTTTCTCGGCGAAAAAGCGTTCATTAATATTGAACTTTTGCGTGAATTTAAAAATAGAGCCAACTGGATCGTGGATTCCCCCTCGCCTTTCCGAATCTGTTGACTAAGTAATCCATTTTTTTCGCAAGCTGATATTAGAGAGAGAGAGAGACCCACCCTTCTTTTAAGCTGTAACGTATTTACGTTTTTCGTTACAAACTTTGTAAGTATTATTTTTTTGAATTACGGCCGGGGACTGCGTCTGTCATTCTGATCCAGACAAATGGCGCAATTATTTAAAATTAAATAATGTCAAATCTTCCGCGCATTAAAATATAAATGAAATATGCGTTTTTCATGACTGCGATGTAGAAGAAAAATGCTTTTCTGAGCAGGAAACGATAATCATTTGTATAGATTTTGTCACCTACTGACGTTTTATAACGTGTTGTAACTTTGAATTTACAACTTTTTAACGCACGAAACGACATAAAACAAAACGGTACAAATACAATGCTAGGGACATAACGATTCGAAGAAACTGTTGAATTTAAGATTTAAAATTAATTTAATTAAATGTACTGTACAATATACCATTTTTTTCACAACACACCATTTTTCTTAAGAAATATGAGACTGTTTAAACATAATGCTAGAGATATAACAATACCGAGAAACTTGAATTTAACATTTAATATTAAATGAATTGAATGTTTTACATATACTTGTATTCATACATATAAGTATACAAAAACATTATAACTACCCTAAATAATTTCCATTATTGAAATTTCCACCCTCTGTAATTTATTCGTGAAAAACCCACGTGATCTTTTTGTGATTGAAATCGATATCTACATATTAATCAAGGTGTACGACAAAGTTTGAAGATGTCATTTATCTTGTAATATGAATCAAGCATTACAAAATATACATGTAACGTGAATCATAAAAATATCAAAATGAACAAATATATTGTTTTTCATTCGTTCTGTCAATTTTTTATATGTTTTAAAAAGTAAGTAGCATGTGGATATAAAAAAAATATATGTTGTCTTGATAGTTTTTTCATTTTAATACTTATATTTAATATAAGGAAGTTACTATGTTATATGTTGCAGTTTTTGAAGACATTAATTATAGCTAGGGTATCCAATCCCGAAGCCTTTTTCCAATCCCGGGATTGAGATTTGTTCACCGAGGAATTGGAAATCTTCAATTCGCTATACTTTTTCCTCGGATTATCTCCAAACCTCGTTTTTTTTTAACTCACCGAGGAATTTGAAAACCTCGATTTCGTATACTTTTTTCCCGATTGTCACAGAACCTTGGTTTTTTTTTAGCTCATTGAGGAATTTGAAAACCTCGATTTGCCAATTTCATGTCAATTTTCGGGATTTGTTAAAAAAATCTCGATCCCGAAATCCCGGGATCGCAGCTGTATCAATCCCGGAATTTCGGGATCAGAAAAATGAACGAGATCCCGAATCCTGGAATTGGATGCCCTAATTATAACGTTCAAATAAATCATATTTGATAATATAGGTATATAATGAAAAAAACGGATAAAAAGTGGTCGAACTCTGTAATAGAAATTCAATAAATACATATTTACGAAAAACAATTATATTTTGATCCCAAAACTTTATTCACTAATAATTTATGGTACATAAAATTTCTGACAATATTATAATCAATGAATTTGCTTATTTAGTGCTGGTGATATTAAAAATGTAATAAAAATATTCAATATATGGTTGTCGTATACCTGCAGGGCAGACCAATTTCAAACCTGTTGCATAAAATTCTGATTGAAATAAAATTTATATATTTATAGCTATCATTAAAATTATTTTGAAAGAAAGTAAATTAATTTTACAACAAATAAGCAAGCTTTTATGTACATTGAAACGAATTGGTGATTTTAATATTGACTTTGTATACGACAGTAATAAAAAAAATAATCTTAGAGGAAAGATCAATAGTTCCAAAACGAAATGTTTATTTTAACTGCATTGATAAATTAGACTTGTAGAACAAAAATAGTAATAAAAAACCTTCTAGTATGTCGGATCATGGATGCAGCTGACAAATTAAATGTTAATTTTATTACGGTATTAACATAAAACTGTGACATTTAAAAGTTTAAACAAATAGCTTCATAAATAAACAGGATATTTTATGTATACAAAAGGGAAAAAAGACTCTCATTGGAATTTCAAAGTGATTAAATTACGTAATCGAGAACTATGTTTTGATTTTTTTATTGTGTATATTTTTATACTGTGATATTAGAAAATATTTTGTATGTGGAGTCGCTTTTTTTTGACCGGAGTCAAAGTCGTGAAAAATGAGCGGCTCGAATTCTTTTTGAAAAATATGTTCAATGATGTGTATTGTAACAAAATAGTGCAAAGTGTTGACATTGCATGCTTGGCTGACGTAAGATGATCTGATGGAATATATATATATAAGTTCAAATGAAATTATTGAAAACAATTCTCGGAGTCGGAGTCGCTTTTTTATTTTAAAGCTGGAGTCGATGTCAGAGTCGTCTTTTTTTTTATACGACTCCACGTCTGTGGTAAAACGAAAAGGAGTTCAATAAAAAGGGGTAAGTAAATATTATTAAAAAATATGGCGTATACATTTTTAAATATCTATATAAAATAAATAGAACTTACGATAAGTTAAATAAAAAATATGGAATGAGAAATATTTAGCTAAGTTAAAACTATGCTGAATTTATCACCACAAGTCTTTAATATCAACAACCGAGTAAAAAAATGCTTTAAAATTTAAATGTTCGAGAAGCCTGAGAAAGTAAAAAAAGACACCTTTGAAACAAGGAGACGAAGAATATTTAATGCATATTTAATGTGTATTTGGGCCCCGAGAGGTGAAGTGAGTCAACTAGTAAAATAACACAACTTTTTTTAAAGTACAATAACGTCTTTATTTTGTGTTTTGGTGGACTGCATATTTTTATTTTACGAATATAACACTATTGCAATGTGTAAATGTGTGTACTGAGGTTACTCCACTTTTACGATACTTAAGGATTAATTAATACCTAGAGATACACCTATACATAATAACAACATGTACAGTCAATATTTGCACCACTATAGATTTTGTTGTAAATTTTAACTAAACATAGCAAACCGTATCACAAACATGTCCAACTATAGTTATAAAGATACTTAATATTAAATTAAATATAATACCCTAGATACCACAGGAAAAAAAACATGAAATAGGAGGTTGCTTTTATAAATATAATTAAACTGGTCTGCCTAGTGCGTAATATATAATTCATATACTTTGATGAATTTTCCAGTTAATAACAATTGTCAAAGAAGATTTCATAGCCTCATTTAATAGATCTTTAAATGATTAGTTTTCTACATAAAACGTTAAATGAATGTTATTTGAACTATTTTAAAAAAAACATTTGCATATATAAAGTGATTATGGTAAAAAAAATAGGTAGATCCACTCATGCTACGTCTTTACAAATTATCTCTATTAGGGTTGTACCATCCTATATAATAGTAATAACACCTTTAGTTAATTTTGTGTTTCTTTAAAGGGCATTCATTGTTAATTGTGGAAATATTCATTTAAGTTACTTCAAATTATGTATGTCTGTAGAAGACGTGTAGCCTTAGTAACAATCAAGTAAGTACAGATGTTACGCGTTAGTTAATTGCATATGTTAACTTTGTTTCTAATCTGCAACACTTGAACGTAATTGGATTCAACAAGAGATATTCATGTGAAAATATAATAATATATTTTATTATATTCTTTTATAATGTGTACTTTACGTTTTGTATTTTACCGATTGAACTATTGTAGTAAAGTACTAGTGTTTTCAAGTTTCACCAAATGAAATAACAAATTTGCAAAATATGCCTGACAAGATTTTATGCTTAACGTTAAAAATAGTTTCGTACGCGGGTATTTCGTCACTGAGAGGTTTGTATCACTCGAATAAAACAATACGATTTTTTTCTTTTGCTGTTGGTTCAAGAACCGAAGCACGATGTATAATGACGCTCGCAGCATTAACTACTAAGCCATTTCGGATTCCATTGTAATCTTGACATCTGTGAATGGTAATTATAGCCTTTGAGAAAGCCGACAAGGGTGGGTAAACTGTCTACACATCTTCACATCTAATACTCAAGATATTTATTCACTCATTAGAAATTCTAATGGTAATTGCCGTGTTGACAGCATGGAACATTCGTTGCGACTGGGTGACGCTATAAAGCACAAGTGACTTTGTAATCGTCGGGTATTCACCGTCTTTAATTATAAATATTTAATTCGAATATTGTTTTTATTTTGTTATAAAATATGGTTTTTACCGTCCCCTCAGTTTACAAAACCCTTATCGAAAATGAATTTGTAAAATATAATGAGAGTGAAAAATAAAGTTTACAATCAGATGCATACTTTAAACCCGAATGAAACGAACAAGAATTTTTCTTAAATACAGAAAGCGGAGTAAATTCTTGGGCATAAAAATAAAGTCTAGATAACAAAGTCGATTTATTTGAGAAATACTGATTACTTTTTAAACCACGTTTTAATTTCAGAGAGCATTTGCAACTGTAGACTAAAAGATCTTACATAGGAAACAAGTATATATGCTGAAGTACCTTTAAATTGCAATGCCAGACATATATATTTATCAATACTTTATTACAACATAGGTTAAAATTAAACAAAAAGTATTTTTAATCGGAATCGTTAAACCGTAAGACTAAATCAAAATATTTCATATCGAATACTGCCTTTAAAAATATATCATAAACGGGAAATTTTCATTAAAAAAAGTAGTTTATTTAAATAATATGTTGGATTCTATGGCGCAGCGGTTAGCGTTGTTGGCTTCCGTGTCGGATCTCACGGGTTCAAATCCCAGTACAAATAGGATTTTTTCGATCGATTAATCGATTTCTGTTCAAAGGCATGGGTGATGTCTAAAAAATTCCCCCACACCCTTTCTGATGCTTTAATAACTGGGGGTAGCGAGAGCGATTAGTTAACCACTGTCCTAGCCTTATGTTTCTATTTGTACTACTCTCTTTGAAACAAAAGTGGTTGAGTGACTGAGTACAAACAGTTATCGTAGACAAAATTCTGTTGAGATACCTCCATTAAGAGAAGCGGACAGGTATACAAATAATAATAAAACACTAAAAAGTTCTAAGCGCAGTGCTTTTTTTACCGTATTACGCGGTGGAACGGCGCCTTTTTATTGGCATTTTTAATGTTTTAGATCAAAAGTCGCAAATATTTATTTTTAATCTGCTTTAAGAACATTTAAAGTGAGAGAGATTAGCCAATCACTTATCGTGCCCTAGACTTATCCTTCCATCCTTATTATTTCGAAAAAAAGTAAGGTGAAAAGCAACTAAGGAAAAAAACACTTTTCGTAAAAAAAACTTCTGTTGAAATAGCTCTATAGAAAGCCATATGCTCCACATTGGGAACGGACATAGATTAAAAAACAAAGCTTTCAAGAAGTGAGTTCGGCCATTTTGTATTTTAAAGCACTATATATACGTATAGTATAATTATTGTCGACGTAAATTATCAATTTTATACGAAAATATTGTCAGCAGGTGCGTTTAAGATGTCAATAAACTCAATATCAAAACGTTATTAACAATAATGCAGATGTGAAATTATGAAAAATCGTTAAATTCCACTGTTATTTCGAAAATTTAATTTAGTCCTATACTAAAATTGTTATGTTTTTTTATAACTACCCGGTGCCAGCCTGTCAAATTTTATTAAATAATTTTCGTTATTAAGTTAGTAAGTACGTTCATAAAAACATAATTAAGTAACATTTTGCACATTAAATATTAACTATAATATTTTGCTTTATTGAGTTAACGTTTTATTGTTAAGCAGAGAAGAAGAATGTTATAAGGTGAAAAAAAAACAAAGTAATATATTTTAGTTATCAAAATATGATTTTATATAAGGTTGATAGATATTTCGGCGTATGCCTTCATCAGCACTGTGTTCAAACTTACACGTTATGTAAACTTGCATTTAACGATTTTTCATAATTTCACATCTGCCTCGTACCATACGGAGAACGAGTAGAAATGAACTCATAGAAACTGTCCGTTTATCTAGAGCAGGGGTGGGGAACCCTTTCTTCTCGAAAGATTTGACATAATACATTGAATACATCTTTGGCCGAAACAGAAATTTATGGTCAGAATATGTCAGGGATTTACGAATTTACATAGATTTCCAGAATTACAGAATAGGCAAGAAGGCTGCACCAGAGTAGCCAAAAGGCCGCAGATTCCCCACGCCTGATTTAGAGTGATTGATTTCCTGCTCGGTAAAGCGCACGTCACATTTTTATAAGCAGTTGCTCCTGAGACACTCCCGGTTAAGAAAAAACTAGTAATTACCCGTTTAATACAACGCCGCTGAATTCTGCCAAATAAAATGGCATATTAGAAAGTAGTGGTGGGTGGAGAAGGGTAAGTAAGTTAATAATTATTTTAAAAATAAATAAAGTAATTGTATACGTACTTTGCTCAAAGGTTTGTGCTGTGCAGATGATTGAAGTGAGCATAAGACCTAACAACATCCTCATCATGCTGTCAATTTTTACTCCACTCTGACATTACACTGAGTCAGCTCTGAAACAAATGAAAACAACATCATTAGTAAAGTCATCAAATAATATCACACAAATCCTAAGCTGCTCAAAGTACCAGAAATGTAGCTCGAAATTTCATTTTATGGTTTGGCACTTTTTTACAACTCAGTTTAAATGTGTCAAAACTTTGGTCAGCCATATCTCAAAAATACCGATTTCTTGTTGTAGCACTATGGAACTAAGCCATCGATATGTGATTTACACGATGCAGCAATACACATAGAAAACGACAAGCAAATATCATTCAAGCAAGTCCAATTTTAATAAAAAAAAACGTCTTTTAATGCCATCTTATCTTTGTATCGTAATTATTTTCTTATGTTTCAATACTATCGGAAGAAATTTCTCTACCTTAAGAGTGGTAAAGGAATAAATACCTAGTTATTTTAAACAACAACATGCGAAAAAATAATTACTGAAAAAGTTTTCTTTTCAAACATAAATGTAATTTATTATTTTAAAGTGGATGTCCAGCCACACAATATAATAACAAACATAAAGTATTTAACACTTTTGAGTGAATAATAAATATAAAAACAAATGACAGAGATGTGACATACAGTCATGTTTGCTCGAGATCACATATTATTCTAAGCTATGATATTTGATCACAAAAAAAACATTGTATTATTTTTTTAGGATAAAACTGCAGATACTATGCTATATAATTTATATTAATAAAAACACAATAATCCTTTGTACTTCATTCCACTTTATTTAATATGTCAGGACCGGTTTCGTTCATTGCGAGCATTTTCAACTGATAAGAAATATAATTTAACAATGCTATTTATACAAAATTGAAAAGTTATCCACAACAATTGGCATTGAAAAGAAATTGCCAATTACATTAAAGTGATTCTAAAATAACACAAAATTAAAATGTTCAACACATCTAACATATAATTAAAAAGTCATCCCAGATTAATAAACTCAGAATGGCGATTGAAAGTAATTACAAACATAATTAAAATTTGGGAAATTTTTGACAAAGTGATAAAATGCTACATTAATAAAGTGAATATGCTTAATGATATGAATATGCTTAATGATAGTTTTATGTTGCAATGAGCGAAACCGGTCCTGACATATTAATTAAAGTGGAATGAAGTACAAAGGATTATTGTGTTTTTATTAATATAATGCCTTTCCACCAAGTATTGACAGTGAACACCCTAAAAGTGATATAATTTATAAGTCTAGTGATGAAATTTTTGGATGTAATAATTTCTCATGCCAAGATGAGAGTTTTTAAATATTTAAACCATTCCCTTTTTCTGACGATCAATACAAAAAAAGATGTAACTGTTAATACGAATGATATTACTTTTTGAGATTTATAATTTAAAAATTTAACTTTACTCGATAGAAAGTTTTATAAAATCGCACAATAAAAAATCTTTTTACGCTATAAAACTTCATTAACAACGGCTTTTTAAATTAATTACTATTTTATTAACACCCATTTTCCACAGTCTGAAAAAAAACTTTCCGTAAAAGTGTTATCACGGCGCGATATAGCAATAGCAATTTATTCTAATTTAATACTAAATGATGCAGTATTTATCTTCTTTTAAAAGAATATTTGTGTATTTTACGTCCATAAAAAGTTAATAAATGGCGCTTTCCTTCCTTAATAAAAGCGAACCGGAAATTAAAAGAAAAAAACTAGCATCGAACAAACGGGAGGGGTGGATAATATCATTGAAAATGCATTTTTTATCTCAGCCAAATAACCTTCACGGTAAATTTATTACGCATGATAGATTTTAAGCACGCTTCATATAAAAGCCTTGTTCACATTAAGAAAACTTCCAAAACAAATATATTATAGGAAACGTCTAGTTACAAAAAGCGATATGTAAACATTTCAATATTAACGGCACACAATGTTTTTGTGTTTCAACCGAAAAATGAACGTTTTAAGTTAATATTCTTTTCTATTGTATTCTATCTTTAAATAAATAAAAAATAGCGCAATATTAAATTAAATTTAATAACTTTGTTACTCCACTTGTTGTGTTATTGATTGTGGCACGTGTTTCACCTCTTTAAGAAGTATCATCAGACAGAACACTGCAAGATTTATGCGTTAACGAAAAAATAAAATAATTCCTAAATTATAAATTTTCAAAATAAAAGTTGGTTGTTTTCCTTTTCTACTGGATGTAGGAAGGTAATAAAAAAACATTGATAGTACTCTAATAGTAGGTGCGATGCGTAGTTAAATGATGATTCCTATATTTTTAAAGAATGCCTAGAAGATAATGTTTAATTAAATATTTTGATAGCGATATTGTATCTAAATTGTTTTTTCCGTAAATGGTGTTTTTACGTTAGTTATATTAATACATAAAAATGTTTTGATAACATATGAATAATAGGTTGACAATGTTGACATGATAGAAGGAGCTCCAACGAGTGGTGCTCCATTAGAAAAACAAACGAGAAATTACCATTTCGTCAATCATCGATTGATCAAAGCTTCGATTGTTTTGATTCCAAATTTATTATAAAAAAATTAAAAACAAATCAAATAAAGTAAAATATTTAAATGGAAATGATATTTTAACCCAATAAATTTAAATCGAAAACGGATTCGTTAGATCATGGTGATATTAAAACTACAATTTCGTAATAAAATTTCATCAAATATATAATCGAAGAGATATAAATTTACAATTATGGCTAACATTATGAGAACTAATCCGCAGTAAACAGCACGTTTATGTTGTGATTGTGGAAAGTACACAACTCGTAATTCTAAAATGAAATAGATCGGTGTGTCTGAGCGCAAGCCAAAATAACAATACAATATAAACACAAGTAAAGCTCGGATAACTCCTAAGTGATTCTGATGTATGTGAAATATTATTTGGCTGACTTTCAACTGTATTTATAATAAAATTTAACCACCGCCATCAAATTTATGACTACGAATAGAATAAACCTACAAAGCAGGGATAACAGACATACGTAGTGGAGGATTACCATACAAGCAAATGAGGCGCGCGCGCTTGGGGCCTCCGAATCTTAGAGGCCTCAAAAATACCTTATACATACATATAATATAACACACATACTTTTTTCAGATTTTTATATATTTTTATGTTTTCCGAAAAACACGGCCTCCAAATATTATTGTGCCTGGGGCCTCCCATGTGTTTAATCTACCACTGGGCATAAGATATAACTACTTTGCATTTCTGTTTTCAATATTAATATCGGAGCTGTCAGATTCCTTGAAAATCTTCGATTTTTTTCATATTTTTTCTGTTTAAATTATTAATCAATATCTAATTTATTTAGAATATATTCACCAGATGTGACACATCAGTAACACACGCATAAAAACGTGCATCACACACACTGCAGGTCGACGCTATCTATCTTTATTTGAGCATAACTGTAAAATCGGAGTCTTGGAGTCGCGATTTTTTGGGTAGTGTCAGAGTATTAAAATGACGGGCGACTAAGATTTATTTTCATTAAATTACAATAATAATGCATTTTAGTAGAAGTTAAGCAATACGCAAAGAATATATAATAAAATTTTGCATCTTCTTTTAATAACAGAGTCGGAATCGCGGATTTTATGTACGACTCCACAACTCTTTAGCTAAGTAAAGATAAGTGCACAGATTATGTTAAGCGTTCATGTTATTTTTTATGTTACGAGGTAAAGTCTGACTCTCTCTACTAATTGTCTAATTACTAATTCAACGTCATTAGTAAAGTTAATTCATTTCGCCATCAATAGCTTTAAGCTTAGTGATACATTTTTTTTATATACACGATATATTTATTTACAAATCGTCATTTCAAATTCATCCGTGCACTTGAACGTCTGAAGATGCCGAAAGGCGAAAACCCGGATCGTTAGTGACAAAACTTGGGTGAATGTACATAATTTGAATGATTCAAATTTAATGTAAAAATTCCGCTAAGCACCTTCAGTCGAAATGCTTCATTATAAGATATAATTTATTTGTATTGTGTTATGTAGGTTTCTAGATAAAAAAAAAACAATAGTAAAGTAGCTGACCTTTTCGTAAATACATATATATTTAACATTCTTATTGCTTATATTTTAAGCATAGACCATAGTTAACCAAACGTAAAACATACTCATGTTTTCATTTAATATTTTACTGGAAGGAAAATAAATTAATTACAATGGATTAAAAAAGCAACTGTTTTCTAATATGTTTTAAGAACCAAAACTTCTATTGCCAGTTTTAAAAGGTTGTACATCCATATTCTGTAATAGCAAAAAGACGAGAGCATAAAGGAGATGTTCAACTAGTGGGTAATAACAAAACGTGCAAGAGGACCAACGTATGAAAGTATACTACAGCACTGATATAAACAATATTCTCTTATTTATGGCCCTATGACAAAATGATTTAACATCATATTTATTTTATAGCCAAATATTCGTTCAAAAATTTTGTAAATTGTACATTTTTTAAAAATATGGATAAGGGACAGCATACGACGTTTTAAAGCATGGTATATTCAAGTTGGTGGTTCTCGTCTCGTTGCCAAGCAAGCTATGTAAGTTAGTTAATATAACACTATATTTTGATAACTCAGTTATTAAATTTGTTGTGTAAATGATCGTGACATGTTTTTGCCTTTTGAGAAGCATCTTTACAACAAATCTTTCGCATGTTCGTAGTGTTCACAAAGTAGAAAGCTTTTAGTCAAATTTATTAATTATTTTTGCAATCAACTCTGCTTAAAAATATGGATTTCAGTGATTTTAACAAACCTGTGCGATCCCCAAAAATCAACACAAGTTTCTACCCCTACTCTCCCTGAAATGAAAAGTTTGAATGACGATCCATATGTTCAACAATGGGTTTGGAAGTGATTGGCCTGATTATAATATATATTTATATACATTAAATATATTATTTATTTAATTAGGTACTACAACACAAAGTCATATATTTTCCAATAGTATTTTTGTGCAAAGCATTTAAATGTATTAAGGCTATCATAATATCATTTTAAAGATGTCCACTTATTGCTGGAAAAGCATATTATATCCGGAAAAAACTTTTGTAATAATTCTACGGAGTTTATATATAGACCAGTTTTGATCATATTTCAGGCGTTATTCTTAAATAAATAATATGGAATTAGTACAACAGAAATGCTTACTTTTTACGTTCGTTTGTTTTCGGTGAAAAAATATATGTATTAAAAAAACTAATTATTTTTTCCCTACATATCGTGTATATAAAATAATGATAATATGTACAACTCTAGCTGGTGTCCTTGCACGTGTCTTATACAAATAAGGACATACGTAGTCCCGGTAAAATTTGAATATACACAATAATAATATTTATTGTATCCGTTGGAAAAGTTTCAAAAACCAAACTCTTACAACCGAAAAAAAAATGTCAAGGACAAGTAGTTGGAACAGTTAGGTATCAAGTGTCGTATTTGCCAAAGTAAAATAAACAGAACGTGCTTTGCAGGCAAAATCGAAGTGGCCATTTTTTTAAACTGTCGTACCGAATGGTCCAAAATTAAGCAGACAGAAAAAAAACATATTTATGGAAATTATATATTTTATAATAGGTGTATAAATAAAGCTTTTGGCAAGTTATTGCAATGAGGCCCTGAGAAGTAAAGTGCATTTAATGCGTTCTCATAGTCTGCGGTATAAATACGGTCTTAAAGTATCGTAAAAGAAAAGTAAACTTAATTAACTCGGTGGCTGCCAGAGACGAGTTATCTCGTCATTAACTAGTTAAATTAATAATTGCAAATTATAATCGACGTGCTATGTAATTACTATTAATTATCTACGGCAGCTAAAAGACTGATACTGACTGTGATACTAATTTCGTCATTCAATAAAAACATGCCATCCACAAAAAACGCTATGGATATTTAGGATGTCTTTAATACTCTTATATCAATACCGCAAAATATCAAAATATATATATATAAAAACAATATCAAAAATAAAGCGTATCGGAAACAATTATGTAACCACTAGGTCTGTCTTAGTATTATTTTTCTACTCCTACATATATTGAAAAAAGAGGCTGAGAAACCATGTAATATGCAGGTATTGTAGAAAAACACATGTTGAAATAAAATCCATAGAGTTCATATGCGTATTACTGGGAGCATGGTTGAAAATATATATATATTTTAAAAATAATAACATAATTACTTTTGTTATTTTGTTTTAATTGCTATATTAAAGTTGTTGTACAATGGAAAATAGTTCAGGATAAGTCGAATATGCATTTATCTCTAATCATGGTTTACATATAATATAATATGTATATTTATTATATATGTATAATATAAATGCAGGACAACGAAATAAAATATTATTTATTAATAATTCACTTCTATTAATTCACAAAATAACCAAAAGGGTTACTGGTTTCTTCTTTGTGTGTCGATATATTTATAAATGATAAATCAACTATGAGCTAGTTTCAAATCAAATCCTATCCATATTTTAAAGATATAAACTGCATTTTTACTAAGTTTTATTGTATTGTTAATTATAACGATTAACTAAATAAAATTAATACCACGTTGAATTTCATTTTCATCAAATACCAATTATTATTGCTTGATCGAAACAGATCAACCAAAAAAATGATTTTTTGAACACTTCTTTATTAAACTAAATATATGAATTTTAAATTAATATATTTATTACATTATGATAAAGTGCATGTTTTAAGACACGGTGTACAAACGTAAAAAAACACTTTGCTACAGTGTGCCTCGAGACGGCTGTCAAGTTCGAATGACCCATGACCGACCGCAACAAAGTGAGGCGGCCCAAGTGGCAACTTGCCACAAAAAATGTGCCACCGGTTGTCAAAATTATCTCAACAAGGGATACAACGAGAGTAACATTTAACCGCCTTGATTTGAACCATATTGCGAAAGAATATAAAGTTACTATGCCATATGTGTTAGGGTTTAAACAGGCGCCTTTTTGTATCGGTTAAAATATAATAAATGATTGAGATACCGAACCTGACACGATAAGCACATTTAGTTAACGTGAATAATAATGTTTATATTTACGGTAGAATCGCATTACGTTAATTACACTCAATTCGCTTTTTACACGTTTTTTAAATAATAAAGTCCACTCGAAAGAACGAATACACTTTTTTACACGAATTATTTGTTCTAAACTATTCTCAGAAACAAAAAAAAACACACATGCCGATAACGGATATCCTAAATTTCTAGTGATGAAAGCGAGTAATGTCCAGTCCGTCATAAAATTTCCCTCATATAAAATCAAGTATGTAGATAGTTTTATTTTAATTAAAATACAATTTTAAATAATACAAATTAATACAATTATGTGTAAAATTTACTTGCAGGGTTTTCACTGTTACCTTTTTTACACGATATTTTTATACAGAATGTTGTTTTTCAAACAACACATTTTTTTAAATTCCAGAAACTTATCTTCACTTTAAATTCTATCACCTTTTTATACGATTTTTGTTACATACTTGGTAAACAAACATTCAATATTATTTTATTTATTACGCTTTACAATAAAAAAACTCCGTTTTCGTTTGATATTTAATTCAATTCTAAGTTCTATGAATAACAAAAATAGGTTTTATTGTTTATAGAAAAATACATTTATTGTTAAGATGAAAAAAGGAATTACTTAATAAATTCAAAAAGCTTTTGAATATTTTCATCAAGTAAAATGAAGTGAAGATACCATTTGAGCTAAATGCTGTAGTTATTATTTTATATAAAAATAACGTGTATGAGTGAAATGTGAATAAAATAACGTTGAAATGGTGAGTTGAGCTTTCATAATAGCCACTTGAAAAATGAAGAATATCTTGTCACTACTTAAGGGGGTGATGACGACCCTTTTTGACGGAACGAGATAAAGCTCCAGGGTGTCTTGTAATGGAGTAAAGAAAAAAGTCTTCGCTTTCGTATTTACATCTTAGACACTTCAAAATGGACGAATGATTATTGCCATTGCTGTGAATCCTTTCCCCAACTGAAATATAAACACGTTGTTGAAAATAACGAGATGTTCTATTGTTGATGAATTCAGTACATCAGATTTTACTTTAGCGATGTAAATTTAATAAATAATTTCAGGAAAACATTTTATGATATGTATTCCCAGAAACGTTCTTGCTAATGTGAAGTCTCTGCCCTTGGTGGAAACTGTTTAAAAATTTAAATATACGAAAAAAAAACAGCAATTTAGACAACCGTCAGTGTCATATTTCCGGAAGACGTAAAGACTACAAGTCTTTTAGTATGCAACCAAATACATATGCATAATATAAAGCTCATTTCAAAAGAATAGAGCTAATTTTGTATGTATTTATTTATAATATTATATATCTACCATCTACCTATACAACTGTCTGTATATACTGTGTCTTTCAACATAAAGTGTAATTAAACCAGTTATTGTCAACAGTAAAAATATAATTCATTCAAATTTTAATAAATGCATTTCAAATATATGGCGATGTGATTAATTAAAAGTATGCACATGATGATAGAAATGTTTTGAGTTGTTATGTATTGGAAAGATCTGCGTTCTTACAACATTCATAGTACATGTTCTATTCGCTAAAGACTAAAATTATGTCGTGTTTTTTTATATAATAGCAAATGCAATTGAAATAGTTTTCATGGATTCGGCGGTAACTTTGTGGAAGTTAATTTAAATAAAAAAATAAATTTAATAGCAATTGAAATTACATGTTTCAATTAAAAAATATGCCAGAAATCTGGAGTAGCAAGATTGTTTACCGACGGTAAAATTTCTTTTTCTCATTAATTTTCAATATATAATAAGAATTCATCAATAATGTTTTTCTTACTTCTTATTATAAATACTATAAAGGAGTAATGCCATGATAAACTCTCGATTGTAATGTAACCATTAAAAAAACAACTTTAAATACACGATGGATTTTTAACAAGTTGTTTTTTTTCATCAATCGACATCATAAAACTAAACTTAGATAAGTCTAAAATTAATAATTTACATTAAGTTGGTTATAATTTTTAAGGCTTTAAAAAATTATTGGATTCACACACTTGAACTACAGTAATCTGCTAATTATTATATTTGTTTGATATATGAGATATTTAAATAGGGTATTAATCAAAACTTATATTTATATCTTTTGTAAGCTTTTGAATAAAATATTTTCTTTTTGATAAACGTCAAGTTAAATATTATTTTCAATATTTTCCATAACTCACCTATTGACGTGGCCAATATATTTTTTTCAATGCAAAGCTCAAGGCAAAAAAATGTTGCAATCTGACACCAGTGGCGGGGGTTGCCTTGCGACTCATTAGACTTCTGGGGGATATGTTTACGTGGGTATGAGTACGGAACGCGAAAGATATCAAGTTTCTCATCAATTCCACCGGTCCGCACTGGATAAAACTTGATAGGATTCCTTGTAGATATTTATTGATAAAGACGTCATTCTTTATTATTATTTGATTTGACAACACTACTTATAACTGACTATTTTTTATTTGAGTTTAAGAAAAATCGATGTCTAGCGTCTGCACTTTTTGCATGTTAGTAAGTAACAAATTCATAGTTCCGAGTAAACAGACAGTGACAATTGGAGCATTTAAGATTAATAATCTAGCCGTGGTGTTTTATACAACACAATATTATTAAAATATGTATAACAATATTAATGAATTTATACACAAACAAATCTTTAAATTAATATGCTGGGACAAATTGCCTATCTTTAAATTTGCATTAATAAAAATTACCGTGTTGTTGCTAAAACTAGAAGAATAAATGAACTAACTGATTTATTGCAGACACAGATTATGTCTAAAAATCTTATTGTGTACATTCCCAATTTTGTTACATACCAATTTCTGTCAATAATGTGGGAATAAGGATTGATAATGGGCGTCTCAAGAATATTTTAACATAATTATTGGTAATTCAGTCAAACAATTTGGATTAAAAAAGTAGATTTGAGATTAAAAAACCAATTAGATATTTGTTTCCTATACCACCATTTTCAGTATCGAATAAAAACACAATAAACATTAAAACGCGTAGATACAAATCCATTTATCGATTAAAATATTAATGTATGAATAATTTCAATTGCAAACTATTTAAAAAAAAACACGCACAACCTTTACTAATCAATTTCCAATCGCTAAAATTGATTTGATTTTGTATGTTGATTTTAATGTATTGTGTAGTATGATGTATTATGGTAATTTATTTTTTCTCATTATATTAGTGCATGGCAAATTGGCGTCAGCTGTCATGTCATGTACTGTACTTTTAATTTTCAAACAATAAATTAAATTAAATGTATGTGTTAAATTTCTTTCATAATATTTAATCACGAACAAAGTCACGAATATTGTGTGATCATAAATAAAATGTTCATACGCTTGGTTGATTTAATTAATACGGGGCATGTTTTCATCTTTTTCTTTTTTAATCCAATCCGTAGCTGTCAACGTCAGCTGATTGCTTACCTGCCAAGTTTAATAATCAAAAATAAACATATCGGAGTTTGTAAACTTGAATGCCTTCTCTCATCGAATCAAATTTTATGGACGCGATCAATTGTAAACAAGTAAGGTACACACTCGTATTGGTTAACTCTGAATAACTTCATATATGCCCGAGCCACTGGGTAATTTAAAAGTCAACTTCGATTAATATTGTGTTTGTATACGAGTCAATGAACTACATAAGAGTCCTTCGGAAGAGCATTGAGTGAAATAATCAGAATATAATTATAAAACACTTGAAAAGCATCGAGATTATTGTATATCCCGTAAACGGCGTAAACAAAAATTAAAATTCCAAAGTTAACATTACATTTATTTGATCATAAAATTGATTTGTTATAAAGTATAGCCGTGGTTTGAAGATTATCAAAAAATATCTACTGATTTATTAATTTAATATTAGAAGATTGTTTAACGTTTTGGTTCGTAAAATTTTTCATTCAAAGCTCCGGAATTGAAATCAGACTTACAGTACATTACTGATCATTCACTGTTACAACTGTTATGCGAAAATATAAATTATAGTTTTGACCGATATAAATTCATTCAGAAATACATCTGTAACGCTATTATAAAAAAATGTTTAATTGAGGCAAAAAAACAATGGCCAATTGCGATGGCAATACCAGACGAGTAAATCAAAATCGGTATTTTGATATTTAAAATAAAATTCCGCAATTAAAAAATATGTCATAATCAAACGAATGATTTTCGTGAGTGTGAATAAATATATCTTTTTATTATCGCAGTTTTTATAAATGGTTTTTTGAGCATCTCTATTGATTGGAAATATTAATTAGTAGTATGATTATTTTTCCTATATGACAATAACAGTCATGGTATTTATCTATTCGAATTAATACGCTATATTTGTTCTAAATCATTTTCAATATAATTGGTAAATTTACCGGCAAAATATGAATAAAGAATGTAATGGTTTAGCGTGTATCGTTGCGTTTGACAATCTACGTGGACACGATTTTTGTCGGAATAAAACAATGAACGGAATACAGAAATCACGATAGAAACAATGCAAACAAAAGCCGTCGCTTACATCCGCGCATAAAGCACATTTTTTTCTAAAATGCACAAAAAGCATTCACACACTTATTGTTTGAAGTTGGTCGCCGCATCTGTTCAAATGTTTGAATCACAATGCATCGGAAGTATGAAAAAGTGAGTGTCTTATAGCTGCATAGTCTATTCGATAAAAATATCAGCGTATGATTTATTATTACTTGAATATAATTTAGATAATTTTTAATTGAGTAGATTTTGAGATATGATCTGGTGACAGTGTAAATTGAACGAGATAAAATAATCCAAAACTATATATTTTTAAAATAAATCGTTATACGAGAAATATTTGTTACTCAGTCGTTCAACTTTCCTTTTGAGGTAAAGATAGATGAATGGGAAAATACAATTCGTTAGTCAAATGTTCTCATTTGTGGGGTTGGATGGGTGGGAAGGAACTAAGACATCACAGAAATCCATGCTCTGAATACAAAATCATTTGATCAAATTTTTAGTTCTACACTGGAACCGAGATCACTCGAGAGACGAGAGTCTACAGTTCCGGGGAAAATATATCTGAATTATTGTTATGTTTTGCTGAAATTATAATGATATGCAAATCGAAATTCAATACTTTGGTTATTGAAGATTTTCATCGATACCAAAAAGTTAACTGCAGTATATGACTTTAAAAAAGCAGTTACATTCACAGTAACAAAAACAACAATTATTTGATTGTGTAAAGAATCTAAATATGGTAAAAATAACAGTTATAATAATGTTTAAAACACAAGTTATTTTATCGTGATAATCATTTACTTAGTTTATTATAGAAATTCGTCTCGCGAGTATTTTTTAAATATCTAATATAATGTGTGTACAATTCAATGTATGCAAGTGCAAGTGTGAGCTTAAATTACCTAAATTGTATTACCATTGTATTTTGTCAGAATAAATTATTGTAATGAATATTTTCCAAATTATATTTCCGATCCCCCCCCCGGATTTTCTTAATAAGTTAAATACTTATTTATATCGTTAGATTACCAGAAAACTGTATAACACAAATGAAACGTATGCAGTTAAGATATTCAATAACTCACAAAGCCATTTGTGAGTAAAGTGATACCGGAAGAATAAAATAATGCAGTGACGCTGAAAAGAGTATAGGGTAATTCAAAATTCCAGAAGTAAATGTGCATGCATGAAACAAAAGAAATGCTCAAAGTGAGTGTATGATTTTTCCCTAAGTGCTTGTCAGCCAGAGCTTTTCATAGTTGCAAGTGGGAAACAATACAGCTTTTTGTATCGAAAAGAACAAATCTACGAGTAAATGTTACTACATGACTGCCATGCCATACAAAAGCTTCTGGGAAAACTCAGTCATATAAGCTTTATAGCTTTCAGCGGTAAAGCCGTAGAAATTTATTTGTTCTACTCTTATTCTATACTTTCTATTGTGAAAACCAGTCGCCGTATTGATTCATATTTAAAAACACTGCAATTTTTCTAGTTTAATCATTTCAAAGGTTAAATATAGATTGCATTTCGTATATCATATTGTATTGATAATATCAATTGAGATAGCTTTTTAGGGTTTTATACCACATTTCAAACGTAATAATGTGTTCATATGTATTTTTAAAAATTGATACATTTGTTATTCCAATAGGAATAACAATGTTATCAAATTGAATTATATAATACATAAATTAATATTTTAATTAAAAATATACGATTGATTGGTAGTTCCATGTAAATATAGCACGTTATGTTGAATGAATAGATTTTTTGATGAATGAGGAAATATAGTAGGAATTATGGTGAATCTAATACTTTGTAATTATTTCTTATAACGATTAGCTTAATCGAATATCGCTGCATGGAAAAATTTGCATACAGGACATGTCACCACAGTAAAATATGAAGTGTTTGAATTATTAATGTTTGATTAGTATACTGGTAATTTTTGACCTTAAAAGTTAATTTGCAAATAAAATACAAAACAAAATATTTTTTTTTATTGTAGACAGTATAGGTAAAGCGGATTTTGTTTTTTTACGGATCGTTTTCATGAAACTGTTGTTTTAAAAATGCTTGCAATTTCAAGCTCTTTTTTATCTCACTTACTACGTACTACGGAATATATAAAAAAAATAAGAGCAAAAGACAAGTACCTTACGAATCTGGTGCTGTAAACTGTTCCCGCGCGAATATTTCCACTCGCAGTATAGCGAACGGAAGCTTTATCGGCCATTTTAAAATCAATTTACCCCAAAATGGTCTCAGCGGCTTATAAATTAACTTTCAAAAGCTCCCCTAATCACCGCACGGGGTAAAAATCTCCATCTACCTTTTTTGCCGTTGCACTGGCTGTAGGGTTGACGAAAGTTGCGATCAGATTACGACCGAATAGCTGCAATGAATATATTGCATAAAATCATCCCCTAATAAACAAATAGATAGATTATCTTTGTATGGATATGGTTCGGAAAATAAACAAAATTATAAATACTTTGATTTAAAAAAATGTAATTAAAATAATGAACGATATATATTTAATAGTTTATTATTTAAAGATCAAGACCAATTTCACTAAAACAGATTTACACCAAGATCTATACTTGAAATATGGCTTCATATTTAAATACAAATATATGTTAATTTTTTATTAAGCTTTAGACAACTTAATAAACATGAAAAAGCTGCGGTAAATATATTAATACCTCTTGTTTAGACTTTAAATATTGATCATGATGTACATATTGATATTTAGTAAAAATACAATATTTCTTTGTACTTCATTCCACTTTAGTAATTAGGTCAGGACCGGTTTCACTTATTGCGAGCATTTTCAACTGACAACAGTCAGTTGACAATGAATGGAATGAAGTACAAAGAAATATTGCATTTTACTAATATAATGCCTTTCCACCAAGTATTAACAGTGAACAACCTAAAAGTGATATTGATATTTATACATTAAAATTGTCTTAAAAATAAGTTACACGCGTAAAATTAAATATTAACTATTATTCGGATTTTTGTCTAGGTATACGTACTGTAAATTGTTCATACAAATTCACGTTTTATTTTTGTCGCCATATATACAGCACAATATGAATATAGACAGTATCTTGACTAATAGAGAAAAGTTTTCTTAAGAATATATTATATTTTATTCCGCCAACCCTATTGTTAAACAACTGAACTCAACCCTACCTGTACCAAGTAAAAGTACTTGTAAGTATATCGTCTGCCTTTCAAAAAGCTCCATTGCATTGGTTTCCAACAATTTTAATTAAATAAGATTTGTAATACACACACTATAATATCAATGCTTCATTCACTTTGATATTTTACTCATGAACTCACTCATATATCATTGAATGTTTGGGAATATTTATTCATAATATTTCATTGCATATTCACATAGTATAAGAATGTATAGGAAATTTCGCAATTTTATGAATTCTACCCTTTTACTCAGAAAATAATTGATAATACAACAACAACAAAATATATATTATAGATAAGTTGAAAAAATATTTACCAACAAATCACCTGTTTACATGTGAGATAAAATAATGTGATTTGTAGGATCCGTTAAAGAATTTTGTATTTTTAATATTATTATTAGTATAACTAAGCAAGTTTATGGTTGTGTGATTAACATTATGTAAAAAAGATATTTTTTTTATAAAATGTTTTTTTTTGCATATATTATACAAGAAGCGTTTACATGAAAATCTATGCTTTATTATTAACGAAAATCAGGTTAAGGGTGTGAGTTACTAAATAAATAAAAAAAAAAATAAAGCAAACGAAGTTTTTGTAAAAAAAAAGCTTCGGATGGCGGACAGACTCCAAGATTTATATGTGTTTAAAATAGAAATAAAAAAAATATTTTAGAGGTGTATGGACATAAAATGTTTGAAAAGCATTTCTTTAGTGGGTGGATATCACAACGGGAGCTAGCAGCGACGAAATGAAACCGCGAGCCGAACAGAGTCGATAACGTGCCATTAATTTCAACTGATCGCTGTATTTGTGTTTGGGAAACATATTCGTTTATTCCAGTGACACTGAAACTCCTACACGAGTATTTATTGGCTATATTGAGCGAGTATGTAATATATTTCAAAGAATCAATTATCTGTAAAAACGTACGAGAAAATAATATTTATTTCATCATTTAAAAAAATTATTTCAACATATGTAGTTATCGACGAAGTTGTATAGTTTAACTAATTAAAGTTTGTTTTAAAATTATTTCTTCACAGGTAATATTGTATCAAAGAATCTTTCATATTAACCGTGTTTCGTTAGTACTGCACTTTACGTGGATTGGTACAATGTTGGTATTTGGTTGTTCTGGGTTAATATAAAACATTGCGGAAACGGAGTCAAAAGTGTCGTATGCTCCGGTAGGCGGCACTGGTATATCTGGGTTCGGATCCGGCCGGTTAATGCCCGTTTGTGATTTATTTTTACAAACACCGATCGCGTTTCCGGCAAAAGCAAATAAGCTCCCGTGAATATTGTGTACATATTTCCTTCTACGGTATAAATTTGATTAATGTACGTTGGTTCCCATATTACGATGATTTTGGTTTTGTCATTATGGCTCATTCTGTACGCTCGACTCAATAAAGGTAAAATAAACATTATTTATTACCCATGCTGTATATAAAATAAATTTATATTTTAATTAACGTAAAATATTAAAAAAAGTTTATTTAAAAATATGTGTCACAAAAAAAATATAATCCAATATTTGTTATTATTTGTTATTTGCGATATTTTATATGTATATATTCATATCCTTATGAGCAGAAAATATACTTCTTGTGGAGGTACTTCTTTTAATGATCTCCTATAAATATTTTATACTATTGACACATTTAATTGTATGTTGGAAATTGACTGCGCTCTATCATAAATACTTTGTTAACATAAATGATTTAGAGCAGTGGTCAGAAAACTTTAAAACATCGCGGAACACTAAATACAACATTTTATATACGTGGTCCACCTTTAAGATTTTTTTTAAGTACGTATGGAAAAAAATTCATAGAGCACATGAAATGCACCTAATTCATAAAATAAAACCGTTATCTGCAGCCAAATGATTAAAGCTCAATAATTAATAGTTCCACATTTCTTTGCTGACCACCACTTTTCCAGCCGCTGATTAAGTGCATCAGAGGCTAGGGTTTGATTTGTGGATCGATCACAAATCAAAATTTCAGTATAGTGTTAATTCAATACGAGTAAATAATTACACCTGCGTTGTAGAAATGGCGGCTTCATATTGAAAATAATTTATATTACGCAGGCAGTTACAGTCAATAAAGGGGACGTGTCAAGACAATTCGGAAGATAGAGACGCCGTCAATCTCAACACGAGTCAAATTCTCAGCTTCCAGCATATATAAAATAATTTATTCGAATTTAGACATCAAACTTCCAAACTTCCTTAATAAAGGTCTTATGCCTCCGGCAAAAATGTACATGCCGACATGTATGTAGGTCGATATTACACTACCAGTGCTGAATCGCATCTGTGTTTTAATTGATAATTTTCAAGTCGGCTATTGAGATTAGTTTGAGATTAGTATAACCTTTTATCGCATTGTCTAGCCATCAGGTATAATCAAATCACAAAGTGTAACGATCAAAAGCACATATTTTTTTCAAGCAAACTTCGTTCAAAATCAGTTCCGTGTAGGCCAAGAATGTCATGGAAAAACTTTTTTATTTCTGTTCAAAGAGCTAATATTTTGGAGATGGTGAACAAACTGCGGCTCTTTGAGCCTTTACGTGTGGCTCTTCCAATAAATACCACATAGAGTACGATTTAAATTACGTGGACGCGCAGAAGTCGGTTTTCAATCTTAAAACTTAAGAGTTGGAAGGTTAATAACAATGTTTAAGTTTTAAAAAATTGACCCTCAAAGAAAATTTAAATCGTTGTATAGTTAATATTTGGCTCAGTTGACTAATGAGTTTACCAACCACAGTTCTATTACGACTGAAAGAATTCCATCGGGTTGATTCTATCACTATCGAGTGGATAAAGCCTTTACCCGTCCTACTTCAGCGTTTGAATCTTGTATTGTTATCACTGCTATAGTTTTTGTTTCATTATAAAAATAGCCGGAAATAAAATACTTTAGTGATTTTAGTCCTAACGGCTCTATTCTTTTAATCAGAAATCAAATTAGTTTGCAAAAATTTGATTATTTCCGGTGACCACATTAGAATTTAGGTGTCATTTAAATCTAGTTTAAAAGAATTGTAATTAACGCGTTCTGGACTACAGAGTTGTCGCAATGAAATGTGAAGAGAGTTAAGGCATCGAATACGGTCCTGAATTAAACATATAGTCTTGCTTGATGTAAAAAGCTTTATACGCTGCCATGTATTATGTACAATATAGATAGAACATAGGCTCTTTTCGTGTAAAAAGTAATGCTACTTTACCCTCGCCGAAATGCGAAAAAACTTTCTTATGATCGGATAACACTATTAAGAAGGCGTCGGGTGAATTTCTCTCATTTCGGAAATATCTGTATTTGTATTTAAGACGCCATGTATTTTTAATTGCTTACTTTTTATCTACGCTAGAAATATAGGAAATGATTCGATGTCAAGTGTAGAGTGAGAAAAGTTTTTCATAACACAAAATTAACACTAATGTTGGGCGTATATCTTAATATACCACAACAGTTAAAGAGCAAACATTCAAAAACTGATTTGTCACACAAATACAGAGCTTGGGAAATGATGATTTGAGTGTTGGAGAAATCACGATTTGAAATCTATCGCAAGTATCGCGATTAAATTAAGAATTGATTCTGATTCCTAAGTTATAAATTACAAAATTAAAGTTAAATGTGTGAAACACGTGTTACAGTTTTTAGCACAACAAGTGAAGTCACACAGTTATCAAATGTGATTTAATATTAAAAATTAGCTTCGGCAAACTTACTGGTAAATCCATAGATATATAGTTTTTTTTGCTTATCCGTTAACCATCATTCGAATCAACAGTGAGAAGTGTCAGATATTTAATTTTTATGTTATCTCTTCACTGTTTAAACATGATAAATATGTTTTCCGTTAAGAATAAAACAATATTAATGAATGATGGAGTTGTTGTAGAGTTCAAGTATCCGACATGCTTTTTTATTAATGATGAAATGATAAAAAATATTGTGCTATTTAAAATATTTTATTTTACGTTGTTTTTTCCTGGAATACGCTAATAAGAGTAAAATTGGTATGCATGCCAGAAGTAACGCTGCAAATATAGCTCAGAGACATTGTTACAACGTTAAAAGTGTATTTTTCATTTCTTTGGCGAGGAAATTCCGCGTTCGGAAAATTGGTTTTTCTCACTACTCTTTATGAGTCATTAGTCTCGGAATAATTGCAGTGGGTGCGATAAAGGAAAATGGGTCTCGGTCGTAGAAAAGCTCGCCCTTAAGGGTAGTTTGGAAACACTTTAGCCGACGTTTCGTGAACTTTCTTCACCTGCGATCCCTTCCGAACAAAGCGGGCAATTTTATTCAGTTTTTAAAGTTAATTTAACGAGGATAATGGGTGGTGGTAACGCAAATTCTTTCATTAAAAATAATCGATTTCAACCAGACCATTTGTTATATGATTTATTCTTCTTTCTTAAAGTGATCTTTAAATACAAGTGAGATTTATTTAATGTTTTTCATGGTATATTTAACATAAACATAGTTATTATTCTACAATCATAGCTTTTTTCTTTATGAGTTAAATAAATTAAAATAAAAAAAGATATGTGTTATTTCACTAGTAATGTCATTCTTAAGAAATATAACTTGGTATAGAATAAAAATATGATGACAGATTAAAAAATCTACATTTTGTTTTAAAGAAAAAACTGCTATGTATTTATTCTTTGTTGTTGTATTTTATAAAAAAAAACATTAACATACGTTTAAATTATTTAATAAAAAAATATTTTTTGGGACAATAAGCTGATAGCGCGCACGTCCAAATATAATTTCGCAACAATAAATGATGGCACTTTGCTAAAAATATATTGTTACCTATTTACTTTTCTATAGCTTTTATATCTGCAATTAAGTATTAAAGTTCTTTAAGTTTGATCCCATAATAATGTATGCGTTCATTTAAGATTTTTTAGGAATTGGTTTTTTCAGTATGGCGCAGGTGTAGGATAAAATAATGTCTTTTGTGGGGAGTCGCTTTCGGTCCCCAGTCTTGCGAACCGCTGAGTCATTGATGGGGATCACTGCAAGGACGGCCACCCCATTCGAAACTCATCATCACTCGATTGTTTGGTTTTAGCACTTGCGGCTTGACGTTACATTGGTGGTTTGACACTCAAGCACTTTTACATAGTACCCACAGGACGCCTTTTCACTTTCGCCACCCCGGCTACGCAGTCCTCAGACGAAATGATCACGTGATCGGGGCAATAAAAGCGATTGGAGCGTATGAATAAGGCCGCTGATTGGATTTGATTGTTGAATGTGAGGACAATACGTTGTGGTAACAGCAAAAACGTTTATAATAGTAGTTAGTTAGTTTAAAGACGTTGGCAATAAAAAAAATGTGATAATCGTCAAAACTTTTATATCATAATGAGTATTTATAGATTGCAATGCTCTTGTTGTACAAAGTTTTATACCGGCAAAACAGAAAGGACACTAAACATCCGAGTTTTAGAACATATGGCAGCGTTTAGATTGAAAAAAGACACGTCTAATTTTGCTAATCACTTAATTTCGGAAGGACACGTGTTCAATCAGGAACAAGGGATAACAATGTTACACCCAAATACGGACAGTCATAAGCTCTTTTTCCAAGAAATTTTAGAAATCAATAGAGCACAGCTGCAAAGTCTTCCGATTTTAAATGAAATATTAAACTTTCCCGCATCTCCACTTCTATACCCTATATAATCATAAAATCATATAATCATAAAACCTTTGCCGACAAACAAATAATATAATTCTTGAAACTACTCAAATCTGTTGGCATTCCCATGAGCTTATCCATTTCGCCAGCAATGGCTTTGGACTCTGTGATGCATTTATTTCTTATATAAACACGAAACATTCATTTACTAAACGTCAGTTCAAGTTCATCCGTGCACTTGAATGCCTGAAGATGCCGAAAGGCGAAACCCGGGTCGTTAGTGACAAAATCTGTGAGAATGTTCATAGTTTAAATGATTCAAATTTAATATTGAAATTCCACAAAGCACCTTCAGTCGAAATCTTAAATTACATAATAAGTACATGGACAAATAAAATATAATGATAACGTACAATATACCAGTAGGCTTATGTATCTTTTATTTGATAAAATCAATATTTTCTCCCAATGTGGAGCATATTGTCTCATAAAGGAAGTTTTTTTCTACATGAACTGCTTGTTACTTAGTGATTCAAATTTTTTTGAAAAGAGAGAAGTAGTAATATACTAATAAGGGTAGAAAAGACCTAGTGGCTAAGTAACTTTATTTAAAGATTGAAATCTTCTCTTCAAATCGATATTAAATAATGTTATTTGTATTGGAAATCACACTGGTGAAAACACCACGTAAGCTTGACCGGTGGCCGCTTCGCCACGGACCTTAGAGAAGAAATTAAAACAATACACATAGACCAATTATTCAATTATATCTTTATTTTAAAATCGGAGTCAAGTTCGCAGTTTCTTTCGTGACTCCTAAATATTTTATCGGAAGAAATATAATACTTACACGTTGAGCGAAACCAGTTCGATAATATAACAAAGACAAGTTCAGTAGCATCCGTAATGCAGTCATTTGTAATATGTAGTATTTGTATGATGATTTGTATCATGAAAATTAAGTGTAGAACATAATGTGTTATAAATTCAAGGATAGTTTTTCATATGAAATATAAAATGCATGGAAGCGATCAGTTTGGATGAGAGTGAAACCGTGGTAAGACAGCTACAATTCGTCGCAATAAAGAAATGTTGGGTAGGCGGATTATGACCGAGGAAGTAATAAACAAGACTTTATTGTTTCATCCCCGACTGATAGTCTGATAGTCGAACGCGACTTCTTGGCTTACCGTCATTTATTACATCCACACATTAGCGATTCTTGTATGGGAGAAAAGTTCGCGGCAAAACCACCATGTAAAGAATAGTTTGATAAAATAAAATGCGGGAGTATTTTTAAAAAATATACAAATTTTCTTACATCGCGAGAATTATCAGCATAATAAATAAGATATAAAGGATATAGTACCAATTATTAGAGTTAATTCATTCTGTAAAATAGTCCTGCATCCTTTTTTATTTCATAAGTTCATACGATTTCCTGAAAAAACGTAGAATAATTCAGTGTTTTATCAAATAAGTTCTTATACAATTTCGTTTTAATCTCTGATGTGGTCAAAAGCTATTATTATTGAAAGCAATCATTTATGAATAACACATCCAAACGGCATGGATTTTAATTCAAACCGTCCCACTTACTCTAAATATCTATAACTATTCCAAAAATATAGTGCCCATTAATTTATATTCAGTTCTCGTTTAATAACTTATGTTTTCATGCTTGATTAGTAATAAATACAATGTAAGACTGTTTAATATAAAACAAATGGAATATTTGTTTTACACTGAAAAAAAACACTGTTGGGTTTGTACATAAATAACAATCTATGTCAAATTTGAATTGTTTGAATTTTGTACTTTTCCATGAGTTTTGTCGCTAACGACCCGGGTTTCGCCTTTCGGCATCCTCAGGCAATCCAAGTGCACGGATGTACTTGAAATGACGCGTAGTAAACAGTTTGTATCGTTTATATACAAAAATATAAGTAAATCACTAAGTTAAAAGGCTATTAAAATGTAAATTAGCGAAAATTGAATGTATAATGAATTAAGTGGGTTTGTTATAATTATGGGGATTTTTTGAAAGTATTAATGACCAGATAATAACATGGGAATATTTAAAATAAATCTATGGTTTTATCCGACCTATTATTAATGAGTTGATTTGTTTTTAAGCCTTTGAATTAATATTTAATGATAGCAAGTGCTTGAATTATTAATAAATTACAATTATTTGAAAGGGGTACAACAATGGAAAATTTGATATATAAAGTTGCTCGTTTAAAATTGGCAAACTGTTGAGCTGAGCTCGATTAATCTCTAAGATTTCTTGGTAAAATAATTTAAACTCGCCCCTGTTAGTATGTAACAAATCAATACCTGAGTCAAAATTAAACGTATGGTTTTCAAGAGTTAAATGGTTGGCGAAGGTGTAGGTATCTTTTTTTAAGCGAAAAGCTGCTAAATGCTCAACAATCTATGTATATAACTCTTGGAAGTATTAATTTTACTTTCTAGAATTCGGGTATCTACCACTTAAATGAAAAATTCCATTTTTCAAAATATAAGTAAAGTTAGAATCATTGTACAAGCTATAATTAAAAATCTAACGATACTTTGGGTCTGAAGACGTTTCTCAAAGAAGCGAAACACATAAGTCCCATTTAGTAATTAATATCCAGTGCAATGACCGAGAAATCAATTTAGAAATGAAACCAATTATATGAAGACATAATTATATTTAACTGGCTAGTATTTATATAATTTTATTATTCGTATTATATTAAACATATGTTTACTATAACTAATACAATGTCAAAGCCGTGATAGTAAAAATGTGATTCAGTTAGATTTGGTTATTGATATAAAACTAGTCTTGTCCAGATTAATACAGTCTTTTTTAAAAGTTAACGGACTTGGGGAAACTTCGGCCCATGTATGCCGTTATAAAATATCGAAGGCACTGTTATCAGGCATTCTGACAACAATTTACATTAGAATTAAGATCGCTGACCTGGAACGCATTTTCTCACACACAACATTTCTCATGAAGGTTTAAGTATTACACAGAAATGTATAGACACGGAAATAATTGATTACTGTGTAATACGAAAGAGAAACAATATAAATTAGCATCAATAGTTTTATAGAAAGCGGGCTTTGAGATAGGTTTATATAGTTTTATAGGAAACGGAATAAAACAAAAGAAAGAATGAATTGGGTTAAAATAAAAATAGTAAAAAGTTGCACGAGCTTTTTTTATAGACTCTGAAAAGTTAACGATTGATTTGGCCATTACTTAATAACTTTCATTATAATATGGTAAAAATGGCATATTATTTACAGTGGTCAGATCTACGTTAAAACACAATTTAATTAAGCATTTTATAATATAATACTATTGATTGAATCTATATTGACTAGATAGAACTCCATAATACTGTTAAAAAATAAAATACTCTTTTTTATCTATTTCACATTTATTTATTTAATAAGTTAAAGACCAGTTTTGTTCATTACGAGCATTATTAGCTGATAAAAATATAAATTGATACTTCTCGGTTATTTATAGAAAATCAAATAAGGATACTAAAGGCATAACAATCATTTAGTAGAATAAATATATAATTATTGATATAAAATATAAATAAGTGACATTAAGCTGACTGTAATTAAAAAAATTAAGACTTGTTTTTTTACAATCTCATAAAAAACTACGAATTTGATAAGAAAAGTAGCTAACAATAAATACAAAGGCATCTCTAAAATTTTATTGTATAAATTATTAAATGTGGATTTTTAAAAATATATTTCATGATACCAAAAACAAATATTGTGATGAACGAAACTGGTGTTGATATACGTACATTTTGAATATGTACGAAAGATAAAAATAATTAAACATTTTTAGTACTTTTTACACATAAAATTTATTAGATCAGGACCGGTTTCACTCATGGTGAGCATTGTAAAAAAAAATATCTGGAAAAAGTACTAAAAATGTTTTATTATTTTTATTATAATGCCATTCCACCACGTATTGACAGTGAACACCTTAAAAATGTACGAAAGAGTTTTTAATTTCTTAATACAATGTTTTACTACCAAGTATTTAGATTAGAAAACATTCAAAGTAAAATATACTGGCTTAGAATAAATATATAGCATATTTCATCCTTACTTACTCCAACATCATTCAGTTAATTTATATTAATCGTTTGAATAAATACTTTAAATACACAATTTCCGAAATACGAAAGTACCTTTGGTTATTAATAACAATACCGTGTATGTTCCTAATAGCCTAAAGCAAAATTATAATATTTATAAATACTTTATTTTTGGTAAAAAGTAAGAATCTTGAGTTAATAAGATAAGAAACTAGTGTACCTCTTTTCTCAGTAAAGATAGCTAAATTAAAGTAATCTAAATACAATACATTTCTGAGGATTGCCTGCAACCGAAATAATTCTATTATTTTGTATTAGTCTCTTTCAGTTGTTGAAATATTTACTAGAAACAATTTTTAGGCTAAATTTTAAAAGATTTGATTGACTATGAAAATCAGCAATAATCGAATGTAAAATGCAAAACCGAAACGCAGAATGACAACAGTATTGATTTGATTATTGTCTAGCGAATCTAGACTTGATTTTAGTGATACAATTTTGAATCATTTAAACAATAATGAAAATTTGTAACGTGATATTATTTTTATTCCCAGGCTGTTTGCATTAATATAAATAATGTGTAAAACCGACGCCCAAAAAAAACAAATAAGTCGTTGGTATAGTAAATGTACTGAAATAATAATAAATAATCATATCACATGTATAAAAAATATTAATATGACACATTCTCATATAGATGTGTCTCCTTCCGGCATTGGAAGCATTCCAAATAATTTCCACATCCATATCAAAACGGCAATTTTGATCAAGCGATTTTGCTCTTTCTTACTCTTTTCGTAAAAGTTTCTATTCCGTATCATCTGTTGGTTACGTGTCACTGTTTGAAATTCGAGTAGTTGTGTTGCGAATCTTTCGAATTATTGTATGTATTGGCCATTTGTATCGCTTTTTTGTTGGACAACCGAAGCGACGTTCGGTGAAAAGATAAGCTGTTAGACATGGAGTATTTTTATATGAAGCCAAAGCGTAAAAAAGAGAGACGTCTTTCAAAATAAAACAATAAAATTCATGAAAATACTATTTATCATTTAGAGCTGGCTTGTGAAATAATTAAAAAAAAGGAATCATCAAATAAATTCCGTAAAAATTACTATTATACCGATTGTTTCTAATAAATTAATTTGAATATAGTCAAGGACGTGATTGGTAGAATTGAAATAAAATTATTGTTTTTAATTAAATAAAACAATGTATTTTGACACCATGTCATCATCAGGAATAGTATGATCAAAAAGTGACGTCAAATATATAAAAAAAACTATTGCGGATATATTATGTATATATTGTACACAGTTATTTAACAATAATAATTATTTTATAAAAAAACTGTAAAATTGTGATCAGAATCAGTTTTAATCATAGTGAGTGTTTTCTACTGGTGATATATGTATTGTGTAATAAACATGAGACAATTGATACAATCATTATTTTCATTATTATAAAAAAATATTTATATTTAGTTTTTTACAAGATACATTCTTTATGATTTATTGCCTAAAGTATTTTTCGGAGCGATTTCGTACATCCGTGGCGGGGTGCACTCCAAAAATTTCGAATGTATATGAATTATTTCCACTCGCGCATGGTAATTTCCCTCAGCGTGTACATTAAACTTTATTTATTAGAATACCTGTTCACACATTGACGTGCGCACAGGTTAACAGCGGTAGGGGCCAGAGGAAAATGGGAGACTGAGGCACTCGACCTCCCTTTAAAAACACAGATAATAGCCTCGCAAGCATATTTCCGAAAGCGGCGCTCGAACACCCGAGAAACAAATTTCGAATAAAGGAGGCGTGGACCACTAAATCATCGTGAAGTTTTCACCATTTTCTAAACCCAGCAAGCGAATTTACTTCTCGTAACTCAAGCCAAGGCAGTGTTAGCGGATACTCAAATTTCATTGGAATACACCCAATATAACTACAATGGCAGATTTTTGTCAATAAACAACTTCTTGCAAAATAATTAACACATTAGATAAGCGATCAAAAAAAAAAAAAGCCATCCAAAAATCTTCGTCGGGTTCTGACGACAAGGAAATAGCAAAATAAATTTGTAATAAAAAAAATAACTTTTATTTTATATTTACAAAGTTTATTAACTCGAAAGGATTGCTGTATTCATTTGTGTAGTTAACTGAAAGAATTCGAATACAAAATAGTTGAATAAATACATTACAATAGATCATTACAACGAATCACCCGAATGGCGTAGTCATGTTTTCATTCAACGAGTTAATATTTTCAATTGAAAACTTTCATCGCTTAGTAATGCTATCTCGTTGCGCAAAACCGTTCCTGATCATAATATAAATGGACAGTGAAATGCTCTATTTTTTTTTAAATAATATGTTTATAAGCAAACATAATAATTTTGTTAAAATGCAAAAACAATTAGATATTGAAAAGAATTTACAATTTACAATTTCAATGTCGATTGTTTTTTACACCTTTTTATTTTAATTTATTTTTTATAAATAACACAGTTAAATTATATTTCTTATCAGTTGATAATTCTCGCTAATAATGAAACCGGTCCTGATCCTGTAAATAAAAATGCAAATAAAAACAAAGGAATATTGTGTTTTTTTTAGTATAATGCCTTTCCACCAAGTATTATTGACAATAAACACCCTGAAAGTGATAATTTTGTTAAAAGTAAGTTCAAACCAAAACATTCAACATGATATGCGATGTAAATAATAGATAAGAGATAATTTTAGCAATGAATAGAACTTATAAGTATGTTTAAAGAGTGATAATGTTTTTGTAAGATGTAACATTTCCAGGCTTAGTACGTTTCGAAGTGTGACTCATCAATAACTTTCCATGCAAATGCATTTATCGCTCGATTAAAGGCAAATTAACTTACATCGGTTGTGCCGAGGTTTGAAAAGTAAACATGCTACCAGGAACAACTGATAAGCGTCGGAAAACATCACACACTAACGGCGCGAACGGAAAATAAAACCTCCATCCACCCACGGCCCCCCTGCACCCTTATGTACCACCCCCTCGCCGTTCGCTTTCCGACCCTAACGGAAGTTACTGGTATTTTGGGTCGTTTTTAAACTCCACTTCGAATAAATCCTTAATCGTAGCTAGATTTTCACACTGAAACTTTGGCGTCATTAACACCTTGTAAAATGATGATATTTTCCAAAAGATATACGAACTTGATAACCTTATTTTATCATTGCAAGTTCAAATTTACTGGCTGCCAAATCTATACGATCGAAATTGAATTATGTCGTAAACGTAAAACATTATTGACTACATAAATAGGCGATTTTTTTTTCAGTAATTTTTCAGCAATCGTCAAGTAAGTGTTAATAAATACACACTAAAAAGGAAATCAGCCTACATAGTTGATTCAACCGCCTATTCGAATACTGCCAATTGTAAAGACAATAAAATGAAAAAATGTATCAATTGTCTACTTATTTTGAAATTCTTAGCCGGTTGAGTGGTCGAGAGGTCAACGACGTTAGTTTCGGTTACAGCGGGCACAGGCTTGAATCCCAAATGGGACAGATTTTATAATTCATTTTCAACTGATATATATATTTCTGTTTAAAGAGATAGATGTATGTAGGTGATGCATTAAATTCCTTCCCAATTATCCGATCCTAAAAATGATCGAAGTGAGAGCGATTAGTAAGCCACTGATCCTATCCTAGTTCTATCATTCTACCCGTTCTCTCTATGAAAAAAGAAAGGTTGAACAACTGAGTAAAAAGCAGTTCTCTACGAAGAATTACGTGGAGATAAACTACATAAAGATTCCATCTGCTATACATTGGGAGCTGGCAAGGTTAAAAACAATCTTTTGAAATAGTTAGTTAAAATGAAGCAACTAAGAGACATCCGTTTAATTACTGTTTAAGAAATGGTGTGAAGCCAAAATAGCTGAAAAAATAAAGAGAATTTTTGCAGAAATAACATAATTTGTATTGTTACCTTATTATAATGGGTCTTTACAAAATAAATGACAATTTGACGCGCAGGTAATGTATATTATCTTAAAGTATACATTACATTAAAATGAAATGAGCTTATTTTGCTCTTATGATATCTTTTTTATATCTTGCGTTGAATGAGAATTTTGTTATTAAAGTCTGTTTACTACATTTTATTTTTCATATAATATGTCTTGCCGACAAGAATTGGCAGCTGACAGTGTCAGCTTGACACTAGTAAAGCTTTGAATAGCCTTTGTTAAAGTTAAATCAACTAGATAACACAATAACAAATTTTACCTTTTAGTAATTTGATACCATATTATGATATCAATAATGTAATGCGTGGGAAATGCTTACAAAGTATGAATTGAAAAGTTTTCTTTGTGTTGTCTAAATATGTTGAAGCTTGAAAGGATGGATGTGATAGTTAGATGCAGTTCGCATTATGTTCAACTCAATAGCGCCTGCAGGATAAATAAGAAAATCCTGTCGGATAACTAGGGAAAACACTACAAACAAACGCAACCTTGCTAAGGGGAAATGAAGCCTCCCTTTATGCGTCGTGGCGTTTCTTCCGAGGGGTTGACGTCTCGTGGACCCTACCGGAAGTGAGCTAGCGCCACGCACCTAGCGGTGGAAACGTTGGGTTCAAACTGTCACGCTTCTGACATATGAACAATATGTATTATTATATATTCCAACAATATGCTTTTCTTTCTGGTGTTCATTATACAACCATATTTCATGAAAACAGTCTGAAATTTAACAGTAAAGAAAGTATTATTGTGTTTTTAATTTACAGCGACAGCTATACATTGTTTATGTTAATAATTTTTAGTGAAATACAATAAATTTTACAACGAAGAATAATAATGTGCAAAACACACAACCGAGAAAAAATTACATGGGTTAATTATATCAAATAATATTATGAATAATTAAAATTGTGGAAATGTAAATCAAAATATTTTATTTATAGTACTGAGTAACGGTTATGACAAATAAACTTTTCATTCATATAAAGCTAAATATTATTGAAAACTATCACATTACTAACAAAACATAAAAAAATTCTTTGTTAGTTACATATGTTGCTACTCGCATTAATGTAGTCGATTAGGCAAAACACTACGAACGAATGATTCTAAATATATTTGGTGACTTTTATTTTAATTCGCTACAATTGACGATTGGGTTAAAAGATTTGTATATAAAATAAAGCAACACTTTTTACGCCTTCAGTTATGGTAAACGAATATAATGATACAAATTATATTATTCTGTAAGATTTTCCTGTTTTCCAATACGCATTACCTTCCACACCGTCAGTGCTAATACGACCCCACAAAAGTCTAATAAAAACTTCATTGATAATAAACTGTTGATAGCAAGGGCCGCAGGTAGAAAACTCCTACCCTGTAAATAATAATAATACCACAAGGGTATGATATAATATACAGCGGAGGGTCAATGTAATATATATATATAAAGACAATTTTTTTTGTATATAATGGTATATCGAAATTTCGTGTAATAAAATGGCGATGCATTATTATACGGTATGTGCACCTAAGCCATATTGCATCGCTTTTCTTTAATGCTCGACACACGTCTTGTCCGATTCGATGTGTTGGAATTATAGATAAACATATTCAACTGAATGGCAAATGGTGGATTTATTAAATTGACTTATTTTTTATAAAATATATAATTGTGTCGACTAAATGTTAAATTCATAAACAAAGCAATGGGTTTGACTTGATCTAAGTAAAAATAGAAATATGTACAGTAAACTAATAAGAATACTGCTATAAAGTTGATAGCCTTTTTGAGATCACACAATCATCATGAAGTAATGTTGAAATAACGATAAACTATATAGTATATAATTGTAGTGAAAATAACTTTGCTTATAATTTACATATACAAATAAAGATTTGTTAAATGAATTAGTGCATCAATGTGTTTTTTTTTTCAATATGTCTACTTTAAACCAATATTTGACAGTTATGTCGATGGCCAAGTTTCATAAAACGATAAGTCCGTAAGTTTGATGTTTTCGGTTATATTACTCAATTTTTTTAAATATCTATTCTATTGCTCCACAAAAATATAACTCGAATTATAGTTTTATGGTCCTGTCAACGTTTCAATACATTTTAATTGACTTAATGATTGAATAAAAAGATGAGACACATAATAATTATCACATGTTTACAACTCACTTAAGATATTTTGGTCAGTCATATTTCAAAACTACAAATTTTTATGTAGTTGTAGCACTGTGGAACTAAGCCATCGTTATTAATTTATGAAAACAATTATCAATTAATTTTAAGTTTATATCACATATAATTATTCTATAGACCGCATGATGTATGCATACAATGTGGACCATATATTGAAAACTATTTATTTCTAGCTGATACATCTTATCTGAAAGATATAATGAAATTGAAAATTCCTCAAAGCATAAAAATAATTCTGACAATTAAAAAAAATGTCAAATGCATCGTCGAGGATAAGTGTCACCCTATCTTGTGAAGAGGTTTTGAACACTTTTCGTTTATTGTTTGTTACCTGATCTTTATTTTCCCTTTTCGTATCGTATCAATGCTAGGGTGTCATTCCTTTCCCTTTAAATTGAATCTAAACCTCTCATTCCTGTACTCTCTCTGATGCAGTTTGTGCAGAGGCTTACTTGCGTTTTTCTTCAAGGGGAATAAAGAATATTGAAACTATATTTGTCATGTAGTAAAGATGAAATATTTTACCGTTTGTAAACTGGTTATTTATAATTTGAGAGCTTAAAATCAAACAAAACCATGTATGAACAAAAGTCTAACTTTTCAGGGGAGCCAAAAACACTTTCTAATTTTTTGTAACATTACAAATCACATGTTAATTTGATGCATATTGTTTATATATTATATATTTATTGTTTAATGTACGTTTATATTGCTTATGGTGATGCTAAATGTTTTAGGTATGATCTTAAAAAATAATTAAACAGAACAACTTTATCTAGTTAACGTTAAACTTCATTGGTGATTAAAGAAGAAACTAAATAAAATTGACTTAATATTTTTTGACTATAATGTAGCCGAGAATGAAAATAACGCTATCAACAAAAAAAAGTTTTTTTTGTAAATAACATTGTTTGACTTTAATTTTTTTGTATTCATTAGACAAATGGCACTTCATGAAGAACAAATGTAAAAAAAAGCTAAATTATATCAAAATATGTCTATGACTTTTGAGTATCATCATGATTTATTTTATATTTGAAGTTTTCAGTTTTAAATAATATAAACATATGCAGAGATATTGTATATCCAGTTTATCATATTTTGAGAACATCGAATTCGAACAACTTTCTTGCTCTCTAATTTTTTTTGAAATGGAAATATTATGTTTAAGAATGAAACGTCATCCACTTATGACTCTTTTTGAAAGGCCAATTATTTAGCACCATAAAGATATACTGCAGAATAACATAATGTGCGCGCGAACTAAATTTTATCAACACTTGGACACACAATATCTTTGAATTTAAGCTGACTAAGCCATCGACCTGTCATGACTCTGATAGGACCCTTACCAGCGCGGGACAGATCATCGAGAAGGTTGACAGCTTCAGATACCTCGGCGTACATATCCCCGAAGACGGTAGTACAAAAAACGAGCTCGCCATTCGTTTAGGAATGGCTGGAGCCACATTCAACTCAATGCGGACTGTCTGGGACACACAGCTGTACTCGAATAAAACCAAATGCCACTTGTTCAACGCTTGCATTCTGACGGTAATGCTTTACGGTTGCGAATCATGGCACCTGACGAAGACTCAGAAAAACCGTATACTGAGCTTCGAGAACAGATGCTTGCGTCGGATAATGGGGGTGAGGTGGTTTGATTTTGTGAGGAACTCAGAGATAAGGGAGCGTACAAGACAGCGTCCTGTCACGTCAGTGGTTATGGAGAGACGTTGGAACTGGCTGGGTCACGTGCTGCGGATGCCTCCGGAAACCCTCAATCCTGCCTGCCTCTTCTTTCGACCGGTGGGATTCCGGCGTCCCGGACGTCCGTGGGGTACTATCCATAGGATGTACTCGGCGGAACTGAGGGATGCTGGCATGTCATGGGAGGAAGCAAAGCTATTGGCGGGAGACAGGGAAACATGGAGGTGCCGCGTGGCGGCCATATGCTCCACATACGGAGCGAACACGGCCAAAGAAGAAGAAGAAGCCATCGACATATCGTCTATCAATCAGGAGTTCACAATTAATTTAGATGGTAAAAATATTCATTTTTTCAACATAATTTAGATAGATTTAAATTTAGAATTTCTGTTCGGCATGGATGTTTGTGATTTTTTTAATTGCTCCCTCTCATCCATCCTATGCTCAAAACGAAGCGCAGCGAGGACGGTTAACTAACCACCAGTCCTGTCCTAGCCATATCCTTATATTCCTAATATAGAAAAAAAAAAGTTGGTTATGCAACTGAGTAACTAAAAGTTCTCGCAGAAAAATTTCTGTTGAGATAAACTTCACAGGAGTTCTCATTAGGAGCGGACTTGGTAAAATGAAAACAAAAAAAGTAGACGATGGGCTATTTTTTTTTAAATACGTCCTTTTGAGATTACAGTTAACTTATAACGCACTTACGACGTATAAAGGTATAAAGGCCTTTGGTTTTAACATTACGATGGTATAAAACAAAATTAAAATTATTTCCGGATACTACAGTGCTATTTTTAAAGATAGCAATGTTTTATAGCTTGGGCTACTAGAAGCGACACACACATAGCTTAGGACGACACTGTATCCTTGCCTATACGTATGGTACGTTCGGAAAGCCAGATCGTGACCGCGCTCCTATTATGGGGGATTCGATCTTAAGCCCAGATATAAAAAGGTGGATGTTAAACACCACGCACAGTGCTGGCGAACATAGACGGAATTTAGGTGGGGTAAAAGTCTACGAGCCGTATATAAATAAGTTATAATTTGAATCAACGCAAAATACACTTGGTTAGTGGATTTGAACGGCGAAATCTAATTTGTTAATGTATTACCTAAAAAAATGAAAAAGTTTTATAATTTAACACGTAGAATTATGTACATAGTTTACCGTAACGATTTTTACCACATTATGAATGATAGATCGCTGTGTTATTTAGACTGCGAGAAGAGTTTTATATAAAGTGGAAAGTCATATTGTTGATTGATTGAATATTTGATTAAAAGTAAAATAAATGTGACTATGAATGCACCCTTATATCTATCAGAGTTGATAATACAGACCATGACAACGTCAAATAATAAAGAAGTGCTAAAATAATGATTTAACACGTCATCTTATATTCAAAAGTTTTTGTGAATTAATCTTTAAATATTATTTTTACAATGTCAGAAATATGAATATTTAACAATAAATAACCTATTTACTTTTTGTTTTTAAATGAAAGACAAGCAGTCAAGGGACAAGAGATCGTTAAAATTTTAATTTGATTTATTATCTGATGATAATATGCAAGCAATTAATAAAATCTATCTTGATGTTTATTAATTTGCGAAATTAGTTTTTTGCTTTGAAAAATCATCGGCTTAACGCCTCATACCCCCCCAAAGAAAATATACTCAAAAATATCACTGTATTTATTGAACAAGGATTGTTTTCTTTTGATTCCATAATTATTTACCGACTACACTGATAATTTGTTTTGCGGTAATTTTTTTGTGTAAAACCAGACTGTCAATGATGATAGCATTACCAGTGTTTAGTAGTATTGGCTAGCTAGGATGTCGTCATATTCCAGGTGAACATGAGTGTGTTCACACTAATACTATTTTTTTATGAAAGTAAACTTTGTTGAAGCTTACTCAGTCAATTCCTTACTAATTTAAATGTTTATATTCTTTATTTTTTTACAACATTCGTTTTTACATTACAAAGCAATACATTAATAATTTGTATTTTTTGTAATGTATACGTGAGTAAATAAAAAATACACAAAAGTGAGTACTTTTGTGTATTGCAATTTGATTGAAAAAATATAAAGTCTACATACAATACAGTGGAACCCCGATCTACCGTTCTCGCATTGTTCGTTTTCCCGCATGGATCGTTTATTTTTTATAGTCCCGGCCAAACATCCATAAGATCCATCCATCTATCGTTTAAATATTTTGGTCCCGTCACGAATATTATCCCGATTGACAGTTTTGCCTCGCATTTCGTATCGCGTTTTTTTCAGTGTAACCCCGATCTTCCGTTCTTGCTATCTTCGTTTTTTTACATGGATCGTTTATTTTTTACTCGACCAAAGACCCCGTCATAACAATATTTAATAATTCCACGTTTATCATTCCCCGATGTACTGATTTTCTCGATCTATCATCTAAATATTATCGTCCCGTCCCAATTATTGTCCCGATTGACCGTTTTTGTGGAATATTTTTTTCGCTCAAATAGTTTTATATCATATTAAGTTACATAAATGAGGAGCAAACATTCAAAAAGTGTTTTGTCACACAAATACAAAGCTTGGAAAATGATGATTTAAGTGTTGCAAAAGCGACGGTTTGTATGAATGTGTCAACTTTATGATTTCATTTTAATATGAAAAAAAACATTTTTGAATACTAATTTTGATTTCCATTCATAGGTTTTATTATGGGCTATCAGAATTGATATAAAACGCCATTTTTCAAAATTTGTGACAAAACACTTTTTGAATGTTTGCTCCTCAAATAAATAAGTTTTTTTGAAAATTTAACATTTTTTTGGTATTATTTGAAGATTTCCCGCATTATCGGTTTCCCGCATTATTCGTTGAATTATTACGGTCCCTTGGAAAACGTAGAATCGGGGTTTTACTGTATTCTATATTTTAATTCATTGCTACATATTACAAAATGTCAGAAAATTATGAAGAGTACGTATCATCTTTGGATAGAAAGCGTGCATGTTGTGTATTAGATTTAGAAATATGTATCATAACTACGCGCCCTCAATGGTGACGCTATTATATTCATTTGTTATACGATAGGGGAATATTTTTATTACGTTTTCAGATTTCGTTTCGGGATCGTGGCGACATTGTTACATTGGGAATAAAGTGGCACTAAGAAATTATTATCTCCATTTGGTCGATGAGGCTGAACGATAAAAAATCATTTCCCAGCTCAATTCAGATAACTAAAAGGCAATAAATAATCTTAAGAGATATATAATATCTTCATCAAGTTTGCAATTAAAATCTCAAAAAAAAAAATTAATCGAATTTAAATACGTCAAAATAGTCTGATTGGAAAATATGCGAAAGTTTATTTTTAATCCTTGATATAATTATCTTTTCGATGAGATGAGATTTGTTGCTCGGATAACATTTAAATGTCATTTAACAATAACTCAAAAATCAAAAGTCAAATATGATTTTATTTAAAACATATTGCAAATTATTGAATTCCAACTCAACAACATTATATAGACTAAACGCAAGCGATGGCTCATCAATAACCAATAATTAATGGTTGTATTTATGCAAAGGTAATGGGTAAACAATATAAAATTCTAGGGAATGCATTGGGTCAATGTGATTACAATCAGTATTAGTTTTATGTAGAAAAAAGGAATATAGTATACGTGACAAATCCGTTTATTCCGACAAAAAATAATTTTGCGCTGGAGTGAGTGGCAGACGCAACCTTTTGAAAGGATTGAGCTAAAACAAATTTTTCACATTTTTTAATATCTGTGGAAACCGTGAACTGGCTACTTTCCTGGAAGAGCAAGCTAAAAAACACATTTTACAATAATTGTATAAATTGTTTTTTCTCAACTTTTTCAAGTCATCGAGCTAAAAAAAAGTTGTTATTTTCAAATCTCAATTTCTCACTCAATCCCGGGATTCCAAAATAATTGTGAATATCGGTATCCCGGTATCAAAAAATGGGTCCGGGATTGGATGCCCTAATCGCCATATTGAGGTTATGATGAGGTATGTTCTGTTTCACATAATGTTTAACTTGATGATATTTATACAAAAGATGAATAAAAAAAACATTCTAAATAAATTTAGACGTTTTTTTATAAATTAAATGTTAACGCCAACAAGATATTGAACGCGTGTCGTTTTAGAACTGACGTTAAAAAAATGTTTTGTTTTGCGTCGCGACTAGCGACTGATTTGACGTAAAATACAGTCACTAATCGAGCCGGCACGCCAGTACTGCGGTTTTTGCATGTAAAATATTTGGTGACTTTAATTATTTTGGGCCGCACATAAGAGCTTACTGGGCCGCAGGTTGAGTATGGCTGCTCTAGAGTAACATTGTACAGGACAAAAACCGATTTCCAAGTGTTATTGTGTGATTTAAAATGCTTCATGAGAATCATCTACCAAACAAAAAGATTAAATAAGCAAGTTTAATGCAAAAATATTATTATTATACTCATTCAGTTTGTATATATTTATAAGATGACAGTAAGTTATTGCATGCTAATTTTAAAACTAACTATAACATAATTCATTTCATACGATCTAAATGTTATTTTCCATTAATTTTATAATTCGATTATCATGTTGAGCTATGGGGTAATAATTTGCCCCTTTTAATTTGCCATTGCGTTTATTTATTAATAATACAAAAAACATTTTGAAAAATAATCCAAATTAAAATTCTTCATCAAAATTTGTCTGAAAATATTCATTATTAAAATACAAACAGACCCACTAAAAAGTAGTCAAAGGAATTTAATGTGTGTGCATTTTGTTCAATTCCACATATTCAGAGACACAAAGCTAGCCATGCTAAATATTTCACTTACCTCGTTTCGGAAACTTTCAAAAGCAAAAGTAAGCTATGTGGAAAATTAAATTACCCAGGCGGAAAATTGAAATTTGTTCAAAAATATCTTTCAGTGTTTCGCTATGATTCGTAGAATGTGTTCCTATGTAAATATCAAACAAAAATTAATTTTGGTTATTCAAAATAAAAAAAAAGATCATTTGGAGATTTTAGGTACATTTAAAAGTATGTAATATTTCCTTGTGGACCGTCTGAAAAAAGCACTTTAAATCTTAGTAATGTTAGTGTTTTTTTAAATCTATTATTAAAAATCCAAGCTTAAATCGGAATCACGATTTTATTTTTTTCAGTAAAATCTGTAGTCTAATTTTTAAAATTTAAATCGTACAGAAACAAGAAAGTGTGGCGTATTACGAAGTTATATTGTATGTATCAAACTTATCTTATAAAACGTAGATATAAATGCTTTCCTTAAAACAGCACTTTTCGGTTCAAAATTTAAAATTAATTCAACAATTTTTATTTAATTTTATCTAGTTTCGAGGTAAGATTCTGGAGTGATCTCGATAAAGTTTTTTCATTAAATTTTCAGCACACATAATGCATGATTCGCTTAAGCCAACACTCTAAAAATAATTTCATAAGCGCTCAGAAAGCTTACGAACGCGCTAAGAGGAGGTAAACTTGCCACAATGGCAACACTGCGGTACGGGGTTCGCACCTGGGGCTCTGTTACAGCGGGAATAATTTTGATTTAACGGTTGTGAAAGCGAGCAAATACCACTTGGGTTTTAAACAATAACTACAGTATCAAATACATAGGTTCCCATGTAGTATGACAAGGATTATTATATTTTAATTAATAATCAATAGTAAATAGAACCTTAAGAGTACGGCTTTCTATTTGCCTCCATTTATTATATGAGCTGTAAAAGCTGTTTTTTAGCAGCACGAAAATATTATGAAAAATGAAAAACTTTTCAAACGCATAAACTTACTAGTCTAACAAAAGTCCCTTTCACGAGTATAATATCTTGAGTAGGTGAGTCGTTATGGTTGTCTCAAAAAGCTATCCTAAATGATGTACTTAAGCTTTCCACATACGGTTTTAGCTAGTAGTTATCTCTAGCTTCTAGTGCTGCTCATCTGAAACTGTTTCTAGCAAGTTGTGGCTGAAAGATGCTACTGATAGAGTCCTCTACATAGCTGCCTGCCAACTGACACATCGATTTTCTTCAGCCTCAGTATTAACGTAATGAGAAAGATGGATATCTGGTATGTTTTACGAGCTTTTCTAGCAAAGAATAATTAAGTCAATTGGCTTTGTATACTTTTGATGTTAGAAAGAAAAAGTTTTTGCTGAATATACACTTACTATCGATATCACGAATTCTATTTTTTTTTCCTCTTTTACTTTTGACATACTTACTAACTTGAGCTAATTTTTATTTTATATTCTTACATTGTCTTCAATTATATAATATTTTCTTATTTATATCCATATTTTTAAATGCTACAGATTGTGATCAAAATGATAATCTTTAACGTAAATTAATAATTGTTTTAATAAGCTTTTAAGAAATTGTACCCTGACTCTAGAATTGGTAGCATGATACTAATTAAAAAATGAATCAAATTCGTATTCAACGTTGTTCAAACGTTATAAACTACAAAATGATGTATTTTACTATTATTAAAATATTATTTTGATTATAAATAAAAAATTATAAAATCGTTTTTCCTGTATTCAGTATGAAAATGCTTATCGAATAGGCAATAGACGTATACTTTCCAAATATGAATATCAGAGTTACCAATTTTAATAAAGTTTTAAAAACAATTCATAGCAAACAACAGCTTATGATATTTATATATAGACTGTGGAAAGGAAAAAGGACGTAACCCTCAATTTCCCAAAACAGCTTTTTTCGATAATCACAATGTACACAACTTGACACACGTTCTATCAAAAGGATGAAAGCTGAAAATGCCGAATAAGTATCTAAATTTAGCTTGTAAGTTTGAAAAAGATGACCTTGTAAAAAATTAAAACCAAGAAAAAACACTGAAATAAAGGTTTTTCCGAGACAATTTCTTTAATTAATATTAGGTTATGTCAATTAAACACTAGTTAAGAAGTATCCGTGCTCTTCAAGGTTGTGTATAATTCATAATTTGCATATGTCACAAAATCATCAAAACACGTTTTTAGCGCCTCCTGTACAATTTGATATGTGTGGGTTACGTCCTTTTTCTTTTATACAGTCGATATGTATTATATTTTTGTCTGACAGTGTTTTTACGTATGTATGAGGTTGAAGACCGGCATAAAAACATAAGCTGACGAAATTGGTTTACATATAAGTATTTTTTACGTAAATCACATATTTATTTAAAAAAATACTGTCCTTGAGATTGCAAAATAGGTTTTGAAGGTAAATATTTCTTAACTTATTTATACAACAAGAAAAACCGATTAAGCACAAAAAGAGTTCGAAACTCTAAAATAAGGTAGATAAGTAAGTTGAGGAGAAATTGTCTAATACACACAAAATGAGGGTAAGCTTTTCATTCGACACGTATCTAAGTAAAGTTAAACATGTAATTATTTTATTTCAGGCGTTTCGGGTAATTCTTTCTTAGTGCTTTTAGGTTTTTGCGCTTCGAAAATAACACGGAATCCACTTTCCTCGGGCGGAGCTTATAAACTTGGCAGTAACTTTTAAAAGCGAGCTTTGGAGTAATTAGTCATAAATTGTGCTTTTTGTTCAATAATATGAATCCTTTTTTTGTTTTTTCAGTGATAGAATATATAAGCTCTTATAATAATAACACTACTTGAATAGCATTTTTTCTATTTTTTCATATAATCAAATAGTAAAATACATTATATTTAAGAAAAACACAATATTCCTTTGTACTTGTTTCCACTTTTATTTACCAAGATTTTATTTACCAGCACCGGTTTCGCTCATGGCGAGCATTATTCACTAATAAGAAAGAAAATTAACAGTGTTATTTAAACAAAACAAATTTAAATAAAAAGGTGTAAAAAAACAATCGACATTGAAAAGGATTGACAGTGAACACCCAAAAAGTGGTATTGATTTTAATATTGTGTTAGAGTGAAATAAACCTGTCTTCTGTAAGTTGGCTGCTAGGCAAAAAATGGTGAAACCATAATTTAGAGTAATCCATGGTGAAGACAATTCAAATATCTATTTTTTAATTCAAAAATTATATAGCACCATTCTTTCTGAATTCTAAAAAAGAGCTTTTACTACTAAGCTATAGATGAAAACCAAAATGTCAAGTCTTTGAAACAGTATAATGTAAAAAATCAAATAATGAATCATGAATTTGTTAAAAACAAAAAAATGTTCATTAAATTTGTAAAAAGTTTTGGAAAAATTGTTGATAAAATATAGTCTAGTCATAAATCATAATAAATGATATTATTCAAAAAACACATATTAGAAACCATATTACTATTGATGAACTTAATGTAAGTTTAAAGATCAACTATAAAATAATTTCTAAACTTTTACTTTGTATCAGGGATTGATAAAAATGGTTCACGTAGGCATGAAGTCGTACTTTGGCTATGTAGGGTAGATAAAGTTAATTTTCCGATCTGGTTTAATTGATAATTCACTATTAGTTATCACAATAAGTAGGCGTACACTCCTCGTGACAAACGTGTACATTTATTTTTATCACAACATCAATAATAAATTCATAAATAATGTAAACAAAATAATCAAACGCTGCTAAAAATGAAGTCAAGTGTTTTTCTATTGTATTTTATATGTATTCGTATTTATACTGCAAGTGTTTAAAAAAATATACATATCGACTGTGGAAAGGAAAAAGGACGTAACCCACACATAGCAAATTTTATAGGAGACACAAAAAACACTTTTTGATGATTTTGGGACAAAGACAAATTATGAAACATACACAACCTTGAAGTGCATCGAGACTGAAAAAATGGTATTTAATTGACTTTATCTGATATAAATTGAATATTTATTTAAAAAAAAACTTTTTCTACGAAGACTGTTACTCAGTCGTTCAACCTCTCTTTTTCAAGTGTATTATCAAGTTGAATACATTATGATTATAAAAAAAGGTGTTTAAAAAAACTGTGGCTTAAACGTCTTTTTTCCATTCCACAGTCGATATATTCTGAGTGCTTAAAAAATAACGGTACATACACATACACTTTTTCTATGTTTAAGCATGATTTAAATCATAATCGTATTGAGCAAATTCAGACAGAGCGAAACTGACACTCGATAAAATGATCTAGTTTTAATTAAATAACTTAAAAACATTACCAGGTGTCAAAAAAGCAGATTATTTTATCAAATAATTACTGTGTATATTAAATACACGACATCACCAAATAACAATGAGGCATAATGTGTCGCCTGCTGTGGCCCAGTTGGTTAGAGCTTGCTCTACCGATCACGCATCGATTCCCCGTAAGATCACAGTGAATTTGAAAATTATTCAATTCAAAGTTGTGATCTAAGACTGGGTGTTTGTGATGTCAATTCTCATTATGTCCTCTCCTTCCATCCTGATCCCTTAACAACTGGGTGTAGCAATAGCGATTAGTTAACCACTAGTACTGTTCTAGCCTTCATTCCTTCCCTACTACTCGATTTGAAAAAAAGTGAGGTTGAGTAACGAACAGTTCTCGTAGAAAAAACTTCTGTTGAGATACCTCCATTAGAAGGTCATATTCTCTACATTGGAAGCGGACATGGATAAAAAAAAATATATGTTGTCTATTTTTTTTTATAAAAGCAACTTCTTTTGAAATATTCCACAATTAGACTATAAGCTCAGTCAAAATTCGAAAAAATGTACGGTTTAGCTCAGGAGGGCAAAAGTTTGTCAACTTCTGAGCTTAAGGTAATATGTGAGGTATATAATGGGTAGCGAGCAACGTAGCAAAGCCAGAACCACGGGTGGCAATCGATCTCCAGGTCCTCTGGTGAGGAGGTGGTTAGGCTTCGGAGCCGCGTGATCATTACACGTAGCGTGCCCAGTATCCGTGAGAGTTATCGCCACACTTTATTATTACTAGTGAATAACAAAGACTAATTTATTTAACATAGTTTATAATAATATCGATACGTGAGCGTTCGATTATGTACTTTTTTTCAAACCGATACAATGGATAATAAAAAAAATGTAATTTTACATTTCGACACGGGCAATGAATAAAATTGAAACACGCTCATTATTTCACATTACAGAAATGGAACGGATTATTGAATTTCGGCGGTCGGTCGGATTAGAGATCAACTAGATGTCTTTTTCAGCGTTTTTGCATGCGTATTATTCAAGCCACGATAATTTATACGAATCAGTTTTTTTTTCACTAACCACTTTAATACCAAGCGGACACCGGTACAAATGCAAGCGAAAACGGATCTTTAAGAAATTTAAAAAATCAAATACTTGGTATTCTAATAAAATATAAGCATTATTTTTATGAATATGTGTAGTGCTATCTATACTGAGTCAAAATAGGTTTTTAAAATATCGAATTCGAGTGTATATTAGGCAAAATTATTTTTCTCAAAAACACGCAGTATCTCTGGGACAAATTAACGATTTATTTGCGCGGAATTCAAGCTATTAAATTCGAAAACACTAAGTAGAACTCCATTATAAGTTTACCTTTAATCGCAATTTCAAAGTATTAAAAATATCAATTGAATTTGAAAGTAATATTGACCACGACAATATTGTTGGTTTTTTGTTATTTTTATTTATAAAAAAAATGTGTATAAATACTATTTTGAAAGATATTCCTTATTTCTCAATTTCGAATGGTAAATAAGACAGGTTTCGCAGTAAAATTGTAAAAAGAAAGTATTACAATGATCCTTCGACAAATAAAATCGGTCTGGAACGTGACAGAAAAAAAATGGGTGAAATAAGGAATATCATTGTGAAAGAATGTGTTCAACTTAAATGATGCCGATATTCACATGAATATTCTAATAGTATACACGTAAACAAATTTCAATAAAATAATATACATACGGTAAAAAAATATCAAAGTAATTTTTTTAAAAATCAGTTCATAGCTATCTCAGCTTACTAGTTTCTGACGATGGTATAAACTGATTTTTTGTAGGACTAAATACCTTGATAATTTTTACTGCATTACAATGGACTTCTACCAAGTAAATTCCAATTCAATCAAATAATACCAATATCAGAATATGTTCTCCATTTTATTTTAATAAGTTAAAGATGATGAATTATTTTTCGTAGTTTTTGTCCTCAGGTACTCAAATAGTGGAATGGTGGTTAATAAAATAAAGCCCTCGAGACTGAAGTCACTTGTACCGATCACTCATTCTAATCAACGAAATAGGAATCGTAATATAATATATTATGTAGATCGAATAAAATTACTCAGATACTGCCACGTAGCGGTCAGCGGGGTGTGATAAGGGTTTTTTTGGGGAAAACCCTTCGAGTTGATAAATTCAAGCTTCAGCAGGTCTCGTTCCCGATAATCAGCCACTGGATCTTGCATTAATTTAACTTCGGGGTTGGTTGGCCACCTCTACCTCCAGAATAACAGTGTCCAGACGAAAACGATTTTTATAAATAGAATAAATTATATTTCAACTCACTAATTAAATATTTAAAAACAAATATACCGACTGTGGAAAGGGAAAATACGTAATCTACAGTTTTTTTCAATAAACACAATGTATACAACAGATTAAAAACAACAAAGTATTTTAGTTCTACAGGTTTTTAATAATTTTATGCGTTGGTAGCTATTTCGGCTTGCGCCGTCGTCAGAACTATGTTTAAACTAATGTTTTGCTCAGCTATATATACTGGCTCTGAAGAGATACACAATGCATCAAGTTATTCACTCTAACATCCTAATTATAATTACAATATTACACTTATCAAATGTGATTCTAGTTTTTCAAAGAACGATTAACAATCTGGGTTTATTTCTTAAAACATTAATTAGGATAAAATTAAAATGATATTTATTATTAATGACATTACATAAAATTTATTAACTATGGCTTTATTGTTTCGAACAACAATAAGCAATATGGGATTTTTCAAAGTAAATTAGGATAGATTATACTAATATTTGTTATTAATTACAATAGGGGTTTTAACAACGGTGATGGATTAATAATCGTTTGTTCTTAAAATGTATACAACTTGATACACCTTCTATCAAAAGGACGTAAGCTACAAATGTCAGGCCGAATTAGTATCTAAATTTAGCTTTTATGTTTGAAAAACAAACCTATGAAAATTGCAACCAGAAAAAAAGACTTAAAAAATGGCTTTTCTTCAACAATGTATATAATTAAAATTAGTTCAAGTCAATTAAACACCAGTTTAAAAGTTTTCAAGCACTTTAATGGTGTATATATCTCGTAATTTGCCTATGGCCCATAATCATCAAAAAACGTTTTTTATGCCTCCTGTAAAATTTGTAATGAGTGGATTACGTTATTTTTCCGTTCCATAGTCCATATATCAGTCAGCAATTGTCAGTTTAAATGATTGAATTTGAATGCCCGAAGATGCCGAATGGCAAAACCAAGGTCGTAAGTAGCAAAACGTGTGGAAGTATATACAATTTAAACGATTTAAATTTCGTAAGGAATATCATTTAATGTGTCATCTGAAGTGGGAATTGGACACCTCTAAAGACTTTTGCTTATTGTACTTTAATTACTATATAAATGCAAACTACACGATGTCCTTTTGGTCTATTGGTGTATATGGCACAGCAATATTGGTTACATGTTTTTGGTAGATTACACAGCCAAACGACGGTGCAGTAACATGCTGATGAATATTAAACGTTAAATGTCTGGCTCTTACTTTTGACGTTATGTAGATTGAGTTTCATAATATTATTTCGATAGTGATTTTTTTACACACACATGATCGTAATATCAACTTTTAGCTCAATAAGATGTTGTCTTAAAACGAATTATTTTTAAGGTGTCAATTCATGATGAAAAAGCCTTTGTACTAAATCCATATTTTAGATCAGGCAAGGTTTCGATCAAGGCGTAATCAACTGATATCATATAAATTAAGCAGGGTTATTTCTACGAAATTGAATAAAAACACCTGTAGTTTTATATTTCATTAGATAATAACGATCGCCTGTAACGAAATAAATTAAAATCTAAAATAAATAATGTGGAATAAGTACAAGAGTGTTTACTCATTCTGTATTCTATAAAATCAATAGTCAGAGCTGACGTGTATTAAAACTTCCCCAACGGTGCTAACAAATACTTTCTATATATTGCTGGCCTTTAAAGAACCAAGTGAAAAAACATGTTTTAACACTAACCGCCCTTTTATGGACGGTAAATACTTAGAACGTATATTTAAAAAAAAAAACATGTTTTTCAATTGTTTCTTAATGGGTCAGCAAATGTATCGTAAGTATTTTTTAGCACCGTAAGGGAAATTTTAAAAAGTTAAATATTATAATTTCATGTGACAATTATTTCATTATTATAAATTAAATTCACTTATTTTATAAATACATGTCATTTTTTGTACACTAGGCAAGAATTTTGTAAATAATGATTGAATTGATCGTTTGACTGTGTGCGCGATTACTTTTTCACATGAAAAAGTGTTGCGCAAACAATTGTTGATAGTTTGTTGTTATATGTAAAAACTTTTACTTTTATAATCAGCTTAATATGATGAGTAAACAAAGCGTATTACATTAAACACAGACTATTTATACTGTACCCTTGATATATTACTACAACTTAATGTGCTGTATGTTACAGATTTATTATTTTTTCCACAGATAATGATGGTCTTTTCTACTTTTATATCCCTTTTATAAACCTACTACGTTGGTTAAATGATACTTTTATATGTCACTACATAAGTCATGAATGCATGTTTCTTGACAATAGGAAAATGCATAATGAAACCGAAGTTTAATCATTTAAAAATAAGCATTGCGCAAAGGGAATAGATACCACGCCCTGATCTACCAGACCTTCATGGGTAATGTGAAAGCCCTGTTTGAAAAATATGTTCAGAGCATACGTACCTTTGCGAGGTATTAGGCCTGACATGTAAAGATGGGAAACTACAGGCGAACATCAATACTTTCTATTGGTACTAAATCGAATATGTAAACAATAAAAAATTGATGTATTTCGAAAATATTTAGCCAGATTGGAAAAAAATTTATTTTGTATTTTGTACCTATTTGTAGTCACATCGTGGATGCTTGCTTAACCGTACTGTTTTATATTTATATGGCTTTCATTTTGAAACTAAAACATGTTTATTTGGATTATTGTGGTAGTTGATGGAGGCATAAGTACTTGGTAAATGATAGCGAGTGATCAGGACAAGCCAATTACTGATATGTTACTGAGATCGACCGAAAAACTGATAGATGTTCTAGAAAGATCTTGAGTTCTTCATTTCAGAGTGGTAAAGATATTCATTTAAACGAGAAAGTTCTTAGTCCATAAAAATATTATTATATTCATAACTTAAAAATTAAGCGTGGCATCAATGGTCGTGTGTAATTTCTTGAAAATGGTTTAGGTGATAAAATTTGAAAACAATCACCAAAAAATAGGTAAAATTTGCTTAGCGAATTGCAATTGTCGTTCGTTATATGAACGCGTTTCGGTCAAATAAATCTAGAAAGGGAACTAAAACATATTTTACTATTGATGTAAAGTAAAATAAAGATATATATAAAAAAACACCTGGTTGTGAAACGATCGACTGTCAACGTTGTTGCCTTCGGTTCCGATGGTCGGACAGTTTTGTATATTGGTTTTTTCAATCGGTTTGTGAATTTCTGTTCGAAGGCATGTATTTTTTTGTTGTCTTCCCAATACTCCTACCCACTCATCTTATCCGAAAGCAATTGGCTAACCATTAAGCTTATCCTAACCTTCTATTCCTACTCTCTTTGGAAATAAAGAGAGTTTGAGCAACTGAGTAACAAGCAGTTCTCGTAGAAACACTTCGATAAACTCTATGTATAGGAGCGATCATGGTATTAAAAAAAAGTAGTAAAATGATTTATCCTAAAAATCTTAAACATTTTAAGCGAATTCTCGGCTATAAAATAAGAGTTAAAAAGTCAATATTTTAAGATCAACCCTATGTTAACAACAGCTTATTAATGGCGGCATATTCTTTACCGACGGTTATGTATTTTTTAATTATTTATTTGCAATACGACGGCGAGTAATTCCGAAATTTGTCAATTCAAGTGGTTGCAAATACATGTTATTTTGTCAAAGTATTCGTTCGTTACTCAATAGTATCGAACTTTGCATTCCCAGGTGAGTACTAGGCAGTGCCCGCTATGTGTAGTGTAGTAAAAAGTGGAATAAAAATAGGCACGTTTAGAAAATAAGACAAAAGAAAAAGGTAAACAAAGCTTGCCAGAATGCTGGAGTATTGAATGGAATGGAGGATGATCCTATTCGTATACAAACAGTTCGCGTCAACTTTACAGCTATGACGAAACTTAGAATAATATGTTTTTCGTATTTGTAAAGTATGCAATTTATATGCAGAAAAAAAAGCTGCGGTGAATTGCGTTACACTATTCAGTTAAAAGTTGCCTAGAATCAAACATAGAAAAAATAATAGACATAACCGTAAAAAATCTATAAGTCCCAGTAAGTGGTTTCAATTTTTTTACCAAAATCACAACGACGTTCTTAAAAGCTAAAACGTGGTTGTGATAAATATGTCAGACATCCCGTAAAAAGTGTATGCACGTGGGAATAGAACGGCAGATTTTAACCAAAGCGCTTTTTTTTTACTAAAGGAGCTTACTGAATAGTATATTAATTTGCTGAAATAAATGGGATGTTATGGAGACTAAAATATTTTCCAACTATTAATCATGCCATTGACGAATCTATAAATTTAGATTGTTTTACACTACATTCTCATTTAACAAAACAACGTTTATTACACTACTATAGAAAATTTTGATTTCATGATTATGGTACAAATTTGCGATTGAAACTGCAATGAAATTGTTCATTTATTTTTTGGGTGATCAAAACTTCAAGATTTATTTTCCTTGAATTCTTCTGAATTAATGAATAATTCCGTAGACGATTTTGTGTGAGATGTACTGTTCATGAATCTGAAAAATTCCATCCAGCCTCCTTTGCATTTACATATTCCAAGAGCCTCTCATATTGGCGAAACGCAAAAACTTTTTTCAGCTCACCTTTATAAATAAATATGAAGACGGCTTGCTACCTTTCAACTAATCCTATAAAAATTGCGCTATTATTATTCTTAAAAAGCGAACAAACTTTGCAAGTCCGCAAAATGAGGGTAGAGGAATATTTACGCATAAATTACGACGGTATTATCTTTTTTAATATTACATATATTAAGTTTGTAGCTGCTTAAAATAAAACACAAAAGTTTAATATAAGCTTTATGCGAAAAAGCTAAAATCGCAAGTTGAAAAAAGCTGGCAAATCTCACGGGAAATTCTGAATGAAATATGTTGATTCTTTTACCACGTCAACACATTTGTTTTGCGAGGCTTTGCAACACATACATATGTATACTAATTTATCTTACTACCTAGCTAACTAAATCCACTGAGAATTTCAAATGCATAAGTAATTACATTTTTTCATTGGCCAGGGAATTATTTTATTGCAATATACTTTTCAATCAAAGGATACAAGCAATCGACTTACTGCCACCTTGGCTTTTATTAGCTATAATAAATACAAAATATTTTTTCCTTAATCGAAAAAAGACATTACTTTATCACAGTGAATTCCGAGTTGTGCCTGAATGGTGGCGGTTGAAGCAATGCCGGGTGTCTTGGAAAGATCTGTAGTCGTAGATTTGTTATCATGCTTTGCATGCTATCAGTGAAATGTACATAATATATTGCATAACATGTGTCGCATATGTCACAAAAAACTGAATTTCAGACAAAATGAAGCTTTTTTGTAAATTTGTTATCTGTAAGATAAATCGTCAAGTTTTTTCGTGAATAGAATTGGTATACACAAAATCCATTTCAAGCCACAAACATCATAGCCTACTCGCGTCAAATTTGAGTCGAATAAAGAATGTATAGAAAGATATATAGCAACGTGAATGTGAAATACTTTTTATCAATGGGTATACAAGATGTTTTTTTTATTCGCTTGCTAACAAATATTGATGCTACAAAACATTTTCTTTAGTAAGAATTTTTATATTGTGATTTATTTATGAGTTTTAAAACCCTCGAAATATATAACATTAGTTTTTCTTCAAATTTAAATGTAATGACCATTAAAATTCAATCAAACCCTAAATAAAATTTTTAGTAAAACCAATTTTAGTATAACAAGCTGTGCATATTTTTTAAAAAAGAAATCCAATAAATTTTGAATGAAAATTCTTTACCGTAAGACTTTAGAGTAAATAAACGATGATAGTTTATCCATAGCTTACGGACAAATAGTCGTGTGTAAAAGTGCTCGGGTATGCAGTTAATCGTGAGTACAACTAACGCCAACAAGTTCGTCGCAACGAAAATTGAATTTCGGACGACTTTTTGGAATTATACATTTATTTATTTATCTCGTGTCCTGAAATTTTAAAAAGTTGAAAATATTAATGATTTGTCGACTTAGAATCTATGTACATATTTTTATCGAAAATTTTACTTTAAATAAGTAAAATTCAAAAAGTAATATGTAATATAAGATCATTTGAAAAATGATAAAAAAAACTTTTTTTTACGACAGTTGATACGTTGGATTAAGATTAAGCATATCATATTAATACAAAATAGCATGAGTTCTAGAATAACTAATTTGGTTGAGGGTTTACTTACAAAGGTAAATTTATTTTGTAAATTATTGAATTCTCAAGGTGTCGGAAAAATTCAAAAGAAAATGTCGACGACATAACGAATGCTAAAATAAATCATCTTTTTTATCAAATCAGGTTTTAAGCAAGATAAAAAAGTTTTGTAACAGGAAGCAGAAACATCCTGTGAAATATGGCGGGTGGGTGTGGGTGGGGGACAGTGCCAGAGCGTGCCAGGTAACCCAGATAAGTAAAACAATTTTGCCCGCAGAACGCGATTACGAAAATTCGATCCGCCAAGTTTATACTAGCGATTCAGTCGAGCAAAACTAAAACACGAACTAGGGGGTCGCGTTCTTGCGAGCTTTTTTCATCCCCGCCGACGTTTTCATCAGGGTTAGTAATCCTTAAAAAATATATATTTACTAAAAAAAATACAATATTCCTTTATCTGCGTATTTTCCAGAAACGAACTGTCAAATGAAAACATAATAATACAAAATAAGCCTTAAGAACAATAATTTTATATAAATAAAAACAATAATCGCCCACCGTAGGTAGCTGAGTTAAAAGCAGATAAATTAAACACCATGACTTTGTTATTACATAATTTATGTATCAAATTCTGACACGTGGTTTTTTACGAAACAAATAAACATGATTCTAATTTAAGATTTCGACTGAAGATGCTTGGCGGAATTTCAATATTAAATTTGAATCGTTCAAATTATGTACATTCACACAAATTTGAACGATTCAAATTTAATTCTAATTCTTAACTAATACATTACATGGAGGTTTTTTTTCTTTCTTTAGTACTGGACGCAGGGAGAAAGTAAGGAGAGTAGTAGAGCACAATTTATTACACAACCTATAAAAAACACAGATGTCATATTAAATTAATATCAAAAATGAATTTCCACAAAGTTACCGTCGAATCTATCGAGTTATTATATAGGCCCATTAGAGGGGAAGTGAGCTAAGTGGTATTTTAGAAAAAAATAAGTTAGATGCGTTGTAATATTCTACAAGTCGTAAGTGAAGTAACCTCAATAATTACACATTGCAATAGTGTTACATCCGTAGAATAAAAATATGCAATCCACCAAAACACCAAGTAAAGACGTGATTGTATTTTAAAGTCCAAGTTTTTTTAACCTTACTAGATGGCTCACTTCATCTCTCAAGGGATTATTTATTGTTGTTTATTTCACATTTAAAAAAAAATACCCAGATGCACATTATTATTAGTTAATTTCAGTGGAACACTTTATTAAGTTCCTTTTTTATTTCGCTTTAAGAATATATAACTCGAGCCAATAACTGAACGAAATTTACCTAGATTGTAGCACCATACTTGATACTTTACGAATGTCGTTTAGGTATATCGATTTTCACTATATATGTGAATATAAAAAAAAATACTAGAAGTTTCTAGATGGAAGTATCACGTGAGAAAAATCTTTGAAGTGGCTTAATACTGCGGTATTTTTTTCATGTATAACCATATCCGCTCCCAATGTCAAGCACATGGACTTCTAATGGAGTTTATCTCAACATAAGTGTTTTAAAAAAAACTGCTTGTTACACAGTTGCTCAACCACTCATTTTTTTAAAGAGAGTAGGGATATAAGGATAATGCTAAGACAGTACTAGTGGTTGGCTAATCGTTACACGTTTTTAGAATAGGATGAGGGTGAGAGATTTCAAGACGTTACATACATCTGTGCTTTTCGATAGAAATAAAAATCAATTTATAAAAATGTCTGTACAGAGATACGAATCCGAGAATTCTGTAGATGTAGCCGAAGACAACAACGTTGACCACTCAACGACGGTGACGGGCTGATTTTGATAACACTTCTCTACAAATCTTTGATATTTATCAATAAACGAATAGGTACGGTAAAAATCTAATAAATGTTTATTTATTATTCGATATAAAAAGTTTCTTTAAGCACAGTGCTACTAAAAGGCGGTTATTTGTAGTTGAATATTATTCCTTCAGTTTACATTATCAATACCAAGCCGAACCCTTAATAAAGGGAAACTTTCATCTAATATTGGATCTATTAATTTATTTAATGTAAGTAATACCACACCGTCAGCCGGTTCTTGACAAATCTTCAATTTCGCTTTGAACGATATCGATTTCACATTCAAGTATCATCAGGTTTTCAAGAACACGAATGGAATACTGCCGATTCGTAATCAGATCAAATTGGAGTGTTTTCAAGCAGTCAATCTCGTACCTATTGTTATTTTATTCCTAGACAACTGAGTTTAAAGTATGAATATTTGGAATATTCAAAATCAAATATTACAACAGATAACTATTATATTTAGGATTTCGACTGACGGTGCATCATGGTATTTCAATATCAAATTTGAATCGTTCAAGTTTTGGTCCTAATCGAGTCCTATGGCGCAGTGGTTAGCGTTGTAGGCTTCCGTGCCAGACTTCACGGGTTCGAGTCACACCATGAACAGCATGTTTTTGATCGATTTCCGTTCAAAGGCATGGTTGCTTGTGATGTCTAAAAATTCCCACCCTCTCCGATCATTAAATAACTGGGTGTAGCGAGAGCGATTAGTTAACCACTGACCTATCCCTACTACTCTCTTCGAAAAAAGAGAGGTTAAGCGACTGTGTCATTAACAGTTGACGTAGAAAAAACTTCCGTTGAGATACCTTCATTAGGATGTCATATGCTCCACATTATGCGGACATGGATAAAAAAAAAGTTTTGTACTTTTCCATCCGTTTTGCAATTAACGACCCGGGTTTTTTTGCTTAGAATCTTCGTACATTTAAGAACACGGATGAATTTGAGCAGACCGTGATATAAGAATGATTAAAAGAACATATTATATGTTTAAAAGTTATTGATGGCGATCTAGAATAATTTTGCTATTGATTCGATATTAATGAAGTTCAATTTTAACTGGAAAATTCATCGAATAAGCAGTTCCAATCTCTGCAGGTCTTTGAAATAACGTCATTATATAATATAAGCGAATGACGCGCGCGCTTGGGGCCTCAAAAATAAGTTAAAGAATAAGTTTGAGAATTTAAAGAATTGTTAAGATTTTGACTGTTTCACATGGAATTTTCTGTCGATTTTATGTTATCCGAAAAACAGGGCCTCTAAATTTGATTGCGCCTCGAACCTTTCATTTGCTTAATCCGCTACTGCAAATATATCAATCTAAGAAGTCTTAAATGAGCTGAAGAAATGAGATAAGTGTTCTAATAGTAAAACAAACTTGACTGTGCTGGTTATAATATGCTTTGATGCAAACGAGTTCGGCAGGGATTCTTATTAAATTGGTATTAAGCATTAGTTAAATTTCTCGACAAAATCTGTAAGTATAATTTGTAGCTGGGAAAACACAAACACAATTCAATTAGCTAATCGATCAGGATGAGAGAAAATTTTTGCGCTAAGTAAAGCAAACAAAAATCATTTCTCGGAACGTTTATTAAAGTTTTCGGCTAATATATGAATCAGCGTTATGACAAAAACACGGAAAACGAATACCAAAAATATTGCGTTACTCATTTGTTAACAATTAAAAGGAAAAGTTTGAAAATGTGTTTATTAGTCAAGCATAAGAATGTCTGTGTGTTATTCTTCCTAATTTGATAATCTAAGATTGTAGTGCTTCTATAAAAAGTCTATCATCTAAAGCCTGACGCAATTTAACTAAATACAATTTAAAAAAGTGTTGAATTTTCGACTTTTGAATTTCAACAGCGGTTTTTAAACTGGGGTCCATGGTCTTATAACGCGAAAATTATTGCATTTTTTACTATTTTTATAATCAAAGCATGTAAAATCGACTGGATTTTCACATTTATTTTTAGCAAAACCTATTTCGATTAACCATTATTTCTACCTTTATCCCATGTCCAAAGTATTTAAGCGCCCCCAATTTTCATAAAATAATATTGACTTTTTAATTAAAGGGTCCGAGAGTCATTGAAATTTTTTTAATGGGACCGGCTAGCAAGAAATTCTAAAAAGTTTGAGAACTGCTGCTATATACTGTTTAGAAAAATACCAATAACATTTAAAATCGAAAGGCGACTCCCGGGTCGTTAGTGACAAAACTTGTGTGAATGTACATAATCTGAACGATTCAAATTTATTTATATTCATTAATTGAAAACTAAACATATATCAAGCTTTATTATACATTACGGTAATAAGTGAGACCAAAGTGAGCACAGTTGTGAATTTGAATGTAGTGAACGCTTAAGTAAGAAATATTTTTATTTTTTTATGAGTAAGGTATACTTAAACTTTTGTAAATATAGGTTTATAAATAAATCAACACCGAGACTATGCATTGAATTTTAAATAGAGCAGTCACGGTCTTATTAATATATTCAAGCCCTTTGGCCTAGTCAATAATATTAGTTAGCAAGGATGGTAACTTGAATATTAATAAAGTTTGTCAAATATTTGGTCGGAATTCTTGTGTCTGCGAGACAGGAATTGAAGAACGGGTGTTGGAGAATACCAAAATCACATCCCCGAGACCCGATGCGGTAATAATTAGGTATTTCTGTCCCGCATTACTTACGGGCAGTCGAATGGGAGCTATTCCAGTTATGCCCATAATGGGCTGCTCTAAGCCATCGATCGTCCCTAAATATCTCGGATACTCGACATAAGAATATTTAATTACGATATAATGAAATGTGCCCCACACTCTTTCGCTGTCGTGAATAAATCGATACATTTTGTTTTGAATTTTTGGTTTAAACAATCAGCTATTACAAAAACAGCTATCTACAATTATATTAATGAATATCAAATATCATAATGAAATATGCGATTTATTGATTTCAGGAATAGAAAAAAGTAGATATATTTATATTTAAAATTTAGAAGAGTCGGTATAAATTTATATATCATAGTTAAAATTATTAATCTCATCAATTACGATAAATGAGGAGCAAACATTCAAAAAGTGTTTTGTCACAAATTTTGAAAAATGGCGTTTTATATCAATTCTGATAGCCCATAATAAAACCTATGAATGGAAATCAAAATTAGTGTTCAAAAAGGTTTTTTTTCATATTAAAATGAAATCATAAAGTTGACACATTCATACAAACCGTCACTTTTGCAACACTTAAATCATCATTTTCCAAGCTTTGTATTTGTGTGACAAAACACTGTTTGAATGTTTCCTCCTCAAATATAAACATTCAGTTTTAGTTGAAGCTTACATAGTTACAATTAACATCAACTTTGAATTGTGGATCTATGAAAAAACTAGTAAGTGCTTAAACTCATTAACGAGTGGTAGACATAACGGTTTCGGCTAGGTTAGGTTAGATATCTTAAATAGAAAGAGGGATGATAACGACAACAAAACATTGAAAATTTTGAGGTTATGTGAAATGTCAGATGACAGTTAAACAAAATAATTGTGTGCTTGTACCCCACACAACAGTGGAAAGTGGCTGGCAACAATTTGAAGTTAAGGCGTGATTATTTTTAAAAAATTCAACAATTTAACAATTTCTGTGTAGTTTGTGTTAATTGAATATTTTTTATATTGTAACTGTTTATTTATACATTGGCTAAGTGCATAAATTAACTGTAACATAAATAGATTACAAGATAATTTATACGTTATGAGTGTAGTTATCTTATTAGTTTTAAAAATACTTGTATAACTCAAAACAATGATTATTAAATATACTTTCAATTTTTAAATATTCTGCAATTCGTTTTTGTAAAAAAATTCTAACGACGACTTTGTCTTGAGGTCTTTTCTTTCAGTAATCAAAAAAATAGTGTGCACTTTTTTGTATGAATTTTTTTAATACCTTGTCAATTTCTCAGTACTTATAAAATTAATTTATGTCCCATTAACAAAACGTTACGCGCGGCTTTTTAAAAAATACTAATATACCTCAAATGGGATCAATTAAAATAAAATCATTTTGTTCCATTTCAGATTCTTAACTTGATATGAGAGTGAAGGCTTTTTAATAAGATGTTATCAGTGTCATAAAAAATCTTTCGGATGCATATAAAAAAGTGTTTTTTATTTAAATAAACTCCGAAATATATTTAATGAGGCAGGTGTATATTCCAAATTAAAATAAGGTATTAATAGTTAACGTGATTTAGTTGTACGTAATTTAAAATAGACGTAGACATTTATTAGATTCATCAATATTTAGAGCTTCCTTTAAAGTATAAACGATTTATTTGAATTAATATAAATATGTTATAGACATATGGTAGTCAAATAGAAAAATCAAGTTTATATTAATATATATTCTCACTGTCGGTTAGTTTATGAAATAAAATTAGAGAATTAGGTGAAGCACAATCAGTGGGAAATTTATTTTCAATTTACAATTTTACATACACAAGGAGAGTTCTGACATTTTTTTTAAGCAAACAATAAAAGTATACTGTCTAACACTTCTGTCACTCGATTATTTCAGAGAATATTTAAATTGTGCTCACTATGGTCGTATGATAAGCCGTAAAGATTGGTAAAGCTCAATGACTGAATCGATCTATTTTTGACTATGTATTTTGTACTAAAAAGTATACTTTTATTAACATTTTTACTAAAATTAATAAAACTTCTCTCTTTGTTTTATTGTGACGGTAATTTTGATATTTATTTAAAAACTAATAGAACCTTTTTTTATTCCAAATATAAAATTGTTCGAATGTTCATTTACTATTATAACCGATTATATAGATCAGTGGTGAGGGACCTGCGATCTTTTGGCTACTCTGATGCGGCCTTTTATTTGTGTAATTTTTTTTTTGTTAATAAATCTGGATATTTTTTTAATAAATACACAATTTTATAATGCAATATATTCACTTTGATCAAAACATTTGTCAAAAGGTTTCAACTAATTGTCAATCCCGGAATCCCGGGATCCCGGGATTGGGATTAGCTCACCGAGGAATTTGAAATCCTCAATTTGCCAATTTCGTGTCAACTTTCGGGTTTTTCTCAAAATTTCTCAATCCCGAAATCCCGGGATCGCGGCCATATCAATCCCGGGATTTCGGGATCCCGGGATTGGATGCCCTAGTTTCAACGTTTTCTTTATTACTGCGGCCTTATATGTTGAATCAGATAAATGAATGTGGCCTTTAAAAAAAAGGTTCCCACCACTGGTCTAGATAAATAATGTTGTTTTATGGAAAATTTTTGGAATTAAAAATATAAAGTTTAATAATTCAAAATATTTATCTGTATACAATATTTTCTTTTATATAATTTTACAAATGAAAGATTTAAAAATATCTATAATATAAACACGAGGAATAAATTATCGCTACTATAGATGTAAATATATTTTGAATGTTTTCTTCTAATTGATGAAATCTGAAGGCAGTTTCGAGAGTTCATTACGGATTCGGACGCGTCCTAAGCAAGTAAGAAAAATTAAAATTCCAGATGTGTACACTTTCTGAGATTTCGCCGAACAATCTGCATATTGATAAAGGATAGCAGATGGAAGTGAATTAAGGACTCGAGAATATTCTGGAAATGCCTCACTCAAACTAAGGGTCACCGGGTTAGGTGACTGAAAGATACATAAAGAAAGCGCCTGACTTCAACTTTGCGGCTATTATTTTGTTTCATATGAAAGAAACCAAGTAAAACACTTGGTTAAAACAAAAACATTTGTAATTCCTTAAAATACAGCCATTTGAGAAAATAAACTAAAAACCTAGTTCGAGCAGTATAGTAGTTTACAAAATTGTCTAAATTTTAATCTTTTGTTTTTGATGTTTACATAATGTATTTTTATAGGTACGTTTGATTACAAATGAACTCGCTATGGCTCGAAAGCATTGTTTACGATATAAAATAATTAACTCTGAATAATCAAATGTTTCAACATATTTGATATTAGAATTAATTATTTTGTCTTCACTTGAGCACGATGTATAAAGAAAAACATATGCGTTTTATTTACAGTAAGACCACTGATGAAGTGGTAAATAAATAGATACCAAGTTAATCATTGATTTCTTTCCTTTTTTTTTGTTTTTTCTTTATATCCGTCTGAAGTTAAAAAAAGCACAAGTTTTAACAATTAAATCAATAAAAAAACAATTTTTAATATGTGTCAAAAAGGTGGCAGAGCGCCTTCCTCATTTTCAGGTGTCAGGTCGCCGACGTTGACCGACCTGGCCCCACTATACCACTGAGTAAGACCATATTGGTATTCAAATATATTATTGAAATAAATAAGTTTTGTTAACAGGAATCATAATTTATTAGTGATGATTATGAGAAGCTTTATTTGGATTGATTGATATTAAAAATGCTAAGAAAACTATATTATCTAATATACTATTTTTCTCAATTAGATCGTCACTAGACAATATAACAAAACAAAATAACAGTAATAAAAACGGCATAAATACAGATACCTTATTTTTTTAATGATAATAAAAAATAAATTAAAAACTTTTTATCATTTTTCATGTAACAAAAACAATATGTTTTTTTTTATATCGATATAAATATTCTAGGGTGAAACTGAATCGCGAAGACACGGAATAAAAAAGTTGTACAAGTTTTACTTGGGAAACGAAACGAGAAATCCTTAAATTATTCCGACTCAATACTTCCTAGCCCCTGTCGAGATACCTACTAATAAATTCCGTATGGATTGAATTTTAAAATTTCTCTATTCTCTTTCTGGAAATATGAAACAATTTGTACGAGTGGATAAAGCTAATAATATACAGATGTTTTTAAACTTTTGAAATTGTCTCGTTGACTTTCACGCGATGTTATATTTATAAAATTTTTCATATTATGTGGTAGGTTATCAAACATACTATACACAAAGTCACTGATTCTTCTTTTTTATCATAGGATCGTCTTCAAGCGATGTTTGGCGACCAATACGCCAGTAAGTTGTGTTAAAAAGATTTACATCGTTAGAAAATTCCAAGCACAAAAATATACGTTACAATGAACGAAATTAAAAGATATGGATCAACTGTTCAATTAATTGACTATCCATTTCACGAAAGAATAGGTAGTAGTAGGTTAATAAATTGAAATTGTTGTAAGTAACAGAAGTTTATATTTCTCTGAATTTAAATACATATAATGTAAAACAATACATGTTTCTGAAATGTGGTCTTAACGCCGTCCTACATCCTCTCTATCACCTGATGGCCAGGGTGTGGGACGGTGAGCGTTGTCCTAGGGACTGGGTGGACGGTGAGGTGTTAGCACTCCACAAAAAAGGTGATCCCCTCAGCTGTAACAATTACCGAGGCATAACTCTTCTCAGTATTCCTGGGAAGGTAATGGCACACATTCTCTTGGCGAGAATAAGAGGTCCCATTATGAAAATACTTAGGAAAAATCAAGCGGGCTTCCTCCCTGGAAGGTCGTGTGCGGACCAAATACACAATCTTCGATGTCTCCTCCAGCAGAGCAATGAATTTAACAGTGCTCTTGCTTGTTGTTTCGTCGACTATGAAAAGGCATTTGATAGTCCGCACAGACCCTCTTTGTGGAGGATACTGGATGCCTACGGGATTCCGCCAAAGATTGTGGCCATTATCAAATCCTTACATGAGAATAGTGCATGTTGTGTGAGAATCGGTGACTCAAATACCGAATGGTTCGGGGTCACTACCGGAGTGAGACAGGGGTGCGTTCTTGCACCGTTCCTGTTTATTATTATCCTTGACTTCATACTTCGCAGGTCAATTCCGCCTGATCGAGGTGTGGCTGTTGGTCCCGGTCTGAAGCTGTGTGACCTTGAATATGCCGATGATGCTGTAATATTCGATAAATCCATTGAGGGCATCCAGGAGACTATTGATGGGTTAGGAACTAACTCAGGTCGCATTGGTCTAAAAATTAATACTAGTAAGACCAATGTGATGTGTAACCAAACCTGTCATGACTCTGATAGGACCCTTACTAGCGCGGGACAGATCATCGAGAGGGTTGACAGCTTCAGATACCTCGGCGTACATATCCCCGAAGACGGTAGTACAAAAAACGAGCTCGCCATTCGTTTAGGAATGGCTGGAGCCACATTCAACTCAATGCGGACTGTCTGGGACACACAGCTGTACTCGATTAAAACCAAATGCCACTTGTTCAACGCTTGCATTCTGCCGGTAATGCTTTACGGTTGCGAATCATGGCACCTGACGAAGACTCAGAAAAACCGTATACTGAGCTTCGAGAACAGATGCTTGCGTCGGATAATGGGGGTGAGGTGGTTTGATTTTGTGAGGAATTCAGAGATAAGGGAGCGTACAAGACAGCGTCCCGTCACGTCAGTGGTTATGGAGAGACGTTGGAACTGGCTGGGTCACGTGCTGCGGATGCCTCCGGAAAGCCTCAATCCTGCCTGCCTCTTCTTTCGACCGGTGGGATTCCGGCGTCCTGGACGTCCGTCGGGTACTATCCATAGGATGTACTCGGCGGAACTGAGGGATGCTGGCATGTCATGGGAGGAAGCAAAGCTATTGGCGGGAGACAGGGAAACATGGAGGTGCCGCGTGGCGGCCATATGCTCCACATAGGGAGCGAACATGGCCAAAGAAGAAAACAAAGAAAGCGGGGTTCGCCAAAGAGCCCCTTTAGTAAGATATACTCAGTAGTGTAGTGGGGCCAGGTCGGTCCAGGTCGGCGACCTGGCACCTGAAAATACGGAAGGCGCCCTGCCACCTTTTTGACTTGTAACTTAATTTTCAAGTACATACATATATTAAAAATCGTTTTTTTACTGATTTAATTGTTAAAACTTGGGGTTTTTTTTTAACTTCATACGGATATAAAAAAAAATAAGAAAGAAATCAATGACCGACCTGGTACCTATTTATTTACCACTTCACCACTGGATGTACTTACTAGAGTATAGTACTAGGCAATAAGGTAAAACATATAGATAATGCTGATTTCAGTTAAATTGAATACTTTTTCCTTCAGACCTTCTTCCTGAGCAGTTTCACTGCTCATTGAATTACGTCAATATTGATATACACCGATTCACACTTAAATACCCAAAACGGTCTAACCATAAAAAATTCGCAGTAGTACTGATTTGATGGGATGTGCTAGTGTTGTTTTTGTGAATTTTGATTCCGTTTTTTCGTTTAATTATATATAATTTATGATGTTTTCATACTATATACGGCGAGAGCTTCTCCAGAATATGCCCAACACTGTTTCCTACCTAACCTAACACTACACTAGCTAAGAAACAATGTACTAGACGTGTACTGACTACGTGTTTTTATGATATTATATATTAACGAAATACTGAGAGAGGTTATCATTGAACTCATTAATATATTGGTAACGTTATTAGCCATCACAATATAAATAAATATACAGCCGTTAAAAATAATTGGTATATACATGCAAGTAATAAACAGCAGTTCAAATACGGTTTGAAAAAAATCGTAGAAAGATGTTACATTAATTTATTTTTTTGTATTCATATTTATTTTATTTAATATGTTGATATTTTATAAATAAATACACCAATTTGATTCTTCATTTTACACCCACTGGGTTTCAACAATTTTATTACGTGTTTTGAGAATCCCCGGAGTGTTATAGGTGAACACTGAGCAGTTTTTCTTGAGCCAGGGGGAAAAGAAAGTGTACTCGAAGCTTATAGAAGTACCAATTTATACTGAGTGTCAAAGGGGCCGTCAATAGAATTTATAGTCCGTCCAGAGACACAATAGAGATCGTTAGAGAATTTAATAATATGTACTCGAAATAGTGTAGGATTTTTTCAAAATAAAAAAGATGTATACATATATTTAAAAATTGACTCGTAGTTGCACTTGGAGCGTTCTAATCGCTGACACGGTTAGGGGTAAAAACTAGGGTTTCCAATCCTGGAATCCCGTCCAATTCTGAGATCTGTAAATCAAGGAATTGTGACAGTACTAAGAAAATTACAGAAAGTTTAGTAAGGTCTAAAAAAATCATGGTTTTCTTCGACATTGAAATTGTTTGAAATAAAAAAAATAAATTATACACGATTTTATGTTGAATTTTCAATCCACGGTCCATGTTCGGGATCACATAAAGGGTCCTTGATTGGATGCCCCAGTACAAGGGTTCCCAACCTATGGGTAGCCAACTTTTTTCAATTTTGGATTTGAACAACAAAACTAAAACTACAGTCAACTAAAATTACTTTATTGAAAAAAAATGCCTTTTTCAATTGGATCGGGGCCGCGGGTCACATAGCTTTTATAAAGAGAGGTCGTCACCCAAAACAGGTTGGGAACCTATGCCCTAGTACAAACGAATTTGTCATAAATAAAAATAAAAAAATTGGCATGTATTTACGTGATTTTTTATTCAACCCAAACTAGAGATTAAAATACCGGACGTATTACTAAAACGTTTAAAAAACTCAAAAAAAAATACCGGCTACTTAGGGTAAGGTCCTATGGCGCAGCGATAAGCGTCGTTGGTTTCCGTGCCGGATCTCACGGGCTCGGGTCCCAGTACGAACAGCATTTTTTCAATCGATTTTTCGATTTCAATTCGAAGGCAAGGGTGTTTGCCTCTCACCCTTCCGATCCTTCAATAACTGGGCGTTAGGAGAAAGATAAGATAACCACTAATCTTTTCCTGGCCTTATCCTTCTATCCCTACTATTATCTTTGGAACCCGAACCTGTGAGATCCGGCATGGAAGCTCACAACGCTAACTGCTGCGGCATTGGACCCGACATTTTTAAACTTACAACAGTTGAATAATATTATCGTGTTTCATGATTGAAAGAAATTATTTGAATGATGTTTTGTTCTTTTACTTTGGTCGGAACATCAATAATTTTATTAAGTTAACTTCTGTTTTACCTATTGCTACTGCGTCGGTAATGTAAGAATCGACAGCGCCACTTCCCTCTTAGACTGGGAGCAGTATTATTATCGCTCGATTCATTGAGAGTCTCCGATAACAATTGATCCGTAAAAGGTACTGGAGTTGTATTAGCCATCTAGATGCTCGCCCAGATAGGCGCCATTATTACGCGTCAAAGAACGTCGATGATGGCAAGATAAATATTTATTTATTCTCGGCCTTTATTTCCAGGAAGAAGTATGCTAATTTATTTTTTTATCCCTTTTCTTTTGGACGCAGATTTTATTTCGCCTAAAGTATTGATCGCTTCTACTCAAATGAGCCTCAGTAATAATTTAATCACGTGCATATTGCTCGGAAGAGATAATAAATCACATTCATTTAATTTTAGGCTACGTGCTCGAGTGTCAACTTCGTTTGGCTTCGAATACAGAAGTCACGGGTTCGGAATTGAATTGTAAATTTATGTTCGAAGGCATGAATGTATGTGATGTCCTTAACTCCCCTCTCCTATCCATTCTATCCTAAAAAGGGGGCATAGCGAGAGTAAATATCTAACCACTTGTCATTTCCTTACATTATTCTTCTATTCCTACTCGCTTTAGAAAAAAAGAAAGGTTGAGTAACTAAGTAACAAGCAGTTCACGTAGAAAAACTTATGTTGAGACAAACTCTATTAGTAGTCCACATGCTCTAAATTCGGAGTGGACATGGTAAAAAAAACTGTGAAAGTAAATAAATAACACATTGAAATTGATATTAGTAATGCTATGATTTAGAGCAAGGATGCAAAATATGCAGCCCGTCCCATTTTTAAAAATAATTGGTAGTTATTTTTTGGATAAATCATTGAATATAATAACCGACAACATTTCTCAAGTGTAATTTTATTTTCTATTAAAATTCATTTGTCAACGGACGCAATAAATAAAATTCAAACAAAAATTAAGCGCAAACTTATTCGGCAGTTCTTACTCAGTTTTACAAATAATTTTGAATTGTAAACACAACATGAAAAATTATTTTACTATTAAAACTATTTTCGTAGATAAGTCTATTAGTTATTTCTTGCAGCCCGTACTTATTATATATTTTTCATGCGGCCTACTAAAAGAGAAAGATTGAATATGTCTGATGTAAATTATCGTTATCGAATACTCAATACTTTAGTCATCACTTCCTCCTTAATGAGACTGGATAAAAGTAAATTATTATATAATTTCGCAAATATATAGTGAACAAAACACTAAATATATATAATTAATAAATTAATAATGATAAGTTAACTTTTTAATTAAAATTTGCTTAGTTGCCAATTATACAGTTAAATATGGAATCCATACATGTTTAAGTTAAGATAAGTTTACTGTTACAGTTTTGTTTTTCTTAATTTTAGAAAACCTTCTCATTAGTAATTTTGATAGAAAGTTTAATGGAATTAATTGTTAGTTTGCAAAATAAAAATACAAAGAAACTAAGTCACGTTAGTGAATAATAGTTAATAATTTCCACTGTATATAAATATACAAACATCTTTGTGAACCAAACGAAAATCTTTACCAACAATATGTGACATGTTTATATTACAATATATTTACTATATGAAGAATACTTACGATTTCTTTGAACCGCCTGCTTCGTTTATGCGATAGAGAAACCAGATTCTGAAAATAAAATAATAAAGTTATTAATAAAATCCTATTTATTAAACAAACTCAAAGCCCTACTGACAAAGGAAGAGCCTAGTATCATTACTTACCCAACTTACACTCGAAATTGAAATTTGGGAAAATCACAAAAAAAAAGATTTTTTCGTAATTACAAAAAAGGTTATAAATTTCCATAAATATTTATCCCAAGTGAAAACTAGCACTTTTTTAAGGTACGGAATATAATATTACATAATGAAATATACTGATCGCCGATTGATTCATTCTAATCATATCAGATTATTCATTTAAAATGTAAGCTAAGACACTGATAGTGATCTTTGGCAGTGGTTTTAACAGTGTTGAAAGTTAATTTTAATACCCAATTATTTTTTAATATATGTAGCGATGCATTTTTTTTTTGTCATACTTATCTCAAAAATATCAAAAATTGATATTATGAGATTTGATACCATGCTCCTCATAATTAATAATGTATTTGTTAATAACAGTAATCGTGTACTTTAATTTTATAAGAATTAATTTAAAATATAATCTAATATTCATTATAAATGTAAAGATATAACGTAAAAAGAAAAATTGTTAACGAGTGTTTTTTTATGAATATTATTAAAAACAGATGTCTCCAAGTTTGGTATAAATTTTAGTTTAAAAAAGGCGAAGCCCTTGAGTGTATTTATAGAGATTTAATTGGTGGTAAACATGCATTTTAGGTCATATTTCGAAAGAATGCACTTTTGGGGCAACGCAATGTCGTTGTTGTTCAAAAAAAATCCCCGCCCAGTAGTCGAAATCTCCACCAAATTGGTGTAAGAGCGAAAACCCACCGGTGGTGAGTATCAAATGACAAGAAAATAAAATAAGACTTGGGGAAGAACATCTGCTTACTTATATGTATATACGGAACGATGTTGTCTGATAAAATGTGGATAGATGTATGCTTAATTTTTATCACAATAGAAATATATTAAATAATAATACATCCCGCAAAACATAATTTACTACAAACTTTTATGTATTTTAAGCAAACCCAGTCAATCTTTGAAAATATTTTATTTTATATATCAGCTATTACACTATAGTGACGGGATTTTAAAATTGCCATGTAAAAATTGTATTGATGTAAAAAGTCCCCATTATCCGTTATTCATATATGTTACAGTCGTGTTTATTAGATAGCATATTTACAATTGAAAACATGTTTCAAGATGTTTCTTAAATCTTTGACAACGTATTTATGTTACTTATTATTGCAACAGGAAAACAGATACCTTTCGAAATATTTCAGAACATACATTCAGTATCTTTTGAAATAGTTAATCATTGAGACACGTCCAACGAAGAGCGAATAATTCTATTAAAACACTCAATTTAACTGGCTAATGGGAAATGCCCGTACTTCCATAAAAGAATCGATCAATTAGATTGCGATGTCCTCCGTTCTACTTAAATTTTCTATTTGCAATGATTTGATACTATATTTAACTTACATCCTAAATTTAAATATGTTAAGTAGAAAATTCTATCTTACCAGAAAAAATAGCACACAGCACTCGAGTGTTCTGGGAAAAAAATAGTCCATGCTTGAAATATGTGCTCTAAACAGTAGTTAAATAATCAACATTTATAATTTAAAAAAAACCTTTAAGATGAGATTTACTCACTCACTATGTACCACCGCAAATTAATAAAATGTAATTAAATTAAATGTTAGCGAAACATGTGCCAAATATTACCAGGGCTGTGAAGTCGGAGTTCAAAAAAAAAATATTCAATGATGTGTATTCAAATTAAAATAGTCCATAGTATTGCCACGGTATGCTAGGCTGTCTAAAGATGATTTGATGGTATACATATCGACTGTGAAAATGAAAAAGAACGTAACTCACACATACCAAATTTTACAGGAGACACAAAAACGTTTTAAGATGATTTGAATTATGAAATATACAAACTTGAAATGCACGAAGACTTGTAAACTGGAGTTTAATTGTGATAATAATCTAAAATTAATTGAATACATTCCTTAAGAATAACCATTTTAAAGTCTATTTTCCTGTTTGCAATTTTAATAGGCCCAACTTTTTTCAAACTTAAAAGTTATATTTGGATACTGATTCTGCATTTGCAGGTTACATCCTTTTGATAGAACGTGTATCAAGTTGTATACATTGTGATTATCTAAAAAGCTGTGGGCTACGTCCTTTTTCCTTTCCACAATCGATATGTATATGTAAGTTAAAAGGAAATCAATTCAACAGTTTTAAATTAACGCCGGAGTCGGAATCATTTTATTACCCGACTCCACAGACCTGGTAAAAACAATTAACTACCAAATTATTGTCAACTTAGTGTACGTAGTGTTTTTTTTTATAATAATGTATAATGGCTATTTTTGACAGAACGGGGACTTAATTCAAACTTATCAATTAATTCCTGATTTATCCTGAAAAAAACTAAACTTTACGCTGTAATAAAACCAAATTTGTTATTTAATGTTAATTGATATTTTTATTACATACATTGATACGTATCTACTACCTAAATAAAGGATTGCTCTCAATAATATCCGTTGATTAAGAGTGTTTTAAAATTGTATTTTCCATATTCAAAGTGTCATTAAAGTCGTTTGACATACGTTCGAGATTAATGGCTTTTGCCGTTCGCATTGATGAACCATGAAGTTATGCGCACATTGCACGGAATTTTCGAATATGGAACATGTTTGAGTGTAATTAATTCAATATTCCAGCTTTAAATTTCCGTTCGATTTTGTGATACTGGCCGTCTATTATGGCATACAGTTGAAATGTTTTATGTTGCATATTGTAGATATAGCATTCTAAATAATAAAACATTATTTGTATGTAATATATCAAAGCCCTGGAGCAATTGTCGTCAAACTCATTATTCAACTGAGCCAAATATCAACTATATAACAATTTCAATTTCTTTGGAGAGCCATTTTTTTTAACTTAAACTATTTAGGTAGGTACATTGTTACTATTTTTATAAGGGTACTTCGAAGTTGGCTTTTGATTAAAATGTCATTAAATCTGATTGAGGTACTTTGCTGAAAACGCTTCTTCCTACTCTAAATTTTTAGACCGACTACTTCGCGTGGGACACGAAGTATCAATCGCACGAGAGCCACACTCAAGGGGCTAAAGAGTCGCATGTGGCTTGCCGACCACTGTCCTAGTGCAAAGATATTGTATGCTAACTTTTTTCATTTTATTCATTAAATGGACATAATATTTTATTTTCGAATGAAACACTTCCTTCTCGTGACGCTTCTAAATTGTACATTTATTTTACAAAATAAATATACAATTTGAATAAATTGTTATAAAAAACAAGTGACTTCAACGAAGAAATTATTGTTTTACTACATATATTTTTATGACGTACACAGTGTATAAATTTGATTCGTATGTCATTGTTGAAATATTCATTAATAATCTAAATCTTCACTGTCATAAAAGTAATATGAACATTTGTCATTTGCGAAGTGAGAAAATTAAATATGTCCAACAGTAGCGGTTCACTTTAACAATTAATTTTAACACAGACACCAAACCGTCATGTCTAATTAATAATGATTCCATTTGAGCCACAACACCGAGTAGTAATCGCTCATTTTCATAAGTGTCGGCAGTAATCCAGCTTATAGTCATAACATAATGAAAACATGGTCACAAAACAATTCATCGCAAGGTAATTTATTAATGAAATTTAACAATACATAATAATGGCAGAGAACCCAAGTCATTAGCGATTACAGTGGTCGGTGGTGGAATGAAAAACTTACTTTTGTTAAATTTCACAAAACAGTGTAAATTATATCAAAATAGCAAGATAATAAATAATTCTAAAAGGAATATTTTTTCAGACTTTAAAAGATTTTTTAAGATTATAAAAACTGCCGTCCTTTCATTTCCCGAAACTTCATTTATATGTTCCGTATCTACCAAAATATTGATGACGAGACCAGCTGTCAACCAATTCTTATGAGTATTATAAACCTTGCTATTTTAATATAATTTACACTGTTTTGTGAATTACGTTTAGTAACTGCCGTCTTTGTTATACATGAATATGTAAATTGTCGCCTTTGTTACAAACTCAATTGAAACTATTCAAAATTTATGTGCATGTAAGTCTTATGGTAAATAAATATATTTACTGCTGTATGCAGAATTGCCAGCAAAGAAATGTTTATTATTACAATTCCTCTAGTTTTATTATTAAAATGTATTTATATTTTTTTATATCGTTGAAGTTTTCTTCTGATTTATTTGTGCAGCGTAAGACTTTCTGATCTCAAACTAATTGCCAATTAACAGAAACAGTTTGAAAAAATCAGATGTATCTTATTTGAAGCGACTTTACATAATATCCGGTTGTATTTCTTGATAATTTGAATTAAACATTAAATTCATAAATGAGACGCTCAAAAGACCAATCAAAATTTTTCAACGTTTTTGATTTCTCCAATAACCATTTCATAAGTGGAGAAAACATAGTGGAAATATTAGTGTTTAAATCAGGTGATTTTCGGGTCCATGTCACGGTAGTCAACGTCGTTGGCTTACATGCCGGACTCTACGGTTAGAATCTCAGTACGAACAGCATTTTTCAATCTGTTCAATGAATTTCTGTGCGAAGGCATAGATGTTTGTGATTGTCTAAAATTTACCCCTTCTATTTTAATTCTAAAATAAGGGTCAATTGTAGCGAGAGTGGTTAGCCAACTATTAGCCCTATTTGTTGTATCCTAACTCTCTTAATAAGAAAATGTTGAGCAACAGAGTGAGAAGCAGTTCTTATAGAAAAAACTTCTGTTTAGATACCTCCATTAACCCTCCAGAGACGAGAGCTTTTTTCCGATAAAAAAAATATTTTCTAAGCCATATTGAAGTCACGGATAACTTTTATTCCTATCCAAAATTTAAAAAAAAAAAAAAACGCAAAGTCGTTGTATAGAAACTCCGCATGACTATATGGTCATGCTCATCCTTTTATTACCGTGTAATATTGAGTACGGACAGTAGTAAGGACAAAAGTGACCGTATGGGCTTGCAAACATTCGGGGTTGAAATATAGCTAAACGTGTTTTTTTTTTAAATATTTACAATTTGACCTCTTTAGATCAACATAATTTCAAAACAAATATATTAGCAAAATAACTGTAAATAATTTTATGTTTTTATAAAAAAATATCTAACAGTTTCAAAAAGTAAATTAAAAAAAACGGAAATTCAAAAAATCACATGTGCTTTTAGAGACCGTTCCTGTTCCCACGGCTGATGACTAACTGTAGTCCGTACCCTTCTCAACCAAATATGAGCGAAAGCAACGATATTCAGGTAGAAAAAGTATGAATAGTGGGATCTATAGACAACGGTGTTTTGTGTGACCATATGGTGACGCTCGTCCTTGGAGGGTTAAGATGCTATATGATTCACATTAGGAGCGGACTCGAAAAATATAACTTATTAATAAAGAGCCAATAAAAAAATCGCGGAAGCAGATGGTATTTTTAATAATACAACTACGGTTTTTTTGTTGTTGAATTTTCATAATAATTGTATGTATAAATAAAAAGTAATGACAATAAATAACAGTATTTTTTTGTTTCAATCCTATTCTTAGAATGCGTCCGTTGACAAATGTATATTTTAACACGATGCATTGTTTGGCGCAAACTTATCTGTATGCCGAAAAACACAGCGATATAATTGCAAAGCATTGTGGTACGGTATGCCGGTGGCACGCTTTGTAACACAAAATTGGCAATTACTGTCACATCCAATTCAGATGTCCAAGTGGCAAAGTGTCCGCAGACTAAAAGCACTAACAGCTCTTCACTACAATAAACATTTGCAGGTTAAGCGATTATGAAAATTTTATAATCCGGAACTAGTCTGCCATGCCGCGGACAGAAATGATATTCTAAATGTGTCATTTATTTAGAGTTTAAAATGAATCTTAATTTTACAAATCGAGTCGATTTCAGCTGATACTATCACGTAGAATATGTTTTTACCATGTGGCGGATTATTAAATGAAACAAAATAACGTTTATTCAAAATTAAATAAATATTTACTATGAATCCTTCACAAACTGTAGTCATCAAAGTGTAACATTGTGCCTAATATTGGAGCTATATTACTTTAGTCTTTAAAATTTTTGTTATAATGATGCAAGTCGTAATATCAAAAAGTGTATACGTATATTTTCAAAATCATGTCCAATTAGTCAAAAGTATGTAATATTTTAAAAACATTTTATTTTATAAAATTTTGACCCATTCATAAAATGTACATGATAATAAAACAAACGATGTCCAATTACTGTTTTATTCTGGTGGCCATTAAATTGCATCGAGTTTTTAATTACAGATCTCGTTAAAATATAAAATAATTTCTCTTTGAGTCGAAATTTGCGAGTCTCGCAATGTAGCGAATCAAAAGAGTCAACAGTTTGGCAGCGACAAGCAGTATCATGGCATAAGGCGAACCAAATTTATTCAATTATTGTGGCTACAAATTTTCTTCGCGCACAAAGGCGCGTCCCGACGCCCGTCTAATTGGCTGAGTAATTGCGGTGTCGGAAAAGGGATGCCGTCCGAACGACGCGGGCGGAAATTCGACGGACAGAGTGCTCTATCGAGGGACACACTTACGGTGAAAGTGAAGGAAGTGCGTTGTACTTTACAATCAGGCGCGGCTGGACATACTGGCACATAGCTACATAATCAGTATTGGAAAAACGCACTAGAACATAAAATAACCACTTCATGATACTATAAGCCAATAAATTTTAAAAATCATGTCCTTTTTCTGAAAAGTAAAAAGAATTGATTAAACTATGTTTTTAAATTTTTAAATTGCATTTAATTTTATATGACTGAAATTATAAAAATATTGAATCATACGAAGCGATATCAATATTCGGTAAATATGTAAACAAATATTGATAAAACAATCTAGCAATCGTAACACAGTATAAATCACGGTCGATTAATTTGTAATCTTTTATAAGAGTAACAAAAGAAGCACGTAAAAAGCTAAGTTCAAAAATAATCAATATCGATAAAAATACGTTGCAAGATGCATTGCTTATATTATGTGGTCAGAGATATTTTGGCGGTATTGCCCCAGGTACCATGTCTCACTATACAATAACAATTTATATCGTTTAGATTAACAATATATTGCCACCTTACTTGCAGAAGTTGGAAACTAAACAAAATGACAAAAAAAGTTCAGTATACAATGAAATTTAATGATATAATGTTGGAGCATATGATGATTTAAAAACAGGAGTTTTTCGTGTCTATAAATTTGTAACTCTTATTTCTGAGATAGGCATTAATGCATCTATATTTTGATATTATAATTATCCATGTAACATAAAATAACAACGCTATTTTATCTAAAAAGCTGAAATTTATCATTTGCTGTTTTCTCAGATCAATCTGCTCCTTACCTACTTCTGTCAGGTAAGTGACGATATTATTTTGCTAGTTTTAAATCAACTTAAAGATATTTTGTCTTTATATTTTTTTCTTAATTTCGAAAAAAAGCCTTGAATGCCATTCTATGTATATTACGAAATTCGTTCTTGAAAAAAGTACTTGGAACAAATCTGCAGCTTCACTCTGCATACGCACGGAAATGACGTAGCGGACATAAAACACTTAAGAGATTATCTTTTTTCCCATTGTGTTTGAAAACTGGGAAAACTTTTCCACTCATTTTCTACTTTGAATGGCTGAGCATATTGTCGATTTCTAAATGGAACACACTACCCCCCAGCCAACTGGTAGGGGTAAGTGCGAATGGGTTGGTCATATATTTTTTTAATTTCACAAGTTTTACTTAATTTATACGTTGGTCAAGCTATAAAGCAGAGAAACACTTTCGAAAAGTTACTTTTTCGTACAATTACATATTATACGAAACGTTTAAAAAAGTCTATACTTTTTTATACTCTAAAAAAACATATATATATTATAAGTAATTGAATATAATATTTAATGCTACATACATTTGAAAACAAACGAAAAGAAAATACTAACTATATGTCACGATAATCACAAGTAGACACCAATTATTTTTTCATATTCATTGCAATGAGTGGTTGATATAATATTTAAAAACTAGCACCTTTTTTATTTGCTTAGATCTATCTATTCTTATGTTCTAATGTTCTGTTATATGGCGTTCTAGAACCATTATTCTTGACCTTATTAAAGTCATCGCCATCTTTACTTAAAAATATAACTACTCCTCATTTCTTTAACAAGAAGAAGCATGATTTCAAAATAACATTATCTGGTATCTTTCTGGAAGTTGCTTTATTGTTAAAATCTAAAAAAGTTGGCGACCTCCCAGGAAACCCTTGGTGACCCTCAGGTTGGGAACCCGTGATTTAATCGGAATTTACTTGGTAGAACTCCATTGTAATAATGTGAAAAAAGTATTTTAATTCTATAAATACTATTATACTATAATATATGGTTGATAACTTTTCCGGCTTATGTCCTCATCAGAAAATCAGAACAGAAGGCATTAGCCGAAATAATTATTAACCATAATATAAAATTTTCTCCAGCTTAATTAAATTTGAGTTGAATAAATTGGTTTTCTGTATATATAATATACATGTATAAATTTCAAAGCTTAAAAAATCCTGATGCGTCTTACGTAAACATCGTAAATTATATATGTACGTTTCGTTGATATAAATTATGTGTACAATTGTACATTTCTGAATTGTATAAAATAAAAACATTCCATACTGTACGTGTACATTCCATACATACGTGTACTCGTTTGTCCATTCACTATTTGGTTGCAAAATTAAGTCTCCCCGCCCAGAACACACGATCTCCGCTTTTCACCACCGATGACAATAACATCGGTCCTCCTAATGGCGGTGGTTTGAATCGCAATCTACTAGCGTTGTGTGTACAGTTTGTTTGCTTCGACCCCGTTTGTCCTCGCCGGACTTACTATTTGACTTGTTCGACTCCACTTCACATTTAGGACATGACTGCAAAAAGAGCGAATGTACTTAAATGCAATTATGCATAGCCAATCTTTGTTGAAAACATAACGATATTACGGCTGTAAATTGTGATTTGAATTTATAAAATAATGAGAACGATAGATAGATGTAAATTCCTTAAAAGATTAAATTTGAATCGTTCAAATTATGTACATTCTCACAAATTTTGTCACTAACGACCCGGGTTTCGCCTTTCGGCATCTTCAGGCATTCAAGTGCACGGATGAAGAACTGACGCTTAGCAAATGAAAGTTTCGTGTTTATATAAGATATAAATGCATCACTGAGTCCAAAGCCATTGCTGGCGAAAAGGATGAGCCCATGGGAATGCCAACAGATTTTAGTAGTGAGCAGTTTCAAGAATTATATAATTTGTTTGTCGGCAAAGGTTTTATGATTATATGATTTTATGGTTATATAGGGTATAGAAGTGGAGATGTGGGAAAATTTGATATTTCGTTTAAAATCGGAAGACTTTGCAGCTGTGCTTTGTTGATTTCTAAAATTTCTTGGAAAAAGAGCTTATGACTGTCCGTATTTGGGTTTAACATTTTTATCCCTTGTTCCTGATTGAATACGTGTCCTTCCGAAATTAAGTGATTAGCAAAAGTAGACGTGTCTTTTTTCAATCTAAAGGCTGCCATATGTTCTAAAACTCGGATGTTCAGTGTTCTTTCTGTTTTGCCGATATAAAACTTTGTACAACAAGAGCATTGCAATCTATAAATCCCGGATTTATTTAAGTAATGTATTTTATCTTTATTATTAACTAATAATTTGCCTAAAGAGTTTTTACAGTAAAAAGCAGGTCTAACACTATCAGCTAGCTGTTTTTTAATTTTAAGACTTGTATTTCCTAAAAAAATGATTCTACGCCAATACCTAGTATGATCTATGTCCTTTGACACTATACCTTTAAATAACATTTTTTCTGCAAGTTTAGTTTGTTTTTTTGATAAAAGATTGTCTATAAGAGACATATCGTATCCATTGTTTATGGCGATTTGTTTGATGATTTTCAATTCGGTATTAAACCCGGGTCGTTAGTGACAAAATTTGTGAGAATGTACATAATTTGAACGATTCAAATTTAATATTGAAATTCCACCAAGCACCTTCAGTCGAAATCTTAAATTACCTTAAAAGATTGTTGGTATGAAACAAAGGTTTTCTTTCGTTGATTTTTGACTGAATAATTGATAGCTTTTTTTTTGTAAACGTCCGCTTCTAATTTTGAACATATAGTTTTCTAATGGAAGTACGAGAAATACCGAACTTGATTATTTCATATTTTTGTAGAATGAGTCAAAAAAGGATGTTTAGTTTAAAAAGTTAACTTAGAAGTATAATATAAAGTCTAGTTTAATTTTTTTCAATTATTAATATCCATGGTGCGGAATTTGTTGTATATTTTTTATTGACTAATTGTTTCGACCATTTTCCCAACAACGTGTAACATTGAACCAATAAGAACAGCTAAATGCCAGTGCGGCGAGACAAACCGTAAAGAAAAACAAACTCTGTTATTATTTTGCGGCGACGAAAATTTACAAAATTTCACCAATCAAATAGCACGGAATTTGATATCCGACTGTCGACAATTAAGGTCAATATTTGCATTGAATTTTGTAACAGTATTCTGCATGTTTCGCTCGTGGTAGAAATACAAAAAATATTTACGACTTTCGCGACTGTAAAACGAATCATAAAATGCCAAGAATAATTGCGTGAAGTAGCAACGAAGAAATCGTAAAATTTTACAGAAAAACATTCAAAATACGTAAACAACGACATACGTCGAATTTATTTACATATTTTATAATATGATAATAATTAAGCTTTAAATAGACGACTCAAACTTCAAAAATGAATGATAGTATTTTTTCCAATAATAACTCTTTACTTTACAAATCAGCTAGAAAATGGCGTAAAGCTTTGATATGATAATATGACTATCGTAGCATCGTAGTCGTTTATGAAAATTCAACGTCTCCAATCCGTAGGCAATATATAATACTTGGTATGGAACATTCTTGAATCTCAAGGGAGAATAAGTGCCAAGTGAAAAGTTATTCGGAGGCTATATTATAGTGCTGAGTAGTATCAGTGAACTTTTGATAGCAGCAATTGGACAAATGGAAATTATTAGCAGTGTAGGTTGAAAAATATTCCTCAACAGGAAACTTATGATGTCCAAGAGATAAAAGGCAAAGATTAAAATTAATAAAGGGAGGTTTTAATACTGTATATGATTTTTGTATTTTTTTTTCACTGTTAATTTAACTGAAACTTATTAATTGATTGATTTATTTGATCAATTAAAAGAATGCGTTAGAGAATGTCAATTTTTAAAAAAACTTAAAAAATTAAGCACTTGCTCGTAAAGTAGTATGTTGTAAAGCATATTTATCTAACTGCAATCATTCTTAAGTATAAAAATTGTTAAACATTTTTTTTTAATCGTCGATGTTTGACAGATCAACAATAAAACAGTAAACATAGCGGCAATTATAATTATACCAACCGTAAACAAAAACAAAACAAAAAACGTATTAGAGACTTTTCTTAATTAGTATCTAGGTTTTTACTAATTTGAGAATGGTTCGTTGGTTACTAAAAGCAAATAAATCCGTTTAAATATATATTTGGGGTTACTGTCTTTTTGCGGTTAAATCAACGTTCTATTCTCTCCCTTCGTGGTCAATAAACATGAAAAAAAATGTTATGGCCCAGTGTAATATACGCCGCAAGCACTCGACGACACATGTCTGCCGGGCAGAACAATCGTGGGCTAATATAAGCCATCATGTAAATAGAGTCGGAGTCGCAGGGGCCGCGGTTCGACGCCGACGCTCTAAAAGCGCCGCGACGCCCTCCTCGCTGACTTATCGACGCAAGCACGCCGGAATGATTTATTGCATATTCAAAGTATGGAAAATTTTAGGGCCTCAAAGGCAACGTTTGCTCGATCGGGGTGGATATGTGTGCGCCTACCGAGCGACTCGTAATTTTCTAAAGCTTATGGGGTAGTGAGCTTTTTGTTTTGACATGACGGTTTCCGAGCACGAATCCGTTATAATTTTGTTGGACAGCTGCACGTAATATTTTACATTTATATACTTTCTCTAATGGGATTTGTGATATGGATCATCAGTGGCTTGAGCATTATAAATCAAGATATAGAAATTAAAACTACAGCTTTAATTTTAAAAATAATACACTTTTAATATCGTATAGCAAGGCATTGATTGGATTACAAAAATAAAACACTAAATATGCTCGCCATAAGTGAAACCAGTCTTCATCATATTAAATAAATGTGGAATTAGTACACAATACAATTTTGTTTTTTTAATATAAAAATAGCTTTTTTATTAATTGTCTAAAATAATGAAATACAAGATTATTTTTTTAAATTAATTTAACGATAAATATGACTGTTTGTTTTTTTAAATCAGTATGGGTGTAAAATGTAATATTTTGTTTATATCAACAGAAAGTATTGTATTAATGATCGGGACAATGTTTTTATTTTATTCACCAGAAACAGTACATAATTATAAAATCGCTTCAATATTTTCGTTTAATTGAAAAAAAAATGATTTATGTATATTATATTCACTTTAGTGCAATAGAACACGCGCACAGGTGTTTCCTTTCAAAACCAACACTTAAAAAATCCACAAATTTTTCATTATCCAAAACGCTAATCTTCACAAAAGAAAAACGCCACGGGATTTTTTCCGCGGTATTTTAAATATTTTGGTTGTGATTTATAGGGCATTCTGTATTATTATTCCTACTTACCCATACTTTCACAGTGTGACGAAAGTAGGCGTATAAATTATGACTAGCTACGTATTTTTTCTTTCCTTATAAAATGTCTTCTCTATGAAAATATTATAATACTAAAAGGCTTTGATATATATCTTCAAGTAATTGTTTAAAAGTGAAAGTATAAAGAAGTTATGAAATAAAATATTTTTTTTCCTACTTTTCCTTTTTGTTTACTTTTGTACTTTAACTTTATGAATGATTTCAAGATCCAAGGAAGTTTATTTTTTATATCTTAAAAAATATCGATATGGAACAAATATTCAAAGATATTTAACTGTTCTAAAAGTATTATATTTCGTGATTGGCTAAACACTAGTCCCTAGATTCTTTATTATATTCCTTCTCTTGTAGAAAAACTTATGTTATGGTACATCCATTGGGAGGTCATATGCTTCACATTGAGACAGCACATTGATGAAAAAAATCATTTTTGTTACTAGAAACGGATTAATGGCCCTATATAAATAACACGAGGAGAATGAAAAATACATGAAGTTTTTATTAGATATTTCAATATGATTTTACAACAACTTTATAACTATGCTAATATCTGTCACCATATGTAAGTTTAAATAAATATGTGTTAGATTTCGATACAATTAGCCCTTGAATAAGTACATTTTTATTTGTTACATATAAAAATGTTTGACGAATTATGTAACATTTATTTATGAAACCACCCTGGGTTGCGTATTTCTTAGAATGATTAATAGATTCTGATAGATTTCTTAATTTAGTTTTTCAGGAGTCTGTTGTAATCTTTGCTTGCTTCATTTGTATATATGTTTTACATCAAGTAAGCCGCTTGTAATTTATTTTTATAAAAAAATTTATATATAAGAATATGTAAAAAAAACAAACAATTACCGAATCATGAAAACAGGAAATTAATAAACGTGATATTAAAAAGTGCAAGCTCGGGAAATAAAATTCGCAGTCTGAAGAGAGGATCTTTCATTTTGAGGGCGCCCCATAAAAAACACTTGTTTGCTGAAACCTAATAAACTGTCTCTATTTACGCATCGAATTTGTCACTTGGATAAGTTCTTAATATGTCTGAGACTTGGTTTGTTGGTTGACGGAAACGTGATTGGTAAGGTTACGTAATATTGCTTTATTCTTTAATGGAAACTGAAAGAAATTCAAACAAAGATTCAGTTTCAATCAAACCAAAATATTTTAAAGCTACACCAGAGACAAAATCAAGACGACTTTGGGTGGTTCCTAACTGCCTCTATAAAATCTACACTCTAAAAAGCCGTTTTCCATTTCCACTTCTCAAGGAAACGATTATCATTCACAGCCTTGGGAAAACACCTCATTGGATTGTCGGACAAACGATGCAAGTGATATAGCTAGCACAGCTTTCCTATTTTAATTGAATGAACCACTCTACGATTTTCGTACAGACCGTAAAGTTCAGTATTATATCTTTTCTTTGAAATGTTGTCATACCTGGCTAGTGTATAGATAAATCAGAGGATTTTTCTTAAACAAATATTAAGGTCCTTATCATTTCATTGCGTAGATTTTTATTTTTTTTATTCGATAAACTTTTTTTCTTTTTTATAACACCGAAAATGAAATCTCTTAAATGATACACTTAATTAAATTTTTTAACAACTTGAATAGCAACAATAAATAAAAAAGGGAATTTAAATTAAATAAAGATGGAATAACCATAATTAAGATATTAATAAGTGATATCAAACAAATAATTAATAGTTGTCGATACCAGATTTGATTAGGGATTAAATGGCGAGAGGCAGGGAAGATAAACTTTTTGTCCAAAAGAACGAGCATTTTTTTTTAAATTACTAGATCTGGATATCGGATATGACTGTCACGGTTATTTCTACATGATGAAAACAAAATACCTCTTTCTATGGACATAATCTGACAATCCCAGAGAATATGCTCTGAATCTTGATTAATGTGGGAGGTAAGTTTGATTTTTAATTTGAATTTATGTAATTTGACATTGAGCGCACCGTGTTCGGTGATGAATTGGGTGGTGCAGTGATTTGGAGAGAACCAGGTTGCATTTTCACGAAACGAATTTACGGGAAGAATAAATAGGTAATTTTACCCCGAGGTGACATAGAGCAGTTATCACCAAACGGTCGCTCGCGAGCTGCCGGTAGCTCGGTATAAATAAATTTGTATTTGCCTATAAAATGTTATTATTGAATTCTGAATATAAAAATAAATCAAATGAAGGCGTTCTTTTGTTGTACCTACTTATGTGAATCAACGTTTCCTTCTATGAAGGTGATTAAGAGTAAATATGGAAGCAGACTCACAGATGTACATCTTGTTAATTGCATTTGAATGGAAGTGACAAGGTACTCACCAAGAATTGAAAAAAATGTGGATGAAAGTGAGTGCCATTCTTTGTACGAATTATTTTTACTCACACTTATTTTTCAATTATTATTTTGTCTATAAATAAATAATTGATGTTCTAATTTATTTTAAGTAATATAATAATATTATGTATGGTACGTTAAGGGCCGATGATAAAAAAAAATTGAGAAGGAATATGTATAGGTAGCTCACAAGACAATTTCAATTTCTGAAAGTAGCTCACATCCTTATTGAGTTTGGAGACCACTGACATAGAGCGCCTTCTTTGCCAAGCAGTAAAAACGGTTAATATTTAAAATACTTGTGAATCTAACGATTGAAGAGTTGTGCGGCCAATTTTCGTTGGTTTCTAGTGCAAAAGGTGATTGATAATTGCGTTGATTACTGCATGCATTTATAAATGTAAAACACAACCAAAATGCTATATACGAATAAATATTTCATTTATGATTATCACAAGGCGCAACAAGTCCAATATAAGATTAAAAAAAATAGACAGTATTGATCTGAAAGAGTTGAATAACAGAGTTTTGTTTTAAAATATAAAGGAATAATAATTTTCTTTATTAAAGTAAATTTGAGCTACGAAGAAGTCTATTATTATAAAGCTTATATAATAATTTACGTAATTTATACCTACAGCATTTCCAAATCTTACCTTATTTATAGAAAATAATACACAAATGTATGTATGTATATTATTATTTTTTTGTTTATTTTGTACGAAGTTGCTTTATAATCAACAACAAAAGTGTACTAAGAAAAAAAATGTTTTTTTCACATATTTTAAGAAATTAGAATTGGATATATTGATATAAATATATAATAATTACGTTCGCAGTTTGATTGAGTGGGTTGATTGTCTAGACTCCAAAAGCTTTGAAATATAATATTATTACATTATATTATTAATATTAAGAATAGAACAATGAAGCTTCTTAGTAAAAGTATTTGGAGCCCGAACCACGCTAATGTAACTAAATATTTTTGTTCATTTCATATTATATGATGGAAAATGATTATTAATTTCATTATTTAGATTTATAAAATACAATTCATACAAATGTTTGAGTTAACATGATTACGAATTGATTCTTTTGAATATGAGTTCAAAAAAAAAATACCAATTGTGCTTTGAATCTGACAAAGATTCAACGTCTTTTATTGATAAACCCCACAGGAAGTGACTGATTCAGATTGTTAAATAATTCTTCTAAACATTTCAAAATTTTATATTCTTTGTGGAATATTATTTTATTTGCGAGCTTAGTGTTTTTTTTATGTAGTCCTGGCAACAACAAAAAATATTTGTTTTTTCTTTATGCGTTAAAAAGTGTTTTTTCATATAATCTCAACTAAATTTAGTTGAAATGTCACTTTATTGTATACAAAACATAATAAGTAAAAATATACATTTTTGAAAGTTTTCTTTATTGATTATTTTCCCAGTGTTTACAGTAGTAGAGAGTATGCCTTATAAACTCGGGCGAAAACAAAGTAGGGTGCTTGCGGAATATATTTTAAAGTACACAGTAAAGCTATGGGCAAACTTAAGCTGCAGTAAAGTAAATATTTAAATTTTACTTTTATGCAAGATTGCGTCCGTATGTACTTGCCACGACACCGTATTTTTAATTTCGTTCCAGTAACAAAGCTACGTATTAATACATTTTTGAGTAATACCGGAAAGCTTTTTGCAATACATTCTAATTTTCTTTTTTTTAAAACCGGTTCGCTCCTAATGGAGGTTCAACATAAGTTTTTCTACTAGAAATGCGTATTACTCAGTCGCTAAGCCTCTCTTTTTCGAAGAGAGTATCTGGGATAGAAGGGTAAGGCAGGACAGGACTAGTCCTTTACTAATCGCTTTTGCTACGACAGGTTTTTTTTAAGGATCGGAAAGGTGGAAGGGAATATTAAGATATCACAACACCCTTGCAGAAATCGATGGAAAAAAGACTGCTAGCACTAGGACACAAGCCCGTGAGATCCTTGCATAAATACCGATTGTACATTCAGTTTTACAAAATGCCAAGACGTAAGTAACGTTATTAGTTAGAAAATTAACAAATCTTCTTCGGTAAACCTTTGGTTAATATTTTTTAAAAACCAGATAGATATATTTGTGGTTGATATCTAAATTATATTTCATTAAATGAATAAATATTAACTTGGTAGAATACAATCTTAATAATGTATATAAACAGCTCTGGCTACGGGCTTAAATTATTTAATGAATTTGTGTTCAAAGCAATGGGTGTATTTAATGATAATATTCAGAATAACAAAAACGTCATGTTAACATTTCGAGCGTAAACAATTGATCAAAGGCAGAGCGATTATTTAATTACAATGACATACACGACAAAGTTTTCAAATAAATGAATTGAATCGGAAGAGTTGCATATGATCAACACAGTCATATGGAAAATGCTAAGCTCCCAATTTACGTTTCTTTATATTTACATTTTTTCGACTAAACGTTCAAACGGAGATTCAAGTTTTAGCAATATTTTTCTATGTTTTTCTTTTCTTAAATATAGATGTTATCAACCGAATTACAACGAATTATTTTTATTGCAGTACAATATATTGAGATAAACTCAATTAGCGGTCTTAATGTGGAGCGTACGACCTTCTAACAATAACTGCTAATAACTCGGTTCATCAGCCTTTATTTTTCAAAGAGAGTAGAGAGACAAAAATAAGAGTGGGACTGAACTAGTGGCTAACGAATTGCTCTTGCTAAAATTTGCTAGTTTTAGAATTGGAAAAGAAATTTTAGACATATCAACCAAAGCTTTGAACAGAAAACGATAGATTGATTGAAAAAATAGTCTGAACAACGACTTTTTCTTAGTATATGTTGAGATAGTTTCGATTAGTGGTCCATATGCTTGACATCAGGTTAAAATAATGGATTACAGTAGGGTGGAGTATTTAAACTATTTTTATTTAAATGAATGATGCTATAAAATAAGTACGAAGATATAACTGGAAATTTATTTAAAGTTGGCAAAAAAGAACGTAACCTGAGTACCTACGTATCTAATACTCCAAGGTGTATCGATCGATTTCACTTTGCCATAGCTTCTATTTAGGGTCTCGTTACATAAGTCGGTAAGAACCGGCGGTATGTTTATAGGGAATATAAATCAAAGTGCCTCAACTTACAAGCGCACTGGGGGTGTATTTTTATGCCAAGTTATTTCAATAAAAACAAAAAAAAGCCCGCAGTGGAGTTTCCTTATACGTTATCAAATTATCATAAAATTCACTTCGCTGTCATAAGCCGATTGTTTTATTAACAGTCAGCACAAGTAAAAAAATGGTAATCTAAAATAGCCAGTGATTTCATTTTAAAAACAGTGATATCCCGTTTTTAAGTGCCGTGTTGTTATTTTCTATTTTAGTTCAAATTGTCCTAAAAAATATTTTATCGTTATACTAGAAAACCTGTCGGTCGATTTACTTCAATAATGTCATGTATCCACAGATGTTAGTGTCATGTTATGAATAATGCAATTGATAATTTCTTTATTTTCTTTGCAAAATTTAATCCTTACTTTTTAAAAAAAACCTCTCAATTGCTAGAACTCATTTAGTTTTAAACTAAATTATTCAGCGGCTTAAACATCTTCCTTGAGACCTTTTCAATGTTACTTCTTGGAAAGACCTGCATTACTAACACAATCTTTTAATTGAAAGTGAACTTAATTTATGTTTTAAATTGTAATTGTAGTGTGAACAAGTTGGGTACCAACATCATACTTTTGTTGTTTGTTTAAATATCATATGTGGTCATTAAATTAATGATTCAAGTCAACTGCATATTATTTTATATATATGTATTGAGTCTATGCATTGATAATCGGGAGTTTGCAGGACTAAACGTTGGTGTAAATTATTCATAAAAGAATATAGTTAATAAAGTTTTATTCAATGGTATGATAGTGATCCACGTATACGTGTAAAAAGCTTCAAAGAACTCACCTGAAACTCAGTTCTATTGACGCCTTTATATATTTTATTTTCTTCGCTGTTACTTCCCCTAAGCGCGTTTCCGGGAATACGAGTGGATCCCTTCGATAGGTAAAATTTTCATATATCTATTCTGAAACACGCTTGCTTTTCCTGCTTTGAATAATTACATTGAATCGACTTCAATGTTTTGCCGTACATCAAAATGCTTCCTGTGAAATGCGTAGAGTTCTTGTATCGAGGTAAAACTTTTGTTTACTAAACGCCGCGTATTTATTATACATAGATATTACTTTTCAATGGCAATACAATAGGGTGGCGTAAAATCAATGATGCTTATCCAAAATATGAATTATTTAAAGTTTCAACGACGTTTGATAACAGATATTAAAAACATTAATTTATAACTAACAACGATTTAAGCTCTAATGACTTGCCAAATTAACACCACGTTTAAGTAAAAAATAGTTTGTACCGTCAACTTATAAATACTTTTTGTTAGAACGAAATACACGGAAATGACGAATTTATTTTTTGTTTTAATTTTTATTTTGAGCCATTAACATCGAGAAAAATAATTTACTCGTATTTTCCGTTAATATTGCAAATCTACTGTCGACGTCAAATAATAAGAGTATTTTAATATGTATAACGTAATAACATAATTTCATTCCAAATATAATATCGTAAATTGTACAAAGATCAATGTGTACAGTTCAATTACAACATACAAATATCATATACGTTTATTTAAGCTTGTTTTCTTTTGAAAACGGACCAAAAATATAAAAAACTCAGAATTGTTAATATTTGGCGGCAGACTCAATTAGAGGCCCCGTAGCTTAATTATTATTACGTCGTCTAGCACATCGGTCGGCAATCTTTTTGGGTTCACGGACCACTAAATTCACAAATTTTATCCAGCAGACCACTAACTGGTCTTTTGTGTTAGATATTATATATTAAAATAAAAGTGATCAAATTCTTTTAAAAATGCACCTAGTTCATAAAATAAAACTATTAATCATAATTAATTAATACAAATTTTATTAATTTTTAATGTGATGGATTTTCCTGGATATTTGAAATGATTAAATTCATATTTGGCTCCAATGATGTAACTGCAAAACGGACAACTGAATGTATTTCAAGCCGAGATTGATACCGTGTTTTGATTGTTGTGACAGATGGAAAGGCCCTTTCGCAAAAATAAATATGTTGTGGAGAATTGAATTAGAAATTTCATCACCATCATTAGAAAATTAAAATAATGTCAGATTTCTCTGCGGGCCATAAAATTTTCTCGCGCACCACACTTTGCCGACCGCTGGCCTAGTACAAATTTTTTCTCGATGTCTCAACGTAAGGTAATTATATTCATTAGTCGATGAAATGAAAGCCGTTTTTTGAGTAGTAAAAAAGTTTTTTTGATTAAAGCAGAAACTTTCCTATGGTACTCAAATGAGTATCGTGTATCACTACTTAGGTAGTAATTGTAATAGTGTGGTTATAACTAATTTAGTTTTAAATTGAATACATCATAATACACTGACTATTTCACCCACGGAGATAATTATTTATTTTCTTATTGCAGACTCAAGGGTAAACATTTCCAATTAATTTTATGTACAAAAAGACAATTTTTGTTGCCTAATGTTTTATTCAAAAATGGTACCTTAAAAAGATATTTTCTTCAAAAGGCAATCCCCATCGGGCCATAGTTTATATCACTCCGCCTGATTATTTCGAAACACATAAATAAACACACTCGCACTTCTATATAGGAAACTTCCAGGTGCGTCGGGATCCAAGATTTATATTTACGGGCATCCCTCCGCGTGTAGTTTTTTTTTTCATTTCACTTTTACAATTTTATTCTAACTCCACGACCACACCGTAAATTCATTTGATAAAAATCTTTCTTGCTGAATACGATTTTATCTGAGCAATGTAAGGGGTTGCGAGTAAGGATGTCCGTTTTGATACCCGAGTATTCGCTTGCTACTCAGCCACCGAATAAAAAATCTTGACAAAATGCTACATTTAAAACTTGAAATTTGTACGTAATCATTGCAAATTACGAGAAAATACCGCACCTTTACCCAAAATCTCAAATGTTAAATTGAATATATATATCGACTGTGGAAAGAAAAAAGGACGCAGCCCACAGTTTTTTCAAAACAGCTTTTTTCGATAATCACAATGTATCAAACTTGATACACGTTCTATCAAAAATATGTAAGCTGAAAATGTCGAATTAGTATCTAAATTTAGCTTTTAAGTTTGACAGAATGAGAAGATGAGCCTGTGAAAATTGAAACCAAGGAAAAAAAACTGAAAAAAAAGTTTTTCCTAGACAATATCTTGAATGAATATCAATTTATTCTGTTTTATTCATTTTCAAATGTTTCTCAGGGCAAACAACAATCGTTAAAAATATACAACTTCGCATCTTCCCAGTCCCTTTGAAGTCCCAGCTTTTCTATCACGACTGCATAATCTTGCTCATTACCAATGACGGTAATCGGTATTATACTATAGTAACTAAAGACTCGATACCGGGATGGAAATCCTTATTATATGCAAGCTCCGCCAGCATTCTCCCTTCCTGATTTGATTATATATTGTGGAAGTCTCGGGAAATATTTTCATTTGTGGCAGCACTAATATAGTGACAGACAACAATTATTACAAATTGCGGAGCTCGCGATCTTGAAATTCTCTAGACGACATTGCGAAGGGAGTATTCAAATTATTATTGTGATGCAATATTAAATATAAGCCTACTCTCTCTACATCCACTATCCCCTCTCGTGTATTGTCGTCTCTGCAAATTGTAGCAGTAGCTTTGTTCGTCTTTCCGAATACCTTTGCGTAATTAATTTATGTATATTTATCCTCGTACCGAAATTACGCAATATTATTACATATTTTTGAAATGATGAAAATTTCTGAACGCAAATTTCACGTTGTTTCGTGAACAATACACATTGTATTTAAACTTGCATTATGTAAAATAAAATTTTCACCTTTATATACACATAGACATGTCAAGTATTTATAGAAGCACTTAAATGTCTTTCTTGGAAAAAAATAGCAAAATAAAAAATATAATTTTGTGAATTATAAAGCTGATATTTTTAAAGCATTGAGAATTCTGTTTACATATTCTTAATAAATGGATTCTTGAAGACTTTATAATTGTACGTATATATGATTCAAATGATTTTCATTAATTATATAATCTTGATTTAATGAGTGAGTAGTTTAATGAATAATTGTTTTTTCAATTGATATATTATGAAACTGAATTTTGCAACCCATCCTATCTTAAAAATAGGGGTTGAGCGAAGTGATTAGCTAACCGCTAATCCTGTTCTAACCCCAGCATTATAGCTTTACTTATTACAAATATGATTAGTCAAGCGACATTTTAACAGCCAGTTCTCGAGAAGGAAATTATATGTTGGTAAGCACCGTTAACCACTTAAATACCAAGCGGACACCGGTGTCATATATGCCAGCGAACACGGATGTCCAAGACATTTAAAAAATCAAATACTTGGTATTCTAATAGAATATAAGCAATATGTTGATGAATATGTGTAGTTCTATCTATACTGAGACAATATAAGTTTTTAAAATATCGAAATCGAGTGTGTATATTAGGAAAAAAATATTTTTCTCAAAAACACGCAGTATCTCTAAGACATATTAATGATTTATTTACGCGGTATTTAAACGGTTAATTAATACGTATTTGTAAATATCGATGCCGATTAATAGTTAAATTAGAATTTTTTTATTTGCTGTTTACTCAAAACTGTCAATTTGTCACTTACCAAATTCTGCCAGAAAGTTGATGAAATGGTTAATAATTATCAAAGAGTATATAATATATCACAGAAGGGTTTTGTAATTAAAAGCAATTGCTTTGTTTATAAACCAGATATTATTTGAGATATGTTCGGTTTGATTTAAAGAATTGTAACACTAGTGACTTAATTTTTAGACTTTTTTTTTTTAAATCCAAAATTGGAACTTTCGAATGGAACATGTCAGGCGTAGTTACGGCCAAGAGTTAAGGAGTTCATATGCTTCACATTAAAAGCGAACATGATAAAAAAATGATTTATAAATTTAATTGATCTAATTGGCGCAGGAACGAGATATTGGCACTCTGGTAGTGGAAGGAGGTTGATACAAAGGTTTTTGTTTTAATATGTATGTAATTGTAAAGTGAAAAATAATGGAGATTGTGTATGGGTAATAATTGGTCGCCAATAAGTCTGGTATGTTAAATCGTTGGCCCGTGACGGAACTGCGACCCGAAATACTGTGTCACCGATAAAAATATTCGACGGGGTATTCTTTTGGCATTTTTACGACGCAGTCAGTGTATAAGCTCACGTCTGAAGTTTCATGCAAATTCGTAAGATGTTTAATGCTCATTCTTACGTCATGGTTTTTGGGCAATCGAGTTATGTTGAGCCTTTGCATTTTATTAACTACTATGATATATTCGAAAAATATATATTTATATCAAACTAGTATGTAAAAAATTGCACCAATACGACTAACAGATCTGTCTGTCGTCTCTAGTAGTAGTCTGCCTCAACTCTAGAAAAGTATACGCTTGTAAGGTTAGAACAGTGGAGGAGAACCTGCGGCCTTTTGGCTACTCTGATGCGGCCTTTTGACTTGATCAAAATATTCACATTGATTAAAAAAATATACGCAAGCGTTTGGATTTTTTTAAATTGTTTTTAAATAAGGTCTTATATTTTGTTTTACAGATTTTTAATTGGTACTGAAATGTTGAAAATTGGTATTTTATCGTTGGTAAAATAGACTAAACAATTTCTTTTATACGGTTATAATAGCAAAGTATTAAAAAATATCGTTGGTATTTTAACAAGACTAAATTAATAATACTTTGTAAGGAGACATAAAAAATTTAAGCAAGCAGTTCAACACGAATAAATGAAATAACTGAAAAGTATATGTGCGTATATGAAACAAAACAATCCTGACATTTTCGTGTTCATAAAGCAGAGCCATAAAGGTGGAACTCTTATAATACGTATGATACAATGTCTTCACAGTAAATTGAAGTCACAAAACATGTTTGGCGTCGCAAATACGATAAACTTTGCCGTTAAAAATATCCCCTAAAAATCTCTTACAAATAAGCAGGCGAGGAAGTTGCTTAGTGTGTTTCTTACATACAATATCCATAAATAAATTCTGGTGGATGGCACCATAAATATTGCAATAGCTGACCTCACGACATACATACCACATAAATCAGCCGCGGCGGAAGATCCTCTCTTATGTTTGTATTCGACTTGTAATCTTGGGCCTTCAAGAACACAGGTAAGGGACAAAGATTTGTGTCACACAGCATTTTCTTCCATTACTTGGATAAAAAAATCATTCCTTCACTATTACTCCTGCTATCCCATCTACTATTGATTCGGCATTAAGGATTCTGTGTCGAGACGCCCCGGGACTTTTTTTGGAAAATGTCCCGGGAATTGTGACTGTGATTTATAATGTGCTAATAACATGTACATTTTAATTTTGAAAAAAAAACAATTCTTGTGGTTAAAAAGGCCTCAAAAACACTGATGTCTATTGAATGAAAGCAAATATAAGAAGGGAGCCCCAAGAAAAACGGACACGACATGGTCGGGATGTGACAATTACCCGGGGCTTTAACAAAATTAAGTATGCATATATAAAAGGGATCTGGTAGAAAAACAGATTTTTTGGATTTATAATTTCGTAGAAGTTTCAAATACCTTGTCAATACATATTGTAATATAACTGTAGCAAAAGCAAATTACAAAATATTTAAATTAAATTTTCATACCTGATGTTGTTTTATGTACAAATGTTTTTTCACTATTTCACAAAGGTACCAATTTTTCAATAGGACAAAAAAGTCTAAAAGCTGTATTGTGAAGTAACGGTCATAAATTTACTCCTGACAGCGGCTTCATTGATATTTTTTCATTACATGTACCATTATCATCCTTTCTTAGTAAAAATTAGCCGTAAGCATGGCACACATCCATTACATAATAAAAATAATAATTATTAAACATTATATTAAAAAAACGCGATTTTTACTAGTGCGTACTTTCAAAAGGCGCCAAGTGTATGTAATACATACATACATACATGCAAATTAGAGGTCTGCACGGGCCGAAATTTTACAAAATTACCCGGTCCGAGCCCGAAAGACTCAGACCCGACCCGGCCCAGGCCCGAGTCTAATACCACAATTGTTACCCGAACCCGACCCGAAGCCCGGATTTATACTAACAGATCGAAAAAAAACCAGTTTTTACAAATTTACAACAATCTACGATTCTCTATAGAACTGGTAATAATTAAAATCACCATGGCTGACTTAAGACACGAACTGTCTGAAATATTTTTCTATTAGAAAGAATAAATTGGACCTGGGCCCGAATCTTAATTGCGCTTACCCGCCCGAACCCGGCCCGCGGGCCGGGCCGGGTAACGACCCGAGAGCCAAGCCCGGGCCCGTGCAGACTTTTAATGTAAATATTTAATTTTAATAAAATTATAACTTTATTGAAGGGTAAATAAAAGTCACGAGTCCCGGGATGTCCCGGGACTTTGACTTTATCACACCCCGGACTTTGAAAACCCCGAGACTTCAGAATCACTATTCGGCATACAATATGAATAAAACTAAAAACAACTCAATACTTTATATTTATAAAATCCACATTTCTTGACAACATTTACATCAAATTTTTATGTATTGAATACGCAAGACTTTATAATAGTTTTTCACTAATTTAAAACTTGAATTGAAATAGCCTAATACATACGAGTCGCTAAATAACTAATGATATTCATATTTGAAATATCGGTACAAAATTTAAATTACTTGTGTTTGAAAACAAAAATGAAGTTTCTAAAAAACATAATGTCAAACTTTAGTAATAAATCACATTTAAGGTGGTCACTGTCATTGGAGACAAGCCATCGTGATACACACCTACATTTTGTGCATATTGTTTTACAATTTCGTGTAAAATCTGAGATGTCATGTCAACTATATTACAGAAAGATATTGCGTAAAATTTGTTTCCTACTTCATGGTTAATGTTATTTATCAATTCAGGCAAGTTGATTTAAAAATATAGACAACGCAAGGTTTTATGGTATTGTTCAACAGATACATTATGAATTTAATACACCTGTGTAAGGTATAAGGTAGCTTGTTTATGATAATCACTACTGTTTATAGTTATTTTCTGAGAAGTCAACAAGAAATAATAATAAAATATTACGCAATAAAGTAGTAGCAGAAAGCTTTTAGATCAGAAACTTTCTTGAGATTATGTTTTTTTTTATATAATAATTTGTAAAAGCGACGATGTATTCCATGATAACATGAGAAAAATTACAATGGTATAAGCGTAAAGTTTTACAGCTGATAAGTGGCAGAAAAATTTATTGTATTTCTTTAACTCTGTGTTCGTGCACACAAATTACCTCACTATAAAAGAAAAACAGAGTCGTGTATGCTAATCATTTGACCTGCGGGGTGTACTTAAAAGAAATCTACAATGATGACAAGCTGTGTATGAAAAGTAAACTTTGAATGGAAATAATTTCGAGTAAACATTTTATTTATTATTTAATAAAATCGTTCCTGCGGATTTACTGCACCTGAAGTTGTTTGTTACGACGAATAGAATTGTGGATATATTATGTAATGCAGGGCTTCCCAAACTATGTTCCAAGGACCACTGGTGTTCCGTGGGACCTAAATAGGTGTTCCGTGAAATCTAATATACGCTGCAACACATTTAAGCATCATTTACTTCATAAATTTTCACTGATGCTTAAAGCGTCAAATATCAGGTACAGGCGGAGATTTTAATTCACTAAGAGCTTTGTTTACGCAGATTTCTGTGTCACATGTTTTAAAAATAGTTTATTGATAAATAATAAGTGATTCAATTACATATATTTTTTCAACGTTTTTACTCTTATGAATTACCTAGCCTAAAAAATAAGCTGTGTTCCGGTGACATTTCCAGATTTGTGAAGTGTTCCATTGCACAATAAGTTTGGGAAACTCTGATGTAATGTTTAAATTTGCTAACTAAATGAAAAGAATATCTTGTGTTATTGTACACTAAACATGCATATTTAAATCCAGCAAGATTTATGGTAAACACGCAAAACAATTTATTAATTAGCTTTAATCAGTAAACAAATAGTTGTGGATAATGATGATTTTGCATTCTACTGACTTAAAAAATCAATTGTAAAGGAAATAGTTTTTAGTTTGCAGTAACGCAAATATCAAATGCTCCGTTGAATTTCGGTACTGAGATGAGCTTTCTGCAAGTTCAGCCAAACGAAAGCTGGTTTTTCAAGTGCCGTGACCGAATGAGCATAAAAAATTAAATGAAATCTCAAACTCGAATCTGTTTGCGGCGATAGACATCTCTTGTGTGAATGATGGGGCAGAGGACCCGGTTTGGCTTCCAGATGCTATCGCTACTCACCAGCAAGGGTTAAAATAAGAAGCGCCGCATTAACCCCGCGTATACTTAATATAAATGTCATTACACCCAGCATTTTTTCATAAATTATATTTATAAAAAAATCATACGAAATGTAATTATTTTTACAACGTTATCTTCTTGTTTTTTGAGTTATTTCATCTATCGAAAATAAAATTTCAAAATACATTAAATTCTGACTGTAATCAAAGAAACATATATATTTTATGTGTGTATCTTGTTGAAGTTTCCACTGGGTTATAGTTAAACTGATACCTACACGATAGTAAGCCACTGTAGACATATTCGATGTGAATTGTGTAGGTCAGAAATTACGTGAGATCTACTGTGCTAAACTCTGACGTCTCTAAAATGGAAACAAAACGAAAAACGTAACAAATTTCACTATCTTCGATGTCACCGGGTGGTAGCGTATTCTGAAAGTATGCACTGAAAGGAATACTTAGTAATAGTTTTCACACAACGACTACAACACATTGTAACTATTTTTAAATCATTTGTTTCTTTATATATTATTTCACGCTTTCAGAGCTTTTTCTTAGCAATGGATGAAATTAACCAAAACGAAAATAACACAAATATTTTTATAATAATACAATGACATATGTATGTATATATATTTATTAGTGCTTTTTTCCCCATATACGCCGGTGGAACGCCGTTCCGGCACTTTTTTTGTCGAAACACGTTTGAAGATATTTTGATTTTTTATGCCGAAAGACGTTTGAAAATATTTTGTTAAGTCATGATCATTTGGGAAAGTAATGATAGTAAAACACGATTATCAGGACTGAGATTAAATCTACAAGATCAATTTCTGTTCGAAGTCGTAGGTATTTGTAATATGTATCCCTCCCATTTTTTAAACCTAAAATCAACAAAGCAAAGTGAGAGACTAACAAGCAGTTCTCGTAAAAAAAACTCTGTTGAGATACCTCCATTAATAAGCCATATCTTCCACAACGAGAATGGAAATGAATTAGAAAAAAAGCTTGAAAAGAATTGAGTTACTGCACTTTTTTTAAAGCACTCTATATTATTTATAGTTCTGCACTTGGCTAATTGTAGAAGTTGTGGTTTTATATTTGTATAATATTGTGGAAGAGATTCGAGTAATAAATGCAGTGAAATGGTTACGGGTAAATCTGTTAATGCTAAACGAAGTAAAGTTTTCGAAAATACTTTTGTTTTACAAACTTTAATTATTCATTAACAATTTACATCGTCAATTAACGTAAAATGGAAGTGTTAATGTTAAAAAAGTAACGTCCACAGGGTCGCATCTGGGGTTAGATTGGCAGCATTTAAAAAAAGATGAGCAGTTAAAGCAGGGTTGAAATGAGTAGCGCCGCATTAAACATGTCTGAAAGTAGATGCCGAGAGTGATAATGGGTCCATAATGGGGGCGATTGTGAGTCCGCGACGTCAGATAAACGAATGAACGAGCCAGCGAGGGCAAGAACATACAAGAGCGAGTAGCTTGACGGACAGTGTGGAACAGCTTTTTCACAACTCAACATAGTAATATATTAATTAAAGCAAATTTGTCAAATTCATTAAATTGGACTTATAATGAAATATGAGCCAAGTGTTAAGTTCCGCAAGAAATATATTATACATATGACAGCATTTTTATGCATCGTTAGAATTATATAATACAATAATTCATTACTATTCGTTAAGTCATGCTGTAGTTATATTATAAATAGTAAAAAAAATATTATTACAGTTATAGATTAATAAACGCTCTCTTGATTATACAAATAATTTTATTGTAGACATTTTAACAAAATCACACCAGGGTTGTGGCCGTGTGGCCATCGTCGATGCGGTGCTTATATACATAGATTCATAAATTATTTTATTAATCGATTCTTGGATTTCCATGGCGTCAATGTCTAAAATTTTCTACTACCCTTCCTTATCCTAAAAACAGCGCGAATCGAGAGTGATCAGCTAACCAATCGTACTATTCTAGCCCTATCATCATATCCCTATCCCTACTTGAATAATAATAAGTTTTCGCAGAAAAAAATATTTTGATATAACCTACATTAAGAGTCCATATTATTCACATTGGAGGGAAGCGTTGTAAAAAAAATACATGACACTCATTTGACTGTTATTTCAACGCTTAAACGAACCATTTTTTTTTATAATTTCTATCATGTAATTAAACCAAAGATAATCGGTAAAATGTGTCTTTCTATTACTACTAATATATAGTAAATATAATAAAAGATTTTTAGTACTTTTTCCACATAAAATTTATTAGATCAGGACCGGTTTCGCTCATCGCGAGCATTATCAATTGATGATCAGTTCAGTTGATAATGCTCGCGATGAGCGAAACCGGTCCATATCTAATAAATTTTACGTGGAAAAAGTACTAAAAATCTTTTATTGTTTTTATTATAATGCCTTTGCACCAAGTATTGACAGTAAACACCTTAAAAGTGACTAATATATAGACTAATGAGTATATAAAATAGTAGAAACACGAATTGTTATTTGAAAAATTTTAATTATGAAAATGCGGTTTTATATATGTTATTGCGATATTTTGGAAAAAAAGTATCGTTTTATATTTAATTGCAACTACAGAACACCGTCCTTCGCTTATGAAAAAACTTGAATCAATAATTCATAGACTTATTTGTAAGTTACTATGATGAGACTATATAACAATATGTCAACGTTTTTATCATATCTATGTCTGTCATTTACATGTGTCATAAAAATACGAACATGTAATACGCTGCATAGAATGATATGTAGTTAAACATTTAAGATGTGTGGGTAAGTCTTGGAGAAGTGGTCCTTAATTTCACCCTGCCAAGTATAGGAGAGTGGAGTCTTTCATCAATTTCAGAGGCGTCATTAACTCCTTGCGTAGCCAGCCACAATGTGTATGCACATCACAGGCCGAGGCGTTTTCTTCTCGGAAACGAGGAATTCGAATAATTGACAATGATTCTCCGCCTTGCGGCCTGACGTATGCGCAAGTATTTTTTTAAGAAATTCAAGATCTTGGATCGAGATTTGTTAAGAGTCATTATTCAATATTCAACTTCATTATAAAGTCAAGCTGACTCAATATTTTAATGAGCATTTCTAATGACCAAATTTTCTAAAGGTTGTAGCAAAAAACTATTAATAATAATTATTTACTATTAATTTGGGTGGACGTTAGTTGAAATGGTCATAATCAAATGATAACGCACAGCTGGATCAAACATATATTTCTAAACTTTATTAATTTTAATAGAAAATTTAAATTAACTTTGATTATTCCACGTATTGTGTAACTAACTGTGACACGTGTTTCAATTACTTAAGCAAACTTTGCGATAGTAAGTCTGAAGATGCCTCTGAAAGAGGCGAAACACTTGTCACAGTTAGTTACACAATACGTGGAATAATCAAAGTTAATTTAAATTTTCTATTAAAATGAACTTCCACAAAGTTACCGCCGAAACCATCGAAATTTATTAATTTTAATCAAAAGGGAAAACTTACAAATAAACAAACTATAAATTATTTATAAAACTGTTTTTGAAGAGCAATTTATATATTTATTGAACGTCATAATTATTAGGAAACAAGAATCAAATTTTAAAAAAGTCCAGTTTTTTGATAATAGCGAATATTTTTAATTTTAGATAAAATAATATATGGATAAGATAATGATATTAAATTATAATAGTGCAGCAAAATCGTGATATATCAAACAAGCTTTCAGGGCTGTTGAGTTGTTAATAAATAAGACGACTACTATTTTAACATAAAACACGACTTTAATTATTTTTAAAGCTAAGTAGCATGGCATGCAACGGCGTAGTAAGCTTGCTAACATAGAGAAGGTTTTTCTGTTATTTATTGAAAACAAAAATATTTATTGTAATATCAATGTTTTTTAACTATGTGATTCATACGATGTTTGAGATATTTTTAGCACAGATAATCAAATGTATTAAAGTATGTATGTCCAATATAAAAATAAATTTGATTACATATTTGAATCAGATCCATACAATATTAATTTGTTTATGAGAGCGTGATTTCATGCATAAAATTTTACACACCTTAACATACAAATTCCAAACGTTTAATTTGTAACAATATTTACTTTTCAGTGTTTCAAAAATAAAGAACAGTGAATTTTTCTCCACAATCAGTTCAATGTTTGTTGTGAATGGCTTTATTCAGTAATTCAATCCATTACGAAGTTTCTTTGTAGATGATACTCTGGCGGACATAATTCATCTATTTATAAAGACCCTGAGTGCAGTGTCATGACCGACCAGATGAAATAAAATAATATGCGTTGTTTCTTCCTGCACGGATGGAGCCCATGGCTTGACGTAATATTCTATCATACATTTTAGATTGGGATGACGTCGGAGATAATCGATTTTTGAAAACAAATAACCGTGTGTATTAGGGCTAGCAAAACCGATTCACCGGTTAACCGGCTAGTGGCTAAAATAACAAAACATTTACATACGATATTACGTTATTAATTTTAGATCAAGGTGCTGCCATAGACAATCGATTTTTTAAGTTAATAGCCGTTTTTATTATGGATGGTAAAACTAATTCAATGTTTTATCGGTAAATAGTCAATTAAGCAGTAACAGTTGTAATATTATAAAATACATTTTGAATTGAGATGGCATCAGAGAACATCGATTTTGGAACAAGGAAACACCCGTTCCTGCTTAACTGGTTTTCCAAAGTAAAGTTAAGTTATGTAGATTATGTCGGAGGTAATCCATTTTTTAAGTTTATAACCGTTTGTATTAGATATGATAAACTGATTCACTGATTTAACAATAGCATACGTAATATTATAAGATAAATTTTAAGTTGTTACGACGATAAAGATTCACATTTTTGAAAAGAAAAGACCGATTTACTGGTAAATAGCCAAAACGAAAATAATAAGCACACGTTAAACAAAGATTGAGAAAAATTTGTTGACCACAGCTTAGTTTTCTCACACAAAAATTACTGAAAACGATTATTTAACTTGGTTAAAATATTCACACGCTCAACTTTTTAAGTCCTATTTATTTTAACTCGTACGCAGTCGTAAGTATTTTACTATAATAATACACTGATTGCCAAGGGTGATATTTAATTTGTCAAATGCTTTCTATCGGCAGTATTTTTCAAAATAAATGTTCCCGCTGTCAAATATTTGGAAAGACATTATCGATATTTACCGTTTTTACCGACAGAACCGGTAAACCGGTAAAATACCGGTATTGATTAACTTTTGTATCGAATAAACGGTAAATGCATAAACCGTTAAATTTGCAATCCCTAGTAAGTGTTGCGCAACGAATTTCGGGATACTTTTACCGGATATTGAGTTTTGTTTGAACGTTTCCTTCACACACAATTGTAGTTCGTTTATATATTATATTCAGTTACTTTGGTTTAACGTAAGTACCATCTTTGTCTAAGATAAAGACCTTTCTTTGACGTCTTTACGATACTACCGTACAAACCATTACATGATGAGTCTACATTTTTTACGATTTGATAAATGAAAAGACTCACGGTTTATTTTTATTATAATCATAGCTGTCTTTTTTTTCCCACTGTGTTTTGTCGATCGATTATAATACTGGTGAAATAATGTCAGTTATAAATTGTACTTTCCGTAATTGCAACTTATTGAAATTGTAGATAATTCAGACTGAGATAATATTATTTTTTCAACGCATTAAGTGCGAACAAACAAACATTGATATATAAGAAGATATAATTATACAGTGACTTTTACAAGTACAGTCAGTTCTCGACTTACGAGGGGGTTCCGTTCCACCACCTAGGACGTAGGTCGAAATGGTCGTAAGTCGAATTTCATACAAAAAAATAATGAAATGATAGACATAGAAAGTGTGTGGTACGTTAGTGTTATTTATTTCAGAATATGTACTATAAGTGATATACGTGTATTTATAATATAATAATAATAAATAATATATATTTACAAAGTTATTATGTGGTATTTTCATCACCTGTGCTAATATCCATAGGTGTCTCAGTGATTGTAGTAGTGGGGTTAGTTTTTTCCAGGGCTGTGGAGTCGCGTGAAAAAAAGACGACTCCGACTCCAGCTTTAAAATAATTGACGACTACGACTCCGAGGTTTTTTTTTAATAATTTAATTTTAACTTATATATACGTATACCATGAGATCATTTTTATTCAGCCAAGCATGAAATGTTAACACTAAGTGTATTCAATTATAAAATTTCGTAAAATTGTAAGATATTGACGGAGCACCGACGACTTACTGTTAGTTTTTCCCTGTAACGATTTTCATTCACAACCTGTCGTTGGCTTTCTAACAGTGTCCAAGACATCTTATTACGACTTGTTGTTAGTTAAACTTCAATACAAATTTATAATCTCTAACCTAAGCTGTGTCGTTTCTACTGAATCGTATGTGTAAGCTTTAACATAGACTTTAACATGGCAGTGACGGATCGTGATAAAATACTTACACATTATATTATAGAACCCTTATGATTTTTCTTCAGATTTAAATTTATTTTTATTATTTAACGTGGAATTTTCTGACGTTTTTATGTTGTCCGAACAACAGGACCTCCAAATTGTATTGCGCCTGGGAGCTCCTATGTGATTAATCCGCCACTGGTCGTAACAATTACAGTCAATCTTTGGTGAACTTTAGGTTGATGAAATCAATCTTTAAAAATCATGCCGGCCAAAACGTCACAGTCAATAGAGAGGGCTACAGATGTTTACTAGGCTTTCCAATCCCGGGATCCAATCCAATTTTGTGATCCCGAAATCCCGGTATCACGGCCGTCCCGGGATTTCTGGATTGATATTTTTTTAGCAATTCCATAAATTTATAGGATTTTGGATTGGGAAATTGCTGGGTTTTGAGAGAAAAAAAAAGTCACGGTCACATTTTGAGCAAATTACATGATTTCATGTTAAGTGCTCAATCCCGAGACCCCGGGATCACAAAAAGGCTCAGGGATTGGATGCCCTAATGATTACTGATATTTATGAATTTTATCTGTGAATTGACCTCATTAAAAATTACATGTTTTTTACAAGGAACATTTACTGAATGCGCTTCACATGACGTACAAATCAGAACATAATTGCAATTTCGGCCGCAGTCGGCTTGATTGCACGGTGGGTGATTGTCATTACTTGTTTTATTATGTACTATAATTATATTTTACTCAGGACGTAAAAATTGTTACCAATTTATTTATTTTGACATTTGATTTTATTTATTATATGTATTCTTCCGCGGACCCCTGGGGCCCGTAAGAACCACTGATTCTTTTGATTTTTTTTCTCTAGCGCGTTCCTTCTCAATTTCAATCAAATCTTGATTTGTGAGCTGTTCAACATCATTTTTTAAAAGTTGAATTATATCTTCACTGTCAACTTCCAGATTAAGTTTTTTAACAAATTGTAGAATGATATTCGTCACTTCTCCTACTTTATTTTCTCTATTGAAATTCATATTATTATTACGTTTTAATAGTTTGTTCCATATGCCATACATACATGATGTCGATACATTTGACCATCCTTCTGAGATATTTTTAATTGCTTAAAAAAAGTTATAGTTTTTCCAAAATTCTCTCAATGTCTGGTCTTTTTCTATTGCTTTGATTGCTTGAGCAAAAGCAGTTCTTAAATAATTTATTGTCGCATTATTTTTCAATTTTTAATTTTATATTTTTAATTTTGGTCTCCGTCGTAAGTCCGAATGGTCGTAAGTCGAGAACTGACTGTATAAGTAAAAGTTGAATGTTATTTTCCGTCAGCATTACCGTCGAGTCATTTTAACGGCTATTATTTATAAGATGTTTATAATTAAGTTGTATGAACAACCCCGTTTCATATTTCAAGGTTTGTGACTAGCCAAAGGAAATTTTAATGCGGGATATGCCAACAGGTGCATTTGTTAAATCTTCCCCATTAGCAGGTAAAAGATCACGTCTCGTATTGACGTGCGACTCGGCTAAGTAAACTGTGACCCAGGTGGCATCTGGGACCCGAGTCAGGGGTTTCAATTATTGGCTCACGTACCCTATTTAACCGGAGGCCTTTCGTTTAAGAGCCTATCTAAAGCATCTAAAGCCATTAGCCGTAGAGCATTGATAGTGTATTATTTTCATGCTGAAAGAAGATATGACACTTCATATTTTGTATTAAGCAGTTTTAATCGTTGACTTATAATAATTTTAAAAAATATATATAAATTTTATGCTTAGTTTGTCCAACAAAATAAATAGAACGCACCGATTTTTTAACATCACTTCGATGTAATTTATTTTAATTTATACTAAAAACTCAGGCAAATTATTAGTGAACAATAAAAATAGAATACACTACTTAAATAAATCCGGGATTTATAGATTGCAATGCTTTTTTTGTGTACAAAATTTTATATCGAGAAAACCGAAAGTACATTGAAGACCAGAGCATCAGAACACACGGCAGCCTTTAGATTGAAAATAGACACGTCTACATTTCTAATCACTTAATTTCGGAAAGACACGTGTTCCATCAGGAACAAGGGATAACAATGTTGCACCCAAATACGGACGCTCATAAGCTCTTTTTCCAGGAAATTTTGGAAATAAACAGAGCACAATTGAACAGCTTTCCGATTTTAAATGAAATACTAAACATGCCGGGATCTCCACTTTTATACTCTATACAAATATAATCATTAAACCTTTTCCGACAAACAAATAAATATAATATAATTCTTAAAACCACTCACTTCTCAAATCTGTGGGCATTCCCATGGGCTTATCCTTTTTGCCTTTAAACTCGTTGATACATTTATTTATTATATAAACACGAAACATTTCATTTACTAAGCGTCAGTTCAAGTTCATCCGTGCACTTGAACGCCTGAAGTTGCCGAAAGGCGAAACCCGGGTCGTTAGTGACAAAAGCTGTGTGAATGTACATAATTTGAACGATTCAAATTCACTTCGATATAGTTAGACATAATATAAGTCATATGATTTGCATGTACTGAATGACTAGTTTTTTAGCTAATCGCTCTCGCTAAGCCCTGTCATTTTAGGATTGGAAAGATAGGAAGGAATTTATATACATCACAAGCGCCCATGGCTTCGCACAGAAATCGATACAATCGACTGAAAAGAAAGAACGATGTTCGTACAGGGATTCGAACCGGTGTGATCTGTCACGGAAGCCAACGACGTTGACCGCTGCGCTACGGACCCGATATCTCTTAAGTAACTATAATATGTATTAAAATTTTGTTTTGAAAGAATAAAAAAACAATTCCAACTTTGGCTACTTAAGAAATCAAATAAACACTGAAATTTATTTAATTGCTTGAATTGTAATTAATATGATATTATTAGATTGATTTATAAAGTGTAATTAACATTTATTTTTATTATATATGTTAGCTTTGTAACCGAGTGGTCAATTTTATTGAACGCTCCCATTCGTTGATTTTTTATTCGATTTATGAAAATATGTTCAGGGCATGGATATATGCAATTCTTAATTTCTTTTCATCTCAAAAACCAGACGTGTAGAGAACGGTTAGATAACTATTAATCTTTTCCTGGGCCCATATCGACTGTGGAAAGGAAAAAGGACGTAACCCACACATTAAAAATTTACAGGAGGCACAAAAACGTGTTTTGATGATTTTGGGCCATATGCAGATTATGAAATATACACAACCTGGAAGTGGACGGAGACTTCTAAACTGGTGTTTAATTGAAATAATCTAATATTCATTCAAGAAATTGTCTAGTAAAAACCTTTTTTCAGTCCTTTTCCTTGGTTTCAATTTTCAGAAGCTCATTTTTTTCAAACTTAAAAGCTAAATTTAGATACTAATTCGGCATTTTCAGCTTACATCCTTTTGATAGAACGTGTATCAAATTTAATACATTGTGATTTTAGAGAAAAAGCTGTTTTGATAAAACTGTGGGTTACGTCCTTTTTCCTTTCCACAGTCGATATGTATATTCTTACCGTCTCCGAAAAAGCATCTAGATAACAACTAGCTATTTTGAGTCTATACATTTAAAATAAGGAACGTACATGGTTCAGTGGTTGTTTTATAAATTAATGTGATTCACGTCAGTATAATTTTCCCTGACCTTTAATAAAATAAACAGGTTATATTATTTCGTATTATATGCATTTCCAAATCGGCATTCGGCATTTGGTACGTATTGTAATAAAATTGCTATGTACGGTATTCCGTCGCTTCTTCTGATCCTCAATGTGAGGTGTCTGTTGTTTATGATGATGACTGGCCAGATGCTTTTATCTTGATTGGCCCTTCTCCCCTTTTCCTGCCCTCTCACCAAACATCTAACCTCACCCCTCCGATGAACCCTTCCCCGTACCATCGCATCTATCTGTCTGACCAGTGGTACTTCTATGCAAAGGGTCAAGAGTAATGATCAACGATTTGAGATATTCAGGGATACTTTATCTTATTCTTATGCCGAATATTTCAAACTAAATTGTATGATTTGACTAAGCTTTTGAAAGCTGTAATTGAGTTCAAATAGATTCTTTCCATAAAAGATCGTTAAAGAAAAAAAGTTTGAAAGTTACTCGCTTAACCTCTGTTTTCAAAGAAAGTGAAAAAGGGAAGATCAAGTTGAAAAAGACTAGATACTTTAGTTTAATACTTTATTTTAAAAGTTTATAAAACCACAGTGGGTGGAAAACGATTAAACCGTCACAGACATCATCTATCTGTTTGAAGGTAATTTCATTAATCCATTAAAGATTTAATTTATTACATTATGGTGCTAGGTGTAGACCTAACGATATAGATATCGATTGTGGAAAGGAAAAAGGACGTAACCCACAGTTTTATCAAAACAGCTTTTTTTCGATAATTATAATGTGTCTAACTTGATACACGTTCTATTAGAAGATGTTAGCTGCAAATGTTGAATTAGTATCTTTAGCTTTTACGTTTGAAAAAAATGAGCTTGTGAAAATTGAAACCAAGAAAAAAGATTGAAAATAAGGTTTTTCCCAGAAAAAATCTTTAATTAATATTAGAATATGTCAATTAAACAGCAGTTTTAAAATCTCCGTGCACTTCAAGGTTGTGTATATTCCATAATTTGCATATAGCCCAAAATCATCAAAACACATTTTTTGTGCCTCCTGTAAAATTTGCTATGTGTGGGTTACGTTCTTTTTCCTTTCCGCAGTCGATATGTAAGTTGTGGCTTGTTAAATTGATTGAAGTATTGTTATGTATACTCGACATCTTGTCATAGAGTACTATGTTAATACTCTATGACTTACTATAATTGCAACAATAACCTTTCAACGCCCAAAACCGATATCCTACCCTCCTTCCATTCAGTTCAATTCAAGAGTTCAAATAGAACGGTCATCGATCCAGTAGAAACTATTTTTACGTTGTTACTCACGTTGTTATTATTCGATTATAAGATTAGTGATTTATATAAAAGTGTACAATTGAGGAGCAAACATTCAAAAAGTTTTTTGTCACAAATTTTGAAAAATGACGTTTTATATCAATTCTGATAGCCCATAATAAAACCTATGAATGGAAATCAAAATAAGTGTTTATAAAGGTTTTTTTTCATATTAAAATGAAATCATAAAGTTGACACATTCATACAAACCGTCACTTTTGCAACACTTAAATCATCATTTTCCAAGCTTTGTATTTGTGTGACAAAACACTTTTTGAATGTTTACTCCTCAATTATGACATATGGAAATAAAAGTTTAACCAAACATTTAAACAGTGTTTCAGTAAAAATTATAATCCATAACATAAAATATCGTTAATTTTATCCGAGTAATATTCACGATTATAACGATGTAGTTTTTTTTTATTAGGTGATTAAAAATTAACTTTAGAATAATTGCATAATCGCTCTTGAATTCAAGCCCAAGTTTTAATTAGTTCTTAGCGAGATCGGCACTAGTTCGACAAAAACCAAATTGTACCGCCACTGTTTCTTACAGTAAGACGTACCGAGAAAGAACTCGTACCCTTCATTGATAAATTTATTATTCACCTTTAGGCATTCACCGAGGGAATGTTGAATGTGTGAGTACGTTCACATGTCAATGTGAGTGTGGGTATTCATTTATGTATTTTTCTCAATCAGATAGGCAATACTGACGCTAGATAGTAAACTTAGTTGAATGATCATTATTCGAAAACTATTTAGCAGGTGTGTTTATTATTTTCGCAAAGCTGATAATCTTTATGGAGCTGTATACTTATTGCTTTTTGAAATGTTTACTCTGTATCATATGAATATTTTCTAGTTATACTGGTTAACGTAATTTGTTGACTATAAAGATAAAAAAAAACGTTTAATTACATTTTCGGTTGGACATCTTTTTGCTACGTCATAAAAAAAATACCACAGAATTGGTTAAAAATTTGATTTCTCTTATTGATATATTGTTCAGTCAGACCGTAAAATGTTTGACTGACAGACTTTAATAGTTGATGTATGTATGAGCTTTGAATTTCTAAACTTGTCAAACATGCCACGCTAAAGGACAGCGGGCTTTCAATAGCTTATTATCGAAGTCAATTAAAAAAACGATTATGAAAATAGATTGGGAATTAATTCTAATAACGTAGTTGATAACTATTTATATTGCGCATTTTTAAAAAGAGATGCAAAAAGTTAACATGCTTAAGGTGATGAAAAAACAACGTGGAAGTACAGTTATGTATACTTGATGGATTGTGCTTTTTGTATAAATATAATACCTTTTCACCAAGAAATGAAAGTGTCTGTGAAAATAAATAACGTTTTTGGCTTATTTCAGACACATATACCCCAAGATTTTTTTAATAGTAGTTGTCAGTAATTCGTTTCTTATCATCACTACATAAAAAAATTACAGACCACCTTTTTATAGTTTGAAATAGTAAATAATTAATAATAATGTTATTACTTCTTCATTGGTAAAATGGCTTCTATTTTTTGATAACTTGGACTTATATAATTTTAAAAAATATTTTTTTATTTGAACAGACATAACGAGTGAGCGAGAAATACTACTTTTATGCAACTACAAATACGAGCGGTCGGTGACGTCATCTGTAAAGGTCACATTATAACATTCTATACGTTTTTAAAGGTGTTTGAGAACACTATGAAACCAGAGTTTGTTGCGAATAGTGTAATATAGTAAGCATTTTTATTATTTCAGATTGGCGTGGCAGCATTTTGGTAAATTCCAGACATTTACTGATGTTCCTTAATCTGACGTTAGCGGCTGAGTAAGCAAGCAAAATCCTTCGAGACGGGAATATAAAAAAACGCGCATAAAATATTCAAATGTCGGGAGATGTGCCTGCGGATCCTGGCGGCATTGTTCCTATGCAAGAGGTGTGTATTCGACATATTAAATTCGCCGAGCAGACATAACCGACCAGTACCTAAACAATATAAATGAATAATTTTCCCATTAAATGATCTATTTCTGATTTGCATTATAGATACAATTTCAAGATGCTTATGCATCAAGTTATACTATATAAATAATGAAAATATCTCATGAAATTTTGGCACTTGCATCGTTGTTTTATATCGATAATGCAAACTTTCATACATTGATTTTGCAATCGATTTCTCTGCAGATGTTGTATGCCTGTATCGTTGACGTTTTTTATTTTAACAAAAGAGGCGAAGAGATAATGATTAGCCATTTTCCAATATGCTCTACATTGGGGGTGGTTTACAAACACATAGTGACTACATAACTGATTTTTTTTAAGTGTAAGATTTTTGATAAAACAAAAGTAACAAGCAATCAGTCTTTTATGTATTATTATAATGGTAAATATTTACTTTTACTGACGTTGACCACTGAGCTACGGACCAAACAAAACAACCCCTCGTTTCTGATCGAATACATGGATGTTTGTGATATCTAAAAAAATTCTCTCCAACTCTTCCAATCTTAAAAAATGTGATGTATTGAGAGCGATTAGCCAACCACAAGTTCTTGTCTACTTCCATCATTTTTGTTCCTACTCTCTTAAAAAAAAAAGATTGAGCAACTGAGTAACAAACAGTCATTGTAGTATTCTGTTGAGGTACCTCCACTACGAGGCCATATGCTCTACAGTCTACATTGAGATTAGAAATAAAACAAAAAAAATACTTTTGATTTGTCATTCTCGGGTCGCGATTACCGATCACTTTATGAACAGTCATTTTTAAAAAAGCAATGAAAAATGTTTAGACTTTATCGAATACATACAATGATTATTTTGTTTTTGAACACTTCTTGATTTTTATTAAGGTATGTGTTATAAGTGAAATGGATTTTTTAATAACCATAGTTTGGTTTGCCACCCCAGATATTGACAGTATGCCTGGCAAGTGTGTCTGATTGAAAATGCATTGTTCAAAGTTGTTTCCCTTTCCAAACAAAGTACAGACCATAAAAAATAAAACTCTCTTTGTACAAGCCATGTCAATCTTCATATGCAATGGGCAGGAAAACGATTAAATTTACTAGGAAATTACAACAAAAATATTAAGCGATTATACACTACTAAAAATGCTTTTTTATTACATTTTTTTAAATTTAGTTTTTATTAGTGGCGGATTATCCTATGAACCAGAAGTGGGGAACCTGCGGCTTTTTGGCTACTCTGGTGCGGCCTTCTGGCCAATTCTGTAATTCTGTAAATTTATGTAAATTCTTGACATATTCAGACCGTAAATTCCTATTTCCGGACAAAGATTCCGTAGTCAATGTTACTGCGGCCTTATGTCGAATCAGGAAAAATGAATGCGGCCTTTAGTTCCCCACCCCTGCTATAAACAAATGAAGCGCGCGCTTGGGGCCTCCGAATTAAAGAAGCTTCAAAAATAGCTTATATAATTTAACCCATATACTTTTGGTTCAGATTTTTATATATTTTTACCATTTTAGTTAGAATTTTCTGATGATCTTATGTTATCCGAAAAACTGTGCCTCCAAATTTTGCATTCATTGCTCAAAAAATCCGATTTTCGACATAGCGTTTTCTGGAACTATACCGACTATATCGACTTTGGAAAGAAAAAAGGACGTAACGCACACAATTTTACAGGAGGCGCAAAAAACGTGTTATGATGATTTTGGGCCATATGCAAATTATGAATTATAGACAACCTTGAAGTGCACAGAGACTTCTAAGCTGGTGTTTAATTGAGATAATCTAATATTAATTAAATAAATTGTTTAGGAAAAACTTTTATTTCAGTTTTTTTTCTTGGTTTTAATTTTTTACAAAGTCATCCTTTTCAAATTTAAAAGCTAAATTTAGATACTAATTCGGCATTTGCAGCTTGAATCCTTTTGATAGAACGTGTACCAAGTTTGATACATTATGATTATCGAGAAAAAAAAACTGTTTTGAAAAAACTGTGGGTTACGTCCTTTTTCCTTTCCACAGTCGATATATGCAAAAAAATTGATTAACTGCCGGTAAATTTTAAATCTCTATTGTATGAGATATTTAATAGAATAAGGAACGAGAATATAGCCAATAACTAATAATGATTAAATTTGAATTGTTTGAATTTTGTACTTTTCCATGAGCTTTGTCGCTAACGACCCGTGTTTCGCCTTTCGGCATCTTCAGGCATTCCAAGTGCACGGATGTACTTGAACTGACGCGTAGCTGAAGATGCCGAGAGGCGAAACCCGGGTCGTTAGCGACAAAACTCATGGAAATGTACATAATTCAAACAATTCAAACAATTCAAATTTGATATTGAAATTCCATCAAGCACCCTCAGTCGAAATACTTAATTATATCATAATGATTACTACTAAACTTGTGTGTCTTGGACACGAGACACTTGAGAGCCGTAGACACGAGACTAACAAAACGCGTCCGCGAATCTAATGTGCAAGGACTGTCATTTGGCTGTTAGGTAATGTAATACGTGCTCCGGACGTATACACGACTCGACGAGTGTTCCAATGTCAGTTCGGCGGGTAATAATAACATGCAGGAGGAGAGAAGTCAAGTGCACAATGTCAGAGTTGCCGCAGAGACTTGTATCTGACACCCTCACTCGTCGCCCTGGCCGGCTTCGGACAGGCTAAACTTTCAAACTATAATTAAACTGACAATACCATTTAAAATGACACACTGTATGATTTACAATATTGTAAATTACACATACGAGCTTTGAAGGCAGGTTGACATGTCGTCAAAATGACTTACTTGTTCGTAGCCCCTAGGGTTAGCCACAAGGGTGGGTTAGAAGGGGCTCGCGCTAGCCTCTTGTTAAATTGAGGACAAAATAATCTCATATCTTTGTGTTGTACAAAAGTGTAAATATCCAATAATATTACATTTGAAAGCACAGTTTTTTAGCGGTGTTACTGAAATATATTATACAATCTAGAACGGTTTGTTTAAGTGAAAAAATAATACTTACATATCGTTGTGGAAATGAAAAAGGACGTAACCCGCACATAGCAAATTTTACAGTAGGCACAAAAAACGTTTTTGGATGATTTTGGGCCATATGCAAATTATGAATTATACACAACCTTGAAGTGCACGGAAAATTCTAAGCTGGTGTTTAATTGACATAATCTAACTTTAATTAAAGAAATTGTTTAGCAAAACCCTTTATTTCAGTATTTTATCTTGGTTTTAATTTTTTACAAGCTCATCTTATTCAAACTTAAAAGCTTAATGTATATACTAATTAGGCATTTGCAGCTTACATCCTTTTGATAGAACGTGTATCAAGTTGGATACATTGTGATAATCGAAAAAAAGCAGTTTTGAAAAAACTGTGGGTTAAGTCCTTTTTCCTTTCCACAGTCGATATCTTGGAACTCTTGAAACTTGCGCTCAAGTAGGGTTATATTCAGCTATTGATATTAAATACTAACTGTGCATTACGTATCGTTACAAATATTTTAAGTATGTAAGTAGCATTATATTAATTGATTTAATAATTATTGCGTATAATTGTATATCAATGAAAAAAGTCAAACCTTCTCGGAATACCACTGAGAATTTTTAAAATTAAGTAAGCCGTTTGTTAACGTATTGGTAACCAATCAATGGTTATCAACTGTACACACATAATTCACAGTGTAACAGCGATATTTGTGTTTCATATATTTTTTTACCTGGAATGGACTGAGGAAAATTTTTGTACTCGTAGTTGTGTGCAAAATGTAAAAAAAGTTTTTATGAATTTAGATAATTTCTCTTACCGGGAAAGTAAACATCACCTACTGGTTGTTTTCATGTTTAAAGCATTTAGGGGGAGTGGTTTTATTGAAAACTAAATGGGCGATTGTAAAAATTCATATTACAAAAATGCATTCACTTACATACCTCCTCCGTCAATTCTTGTTGGACGGATACATTCATTTCCGAAATATTCCACATTTAAATCAGTCTAACGTAAATTTCACCTCCTTCGAGATAAATAAAATATGACAATGTTGTTGAACAGATTTTATTTAAAGTGAAGTATACATAATTTTACTGGGGTAAAGAGGGAAGCAGTGTCAATGCTTCGGCTTCGGCTTCGAAGCACTTGGCTAAATAACGACCGTTTTGTACACATAAATTAGTGTTTGATAGAATTATTATCACACAAAAATACTGGACATTTATAATACTTACTGACCATTTTAATCCATGTACATATTGCGTACTGACCAAAAATATAAGTAAGCTTACCATGCTACTAGCCATTGTCCTTACATTCCGCGTAATAAAGCGACAGTTAGGCGGGTGTTAAGTGATGATGTGAATAACAAACTCACGATGCAACGCGGCAAGTTCTTTCATCTGTACGTAATCAATTCAGGCAGGTGCATTTTATTAAACGTATATTTTGTAAAGAATATTTTGCATAGCTTAAAGCTTAAACAGTTATTTGAAAAATCTACAGATAATAATTATGTGAACGTGTATTATTTCAGGTTTGTCTTGTTCTTAATATTTATGTAATTTCACTCATTAATAATTTGTATTGACTACTATGTATTCTTGTCGGAAATTCCACAGCTGCTTAATTATTATATCTTTAATAGTCATATTTATAATACGAATTTTTCAATTTATATTTAAATAATGATACCAGATTGATCGACACCGCTGCTGTATGGAATATTTTACTGACATCGTTTTATTAATGTTTTTCCGTCGAGGTCATAAGTAAGTATGAATAAATTCATTTAAACTGTATTATTGATGGAAAATTCACAGATAGTATCACAGTTTATTTAGAATGTTTATTATATTAAATAATATTTTCAAATACTTAAATATTAAAAGGTTATAGTTTCCGTGGTGCAGTGGTCAACGTCGTCAACTTCCGTAACGAGTTTCGCGAGTGCAAGTCCCAATAAGAAGATTTTTCAAACGATTTATTTTGTATGTGTTTGTAATGTTTAAAAGTTCCCTCCCATCCTTCAAATTTAAAAATAACGTGACGTTGCAAAAGTGTTTAGTTAAGCAATAATACTGACTTTTTTATTCCTACTCTCATCGAAAAAATAGAAGTTATACTACTGATTAACCATCAGTTCTCTATGTAAACGTCTATTGGGATACCTTCATTAGGTGGCCATTTTTTTCACATTGGAACTGGACATTAAAAAAAAACGTTGAGAAATCTCTAAATAAAATAAGAATTTATTAATTTTATACAGTTCAAGTTTACTAATCATGATTAAGTTGAAGTGATTCGCGGTCAACTGGTTACAATTTTTGCTTCTCACTTTGTCGTTGAATGTTCGATTCCTTTACATATTTTAACTATTTAAACATATGACACTGAACTACAAAAAATCTCCGAAAAATAAGTTTTAGCCAGTGTCTTCGTAATACATGTCTTAAAACACTCGGTTAATAATCAATTTATTAGAAATTAGCAAGTCAGAAAATAGATTTTTTTTGAATCCCACGAAAATGATTGTGCAATTTTTACTGTTGCTTTAGTGAAATGAAATTCTTATGTGCCAATGTAAATAAGACCTGAGTAATAGAAATACTTGATACTATTTCCATTCGTTTTTATACAATTTTCGACACTGCTATTTCAAGATCTAAAGCACCACAAATGGGTTGCAGACCATCTGTTGGATAACACTGACGTTGTCTTGAGGAAGTAAAAGCACCGAAGCAACAAATCGTTTGAAATGGACACCACATTATATTGTTAGAGATGTGATCGTAAGTAATGACTAGAATCAATAATACTAAATAACGGATACTCAAGTTTGAAATGGTTTACTTTTAGATTTGATATAGTACTAAATCATATTTTATTCAAAACAAGAATATAAAAAAAATTCCACTTGTTGAGATAAGCTCAATTACGTGGACATATGTAGTTAGAAAAAAACATAAAATCGGTAACATATTTGCTTAATAACACAGCATTATCAGCGATTAAAATTATAAGTATGAAATAAAATACACTTATATTTATATACAATATATTATATAAACGCAGCTTTTGTTGTACAGCTCAAAATATGTGTTTTTGATTATCAGCATTTTTATACTAACCAAGCATTTATTTTTCGTCGGCTTCTTGATGAAAACTAATTTAATACAACAGCAACAAATAATAATAGAGTAAAAATATCAACGTATTTTAGTACAGAAACTGTAGAACTAAAATACGTTGATATGTTTACCCTATTATAATGGAGTTCTACTAAGTAAATGCTAAATCAATAAATAAAGCTACAAAAAAGTTTGATAATTTTGGCTTTTTTAAAAAAAATAATACATACGAATTCAAGCGCATCTCTATTTAGTTCCAAGCTGTCTGTAAAGTCTCCGGTCGCAGTTTTTTTCCAGTCATAATTTAAAGTATTCAATCACAGGAATCCAAAAAGAAATGTTGTGTATAAACAATTATTTATTCTTGCTTTGATGTAGGGAATACGTTATTTTCATAGAAAAGATCTTTTATTTAGCTAAAAAATGGAAATAGAATGAACGAATGAAGGAATTTGTGAAAGTTTTTTATATACATACCGGATGTTCCACTTTAACCGTTCCGTTAATTGATATAAAACTTATTGCAGTTAAAAAATTCGGTTTTTATTATGTTTCCAGCAAGTTTTAACTGTTGGGAACTACCTATATGTATTATGCTAAACTTGGTTTGAAATTTTAAAAATAAAACAATAATGATTTTATATATTATCTAAAGCGACTCAGTCGGGAGTCGTGGAGTCGGAGTTTTAAAATTCTTACGGCTCAGAACCATTTAAAAAAAAAATATTTAATTATGTGTATTCAAACCACACTAGTCATAGTGTTGCCACTGCATGCTAGGCTGAATAAAAATAATCTGATGGTATATATATATATTAGCTTAAATTAAATGATTGAAACATTTCTTTGGAGTCTGAGTCGGAGAAGTTTTTTTATTCTAAAGCGACTTCATTTATATTTATAACGGCCTAAAGAATTCAAAATGTTCGACTATTGATGTTTGGTTTTAGTATAGTGCTGTGTATATTGCAAAATTGTGTATACAATTATTGTAAAATATATTTTTTAGTTTTAAGTCAATTTTTTTGACAAAATTTTGTTGATTTTTATAATACAATTCATGATTATATCGCACATATAATTAATAAATATACTTTTATATAAATACTCCTTTAAACTGTTTTTTTAATCTATGTCAGTTATATCAATTGTTACAACTATAAATTATTATGACTTTAGCTGAATACACGAAAAGATCTTGATGGGAAGACAGTATCTTACACAATATCAAAATAATACTATGCCTCTACATTTTAGTCAATAAAATTTATCTTTTGAGATATATTATTTTTAAAATTTCCTAATAGTATTGCAATATATTTTCTGAGATTAACGACTTTTTTAATCAGAAACAGCATGTTGGAACTAATATCAGATTTAAAGAGCTTTATATAAATTGAAAAATATATATTGTAATACCTTTTAATTAAAAAGATGTTTGACACCTTGTGTGATAAGTTATAGTTGAAAAGGTAATCACTGAGAATTAAAAATATAAAAACTGTAGGAGGGCATTAGTGATGTGAATACCCGCAATTTGTAAGTTATTTAAAAGTATTTAGGCAGCGATAAAACATACATATTCACATATGAAAAAATATTTTAGTGAAAGTTTATCTCACCGTTAAATGTCAAAGATTCGTAAATTTTTATAGGTATAATTATGTGAATATGAATAAATATTCGATAAACCGATTATTGATAATTATTACCTTGCAGGTGTTTTAATAAGTCTGAGTTTTAAAGAATGATACTATTTGTGCAATCAAATACCTTTATAGACTGTGAATAATTTATAGCTTATATTGCGTGTATGCCTGTCACTATTTTTATTTCTACCAATTTGGTGATAATATTAAAAGATTTAAGAGTTGGAATAATAGACGAGAGGTATTAATTTTTCCTCGCCCTTGTTGTTAATATTGCCGTTATTTTTTTTAACAAAATAAAAAGTTTGTAAATTTATAAATTCATTATTGTGATTGGACCCGAGAAGTGAGAGAAAAAAAAGGTGTACGATTTTGTAATATTAAATTTGCCACCTGCTTGAATTCCGAAATTTCATAAAATGAATTTGAATCGATTTAAATTGGTGTGTTTGAAGGTATCGATGAATACAATGCTTTCTATTCCCTTCCTCCCATACGATCCTAAATCAGTACGTTAGTAATGTAATAAGCTAATTACTAGTTCTGTCCTTTCGAAAGAAATGAAAGATTGTGTGACTGAATTACAAGCAGTTCTCACAGATAAACTTCAAATTCAATCCATATTCTCTACATTGAGAGCTTGGATATGCTTGAAATAATTATTTCCATTGGGTCGGAGATGGAATCAAACACTTTCAAATAATCGTGAAGATGATGGCGATTATAAAAGATCGGTTTAAAAAAATATTCTTCTTACACGAATACTGGAGACTTTCATCCGAGTATTACTAATATTTACGTTATGTTGATTTCCTCTTGTTCAAAAAATGAAATCAAGAAATAACATTGTAGACACAACACAGGAACGTTTCAAGATATCGTCATGTCATTTTTATATTTCAAAGCTTGTGTATGAGATTGACAGAACCGCGATGGTGGTTTATATCAGCTATTCTCAATCCTCGATGCGCATCCGAATTTCAATTGATCTATTTATTACAATAAGAAAACGAGTGTAATTTAAACCGTTTTTATTTCTTCATAACCGAACTCCGATACTGTTTATAATTTCATATATTTAGCGTTAACATAACCAATCAATTGTTTGAAATAAAATTTAATGATTCAATATTCATACTTGTATTTTGTAAGACAATGTCTGACTTATAACTCGCGTAATAGGATCATTCAATGTTAACTGTTGTGATGCTTGCATTTTTGATTTGGGGTACTTTACTTATTTTGAAAGAAATACTCCGAGCTCATGTATAATATTTAATAATAAATTACTTTTTTGTAATATTTAATTGACAACGAGTAATATGGACGTCTAATTTATATTGGAGTCGAGGGATGACCATATTTGCGACAAATCTAGCTGCCGCAGCTGCGCTCATCGGATTAGCCTTTCATTGTTTGTGAATTTCCAGGCTATGTTTGTGAAACACTGGACCAAAGTATACATAATATAATAATTTGTTTTATTGTTTTTGATATTGAGCGCTTTGTTGAGCTGAAGCTAGGCATACGTAGAGTTTGTTTGAAATGCTGTTTGATCGACAGCAGCGGCGTACAATTCTGACTATGCAATCTTGCTTTTTGACAGATGAACGATGTATCGACATCAAAACCCTGACTTTGTGACTAAAAAGCGATTGGGAACAGCCTTTGATACCATTATGAAAGTACATGACACACAATGCAGTGACTTGGCAACTGAGACCTACGTCAAAACATGCCCGTCTTATAATACATCCGTATGTCGAATTTGATATTTGCAAATTTTCAAACAATAAATATTTCAAAGTTTTATTATAATTATCTATAATCTATATCCATTCAACCAGTTTGGTTTCTAATGCAGCCAGTGACGGATTATTCTATAAGCGCATGAGGCGCCTGCTTGGGGCCTCCGAATCTTAGGGGCCTCAAAGATGGCTTAAATTATAAAACGAATATACTCTTTGTTAAGATTTTAATATATATTTACTATTATACATAAAATATTTTGATGTTTTTATCTTATTAGAAAAACAGGGCTTACAAATTTTACTGCGCCTCGGGTCTCTCGTATGATTAATCCGCCACTGAATGCAGCACGTGTAATCACAATAGAGAATTTAAACAAAGGATATTTTCAATTAATTAACTCAATAAGGAAGTATCATTTACTACGAATTGATTTTAATTTAAATAAGTCTATCGTTTTTGCAAAAACGCATCATTATAAAAATATCAAATTTAACAATAATTATATACTTCCAATGTCGGTTCCTATGGCGTAGCGGTTAGAGTCGTTGGCTTCCGTGCCGGACCTCGAGAGTTCGAGTCCAAGTACGAATTTGTTATAATTATAATGTAATAAGTTGATAATGTAAGAAGTAGTAATTAGTTAGAAAAATAATTTAAGCAATAGACAAATTTACTCACCAATAGTTGTCACTAGAACCGAAAATAAAGCTTTTTACAAACTCTTAATAAATAAATAAATTATAACTGTGTTATTAAAATTCTGTGATCTTATACTGATACACAACCAGGGATGGCAATTCTGGTATTAACAAATCAGGATCGTGGTATTCATGATGTTTTTCCAATACCAGAATACCGGTTTTTAAAATGCGAAAATATCGGTATTTCAAAATTGAAAATTAGCTAAAACCGAAAATTTGTATGTATATATTATAAAATGTCACATATTTAAATACAAGTGTTGAGCTTTTATATTAATGAGCTTTTTAATATGTATTATTATTAATTTGTTTATGAAAACAACCCGAATATGATTATGTATATTTGAGGAGCAAACATTCAAAAAGTGTTTTGTCACAAAAATACAAAGCTTGGAAAATGATGATTAAAGTGTTGCAAAAGTGACGGTTTGTATGAATGTGTCAACTTTATGATTTCATTTTAATATAAAAAAAACCTTTTTGAACACTAATTTTGATTTCCATTCATAGGTTTTATTATGGGCTATCAGAATTGATATAAAACGCCATTTTTCAAAATTTGTGACAAAACACTTTTTGAATGTTTGCTCCTCATTTTTTAATGGCAGTATTTTATATGAAATATCTATATTTTGATTTACTTGTCCGGTATTTAGATCTTCCTTAATTGGTCGTATTTATTTGCTTTATATGAAATATGTATCGGTATTGGAATCACTAAACACAACCGAATGTTACTGTTACAAGTTTTTCAATATCAATGGCACTGAGCGTGAATTTATATTATAAAAAGTAATCGCTTTACGCTCCTCCGAAACCAATTTGTGACATTAATTTTATGTGACAGAAAAAGTTTTATTCGTGACATTTTATTTTCTTGTAATGTTGACATATAACAAGATATCAATTTACTGATTAAAAGCGTATTTAACTTTCATTATTATTCAAGTTTCAAATTACAATTTGTTTTTCAATACTAAGCTACGGTCCCGAAAATAAAATAAATAACGCATCGAATGTATTAACAATTTTATACCACAGGTGTTTTTTACCTGCCGGTTTGCTCGTGTCTAAAGATCGTTAAGTCGTTTAAATAATTAAAGTGCACAATTGTGTCTTTTTTTATTGTAGCGGTTTATTATTATATTAACACCTTTTGTCTAATAATATAGTATAGTATAGCTATACTAATATAGCTAATAGTATAGCTATCACACGATTGTAGTTTTGTAACAATATAATATATAATAGAAAAAGTCATAAAATGTAAAGAGTAAATTTTATGAATTTAAACATCATACGTGTTTTAGCATTGTTTTTTTTTAATTGAATAAATTTGGGAAATTAAACTTTTTTTTTTATTCGATAAACTTGTTTTTCCTTTCTGCACCACACCGAAGATGATATCTCCTCAATGATGCAGTTAATATACATTTTTATAACAATTTGATAGGCAACAATAAATAATAATTATAATTAATTAATTTTAGTAAAGGTTAATTAAATACAAAAATTGGTATAACAAAAATTGGTATAACAAAAATTAAAAATAATAATTTAGTAATAATAAGCAATAATGATAGTTCATGGCACTAATAAAACAACTTTTAATTTTGAAACAGATGTGATTAGGGATTGAATGGTGAGGGGCAGGAAAGGTAAACTTTGTATCCAAAAGAAGCAGCAAATTTTTTGAAGTGACAGAAACTTTCTCGAGACGAAACTAGATCTGGATGCCCGATAAGACCATCATGGTTATTTCTACATAATGAAAATTAAACTAATTACTAAATATATGGATAAGAAATAATACTTTATTTATCACAATCGTCAAGCTGAGCGTATGTTAAGATGCAGGCATCGCACTGCAGGGTAGCATAGAATTAGAAGGTGCAGGCAGGCAAAGCAGACGTGTGCGACCAGCGAATGCTGTGAAAGCTGCATATATTTTATAAACGATACATAATGTCTCTTAAAAGTAGTATCACATAAACAAAGTTCGGTTTGCGCTAATTTAATAAGTGTCTCGGTAATTTAGCGGCGAAATTAAAAGAATTAAGAGAACTAGTACACGTCAAGTGAGAATCTGTGCCGGCTCCACAATGGAGTGGAGAGCAGAGCAGACGCATGTTTACGTCACACGTGCCAGTGTATGTGGGTCTATGATTCTTTCATTTAATACATAATATGTGATGCCCTGAACTGCTTTGCCTGCGTCTCAGCACACGCTTAACCTCATACAGTTTTTCTTTTGGGAATTAAATAATAATAAAAAATGATTGTGATTTATCGTTAAGCCATCAAAGTTTAAAAAAAGGAGACAGTTTGAATTCGATTGAAACGAATTTGTATATATTGATCATTCACTCTATTAATCAGTCAGCTCCAAAAAACCTGATTGGCGATAATAGGAAAAGCAATATTCAAATGTTCATCATAAATCAAGTATCTGTGCTCAAAATTTATATTTTTTGTCAACAGGTGTTTACAGATGGCGTTCTTAGGTCAGGTTTACCAGCAATTTAGAGTTACATCGGCATTATCGCTTTTAGTGTCACTTTTCATTATCTGATTACTATGTTAGACCCGATAGAAACAAAACTGCATAATTAATTGCAATTTTTTTTCACGTTTTAGCCTGACTGAAAAATTAGACGATGAATAACTTTTTTATCAAGAATTTGGTTATTTTAAAAGTTTTTTTCCTCGCAAATCGAATAAGCCTAGTAGTGAAGTTGATTTTAAATTGAATTTATTGTTCGTTTTAAGACATAATAAAAATATGTTTAACATATTGTTATCTAATCAAATGTTGTCGTTTTATTCATACTGCATTTGTGTTATGATATCAATGAAAATAAATCATAATTACTATAGATGAAAAAAAATCTTAAACTACGTAAACAAAGTTTCCGTTTAAATTGCATTAAATGATAATTCTCCGTCTTGCAAGCGGGCCGTCTGTAATGACTGTAATGTGAATTAATTATAATGTCTGAATACCAAATTCAATTATAGCCAACAGGATTGCCAGAAAAAGTTTCAATGGATCCCTACACACGAAAAAGCTAAGTTTACTAAGTACTTGAGAGCTCTTTGCGCCGTGGAAACTTTTAACGATATTATATTCTTGGTTTTACGTATTTCGACAATCATACCGCCCTATCTGAATGCGTCACGGAGGGCTTCAGAATCGAACTCACCCAGAGAATTATGTGTAATATAAAATATTCATACTATTCCTTTGCTTAAATAATATTTTTATATTAGGCTGCCGCGTGATTTTTTAAAAATTTTGTCTTCACAATTCGATACTATTCAATTGCCCCAACGGAAAAAATGAGCACTCAAATTTGCATTTTTTTGTAAGAAAGCAAAAATACAAGCTTGACAAATTATCAATTTAAAACAAATCTATCGATGTTAAATAACTTACAATTTATAAACATTAAAAGAAGTTGATTTTGAATAAACAACGTTTTGTTTCACTCTCCTGTAAAATGAAAAAACGTCAGTTATTGCTTTTATCGTTGGGAATGTTGGGATGTTAGTACACTATGTTTTTTATCGTTATTAAAATCATTGTATTGTGTGGATGATTAAAATTTTTGTCCAGATCCCAATTAATCAATGCAGAATTAGAACTAAAGAGTCTTTTACTTTTTGAATATAATGACGGTGAACAAATTAAAAGTAATAATTTAGATTTTTGAAATTTTATGTGATTAACTTGGATTATTATAAGATTAATTTCATAATGACATTCAAATCATTATTATACTTTATCATAAATAAAAAACCGTATTTATCGAACCATGTCCACTTTGAATGTTTCCGGTATAAATTATTATAATAGAATCGACAAAGCCAAACATATTTTATATTTTTCATTGACTCTACAGCCCTGGTTTCTTTCGTAAAATATATTAGGGAGCTTTACAATATTGCATAGTGATAAAGTCCTTAATAATATTCAAGAAAGCGCAATAAAATATCGTAAAAAGTTTATTTTTTTCCAAGTGAACGCTTATATCAATCATTGTAAGTAGAACAATCATCATTTAAATATGAATTGTAAGTAACCTGCTGGATTCCGCAGCTTGGCAGTGCCGTGATTTATTCCACACGGCGACGAATTTCGTTCAGATATGGTTGCTGGGTGACAGAAACAGACAAGAAATATTATAATAAATTATTCATTTTATTCTGGCAAGAGTGAAAAAGTGAAGTATTGTTTCAGGGCGTAGAGAAAAGAAAAAATAAAAAAATTCCTGTTTTATTTTTAAATCATATAAATCACCAAGTATGAATTTAAATGTGAAACGAAACTAGGTTTTAATTGTTTTATTTAATATTTTCATGAAAAGTTCTTAAATACAGTCAGAGATGTCGATAAAACGGTAATAATTTGGAAAATATGTCTTAATAAATCGTGGCGCCAGCCAAATAATGAATGGTACAATGTTTTTTTTGCATGAGCTGATTTTCATTTTTATCATCATTTTTAACCACCAATGACTTTAATTTTTTTCTTTAAAAGTAAATAATTAAAATAACAAACATTCAAAAAGTAATCCAGCCAGGTATCGATTTATAAAGATTATAATCGCCGGACGGTTTCCCTAAAATATTAAACAATTAAACTATGCCCATTGCAATAGATAAAGAAACTGAAAACATCCCTTATTAATTCTTTAGAATTTGTTTTTTCGGAAATCGTGAAAATAATTAAAGCCAAAAACTGAAAATATCTTAATATTAATAAAATATCTCAATTTTAATCTTACTCTACATTTTGAAGTCAGGAACGAGTGATATCGAATATAAAACATGCGATCGATAATTGAGTGTTTTTCTGGAAACATATCTAAAAAACTTTACTCTTACGTAAAACAAGTATAAATGATATGGTAAACTTTATGTACTATGCCAAATTTATATCTTTGTAATTGAATACATATTATAACCAAATTGTTTTTATTTTGTATTTTTTAACCGTGTTACATTTATATTAACGTTTGCAGTATGTATAAGAATATTTTTTCGAGTAAACAGATATTCGAGACAGAGGGTTTGCAGAAGTTACTTTTTTATTTTACAAAAACAAGTCGCTTGAGACTTTGACTGACAGAATATTTTATAATCCTCGGCCCGAAAGATGAATATTTAGCCCGCCAACATCGTGGCATAAACGTATTAACAAAATAAGGTCAGAATGTTTTCTTTTTTCCCTAATTTATTGTACGACATTGTAATATTCGGAAAGTTTGAACAGGCTCAAAAATGTCCCTTATGGAATTTGTCCAACAGAAACGAAAGCCTTTCTGTAGAGTTTATACTTGATACTAAAAAGCCTCAGTGTAAACTACACAGAAAAGAGCTTAAAGCTACTCTCTTGGGAACCACGAGTGGATTTTATTACAAACTACTTAGGTCACGAAAGAGCTTTCGACATTTTTTATCAAGCCTTAAAACGACCGAGGCTTTTAGGTTTATTCATAAATATTGGATACTTACATATTTATAACTGAGAATAATTGATCAGAATTTTATTGTAAAAATACAATAAAAGATTTCTTTTCGTAGTTTATTAACGGATTTTATTTTGAGATAAATCCTATAGTAAACAACTAAAACTGGATGTCTCTATTGTCAAAGTTTTATTCTTCTGTTATATGTACATAAACTATTATTTAGATTTGATCCCAACGATACAAACAATAGAAACGCACACCTAATTCTCTCTTTGCACTGTTTTTTACACGGTTTCGAAATTGCACGGTCCAATGTAATGAAACGTATTTTAAATTTCTCCATGAACACTTCAATTCTTTTTACGAGGCTTTTTCCCATGGAACGTATCCCATGTGCAAAAAGAGAATTAGGTGTATTTAAAATGTATTACAATAAGATTTTTTACTTCTATGAAATAGATAAATAAATTGTGTACTCAACTTTTTTTATATACAATATATCATAATACGTCTACATCGTACATATTGAATGAATGAAAGACTTACTAAGTATATTCCTGAAAACCCTCACTTAAGTGTATGGCGTATTTGCAAAATAATTATTGTATAACAGCTTGTTAGACTCGCGCTCAATCACTGTTTTCGTGTAAAAAAAACTGTTCATCGGAGGTAAACTCTAATATGTAATTTTTTCACTATGGCTCTTCAAAGCTTCTTCATAAAGTTTGTGTAAAAAAATAAACGTTTTTATTTCAGAATACTTGAACTATAACTTAAGGCAGTGGTATCCAACCATTATGTTACAGCGCCTCCCTCTGAAGAAAATAATATCTTCGCGCCTCCCTAACCTGTATTTACAGCGAATAAATATTTTGGAGTTAAGGTATTCTAATATTACCGAAAAGAACACCACGAGGTACACTAATTGTCTATCAATCTTTATTGACATATTTTAGTTTATCTCTAATGTACAGTATTCTTCTACGAAATAACTATGTATTGATTTTTCAGTATAAAAATCTTAAAATTAATAAATTGACAAGTAAACGTGTGTGTACTTGTAAATTTATTTACTTTAATTGTTTATTGTCGTTAGTAGGTGACAGTTGTTTCGGTATGAACACGTATACAATTACTTTGTAATATTTCCTCGTTGCATCCAGCACTTTGACAAAAGTCGTTTTCAATAATCGCTTAGCTGTCGCTTCTAAATATCTAAGTAGCCATACTTCTCATTAGGTTTTATTGTATACATCCCTTTGTACTTGAAAGCTTATTAATGCACTAAGGCTAGCCTTTTTCAATTGAAACTGTTAGTAAAATCATAATTTGTTATGCTTTATTGCAGCTTTGATTCGAAGGCATGTAAAATCGTACGGTGTCAGTCCATCATGTAAAATGAAATAATAATACGAACAATCTGGTGTCGACTTTCTCTGATGGCATCGTGAGCAATGAATTCAGAAATCAGCCAAAGTGTTGTGGCGACCCACGCAACTCGAAATGGATGCAAACTTTATTATATTACAATTACACATACGAATGATATATTAACAGGCGATGGTTTTCATCTAAAAAACAATATCTAGGGCTGCTGCAAGGATATTCATTAAAATAAGTGCTATTATTATATCGTCGGGTCCGTAACGCAGTAATCAACGTCGTTACTTTAGTGACGGATCTTACGGGCTTGAATCCCAGCACGAACAGTATTTCTTCAATCTTTCATAATTGTTTGTGATATCTACAAATTTATTTAAATAGCGGTGCTTAGTGAGAGCGATTAGTTAGACAGTACTAGTCAAGCCCGTATCCTATCATTTCTATCCCTACTCTCTTAGAAATAACAGGGGTTGGACAACTGTGTAACAGTCTGTTTTCTCAGAAATACTGATGTTGAGATACCTTCATGAGAAAGCAAAATGCTCCGCATTGGGAGCGAACATGGATTAAAATATATTTATTATAAGATTTTTAAGCACATCATAAGCCAATTATCAGTTGAGCAGCAAGCAAAATATTTTTGATTAAGGATCAATTAATTTTCATAACTATGTTAAGCCACAAAAAAATATTAACGCTACCGAATGTTGAATAAAACTGTAAAGAGTTTGCGAAAATGATTTTCCCTCGAAGCATGATATTTGAGGACCAAAAATTCAAGAGTGATTTGTCACAAATTTAAAAAAAAATGCCGTTAAATATCAGTTCTGATATTCCATAATAAAATTTGTGAATCGAAATCACAATTAGTGTTCAAAAAAGTTCTTTTCGTCATTCCCAATCATATTTGTGTGATTAATCAAATTTTGAATTTTTGCTCCTCATTTGCAATTTATTCTGAATCAATAAGCTCAGCATAAACATAAAATAACTTCGTGCAGTATGCAGGCTTAACTTTACTTAAAAGCTAACTTTGTTTTGTTATTGTTAAGTGTCATAGATAGGCGGTTGCCTTAACGTTTTTCCGCCCTGAGTACCAGAAACCCTTAAATGCTTGTGATGTTATGTTTAGTATCATAGTTAACTTACTATGTATAATAATGACCGGATACAACTTCAGCTGACATCCTTGCGCACAATGCTCACATTGTACACGAATCTGAATGTTTTCTGCGCATGCCGCCAATAATTTACTTGGGCACTTGGAATGCACTTTGGTCTTAAGATAAGCCGACGCCGTTTCATCCATTGCATTGTCTCATCCCACTCGTGGCTTCGGATGTCATCGGATATCATCGGACATCATCACCCCTTGGGGTGACTCAGATAGATCCTTAGAACTAATGGATCATTTGTGTCATTTATCACAATACTATGTATATAATAGCGTTACAATGTAAGTTCTCTAAGGAACGTTTATCTGTATTCATAGAATAAAAAAATTTTTTTTTAAATACTATACTAAATCAAGTAATTGTTTGGTATTATTATTGAACCTAAAAGTGCGTACAAACTTGCGCAGATTCGGCTGGAAAAACATTCAATGCGCGACATTTAACTCAAACAAATTACATTATTAGTGTTTTTCCAGTCGAATTTGCGCAGGTAGGGGGTTGACTTAACAGATACACTGAATCAATCATTTGAGACCATTTAAAGCTTATTTAATACGAGAAATGGTAAATCTGAGTTAGCTTGAATGTACAACATAAGTAAATATAAGTATTATCTTTCAAATGTCAATTTAAACTTACTTCAAGTAAAAGTTTCACTGTATAAAAAAAAGAATTATTACAAATAAAAAAGGTGAAGTTTTTTCATCACTGTAATATTTATGATTAAAAGACTGGATACATTATGTAAATACCGTGGAATTGTCGACCGACGGTTAAAGTTTTAGTTAACAACTGAGTACAGACAAAGCATTTGAATAATTACAAAGAGACAGACAGAAGGAAGGCAACTTGGAATCAAGTTGGCAAATAATGTCGTATTGAAAATAAAATGTATGTTAACATTTATTACACCATATCCTTTGATATAATAGTATGTTTCTGTTGAATAATGCTCATATAAAATACATAAATACGCTTTGATAAAAAATATGTTAAAACTTCGTTGTACAAAAATGTTGTTATTACGACCCAAGTTAGTTCACTATGCATGGATTAATGGATTAAACACGGAAACATATTCTATCTTAAAAAGTAACATTATGAATTCAATATACACATAATATTATCAGAAAATATCGAATGATCTTTTTTATTACAAAACTTGGTGAGAGTCTAAAACGAAAACGATCGAATATTACAGTAGTATCACAACTGACTACCATTAACTCAATTAATCTTTTTAGCGAAGATGAAGTATGGCAGTTTATAAAGATTGGTATAATTTTATGTTTTGCTCAGTAAATTCTGATCATAACATTCTCATAGCAACTAATGCTGTTATGGTAAATGAGTTTTCACGAATAATTGAAGCGTTTATTCATTTTTATTAACCTTTTCTGTGCTATACTATTATAATGTGTACTACTTGTCCGCACGCTGGAGATACCATTTTGGCATCAATGTCGTATATTGTGACTTAATGTGGTGATATAGCGGTTTAATTAATAAGTAATTCTCCCTCGTTTATTTTGTAATTACATAACGTTTTATATTAAACATTTTGTATTGAATTGTTGATTAAAATATTAAAGAAGCTCGACAGTTATCGCTGACGCTGACACAGGGATGACCCGATTTAACTCGATGGCTGCCACAGACGAGATATCTCGTAAACATTTTCGTGCTCAACACGCCAGAGAGTTATCTCGTTAATAAAGAATCAAATTAATTGTTGCAAATTATAGCCGGCAGCTAAAAGGTTAATAGTGTGAGTTGTTTTTTTTGCTTTTAGTAACGCAAAAGATGTAAGTAGTAGATGTGATCTGAGTGAACTAAAAAAATATATCTCAAGAACAAAACTAGATTTTAAATATGTCACGTTAAAGTAATTACAGTTTTTATGATTTTTTTTTTTAAAAAGAAACATTTAAATTTACTTATTTTTTGAAAATCGTAAGCGGTTCGACGTGCAAATTTAGATAAAATATCTAAGGCATAGAAATAGTTGTCTTTTTCACAATAATTACCCTTTAAACAATTTTGTATCTTTTTAAGGATTCGACTGTTAATTGACGAAGAAATGTCTTATACAAAATACTTTTTAATTGAACCAGTAATTTAAAACCACCCATTTGTAAATACCGCTCTAAGATCGTTTCTCGAATCGTCTTACTGTCTCGTGAATAGCAAAACGATGTATATTTTAGCGCGTCTTGCAACAACCGACACACGGTCAAGTCTTTTTATTCTTTGCCTTTGATTTTTTTGTTTTGTTTAAAGTTCATTACAAAACGACGCACTGACGCAGCAGCTATGCAAATATGAATATTGAATACGTGACCAATTTCACTCTGTTGCGATGACTGACCGGATGAAGGGTAAAAAATAAATTCATGAATTTTAATTTTATAATCCGGCTGCTGTTCATTTTTTTGCAGATTTTCAAACTCTCAAAAATAAATTTAAAAAACTCAACTAAGCAATATTTTTCAGACACTATACAATGGAGATTTACTTGCAGCAAGAATGCAATGCATTTACGACTGTCGACGTAATTTCAAAAGTATTTCACAACCACGTCAAAAATATGAGTTTTTTTTAGATACGATTAATTTTTTTTTATTACAATATTGTAAATTTCTTCTAGACTATAAATTACTCTTATATGCTCGTCAAATAAAACCACCCAAACAGCGATTTTGTTGTTACAACAATTATTAACTAATACATAATTTTGTGAGACAAATATGGATAAATACATCCGTTCCTATCTTTCTTTAAAAATCTTTATTAAAAAAAGAGTACAGTATCAACACAAACAAACAAAAGACAGTTCAAGTTCATCCGTGCACTTGAAGGCCTGAAGATGCCGAAAGAAGAAACCCGGGTCGTCAGAGACAAAATGTGTGAATGTACGTAATTTGAACGATTCAAATTTAAACAAAAGACTGTTGAAATATATGAGGGGGTAAGAAGCAAAGGTACCATTCTTTAAAAAATATATAATTTTCAATCTATGGACACAGAATCAAAAAGCTTAACATTCCTCAAGTTGTGAGCTGATATTTCAGTTGAAAATCTGTTTTCGTTGCATAGAAAATCGTTTTTTTTTATATTCGCTTTTGAAACAAATTCATCTTCTTCCCTCTTAGCGTTAAATTTGTGATCCATTGTTAATCACAATTTTATACTGTAAGAGTACATAAAATTTAAATTAATTTCAAGTTTTTCTTCAGTTTTTTAGGATTTTTCAAAATGACTTTTGTGGTAGATTGCTGCCTTGCTTTTGACCCCATTATATTTAATGTATAACATAATTCATAAATTAAATATAAGCCATTATTAAATAAAGTGTAAACCAATATAAATAATTCCATTATTACGATGAAAAAAATGCAATGAAAATATTTTTATGTCGTTCATTCCGGTTGTAAGCCTATCAAAACGATGAATAATATAATATAATATGCAACAATTAAATCAAAAAGTAAACAACTAATCTACTCTCATGAAATATGTTATATCTAAACTTGCATTGAAATTTAGCCTCACAGATTTTTGCTCATTTTGTAAATAAAAGTATTATTCAAGTAACATGGTTATTTAATTAATCTCTAAGTTCACCATTCTCTACGTTTTAATGTATCCCATATTATTGGAAGGTTTCAGGGTAAACTTGAGTGAGGCAATCTGCTGTTACAATAGATTGAAGGTTATGTCAAATAAAATATGTATAGCATGAGCACTAGCACAAATTCACTAAATTCACTAAAAACAAATTCATGTTAAAAAAAAATGAAAATCATACACTTCCGATTAATTTTCTCTTTTCTTGGTACACTTTCGTGTCCAAGTGCCATTTAGCTGTACTTAAAACGGTATTGGAAATGCTGTACGTTCACTCCAAATATTCTTAACTGAAGGGTTCTGTTCCCAGAACAATAGCGAGTATACGCGCAATTAGTGAAACTCACCACACTCGCCCTCTGCCGGCGAATTCCTTCCCCTAGTCTATTGCTCCTCAAACCCTAAACATAAATTAAATTTCAAGATTATTATAAATTATTGTTTTTGCTCTATAATAAAATAATATAGTGACTTATTAAAAGTAATGTTGCAGTTAATGTATGCACTTATTCAAACTTCTCAATGTAAACATTACTACACAAAAGTAATTAAGCTGTTAAAAAACTTATAAATAATCACGCCAGCAAAAATAGTGTTGTGCGCGCGCCATCGCGCAGTTCTAGTATTCATCTGACATTTCACATAACCTAAAAAATTTAAATCTCAGGTTGTCGTTCTCTTAGCTTAACCTAAACCGTAATGTCATTTCTACTTTGACTATGGTTTGTTTGTATACTTTACATAGACTAAGCCGTAATTTCATGTCTTCTCTGACTAGCGCTCGTCAGTGAGTTTACACACTTAACAGTGAATTCATGCATTGGCTGGTCAAAATGAATGTGAATTTTAATGATGTAAGGTTAAACTAAGACTGTTAGTTAAAATATATCCTACATTTAAGAGATTACAAACCCTAACTATGACATATACGTATATCATCAACTAAAGAGGTACTCGTACAAAACTTGAATAAATACTTAATACAAATATTTTTACGTATTACTGGCTATGTCTTGAAACGTTTTTGCGAAGTGTTTTTATTATAATTGTCGGCTCAACGAACTTTACATAATATACAAAGTAAAAATTATAATATAATATGAAACTGTACATAAGGTCAAACTGACGTGTTTGTTTACTAGCGAATAATTCACAACAATCTATATAAAATATATTCCACTTGAATAAAATGTTATTTAACTAAAATATTCATATTTTTGACAGTTTTCTTAAATTGATTTTGAGAATAACTTGCATAAAGTATAGGAATTCCTTCCATTGAGCTTTCTTGTCCTATGCTCTACTAACGAAGCTTTTGTTCGAACATATCCGGCCCAGAGCTTTTTAATGAATGTCGCATTGATTATAATTTTTTTATTTTATTTTATTTAATATTAAAGTATTAGAAAAATGTTATTAACTTATCAAGTTTATATAATACGTTTCCTTCTCAATGTTATGATATTTGTACGGTTAGTAAATTACATAATTGTTTTTTTTTTGTAATAGTAAATTATACGTTAGATCTTCAACCTAAATGGCTACTGAAAGAAACTAAACTATGTCAAAATAAATGCTTAAAAATGTGTTAGACCGCAAAAGTTGAAACTAAATAACTCGAAAACAAATTTGGAATATTTTTTTCTTTCTATTCTTGTAAATTTACTATTTTTAATTTGAGCATTTATATTATAAATTATGTCGAATTTTTATTTTTAGATAAAAAAAATATATTAACAATAAATTCTTAATCGATCCACACAAATTATGCACCTAATATTTATTTATATATTTGTTTGTAAAATATTGACTGACATCTTCGTCATCTGATTGATGTATACGGTTATACTAATCAGTCCTGCAGTATTTCTTATAAATTCAAATTAAATTATCGTCAAGTTACAAATAGTAATTGCGTTCGCAAAATTACTGTTCTGTTGGCCTTGCGTGCTGTGTTCTCTGCAATGGCATGTTCGGGGGTTCGGGCATTATCGAACAGATATACTTTCATAAATACAGTTTAGTTGGTTGGCAACACCGAAGACTTGGGGGAATTTCTTGATAATTCACGCCGTATTGTGCTTTACCATTCATAGGGCAACTATTTGCATTGTGTCTGCGATTGTTCATGAAACAATTCACGTTCACTAATGCAACATTAAAATCATTAATTCGTTTTCACATTAGACTAAAGTAAATACGTAAACCACTTATAAACATATTTCAGTCTAAGCATAATAAAACACATCTTTGCGATATCATTTTTTAATTTTTCGTCCAACATAGAATTTTTTTAGAATTTGTTTTATGTCTTGGTAAAAAAATGGGAACAGCTTTTTAGGCATTCGAACAATAACATTCATATATTTTAAACGTTGTATTTATGAGGAATGATTGTTTGTCATTATCTGAGTAGGTACACTTCTTTTCAGTGTGATAAAAATGCGGCTTTTACAGTGGTGTAGTAAGGCAAGGGCGGGTGGGGTCGGCGCTACCACACCTTTACTAGACGTAATGGAAATTTTGGTATAAATACTTATCTTTATGTAAGTATAATGAAGTGAATTTTGTAATAATCTATTTAAAGAAAGTATTGCTGGAAACTGAGGTGAAGAGGTGCATTACAAATTTGTAATTCTAATCAGCGCTCCCAGACTTTTTTTAGTTAGTACATCACTGGGGTTTTAGCACTACACACTCATGATTTTATGTATAGTAAAAAACGAAAATACGAAGATTTCTCTAGCGTAATAATACTATTTATTATCAGATTATTACACAGTACATTTCACAATTTTTTTTATATCGTATATGTGAAATATCATATTTAATATATCATAAAATACCAATTCACGGAAAATGTCCTACATGTATATTTTGGGTAGAAAAAAATGAATACTGCCAACATTTCCACTCTAAATACTTTGTCGTTTTTTATCGAGGAAATCAGAGCAAATCAAAATGCTTCAATAAATATTTATGATCAAACAAATTATTAGTTTGAGATAAAATTTTCGAGAAATCCGACTGTATTTTATTTTTTCTGGGAAGTATTTACCGGTTATAAATTGAGGTCGACATCCAATAAACACTCCCCTTCAGAATTAAAAAAAATGGTTATTACTTTGTGGTCTGACGAGCTGTCATATTCTTAAAAAAAAGATTTTATTCTGTGATCCAATTATTTTGTCTGTTAGCTCGTCTATGATATTTGATAAATAGCTGATGGCACAGTTCTGGAAGAAAATAAGAAAAACTTAAAAATCTACCTATCTTCAATAATGATGGTTTAGAGATAAAATATTGTATTTCCATAAATCATAATATAGACATAGCTAAATTTGAAAGTTAATTAATTAGATTTTGTGATTTGAAAAATTAGTGTTTATTAGTTGATTTATTTAAAAAAAAAGTTTTTTTCCACACTGCAAAGAGTAAAGTCTTATTTGAAATTAAAAAAAGGAAAATAAAAATGGAAATAAAATATCTGTGCTCATAAAAATAATATTGCCTGGAGGATAAACAATACTTTACCTTAATATGAATATAATTTCTGGAACAGTAGAGATGCAATATTTGAAGACATTAAAATGATGGTCATTTTTGGTGCATTTCAGTATTTAACTCATTTGAGACCTAAATACATTAAGTAATAGTGTCGAGTCCGTGACGCAGCGGTCAACGTCGTTTGCATTCTTGACTGATCTCACGGGTTTGATTCCCAGTTTATTTTCAATCGATTTCCTAAAATAACTGCACGTAGCTAAAGCGATTAGTTACTCAGTCCTGGCGTAGCCCTTATTCTTTCTATCACTATTTTTTTGAAAAAGAGATGTTAATCGGGATCGGACATGGATTAAAAAATTCAATAAGGATTATCAACTGATATTTGAAAAACCAGTTTTTTTAGGTCATGTCTGATCCAAGTATTACGCGTGTCGAAGCCTAATGCAGTTTATCTTAACAGATGTGTTGTTGTAACAACTGCTTATTACTCAACCTATCTATTATCGAAGAGAGTAAGGATAGAAAGATTGGACTGGGACTGGTGGTTGACTAATCGCTCTCGAAATGCCTCGTTTTTTTGTGATGAGATAGATGAAAGGTATTCGTAGAAACCGCATATATCCATGCCTTCGAACAGAAATCTATAAATTAATTGAAAAATCTATCTACGAACCGCTCGACCGCGGTGCAAACTAATACACATAACTGCATAATATTGAGCTTTTTTCCGATTTTTTCTGTTACGTAATATTTTCTGAATCTAAAGTACTCAAAATGCTTTATCATAAACAATGCTTTTAAAAATGGTATCTTTTTATTGTATTGAGTTTTCAATTTGGTCGGCACTTAAAAAAATCCCAAAACAGGCTGTCAACAAAATATCTCGTCAAATTAAAATCCATTACTAAGATTAAGGTCAGAAGCGGGCAGAGAGGGCCAGGTCAATCGGATGACAAGAGATGATACTTTAATTATGAAATATGGATGATCCCATGCCATGCCACTGAGCCACGGAGTGTATAATTCAATTTATTGTCCTGTGATAGTGGACCATTGCTCCACTTTACAATCAACATTATATTGTACGATATTATGGGGGCAGTATTATCAAAAGTTTAACTTTACTGATATATATATATTGCGGTAGATAAACTTTTTAACTTTTTGGTATAAACAGTATAAACAGTAAATCAGTTTTTCATAATTTTAAAATCTTGAAAGCACTCACAAATATCGAATTAATTAATTTTAATACGTTATCCAATTAATAAAAAAATTCAACGAATTTATGCTTCTTCTATAAATTCTTTTAATCACTTTTTATCGAATAAAGTAGGAATATCTAGATATCACTTTTAAGGCACTTATGTGCTCATTCCACATTTATTTAATATGACCAGGGCCGGTGTCGCTCATCAAATACATTTTTATCGTCAGAATTTTCATTAGTTGACAATGTTCGTGATGAGCTCAACCGGTTAAGATCATATTGAATAAATGTGCAATTAATACAAAAGCGTGTTTTATTTTTTGAAAAGGAAATAAAAGGTACTAGCTGTAAGCCCGTTGCCCAGCAACGTGAGATTTTTGTTGCATAGTATTTAATTTAATTTAATTTTATGTTATTTTATTTTATGGTATTTAATTTAATTTAATTTAATTTTATTTTATTTTATTTTATTTTATTTTATTTTATTTTATTTTATTTTATTTTAATTTAATTTATTTTATTTTTATAGTTAGCAGAAATTTCGTAAATTATTTAATATTTGGAATAATGTTTAAGTTTGCTAACAACCATTTTTCGTAGTAGCAGAAACTTCGGAAATTACTTAATTTTTAGAATAATGTTCAAGTTTGCTGACAACTATTTTTCGTAGTAGCAGAAATTTCGTAAATTATTGATTTTTTGGAATAAAGTTTAAGTTTGCTAACAACCATTTTTCGTAGTAGCAGAAATTTCGTAAATTATTGAATTTTTGGAATAATGTTCAAGTTTGCTAACAACCATTTTTCGTAGGAGCAGAAATTTCGTAAATTATTTAATATTTGGAATAATGTTTAAGTTTGCTAACAACAATTTTTCGTAGTAGCAGAAACTTCGGAAATTACTTAATTTTTAGAATAATGTTCAAGTTTGCTGACCAACTATTTTTCGTAGTAGCAGAAATTTCGTAAATTATTGATTTTTTGGAATAAAGTTTAAGTTTGCTAACAACCATTTTTCGTAGTAGCATAAATTTCGTAAAATATTTCATTTTTGGAATAATGTTCAAGTTTGCTAACAACCATTTTTCGTAGGAGCAGAAATTTCGTGAATTATTGAATTTTTGGAATAAAAAAAAAGTTTGCTAACAACCATTTTTCGTAGTAGAATAAATTTCGTAAAATATTTAATTTTTGGAATAATTTTTAAGTTTGCTAACAACCATTTTTCGTAGTAGCATAAATTACGTAAAATATTTAATTTTTGGAATAATGTTCAAGTTTGCTAACAACCATTTTTCGTAGGAGCAGAAATTTCGTAAATTATTTAATATTTGGAATAATGTTCAAGTTTGCTAACAACCATTTTTCGTAGTAGCATAAATTTCGTAAAATATTCAATTTTTGGAATAAAGTTTAAGTTTGCTAACAACCATTTTTCGTAGTAGCCGAAATTTCGTAAATTATTGAATTTTTGGAATAAAGTTTAAGTTTGCTAACAACCATTTTTCGTAGTAGCAGAAATTTCGTAAATTATTGAATTTTTGGAATAATGTTCAAGTTTGCTAACAACCATTTTTCGTAGGAGCAGAAATTTCGTAAAATATTTAATTTTTGGAATAATTTTTAAGTTTGCTAACAACCATTTTTCGTAGTAGCATAAATTTCGTAAAATATTCAATTTTTGGTATAAAGTTTAAGTTTGCTAACAACCATTTTTCGTAGTAGCCGAAATTTCGTAAATAATTGAATTTTTGGAATAAAGTTCAAGTTTGCTAACAACCATTTTTCGTAGGAGCAGAAATTTCGTAAAATATTTAATTTTTGGAATAATTTTTAAAGTTTGCTAACAACCATTTTTCGTAGTAGCATAAATTTCGTAAAATATTTAATTTTTGGAATAATTTTTAAGTTTGCTAACAACCATTTTTCGTAGTAGCAAAAATTTCGTAAAATATTCAATTTTTGGAATAAAGTTTAAGTTTGCTAACAACCATTTTTCGTAGTAGCCGAAATTTCGTAAATTATTGAATTTTTGGAATAAAGTTTAAGTTTGCTAACAACCATTTTTCGTAGTAGCAGAAATTTCGTAAATTATTGAATTTTTGGAATAATGTTCAAGTTTGCTAACAACCATTTTTCGTAGGAGCAGAAATTTCGTAAATTATTTAATATTTGGAATAATGTTCAAGTTTGCTAACAACCATTTTTCGTAGTAGCTTAAATTTCGTAAAATATTTAATTTTTGGAATAAAGTTTAAGTTTGCTAACAACCATTTTTCGTAGTAGCAGAAATTTCGTAAATTATTGAATTTTTGGAATAATGTTCAAGTTTGCTAACAACCATTTTTCGTAGGAGCAGAAATTTCGTAAATTATTGAATTTTTGGAATAATGTTCAAGTTTGCTAACAACCATTTTTCGTAGTAGCAGGAATTTCGTAAATTATTGAATTTTTGGAATAATGTTCAAGTTTGCTAACAACCATTTTTCGTAGGAGCAGAAATTTCGTAAAATATTTAATTTTTGGAATAATTTTTAAGTTTGCTAACAACCATTTTTCGTAGTAGCTTAAATTTCGTAAAATATTCAATTTTTGGTATAAAGTTTAAGTTTGCTAACAACCATTTTTCGTAGTAGCCGAAATTTCGTAAATTATTGAATTTTTGGAATAAAGTTTAAGTTTGCTAACAACCATTTTTCGTAGGAGCAGAAATTTCGTAAATTATTGAATTTTTGGAATAAAGTTTAAGTTTGCTAACAACCATTTTTCGTAGTAGCAGAAATTTCGTAAAATATTTAATTTTTAGAATAATGTTTAAGTTTGCTAACAACCATTTTTCGTAGTAGCATAAATTTCGTAAATTATTCAATATTTGGAATAATGTTTAAGTTTGCTAACAACCATTTTTCGTAGTAGCATAAATTTCGTAAAATATTCAATTTTTGGAATAAAGTTTAACAACCATTTTTCGTAGTAGCAGAAATTTCGTAAATTATTGAATTTTCGGAATAATGTCCAAGTTTGCTAACAACCATTTTTCGTAGTAGCAGAAATTTCGTAAATTATTGAATTTTTGGAATAATGTTGAAGTTTGCTAACAACCATTTTTCGTAGTAGCAGAAATTTCGTAAATTATTGAATTTTTGGAATAATGTTCAAGTTTGCTAACAACCATTTTTCGTTGGAGCAGAAATTTCGTAAATTATTTAATATTTGGAATAATGTCCAAGTTTGCTAACAACCATTTTTCGTAGGAGCAGAAATTTCGTAAATTATTTAATTTTGCGCATATATCGACAGCCCTGCAGTTTTTTAATTGTAAATTATTTAATATTTGGAATAATGTTCAAGTTTGCTAACAACCATTTTTCGTAGTAGCAGAAATTTCGTAAATTATTTAATTTTTGGAATAATGTTGAAGTTTGCTAACAACCATTTTTCGTAGTAGCAGAAATTTCGTAAATTATTAAATCTTTGGAATAATGTTCAAGTTTGCTAACAATCATTTTTCATAGTACCATAAATCGACCTCGGCGCATATATCGACAGCCCTGCAGTTTTTAAATTGCAAATTATTGAATTTTTGGAATAATGTCCACGTTTGCTAACAATCATTTTTCGTAGTATATATATTTTATTCAAATAATTTTCAAATACGCTAACAAATAAATTTCGTAAAAGAAGAAAAAGACCCGATGACATCGTACGCACACATTTGTGAAAAGTGAAAAGTAAAAAGTGATTATTATAGATTTTATTTTATTTAAAAAAGTGGAGACTGGAAGGTCGAGGACGTCCTTACACTCAGACGGACATTATCGGCTATTAATATATAGATTACTAGAATAGAGTATGTGGTTGAATCAAGGAAGGCTTCAGTAGTTTCAGTACCATAAATATAGGTAAGTATAGGTTTGGTGGACTTGATGCTTGCTTGTAGATTCTGACGTTTTATTAGACAGCTGCTGTCTCTAAATTAATTATAAGTTTTAACCGTATAGAAATTCTGCTTTGTTTTAAAACAACATTTTACTATAAAGGAAAATAATTTTGGCGACACATTTTTAAATATCAATAAACAACTTTAACATGACTATTTCAATTCTTATTGTTTTAAAATCTGAAACCTCGTTTCGGTTATTAAAATAATGTAATCTCCAAATCTTGGAATGCAAATCATGTTCTTTGGTCGTAAAATATGAAATCATATCTCGGTTTATGACTCTGCGTATTTTCTTTATTAGGAATTCGTTAAGCGACAGTAAAAATCAAATTTTAAAGTTTACGATCCAAATCGAACTATTCATTTCATCAATGTTATTGAGTCAGTCATGCTATACGACCAAATGACATTTTGGTTATCTTTATCAGACATATACCATTTTATGAAATAGGTCATATATATATATATTTTTTTTAATCAGTCCGACGGTCACAAAGTGGACGTGAGGTTTCATATTAATTTGGTAAAAATACGCTCAAGCTTATTAATAAATCTGTACATGGGAGATAATTAATACCCAGTAGCAGATTACCATATACAAGAGGTGCGCGCTTGGGGCCTCCGAATTTTAGGGGCCTCAAAAATACTTTATTTGTTAAAGCCCATCATCTTTTTTATCAAATTATAACATATTTGTAACATGGAATTTTCTGACGTTTTAATGTTATAGGACCTCCGCAGTTAATCCGCCTCTTGTAATATAAATTTTGGCCAAATTGAGATATGTATATACATGGTGTAGTTTTATTTGGCGTCGCCTTTTCCAGTGATATTGTAGACAAGCACTTTTATTATTGTCAAATTAATGAGCATAAGAAATAGCAGAAAAAAAACAGTGATTTTCTTACACAAAATTCACGAAGAAGCTTTGAAAAGTTACGGGATTAAACTGACTTTTTTGGCATAATTTAGTTTACTTCTTATGCACAGAACTGTTTTAAATATTTATTTGTGTGTTCCCGCTTTGAAAAATGAAATCAAAAATATTATAAGAAACAAAATCTGTAACTGAAAAACAAATATGTTATGTAACAAAGTTCTTTGCGGTTAGCGACGCTAGCGTCACCTTTGTTGCACTGTGTATTGTTATACAACAGGAATGGCGAACCTACGGCACGCGTGCCCGAGGTGGCAAGTTTGAGAATTTGGATGGCGCGCGAAGGATTTCCGAGATCAAAAAAAAATAACTTAAGTTTAAAAAAATAATAATAATAAACAATTTTCAAATGTTTCCCAAGATAAACGACAATCGTCAAAATAAAATACTGCTTGGGCACGCCACACAATCGATAAATAATATTTAAGAATTAATGGCACGCGGATCCAAAAAGGTTCGCCATCCCTGTTATACAATATGTATACATATCGGCAAAGTGAAAAAAAAGTGAGATCCATATTTAATAAATCATTATTACGGTCAGTTTTTTTTTTGTTTCATGTTAAGACAACGCATGCGTCACTTTAATTAGCTTTTGTTCGGACTAAATATTGTTCGATTTAAGCCGAATTCTAAAGATAAACTAACGTTTTTGAGTTTAAGACGTTCTGTCGGTTTAACTATTCTATAAATAAGTTACATACTCGAACAATCTAATATTCTGCTTAGTATTATCGTGGATTCAAGTAAGGACAAGTTTTAGGGTGTGATGTAATAGTATAACAATAACTACATAGCGAGATAACTTGATTAGGGTCTCGGCTCGCGTTGGGGATAGCAACGTTAATCGCATAATCGCGTCTGCTCCGCTACACTGTGATTTGGCGGGAGCGAGCGAGTTGTCACCGCGTAACAGAATGTCCGCCACCCCAGTTGACAGATTTGTTGTGACATTTGACGTTCCGAGACGCTATCGGAAAGTGTTGCCACATTTTCGGCAATTTCCCCGAAATGTGGGAACGAAAGTTTCAAATACGCCCATTACTCTATATTGAGTAGTGTATACCAATTAGTAATTTTGGTACACACATATTCCATGAAATCGTATCCCAAAAATATATATATATATTAATTTAGAATTATTATTAAATTTCCATCAAGCACATTCAGTCGAAATTTTAAATTATATATATTTTATGTTTTATTTATCATTTAGCGGTATAATAAAGTACATTTATCCGTCTCCTGAAAATTATCTGATATATTATTTAGATGTAAATCTAAGCTATGAAAATATATGAAAAAAATCCAACTCTTTTGTAATTAAATATTTCTTTTTTAGCCGAAATACTTTTTTGTCTTTATTTTCTTGTTATATGTTTGTATATACTACATCAAGGTTGTCCAACCTTTTGTGCCATGGGATCGACTTTTCAATCTGAAGTTTTCTCGCGATCGACTTCTAACATGATTCTCATAAGAAAATTTATTTATTAAAGTTTTTCCCCTTCAAACTTAGAAATGTTTTAATTTAAGATTTCGACTGAAGGTGCTTGGTGGAATTTCAATATTAAATTTGAATCGTTCAAACTATGTACATTCTCACAAATTTTGTCACTAACGACCCGGGTTTCGCCTTTCGGCATCTTCAGGCATTCAAGTGCACGGATGAACTTGAACTGACGCTTAGCAAATAAAAGTTTCGTGCTTATATAAGATACAAATGCATCACCGAGTCCAAAGCCATTGCTGGCGAAAAGGATGAGCTCATGGGAATTCCAACAGATTTGTGTAGTGACTACACAAATCTGTTGGAATTCCCATGAGCTCATCCTTTTCGCCAGCAATGGCTTTGGACTCGGTGATGCATTTGTATCTTATATAAGCACGAAACTTTTATTTGCTAAGCGTCAGTTCAAGTTCATCCGTGCACTTGAATGCCTGAAGATGCCGAAAGGCGAAACCCGGGTCGTTAGTGACAAAATTTGTGAGAATGTACATAGTTTGAACGATTCAAATTTAGAAATGTTTATTTCAAATGCAAAATACATATCATTAGATAGGTATGTGCTTACAAAATAATTAAATTTTTGTATATTTTATATTTAAATTATATATTTTTTCGAAATTCACGGAAGCTTTCGGTATCGACCAAATTTAGGTTTGGGATCGACCGGTTGAACACACATGTACTACATTGTTTGGCCATCAAGAATCCACAAAGAATTTTTATTAAATATGTCTTCAAATAATCTAAACATCACGGAGAATAATCAATATTGGCATCTTAACTCACATTTTCACATTTAACTCACATATGGTTAGAATGAACCAATCATCGATCAGCCTTCTCACGGTGTAGTAAAAGATTTATTGTCCTTGGAAAATGCTACTTATCTTTTGTGATTACAAAATATTCACAACTTTTTTTATTATTACGAAAGAAAGTGTTTCTCAAATCATATTTTTTAGAGAATGGAGTAATAATTCTTGGATACTCTTTATTAAATTATTTTTCGTTCGACTAATTTAATATAAGGCGTTTAGCGTGAGTAATTTTTAGTAGGTATTCATTTTTCATTAAAAAAATCATTCAGACAGAGTAATTTTGTTTATATTTAAGTATTATAACCTGTACAATTGAACAAGTTCTGCACAGGCTGGCAACACTTTTATTATTCATACTGAACTCACGGAGTCGCAACGAAATGTCACTACGCCTCGCCATCCGTTCTCTAATCAAAATGTCAGTCGGCATGCTCGTCTTACAATTCAACACAACTTATGTCAGCTGTCAACATTTCTTAAAGAATAATAAATAAATTGCATACATTTTTTGATTAAGAAATTAAAATAATTTAAGTTCGTTTTTTACATATTACCGTTTAAAGCGACGCCATTCTTGCCTTTATAACAGTGTTATACAGTGAAGATATCACCATCACCATTGTACAAATATTTAACGTCCCTCGTCCCTCGTCCAATAATAAATTAAAATAAGTTGGTTATAATGACTTGATTGAAATGCAGAAACACTTATACACTCCGACGCGATGAAATAAGTGCTCAAATTTCATCATCGAAATTAATAGTAATATATTGATCTATCTTATCAAAGTAATCTTGTAACTTTAAATATAAAAAAACACCGCGAGGTACAATTTCACCCGATCTATTAACAAAACATTGTTTTACTAATCTGGATGATATAATGTTTAAATGTTACAATTTAACATATGAAAAAAATATCACTGTCGACGTAAAAAATAGCGAAATATATTTTAATGTGTTGCAGTTTTGCATATTTCATTAGGTTCTAGCAAGATTATTACAATATAAAAATTCTTGGAACAATAATTGTCATCCATGATGTAAGTCACAAAAAAAGGATTTATGTAGAAGAACAATTCTAATTGGATAAACAAAAAATTAGCATATAAAAACGATAAAGGATCGGCTAAATTAGTGTGGGTAAGAATTATTTCCTTTGATAACATAGCGCCATGCCAATTGAAATCTAGATAGTGCACTGTCTGTATGTATTTATTCAATTTAACCTAATTGATCATTATAGCGTAGGACGAACGTGTCTAGGCACATAAAAATCATATAAATATCACTGTTTCTGTTAACATACATTGTAAAATGTTCAGAGGCGTATTACATGGTTCATGAAAAAAAAAGCTGGCGATAAGTCGTTTGTCTGTCCAATTTTCGGCGCGACCAATTAATTTATCTGCAACAAGTTGTCGGTGTGTTAAATTATCCGATAAACAAATTCTCTAAGTGATAATTTTCTCGCGTGCTTAACAAAAAATCTAAAGCTAAAATTCACCAAATAAAATGCACTTATTCTTAACTTTTACAACAATTAGTAAATTTATTTTTGGATTTTGATAAAATAATCTACCTAACATAGATTGACAGAAATGCTGTGCAGTGATAATATGTTCATATATTTTGATGCTCACAAAAATAACTGTGTTGAAAATAAGCCGTTTTATACAAAACATGACGTGTTTTCAGATACATTTTTGATGATAGATTAAGCCTATTTCGCAATGTTTCCTACGTCAGAGATATGTGTTTCAACATTAGAAAGGCGATCTCATCAAAATATGCTTTAAGGTCAAAAGTATGACATTTTGAAAAATCACTGCTCAGCTATTTTTAGTTGGCAAAATAAATAAACAAAAGAATTTAGGAAAATGTTATTGTATGTATGTTATTTGAATCGAACTCGATTCTTTAACAGAATTATTTATCGAAAAAATGAAACTAAAAATTATACAATATAATTTCATGTTAGAATAACAAGATTAACAATTTTGAGTTTTGTATTGTTTGAAATTAGTATAAATTTTGTTTTTCTTATTTTTTCCAATAACTCTTTGATACTTTGTACAGATTCGTCTTTTCAACGTTTCAATTTTAATTATATCTGTGACAGTAATGCAAATAAATTAAAAGTCAATGTAAGAAGAAAGAACCGAGAAATTCAATTCAAATCCAAAGTCCGTGTTAAACTTATCATATGTGTAAAACTTCTATGAATATTTTAGAACATATTATATTATCATTCATTGTGAACTATATTTATTTATTTATACTAGTAGGTGTATGAAAATACGAAAAGCTCTAAGCTGTGGCTTATTTCATTTACACTAATCTCACCATTCCCGGAGAACTCACAAAACCCACGCAAAAATCTTTCTTTGAAAATGTATTTGACTCACGAGGCACGAAGAGGAAAGATCACGATTTATAATAAGCTTATACACTTAAATAGTTTCTGTATTTGCCATTTAATTATAATTTTTATTACTTTCGAAGCATTGCTTTTTATACTTTTATTGAATTCGATATATAACAGTTGTTTGAAAAGTAAATAAATCTTATAGATATATAAGGAAAATGTATGTTAAATAGAAAATAAATTGTGGGTATTGGTTTGAATAAGATACAGATTTAAAATGTTGTATTGATTACAAATAAAAAATAAAACTTAAGATATACTCGACTCTTCTTGCGCGGAATAACTTTACATTGGACGCCATATTTGATGTATCCGAGACTGTGGAGTCGAAGTCATGGCGTTGGACTGTTTTTAAAGGAGACTGAACTCTGAATGTAACTAACGGCTACAACTTATTTTTTTATTTTTTTTGTGTATATTCATAGAGGAAATTTAGTGTCACTACATGCTACTAAGTCTAAAAATATACTAGAGGTGCAAACCTATTAAAACAATTAAAATATTTAATAAATAAATAGTATTTTGTAAGATTACTAAAAATCAGTAATAATTTCTCAATTCTTTATCGAGAAAAGTAGTTTGTGGAAGAATTCACACCCCCATCTAGCTGGGAAGTTGTTATTCGTAAGTACACACAGATATTCGAAAAATAGTCTAGTCATCGTTTAGATTGGTGAGTTTAATGACTGTATGTATTAAAAGGAATATAAATGTTTGAAAAAAATGAAGACCATTTCAAAGGATGATAATAATAGTTTACACTATTTTTATTAAATCGAATTCTGAGGCAAAGTTGGAGCCGTGTTTTAATTTAAAATATGAGTCGGAGTCGAATTTTTTCCAACATTTTTTCTATGGCTGCATGGAACGTATCATCGCTGTAAAAAGAAGATTTTGTGTTTCTTTATGTACATTGTAGATAAAATATTGTAGATTGCTTTTGCAGAAGAAAATAGTAAACATTGTATTCGTCCAAAAAAAAAACACATAAAATAGCAAAAAAAATAGAATCGACTAATCAATTATTGAAATTAAGCCCGTGGAAAATGGATAGCACATAAGGACGAGAACTATTCGGCTATGGACCGACTAATTTTGCTGAAGTCAATGAAATAAATATTGATTGAATAACAAAGTATTTAGTTATACAATTGTTTACCTTATCACAATGTAGTTCTACCTAGCAAATGCAAATTCAATCAATACATTGAAAGTGGCCGAAATAGCTTCTTAGGTAATTTTTTTATCAACTAATTTTAAAAAATGTAGAAATAAATACTTATATAGTTATTACTAGTATATGCGGTGTAGACAGAGATTTTTTTTCTGTACCAGTTGAACGATCATTCTCAGTGAGTGGTTTCCATTATTTAATATCTCTAAGCAAGATATATTATTAACCGCGTCTTATTGCAAACATAATCTGCAAACATAGTGACACGATATATAATTTATATTATGAGCTTATTAGAGCTACCGGGATTACGCCACGATTTATCAGATACTTGCCAGACACCCTGTAGTACCTGATTTGTCAAATACATAGATAGCTAAGCGGTTAGTACAGTGTGGGCCGAGACGTGAGGATTTAGCCTTCGGCCAGGTATCACATTAGCATAAGTGGCTAAGCGCCGAGAACCAGACGCCAGTATAATATCTGCCGCCGCCTTATGGGAATCGTTCAAGGCAGATGCGGTCGACAATAGTGCACTTGAGCCATTAAGGGCCGCGTATTAGCAGTGGTGGGCTGGGAGGGGCTCGAGAGGTTCGCGCGAGCCCCTTGTTAAATTTTACTACCAATACAGTTAAACCCCCAATTACACTATCCCGAATAACGCGCTGGCTTGAAATATTCGCCGCAAATCCCCCAATTTTACTGTCGCATTCCATTGTCGTTGCTGCGAGACAGTCGTCTGTGCGGCGCATACAGTCTCATGTTGGCTAGCGTCAGTGTTTTCAACACGTGCCAGACTATACACGTATAGTCGGGCGACTGACTTTATCACTTAGTAACTAAATATTTCGTCCATATTTTTTTTTCGCAAAACTATGGGAAATCTTAGTTTTGAATTTTTCGCGGTAAAAACCAATCCCTTAATTTTTTATGAGATTCACTCCCCCAATTACACTACTCCGAATTACACTGTCGCGAATTTAGTGTAAATGGGGGGTTTTACTTTACAACTTTACTTTTTAAAAATAATTCTGTTATATTATTTGTATATATAAATAACAGAGAAATGCATTTTCATTAGTCAAAATAAAAAAAAGTTTGACGACTTCTGATGTTGAGCGTGCTGAGGCTAGTATTTCGCGGCAGGACAAAAAGCATCTTCAGCGGTCAAAATAAAATCTTCGCACATGTTTCACAAATAAAATTTATGCCCGCAAACCATTTGTAACGTTTCGCATCATTCTGTTAACCAGGAATGACATGGAATATGTGAAATTTATAATTTATTAATAAATATATTTTTTCTCTACAAACTTTGCATTGTGCATTCAGGTTATATGAGATGAACATCGCTATTATTTTTAATTTAATCTTCCGTAGACGAGAGCTTTTTTTCGATAAAAAAAATATTTTTTAAGCCATATTGAAGTCACGGATAACTTGACCCCGCATGACTATATGGTCATGCTCATCCTTTGATTACCGTGTAATATTGTGTACGGTCAGTAGTAAGGACAAAAGCGACCGTATGGGGACGAAAACATTCGGGGTTGAAATATAGCTAAACGTGATTTTATTTTAAATATTTACAATTTGACCTCTTTAGATAAACATAATTTCAATACAAATATATTAGCAAAAGAACTGTAAATAATTTGATGTTTTGATAAAAAAATAACTAACAATTTCAAAAATTCCTATAAAAAAACGTAAATTCTAAGAATCGCATGTGCTGTCCCCGCGGCTGATGACTAACTGAAGTCTGTACCCTTCTTAACCAAATATGAGTGAAAACAACGATATTAAGGTAGAAAAGGGATCAATAGACAACGGTGTTTACTGTGACCATATAGTCACGCTCGTCCTTGGAGGGTTAAAACAATAATACACAAACATATAAAGTTTGATTCAGCTCCAGCATTGTCATTTTAATATTTTGGAATCGGTCAAGTCATGCCTCATATGGATGCCGTATTTTAAAATCGTTCAAATGACGCCCCCTATTGATGCAGGTGTACATCGACAACCGTTGCACATTTCGTTGCCTGGCGCTAAACACGGAAGCTTTTTTCGTTGTAATTATTGACCTCCCCCCCGGACTCTCATTCAGAAATATAGTTACTAATGCAAAACCATGATTTTAAACATCTCTGGTGAATAAGACATTGTTAGATTTGCTGAAACTAAACACCTACGATGGGCCGGACATATCGACTGTGGGAAAGAAAGAGGACTTAACCCACACATTTCAAATTTTACAGGAGGCGCAAAAAACGTGTTTTGATGATTTTGGGCCATATGAAAATTATGGATTATACACAACCTTGAAGTGCACGAAGATTTCTAAACTGGTGTTTAGTTGACATAATCTAATATTAAATAAAGAAATTGTCGAGTAAAAACTTTTATTTAAGTCTTTTTTCTTGGTTTTAATTTTTTACAAGCTCATCTTTTTCAAACTTAAAAGCTAAATCAAGATACTTATTCGGCATTTGCAGCTTGAATCCTTTTGATAGAACGTGTATCAAGTTTGATACATTTTGATTACGAAAAAAACCTGTTTTGAAAAAACTGTGGGTTACGTCGTTTTCCTTTCCACAGTCGATATGTATTTCACATTTGGATGAATGTAAAACAACACAATATCTCACATTTACTATCCCTGAGGGAAGACTGTGACTTAACTGGATGGATGGAGTGTCACAGAACCTGATGATCGAGTAGACTGGAGGAGAAAATATTATTTTTTTCGTCGTAAGAGTGAATCGCCGTAAGTCGAAGACTTCTGTACCTGGTTTAATGAAGTTATGTGTGCTGAAAATTATCGTTTGCTCATTCTTCACATGACGTAATAAACTTTATGAATGCATTGGCATTTTCCAAGACATAACGTACAAGCTCAACATGTTCAACTTCGTTTCGCCTCGTGCAACCTTTTCCGTTTGTCATAATAATCATGTAATCATCTCACAGCTAGAAATGAACTAAATATAACTAATCTAGATTCTAGGGTTATGTATTGTCCCAAATAATAATGCTGCATAAGAAATTCACACGCAATAGACCTGTCAGAAAGTAAAACATAAATATATATCGTTTGTCTATTGGTGAAATTTTTACCAAAATAATGTTTACTTTACAAGGAAGATAATTATCGATGAATGTTGCTTGTCTAATCTTTTAAATAAATACCAAATCTTTTATCATTTTGACAGCGGCCGGAAAGAGTTTTTCAAACCCCAATCATCTCTTCACTTTGCGGTTAATCATGCCATATGGTGCTGCATAATATGGGTTTACTTATCGTTAATGCAAAAGTTTTCGTGAGAACTAACAACTCCGAGTAAATAACTCTTTCATGCAGTCGAAGATGCCAAAGAGAAAAAAAAACGTCGAACTATCCGCCGGCCGCCTGTTGCAGTTTGAAAAAAGATATCACAAACAACATGAGTTACAACCATGCAGCCACTGATTTTACGGTTGCCGTCTATAAACCAGGAATGATCAAGAGCAAATGTTATCTAAGAGTAATTAGTTTTGTTTAAAAGCAATAATATGAAGTGAGAAATTTTCTGATTGTTTACTTTGTATTGTTTGACCAATCAGGTAAAAATATTATGTCCAATACAAATAGAAAAAGTAGAAATGGTATAAATGGATCTGTTTTTAATAAGTATATAATTGTATAATATATATTATTATCGGTGGCCAAAAAATGATCTTAAGAAACGTAGTGATATAAGCCTAAACAAATTGTATGAAAGGGAAACAAAATTGATACACAGTAAAAGTCAATTCTGGTTTCAAATCATCAGATCAGACGCGCGACTACAAAATGCTACGTGGTCGACATCTTGAGCAAAACTGGTATATTATATGATAAAATAGATTGGAAAATTAAATGTTGTGAAAAAATCAATATCTTTTGTTTTTTTAATCCGTTCGATTCCAATTGGCACTTAAGGCCTCCTTACAAATCTTAACAGACTTTTATCTACAAATTAGTACTCGTTACTCAGTTGCCCAGCCTCTATAGTTTTCGAAGAGAGGAGGGATAGAAGAAATGGGAGATGAAAGGACTAGTGGGTGGCTATTTTTGTTACGTTAGAGTTGGCAGAGTGGGTAGTGAATTTTTTAGACATCACAAACATCCTTACCTTCGAACAGAAGTCGATAAATTGAAAAAAAACGTGCTGTTCGTGCTGGGACTTGCCCGTGAGATCGGTCACGAAAGCCAACGATGTTCACCACTGTACCATGGATCCATTCATGTATATATCCAATTCTATTTCATGATTATAGTAAAAATCGAATTCAAAATAACGACTTTTGTCTACTCCTATTGACACTTTATTGCATTATACTTAGTTACAATCCTGACAATCAGCATTCATACACCGAAAATAATATACTATAACATATTTTTCAGATGCTATGCCAACCTATGAATTAGAAACCTGAAGTCCACTCCGTTCCGTTTTCAGGATTGAGTAGGGTCGTATGTCGCACGGGTAAGAACGTCGCATAAATTCATGTCTTTGGATTTGAATTTATAAACTATTACGTAGGTAATTTGTGTTTAGTTGTATTGTTGAAATTTAAAGAGAAGTTGCTTTAGGTATATTGTAATCCTCTTATTTTTTATCGATATACTACGAGGTAGGTTTTTTTGGTTAAGCCATTTAGCATATTAAATATACAAACAAGGCTTAAGTTAAGTATGTATGCTTATACTAATTGAAAGCTTATTGTTGCCATTCAATTATGGAACAGATGTTAGGTTCGATATTGAATTCTCTCAAATTACATACATCTAGTAGGTATTATGATATGCGTCAAATTATACTTAAGATTAACTTCAACATGTTAGGTTACAATATAATAGTTGGAATAAGCAAAGATTGAAACAAAGATCATAATAATTATGAATTACTTTACTCAGTATCAAAAAAATACAAAACTATTATTACATTATATTGAAGGAATTGATATCAAATTTATGGAGCTTTAAGACCTAGGGCAAGTTTACGTCAAAGTTCTTCAAGTATCGCTCATCGCCAATGTTTTAGTCATTTGCATTTTTACCACCACTGCTGACAGAAGTGCATGATCGCTACAGAGGTGAGCAATCTTTAGTGAAGACAGTTTTAATCATTCATTTGAAAATCACATTATAAATATATATTTCCATACATACTGTATCCATATGTGTACATATGTGTTTTTCTCATAATGCCAAGGGTCCATCAATGTTCCCATAGAACTAAATGTTATACAACTTTTTATTTTATGATGGAAAAGGCATATGAAAAAAAATGTAAAAGGTATATTAATTCACATTATGTGAAATTCAATAATTTCTTAAAAAGTTATGGTAACGTTTTTTAAAGAAGAAAATATAGTCTCGTATTGATGCAATAAAAATATATAATTACCTTTTAAAATTAAAGAGCTATTAAATATTTGAATAATTGATAAAATCTAGTTCAACAAAATGTTGCGAACGTTTCAATTCTACGATTATTAGTGTGAAATTGTGTTATTTCTTTGTCATAAATTCTTCAACATTACTTTTCAACTTGATGTATCAATCACACCAATTGTCATATAAATCAATTCTCATATAAATTATAAAACTAAATATCGTGTATAATTTGTAAGCGTGGAGTGTCCAATTAGGTTTGTATACATCAAGTCAAAATACACTTTAACTTATTAATTATTTAGACGACCCTATATTAAAAATTTCAGCCACTCAATTTCAATGAAAAAAAATATCATTGACGTTACCAATAAGGTGATGGTGTCATTTTTTTCGTGACTGTCAATTACAATAATAATAATTTATAAGAGGATACTACAGACTCTGTATTGACAAAATGATATTATGAAAACATGACATGATCCATCCTTAAACAGCAAGTCAAGTGAAAGGTATCACAAAGATTTTTATTTATAAAAGATATTCATAAATCCGACTCGACATAAGCTCGAGTTCTTCTGATAAAGAATATTTTTGGTTGATTTATTTTTACAACAATTTGAAGCAGTAGTAAAAACGGCAAATGTATTTTCATATCTATACAAAACCTAAAACGTCTGTTGTATTATCATGAAATCAAGCGGCTGCAACGCTATTTGGACTTATAATCGATAATACTATTTTGTATGTACAACTAAATGTATTATTATCCTTTCCCATCAATAAATACGTCATTTATGGCGCCTGATTAGCGGCTGCAATTTGAACTGATGTCTGAAGGTGTGCACTACGTTGAAACACATGTTGCAATTTGTTACACAATCGGTGGAATATGAATGTTTCAATTTTGATTTTATCAAAATTATTTATTTATATATTTGTGAACTAAGTAAAATTTTAAATGCATTAAAAAATTGATTTCTAATAAAAACCGTATTAACTCACTATCTCAAATAGATGGAATGAAAATCAACGCTTTTCTGTTTGTAACGCACACCACAACGGACATTTTCTCTATGTGTATTGTGCGCACTGAGCGCATTGTGCGCATTAGCATGTCAAACTATTACGTGGTTATATTTATTTTAATAATATTTAGCTAAAAATCACGACCAGCTATATTCGGTCGTTTTTGATGTCACAAATATATATATTTAAAAATGCGTTGATTGATCTCCATTCTTTTTAAGATTGAGTGACATCGAGAATCAGTCATCAAACTTAATTAATATATTTAACTTAACCAGTCCTAGGTAAGAAGAATCACTGAAAAGCTTTAATTAAAATATAAAAGTTAAAAACTAGTAAAAAAATATTGGAAAACACAACTATTCTGATATTCTTATGTCACGTATCACAGTATCAACAAAGATTCTATTGTATCCAGATCTGACTGCTAATTTTTAACAGTTCTTCACGGATCCAAGTTGTTACAAGAAGATAATCGGACCCCAGTAAAGATTTTTTTTCAAATGTATCGGAGTATTTTCGTAACATCAGACGAATTCTTTTAACGATTAGTCAACAATTGACATTGATTTTAATATGAAAAAATATTTGACTGGTTATTAGGCTCCGTTCGAGTAAAGAAATATAAATTCGGGTTACAAATATGACACTAATCCTTGCGCCCAGCCCAGGCTGGACTGGGCCTGAATGGGCTGATATCAGTTACTTTTGTATAATCCACACTCAACTCGGGGAGCGGTTGACTTAAATATTTATTTTTTATATATATCACGTTTTGTACGAATCAAATCGAAAATAAAACGTAAAACAAACGTTTAGCATACCTGCTTCCCTCCGATGGAAAGCATAATGCATTCGGTAACTTGGTATAATAGTGAATAAGCCGAGCTATTAGGCTTAGCTTGTGTATTTCAATAGCGGTACTTAAATACTTTTTGATTATACACAACACGACACTATTTCAATTGACAAAAAATATCAAATTTAAAAGATTACGTTCGATAAATCATAACCACCAAATGTTCCATTCAAATATGCTGTGTACCGTGTGTGTAAAAAGTCTTTGCCGCGTCGCCTTTTAAATCCAAATCAATCACTTTTTTTATAACAAAAAAAAATAGAATACAGTAAAACCCCCATTTACACTAAAGTCGGGACAGTGTAATTCAGGGTAGTGTAATTGGGGGTGTGAATCTCATGCAAAATTAGGGATTTGATTTTTTCCGCGAAAAATGCAGAACTAAGATTTCCCATAGTTTTGCAAAAAAATATTGACGTTACCAAGTGATAAAATGCATAGGGCGCCAAAATCCCACACATAGACAGTCGCCCGCTATACGTGTATAGCATTGCACGTATTGAATACACAGACGCTAGCCAACATTTGACTGTATGCTCGGCAAAGATGACCGTCTCGTAGTAACGACAATGGAATGCGACCGTGCAATTGGGGGATTTGCGGCGAATATTTCAAGCCAGTGCGTAATTCGGGGTAGTGTAATTGGGGGTTCCACTGTACTATCACAAAAAAGTTTTGTATAAATTAAAAAGATTCAAATACAGAATTTGTCTTTTTTTATCTAGATGGTACATTACTGAATGATACGCGCTAGAGAAAGAGTGTGTGTGTTAGCGTTAGTGTTAGAGGTCTGCACGGGCCGAAATTTCATAATATTACCCGGCCCGAGTCTAATACCGCACTTGTTACCTGAACCCGGCCCAAATCCCAGATTTATACTCCTCAGCCCGAAAAAACCCGTTTTTTACAAATTTACGATTCACTATAGAACTGGTTATAATTAAAATCATCATGGCTGACTTAAGACACGAACGTAGTCTGAAATTTTTTTATGAATAAATAAATTCTTTAGCCGGGCCCGGCCCGAGCCCGAATCTCAATTGCGCTTACCCGCCCGAACCCGGCCCGCGGGCAGGGCCGGGTAAAGGCCCGGGCCCGTGCAGACTTTTAGTTAGTGTAAAACGAATGTTTACATGTGGTACTCAACCTAATTTTAACTACTTTTAATAACATAATTGATGTGGCTTCGAAAAAAATATTTCGTTTATGGTAAATAGTGGGTGATAGTTTGTGGTGTCTCTGTAGGAGTGTAGGGTATGACAATGATAGCTCGGTGTTGAGTCTGTGAGTTATGCAAGACCGGGTCACGATTTTCTGACTCTTAATGTTGGCTCTTCGAGTTGGACTGCACGACTCTGTGGCTGGTTTGTTTAGTGTCATTTTGGAGAAGATCAATGGTGAGAAGAATTGACGCCAGACGTAAAATAATTTACTTGGTAAACATTCAATAGGAATTATTCAAAAAATCAACATAAAAGTCGAATACACGTTCACGACTTCTCGCGAGCTTGTGTCAGAAATAAATGTTTTTTTAATTCAAATAATATTTTTAAAAAATATCACTAAAATAATAATAAAAACAAACTAAGTCACTCTGCATGGATTTCGACCATTGTTCAAGTAAGTATAGAATGAGATTCTTGGATTTTAATTATTTCTCAAGAATAACTCAGTTGGTGCATTGATTTTACCAATTTGTAAAAAAAAAAATATTTGCCTAGATAATTATTATTAATGCTGGCTTAAATAAAGACAAGCAATTGTTCCGATCTATTTAATTTAAGCACTTATTTGTGTCAGATCGGGATTAACCAATTGAATACCAAGCGGACACAGGTGTCCGGAACATATGCAAGCGAACACGGATGTCCAAGACATTTAAGAAATCAAATACTTGGTATTCTAATAGAATATAAGCAATATTTTGATAAATATATGTAGTGCTATATATACTAAGTCAATATAGGTTTTTAAATTATCGAATTCGATTGTACATTAGGCAACATTATTTTTCTCAAAAACACATATTATCTCAGGGATATATTAATGATTTATTTGCGCGGTATTTAAACGGTTAATTAATACATATTTGTAAATATCGATGCCAATTAATACTTAAATTAGATTTTTTTTATTTGCTGTTTACTCAAAACTGTCAATTTGTCACTTACCAAATTCTGCCAGAAAGTTGATGAAATGGTTAATAATTATCAAAGAGTGTATAATATATCACATAAGGGTTTGTTATTAAAAGCAATTGCTTTGTTTATAAACCAGATATTATTTGAGATATGTTCGGTTTGATTTAAAGAATTGTAACACTGGTGACTTAATTTTTAGACTTTTTTTTAAAAAAATGTTTCAAGTGTGAAAAGAAGTTTGATTGAAATATGACAAGGATAACAACAAACTTATAACTAAAGGGTGATTCATTTAGAGGTACTTTTTCTTATTGGGATTTGATAATAGATAACACGTGAGTTGTGCCCAAGTGTTATTTTATTTTTGTTCAGTATTGTTTTACAACTCATAAAGGAAAGACTTACGCCGGTACAGCGCCTACATATTATTCAGCTGTATTACGCAAATCAGCGTTCTGCGAGGAATGTTTTCCGTGCAACATTTTGTTTAGCGATGAGACCCATTTCTGGCTTAATGGATATGTCAATAAACAAAATTGCCGTATTTGGTTTGAAGATCAACCCGAAGAGGTTCAAGAGCTGCCACTACATCCACAAAAAACAACGGTTTGGTGTGGTTTATGGGCTGGTGGAAAAATCGGTCCATATTTTTTTAAAAATGAGGCTGACTAGAACGTAACTGTGAATGGCGCCCGTTATCGTTCCATGATAACGGACTATTTGGTACCTAAAATTCAAGCCCATAATCTCCACGACACTTGGATTCAACAAGATGGCGCTACTTGCCACACAGCCCGTGAAAGCATGGCTTTATTAAGAGAACATTTCGGTGAACAAATAATTTCACGCTTCGGACCAGTGAATTGGCCGTCTAGATCTTGCGATATAAAATCTCTAGACTTTTTTCTTTAAGTAAAGTCGAAAGTCTATATAATTAAACCGACTACGATTGAGGAATTGGAGGCCAACATTACTCGCATCATTACCCAAATACCAGTAGAAATGCTCGAACGCGTCATCCAAAATTGGAACTTTCGAATGGACCATGTCAGGCGTAGTTACGGCCAACATTTAAAAGAAATAATACTTAAACAATAAATGTAGAAAATGTCTATTTATTATATTAAAGACTATGCAACATTATTTTTTTTATAAACGTTTTTTTGTCTTTTGAAAAAAGTACCTCTTAATGAAAGGGTAATCCCTTTACTTCATAACCAGCCAAAGCGAAGCGAAACGAGACAGTATGTACTTTCAGTTGGCCGAGTGTCATCAAATAAAAACCACTTAACTACTTGGCATAGCTCGTCACTGGTGTGAACGCGTAATAAACGTATTAAGAAAGTAAATATTGTAAGAAATAAAACTTTTAATACTAAAAGATAATTGTAAATTTATCTCGGAAATTGGTTATATACATATAAAGTCGAAACATTTATTCAATAAATTCACGGTATAAATTTGTTCTTATTATCCGTGGAGTCATTTTATTGTATCATTTCGATTGGCCATGTGAGGAGCTGGTCTCAAAACTCATAATATCTATGTTTTATATTATTTTTTTTGGATAAGTTTGCTAAACAATTCTGAATGCAATCACTACATACAAAACAATGGATATAAAAAGTACTTCGTACAATGCAAAAACCTTTGTCACAAATTAATATTGGTGTTGCTCACATTTTTTAATGAATAATGGTAAGAAGGGACCAATCGTATTTTTATGCTTTACTGGTATATTTCTTCTCATCATAAGATAGTGCTACTTTTCACTTAACCTTTTTCATAAATACAAAAATATGTGCTCGGGTGTTTTTTTTGCGATTTTCTAAAAATTATACTTTTGAAGAATGTGATATTTGATTCAACACTACTTATGTGTAATAATATATAGATAATTCTGTTAGATGTTATCTACATCGCTAGATTGACTAATGATCAAATAAATATGCTTACAAATAAATAAGAGCAAATGTTTTCGTCATACAAACAATCCGACATAATAAAACGCGAGCTTTTTTTGACAAAAAGAAATATTCATTGAACTACTCAACGATATAAATTTAAATCAAGAAACGTACATAAACAAAATAACCGCGACGGTAGAGATTTAAAAAAAATCAATACGCAGCCAATTTGCTTAAGTATTCTTAAATCATTTAAAAGGCAGTAAATTTCAATAAGAAATGTCATCTTGGCATTCAATTTGTTTCTGAGTGTCATTTTGTGAGTGACTAGCTACTATATTTATTGTCAAAACAACTCACTAGATATTTATTATTTCTTAGGGTGAGCGCTTTGGTGAAAAATCAGAACTTTTCCCCTCAATTTCGCTTTTAAACTAATTTATTTTAATTACATACAGTTCAAAACAGTTCCCTGGATTATAGATGACTCTGAAGTCACAAAGTAACATTAGTTATCTTTTTGTTTCTTTTTTACACGCGCAACAACATACGTGATTTATAATTATTACTTACTTAACCGTATTAGGAACATAATATGAAGCTTCAATATTTATACAAGTATTTCCGAAAACTGGTAATTTAATATATTTTTTTAGAAACATGTCTGCTTTATATTATTAATTATCATACAATTGAAGTAACTTACATTATTTTCAGTTTGCCGAAATCACTCATTTGATATGGAATTATTAATTTGATAAAAATCAACACGAACAACGTAGGTATAGTTATATCAACAGTGTTTGAAAGAACACCTTATTTAAGTATTGAAATTCTCTTTAGACACAGTCTGGCCACAAGAGTATTTTGTTACGTTGCGGTAGTTATGTGTTTAGTAAACATAAATCTTGCCCATCCTCGTTTAGTCTCTAAGTACGTCTGTCTATTTCATTAGACAGGCCAAGAGGGTCGAGTGATTATGAAAAGCATTATGGGTATCAATAAAATGCTCAGCGCATGATCATTGACACGAATTCCAGATGCATCGAGAATCTAAAAGACTGTAAACACTATCTATCAAATGCTTCTAAGCACTGTCATCTATAAATTTTTAACTAGCGAAGACAACACGGAAAACTATTGTACAACATTAACAGAATTTAGTACGTAGTCTCGCGATTTATAGTAAGTACCTCGCTTAACCCTCCAAAGACGAGCGTCACCATATGGTCACACAAAACACCGTTGTCTATTGATCCCACTATTCATACTTTTTCTACCTGAATATCGTTGCTTTCGCTCATATTTGGTTAAGAAGGGTACGGACTACAGTTAGTCATCAGCCGTGGGAACAGGAACGGTCTCTAAAAGCACATGTGATTTTTTGAATTTCCGTTTTTTTTAATTTACTTTTTGAAACTGTTAGATATTTTTTTATAAAAACATAAAATTATTTACAGTTATTTTGCTAATATATTTGTTTTGAAATTATGTTGATCTAAAGAGGTCAAATTGTAAATATTTAAAAAAAAATCACGTTTAGCTATATTTCAACCCCGAATGTTTGCAAGCCCATACGGTCACTTTTGTCCTTACTACTGTCCGTACTCAATATTACACGGTAATAAAAGGATGAGCATGACCATATAGTCATGCGGAGTTTCTATACAACGACTTTGCGTTTTTTTTTTTTTAAATTTTGGATAGGAATAAAAGTTATCCGTGACTTCAATATGGCTTAGAAAATATTTTTTTTATCGGAAAAAAGCTCTCGTCTCTGGAGGGTTAAATTCAGGAATACCGTAGTATTCTGAACTTAACAGCTTAACGACCGCACGTTTTTTTGAAAAAAAATCACCTGGCGAAATAAAATTTTGCGAAAAATTCTCAAAAATTGTAATTTTACTAAGTTCACTATGTAAACAAATTGAGATATCTTTACTAAATTTAATTTTCTTAGCTTCCAGATACTTTGCCTATACGCATATATGAGTCCGCCGACCAGCAACCTTTGTTTTTCAAAGACTCAAATATGCGTCCGCGGTCGTTAAGCTTTTAAAAACAAATTGTTGCGTCGTGTACAGGAAATTACAAAAAAAAAAAAAAAAAGGAAAATTGCGGCAATGTTGGTAAGAAGCTGCGAATGTTCCATAGGATTCTGAATTCAGGCTGCCTTTTCTTCCAAGAAATTATCTGAAGATTATAAATGTCGCCCATTGCGGTACAGTTGTAATGCCAAATATTTTTATTTTCAATTAAATATATCGACTGTGGAAAGGAAAAAAGGACGTAACCCACAGTTTTTTCAAAACAGCTTTTTTCGATAATCACAATGTTGACAACTTGATACACATTAAATCAAAAGATGTAAGCTGAAAATGCAAAATTTGTCTTTAGAAAAGCCTTTTTTTTAAAATGTTTAACTAATATTAGAAATTATAATTAAATATTAAGTCAATTAAAAACTAGATTATCTGTCTTCTTGTACTTCAAGGTTGTGTGTATTTCATAATTTGCTTTTGACCCAAAATCACCAAAAAACGTTGTTTGTCTCTCTTGTAAAATTTGTTATGTGTGGGTTATGTCCTTTTTCCTTTCCACAATCGATATATATTCACTTGCTTATGGTACATAAAGTAACCATGACACGAAATAGCGCAGAGAGATTGGCGGGAGAAGAGAAATTTGAATGCTCCAAATAGGAAGAAGTTCTGTGATAATGTTCCATGAAAATGTATTTTTTATTTAACCTCTGTCTAGAATATCAATTGAAGCGTCTAAAAGCAAAAAACGATAAAATAAATTATAAATTATAGCTGGCGTGTATATATTATATGTACGGCAGCCAAAAGGTTAAGCCAATGCGCATATCATTAATACTAAAATAAGCTTATATTATGGTAGTTATTGTCGATAAGGATGTTTTATTTGACTTCATGAGAGTCGCAGAATTTTATGTTTGTTATCAAATCTAACGAAACGATTGAATGTATAGTATTTACTTGGAAACTTTACTATTTTTTTAACACTGCTTATAAATCGAATAAGTTAAAACCCTTAATAAAATCCCTGCGTCTAATTTTAAAAAGTTATTTTGTTTTATTTTATTATAGTCCATTTATTGTATAAAACCTTTACCCATAAAATTTTCCATTATTTTTCTGTCCGTTGCATTTTATTGCAACATAAAATTGATTGAAAAATACTGGGCATGATAATTTCCCATTCATTAATTTGACATGCACGTAATTGAAAAACTTTATAACTGAGTTTTCACCTGACGGCTCGAACCGTAAAAGCTTTAAATTTACAATTAATGCACACTCTTCATCTACATTCTACACAATAAAACGTTTTCAGTTCCCTTTTTCATTTTTAATTAGTATGACTATATAATTATTCACTGAATAAACATATTTTTTTAAATCCATGTTCACCCCCAATGTGGTGCAAATGGAATTTTAATAAAGGTAACTTAACAGTAGTTTTTCCACCAGAAATGTTAGTAACTCAGTTCAGCCTCTATTTTTTTCGAAGAGAGTAAAGATATAAATTTAATGGCCAGGTCAGGACCAGTAGTAAGCTAATTACCTCGTCATTTTAGGGCTGGAAGGAAAGCCTTCACACATCGCAAAAACACTCATGCCTTCAAACATAAATCGATTATAAAAAGTGCTGTTTGTTCTGGGACTTTAACCCATGAGGTTCGTCACGAAAGGCAACGACGATCAACACTACACCACCGACTTTACAGAGCAGATACAATCTTAGATTAATAAAAATAACTTCATAGTTTGTATGAATCTGGACATAATGTTATTAATTATAATGCTATACAAATATGATTCGAAATAAATCTACTACAAACGATCATTAAAAATAGTTTGGTAGTAAAAATGTAACTTGATAATAAAACTAATTAACCGAGATGTTAGAATTATTTATTTTAATTAGTATACAATAATGACAATAGAAAAAAAAAAACAGTACAGTGTAATAATTTCCTACATAGGTATTATTTTTATTATTAAATGAAGTTTTAATAATTTTTGTTCACAGATTTTATTGCTTAGCTGTCGCAAACCATTTGGTAATGTGTGCGATTAATAAAATAATAAACTTTAAAGCCGGCTCGTTAAATAACTATGTCATAAAATAACCGACGGTATCACGTTGTACCATTCTTCTCGTCCTAATGGGAAAAAGTATGTTATTGCGTAGAATTGCTCGCTATACCGCGAACAAATGAAAACATTTCCCATGGCATGGAAATGTCATTTATCACTTGATAGGTCGGTCGGAAAATAAAATTAAAAACATGTTTATTATCATTTATCACACACTTTTTGAAATGAATAACGTTTTTAACTGAAAAATAAAAGCTAAACAGCGTTTAGAAATCAAATAATTTTCAGCGAAAGATTAATTGTTAAAAACAACGCTCTACTTGTTTTCAAATTAACCCTCCAAGGACGAGCGTGACCAGTAGTCACAGTAAACACCGTTGTCTATTGATCCCTTTTCTACCTGAATATCGTTGTTTTCACTCATATTTGGTTAAGAAGGGTACAGACTTCAGTTAGTCATCAGCCGCGGGGACAGCACATGCGATTTTTAGAATTTACGTTTTTTTTAATGGATTTTTGAAATTGTTAGTTATTTTTTTATCAAAACATCAAATTATTTACAGTTCTTTTGCTAACATATTTGTATTGAAATTATGTTGATCGAATAGGTCAAATTGTAAATATTCTTAAAAATTTCACGTTTAGCTTTTCAACCCTGAATGTTTGCGTGCCCATACGGTCACGCTCGTCCTTACTACTGTCCGTACACAATATTACACGATTATAAAAGGATGAGCTTGACCATATAATCATGCGGGGTTACTATACAACGAGTTTGCGTTTTTTTTTTTTAAATTTTTTATTAGTAATAAAAGTTATCCGTGACTTTCAATATGGCTTAAAAAATATTTATTTTATTGAAAAAAAGCTTTCATCTCTGGAGAGTTAATAATTACATATAAAAGAAACCAAACCTTCCATGCTCTACTTTAAAAGAATCCGAAGAATCTAGAATATTTTATTATATTGTTTAATACTCGGGTTCCCAACCTGGGGGTCGCCAAGGGTTTCCTGGGGGGTTGCCAACTTTTTTTAGATTTTAACAATATAGCAAATCGAGGATTCGAAATTCCCCGGTGAGCTAAAAAAAAAAAGGAGTTTCGGAGACAATCCTGGGAAAAAGTATAGCAAATCGAGGATTTCAAATTCCTCGGTGAGCTAAAAAAAAGAGTTTCGGAGACAATCCGGGCAAAAAGTAAATTGAGTATTTCAAATTCTTGGGGGGGGGTCGCTAGTCACACGACTTTTATAAAAAGGGGTCGCCACCCGAAAAGGTTGGGAACCTATGGTTTAATACATGCATGTGCATATATCTACAAGTCGTGATATGTATATACATTTTATAAATTGTTCTCAGTTCTCAATTAAAAAAATCGTATCATCGTAAATGCAAAAATAATATTACGATATACGAGTAACTGCATCCCTTTAACAAGATTTCTAGACATGAGGACCAGTCGGTAGAAAGAGATGGGGGGGGGAGGTCCTCAAAGAGCTTCGAAGCATATTTATTTAACAAAATAAAATGGCCACTAAATTGCTTACTTTGCACACATACCGCCATTACGTTTCTTTCAATTTGCATTCGTCGGCCGTCTAGAAACTTGCTCCCCCGCTCCCCGGGCACGCGCCACCCCGTGAGTTTATTAAAAAAATAATCCCGCTTCTGTGGAAGCGGTGACTATTTTTTCGGGAACGTACAATGCGTCCCGGAGGAAGGGGAGGTTTGAACACATACTACAGCCTTCATATTATCAAAAGCTATTAAATATCATTATATGGTTACTCATATATTTTAATTTCTCGTGTCTTCTAATGGAGAAGTTCTCGAAAAGGGGTAACGTGTGCCCTAAGTGCAATGCTTCATGAGACACAAATTAACAACGCAATGTTAATAAGTTATAATGAAATATCATTAAGCAACTCTTTTACTAAGCGGTGTTCGCATGCTCGAATCTTAATATGGAAAGTTTCATAAATTGAAATTATATCTGCAATGTTTAATTGATTCTAAATTAAAAAAAAAACACGCCGAAGAAAAAACTATTACCAAACCACTAGTCCAACCTTAGCTCTATCCTAGAATCTTTACTCTCTCAATAAAATAGAGATGAGAACTCATCACACAATCTTTATTCAGTACTCCTCAAAAATACTCGTATGACAACTTCTATAGAAATTTTTCTATAATATTACAAGTCCATATGCTTCAAATACAAAAACATTATGTGTAACATTTTTTTTATTTTACATTGTTAATTCTACATGATAAAAATATATTTTGATTTTGATTATGATAACAGATTACAGATATGTAGAAAAGGTACGTTGAACCGATATATAAAGGGTCATGGGGTTTTTTTTAACTAGCCCAACACACCTGAGTGTGTTGGGCTAGTTAAAAAAATATTATTCTATATATATATCAGATATTTATTTATAGTATTTAATATTGTATACTTTGCATATCGCTATCCTGAAGCAACAGTGAGATAAATCGAAAATACTATTTTCGAGATAATTTAAGTTTAATGCTTGTGTTGTACTTTTTAAAAATTTAATTATGGTTTTATTTAGTTTCTTTTACGGTTTTTGATAACAGATAATAGTAGGTTTTTTTGTGCAACTATTTACTTATTTTGCTGATGCTTTGAAGATACAGAGCCATATCAATAATTGAAAAAATAAGTTTTTTTTAAATAGGGATTTTTTTATTCAATTAAAATATTTCAGCAATCGATTGGCATACCATCTTAAGTCACCTTTTTCATTTTATCTCACTGTTGCTTTACGGTTGCGATATGTAGAATTATACTATATGTACTTCCTGAATTATTACTTACAATTTATCACCTTATTTTTATGTTTTTATCGAAATATTTTATTTGGTAAAAATAAAAATGATTAATCATTTACTTAATCATCACTTTTTTAAAAATACACTCGAGTTAAACGCAGATTAACATAGAATACAGAAATTTAAAAGCATACAAACCTTTGGATTTGGGTAAAAAATAAACTCTCATTTATACCCAAACAAAAACAATTCATCACTCCCTTTTGTACATTATTTTTTGGACCATCTGATACAAAGACAATAATAGCATTGGGGCCTCGCGTAACGGCGGAGGGTAGGGGCAAGCTTTTACTGTAAATAAAAGAAGCTTGGGAAACGGGGACACCTGTGCCGCTGTCCTACCCCTGTCGCGACTGCCGTACCTACCCTCGCGGGACCACAAATTCTTATTAACCTCTCCGCCGCAACGAGCTTTCGCCCTTTCTGCGTGGGGGGGTAGTTTTCCGTTTGGAAGGCTTATTATATGACCCATTACATGAAAGGAAATGGTATGCCATTTTAGATATTTAACTAAATGTTTTCGAATTGGGGATGAAAGACTTTGTTGGAGCTCATAGTATAAACATAGATCACTTTTAACATTACAAGCACAAGTTTCATTAATTTAACATTTGCGCAGAAATAATGCTGCGATCCCAATAGATATAACCGGTCCTCATAAAAAAGCTACAGAAATCTTTTAAGTATATTTTTTATTCTAAAAACTTCCGAATCCTACTAAACATTTGAGTAAAAGAAATCCAGATTTTGAAGTATTATGTATTTTTTTTTTTAAATAAATTCTACAGCAATTATTTTTTAATCCATATACTCTCCCAATGTGGAGCAAATGACCTCCTAATGAAGGTATCTCAACAAATGTTTTTCTATGAGGACATTTTGTTACTTAGTTGCTCAAACTCTTTCTTTTCTTTTTTAAAAGGACAGGACTTGGACAGTGGTTAGCTACGCCCTGTTATATAAGAATCGGAAGGGTATGAATGGAATTTTTGGCCATCATAAAAATCCTTGCCTTCATTAGGAAATTAATAAATCGATTGCCAAAATGCTGTTCATACGAAGACTTGAGCCTATGAGATCTATATGGTATGTAGAAAAAAATAGATAAACCAAAAAAATAATAATTCCATAACTGATTCAACGCTGAACACCCTTCGATATGAGCAAGTTAAGAAAAGTCTCAGTATGCTGAACAGCTGAACGGTCGCACGGTCTACCCATTTAACGTTATGCGAAAATGAAGCCATTGGGAACAATCATTTACGCTGAAAAATATACATTTACGTGTTGTTTATGCAACAAGTTTCATAAGCATTTACTCCAACGTCGTGGCCAAGTTGCACAACTTGCCAACACGGATAGAGATGTACAAAAAAAGTTTGTCGCTGATAATAAACGGTTCGCTGATGAACAAAGACTTTCATTTTTTAAATTTATAATATAAAAATTAGAGTATGTTTGTTTGGTTTATTCGTAAACCTTGCGATATTATGCCTAATGTTGCTTTTTAAACACGTGTCACATTTTGTTACGAAGTTATTAAATTGTATTTAATATTAAACTGAACTTCCAAAAATTTACCGCGGAATTTATAACGAAAATATTAAAGACGAAGTCAGTCTTATTTTATTTTTTTTGAATATGGATTTTTTGTGAAGCTTTACAGCAAAAGATGATTAAAATCAACGATACTGTCACCCGAACTGTTGTCAAAGATATCCAGTTTTCGTTAAACATCTAGTGTCGTAAATATGTAGTCAATCTTCTTTGGTTGTATATAAACATAATCATTATTTATTAATTGTGTGATTAAAATGAATTCATCAATTTGATACATAAAGAATAAGAAAAAGAGAATTTTTTTTATTTTAATTAAACAGTTTCATCGTAAAAAAGTTGCAATTCTTAACTAGCTTAGAATGTCGGTACGGACAGTCTCATAAATTCATTTTGAATCAATTAATAGATGTGTATTCGAAGTATAAATTAATATCATGTACAATTTCTCTCTTTATTATACGATCCTTAAATTAGCAAATTTACTATTTACTGAGACAAAATATTGAATTCATAAGTAAAAGCGTACATGGCTCCCAAAAAGTTTGTCTATTCGCATATCTGTACTGTTTGACATCAGAACTAATTTTATGAAAACAATTCCTTTGTGAGTTTTTAACTGTTTTTTTTAATATTTATACAGCAGGAAAACATGTCAATTGAATTCCTTGATTCATTTGGATTAATCACTTCACAAATGACATTGATTTATGTTTTTAAATGTTCTTAGTCAGTCTGGTGTTATGTGATCAAAGTTAAGCGACCGGCTCGCTGTAACTTTGGGCTCTACAGGGGGGGCATCACTGCATAGGAACGTCTTATTTTCCAAACAACGTCATAAAAAACAAAACAGATTTCCTCCGCAAATTCCCCCGACAAACTTTTTAAATTCAAATTATTATTTTTCCCCCTCTTTCTATTATTTTTTTTGATTACGCATCTTTTTCCAACATTATAGAAATGTTTTTTTCTAAGAAAACATACGATGGCATTAAATGACTTTAGTTTATTGAAGCAGAAGTTTTACAATATTAATTCTGAATTGAATAAAGGAACAGTAATACATAGCACATTTCTTATTGAAATTGTTTTAAAGTTATTTCTATAAAATATAATAGTCCGTTTTATGAGCGGGCCCTCGAGAGGTGAAGTGAGCCAACTAGTAAACTTAGTGAAACATTTTACTTGTACGTTTAAGTAAAATCATGTCTTTATTTGTTGTTTTGGTGGATTGCATATTTTTATTTTAAATATATAACACGATTGCAATGTGTTTTAACTGAGTTTACTTCACTTTTACGATACTTTAAGGTGTGTAAAATATTAAAAAGCATCTAACATATTTTTTTCTAAAATACTTTTTAGCTCACTTCACCTTTAATGGACCCATATATTCTATTAAATAGCTTTATTCATATTTATGTAATATATACAAATATATTTGAATCGTTAAAAGTGTTAATGAAAATATATTTGTTTCGACTTGTTTTGTGTAAATTATAAATATATTTAGGAAATTGTGTATTTACGTCAAATACTATCCTACATATTGTCACTTCACAAATAAAATAAACAAACTACTTACATTTTAAAAAAAACACAACATACATACATCGGTAAGTGTGTACATGTTTGCTGCAGGATTTAACACAGCTTGGTTTCATAGGTAGCACGCTTGTTGAATTTTACTAAGGCCGGCGAGCCCATTGTTAACTTGTAAGAAAACAATATTCTCAAATCAAATAAGTATATAACTGCAATTTCTAATTTATATATTATCTACGACAGCTTCAGTATACACAATAGTACATTTTTAGCTATTTAAATTGATAAGTTTACGGCAAATTGCATATTGTTACATATTATAAGTGTATTAAGTAACAATCGTTTGTTTATTTAAGCATTGCATATAATTGCATAGGAGTGATAAGAAAGTTCACTTCGAGATTAAGCGAGCCCCTTGTTAACTTAGTGGCAGCCAACTGCTGCGAACATGTATCAAAATTAACAATATTAATTCAAAGTAATAATTTAATTACAACATTGGTACTTACGTTTAAGATGTGCAGTTGTATCAACAGCTTTGAGTCAAGATTTTCGGGAAAATCTGCAAAAAAAAAACGAAAGGCATAATGAGCTTAGATTAAGTGGCATATTATATTACTTAAGTTAACGCAGCATCTGCAAAAAGTCGTTCAAAGTTTTTATTTCCCAGTCGAACTTCGTACTCCTCCGGGAATTCCCATATATGACATCGCATAATATAATATGGGACACACAGCCCCAGTGCATTTCTTATTACCCGGCTTGATAAACCACACACTGGAGAGGTCCCAAATTAATAAATATAAATGGCAACATCCTTAACAGCAGCCGGTAATTCCAACCCATGAATAACAAAGGACCAGAGCTCATATGTGGATAGGAGTTATTATATTTTAGATAAATTCTACGGTTACATTGTAGGAATTCATTTTTAATACAAAACTAAAATTGATGACTCTGCTTTTTCATTTGGGATACTTGTTGTGATGCAGGTTCGTTTCTTTAATATTAATCCTCTGATATTGTTTCAGGACTTGGTAACCATTTTACTATAGAATCTCCTGACATCAATTTAAATTCATGTCGCGAGTCTTTGTAATAAATGCCTGAAGCTTAATGCACTTGAGCAATTAGATATTAATACGCATAATCAAGCCAACGACATATTAAATGAGCAAACAATCATTAATCCATCACCGTTACTAAAACCCCTAATGCAACTAATAATAAATAACAGCTTAATTTAAACTAATTTACCTTGAATAATCTGATATTTGATATCGTTCTTAGAAACACTAAAGTCATGTTTAATCTATGTAGTAATTGTAATATAAATTAGGATGTTAGAGCAATTAATAAGATGTATTGTGTTTCTCTTATATGGTAGTGTATATAGCTGAGTAAATGCAAGTTTAATCATAGTTCTGCCAAAATAGCTATTATAGATTCATTTTATAAAAAAATTAAGAACTAAATACGTAGATATTTTTAACCTTATAACAATGGAGTTAAAAATAAATTTAATATTTTTGGACAATTTATCGATTTGACAACATTTTCTATACCATAAGTAATGATGCCTACATGTAGTAATATTTTTTTTACAAAATAACCCATTAAACAGTTTGGCCAATCAATCATTATAATGACTTTATTTTACGCGAAGCTCTTTGGTATAAAATTTTAATGGCCTGACGGGAAATAATAATCACACGGGTTTGTCATATTTATTATGCCTTAGGTCCGTACTACACTATCAACGATATTAATTTGTATGTTTGATATTCATTGATCATCGATCATGGTTGTGCATATGAAAAATTTTACATTTGGATATTTATTCAACTGTAAAATACTTCACACCATGAGCTAAACAAAACTGACAAAAAATAGTTAAGTATACAAAACATCTTTTAAAAGATAAATTCTCTGCCTGGAGTAACTCAGTTGGTGTATTAATCATACTTGTTCGCTAAAAATCGTATTAATTTTTAAAGCCATATAATTAATGCTGATTTAAAGGCAAGCTATTGTCGTGTTAGATCGGTATTAATGGATTTAAAGTTTGATATTATAGTAACTTAAATATGGGCCCATTTGAGTTAAAGTGAGCCAATATAATTTATTGAACTTTAAAACACTATCACGTCTTTACTTGGTGCTTTGGTGGATTTCGTATTTTTATTCTACGGTGCTAGCACTATTGTTACGTGTATTAACTGAGGTTACTTCACTTTTACGATACTTTAAGACGTGTTGAATATTACAACGCATATAACTATTTTTTTTCTAAAATATCACTTGGCTCACTTCACCTCGAATGGGCGCATATGTATCATAAAATATCGACACTTTTCCACCTAGTGTTGATAGACAACACTTTAAAAGTAATAAATATTGTATGTATTTTTTATAAAGCAATTATGGCTGAAACTGAGAACCTGGTATTTCAGTCGTTCTTTCAATACTGAATGTTGCCAATTTCGTATTAGTTCAAAGATTCTAGAATTGAAAATCTAGATGTGTCAAGGTCATATTTGTATTAAATCGAATATATAATTGTTGATAATAGTTTATTTGTACAGTATTTCAAAATTATTTGGCTGTACTTATTTTTTCAATACCAGGATTTGTATTACCGATTTTTATATTCGGTATTGAAAGCCCTAGACGAAAGTGTAATATAGACCTTAGACATAGGCTTGTCAATCGAAAGCTGCTCATTACGGTATTGTATTGATTAGTTTGTGGGGTAGTTTTAAAAGTAAGGTAAACAGAAACGAAATGCGAGCATTTATCACTGTCTGAAATAATTAAAAGTTCGTTATACAAAAATGACCGCTGGGGCGATTGTTTGCGGTGGGTAGTCGTGGCAACGCGTCGCCAAAGTGCCACGACGCCACCCCTTTTCGACACCATAATATTACACACTAGAGACATTGTCCGAATCGCGCTGACAACTCTCCGAAAAAAAAGAAGTCTTGTCAACATCACGGTTTTTTTTTAAAAAACACACTAAAAAATACGGTCCAAATAGGTGAGAAATTCGCTGGTTGTATGGAGTTTAATTATTCCAGTTTTATTCACAATATAATAAAAAGTAAAAAGATTTTAATAAAAATAGAAAAAAGTGAATAGTTAGCTATTTACTCAGCTATATATTTTCAAAATATATTCATTAAATATGTACAAAAACTGCGGTCAAAAAATTTCTGAAAAAAAAATATGGATGGATTCGTCTCCTATTAGAACACGTAACAGTTATTTTAAAGTCGTGAAACTTGGTTGTGTTACGTTTTATAACTAATAACAAAATGTGAGTTTTTGTAGAAATTCTCTTTATAGATATCGTATGTTACGAATCATAATTTGAGTTATTTAAAATTCGTATTTGAAAAAATCAAATTAACTGTTTGTTACTCAGTCGCTCAACCTCTCTTTTTCATAGAGAGTAGTAGGAATATAGGGATAAAGCTAGGACAGGACTAGTGGTTAACCAATCGCTCTCGTTACGCCCAGTTGTTAAAAGATCAGAAATGGTGGGAGAGACACCACAAACACTTGTGCCTTCGAAAAAAAACGAAAAAATGCTGTGGAAATGGGCGACTCATTTCTTATCTTAAAAATAGTATTTCAAATTGTAATTTATTATAAAATGTCTCAAGTCTAAATATGTATGAGTATTAAGTTTCAGAATAATCACAAGGCATCTTTGATAGCTTTTTTCAGCTACACGCCATCATTAGAACTATGAAGAGTTTACATTATATAAATTATTTTAGTTATCGATATCGACTGTGGAAAGGAAAAAGGACGTAACCCTCAATTTTCCAAAACAGCTTTTTTTCGATAATCACAATGTATACAACTTGACACACATTCTATCAAAAGGATGGAAGCTGAAAATGCCGAAATAGTATCTAAATTTAGCTTTTAAGTTTGAAAAAGATGACCTTGTAAAAAATTAAAACCAAGAAAAAACACTGAAATAACGGTTTTTCCGAGTCAATTTTTTAAATTAATATTAGATTATGTCAATTAATTACCAGTTTAGAAGTATCCGTGCACTTCAAGGTTGTGTATAATTCATAATTTGCATATGTCACAAAATCATCAAAACACGTTTTTAGCGCCTCCTGTAAAATTTGATATGTGTGGGTCACGTCCTTTTTCCTTTCGACAGTCGATATGTATTGTTAACCGATAATACTTAGTGGAGTATTTGACTTATTACAATCCGTTCCGTTTAATATCGCTCCGGTGGAAAACTGGCGACGGACTTGACTTACACACCTAGGAACCTATACAGAGACGATAATAGTTCACATGTCTATACCCACATCCGCCCGGTTACGATTCCTAAGTGCTTTTTGTACCGCTGGGGTTTGCCTTAAGTAACTCTCCTCGGCCGCAATTTCACTCGTAGCAGATGAGATTGCAGCGATGGCGGGGCCGGGGCGCGCTCGGGCACCGACACCCAAGGTGCCAGTACCCACGCCGTCTCCATCAATTACGTGAGGATGGAGAGGATAGGTGCTAATATTAAGGTCATGCGGCCTTAAAGCAACTGCCAAAGCCACAGCACCACTTATGCCCTGTTATCAAGAAGTAATTCGAAATCGCGTCGTACGGGAATGAGCACATTTGTGTTTTGCTCAGGACAGATAAAATATAAATAATTGATACTTAATAAATTTAAAATACCAGTTATCAAATATCGGGTCCTGTGGCACAGCGGTTAACGTTGCTAGTTTCCGTGCCGTATCTCACGGGTTCGAGTCCCAGTCAACGTTCCCTCTAAGCTGCGCGCGTGTGCGGCCGCGCAGCAGTTGAGAAGTCCCCGCGCACTCATTCCTGGTTGGCGCGCATTACAAGACAGTTGCTCAATTGATATTTGATCGGTCCGCGCAGCCTCCACGCAGCCTCCGCGCAGCCTTTGAAATTTCCGCGCATCTAAACCTTCGGCTTAGAGGGAACGTTGGTCCCAGTACGAACAGCGATTTATCGATTTCTTTTCGAATTCATGGGTGTTTGTGGTGTCTTAATTGTAGTGAGAGCGATTTGTTAACCATTAGTCATGTCCCAGCCTTAACCTTCTATCTCTACTGCTATCTTTTAAAAAGAGTGGAACTAGCTAACAGTTATCGTAGAAAAAAATCTGTCGAGATACCTCCATCATGGATTTAAAAAAATCAAATGTATCAAAAAGGAGATATGAGTTTAATTTGAATCGTTCAAATTATGTACATTCACACAGTTGTTGTCACTAACGACCCGGGTTTCGCCTTTCGTCATCTTCAGGCGTTCAGGTGCACGGGTGAACTTGAACGCCTGAAGATGCCGAAAGGCGAAACCCGGGTTGTTAGTGACAATATCTGTGTGAAAGTACATAATTTGAAGGATTCAAATTTAATATTGAAATTCCACCAAGCACCTTCAGACGAAATCTTAAATGAGATATGAGTTATTGTAAAAACTATGTCTTTAAAATAACATCGCCTTTATTGTGATTGTGTTTGGCTTTGCTAGGAAAATCTTTGTGTTATTTGTGTCAAAAAGCAACACGTGTGTTATGTAACAATATATGTACATACAACCTAGATGCGCCATCAAGTGAGTATTGATTATTTTATCATACTCTTGAAAATTCAACGTGTTGAATATTTATTTTCCTGGAATCGCCTGTTGTTGGTGGTAGGATATCTAATAATGCTAGCACAGGGACTCTTAACCTTTTTGTGGTAATGGATACATTCGAGACAGGATAATAGTGGCGGGCGTCGGCAAATTTCACTGTTATCAGTCGATAAACTATAGATTTATATGACTATGAAGGCATTTATAAATTAAAGTGATATAAAATTCAAAACTGAGTGGTAAAATATCTTAAAATACAACGAAGCACAATTAGTATGATATTTGACATTGCAATTCAATTACTAATTTATTTATGTTGGGAGTGTTAGACGATCGTTCGAGACGTAATCAATGTTCAATTTTTTGGTTGTTTTTCCTATGACATACTCTGTAAGGGCGTATGAAAATGCACCCGCAGGCACAGGGTTAAGAATCCCTGTGTTAGTATATCACTATGGCGCCACAACTAGCTCCACGATGTTAAATAAGGAGTTGCAAACAGTTAAAAGACGTGTTTACGTAGACTGAAATCTAACAAACGTACGAGGTACATTTTTTTGAAATATTCTTTTCCAGGCACAAGATTGCACGGTTACAATATTAATGCCGTGCAGCTCTGTATCGGGTTAAATGTATTAGGAGTTAGAGCGTTTCTTTTCTTGACTTGCCACAACGAGTGGTGGTGGGATAATCAACAACCAACTTGTATTACGAATATGATTGAATGCATGGATTTAGATTTAAAAGAATTTGTAACAAATTTGTTTCTTTTTTCTATAAATGCGTTTTAACTATAGATTGAATGATTCCCTGTGTACATTGTAAAGCGTAAAATTTATTTAATTATAATGCTTAAAGAAATTGTAATTAAAACAAAATCTATCATTAAATTAATAATATATAATTGATGTATCAATTGGGAGACTTATTTATACACGAGTTAATTACTTTTATAGTATAACATATCGACTGTGGAAAGGAAAAAGGACGTAACCCTCAATTTCCCAAAACAGCTTTTTTTCGATAATCACAATGACACACGTTCTATCAAAAGGATGGAAGCTGAAAATGCCGAATAAGTATCTAAATTTAGCTTGTAAGTTTGAAAAATATGACCTTGTAAAAAATTAAAACCGAGAAAAAACACTGAAATAAAGGTTTTTCCGAGACAATTTCTTTAATTAATTTTAGGTTATGTCAATTAAACACTAGTTTAGAAGTATCCGTGCACTTGAAGGTTGTGTATAATTCATAATTTGCATATGTCACAAAATCATCAAAACACGTTTTTAGCGCCTCCTGTACAATTTGATATGTGTGGGTTAAGTCCTTTTTCCTTTCCACAGTCGATATAATTTTGATACCTACTAGAAATAAAAAGGACAATTTTTCTCAAAAGCGATGACTATAATATGTTAATTAATGCAAGTATGTAAAAAACGGTACAAGTAAAGTTTTAAATTTAAAAAATGCATCCAAAAACATCTTTTACAGTTGTCGGGTTTTTAATCTGTTAACGGTCTATGGAAAGGTTTTATGTGTGTGTATATATTTTTAATTGGAATTATATTTAAAAAATACTTTCTTAGCATAAATCTATTCGCTGCTCTTGACCGTAAAAATCTATATTTCCAGTTTTGTTTCAAAAGGTTCGAATCGTTGTCAATTCGCGACCCGAGAACTACAAAGTTTTAAGTGTTGAATTTTTGTATTTTTTAAATATTAATTTTGTTGTTTTCTGAGTACCGTTATTTCTATTTTTTGTTAGTTTTGTTTCGCCAAAATTCTACACTAAGCACCTTGCAGTTTTCGGGTCGCGAATTACCTATTTGATATAACAATATTGATTGTTATTTAAATTATTCAAGACTTATCCCATTATACTTTCTTATTTAATTTGTGTAATTTTATTTGTATTCGTAAATTCTTCTCATTTTTTTGTACCAATATTTGTACATGTATTCTAATTAGTCTTAAATATTCCTGTATGTTTTTTTTCATTATTTGATAATGCTCGGAATGAGTGGAACAGTTTTGGTTTTTTTTTTAAGTACTGTCAGCAATATAAGAATTTTGATTGATTGATGATTTTATAAGACTTCTGTTTGATTCACAAAAGCACATCGAATAAATTCGGCAGTGAATACAAAAGTATGCTTATCATTTATATTGAAGTGTACTCAATAAATTGTACATCTGCCAATGAGCAAACAAAGCGGTGCTTGAAATTTCCACATAACGGAAAAACAAACAGTTGTCAACAACTGTGCCAGTCGATTGCATTAAGGACCCGAAATAAAAGGTTTGAAGGGTCCTCGGGGAGGGACGGTCACCGGGCAGGGCAATAAGCGGTCAAAGGACACAATCGTTTCACCCTTGTGCCATCAGTACGCGCGCCGTGGCCAATTTGGAGAGGATTCACTCTGTGTCCCCAAATTACATGACTAACATACAGCCTCCATTTTTGTATTCGGTACGTATGTGAGCAAACACTCTCATTTTTCCAATCATCTCCCGTCGCCATGGACTGGGGTGTTTTCATTTGAATTTGGAATAATAATAAAAAGTACATTCATATATTCCTCCAATATCATTTACGGCCAAAATTTTGTTCGGAAAAATTGACGTATTATGAGAAAAGGTCTGAAGGTTTTCACGTTTCATGTTACTAAGTATACTATACCAGTTAAATAAATAAAGTATAAGTTTTTTTTAGAAAATAAAATAAGTTGAAAAAAAACTAAAACTCTTTCAATTTTAGTAATATTCGTAGACTTTTTTTGTAACTAGACACAAATCGGTTTCATCGCCATAAATGTCTGACAGGTCTAATGTGTTAGGATTTTATGAAACCTTTTCTTTGTTATTACTGTATTGTGTGATTGAATTTCATGTTATTATGAAAATCCGTTGTCCGCCTCTGTGTTTTTTTTTTGTGTCTGGAAATCGTGTAAGAAGAAATAATTCGTGTGAAAATACGTATGGTATTTGTTCTTTCTAGAAGACCGTTCTATTTGTAAATCGTGTAAAAAAATGAGTTTATTTACTATTTATATGACACTCAAACATAAAATCTTAATCAGCAAAGAATTGCGGTAAGTGTGAACAGATACTTCAAGTGGACCGCGCAGGTATTATAAAAACATACGAACATGTGAAAACAGGTGGCATTTTTTCAACTACGCCTTTTAAAGTGCTTGTGACTTGTGGACCAAAGGAAACAGTCACGACTCTTGAACAGGAAGTGTGGCTTTACAAAATCCCTCGGGTCGCCTAATTATAAATAAACACGGCTTGTTTTTTCGCCAAATGGTTTCACTACCAAATGATACTTGAGAAATAATGTCAACGGTCTTTCCGACTAAGTTCATTTGAAGCAGTTTTTCTTGTAACATTTGTAATTTGAAAAATATATATAAATATTTAGGTGACTTGAGTTAAGACTATAGTACTGGTAAAATTCCCCTTCGATTGATGCGTTGTGTTGTATAGGCACATTCTGAGAGTGAGAATCGAAGAAGACCTGGCCAGTCGAGATTTAGATGGTCGTGCAGGGTCACAAGGGATTTGAAGATACTCAGACATATATACTATATGTTGGACGTATAGACATATAAAACCTTCTAATTTTGGTTTCATTAATGTTTTAAATACATATTTTATCACTTTTAGGGTGTTCACTGTCAACACTTCGTGGAATGGCATTATAGAAAAACACAATATTCCTTTGTCCATTATCAGTTGATAATGCTCGCCATGAGTGAAATCGGTTCTAATATTGGCAAATAAGTACAAATGAGTATCGTGTTTTTCTTAACGTATTTTATCTGTATGAGTACAAAGAAGACATTCATTAACAAAACAGAGGAAATAAACTATTATTAGGGTTGTGTAAAACAAAATCAATATACTGAATTGTGTATAGTAAGTTTCAAAAAGTTACTTGCTTATGTGTGTATGTACTTCAGATATGAACATTGATTCAATTTAGCTAATCGTATTCAAGATGTCTATTGTAATCTATTTTGTCAAATATTAATTTTCGCTGTGTTGTATTTGAAAGTCTATTGATTTCTTGAACATTATTTAACTTTTATTATTAAATATAAATATACAGAAACAATACAAAAATGTATCTTGTATCTTAATTATATAAATAATTAATATTATAATAATTATAACTACAAAAACTTTCACGCGATATATCCTAAAAGTGAGCATATTAAAACACCTGTAACGTTGCTCTTTATAGGTCCAGCATTTTTATGATTCTGTTTTCATCGTTCGTGTTTTAGTGCTAATAACACTTTAAGCAGACCATATGCTACCTCTTTGCCATTACTGGGCTCTAATTAAAATTGTTACCCGTTTCCGTCCACGATTTTATATTTTACATGGCCATACATGGCCCCTATAAAGTGTTCGTAAACTGGAAAGATTATTATAACATCTATGTTTACATTTCATAGTAGGATTAGTACGTGTCATAAAGCGGATGTGGCTTAGATAGAAAGGTGGATGTTTGTTTACTGAGGTCAACTTCGTTTTTTAAGACATCGTGTTATTTTTTAATTACTTTTATAATCATATTTTGACTGAACGGACTCTAAATCGAGATTATCTTAACAAGAGTTGTTATACGTAAAATTGATTGTTACTCCGTCAGTCCTTTTTCGGATAGAGTAAGGGTAACATAATAAAGCTAGGATATGACTAGTGATTAACCTTCTACTCGAGCAACGCTCATCTTTTAAGAAAGATTAAGTTAGAGTGAATTTAGACAATACAGAAACGCATACCGTCAAACAGAAATCTATAAATCTTATAAAGCTAAAAAAAGCTTTGACGCGCGTTTATTTAACTAAAATTGAAACAATAAATAATTGTTTACAACATGAAATATCATCGTGTCAACAAATAGCTGATTTTTTTATCCATGTGCGCTCCTAATGTGAAGCATATGACCTTCTAATGGATTAAGCTCGATTTGATATAATCGTATATACTAAAGCAAATAGCAAGATGTATTGTTTATCTCTTATAAGGCATTATATATAGCTGATTATAAGAAAGTTTATTCATAGTTCTGACGATGGCGCACGACGAAATAGCTATAAACTCATTTTATAAAAAAAAAATATTAAGCGCGTTATGCAAAAATGATGGAGATTGAAATTTTAAGATGCGCGCGCATCACGGCCACACACAATTCACAGGTTGAAGTTAGTCACGCATGTTGGCACGTTCTTTCATTAGTTATTGAAATTGAATATTTTGATTAATATTATTTACTATTCGTAGTGATTAATATTATTTACTACCTACTAGTGAAAAAAAAATTGTGCTTATATTCTTTTTAAAATGCAACAATATAATTGAGGGTAACTATCCGTAAGTATTATTTATTGATATACAATTGTTTATTTTATAACCTACAAACGTCAAACGTTTTGTATTAGACCTTATAAAACCCCTACTTCAAATTCGATATCTCTGTTTGTTTATGTATCTATCTGTCTGTCTATCTGTGTATGTATATTTATGTATTAAATGTATTTATTTGTCACGCGCGTAATTGTGCAATAGTGGCTTTGCGAACTCCGTCGAACACGTCGATTTCGTTTTTAATGGCGCCAAAGAAGTATAACTTCTGACGCGCGTACATAAGTACACGCAGCCATTTTTTTACCTTATTACAATGGAGTTCTGCCAAGTAAATGTAAAAATTAATTTAGGTATCATTTAAATTTATAAATATGCATACTAATTTGATTCACTTTTAATGATAACGAATTCATACATTAGGAAAGTTTTAAGTATTTCGGGCACCGAGGGCCAACTCACAGGGGCATATATTTATAATATGAGGGGGCCGTCTGCAGAGTAGACTTTCAGCAGTAAGAAAACATTTTACACACTATTCTTGCCGCTTTCAGATCTCGTGTTTCCCTTCTAAAGCGTCAGTAAACAAAACAAACACCGAAAACGTTTCACATTTGGTGGTAAACAGACTTCACAATTGTTATATATTGTACCCGAAGGACAGCAAGATGTAACTGTTAAATGACTGCAGACGTATGTTGCATACACACACGGTTAGCAACTACAAAGAATCATTAATTACAAGCTCTTTTTATGAACAATCTTAATGTGAATTCTATTAAATCTTAGTGTTTTACTTTTACCACTGTTGTCGCACAAAATGATGATCGAATAGGAAGTTAAAAAAAGATATTGCCTAACTGATTACAGTAAACAATAAATTGTCTTGAATTATTTATATTATATGTCTATCTGAAACGCATTGATGTATTTAATTTCAAACAGTGAAGTATTAATATTGTTTTCCATTGAAATATAGTGATGCTAATATGTAGCTGGTTTAGTAATGGGGTTTTTAAGTTATAAATGTACAATTACGAGCAAATAAGAACATCTATTACAATTACAATCGCGGTACTTAATATATATACGTATATTTTAATTGTTACATATTTTTAGTTTAGAATTATGCAGCAAAAATGTTTTTGTTACATAGTTACACAAGAAATGTGGCACTTGGAAAAATTTAGCGCTCAGTATATATTAAAGTGTGTAACGAATAACGATTGTCGCTGGAATAATTTGCAAATAGCAGTCACAAATATATGCCAGGGAATTCGTTTTTGTCGCATTAAAAGAATTTATAATAACTTGAAACAATTCAATTTATTTCGGCAGTATTGTGATGCAGATTTAAAGTGTGCTCGTACACGCCTGGCAGACGAATGTCTTTTCAAAATGTTTTGTTTATTATGCCGCAGACTTCCAAGCAGCTGTCATATGCAGACAAATAACTAATCACAACAGCTTCGCGACGTGAATTTCAATTCGATCTCAGCTCAACATGCAAAACACTCGACACTTAATTGCAACACAAAGCCAAGCTAAGTTTCATGGCATTCAGGAATTTCACTTCTCAGCGCATGCAAGAAATCAGTGATAGCGGAGCTTTTGTCGCGGGCATACTTCGTTAGACAAATCGACGCAAACTTCTGATATCTTATACAAACAACAATAAATAATTTGATAATAATAATAAGTCCATCTGAATCTCAAAAAAATGTCATGAGCTCAGAGCAATGTAAGTTTTAGAGAGCTTTTGAAAGCAATATTTACATACGTTTTTTTTATCACCATAAATTCATAAAATATTAATTCTTTGAAATTTAAGATTTTAAATACCACTGTAAATTTGTAGAGGGTTTTTTTTTATCAGGCCAGTGTTTATGAAGAATAGCAAGTATTTATATTTTTGATTTTACTCCCAGGACCTGTATTATGTTGACAAGACAACCAAACGTCACATAACCTAATAGCATTATTATAATCGTGTTTTTCATCGAATTGAAAAGATATAATACCTAACCTAATATAATATAATACATACTTTTAATCACGGCTATAGGCTAAAATTAAAAGAAAAAAATACCTTACTCTGTTTTTACTGGCCAAATATTAAATATGTATTGACTATTTGATTAATAAAACATTTATCATTATTCTTTTAAATACTAACTAATTAAATCAAAGTCTGTCATAATGAGCAAAAAAGAACAAGAATTACTGTAAAGCAAAATACTGTGACATTTACACTTTTTGATAATGGAAAATGGTAATTAAAAATGCTAAAATACTTAAATGAGTCGATTTGAATTTAAATAAATATTTTCATTAAGAATTGTAAAGCTGAATTTTGCTGCGATGCGACGGCTTTATCATTATTTAACAAAATGGTGAATTTCTTCTAAGTGATTGAATGATTGTTTTGCACCTATTTTCAAGGTTTTGGATTGAATAAAACCAATTAAAATATATATAGTCTAAAATTAAAAACTCTGATTCCACTTTAAGGATAAAATCATTTGTTTTCTGATCATTAATTAAGTGAATGATACAGTATAATATAAATAAATTTACAATATAATATTTGGTTTACCATCACTCTTGCTAATATTAATATCATAAATAATAATGTCTGATAAGGATAGACTAGGGGTATAACAAGAAACTCTTACTCGACTAGTAGCGCCGAAATATCAACAATTTTGTAAAGCATATTCTGAACAAGAAATAAATCGAGCCACTATATATTATACGCAATCTAAATCAATTGAAATCTTTAATAAATTTATGATTTATTCTACTTATGAGTTTAATTAAATTAGATATATGCCAAGCGAATAGGTTGCGATGGATATCGGAGGTAAGGCGGTTTGACTTTGTGAGGATTACAGAGATTAGGAAACGGAGCAGTTAGCTCCTTGTTACGTCACTGGTGATGTAGCACGCGCAGTAGATGCGTCTTTATAATTTTACTTCGTCTTCTTAGCAGTGACATTCTGACTTACTTTCTAAAAGGCCACTGGACGTATTTGGTGGGTTAACTCTGAATTTGAAATGAAAACAAAAATAATTATACTATATCGTCACTGTTCTGGTAAAAATTTCTAAGTATCAGATTGGTAGTTCTGAGTAAAAAGCTTTTACATAGATTTTTTTGTTACATAGATAATAATAATATCAAAAATATTATAATCACACAAATAAGAGCCCTAAAATGAATAGAAAGCAACTGCCTACCGTTTATCAGTATTAATTGGCAAGTCTTTGAAAGATTCGGTGGTAACTTTGTGAAAGTTAATTTTTAATATAAAATTAGACTTAATAACTTCGTTATTTCACGTATTGTGCTACAAGTCGAGATAGAGAAGCATCTCAATTTGTGATGCTTCTCAAAGAGACGAAACACGTGTCATAAGTTGTAGCACAGCGAGTGGAATAACAAAGTAATTATGTTTAAGCAGAAAAAAATTTTTAGCAGAAAAAATCTTCTTAGCAATAACACAGTAGTTTTGTTTGAAATTTGCAAGCATTCCCAAAGGCTTGCGGGGAATGTCAATAATGCACTCAATACAGCCTGCATGTAGCTTATACGTGTTAAGATGTTGTCCACTGTCTTTGGAAACAACAACATCGAGAAAATTGCATTACAACTTGTCGTGGGTGGTGTCGCGCTACAGAGTCACACCACAATTTTCTACTAGATACTACTGTTATTTATATAAAGTCGTTCTAAATTTTTAAAGCCGTTTTATAGCAATATGGTAATCCGCGTAAAGAGCGTGCGATCCGATTGGGGACAGCTGGAGCAATATTTAACTCAATACGCTAAGTCTAATTAATACTCACGGTTGTCCTAGGTCTGAATCGAGTGCCTTCTGTTCAACACATTCGTCTTGACAGTGTTGCTTTATGGTTGTGAGTCATGACAACCAACGAAATCACTGTGCTTTGAAATTAGATACCTGCGGAGAATAATAGGTGTACAGTTGTCTGACTTCGTAAAGAACATGGAACACGCTTTTTATTATGTCCACAATAAAAGAACGACGACGGACCTGGCATAGACATGCGCTGCGGATGCAAGTCTATGATAATCTGAACCATACCTGTCTATTCAACCAACAGTAAGGATCCTTACAATGATGACCACCCATATGATTTACTACGCGGGGCAGTCCGAAAGCTGAGATGACATGGGAGGAAATAGAAATACTGGCGGGGAACAGAGAATCTTTGAAGAACCGTGCGGTGGCCGTATGCTCCGAATTGCGAGCGGATATGGCTTAAAAATTATATAAGTTTTCATGTATGTAAAAAATAGGTTAATATATTTTTATGCTTGGTATTTAGTCAAGATCACACGTCTATTTTTTTACAATCTTACAAGTCGAGTCGAGGTGTAAATATCACCGAAAAAATATAATTATTAAACAACTGCCTAATAATAATAATATATTCTTAAGAGATACGTCACGCCGTATATCATTATAATATTTATTCAAAATTAAGAAAACACTTGCTTAAGGAGTATAATTGCCCTTATAACAAATTATTTGCGAACGTTGAATGGCGCGCGATTCTTGAATACGTAAGGTTTTGTCGTGAATGCACACTTGGTCTTTTTTGGTTTCAGAAGCAATCTATTTGCTATTTCGCTCGAAAAAACTCGAAATTAATAACGAGCTATCTTTTCAGATGCAGGTTTATAATTTTTTACTGTTATTATAATCGATGGGAGGAATATGAGTTAAATAAACCCCAAAAAGATTTTTTTCATTGGAAAACAACAACTTTGTTCAAAATATTTTGGCACATTTTAAGCGTATAAGTAGATACAAGTTACACTCGAGAACAGAGATTTTATATAACAATATTTTCAGATATGACATTTTAAAATGAACCACAATTAATATTTTTACTGTCAACACTTGGTAGAAAAGTATGATACTACTCTTTTTTACTAACTCTACATGTATTTAATAACAGAACCAGTTTCGCTTATCAAAAAAATTTTCAATTGATTTTATGATTTAAAAATAAATAAATACAGAACTAGTACAACTTTTTTTTAAAAATGAATTTCCATTAAATTGTTAGAATTTTCGTAATCCAATTATATCATAATATACAATGTACATACACTATGGTAAATAAAGACAGCATATTCGGAATTCTGTATTGTTCCAAAAAAAAAACAGAAACGAAGAAAGAAAATGTAACACGATCAAGGCGATTTAATTTAACGTCCGAGTGATGCAGGGGTAGGCTGGAAGGGGTTCGCACGAGCCCCTAATTAAATTTGACGAATGCTGGCGAGCCCCTTGTTAGATTAAGGAAACAATATCTTCAAATATTTGCCTTATATGATAAATAAATATGCATTATATTTAAATTTAAGAATTTAAGTGATGTACATTTGGTGTTATGTTTGAAAAATAGAATTGGAACGAAATGAATATAAACTAGTTTTGTGTCAATCTTAGAACTCTTCACTCTTACACTCTTAATCTAGCTAAATACGCTTTTCAGCGATTGAAATTAATTAATTAATTTGTGTATTGTTACATAAAACAATTATAATATATAATAGTTAAATTTGATAGTTTTATTGTATGTGAAAAATACACCCTTACCCAGAACACCGCGAATAGTGTTGACAGTAAGCGAGCTTCTTGTTAATGTATTGGCAGCCCAACGGTGGAGTGATGGATTAATTGATACCTAGTAATATCGGATTTTGTTGTAGAATGTTATCTTAAATTTGTATGTAAACAGAGCCGTTTGAAGAATTACTATACAGCAGAAAATATCGGCTTAAATAAATATACCCTTTGAAACTTTCTATGATGTACAAACGATAACGTTGTGTACGTTTCTCGTCAATATTTTTAATAATATCTGTCTTCCTACGTAAAGAAATACAAACATGGCCTGCAGTTGATATATAAAGATCAGAGATAGCTCGTCAAGTGTACGTAGGCATTAAATATTGATACCAATCGTGTAATTGATATAAAAATAACAAATATTTACATTATAAAGATCGGTTTATTGTGTATTTAAATAAAATGTCGATAAAGTTGCCCAAAACGCTGACCGTGAACTGTCGAAAGTCTATTTCATGATTATAAAAGCTGTGAACTACAGAGTGTTCATTAAAATTACTTTCGTTAATAAGTATAACTTTAGTCTAAGGGTGACTCGTTTTATCGGTGAGTGTGCATTTTCAGTTGATTTTCTATTGTTTAAAAACTATATAATCGTGACAACGTAATAATTTCTTTTAAAATAATAATTTTAATGATCATAAAAGAGTAGAATAACTTCCATTAAGATACCTCCATTACGAGGCTTTATATTCCACATTGGGAGCGGAAAAAAGATTTTACCAAAAACAAAATTAAACATTATAACATAGTTAAATAAAAAACGTTATTATCGAAACTATTTACGTTGGAATCGATAAAAAACTGTACTTTATATAGGTAATATTATGTTATTTTTTTCTGTCGGTTATATTTTTCGGTTTCTAGTCATGATACCTCAAGAACTTTCAGTGTAACTGTAGGTATATCGAATGTTGATAACTAATGTTTGTTGACATATTACGAAGACAGTGAGTTGATCTACTGACACAAAAGAACATTGTCTAAAAGCGACGGTGGACCTGATTGGCAAATGATTTGTCATGGTTGTGTTTTTGTTTAAACGTATAAATATCATTAGGATATGCTTAACATTAACATCCTATTTTGATTATTTGGATAACAGTTTCGCTGGAGATTTAGTACGTACAATTACTAACATGCACTTGGTTCATCGTTCATATCAAAATTCATCGTCATTTGTTTACCAATATTTTCCTTAATCGCATATACGAATTTTTCGCTAGACATCCTGTATTTGTATATTAGTACGCACACGTCTGTCCGAATGTGGCCAATTTATCCCTTCGCCCCATAGCAGATGTTTTAAATAAATTAAACCAACAGACCGTCCACCCTCCGCCAACCATCATTCACCAATTCGAGCCTCGCGTGGCATTAGCATAGACATAAACGCGTATCTTTTACAATAATTAGGTCGGGAATAGATTAAACACGTCGGGCATAAAATTGGCTGAACAATCACTCGCAGTCGTGGGCCAAAAGGCAACATCTGTTAGGGTTATCCCCGAAAAACTGGGGAGTTTTCGAAAACGAGAGACGTCCATAACATAATACACCGACTGCAAAACAAACATATTGATGATGTATTGTACGTGCGCCAAATCCCCTATCATCCTTGTATTTTTAATGAATGTTTACCAAAGCTAAGCCATCAGAATTTTTTAAGTACTCTCTCATAAATCGGTTGAGTTGGCTTGATATTTAAGTTAATTATTTTTTTAATACGATTGCTTCCCGAGTTTCAAAATAAAGAGCTTACACCATCCACTGTGTAAGAATTAAATAAGAGCGAGAACTCAATTTATCTTAAATATTTCAATACGTATCAGTCCAGTAGCAGATTCAGCACATGGGAGGCCCCAGGCGCAATAAAATTTGGAGGTCTTATTTTTTTTATAGTAAAAAAACGTCAGAAATTTTCATTTAAAATAATAAAAAAATATTAAAATCTTAACAAAAAGTATATGGACTATATAATATGAGCTATTTTTGAGGCCCCTTAGATTCGGACGCCCCAAGCACGCGCCTCATTGACTTAAAATGTAATCCGGCCACTGCGTATCACATTTAATACCTTATACGTATAGATTCTATAATATATAATATCAATAACATTTGTCAATCCTTAAATATATAGTTAACTGTATTTTTTATATTACAGGAAAACACTTCAGCGATATGATATATTTAATGAACGATATTTTTCAACGAGTATAAAATATTTTTAATGAAATAGAATATTGTTTCAAGCTTATTTTGTTAAAAAAAAAATGCAGATGTACTGATGAAGAAAGACTTGTAAATCAAAAATTATAATTGTAGAAATTAAATGTACATATGTTAACTTTAGTAATATACAACTAAATTGATATGCATTCAATTCTTTACTGTTTTAATTTTTATCAACATAATTTAATGAAATTTTACTGACGCATAATTTGTCAACATCAATTTAATATATTTTCTGATATATTTTTTTTGGAAGGAACGAAAACGTATTATTTATTATTTTATTGTAGTTTCTGTGTTGTAGATTTGATCGGCGGATATGTTGACAAATATTGATTTATACTCTCTTGTTATGCACATAGATTTTTTTCTGACCCATTATGTAGTTACTTATACTGCAGGAAGCGTGGATACAATGAAAACGTTGTTTAATCCCCGATATATAAACATACGTGCTTAACAACGCTTCATTTTTTACCCAAAAAAAATGTGATTACTTTTTTTAAGCCGGCAAGCATTTTGACTAGGTAGCCAACCACATATTGACATTTTCATTAAAAAGTTTTTCATGGCTTGGTTTTGCGCATTTATTTTCCCAGTGCATTTGATGTCGCCATTTTTTAAAATAGTACTTTTTTTCATTATTATTAATATGTACAAGCGTGGATGTGTTGGTATAACATTTAACACAATTTTATTGAAAAATACGTTTACATTTGTAAAATAGTTACAAAAAATAAATTAATAATTATCAGCAACACTTTTCATATTCATTTTCATCAACAAAATAAAGTAAAATTCGTTTTATTATACTATTAAATCCTCCGATTGCGCCCCAGTAAATAAAAACCACGCATTCCGTTACATAAAAAACCTGGGCTGTAGAGTCGGTGGTGGAGTACGAGGTGGTGTCGGGAAAACCGAAGAAAAATAATTTAAGTATATTAAAAAATATATTAGTCTATCCAACCATAATGAATATATTGATCTGATGGTTTACAGATATGTTAGTGAAACGAAAATTACTGGAAAATTCAATTCGGAGTCAGAGTCGGTTTATGCCGGAGTCGGAGTCGTTTTCTTTTAATCAGACTCTACAGCCCTGTAAAAAACTAAGTAAACCAAGTCTTTGATTTTATATTAAGTTACAAAAAAAGTTCCACAGTCCGATATAGCGAAAAAATGTATCCCAATATATTTTTTTTGTTGTAGTAGTAGGTACATATAATACGTCGTTAGTATTTTTTGTACAAATAAACATTGTAAAATTTAAAACTTGAAACAAAACTAATATTTAAAACACTTTGTTGTCTTCTAACATTGAAACGATATTTTTTATAACTGGTTTTAAATTGTTTTCATAATCATTAGAATAACTCGTCATTTTCCATAATAAGCGTAAATATCCGTGTTAGATTAAGTAGCTTTTTTTAAATTTAAAAATCTGTTTTTGTTCTTTGTATATTTATTCATATTGTGATCAAGGATTTTGCATATTTCTTTGGGATTTGAAAACACGTTACATATTAAAATCAATCTTTAACAAAATGTTTACAAATCACATTTTTCTTGTCCACGTTAAACTGAATCTACGTTTAAAAAAAAATACCCTAAAAACCGGTGTTTGGGTGTATGCAATATTCAACGACAAACATATTTTCGATTGAGTCTTCATAATAAAGTGATACAATTTAACCAAATGAAGTTACTTTGAGACTCAATAGTGAGTTTATTTTTATTACCTTTACAATGTTAGGGAGACATGAATACATTATTACGGATCTCAATTTAATTCCATTTCTGAGAAGTACTAAACCAGTTTCGGTACATATCGCTTTAATGCATCGAACGCAATAAGATTCGCGTAAATAATATTAATGCTCCAATGTCACTAAAACGGGGTTTCCATTTCACCTCTCATCCCCTATCGGCCGTGGGGAAGGGAAGGTTTAACGTCTGGGGCAGTAATTAATAATGGGAGAGCTTCATTGCCAGAACGTTATGCCAGTTATTGCGTTTGCGTTTGATGAAAATGTAATAAATATTTTGGGCCACTCGTACCTTTCGACGGGGCTGGGTGTAGGATTTAATTCGGAAACTGTTTATAATACAACGAATTTTCACAAATACACGAATACCCAAAGTTATTTATCAAACTAACGGTTTGTAACGATTGCAGGATTGTCTTTCAATAAATAAAATAAAATATTTTATGAAAATTAAGGTAATAGGAAAATTATGTTTATGTACATTATTATACTGAGTTATCGAAGCTGGAATAAAAAAGTAACGTCTTTTGACGTATTTTCGAGGTATCATATATAAATGTCAAATCACCGATTTGTGGCGGCGGCTATAAATATTGTTTTTTTTTCTACAAATACTCAATCATAATCAAATATTAGATATTGCCAATTATGATTTTATCACACACTTTTCGTTGCTTGAGTTAAACAGATATTTGCATTCTATAATAACCATTACATAAGTGAAAAACTAGCCCAAGTCAATTTTTCACTAGCATCACACCCACGGGACGCTGTACCGTTAGTCTGTTGTTTAATACATGACCTTCCTTTGTAGCTTTGTTTATTTGTGTATAATTGAAGGATATCGTAAAACTTTGCGATTTAAAATAGTGAAAACTATTTTTTTTCGATATATGTATGTAAGTATATAGTTGGCTGTAAGCACATTTTTTTTTTGTTTTACTGCAATTAGAATACATCCCTTACTTAAAATTGAATTTTAAACTAGGCTTTTGGACTTGGAGTGCTTAAAGCACATCATGTATAATTGATATAAAGTTGACATATTGTAGTGTTATCACATTGTTATAAGAATTCTTGGTGTCGTGACCTAACGTAAAAAAAATAAAAAATAAAGTTGTTAAATTAAAAAAATGGTTGTTAGGCATAAACAGAGGCATCATAGCCTGTTTGACTTATATCCAGGGCTGTGGAGTCGGAGTCGCGGTATTTTGGCCGGTGTCGTGAAAAATGTGCGGCTCGATTTTTTGTCGAAACATATATTTAATGATGTGTATTCAAACAAAATAGTACAAAGTGTTCATGTGACATTTCATGCTTGACTGATTAAAGATGATCTGATGGTATACATATATATATAAGTTAAAATGAAATTATTGAAAAGTTTCCTCGGAGTCGTCCTTTTTTCACACGTCTCCGCAGCTCTGCTTATATCGATTAATCATTTTGAACTGATGATTGATCAATAAAAATAATCATCGACGCCATTTCAGGGTGCCGTCGTAATTCTTGCGTTGGCCCTGTGTAGGGGTACCGAAAGCTGAATACTGAAAGTTCTACAGTAACACGGCGTACAGTGCCCGATCAATACGGTTGTACGTATTTTGTTTGACACAGGTGTTTAAAGCGAGCTTTTGGTATCAGAATAGAGCACGAAAATGCCACAGTCTGTGTTAGTGTTGGTTGGCTTGCAAGCGGCTTTGTTGCAATAGGTTCTTAAAAATGATTTACGGTTCGACGTCGTACAATTTACAAAATGTTTGTTTCAAATTTATTCGCTGACTTTGATTGACATCCTCCAGCTTAAGTCTTCGGTACAGAAAATTTTGTTAATGTTCACCGAATTTAATAAAAAATGTAAAACTTCGTTCGTAGTAGAAAGAGGTTTAACGAATTAGTCGACCGCTAATGATCCTTATAAAATGGGTCACACAAAAACGTCGCATTGTAACATATACATATTACAATACATGTACGTCGGCAGAACTAATAAAAATTGAAAAAATCTTTATAAAAATTATATATAGTTTCACGAAATCTCGTGAGCGTTCGTTTTTTAGATGACATTCGAGATTGATTTTAAAATAATATAAATTTATATATCCAGGGCTTTTTTCCTTCCAGCACCATTTTCCCGTCAATTTTAATGTTCCTAAATTTTTATTTTCTTATGAAAACTTTTGTTTTTTAGCTGTTTGTTGTCAACTATGGCGCCTTTTTAAATGTTAGTTGATGAGGGTACCCATCAACACTCATAAAGTCATAATAATAAAAAAAACAATGGCAAGTTCATAGACTTATTTTGTAACCAGAACCAAGGGTCTAATGTTTGATATATTGTTCTAAAAAAGATAAGTCGGTTAACAAGCAATTCTCGTAACCCTCCATAAGAAAACCATATGCTCCACATTGGGAACGGACGTAAATTAGTAAAAAAATATATATAACTAAAAACTTGGCAAGAAGTGAGTTCCGGCACATTTTTTTAAAATAAAAGCACTGGATATATCAAATTGTAGATAATTGGGGATTTGCGTAATATTTCTTAATTGAATTGTTGCACTTTGTATCAAATATCAGATAGTTTACAAGTATGTATGTATACTTAAAAAATATCTTTCACATCGTCTGGAAGCCTCTGAATATAGTCATTTTGCAATATCCAAATTGTAAATGGGCAACGATATCGCTGTTAGTGGTTTCACTTGTTGTGGGAGACCCGACCCGTCTATGTGCGCTCATGCCTGGACGCAATTCGACATAGAGCGCACCGACCCTTAAATGCACCCAGTACCAACACTCTAGATCAGCCATACTCAACCTTTTTTCCCTCCGGGCCGCATTCCAATTTTTGCTTCTCTACGTGGGCCGCAACATATTTATAGTAAACTGTTAATGTAACACATACGTTACTACATACATATGTATGTATGTATGATGCACAATGGCGTCGCGACTAGCGACTGATTTTACGTAAAATATAGTCACTAGTCGACCCGGCACGCCAGTACTGCGGTTTTTGCGTGTAAAATAGTTGGTGACTATAATTATTCTCATTTCAAATTTTTAGTGTAAAGATAGTCGACGAACTCCATTTAAAGCCCACTCCAAAAACATACTTGGACCAAAATGCCAATCTCACGAATCCCGGTGTAGAATTAAAAACATTAATTTAATATTATATTAAACATTATTACATAATAATCTAAACAAGTGTTTTGTAACAGCAAAGATTAGCCTTTTCCCATTTGTGAATAAATTCATTGTAACAAAGTTATGTACACATATTTAAAAAATATGTTAGTGAAGTTTTTTAGTACTGCTTTTATAGATCAAGGATAGATGACAGAAGCCTCTGGACATGAAAAGCTTACCCACCATAAATTCCAACTGGCTTAAAGCACATCTAAATTCCAGTAAAATACCTTTCATGCTTGCGGTATTATTTTTTTTAATTTTGACATTTAAAACTTTTTGCACTCACATAGCGGCCGGCGGTGACATCGAAGTTTTCTTTATAGCTAGAATGCCGATACTCTTGGCATGCCAACGAAGTGTTATTCATACAGCATTTTTTTTATTATTTGGCTTTTCAATAAACTATCTTCTTGAATAAAGAAAGAAGTTTCCTTTTTGATAAAAGGCACAGATCATTTTACAAAAGAAATACATTAGACACTGGACAAAAGCAGCATTAATGAAAATTTGATACACGCAATGAATATTAAATAACCTTTAATGACTGTTTTGGAAAATATCAATGAACATAACATTATATTTCTATATACATTGCAAAGTTAGGTATATTATATACAAAGTACTCTGTTGTAGAATCTGAGGAAGGTTTTGCAATATTCTCTCCCCTGTGACAGAAGTAACGAACCTTTTCATAATATATAACACCAAATTTATTTAGATGTTATGTTTTTTGAGCTCTTTTTTTAAATTATATAAAAGCAATAGATTTGATTGATGTGTCACGAGATGTTTATTTCGGCAGTTCTATAAGCACCTTAAGTTCTTATATCGTTATTAATCATATCAGCAGAATTTAAGTGGTTGAATTACTAAAAAAGCAAAGGGAGAAATTTTCAAAAAAGTATATTAATTTTGACGTCGATTATTATTCGAAAAATATGATAGTGTTTTTTTAAAATCTCACTTTTGTTTAATATGACCAGGACAAGTTTCGCTGATGACGAGTATTATTAACTGATTTTGAGCGGTACTAGTTCTCATAATATTAAATAAAAGTGGAATTAGTACAAATGAGTATTTTATTTTTAAAATTTAATGTCTTTCCACCAAGTATTGACAAAGAACACATAAAGTAGTCGATCATTTCTGTTGACCATAATTATGTTTTTTGAAATACGTCTATGGTCTACCACTTGGATCCCAAGCGGACACAGGTGTCTGGAACATATGCAAGAGAACACGGATGTCTAAGGCATATAAAAAAAAACAAATACTTGATATTCTAATAGAATATAAGCAATATTTTGATGAATATGTATGGTGCCATCTATACTGAGTCAATATAGGTTTTTAAAATATCGAATTCGAGTGTATATTAGGCAAAATTATTTTTCTCAAAAACACGCAGTATCTCTGGGACATATTAATGATTTATTTGCGCGGTATTCAAGCGGTTAATCAGTTTTACAACTTGAATCTGGATTATATTCAAATCACGTTTGTTAAGGCGAAGCAATCATCTTGCATTTTTAAATGTTTGGAATTAGAGATAATACCAATGAGCCAAATATTTTTAAGTTAAAAATCTTATGTAGTGTCTCTGGTATGTATTTATGATTTATTTGCGCGGTACTCAAACGGTTAAATGGTTGGTTTTGAAAACAAAGCAATTAACAAAATGATGAATTGAAATGAATGCAATTAAATTGAATTGTATTAAATCGATCACTATCATGACAACTATTTGCCATCTTAGCAATTTAAACGTGACCATTAGTTTGATTCAATGTTGGCTTTTGTGAAATATCCTCTCTTTTCATTTTAAGTTGTGCAAACACCTATTTACCTGTGGAGATTGTGAGTAAATGGTGAAGGATTCCTGCAATACAACCGTGGGCAAATCTAGCGACCCTGTACTGTCGAGGTTACACCCCCCCTGATTCTGCACCCCTACATAGCTCGCGCTCTAGGTTACCTTTTCATTTATGTGTAATATTTAATATTTATTAGGGGGTATATGCGAAGGAACTGACGTGTAGAGTGGCTTGGGATACACTATAATGATCACTTGCTTAAAGCTATAGAATTATAATAGACTGAAGTATAATCTTTGTTGTATTATCAGTGACATTAAATGATTGTAATTTGTAATTGATAGATATAAATAACTGATGATACATAGCAGAAAAAAAATGTTGTATGTATACAATGAATGATATTTTTACAAAAGCATGGATGTCTTATGTCTATGAGGCTTAATCTAATAAGCTATCTGATTATTAAAGTTAGGTTTATGAAATAACTCTTTATTTTATAAGAATGAATTTAAAATAAAAATATGAGTAGTGTAGTGGGGCCAGGTTGGACCAGGTCGACGACCTGGCACCTGAAAATGAGCCAAAGCGCCGACCTGCCTCCTTTTTGGCTAGTAACTTAATTTTCAGGTACATACATATATTAAAATAAAATACATATTATTTATTGATTTAATTGTGAAAACGTGTTTTTTATAACCTCGGGTGATATTAAAAAAAAAATAAGGAAGAAATCAATGACCGACTTGGTAGCTATTTATTTACCACAACATCACTGAAAAAGATGATATATGAATCGTGTATGAATAATGTAAAAGAATTCTTAAAACATATTATTTGTCTTTTTACAAAATATAATGAAAAAATTAAAATAATCAAAGCACGCATGATTGGAAAATAGTTGCATCATAGTAAATTTACTACTATTTTAATTGAAATTAAATTAAAAAATATTTACAATACTCGTTAAATTCCCTACTTATAAATGGATACATAGTACAAATAAACATTATAATTTAATAAACTATTTTTTTTTTAATTATTGTTCTAGCGATTCTGCCAACATTGGGTTATTGCAAATCAACTTGAATTAGCTTGAACTGGAGTTGATAATGATTGTTGTGAGCTAAGCCGGTCCTGATCTTGCTAAACAAAAGTGGGAATAAGTTTTTTTTTTTTTTTTAAATTAATGCCTTTCCACCAAGATTTGACAGTGAACACCCTAAAAGTGTTAAATTGGCTTGTTATATTTGACTAAATCAATGATTTAAAACTAGTAGTAAAGTATTTGATTTTTATCTTTTGACTATATTTTTTTCAATTGTCTCATTTTACTGACGATAGTTGTTAAGATAATGTGAAGTGTTGCGTCAGCAATGGAATTATCTTCAAAAGTTTTCATTAACGACAAAAACATTCGACGACTTCAAAGGAAAGGAAAATTATCCAAAATGATTTTCGCCGTACTTCAAGATGCCATACATCAAAAGCCTTTGTGAGCACAAGTTGTGATGAATTTTCGCTGCAAATATTCCAAATGTGCAAGGACTCCCCCAAAAATTTGTCTCGCCTAACTAAAAAGCCTCTGTATTTACTCGTAAGTACGTACATTTTAAACTTAGTGATGATATTGAAAATTACGATTCTAATAAACATTCACTTATTATATAATATTTATAAATATGCATGCATTTAAAAAGAACTATTATTAACTAGTATGTAATATTACTAGTTGTAAAAAAATATGAATGATTTATATACGAGTTTATTACTCTAAATATTTGAATAATAAATAAAGTCAGTCCTCGCAACTATAATAAATTTTAAAAGAATGTTTAAATAGTTGTAATTAGGGAATCCAATCCCGTGATCCCGTACAGTTTTCGATACAATTCAATCCCGGGATTAGAAGGCATGATCCCGAATTTTTCAGGATTGGTTTTAATACAGAAACGTGATGGTTTTCAAGTCGGCAGTTCACGTATATGCAATAAACGATGCCCAATTTAAATTCTTTGCGATTAGATTTACTACAAGAGTTATCGCAAAAGATAAGGTAATTTGATGCCTATTGAATTTCTTCAACGTATTTTAGTGAACTATATTTTAATGCATTTGATTACAACAGTGATTACCTTTTTTATTGTTCGTTATTTTTAAGCTTCACATTTCAATATTTCAGTGTTTTGACTTTCATGAATGTTATCAGATAGATATTAATTGCACATGTTTGTTTTGCGAGATTTATTTTTCTATTATTCATAAATATCAATTTTCAAATGTAAACCGAAACTTTAGACTTTAGAATTGCAAAACAATTGATGCTTTGGTACTTCGGGTATATTTAAAAATAATATTTAAATTACATCTATTTACTCCAATAAAATTATTAAGAATGTACGTACACGACAATTTTAGAACTCTTCACTCTTGCATTCTGAAGTAGGTAGGTACTTTTTTCATCTATCGAAATTTATTATTTTAAGTTATATTGCGAATTTTTACATAAGGTATGCATATTAAGTTTGTTTAATAATTATGGCGCATATTTTTTTAACGAGTAATTAAAAAGTCCACACTTTCTTCTGTTCATCGCGAATAGCTGAGATTAAGAGAGCCTCTTGGTTACGCATTGGCAGCCAACAGTTGTTTATATAATATAATAAAGAATAAATTTATTCATTTATTTTTGGCCAATATCATAAATTTTTATTTCTCAAAAAAACGTATTTTAATGAAAAATATTTCGGGACCAGTCCCGGGATCACGGGATTGAAAAATTCTAATCCCAAAATCCCGGGATCAACATTTTGGCTCGGGATTGGATTCCCTAGTTGTAATGTAATAGAATTTTGAGATGTTGCGATATGAACATAACAAACATATTGTTTAAATAACTAATATAATAAATAAGTAAAGTAGTCTCAGCCAATAATAGCTGTTTTGCTAATATGTTTATTACACACTTGTGTTTTGATTGGTTATGATTTAAGCACGATTTGAATTACTACGATCAATGGTATACGATAAGAAAAATGAATAGGATTCCAGAATAATAAGAATATATCCATTATACAATTTAAGAATCAAATTATAAATCGATTTTAAGCTGACAACTATCTATCTTTAAGCAATCCCATGCGTGATCGTTATGGCAAATATACAATGTAACGGTGACCAATCAAACGCCATCAAATGACTTACTTTTCTGTTTCAGAAAATGGTTTATATAAAAAAAAAAATTATCAACTGATGCAAGGATATTTTTACAAAAAAAAAAAAAACGGTACTATCGTTGTTAACGTGTCGATTTATATTTTCATCACTTAATAAATTTTGCGATGAGCATAACCATTCCTGATTTTAATAAATGATGTGGAATTAATACAACTGTTTTTTTATATTTAATTCCATTCTAACAAGGGTTGAGATTAAACACAAATGTGTTGTAAATATTTTTTTATTTTTTTTACCATGTCCGCTCCCAATGTGGAACATATGGACTTCTAATGGAGTTTATCTCAACAGAAGTGTTTAATATGAGAACTGTTAGTTACTCGGTTGCTCAACCTCTCTTTTTCCAAAGAGAGTAGGAATAGAAGGATAGGGCTAGGACAGGACTAGTGTTGAGCTAATCGCTCTCGATACGCCCCGTTTATAGGATAGGATAGGTGGTAAATATTATGTATGGTAAATATAGAAAAAAAATCATTATGTTTGGGCTAGATCGCGCGAACCGGTAAAAGCTCCCCGAAGAACGGCACTGGGTTTACCTTTTGAGGGTGCATACTTATAAAAAATACCCTCAACAGCTTTCTTTAGACAAAAAGAATATTATTCATAAGTTTTAGATGAAAGCGAGTTAATTAAAATGGTTTTGTGAAGTTTTTGTCCGGGATAATATTCTAATCGCCTTTGCGGCTAAATATTTACTTATGTACATTTCCGTTTCAAGTGGTGTTGTTTTTCATGTTCAAACAAAATAATGTTTATTTAAACAGTAGGCAAAACATTCACAAAACACTTTGGAAATTATTTTTTATGTTTGACTTAATAATGTTGTTCCTTTGTTGTGAATAGTAATGAGAAATAGTGTTTTAGGAAATACTAAACTAAGCTGTCTACAGCGGACACTTTATTTGTCGTTTTTGAAAGGGCCCGTGTAAACAAACGTTAAAAAGTGGTGTGGCTTTCAAAAAAAAGGTAGCGCATACTAGACAATAATTATGGTGTGTGACAATTTTTTAATAATGCACATTTCAACGAAGTTTAGATAGTTGTAGTTTGCGTCATTTACATTATTATAATTTTAATCATAATCAAAATCAAAAAAATACACGATCTTGGCTAAGTTCAAATTGTAAAATTATTCCGAATTATCATTACAATTGTCTATTATTATAATATAATTATAATATAACATAATAAATATTACGGAATATTTGGATTTATTTTGTTGAAAGTTAGTTACCTTTGATGTATTTAACTTTGTCTGATGTAATGATTTTACTATCATTATGTTTTCTTAAGCCACTGCTTAAAATATTGGAATAGTTCGCCAGTCTTAGTATTTTCCATAAAGAATTTCGTAATCTTGATATTTTTATGTATAACACTTTTTTCATTATTATCACTATTATCTTAAACAATTTCAACCCTTATATTATGTAACTCTGAAAGATATGAATAAATAAGTGCAGGGAACCAATGTATTACTTTAAAACTCACAAATAAGTAAGATTACTTAATTTTTTTAAGCAATCTTAAACACTTTTTGGATATCAGTTAATATAATTATATGCATGGTGTGTTAAAAAGGCAAAGCCACCCTCTCGCGCTTGGTCAGCGGTGACTCAAAACATCCCCTCAAGGCGAAGGATGTTCTAAATCAATTATCCTGTCTCCTTACAAGCTTCGGGCAGGTCCACGTAGCGCCCTCGTCTAGTTCGCTACTCAATGTTCACAGTTCACACCGTTCACTCCTTACTTGCCAAATGTCTTTTTTTATTCATACAAGAACGGATTTGACTGCAAAATTTTATTTTTACTAGTATTTTAAAAGATAAACAAAACCATTATATCTGTTTCTTAAACTTGAAAATCAATATTTGTAAGCCAGGGATAATGCAGCAAGAAAATCAAATTATCTTCATTATTGGTCAATAAATATGTTAGTTAAAAAATCTTCTGCGCAGGCAGTAAACATGCAACACATAGCTTATTTCATTAAAAAATGTGTCCTCCAAGAAAACTTGGATGAGCTTTTGGTGAACCGTAAGCTGCTTCATAAATGAGCTTTATTTAAACTATTATTATTTCATCGCCTTTCTTATACCCGTTTCATTTTATTGTTTATTATTTATTTATTTGATTTAAAATAAATTGTTGAATTAAAAATATATACTTCTCTACTTTAACCGGAAGCAGCTTAATTATCGTTTAATTTTATTACGTATATTGTAAAAAATTCCAGATTAAGAAATACATTCATTAAATTTATTGATAGTGACAACTCTAAACTAATTATTCTTTGATGATATCGCAATACGGTATCAATTTTTTGTATTTATGTACGTAATTAATATTTTATTTGTATTAAATTAATCGGCAATTGTTCATATTTTATATCTTTATTTTTAGATTTTTTAAATATTTATAACAAATGTTTTGTTTTACCCTTAACAGTTTTCTTTGGTTAGTATAAATAGCCCTGTATTAATGTTTATTATTTTCAATTGATCAATCTCGATCGTATTAAAAATTCAACCTGCACGGTTGAAATCAGGCTATCAACTACAAAAAAATACAGTCATTATTCATCTGAAAAATTCTCCTTGTCTGAATTTGATTGAGAGTTTCGTGGAACCACAAGTCTCGTTGAAAATCTATGTGAGTATGGTAGGTCTTCAAGTGCTGCCGGATCATGGGCTTGTCGGATTATGTAAATGGCCTCATCACGGACCAAGAAGTGCAACAGATGCCACTAACGATGCCCACGCTCAGGGCTTTTTAAATAAATAAATAAACTATAAAGCTTTGCAAGGGAACGTCTTTGGATTATTTATATTTTAATAGCTCTTTGGTTAAGCTGTTTAATAAGAAACACAACCCGATAACGTTCATAAAGATACACAACACGAATAGAAAAGTGTGAAAAAATATTTAGCACAAAAATATATTTATAATTCTTATTATCGACCAAAGTTTGTTATATTTATGTATATATCATAGTTTAAGCATCAAAAATGACGTAGGTTGTTGAATGTGCCAATTTATATTCCTGTACTTACTTCAATAATATAATATTACACTAATTAATAATATTATTAAAACTGATTATCTAGATATGGATGTCGAGCATATGACAATTAAAATATACTATATTGTTCTATGTTCAAAAAATATGTTTAATATTCCGTAATAAGTAATCGTTAAAAAAGTTTTTTTTTAATTTTAAGGTTCTTACTGTAAACTCTTAGTGGAAAGGCATTATATTAAAAAATAGAACACTCTTCTGTAATAATCACACATTTAAATATTTAATAGTCAGTCAGATGATGAAAATAATGATAATGATAATGATAATGAAAACAATCGTGATAAGCGAAACCAGTTCTGATATCAATAAATAAATGTGGAATTAGAAATAAAGATTGATTTATTTATAAACATATTAATACTATAATCTTCAATTAATAAGTGTCACTTTATGTTGATGAAATTTATTTTATTATACATCTGTTGATTCGAGTGACTTAATTTGATTTGATATACAATGCTTAAATTAGGTAAATAATACAAAGATTTAGAATAATGATATATATCGCAATATTAATGCGAATGAATTAATTATCGTACCATTTTTTCGTATTTACCAGACGATTGCGAATTTATGATATTTAAAATCTCATTCATGACTCAGAAGTTCAAGCAACTGCATTTTTATATAAACAAAGAGTGTGAGAAACTTTAACCAGAATTGTGTAGCTTAATTTTATTGAAATACACAGCTGTAGGGAGGGCATAAATTACTAAAATAATCTAATCAAAATTAGCATAGCCCTTGTTTATATTAAAATATCATCTAATTTATTCCTCGGAACTACCATCAAGATATTAGCCACTTGAATTTCACTTCCACCCATGTTTAAAAATAAGCAATACAAATTTTCAAGAACGCAATTAGATCTAAATGTTTAAGTAAACCGTCTCGTCAAAAACAAAGTAAGTAGACAAACCCTAAGTCAATCAAAATGGAAGTCCCCTGAGCAGACCACTATCGCAGCGGGCGAGGGGTGGAATTGTACCCAAAGAATTAGGGGAACACACCCCATGTTTGTTTTGCTATTTTACTCTATTAAGTTTTGTAGTTACGCTGTAGAAAAGAAATTTGAAGCCGTGCTTCTTTTCCTAATCTTCCGCCCTTGTTTTTTGTAACAAAGGTTTTTGTCACTCTTAAGTCGGATTCGTTTTTTCTATGGCACGGTAAGTTGAGATAATAATGTGATTTATGTATTCCGGATGACCTGCAAGAAAGCTTTGATTTGTTTTAAATATTATAAATATGAATCGATCAGATGAGGTGTCATTTATTAACAAGTTTATCCATCTATATGTCTACGGGTTTCGTGGAACATTCAAACAGACAATGTGAATATTATCCTACAAAATCTAGACCACGGAAGATCAACTCAATACGGTTAATTGCATGTAGGAATAATTTAAGATTTCGACTGAAGGTGCTTGGTGGAATTTCAATATTAAATTTGAATCTTTCAAACTATGTACATTCTCACAAATTTTGTCATTAACGACCCGGGTTTCGCCTTTCGGCATCTTCAGGCATTCAAGTGCACGGATGAACTTGAACTGACGCTTAGTAAATGAAAGTTTCGTGTTTATATAAGATATAAATGCATCACTGAGTCCAAAGCCACTGCTGGCAAAAAGGATAAGCCCATGGGAATGCCAACAGATTTGACTAGTGAGCAGTTTCAAGAATTATATAATTTGTTTGTCGGCAAAGGTTTTATGATTATATGATTTTATGGTTATATAGGGTATAGAAGAGGAGATGTGGGAAAAATACGGACAGTCATAAGCTCTTTTTCCAAGAAATGTTAGAAATCAACAAAGCACAGCTGCAAAATCTTCCGATTTTAAACGAAATATCAAATTTTCCCACATCTCCTCTTCTATACCCTATATAACCATAAAATCATATAATCATAAAACCTTTGCCGACAAACAAATTATATAATTCTTGAAACTGCTCACTAGTCAAATCTGTTGGCATTCTCATGGGCTTATCCTTTTTGCCAGCAGTGGCTTTGGACTCAGTGATGCATTTATATCTTATATAAACACGAAACTTTCATTTACTAAGCGTCAGTTCAAGTTCATCCGTGCACTTGAATGCCTGAAGATGCCGAAAGGCGAAACCCGGGTCGTTAATGACAAAATTTGTGAGAATTTACATAGTTTGAACGATTCAAATGCATGTAGGAAATTAAGCTATTTACAAACTTAATAAAATATCCAATGAACGTTTTTATGATTAATTATAATTCAGGTTTTCTTTAAGTAAAGTTAAAATATTGTCAGAATGGTTTTAAATTTTTAGAAACAAGTTAAAAAAAGAAGTGATGACGTTAAATTTTCACTTAACCTCTATATTTGAAGACAAGACCAGTAAAAAAAGGAGATAGAGAACGATTAGATAACTGTACGATTTTTTTTCTAGCCCACTTTTTCTCTCTTTAGCCTCAAAAACAAAATTTTGAACAACTGGTGTACTAACAGCTTTTGTTAAATATACTTTCTTGAGATGCTACATGGTTTTTCAGTGACTCAAAGTTTGATTGTTGTTGATTTTCAATACCGGAATACCGGTATTTTTAAATTTTAAAACTCGACATTTTAGTATTTAAGAACACCAAGGACACCTCGATGCGGTCGTAGATTATAAATATATTGCAATCCCTCCCTAGTCGTAGACAATGTGAAGTTTTTCTTTCTAATACCGCAGGATTATCGTTTTCGGCATACCATAAAGTATAAACGATGCTTCTCTTCACAGCTAATCCTTATGCAAAGACAAAGTGAATGAATGTGCTTCGTGAATAATGCAAAGACAAATAATTCGTTTATTTTAAAAAATTACAATAACAGATTGTGGGCCTCACGCCAAGGAGGGTTGAAGATATTTAATAATTTAAGGGAATGTGGTAAAGTACAGTAATGTTTTCGATTCGTCAAATTTTTGGATGTCATTTTGACGTAAAAAGTATAAACCATCGTGAAACTTTTTCTGTATTAGTGTGAAAATTTAAAAGTGCAAATGGGAGAATTAAAACTTTTTTTTTACAAACGTAATATGGTTTAAGGCCAAGTTATATAGTAATGATCTTTATAATAGATACTTGTTAAAGTTTAAGTAAATAGATTATCAATAAAATACTGTTTCTATATAGTAAGTTGACCATTCTAGGATGACTGTTACACGTCAATTAAAATGATACTATATTTTTAATTTTCGAGCAAATTAGTGGAATTCGGTAAATCTGATATTCTGTTAAGGGATTATTAAATAAACTTCTTGGCCCATGACCAGCTAAGAAACATGTTAAGAAACATGTACAAACTATGTTTTAATAACATTAATTTGTTAATTGTTAAACATGTTAATTAAACATGTTATGAAATTAATATTTAATTGAATTAATTAATATGTTAAATTCATTAATTTATATGTATGTATATATGGTAAATTAATTAATTAAATAATTATATTTATTAAATTAATTAAATTATTAAATTATTAAACATAACATATAAATTTCGACGTAAAGAATGTAGAATGTAGAAAGATCGTGAACAAAACTACTTCTTCTTCAATTTAACGCAAAAATCTTAATAATAGAATGAGGTATAAAATATTTCATTGGAATAATAATACTCTATAATCTCTTGAACCTTTAGCTTATTTAAGAAATACTTGGCCAATACAGTAAAAATTCTACGTGCCCTTTTAAAATAAAACCAGCAAAATCAACAATGCACAATGTAGAGCAAATTATCCTCACAGGTGATGCAAGGCTCTTACTTAAAGCTTTTGATCCTTTGAAACCTTTCAAATACAATAAAATGGAAATGTAAACCCACTTAAAGAAGCTGCCAAAGCTGATTTTTTTTAATAAAAGTAAAAGGTCGCTTTTGATAATCGATCGAATATTTAGAAGTTTGCATTCAAAATGAAACATATAAAGGATTGTAATTAAACTTTTCGATATTTTATTATTTAAACCAAATGATTATGGAATGTATTTTTTTTACATTTTTTTTGAGAACTGTTTATTACTTAACATTGTAAGTATAACTACCGGTTGATGGAATTTATGTAAAATATATAAACCAATTTGTAAATATTTCAAATACTGGGTTTTACTTGCGAAATGCTTAGACATTTTATATCAATTTTACTTTTTATAACAGAGACTTAAAGTAGCAAAAACATCATTTTTGGAAAAAAAGCACAGAAACAGTTTTTGTATATTAATCTTAACATTAATAGCCGATAAGGTCTGTCTGTAAGGACGTCCGCAGTAAGGTACAGACCAATGATTTCGATTTATTCTGAACAGCACATTTTTGAAATGTTGTTCTATCCAATGGGAGCGGCTTATTTTAAACCGGGCGTGAATGTTCTGATATCGCCACGTTTGAAAATTTGATATTTCTTGGTGTAGAGCTAAAGTATTGTATCACCATACATCATAATATTCGAATAATCAAAGACTTTAATTCGACTATTGCAAACTATGATTATAGGGCTATCGAAATGAATCGTCTGATCGTGTGAGTCGATGTGAGACTAATATTTTTTGGAGCGGATTTGATCAATTGAATCATAATGATGAATCTTTTCACGTCTGACCTTGAAAATCTGTTAGAATTCTTTAATACATTAAGAATATTCAAATTATGATATGGATATATGATAGAATAATATTTTGCTTTTTTCATACACTTGGACAAAATGTGCAACTGATTTTTTATTGAAAAATTGGATTTGATCTTTTGATTTTTATTGGAAATAATTGTTAAATAATTTAAAATCCGAAAAATAATTGTTGGCAAACTTAAACATTATTCCAAAAATTAAGTAATTTACAAAATTTCTGCTACTACGAAAGATGATTGTTAGCAAACTTTAACATTATTCCAAAAATTAAATAATTTACGAAATTTCTGCTACTACGAAAAATGGTTGTTAGCAAACTTAATCATTATTCCAACAATTAAATAATTTACGTAATTTCTGCTACTACGAAAAATGGTTGTTAGCAAACATAAACTTTATTCCAAAAATTCAATAATTTACGAAATTTCTGCTACTACGAAAAATGGTTGTTAGCAAACTTAAACATTATTCCAAAAAATCAATAATTTACGAAATTTCTGCTACTACGAAAAATGGTTGTTAGCAAACTTAAACATTATTCTAAAAAATCAATAATTTACGAAATTTCTGCTTCTACGAAAAATGGTTGTTAGCAAACTTAAACATTATTCCAAAAATTCAATAATTTCAATAATTTACGAAATTTCTGCTACTACGAAAAATGGTTGTTAGCAAACTTAAACATTATTCTAAAAAATCAATAATTTACGAAATTTCTGCTTCTACGAAAAATGGTTGTTAGCAAACTTAAACATTATTCCAAAAATTAAGTAATTTAGGAAATTTCTGCTACTACGAAAAATGGTTGTTAGCAAATTTAAACATTATTCCAAAAATTCAATAATTTACGAAATTTCTGCTTCTACGAAAAATGGTTGTTAGCAAACTTAAACATTATTCCAAAAATTAAGTAATTTAGGAAATTTCTGCTACTACGAAAAATGGTTGTTAGCAAATTTAAACATTATTCCAAAAATTCAATAATTTACGAAATTTCTGCTCCAACGAAAAATGGTTGTTAGCAAACTTGAACATTATTCCAAAAATTCAATAATTTACGAAATTTCTGCTACTACGAAAAATGGTTGTTAGCAAACTTAAACTTTATTCCAAAAATTGAATAATTTACTAAATTTCTGTTACTACGAAAAATGGTTGTTAGCAAACTTCAACATTATTCCAAAAATTAAATAATTTACGAAATTTCTGCTCCTACGAAAAATGGTTGTTAGCAAACTTGGACATTATTCCAAATATTAAATAATTTACGAAATTTCTGCTCCTACGAAAAATGGTTGTTAGCAAACTTAAACATTATTCTAAAAATTAAATATTTTACGAAATTTCTGCTACTACGAAAAATGGTTGTTAGCAAACTTAAACATTATTCCAAATATTAAATAATTTACGAAATTTCTGCTACTACGAAAAATGGCTGTTAGCAAACTTGAACATTATTCCAAAAATTCAATAATTTACGAAATTTCTGCTACTACGAAAAATGGTTGTTAGCAAACTTAAACTTTATTCCAAAAATTCAATAATTTACGAAATTTCGGCTACTACGAAAATTGGTTGTTAGCAAACTTTAACTTTATTCCAAAAATTAAATATTTCACGAAATTTATGCTACTGCGAAAAATGATTGTCAGCAAACTTGAACATTATTCTAAAAATTAAGTAATTTACGAAGTTTCTGCTAATACGAAAAATTGTTGTTAGCAAACTTAAACATTATTCCAAATATTAAATAATTTACGAAATATCTGCTAACTATAAAAATAAAATATATTAAAATAAAATATAATTAAATTAAATTAAATTCAATAAAATAAAATAAAATAAAATAAAATAAAATGAAATGAAATAAAATAAAATAAAATACCATAAAATAAAATAACATAAAATTAAATTAAATTAAATACTATGCAACAAAAATCTCACGTTGCTGGGCAACGGGCTTACAGCTAGTAATAGTAATTTGTATAAGAAGTAATTTTGTATTTATGAAATATTTTATTGAAATGAAAAAAAAAAGTTAAGAGATGAAAGGTTTTTAATCATAATAATACTGTTTTGAAAAAATAAAGCATCTATATACAATGCTAAATGAAATAAATCATAGACGATAAAATAGACAATAAATAAATATTTTGTATAATCACACAAGTTTAGTCACTTACGATCCGGGTTTCGCCTTTCTGCATCTTCAGGCGTTTAAGTGCACTGATGAACTTGAACTGAGTTCTGAGAACTGCGTTCAAGTTCATCCTAAATTTAATATTAAAAATCTAACAAATATTTTCAGTCGAAATATTACTGTTTTACGTAATTTCACCTTAGTCACCATAATCTCCCGAAAATTATATGTAAGAAGTGATTTTTGTGTTACAGAAAACTTGATGTAACAAATCGATGAGATTATTTTTAAGGGTAAAAAAGGGGCCGCATTAATGTTAGTCGTGTTTGGATCAAAAGTGACACCGCATTTGTAAAAAATAATATTTAAAAAAAACAGGTTCCTGACGAATACTTTTTGCTAAGAGTTGTCTCTACTTTTATATTTATAAGAAATCACTGCCGAATTAAAAAAAAAATAAGCTCTCACCAATATGGAGGAAATGCTTCCACAATAGGTGGACAGATCGCCCACTCTCGTGGGATTAAAGACCCCGGTCGATTACAACATATACGAAAAAAATCAATCGAAAATTTTTGAAGTGTTTTTTTTTTATTCAGGTAACGCAATATTGTGCCCAATAGAGCCGTCATTATGTTTATCTATCCCACATGTATTAAAAGCAGGGTAACCATGCATGAAAAAAAAACGATTGGCAAACTGACGGCTTACTAAATGGTATTGCCGTTACTTCAACCTCGTATCGTCAAAATTATACATTGATATTTTCGAAACGGGCACAAAAGACGGTTTTAAAGCTCTTAATTAATTTATTTTTCACTTTTAGGGTGTTCACTGTCAATACTTTAATTTTAACACTGGCATTATTTAAAAAAAAACACAATATTTCTTTGTACTTCATTCATACTTTATACTTTTTTTAATAGGTTAGGACCGGTTTCGCTTATTGCGAGCATTTTCAACTAATAAGAAATATAATTTAACAATATCTTACAATGTATAAATAGCGAATCCGGTCCTGACCTATTAAAGAAAGTGGAACGAAGTACAAAGGAATATTGTGTTTTTATTAATAAAATTTATTTTTATTTAATTTGCCCATAATATTAAACAAGAAAATGTAATTTTAAAATAATTGTCGCCTGCTGTGGTCTAGTTGGTAAATGTTTGGGTCTACCTAGCAGGTCAGTTTAAGTTCAATTAGCCGTAATAACAATGGATAAATTTAAAAAAAAATTCAAATCAAATTGAGATTATGGAAAACATAGGTTTTTTTAAATGTCAATTCTCTTCGAATTGATCTCGAGTGAGTAACAAAAATTCTCATAAGATTTTTAACTTCAAAATATTTGGCTCATTGGTATCATCCCTAATGCCAAACATTGAAAAATGCAAGATGATTGCTTCGCCTTAACAAACGTGATTTGAATATTATATAATCCAGATTCGAGTTGTAAAACTGATTAAATAAAAAATAACTATTTCTCTTATATTCATAATTTTACGCTTAACTTCAAAACACATCGCAAAAATTCGTATGTCCATTGTGTCTAAGGATTATTTAGAGAGCATATGTGGGTAAAGTATCTGATAAGTCCAACGTCAGGCGTAATATAAAAATTGTTGAACACAGTGAAACATGAATAAAAACTTTTGAACAATCGTTCTCCAGTATTGTCTTTGACGAAAAATTGCATTTGTACGAAATCATTTTAAATTTACCTGTCCTAAAAACCGGCTGGAAGTTATTTGAAATTGTCTCAATAATAACAATCCTTTTCGTTTGATTTGGTTACCCCAAATAAGATGCACCTGGTGGATTGGATGCTATAGTGTCACCGTAAAAGATATCTATTGGTTTGTGGGATTATCGGCGATGCAACTGAGCGCTTTAAACCAACGTAAACATTGATTTTGATATAAGCTGAGAGCTCCTCATAGGTAAACACAGATAGAGTATTTGTTATTTTACCCCAGAGATATGGTTAGCAAATATTTTAAACTGATTGGTGAGATTGATCGATTTTGTTTAAAACTTAACGGTTCGACAGAATATGTTTTATTTAAAATAATTGTTTACAGTGTTGAAGAGTTGTACATGGTGAATAATACCATGATTTTTTTAACCGCAATTTGACCGTATTGTTTGTTTAGTTTTAATGTTTAGTAAATAATTAAATCATACATATATGTAAATAAACAATAGATGCTACCTTACCATTTAGTCATTTATTAGTTTCAGGCTTTTGTAACTTGGTTTAGCAATGAAACGAAAATGAATGATGAAGAAGCATGTATAATAATTTATAGCATATCGAAAACTTAACATGCAGAGCTTGTAATTCCACGCACGATTAACAAAGATTGATTTTGATTTAATGTGCAATAACAAGAAAGCTATGTTTTTAATTGAGTTTAAATAATAAATTGGAATGTATAAAATTTTGTATAATCACACAAGTTTTGTCACTAACGACCCGGGTTCCACGTTTCAGCATCTTCAGGCGTTCAAGTGCACGGATAGACTTGAACTGACGTAACGATTCAAATTTAATATTAAAATTCCACCAAGCACCGTCAGTCGAAATCTTAAATTAAATATTGAGAAAACTGAGAAAAACTGTCCAAATGAATATTGTATTGAAGTCATTTGATTGCAAACATCCTGATGAAAAATATTCAATCACTTTTTATGTGTTCACATTCCACATTTAACAATACAATTTAGTACTATTTTTGTTTACCAAGCGGTGATAATACTGTATCTAATATTGAAACTAGGTCTGATCTATAATAAATAATTTGGAAGTAGTATATACTAAAATTGTTTTATTTTTTAATTAAAATATATAATTTTTGACGTTATTTTTAATTGAATGTCATTTGTATTGTACGAAGAAAATAGCTTTGCACTCAAAGTTGACAAATTTACACGACGGATTAAAAACAATATATATTCAAATTTACACACATGCGTGTTGAAAGTTTCACGAAAGATAATATAATATAAACAATGAAAATATTATCAAAGTATTTCAATGTGATTTCAAATAAGTGGAATCTTTAATCGTGGTATTTAGCATGACAGGGGATTTGGATTTAATAAAAAAAAAATATCTATCTGGCCCGCCCAATGAAACCGCAGGCGGAGTTTATTTCGATAAATTGGTCGTGTTATTGTACGACAATCAATTCAATTTTGCCAGTAAAATCGCCTGGGGAGGAAAACAATTCATACGAATTCGACGTTTGGGCGTTTTTCTGTAAATAAATAACGTAAAAAATATCGGTTTATTTATTGTATGGATATTAAAATTTTCGGAAATTTACCTCAATCAATATTTACCACGCATTCGATAAATTATGTCGCCGTTGTTGTACGGTCGTTATATCAAACAACAGAGAGATTTGTACACCAGTTGATGAATGTAATAAATTTGGTTTATATTTGTGAACTACTATATTAATTATATTTCAATTTTTTTCACATTTGCTTATATTATGTTATCGATCTCAGGATCTCGCTATATAAACCTGCATTTATTGGGACTAGGCACTTATATAAAAATTAGTTATAGTTTTTTTCGTGAATTTATTAAATTGATCGAATTACATAATTACATTATAAAACATTTTTTTCATTTATGTTATTTACATCCGTACGTTTTTCAAATGACTCACATTGTTTTATCTATATATCTTTAATTGGATTTTTTACGATAATACGTGGACCGTAATGAGTCAATATTAATGTATTATGTAATTTGACTTTGAAAATTTAGTATTTTGTTGAAAACGGCGCTCTACGACCATACTCTATAGCAGAATACAAAATAATAATTTTTACAGTGTTTATTAAAATCATGACTCCGGCTTTTGCTTATCGCGAGCTTCAACTGATCAAAAAAAAAACTGTAAATTTTTAATATAATGTTTTTTGACATTTACACGTTAACACTATGCAGTCTGTATGATAAGCTATCCAAACTATTTATACGAAGTTTTCACAAATTCAAAGCACTCGTCGATAAATATTATTTTATGACCACATATTCTCTTGATGTATAATAATTTCCCGATCTGGTCTAATCCATTATATGTAAATCGAAAGATCATTCTAGTGTAAATAAACATCAGGCCTTCCTTATATCGTGATGCAAATTTATTGTCGGAATTTTTTACGGTCAGAATTATTTACGAACAAATAGTTTACTGTAATTACCTGGCACCGTTTTTATCATAACATTACTTTTTGTTTAATCATCAGTAGACAAACTGTAGATTCTCAGAATATATGTTAAATCGAAAAAGGGATAACTGTGTTACAAATATAATGACTAAAAAACACTTAATAAATCTAACCACATAATAATAAACGATGATTTAGATCAATTTTACAACAATTATGTTCAAAAAATGTCTTATATAAATAATCTTGCTTATATTAACCACTGGGCTGTGAACGCGAGTGGTTCAATACAATTATGATATTATCATTTTATCGGCAGTCTAATTTAAATATTTGTATACCACAAATAATTTTCCTTAAGCCAAAGTTATAATCTGCTCCAATTATGTTTCGTTAAATAAACATTTTATTTATATAATGAGGGGTCCCAAAATAAAAATAATAATAATAACCTGAAGATTACGTAAATATTCTCATGGCATTATTTCGTAAAGTAATTTGTTTACATTAAATTTTGACCATCAAATTAAACAAGCGACTACTTATATTAAAACGATCAAAATTATAATTTAAAATTACATATTGGGCGGCACGCTGTTACCCTGAAGAATTATTATTTCCACGTAACGATGGGATTTACTCACGATTTCAACAATCGATTCGCTTACACTGGCAGATTTGGACTGTCGGCTAATTCGAACGGTTCTACAATAACAGTTTGATTCATGTTTAATATTGGAAGATCAAAGTAACTAATCTATGTAAAAAAAACATAATATGGACAAAAATAAGAGAGCGAATCATAACTACCAATTTTGTGAAAACAGTAATGGGTCATCCTTCCTTGGATCTATGAGATTAAATGATACCATTCTCTAATATTTAGATCTTTATAGTGTGCTTTTTAATTTATTTAAAAATCTTTAAAAACGCTCACGAATCATTGATTGAATGCTATCCTTAATAATTTAATAGTGCTTACCCTCTATATACGCAAAGCGCTTAAAATACAACGGAAAAAAAATCTGACCGATAGGATTTTATATTATTTTATTTCTATATGAAAGCAAAAAAACTTTTCTATGAATTTAGGTTTTCAAACATACCTCTTAATTTCTTAAAACCACACAATGTTTTCAATTCATTTATGTAAACTTACTTAGTCTTTTATTGTGCCATATGTTTTCCCAAACGCATTCGGAGAACCTCGGAACTGACTAAAGTATTGTATTATACTTAGTTTATTAAAATCTTTGGGTAACAAATTTTTCAAAATGAAAATTACCACATCCGAATGCCTTTTTAAATGAACCTACTATGGTAAACTTTAAGATTTAGACTGAAGGTGTTTGATGGAATTTCAATATTATTATGCACATTCACAACATGTACATGACAGTTCAAGTTCATCTGTGCATTTGAACGCCTGAAGATACCGAGAGGCTAAACCTGTGTCGTTAGTGACGAAACTTTTGTGAATGTACATAATTTGAACGATTCAAATCTACTAGGGTAAATTGAATAAGTAACACAATGAAAAGCTCTCAAATGGATGATGAAAAGTTTATTTATAACATACAATTTCTATCATTTAACAATAGACACTATAAATTATAAATGGTATCTAATTTTTTTGGTCGTTATTTCTGTATTATTAGTATTTAAACAGTTGATGGAAATATACACAATGTTTGATGATGAAAGAAAACTGTTGCTCATCAATTAAGTATTGTAATATCATAATATTACATTGAAATTGTGGTGGACTGGTGACTAAAAAATCGAGTTTTGTATGTCATTTCATTGCTACATGCTCAACGGTAGTAAAGCTACTTGAACCAATTTGAGTAATTACCTGCTTAGCTGATTACATTGTTGTTGGCTCAAAGTAATAACCCTTAAACACCTAGAAACACGAACTAAAGAACCGCATAGTTGTTAGCCAAATTATATAGATATATAAACAAACTTCCACAGTCACTTAGATTCCTGGAAATATTGCGGATAATTATGAAGATGAAAGTAAACCGGGTAGGTAAACAATTATAAATACAACTTGATGTATTAAAAATCAGCCAACCCCTTAATCCCACTTTACAGATTCGAGTGGAAACTAATGCGAAAATTTGCTATTCTACAGATTTTAATTTTCATTTCTACTTATAAATACTGTGCTGTAGATTAATATTGTTGTCTAGATCAGAGTTTCCCAAACTATGTTCCACAATAATTTGGAATGGCTTAATACGCTGCAAGTTGCAACACATTTAAACATCTTGTACTTGATATTAACCGGCAAGTGATGGTCAATCGTCACTGATGTTTATATCAAAGAGAAAGAACAGGTTCGATGCCACATCAGATATCAGAATTCATCTCACCAGTCACCACTAGTGTGTATAATATCAAGAAGATTTGCGATTCAAATACATAAAATCATCGAAGGCATTACGAGCTTTATTTACTCATATTTTGATCTGATATATTTAAATAAAAAATAATTGTTTAAAGATTGTTGATACTATTGTAAATTTGCGTAGACAAAATAAAGAATTACGCCAAAATTTGTCGAAGGGTTTCATGAGAGAAAAAGTTTGAGAAACCATAAAAAATTCGATTATGAGGTTTTTCAATGAGAAATATTGAAGATTCTGGCATTATTTTTGACATTGATCGCCCATCTGTTGCAAACTCGTAGAACCGTTGAAGAGCACTAGAGATATTGTATGGGAATCGTGTCCTCATGACGTCAGATCTATTGGGCACAAAGAATGCGAAAAGCTCAACATTTGTATGTACACGTTTTACGAAAGTTTCCCTTACCTCGTTTAATACGTGGACTGCCTTTCCCTTATTTACATGCAGGGCAAACTCTTTTACTATCACTTTGTAGATGTGAGTCGCTGTTATCGTATTTTTTAAAGATACCTAACATATAGCTTGTTCAAAAATTAGTGTATTGAAATTAAAAGTTATGTTTTATTTAGTAAATTAATTAAAAATCATAAACTGTAATAAAAGACGTGATGGAGTCAAAATTTGATTTTCTAAATGTTCATTATTTATAGCGTAGTTTTTTATTTAATAAACAACTCTACACATAAGTAGTCCTGTTTATGCTGCATTTTTAAAAAAAATGAAAAGCTTGCTGCAAAAAGCGGAGATAATTTTTTTGAATTTGCCATACCTGAATAACAAAATCAATAATAATATATTATTATTGTCTACGGCAAACCCTGGCAAGTAAACGCCCGCGTGCGGGGTACCCGGTCGTCCCTACGTTCTTTTCCAACAATGGGCCGCCCCTGAGCCCATTGTGCCGATTTTTATTCGTTCCAAATTTATTCAATAGAAAGGAGAACTCTTCGAGAGCAGAGGGGTGCGGTGCGGAGGGGCGCATCCGTATTATATTCGACCCGAAATCACGAGAGAGGAGTCTGACATTTTGTTTACTCGAAATACACGCATAAATTTAACGTATGTATGAGTGAATGAAGCAAATACGTCGACAACGTTTTGAAAGCTTAATTTGAACAGTCAGAAGTAAATGTCATTGGGGTGTGTTTTTTTTTATTTTTTATAATTCTTTTTTATCTTTTGTGATTCGTTCGCTGTAAGTTTTGACGTGCGTCGGTTCATTGAAAGATCCCCAATCTAAACGCGTCCGAGCTTTCACAATATCTGCGTACAAATGCAATCACATCTCAAACTATTGCTTTGAAAGAAAGCTAAATTGCTCTGTTATACCAACTGTTTTTTTGATATTTTCTAAAAAAATAACATAAATGCTTCCCTAATTATTAATGCCGCCTGTGTGTTCGAGTGGTCAACGTTGTTGGCTTCGGCTACGGAGGGCCTGGGTTCAAATCCCGGTACGGACAGTTTTATAAATTGATTTTTCAATCGATTTATGAATTTCTGTTCAAAAGCATGGATGTATGTGATGTCTTGAATTCCCCCCTCTCGCCCATCCTATCCTATGAACGGAGCGTATCGAGAGCGATTTCCTTAGCACTAATACTGTCCTAGCCCTATCCTTCTATCCCTACTCTCTACGGAAAAAAAGAGGTTAAGCAACTGAGTAACAAGCAGTTTTCGTAGAAACACTTCTGTTGAGATAAACTCCATTAGGAGTCCATTTGTTTTACATTGTGAGCGGACACGGTTTTAAAAAAAAATATTTAACAAAAAAGCTAAATTTAATTATACTATTTATCATTGATATAAACAATTGACTCTATTGAATAATTCTTTGTCCAATGATCATTATCAGGGCTGTGGAGTGGGAGTCGGATTCAGAATCGGATTTTTTTTGAAAAATATATTGAATGATGTGTATTTAAACAAAATAGTCAAAAGTGTTTGATGCTTGGCTGACTAAAGATGATCTGATGGTATACATAAGTTAAAATGAAATTATTGAAAATTTCGTCGGAGTCGTTAATTATTTTTAAGCGGAAGTCGGAGTTGGAGTCGTCTTTTTTTCACGTAATTCCACAGCCCTGATCATTATCTTTATACGTTTTTTTTTACCATTTAAAAACTAAAATTTGATTTTTTAATAAGTTGAAATTTTTTTCTATCTTAGTGAAACCAAATATGTACCATCAAATTGATACATAAATACTTATTTTCAGTTTTTTTATATAAAAACTTACCAATTTTCTTAATTGACAAAACAGCTAGATGAAGTAGAAACATACCTGAAAATAAATAAAAAAATATTTAGTTTATATTACCGTCACTATGTACAAGTAAAATTATGATGGATTTTGTCAATTGAACAACATTCTAAGCAAGTTTTCATAAATATTTACATGTGTAAAAAAAGTTGTGTTATTTAGATTTCAAATAAAAATTGATGTATCGCCGAAAAGAAAAAATTGTCACTGACATAATACACGATGCACAAGTTATTATTCGTAATGAATAAAAATTTGCTTCTAATAATTTATTACCGCATTTTTATTTGTTCTTATTTCTCTCCAAAAAAGGGATTCATTAAATTACACCTTGATTTTGTAAAACATTTTTTTTTCTTACTATATCCTCCAGATTGGATATACGGTAAGAAAATATACTTTTATTAAAAACAGTCAATATCACGTCTATTATGTTAATAGGAAAAAATGCTTGAGCGTTTGTTATTATAGAGAATAATAATTAATCATAATAATTAATATGCATTCAATTGTTCATGTCAGTAAATTTCTGACTTTTCTATAATGCAACAAAAATCTCACGTTGCTGGGCAACGGGCTTACAGCTAGTTCAATCAAATGTTCAATATACAAATTACTTTTAAAAGTTTAGATATAAAGCAGTCAAAAATTATATTACAAATTAACAACTTTAGTTAAATGAATTGTGTTACATATTAGTATTTGCCATGTTTTGTGATAATTGAAGTTTGTTCGTAATTGTCAACTATTTTTAAATGACATGTATTTATTTTGAGAACCCATGTTTCAGTGGGTGTCTCATATTGCCGGCGTGATGTCGCTTACTAAAACCTTTATTCAAATTACACGGCATGCTGAAAACTAACACAATGGACCGCTCAATGGAGTGAACTATTTTATTCAATCAAATAACATAATCCGGTCAATAGAAATAGTTCCGACAAAAAACTTTCTGTAAGAAATCACATATTTTTTTCGGAAACGTTTTCATACTTTCTTCAGATATATAGCGCATGCTTAGTTTATAAACTATGTAGGAAGTATCTGTGTTAAAAATGGAATGAAAAGTAAATAGAAATATGAACTTTATGAAAGGCTTAAGCACTAAAACATTTTTCTCAAACTAGAATTAAATCTATCGTAATCATCTCATTACCATCTGAGAATAAATTTATATTAAACCCAAAAATATCTGAAATTAAAACATCAAAACACACTCAAATGTTAATAAAAAAACATTTGTTATTCTAAGTTCTTGAATAAGATGTAAGACATATCTATTTGTACTTATCCAACAGTTTTTAGCAAAGTTCAAAACCGATTTTACACATCACGCTCATTATCAATTAATAATAGCGAAACCGAAACCGATCAGTATTAAAAAATGCAAAATTAATACTGTAAAATCGGCACATTTCACTAGTCAATCCAATAATATTATATAATATGTATATAAGAATTAGCCGCCTGTGTGGTCGAGTGGTCAACGTTGTTGGCTTCGGCTACGGAGGGTCCGGGTTCAAATCCCGGTACGGACAGTTTTTATAAATTGATTTTTCAATCGATTTATGAATTTCCGTTCCAAGGCATGGGTGTATGTGATGTCTTGAATTCCCCCTTCTCACCCATCCTATCCTACGAACGGGGCGTATCGAGAGCGATTAGCTTACCACTAATCTTGTCCTAGCCCCTATCCTTCTATCCCTACTCTCTTTAGAAAAAGAGAGGTTGAGCAACTGAGTAACAAGCAGTTCTCGTAGAAACACTTCTGTTGAGATAAACTCCATTAGGAGTCCATATGCTCCACATTGGGAGCGGACATGGTTTAAATATAAGAATGAATGCCTGGACCGTTTTTGCTCAAAAAGTGAAAATTTAAAATGTATCTTGATTGTGTAATGATTTTTCCGGATATACCTTGTGACAATAGTCTTTAAAGCGGTTCGTTTTTTTTGTATAGCAATGACAATAAACACGTCGATTTAAAACATAAATTCTTAGCTTCTTTCAAATAAGAATTATTGCAATTTACAGTTAAACTCGTGCCCATTATTAATATTTTTATTGGTGTAAACGTAGAAAATGTTTTTCTCTTTGCTATATGCCTATACCTTTAATTTTTTTTATCTTCCCGGGATTTCATAGAGCGATGTAATAAAGAAGCGATTTTTTATACGCTTACCACAGCATGCCTTCATTATTTATTAAATATCGCATTAATCATAACGTTTTTTATTATTCTGACACTTGGAACATGATTCATGAACCATGGATTTATTAGACCACTCTACCGCATATATTATAATATGTATGTACATTCATTCCATTTGTACACAGCAATTATTTAATTGACTTATTTGTACAGAATAAAAAAAAACAATAATTGAGCACTTCGTTTCGAAGAATTATTAATGATCTATTATTAATAGACAAAGCGAATGTGAATAATTTCGTTATACATATGTTAAAAAAATATAATTAATGACATTCCTTGAATGTTTCAATACGATACCATTAGAGCCATTGTATTTTTTTCTTTTAATACGTCATGTCATATCCCACGACTCATGGGCAATCAAATGACTATAAGATTATTAATGGCCGAATGTTAAAATATAATCTTAAAGTAAACAAAAGATGCGTTTATGTGTTATTAATTTATCTCTACAAAAATCTTGGACAGTAGTTAAATAAAACCATTCCCAATTTACCGAATAGGTATTCAATAGACTTGATCTCTTCCAAGAACTATCACTAAGCAATATCCAATACATTTATATTATCGATACTTATATGGTTAAACTTTTGCTGTTTGTGTTGATAACAATATTTATTTATTAAGATAGTGATATCTTATCTAAGTATTTTGTTAGTTGTAAGTGTTGTAACATGTCTCTCAAATGATTTAGCTCTCGACATGTACTGATTTTTTATGTGTTTATGTTATTTTCATATTGAAAAGGTAAACTTAAATTCTGCTGAGCTTACCCCAGTTATTCAAGTAAGCTTTGCAAACCTGTAATAGAGCTTATCGCCATCCTGTCGATGGGTTCAGAGCTTCCGTGAGTACCCAACATAACATACCCAACGATGCGCAAAGTAATTGTTGATTTCGAACCTAATTGTGTTTACAACAGTTGAACGATTTTGCAAAGTTGATACGCCAAATGGCATAGTTGAAAGTCAAGGACTGGATTTTGCAGCTACTCTACCGGAAAACTTTTATGGGGACTTTGTTTCAGGTATCGAAGTGCTTTATTATATAACGTTTGCAGGTTAAGTTGCTTATTGTTACAAGAATACTGCATTAACGGGTTCAATCGTGAGTCGTGACGTCAAAAAGTAAGCATTGCCATCTCCATTGTATATGAAAATAAGTAAATAACCTTTTTTTATTATAAATTTAATTTAACCAGTGAGTTCACAATGTGCTTTTTTTAAATTATGGCTTCTTTTTAACAATTCTAACTCTTGGTTGGTCATCAAAATTCTTTAATAAACAAGAAATTTACATTTTTATTTCGAAGATTGTCACGTTTCATTTATCGTTTGATTCTATTTATGGATTTGGCCATATTTTTAATAAATTCTGTCGATAATTTCCAGTTATGATTAGTACTGTAATAATTATATATATTATAAAAACAAAAAAAAACTGGCCTTTGTTTTAAAAAAAAATCATGATATTTCTTCATTAAATATCTTTTAGTTTACATTTTAAAAATAATATTTTTCGTCAACAATTCAGTTATTTATACTTTATTCTTTAATATATGTTACTGTCAGATATTCATTGAAAAACATTGAGTTGATTTTTTCAAAAAATACAAACATGTAAATACTCAAATTTGAATCGTTCAAACTATGTACATTCTCACAGATTTTGTCACTAACGACCCGGGTTTCGCCTTTCGGCATCTTCAGGCATTCAAGTGCACGGATGAACTTGATTTGAAATTATTGAACTTGAAAAGACTTGAACTTGAAATTATATGTAAATACTCGATTGAGATGACTAAGTTTGGAAAATATTACATCATTTTAAATGTTTTTGTAGGAGAAAATTACAATATAACTATGTTTCAAATAAATATTATTATATGAAACAACATGAGCAGTCATATACCAATAATCTCATAAAAGTCAGCAACTGGTGATGACACAGAGAAAAACACATTTGTCTTATAAAAACTAAGACAATTTTGATTAGCATGTCATATTTTGACGCTTAATTGCATGTAAACTACATGGTTTTTAGCGACGTTAAAAATAAAATACTGTTTCTCTTAATCAGCACTTCAATATAACAGCGATATGTTGTGATGCTCGCGTCAGTTGATAATGCTCAGTTGATAATGCTCGCGATGAGCGAAACCGGTCCTGATCTAATAAATTTTATGTGGAAAAAGTACTAAAAATGTTTTATTATTTTTATTATAACAGCGATACTTATTTTTTTTCAAAACTGGATTTGGGCGTGTTTGACATCAAGTTTCTCACTAACGCAAGCGTACGTCATTTGAACGATTCAAATCTAATATTTTAATCCCGTCAAGCCATTTTAATTGAGACGAATAAATACGAAATAGTAAAATCAAAATATCATTTATTTAAGATACGTATGTTAAAAAAATGTTTTATTTATTGAATATTACCAACGGTCTAAAATATTATTTAATCAATCATAGTTGTCATTACTTATGTGCTTTATATCAACAATATAACTGTAGACGGCTAATATGTATTTTTGACAGTACTCAACATGTACTGTTATCGATATTGCAAATATTACTTATTATTTGTTAACTAAAACCGGCGCGCGGTCCATTTTCACCCCATAATTCAAACCATAAAGCTTGAAGCACTGACAGCTGCTATATTGCACCCCCACACCCCCCAAAACACCATAACTGCATTAGGGACAGATATATCCATCGACAGTTTTCGATTGTGCTTAATTGAAACCGGTGGAAGTTGAAACATTCAATATGCAATCAATTGTATTTCCAACTTGTTTGAATGGTGCATTTATTTCAATATCGCAATTGTTTTCAGGGGCAACTAACTGACAAGAGACGATAGTAAATGGGAACAATGTAATCCAAGGAAGCTTTAATTTAAGCTTAAAAAGGTGCTATGAAAATATTCGCAATTAAAAGACAGTATTTAAAGACGTTGCAATACTGTTTCAATTCAGTAATATTGGAATACGTTTACAAAGTGCTTTGCTTAGAAAAAAAGGTGCCGAAACTCAATTCTTCGGATTTTTTTTTTCTTATTCATGTCTGTTCTCAATGTGGAGGATATGGCGTCGTAATGGAGGTATCTCAACAGAGTTTTTTTACGAGAACTGCTAATAAGTCAGTTGCTAAGCGACATTTTTAAAAAAAAAAAAGTAAGGATAGAAAGATAAGGCTGGTGCAGGACTAGTGGTTAACTAATCGCTCTCGTTTGGGAAGAATAGCAACGCCTTCGAACAGAAAACAATCTTGTAGGTCAAATCTGAGTTCTGAAAATTATTTTTCACTGTTTTTAGTTTTTCAGGATTTAAAAAAATATTTGTAAACCTTTTTCGGCATAAAACCCATGTTTTTTTTCAAAATAAAATAAAAATAAATTTTTGTGAATATTTATTTGAAACAATATAAATGTCGAGAAAAAAGGTGCCGAAACGGTACCGCTCCAACGCGTTACATGGAAAAAAGCACTGCGTTTATCTATCCTGGAGTCTGAACCACTTTGTAAAGCCTTGGAAATTAATCAATTCAGTCACCAACAGTGAGAAGGTAGCCAAGTGAATCCTTTTTTCCAGCGCATCTGTTAATCTATATTTTTCGTTGCATTATTGAACAGATTCGTAATATATTTCTTATTAAGAAAGATGTGGCCAAAATATGATTTGTCATTTTTGCTTACTTCATTACCTTAATTTTCCACGTTTGATATGTTTAATCGCGAAAAACAGACACCGTCAAAATTTGTGGCTGTCAAATAATACATATTTGGCATTATTTTTCTGGCATGTTTTACTCAGCTTAGACATATACGCGTCGCCTGTTTCTTATCGCCCAAGATTCAATTTCTAGATTTCAGTTAAGAGAAAGTTCCACTAATTGGCAGTTCATTACCTAGGCCACTGATAATTTCTCAAGACTAGATGCTCCATATAGCCTGAACGCACCGAACAAATTAAATTCTATCCGCTGTGTTAAAAATACACACCCAACATCCGACCGTCGTCATTTTGCCGCTGCAATACGTCAAGGAAGCGTTTAAAAATAAATAAATAATGTTTTGAAACATCGGCGCTGCTTTGAGAAAGGGCGACACCAGAGAGGGATGAGTGATGTACTCCAGAAAAACTGTCCAACAGTCTTCTTCGAAACGTTACATCGTACCAGTCATATTTAATTTAATACGACAGTGGATTAATAACATATTTACGTTAAGAAGGCATAGCATAACGGTATTGTTTCGCATACAACAATATCGTAATTAATAATGGTTAATACGGTCTGTCAACGAGAAAAAAAATGCATCTGTACAAACCAGGGCCTCCAATTCAAGGATCCCGATCAATTTTGCGATCCCGTAATTCCGGTATCGTTTTGTACTTTTTTATATATTAGGCATTGCTGCTAATAAAAAATTAAACTTGATGACAAGATCAACTCGAGGTAAATTGACGTCACAAAAATTCATGTCTAAGATCTCATTTTTTTATTGAAAAGTTCAATTTGATATTGTTCTTACTGGGAATCGAATCCAGGCCAGCCTGGTCGGTAGAGAAAGCTCTAACCAACTAGACCACATCGGGCGATTAATCTACTTAAGTATTAATCCCGGGATTTTGGATTTTACTATAACACGTGAACATATGTAAATAAGGCTAAAAAAAAGCTCATTTGTGATGGACTTTCTGGCAGTCGTAACTTGTTGAAAGGAAGGAGCTTAAAAAAAGGTCTTACAGCTTTATGGAATCTGTTAATTCGTCACTTTTTCAGAAGATGGAGCTAAAAAGTAAAAAACGGTCTCACACTTAAATGATGAATATGTCAATTTGCCATTTCGAGTTCTGAGTTCAGACAAAAAATCTGGAATCTCTTAAATTACGCCCTTTTTTCTTCAATGATATCAAGCAATTGAAGCACGATATTATTGGGAATGATCAATCCTAAGATCCCGGGATTAAAAGACTGTAAATCTTGAAATCCCGGGGTCACAAATAGGGTCCAAGATTAGATGCCCTAGCACCAACAATATATTCGATATCTGACTCGGTTTTTTATTTAAAGCCGGAATCGGAGTCATCTTTTTTTACCCGACTTCATGGCCCTGGAAATCAAGCCTTATTCTAAAAAACTGTGTTCTTTTGCCATGCAAGAGTCGATATGTTTTATATGAAAATACTTAAAATTTGTTGAGCCGGAGTAAATTAGATATAACGTGTTTTTTTTCCAAAACGATGGTGTGACACGATATATTTTAAATAATAATATTTAATAATCATTAAATAAAGATCAATAATATAATAATGTTTCAATAATATCATTAGGAAGAACATATCGTTAGTCACAAGCGTTTTTTTTTAAATTTTAAGATCAATCTTAAGTATTATTATTATTATTGTCTTTTCTAATGATAGCATAAATGATATTACAGACTGTGTGAGAAAAAAACATGTTCATTATCCATAAATTATTGTTCAAAATGCTCATAAAACAGATTACAAACCTTTTATGTCATAGTTAATTTATCATTACGCCTATTAAACGTTTTTTAAAAGTATTTAGATGCAATTCTACTTAATTACTCTGTCGCTTCGTTAACATCAAGTAAGTAAAGTCGTTTCATATGAGAAAACAAAGAAAAAAAGTCCCCTGTTTTCTCCATACACCGCTCGCGTTACGAGCAGTGCTTTGTAACAAGAAAATGAAACATTTATAAAAAAAAGAAAAAATGCTTTTACGGAAAAAAACTGAAATGTCAAGTCAAGTCATAATATTTTATAAGATACATCGAGTCATATTATTCATCCAGACTTTGAAAAAATAAATAGAGTTACATTCTAAATTGGCCTGCGGCTACAAAACGGGAAGCAGATGCTTATAGAAGGTGTATTTAGTCATGCGCACTTCATCATGATCATCATCAGTAAATTCTCGTAGCATTACTACAAACCAAGGAAAATCTTACAAACATTCCTTCACATTAATATCCGCCAAAGCTCAGTGGTTATGCACGTTGCGATTCTGTTTTCAATCAATATAATATGAAATTTGTTTCGCCACTTTAAGAAGCATCCTCCAACAGAATACAGCAAGGTTTACGAATAGATAAAAAATTGATTTTAATTATTATGTTATAAACTACAAAATTAGAACAAGTTGTTTTATATTACTCGATATTCTACTGAACGCGGGGAGAGGGTTTAACAAAGTACATGTGGATCTCAGACCCACTTTGTGTTCCCGGGATTTCGGGATTGGTATTTTTCTCAATCCCGGGATTCGGGATCAAAAATTCAACATAACGTCGTGTATAAATTCGGTATTTCGGGATCACAAAATTGGACTGGATTGGAGACCCTGACGTGAAGTAACAAAGTTATAAAACTTATTTTTATATTAATAATTAACCTCTTTAAACCTATACTACATAATCCATCGACAATATTTGTTATTATATTTTTTTACTAAAAAGATAGAAGCAATATCGATTTTGGTATAATTTAGTTCATATGGCTTTCTATTGGAGGTATCCTAACAGATTTCTTCTACGAGAGTTGCATGTTACTCAACATCTCTTTATATTTAAGAGAGTATAGGAATTGAAAGGATAGAGCTAGGAGAGCTCTTGTTATTAACTAATCGCTCCCACTGCCCCCGTTATTTTAATAATTAGAAGGGTGAAAGGGAATGTTCAAACACCGAAAACACCGATGCCTTCGAACGGAAATTTATTGAAAAAATACTGTTTGTACTAGGCTAGGACTTGAGCCGTTGAGATTCGACATGGAAGCTTACGAAGTTGACCACTGCGCCACGGACCTTATTTATAATACCACAATAATCATTAAATTAACAAGTAATTTTATTTTTTAAAATAAAACATCACCAATATATTCGGTGGTTTTTTGGTGACCCTGTGAAAATTATTCTTAATGTAAATTAAATTTGATAATGTTTGTTCTTCCACTGATTGTGTAAAACATTTGTAACACGGTGAAAAAGTTATCAAATTAAATTTGATATAATATCGCCAGCATAGTAGGTTGATTTTGATGACCCCTGACGATATAAAGAGTGTATATACAACAGATACCCGCACATTGGCCCTCTGTGTATTCCCTCCATGCCAAGATTCACCTTACCAGATGTGGATCCCAGAAAAGTACAACTAAATGCAATTATAACCAACCATTGGCATTACAATATACGGACATAATTTAATATTATTTTTAATGCTTTTACGAGCTTTATTTAAGGATCCCAAATATTCTTTGACAACAATTATTTGAATATGAATATATATCCAATAGTACTCAAACATGCAAATATTTTACAATTATAATATAATGTGTCAACTCCTTGTATATTTTTTGTCCATATCCGCTCCCTAGTCGGAGCATATGGCCACCACATGATTCCTCCAAGATTCTCTGTCCCCCGCCAGTCTTTTTGCTTCCTCCCATATACTTTTTTTTTCATAATAGCACATACTAGTTTCCAGCACGTGTCATAGGATGTGTGATTATATCAAACAAATTAATCATTAAAATTTAAATATTTTTTTAATAGTTGAGACTTTAAAACTTATGGTCAGATATTCGACAGTCAATTTGAAAGGTTCTCAATAAATGAAACAAAATCACATTACTCAATGGTTAAAAGCGTACGGAAAAAATGTTAAGAACGACTGTGATAAAGTCGAGATTTGGAGTACTAAACAGTGCGTCATTCCACTTGAGCTGTACATTTGGGGAATCAAACTCAAACAGGGAACCATCGGGTTGGAAATTTTGAGAACGGGCTACCCCAAAATGTCGGGTCACTGAATCCAACTTCGCAGGTTTTACCCCATTGCTGAGCTACAATCTTTATATCTCCACTTCTGTGCAAGTCGTGTTTCTCTACTTTATATGTAAAAACAACTTATCATATTTGTATTGTAAACAAAAACAAATGTATTAGTAAATTCATGCCTTTTTTGTACTTATATGCACTTTTATTTATTATTATCAAGACCGGTTTCGCTCATGGCAAGCCTTTTTTACTGATAGGTAATGTAATTTAATAGTGTTATTTATACAAAACCAAAAAGCAATTTGTGTTTCTAACGCAATTTTTAAATTTTAATTGATTCAATTGTAAAAAATAAATTTATGTAGTGTTTTACACTGTGACAATATTTTTTTTTTAATCCATGAGCGCTCCCAATCAATGCTCCTTCTAAAACAAGAGGTTAGCTGCGCGGAAATTTCAAGGGCTGCGCGGACCGGACCGATCAAATATTAATTGAGTAACTGTCTTGTAGTGCGCGCCAACACGGAATGAGTGGCTTCTCAACTGCTGCGCGGCCGCGCGCGCGCAGCTTAGAGGGAACGTTGCTCCCAATGTGAAGCATGTGGCCTTCTTAAGGAAGTATCTTAACGGAAGATTTTATACAATAACTATTTGTTACTCAGTCGCTCAGCCTCTCTTTTTCAATGACAGTATTAGGGATAGAAGGATAAGGCTAGGACAGGACTAGTGGTTTGCTAATCAGTGGAGAATATAATATTCAAGGATCGGAAGAAGAGGCGGGAATTTTCAGATCACAAACACCCATGCCTTCGAAAAGAAATCGATAAACATGCTGTTCGTACTGGGACTTGAAACCGTGAGATCCAGTACGGAAGCTCACATCACTAACCGCTGCGCCATAAGACGTGACAATGATAATATATGTTAATTATTTTTGAATATTTTTCATTTAAAGAATGATCCAATATAATCAGGTGTAAATTTAATGTATTAATTTTGACGCACTGCTGTTTAATTGCGATATTCATTTCGTAATCTTCTATGTTTAGTTCTCCTGATAATATAAAAATAAGATTCTTTACCTGGTGGCGCAATATGACACTAACACACGGAGCCATTCCTCAAAGACGAGTGTATAAATCGGAAGCGGTTTGTTTTCAACCAAGAAGTACTAAATTCAACGCATGTTGTGTGTCAGTAACGATTTGTTTTACCTTTCCTAACATTAAATTATGTTAGTTTACGTTTACTCTTATGGCGGCACTAATTTTTAACCGTCTTGTCGAAACGGCAAGTGTTTGTAATATAAAAGCCTTTCAGAAATAGAGCTATCAGGATTGAGACACTACCATATTGAATGGAAACAGACGTTACAAGTCCAGGTTACTGTTTAGACTAGATTACGTTGAAAAAATCTAAAAATAACAATAAAAATGTTGAAATTAAATTTTGCTTTGTTATTTGTCATTATTTATCGACGACAGCTGTAATAGTGTCGTAAACTGTCGCAAATATTAATGTCTGGTCTGTAAACGTTTTTGGGACACTTTCAAAAAATTGTTTTTTTTCCATGTCCGCTCGCAATGTAGAGGTGTCTAAACAAAAGTGCGAAGAGAATCTGGATACAAGGACAGAACTAGTGGCTATTGGATTGAAAGGATGGGAGGGGATATTTAGGCGATACAAACATCCATGCTTACGAGCAGAAATCAGATAGAAGGAAACGTTTTTCGTACTGGTACTCGAATCCGTAAGATCCAATGGTGGGTTGCCAATACCTTAAGAAGGAGCTCGCTTAACCTAAAAGCAATTCTCGGTGTTCTGGGGAAAGAGTGATTTTTTTATTGCTGCTATACAATTATATGCCATACTTAAATAATTAATCGAATTTAATAAACTTATAATATCTATGTGACAATATGCAATTTACCGTAAACCTATCAATCTAAATGACTATAAATGTGCTATTGTGTATAGTGAAGCTGTCGTATATAATATATAAATCAGAAATTGCAGTTATATACTAATTTGATCTGAGAATATCTATTATCTCTTAAAAATACAGCGGGTTCGCCGGTCTTAGTAAAATTTAATAAGGGGCTCACGCATGCCCTTCTGAGCATACTCCAGCCCACCCCTGGTAAAATCCGTTACGGAAGTCAACAACGTTGACTCCTGCGCCAAGGACCGGATATGGATTCGAGATGTGATTAGGTTGTCATTTTTTTTTTAAATTCCATCCTCAACAAGAAAGGTTGAAGAGCTGAATAATAACTAGACCTCGATAAATAATAACTTAAGTTGAGATGTTCTATTATAAGTCTTTGTGCTCCACTAAGAGCGGACATGGTACAGAAAATAATCGTAATTATTATTACCAAATAATTTTTAATTTTTTTTATTAAAAAAATATTTGACATTACAGCTTACGCCAATGTGTCAAATACTTTTAAGTTGAAAGATCATACGAGATATACTCGATGAGAATTTTTAAAAGTCACATGAGATAAACTCAAGGAGAATTGACTTCACAAACACCCATGTCTTAGATCTCAAATTAAAATTGAAAAAAATCCAATTTTGACATTGACCTTACCGGGAATCGAACCTAGACCCACCTGGTCGGTAAAGCAAGCTCTAACCAACTAGACCACAGCGGGCGACGTATTGGGCGACGACGTATCATGATGTATTTATGTAAAAATGTTTGTAATAAGAAGATAAATAGGTCAAAATGTTTTCTCTTAACTATTTAAAATTTATCTAAAAACAACTATACAATCATAGACAACCGCTTATAGCAGCGGTGGGCTGGTAATATGTTAACAATGGACTCGGTAAATCTCAACCATAATGTTTTCATACCATGTTTGATACATATGACGTGGCCCGCTGGCTTTTTTTGCGGCTAGTTGGTTGTCTTAGCAACAAAGTCTTCTGTGTAGTATTACAATTTAAAAGAAATTGCAGTTAGGTGCGGGTTTGATCTTAAACGAATGATTTTCTTAACTTAACAAGGGGCTCGAGCGAGCCCCCCACGCCCCCTTCTAGCCCACCCCTGGCTTATAGTTATTCTCTTTTTTTTTTTTTTAAATATTCTCACTAAAGCAGTGGTGGGGTATCGATTTCTAAAATATTTATTGTAGCCTGTGTGGTCCCGGGTTCAAATCCCGGTACGGACAGTTTTATAAATTGATTTTTCAATCGATTTATGAATTTCTGTTCAACGGCATGGATGTATGTGATGTCTTGAATTCCCCCCTCTCACCTATCCTATCCTATGAACGGGGCGTATCAACAGCGATTAGCTTACCACTAATCCTGTCCTAGCCCTATCCTTCTATCCCTACTCTCTTTGGAAAAAGAGAGGTTGAGCAACTGAGTAACAAGCAGTTCTCGTAGAAAAACTTCTGTTGAGAGAAACTCCATTAGGAGTCCATATGCTCCACATTGGGAGCGGACATGGTTTAAAAAAAAAATATATATATATATATGTACATGAGTGAATGGTATAAATGTTATGTTTGAATATTATTTCATGAAATATAACCGCCCCTGGATATACAAAGGGTGCTTTGATCCAATGCCACATTGACCGGCCGCCACTCCACTAAAGTCTTTATTCAAAATAAAATTATAGTTAGCAATTTGGTGCCTTTTATTAGTAGGACGGTGTGTAAGTATAGTGTCACGTGAAAAAAAAGTGTTTCTCGCGTGAAGTTATCGGCAAGTGCTGCACCAGAAATAGCGGATAATTTGTCTAAAAGTTTTAAGAAGCAATAAAGAAAGACAGAATCCGCCTGTCACATTTTGGACGGTCGGCGATGAAGAGAAATTGAACGCGACACTGGAGCGACGGCTCCGTCATTCAACTCGGAGCATTTACAACAAAATGTACACAAAAATAAGCGCCCTCCTTGCCACATAAATGACACACAAAGAGAAGACGAAGGACACCTCGAAAACACGCCGCAGAAATTGACTTTTTATGCGAAACATGACTCACATTATAAACGTTTCTTATACAGATTTCTGAATGAGATTGGGAGATGAGGGATATGGAAAGAGCCGTATAGTAGTGTTATCATTCATCAACAGTAAAATGGCCTTCTCCAGGCTCCCTTTTATATCATTGTTAGTTCTTACAAACAATCATTGTGACAATCGCATATATATAACAAGTCGGTTGTTGAGCATTCAACTACCCGTTATATATATGCAGCCGCATTTCCATGGCCGCCTCAATAACGCAATGCGATCAAGAAAAAAAAATATTCCTCATATTATTGGCCCGATACAGAGCTACACGAGACCTTTATTTTAATCATGCACTGTTGTGCTTAAAAAATAAAAATAGAAAGAAAAAAGAGAACGTGACTTGATCAGCTATTTAGATTAATATAATGTGTGTATAGCCGCCTGTGTGGTCGAGTGGTCAACGTCGTTGGCTACCGCTACGGAGGTCCCGGGTTCGAATCCCAGTACGGGCAGTTTTATAAATTGATTTTTCAATCGATTTATGAATTTATGTTCAAAGGCATGGATGTATATGATGTCTTGAATCCCCCCTCCCACACATCCTATCCTATGAACGGGGCGTACCGGGAGCGATTAGCTAACCACTAGTCCTGTCCTAGGGCCTTTCCTTCTATTTCTACTCTCTTTAGAAAAAGAGAGGTTGAGCAATTGAGTAACAAGCAGTTCTCGTAGAAACACTTCTGTTGAGATAAACTCCGTTAGGAGTCCATATGCTCCACATTGGGAGCGGACATGGTAAAAAAAAAAAAAAAAGTATACTGAGAATCCGTCGTGGCGGAAGACGAATCAACAATATCGCGTTCCCCATATGATGTTGCAAATTTATCTAATGCTTCAACATTGAGCTTGGTCAACGTGGCCTATTGGGCCCGTATGAAGACGGATTACAGCAAACAGCTCTGCTCGTTCGGCGTTCATCTCAGGGCAGTTTTACAGTACGTGATTAGCGTTCCCGTACGTTCCCGGTGCTAGCATAAATAAAATAAAAATATTTTCTCTGGCGTTTTGACTCACATTTTCCACTTTTGATGAATAATCACGACTTCGCTAGATAAAGAGAGTGTAAGGCCGAGCGGCGTGGAAGAGATTGGTTGAGACAGTCTAGGTTTACTTTGGACTGTGGCACCATAGTTAAAGAATTTGATGATATCGTGAATTATTATAAAAAATAACTTGAGTAGAGTTTTCACCAAGCTTTAAGTCATTAGTACCCGCAGTAAATAATTGAAAATCTTACCGTATCTTATTCCTTTCCTCTATTTGAGGAAAGTGTCAGTTTAAGCAGTGTCTTTAATGTTAATTATATAAAGTGTCACACAATTAAATTTCAGTAATAAAATGTAAATAAATCAATCAACCGTGCGAGTGATTTTCTTATATTTAAGCAAAAAAATCTCTAAAACTCACGTAAATTTCAACCATTAAGCAAAGGGTTTCGGTTAGTGACACAACCTTTACATAAAACGTTAATTGAAATTTAATTCCTGTAGTATTTTATATGATTCATAGTGATATGTTGATAAATTCTTTCGATGTAATATTAATATAAGAATCGCTTGTGAGACTGTTTACTGACAAAATATTGGCAAACAAAGGTGAGGTGATCTGATATACAAACAAACGTGCCCTGAAAAGGAAACGTAAAAGATAAATTGAAAAAGCATAAGTTTGCTTAGTCGAAGTGTGTTGTTTTATTTTCTCCTATTTATTGATGTATTTTCGAAAGTATTCTACAATAAAGATGGTAGGAAACAAAATCGAATAATGATATAAATAATCACAAAGCCTTTCATCGATTCGTTTTTTTATCGTTCAATTTAGACCGTTTTTAAAATGACATTTTAACAGAGCACACGAAAATAAGTTGTTTTATGAAAACTGGTTATTTTGCATGCAAACTCTTTTTGGGAGACAGTAAAGGAAGGAAACGCCTAAAAGTAAGGCTGTCTCTACACCCTCTTTTTAGTATTAGAATGGTAGTAGAAAATATCACCTATCAATGCCTTTAAAGTTTCAACCTAAAACCGATTTGATCAAACGTATATGCAATGTTCAACGATATATCTAATATTGATAATTAATTACAGAAACTTTTTTTAAAAATCCATGTTCGCTCCCAAGTCCCAATGTGAATCATATGTATGTCTTCTAATGAAGGTATCTCATAAGAAGTTTTCTAAGAGAACGACTTGATACTCAGTTGCCCAGCCTCTTTTTTTAAGAGAGTAGGGATAGATAGGGCTTGTGGTTAGCTAATAGCTCTCGTCGCTTCCCGTTATTTCAGGATTGGAATGGTAGAAGGAAATTTAAAGACATCACAGACATTCATCTTTTCTCAAATGAATTGATTGAAAAAATGCTGTTCGTACTGTGATTCGAATCTGTGAGATCCGCCACGGAAGGTTACGACGTACGAGCTACTTACCCAAAAGTAGCTAACCAATAATTAATATCAGATTTAGCCAAAAAATTTTAAAATAGAGTTTTGCTTGTGGTGCACAATACGAACTACTTATTTGAAGCAATTAATTTAAATGCATATTCAAATATTATTTACATATATTAAAAGATGTTTTATATGCTTAAAATACAGTCTCAAAAATGGATGTTTTTTATGTAATTAAAAAATTCATTGGTGAATATACAATTATATATTACTTGCGTATAAATATAATTTTGTGTAATAATAATAGTGACAAAATAAATTTACAAATTACTAAACGAGTAACATTGTCTCAATGTATGGAACAGATAATTGTGTCCGCCGCAGTGACAAATATTGACGTCGGTCTCTGAAAATATTTTAATTTCGAATTTGATACGAAAACAAAAGCTTTCACCAATCATTGCGGTTGCAATTTTCACAAAGCTCATGGTACCGCACTCGATGAATGAACTTTGGATAAATAGCCGATTATATAATAAATTCAATATGAACGACAGGTTACAAAGCTGCGGAAGCCGAACAAAAGCGCATTGAAATGATGTATATTTTTTCATAATAAAACGAATGATTAAATAGTTAAAATTGCAGCAAAAAAAAACAATTTTTGAACATAATTTTACCATAAAACTTTGTTGTATAAATTTAATAAATCAGTATTTATGTTAGGAGGAATAACTGTGTATCAATATTATAATGAGACAATACCAAACGAAAGAGTTTTTTTAGATTTCTGTCAGCTGACACACTTTATAAGAAAAGCAATGGACTCACAACCAGCCTTCGTGAATAAACTTCTAAAAACGTCATCATTATTCATGAAATTATCGTTCATATGCTTACTTATATTGTCGCATTCGTTTTCCTTCGTTCTGATAGCTAAATACTATAATTAATGTTTGTGTATGCAAAATATTTAATATAAAATCATTAGGATGTATCAGGTGAACGATAATGACTTAATTATTCAAAAGAATATTCTTTATGAAACACGCCACTTTATACTTTAATATTATAATTATATCGACCCGTAATCGACAGAACGGCGTGAGTGACAATTCGTATTTTTTTCAAGAATGGTCAGGATTTAATAATAATAGAAGTTTTTATAAACTTTCTCTCGTAATAAGTTCGCAAAAATAATCCTTTAAATGAGGTTAGTTATGTTTGGTCAATCAAAGTTTCTTTTTTTGAATTTATTACGAAAAGAAGGTAAAAAAAACGTCCTGTAAAATTTATAAATGTTCGCTTAAGTTTTTTTGCCAATTACTGGTCAATGCAGGCAAATTAAGTGTTTCGTTTTTTTTTAATTTAAATTTTAATATTTTTTTTAAATTATATTTAGAATAATTGATATAAATATTACAGTTAAAAATAACACCTCATATGAATACATGAAATAAATTGTCGATAATGCAGACCATAAAACATTCATTGTTCTAAGCACTGCTTTAAAACGACAAAGGCATTTTAAAGCATATTAAATATATTTTATTTTCATCTGAATCGACGTACTTTACGTTAGTATATCGATCACTTATCCTACAAAACAAAGCTTTCAGCCTGTAGCATGTAGGAAATTATTTACGTTCCTCTTGAGAGGTGATTGAAACTTCTCGAGGGAGCCATATTCAAATACTTTGGGAGGCTCTGCTCCAAACAATTCCTTTTCGGGTACAGGAGAAGGCTTTTTTGGAAGTTTTTACATTATTTATATCCAGACGATTCGGGTAGAAGATAATAATTATATTAGTTTCATATTACAGATACCAATTCATGAAATAAATATTATACTAATAAAAAAAACTTAATTCTCTATTTGGAAATCGTTACTCGTAACATTATTCACTGTATTCATATTGAATAACTTTCATAGTAATTTAGTGCAGTGTTCCCCAACCTTTTTACACCTGCAGACTGGTAAAAAAAGGGGGAAAAAACGCGGACCACTAATGCAGAGCCGCATTATTGACGTCTACTTTTCACTTAAAAGATTACATACGAATCATAAATATTACTAATATTGGTGTTTTAGTGCGTTTTTTAAATTACCATGCGTATTTAATTTACACTTTTACCCACAACTGGTTGGATATATAATTTATTGATATTGAAAATTAGGACATAATTGGATAAAGGATATAATTTTGAATGACGTTTTCTTGACACCATATTATACCACACTCGAGATAGATTGCCAGCTTTACATCATTTGTTGGGTATTTCACTTCCCATTATTTTTAAATTCCTTGGTGTTGCATCATCCTACCAATTATTACTATTTAACAATAAGTAAACGTGCAGACGAAAAAAAAACCTATATCTATTATTTTTGCATGGCGAATTTCTTGAAATTTGGCATACTGTTTGCAGCCTGGCGGAAAGTCTCTACGGCCCGGCACCGGGCCGCGGACCACCGGTTGGGGAACACTGATTTAGTGCATTATTTAGAAACTTATTTTAAAAATTAATTTGCATTGCGGTATGAAAAAAACTACCTGCATTGCCGATAAGTTCAAGGGAAAAAACAAAACCAACCAACGATTGTGATTGAGCATTGGTATTTATATAATTTTTATTCTGCCTTGTAAACATTATAATGATGCTTACGATGTGGAACTAGTGTTAAATGTGTTTTATTTTTTCCATATAATACAATATTATTCCAACAAGAATTGACAGAGAACACATTAAAAGTGATTTTGTGAAATTGTGAAATAAGTCACGGGTTTGAATTATAGCACGGACAGTTTATATAAATTGATTAATAGATTTCTGTCCAAAGGCATGGTGTGATGTCTTGAATTCGCTCCCATCTATACTATCCTAAAAAGTAGCCAAAGCGATTTTCCAACCACTGGTCCTGTCCTAGTCCTATCATTCTATATTTACTCGAGTGGACGTGGATTAAAACAAAATACCAAGAGAATTATTTACAATAATCATTTTTTTTTTTTTTTTACATAATTGTCATTAATATTTACTCTTCATTTCAATTTTACGTAGCTTGAAAAATAAACAAACCCTTTTATTAGGTGTTGAATAACGCTATTATAAATTGTTATAAAATTTATTAAAAACACATTAAAAAAAAATATTGCACCAGAATTCAATTGAATTGTTTGAAATACATACAAGTATCATAAGCACCTTCAGTCGAAATCTTAAAGTATCATAAGTGTTCATTTAGTAATATATTCATAGATAATTATTGTTATTTGTCTCCTGCTAAGTCCTTAATAATTAGCCTATCGTCCGAGGACGAATGGCCTCGACGGAGTGTCAGTATAAACCTCTGTAGCGTGATAATGCCTTCTACATTTAAAGGAATTTCAAAGAATAATTTTGCGCATTATGCCGTGCATGTTACTCCAGCATTAGCAGCCGATCGGATATTAGAAAGACTTTCCGATATTTTTTATTCAAATAAGAAAAACATTCGCTAAAAAATAATTTTATGCGGGGAAGTACACGTTCTAAATAAAAGTTTAAATTGTTTAAATTATAAAATGTTTCTAGGGTGTTTTTATTTTTCATAGCTAATTCTCGACGCGGTACAAAAATCATTACAACAGTAAGAAAACAAATAAAAACAATTTATTATAACGCAAAAAATAAAAGTTTTAAAAGTATGTAATTCACTATGCATTCGTTGATCATTCAATGAATGTTAAAGATATTTTGTAGCATAACTAACCTTCTGATAATTAATCTTTCACTGTGTGGTATCTCTTATATATTATTTACCACGGTGTTGTAATTTAATATTTTTATCTTGATTATAAATCGTTTATTTTAAAGTGATGGCATATCAGACTGTGGCGTGATATACCAGTTATTAAAAGGCACCTTAAGACATCGATATGATAAAACAAAACAAAGGAAAGATCCCTTTATAATATTCAACACCCTATCTTATCTGGGGCCAAATCACTGGGTCCTTTCTATTTTGTGTTCCGTGGTAAAACGGTGCAATTAATCATTCCACCTCAACACGTAGACGTAGGCGCCGCGCTGCACCGCAATTTTAGAAAAAAGCTCCGACTCACAATCGATATTTCAAAATCTCATGCAAGCTTTCTTAACACTTTGTGATCCTTTTGAAGTTCTTTTATTTACTACTGGTGTAACGGTTTAGTTAAATTGAAAATATTTAATTAAACGTAAGTGATTGTCACGACTTTGAATTATACAAATCAAGAAAGATATAAATAATTTTAATAACACCTATAGCAGATTTTTGATCGCTTATTTTTTTAACAAATGAAGGTAGATTAGGTAGCTTGTAATAAGCGGAGTTTTATTCAAATGATTTTTCTAACAATACTGTATTTTTTTCTAGCTATTAGTCAATGAGAATTATTATTTCTTATACTCAACAAATGAATTTATTTAACAAAAGGCTCATAAAACTTTTGCTAAAAAATGGTTTTAAAAATATCTGTAAATACTAAATTATATAATCATCATGTGTTTTATTTTATTTATACAATACATCATATATTTTAATTTTTTTTCAATATGTAGTAGTTAATTGTATTAATTTTTTTAGTTTCAAATGATATGAGTAAATTTTAATTTTTGTTTATATTTTTCGACTAGTTTCGTAATGTATCAATAAATAAATATGCACTGTTAAGTTGGAATATAATTATACATATTATTTTTAAATATAAGGTGTTATAACAACGAGATCAAATTTTTCCAGTGAAAAGGTTTATTAAAACGCATAACTTATCCAAATATAAATTTAAAATCAATATATTAAGCAACAACTATTATATCAACTTTTGAAGCCTTGATATTTTTTTTGTAAACGCCACAAAAAGTCTATAAAATGTAGTATATACATAGTTCATTTTGTACCCAAGTATATTTAAAGCAACGGATAAAAATTTAATCATCGATACCGTATTAAAAAAGTATCGATTCTCAAAGTGTCGATGAATAACCGAATATTCTGTAAAAGGCATACACCCTAAAGGGTCGGAATAATTAATATTCAATTATAATTAATCTACACAGCCAGCCGGCACCTGATGCAAGAGGAATATTCTCTCCCATAACCAAGTGTAAAAAATGAGTTTAGATTTTTTTCTCCCTTTAATTTTTAATGAAACATCCTAAGCCCTCCCCTGCTAGCAACCTTATTTATAACCTCGTATAATTTACCATCCCTTCAATATTCAGTTTCAGACAAGGATGGGTATTAATGTTTGAAAGAACAGGTAAAGGTCAGTGGCGTGATTGCAAGTAACACAAACATCTACTTGATCACCGTTTTATAGGATTTTTTAAGTGTAATATTTATTTACAAAAAAAAATAATGTTATTATTATAATGATTAAGGAACACGAAACGGTGTATTGTGTGACCTAAGATACCAGAATTGGTGTCGATGAATAGTTTACGAAATAGGTATTATTACTTTAGAAATGATTTGAGTGAATAAAAAATACTTATGCGATAATAATATACATAGTTACCTAACCATTTGCTCAATAGAATAAATAAATATTAACTATTCATATTTCTTGGGTTCTATAGCGCACTGGTTAGCGTTGTTGGCTTCCGTCCCGGATCTCACGGGTTTGAGTCCCAGTACAAACAGCATTTTTTCAATCAATTTTCGATTTCTGTTCGAAAGCATGGGTGCTTGTGATGAGGAAAAAATATTATTTTAATACGAAACGTCATATTTTTCAAAGATTGTTATTTTCGTATTTAAAATTAAATTTGATTCAATAATATCAGTACCATTTTTCCAAGGGCTGTTTTATGTATGAATTTAATTTTTGTTTTTAAATGTAACAATGTGTTTATTTGTTTTTATGAAAAAGATGATGGAATGTATTGAGTAATATAATAAATTTAAAATCTTAACTTGACTTATCGGGATACGACCGCAAAAATTATATATCTTTTAACTATGACCGCTCTTAATATGGAGCATATGTACTCCTAACAGACCTATGTATGTAGAAGTTTTCTATAATGACTATCAACAAAAATATATATTTTTTTTGTATAGGGTATTCTTTAATACCGCACGCCACTGAAAACAATATTTCGTCGTTGGTAAAGGCGCGATTATAATGAGCATGAAATATCAGAATCATTATTCTTTATTTAAAGTGATGTTTTTTAAATTAATCTACATAAATTATTAATGAAAACGAAGCGGGTTATTGAAATCGAATTTGTAAAATACGTTTAACTTTTTATTTTATTTTTTAAAACTTCCGACTAATCGATTGTGTGATTAATTATTGTAATTAATTAGGAAAGAAACAATCATTTGTTATGATTTGAGAAACATAAACGATTAATTTATGTAACAATACATAAATATTAATAATTGTAGATCAGCTTTAATTTAAATTATTATTGATTAACTCTCGCGGCTCGGAGACCAGAAAAATACTTCTCATCCGATGGGGATCGTTTAGGGACCCCAGTGGTTTCCTCATTATTGGCCTTATTCTTATGAATTTCAAAAAAAAAAAATAGTCTAAGGGCTTTAAAATATCTCTTTGCATCTTTCCTCATACATTTTTATAAAAATCCGTGGTTTTTTAATAAATAATCATATTTTAAGTTGCGCGTAAAAAAGACGTAATCCCAGCACTATGAAATTGCAACTGACGAGTTTAGCTCAGCTATCTTACGAACGATCGCTTATCGCGAGCGCTTATCGTGTTATCGCGTTATCGCGTATTTATATAAACTACAAAAGGTCCAAAAAACTATGATATAAGAAAACCTTAATTATAAACATTGTATCACCCATATTAAAATATTTAGCTTAGAACCGGAAAAGTCTCTAGTCATTATTCATGATTTTACATGTACTTTGTATAAAAATATACTTTGATTATAAAGTGAGTTTGTAATAGTATTTGTAAAAACTTAATTCAGTATATTTATTAGAAAAATATGCATACATTTTAAGCACGGATAGTTATTGAGAGTAGACTATATTTCCATATTTATGTTCTTACTGCAAAAAGAACATCTTTAAATTAATGGTTAGGAGAATTTGTAGAATTATAAGTCTATTAAACATGTGTACTAGCTATATCTGAAATGTTTGATTGTGTTATTTGTTTTTTTTCATTGTAAGTCACATCAATTAAATAGCAATGAATTAAAAACAATATATGTATTAAAATTAAAAACTGAAATATTTTCTATTTTTTTAAAACCAAAATAGATACCATCATTTTTTTTTATTAAATCCATACAAAATATCGTCTCTGAAAAGTACAGAAAACTTTGCATAAAATAATCACTATACACCTAAAGGAATCCTTTGCTGAATTTTCAAATCTGATATGCTAAAAAATGATTATCAAAACTTGTTGGTTTTTTTGTTTGTTTTAAAGTTCAGCTATATTAATGGCGGTAGTTGAGAATTCATTAACATTACCTAATCAATATCTACGTCGAAATTTCGATTAAAAATATTCCAAGCCTGTTAAACAGGCGGCTGTTTTTTTTAAAGGGAGAGTTTCCGAATCACAATACCGCTCACCCCCATTCTACCCATCGAAAGTGCCTCACTCTGAATCTCCGTTACGGATTTTCCACTCCGACACTCAATATCAGTGAGGTTCAACCAATCGGTTAGAAGTGATCAAACAATCAATCGAAAATAATACTTATGATTTATTAACACATTTGTTAAGGTATTCATTACCAATTCTTTGTTACATCTACACCCTCAATTTTCTTACGTACTTCAGTATAAATAGCACTGTATTAATTTGTATTAAGTTGAAAATGCTCCTCATGAGAGAAATCAGTCTTAGTCATAATAAAAATATAGAATTATTACAAAACAGTATTTCTTTAACCATTCTAAAGCTAATGACACCGGTCGCACACCTACTAACCACACATGCTACCCACCAGTGTATTATCATTATAACGACGTCAATAAATATTTTTTAGAGTTGGCATCATTGAAAAAGGGTCTGACATCTTTTAAGGACTCAAAAAATGAATATTTAGTTTTCTTTTATTAGTTTTTAGAAAATTGCTAGCTTACAGGACAAAAAACGTTTTTTTTTCTAGCTGTTAACGGGTTAAATATTATGTCGTCTTACCAAGTTCTTGGTCACCAACACGTTTAAAATATACTTTTCTCTCAGATTAAATAAGCAAACGTTTAATTTTAATGATCAAAAATATTTTCATTTAGTGGGGGCAAAATGAATTGATAAACTATGTTCGATTTCAATATTAAATTAACTCAACTTTGACAATTCAACTGACACCTTTCATAATGGAATATAATCAAATACATATTTTATTGTCTCTATCTGAGTATTAATAAATATTTGAATATGACTATGTATTTAAATAATATGCTTTTAGTAAGTACACAGTGTTCTCTTAGCATAGCTTGACATTAGCTAGGAACATAAGGGGAACCGATTTAATGGGTGGATTGTTCTTAAAATGAATAAAGATGTCATAATTAAAAATACGAGTGGTCGAAAGTATGGCGGAAAGAAATTGTACCAAACGTTTTATGAATATTTTAAGAGATATAACTCGATTGCTGAATATCTTAAGGAGTTGTACGATAATTACAGATTTAAGATTCAAATTCAGACGAAATTGTTGTGGACAACTGTAAAACTTTGGCAGAGGGAAATTGGTTTTCGTAGTGTATAGTTTTTTATTGGACTCATTTTCACGGCGGTCTATCAATTTCCCTGTTCCGGATTCCAAATTCCGGATCACTTCTTTCCGATCCGATCAAATTGACAGCCGATAGACTTAGGCAAATGAGTGAGCAGCTTTGTTATTAATAGCAGTTATTGGTTGCTTTGATAGGGTGGCTTGTCGCACAGACCCGAAATAAGTTAGAGCGTTATTTTTATCGCTTTTCAAAAAGACATCAACTAAAAATTACGCCGAATTTAGTTAACTTCCTGACGGGTAGTTAATCAACTGCGAGACTTTGGAAATATTTTGCCAGCTGGTATTGGCGAATCAGGTAAGTAAATATATTTCAATATAATATAAAAACTTTGAAAACTTTTTTTTTTTTCAAAAAGAGTTTGGTTCTGCTGCTCTGGTCAATTTGATGTCCAGTTAAAAATGTGGATACTGAAAGATAGTTGAGTAAATATAATTTAATTGTAACGTGGCACATAAGCATCTGTGAAAACATTCTCCATAATTATTTTTATAAATTGGAATTTGATATTGTATTATTATATATTTTTTTTTGTCTTTGTATTTTTTAATTATTTTTAAATTACAAAACAACTTTTAAATTTCCTACTATTTTTTTATTGTTGTTTTTGTCTTTATATTTAGTATTATTTGAATAAATAAAAATAGATTCTAAAGTATCGCTAAAATTAAGCAGTTTTAATGCTATAAAACGCTAAAATGCTAAAATTGATAAAAATATATGCTTAAAATATGTCTCTATAATTATTGTGTATTTTTTAACCATAACTGTACAGTTTTTTGACATTAATATATGAATATGTCATTAAAAAAATCTGTCCTCGACTTATTTATTCACTATAAGAAATTCATTATTCAAATCCTATAAATATTAAAAAAGGTTATTTATGTTAAAACCGATATATCATGTCAAAAAGGTCAAAGAAGCTACTTTTTGACTTTATTTGTTCGCTCTACATAAGATTAAATCGATGTTTTTTTTTATATATTGATGAAAAGACATTTTATTTAGTTCATTGTTCTGAGAGTAAAAATAACAAAACTGGGGCTAAAAAATGCTTAGCCCCGGGTCTGTTTGCCGACGAAAAGGCTATTTAATTTATCGGTCCTTTTATCTGTTTGGAATATTTATGGAAGGTGGCCAACAAATCAGAAGCTCAATAATGCCTTTAAATTGCTTCTCAGATAGAATCCGAATTCACATAAGTACCACTTACGGATGTTTGTTTATTTACATTTTTTATATAAAGATTCTATCGGAGCCCCAAATAATAATAAGTCTAGGTTCAATTTGAGTAATTTAATTTATTATTTCTTTGTCATTCAATATCTGCTTTGGATCGTTCGTCTTGTAATTCAGGCGGTCTTTTCAGAGATTTGTCTTTTATTCAGCCTGTAAAATGACATCTGTATTTTTGTGTTTTTTTAGCTCTGTTGGTAAAGTTCTATGCTATCTTCTTGAATGTTACGATTCAATTCATATGAATTAAATAAATTTATCGTGTTTATTTGATTAGAGCAGCGATTTCCAACCTGTGAGGCGCGGGCTATTGCAAAGGGAGAAGTGAACAGTCCAAAATATTTATTTACCATTTAAAACGTGTCTTCATTACTCTATGAAATAAAGGATGGGTAGGCGCGAAGATATTTTTTCTTCCAAGGGAGGCGCAGTAACATAAAGGTTGGAAACCACTGGATTAGAACGTTTGTTATATTCGGTTGTGGTGGCCACGCATTCAAATCCCAGAAAGAATAGTATCGCTTTGTGTATGCTATACTTACCAATTCGGTACTATAAACAAAATTTAAATAGAGCGATTAAATGACCAGTAGTTTTTTCTTTGATCCTAATTATCTATGCTTATCCTATCCGATAAAAAAACTGGTTGAAATATAGAATGAATATCAGTGGTTATATTCTTCTAGACACTAATAGAGTACAGGCACAAATGCACAACATCTTCGCGTCTAACGTAATAGTTTGGTTTGTCCAATACAGTTTTTTTTTGTGTTGGTAAACCCTTAACCCGCTGTATTATTTGTGATTTTTACAGATGTTTTTAATCAATCTGTGAAACGATGTCGGTAATCAATGGTTTTAGGTAAGTTTCTACCATAAATTAAAGTTTGTTATCACAAATACTGAATTTATGACGAGCTAATGACTACTTTTATCAAAGTTCATATTGACTGAGATTATATATTTTATTGTAATTTTATCCACCAATCAAAAAGGCGAGTTAAAAAGAGGCAATGTTGAAATAAAAAAAGAGGTTGAACAGTTTTCGTAGAAAAACTTCTGATGAGATACCTCCATTAGGATGCCATATGCTCCACACTGGGAGCGAAAATGGATTTAAAAAAATTATAATATATAAAAGACTAGTTACAATAACTGGGTGACTTAACTCTAAATATAATTTGATATCTGTAAAGGTTTTATATTGGGGCACGACGACATATTTAATTTGAACATCCTCTTTATACTAGAACAACAGTATGCTGAGTAGAAAATAACTCACTATCAATCAAAGGTTGATTATTTTTAAACATTTTTTTTTATAAAAATTCTGTTGCGACCTCCATTGGGAGGCCATAATGAAATAATAAAAAAATGTTGAAATTAAATCTATATATTAGTAGTCGATAATGTCCGTTTGTTTGTTTGAGTGAGTGAGTGTAGGGTGTCCTATTAATCGCTCACTTTTCACAAATAATCACAGATGTGTGCGTACTAATTAAATGAAATAAAATAAAATAAAATAAATTAAATTAAATAAAACAACACAAAACAAAACAAAATAAAATAAAATAAAATAACATAAAATACCATAAAATAAAAGAAATAATAAATAAAATAAAAATAAAATAAAATAAATAAATTCTATGCAACAAAAATCTCACGTTGCTGGGCAACGGACTTACAGCTAGTTAATATAAAGCTTTATCATACATCTTTTTTATTATCTGCACTTAATCTTAAAAACGCAATAACTGCTATTCTACCTAATTATTTTGCAGTTACAATTTTTGTTTACGTATGATTTATTAAAATGTAATTCTTAATTAATGTTCCTTTACGCGACCACTTAAGAAAGTGTGTCTGATTAAAAATTTGGAAGTAAATTTTCTTATTTTCAGTCAAGTGCGTCTAGACGACTTTGGTTAATTTGCAATATGCACATTAAATCAAGTGATTTATTTTATCCTATATCTGCAGTCGTAAGACGTTTGCAATAAAAATAAAACCATGGTTTGAATGTTTGTTCTACGTCATCATTAGGGTTTCCGATGGGATTCCCGGGAAAATCTTAATACCAATCCCGGGATTATCACTGTAATATTAAATAATCGAATTTTAAATGTATATACTTCTCGATTTTCTGCCATATTTATTACTAAAAAAGAATCCTATCAGTATACTTCAGTTTGCTAACGCACATAATAAATTAGTTGATTTTAGTCGTATTGCTTTTCAAATTTTGTAACAGCGGTGAACAAGTGAAGAGTGTTTCATTTTTTTTTTGTCTTCATAATTACATACTAAATCATTTTTTTTATGAGAGGATCAGTGGCCTCCTGCAAGTTAAGTTCATGTCATTTTAATAACGGGAAATATGAATTCAAATTTTCTAAAAAAGCTTTAATATGTATTTGTCATATTCTTGATAAATTATTTTTACACTCAAACAGTATATCCGATTATTTTATGCAATAATATTTACAAATTAAATTTAAATATCACGTTTTGTTGGCCTCTGTGGTCTATTGAAGAAAGCTTTAGGCTAATGATCAGGTGGGCTAGAATCAAGTCCCGGCGGCTCAACATCAAAGTTAGATATAAAAAAAAAATTGACATGGCTGTTAGTGATATCTTTAGTGTTTAAATTGGTCTCTAGCGACTAAAAAAACAATTTTAATATTATTATAATTGTATATAACGTGATTCAAAATTAATCTGGCCAAAATAAGGCTGTTAGCTGTAATATCAGATTTTTTTATCACGATTAAATTATGTTAAATGACAGATCCCGGCAGTAGCGGCCGGCCAATGTGGTATTTGATCAATGCACCCCTTGTATATGCAGGGCGGCTATATTTCATGAAATAATATTAAAAAATAAAATTTATACCATTCCCTCATTTTAATTTCAATAAAATATTTTTTTCTAAAATATTTATTATATACAATAAATACATGAAGAATTTAAGATGAGTGAATGGTATAAATATTATGTTTGAATATTATTTCATGAAATATAACCGCCCCTGCATATATAAGGGGTGCATTGATCGAATGCCACATTGACCGGCCGCCACTGGATCCCGGGATTGATAATTTAGAATTCTTCAATTTAGAAGTTTAACAAAATTGTCCGGGATCTCTAAATGGATTAAACGACAGCACCAAAAAGTAATGTACTGCTGACATATTTATTATTAAACTTTTAATAATAATGAAAAATGACAATCAATTGTCTTGTAAAATTTAAAAGTACAAATAAAAATTAAATTATCTACAATAATGTTATGAATGTGCGAAAATAATGTAATCTTTGCAGTTTCTATTCATCCTGATAACATGACAAAATCATGTTGATATACAAAATATGAACTATAATAAAATTCAAATAACCAGCTGTCAAAATCAACGCTCAAAGTAACGCGGTAGCTCACTGATTCGAATATCGGAACACACCATATCTTTGTATTTTGGAATCTGTCGCCGAGTCGTCAATACTTATTATCAGTTATTTCTTCACAAAAAAATATTATGCATATGTTAATTTTCATACTGTATAATATAGTTTTTAAAATAAAACACAAAGTTTTAGTACCAATTGTTGCAAAAACTAAATAAAAAAATGGGGGCTGCTAAAGGTCATCTTATCTGCTCTATGCATCCGAGTGTTACTGTAATAATATTCTAAGAAATACCTGAATAATTAGTGGAGAAGTTTTTTTAAATTATTTAACATTTTGTCTCAGTTCAGAACTTTGTTTTCCTTTATTACCATATAACAATGTTTTGTTAATCGTATAAAACTTTTTCGAGTAGTCATTGTCGTTGGCGTGTTACGGAGATCGCGGGTTAAAAGCCCAGTGCGGAGAGTTTTAAAAAAATGATTTTTCAATTGATAATGCCTTTCTGTTCGAAAGCATGGATATATGTGATGTTTCGAATTCCACCTAACCACTCTTCATATCCAGAAAACGTGGCGAAGCGAGAGCGATTAGCTAACCATTAGTCCTGTCCTAGCCCATCATTATATTCTTACTCTCTATGGAAAAAAAGAGAGGTTGAACAATTGACTCACAAGCAGTTCTCGTAGAAAAATTTCTGTTGAGGTTAATTCTATTAGGAGTCCATATGCTCTGTATTGAAAGCGGGCTTGGCAGAGAAAAAACAATTGAGTTTAGACATTCACATTTAGTTTTTTTTATCGTAATTTGTAAAATAATTTACCAACAAAACGTAAAAAATACTTTTTTTGAAATACATGAAATGAAGCTCGGAAAATATATTGTAATTTCCGCGGTATTAATTATCAAATTTTGTGTGGAATATTGATGTCACCCCATTAATGAGTGCTTTAAAATGAAATTATCGCTCGTTGTATACAGTTCAATATCAAAGGTTTTTACTTTAATGACCTCGTGGTAGTATCGCTGGTCATTATAATAATGAGCTTTTTTTTAAAACAAGGGTGAGTTTGTGGTGAATAATGGCGGAGGGTTGTTGGCACCGCGGCAACCCGCATGGCCGTGTTGCGCCGGTAGCAGAGTAGCTGTTACCTGGTTGGCAAACACAGGTGGGCACTGCCGGATGGAGTCGGCGCCACCCAGCCTTAAATCGATTTTCCACGCGACGCGAGTTTCGGAAAAGTGTCTTGTGTTAAATGCATGCTTTGTGAAATATTTCCAATTCGAAACGACGAAAAACCGTACTTATTTTCTTTGTTTAGGCATAATAAAAATGTTTTTAGGCTTGTACGGCGTGTTATATATAATATTAATTAAATTATTATCATTACAACAATAACTCGAATTCTCGAATTATTTGTTTTTGAATTTGAGGTTCATTGAAAACAGTACTAACATACAAATTAAAACTAATTTTAAGAAGAGAGATAAATAAAAATTCTTACTTGCCTAAAATTGTTTTTTTACGTTACCAAAACTGAGCCTGATAAGTTTTAAATTTCCGTTCGTTAAATGTATAATATTTATGTCGTGTATCGACGGTTTATTAATAAGGTTTATTAACAAGCACATATAAATAAAGCCCTTTTACCCCTTTAAAAAGCATTTTATTATCTTATTGATAACCAAAAACAGTCGTGCTTACTTACGACTTGTGACGAAAATTTTGAGAGACTAGATCAAGAATGCCCAACTTAAATCACTTGGTGGGCCAAATAAAATTATGCATGTCTCTGATGGGCCACACATAAATATTTCAAGATATTATAAGATTTCACAGTAGATTATTTACATTTTCATCAGTCAACCTGTTTCGACACTTTCGATTTTTCGATTTTTAACTTTGATAAAAATGACTTGTAGCGATATGTGGTACCAAATACAGCTATACTGCACATTGCCTTAATTTCAGAATAGAATCTTCAAGGATATATTTTTGATAAAATTCTTGTATTATGTATTTTACTAATAACAAAATGTATAGACATTTGAAAACTTTGAAAGGCCCACATGAAGCCTTCAATAGGACCACATGCGGCCCAAGGTTGGTGGGCATGCCTGGACTCAGAAGTGGGCTGCCAATACGTTGACAAGAGGCTCGCTTAATTTCAAAGCAATTCTCGGTGTTCTGAGGAAGGAGTGAATTCTTTTATCACTCCTATGCAATTATATGCAATACCTAAATAAGCGATCGATTGATACTTAATACACGTATATTATGTAAAAATATGTAATTTACCGTAAACTTGTCAGTGTAAATTACTAAAAATGTAATACTGTGTATACTGAAGTTGTCGTAGATGGTATACGTCAGAAATTGCAGTTATATACAAATTTTATCTGAGAATATTGTTTTCTTTTAAATTAACAAAGGGCTCGCCGGCCATAGTAAAATTTAACAAGGGGTTCGCGCGAGCCCCTCCGAGCCCCCTCCAGCCTACCCCTGCCTGGACTAGATGATACTTATCCATGCTCGTGAGATCAGCAAATTTAAGTCACGTGTGTTTTGAGAGGGAAGAATACTTATATAATGGTTAACAATCTTCTTATTGACTAAGCGGTTTTTATTTTTATCGCTGCGGTCAAGAATTCGTGTTAGTTTTAACCTGATTATCCACCCACGCTAACCATTTGATGCGATGCCACGGGGATACCGTCATTATCATATTATTGACCACAATAAAAACACATGTTCAAGAGGCTCCTCTTACATACTATATATTATATAGGACAAGGAGTCATCCATTAAGCATGCTGTGATTAGATGCTAAGATCTTCACCTACTTAAATGCAGGGCTGCCAAAATGTACAGGTGATTAATTAACACTTTTCAACTTAATATGAGCCCTCGAGAGGTGAAGTGAGCCAATCAGTTTTTATATATATATATATAACAATGTCCGCTCCCAATGTGGAGCATATGGACTCCTAAGGAAGTTTATCTCAAGATAAGTGTTTCTTCAAGAACTGCTTGTTACTCAGTTGCTCAACCTCTCTTTGTCCAAAGAGATTAGGAATAGAAGGATAGGGAAAGGACATGACTAGTGGTTAGCTAATCGCTCTCGATACGCCCCGTTCATAGGATAGGATGGGTGGGAGGGGGGAATTTAAGACATCACATACATCCGTGCCTTCGAACAGAAATTCATAAATCGATTTAAAAATCAATTTATATAAAACTGTCCGTATTGGGATTCGAACCCGTGACCTCCGTAACCGAAGCCAACGACGTTGGCCACTCGACCACACAGGCGGCAAAAAATAGTGAAACTATTATATTGGACTTTTAAGCACAGTCACGTATTTACTTGGTGTTTTGAAGGATTGCATATTTTTATTTTAGGGAGATAACACTACTGCAGTGTGTGATTTCTGAGCTCATTTCACATGTATGATACTCGAAGACTTGTAACGCATCCAACATAATGTTTACTAAAATACCACTTGGCTCACTTCACCTTTCTGGGGCTCACATGTCAGTCTTTCAAATAAGACTTTATTAGTAAATTCGACCAAATTCTATACTTAACATTCAGAGTGAAAATCAGCAAAAGTGCTACTTCAAATTAAAAAAAAATAGTACCCATGTCAACAATAAGTATTTTTATTTATAATATTATATTATACAATAATTTAATTAAATGTTTTTTTTTCATATTAGAGTTATACAGACAATCGTATCGATTTTTCAGTTCGTTAGTCAGACAGCTCTAAATAAACCTTTTTTTTACAAAAATAACTTTGAACGGAATTGACTTGATGTATACGTCCAAAAGATACACAGAATATGGCTAAACATGTTTTTTCAAGAAGGTACAGCGTGTTTAATTTTTTTTATCGATTATCTGCATTCATAACTCAAAACAGCAGGTTTTCGACTGTCGGCCTTCTACCGAATGAACATGTTTACGTATATAAAATGTGTATGTTACTTTATCGGATTTTTGTTGTAACCTATCTCCCAATTTTGTATTAGTTTTATGCCTAGTTGAACACGAATTTTAATATTTTAAGCTTATATTGAATTTTCGTATGTTTTATAATACAGTAAAACCCCCATTTACACTAAAGTTGGGACAGTGTAATTCGGGGTAGTTTTATTGGGGGTTCGAATCTCATACAAACTTAGGGATTTAGTTTTTTCCGCAAAAAATGCATGCCTAATTTCCCTTAGTTTTGCAAAAAAAAAATATTGACGAAATCATTAGTTACCAAGTGATAAAATCCAAAATCCCACACATAGACAGTGCGTGTATAGCCTGGGGCACCGACGTTCCTTCTAATTTTTCTATAGTGTGTGCGGACCATCAACTTCTGTGAGTAGTAAATTTTCAGCAAAATAAAAAGTGCGCGCAAATGTAAAAAATTGGTGAAACAAACGTATTTTTACAATATTTCTATGTGCAGCCTTGCGCGGGGATGGAAAAATGTGTGAAGGCACATTTTGGGAGGTGTGCGCGCGCACACGCAAACACCTTAGCGGGAACATTGCCTGGCACGTGTTGAATACACAGACGCCAGCCAACATTTGACTGTATGTGCGGCACAGACGACCGTCTCGTAGTAACGACAATGGAATGCGACCGTGCAATTGGGGGATTTGAATATTAAAGCCAGCGCGTAATTCGGGGTAGTGTTATTGGGGGTTCCACTTTACTCGCTTTGCGCGAAGTTTTGTGGAACATTTCTACCGCGCGCACTGAGGTATGGTTGTATGCAAACTAGCATTGTACTGAATCATTTTTTTTTTGCGGTATTAATTCTATTTTGAGGCATACGCAATCTCGATAAAACAACCTAATAATAATGAGTTAATCGGATAACACCCGCTATACGATTACGCCCGAACAAAAACACGAAATAAAAACAATACACGGCCAATCATGCTTGTTTTATTTCGGCTGCGAGTTTAAAACGTCGTTGTTTTGTTTTGTTTAAAAAACTTTGGGGAGATTTATTCGTTAGATAGCACATAACAAAGTGTGTGCTTGTTATTAGGCTATTAGATTTATTTGCTCACGAGAGATGCTGAGTGTATAATCAAAAAACTTATTCCTTAAATTTTGATATATTATACAGTCGGCCGTTGCCAGATTAAACGTTTATTGAAACAGTTTGACTTGGTATTTATTTCAACCAACACACAACTTATAATAACTAAGTGAAATCGACGTTATAAAGCACAAATTAATAACTTTGTTTTTCTTCTTGAAATTTGAAATTTTATAATCGAATTGAAATAGGCAACAAATTAAATGGTCAGAGTTTAAATAGGTTTTTGGTCAGAATTCAAATAAACTTTTGGTCAGAATAAACATATTATATGGTCAGATTTTTTATAACCATTTTGGTTAGGTTAGGTTACATTTTCGCATAGGTGATATAGAACAATAATCATGCATTTAAAATAAGTAAGCCTTATACGAAATTGAATAATATATATACATCTTATTATTTTTTACGGATTCTAAATTACATGTTCTAATGCAGCGATACTCAAGTTTTTTTTGGTTTGAGCCGCATGTCCATTTTTGCTAGATTTTGTGGGCCGCAGCATATTAATAGTAATACGTAAATATACCACATACTTTATATAATATAATGACGTAACTTAAATATAAGTACACAAGATACTCATCCGTTTACGTATTTTTTTGAAAATAATCGGTAATAATATATATAATAATAATAATAGAAAAAGCAGTCGGTGAATATGATTATTTAGGGCCTTACGTAAAGTATGAATGGGCCGCAGGTTGAGTATCGAGGGACTAATGCATCATTTTTGAGACAAAGCGTATATTCCGTGTATTGAGTAAGGAGGATTTTAGTACGTAAAATATATGTATTATAAATTATGCATATCGATAGGTTATATGAAATCTAATGACAGTGAACGATGATCATGCATTTATTTATTTTTTAAATGCGAAATTGAATAGCATATAAATAATGCATATCGATGACTTCATTACAACTAATCGTAGCTGGTTTTTATGATTTTGATACATAACATGTATATCTTAAGGTTTCAAAACTGAATTGAGCATTTCATACGAATTAAACAAAACAAGTTCTGGTGCTTGAAAAAATATGTAATATGAAATGGTTTTAATTGACTTTACTTTAGTTTTAAAAACAATAATTATTGTAATAATAGCAACGTCTCATATTGATACATCGCCGAATTAAAAATAAAGCTCATCTCTCGGTAATAAACTTTTAAGAAGATCTCTAATGTAAGTTTACCTTTAGGACAAGATTTAAAGTATATTTTTTTAGCCCATCACCTTTAAGCAATTTAAGTGATGTTACGTTAAGATAACTTGTTATTATGCATACTAATTTTATACCAGTTTGTGCGTTTTTTTTAATCAAACATATTTTTTTCTCACACTTGAAAAGTGTTAGCCAAGACATCGTGTCTTCAGAATGATTTGATGTAAAATCAAAGAAACGTCATTATAATATATGGCCAACAAATTAACCGGTTTCACCTGTAATCCACGCATTATAAAAAAACGCAATATTCTATATACTTACTCATTGATTGCCAATGGATAAACAATTATGCAAGTAATATTAACATGTTACTTCGTATAGTATTATGTAATTAAATATACAATATAATCAAAAATTTTATATGAAATAATATGTTGATTCAATTGAAATATCTTATCGCAACGTACTATTTTGTTTTTGTAACGATTTGCCGTAAGTAGTGATAAGAACGTATCTGTCGGGTCATATGGCGCAGCGGCTAGCGTTGTGGGCTTCTGTGCCGGATCTCACGGGTTTGAGTCCCAGTACGAACATCATTTTTCGATCGATTTATTTATTAATTTCTGCTCGAAGGCATAGGTGTTTGTAATGTCCAAAAATTACCTCCCGCGATCCTTTAATAATTGAGCATAGCGAGAGCGATTAATTAACCACTTGTCCTGTATTATATTCTTCTATCTTTACTACTACTCTGTTTTAAAAGAGAGGCTGAGCGAATGAGTAAAAAACAGTTCTCGTAGAAAAACTTCTGTTGAGATACCTCCATCAGAAAACCATATGCTCTACATTAGGAGTGGCCATGGATTTAAAAAAAAAGATTTTACAGCGAGACTGCAGAGACATATTACATAATAAATTAGAAAAAAATGATAATTTTATATTCTTTGTCAGTTATGAGGAAATTTACTTTATATCTTAAAAAATAAAACACTTTTTTGTGCTATTTCTAAATATGTAAGAAGCGATTTCACTCGTCATGAGAATTTTTTTTTATCGATACAAGACTTCTTTATATTTACTCAAATGATAGTAAATACTAGTCTCAACTCATTCACGTAACACAGAATATGTTGGTATGCACACGAGGTCTCTGGAAACAATGACAAGCAGTCTGCGTGTTTTGTCTAAAACGAATCGGATAATAATATGTCACAGGTAGAGCTGGCGATTCCGCACATGATAGTAAGTAAAATTTAAAACAAACAAGGCTTTAATGTGTACATTTACTAAGAATGCAAAACTGGCATTGCGGACCATATTAAAATACTTATACAGTACTAATTACTTCAGTTAACATATTAATTTTGATATAAGAATCAAAATGACAAAAATTTCCACTATCGCTCGCTATCAGAATCAATGACATAATAAGGTGTATTATTAGTTTATTTAGAGTAAATACTTTTAAACTCCTTGTAAAAAATATGATAGGATCAAATATGCATGTTGCCATTGATGATAAATGAGGAGCAAACATTCAAAAAGTGTTTTGTCACACAAATACAAAGCTCGGAAAATGATGATTTAAGTGTTGCAAAAGTGACAGTTTGTATGAATGAGTCAACTTTATGATTTCATTTTTATATGAAAAAAAACCTTTTTGAACACTTATTTTGATTTCCATTCATAGGTTTTATTATGAGCTATCAGAATTGATATAAAACGCCATTTTTCAAAATTTGTGACAAAACACTTTTTGAATGTTTGCTCCTCAAATAAAAAATGAAAATCCATTTTATTAACAAACTTTTAAGTAGTCTATGCTCCATGGATGTTCACATAATATTATAAAAAACAATAAAAAAATAAGCAAGGGTTGAATGCTAAGAAAATTGTAAATGTTGTATTTTCTTATGTCGGCCAATAATCGACAAAAGATCTGCGACACAATCAGGTAAATTTCGTTTTAAACCAATAACTGTTCAATATCAATAAGGTTGTCAGTTTTTTAAAAAATTAGAACGTTTCGCCTGATTTTTTTAAGGCTTGTACATTTTATCGTTTTTACTTGTTATCGTTTGTTCCACGTGGACCCCGGTTGAGAAACGCTGATATAAAGAACTGAAAGTTGTCAGTATAATATCAGGATAGGCATTGACCATACTTTACTATTTACTAACCGTATTTAAGGAAGTCCTTTATCGAACTTGCTTAGTAAGAGAGTAATTAAAAAAAACCATCTATAATGTTTATATGGAAACAAATTAAATGGTCAGAATTTAAATCAATTCTTTGCTTGAATTAAAATAAGAACGGTCAGAATAAAAATATGATGTTATAAATGAACAATATGTTATTAGGTTAGGTTAGGTTAGGTATTTTTTAAATTTCATTTAAATTATGACTATTTATTCTGACCGATATATTATGACTATTAAATGTAATTTTGACTATTTTTATTTAAATTCTGACCAGAAAAAATACGATCCTTTATAAATTGTCAGTTACGATTTTCTGCCTATTATGTGTTTTTTAGTTTATACAATATACTTATGTAAATTTTCTTCAGATACTTTTTATTACAACAAAATGATAGTAAGATTTTCTTACGTCACTTCAAATAAAAAACGTTGTCATGTAAAATTATTAGATATTCTCCTTATCTAGACGTAAAAGATTCAGAGAATTTTCGACTGGCGTCGCATTTTATTCACAAAACAAATAAATACTCACAAAAATGATATCGCAGTTCGCAGTTACGTCAATGTTGAAGAAACGACTCTTCATTTCGATGCTTTCGTAGCATGAAATTTCCTATAACTACCCATAACGCCGAGACATCATAATGTATGGACCCCTAAAGCTCAGTAGTCAAAAAAACAAATATGTACCAGTTTTTATTTGTAGCATCCATTACCATTTTACTGTCATGTTTATCAGATAGCGTTATGAATTTAAGTAATAAAATAAAACATTTAATTTTTATCATAGTTTATATTCATGCATAGAGTAGTAAAAACAGTCATGATACTTGAAGCAAAATGTTGTTAAAAATAAAGCGTGAAATCTTAAAATTATTGCAGTGGTGCAATTTCATACCTTGCTCAATATGAGCTTTAAAGATGGGAGATATCTCCGGTATTTTTATTTCTGTTGGTAAGTGTTTTATGGACACTTTTTTACGGTCGCTCCTGATGTTAGCCTATAAAGATACTATCAAAATTACTACCAACTGACAGGACCGTATTTGAAGGAAGAACAGGGACTCCCAAAAACAGATAGCATTGTATAGCTTATCTAGGTGTGAATTGTTAATGAACGTACCGTACCTACCAAAGAATATTTTCGAAAAAAAAATGCTCATAAAGTTACTCTCACAAAAACAAGGCGAATTTTTTTTTTAGAAACGATTTAATTTACTTAACACTTCTCCTACGGTGATAAAAAATACTTCCGATGTGCTGCTGGCCCTTGAAGAACCAAATGAAAAAACATGTTTTCTTTTAATATACGTCCTGGGTTTTTACCGTCACCCATTACGAAAAGTTTCGTGAATAATTCTGTAAATTGCTAGCGGCGAATTGTGAGATTTTCCTCCTCATTTTTTTATGTCATAAGTACACATATGTACATAGTTTGTTTTCAATGAACTCGTCTCAACAAACGTTTTTCTACGAGAACTGCTGTTTATTCAACCACTCTACATCAATTTAAGAGACCGTATATAATAAGTCCAGCTAGGAAAATACTTGTAGGTAGCTAGCCAATCGCTCTCGTTACTCTTTTATGACCGGATGAAAAATTGTTTATTAAATTATTCAAGCTAGGATACGAACAAGCGGACACCAGAATCGAAGAGCATACAATTAGCCACTCGGCAACAGGCCTGTTATTTATAATTGTATTGTCTCACATCAAAATATTTTCTATTAAATAAAAAATTTACACGTAAATTATCCGATCAAAATCTAGTTTAACATTTTTAACATACAACACTTTGACAGCCAGTAATGAGAGGTTGGGTACAAGGTACGTCAACTATATTCTATGTGTATAGGTAGTCACTCAAAATTGTTTCATGATTTTGACATCTTTGAATGGCCATTGTTTTTGTTCTAATTCAGCCCTGCAGCTATTAGGGCGGCGAGATTTGTGCCTATTGTGAAAAGCCATCACCGGCACTGCCATTGTGACGGAATCGACCGCTGAATAGTTTCCAATTCGACCCGCCACCGTGCCAGGGGCCAGGACCCTCATTTAAAATAATTTGTGACGGTCTTTGGACCCGAAACGTCTATCGAAACAACCCCTATGCAGGCCGACACACTTAAGATGAGCGACTTCCCTTTGGCAGCCTTAATATTAATTGTAATACTTCAATTAATTCAGCTTTTGGCAAATTATTTATCAACAAAAAAAATAATTTTACTGGTCATATTTAAAAATAATAACGATTATGGGGCTTTTTTAATAACTCATCAAGACATGTATTTAACAGGAAGATTCATTTATTTAAATTTTAAGCCCGCTGTAGATTCGAGCTCGGAATCATTTGAAATAAATCAAACATAAAGTGTCGATAAAATTTATATTATCTAAAATTGATGACTATCTTTTACAGCCCACCCGTTTTCATATTTCTGTTGTATACTTGAATGATACAGATTACTCGATTTTTAATGCAATAATAGTACATAAAAATTGAATCATTACATTTTTTTTATATAATAATAATAATAAATGAGCTTAAATCCAATATAAAAATATAGTACTAAAATTTATTTCGCGGAATGTGATGCGAGTTACGATTTTTCACTTTCACTTTCAGATAAAATAATTATCAACTTTTTATAAGGAAAAAATTCGGTTGCAATTTTACCAAATTAGTAATTTCCTTTTATGTTTCCGATTCCCACAATCTTTCCAAATTATTTTAATATTATTGTTTTGCACTCACGTCTCACGAATTAGTCTATACCTATACAATACCGGCACGTCATTTCGTGACGGTACCAAAATCCACAAAAAATATTCGCGTGTTTCCGACTTTTGTATCTTTTGTTATATTAAAGGTATCATGCTTCGAAATAGTATGTAGGCAACATTGTAGTTTAGATTACTTTTGATTTCACATCATTGCTGACAAGTAGATTGATTGATTAAAACATTTTTTTTGTTAAAGGAAAACAAATCATCGCAGCCTAGCTGCTACTAAGTATGCAAAAAAACATACATTTTAAAAGACGAATGCTCGACAGTAAAATAAATACTTTAAACGTAATAACAACACATAATTTATATTCACATTAAAACATTGTATATTTGTATAATATTTTACAGGTGGACAAAAATAAATGAGGTGCGTGGTGGAAAAACTTGATAACACACAAAAGTGTGTTTTGGAGATGATCAACATCAAACTGTATTACTCATTCAAAATTCAAATTGACGAACTTTTTACTTAATCAGAAAAAGTACAATTAGGACATGTTGTTTTCATATTGGATATACACAGTGGTGTAGTGGGGCCAGGTCGGGCTAGCTCGGCGACCTGGCACCTGAAAATGAAGAAGGCGCCCTGCCACTTTTTTGACTTGTAACTTAATTTTCAAGTACATACGTATATTAAAAATCGTTTTTTTATTGATTTAATTGTTAAAACTTGTGTTTTTTTAAACTTCAGACGGATATAAAAAAAAAAGGGAAGAAATCAATGACCGACCTGGTACCTATTTATTTACCGTTTCACCACAGGATATAATAATAGGTGTTGATTTTCTGCATACTTGTGCAAGCCACCGAGCCCAAGATAGTTGCTCCTAAGACACTCCCAGTCAAGGAAAAAATATACGCTTTTCTAACTACTGGATATTATTGATGTAAAAAAATAGCAGATGGGATACCAGTGGTAAGTGGACGAGGGTAACCAAATCGATTAAGTGGTCAACAAAAAATATCACATGTTGTGACTTGCGGGTTGTCCAGTTTTTCAACCACCCCCTCTCAGATATCTCACAAATATAATTCGTTTTACACAAAGTTGTCCGAGTGATACTTAATACTTTTTTCTAAATCCGCTCCCTAGTCGGAGCATATAGCCACCACATGGTTCCTCCAAGATTCTTCTTGTTTCCTCCCATGTCATTCCAGCGTCCCGTAGCTCCGCCGAGTACATCCTATTGATGGTCATCAGTGGCCTTCCACGACGGCGGCATCCATTTGGTTGGTAGAAGAGACAAGCAGAATTCAGATTCTCTGCAATTCTTCTGAATTCTGCTTTCAATACTTATTTCCACAATATTCTTAAAAACATGTTCTATGAATTCAATGAAGTCCACACAGTAAACACGTCAATATCGATCGTGTCGTTTTGCAAAACAATAAAAATTAGAGTATCTGAAGTGTATAGTTTGAAGTATATATAGACTGTGATTTGAGAACCCTGCATCCGTTAAGAGTCTCAGAACTCTTCAAAGATATTGATAGTTTTAATAATGATGCCTTATCCAATTGATTTAAGAATAGTGTAATCAAATAAAGGTATTTATATAGCATGCATATATATATCGATCTTAAAATTCCGTTCGTTCAAAACTTCTCAAACCCTTGTGAAACAAAATACGTGTGCGTGCCCAAAAAACGAAGATAAAGGGGCCGCCACACACTAATCGTTAGTATTTATTTAAAGATAAAAGTATTAAAATACAAAGATCGTTTTTGTTCCACGACAATACTTCTTTAAATACATAAATCTAAGATGAAACAAGTGCGTTAAAAGGCTTCAAAGTTACAATCTATTGCAGGGTTGTCCCAACTCCCAATGAATCGCTTTAACCGTTACAGTTTTTATTTCAAAACCGAAGAATTTTATTTTTATTATTCGATACTTTATTTGTAGCCTTTAAATTCCATAGTAGGTCAAATAATATTTATTTTAAAGACAGTAACATTTTGTCTTTGTGAAAATTTAGTATTTTCGAATTATTTCTTTAGAATATAAGATTTAAATTCATACATGACCAACGGTTTATGACCAAACAGCGATATAACAAAGTTATCGATAAAATTGTTATGAGTTTTTATCGAAAATGTTTATTGTCATTTATTTGGTTTCAATGATTTTAGTGCAAGTATTATTTATAATTTTTGCACATGGGAGGTAATATACACTGTGTCCAAACCGACAGTATTTCCTTACGGTTGTTCAAAGCTTCTCCATGACAATTGTGTAAGAAAATTAAAGAAGTTTTTTTCTACGATTTTTTATGATCACCCTTGAAGTGTTTTTTCTACAATATCACCGTAAAGATCATCGCGATTTCTCAATTTGGTCAAAATTTACATATTATAGTTTACCTCCAATATACACCAAGAACAGTGTGTTTTGCAACATTTTTTTATGGGACATAATACAGATGAAAAACTGAATGCATGTGTATACATATATCTTATCTTGTATTTTCTATAAAATTAAGTTCATACTAATTATATGATATATTTTACAGAATATGATATCAATATTTCTTACCCGGTGGTACGCGAAGATTTTTTGGGTGGGCCGCAAAAATTTTCTGTAGTTCAAAAACAGTTAATATCCGTATATAAAAGCTTATATTGGTAATCCGCATTTTTTTTTTGATTTTTTGGTGGTCCGCAAATGTAAAAAGATTAAGAAAAATTGGGTTATAGTATTTTAATCATTTTAGTGGTCATAAATGAAATTTTAAGCGTTTAATTGTAGACAGGAAAAGCTTATTTTTTAACTGTTGCTATCAAAATTAAGCGTTTGATTAATTAAATAGATTGAATTCCTTAATCACACAACGTTATCCCTGGAGAAATTCGTTAAGCCATTCTCTCAGAAAACGTGAGCGATGGGAGATAAGAAGATTTGGCATAACCCTAAATGGAAGGTCGGCCAAATCAGAGAAGGGCATGTCAGCGGTGCGGTGTCGAGTGACCGCCGCGCCACGGGGGTCTGAGGTCTCTGAGACCCCTGCCGGGGCGAGCGAAGACCCTCAGGGACCCGCGGACAGTCCCGGTCGATGATTTACGACAGTGGATCCAACAATGAATAGTCTCACAGACTTTGACGGTCATCTTGGTTTTTAATTGCTTGTAGGGTGTAATTGATTTGACGTGTCGGACGCAGCGTGAATCGATAATTGATAAAAGGGAGAATGCGCTGTAGTGACATGGTAACAAAGCATATTATGTATTTGTCGTAAGTGATTATCTTTAAGACAAGTATCGTGATTTAATTAAAAATAAAACTTTGAAATTAAATTATATCATCTTTCGACATTAAATTTGAATCATATATAATTACTATAATACATTACTTTAACCATTTCTGCCTCCAATGGGTAGCATATTGTCTCCTAGTGGAGTAAACGTCATGTTACTCCATTACTTAGCCCAAGGGTGGGGAACATTTTCTTCTCTAAAGGCCGCATTCATTTTTTAACACGAAGGTAAACATTGACTAGGAATAATTTAAGATTTCGACTGAAGGTGCTTGGTGGAATTTCAATATTAAATTTGAATCGTTCAAACTATGTACATTCTCACAAATTTTGTCATTAACGACCCGGGTTTCGCCTTTCGCATTTGCTAAGCGTCAGTTCAAGTTCATCCGTGCACTTGAATGCCTGAAGATGCCGAAAGGCGAAACCCGGGTCGTTAATGACAAAATTTGTGAGAATGTACATAGTTTGAACGATTCAAATTTAATTGACTAGGAAATTTTTGGCCGGAAACAATCTCATGCCATTTTATAAAACCCAGAAATTTGTGGATTTCACAAAATTACCAGCCTGGAACCCTTTTTTTAGATCTTTAGGATTTTGACAATTCCCAAGAATTTACGAAATTAAAAAAAAAATACAGAACTAGAGAATTGGTCAGAAGGCCACACCACAGTAGCCAAAAGCCCACATGCGGCATTAATTAAGGCCGCAGGTTCCCCACGCGTGACTTAACCTCTCTTTTTCTAAAAGAGTATGGAAAGAAGAATAAGGCAACGACAGGAATAGTGATAGGCTAATCGCTCTCGCTGCGCCCCATTTTTACGAACAGAAAGAATTTTATGGGTGTAATGTTTGGAAATTGCAAACATCCATGTTTACGAGCGGAAAATTTGATAAAACAAATTTGCTCCGTACTGGGATTCAAATTCCTAAGCTCCACAACCTCTAAATCAACGACTTTGACCTCTAGACCACAGATCCGATATATGTATATTAAAGTTATTTTTTTTAAGGATTCCGCGGTTTCTATATGGAATTATCATTTTAATTTAAAATCAATCGCTTATTTTATTCCATTTGTTGTATGCCTACTGTAACAAAATATAACATCAAATTTTATTAACAATTAATTTTAATTAAATTAAAACTAAGACATATGTATTTCTGAAAGGTAAAATATTTCGCTACTTTCAAAAGAATCTGAGCTTGCTGCTATTTTTACTGCTGGTATAATATAATTCAAGAATCGAAGGTCAAAACATCGAGAGTCGACGGTTTCAGGTTTCAGTTTCAGTTCGTGATCCGATTAAGGATAGCTGGAGCAACCTTTAACTCAATGCGGAAAGTCTGGGACTCACGGTTGTACTCCGTCAGAACCAAGTGCCTCCTGTTCAATGCATGCATCTTGACATTGCTGCTTTACGGTTGCGAATCATGGCACATTACGAAAGCGCAGAGTAACCGTATACTGTGACTTGAAAACAGATTCCCGCGGCGAACGCTAGGAGTACGGTGGTCTGACTTTGTCAGGAACACGGTGATTAGAGAGCGGATTAACCAGCCTATTATTACGTCTAAAAAAAAAAGTGGCGATGGACCTGTGCTGCGGATGCATCAGAGAGCCTGAACCCTGCCTGTCTTTTCTACCAGACAGTCGTGGAAGGCCACTGATGACTATCCACGGATGTACTCAGCGGAGCTACGGGGTGCTAGGATGACCTGGGACAAAGCAAAAAGACTGCCGGGGGATAGAGAATCTTAGAAGAACTATGTGGTGGCCATATGCTCCGTATGGGGAGCGGATATGGAAAAAAATATATGGTCGCTTTTAAATTTTCACACAAATCAGTAATGCGAATATTGTGGCAAACACAATATCCGTAACTAGTAACAACCCACAGCTTTAACTTTCGGAATGCGATTATGTGACAAAAAAGAAAACGCTTTGGTGGTCCTGCATTGTGTTAATGTGAGCATAAAATGAAGCCCTTCAAATTGATACGTCACGCATCAAAAATATTATAATATGACGGCCAGCCGCCAAATGCTGCTCGAGATTATTTTTCTTGTTCCACACCTTTTCGTTATGAATGCATTCTCCAGATTGCCATTGAAACTTACGTTCCAGCCAGGTAAATGTAAAAACAGCGGAACTAAAAGTTGAATTTAATGTGTCGCTCTCTGAGACGTTTTTTCAGTAATTTAAAAGAAGTAACACAAAAAAATATTGTATCCCAAGAAATACCTTTAAGAAGCAAAGTCATGGAATTAAACGATTTTTTCAAACGTGAATAACGATTTTTACTTAAAGAATGAAAAGTTTAGAATAGTGACACCAACCTTTATTAGTCTTAACCACTTAGATCCCAAGCTCACACATGTGTCTGGAACATATGCAAGCAAACACGGATGTCCAAAACATTTTAAAAATCAAATACTTGGTATTCTGATAGAATATAAGCAATATTTTGATGAATATGTGTAGTGTCATTTATACTGAGTCAATATAGGTTTTTAAAATAACGAATTCGAGTGTATATTAAGCAAAATTATTTTTATCAAAAACACGCAGTATGTCTGGGACATGTTAATGATTTATTTGCGCGGTATTCAAATGGTTAATGTGGAATGATAGTTTTAGGCGCAGGTTGCTATAGAAAAATCAAAAATTGTACATGCTGATTGTAGTTTACTCATTTCAGTCAGCGTTTGGGCAGTATAAATTAACTATTATCTTTTTAGTTATTACTTGAATACAAACAATGTCAGATCAAAAATATTTACCATACAAAAAAAATCGTTAACATGCAAAACTGGTAATACAATAAAAATATATTTCTGTTAAATCATCGATATATGTCATCAAATATATCAACAATGTCGTAAATGATTCAATTTCCACCTGTGTGGTCGAGTGGTCAACGTCGTTGGCTTCGGTTAAGGAGGTCACGAGTTTTACGTACGGTACGGACAGTTTTATAAATTGATTTACAATCGATTTATGAATTTCTGTTCGAAGGCATTGATGCATGTAATGTCTTGAATTCCCCCCTCACATCCATCGTATCCTATGAACGAGGGCGATTAGCTAACCACTAGTCCTGCCCTAGCCCTATTCTTATATTCCTACGCTCTTAGGAAAAAGGGAGGTTGAGCAACTGAGTAACAAGCAGTTCTCGTAGAAACACCTCTATTGAGATAAACTCCATTAGGAGTCCATATTCTCCACAATAGGAGCGGACATGGAAAAAAAAATATTCAATGCTTAAAATGTGCGGAAATTGTTAAAAAACAATTGATTCAAAAAATATATTTAAATACACCTCTAACTATTAAACTAACGCAATATCTGATAATAATATATGGTATGGCATTTTAAGGCAATAATTTATATGAATGATTATTATAAGCTTACCTTGTTTAATTATATTATATTCCAATACTATTTATAGCGATGTAATACAAAAACACTTAGGTTACACACACACACATATATATATATATATATATAAATCACTTGAAAGAATATAAATTTTAGTCTTACACAAATCACCAGATTCATTCGTGGTTTTTGTTCGTAGATTTGAAATCCAAATAATCTGGATAATTTATAAAACACACTTCTCGATTTTAAGATCGAGTATTAATAATATTAATGTATTTTCGAAACACTTCCACAAATATAACAATAGTATTGCATTATCTTCATAACCGAAACACAATTTATCCTCGAGCACTAGATTGTTTTCCACTAATCTGCGGTATATAATCATTAGTTGTAGCTTGCGAAAATATAATCTGCAAACAAGGCCGAGCGCTGTATACTAACTTTGTTCCCAGAAGGGTCTGGGCGAGGTGGTGTGAATCTTCGTTATCGGGCAGCAATAATTGTAACGCAGTTAACAACCCTACGGTGTCGAGGTCCGAGAGACTCCGCCTACCAGTGGATGCAAGAGCTTTTAACATACACGCCCCCAAAACTGACAGCGACCGAAAGCTTAGAAAAAAAGCTCTAAGCCCCAAGATAACAAATCATTATTTTATGAGTATCGGACGCATTGATCTACCCTTGATCGGGCTACACAATGGAGCTTGCGGGCTTTTTAAAGGTTCGACTGGCAAAAAATTACCTGTGGCTATCCGTCTTCCGTTTCAGAAAGGGATCGTCAATTTTTACGTAATATTTTTAAAATTTTGAAACATGTCAAATGTTACACAGGAACTTTCAAATAACCATTCTGAAGTAAAAACTCAAAGTTATACGCCTCTAGCTAATTTATATTTGGTCTGAAAAGTTTGTTAGGTTTGTATATTGAAAACGTTTTCTTTATTGCGTTTTCTTTGTGAATATAATTACAACCAGATTATTATAAAGAAAAACGGATATTTTTAAGTTTCACAATATTATATTATTTAAAACAAAAGTCGTGATCGCATTGTGGATGCCAAAGTAGAATCAATTATATTTCACAATTATATTTTCACCTTAATACTTTTTTAAAATATATGTGCGTCAGACTTTTTAAAATGCAATTTATTTATTAAAACAAAATACACAAATCACGTGAAAAAACATTCTTGAAATAATATACGAATACATCAATAAAATATTCTATTTCATTCACCATAACAAAAATTGAAATAAATATTATTAATAAAATAATATTTACAAACGTTGGCGATACCTGACCCATTAGATTATTTATGAGGATATGTAAAAAAATCAATGTAAAACATATTTTAGGACACCTTCAAAATGAATTTGAAGGTGGTATTCAGTTAATATATTGGAAGATAAAATCCATTTTGAATTATTTTATTTATAATATATTTCACTTGGATATTATAAATGAGTATTAATTATTAGCGTATAAAAACAATTAGTTCCTACAAATTATACTCTCCACACTATTTTTGAAACAAAGATAAAAACGCATGTAGAATTTGATATGTATGTTTTTGAAGGTTGATTTTTACGTTTTTTCCATGATTAAGTTTAACTTAAGTTAAAAATTTCGTGCCTTAACGGTGAGCCAAGTGAGGTTAAAAAAGTTTCACGAAAATCGTAATTTATTGTTTATTAGTGGTATATAGTAATTGTTGGTTGCCAAACTTAGTATGCGTGACCCTATATCGCCTTTGATATTGTAAAAGCTCTCAAGTATTTTTAATAATCGCTGTGAAATGTAGAGTATAATAAACAGTAAGTGGGTACTTATAATAAATTACAGTCGATTAAGCATAGGTAACTTATATAAGGAACATTAAAATGGCGGAAGCAAAATGTCAAAAGGCGATAAGTATTTGTATTTTACACAGAATGTAAAGGGAATTACAAAGTGCGGCTCGAGATTTTTTGGAATGCGATAATGACCGAATTGGCGGTATAATGTTGGTAAACGATAATTCAAAAATGCTTGTTTTGAGATAAATAGCTCGGTGGAAAGGCATTATATTCAAGAAATAAAATATTCATTTGTACTAATTCCCATTTTTATTTCAACTGATATTGTGATAATGCTCTTCATGAGCGAAACCGGTCCTGATATTATTAAATAAAAGTGGGAACTGGTACAAATGAGTATTTTATTTTTTAATTAAAATTGTTGTTTTATTTCAATGTTTGTACTGCAATGGTCAAGGGTGCCAAACGTTTTACAGGTTGCGAACTAGTAAAAGAATAATAGTATGTATAATATGTCTGTTCGGTCACTGTTTTCAGTATGCTTAGTTAATCTTGATATCGAATCTTTTAAAATATATATGCAATATTCTGTGCCCGGAGTTTGATATTAACAGAAGTTTCTGTGTACGGTAGACTTGATTTACGAAGTTTTATTGTACGGAAGTAGGATCTACTATTTAATAATCACGGAACCGGGTTAATTATCCATACCTGAAGAAAATATAATAATTCAATAAAGAAGTATGAGAATTGCAATAGGTAATAAATAGATGACAACATATTTTGACGTACACTCACGGCATTATTAGAGTTACAGAAGAATTTGTACATGATTGAATTTATTTCTCATTAGCTTAGTGACACAATATGACTAAGCTGCTAAAATGTTTGAAAATCTCTGGAATAATATTAGGAATTATATTCGTACGGTGAAAATGATATTCTGACAAAATGCTTGAGTTAACAGCTGATCTCAAGAGACCGTAGAGAAGACATTGTAATATAATAGTATATCTGTGTAATTGTGAGGTGTGTACATATGCATGTACAATTGTGATAGTTAGGCTGGATATGACGTGGGGTGGTGTGCCACGGACATTAACCGTTTGTATGATATTATGCCCTGTTTATGCGGGTACATATTATGATTATTGTATTAAATTAAACTGACTACAGAGGATTCAAACAATTATTCAAAAATTATATATTTTTTTATTTTACAGAAGAATGAATGGCATGATCTTTTTCAAAAGACAAACTCTTTTATTTATTAAAAAAATGGTTATAAACGAATCAATTTTAAACAAAAAATGAGATTTATCTTCAAACAGATAATTCTATTTTAACATTACTCAAAGAGTTAATTGAGTCAACTCTTGGTGTCAAGGCATACAATTAAATTTAAAGATAAAACACTTTTTGTTTTATACTAATTCCACATCACTTTTAGGGAGTTCAATAAAAACACAATATTCCTTTGTACTTCATTCCACTTTATTGAAAAGGCCAGGACCATTATTTCAATTTAATTTTGTATAAATAGCACTGTTTATATATTTTTTTATCAGTTGAAAATGCTCGTAATGAGCGAAACCGGTCCTGATCTTTTTAATAAAGTGGAATAAAGTAAAAAGGAATATTGTGTTCTTATTAAAGAATTCCACATTATTCATTATCTAGAAAAAACAGTGTGAAATAAGTATTAAAAGTAGTTTTAAGTTACTCGAGATCATTTAAAGAAGAATCACATCACGGTATGCTAAAATATTGTAATATTGCATTTTAAGTATGTTTTAAAACGTTCGCTAAAACTATATACATTATACTTATATACATGCAGCATACAATATCAAACACGGCCAAGTCCGTTTTACTTTATTTTTCAGGAGAGCCGAAAGTTATACCGAAATTTGAATGTGAATTTACTTCAATAATTACGAAAAATCCAGACACTAAACGTCAACTTATTCAGCCTAAATCGTATACATTCCATATTAAATACTGAATGACATTCAGTCAGCTAATTTGAATCTTTCAATCTGATTAGCTCCCAATGACATGGCCAGTATGACAGACAACAAGATACTTTTTGTCTTGGACAATTTTGGTAGTAAAATCATAATTTAAAGTTGATTTTTATACACTTGTAGTACGATATTGAAACTGAAACATATATCAAATTGTAGGTATTAAAATTAATAAGTAATTAGTGTTAATTGATAATAGCGTGATTTGATCTATTTAATACAGAATGCCTCAAATATATACTGTCACCTGCGTTAAATAATTGTGTGCACAAACCTAATAAGTGGTAATTTCCTTCCCGAAATCTGTTATCATATATGTATTTTTTTTACAGTGAATCGATGTTTTTGTGACGTTAATGGGTACATTTAAATGCTGATAAATATATTTTTTTAATGTATCACTGATCAATTAAAATATCCATATAGTTATGTTGGAATACTGGATGGCAAGGTGGAGAAGGGGTGGCCAAAACTATCACGTCGTGTCATTGCGGTTGGATTCTACTGCTTTCAAACTTTAGTTGAATTGTCGTTTCCAACGGCCTGACGTCCGGCGTAGGAACACTGACCCTAACACAAAATTATGACTATCAAAGTTACTTACTTGTAACTGTTATCGCAGAGCTGTTTTACTAATAATTGAGTTAACAAAGTGCACTACTGATAGTACTTTACTAAAGGTTTATTGTATTACCAATACCTTCAAAAAACAACTATGTATTAAAATATGGTTTACCACAATTTAATACAACTTTACAAAATATATTGGTATTGTTTATTTCAATCATTTATAATGAGACACTAGTATAAACTTACATTATTATTTTTACTTCTACACAGTCAATCTTTGCAAAACATTAGTAGACAGTTTGATTTACAATTGTTTTATTTGCCGTGTCAAGAAGTTAATTTTCCGTCATTGATATAAAACCGTGGTCATAAAAAGTATTAAAACATTTTTCACAAGTATTTATTATTATAAAGACCGGTTCAGCTTTTTTTGAGTATTTTCAATCGATATACATATGACATATGACGAATTTAATAACTGTCTAAAATTTTCAAATTCATTCAATTATTTTTTTTCATAATTTTTGTGACATGTTTGCGGGTAAAATAGTAAAATCAATAATTAAAAGAACTTTATTTCTTGTTTAATGTTGCAATTTTACTTGTAGACCTTAGAGAATCTGATTGTCTAGCATGTTTGTACTAAGCTGTTATTCTGACTAAGAGTTGAAGTGAAAATGCTGCGAGTTTCTGCGCACAGATGTTCGGAATGCCAAATGAAAGTTTTGATCGCTTTTTTTCTCAATCAACGCGTTCGTCTTTATTATCTCTAAAACTTTGTCGTAGTTCTGGAAGCATTTCACTCGCCGGTATTGATTGTTCATAAAATTGTCTACTTTTTATACTGTGCTATGCGAATGGCAAAGGAAAATGGAATATCATATTTGATAAAAATATATCTATATTTTGTAACGCATCAGTTGGTATGTAGAAAATAATGTGTGATAAAAAGGAACATTCCAAATTGTACTGTATAAGACGGAAAGATCAATAAGACGTAAAAATGATGGGACTATTCTCAATATAACTATTTGTTCATCGCTTACTCGATTTACTTACAAGGAATAAGTTTTAAATACCTCCCTGAGGTCAATCGATTAAGATATACTTCAAATTGAGAATAACGTAATACATATAAATTATTCTAGTAAAATATATTTGCTCTAAGTCGATAGAATCTTAGCGATATATTATATAATATGATATAACTTGTTTGGAATGAAAATTTGGAATGATTTAAAATATTAAAATTTAAGCGCTTTCCCTCATTTAATTATGATTCTTTGGTTAAGCTTTTAATGAAAGACGTTAAAATATAATTTTTAAATATTTTTTCGTCCTTTTATAATCCTGGTCTTACGATAAAACATTTTTCAATTATGACAAAATGAAGAGGACTCTTAATCTTGATGCTTATTACGAGACAATACCGGGGAGCGGAGGGGGTGAAAGTTTGCGTGCGGTTTTTAGCGACGCACCCTCTGCCTTCTGCTGGTCCTGTTGTCAAGCTCGTCCCATTGATTAGTGCCTCCTTTACCAACTCATTATCGATAACATCGTCGGCGGAAGCGAGCGGCCGGCGCTTGAGGAAATGAAAGCTCTCACTTTGCTTTGCGCAGAGCTTTGCAACCATTTAGCGATAGACAAACGCCACTTTGCATACCTACTTTTCATAAGCACAATACGCTCATTAAGTATTACTATTGCATTTTCTCGTTACAATATTGCAGGGTATTTTAAATTGCTCTTGTGTATAGAAATTATTTTGAATGTTAATAATATCAAGAACAATTCGAGATGTGCGGTAAGAGAATTTAATATTTAATATCAATATTACATGAAAGAGAATACTTGGATTGTTTTTTTTAGCTTAATCAAAAAATAAATAATTAACAACTGCAGCTTAAGAATTATCAAGTTACACAAATCATAATTTATTAACAAGCTATTAATTACTACGTGCAGTAAATTGGTAAACGATGTCACGGTCACTATCCCTGATACGAGAAAAATATAAGATAAAATACACTAACTCATCAAAATTCATTATATATATAAAAAAACAATGTTTTTTGTGTAAACAATACTAAATAACCACATTAAAAAACAGTATTTCGAAAAACGGTTAATAATAATATAAACCATTAATCATCTGATAACGATGGAAAATCTAAAAATAAACAAGCTAGCAGATGGAAACACGTTAGTTTTTTCCAAACTTAATTTATTATTAAAAAATAATAATACGCAATGAATAAGTTATTTACCAGAACACCGTCAATCTAATTGACACCACTGGTCATGTGATGTTATGTCTAGATCACGGGTTCCCAACCTGGGTCGCCAAGGGTTTTCTGGGGGGTCGCCAACTTTCCACGGTGAGCTAAAAAAAAAGGAGTTTCGGGGACAATCCGGGGATCGAGGATTTCAAATTCCTCGGGGGGTCACATGGCTTTTATAAAAAGGGGTCGCCACCCGAAAAAGGTTGGGAACCTATGGTCTAGATTGACTTTATTTATATTTTGAAGGTATGCATACGGTTGATTATAGCGGGCCGTAGAGAAGAATAGATTGATTCATTGACTTTACAAAACTGTTATTTACAAAAAATAGCAACTCTGTGGTGTTTAAAAGATAGTAAAAAAAGGTAGATTCAATAAAAATTACGCAAAATATTTATCATAGTATGTATTTCAGATGTCTAATTTGTTTTTTTATTACTGTAATGTATTGTTGAATTTATTGTAATTAAAAATTCCGTTATCCACTTTTGTGTTTTTTTTGTTTCTCAGTATCATGTTAGATAAAATAATTCGTGTAAGAATACAGTATTCGTTATTTTTAATAGAGCGTATAATTTCGAAAAAATGTAACAAACTGTGTAAAAAAGTGAGTATTTTTAAAAAAATATTTAGATTTATATATTTATGTATGTAAGGAATGAATGTTTTTGACTTTATTGGTGAAGCACTAAGTCTTTGTTAACTTCACTATTCAATTTGTCATTCTTTATCTTTTTCTTCTTTGACCGTATTCACTCCCTATGTGGGGCATATGGCCGCCACGCGGCACCTTCATCTTTCCCTGTCTCCCGCCAATTGGTTTGATTCCTCCCATGACATGCCAGCATCACAGGCTTTTGAATTAGACCATATGTAAATTTTAACTAACTTAAGTATTTCATTTTTCTATACCAACATATAAATGGTTCTATTGACTATGGTTTTGTACGTTTGCGTGCTTTGATATGCAGCTGTGGCTTCTAAATCAATGGCGTCAATCTACATTTACCTCAACTAAAACTTCGACCAAACCTGGTAGTGTAAATTGTATTCTATATTTTAGAATATAGCCCACACTTTCGACGCCGACTATGAAATTAATAACACCCTTCCCTCCTCCAACATCACAGCCAACCGCTACCCAAAGTTCGTCTTGTGAGACGTCACAACAGGGGAGTGCTTCAAAATCAGCACCCTGTATCATTATTACCATACTTAATAAGCTCGCTTCAGGGTGATAATCAAATAAAAAGCTCAAAGCGCAAGATGTACTGACAGGTTTATGTGTAGAGATAAAATCAAATCGACAACGAGGGTAGTAAAATCGATGCCTACTTTTAAATACTTGACATTGTACTCGTATTTTCGGATTCTTATACAGAAACTTACAAAAGCGGACACCGTTTTTACATTCACAGTTTTCAGCACAATATTATGATATTATCAATTGAATATGTAAATATAAAATTAATATTTTTAAAGATTAACCAAAAATATTTATTTCCACTATAAAAGTTCCACTAGGTAAAAGTTTATTTTACAATATTTTAACATAGCTAATAAATATTATGATCTCTCAATTTTTCAACAATATTCTATTTTGAACATTATTTCATCGTTGCCAATATGACAATTTTGTATTTAAACAAATCAAATAATATTACGATTTAATTGTATCAAAAATGATCAAAATAGAGTTACCTAGTCATATTTTTTTTACTATTGATATGTACTTTAAAATATAGCCAATTATAATATAATTGCCTTTTTTCATGATCGCAATTTTCGCATGCACTTATTTTTTCAAATTTGAAAGATAAATTTAGATACTCATTTGGCATTTTCAGATAACATCCTTTTGATAGAACGTGTATCAAGTTGTATTTGTTATGATTATCGAAAAAAGCTGTACTGAGAAAACTCTGGGTTATTTCCATTTTCTTTTCTACATTCGATATATATTTTGTTCAAGATAAGACAATCGAAATTTTTTAACTGGTACAGAATAAGTGACCGAATGTAGCTAAAATGAAAATACTTTCAAAGCATCGTCGCCCTCTATAATAATATAAAGAAATAACTATTTCAACGACCTGTCTTGTCGTATTCGTTTATTTTATAATGTCTATTATTAACAATAAAAAAATATTTAATAACGAAAAAAAGTTTGTGTGAAAATTTATTTTTTAATGGATATTTACGGAATCGGTACGCCCTTGCTACAACGTGAAAGCATAAAGGAGCCCAATCTGATAAGAATTAGATGGTTGAGGGCTAAGAAATGAACACTCCACAGACGTTGATGAAACATACCATTATTAAACCAGCAAAGACCTCATTTTGGAACAAGAAAACTTTATGAGGCTAAGGTTTTTAAAGATACGAAACAGGGTGAAGTATTTAAGTATTTTAAACAGGGGCTTTTCACCCCATAAATTCTCCTTTTTATTTACAGCAAAAAGTATAACGTTCAATAATGCAATGTAAAAATAATGAACATTTCTTCTTCACAAAATATTGGGTATCGAATACATTTTTATGAAAGAATTACGTGAACACATAATCAATATAATTTTACAGTTTTTTGTAATATTTTGTGAGTCATAATCATCTGGATATAATTTAAAAATATGTATAAAGTGTGCAAAAAAATGAAGAGGTGTTTTAAAAAAAGCCATGGTAAGAGTAAGAAGGGACTCACCTCCTGTATTCTTAATAATTGTTGTGCTTAGGCAAAGAAGATACACCTTTCTATCGTAATTCGTATTAAGAACTCTATGGATGATTGGCCAAATTAATCTAAATATACTAATTTTGAGAAACCACACACGTTTATTCGTTTGACATATGTATTTGTCTGTACAATTATAGCATTTGGTTCAGGCGTTATTCGATTACAATTGTGATAAATAAAGTACGTTTCTCATTTTTTAAACTAGATTACTGGTCAAAGTGACGTAAGAAAATGTAACATTATCAATTGTATATTTTTGTACTATACGTCCAAACAGAAAAGTTCTTGGCAATCGTCATATTTATAATGTGGCTTAAAACAAAACAAAAAACTGTCATCGCCTTCCTGCCTAAACAAATAGTTTACAATATGTTTTGTGTGAAATAAATCGATGAGATAATAAATCAAAATTATTAGAAATAATCAATTAATTAAAAAATTGTATTAGTCTTGCACACTAGGTATGTTATAATTTACAGTTTATACCCCACGGTCACTTTTAACAACTGGTTCGTCGAATCCCTTGGAGAGGGTCATCCTTTAAAACCGGCCATCGATCTAGGCACGTTCTGACGTCATCCCTTTGCATTTAAACCCTCTGTCACCCGAATCTCGACCCCCGGGTCATTAGAGTTGATATCGTACTTTGGGATTTAAACTTTGGAGTAACTGTAATTAATATTTTCGCTTCTGGTTTGATGTTGATTGATGAAATTTTCGCGCAGATAATCAAAAAATGTTGAAAACTTTTGATTATGTTTGCGAAAGCATGTTGATACGATTTGTTGTTGGTAATACTTTATCAAACCAAACAGAATAAGCTCAGTATTCATAAAATATTTTAAAGAGACATTAAATCTATACATACACATATATGTACTCGAATATTTTTTTGAAAACATGCCTAGAACAACTTATAAATTCAATCAGATTTTTATTATATTAATAATTTTGTTAACAACTTACGAAAAAGTAATGAAAAAATTGTCATTTTTTTTACGTATTTAACATTATTTATTATGGATCAGGACTGGTTTCGCTCATCGCGAGCATTGTCAATTGTTGAAATATAAAACGATATAGGTTTATTGATATTTCGAAACGCTACAGTTTTATAAAGAGTGAAACCGGACCTGATATCCAATATATATATTTTGGAAATGGTAAAAAAATGATTTTTAATGCTTTCTTTCTGTTCCAAAAATTTGCTGAACTTAAATAATATTGTGCTAGTGGCGTTAATAAAGTTTTGTTATTGGCTACAATCATTTTTTTGTATTTTAATTAACATACATACAACATTTCATAAAAGTTTTTTTTTTTTTTAGAATTTGTAATTCATTTATCAAAAATTATCATCTGTGTTTTCAAATCAATCATGAATAAATACTAATGTAAATAAATAAGGCATAAAAATAAATATCTTAGAATTTTAATAAATTCATATAAAATTTTATATTTATCAATTATTAGTGAAAAATTATAATAAGCAATACTTTTTCCACTTTACCACCCATTTTTTACGTAAGATTAGTTTTTTTTTTTAATATATTTTAATGCATGACTTTGCTTTAGTCAAAAATTTAAAGATAAAGTTGAATTATTCTGTAAATATTATAGTTATCAAATACACGCCTACGTTACACAGCTAGTCGAATAACATAGTAATATATTTTTATTAACTACGTAATCGTTAGTCAAATACAGATATAGTATCAATTAGGGCATCCAATCCCGGGATTCGGGATCCTGTTAAATTTTCTGATCCCGAAATTCCGGGATGGATACGGCTGCGATCCCGGGATCTCGGGATTGAGAAATTTTGAGCAAATCCAGATTTTGAGCATACCAAATCGAAGATTTCAAATTCCTCGGTGAGCTAAAAAAAACGAGGTTTGGAGATAATCCGGGGAAAAAGTATAGCAAATTGAGGATTTCAAATTCCTCAGTGAGAAAACTCCAATCCCGGGACCCCGGGATTGAAAATTAATCAATCCCGAAATCCCGGGATTGGAATATATATTTGATCTGAAATTTAAAATTCCAGTGGCGTCTAATGTTTTCGATATTTCAGAGCTGACAAAGAATTTACAGAAGCAATGTGCAGTGAATCAAACGCAAAGTTTTGTGTACAAATTCACGAAATTCCCAGAGTTTATTCCAATTCATAAACTTCATTCAACCCCGCCCGGCAAAAGAGGAATCACTTAAAGAGAGATTTTCAACAGTACACATTTATAATTGTGCGATTCAAGCTTTAAAAGTAAATCTCTAGACTGTTGTTATTTCAAAGCTTCATCTACACCGATTTATGTATATTTTGTTTCCAAGGCAGTTAGATTAACATTAAAATTACGAACACAACAGATAATAATGTGATAATGCTTTGAGAGAGAGGAAACCATGCGATGCATTATTTCGACAGTAATGTTAATTGTGTCAAAGCAAATTATTAAATAGATTAAAATAAAAAAAATACTCACCACAAGAGGTAAATTGATTTCGTTATACAAAAGCTCCTCGAAGTGCAGCAGTAAGAGAAAATAGTATTTTTACAAATTGCACCGTAACCCTTCTAATCCTAACAGGGCGCAGCGAGAGCTATTAAATAACCGTTAGTTCTGTCCTAACCCAATCTTTATTTATCCCAAATCTCTTCAAAAAAAAAATAACGTTGAGCAACTGAGTATCAAGCGGTTCTGTAGAAAAACTTATGTTTAAATACCTCAATTAGAAGGCCATGTATGTCATTTTGGGAGCGGATGTAAATTTTAAAAAGTAGGTATGATGCTATTGTATTGACATCATCTTAGCAAGACTCCATTGAAACACGGTAAAATTTAATTTTAAGAAAATAAGTTATTTCTCATTTTTACCTAATTATATTTTAACAATATTTTGGTATGCTAACTCTACTGATTTTTAAAACGTCAAATATCTATGTAAAGGCAGAGATTTTGGTAACATTTCTTGATTTGCGAAGTGTTCTATTGCACAAGTTTGGGAAACCCTGTGCTAACTCACCATATTTCAAACAGATCCAATACTCTGACTCTTATAAAGCAACATATTTTTATACACATTACCCACCTGTGCTGCAATGCATGCGACTTCTCTTTGAAATCTCGAAAAATTCTCATCAGAAATTCTTGGTAGGTAAACTTTTGAAGCACGCTTAACGCCATATGGAAGACGTCAAACTGAAGCGAATGATGACGAGTAAATTAGAAAAAAACATTATAATTATAACTACCAGCATGTAAATATCTGTAAGAAGTTTAGCAATAACGATAGGAACGTTTTTACCGTACCAAAAGCTAGGTACGTTGGTTCAAGATGGGATACAATCCCAAAATAGATAGCGTGTAACGCTTGCATCCATTCACCAAAAATATTTAACACAGGAACAGTTGTTTGTACCACACAAATAAATAAATATACACTGTGAGTTACGAGAGCCAGAGTGAGTTGTGAGAAGTGTTCAGTAATAAATATCTTAAGCAATAGCGACTGAGCACAGAGGAATTCTTCCTACAACATCAAACACATAATGTACTCAGTGAAATTCTACAACCCTGTAAATAAGTTTTAATATTCAAATGATTGTAAGGATACAGTGCTCCCCAAAGCAAGGTACGCATAGTCCAAAAGGTTTTCCCGGTATTTTGCGGTTCCCGGGATAGCGGGAAAAAAAATAACGGTTCCCGAGATCCTGTATGTTCCCGGATGTAAGAACAAGAAAACAAATCTACAAGGCTAAAAATTAAACAGCTAACTAATTAATTAAAATATTTATTAATTATATTGAAACATTTTCCAGAAGGATTTTTTGAAATTACTCTCCTTAAATTAAATTAAATTCCTTAAATGCGGTTGGTTAGTAGTAATATCTGTCAATGCCTATCCTGATATTATACTGACAACTTTCAGTTCACTAGATCAGCGGTTACTCAACCGGCGTCCATGTGCAACAATCGCTAAAATGCACAGGCCCTAAAAAAATATCAGGCGAATTTGATAAAGTTTTTAAATTTATGACAGATTTGAATCTACCCTAAACACTATTGAAAAATTGTTGGCTTAAAACGCAGTTTATCTAATTGTGTCGCTTAATATCGTTTGCCGTTTATAGGTTGATTGTTATAATGTAATACTAGTTAAAAAAAAGCGTATTTTTTATTTCCCGATTTTATGTTTTTTTAAATCCCGGGAAAATGAGAGCCGTTGGCTCACCGGGATCCCGGGGTAAAAACCTTATGCTTAAGTCGACGCTCAAGGGGAAATATATAAAGACGGAAGCACCAGGGACAACATTTCGACACGAACTTTAACAAAAAATATGTAGTTAGTGGAAGGAACTGAAACCGGGTATCCCTATTTAGTAAGTATAGCAGTCAATAAACTCCGACTGGTTGGTTATACGCTCATATAAATTAAGTACATATCAAATCTATGTAATGCACCATCATGTCAAGAAAAGAATCCAATATTTACAGTACCGGTTAATTAATACACAAAATTAGTAGCCCTACATTTAAAAATTAAAGAAAAATATAATTTCAATTCATTTTTTTAGAATGAATTTCATATTGTAATTGAACACATACTAAAGTTACATACAACCTAATTGTTAAACAGTGACTTTTATTCTGTTTATAATTTATGATCCTCCAAATTTTTTTACGTGTCAAATAGTTTCCGGATTAGGTAAATTTATTTACATCGATCGCCAATTAAGTACATAATTAGAGCCCTCGAGAGGTGAAGTGAGCCAACTAGTAAATAAAATGGTAAAACTTTTCTCTTGGACTTTTAAATACAATCACGTCTTTCTTTGGTATTTTGGTGGATTGCATATTTTTATTTTACAACACTATTGCAATGTGTATTAACTGAGGTTACTTCACTTTCACGATACTTTAAGAGGTGTAGAATATTATAACGTCTCTAACTTTTCTTTTTATAAAATTCCGCTTGGTTTACTTTACCTCTAATGGGCTCATTTGTAAACAACTATTGATAAAATGTATACACCTCGGGCACAGACGAATACTAATTGTTTTATGGCAACCATGTGAATAATTGCTTTTCCCACTATCTCGAAACAGTTTGTTTGAAACTTTTTGAGTAATGAACTAGACGATCGACTTATAGCATATGCCACTAAACATGACTTAATTTCGAGTTTACAGTTAATACTCATAATTTCATAAAAAATGATTTTAGATTTTAAATATTCATTTTCAAAATTGTTAGTGAAATCAATAACAGCACACTACCCTAGTCAAAATTCATCAACCCAAAGTCCATTGAATAGATAATAAAATTGACTTCTTCTAAAACACTTGCATATTATATTGATCCAATCCTGTTTTTACACGAGTGATACATTCTATGCAAGACGTCACCGCAATAGCAACCGTGTAAAAAAGTTGAAATGAATATTGATAAGAATAGTTCGCATAACATTGGACCGAGCAAAATCGAAATTGTGTAAAAATAAACAGTGCAAAAAGATGATTAAATGTGATTATATAAACAGAAAAAAATCTACAACAAAAGCAGTAAAACAAAGTAATGATAAAAATGGTTAATATTTTACTTTGGCACTCTAATATTTAATTTGACAATACCGTCGTCAATTTTGACATCCCAACAAACGTTACTCGACAGAGTCCATATTTTACGTGTTTTCAATATGTCAGCTTCAAGGTGTTCTAGTATAAATATTAAAAACAAAAAATAAAGCTTCTTAAATATAATTTTTCAATCATAAAAATATTATACCCAGAATACGCACCCGCAAACATTGCACCTGGCCAAGTTAAAATACAGTGACAATTTACGACACTTTTTTAATTAATACGAGGATATTTTGAATTAAGAATACTTAAATATGGTTTATGAATAAGATGATTGTATAAAAATGGTAGGATAAAGAATCGTCATTCTAAAAACGTAAGGCATCGATCGCACTACTTATTTTGGCGGACGAGTGAGAAAAATAATATGCACATGGTTCACGATTGATCAAAATGTATAGAACATATATACATAGCTCATAACAAGAAATTTAAGTACGTTATAGTAGTAGTGAAAGCACTGAAGCATGGCGGGTCAACATTATTTTAATGGCGGGCGCATTTAAGATTGAAGAAAGTAGTAGTAAAATTAAATCACATTAAAGACTTACATTCATAATGTAATTACTAAGCTGTTGTTAATCCTTACAAAAAATAGTTTCCTTTTTATAGGGGGACTATAACAGAAAAAAGCTTACACGCATGCTTTGCTAATGCACTTGTATTTTAAAAAATATAAAGATTATAGAATACCCAATTATAGCAATGTAATTTTTGTACGATGTTTATTTGCCAAGAGAGATGAAATTGTCGGTACAGTGGCAGAAAACGTTAACTCGAAAATTTGATGTTTTGTTTTATTTCACACTTTATGGTGTCTGCTGACTTACATTCATTTGTTTCGATATGAAAAAAAGTAATACAAAAAAGTAAATTTCGTTGGCAGTTATTATTGGCAGAAACCTATTTATAATTTAACGCTTTTTAACTGTACAGATTTCTTATTTCTACAGATAGCCAAAGACGATTAAACTTTTTTGAGCTGTAATTTTTTTTATCAATTGTTGTTTATTTATTTGTTGTATTTTCTACCGCCTCGATACATTTTAGTTTACTTTATGATATTTGAAAAAGTTGATCATCTCATAACAAGGTTTTTTGACAAAGTTTTCTAGCAGAATATTTAAATATCAGGATACAGTTAAATTAAATAATGTATTTGATTATCTTTCTATTAATAATTTTTAATGTTTGTCAAATCAACGTATTGTTTTATTTATCTTATAGATAAGATCAGGAAATATGTGACTTAACATAGGAACAAAAACAATGTCTAAAATTATTTTTTAAGAATTAATTCCACACGGTTTATGCATGTACATATTCTTAATGTATGTAATATTATACCGTACGATTGTCGGGAAAACGGCGTAGGCCATGTGGGTAAAGACGAAAGTATACGAGTGTACAAAATATTAACACGGCGTCGTTTGTAATAAAATGTGTGACATACGACATAAATAAACACCGAATATTATGAACCGCTTAAAGGAGGACGGGGGGAGGGGTGAACGTGGCGCAAAGTCAGCCACTCGTGCCGCTTGGTAATCAAATATCTTTTCTGGGTTTGCTTTGCAAGAAAGCTTTTCCTATATTATTATAAAAGCTCTATTTAGACTTCTCAGCTCTGAAATGTGAGACCTTATAAAAGGAATATCGAAATACTGTGTGCTGGGTCGGGATTAAACACGTTTTCCGAATTCTAACAATTGACTTGGGACCATAAGATTAATTTACTTGACATCAGGCAAATTCTCAGGATAACGCTGGGCTTAAATATTTAATATAAAAGATACGTTCATTACTTCGAAAAAAAATCCTCTCATAATATATATAAGAGTCTCGTGCTTTACCTACTGAGTTTACCGGGCCCGTGGCGCAACGGTCAACATCGCTGGCTTCCGTGAAAGATCTCACAGGCTTGAGTCCCAATACGAACATCAGCTTTTAAATCGATTTATGCCTACATATGTATATGAATGGTGAGTTGAAATTTGAAACATGAAATTACTCACCATTCAAAATCTGTAGGCATTCTCATGTGTTAATCCATTTCGCCGGCAATGGCCTTAAACTTAGTGATACATTTATTTACTAAGCGTCAGTTCAAGTTCATCCGTGCACCTGAACGCATGAAGATGCCGAAAGGCGAATCCCGGGTCGTTTGTGACAAAATTTGTGTGAATGTACATAATTTTAACGATTCAATTCTAATACTAAAGTAAATATCTTACACCAACCAATGAGCACTTCATCGCTTATATGATTTGCTACTTAAAAATATATATTCATATTTCCTGTGACATGTTTGAAATCTGTGCACAATATAAAAACAGCATATCATCCTTATTTAAGAACAATGAAATTTTATGTTTATTTAGTTGGTTACAACAATTAAAACTATAAGCCAGCGTGAATCTCAAAGATGTCTCACAATTAAAAAAAAAGTATTTTCTAATTTTGTTAGCGTATCCTGAACTTAACGTAAAAGAAATTGCAATTATATGATTATTACTTTCTTTAGTAAATCATTTTTTTGTTGTAATTTTTATGTTGACAATAAATTATCAAACATCCATAATATGAACCTCTCAGAGGTGAAGTGAGCTGAGTGGTATTTTTGTAAATAATTAGTTAGATGCGTTACAATATTCTACATGTCTCAAAGTATCATAAAAGTGAAATAAACTTAGTAAATGTTATACACACTCCAATAGTGTTAGCTTCCACAAATAAAAATATGCAATCCACCAAAATAGCAATTAAAGACGTGATTGTACTTGTAGTCCGAAAGAAAAGTTTTTTCATTTCACTTCTCGAGTGTTCATATATTCACAAATAAATCCAACAATAGAGACAATAACTTTAAAAAAAAACAACTGTCGAGTATGTTGAAAAATAAACAGTTTATGTTGTCAAGAAAAAGAAGATATCTTTGATTCTGCAGTACATTAAATCGTTCGGGGGCTCGAATCAAAATCAACGAAATGAATAAATTTTCTAAGAAACGAAAGATTACATTGAATTTTAATACGATATCAATGTCAAATCAGGCTAACCTAAATGTGTTTAACTTTGATTATTTTCAAATTGAATTTCGTAAAAGCAACCATCGAATATGTTTGCTACATTTTATTGGCGGGATATGTTTGTATTTTGACTTATTTTTGGAATGTTTTTATTTAATGTGTCCATATGCGATTATAGTGTTAAACAGCACAATTTCGAACACATTATACAAGTTTACTCCTGTTTGCTATTTTTCATCAAATTTCCTCTACACAAGCATAGATAATCTTCGTTTGAAGCAGCGCTCGCCTTAATGCGCCCTGGTATGGGCACAAGCTTCCGGTCGACGTGCGGTATCAGAATAATATTCTGTTCCCTTCCTATAGGATGTAGAAGGTAGAGCCTTCGAGAGGAAGTTGCCCTCTCACCCTACACCACAAATGGCGTTAGGGATGTTTAACCAGGAATGGAAATGTAAGGGTGGGTTATAGGTACCCTTAATTCGTGCCTTACACCAAACGTTGCGTTTCCGCATTCAGATAATAGAAACAAAAATGTTTCTCGTGCGGCCCGCAAGATTACTTTGCAAACTTGGAAAACTTTCTGTTTGATGTTTCTGTTATCATTTCAATTATTATGTACTAACACAGCGACTTCCATCTAGTTGTTTATTATACAAATCAACAACAAATATACGTTTTATATTTAAAAAATATATGTAACCAAAGTAATATATTTGGGTCTAAAGCCGACCAAATGTTTGCACGATTACCAACATGTTTATCCCGCGGTGTGGAGATCGAATCACCCAATGCACTTTTGCATATTGATAGCTGAATAAAACTCCAATAAATAATTCTAGAAACTGTTAAACCCTTTCAAAGTTTGCGGGAGAATAATCATAAGTAATATGAAAGTTACACTTATAGCAGAGGTGACCACTACCTTTTATACGATATACACTGGATCATTTTATTTACTGTGGTCTCCTTAAAAGGATGTTTAACATTAGTCAACTAAAATGTGGCGATGAAATATTAATGCATAGTAATCTGCATTGATTTGATTAATTCGTGTAGAAAAAAGTCATCTAGAGAAGGTAGTTTAATTTTTGAATAATATGCAATCGAAAATAAAGATAAAAAGTGTTCAATACAAATAAGTATAATTAAGTATTTCGACTGAGGGTGCTTGATGGAATTTCAATATCAAATTTGAATTGTTTGAATTTTGTACTTTTCCATGAGTTTTGTCGCTAACGACCCGGGTTTCGCCTTTCGGCATCTTCAGGCATTCCAAGTGCACGGATGTACTTGTACGGATGTCAGTTCAAGTACATCCGTGCACTTGGAATGCCTGAAGATGCCGAAAGGCGAAACCCGGGTCGTTAGCGACAAAACTCATGGAAAAGTACAAAATTCAAACAATTCAAAAAAAAAACAAATAAGTATAATTACAATCAAAATAATATATATGTATAATTATCATGGCATGTGTTACGTTGCTACGTTTTATTTAATAATTGACACTAATAAAAAGAATTCATTCTTTTTGTTTCAACTTCTGTTTCAACAAAAAGTTTCTGTTTTTGTTTCAACTGTTTCAACAAAAAGTAAAATAAATAATGTTTAAGATTAAATGTTTTAAACGTTTTAAAGGTTAGATACATAGATTGCGTAAAAAAGTAATTTAAAAAACTCAAAGAAAAAAAACGTGATTTATAAGTCGAGGGTAACAACGTAATACAAAATAAAAAATATTTCAATTGCTTCAATATCTATGTGAAGAAATTTGTTTTTTAATACGAAAGAAATTTCGCCTAAAATTTAATGAAAAGATTTGTGTTTGTATAAAAAAATATTCTTAATTATAACGCTTGATTGAATTGCTTTGCTGTTTGGGGAAGCAAAAAAAATATTTCACTGAATTCATTTTCATGTTTTTAGCTGGTGAGAAACATATTTTTCTAATATTTTCAGCCTATATTCATCCATTATCATTTTATTAAGTTACAGCAATATTTAATGATATTATTTTCTAGAAAGCTGTCACTTTTGTTTTGCTTTTGTAAAAGTGTTTGATTCGATTGACGGTTTCATAAAAAGTATTCTAAATTGGAAAACGTATTGGGATAGAATTTCTCGACCAATGATTCGAATCCAAGATGAGATATTTGCACATATTGCTGCTGGTGAAATGTGTTTTTTGATGTATAATATCCAACGTAAGTATATAACGTCAACATTTTTTAATCTATCTAATCCCAAAGCAAAACTTAAAAAGTGTGATAAGGCATCAAACAGTTTAACCTTATTGCTTTATTTATTTCCCGGTTGTATCTATCTACAAATATTTGTAGAAATACCTTGACGTTTTAAAACTTTACGTGAAATAAACACTAAAATTTATGAAAAAAAAACTTATACCCTACTAGTTTGCAGCAGATTAATATGTCTGCTTATTTAGTTTAAACAGGAATCCAACTCTAATTTTTTCTTTTTTTGTCAACAAAACCAGACTTCTGGCTTGTTAATTAGCTGATTTTTGTTAAAATATAGAAATGACCTGTGTGTCGATCGCGAAGGTATTTTCGATTGACCGCGGAAATATGTTATATTGTAGTTTTTTCTATTTCAAATAAACATCTCGAAGTTCCAGCTAATCCGCTACATATTAGTCAATAAGTAATAATAGTTAGTCAATATGTCAATCACACATCAACGTTGCTGACAGAGCTTAACGTCAGATTTAAGGATTTTTCTAAATTAGATGATGTTGTTACATTTAATTCGTTCCCATTTAATGAAATTATAAACAAGGAAGAAATAGCTATACAAATAATGTTCTATTAGTAATTTTTTTCAGGGTTTTGGAATCGGAGTCGGGAGTCAGGTGTTTTTTTTCTGAAGAGGGAGTCGTACTCGGAAAAATCTGAGATTTTTTTAATATTGAAAAAATATTAATCTATCACAGTGGTGGGAAACCTTTTCTTCTCTAAAGGCCGCAGTAAACATTGACAAGGGAATCTTTGTTCGGAAACAGGAATTTACTGTCAGAATATGTCAAGAATTTACAGAATAACAGAATTGGCCAGAAGGCCGCACCAGAGTAGGCAAAATGCCGCAGGTTCCCCACGCCTGGTCTATCATGTTGATTGGTGAAATGCACTAGATTTATTCTTAGGTATTTATTAAGGCAGTCAGATATGTAAGTTAAGCGGATACGATTGAAAAAATCAATTTGTAGTCGGAATCGGAGTCGTACTTTTACACGACCCTTTTTGAAATACATATTTGTATTATAAAATATAGGTTCTTATTTTTTGCACACCATATAGAAGCAATGTCAGTCAATCGCGCATAATAAATTTATCAACTAGCTGCTCATAGAAAAAAAAACCTTGCTATTAATGTTAATAAATAAAAACAAACAACTTAATATATCTATTCAAAATTATAAAAAGTAAAATGTTAAAACCAAGCAAAATCAGTCCATCACTGTTATAAAAAAGTAGGGTATTGATTTAAATATCAATTCAATGGAAAAACTCTATTGTGATTAGTTGAAAATTTTAAAATGTTTTGTTTGATAAGAATAATATGATGATTAGTATAATGATAGCTATTTCGATTTTTTAATTAAATTTAAACACGTATATCATTTTTCAATGAGAGTAATAAAGAAATGAAAAAATATCATAAATAACTTTAAAGATAACTTACGAGACAATTCTATAAACTACATATATTATAATGCACGTTTTTTTCCAGTGCAATATGCAGGTAATCACTTACTACTTACCTCTTATATCAATTTCACAAGCACATTGAGAAAAATGCTAAGTTCAGCGGGACATTATCATAGAGAAGCAAGTGCCTGTGTAAAATTATTATTTGCAAGTGCATCACGCATGCAAGTAGATAAGTATGCATACCAATATATTACGTTTATGGGATGCATCTTACCCTTTAAAGGTTGCAGACGTGTTTTTCGTAGTAAAGGGGAATCGCACTTACCTTTTTCAATCAGTGATCGACAACATTGGTCGACGAACCCAAATAAATTGTCAACAGAGTAAATTTTAGGACTGTCAACAGTATATTCGATTCTATTTTTTAAGGGTTCGAACATGAATGAATGACACAAAATATGTTTTGGTAACTCGGGACAATATTTTTAATAATCTTAAATTCAATCTTAAAAATATTAAAAATTAATATCGCGACTTGTTTAATACACATACATAATGATTCCATATAATGCTAATGTGTCTTATCATTGTTTTATAATGAAATGAAAAGCATTTTTTAACATTAAACGATATAATCATTTGAAATATAAATGTAGTTTGATTGTATGCTAATTCAGTTACTCTTGTGTTATTGTTCTACTCAACCACCAAGAGTTTACCATTTCTGCACGAGAACACTTGATGCTTAGAGCATAGACGATATCGAGAGGAAAAGGCCATTCGTGTGTGATGATCGAATGTTTAAATAGAGGGTTCATGAACCATGGGGAAATAAATGTTGAATAATAAATAATGCCTTAACGGGTTCAGCGTTGAAGCGCATTAAGTAAAAGGTTTAAAAATCACTATCTCGCGAGTCGTGATTCAAACAACCGATGTTTAAATATTTAAACAAAACATAATATATAAATTATATTATATTATATCTTAAAATAAAACAAACAGCTATGATATGCAGTCAACACGGACGCAATTTATCGTAATGGATAGTGAGTGAGTTGAGCTTAAGTACATTTTAACATTAGGAAATGTTGTATTGATTATTGTTGGTAATAATTTATCTATCAAGTATACAATTGTGCCTAATATAGTACCGGCACATATTTCAATCGTGGTTGTCATTCATTCCGAGTTAATATATTATTTCTCTCACTGAAATATTTGATTCTGAAGTATTCAACGATCTGATATGAACGAATCTGATTCTATTTTAAACACTCGACACTTTTTTTGTGTTCGGGATGGTCATTTGAATCTCTGTATAGACATTAAAAAAAACAATTGTATTCAAACCCATATATTATAACTGTGATGTATAAATAACTCATCGGACACGTGTACTAGCCCTTTTCTAGCTAAGTTTTAGTTACTCTTATCTTAGAAAAAAAAAGTCTGATAGAATTGATGACGGAACAGATACGTCTAAAATAAATACGCAAAGGAATAAATTATATTGTTTTAAATCAATTACATGTACATGTTGGAAAAGTACCATACTATTATAGTAAAACTGTAAGATGCAACAAGCACTTAAAAACTGTTTTCAGATATTGGACTTGAACTAATTTTCATCAATGAACGGATTTTTCCGTGCAAGATTATAAGATTATTCCGTACATAGAAAACTCTGAAAATTAATATATATATAATGTTTATCTTATGTATGCTGAAGGAATATGTATAGTCTCTATGTCGAATTTCGAATATATATTTTTTGTACGGAATTTTCAGTGTCCGGAGTTTTTTATGTACGGAAGTTTCTATACACGGAGTTATCCGTGTACGGAAAAATCTTATACGGAAGAATAATTTAATCTTGTTTGTCGGACAGGTAGCATGTGATTGTAGCTGCTTGTGGTTGAATTACTATCTCAACAATTGTTTAAATTATTTTTATAACTGAATATTGATTGCATTGTAAGGAATTAAAACTTTGTATAGAGTAGAGTTTATCGAATATGATTGGTATTGAAATGAATTCGTTTTTATTTTAGGATAACTAACTTTTGGTAATTTTTTGGCGAAATGTTTCTCTGTTGTGTTTAATGTTTTAAAGGGTTGCATTAAACGGGGTAAGTGAGGGTGACGTCACAGTTCCGTTGCGGAGGTGAGCAGTGTAAGTATCCACCTCTTTAGAGTTTGTAAATTACACAAACATTATCTAAATGCATCTCCGCCGGTCGTTGAGAGCAACTTACCCGTTCTGTTATCATCAGCTGTCTACTGCCTTAAACGAAAAACAATGTAGCCCCAAGAATGCCCTTTGTCTTATTTTTAATTTGTTACTTCAAATTTACTGCCTCATAGCAAAGCTGTACTAGTTGGTATTAGTATATATATAAATAGTTGCTTAAAAGATTATAAATAACAAAATCATTTTTCTAATATTATAATATGTAACTAGTAATCAGGTAAAACTGTTCATACATCTAATCACAATCAAATAAAAAAATATTGTCTCTAAATCTTATTGCGGCGTTCAAGTGCTATTGGAGACGAGCATATTTCTATATACCCAATAATCATTAAATGCTATTTCTAGATAAACTTATTTGAATTAACGACATAACGATACGTTACGTAAAACTTCAAACTCCGATTAAATACTCTTTAATTATTTTAATTTTGTATTGGCACTACAGTGGTACAGTGTTTAACGTCATTGGCTACGTTTACGGTGGTCGCGGATTCAAATCCTAATACGGGCATTTTTTATAAAGAGATTCTTGAATCGATCTATGGATTACTGTTTAAAAGCATGGGTGTATGTAATGTCACCCATTTGATACTAAAAAACAGGATGTAGTTACATTGATTAGCCTAACACTATTCTATCCTAGCCTTATCCTCCTATCCTCTACTCCAAAAGTTCTCAACCGGTGAGGGATTTTCCCTGGCAGGAATTTTAGAGTTCCAGTTGGATAGCTAGATTCTTATTTTTTAGCTAAAGCTTGATTGAAGATACTACTGAAATTGTTGTTCATTTAAATATGATTTAGTAATTTTACTCTATTTAATTAGTTACTAAAAGTTAAAAAAAAAAAGATTTTTGATTTGGACAATCTTGGGTATATAGAAATTATATTCTGAAAAATAGTAAAATGAGGCAGCGGTGGGCTGCCAATATCTTAACAAGGGGCTCGGTAAATGTTATCCATTTTGTATCCATGTCCGCTCCCAAATTCGAGCATATGGCTTCCTAATGAAAGTATCTAAATAAAAGTTATTTTTCTACGAGAACTGCTTGTTACTTAGTCGCTCAACCTCTCTTTTCCAAAGAGAGTAGTAGGGATAGAATGATAAGGATAAGACAAGGCTAGTCATTAAATACTACTAGCACCCAGTTGAATTCAAGGATCGGAAGAGTGGGAGGCAATCGTAAGACATCACAAACACCCAAGCCTTCGAACATAAAAGAGATACATCGATCGAAAAAATGCTGTTTCTTACTGGGACTCGAACCCGTGAGGTCCAACACGTAAGCCTACAACCCTGAATGAAAAATGAAGGGACAAGTGATTTTCAAATTTAACCATCTACATAAAGTTATGTGATGATTTGATCTAAGACAAATGATTTTCTTATCTTAACAAGGGCCTCGCCGGCCGCACCGAAATTTAGCAAGGGTCTCGCGCGAGCCCCCTCCAGCCCATCTCTGAAATGAGGGAATAGAGCTAATAGTGTTGCAAAACTTTACCTCACTCTCTTCGAAAAAGAGATGTTGAGCATCTGAGTAAATACCACCTCTTCTTGAAAACTCTCCATTATGAGTCCATATGCTCCTCATTGGGAGTGAACATTTTAAAAATGAATACTGATGCTGCTGATGACTACTGGATTTGGAATCGAGTCCGATCGTCACAAATGATAATTTTATATATTTTTCCGCATTAACTTTTCAATTATTGAATGTTTCGTAAAAATTCTCTCAAACACTGACAATGTGTTGACGGATATATTATTTGAAGTATTTGCTTTGACTCTCAAATAGTTTTATTGCCGCCCGTTGGAGTTTTGAGTTGAAAGACCACGAAATAATTTTGGATTTGTTGATTTAACGCAAACACATTAGGTGTTTGTTTGATTTTCACAATGAAGCTAGCACACGTGCTTTTTTCACGCGTGTAGAAGTGCTCACGATTCACATCACGTCACGATTTTCTTGCCATGCGAACGTACACACAGAAAGTAAACGTATTTCAAGCGATTTAGTCTTCTTCATAACACCCGGGTCAGGCATAATAATATTACAGAAGTAATTGTCTCATTCGGTAACTAATATATGAAGAAAGTAAGTAAACGTCCTGGGAAGTGCAGTGACTGGCATCTGACAAACACCGCGCACACGCAGATTTTGTTGTTAATTAATTGCTTTATTAGAAATGATATAACATTTTCCCATACAATTTGTTCAGCCGTATGTATTTCTTGTTTTGCCTTTTAATCATAAAGTCCCATACCCATAGTCCTAATTTCTTATATATTAAATAAAAAAATATACACTATTTTTGGACGAATTTCAAATTTATTTAATATGAACAAGATTATTGAAATATTTATCAGTTGAAAATGCTCGTGTTGAGCGAAACCGGTTCTGATCATATTTAATTAATGTGGAGCTAGTACAAAAAAGCGTTTTATGTTTTTAATATAATACTTTCTACCAAATAACAACACATTAAAAATGGTATATGATAAATATTAAAAATAAATATTTACGTCATATTTAAAAATCTCACGACCGATGTATTGTCAAATATTTAAAAAAACTAATACAGTGATATTTTTACCTTATTGTACAATAGAGTATGTACAACCAGTATAAAAACAGCTATAATTTAATTTTAAGATTCATTTTTATGTTGTCTCACGATTGATAAATTTCAACCTAGAATTTAAATGAACTTCAAAGCAATTTTATGCATTTAAATATTTGATCGTCAAATTAGAAGGGGTCCCGGATTGGTAGACCAAATAATTATAATTACAAATTATTAGCCATTTTTACAAACGTTTGGTGTGTGCTAGCAACTCTCTGAGTAGAAACGCGTCAGTCGTGATTGACTTTACTATTCAAAGTAATCCTTGATCGTGAATTTCACGGTGAACTTTTAAAGCATTTGTAATGTATGTCTTTGGAACTGACGCGTGTTTTATGAGCTATTTTATATAGCCCAGCTCCCGCATCTTTCCACCTACCTCGTTAAATGAGAAATAAATTCGGAGACTAACTTGTTTGTTACACAAGACTCAGAAGAAAAACATTAAGAACTTCTGGGTTTTATTTTATTATAATGCCATAAAGAATCGATTGGGTCTAGTTATGCAGAAAACGTTACAAGTTACAACCCACAATTTCAATAAACTGAGAAAAACGCGTTTGAAAGTTTTAAAAAAGAAATTGAAAATGAATTACCATACATAAACCGCCTGTTCACATATCAATATATCAAGTTGTAAAATTCTCTTACTACCGGCGTTAAGCAGTCGAATTGTTTTTGAATGATAAAACACATAACTTACAATTTCATTTCAATATAAAAACATATATTATTATCTAAATGTATGCTTTTAACATATTATATAAATCATTCAAATGTTTTTTTTTAAATAACGTACTCTCCCACTGTTCAATGGTTGAACTTCAAATGTAGCATCTCAGCAAAACTTTTGTAATGTGACATGGTTGTTGGTCAGACACTCAAGACGTCTCGTTGGATATGGTAAGGTTAAAAGGATAGATTAACCTTTGAGTTCATTACAGGGTACATTCACTTTGCGAAAATATTATTATTTTAACCATTCGCTAAAAAACTATATCTAGCTGATATTTATTGTAATTTTAAATGATACCTCAAATACAATGCAAATATTACAAATTTTCTTGCGGTCACTTTGTTTCTATAAAATAATGTAATATTTTATCTTTTGTTGAAAACCCTCTTTCACTAACTGAAATGTGGAATACGTACATAATACAAAGTGTATTTAATTTTATAAACATTATTTTTTAATGTCTGTAAATGTTCAGATTTCACGGTCACAGTGAATATAATAATTATTGGAGATAATGCTTTTATGTTAATATTATATGCAATATGTCGCAGAGTAATTGTATTAAAAACGTTAATTAATAAATAATTACTGCACATATATTTATAGACGTCACATGAATTGAAATTCGTGCAATTAAGTAACTGTCACCGATGCCTAGTTGTAGTGTCTACATATTTGATGCGCTGGAATTGGTAATAATAATTTGAATAAATATACATACCGTATATGTCAGCTCGTTCATTTGAAATAAAACACTCCGTATCTTAGCAAAATGGAGCCTGTGACGCTAATTCCCCATCACTGATGTATAATATGATATAAGCACACTTGAATTAAAGTCTAAGATATTTACATTTGAATTTTCAGTCTAACGATGCAATATATTGACATAATCAACCCTTTAAAATTGAACAGATGATTCAGTACGAGAACAGATGGATTTCAAGCGGACCATCGTTTGAAATATCGCTTGCTTTAAATACACGGAAATAAATGAAAATACTGCTGTTTCTATATTAAAATTGTCATGAATTAGTTCATTAAAGTTGCGAGATAACTTAATAATATTTATAATCAATTAGTTTTTATTATTTTTTTCATATTATACTAAACCGTTCTTAGTGTTATTTCCGTTATTAAAAATACAGAAACTCCGAATTTGGTATACAGGAAAAGTAATGAATTGATTACAAAGCAAGACTTTTAGTATTTGATAATAAATACATCGCTTGGAATAGGCAGGATGTAAGAGAGTCGTCAATTTTTTTTATTATCCTTTCTTACAGATATCATAAAACAGGTTGAAACAGTGTTATTTAGAACGACGTGAAAAAACATTATTTTGATGACGAGACAGCAAAAAAAAGAAAAAAAAAACGACGATTTAAAATGCATTGAGAACAAGACGTAAGAACATCAATATAAACAATAAAAACAATTTTATTATGTAGACTGTAATATATGTATATATGATAGGCAGTTATTTTATTTTTGTCTAGAGTGAATGTAATATAACGATTTTTGTCTAGGTACTCTTATTTAAATATTACAGTAAATAATAATGATAATTAATAACTACCATAACTGTATAAAACAAGAAAGACGACTTACAGATGCGTTTGTTGCCCACGTGGCGATGTTGTAATTGTAAAAAATGGGAAGGTATAAAAAATCATTTAAGCACAAAAATAAAAATATTAAATACTTCACCATGTAATCAATCCAATTATACCCACCCGTCTGTTTCTTTCGAATTATTAATCTGAAATTATTTAGCAATACGCAAAGTATCTTCAGAAAAGTCCCGCATAGCCTTGTTTGGTTGTATTGATAAATTCTAATTTGATCCAGGTCAGATAAACAAAATTTTACAAGAAATTTGAAATGAATACTAAATACGCTTAACTTATTGAAAAATAATAAAATAATACCGACCTCTAAAGCTTTTAAAATACAAGAAAAAAATATATTTATACAGGTTTTTCGTGATATATCTCATTACTGAGTATATACACTATCTGGATCTTAATTGTTATCATTTATACGTAGCGTTATCAAGTCTTCAAAGCATTGTCTGTTTGAATGTTAAGTTAGTTTAGAGAGATGTTGGTTAAGAGAGAATCAGCCGCTGATAATGATAATAGTTTTTACCTACGTTGATAGGTAGATAGATACTCAGTAAGAGAGTAATAATAAGCATGGTCGTTCATCTCGGCTAAAGGGTTAATTACATGCAAGGCAAAAGCTTAGCTCACATAAGCTTCGCGTCAATTAACGTGGCATTAATTAAACATCATCACCTAAAAAGGGGGCTCTCAATTTGGATATAAAAGGGTGTAGTTAGTACAGAGAGGGGCAGCATGGAATCGTGCCCTACTAAAACACTTGCTTCAACTAAGATTTTTTTTAATTATCGATTAAGAAATGTTACCGGTTTTACAGATATCCGGGTTTCTTTGCATTATTTTTTTTTTAATTTAGAAATTTCTATAATACCCCGACGTCACGCCCTGAAATCATTTTTTTTCGACTCGTATTTTCTGGTCTGAATTTAAATAACCATTGGTCAGAATTTATATTAAATGGTCATAATATATCGGTCAGAATAAATAGTCATAATTAAATAAAAATTAAAAAAAAACGTAACCTAACCTAACCTACTTACTAAAATTGTTATTAAATATTCTGACCGTATGATATTTTTATAATGACCAAAAATTTATTTAAATTCTGACCATTTGATTGATTTCCTTTTTTTTCTGGTCATACATTTTTTTAGTCATAATTTTTTAAAAGAATACATTAGATGTTATAATTATTGTTTCGAGATACTTTATACGATCGTTATGATTTTAACTTTTTCGGTTTGGTTCCGGTTTTCGTTCAAATAAAAATAACAATTTTCAAGCCCCTGGCTGAGAAACCGTGGTCTATATATTTTAATAAAATTGTCCATTTTCAAGGAATACGACTTAGCAAAACATGTCAATATGTCAAAATTAAAAGTCTGTTAAAAAGTACTGTCAAAAAACTGTTCATTCCTTAAAACGCATTTAATTTTTAAAGTTTTAAAGAACACATTTTGTGTAAGAATATAATACAATTTAAAGTGTTTATTTAATAGTTAATTAATATTAATATACATACCTAAAACGGAATTCGCTCAGCGATCAACAAATACTTTCTCACAAAACCAAAATTTATCATGACAGTGATGTAAATAAATTGTACAATATTTTTATAAATCTAATATGATTTTTATACGAATAATAGAAAGGCATTACCATTATATTATAGTAAACAAAACATTTTTGATATGTACATATGTAATTGACAAACAAATATATTTATATTATAAACCAAAAGTAACTAAACATTATTCCAAGAAGGATTAACTTAACAGTAAACAATATCAAGTTTATGCCAAGATATATATCGTAATTAATATTAATTTCCGCTTTGAACACTTGATTACGATATACCAACTATTGATTGGCTTAGCAGCTTAGCTTTGTGGTACGTATTGTAAAATGTCTTTAATATTTAGAGCGCACGGCAGCACCCTTAAATTAACTTAATTGAAGCCTTATTAGGACAAAGTTTTAAGCCAACACTAATTCTGCCAATTGAACTATTATTGGGTGGCATTACTTGTAAAATACATATATATTTTATCGCATCAATCTATTTCGTAAGTGTTAACTGACGAGAATAGTTTTAAAAACATTATCTGTACAAAAAACTATTTAATTATCTTGTAATGTTTGATTGTATACGGAGACCGTGTGGAGTTTTGCTAAGACAATCTGTAAATTATTATTTTATTTTTAAGCACATTCACTTTATAAAGTAAACATACTAAATGATTCATTTTAACAAGGAATGTAAGATAAATTTGCTATATTTTTAAACTTCAAGTCATAGTTGTGAAATAATAATTTTGCATATATCATATTATAATCTTTGTATATCTAGATACTGAGTTGTATACCCTATTACTATGGCGCAAATGTCACTTCAATCAATAACGAGACATGCTATTTTCACATTGTGACTTCATCTGGCTGTAAGTCAATTCCACTCAAACCCGGTTACGAAAGCTAAAATTTTAGAAATCGTTCCAAGCTCACGTATTGTAAAAAATATCTCAGAAACTGATATTTTGAGTAAAAATGTTCAAATTATAAAAAGCTATAAAATAGAAAACCAATTCAAATAAATATGCTAAGGTCGCCGATAAGACAGGTCAAGGAAGAGGTGGATTGACTGATTCAAGGGAGATTGGTGCAGGATTATCTGGAAAGAGCAGGAGTCAGTCGACTGCGATAATGTGGAAGCCTTAATTTCGCAAACATATTTATCGCGATATAAAATAAATTTATTTTAGTAAAGTATACTTTGGCACAATTTATACAAAATACAACAAAATAATATCGCTACACAAATATCAGTATGTCGTAACTCAAATACGTTTCATAAAAGGTTACAAAATATTGCTGTTTTTTGGGTGTTATATTGTCATTATTATTTATTGTCTAGATTGTCTTATCGTATGGAATACTGTTTTTAAATAACTCGTTGACTTGAACAGTATTGATTACAACTATTATTAATGTAGTTGGTATGTTATACCATATTATGGTTTAAATATGTTTTGATTCAGGTGGTTGTTAGTCACGGTCGCGTGGTTGTAGTTTTAGCCTAGATAGTAATAAGTGGTAGTTTAGGTCATTGGAATTGACAAGTTATGATTCATGACAATATAAACAGTTATTGTGCAGTGTACGAAAAGTGCTTTCAACTCGGCAAAGATAACTAAAATGGCATATTAATTATTGCAGTGTCAACATCAAATGTAATTCTAATGGATAATACACGAACAATAATTATTGCTATCGTCAGTTCCACCTACCTGTCAGCGCAGCAACAGTCGCTTGCAATTTTTCAATTCGCCAGAGCCACCTTAGGAAAAACAAAACAAGATTTATTTTATTAGCCAGCAAATTAGTAACACTACGCATTATGAGAAAACTAAAATACACATATACAAATAAAGTTAAAATTTTCAATAAACCAATGCAAAATTAAATTTTGAACATTTGCTTACCGGTGTAATATATTTAAATATAAATGATAAAATTTTATATACCATTGCAAATGTTCGCTACTTCCTCAAAATAAAGGAACTAAATTTCGCGATGGAAAAAATATGTATTAATTATTCAATTGAAAATGATGTGACTAATCTTATATCAGCTATATTTAATCTGCGGCCAGTTCAGCTTTTATGTCCGGCCTAAAATAATAATAGTCACAACGTGCTTTTTCAAATAACTGGTACTTTTTTAAAAACTTTACGTAAACGAATAATACATTTTTGTTTTGCGTACTTATATTATTTTTTGCCTTTGTATAGTGCCTTGTCTTGCACATGCGTATGTATGGTTCATTACATAAAAAAATACATTTAGTATTGTGACATATTTACTTCTTACTATTAATTAACATTTTACGACTCACGTAACGTAGCAAAAATCGATTTGTGCCCGAGAGATAAAAGGTTGAGCATGGGTGCTTTATAGTTTATATAATTTGTAATTGATCTTTGAATTATTAACTGATAACCAATACTCAATATTTGCTCCTACTTAAAAAGAGTGGATTGTAAAATTCCGTTCACAAGAGTTCTTCGTTTCGTCAAAGTGAAATGGTCTAATTGAAATAAAGTCCAATTTTTTTCTCTTACTGAATTTCTTAACGAGAAATATCAATTACCCCGATATTTAAATGCAAATATCACAATTGGGTATTTAGTTATTCGAATACATATATTGAAAAAAAGAACCACGGGAGTCTAATCAAGTAATTATTTTTAAGATTGATGAAGTTGAAGAACATTTATATAAACAGTTTTTGCGAATCCAAAAAAATAGGCTCTTGAAAAAGAAAGATTTTATTTAAAGAGAAGAGGGTCTAGAGGTGAATTCATTTATCAATTATATCAAAAGATGTGACCGAAATACTTCGTCACCCAATCATAGCAAAAAAATATAATTTATACAATTATATGAAAGTACAATAAAATATTCTTTTAGTATGCGACGTCTTTCAACACCCTTTATTTAAAAAAAATATAAAAGAATAAGTATGATTTATGAATAAGAATGACGGATGCCATAAATGAATAATGAATATACAAAATAATGACACCTTAACAATCAAATAATTACCATTTATATTTGAACCAAAAAATATCACTGTTTTCCTGATAGACATGATAAGAAATAAAAATACCCAAAATAATCTGCCGAGACAGTACCAAGTAGACTATTTAAAATTGATTTATTATACGAAATAGTATTTTTTGTAAGAAACGGTGTTAGACGGCGGAGAGAGAAATATAGGGTAACCAAGTTTTCGCGAAACACTTTTAAACGTATTTAACTGGAAATCTATTTCAAAAACAGTGATAGAAAAATCAATTCTTTTACATCGCCGTATATAAAATTGAAAATTATAGTTTTCAAAAAGTTTGATAAAACTTGTTTAGGTAGTAAAAACTATAAGCGGAACATGATCATTCAATTCAATATTTTATTATTACAGCAACAATTATCGGCAGTGGTGTAGTGGTAAATAAATAGGTACCAGGTCAGTCTTTAATTTCTTCCTTACTGTTTATTGTTTTATTTTTTTTATATCCGTCGAAGTTTAAAAAAAACTACAAGTTTTAACACGTTACATGTGTATATTTATTTTTTATATTTGTAAAATCTATTGGGTAGATCAATTTTGATATAATGCTTTTAAATTTTATGAACAGCATTTTGAGTCTAAGTACATGTACTTGACAATTAAATTATAAGTCAAAAAGTGGCAGGGCGGCGCGTTTTGGCTCATTTTCAGGTGCCAGGTCGTCGACCTGGCCAAACCTGGCCCCACTACACCACTGGTTATCGGACGCATTTGGTGAGCTAAAAAAGAGGCGATTGAAAATTATCAAAAAAGCCATCCCTTTAAAGCGATCGGTTAACAGTCTGGTTTTGTCTATAGTGTTTGATATATTTTTAGAAAATAAGGCCCTTATTATAACTGACACACTTTATAAAGAAATTGGAAATTCTAGGAAGAGCTATACAATTAATTTTGGAATCTTTCAATCTGAGACTCGAAAAACTTATTTTAACTGGTATGGGAGGCACCGAAAAATATGAGGCTCGAAAGGGGCCACGGGCCCAAAAAGGTTGAGAAACTATGTATTGGGGAGACGTTGAAACTGGTTTGGGTACATGCTGCGGATGCCTCCGAATAGCCTTAGCTGTGTTTGACTAGTCTTTCGAGTGGTGGGAATCCAGCATCCCACTAGTACACGACCTATCAATATAGTAAATCTAAGCAAGGCCGAAACATCATGGGAAAAAACAAAGTAATTGGCAAAAGAAAGGAAACGTATGTGATTTAATTTCATTTAAAATGTGTGCTATACTTTTTGTAAAAGCAATAAGTTCCAGATGACAATCAAAAGGCGAAAAATTACGTGGCACGTAACCTCATAAATCATAATGATATAATCAATTATATTATAATAAATTCTCACACTATTTTGTGAAAGTCACTATTCGATAAGTTCGCATAATAATAAAACATTGTTCGACCCCCATTATTTGTGATGATAATTCTCGCCAACAATGACTTGAAGTGCAAGTCTTTACGCGTCTTTGAATTTTATTCCACCCACTCCCTCCCCGTACCCCGCTTATCAGAGGAGATGGAGAAATAGATGGGGGGTGGGAGAAGAACAAGTGGAGAAATCGCACCATTAGCCAACGCGAGAAAATGTAATCATTTCAGTGGGGGCAGGGTTCAAATCCCGGCCGGGGCGCGATCGATGATTTGGTGTGGGCATTCACGCGGAAGCGAATGCGAGTAGGCTTTTAGCGGGCTAGAAATCTCCAAATGCGGCGATCGCCAACCATCCGATTAATTTTTATTGCCAGCTAGCGACGGATAGGTCAATGAACAAAACCAGCGTCAATTGAATTACAAACGGGATCACTAGACGATAGAATAGGCATCTGTTTTTTTTCATCCAAAATATTCTGTTAGATTTATTTGGTAAAACTTCAACATAACGAAAACTGCAATGTTTTTAGTTTCACGTTTTTACTGTTTTATAATTGCTATCAACAAAGCCTAAATCTGTTAAAAAATATATAAATCTATAAATTTATGAAGGCAAAGAAAAGATAGACAATACTTTGATATATCAACTTCTAATGTGTTCACTGGCAATACTTGGTGGAAAGGCATATCAACTTATCAGTTAATAATTCTCGTCATGAGCGAAACGGGTCCTGATCTTATGAAATGAGAATAAGTACAAATATTTATTTTATTTTTTAAATATATATCCACTTACTTATTATTTAATTTGATTTAAAATGAAACTCAAACATACTATTATATATGTAATTTAGAATTATTTTTATTTTGTACTCTTCCATTAAATCTTTGGACGAACACGACCCGGGCTTCGCCTCTCGGCATCTTCCGGTGTTGATCAGTGTGCGAATGCACTCGAACTAACTGATCAACACCGGAAGATGCCGAGAGGCGAAACCCGGGTCGTGTTCGAAAAAAGATTTAATGGAAGTGTACAAAATAAAAATAATTCTAAATTATTATTAAATTTTTATCAAGCACCTTCAGTCGAAACTTTAAATTATTATATATTTATGTATAAATTACAGTTATTTTTTTTCATACAACATTCAAACTGATGTTGAAATAGCTATCTTTGATACAGCAAAATGATTATTTGACTAATGTTGTTTTTCATAATTGTTAATCTTTATTTTGTAACAAAATTATGCTTATTTTAATTAATTGCTAATATAAACCCTTTTTTCGAAAATATACTTAAATTTTTGAAGTATTTTTTACTATACAATCTGATGGATATAATGGTATCTAATTAAGCAATTATAATTAAAATTAGTCCGTTAAGTAATCCAAATGGTTAACCATAACCTTTTCGGCTTAGAGTGGCCGCTATACACGTTCGATGTTCCATATCTAAGCTAAGAAAATATCTCCAATTCGTTCCTTTAAGTAAATTTATATTATGCAAATTGTTTTCCATTAAAACAGTAAATATTTGAACTTCAAATAGCAAGATGGACTCTTCTTCAAAACTTTATACAGCCCAACACAAGAAAGTGGAATAATTCAATAACAGCGTATTCTGTGATAAAACAAATGAAAACTTTTTGGCCATTTTTGCAATCCAATGTTGTTTTGTTTAGTCTTTGATTGAGTTTAAACGGAACAAGCCGACCAATAAATACAATACGCAAGTACTAAAATGACAATTTCACTTTATAACAACAATTAAAAATATTTTTGTATATCAAATACTTTTCAGTACATTTTATGCATTTTTCTATTAAAAAAAACAAACTTTGCTTTTCCTGTAAGTAATGAAATATTTCAACCAATTTATTGACTATAAATAATAACAATATAATATGTCATATTAAAGATGTTGCGTAGAAAAAGGAAAAATTTAATAATTTATATATTACACCAGAATATACTATACTGAAAACATACTTATCAAGCAAAACTTGTCTTGATGTTAAACGGAATTTAAAGATAATATACATAATTTCATTTTGATTTGCTTATAACTATCTTTACCACTTGTGATTTAGACTGCATACGTAGTAGACGGTTGAAAAAGTTGTATATTCTCTGAAAAACAAGAAAAAAATGATAAAAAGTTATCAAATTTGGATAAGACGCAGCGAGCTGAAAATAGCGCCTTTCACCGGGATGGCGTCAGCATTATTAGAGTTATGTAAGAATGTTTGTGTTATAACGCACAAATACGATTAATTTAAACAATAAAAAATATTTATTGTAAACGTTTTTTGATGAAGATATCTCAACGGAAGTTTTTCTACGAGAACTGCATGTTACTCAGTTGCTCAACCTTTCATTTTCCGAAGAGAGTACAAATAGAAAGATCGGGCTAGGATAGGAGTTATGGTTATCCAAACGCTGTAGTTATGTATTTTTTTTCGATTAGATGGGTGGGATGGATTTTTCATACCCTCGGACAAAAATGATTAAAAATTCGTAATTATAAAAATTAAAATGAATTATAAAATAGCGAAAAAAAATTTCATAGATAATTTTTAGTCTAGCGAAATAAAATAGAAGAACATATTATTTATTATAATGGTGGCGTAGCTATTTTTAAAAAGAAAAACGTCACTAAAGTCACGTTACCGTCTGGAAACTATTCTGAATTGAGTGTCTCAAATTATCAGCGGGGCCGTATTTTCAATACAGCGATTTTACGAAATCACTGAACCGAAGACCGTGGAACATTTACATTGTGAATTGGAAGTGGTAATGATGCCTAACTACTTGCTTTAACTTCACCAAAGCCTACAGAACAGTTTCACATTGTACATTGTACGATTCAGACTATCAAAATGGCGGGCGAGAAGTTTCGCTTTTGGAAATTAATAACGCTGTTATACATGGGAAACAAAGCAAACAAACTGAGGTCGTGAGCAAAGAGACTTTACGCCACACGACGCCATTAATAATCTTTATTTAAATTATAACAAGAATAAATATGATTAAGTAAATATTTTAACGAATGCCCGTTTCGGCTCCTAATCAGCAAACCTACTTTTTACTTGGGGGAAAAATTCAAAACAGAAATACTTTCAAACTTAAAAATCAAGCGAAATTTAACAATTCCAAAATCCAAAATCCAAATTCCAAAATCATTTACATTACTCCTCTTTGTAAAAATGAAACTGTCCTGAAAAAAGATGCAGTTAACCGAATTACAGATTAAGCAGGAAAATAGTTTTAGTTAGGTCAATTTAAGGCAAATAGTATACCAAAAAACGAGAGAGCATTTCCAACTTTAACCGGTTCTCTGCCACGGACGAATTATTGAACTTTCATTTATTCATGACTACTTAGTTACTAGTAATAAATCGAATAGATAAACTGTTTACGCTAAAATTTAAATGGACTAAAAATGAGCAATTATTAAAAAAATGTTAATACGTGGTAACACGTTCCTTAATTGTTTCCATCCCCTTTTTACAAGACTTGAGTAACTGTTTTCTCAACGTCAGTTTGCTTATAAGAAAATCCTTACCTGACTATAAGCTTATGTTTACAAATAGATTTTCATCATAATTAACGATAGTACAGTCTAAATAACAAGATTATTTTTAACCGGTTCTCTGCCAGCGACGTGTTAACACGCCAAACAATTTTGTGCTCGTAGGGTCGGCCATACAAAATGTGCGTGTTTACACGCAGTAATTGAGACGCGGTTTAAAGGCCACAAGAAACGTATTTAATAATTTTAAAATATCATGCATATAGTGACATCTCTTGGAATAATAGTGTGATACTTAAATTTTAAAGATATTGTTTTGTAATCTATAATACATCGATTTAAAAAAAAAGCTTTTTTGTTGTTTGCTTATAATTCCTTGGTGGTAATTTCCGTTTTTTTTGATAAATGATTTGAATTTACATGGTAAGTGTTCGTGATTAACTATTATTATATGTCCAAAAAGTACATATTTATTAGGTTTTATTTTTTGAAAGAAAATCACGGCCCTCATATGCACGGCCATATTAATACCGCACGGCACAAATCAGGTTCACATAATGTGAAATCAGAACAAAAATGAATGTCTTATTTTTTAAAATAATGTCTTGAATTGAAATATAAAATTAACAAAGAACACACTAACATCGAAATATTTTACTATTAGTATAGTCGAGGTGAATATAGTTGAAAGAAATTGTGTTTTTTTTTTCATTGTTAATCATCGAATATAAATATTTATTGTTAGTGAAAAAATTAATTTGATAACATTGCTACTCCTCTCGTGTTAAAAATTGTGATAAAATAGCTTATACGAATTCGTAAGCAGTGCTTTATTTTGTCTGATGACGCTAGGGAAAAGGGCGAAACACGTGTCACAATTTGTAGCCCAAACAGCGAAGTAAAGTATTAAATTCAAGAAATCACTGCCGAATCTAGTTATATTTAAATATCTAAAAATAAGCATATTTCATCAACCGTTAAAAACTTCGAGGCATTCGATAAATTTGCACTGGGGAACGTGGTTCTTTGATTCCTCCTTAGATACAAAGCAGAGTAGATTAAACTCTTCCGCCACGGTGAATTTACAGAACAGTAGAAAAAAATAGGGATAATCGAAAGAGGATAAACTACATTTAGAATATTTTATTATTACACGAAAAAGAAATGTTTTAAAAATAAGCCTTTTTTATTTCAATAGTTGATCTTTGATTTGTAGCATTTACAGACGTTTCATAGCAGAAATTCGGTGATAAATTATATTAAATATAGTGTAATTTTTTTGAAATTCATTATTAAGCTATACCACTAGTTATACATAATAAAATTATATAATTCACACTTTTGTTTTTCCTCAATTATAATATTTTTTTAACAATTAAGAATGTGAACACGTCAAAATAGTTTTATAAAATTTGAATTATCAAGGTTTTGCTACTTACGGATAACTGTGATAATTAAATTTACAAATGGTTGTCTCACAAGACTTTGCCTATTTTTCACTTAACTTTAAAGATGTGGATATAAAAATAATAAAAGGTTTCCCAACGTTCTTTAATACATGTGAGCTGTTGTTTATATAGATTATAGTCGTATATATATAGTAGCATAGTTTATATAGATTATAGTTGTCATATATATTATAGTCTTAGAAAAATCGTTAATCTTGAATCTGCTTTGATAATAGCACTAAATATTCTCTTCACAATTAGTCACCCGAGGCCTACTACTTTAAATTCTAGATTAAATTTTTAATGAAATTTATTTTTTTTATATTTTAAATACATCACTGCGTACGTCGTAACTTATGTTTTGAAAATCCATACTCCCGTTATGTACAAGTATGCATTTATACAATATAATGTACCGAAACTGTTTTTTTTTCATCTCACTTTTCATTGTTTGTATAGGGTTTAACGAAGAAAAAAAATTACTACTATTCCACCGAAAAGCCAACCAACATATTTTTGCACTATGCATCAAAAAAAATCTGAAAATAGTATGAATTTTGAAATACAAAAGCATGTAAGCGCGTGTATTAAAAATATGCAAAGAATAATGAGACAACCTATTATATAAAAGACTTAAATGAATGACAAATTGATATACCTCTTACTATTACACTGAAATAAATTAACTAATATGAACAATTATTTTTTTTATAACAGGAAACGATATCAACAATATACATAATTTATAACATTGAGTGCAACGATTTTTTATAAATAAATATAGTTAAAAATAATAAAAATAGTATTTTTACCGTCACGGTTCGCAACGCAAAACGTAGATAATATTTATTATCAACGCGCAAATGCAAAGACACAAGTTATTCGCAGTAAGCAAAAGTTCATAAAATTGTTTTATTTCATTTTATAATAACTAATGAATTAAAAAAAGTTATCTTACCCGACACCAAAGCTGATGATTGGTTTCTGCAGTCTGAAACCAAAAGGAAGAATATCTTAGTATAAAATATCATCGGTTTTATATTTTTTATTAGTGGTTGTACAAATTTATGCGACGCGACACGCTTTGGCATATCATATAATGTAGAAAGGTGTCAATCTTTAAAATAGTGACAATTCGTGCTGGTTTATATCAGGTTATGTCACACAATATAGTATAAAACATAAAAATGTCTTTACGCAAATGTTATCAAAAATAATTGTTGTAACTTAAAGCAAATACATATACGCGCATTATTTTCCGTGTTACCGAAAAGTAAACAACATTTTCTACTTTGAAATGGATGGATCATATGCTTACCAAAACAGCGAAACATCGCTACAACAATGCAACAGTAGAACAATATTAATATATTAGTTTCGAGATAATGTCAGATTAGTGTTTTGCATGTTTTTTATCAGATACTATTTTAGAAGAGTACACTGTGACTGGGGAATCCAATCCCCGGACCCGGGATCTCGGGATACCGTGCAGTTTTCGATACATTTCAATCCAGGGATTAGAACACATGATCCCGAAACTATTGAAAAATTGATTTTCTTATAAAATAGAATCGTCTTGGCTTTGTAAAATAAAACGCACCCAATTGATTGTGTAAATCCTCAAATATAATAAAGAATGTTCCATTGTTCATTGCTTCACAAAGCTCAATTAAGATAACATATTCGAAAATAAACTCTGCAGACGATGACTATAAAATGAAATATTAGAAGTCACTTATGGTAATAGATTACGATGTAATGAATCGCAAAAACATTAAATTCCATAGCATATTATAGATTACTGTAAGTGGACACTTTTGGCGATAAGACGATTTTTATTAGTATGAAATGTTTCTTGTTTCTTTCTCATATTGCAACGTTGATTGACTTTTATTTTTTTGTTATACCATTTCGGCTTTGCTTTGTGTTTTATGCGTTGTTATGTTTATTATTATCTGTCAAATCCAGTGTGAAGATAACTTAAATGATTTTTATATTGTTACAAATATGTATATAACTTTTTTAAAAATATAATTTCTGGCTGAGGTGATAAAACAATAACATAGTAACTCTTTAAAATTAGACTCAACAAAAAATCAATCCTTTTAGCTCCTATATAATACCAGTGTCAAAAAATATATTTCATTATTTCTACGGTCGTATTCTACCCAAGAGACTATACTAGAGAATATAATATAGAATAAGTTGTGTTATTAATTTTCGACCAATGTTATAAATTTCCTTTATAACAGTAAAATGTGTAGCTCTATAAAAAAAAAACCCAATTTCGGGACTAGCCCCGGGATCCCGGGATTATAAAATTGTAAACCCAAAATCCCGGGATCAACATTTTGGCTCGGGATTGGATTCCCTAACTGTGACTATAATACACGTTTATGTAATGAATTTTAATTTACTTGGAAAAGCTCCATTGTAAAAAGTTGATGTATTTAAGTTCTACAAATATTATTTTATAGTTGATATATAAAATAATGATAACTCGGTCTGATGAATATATTGATTTCGTTCGTAAATTTGAATTCTTGATTATGCCAAAAGCCGAAACCCATGTAGAGAAAAGACACATGGAAATGTACAAAATTTTTACGATTTAAATTTTTTAATGTGTTACTTTAAGGGGGTTCACTGTCATTACTCGGTGGAAAGGCATAAGATTAAGAAAAAATACAATATTCCTTTTTACTAAATTTCCATTTTTACTTGGACCTGATCAGTTGATAATTCCCGCCACGATCAAAACCGGTCCTGATCTTCTTAAAAAAAAAGAGGAAATTAAGTACAAAGGAATATTGTGCTTTTTTCTTGGTTAATGTATTGCTTTTTTTATGCTTTTTTTTTAAATTTGGAAATGATAATCAAAAAAACGTCACTTTACAAAATTCACCAAATACCCAATACGATGAAGCGTTGCAATCAGGGGAGTCGGAGTCGGAGTCGCAGAGTCGCGGTATTTTGGCCGGAGTCGGAGTCGTGAAAAATGAGCGGCTCGATTTTTTTTGAAAAATATATTTAATGATGTGTATTTAAACAAAATAGTCAAAAGTGTTCTGATGGTATACATACATATATATAAGTTAAAATGAAGTTATTGAAAAATTTCCTCGGAGGCGGAGTTGTCAATTATTTTAAAGATGGAGTCGGAGTCGTCTTTTTTTCACGCGACTCCACAGCCCTGGTTTTAATGAAAGAGAACGACTATGGAAATATTTTGGGCAATTATTATGAGTAATGCATACAATCACGGACATTCATTGTTCATATTATTCATTTTTGGCTTATTAATATCTCGAGCCTCGGTCGCTATACGTCTTTGTAAAAGAGACATCCGATATTCGTACAGACGACTTGAAATATCTTAAAATTATTATTTGTTAAGAGGTGAGGATCATTTATCACCTTGATGCGAGAACCAACCACAATCACGTTTGCGGACCCTACCTGAAAAGGCCTTAATGTACAAAGGTATTCCAGCAGCAGAACTTCAAACTGTGCAAGAGTAACCTTCAATAATTTATGTATTTAAAAAGTCAGTGCATTTCAATACAGACGATGCCATACGTCATATATATACTATAACTAAAATATAAATATAACACATCATTTACAAAAATTAAAAGTAAAAAATAACACACTGCACAATATTCATTGATACGTCCACCAAGTTTGTTTGTAGTTATGTGCATTGATTCACTGGTCATCCTTTGCAACTGGCGTCTCATTGTGTACTTAACGCGAAGAAAGATATGTGAGAATTATGATTTTGGCTACATATATCAAAAATGGGGTAACAAAACACAAGTAAAACGTCTTAAAGGTTCACGATTTAAGAATTTGAAAATAACAGAAAATATATTGAAAATCGATTTTATGCAATGTCATGAACATATTTTGTGTTTTTACACTCAAATCGCAACTTTTACCAAATTTCCAAATAATCGATCTATCACTGTTAGGGTGTTCACAGTCACTACTTGAAGCAACAAGGTATTACTTTGTACTTTATTTAAAGAGGTTAGGACCAGTTTCGCTCATGGCGAGCATTGACAATGTACAATTTACAATCAGTTGACAATGCTCGCCACGAGCGAAACTGGTCCTGACCTTTTTAAATAAAGCGTAAATAGTGTGCAAAGGAATACTGTTTTTATTAATCAATGTATATTCGTCCAGAATTTATATTCCGATGTTAACTTCATCGACTGAGGTTTGTGAAGAATGACGTTCTGACCTAAAAACAATCAAATTTATCCGGGTTTTTTCAAGCGTAAAAACGGGGAAAAATTCACGATTTCTGGAAAATTCTGCGTGACGAACATACTATGAGTATTTCGTATTTTATAGTGTCAGAATAAGACTAAGATAATACGGCATACAGTTCATATCTAATAACTATTAATATTTTTTTTCTGAGTGTGATGTCTAAAACTTTTCTCCCACACTTCCGATCCTTCAATACTTGGACGTTGCGAGAGCGATTAGTTAACCACTTGTCCTGTATTAGCCTTACCATTCTACACCTACTCTTTTTGGAAAATAGAAAGGTAGACAACAGTTCTCGTAGAAAAAAATATGTTGAGATACCTCCATCAGGAGGCTATATGGTCTACATTGGGAGCGGACAAAATAAAAATAATATAAAAAACTAGTCACAATAACTGGGTGATCAACACCTAAATAAAATTGGATATCTGATGATTTAGTAATGATTATCAAAGGGTTTATATTGATTTGATTTTTATACTTGAATAACAGTATTTTTAGGAAAAAAAAACAATACACTCGCAATTAAAGGTTACTTTTTTTTCAACAATAACTCAGCGATTGTTGAGAAGCGGTGTGATTTAGTACTACAAACGGTATCGTACGAAAGTTTCCTTAATAAAAATATTACCGAAAGTAAAAATGATTAATAACGCAGAAAGAAGGTAAATGGATGGTTAATGATCCGCGAGCACGTAATAGCCCCGCGTCAAAACGGCCAGAGGCACGATCTTTCCACTTCTATTCTATGTGCCTGCCTAGTACTATTTAATTTTGTTCTGCCATCAAAAGCTACAAAAAGTTTGTGCCCCAAATTGATGTGCGTGGCCGTCGTATTGAGCGCTTTTTTATTTGGCCGATTTTTTTATCGTATACGTAAGACTCTACCTAATACATAATACATACTTACATTATTTCAAAGAATAATTCGCAACATTATGTTTTGTTAAAATTACTTGTTCATATTTCGTACAGCGCCTCTTTGGAAGGGGTAGCGGGTATAAACAATATAACATAACACACCAGGACTACATTTTTATTTATTTATAATAGTTCTATCTAAGTGAACTTTCTTTAAGCTGTTTACACGCGTTACACAAATAATGTTCTTACTAAGACAGATAGAAACTTTCACATAAGAATAAAAGAACACGTAAAATGTCTAAAAAGTAATAATTTTTCAGATGTTGCGAATCATTTGATTAATAGCTTGGAGTTTTTGGAAATCAATAGTCAGTAAATAACATTTTTAATAAGATAGGTGGATTACCACCGTTGAATTAATTTCCATTTTTGATTTACCACACCTAATGTGGGTAATTATTTTATAATAAGTAATGTCAAAGTTTGTATCTAACCCCTTCCCTGCTTATATAAAAAAGGACAAACACCGACATTTATTTTGTAATTTATAACATAAGAATTAGAATAAAATTTTAGTTTACTCGTAAGTCTTGCGATGTTAAGTCTGATGATGCTTCTCAAAAAAATTATGTAACACAACCAAAGGAATATCAAAGTTATCAAATTAAATTTTATATTAATTAAAAATGAACGTCCGCAAAGCTACCGCTGAATCCATCGAAGACAGTTTTTGTTCACCTACAAAGGGCGGAAAAAATAAAAATAAAAATTGTAATATAAAGAGCAAGATAAATAATTTTAATGCGAAGTCTTATTGATATTGTTCGCTATTTGAGTTGCTTTTATAAGATACGGAAAAGTAAACCCAATTATTATTAAAAATATACCAATGTAAACTAGCAACGTCTTAAATTCATCATTTACCTTCATGGCTATTATTTTTGCTCTCAATAAGGATTGAGAAAAATTCATCATTTATATAATAAGCACAACAATTTTCAAAAAATAACACTGCAGTATTTTCCGATTGACTTCACATTCTCGAATTTTGTATGATTCCTTCACAGTACGTACAACGTACAATATTCGTATTACTTTTGTGATACGTCATTTATAATTGACTTGACGTAAGGGGAAAACAGTTCCCAAATAAGAGCCGTAGATCATATCTGGCGAAACATTGACATATTGTTACGAATGTGTGAGTAGAATAAAAAAAAAATAACCACCATTAGGCAAAGTAGATTTCAATCTCTTTCGGATATAAAGGAATATTACATACCGAATACTTTTCCACTGTCATTAGTCAAACCGAACGTCTTTGGCCGAAAAACCCCATTAACAATTTAATAACATACCGTTTTCGAATTTAGTTTTCTTTAACATCTTAATTGCGTGTTTATTTATTTTTTGTGTACGCGTAATTGGGAACAGAGTTCTTGTGTTGCCCAAACATTAGGTCATTACAAGTGGAAACATTAGCAGTTTAATCAAATCAAATAAGTATGAAAACAGTCAGGTAAATTAAAAAAACGTTAAGATTTCAATTTGCTCTCCACCTTTCGTATATCTCCAAAAGTCGATGGAATTTATGACAGTTAACCTGATCTGTGCCGTGTGGTATCAATATGGACGTGCATGGAAGGCTATGATTTTCTTTTAAAAAATAAACCCTAATAAATATGTACTTTTTGGACAAATAATAATAATAGTACATCACAAACACTTACCATATAAATACACGATGCGTCATTTCCGCCATCATTTATCAAAAAACGTTTCAAAAACGGAAATTACCGCCAAGTAATTATAGTCCTGCTAGCAACAAATTTGAACACAACAAAAAAGCTTATTTTTTTTTAAATCGTTGGATTATAGATTACAAAACAATATCTATAAGTTTAAGTATCACACTATGATTCCAAGAGATGTCACTAGATGCATGATATTTTAAAATTATTAAATACGTTTCTTGTGGCCTTTAAACCGCATCTCAAGTACTGCGTGTAAACACGCACATTTTGTATGGCCGGCCCTACGAGCACAAAATTGTTTGGCGTGTTAACACGTCGCTGGCAGAGAACCGGTTAAAAATAATCTTCTTATTTAGACTGTACTATCGTTGATTATGATGAAATTCTATTTGTAAACATAAGCTTATAGCCAGGTAAAGATTTTCTTATAAGCAAACTGACGTTGAGAAAACAGTCACTCAAGTCTTGTAAAAAGGGGATGGAAACAATTAAGGAACGTGTTACCACGTATTAACAAATTTCTAATAATTGCTAATTTTTAGTCCATTTAGATTTTAGCGTAAAACAGTTTATCGATACGATTTATTACTCGCAACTAAGTAGTCATGAATAAATGAAAGTTCAATAACTTAACGATGAGAATTAATGTTCAGAAATAAATAGATACTTGTTTGCGATAGTTGTGTGTATAAGCAGTGGCGGATTACCATATAAACGTATCAAGTACACACTTGGGGCCTCCGAACCTTAGCGGCCTCAAAAATAACTTATATTATACTTAACACGTATACTTTTGGTATACATTATAATTTTTTTTATTATTATTTTTAATGTAATTTTCAGCCGTTTTTAAGTTATATGGAAAACGAGGCCACCAAATTTTATTGCGCCTAGGGCCTCCTATATGCTTAATCCGCCACTGTGTATAAGAATGCTTTCATAAATTGATTTGTCAATCGATTTATTGATTTCTGCTCGAAGGTACGGATGTATGTGATGTTTTGAATTCCCCCCTCCCACCAATCACATCCTAAAAAAGGGGTGTAGCTAAAACGATATACTAACCAATAGTCCTGTCCTAGCTCTATCCTTCTACCTTAATCTCTTTAGAAAAAGAGAAGCTGAGATACTGAGTAACAAACAGTTCTGGTAGAAAAATACTTCTCTTGAGATGAATTTCATTAGGTGTTCATACGATCCACATTGGTAAAATAATGTAATGTAATAAAATAATGTAAAAAAAAAATCATAAAATAAAACCGCCAAGCCATCGATATTTTATCATTTCAATCCTGTCTTATTTGCCACTGAGCTCACAATTAATTGTCAACGTTAAATATTCCACGACAGATTTTCCGTGAACATTTAAATTTTTAATTGTATAAACTTGCACATTTATAATTTATATATTCACCGTTATATTCAATCATGAATAATTTTCCAATAATTAGTTTGAATAAATAGCGTGTATTCAATATGGTCAAAAATAATGACAGCTATAATCTACGGTTGGCATCACTAAACGTTCTAACATAAAATGCGAGTTCGATTCCCCGGCAAATTTAACCTTTGGTCTTCGTATAAGGTGCGCTAGTAATTGAATGCAGAATCTTGTCTTCAATTTTGACTGATGCCTTTTATACTTTACAATCCTCTTTTGTATGGGCTGCTTTGCATAATGCAGCTATTAAGTTGAATTATTAAGTATAGCTATTCAGCTCCCGCGGTATACGCTGAACATATGAAATACGCATTTGTAATATTTAATGTCCATAAAGCTTTGAATAACTATCTTACCGTAATTTAATCCGGTAAGTAGTAAGCTTTTTAAATGGATGGTTAATATTCGTATATTATTTTATTCTACAGCTCTGAAATTGGTTTTACTTATAAGGTTTCAAGTTTCATCTATATAATACAGCGATATAAAAACTACACCTTTGAGTATATATTGCAACTAGGCATACGGTGTTAAAATAATGAAAATCATTTAATCGTCCACTCAAAAACTCTAAGAGACTTAAGAAGTGTTATAACATGGCTTGGATAATTCAACCCGTAGTTGGTAGAAAATTGTAACAGACAATTTATATATTTTACAGGAGAAAGTTTTTTTGAAATTATGTTCGAAAAAGGATTTTCTTAAGTGCGGTTATTAAATAGTAATATTTAGTCAATGCCTATCCCGATATTATAATAAAATTGTTTGACTACTTTCAGTTCTCTAGATCAGTGTTTCTCAACCTTTTTGTGCCCATGACCCCTTTTGAGTGTCTTTATTTGTCTGTGGGAGCCACACCATTGTTTTGACATATTTTGCGTGGTTGGAGAAATTTTCGGATTTCGGGAAATTTGACCGTGGCTCCCATCAACTGAGATGTGGCTCCTGAATTCTGAAAAAAATCTCCGTGACCCAAAGTTGAGAAACCCTCCTCTAGATCAACGTTTTCTAATTGAACTTCAAGTGGAACAAACGATAGTAAGTCAGAACATGCACATGCCCTAAAAAGACCAGGCAAATGAGATAACACTCTAAAAACTTTGTCACTGACGCCTTAGGGGATATTGCACAATTCTTATCACGATCACACAAATATACATACGTTTTTTCGCTTATGTACAGAGAGAGCGTGTGTATGTGTGCTGCCTTACAGTGTTATACTAATAAGAAAAAACGTCAGGTTGAGCAACTGAGTAATATGCAGTTCTCGTAGAAACATTTCTGTTGAAATTGACTTTATTAGTAGTCCATACGCTCCAGATTGGCAGAGTAAATGATAAAAAAAATGATTGATGTCTTCAGACAAAACTTTACGATACAATCTTAAATAGATTTGAACACATTAACTTATACTTGAGAACTTCGCCATAAATAATAGAAACAAAAATTCTTTCGTACATTTTATATTAAAATTTGCAATTAAGTTATTATGCAATATGCATAGATTAAGTTTGGAAAGTCTTTAGTTGAAGCAGAACATGCTAACTCACCTTTTCTAAACGATTCTAAGATACAAAATAATAATTAATCTATCGTTATAATGATTTTCTATACATACTTATCCTAACGATAATAGCTTTATTAAGATACTTAAACGTCGAATATATTATACATAGGTATATATTTATTTTAATCTCATCAGTAAGTACCAACTTGACAAATATGCTCGCCTCATTTTGGGTGCTTTAAAAAAACTCTGAGAAGCCGTAAAACCAATTTCCGTAATAAAATAAGCCTATTAATTCAATAAACCTCTCAGATACGTTAAATTTATTTAAAAGTGCCCGGAAAATTTTCAAATACAAAGGATGGCGGCGGTAACCAAATATGTGTTTTAATATTCAAGTAATTCTACGCGTTCGATACGAAATATGTATTATGTAAAATTTGAGTAATTTTAAAAGCATAGATAATTCAATGTCTATGTATAATATAATAATTCAATTCGATTTCAAATTAAGATTTTATATACTGCATAGTTTATGAGTGATAAAACTATACAACTTTCGTCGTACTCGATTGCATTATCAACGGTTCATATCTTCGAATAAACAATATCAGTTGAAAATGCTCGTGATGAGCGAAACAGGTCTTGACTGTATTACTACATACACATCAAAATAGTGTTTTTTGAATATCATGTCTGTCTACCAAGTATTGACCTATTGAAAAAAGTACTATTTAAAGTAATGCACTAAGAGGCAAAACGGAAAACGCCTTATTTTTTTAAAAATGCGACTTGTATAAATAAGACTAAACAGACACAAGTGTTGGATAAAGTTAAAAAAAAGCCAAAATGAATTTTAATATTGCTAAAAACTACGTTGAAATCTACACTGAGATAAAAAAAAAGTCGAATCGAATTAGTTTTATATATAGATAATTTTTACCTATTCTCACTAAAATACAAAACCTTCAAAATAATATATATTAATATATGGACATATCATGAAGTTATGTGACAAATATAATAATTTCGTTGTTTGATTATTGACTAATCTTGCGTTAACAGTGGGTGAAAAAAGATAAGTCATGATAATTTTTCTTTTGTAATAAACGTTGTAGAAGTTATTTGGAATGATTAACAATTTAATTTTGAATATGCAGAAAATATAATCTAGTACCAAAGAGTTCATATAAGACAATGTGATACGGCCTGACAACAAAATAAAATCGAAAGCTTAATGCCTCACAGTAGAAAAAAAAAGTTCTAAACTAAACTACCTACGTAGCGAACGCATCATTAATAAACCAGGACATGCCGGGTACAAACGCCGAACGGCAGATAAATTGTTTATCGTCGATAAATTTGACATATTGCCTGAGATATAAATCCATCATCCCACCTCTGTGTTCTGTACTCTCCTGCTACTGTGCAACGATTCATAACGGATGAGCGATAATATAAATATAAAATATAAGTTGTGTCTCAGTTAAGTTTATTTTATTTTATTAAATTAAATCATAATACTTACAATATCAGCGTTTCAATTTAAATTTTCAGTCTAAAATACAAATAAAAAATTAATATGACCGTATTTAATAGGAAGCTCTACATTATTAAGGATATAAAATATTATATTATTATACATAACATTAATAACCAATTTTGCGATCATCTTGTCGTTCAAATAATTGACCGCGCTGACAATGCTTTTTACAACTTTACAAGACAATCTATCGAGGAAATTTATCGTGAGACTACTTAAAATTAGGAATCTTTGGTCTGTCAGTTTTCAACTTTTACAACAAAAGTTTAGTGAATTAACGTGTGGAATTAAATTTATTTTTTCGCCTTCAACTTCAAACGACAAATTTTATGTCAATCTAATAAATTAAGTATACATAGAATTATTATTTTTAAAAAATGTTATAAATTCAATTCATCATCAAGAAAAATCGTAATTAATTAATTTTTGAATTTAGTTAAGATACTGTTTGACCATTTAAACAGTTTCGCAATTGTCATTGATTGAAATAAAAACTATTAATGTGCGAGTTATCAATTCATGTTTAATAAAACGTAACTTCTGTTTGCAGTTCGTGATCTGATGGCGTTTTTATATTTTATAAAATGCTAAAAGCTTTAGACTCGTGGGGGTAATTACCACGGAACGTTTTTAAATTTTCAATTCAGGACTTCCCCCTTCGCCTAAAATTTGGCTGCCGGGAAAACACGTAGCCACTTATCCCGCGCTTTAATTTCATTAAGAAGCTTCTTTTGTCTATTGCTGGAAGCTGGTGTACTTTTTTTGGTGTTGTTGTTGTTGGAAGTAAAGCATTATGTAGTCAAAATAAAAGAAAATTGGAAATATGCAGTTCCCGAAAATTGCTTTGGGCTAGTCTTAATGAATTAAAAACATGACGATAATTAGTGATAATTCGCCGTTGAAATTGGTCCAATACGATGGATAGTATGAAGAAATAATCTTTTAAACGTATAGAATTTTAGACAAAAGCAATAGGCGAATTATGTCTGTCATTTAAACATATTTGACCAAGTGACCGTAGTCTTATTCAAAGCAAACAACTGTATTGTAACATTTCTATAACTACTATTTAAAAAAATATAAGTAGTAACTTAATATTGAAAAATAATCTCATCAATAAAAAAAATCTGATTTAGAAAATGGCTTTCAAAGTGGAACAATTATTGATAGTCCTACTTTAGTCAATTAAGTTCTTAATGCAAACAATAAATATCCATTAATTACGTTATCCTTATAAAAATGAATATCAGGTTAACTCTGACAGCCAATCTATACATACTGCACTTGATTTTACGAAGTATAGGGATGGAATCCTTCTTGCTTCTAACTTATCATGTGAAATGATTCTGCACATATTTTGAATAATTTTCAAGTAATTTCCTGATTACGTATTTAGTATAAATGCATGCTGTTTCCCTAGCACCATAATAGCAGTGATTACCAGAAAAAAATATGAAAAAATTACCAATAGAATTCAATATAATCCTTGATGATATAAAACGTATTATAGGCTGAGCGATTAAGTTAGAATGTTTTTACTGTTGTGTTCTAAATGTAAATTGTGAAGAAACAAGACCATAAAAGTATACATATCATTTGAAATATAATTGAAATAAAATATAATAAATAATAACGGTTTTTCAAAATACGTTAATATTAACAGATCGCTTGAGAATTGATCATAAAAAAATGGAGACAATAATAATATAATACATTAGAAAATGTTTTCAAATGCGTTGATCTGGAATACAACACTCAATTACAGCTATTACGATTCTGAAAAAAAATAAGCATTACGATTGTAAAAGTATTATCAGCAGGGGTTGATGCTTTTATTACTGTTAACATGCTACGAAGGGATATTCAAGTTTATGAATTATTTTTTATGCTGACATTTAATAATATACATTTAAAAATTAATAATAAAACCAGTACAAAGTTTAAATTTGTTTAAAATGAAGTTTAGGAAATTTATAAATAATTATAAGAAAAAATGAAAAAAAATCATTGTTTTTTGGTCAATAGCTAATCTTTAAAATCTACAATTGCTAGTTATGTAGCGTTGACTAAAAATCAGTCAAAATAACTACAGTATTTATCTATCAATACTGGCTAAGGAAAATCGAAGTTTTTCTGGTTTTAGTGCAATGGCTGTACGAGAATTTAAGTTTTAAGCAACGTTTTCTCTTGTCATACGCATATAAAATTGCTGAATTATTCCGACTTCATCTGAAATATGACAGTTATATTATAACATATAAATTAAAATGTTTGGTTTACGTGTTTTTATTTAAAATAAGGTAAGTATCAATTTTATAAAATCTTGAAAATATTCGCACATTATATTACATATCTATAAGGAAACGAAAAATACTGTTTTTTTATTAAATGAAATATATCTAAATTTTGTGAGAAAGATTTCCTCATACTAATCTAAGAAATTCATTTTTTTTTACTAAATACTGTTTTTACTTGGTATGTATAGTTAACCTTAAAGTGCTGTGTTTTCTTTGCAAAAAGTTTTTTTAATCGATTTATGTTACAATATGAATTTTGAGATTGCGTGTATAATATAATAATATAATGTCAATCTATATATAAAAACCTCTGCCGCACCAAAACCTTGCTGTAAGTGTATAACATAATCTGAAACAAAATTCAAATAATGATAGAAATTATCCTCAGACGGTGGTTGATTATTAATGTTAAAGTGGTACAAAAACCATTTTTCAAATTAGCAACACCGTTTCATTCAAATGTCTCTCCGGTATTGTGTTTTCTTAACACTTATTCGAAACTAGGGGAGGGGGTTGGTGTTCAACGCCCTTTTGTTCAAATTAATCGTTTTTCTTCTAGGCTAAAAATACAACACCCTAAAAGACTAATATTTTTATGACACAATAAATTTGGCTCAGGTTACAAAAGAAGCTTAACGATGTGCTGAAATATATTATCAAAAGTAGATCGTCTATATTTTCAATATCCAAAAAATCACACGGCATAAACATATTACAACCTATGCAATTTTTGAATAAATTCTATGTTTATTACAGTATAAATACAAAGGAATCATTTTTAAGCAGTGCATAATCAATAAAAAAATATTTCAAAAATTAAACCAATCTTTTACTTTAAGCAGGAGCGGTTTCGTTCACCGCGAGCATTCTGATTAATGTAATGCTTTTTCACCAAGAATTTTCAACCAACACATAAAAATTGATGTAAAATGATATCAAAGAAGCAGTGAATTGTTTATTTTTGAAAAGTTAAAAAATTGAAAAAGGACCATAAGCAAAAGGAGCAATTATCGATTTCAGTCATTTAAAATCATCCACTAAAAATAGAACCACTAGAAAAATAAGGTACAACCAATTTAGAAAATATATGACAATAACTAGTTGTGTGTTTTGCATAATTTTGTTCTATATATGTTTAAAGTTGAAAATTATTAATTTAAAAATATCGTATATATTCATATCCCTAACAATTTAGAAATAATTTTCGAGCACATTTATTATGATTCTATAATACTGAAATACTTACAGCTAAGCCAACCCCCTTTGTTTTATGCAAATATATTTATTTGTATATGTTTATGAAAACTAGATAAATGTGATTTCATTCAGCATTTATTCCAAATTATAACTGTAATATTATGTATAAAGGGATATTTATATATTTTTTATTCAAAATAAAAACAGACGGGTAGTATTGTATTATATACGACAATACGCTAGTAATGTGATTGTTAATTGAATTGGATTAGTTAATGGTTATACAGGTTGATTTTTTATTGATTCTGACTGAAAAAGACCAATTATATAAAGCGCTATCGAGATGAGCGTTGGCATGCTAAGGCAGAGGGTGAAAACAGGGACCAAAACAAACATACAAAAAGAAATCCTTACAAAATCCTCGCAGCAAACAAAGCATTGTAGAGAATCAATCCAATACATTCCACAAAGGAGGCTAATAATCGTAAAGGCGAATCCTGCCAATGGAAGTTGTAAATAAGTACCTTCCTCTTTGAAATGACTAAGATTGGGTTCGAGATGAAAATAAATTGAAAACACTAATTACGTGCATCATTTGAATATGAAAGCGGGCCTAAGTAGTCACTCAGGCCTGGGCCGCGTAGGGATGAGGTATTTCAAAAAATATACGGATATTTATCAATAAATAATCGATCCATATTACTTTCAACCAATAGTGCCTAATGAGAATATTATATTCTCGCATTTTTTTTAAGTTATTGTCGACAGTATAATATTTTACCAACTCAGTATGAAACTCGCTCTATAAAAAGAGCAGTACAAATGATTTCAAAGTAATTCAGGCATGTCACCGAAAAAATTAAGACATCACCCTGCACTGCACATGACACTGGCAGGCCTTGCTAAATTATATTTTACTGTACAAGATGATTAACCCCCACCAGAGACTAGAGTCTTTTTTTCAATAAAAAAATATTTTTAAACCATATGTATAAAAGAGGATTAAGTGTTCTTTAATTTCCTTGCTGCCCTAATTTATCATAATTTGTTTGTATGCGGCCAACTTGAAGATATAGGTTATGCTTGTCTGCCTGGCTTTAAATGCATTGCTACAAAAACTTTACAATTGAAGATAACAGTTTATAGTTACTCGGGTAATTTTGAAATACCAAGGACATCTCTACCCAGTCTCTCATCTAATTCAGATCTCGATACGCGGTTTAGTAAAGTCAGAAGCATTGAGTTTGCTATCATTTCGTATTAAACTCTCCAAACGAGCGTAGACTGAAAGTGACAATATGCCAGAGGGTTGATCATTCCCAACATTTGGTTTAAATGAATTAAATTAAAAAATGTGTATTTATGAATTGAGTCCACTACTAATATGAAAAATGTGAAATTCAAGAGAATATATAATTTTAATTATAATTTGTTTTAGTTTGTTTGTCACTTCAAAGTAAAATAATAATAAAAAAACATTTGGCGTATGACTGATTTAAATTTTTTAGGCATAAATTAAATCAAATACTTGCTTTAACAGTGCACTTAATTATACTTGATTTTATGTGTTTAAGTTTAGTTATAACATCGACTTCAATATAATGTGATGTGATAATGCCATTTTTTATTAATTAAACACATTTTGTGTTATAACAATGTATATTGATATTAGGTTGCTTTACGATTCTGTCCGGAAGAGCTTTGACAATCAGCTGTGTAGGGTGTCCAATGGCAAATTGAATCAGGTCCTGACGCAATGTCACTGTTCTCAGATAGTGCAACGTACTTTCATCATTTCTCATTTGCGTGGGCATGTTTTGTGAAGTGAGGCGCGCTTATCTGAGCGGGGTCCTTCCGCCGGATCTAGAGCGAACTAACGGCGGCGATTTTAAACGCAGATTACTTTAAAATACATCTGCGACTAACGAAGCCTATTTAAACTTCTTCAGCAGGAGCCAAGAAACTGCTTGTTTTTATCTTAACTTTTTATCAAATCCAATCATTTTTAGAATTGACATTATAATTAACATTTTTTACAATGCACTCGGAAGTTTGCAAAATTTCTCTACTTAAATTACTACTAATTAAAATTGAAATGACTTATTAATACATTATAATTAAATTTAACTGATAAATACAGCTATAAATCATGCACGAAAAAACTGAAGTCCGTATATAAGCGTATTTTTTAAATACGTAAAAAAAATACTATTTGTTTTATTTGCCGGGAGAGTTAATGAATACCATAAAATATCCACATTGTACTACTGTGCTTAACAAGTTTGTCTAATTTTGACTATTATCAACTCGTTTCTTCCTTCAACTTCCGACTTATATGCATTCGAATATAAAATTAGAATCGATTATTAATTAGTTCAGAGAATGGAAATTTCAATTTAAATTAAGTTAAATTGGAATTATTAATAAATATACATATTATTAATGGATTTGACATGTCTTCTTTCGCTGTAAAAAAACACGCAATTATTTGTGCGTACCATTGAAAACAATATTCTTAAACGATAATGTAAAAAGATACGGCCGACTTGCTGCTGAAACTTCAGAACTAGGGGATCATTATTTATTTGGATTCGGCAACAATTGTCAGTCACCTGTCAACAGCTGTCAAGTGAGATGTCGCAAAAAGTCAAAACCCAACCAACGGTATTAGGACTTGCCACTTTGCTGTTCGTTCTTAAAAAAATCGCACGCGCACGTCAGCTGCCGCGATCTTTGCAACTTTTTTAGCGTTGTTTCGAGTAGTTCGCTTCGCTCTACATGTCGGAACAAGGACTTATTCGGGATAATGAAATGAAATCAATTTGCAACGGAAAACGTTCTCCAAACAATTTTTTCTGTTTTTTTCTTTGCGTACGACGCGGAATAAGAATGAATTTCGTGGCAAATTCAAGCGAATTACGAATGAAAGAAGCACAAGAAGAAAATAAAATATTCGTTTCGCGAACATATTTTTATAATTGTCTTATTAAACTGTGCTAGCTTTAAAAAAAAAGAAACAATTCTATTTTCCTTTTCTAACACTTATAAACTTTATTACCTTTATACTGATATTATTTTTATCGCATTTAATTTTACATTACATTTATAAATACCATTGACAATACTCGCAATGAGCGAAACCAGCCCTGACCTTTTAAATAAACAACAATTTTGTAACACGGTTTGTTTGGAACGTATCGACAGTGTAAATAAAATTCTAGCCTAAAATGAAAACAGCCCAACAGATAGCCATGATCTCGAGAACACACAGCCTAGAAGTGTAACACTGAATTATGACGGTCAAAATATATGATATCACCCTATAATCGGAAAATGATTTTAAGCAACACAATTAAGTGAATTGCGTTTTAGACCAATAATTGTTCAATATCGCCTAGGGCGTCAGCGACAAAAGTTTAAGAACGTTATTTCATTTGCCTGATATTTTTTAGGGCCTGTGCATTTTAGCGTTTTTATTTGTTATCGTTCGTTTCACTTAAAAGTGGTCAGTATACTATCTGGATAGGCATTGACCATATATTATTATTTACTAACCGCATTTAAGGAATTCTTCTATCGAACTTATTGCGAGAGTAATTTAATTTAAAAAAAACCTTCAACAGTAAAATTAATTAATTGTCAGAAATTTTTCGTTGAATAAAATGAGAACAGATTTTTCTTGTATATTACCCACATTATATAATTCAAATTTATGAAAATAATATTTTGTGAAACCTCTTAATTTTTTTATTCTGGCATCAATGATTTAAAATGAATATAATCTTTAAATACATTCACATAAGCGACTCTAAGCTGACAGTTAAATGTAGTAAAAAAGCAATATGCTTAACTTAAAAGGATTACAGAGGATTATCGCTCGGTCTTTTGTTATATTTTAATATAGATTCATCGATCAATAGGTATTAACGATTCGATAGGTATTGAGGGCTGGCAATTGAATATAATACAATGGAGCAGACTATAGCTAATCGAAATGAAACGCATTAAAAGCACGTCTGCATCCCCAGAGGAAATCAACATCTGCACATTAACGCGTGAAAATAATTCCAATGACTCCGCACAACCCTTTCAAAAGACATAACACCATGTACATTGACAATACTTTGAAACAGAATATAATACAGTATTGATACCATACATATTAGGTTTCAACAAAGCTTAGTTAAGGTTCACTGTATACTTCTTAGTCTTGAGCAATTTTTATTCAACTGTTCATAGAAAGCCTATACACGAAATTTGGGTATTCAGTGACATACATAAGTGTTTGTATAGTATGTGGCTTTAATTATATCATATACTAATAACCAAACAACCTTAACTATTTTAGAATTTTAAAATAGTGAAAAGAAACAAATGCACTATATCCAGCGGTGGATTGGAGCGGCTCGCTCGAGCTCCTTATTAAGAAAGAATAATATTCTTAAATCAAACCAAATCAATACTCAACTCTTCACTCTTGCAATCTGAAGTAGGTGAGTATTTTTTTTTATCTTTTCGGTATATTTTGATTGTGTATAATTGTATGATAGTGATATTATAATAACACCTTCATTAGAAAACAGCGAATAACTTTGAGATTAAGCGAGCCCCTTATTGATATAATGTCAGCCCACTACTAACTAGCCTTATCAAAATCAATATAAAGAAGCTATTAAGAATTTCCAAACAATCACTTTACCAATCTCGTATATTGATTGTTCCTCATTTGGATTTGCAATATTTGACTTAGCTGAACATGTGTTTATAAATGATAGTAAAGCAAATCTTTTATAATATTAATTTTAAACACCGAAATTTTCAGTCTTTTATTACAAATCTTTGCGAAATAGTTGCACAGACACGGATTAAAAAAAAGATATTGCATACTATTATATAAAGTCGCAAGATGTTGCCTAGATACAATTCAGTCATGCATAATTTCACGCTTTTCAATGCCAGTAAGTGAGTCGAACGAAAAAAGAACGGTGGGGTTTCGACATCTGATAGAGATATGGGTGAATACGCGGCAGTAATTGCATTAAATAGTGCGTTGCTTCGCATAATTTATGCACCGTATCATGAAAAAGTATATTGAATAAGCGGGGAACCATCGGTGTATGTAGGGTGGTGAAAAGATTTCGCGAACATACTTATATTATCTTGTAGAATAACGTAAAAAATGAGAGATTATTAATACCGTCGGCATTTAATTAGCAGAGCTTTTATTGATATGACATAAAAATAGCAAAATATTTAGTTGTAAATAAAAATAAAATTTCTGGCTTAAATTGCGTATATTTTATTAAAACTTAATTAATAAGAAATTAAAGTCAATAAGAAATTAGTAAGAAAGTTATTAATTTTAGCGTTATATTGAAAATTAACTTTCGCAAAATTATCGACGAATTTATCTAAAATATTAATTTTAAACATGTTTCCCACTACGTTGTTTGTGGTTTTTACTTATAACAATTATAAATACATCAATAGTTAAAAATAACATTAAACATTTATTGTACTAAATAGTTTTACACAAATAAAGCCAATGTTGCATTTCGTAAAATGTAGAATTTAATTTACTTTAGATTTTTTTTAAAGCTAATTTTTTTTTTATCTAGAAACAGTTAATATAATAAATATCAAGAGTGAGTTAAATTTAAAAAGTAATACTTGTCGTGGGTTTGTCAAAAGATTGTTAAGAAGACACAAAATAAAAAAGGTAACCATGATAAAAGTGTGTAGTTTTCTTTAAGACAGATAAAAAAAACAGAAAAAATCTCTCATATCTATTTTTAAACACCGGGTAGTGACATTAAAGGGGTTGCAAAACGTCTGGTCGGGCGAGCCCAAAGATGAAAGATAAAGCAACCACGTCTACCGGTCCTCAATGGCACATCACTGTGCGGGTTAATTTAATAAAACTGGTTGTTGTTGATGAAATGGAAATGAAAAAAATGCATTACGCACTGAATTATGCAATATTCAAATACATTTTATCAATGACAAAGGTAATAGGCGTGGATGTGTGTCATCATGTTTCTTATATTTTAAAACTAAGTCATTATTAACACATGGATGATTTGCTTAAATGGTCACAGCAGACAAACATAAAAACCAAACTACTATTCATTTTCAAATGATTAGAATACGTAAACTTCAGGGTTTATTTTTAATTTCATGTTAAAAAATAATTTATGGTGTTTTGAATTCTCAGGTGAATGGCGTTAGTAAAAATAAAAAAAAATACATAACATATTAAGCAGTTATAAGCCGTATCTGTTAACCATATTATATTATTCTACATTTACACGACTACCGTTGTGACCTGATTCTGAACTGGTTCTAAGGATTAAAAGATAGAAATATGTAGAAAACAATGTTGCTTATATCGTTTTTCCAACAATGATTAACAGGTTACAATTATCAATATATTATTCTAATCTAACATTATTTTAGGTAGTAAGTATTTTAAATATATTAATTGATTTGGAATTTACTTGGTAAAACTCCATTATCAGAGGGTAAAAATATTAAAGTATTTTAGTTCTACAGTTTTTAATGATTTGTATTCGTTTCTATTTCGGCTTTCGCAATCGTCAGAAATTAAAAACTGTAGAACTAAAAAACTTTTAACCTCTATTTTAAATATATTTTGCATAAACAATATCTTCTCTTTATTATGTTGCATAAAAATGAAAATAATAAAAATGTTGACAGTTCTTTTTTTAATATAATTTAAGGTCTTATGTTACTATACTGGAACAAAACTCATTTATTTATTTGAAAGTAACTTTCCATTTAATCCGCGTTATATTAAATCTACATGACATTAAGCTCAATATGAAATATATATCACTGTAATGTCTTTAATCTAAACAGATGATAATATTATTCAAGTAATAATAAATACTTTAAGCCAATCGTTATATAATGACTAGACTATTAAAAACAAATTCAACCAAGCCAAATGATGGCAATATAAAAAATAGATTTAGTATGATCGAGAATTTTCTTGTATATGTATTATAATCCATACACTTTTAAAGGCATTGTCATTTTACAAATTGAAATATGATTATTATTTTAATTTGCAGCGTGCATTTGCAAAAAAATACACAATGCGAGGGGGAATTTTCAATGTCAGACCAGGGGGGTCGCATGTGTCGCCCGGGGTGGATTATATTAATATCAAGAACGTATGCACGGCCTCGGTCTGATCAAGCGCCCCCTTTCAAACAACGAGTGCTATTTGTGACCTCAATACTGGAACAAATAACTCCTGCAAAATAATTGCACCCCCTTTAAATAATATGATATGAACGTTGTACAACTGTGCAGATGAGTAGATTCTGTTTTTAAGTGATTTAAAAAATCTTTTATTCAGTTATGGTTGAATACAGACAATAGAGCTTTTAAGATAAACATTGGATTATTGTTTATATGTATGAATGCCATCTGTATTATTTAAACGTCATATAATATTGTAAACAATACAAAAATACCGTATAGCAACGGAAACGTGACCACGGAAACCAATAAAAAGGATATGAGTTATCAACTTAGTAAACGAAATGTGTAAATTAATTCTGAAGACGAATGCAAAATTCAACAGTGATGAGCATTAATGATAAAATATTCATTGCCAATTAATTGTAGTCAAATAGAATTTATCATTTTTTTTCAACTTATAATCAAATTAACTTTGCAACTATGCATTATAAATATGAACGAAAAGTGGCTGTCTCATGTGAGATATAAAGTATGTTTTTTAGACACGTTATCCACCGGTAGTATACGAATTTCTCAATATAGATAAAAATTCCATCAAATAAAAAAAAAATATATTATGTATAACGTTCCACAATAGTCAGTCGCATAATAAAATATAACCATGTTTTTTACCAAAATAGTTGTCTTTATTTTATAATTCATAGAGAACTACATTATTTTTTACATATATACCAATATACGTAAAATATTATTGAATCAATTAATTGACCAAAGAGAAGCAACGGTAAAGCTCATGCCAACTAAGCACACTTAATAAAACGAGGGATAAATACCATTGAGGATTCCAGCTGAAATCCTAAGACACAATGTTTCATCAGATAATAAAATCTGCTGTTTGAAAACAATTTGGCCAAATAATATAGTTCGTTATATATAAATCATGAAAATAATTTATTATTTGTCTATCTAAAGTAATATTCTTAGTCGGCGGTCAATTATTGATTAAAGAATATTGCATGCGTCTTCCTTGTGAGAAAGTTTTCAGCTTAGTACATCGCGGCCAGTATTGCCCGTCCATTATGGACGTAGCACGCAATACGTCAAAGAGTCAAAAGCAATCGTCGTGAATAATGAACTAAGTTGCCTCACTTCGAGCAAAGAAAGTTATCAGTTTGGGCCGTGTGGTGGTAGGCAGGCTTATACTCTTACACTAGAGTACCTGCGAACAACGGGGTGAGGTACGCTAGGTACTACATAAACCAAAAGGAAAAGACGCCCTGCATGGAAAACATAAATTATTTAAAAGAAATACAGCTTTGGAAATTATCAACCTGTACTTACGACTACTAAGTAAATACAAGCTAACCACCATGTTTCCACATTGAATATTACCGTATAAAATATTGAAACAGAATGCAAACCCGATCTAATAATGAAATTATTAAATTATATGGAAATCTGACAGTATAACGTATTTACTGAAAATGGTGTTGATACGGAGAAATCTACCATACTTAAATTTGAATCGTTCAAATTATGTAAATCCACACAAGTTGTATCCGATTTTGAATGAGCAGGTAAATCTGCCAAATTCCCCACTTTTATACCCTATATGTAAGTAAATATAATCATAAAACCTTTTTAAACAAAAAATAAATAAATATAATTTTTAAAACTACTCACCAATTCAACTGCCATGGGTTAATACTTTTTGCCAGCAATGGCTTTAAACTTAATGATACATTCATTTACTAAGCGACAGTTCAAGTTCATCCGTGCACTTGAACGCCTGAAGATGCCAAAAGGCGAAACCCAGGTGTTTAGTGACAAAACTTTTGTTAATGTACATAATTTGAACGATTCAAATTTAATATTGAAATTCCACCGAGCACCTTCAATTGAAATCTAAAATTATACCTTACTATCTAAAAATATCTCTATTTATATATGTACTTATTAAAATTGTCCACATCGTTGGGTGAAGTAAAAATTCAGTGAACGAAGAAACGAAATAGTATAATATGTATAAATACGAAAACTTTGTATTTGTGGATATTTTATTTTAAGCATTTCAAGTGGCATGAAGAGGATACGAAATTCACTATTTTTACTTTATTATATGATTATTAATCATGATTCATAATTATCATGGTTTCTGGTTTTATTAAATTTTTCCTTGCATACGATATCATCAACAGTACTAACTTTAAGGCCTAAATTCATAACTAAGTTGAAAATGTTAGGTAACTAACCTTGTAGATTGGGATGAAAAAATTAGGACGCTAGGAAAAACTCAAAAGTTTTAAACGTTTACTTTAATTTTTATAACGAAATATATTTAGGTAATACATTCGCAAAAATGTTATAGCTTTTAAAGTAAAACTATACACACTCTGTTGAATATTCAAACGAATTATTCTATGAAGAGTAAAATTTTAATTTAATTAGTGTAGAATAATATTAATTATAAATTTTGTTATATAAGTTGGTAAAGGTTTTTGAAAACTTATAGAAAGTTTTAATATTCTTCACTATAGAAAAATGTTAATTGTTATACTTATAATTAATTATAAAGCCATGATACAATGAAGAAAATACTTTGTTTTAAGGGGTAAAGAATTGTTCCTTTCAAAAAAATAAGATGGTGAATTTTTTGAATACAATTCAAAAGCGGATAAAAATTTATTTAAATATTACCCACCTAAATAATGTTTAAGCTTTTCCCTGTCGCTTAAGTATTTCAAAAGCTGCAGAAGATTTCTCGAGAGTTTTTTTTTTACCTTGAGTAAAGTTTAAATGGTAATTTTTATACAAGTCTGCTTTGCAAAAAAAACCCCTTTCAAATTTCCCCCAAGTTAAAGGGATGCCATTCAGCCATTCGATCTATTATAAAAGGCCAAGTCCTCGATTGCCCTACCTTTCGTATTCATCAGGACTCTTGTATGTAGGATAAAAAGCCCTTCATTTAAATAGCTAACAAACCAAATGTGAATGAATAATTGGAACTTGAATTAGCTCACATGCAAACGTAGGATATGAAATATGTATTTAAAATTATACGGTAAAGAGGATTTCAGTGTCTTTCGTTGTCGTAATATATGGAAATATTTTTTTTATTTGAAATTTCTTACAACACACTTATGTGCTTCAATGGTGGTAACTCTTTATCCTTGGAGGAAACATTAATTCAATAAAACATATTAAACAATTTTCTAACTTGGTTACGAACAGTTTTGCTAAGTTGGTAATGCTAAATTGATTTCCGAAACTGTTATTATTTTAATATAATGTTGTATATTAAATGCTAAAAATTTTGTATAAATATATTATGTACGTTAGTTATTTGTTATTTATTCAAAAAATATTAGTATCCATTCATAATAAGGTGAACAAACTATAAAGTGTTTTAGTTCTACAAATATTAATTTATATATATTTCTGTTTATGCGTTCATCAGAACTATTTTTCATCTAACATTATTTCAGCTAGATATGCTTGCTTAGATGAGATACACAATATATCCTGTTACCCACTCCAACATAATTATTTATATTACGAATTATCCTTAACGAAATGCTTTTTAAAATAAAAAATAATTACTTTTATAGTACACCAAGATATATTTTTACATTTCATTTATGTGAATATATATAACAGTATACTCGATCAGAAAACCATGTTGGTTGATTTAAAATATTCACCCAAAGGGTTTCGTATCATTTTTCTTTTTTTTCTTTCGCGAAATGTTGAATACAAAGTCTCGTTATAATAATATGTTATCATACAAATTTTTCTTTTGTTGTGCAAGAAACAAATCTCTTATATGCACGATGATAGAGAGATTGGACAACTCGAGAGCCTTCCGAAAAGGATTCTCTTTGAAGAACTATACACACAAATCGTACGCATCACAGTATAGGGTTGTCTGACAGAAATCAGGTTGGTTTTATTAGCATATCAAAGACTGTCACTTCATTATTTACTTTTTTTATCCAGACTTGAATAGGTGATTCCTTGTTTAAATATCTACTGTATAGATAACTGGTATTTAAATCTATATTTAAGGATGATTTACTGTGAGATCACTTAATTAAAAGATATATCACTTTTTAAGAAAACTTGTTTATACTATTTAAAATATTTAAAAAAGGTAAAGTAAAAAAAAAACACTTTCGTAAAAAGAATACTCTATGATTACCAACGGATTGTTAGTTGAAATATCACAATAGTTGAACGAAACTGGCCATGTTGTTTAAATAAAACCAATTATATTATAATGTATTTCTAATTAAAATTAAGAGGTACAATTAGATACGTTTTCTGCAGCAAGAAAACCATATATCACAATAATATCATACATATATCACACGTACAAAAATTGAATCGTTCAAATTATGTACATTCACACAAATTTTGACACTTACGACCCGGGTTTCGCCTTTCGGCATCTTCAAGCGTTCAGGTGCACGGATGAACTTGAACTGATGATAAAACTTGTGTGAATTTACATAATTTAAACGATTGAAATTTAATATTGAAATTCCACCAAGCACCTTAAGTCGAAATCTTTTATTACGTAAAAAAGCGTTTCTATTTCGTAAATCTTGCGATGTTGAGTCTGATGATGCTACTCAGAAAAGCGAAACACGTGTAAATATAATAAAATAACACCTTTTTTTCTAATTCCGCAATCGTATTAAATGGTTAGGTCTATTTTGATTTTATGAATTAGTTGAACAAAATCAATACTTTAATAAAAGAAATGTCTTTCCACTAGGGCTTATACAAAAACCGACTTTTGAAAAAATCGGCTTTCGAATGTCAATATTGTTTGCAAACCGGTTTTATCCGGTTTTCGAAGTTTTACAAAAAATGGATATTTCAATTAAAATAGTGAGAAAAGGTTCAATTTTTTTATGTTATTCATTTAAATACATAATAATACATAACAAGAAACTATATGGCGTTTCTCTTCAGAAAATATGATTTAAGAAAACACAAAGCGTCCACTGATCGTTTTGTATCAAAATTTCCTGATATTAAAAATACCCTTTCGATGGGTTACGATGTGGGCAGTACCGGTGCAAGGTTATTTGGCGCCCTAGGAAACGGTTATTGGCGCGCCCCATTTAAGCAAACTGTGGAATATTTTTTTTATATGCATGTCCGCTCTCAATGTGAATCATGTGGCCTCCTAATAGAAGTATCCCAAAAGAAGTTTTTTACGAGAACTGGTTGTTAGTCAGTCGCTCAACTTACCTTTTTCGAAGCATATAGAATACGATACATAATTATAACGAACAGAACTATTATTTGTGATTAGAATATACAAAATAATCTGATCGCCCCTTAATGATTTGCGCCCTAGGCAATTGCCCATTTCACCTGTATGGTAGCGCCGGCAATGGATGTGGGGCATATAGTCTTTGAGCCATCAAATAAAAGATCCAAATTTTCTGTCCTTTTGTTTATAGACTTTTTTATGGAAAATTCGGCACAACCGGTTACGGAGTTGAAAAATCGGTCTTCGAATGTCACAAATTTAGCCAAAAACCGGTTTTCGAAAACCGACAAGCCCTACTTACCACCAATAACTTAAAGTCATCATGTTTTTTTTTGTTAATCCGTATTATTCATTACGGCTGTGTCTTGCAGAATGAATTTAACTTCGCGAAAGTAGGATATTTCAATGCACGCATGTTCACCGTGTAAATATATACTTTAGTGCGAACGGTGTTTTTCAGGGCACGAGGAGGAAAATCAAAGAGTATGTTTCAGGAAACCCATTTCGAGGGATATAAATATATTCTAAAATCATGATAAGCACGAGCTTCCGTGACCGCCGCATTTGAATTGTAAAGTAACGACCTTTTTTGTGTATATCTTTTCTAGGAAGAATAAACTGATTGGAAAACGGATAGCAAACGATGGCGAATTTCCCATTGAGGAAACGAGAAAGAGCTCCTGGCAACGCTCGCACAAATGAAACGAGAGATCGGTTATATCGATGATTAATGATTAAGGCTGATGGAAGAAGAATTTGCATAGGATTACCTCAAAGCTGAGTTTATCCTTATATCGTTTCCAAACCTGATTAAAGATTACGAACACTCTGTAGTAAATAGATTAATAAAACAACGTCCTTATCTGCATGTGTCTGTTATATGTATACAATTTAATTAAGTGAATACTTTGACAACCTTAAACAATGAAAGATTCATTTTAAACTAGAATATTGTACACATTTCAAAAAAATAAAATACTCTTGTGTACTAATTCCACATTTATTTAACATGATCAGAACCATTTTCACCCATGACGAGCATTTTCTATCGATAAGAATGTACATACAGTGCCATTTATACAAAATATAATAATTAGTATAAATAGCACTGTATTAATTAATGTATACTTTTATATGCTGAAAATTCTCGTCTTCAACGAAACGGGTTCTGATCAAATTAGATAAATGTTGAATTACTACAAAAAATGCTATTTTTTTTTAAAATACAATTAATTTCCACCATTGACAGTGAACACCATAAAAGTTGTCTCTATTTGTTATATAGCTTTTTAAATTAACGATTTTGCTATTTAATCTTGGTACTCTATTTCATATTTTATTTGTTTCGAATCATCATTTCGTTTATAAACGGTCAGTTTTTTAAAATATGTGCAAAGTTTTAAATAAAATTGTTTTATTTATATATAAAACTTAACAGTTCATTCACAATAAACAACCATACAAATTTAGTCAATCAATTAAAGGTCTCTCGTTGATAGTTTTACATAAATTACTGACGGTTTAATTTAATATCTTACCACATGATACTGATTACTGACCGTTCACAATACTTGTCGACCATTTTGACTGAATAATATTATATATTTACACATTAAGAAGAGGCCATATTTTTTTACGTAATACCACATATTTATAACAAAATAATGATAATAATATATTGTGTTAATATATGTATTTATGAAACAAAAATTCTGTGCTTCACTTAAGCCGTACCGTATTCACGATAAAAGTTTCAAGTACTGTACATAAATTTGTAAATGTCTATTTCTGAATTTGAACAAGTCAAGTACTATGAGTGGAGCTGTATGAATAACCATGTAATCATATGTTAGCAGTCTGCTCCAAATGACCCGCGCAAAAGTACGAACATATTTCTGTAGATGGCGCCTGCAGATAAATCCACAAATAAAAAATAATTCATTGGAAGCCCTGTCACTGGAATTTGTTGAATTCAAACAGATTTACTGATATTAATATGAACGTCAAAAAACTTTTAAATGACGTCTATTCACATAGATTACTCTCAGATAACAAACAGACCTTTTAACCAAACGGGCATATAATTTCTTTAAGTATGTATATGAATTGGTGTAAATCAAACATGGATACTTTTACAGAATTATCAAGTTATTATAAGCAAAAAAAAATTTAAATACGAAGATGTGTTCCACAAAAAGCCGTGTAAAAAGTGACATAACTCATAGAAAAATTGAAGATTGGTTTCCTTAATTAAAAAAGTTAATAATGTAGACACAATTCAATAACGGCTTAACGGTGGCAGATCAGCACTCGTAAAATATATTGTTTTTATATATGCTCAATCAAGAGTCTACATTCTTCACGTACGTGAGTATATTTGGTAAAAAAAATAATTATAAAAACATCTTCAAATATCTTCTAAATACCAGGGCTGTAGAGTCGGAGTCGTGAAGTCTGACTGCTTTAACTGGAATTGTTTAGGAAATGTTTATTCAAATTTCTGTGTCAAAAGTAGCGCCACTGCATGTTACTAAGCCTAAAAAAATAATTAAAGTCGTCTATTTCTTTACGAGTCCACATCCCTGTTGAATACTACGGAATTGTGTACATAATCATTACTTAAACTCAACATTACTTATAGCTAAACATGTCTAAAAATTTTCATCGTAATCTGTGAAAGTATCCGATAATTTATTTATTCGTACTAGACAACCTTTAACCTGCGTGGCACTTTGATATTCCAGCGTTTGACGGACGTGTTTATGGACCAAGACGCTTTGAGATGTAAATGTTTTTTTTTTTGAAAAGCATGTGTGCATTAATTAATTTTCGTTTTGTATACATAGTGTATTTTCTCTTATCTACGAAAATGTTTTAACTGCATAGTTGTCGATTTAATCTGCGATTGGCAGGGGTCATTAAGCCGCATCAACGAACCACTCTCTAACGCTACGTAATAATAATGACAGCTTCCCATTAATTCATACTGAGTGTACCAATTATAATTGATGTCTTAGTTTTTATGCCATGTCGGCTTTCAATGTAGGACATATTAAGTATTTCGGAAGTTAATTTACTTGTTTTAACATTGTCTGACATACTTATTTATTCGATAGATCTAGGAAAAAAAGATTGTTACATTTCTTTATGAATGATAGTTGCAAACAGCTCTCAATTGACGGACTGCTAATAAATGCTATTTTTGGTGAAACAGGTTGGTTATTTATTATTACAGTATTTCAACAGAATTTAGTTCAAAAATAATTCAGGCTTTTTATAAAAAAATGTATAATTTTTTCCTCTCAGAGTAAATAAAATAAATTTTGCTTTTTCATGTATTTTTTATAAAACGTTGTAGTTAAATGAGTGTATTGAAGTTATTCACATTTTTTAAAATATATGTATATATTTTTTATAAAATATCGTAGGTAAATGAGGGTATTGAAATTAGTGTCATTTTTATTAATATATGTATTTATATTTATATTTAAGTTACCTTCGAGCTAGTTCTTGAAAGCCGAAGCTGGGTAATTAAACTCAATTAAATATCACAAAACGAATTCTCTTTTGTTTTTAAACACTCAAATGTTACTTATTTTTTACAAATCAAAACCTATGCTAAAAATAAAAATTGATAGGAGGCTGAGAGCCCACTTCACATGCTACAGATCGTTTGAGCAGATAAACATAAACTTTGATACAAATTGTACGAATATCATTATAAAATAATTAGTTTTTAGTGGAATACACCAAGGATTACATAGTAAATAGCACGCATGTGATTTTTTATATTAAATTAATAAACTGTTTTTTAATCTAAAGTGTATCAGGAGCATAAAAATAAAATAAGTAAATAATTGTCCTTAAAGTTATTTTTGAAAGACCGAAAAGTTAAGCATTCCGTTGTTAAGCCAACCGTGAAAACTTGCGATCGTATCAGTCGTTCTGCTGAAAGGATGTTTAATTAGCTAAACGTTTTATCTTGATTGTCATAATAAAGATTATAATTATTTAAAATATAAAAAATACGTTTAAGTATTAACTGGAATAGCCGATACAACATATACGAGGTATTTGTATATATAAAAAAGCAACTGCATGGCTAAGTAGAATGGTATGAGCGCCATTCGAAATTAAGACAGTTCAGTAGCATCTGGATGAGAATGTTTAATTTACACGAACATAGTATATGTATTTTGTCTAGTCCAGGTTTGTTAGGTCAACGGTTACGATGGTCCCGGGCTCAAATCCCAATGCGGACAGTTTTTATTAATCGATTTATAGATTTTTGTTCGAAGGTAAGAATGTATGTAATTACTGAAATTCCATTCCACATTTTTATCCTAAACACATGACATATATAGAGCAATTAGCTAAGCAATAGTTCTTTCCGTATATCCCCAACTTGCTTCGAAAAAGAGAGGTTGAGTAACTGAATAGCACACAATCCCCGTAGAAAAACTTCATTGTATGTTCATTTATTGATGTTTTTAAAAATAAAAATAAATATACATCGTCAACTATGTATATATAGTTGTTGAGTAAAATATATTTTTTACGTTGTATTTATTTTTAAGTTTGTCACATAAATGGTTGATTCCATTTTCCCCGAAATGATCTGATAATAATAACTCAAACTTTGTCTGCGTAAGCCGACAATTTGTCTTTATCTATTGTTAAATACTTATCACAAACACTTTATTTACCTTAACATAAAAGTATTTAAAATAATTGAAAAACAGTTATCACGGAACTACAGTGATTATTGATCTATGTGAAAGGAACTAACATATATCTAAATGTAATGAAGTCAGTTACTTATTATTAAACAAATGAAATAATTTTTGTGGATAGCCAATCTTATTTATTGTTGCGGCAAAGGTGTCATGTTAGACAAGCAGTGAAGGAGGGAGAGCTGTTAGTGGAGGTCCTCCCTCGCAAATCCTCGACTAAGGTTTGTTTTTCACAAGGAGTGAATATATTGAATTATTACCAGACGCGGGAGCCGCTAATAAATGTTAACATCGCTACCGTGCCAGAATGGGGTAACGGAATATATAACAAGATGAGATAGACTGCGAATGATTCCGACAACTGTATGAATGATAGTTTTCGATTGACTTTTTAAATTTAATTATTATAGAGAAACCGCGTTCTCGATTTAATTATTTTTATGACACAGCTCACACGTGACAAACCAAAAAGTGACAGTGTACGAAGAACAGGCGTAAAATGTATCCGAAACTTATTATTAAAAATCAACAGTTGTACACTAATTTTTTAATGCCATTCTTTTGGGCTAATGCTATGACGCTGTAATAGAGGTCATCTAATATAACGTGTCATGTAAACATGGTACTGACAGTTTGTTTATTGAAGTCGTACTACTACTGTGTAACGAAAAAAAGTGACTCGTGTTTTGAGTTAAATTAGATTGTTAGCAAGTCATTCGATTATTCGCCCTTTCCACTATTTTCAAAACAGTGTAAAGTAAGAAAGCAAGTGATTCACGAATATTCATTTTTTTTTCGACACAGGCAATGCCAGGGTTTTTTTAGTACGTTGAATATCTAATGCCAAGAAGATAAAGATATGTAACACCATTTTTCAGCAGTTGATATATATTGGTGACATGTCTATAGAGATAAGTAATACTTTCGCACGTTAATTTTCTATGATATTATAATCTGGATAATAATATAAAATTAAAATCAACCTTTACACAACTAAGGATTGAAATACCAGACGAATATATCAAAACAGGTATTTCATATTAAATATCGGTATTGATATTTTCAATACCAGCGATAAAGCAAAAAGTACGACCAAATGAAATCTCATTACTTAGCGAATAAATCAAACTTGGTATTTCGATGTAAAAGATCATAAACGGCTGATTTGTATAAATAAATGAATAAGGTCATACATTCTGGTGAATATTTAAACAACTTTTTTCAGATTTTAAATATTTTTTAATTCATCGCGAATTCGTTTGGTTAATTTTCAATACTGATATTTTTGAATTTTCAAAACCGATATTTCGGTATTGGAAAAGCACCATGAATATCGGGATCTCAGTATTGCTATCTCTACACACAACTCACCCGAAACGTAGCACTAAAGTTTAAGCTCTCCTGACTGACGCGAAAAAATGAAACGGCGCTAGACAGCAATAGCGAAACGGAATTATTCCACTGGGATACCAGGGGGAGCAGCGACTCGGCCAATTATCAATTCCTTTGATTCATATGAATAATGCTGAAGAACGCCACTGTTAATTTATTTAGTTAGCTGTGACAATCAGCTAAAGGATGAACAGGATGTCTGTGAGAATTTAGTCTTTATTATTCATTTGAGATTACAATGTTCCTTAACTCACATTTTCAATTGGTAAAGAGAAAGATTTTACTTACAAATCAAATAGACATTTTTCAATCGTGTTTTTTGACCAGGCTACGAACTTCATTAACTCATTTCTCCTACCATCAAATAATAATTAAACAACTGCTCTAAATATTATCAGATAATGCAAGTTGTGTGTTTTTCCAATATGTAATTAAAAAAAAACACAATATTCTTTTGTACTTATTTCCACTTTTATTAAGCAGTATCAGAACCGGTTTCGCTCACGACGACCATTATCAACAGATGATATATTTTTATGAACAGCTATACTTTCAAAAAAATATATGGTTTGTGGTACATATCAACTATACATATATTATATGAGGCGTCCAGTATCAAACACAGCCATGTTAGTTTCACCTTATTTTTCAGGAAAGCCGAAAGTTTGTTTAACTACTTTATAATTTGAATGCGAATCAACTTTGATAACTACGAATAATTTAAACACTTAATGCCAACTTACTAAACGTTAGTTACGCGATTTTTTTCTATACAAAATACTGGATGAATTCAGATCTGATTGTTTACTGAGGATTTGTCCAGTATGATAACACGATGCTTTTGACCACTTTGGATAATAAATCATTATTAAAATTTTATTTTCGTACACTTTTAGTACGATTTTTAAACATAAGCACATATTGAATAGAAGGTATTAAAATTCACCAAAAAAGGATACATCGAAAAAACATGACTTATCCATGTTTGATACTGGACGCTTCAATTTATGTTATTATTTTATATTTAATTAATAACAGATAAAGCTTTTAAGAGCTATCGTTGAATTTAATATTAATTTGTACCTATTACATAGGCAGTGTTGTGAATATATTCAAAACTAAAAGTTTCCTATTAGTTTTGCGTTAAACTTGAAAAGGTTCAAAGCAACTGCGGTATATACAGAGAAATGAAAGCAAAATGGAATAACATTCCAGAATCCCGTAAACCACCACACCAAAGTGCATCCCTCGATCCTAATGGATAGATAGACAAACTCATGGGTGTTGGTGTTACGTCTTGGATATCTCTCGCTGCCATTAAAAGTTTCTCTCTCGGCAAAAACAAATTATAAGACAGTCGAATGGGAGTAGACGAGTGATGGTGATTACAATTTTGGCCAAGAGACCGGCGAAACTTGTTGAGACTAATCGGATTAATCGTCCGAATTATTTATTCCGTCCCCAGTACGCTCTTTGTTCAAATTATGAAAATTAAATATGACTTCAAACGGAATTCTTTATCTGATTATCTATGACCATTGTATTTTATTATTCTTTATGATCGCGACAACGGCTAGCCGGTATGATGGAAATTTTAATTACAGAGGTATAGATTAACATTCGGTCGGCTTAGCCTGAATTATAATTAAAATTTAATTCAATCTAATGCATTTTAATGTCATACTGCATAGTTATAACTATGTAATTAATATTAATAATGTGCTGAGTTAACTTATTGCAAAACAATCACCACCGTTCTATACGGCATAAATCAAAACAACAACAAAACAGGATGATAATATAAAAATGTGATTGGTAATTTACTTTAACACACTGTTTCTTAACAGCAGGCTTATCAACCTATCAGGCTAGAGCTAATATTTAACAAAGCAAGTTTTTTAGTTGATTTCTTCATGACTGTCGATTTTGTAAAAGTATACACACTACTTGAAAGCAGTTAAAGCAGTTAAATCATCATTAAGTGTACACAGATTGTTATGCAAGTCATATTTGGAACCTATATTCGCTCACAGACAGATAATATTGTGCTATGTTAGAAGTACGTCCTTACTCCTTTAGCGAAAGATGCTGTTGACGTTCATGTACGTCCACACTCCTTTAAAGGTTAAATTATATGTTTGAGGTGTAAAATTTTGTGTAATTATAAAATCACTTATTTTCAATGTCAATTGATTTTTATACCTTTTCATTGAAATTTGTTTTTGTATAAATAGTACTGCTAAGTTATACATATTTCTTATCAGTTGACAAAGCTCGCCATGAGCGAAACCGGTCCTTACCTTTTTAAATAACGTGGAAATAAAGTACAAAGGAATATTGTGTTTTTATTAATATTTATGATGACTTTTCACCAAGTATTGACAGTGAACCTAAAAGTGATATTTACTATTTTGTTGGTGGTGATATGAATTAATTATGCAGTTTTATATAAAATAAATGCAACAGAAGTTTTTTGGCAACGGCGATGAGACTTGTCAAAAAATGCACAACTACAAGAGTAGAAAAAAAAATTGAAGTAATAAATTTGCATTGGGCGCAATCCAAATGACGGAGAAAAACGATTATGAGAGTAAAACGTACGAAATTTTAATTAATGTTTGAACTCGACAGACGCAATATGTTTTGGAAACTACCCACTGCCACACCAGTCTCGTTTACACAGAAATGAGACTGAGGCAGTCGCTTTAGCCGTTGCGGAATTCCACGAAAAACTTATTTCAAAGAACGACTAATCTACGTCAAAAGTTCTATGCCGCTAATGGTGTGCTCATATTCATAACCTATGTAGTCGGTTATACTTTCACTGTCTCACTGCATAGGCTTCTCAGATTCATGTATTTGCGATCTTCTTTTTCGTTTTATTCCCGAAGATTTTTTTAATCAAATTGTTGCGAGCAGGAACGTCATATGGCAGTCAGTGTCCAAGAGTGGTAAATTGAATGACGATTATAAAAAGCACAATACTCAAACAATTAATAAAACCGAATATTATCCGTTTTTATTTTCGATGGATTCAACGGTAAGTTTGTTAATTTTCAACTCTTAATTAAAATTGAGTAATCAATCATAAATAACCCTTATGATAGTTTGTCTAAAGATGTTTTGAAGATGCGAGACACATGCCAAATTAATTTTCTACACTACCAGCGGAATAACTAATATATCAATTTGAACTTTATATTACAGTTTAATCCTCTTATGTTTTTGTTAAGTTAATTTTCATATAATAAACAAAATATGCTTGGAACGTTACTATGCTTATTATATTCCTATTTTTTAAATTTAAATTTGAATCGTTCAAACTATATTCATTCGCACAATTTTTGTCACTAACGACGCGAGTTCCGCCTTTCGGCATCTTCAGGCAATTAAGTGCACGGATGGGCTTGAACTGACGTTTAGTAAATATTAATTTAATTTGTCATTTCAATTATTTTTTATTTAATCAATGCGGTAGTCTACACTCAGATCGTGAGGATTTTCAATTATTACAAAAAATAAGCATATCAGAAATATTTATTTTTTATGAAATAGAGTAACCAATTTTAAATAAATACTTCAGTTTTATTTTGTATATGTTAGCTTAAAATACTCACAAATTTATCGAAACTAATCATGCTGATCTAACAAACATAATATATCATGTATATTTCAATTTTATGATCAAAATTATTATATCTAACACATACTATAAGACTATTTTACAAAAGTGAATATTATTGTTATTATGCTGTTTTATAAAAAAAACACACTGTTGTAAAATTGTACTTAATTTATTTCGATGCGTGTAATAAATATTATTCAAAAAAAGATTTTATTGACTAGCTATTATTAATTATTATTACTTCTTACGATAGATTTATGAGTTTCAAACGAATAAAGTGTTTTTTTCTTTAATATTTTATTTGATTAAACAAAATAATCAAGATGATCTTACACAAGATAAAAATTAACACAACTTTTTTTTTATATTTAAGCGACACAAAATCATTCGTTCGCTTGTTTGAAAAATTCTTTTTTTTATTTTGAATATTCATGATTTAATCGTAAAACTCGTTTATTCAATGTGTAAACATCTTCTTTTGATACTAAAATTAGGCAGAGGAATCAATATTCTGTCGGAAAATACAGCCAGTCATGTAAAAAAAACTGTCAGGTTTTGAGGAATTTTTAGTGTGTTTCACATTAGTTATCTGATTAATAAATGATAAATAATAGCAAAGTTAATCTTCAACTTCTTTTAAATACCATTATTTACTAGGTATACGCATATCGTGTTTATGGTATATGAATAAACAAATGTAAAAAAAAACACCTGTTATGTTATGACAGTGTCGTATATTGTTCATTGATTTGATTCTATATAGTATATAGTAATAAACATTAATATCAATGTGCATGCGCATAAACTTTAATAACTTCAGTTACATCAGTTTATTATTATTGGTTGAAGTTTTTTTTTCCATTTCAGCCATGCAGTTACAACAGATTTATCGTTTAATTATAAATAAAAATAGTTTGATGTTTAATTAATTAATACCTTACTTATACAGAAAACTGAATATCTTAAAATTGATTATCTATAAAACATATATCAAAAATAAATTCACTATGCCCACGTTGCGTTAACAGAGATAGAAAGTCAGATTACTGATATAACAGATATACAATGAATGAATCAGCATCAGGAAAAATATACATAATACAGTGTTGTTATTATTTAAAAGATTCTGGCTATTTACAAGAAATATATCCAGGAAGGAATGAAAATAATCAGTTAAAATTAGATAAGATAGATAACTACTAATAATTGCGTATATTCGATTCGCATTCGACTTAAAATAAGTGTAAAAAATCACATGCTATGGTCACACTCAGTTTACTTAAACAAAAAGAGAGATAATCCAAACACAATAATAAAACAATGAAAGTAAAAACAATACGGCGATAGCCGATGACAAATGCTTCCTCCCACACTACCAGTGGCGAATCAATCGATAAGGTTTTCAGAGAAGTAATGAAAATTAAAAATAAATCTAAGCAAAGATCGACATAGGGTACCGCCCGGCAGGACCTCGAGGTGTCTTTAAGTTTAACAATAAAATGCAGTGAACTTGAATGAGTTTTATTTGCGAATATTTTTTGCTCGTTATTATGACGATGAAAGATGCCAAAAGTAAATTCTAATTCCGTGCAAAACAGGGAGTTCAGCATTTAATAACATTTGCTATTTAGCCCGCTAATGTAAATAGAACGTTAAGAGTAATTGCTATAAAGATTGATTGCAAGATAACTTTCGCCTTTCTCCAAACTATTGCTTTGTTTCCTTATGAGCCGTTATAAATGCGATAATAATGCGTGAATAATGCGATATTAAAGGCGTATAACGTTTTAATGTAAGTCGTAAAATTATTATTTTTAATTAAATAAAGAAAATATTTATCTTCAGCTATGAAGAAAAGATGTTTCATAAAAATTCAATGTATATTCTCGCATGATAGAGAAGTACCATTACACCGGCAATTTTTTTTACATAGAACAGGCACTTCAAAACAGTTTCTTGTTATTTACTCATGCATTATTTTCAGGTAGCAAATTGCGACTAGTTGAAGTGATTCTTTCTTCTTTCATGTATATATGTGTTTCCCATTTAATAGTTCTTCATAGTGGTTCGTTGGACATTGAAAAAGAAATGAAAACTCCAAAAGTCCCCCGTGCGGAAGTAAAATATTAGAAAGCTCTCGGTCTCACAGTAATCTATACCCAAAGTCTCTTCCGTTGTTATTGAAAAACATGTATTTATTCTCAATATGTGCTTCTTTATTCGGGAGTTTTTGTTATTTGCATTGTTTATTTTTGATTTAACAATTTTTTTTAATATCAAGAATTATTCGGCATACTCAATAAACTTTTACTTTAAAAATTCTAATTAACACTATTTTAAACGTTTAAACAAGTTAATCCGTGCGCTTGAACGCCTGAAGATGCCGAAAGGTGAAACCCGGGTAGTTAGTGACAAAATTTGTGTGAATGTACATAATTTGAACGATTCAAATTTAATATTGAAATTAGACCAAGCACCTTCAGTCGAAATCTTTAATTAAACACTATTTTGTACTATTTCATTTCGTCCCGGTAAAATTAAATAAATATGGAATTAGTAAAAAGGGGTGTTTTATTTTTTGTGACTATACATTAATATAATAGTAGACACCATAACTATTGCTTGTGTAATATACGCTGTGAACTATTCCATCGGTATGCACTTATGTTTTTTGCTAACTTTTCTTAAATAAAATCGTCTGTGACATACTTAATGAGCTACAAAGTTTCTTTAATTTTTTCTACTAGATAGTTATTAAACTAAAAAAATAGAAACAATTACCGAATTTACTTCGAGTCAGAGAAAGCAACGCTTAGTTATAAGCATACATTTATTTTTTAATACATTATCATAAATATAAATTCATCACGGTAAAGTTTCTATCTACATACTTACTCAATTAAATAAAAAAAGTTTCTTTCACAAAAGGCATAAAAAACATACAAAAGTTTCCCGAGATAGAACATACATAAGTAGTAAGGAAAATTTACGAGACATTCCCGGGATAAACCAATTTGAAGAAAAACGAAAGGAAAACGTTAGATGGTTCAGAATTGATATATTCACATATAAAAGGTTCTTTGTTTGCTGAATTCTATGAGTAGACACACGAAAAAAAAATCTTTATTTTATTCATGCAGTAAATAAACAGTCTATTTTGTGTAGCTTTTCGTGACTATTAAAAATAATGTATTTTCCGTTGAATGCATCTTTCCTGCTTGACAAAAAGTGTTGCTTATGGATGTATTTCCTTTTTGGTCCACGTAATGATCTTGTATACTGTTAAAGTAGATTTGTAATCCGTACATATTAATCTTAATATTGAAGATGGATTTTGATCAGAAGCTTGAACATATTTATTTCAAATAGTTACAAAGTGAGAATTCCATTTAAATTTATTTTGGAAAACTAAGGTTTGGCATCAATTTCATGTAAAATAAGACAATAATTTCAAACAATAAGTTGGCTTCAAAACTTTATTTCGACACTCAATTTTTTTAATTTTTCATAAGAGCGAAATAAAATTTTACGTGACATACATATATTACGACATTCGTCCATTTATATGATTTTTACGTTATTAATTATCGATGTATTAGTTGTTTTTTCCAATGTATAATTTTACTACAGCACAGCCAAAAGTGAGTTACTGCTTTGATCATTGGGGCTTCGATTTGATCATTGCAATCGTTGTCGTTTTATTATCATGGTTGCTGATTAATTCATTTAAAATAAAAGTAAAAATATTAATCACAGTGTGACACAATTGATAAATAAAACGATCATATAATCACTAATTTAAATTAGAATTTAGTTTACCATATCTGTTGAGTTTAAATGGTTTCTATGAAAATGTCCCAATCGTATAATTATTCAAAACATCACGATAATGCGCAACAAATAAACAGTAATTTAATATCTTCATTGTGATATCACTGGCTGTTTTGCAAATAAATGATATGTAACTGACAATCAATGTGAATACAATAGTTATCTTTAAATAACAATCGTCGAACTCCCTCTTTGCCAGCTACGTGGTCGAATGGTCAACGCCTTGCCTTAAAACACACCAGTACGTTAAATCCTAGTGGAACAGTTTTTATAGATTGATTTTTCAATCGATTATTTCTGTTCGAATGCATTAATGTATTTGATGATTTGAATTCGCTCATCCTATCCTTAAAAATCGGGGCATATCGAGAGCGATTAGCTAACCGCTAGTCTTGTCCTAGCTCTATTCTACTGTCTTTGAAAAAAGAGATGAGCAACTGTGTTACAAGCAGCTTTTTTGTTAATATAAACTCCATTGGGAGTCCATATGATTCACATCGGGTGCAAACACGGGTAAAAAAAAAGTAATTAATAATAAATAAATAATTAAGATATTCATAATGTCCGAGTTTGGGGAAGGTAGTAAAAAACGACTACTATCTGGATATTTCCCCAAATATCCGGATATCGAATAGTTAAAAAGAGCCGGATATGTCCGGATAACGGATATCCGGATATCCGAGTTGGAATCCCTAGAAGGGACACTCCATCAAAGAAATCAAAAAAATCCGTAATAACTTTTGCATTATATATATTATTATTCTATAATTACTTTTTTACTGAGGAGGGGGGTTACGATAGTGTCTCTTTTACTATATTTTTTTTCTGCATCATTACAACTTGGAACAAAAATTACATTTTAAAAAATTGAAATAAAAAAATACATCAGATTTCAACTTTTTTATGGAAAAAACAATGCTTTGTGGGACTGTATTATACATCTTTGGACCTGTAAGTAAGGCTTGGATGTCGAAGGTTAAGTTCCCTATGTTATGACACTTCTGATTTTAACTTAAATTATGTCACATACATGAAAATATATGTACCATTTAGAAAAGACGATATATTGGCTCAGGGTATTTTTGGCGATTATATAAAAGCCGATATATCGGCTCAAGGGTATTAAAATGGTTAAAGTCCATATGCATCACATCATAATGGAAAAGATCAACTAAACATATTTTTTCCGACTCAAAAAAAAACATTTGAACACGCTTGTAGTATTTCATTCCCATTTTTTTATTTTTAATGTAACCCTACTGTCGATGAAAAGCTCCTTGCGATGAACGATAAATACGTGTATTAATTATAGTGGCGGAGCTTTGACAGCTAACAAGATAGTGTCTTATTTGTTTTTGGTGAATGTACCAAACTGCTACAGCATAAAATAAATCGACCTCATTATTTGCCTTCCCAAGTATGTATGTGGGGTTTCGGTAACAAGTAAACTCAATTTCACGCGGTCCATACCGGGATACAGGGCTGTCAAAATAGCCTCCATGTACACACCTGTAACATCAGTTATTATTTCAATCCATACCAGAATTAATAATGACTAGCTGTAAGCCCGTTGACCTCAACGGGGGGGGTTTTGTTGCATTTTTAAGTTGTCAGAAAATTTACTGGCGTGAAAAATAAATAAAAAACCTATTTATTTAATAAGCCAGAAATTCTGATATATCGACAGCCCTGCCCTGCAGTATTTTAATTGCATATAATATAATTTTTAGAATAATTAAAATGTTTAAGTTTGCTGACAATCATGTTTCGTAGTAGCAGAAATAGACATCGTAAATTACTTAATTTTTGTTTGTAATGTTTAAGTTTGCTAACAACTATTTTTCGTAGTAGCAGAAATTTCGTAAATTATTTAATTTTTGGAATAATGTTTAAGTTTGCTAACAACCATTTTTCGTAGTAGCAGAAATAGACCTCGTAAATTACTTAATTTTTGGAATAATGTCTAAGTTTGCTAACAATCATTTTTCGTAGTAGCAGAAATTTCGTAAATTACTTGATTTTTGGAGTAATGTTTAAGTTTGCTAACAACCATTTTTCGTAGTAGCAGAAATTTCGTAAATTATTTTTTGATAGTGTTTGTTGTAATTTAAATATATTGTATTTATGTTATAAACAGATATTAAAATTTTCGGAGATTAAGTAATACTGCTGTGGTCCAGTTGGTTAGAGCTTGCTCTACCGATCACGCAGGTCTGGGTTCGATTCCCGGTCAGATCACAGTGAAATTAAGAGTTATTCAATTCAAAGTTGTGATCGAGGACTGGGTGTTTGTGATGTCAATAATACACCATTTCCTCTCCTCCCAACCTTCTGATCCTTTAATAACTGGGTGTAGCAATAGCGATTAGCCAACCAATAGTCCTGTTCTAGCCCTATCATTCTTTCCCTACTACTCACTTTGAAAAAAAAGTGAGGTTGAGCGACTGAGTAACAAACAGTTCTCGTAGAAAAAAATTCTGTTGAGATACCTCCATTGGGAGGCCAGATGGTCCACATTGGGAGCGGACATGGATTTATAAATAAGTAATACAAAATATTTATCGAATAAAACTTTTAATAATTTAAAATTAATATCGCCATCATATTAAACAACTAATTACAATAATTCATTTCCAATTACCTTCTTTTATTCTTAAAGCGGACGAATAGAACGTTTGAAACATTATCAGTCGATACTCGATATTCTCCACGCATGATAGGTATTAAATACCTTATTTCGTTATTTTACGAATATATATATACTCAAGAAGTAAAGTTGTTTTTTTTTAAATATAAATCGATGTGTAAAATTATTCTGTGTTACATCCCTGCCACCATCGGATCAGCTTATTCTCTTAGCACTTGTAATTAAATGCCTCTATCTATGGAAACTGCAGCAATGTGTGTTAATGATGCTCTAAAGAAGAATTTAGGATTTCTCAACAATTCACAAGTCTCGCTTGATATTGAGTAAATTTGAATATTTTCTATTTAAATCTCATTTGTGTTAATTATTTTGTTATTTAATAGAGAGGTTAACAACTTGAATTATTTTTAAGAAAATGTTATTCCAAAATATATAAACATTTCTTCATTCGTTAGAGTAAACAAAATATTTGTAAACATTAATTATTTTCGTTGACATGAACAATTTATTATTATGAATAAAAAGGTGTTAGATATTTCATTTTTTTTCTTTTAGACCACAACTAAATATGTATAATTGAATATACTTACAAAGAACCTGTTCGCTATCATAATATCAATACAAATAAAAGATAAAAATCAAAATAGTCTATTCGGAATGTATGTACATATTATGTATAATTAACAGTTTAATGATACGCTTAATTAAGTACAGAAATGTCTGTAAAATGTATTCATTTTGTTATGAATTCGATTATATTTTGAACTTGCGGTCGATAATAAGTTAAAACAATGACGTGGTGTTGACTAGGGAATCCAATCCCGAGCCAAAATGTTGATCCCGGGACTTTTCCCAGGATCAGTACATTTTTTTAAAATATAAAAAATGATAATATTGGTGAAAAATAAATTATTCTATATTACATTACCAGCTGTAAGCTGCCAATACGTTACCAAAAAGTTCTCTTAATCTCAGTTATTCGCGATGTAGAGGTGAATGAGTGGATTTTTTAATTACTCGTAAAAAATAAGCGAAATCATTATTAAACTAACTTAATATGCAAAAATACGAAATATAACTTAAAATGGTTAACTTCGATAGCTGAAAAAAGCAATTACCTACTTCAAACTGCAAGAATGAAGATTTCTAAAATTGTTACAAACATACATTCTTAATAATTTTATTGAAGTAAATAGACGTAATTTAAATATTAAATTATTACCACAGTACCAAAGCATCGCTTGTTTCGCCTTTTAATCAAAGGTTTCGGTTTACGGTACAAAATGAATGTTTATGAACAATAAATTCCGCAAAACAAACTCTATTGATATCTGGTAACATTATTCATTGATGTAGAGAACAAAGCGAAAAATAAATTTAAAACATATCAAAATATGAAGCTTTATAATAACAAACAATAAATATTGTCGACAAATGCATTCAAATACAGTACACTTGCGTATAATGCATTAAAGAAATTTAATAATTGGCATCAAGTTACCTTTTCGGCTGCGACTCGCTCTTATCGTAAACTCTTATCGCAAATACAAAGTCTTAATAATAAATTTGGGCATCGTTTATTGCATATGCTTGAACTGCCGACCTGAAAACCAACACGTTTCTGGTTTAAAATCAATCCCGAAAGTTTGGGTATCATGTCTTCTAATCCCGGGATTGAAATGTATCGAAAACTGTACGAGATTCCGGAATCCCGGGATTGGATTCCCTAGTGTTGACACAGCCATCAGATTATTATTTAATTTAATCAACTCACCATTATACTGTCCTTCTGAAGAAGAAGTTAGTTGCTGGCTGACAAACTTTCGGGAAAAATGACGTTAACAGTGTAAAAAAATTATGGTTGCTGTATTTTTGCTGAGACATCTATAATTTTAACAGATGACCATGTTTTCTCTAAGAATTTTAACAGATAAAATTTATTACTTAATTTCAAAAAATTATACCAGCTACTGCTTTAGAAAAGCAGTTTATCAATTTGAAGGTTCTAATGATTCATGGTAAAAAGTCACTATTGAATAAAACAACCTTTTTGTACCAATTCCACATGTTTATTAACTGATAATTCTCGTTACGATAGAAACCGTTTCTAATATTTAATAAAAATATAGAATGAGTAAAAAATAGTGTTTTTTAACCACTATATTCAATGAACTAAATTCTTTGTCATTTCGACAATAGTGTAATGTTTTTCGAATTAATGCAAATTTAATCACCACATTGACTTGTTTATCACGCTTTATGCTGGATATGTATATATGATTATTTAAAATGTGTACATAAATCATTACTTAACGAGCCGATTAAAAAAAATATAACCAGTGATAACGAAGGTTATGAGAATTAGTTTGCGTCTAATAGAAAGACCTTTTACAACATGTTTTGGTTTCGAATGTAAATACGAAACCTGTACTTAACATAGTGGTAAAATTTTCTAGATACCGGAATAATGTATGTTTCAAAATAAATGTATTATATGAAAGGTACAAAGATTATTCGCTTTACTTCAATGAGTAACAAAAAAAAGAGTCATTACATTATCAGTGAAAATTGTTATATCATTAAATATCTAACCTGTTATTGCCTATTACACAATTATGAATCAACCAATTTGCTACAGTTAAAATGAATAAATTAAAATATCTTGAGATGTGAATATGAGTTTGAGAGTGGTGTTATTTTTTTATTATTATTGTTTTTTTGTTATAAAACATGGTATTATAAAATAAAAGATTCACGTCAGACTCGCGTTGCATGATTTCAAAATATCAAAGCGTATTTAGCATGTAATCTGTTGGAGATAAATGTTTTGTGAATTTAAAAAGTAAGGCATCTCGAAAAAATGCTTTCAACGGTGGGTTAAGCTGGTGTTATCCACTTTTTCTAACATCTCTTAGGACATCTTACTTCCCCTTTCAGAACGAGATGAGGGAAAAGAAGATTAAATAAAACACAAAGAGAAAAAATATAACATGGGTATACCTATCTACCTACCCCAGTCATCCAGCATGGATTTTCTATTTCTTATTCTGCTTTGAAATAATAAATAACCCTATTCCAAGGGAAACATGTCAAATGCAACTGCAAATATATGGCTAATTTGGCTCAATTTCAGACATATTTCACGGAGGAATCGTGATTTTTCCAGCAAAATCTGTAGATTTCGAGAGCGTAGAATTTCTGCAGTAAAAGAAATGCAACTGTTTTTATTACTTTTTATCATTTATATCAAGGAGTTAATATTATATTGTCACCGTAAAGCAAAACTGTAAAAAAAACATTCTACGAGTTTTAGATTTCTATCTTAAATATAACGATATTATTCAATTAGTGTTTATTGTTTATATTAAAAACAATAGCGATGAATTTATTTCTTCAATCATTATTTAATATACTTATGACTATTCCAGCAGCTTGCCATCTTCATAAACAGTTCTAACTTAAAACTTCAAATATCGTATGCATACGTATCAATATACTAAAGCATAGAAATATTCTTACTTAGTGTAAAATTGCACATATTGTTGATAAAATCTTTATTTTGATAAAATATGTTTATATCGCTTTTGGAACCTAATCTTTTCAATCATTCACTTGTACATCAATACATGTATTCATTGTATTAAATTATACTAAAGTACATGTAATAAAATGTATAGAAAAAATGATTGTAAACGTCCCGTAGCTATACTTAAATTTTAAGCTTAACTAGCCGTGGTATGCAAAGAAAATATGTATAGGTATGTATGTAAACATACAATAAATTGGCTATATTTGTATCTTAAATTATTACTTAGTTTTTTTAAGTAGGCATATTCAACATGTCATAAGGAGCCATTATTCGGCAGTCATTTGACAGCTATAGTTAATTAAAACATCAATTCAAAGCTATGTTAATTGCGTAATTTACAAACAAATTTACTATTCATTATTGATGTAACTCTTTCAAAATTATCCACAAAAATATCCATTAATATAAAATATGATAAAAATTCCCATAAAAAATATTTAAAATTAATTATTTTAAGGCATTGAAAAGGTAATTAAGTTAATAATTACTGATGTTGTAAAACGATTTTAAAATCATCTAAGCGGGTCACATATAACAAATAACCGGTTTTTGTTACACCAATTCCGGTATTCTACGGGTCACGATCATTACCACGGTATGAATAACAATAATTAAATCATTAAATATTTTCGTCTAATGGATTATTCATATTTTTAATTTAACAAATTCGCCGTCAACTTTATGATCAAATTGAAACTCGCCTCGTCGTAAAAAAGCTCTTCGCACAAAAAAAGTTTTACAGTGCCAATTTTATGCTTCCGAATTTATATTCATAAAACTGAAAGCTCGCTGATATATTTTAACACCGAAAATATAACGTTAAAATTTTATACAAAATTTCTTTTTAAAAAGGATACATCGGTGAAATGAAAATTTAATGAATTATATAAGTAAAGTTTCCACTGAGGTCACTTGTTGAAAATTTCATAACAATAGATGTTTAAATATTGTATGCATGTGTAATTAAAGAAAGGTGAAGAAATTTTATCTCTCTCTCTACTTTAAAGCGATCGAATAAAAGGTGGATTAAAATCGTGGCCGCCGTGGTCTAGTTCATAAGAGCTTAGCTCTACCAAGCAGGCGGGTCTGGATTCGATTCTCTATTAGGTAGTGATGAAGTGGTAAGTAAATAGGTACCAAATCGGTCATTGATTTATCCCCTATTTTTTTTTGTTTTTTTTTTATATCAGTAAAAACCACAAGTTTTAACAATTAAATCAATAAAAAAACGGTTTTGAATGTATGCACATACTTTCAAAACCGTTTAAACCGAAAATTAAGTTACACGTCAAAAAGGTGTCAGGGCACCATCCTCATTTTTTGGTGCCAGGTCGTCGACCTAGCCCGACCTGGCCCCACTACACCACATTACTAGGTAAATGCTAAATTTAGATTTATCCAATTTGATTTTGAAATTTAAGATGGGTATTCTAATTAGGGTCTCCAATCTCGGAATTCCGTCAAATTTTGTGAAAAAGGTTTCACATTTAGAATTTTTTTGCTATCCGTAAATTCCTGCTTTTTTGAAATCGGTCAGCGAGTGAAATTTTTGGAAATGTACGTGAGAGCTAAAAAATAGCTCCCAGATTTTTTCATTTTGGGGATTCCGCAAAACATCCCTGAAAATAATCAGATGGAACTCCATCAGTTTTGATTACTCGGCTTAAGGATATAAACATATTTTTTTATTATTATCGTGTAATATATATATTTTTTAAACAATATAATTCAAAAGTGTGTCGTTAGCAATTTGACATTTTATTAATAGCAGAATAGACTACATTCAATTATTAAGCTTTATAAAAAAGAGTAAATATTTTTTTTATAAACTTGTCGAAAGGATTTGGCTTACAATTTCATCCCTTGATCCTGTCACGACACCATCACCCCCAACCCTCCCTACGAAAGAAAGATGTTCAACAATTAAATACACATCTACCGGCAGGATGGTTTTGAATGAAATGTAACGTAACGATATAAAACTGGTGGATTCCCAAACTTTAGCTTTGCACTGACATTATTTTGTGTCTGTACCAGTTTTCGCATGTTTCAGCATGTAGTTTATATGCGAAATTATACACGGTGTGATATAATATAAATAAAATAAAATAAAATCTTAATATATAAATTAATTTATCCTAGCCACAGTGATATAAAATTTAATTCATTTTTAATCTGTCATATCTTGCATGCAAATCAAGATTCTAATTTATTTTAAAATCTGAAAATATATATTCTTGAAAAAGTATTATAAAGTTTATAATATGAATACAGGGAATAAAAAAAGCACGTACACAAAAAATCCTGTACATCATATGCGCCCTCGATAGGTGAAGTGAGCCAACTAGTAAAATGGTAATGCCTTTTCTTTGGACTTAAAAGTACAATTACGTCTTTATTTGGTGTTTTGGTGGATTGCATATTTTTAATTTAGCAGTAAACATGATTGATTAATGAATATTTTTTTTTTTAATATTTGTATTTTAAAGTTTGAACGCCTCTAACGAAACGTACACATTGTTACGAGGACTTGTGTATCTCCACGCTGAAGCAGTTGAAAGGGAACAAAAGCGCGTTTGTTGGCGCACAAAGTTGGAATGTTTGTCCCGCTTAAACACCCTTTCCGTTCTACCCACCCTGTAGCGAGAGAGAAGAATTATTATTACTGTCTCTCTATGTGTCTGCCTACACAGGCTCTTACTTTTACCCCAAAACCATTTCTATAAATCAGTGGTCGCGAACTAACAATAATTATGTTGATGAGATAATTAATTTTAATTATTTTAGCAAAATAATATCCTTCAATCAAGCGGAATATCAAAGATACAGCCGTTCATTTTTAAATAAAATGTGTCAAATATTAATTGGAAAAAACATTATGACCATACCAGGGCTGTATAGTTCATGGTCAAAAATGTTTCATATTATACTAAATACATATGCAAGATGATATTTCGAGTAATGATGGACGAAAAAAAATATGTCGTTATAAATAACAGATTAGCATTTTTTTTGCGTGTGGTAACAATACTACATACTTCGCACATTTATTGTGTTTTATAGCACCCAATCTATTTCTAACAATATTTTTTCAACTGATAGTATTGAACACATCCATCTACTAAGAACATTAGCACATAATAAAAATGTTACAGGTCTAACCAATGTTTTTTTTTTGTTCTACATTCACTATTTTAGTTCAACACTGCGGGTTGTAAATGAAAGATAAGTAGAATTGAAAGTATGCAGATAAGAAAGACAAATTACCATCTTCCAAAGTTACTCAACACCCGAAAATGGGTCATTTAATACTTTTTATAATGTAGACAATAGAGTTTTTATGTGGCATATCCTATGTTTGATAATTCAATATCTGGTGCGGTCTGAAATCATGTCAGTCTTTGTATTTAAAGAAAGAAGACACATATTTAAATTAAGTATTAATTGAAAAAGATTTGTCACAGCTTACAAAATTTTCCGCCAGAGGGATGGATAAGCTTTTGATGTTCAGGGGCGCGTTAAATAATGCAATGTACGAATAGGAATAGGCTTTTGCAAACGATTTTCATAACAGTCACAATATGTACGAAAAAGCATAACATGTACGCTAAACAATAATATTTAAAAGTCTACTAAAAGAAAAGTGAGAAGTGAGTTTCAATATTTCGGCATTCATTTGAAGTAGAAATGACGCTTGTACGTTCAATTGTTACCCAGATTGTAAATAATACACGATAAGATTTTAGTATAAATTTTCACACACTATCAAATGTATTTCTTTTAACTTAGCTTACACACTTCAGCAGAATTAACAATTCGATTAAATGACTTATATATTTTTTAAATAAAACGAAACCTGAGTAGTACAACTCAAACAAACTGCAAAGATACTTTATGTAAATGTTGTGAATGTACATGGTTCTGTTAAAATGTTATTCATCCTTATATCACAAGTTAATTAATCATAACATATAATATATTATTTTGTTCTTGGTTTCTTTTTCATATCAAATGTCGTAGCTTTTAATGATTTTGCCCGCTAAGCAAAAATTAATGAATGCAAATAAAACGGAAACTAGGTCGAATTTCAGTTTGATTGCTGTATGAAATTAAAATTTGAAATATGTTTTTGACTTATTGCCATTTATAACTCAAACTACCTTAAAATTTTAGTAGGTTCCATTTTGTTTAATCCAACCCACTGTTTTTAATAACATAATTTAAATTGAAAGAGTCCTCGTTCACTGTTGGACGTGCAGGTGAAATTCATTATATGCGTTAAAGTATAAAATGTTAGTAATAAATAGTAATCCACGAGCCTTATTTTGTTGTATTTTTATACCTTTACGGAATCCGCTGACAATTATTTGAAGAATATTATTATTAAAAATTTACTTAATTGATTATGCTTGCGATGAGAGAAGGGAAACCGTATCATTTGTAAAATTTAAAAATTTGGGATTAACATTAACAAAAAAAATGTTTTGACAGATTGTTTTTTTTTTTTATTATTTTCCAACATCGTCCAAATTGATAAATTTTAATATAAAACACGATTGTTAAGATTGTTATATCACTTGGTTGGGACTAGGGAATCCAATCCCGGGATCCGGGATCCCGTACAGTTTTCGATGCATTTCAATCCCGGGATTAGAATACATGATCCCGAATCATCAGGATTGTATTTCTTATAAAACAAACGTGTTGGTTTTCAAGCTGAGCGGCAGTTTACATTCTTTGCGATAACACTTACCACATACAAAAACGTTATTGGATGCCTAAGATATCAAATTTCCTTATCGCATTTATTCGAATGCATTTTACTAAAGTAATAATTTTTCGGTGCCTTTGTTTTCTACACCTTCTTAATGAATGTTATCAGATATCAAGCACAGTATTTCTTATGAATGTTCTTATTATTTTCACTGTAAAAAAAAGATCTTTCTACAAAAGCACTTGTCGCCGGATATGATAAATATTAAAATATATTTTATTGGTTCTTTGCACAATGAAACCGTAAATTAAATGGCAAAACAATTGATGCTCTGGTATTAACTTCGGGCATATTTTAGAATAATATAAAAATTACTTAGGTCCTTTTAGGTATTCTTGCAGTCTGAAGTAGGTAGATACTTTTTTCAGCTCTCGACATTAATTATTTTAAGTAATATTGCGTATTTTTACAGAATGTTTGCATATCAAGTTCGTTTAATAATTATGGCGCATATTCTTTTACAAGTTATTAAAAAATCCACTCATTCACCAGTTCATCGCGAATAGCTGAGATTATGAGAGCTTTTTGCTAACGTATTGGCAGGCCACAGCTGTTTATATAATATAAATACGTTATCAATTTTTATTTCTTAAAAAAATGTACTGATCCCGGGACCAGTCCCGGGATCGAAAAATTCTAATCCCGAAATCCCGGGATCAACATTTTGGCTCGGGATTGGATTCCCTAGTTGGGACTGATACCATTTATAATGATAAATTATATGTTAACGGTGTTAAGTGATTAACTTAACAAGTCCTTGAAACTAATTTAATATTTTACAGTCTTGTAAACCATAATTTCTGGAAGATTAGCAGCATGGAGACTGTAAGATAATTATAAGGTTCGACAGTCTAGAAAGAACCATAACTAGTGATAATATGGATATCGTCTTGACATCATTCTAGTTAAGAATTATTGACCAAATTGACAATATCCAATCTAATACTCAAACAGACTGCCATATTTTCAATGGCTGTATTGCATGTTGGTTTAAAAATTACGATACCATCAACAGAATAAATGAAAGAAGACACCGCGCATGGAACAGTTAGCCGTTCAAAAAAGTAATTTGTCGGAATGAGGTTATTTTACATTTTCCCGTGAAGTGTTGTGCATTATTCAGATTTGTCCTGAAAGAAAATTAATTTGAACAGTTTGAAAGTTCAAAAGGTGAAAAATACACTAATAAGATGGAGTAACTTGATTTAAAAGATGCTTGCCATCTTATAATTGGTAAAGAAATAAAATTGACACAGTTTATGTTTATTATTTGTCACGTCTCATTTTACAGTATTGCGAGAAAGAATAATTAAATTGCGATAAGGGTAAAAAAGTAGAACGCTTATTTAAATTAACGAAATCCAAATGTTGTGGATCTGTTGTTTTATAAGTGTCTAATTCTTATTTCGGGAACGATCATGAGTTAAAATTATTACTTCGTTTGCAAAAAAAAAAGTACCCTTATAACATGTATTATTTGGTCGAAAATGCATGGCCGCACCAGATGACCCTTTAATTATGGCGCAAACGTGAAGCTTTCGTGTTATTACTCTGTTAGGAACCACATTGTAGCCATTTCTAACTATTGCACGCAATCAGAATGTTTCTAAGCGGTGTTCGTAAAATAAATAATCAGTATATATCGAAAATTATACGATATAAATATTGTGAAAATCAATGTATTATTTTTTTTATCCACGTCTGTCTTTAGCTTGTTATAAACATATTTTCTTTTAAGTATAATCTTAGCTTGATGTACGCGATTTTTAAAAGTTTGTGCTGTCACTTCAAAATATATAAAATTTCAATATATTTGTCATATTGACAATTTTCGATTATTTATTATTCCATTAAAATTTTATCTAATCGATATGCATTCTAAACGTTTTCATAACCAAGCAATGCACAGTGAGTTCTGGAAGCCGGGTTCATGTGGCCAATAACGGTGATTCAATATATTATACATAAAGATAACCAAGAATGATATTTTTTACAATATGTGAAAATGTTCTTACCTTTACACTTCTAACCGTGGAGATAATGAGTAACAACCAGTCATCAGTTAAACAAAACTTTATCTGTTTTAATATCACATTTATTTTAATAAATATAAAATGACTGACATATTAGCGGAACTTAAAATAAATAAAATGATTCTCAAATTAGCAACAAAAAAAAACCCAAATCATTACAAATTCCACATCTTTTTTTATAATCAGTTTAATAATTTGTAGCATCTACTATTTATTCCACGCTTTCTTTTTAAGCTGAAACAATAAAAATGAAACAACTATTTTAGTAAACCCCTATACCTATTATAGTATCGTGTGTTATATCGTTATATGCCACGTTACGGCTTCGGAATACTTACAAGGATTGGTTAGGGCTGTAACAACCCTTCCCAATGAGTCGCTCTTGTGGCAAGTCTACGTCTTGGACTCCGCTATAACAATTTTAGACTCTTTTCACACGACAACAGCAAACGAATTTACACCAACATAGTTTGAAAATGCATTGAACAGAATATATATTAATTACCAACAATTTTATATTCTCGATTACTTGTTAAAATATATTTTTTATTCTTAATATTTACAGTATATGGTATGTATTATAGTAAGTACATCGCAATGAGACAAAGTGAATTAAAACCGATACGTTCAACATCTTTTTGTGAATACATACAAACTTACTTTCTCAAGATTAATTTCTAACTCATGACTTTTGTGGGACATTTTCAACCGTCTGCATCGAAATTAGCTACACTTAAAAGTGCTTGAAAGCAGCACCGGCACACGTATGTGTCACAATAAAATCTTTTTATAAAAAAATCGTATGATTACAGACGTAACTAACAAGCTTCTAATTGCTTAATTTTGTATAACAAAAATTATATAAACTTGCTATATCAAATAAATTTGATGAAGCAGTATTACTGTAAGTAAGAAAAAATAGTCATAGATCATGGAAAAATCAAATGAAAAAAAAATCTTCCTTGAAGATAATTCTAACACAAACTCAATTATTTTTTATAATTTAACAATTCAAATGGTATATCTTTTTTTATGCATTAGCTAAATGGTAGAAGATTCTTTGTTTTTTTTTAAATGTGTAATTCGTATTGAAATAAAAATTAGAGGAGTTTTTCAGCCGATACTAGATGCTGTACATATACGCTGGACTTTTTTTAACACTGTTTCGAAACAACACAATGCCACACCATAGTACATCATAGTACTGAGTAGATAGTTTTATTACTGTAAACCCGAAAATATAGAAAGAAACATTACACAGGCTCTTGATATCTCAATTGATGACAGCGATATCGTACCAAATATGCGTAAAAGGGTTCGTCAGCTATTTTAAATACAATTTAAAAACAATAAACAACAATTTTATTTTTTGATATCCTGAATTGATATCAAAACAGATCTACATTATTTTAGTATACTTTTTTACATAGTAATGCGTGAAATTTATCCACCGTGCAAAAAAGAGTACGGTATAACTGTTTATTTACACCTAGTAATTTTATAACAATATAACAAAAAATATCTAATAATAAAAAAAAACTTTTTTCAAATGACATAATTTTCCGATTTCCTTTTATTTATATATTATATGAAACGAAATGTAAAAAGATAAATATATTTTATTTTCTATACATATTGTGTTTCTACAATTAAATTCATAGCATACGACAGCAAACTATCAGAAAGAATCTGCCATAACTTTTGTCGATATATAGAGGTATGTGCATTTAAAACACAAGAATTATTTAAAATTGTAATTTTAGATGTTATTTTAATATAAAATTTGTTGCAAGCAACATTCGTATGTCTCGCGATTGTATTTTAGGAAATTTATGATCATTTTAATAATACTAAATATGCAAATATGTACATCCACAGCCGGGCCTTGTACTTTTATGCTAAGTATGTGCAAACGTATATATGCGTAATAGTAAGAAAAAGATATATCCGTTTGACGTTTGAGAGCGAGCCGGGTGGTCCGGCCCAAAGCAGTTTGATTTTTTTAGCGCGGATTTGCGAACTTAACGACCTGAGGTGCGGAGTCACCGCAAGTGCAACCCGTAAATTTGCGGCTTTCGCACATACACCCTGCGGTTCTAAAACTGCTAAGATGCGGTTACCCACATAAATGTTTTATGACTAACCGTACGCTGCGAAACATAAAGAGGAAGGATAATAAAACGAAACAATACAATGCGCAGTAACCAACGGAACACGCAGTTATAAATAAAATAATGATTGTGTTTTAGTAGAAAGCTGAGGTATACGCATCGTGGAAATTAGTCACATATTTCCGTATCCGATTGGTTCACAACAGTCGTATCACTGCGAAATGAAAAGCCGCGGTTTACTATTTGATTCTGGTTGAAGTCTTCGCGAGTTATTTGTTCTCGCTTTTCCTGTTATTGACAAAACAGTGATATAGATGGAAGGTACTACATATTATTCTAATATATTGAGACAAATGAGAAACTGAATCTTAATGAGTGGATAGTGCTTAAATCTTAGTGCGGCACGCCACACGTGCACCTGTGTGCGTTGCACTCTTTGCACACGCGACGAGTCGTCCATGGTTGTACACCTCCTCAGCCGCGCACTTGAATGACTGCAGATGCCTAAAGACAAAGCCCAAGCCATTGGTTAAAAACGTGTGAGAGTGTAAAAAAATTAATATTGAAATTCCATCAAGCATCTCCTTCCATCAGAATCTTTGATTTTTTTGCATGGATTCGTTCGTTCGCAAACGTTGTATGGATTGAACGCTTAGTGCACTTAAAAAAGTTTTTACAATCATATTTTTGGATACATCATACAAATGTATACATTTACGAGGGTTGGTTTTTTTTTGTGTAAATATGTATGAAAGTTGTAAGAAAAATTTTATGTTAAGATTGTTAAAATAAAGAGAATCTGCAGGCGAAATATAACGATCAAAAGTCGGTCAAAATATTTTTGGAATGACTGTAATAAATTCTACGCTCGATTAATAAATTTGAAATTAAATGTATTCTTTGTTGCGTACGGCAACTATGATTGTTACACAGCTGTAATCGAGAACAAATGACCGTGCGATCCACTTGTCAGAGGTTACGGTTTGGTTGGCAGAATATTTTATTTACTGTTCCTGAAACTTTGACAAGCATCTGCTTGATCTTATGCAAAACAAAACGTTTGATTCTCGGCTTACGTACCGAGAAAAACTATCAACAAACACTTTCCTCTTACAAAAGGGCATCGTCAAACAAATCGAACTGTTTTCATGTGCATGTTAATACGGTTACAAGAACTAATTTACATAACACTACGAGCTAAATGTTAATGTGCTAATAATTAAACTCCAGTTAAACATTGCTTCATTTAGTCATGCAAAAGAAAAACTTTTATAATATTCACTCAATGTATAAATTATATTAAGATTAAAAAGTAAACGCAATTGTTTGTTTATTTAAATAATTGATATGTTTATACTTTCTTGCTTACAGTTTTTGAATATAGGTTCGAAGGGTTTTTTTTTGTAAAAGTCTTTCATCTGACATTATCTATTCAAATGATGTCATTTTAATATAGTACATCCAATATATCACAACTCTTGTAAAATATAGTCATAAATTTGATTTCTTTATTTTGCTGGCTAAAAACTGTTGTAACTTGTTAAACGAAAAATATATTGATGTGTTTCCATATTATCTTTTTGAAGACGACAATATTAAGACATGTTATCTTTTATAATAATTCCAAAATTAACTGGTCTTTTATAAATAGTCATAAATTAAACATCATAAAATAAATAGACAAAAATTAATGACTTAAAACTGGGGTCGAGATTAATACTTAAATAAATCAATAGTTAACAATCAAAACTGGACATATCACATATTCGTATAAAATAAATAAATTATAAGTGAAATATCATTCCATAAGCTGGTATACATTTTGTTGACCAATAATAACATTTTTTTTTTATTGAATAGCTGTTTATAAATCTGAAAAACTTTCAAAGCGAGACATGTTCATTGTTGATGGCATTCATTTTAAAATAGTGTTTTTACGTTTATAATCTGTACATCATTAATTTTAAATATTTTGTTATTTTGTATGGGGAAGAATCGAGTTATACAAAAGTTAATTTATGTCTGAAGTGTAAATAGTGGACATGTCCAGTTTTGATTAATAACTACTGAAATTTCCTCTTAAATAAAGTTGTCAAATAATAAATATTCTATTCTTATGGGGAGAAATTTATTAATAATTTTACTTCGGTCATAAAAATACAAAATTTCAAATTCCTCATCTTGACATTTAAAATTCTTGATAAATTTATATGACCTGACCGTAAAATATTCAGTTGATTAGTAGGCTGAACCCATTCATAATTTTATATCGGACGTCAAAAAAATATATTTTTTTAAATTTATAACTTATTTGTAAGTGTTAAAGAGACCGCGGTAATAAAATCGAAACGTCTGCGTTAGGTTGTAAATCTGCATTTTATAACAATTCACACAGAATTCACTATTGATCATAAAAGTATTTATATAATGTTTTTTTCAGAGGAATTCAATCGAAGGACGGAAAAATTGCTATGAATTATATTATTAACAATTAATTTGTAGGCTTTAAACCTTACAGTAATTTGTACATTTTATCCATATCAGTCTTTGCAGAAGTAGGTACTACAAAAAAGTCTTTGCTGAAATTCAACATAACAATATATAAAAAATAAGAATTATAAAAACGCTTAGACTGTGCAAAGTTTGTGATATGATAAGAAACATTAAATTTAACATTTGTTTCTTGTTACTCTTGAAGACAGCTACTTGCTATTAGGAAAACTGGTATTAAACACTTCAAACCATTATTAAATTAGTACAAAATATCAAAATACCCGTTTTGATAAAATAAAAATACCAGTAAATACATATAATCGAATTTTTAAGGTACAGAAAACATCACACATATTTTTTTATGGGAACAAATTAAATGGTCAGAATTTAAATCAATTTTTGGTCAGAATAAAAATATTATACGGTCAGAATATTTTATAAATATTTTGGTTAGGTTTTTTTTAATTTCATTTATATTATGACTACTTTTACTGACCGATATGTTATGACCATTTAATATAAATTCTGACCAATGTAATATAAATTCTGACCGGAAAAATACGAGCATTTTTTTATTTACTAACCTGGCATTATTATTGCCAGATTGCCGTTTTTTTTTTAAATACCGGTATTGATATATTTTTTTTAAACCATGTCCGCTCCCAATGTGGAGCATATGGACTCCTAATGGAGTTTATCTCAACATAAGTGTTTCTACGAGAACTGTTTGTTACTCAGTTGCTCAACCTCTGTTTTTCCAAATAGAGTAGGGATAGAAGGATAGGGCTAGGACAGGACTAGTGGTAAGCTAATCGCTCTCGATACGCCCCGTTTATAGGATAGGATGGGTAAGAGGGGGGAATTCAGGACATCACACATATCCATGCCTATGAACAGAAATTCATAAATCGATTGAAAAATCAATTTATAAAACTGTTCGTACCGGGATTTGAACCCGTGCCCTCCGTAGCCGAAGCCAACAACGCTGACCACTCGACCACACAGGCGGCATTGATATTTTAATTACCGATATTTAAATACCTGAAATACTGGTTTATATAATAATTATATACGTCAAGTAATTACAGTTACTAGTTAGATTGCTGTATTTATTTTACATTTTATATTTAATATATTTAAAGATATGAGCTTTGCACTCTACGCCGGCTATATTTCATGCGGCGTGCTATTTATTAATCGGTCGAGCTCTTAGGAAATATTTAAAATTATTAAAAATATATAAAAATATATCTACGCCATTTATTATTTTATTATAATGGTTTTAACTTCCGTTGTGTTTTATTAACGCTTTTCTATCACGCGATGCCATGGCGGAATTTCACAAAACTCGACTTGAACAAGGGTCGCCGAGACGATTATAATACTTACGGTCGGTTAAGGATTTAATTCCGCCACGCAGCTACCTATAATTTGAAAATTTATAAGCTGAAATAAATTATGTCCCTTACCTTTATCAATGCAATTATCTTTAACTCTTATATATGTCACATTTATCCGAATGAGTAAATTATAAAAAAACCTCAAATTTATGTCACGAACATGAAAACGGTCTCGTCCGCTTGTTTGTAATGTCTAACGTAATGATGTTTAAATAGATAAATAAAAGATAATCCCCCCTTTTATTTTTTTAAAAGTATATCGACTGTGGAAAGGAAAAAGGAAGTAACCCACACATATAAAATTTTACAGGAGGCGCAAAAAACGTATTTTGATGATTTTGGGCCATATGCAAATTATGAATTATTCAAAACCTTTTAGTGTACGGAGACTTCTAAACTGGTGTTTAGTTGACATAACCTAATATTAATTAAAGAAATTATCCAGGAAAAACATTTATTTCAGTATTTTTTCATGGTTTTATTTTTTTACAAGGTCATCTTTTTCAAACTTAAAAGCTAAATTTAGATACTTGTTCGGCATTTGCAGCTTGCATCCTTTTGTTAAAACGTGTTTCAAGTTTGATACATTGTGATAATGGAAAAAAAAACCTGTCTTGGAAAAACTGTAGGTTACGTCCTTTTTCCTTTCCACAGTCGAATGATAAATGATTCGGGCAATAATAAAGGTGTTGATATTTTCCAAAAGAATTTGGCAGCAATTAAATTTTATAATAAACTTTTAACTGAGATATTGATCGCTCTTCCCAAAACATAACCGAAAACTGGTAAAACCTTTTTTCAGTGGGAACGAAAACTGGAATTAAAAAACATCTAAAAATTATTCACTCGGAGTTGAGTCGAAAACCGGAACCAAGCGGATTTTTTGATTTTATTTGAACTGGAATAAAAAACCGAAACGAAAAAATAACGATTCGAAGCCCTGGTTCTACAATTAAACATTACGTCATTGCAGAAATATTAGTGAAAAGTTATTACCTAAGCTAATCTATCAACAAATATAAGTGAGATTGAGCCATTATACCACCAACAAGTCCTCACGAAAAATTATACTGACAATATCAATTAGAGAAGCGATCATTGCATAAAAATTGGTAGTTTTACAAAATTTTGTATATTGTACATTTTAAATATATTTTAAGACCATACTTATGTACTTACTCACTGGTCATAATTCTCAGTATGCTTTGATATCAATGTTCTTTTTATTTTAAAATAGCAAATAAAATTCTATATACATATCATGGAAGTGTCCATTTATATATTGAATGGTTTATATTTATAAATAATGTTTAATACTGCATTTATTTAACTAAGCAATCTTGCAGTTATCACGTTTGAACGCTAAGACACTGATAAATACGTAAGTCAACAAAATATTTTAAAAATGGCTTATTCATACCATTATTCTATACCCCTGAACTTTAACAGAGATCGTGCATACGGGCATATCCAGCATAACAAGTTTTATTACTTGCATGTCAAAACGGTATCGACTATAGCGTCCCATGCTTTCAAACGTTTCATAACTTACCAGGTTCAAAAGATTAACCGGTTGAATGCGATCCCAATATAAATCTTTTCTTACCGCGTACTCATACGATAAGACAAAATTACATGAGAAAATAATACGAAAAACTACCCCTTTTAATATGCAATTTCCTTTGTAAATGTCGACTAATTTATTATTTGTAAAGCAACTAACTCCATTCTATGATTCTTAACTTACTTAACATAGGTTTATCATATTAGTCTCGCCAAACGGACTTTAACAAATCTAAAAATATTCTTTACTGACAAATAAAAGTATGGAAACGTATTTTGGAAATGATAAATTCTGCTGGTTAGTCATATTTGTAGATTAGCTTTTAGATAATAATCGTTTCACTTTAAAAATCTGCTAAGTGCATATTAAAAAAAATTATGGCATTAAAATTTTATAATAATTCACCGCATCACCAAGTAAAAAAAAAACAATTATAATAAAAGGCGTTCTAGTATTGCTTTACAAGTATGTTGATTTTGACGACGATGTTTTGCAAAATACAATAAACATACGATTCTCTAAAATAGGGAACGCAACTATAAATGTTGTGGTAAACTTAATTAATCTCTTATCTAATATATATATTTTTTTAAATAAATGTTTAGGGAAAACCGTCAAAAAAACCTGTCAGCAATCATTATTAATATTATTTTTAGCTTGAAGAGCTAACTTAAGCTTCCCGAGTCTCTGAAGTGACTTGAAAGCTGGGGAATAGACCTTCTGCCCAATCTGCTCTTTATGACATTTCCAGAATCATTAATTTACGAAGTTTTCATATAATACAATAATTAACGAAATGACCGGTGATATTTTTGTTTTCTTTTAACATTAAAATAATCAAGAGGGCCACGGAATAACTACAAGGGTAACCTACCGAATACAATAAAGTATGTCGTTACCTACAACAATCGACAAAATACACAAACGCCGGACTGTCGGGAAAGGCCGAAGCGAATAAATCTCGACAGTACAAGATGCAATTGACTCGTTACTACTTATATCGATACGTTAAAAGATTCTTATAGAACCCGTGGGCAATATATCTTTTCCTCGTGACATTTCCTTAATTTGAGTACAATGGAATAAAAAATCCCGCTCGGGATAAAAATGTACAATTAGATTCGGTTGTTGGATTGTTACTTCTTGTGTATGTATATATCACGGTGTTAGGTTGTACGGATAAAAATTAAAGATATACAAGATCAAATAATCAGCTGTTGATTTATCTCTGACAACTGTATTGCCGCCTTATACACGTATACTTTTTTCTACATTTAAGGCAAGCGCGAGAAATCAACATCTAAATTAGATTTATTCAATCGTTTGCGACCGCGTTAATTACGCATTGATATTTCGGTCAGTAGTGAAATAAAATATTAACTACGACTTGGATCACTGTGATATGTTAAGCTTTCATGCAATACTGTATTGGTTAATAACCCTTAAATTTTGTATTTGTCTTTTAATGGAGACTGAGTAAGCGAATGCGATTTATTTATTTTATTTAACAATATATAAGATTTAAAAATATATAAATTAATTCAATATTAAAAGCAGTAGAAAAAAAATGGCAAGAAAGTCAACTAAGTAAGCTCTGACTAACTATACTTTAATATATAAAAAATAGCATTCGTCGAAACGCACCCACGTCCACGTGGAATATGTCAACCTCCGAAGCAATACTTTGTCAAAAACCGTTAAAGCTCTTCCTAGTGACATCCCCATTGGCAGGTTGGCTCCTTCCTACACCTTGGAAGAACAAACAATTCATGTCCACGATTTCTCAAATTATCCATAACTCATATCACTTATTGCATAATTGAAGGACACTTTTTGAAAAGTGAAATAATCAATAATGTTGTATATATATGAAATGATTTTATAAAAGATAATAAAGCATTTTGGAAGGATGAAAATAAACCTCGGCTCCAACTCCAGCATTTACAAATAGGATAACTTCAACTCTGATTTAAAAAACGATGTAAAAATGTATATACTGATGGTTTTTTTTTAATACCTTTTAAAATGAACTTTTAAACTTTTTTGCGAGTTGGAGATGCTTATTTTTATCTGTTTTCAATTAACCAATTTTTATAACTCTGACTACACCCGAAACACCACGACTTTGGCCCCACAGCTTTACCTTTAAAAATAATTAAAACATATAACAGTCAGTTCTCGGCTTACGACCTATCGGACTTAAAACGGAGACCAAAATTAAAAAAATAATGCATATGGAACAAACAATTAAAATGTAATGATAATATGAATTTTAATAGAGAAAATGAAGTAGGAGAAGTAACTAATATCATTGTACAATATGCTCAAAAACTTAATCTGTAAGTTGACAGTAGAGATATAATTTAACTTTTAGAAAATGATGTCGAAGAGCTCACAAATCAAGATTTGATTGAGATTGAGGATGAACGTGTTACATAAAAAATCAAATGATTTAAAAGAACTAGATTAACACAATGAACTACCTAAGAATGTGCTTAAAGACATGGCCGCAGCTTTTAGCCAAATCAACTATGGAATCCAACAATTTAAAAATATGGACCCAGACACCGATAGATCTTCGAAGGTACAAATCTGAATATGTTTTTGAGGTAAAGGTAAACCCCACTACTACAATCACTGAGTCACCTATGAATGATGACTACAGAATAATTTTGTAAATTCAGATTATTATTATATTCTAAATATATATTACATATAGTACATATTCTGAAATAAATACTACTAACGTTCTACCCATTTTTTATGTATATTTTTTGTATGAAATTCGACTTCGTCATAGGTGGTGGAACGGAACGTAAGTCCAGAACTGACTGTTTTGCACAATAACGTGTCTCAAATAACGCTGGCACATTTTCGTAGAACAAAGTGTGTCAACAGGGTACTCAACCCATTTGACCGGGTTTATACATAGGTTTTTATAATTGCGGCACCCCGATTAAAAAATGTTTTTGCTTTTGTTTGTTACATAACAAAATTGGGCAGAATATTTACTTAAAAGTTAGATTATAGTTGGCTCGCGTGTTTAAAACTCATAAATGGATATAATTAATAGCAGGTATAATATAACATGTGATATGGCCATGTAAAAGTAGTTTTTGATGGAAGAAAGGCATGAGTATTCAAAAACTGTGTTTTAAATAAAACGAGGTTTTTCGTTTTCCGCACACAAATGCAAATAATACATTTGTATGTATTAACTCGCTTATATTATACAATGAATCAGGTATCAGACCAGCAACACGAATCGAATGATTGCCCATTTTCACATAAAATAACAATAGGGCTTATACGAAAACCGAATTTTAAAAAAAAACGGTATTCTAATCTCAATACAAGTTTCCTAAAACGGTTTTCGAAGTTTTACAAAAAAAAAAAAAACAATTAAAATAATGATAAGATTGGTATTTTTTTAACTTTATTTATTTATTACTATATAAACTATTCCAATAAACACTGTAATTTTATTCTGTGTATCTGTAATAAAAATATATCTTAAGAAAACATAAATTTTCCGGAAATAATCAAATCATTTGATTTTTATGGGCTAGTGAAATACTTACTGTATCCAAGTCAAATTGCACTTTTTTTTTTGAAATACACCTTAATTAATTAATATAATATTTTAGCCCGTCATTGATTGCCCGACTATAAAGCTAGATGTTTTATTTCGTTTTATTTATTACTATAGTGGTTTCAATTCAAAGTATTAACGTTCTTTAATAAAAATAAATAAATAAGTTTCAATTATAATATTAGGAACCGGGTTACCATGTTGAAAAAACCGGCTTATGATTGGCAACATTTATTCTAAAAATTCAAAAGGCCTTAATAAAAAGGCTATATAATTTTAAAACCGGCGAACTTAATTTATTTGAAAAAACTTGTGTACATTAAAAAAACTTAATTTAACACTCAAACAGAACAATAAAACTTATATTGGGTCGTATCTCGAAATGAGCGCGCCTTTACACTACTTTAACAATATATTAATTTCTTCCATGACACGTGAATGTATTTGATGATTTTTTCCATCACATTCACTAAGCGTGTAAGTCATATTATTTTTAATAAAGGAAATAAGTGAACGATTGAACAATTAGTTATAGAAAGAAAACTTTAGCTAAGATACTCCACATTTCTAGCGGACATGGTACACAAAACAAGTTCTTTATTTTATAGTATATAAAGTCAAAGCTCTTATATGGCATAAAACTTTAAAGGCAACGCGAGAATTATGAATATATTATCAATATTATAGCAACATTATAATTAAAATAAACTTGATAATAAAAAAATAATATTAACGTCTATAAGAATTTATGATTAATTAATACAGAATTTTGTTATTGAATTCTGACACTACGCAAGATATAATTATTTATTCCAATGCGTCTGAAGATGTTATTATAAAATGAAAAGATATCGTGACCATTAATTAAAAAAAAGTATGGCACATTAAAGCATTATTTCAATTTCCTTAAGTGTGAATTAATTAACACTAAAATCAACGGCATGTTTAATGGGCAATACTAAAATGGATACTCCCACGTGTTTCGTAACACATATGAATGTAAAACCACTTAATTTTAATCGATTTATAATTTTAATGGTGTTGGTTTTTTTGACGAGCTTTTATTATAAAGTGCGAGCATCCCTATCTATTATATAAAATCTAATTCTCTGAACATTAAAATAAAACAACTATTTGTTAGACCATAGGTTCCCAACCTTTTTCGGGTGGCGACCCCTTTTTATAAAAGCCGTGACTAGGCGACCCCCCGAAGAATTTGAAATCCTCGATTTGCTATACTTTTTCCCCGGATTGTCTCCGAAACTCTTTTTTTTTTAGCTCACCGGGTAAAGTTGGCGACCCCCCAGAAAACCCTTGGCGACCCCCTTGAGGGTCGCGACCCCCAGGTTGGGAACCCGTGTGTTAGACAATAGGTCTGTTATTGAAAATACCACACAAGTATTTTCACTAGGAATTGAGTTATTATTATTTATTTTACATAAACTATTTTTTTGACGTCAGAAAAAAGATTCTTTACATGAAATGAAGAAGATGAGCACGTGTCATATATCATAGTTATACAATATAACTAATGACAGAAAGCAATTTATTTCTGCGGTTTTGTATAAATTAAATAATATATTTTCTTGATTATATATCCGAGTTTAAAATGTATATGTGTATGTATATATTTTTAATCGAGCGCAACATGGACGACCCGTGATGCTAATATTTCTTACCGGTAATTTAATATTATTAATAAATTACGATTAAATGCCAATGCAGTGGAGAGAAGGAGAGAGAAGTATTGCAGGTGCCTGTTTAGCATCTTTCGGTACTTATTCGCATAAATTTACATGACGAAGTAAACTTCACAGTAATAATCTCTGTAAACATATTACTTTGTCGTGAGTTGCCGTGACATCAAAGCGTCGCACATTGGCCAGAAATTAATTATTTATTCAGCCAAAATTTTGGAATAATCATACAGTGTAGGTAATCAATTTGGAATATTATTTTACAAATCTTAATTCATGTATTATTCATAATTGACTTGACTCCAACACCGTCTGATTATAATAAAAATAATAAAAGATTTTTAGTACTTTTTCCACATAAAATTTATTAGATCAGGACCGGTTTCGCTCATCGCGAGCATTATCAAAAATTGTTATACTGCAATACTTCAGTCAATGTTGCTTGATGCTGTTAGATAAAGGAAATTGAAAAGAGATTTAACTACTTAAAAGATTTTTTTATTTTGCTTTAAATTCTTTGAAGAAAGGCATTGTTTTAAAAAATATAAGACTTGTTTGTATGTATTTAACATTTTTAAACATTATCAACTTGATGAGAAAAACCAGTTATAATTTTTATTAAAACAAGTGGTTTTAATCCAAAAAGTATTTCAGTTTTCAATAAAGATTTCTTCGATTCCGTAAAATAAGTTAGTTTTTTGTATAAGATTATGACAAAGAGTAAAATATTTATAAATGGATGCCTTTTTACAGAAGAACACTAACAATTTTCAGTCACAAATGCATTTTATTATTCTGCGTCTTTTCTTACCATGTACACTCCCAAATATGAGTTCATAATGGAGTTAATCTCGACATTAATGTTTCTACGAGAAGTGATTGTTACATTGTTGTTCAACCTTTGTTTTTTGCCAAAGAGAGCAGGAATAGATAAATATGACTAGGACAGTGATTGACTAATCGCTCTCGCTACGATAGTTAGGTCCATACATGCCTTCAATCAGGAATTTCTAAATCCGTTGAAAAAATAATTTATTAAACTGTCCGTACTGAGATTCGAACACGTAATCTCCGTAATCAAATCCAACAACGTTATCCACTCGATCACACTCTTACTTATTACTTTAATGATTAAAAAAAAAAGATTGTTACTAGTCCATAAACTTAAATGAAAATACTTCATATATTAAATAATCTGTCTCAAATAAGCGAACAGTATAGTCAGATTTCAGTTAAAATATAGCTAACGTTAATAGACAGTGAATTTGACATTGTTTTAGAAAATATATTTTTTCTATTTGAGCACTGTATGACACATTCGTCTCATTATGCGCCGTATACGAAATAACGGCGACTGACGAAACGTTAACTATCTACTATCCAATAAAAACAATAAAATCTCCTCAAAGTCTCGCAAATCTATGTATGTCTACGTCCAAAACGTTGTTTACGGATGCACTTTTACTGCAAGCTACAGCGACAAATGCATTTCTACGTCCCTATCCAAACGACCCGCAAGATTCCGGAATGGTTTTCCCTCATTGAAATATTGAAACTTTGAACATTATTGGCAAAGTAAGGCGGGCCCATTCAGCGAGACTGGATTTCTCTAGTGTAACGAGCCAAATTTTCCTCCACCGTGAAATATGCATCAAGTTTTCAGTGTATAAACTAAGTCCCCGTGTCTAAGTAACATATGATCTAAGTCGGGGATGCACAATCCGAGGCCAGATTGTTTATTTTAAATTAAAATTAAAATACAGTATTTTTAAACGTTAATCACTGAATTGAATACAATATGTGTCAAGCTTTTTCGTAAAATATAAATTAAACAATAATAACTATCATTTCAAATAAGACTCGCCATTATTGAATTTATTTCATAATATTAGTAACAAACATTCAAAAAGCGATTTGTCACAAAAATACAGAGCTTGGGAAATGATGATTTGAGTGTTGGAAAAATCACGGTTTGCTTGAATGTGTCAACTTTATGATTTTGTTTGTATTTGAAAAAACCTTTTTTGAACACTAATTGTGATTTCCATTCACAGAGTTTATTGTGGACTATCAGAACTGATATTAACCTTTTCAGTACCGCGATGTTTTAAGCTAAAAAGATTCACTCACATACATACCGCATTTTTTAAATAATTTTTGAATAGTTTTAAAAATAGTACTGAAATTATGAAAATTGAAAGTTTACTTATAAAATGATATATATAGTTTAATATTTTCAAGTTACATTCGTGGTCTTCAGTGGCCTTACGGTACTGAAGCGGCATTTTTCAAAATTTGTGACAAATCACTTTTAGAATATTGCCTCCTTATTTAATTAATTATAATATATTTAGTCTATACCAGTGGAGGGGAACTTGTGGTCTTAAGGCTGCCTCTTGACTACTCTAATGCGGCCTTTTGACTTGATCAAAATATACACTTTTAACAAAAAGATATACGCAAGCCTTTGGAAAAAGTCCGTAATCAATCATTATATGGTCGACAGTGGAAAAAAGGGGGGGAGTGTTAACGTTTTCTTTACTGCGGCCTTATGTTGAATCAGATAAATTAATGTGGCTTTTATAAATGAAAAAGTTCCCCACCCTTAGTCTATACAATCATTTTTTGAATTTTGCCCTCTCTCTGCGTTCAGTAGAAAAGGAAAAAACCTTAATTAGAATCAATTTTTATTTTTTACGTAAACCTTTCGATATTCTGTCTGATTATGCTTCTTAACGAGGCACCAAACACAAAGATTGGAGTAACAAAGTTAACAGACCTTATTTTATCTTTAAAATTCTCTTCCGAACTCAATCCATAGAACATAATATAGAAGCTCTTTCAAAAAAAATGTTTCGACACCCAACTGTAATATGAATATTAAAGATCATATTTTTACATGACGCGTTCGTTCTACTGCTCATTTCAAATGATTCGAAAATACCACGGGCCTCAGCAATGCAAGTTTGGGAGTGAACGATATGAACTAGCGCAGTCTAAATAGAAATTTGCCACGTCTATTTGTATAAGGTATCCACTGAATACTTCTGTACCGTATTTGGTATTCAAACTACAAACAAAAGCGTTTAACGCTTTTGTCATGACATCCTATTATTAGGCAATGAACATATTATCAGCCCAACAATATTCTGTTTCCATTGTAAATATACGAACAATAATTTTGACACTCAGCGGTTCATAATATAATATATTCTATTATTGCCATTCGATATGGAAAGGAACGAATTGCAACATATCTTTGCTATTCACCCGTTGCTCGAAAACTAATACTGTATTTTACTATATTTAGATTGTAAACACTTTACAAAATACACAAAGCAAGTCTTAACGTTAAAAAATAGGACTTTTAAGGTGTTCACTGTCAATTAAAGTCTCTGGGATTGATATTTTATGTTACATAAATAATTATAATGTCAAAATACAGATGCAATTATGCTGACCCGACACAAATAAGAGTTTAAAAATTAATAGACATTTAACAATTGCCTTCCTATGATCAGCATTAATAATAATTGCTCATAAAAGTAAACCCTTTTTTTGGCAAACTGGTATAATCAATGCACCAACTGAGTTATTCCAGAACAAGAATTTATATCAAAATATTTCATTGTACACTTAACTCATTTTTGACAGTGTTATAACGTTCCAGAACGGTGACGATATGTTACAAGTTTTAATATAAAACATTTTGGTTTTGGTCGGAATCTTGCTATATGTTCACTTTCTTACGAATATACGAGCTTCATTATCTCAAGTTGAAGATATCAGTATGTTATATTAAATGTATATAGTTTTTTCTTTGAAATAATTAAATCAATTACAATGTTTCAAAATAACATAGTAAATACAATATCAAAACGTTAGGCTATTACTTTTATTATACTATGTAAGGCAATGGAATAAAGTTTATTTTCTACAAGGCTTTTTATTTTTCTTTTTATTTTCTAGATACAGTTGATAACAAATAAGTATGTTTATGTTATATCTTATAATTCTTGTAGAATTAAATACTTTACTATTTAAATTAAAACCAAGCAAGTAAAAGTGAATAGTATATTTTATGTTGTTAAAATATTCGGTAATACAGCCAATGGACTAAATATTTTGTAATTGGATAATCATTTGAGACCAACTCGAAAAGAAAAGACGTCACACACATCCGTATTTTAGTCATCAAAATGAAATAAAAAACATCTTAATTAAATATTAACGTAAGTTATATTTGAAAACGGACCGTCCTGATTGTTAGAGAAAATTTCTTACCCTAGGGCCTAGACCACAGAAGTTGACAGATAAATTTATCATAGTCATTAACATATTATTAAGAAATAAAACATTGTGTATTAATTCAAATATTTCATATCAATATCAATCTACTAACGACATAATGTTTTTAAAATAGCTACGACTATTTTTCAAATTGAACTGTCTTGTGTTTAATTCTTTATATGTCAATATGTTAAATACTTGACAATAAAAAATACACATCCGTGCTGTTTGTTATCTTATTTGGAATGATGTTCGTGTTATTTTCATAACACAGCTAATCCGTCATAAAGCAACGGGAAATTACGTCAATAATAAATTACAAAATTCTACAAAAGCTTTTCTATGTTTCGTTTCATCAAAATTCGTGTTATTTTTTCAATATCTCGGGCCAATCTCGCGAATGACATCATTCATTAAGCATTTCGTGAGCAGTATTATTTGAGCAAAATATTCGTGCAGAAATGGCAGCCACTTTTAAGCTTATCGTACATATCTCAGATTTTTCCGTGACTGAGATGAATCGATGGATATAACCCTCATCACAGAACGCTGGGGTACTTACCTTCGTACTATAAAACATCTATATCCAACCTTTGTGCAGCTGTGACTGCTTCAACTTTGCCAACGGCTACTCCAGCACATATTGTGTCCAAGTAAGTCAACTCCAAATGTGGAGTATATGCAGTGTTTTTTTAACTCTTTTTTGTCTTATTCATGGCCGCTCTCAGTGTGGAAGATATGGCTTCTTAATGAAGGTATTTAAACAGAGTTTTTTTACAAAAACTGCTTGTTACTCAGTTGCTCAAACTGTCGTATTGTCTATATAAATGTAACTCTACGAAAACGTAGATCACCTACAGCAGAAGCAGCACATTTAGGGTTCAAATTATATTTCTTCTCTTCAAAAACTTGAACTAGTGCTTTTATTTTTTGATTTGTAATATAATGTTTCACATGGACGTCACAGTTAATATCTAAGTAGGTCTAAACTTAGTTTTGACAATTCTCGGAAAGCGTAACACATCAATACAATATTAAAGTAATTTTTTTTGTGAATATTGCTTGAAATATCAAAAATGAAAATGGGAAAAAACACTGAGTATATGTAATCTTAATAGATTCATCGTAAACTTAGTGGCAGTTTCGTTTAAATAATACAAAAATCGATAACTTTGTTACTCCACTTGTGCTAAAAATTGTGACAAATAGTCCGCTTCTTTAAGAAGCATCATCAGACAGCACATCGCAAGGCTTACAAAGAAACTAAAATTTGATTCTAGTTCTAAAAGTTATAAACTACAAAACAAAATTCGGTGTTTTTTCTTTCCGAATTTTAATTAACATGAAATTGTCACAATTTATATGATATTAATAATATGTTGAAATACTCCGCTGTGGAATTAATAAATGCTTAATAATGAATAGTTTGGGGCCTATTTTTAAGACTATGAGTTTGATAATGTATATAATGTCTTTCAACTTATCACTTTTTACTAACAATTGTTTCGCAACTTCACATACTTGTAACAATAATGGTAGCACAAGATAGCAAAGGGCGTAACTGCATTCCAACAGCTGTTTTTTTTATTGCTTAGACTATTTTTGAAATCCAACATTTTGACGTTTGTATTTCCGCTACTACATCAAGCACAACTTGATTCAAATTATTACGAGGATTACTCGGTTGGGCACCACTGTTATAATACTTAATCCGATGAAACCTACATCATCTCAAAAATCCTGACCCAAAATGCTTTTGTAGAACCGTTTTGTACGTAAATGTCTACTTGCTCGACACAAATCTACAATTTAGGAGAAAGGAACGGTAGTACACACACAGAATAAACAGTTAACTTCGGATGTAGGTAAAGCGACAAAAATACAATAGATAAACAAATGTATTATTCTTATAAATGTAGAAAAACATAAAATTGTATTATGTTGTGTGTAATACATTACTTTTCCTTAATTGTCATCCATTCCGACAAAGTAAGTTTTCTTTGTGTTACTTACATTTTTTTAAATCTAAGCCTACAAAGATAATAATTAAAAAATTCTGATTCTAACGTAGCTATCAACCACTCCATTACATAAGAAGTTGTAATAATATGATTAAATTTGCAAAATTGATTGTCAGTCACTATTAATACGTCTTGATAGCGAAAACATTTTTTATTGGTTCGAATAAGCCATATTTTTTCTGATTTCAATAAAATATATATTTTTAAAACAATAAAAAAATAAACTTTTTGAATATAAGTACATTCATTGTAAAAAAACAATGTTTACTTAGGAGGCAGAATATTTAACTGATTGAATTTTCTTTGAATTAATTAAGTATTTCGATTGAGGGTGCTTGATGGAATTTCAATATCAAATTCGAATTGTTTGAATTTTGTACTTTTCCATGAGTTTTGTCGCTAACGACCCGTGTTTCGCCTTTCGGCATCTTCAGGCATTCCAAGTGCACGGATGTATTTGAACTGACTCACTTGGAATGCCTGAAGATACCGTAAGGCGAAATCCGGGTCGTTAGCGACAAAACTCATGGAAAAGTACAAAATTCAAACAATTCGAATTTGAATTTTCTTTGTATTGAAAATAATATTAAGACATTTAAACAGGTAAAAAAAAATATATGTTTATAATTTATTAAGAAACAAATCGCTTCGGAGTCAATTTTGTTTACAGTATTTGTGTAGTTTATTTATCGAATAAACAAACGTTTGAACAAATAGAAAACAAATTTTGTTAACCAAAAAAAATACAATATTATACTTACCACGACTCACGAAAAGCGTCTCATATGCCTTTATTTATTATATAAACAAATATCATTGTTGAATGGTACTTTATAAAATATCATTATTGTAAAAATATTTTTTTAAATTACAAAACAAAATCACTGAGCTTTTTTATTTAAATTTCTACTGTTTAAATCTTATATTCAATAAATTGAACAAAAAGTTTCAGCAAAAATTACAAAAATTACGGAATAATATGTTTGAGTATATTTAAAACACATCCTACGAAAAATTCATCGTAAGACAACGGCGATGCGATTGTCATGAATTCAGTATTAGATACTTCAAGAATACACCGTGCCTGTCCCAAAAGTAACATGATATACTCCGATTTGTCAAATGGTTTTCCACCATAAACTACCAATTTAATATTCATGAAGGAAATGGCGCTGCGACCTAAAAAAGGTTCCTCGCTAAGTATTAATATTACATCTCTTGGAAGAAAGAAGACCGCTCGCCATCTTTATATAAGGTCTCCCTTCATTTGAAAGTAAGTATCTACTTCACGTCATACAAAAAACATACCCCTAATATTCATGCTATTTATTTTAATACATGAAAATATTTTTGAATATGAAAAAAAAATTCTTTGCTAAATGTATCATTTCATACAATTACATCAGCTAACAAGCTTAAATTTATCAAATATTAAATTAATTTATAGCGTATACTGTGTTGTTTCTTTTATTACAATACAATATTAACGATTTTTTTGCATAACATAAACCTAAAATCACTTTTTCAGTGAGTATTTAATCCTTTTAAAAAAAATCTGTACAAATTTACATTACATGACTATAATTCTAATGAGGAAATAAATGTCAAATAACACCACTGCGGTGAAACTTTAAAGTTAAAATTACTCATTTGTCAAAACCAAAAGGGTTTGGTGTTGACAGATAAAATCGAATAGAATACTGTACACACTTATGATTCTTGATGTTTAAATTATATTTTTCCCTAGTTAAACGACAGATAAAATTTATTTAGAATACATAAATTATCACTTTTAGGGTATTCACTGTCAATACTTGGCGGAAAGGCATTATATTAATAAAACACAATATTCCTTTGTACTTTATTCCAATTTATTTAAAAGGTCGGGACCGGCTTCGCTCATTGCGATATTTTTCTTTTCAGTTCACAATGCTCGCAATGAGTGAAACCGGTCTTGACCTTTTAAATAAAGTGGAATAAAGTACAAAGGAATATTGTGTTTTTATTAACATAAATTATCAATGTAAAAAATGAAATCTAAAACATATTTTCAAAAATACTCAATATAATAAGTAATATATACACTTAATTATGCCATTATTTTTTACACCAGATCTTGTGTACAAACTGCTTAACTATGCTTTCAGGGTAATTATTATATTATAAACGTGTTACTATCGGTGATAAGCAACCGAAAAGTATAAACTCAAACCCACTGCAAGTTTCATTCTAAAAAATTGTTAAATAACAATGACACATTGGTTTTGAAGCGTCGGCCGTTTACCACTAATCATCATAATACGGTATCTTACAGAATCAAGAAGATTATATATAAATTAAGGTCGTAATAATATCTTTTTTTATGTGTTAAAAATTACCGACAATTGTATCAATTACACCGATTACTACCTCTGCCCCGCTATTGTTATAATTTATTTAAATGTTTAATATTGTGTTTAAATATTATACAGGTATATATTATTATAAATTTTCTATTATACCTAAGTGGTTATAATGTATTTTATGATGTAATTTGTAAAATGTATCTTTTACATTGTGTAGTCAGGGTATTATAGCACGGAATGCTCGTAATCTCAAGTTATTATTCCCGTCATTAATTAGCTAGTCTCATCGTCAATCAATTGTATCACATTCAGGCAGTTACATAGAGTGAACACAACGGGAATGCCTAAAATAATTGTATGACATATTAGAGAAATTCGCTACGGTAATAACAAGCAGATATTTTCATATCAATTATGCATTATTTGATGCGATTCAATGAACAGGCTAATTCAATTGAATGGAAGCCTGAATTTAATTCCTCTTCATTGTCACATTATTACTTGGAATCTCGAAATGAAGCAGCTATTCTTCGTAAATTATTACAAGACATGACAAATCAAATTTAGCCACTTAAAATTCATAGTTATATAAACGTGGTTAGGATAGGATAAATATTTGTCATCGTTTATTTACAAAATATTTATTTTTTCTTTCGTTTACGGAAAGTTTTTTTTATTCATATGATTTAATTAAATTATCAAAAACCAATAGATTATTTGACACATTTTGAACTTGTGAAGTATTTAAATTAAACTATAACATGATCATTATGAAAATATGTATGTTAAAATATAAAACATTTTTTTAAATAAATTTAAACTTTTTTATAAGGATCGGGACTGCTTTCGGTCATCTCTATCATAATCAAATAATTACTGGAATAAGCACCAAAAAAATGTATTATTTTTAAATAAAATATCTTTTCACCAAGAATTGACTGTTAATACTTGAAAATTGTTTTGACGATTCACATAAACTAATTGAACACAATATTATAAAAATTAGTATACGATTATTCCTCACAATAATATTATGTTGTTTTATGAGTACTCGCTTAAATATTCTTTATATTACAGCAGTGTAACTTGTTGTATTCATAATTTTAATGAGTAGAACTCATAGAAACTATTTCATAATTATTTGTAGCTTACTTATTTTCATAAATTTAGAATACATATACACAATTTACTGTACTTAGGTACTTACTTTCTTGTCTTGCCATTATATGCTATATTTCCTTTAAATTGAACGGGTATATTTTCAAATATTTAATTAACAGCTTATTAAGCGATTTAATAAGTAATATATATATATAACACGAAAGCGGTGAAATAACTAATAGTAAATATTTTATTAATTACCTTTCATACTGATTACTTTAAGTTCAATCTAGTAAGATAAAAGATACATAAACAAAATAAAAAGTAATTGTTTTGCATCGCATTAATTACCAATAGGAAAATATAATAATTTAGTAACTATATTTTTTATTACCTTGATCCAGGTCTGCGACGTTGTGAAAAATTGTTGAAAAGTTTGCAATACTGCTATATGCAATACAGAGACATTCCGAATTATTTTCAAATAACAAGTCAATTATTATTGAATTCAAATCACGGAAAAAACACTGTCATCAACAAATCAATATTGATAAATCACCACTTAAAACTATCCCACAAAAAAATTTACTTAACAGTAATATTTTTCAATACACAATTCGTCACCAATCCAATCCGAAAATTTAATGAAACGTCAGGCTGTTTTGTAGCATACAGATGCCTTTTCAGGCACAAGGCTTTTCGTTAAGAATTCAAAACACTATCTGATATACTGTCAAACTGTTTAAGATACACTGACACAACAATATTATTTATATCTCCAATCTTCAAGTGTCTGGACACAACAAAAAAAATGATCAATACCGATTATTATTTGACTTGAAATAAACAATATAACACTTTTGTACTGATTCCACACTATTTATTTAATATCACGACTGATTTCGCTCATGACGAGCATTATCATCTGATGAAATATGAATATGTACAGGATTATTTATACAAAATTTAATAATCCTATTAAACAATATGAGACAAACAATTGTATAGAAACACTTATTCTATACCACTGATGTAATATCAATTATGAATACTTTTGAAGTCATTATACATAGATAACTTTCTTTTTTAATTAATTTTTAATCTGATTTGATTTTTGAATGCAAATTAGTATTCATTTCTAAAACATCATTAACATAAGTAATTTATTGGCATTCATTTATAATTTGGTATCTTTATTTAATGTTAACCAACTTTGTCACACCTTGTAATTAGTCTTCTTTAATTGGAATAAATAATATGTATAAAAAGTTGACAGAGCTTGTTATGAATGAAACTGATCCTGATATAATAAAAAATAAAGTAAAATTAGTACGAAAGTGTTTTTATGATGCCTTTCCAACAAAAATTGACAGTTAAAGGTGAACAAAAAACTTATTTTGGGCTTAAAAAGTTTCGATGTTTTACAGAATTAACTTAATACAGTCTTGAACGATTTAAAACGATTAACAGCTATTATGAACATAAGTTTTGTTTATTTATTTTTAAAATATATAATACATTATTTAATTTAGTTGTTTTTATGTAACTTTTTTTAAATTTCTTACACAATTTTTCTTTGAATAATTCAAAACACCAACACAATTATTTAACACTCACTATACATGGTAAGCAAGTGGTGTGGTTATTGATTATTTTTTGAAGGTGTCACGGTAATTCACCGGCAGTCTCCTGTGTTGATATCGAATCGTAAACTTGCGAAGTTAATATAAGGAAAGTTCGAGCGTGACCGTGCGGCACACTGGTTAAAATACGACTGGCGCTTGCAAGTTGCTGCAGTCTCTTCGCTGAGTTCCCCACGTTATTGTGACAGTAGCGGCAACTGTCGGCAGGCTTGCAAACGAACCGAGTCTACGGAGGTAAGAGTCGGGAGCTTTTACGGAAAACTATTAGGAAAAGCTCTTTTTATTAACAATATATCGAACTGTAATTCAAAACAATTATTCGATAAAATATATGTTTTTACATTTACATTCCGTTATTAAACTAAAATAGTTCAATTTAAAGCTATGCTGAAAATTGGAAACAAAAACACTTGATCGGAAATACACTACAGTATAAGTAATGATTTTTAATTTGACTATTAACTTAAGAATTAAAATAAGCGCCTTTCACTGGAAAATGCAATTGTTTATAAAACAAATATTAATTATAAAGTTTTGTGAACAAAAGTTGTAAGAATTAAAACATATATCACTCTGAATGTATTTTTTACGTTATTTATATTCATATCTAGTGGAGATCCCATCCCATAAAGCATCATCGACTTTTTGAAATAAATTTCCAAGCAGTTTAATTATGACAAGTAAATAATTAGTATAATTGTCGATTTTCGTTGTTATAAAACAATACAACATTTGCCTACAGTGATATCGAAAGAAATTTGAATACAGTACAAATTGGGGAAAAAAGTAATGCACTATGAATGCAAATTATTTCTATTTTATATCACCTATTAAATGATAAAACCACATCCATAATACAAGTATCTCCCAATCACCGATAATTCCGTCGTATATACTGTAATAAACTGTTTTATATAAACTAAAAAGAAGTCGGCAAAAATTTGTGTTGCTTGAGCTTTTGCCGAGTTTTGGACAAAAGCTACTCAATGCTTTTGGTCCCGGGCCAAAGATCAACAGGAAGCTTCCACGAGCTTTATTTCGACGAGACGCGACTTGTCGAAATTGATTCCTTAATACCGATGTTGTTTTCATTGGTCCATTCACGACCAAGAAAATAAGAAAAGTGCCGTTGAAAAATGCTAATAGATTTTATTGCATGCAAGGAATTTTTATTGTTATTTGTGATGCAAAAAATATTTCATCGCCACATTATCACATATAAAGACTTTTTTTTCACTGTTTTTTGCACGATTTTGAAATAGCATGGTCTACTAAAAAGAACAAATACTATATTTTACACGAATTATTTGTTCTAGCACGATTCTAAGACACATTTCTTAGAAATTAAACAACACAAGATAGTAACAACAAACAAAAGGCTTTATTAGAGCTTAACACACTAGTCGTGTCAAAGATTTCCAGCGATGAAAACGATTTATGTTCAGTCCCTCATAAAAGTCCCCGAATATCCTCAAATGATAATAAGTATTATTAATTACTAATTAAAATACACAGTGTTAATAATATTGTGTAATTTACTGGGTTTGCATTATTACCTTTTTACATTATTTTCTTTATTCAAATTTTGATATTTTTTCCAATAACACGGTTTTTTTTAAAACTTATCTACCGTTTAAATGTATAAAATTAAAATTACAAAGTAAACAGTAAAATCTCACATTTTAAAATTGAAACTATTTAAATTTCATTATTTTAACATCTCTTTTCGGATATTCCTTATAACTGTTGTGGGTGCATTTAATATCAAGGATAATGTTGGTGTAGGCACCACGAGTTTCTAAAATAACAAAATTTAAATAATATAATATGTTACAATTTAAGATTTCGACTGAAGGTGCTTGGTGGAATTTCAATATTAAATTTGAATCGTTCAATCGCGAAACTCGTTCGTTCGAAACCGACGAAACTCGAAATCGTTCAAACACGAAACATTCATTTACTAAACGACAGTTCAAGTTCATCCGTGCACTTAAATGCCTGAAGATGCCGAAAGGCGAAACCCGGGTCGTTAGTGACAAAATCTGTGAGAATGTACATAGTTTGAACGATTCAAATATAATATGTTACGTTTATTATATTATTATCTGATGATTACAGAGAGTGGAATAAAAACTTTTTCGAAAAGCAACACAAATTTATTTAAAATTTCAATAGACAATGTTATAAAAAAAATATTAGATTAAAATTGGGCTTGCGCGCCCGCTGGAATAAGGTAAAAATCTCTGGATTGGGTTATTCGCTCTGTTCTATAGACTGAACAAGAAAGGGTAGAGGGGAAAAGTTTAACTATAACAAACATTTATGTTATGTCTTTAACACTTACAATACGGTGCTACAAATGCTTCCGATATGTTGCTGGCCCTTAAAAAGCCAAGTGTAAAAAACATGCTTCAACACGAACTACCCTTTGATGGACGGTAAAAACCGATGACGTGTATATTAAAAACATATGTTTTTCACTTGGTTCCTAAAAGGCCAGCAATATATCGGAGGTACTTTTTAGCACCATAGAGGAAGTGTGAAAGACAAATCCATATTATTGTGTGTAAATTATAGAAAAGTGCTTGAAAGAGGACGTTCCGAGATTCGAACCTATGATCACGTGACCAAATATATTGAACACATTAGAACGCTAACAATTCAGCTAAAGAACATTACCATTTGTTTTTAAAATCTTTGTTCATTTGAAGCACGTTGATGGGTAGCCGTGAAAGTACAACGAGTTATATAAGCCGTCGGATTATAATTAAATGACTTTTTTTTAATAATCAAAATTAAATTTCATGGTAACACTAGCAGAAGCCGTAATTTTTATATGGCACCTATTATTGTACGTCGGTATAGGCTTGCTGTGGGAAAATAAAAATGCGGCTGACTCCGCCGAATTTAACACGCGAGGAAAATAATGCAGCATCATGGCTGTTAATATCCAACGCTTCCTGCAAAAACGTCTGAGCGAAAAGAATTAAATGGCAGACCTTTTATTTTTTATATGCGCTAACATCACATATAAAAAATGTGATGTTTTATGAAAATCAGAAAGTATGATCAGATCGTTTACCGCCATCTTGGGTTACATTATTTTCCTATTTATTTTTACATGCAGAGAATTACGAAAATAATAACTATAATAGAAACATTGAAGGTATTTTGTAATAACTCTCAACGTTTTTGTTTACTTATAAATAAAATATCTATGTACATATTAAAGCAGCGATTTCCAACCTTAAAGGTGTGAACTACTCCAAAGGGAGGCGCGAACAGTCCAAAATATGTATTTACTCTTTAAAACATGTCTTTATTACTATATAAGTAGCAGTAACATAAAGGTTGGAACCACTCTATTAAAGGAATATATAAAAAAAAACTATACAGTTTTAGTGACATATTTTTCACAAAAAATAGTAAAATTATATATTTTTGAATAATTAGCCTGACTTATAAAATCTTGTTTGCTCTCCAGAGCTCACCAAACTTTTTGAGAAACGGGGCGAATATTTTTTTTAAAACCATTTGAGGGCCGGATGAAAAATATTCGTGACTGAATATATCCTATAAGAATTAATAAAAAGCAATATTTCGTATGAATAAAATATTAAATGTATATTAAAAATGAGGGGCTGGATTGAAATCTATTGAGGGTCGGATCTAGTCTGCGGGACGTAGTTTGGTTAACGCTGCTCTAATACCTTATAATTCTATTCCAGTAACTGTTGGCTGTATAGGGCGTCATTGGTGGCTTTTGATCAATAAGTAAACAAAAACACAATTATAATAATAAAAAAGGGTACTGCTTAAAGAAAACATTTCGTTTCTTATAACCTAATTTCTCAGTTGTTATTTCAACAAATAATTAACATGGGATATCTTATGAAATTGTGAAAAGAATAAAAACAATTGCTTGTATAAATGTTGTTCTTTATTTTAAAATGTTATATAATATTGTAAAAAAGTATTTAGTTTTACTTAAGATGAAAATGTTTATAACAAAAAAACAGGCATTTTATCAACCGTACACAGTTAACATTAACTGAAATGATGTGATAAAAGTTATTGAGATGTTTTAAAAAAAAGTATTGTCACCTAGATTAAGATACGCGAATATTCAAGCTATTTTTCTTATCAATAAATATCACTGTTACAAAATCTCTCAGGACTGGCTATATTACCGACAGAACGATTTAATTAAAAAAAACTACAACATCATAAATTAATATCGAAGTCATAAATTAATTCACCATTTTCATATTATAATACAATATGTTTGTAGTAAAACCAGCACTCCTTACATAATTAATATCTCTCTTTCTTTTTATTCTTTATTGAAAAATATTTCTCAAAGAGTGTATTTGCATGAGAGCAACAAGTAGCAAAAATAGCGGGATATTAATGTATCATGTCGAAATAAATAACGGAACGCTTTTTACCAAACAGTCAAAGCAATTTCATTCAAACTTTATGAGATTTTAAAAATTAATTAAATACCCAATGACGAATCCCACACTTAAAAAGGAACGTAAATTAACATTGAATGGGCATTGAAATTCGTCCGCTTTACCAAGAAAGATGAACTGTAAACCAAGGTATTGGAAAACAAAATATTTATTCTTTGAATTATATGAAACAGCAATTCTTAAATGATTCTCAGGTGTCAGCTTTCATATTTTAAAATATAGTAAAAAAATTTCAATATTTTCTGCGGCTTTATGAAAAAATATTTTTATATAAAAAGAAAATTGCTAACTACTCCACCGGTTATTTGTTTAAGTGTGACATTCTTTTTGTAAAACATCTTCAGACCATTACATTATTTTTTCATTGGTTTTTGTATTTTAGTATTTAATTTTCTTGCTTTATTTGAAATGTTCTTCCAATTTAAAAATACTAATAACAGAAAATAATCTTGGATAATAATTTTGGATATAGCACGTTGCAGTTAAAGCAGAGGAAAAAGCTAAAAGTTAACTAACTATGACCACAAAAAAAGTTTCTATTCTATCAACAAGCGATCAATAATGTGATATTTTTTAAATAACGACATTTAATTATAGTAATGTATTATATTTAAATGATGTGTTTCCAAACTGTAGTGAGAATAAGTAAGCAGGTACTAATTATAATAATTTAACTTTAATTTATTTAGGTATGTACTATCTATATTTAACTATAATTCAACAGACAAATACTTCACGAAGCTGAGTATTTTGTTTCAGTATATTGTGTTATATAAAATGACATTTTATTGTATAGTAAATTGATGCGCCATTTGACAAATATTGTATAGTGAAGAAACAATTTGGTTGATGATTTTCCCACTACCACCCGGTATGTGTATGCAGCCGCTGTTTCGCCGCTGCCTTTCATAACGTTATAACGGTCAAGAAAACAAACGCCTCACATTCTTGGACCTATCTTTTAACCATTCAGTATTGTGCTTAAAAAAATATAAAGGAAGAATGAAAATAGAAAATTTGGAGTGATTAAGTTTAAGTGAAAATCTCCTAGATAGAGTTTAATCTGCTCTCCGTTGAATCTAAAGAGGAATCACATATATTTTTACCATTAATAATAAAATAAGATTTATGACACAAAAATAAAGTTGATGAACCATATAACAAAAAAAACTTCCAAAGATGATTCTTTTACCGTTTCTGGACATAAACTGAACTCAAAAGAGAGTGTGTGATAATAAAGGATGTTTTCGGGACTATATAAATTATTTATTTATTTATTTATTTATTTATTGTTAAAAATCAAAATTACAGTACATGACATAACAGCTGACGCCAATTCGCCATGCACTTGAAAAATATAATAAGACAAAACATAAAATAAAAATACACAGTACATCAAATTCAACATAAAAAATCAAGAAATACAAAAGAAAAATTTATCAAACAGTTCACAAATACCATCACCAAAAATGTCCACTTCTCTAGGCAATGCGTTGATTAGTCGAACGGCCCTTGGAACTGGTGACTCATACCTCCTAAGCGAGGTATAAGTTTTTAGAAATAAAAGTTTTTGCTCATTGTTTCGCCCACGTAAGAATAAATTGGGAGCATGTAAATTAATAGTCATGAGAATTTCAGGATTATTAACTCGGCCCCGAAGAAGAAGAGAAAAATGCTTTAAGCTTGAAAATGATCTTCGAGCTTCAAGTGAGTGAAATGATAACATTCCTAAAAGAAATTTGGTGGGGTAGTATTCCTTTAAGGAATTATCAAAGGGGAAGAATTTAAATTTTTTGAAATAAATAAATTATATAAAAGTATAACAATATACACAAAAAATGATTATGAAAATGAATATTAAACATATATTATAAATCAACTATGGTGGATTACGTGCACTGGATGTATGGTAGGCCGTTTGCGTACGCACACTCGAAAACGAAAAAACCTGTTTTTGAATGCATTCGTTATCTCACAACGAGACGCATCAATTAAAACAATTACCAATCTATTCAAGTGAAAATTGCGATTTTATCAACATTTCAGAGACCATTACAACATTTTTTTTCTTTTTTCATTAACTTTTCGACCCAAGTCCGTTAAAAATTATGTTCAAATAAAATTAACATATCCGTTTCGTAGTAGCTTGATTAACTTAAATAAAAAAAAACATTGACCTTTTAAGACGTTTTTTATGATCGATTTTGACATTTTTGGACCTTCTAGCGAATGGATGGATGCCTTTTAACTTATTCACTTAAACTAGTTCACACGATTGGGAAACTTTCATATATTTTTAAATATAATGGTGCATATAAAAAAAAAATACCTTTACTTTACTTGCCTTTTACTTGTGGCACTCTAATTATTTCTCAATGGCACTCTGAAATTTAAAGAAAATATTATCATTTTTACTCTGCTCTTGTTACTTAAATTAAAATCATAGTGAATTTATAAATGATTCTAGTTGAAAGAAACAAAACTATTGCTTTTTACCTCGTACATTTACACTGTCAACAAAATTATTCATAACAATTTATGAAGCGAGCCGCTCAAAATTAAGTATTAGTTCGTGCTCGCTGCGACAGGTGCATCCAAACCTATGTATAATTATAAATAAATATTCTTATTATTTGTAGGTGAGTTTTTTTTTTAATTATAACTAATACTTTTGAACTTGTTTATACAATATAGCGATCAAATAAGTAAAAAAGTGTTGAAAAAAATACTTTTAAATTGAGTGACACTTCAACAATTTAACATTGAAAACGTGGTTTTTGACTTAAAAATGGTGCGCACTACTAGGGTATCCAATCCCGGAGACTTTTTCCTTGGATTCTCACAGAACCTCGTTTTTTTTTTAGCTCACCGAGGAATTTGAAATCCCCGATTTGGTATACCTTTTCCCAGAATCTCACGAAAACTCGTTTTTTTTTTTTAGAAAATTGAACGGGATCCCGGATCCCGGGATTGGATGCCCTACGCACTACCAGTTGTGATGTGGTAAATAAATAGGTACCAGGTCGGTCATTGATTTCTCCCATACTTTTTTTGTTTTTTTATATCTGTCCGAAACCACAAGTTTTAACAATTAAATCAATAAAAAAAAACGTTAAAATTAAGTTACAAGTCAAAAAGGTGCCAGGTCACCGACCTGGTCCGACCTGGCCCCACTACACCACTGTGCACCACTGACCTTACCAAACATCAATATAATTGAGAACGATCAAATAATGTTCAATTGATGTTTTTAGAAGGAAATGTAAGATCATAGGTATTTAAAAGTTATCTCAAAAATATTAAAAATAAAGTTACTCAATTGTAGAAATCAGATGACGACATACTTCATATTGTGAGAGGATTTGATACAAAAAGTATGGTACTAAAAAAAACAATAATACTTCCTCAAAATAAAGTCGGATGAAAGTAATTCATTTTAAAAAGCAACATTTGCTAAAAATCGAGAACATTTGCACGTACAAAGCGTTAGATTAGAATTGGTGAATTAAAAATTTGTACTCGTATAATTTAAATAGTGAGTATTTTTTTTAAAGCAGACACCATAAAAAGTAATTTTACGTTGTGGTTGAATTTTTAATTGAGAATCAAAGGGAAAATAACCAAATCATATTTTCAGTCGCTGTTGTGGAAGAATCCGTGTCAGTGCATATTTCACCACACATTATGTTCTGTCTAGTTTTTGATCCGCTATATGCAAATTGTTTCCTGTTTTTAACATTGTACGAAATAAAAAACGGAGTTAATTTACGAAAAAAAAACTTAAAAAAAAAAAGATGAACCGTGAATGTTATAGCTGCAATGCAGAATTTACGGATTTCATTAATGATTGCGAGCTTTTTTTATTAGCTCTTGCGTGAATTTCAAACATTTTATCTGAAATTCCTATCTTCGAAAATTGTCGAGAATTTTGCAGTTTTTGTCCTCAATCCCGAAATTAGTACAATCACAATCCCGAGATTTTGGGATCTCAAAATTGGACGGGATCCCGGGATTGGAGGCCGTAGCTGACATCAAACGTCGATGTTCATAATTTCATAATTTCCCACGTCAGACATTAGTGATGTTAATTATAATGTAAAATAATTATTTATCATTATATATAACTATCGTTAATTACCTGCTTTGTAATCCACCCAGCGTTGAGCTATTTTTTAAAATAGATAAAAATACCTTTACTTACTTTTTTGTATGATATAAAAGTAACGAATAGGAATCAATATGGACGTCAAAGCTTAAAATCTTACAATGTTAGTCTGAAGATTTTTCTGAACAATAAACAACACGTGTCACTCATAGTTACACAACTAGTGAAAAAATAAATTATAGCTAAAAATTCATGTCCTTTCAAAATGTGGAGTGTATCTCAACAAAAGTTCTATGAGAACTGTTGGTTGATTTCATTTTTTGAAGATAGAAATATAAGCATAAATCCAGGACAAGATTAGTGGTTAATTTACCGTTCTTGCTATGCTCCGTTATTTAAAGGATTGGAAGAGTGGTAAGGAATTTTTAGAAATCACAAACACCGTTACCAATGTTACCATCGAACAGAAAGAAAATTGAAAAAATGCTGCTCGAATTGGGACTCAAACCTGTGAGATTCGTCTTAAAAGCCAACGACGATGACCGCTGCGCCACGGACCCGACAACAATATGCTTATTGTGATATTAATAAATGAAAACTATTTTGTTATTAATTAATCTACATCATGCATGGTAATTAAATATAGAGTAATTAATTTTCTTGCATTACAGTAATGCACTTCATTGTTTTGTATTTTTAGATGGCGTGATAACGACACCCCATGTTTTATTAATATACTAATTGGTAATTTCGAAGTCAACGTAGAAGAAATGAACAAGGTGATGAGCCTCAGATGGTTAATAGCCGGTTCCCTACCCAGCCGCCAAGCACGACTTATTCTCTCATGACTAGGGCATGCAATCTCGGACCCTTTTTGTGATCCCGGGATTCACAACTATTCAATACCGGGATCCCGGGATTGATCATTCACCATAATATCATGCCATACTTACTTGAGATCATGTGGGTAGTTAATAGATTCTAGATTTTTAGCTCCGTCTTCTGAAAAGTTACGAATTGACAAATTCAACTATTCAGAATATTCATAAATCAAAGATCCACCTGCTAGCGATTCCAGCGCTGTTTTTTTTTTACCAATATTTACTAATTTTTAAATATTATAGTAAATCCCGAAATCCCGGGATTAATACTAAGACGATCCCGGAATTGGAGGCCCTACTCATGATCGAAATTTTATGTGTTTAAGAGGGAGTAGTTGTATTAAAATAGTGCTAACATGTAAAACGAATATATTGTGTATGCTAACGACCGAGTGAATCTTTTATATATAAATAAGAAAATGATATTTTCTTCTGCACCTTTCTTATATCCGTTTCATGAAAATACGTATATTTGTCAACAACAACAAAAAAATCCCTTTGAATTATGGATTCTGTGTCGTGACAACCAGATACTAAATTCCCTGAAAATCGACATCATTTTTTTTATTAAAATTTTCTATAAAAAGGGCGTATTCAGTGCTTTTGTTGTATACCCAGACAGCGTCTTCTACAGTCGTACTTTACTTAATGTTTTGAATATTTTTGAATGTACATATGTAAAATACGCGCTTATGAAATCGCGTTGGTTTTTTTAGACTGTATGTTAATGGAGCACAGAAGCCTTAAGTGTTTTGCATCATATTGATTCGGGCACGGTTGATTTGGAATAAAATATTTACGACAGAGTAAGTAAAAGAATGTGTGCACTTCGCGTTCGAATAGAATTTCATAAAAGTTCACTCGCGCAGTAAAAAAAAATATGAACCGCTAAAAGCTGCTCACAATTTCATTTGGCAAAACCATCAGTCGCAAAAACTCGCATCGTTTTGTAGTTAACCCACTAGCGACCAGTGTGTGACTGTTCTTTTTTTATTTATTAACTTTTTCATCAATCTATCACTACTATATTTACTGTATATTTACTGAGTTCATTACGATGAGTGAAAACGGCCCAGGTCAAAACGTGAAAAATTGTTATTGGCTTAAAACAAGTATTTTATTTAATTTATATTATTTAAATATAATGTTTTTCTACCAACGGTTCATAGTAATACAATACTAATACACGTGAATGCATAAGGAAAAAGACTCTTATACTGATTTTCTCGCCATTGGTTAAATCGTATTTTTTTCTACAAAGTATGGTTTTAATATTAAAAATACGTAAATAGCAACCTTACAACAGTGGTATAGTGAGGCCAGGTCGAGCCAAGGCGCCGCCCTGCCACCTTTTTGACATAACTTAGTTTTCAAGAACATGCATATATTCATTTAAAAGTTTTTGTATTTCACTTTTTTTATTGATTTAATTTTAGACTAGCGGTTTTTTAACTTCGGGCGGATATAAAAAAAAAACAGGAAAGAAATCAATGACCGACATGGTGCATATTTATTTACCACTACATTACTGCTTACTGAACTACATGATTTAAACTAGGTTAATAAAATTAAGACTTCAATAATATAACAATGAGTGCGCTGTAGAATAAAAATGTATATAAAAAAATGTTAATGTTTTAATAGCATATTTAAAAAAAACTAAATAAAATATTGTAAATACGTAGATACCTCATTTTTGCGTCAAATATGGACATCAATACTGATTTCATATTTCACAGTAATTATATAACTATGTATCGCCAACTCAATAATAGAAATAACATAGGTTACTTGATTTCCAGTATTGTTTGCCTGAAAGCTTGAATAATCTCGCATTTCTTTTTGCAGAATTCAATTGATAACTTTGTATGAAAGCGTCTAACGAATTTGCTAACATCGTAAAGTTTCGTGGCCTTTGGTAATTGTACCCAAATAATGCAAACTTCATTATTCGTTTTAATTGAAAACAATTCAAATAGCTTAAATAATGTCAAATCAGCGTTAATTCGTTAAAGTATTTAAGTAGTGATATGTCTTAAGCGTAGAACTTTATATATTATATATTTAACTTTATTTCATAAGTAAAAAACGTTTATTGTATTACTAATATTCTTTGAAGTTAATCTATTGGTAAGCAATGGGTTAAGAAAAGTATTCCACTCCGGCCTATTTCACATAAAAACGCGTAATTCAATAAAAGAAAAACCAGATCGATTACATAATATTAAATTTACAAAACAACCACGAAAACAGACTTTGAAATTTTACCAATGTCATCCCGGTTCCCTTAAAAGTTAACACTTTTATGCTTTTTAAAGTACCAATGAAAGAATCATAATAACTATTGTAACAATATCCTGAGGGTCACGAAAAGTCGCTCTCTAAGTAAATTCGTTAGACGCTGGGAGCTTACATACAAATGTATTTGGAAGTTCGCAGTGTTTAATGAAATTACTTATAGCGTTACGTAACTAGATGATGAAAGCGCTGTAGCTATATGTCATTCATTTACAACTTATGATAAAAGTGTTGTTGTGTAGAAAAGGTTATTGAAAAATAAATTAAGCATGTGAACAGACAATTGAAGGCTTACCTATGGCCAGCTAAGTACTTATTTACTATGCCAACTAATCGTTTCGCTAATTACAAATAGTTTCATCTCACTGACAATAGAACCGGGTTATTTTTAACATATGTGATTTATTTGTGTTATATAATAAATAATATACAAAGCAAGATAAAATCATTGTAAAATTTAATTTCCGATGATAGACTCGACTTGTATTCGTGTTTTGGATGCCTGAGGTATGACTGAATCATGCCTTACTTTCTATCCACTGGACAGATTCCGTTGTTCTCGAAACCCGTTGTTGTATAATATGGACACTCTAAAGGTGAAGTGAGCCAACTAGTAAAATAGTAAACTTTTCTCTTGGACTTTTAAGTACAATCACGTCTTTATTTGGTGTATTAGTGGATTGCATATTTTTATTTTACGGAGATAAAATTATTGCAATGTGTATTAACTGAGGTTACTTCACTTTTACGATACTTTAAGACGTGTAGAATATTAGAACACATCTTAATATTTTTTGTATATATTACCAATTACCTCACTTCACCTTTAATGGGCCCATTAAATGAGTATTAGGATATTGGTTGTAGTCAGCAGACAATATGCCTTGGAACAAAGTAAAAATTTCGGTTGGAGCATCGTGTGACGATCACGTGCTCAGAATCAGAATATAATTAATCCTCCAGAGACGAGAGTTTTTTCTCCAATGAAGTTCTACCAGAATGAAGCCAATTGTATTCTTTAGCAAGGCAAAATTCTAGATATATTTTTAATATTTACAAAACAACACGGATTGTAAACTATTATCATTAAAGTTACACGCCGTTTTAGGAAAAAAAATCTATGGGATAATTTTAAGTTAATACACAACGGGGGGAACTAAACATCTAGCGGACGATATATTTAATGAAATTATATATTCGAAGAATTTCCAAGAGTTTTACCCAACAACAGCCAGACAGCGGCCGATGGTGAGATTCATAAGTCGACTCTTCTAGCCTCTTCAATTCTAATAATTGTATTCAGTTCCACGGAGCAATACCCAAGGGATCTAAAACCCATAGCATTTACATCCAACCACGCCGAAGTTTGTATACCAATATGTATTTATGTATTGTAAACGAAAGCTTATGTGGATACAAAAACATCCATTTCGGATGACCCAGGAGAATAGCGCGGCTCGGATTTGGCTTGTTTTGCCAACATTATTGATGCGTCGGGATTAATCCAGAACTTTCTGAATTAATATTATCTGTTTTTTCGGATGCCTCCGTTTGATTTTATGAATAATGTAGATATATTGCTTTTGTATAAATCGCAAACTCCACCAAAATGGGGATCAACTTGCCTCCCCCTATAATTTAATATAAAAGGGTATAGTGGAATTATAGCAGTTATACAAACGAACACGTTGTTTTAAAAAACTTCAAGAAATTATCAATGAAAATATGTACAATACAGATTCAATACTTTTTATTTCAAAAATAAAACTGGTATGTTTTTTGTAAATAGAGCCTTGTTAATCTAAGCCGTCGATTTGAAAACACAGTTGCTGCAGTAGGATTCTATGCTGCGACCCTTAATAATCCATTATTGTTGTAAATTTGTTAAACTATATCATATTAAATTGTATTCAAGAAAGAATACGTTTGTATATTATATGTATTATATTTCTAAACTCATTTTCTACTTAAAAGTTAAAGGCCTGTTTATCATCATTTCAAATCATTTGGGCTCTCTTTGATTCTTCCCTTATATGAGAAAATGTGTGATTTACTTAAAACAATGAAATAAAGTTCGTGTATTTAATACTTTAGCGGAAACGATTAAAATAAAAAACGTTAAATTTATTTAATGCTTCATTATTTATCTTATTACACAAATCACACTTAACTTAAATCAATTGAGAATGAGGCCCAAAGAAATTATAATGTCACATAAAAAAACGGATACGCTCTAACGTTCGACACCGTTTTAAAGTTGCGCGTTTCGATAATGTATAAAAATTCCGTCGAAATTTACCGCAGATGAGGGCATAAATATAACATATATTTATCTCTAAGTGTGCCAAATTGGGAAAATACTTTACACCTCGCTAGTCTTACGGTCCAAAGACTACAGGAAACGAAAGGAAAAGGCAAAAAAGCGGCATTTCAAAGTTGAAAGCTGTCAAGTGAGCTTACGAATGGGAGGGGGGCAATGGGGGGCAAACAGTACACGGCTTAACCTTTTCTGAAGGACATATGCCGCACCGTATGTTTACCTACTACCAAAAAGGTTTCTGATAATATATGTTTTATTTTTTGAATGACATTTAAGCTGTTTTTGTAGTTCAAACAGGTGATAAACGCGCGAATATTTATTATTACAATACACAATACATACCTTCGTAAAATACCTACTTAATTAAAATAACGAACAAGTCAAACTAAATATCTTTCGTATAAATTAGACGAAAATTGTTTTCCTTTTGTTAAATGACAACTTAGTTACTTCATCAATCAACTTCAAATTAAAAAGATTTACATTAAAGAAAGCACACAGTTTCACATTTCGTTAAAAATGGTACTATGGCTGCTCAGCCGAAACGAGTGGCTCTGAGGAAGCACATCACCTATTGTGACAGTGATAAGACGATTAAATGAATACAATGCTCATTTTCACGCCACTCCTTTGCCCCCTCCTCATACGATTCCCCCCACTTCCTCGCAGTGACGGCGCTATAATATTTTTATGGGAGGTGTGCAAGAAGAGCGTTATTTCTTTTGATATATTTGTATTTGAGGAAGTCATGTGAAACATTTTAATAGGAGCCGACCAAGGCGGTCCCACGTGTTCCTTCATAGACGCAGATGGCGCGCGCCAGAGGTCGGACAACTTATTTCTACCGACTAAAGAATAATGTTCAAAAGCTAGAATACAGAACGTTTTTTTCATTATTGGATGTAGAATATATTTTTATCTCAGAGCTTTGTTCACTTCAACATAAAACCAAAATTTGTTAATATGTTTTTCCGCATGTAGGATCCGTAGCGAAGTGGTCAACGTTGTTTGCTTCCGAGACGGATCTCACGAGTTAGAATACTAGTAAGAATAGCATTGTTTCAATAGATTCATCGATTTCTGTTTGAAGGCATGAATATTTGAATCTTTCAATTATTAAACGACGGAAAGCAATTAGCTCACCACTATTGCTGTCCTGAAACTTTCTTTTCTATCCCTACTCTCTTTGAAATAAAAAAGAAGTTTAGTAACCAGAATTTCTTGTAGAAAACTTTTGTTGGGATAACTTTATCAGGAGAGCTATATGCTCTGCATTGAGTTCTCGAATATTTTCAAATTAACGTGTATTTTTATTGAAAAATTAATCTTGAAAATGGATAATTTTCTTTAGGCTACCCTTATTTTTATACAGGTAACTAAAAATTGGCCAGTAATTAATTACCCCTAACATTTTAATACTGAATTTACGTAAATTGTTGTTATTATTTATGTATCAACTTTGATAAATGAACACGTAATATTATGTAGTAACAACGAACTGCATTATTAGTCGAATATATTTATTTTAAATGTACGAGAAAAAGTTAAATATATGTCATTTTTTTTAAAGTGTATTTTTCAATAATTGCCTAACATACATGCGATACACGCTACAACTGACGGTCGAATTCAGGACGATCGATAAACTGGTTAATATAGACAATATGTTTATTATTATCAACTTCTTCTTCTACATTGTTTCTTGGTTATTTATATTAATTAATTAAATCAAGTCTTTAAGACTTAAGGCTCGAAATTTAGGTTTTGATAAGACGCACCATGAACACAGAAACAACAAAATAGGAAAAAACATATGTCTTTTATCGGGGAAATACGGTAATCCATTTAAATCATCGTTTTGCTATCATTATTTCAATAATTTTGCACTATGTATGCATCAAAGTTGACATTCAAGCCCACATACGTTTTTGTGATTTGCAAAATATATACATAATATAATAATTTTACTTTCGTACTTTGTACGAAATAGCGAATTGTACGAAAATACAACACATGAACATCGACGACTGTGTGTACATATCGACCCATAATCAGCAAAAGCTCTTAAGCGACACAATTAGGTAAATTGTGTCTTAAACCAATAATTGTTAAATATCCCCTAGGGCGTCAGTGACAACAATTTTAGAACTTTATCTCATTCAACTGATATTTTTAGGGCCTGTGCATTTTAGCGTTTTGGCTTGTAATCGTTTGTTCCACGTGTACCCGGGTTGAGAAACGCTGATATATATAACTGAAAGTAATCAATATAATATCAGGATAGGCATTGACCATATATTACTATTTATTAACCGCATTTAAGGAATTCTTTTGTCGAACTTTGTAAGAGAGTAATCTAAAAAAACCTTGCGTAAAAAAGTAAAATTTTCGATTGAATTGGCATTTACTTGGTAGAACTCCATTACAATAAGGTGAAAATATCAAAGTATTTAGTTCTACAATTTTTTTTTTTTTTTTTTAATTTCATTTAAATCATAAATTGTCGGCTATGACATTCTGCCTATTATGTATGGGTCGATATGTTCAATGACTCATACTAACACAAATGGTCGGACAACAAAAAAACATTTCGATAAATTACTATAAAATCCAGCTCGTAAACCACACGTTCGGAACACTGTCAGTTAAAATAATGTATGGTATGAAATAAAATACGGTAGGATATACAATGGACAAGTTACAGAAAGAATATTTTGCCGTCGTTAAGGGAAATTCTTTGAAAATTCTGTGACCCAAAGAATAATTCACTTATCGAGTAACCATTTGAATTTAGATTTTGTCATCATTACTATAATATAGTCAACAATTCTTGAAATGTTATTATGGAATAGTAAAATTAAATTGTTTCAAATTTTTCGAATAAAATTTGTAACAAATGAGAAACAAACATAGTTCCTTCAGTTTTAAATGAGATTATTTTGAATGTGTAATCGATCTTTTGGGCCCTATTTACGCATAAAATTTCAGTGAAACATAATTTATGATATGTCAGTTGTTTCTTATATTTTATTCAAGTCTTGTTTATATTAATAGCCAATTTCAAGTTATTTCAACAATGTGTATTTATTTCAAAAATAAACATCTTATATAACATTGAGGGATTACATGACTTGCAAGTCTTGCAACAGTTGTGTTGTGGTAGTGTGGTACCATATGGGGAGCATACGGATTATCGTGGAGAATCTCAAAAAAAGTTTATATAACTAGATCTGGTTGTAATTCAATTATGTTGAAATAGAAAAGGTAGAACTGGTGAAGAATGAGGCTATCAAATAATTCAAATAGTAAGCTAATCGCTCTTTCTTCGTCATGTTCTTAGAAGAAGTAGATGAGATGGAAGATAAATATTCCAGACATGCATTTCTTTGGAAACATAAAGCTATTGTAAAATCAATGTATAGAATTGCTTCTTAAACGGTTCGAGACCATGAAAGCATATTTTTTACACCTAGTTAAATATTCACTTTAAATATTATTCTGAACATTTCTTAGAAAATAATATTTTAATATGTACAAACCTTAAATGAACGGGTCTGGCGACATTAATAACACAGTTTTATATGTAAAAAAGATATATTCATTAAGGCTATATATGTACATATTTTTGTATAATAATTTTAAAAAAACTCAAAATAGCTTTTGAGGTGCAAAAAACGTGTTTTGATGATTTTTGGCCATATGTCGATTATGAATTATACACAACCTTGAAGTGCACGGAGACTTCTAAACTGGTGTTTAATTGACATAATCTAATATTAATTAAAGAAATTGTCTAGTAAAAACCTTTATTTCATTTTTTTCTTGGTTTTAATTTTTTACAAGCTCATCTTTTTCAAACTTAAAAGCTAAATTTAGACACTTATTTGGCATTTACAGCTTTCATTTTTTTGAAAGAACGTGTATCAAGTTTGATACATTGTGACTTTTTAACTGTGGGTTACGCCCTTTTTCCTTTACACAGTCGACATGTATTCACAGTGAAAAAACAAACGATATACCAAAATCAATTATCACAAAAATGATTTTAATCACTTGTTTTCCAACATAAGCAATACGTAACTCTTTTTTCCACATAAACAAATGACATGTCATTATTTTATTAAAATTATGCTCAACTCATAATAGCCAACAATTTTTCAAATTATGAAATATCAAGAAATCAGAGTATTTTTTTCGCCTACTGTAAAATTTATGTTCTGTAGAATACGTGGTATTGTTTTATCATGAGTGATAAATATATATATTAAGTGTTTAAATAAAATATCAGCGTGCTTAATAAACCGATTTTTAATTGAATCATTAATCTCGAAACTTCGTTCACGCAAAGCTATTTCAAGACCACTATAAAGCATTAAAAACGTTTTCATTCGTCGCATTAAATCTTCAGTAAGTATTTGAAATATTTATCTAACACATGTCATGTCACGTTTTGCGTTTGAAATATTTAAATGGATGAAAATTAAGTGTGCTAAATTAATGTTTGTAGTGGGCGGAGATCGTGCGTAAAAAACCAAAACTCCGCCCAGCGCAAAAAAAAACTTACTGCCATAATGTCACCTAGGATGAAACATTAATTAATTTGTTTTTGTTCTCGTGACTAATAATTGAGTGAAAAAAATATATATATTCTGTGGCTGACAGCCGTTTATCATTTGTACTTCATCTATACGTTTTATTATGTGTATGTCACACTAGCAGAGTGATGTTTCTTCTGATTTGAGTGGCTTGATAAAAATACGAATTTACGAATATATAATCACCGATACAAGTATCCAATATTAATTGAGGTGTATTTGGATTACTTTGTCTGACTTACAACCAGTTCTCGTAAAACATTTACAAATTAAAATGTTAACAAATAGACATCGTTGTGATTTTTTTCAAGAACTTTATGATTGTTATTGGAATGGAATTTTTACAATGAAATGTACACTTCCGAACATTGAGCCAATTTTGACCAAAGTTCCTCAATTAAGAGTAACTTCATTCTGGTTATAGTATAAAAAAATCTTCTCATGTTCTCAATCATATCTGTTTTCAAATCGCACAACTCCAGCTTAATATGAATCAGATCTTACATTTGTTTTGCTGAAAGTCAAAGATTGACTAAAAAGTAAAACATCTTGCTCAATATCGATAAATTGTTTGTCGAAATCCGTGATGACATTTTCAATATACTTTAGTTGAGCTGATAATGATATTCCCTCAAAATTCTAAATTTCTTTAAAATATGCCTCGGGCCGCACAAAATAATGTCGTGGGCCTCAGTTTGGACAGTCACGAATCACGATCTATGGTATGTTAATATTTCCTTCAACTATTTATTACGAACAGCGAAACGTCAAAATAATAAAACAGGTCAAACTGTTGACAAGATAATAAAAAGGGCGATTGCAGTGGGTAATGCAGATTCCCACATAATCAAACGTATTCATTCTCTTAACCAGTTCATAGCGCTAACAAAAATGAAAACCGCAATTTTGCGAAAAAACGCACGTGTCGCGAGACTGCACGACGTGGCGTAGCATGGCACTTCGTGACAAGGCGTGTTGCATCCAGCGAACTGGTCGTCGATTCAATTACTTGTCAGTTTTCGCGACACGCCATCCGCTGATTGATGACGTCGGCGTTCCTACAGCCAACTTCATTAGCGGCGATAGACAACCGCTGGCCGCCGTGTGATTAATCTGAGGCAGGGCCTGTCAAACTTAATAGCATATTTTAGTTTTACACCTAATTTCTTACTTGCTAAGCACGCGCTAAATTCCTACTGAGCGAGATCGGTTAAATACGAAAAAACATCTTTCACATTCAAATGAAATTGGTATTATTGTTATTTGAATATTTTTTATTAACATTATTAAAAAATAAGAAAAACATTACATCGCACAACAATTGCCAATGCTTAAATATGTTGAAATTTTAAAACGCTCAATGGAAATTGTTGAAGTAAATCGACATCAACTAACGGAGAAAATCCATCAAAGCACCAATACAGTGAAACCCCAATTATACGTTTTCCAAGGGACCGTAATAAATCAACGAATAATGCGGAAAACCGATAATGCGGGAAATCTTCAAATAATACTAAAAAATCTTTAATTTTCAAATAACTTCCAGATAACTTGAATATAACTTAAATACATACCCAGTTGCCTTATTTGTAGTTTGGTACTTAAATTTTGACAGACACCCAAGGCATACTCGAGTTCTTTTCTAGGTTAACTTTTTTTTTGCTTTATACATACGTCGACTCGTTTTTCTCCTAGACTTTTTCAATGCCTTGAATTGTTTTCAGTTTATCAGTTAGAGTTCTAGTTTTCTTCATTTAGGCATTTTAGTCTAGACTTTTGAGTAAGAAAAAATCGCGCAACCAGATGCGATGTAAGACTATTTATAAAGAATTATATGTAACAAAAACGGCCAATCGGGATAGCAATTGGGACAGGGCGATAATATTTAGATGATAGATCGAAGAAATCGGTGAATGATTAACGTGGAATAATTAAACATTGTTATTACGGGTCTTGGTCGAGTAAAAAATACACGATCCATGCAATAAAACGGTTATAGCGAGAACAGAAGATCGGGATTCCACTGAAAAAATGCGAAACGAGATACGTGGCAAAATTATTTATGAGAAATATTCCACGAAATCGGTCAATCGAGATAATATGTGTGATGGGAACAACAACTTTAAACGATAGATCGAGGAAAACGGTAAATCGGGGAACGATTAATGCGGGATTATTTTACATTGTTCTTATGGGTGTTTGGTCGGGACTATGAAAAATAAACGATCCATGTGGGAAAACGAACAATTCGAGAACGGTAGATTAAGGTTCCACTGTATCTTTACCCTAAACCAATTGCAGACCCATCAGATCACTAAGGTAAAGTTGTTGCCAACAGAGCACGCAGTTTATTACTAAGCAAAATCAGGTCCGTTGTGCAGTGGACTACGTTGTTGGCTTCCATGACGCATCTCACTGGCTCAAAGACCAGTACGAACAGCATGTTTTCAATTAATTTTTCTGCACGCGATTATAGCAGCTTCATGTTCCACATTGGGAGTGGACATGAATTAAATGAAAACAAATATTAGTCGCCAGCTGTGGCTTAGTTGATTAGAGCTTTCTCTACTGATCACGCAGGTCTAGGTTCGATTCCCGGTCAAATCAAAGTGAATTTTAGAATTATTCAATTCAAAGTTGTGGTCGAAGGCTGGGTGTTTGTGATGTCAATTCACATCATTTCCTCTCTTCCCATCCTTCTGATACTTTAATAACTGGGTGTAGCGATAGCGATTAGCCAACCACTAGTCCTATCTTTCTTTCCCTACTACTCACTTTGAAAAAAAGTGAGGTTGAGCGACTGAGTAAATAAACAGTTCTCGTAGAAAACTTATGTTGAGATACCTCCATTAGGAGGCTATATGCTCCACATTGGGAGCGGACATGGATTAAAAAAAATATTATTTTTTCAACTTAATCCTTGTTAATTATTCGTATTTGCTTTATGAGCCTACAATTTCAACATCTGCCATGCCATAGGAAGATGGACTTATTGATCGGTTGATTAATTGTAAGCTATTTTGTTTCTCGTAATTGCTATAAAAATATATTATTCCAGAAACCCGTTGTTATGTCCTGTCTTCTGAGCTACTATAGATTCACAGAATTTATAATATCAATAAATATTTTTATGTTCTTATATAAACAAAACGAAAATCTAGCCGTCTACTCAGGGGTGGGCTGGGGGGGACTCGCAGGGGATCTCGCGAGCCCCTTGTTAAATATTACTCAGACCGGCGAGCCCCTTGTTAAATTTATAAAAACATTATCCTCCGATCTTAGCGTTATATAATCTATACATATGCAATATATTCAGAATAAAACAGTTGTGATGTACATTTGGAATTTCTGACGTAGATTTTTCAGCTATTGATATTGATTAAATTACGTCCTACTGCGTACTGTAACAAAATATAAGACAGTAAAATAACATTCGATAGCTTTAATAATTATTGTGTACAATTGCATATGAGTAATAAATAAATTGACACCTTCCTAAAAATATCACGAATAGCTATAATATTTAGCGAGGCCCTTGTTGCCGTATTGGCAGCCCACCGCTGCGTCTACTACATTTAAAAATGTTAAAAAATGCAGAAACGATTCAAATATATTTATAGTTTATTTTTTAATAAATTTCACGTGGAACGCGAGATGAGAGTGCCTGGCCGTGTTTAGCCCTTATTGGCCGCTGTGAACGACAAGCCAGGCGACTTTTGAGTGATTACATTTTTCCCCGTAACGAAGTGAGCGGCGTCGAAACGGATCGCCGTCGCGACGCTTCACTTTTCCCGCCAAAACTTATTGCGTCCGAGCGTCCGCATGAGCTTAAGCGCCATAATCCCTCATAACTAATATGTTATTTGGGATAAAAACAATAAAAGTAATGAAATGAGATGTATCATACGCGATGAATATAGCTTATCCACGAATAAATTGTATTGTGAATACTGTTGACATTGATATATTTCACGGGAATAAGCCAAAAATATTTATTTACTGTACCAAAGCCCCCTATAGTGAAAGCCATGCTATGGAGTTGAAAACAGGTACTTTTTTCACGTGAGCGGGCGGGATTCATAATTTTCAAAGTAATTATAATTATGAAACCATTTGTTTCTGGTATATTGTAGGAAATACATATTTTTACTGTAATTATATATCTTTTCAATTACATCTTTTTCAAAATAAGAAAAAATAACATTTTCTAAGGTTTTTAAATAAAAATCTCGGAGAACAAAAGCAAACAAAGAAGGCAAATCATTGTATTAATTTTTTTTTTTACAATATTTCAATACAGAATGTGAGGTTGGATAGTTCTTTTAAAAAATCAACGTCATTATTGGGATTTTAATCAATTAATAATTAATCTCAAAATTTATTTGTGCACACTGGTTCGTTACTCAATCTTTTCTCAAGTCTTATCAGTAATCAAAAACTAGGGTAACACATTTGACTTAAATATTTTTATTGATTAAATCATCATTTACTTGGTATATTGCCATTATTATATGATAAGACGCAGCATTTATTTCATAATATCACAATAGGCGTCAAAATCGTATGTAATATAATATGAATTCCGCTTGTTACTGTTGTTTTATGTAATTTATAATTAATATTTTATATAACTGTGATACTCAATAGTGGGAAGTTAAATTTTATTTGTTTTACCACACATCGCATTTCTTGCCATTCGCTATATTTCTTACAATCATTACTTAATTTACATATATGACCCTTCCGATGTATCGTAAATTGTAAATTAATAACACCAAATAATCACAGAAATCTTTCAAACATACATGTTATATTCAACGAAAAATAAGCTCATAAATTGGAATTTAGAGTTGATCTACGTATAACTGCCATACAATTTGTTAGGAGAGGCTGGGATTTAACGGCCCAATCATTTTTGCTGTTTTTTCTACAACACTGCTTGGAACTTAAGACTGCTATGACTGTACGCATTATCATTTTTGAAGATATTTGTATGCTTTTATTATTTAAGCATATGAGTTTTTACCAGGGGTGTGGCTACGGAATCGGAGTCGTGGAGTAGTGGTATTGAAGGTGAAGTTGGAGTCTCAGAAAAACAGTTTTTTTTGTAAATTTAATTAAAATAAAAAAATGTTTGCATTTTAAAATACTCTTAATAAATAACATTTCGATTCGCAATCGGCTTAATATTTTATTGTAACAAACAGTTAAATTAAACCATCAGAAAAATAATGTTAGCAAAAGAACGAGGCAAATAGTAAAAGTTCTAAAACAAAAAAGGCGATAGTCGATGATAAAGCAACGCAGTGAAATATTCCTCCACCACCCTACCCTAGTGGGTGGGAATGAAACACAAATTACAAATTATTGAATTAAGTTCGACCGTTGGACTTTTCCGACTAGGGCTTCAATCCTGGGATCCTATCAAATTCTTTGATACCAAAATCCCGGGATTGGGACAGTATTAATCCCGGGATTGAGAAAATTAAAAAAGAGAAAGTGGAGTGAGGTGGAATTTTTTTTTTGGGAATAACCATAAATTCTTGCGTTTTTCAATTTTTAAATCCTGGAAGAGCTAAAAAAAAAATGCTACCACGCTGATAATTTTGGTAAATACGTAAATTTGTAAGATTTTGGATTTGAAATTCTTGGAAGAGCTAAAAAAGCTTTCACGCTGATAATTTAAATCCACGAATTCCCAAGTTTTTGAAATCTACATGAAATTGTTTGAAAAATCTCAGGATTTTAAAATTGTCGAGCAAAAATTTCTAAATCCCGAATCCCAATTTCTACACGATTATATTGAAAAATTGCCAATGCCGAAATCCTGGGATCGCAAAAATGGTCCATGATTGAATGCCCTAGTCCCAGCCATGCTACAAGGCATGTCTAAATTATACACGTCAACTTTTAAAAAATCGTGAATATTTTTTGTTTTAGCAACTCTATACTCGTCAAGTACGATGGTGAAATGCAAAGCGAAGGTCAATTATGGTTAGAAATAACAATACCGGTATTAGCAAAACCGTTATTCCGGTATTCTTGGTGTTTTTTCATTAATAACGAAACACCTGATTTGAAAATGCAAAAATATCGGTATTTCGTTATTGAAAACTAACCAAAATCGAATATTGAATATATTGAAACCATTAAGAATATATTTTGAATATATTTGTTCGCGATGGACTAAATTATTACAACAGTTGTATTAATATTAACAAGTTCTAGAATTGATAAACCTTTCAATGGTGTCACTTATTTACAAAAAATCGCCCCTTTATGATTTATTTTTTGACGGTATTTCCGATTTTGACTTACTCAACCGACATTGTTACCCGAACTGGCAATATTTATTTTTTTTCCTTTATATAAAGTTTTTTTGTTATATAGGTATATTGGTATTTGCAATACTGATATAAATATTTGCCTGGTGGTGTAATCCCTAGTTACGGTCACCTTGAAAAAAAGGGTGTGTTCGTCTATACTTAGATGGTTGGCAACTGAGAAATAAGCAATTATTTGTAATCCGTGTGGGAGCAAACATTATTACAAAAAAAATATGTAACGTACCTTTAGACTAGATTTATTATTTTTTACCAAAACTTGGTAGACGTATTCCATATTAGAAACGGGTATTCCAAATAATTAATATAGGGTAAAGTATTTTTTTTCATTCTTTTAGATTTATATGTATAGTGCGGAACAAATAAAAGTTTACCCAGCTTTATTGCTTAATGTTAAGAATGTTACACAGCACCTGTAAAAAATAAAACCCACTCACAATTTTAGTGTTACTACAAGCGTTTGTCTATCTTTTTAGATGTTATTTTAAAAGACTGCGAGATAAACAAACGAATACAAAATAAAACTCGAGCTCGCCCAACATCTGCTGTTTTACTTTTACTATCATTCGAGAGCAAAACATTTTGAGATTTTTATTTAACAATTTCCGCTCCTAACCAGTGCCGGTGCGAGGTTTTTTGACGCCTTAGTCAACGGTTATTGGCGCGCCCCCTTTTCAACAAATCATCCCATTTTTTTTTTCGAAATAATGAAAAAAACAATTCGGGATCATTAGTGTTTTTCTTTATACACATATCCATGGCCGCTCCCAATGTAAAGCATATGGCCTCCGAATAGAGGTATCTCAACTACAGCTTATCTATGTGAACTGTTTGTTACTCAGTCGCTCAACCTGTCTTTTTCGAATCATATAGAATACGATACATAATTTCAATGAACAATTAAAACAAACATCAAAATGAAATATACTATTATTTATTATTATTAGAGTGTATACAAATAATTTTGATACTTCATTTATGCGCCTCTGATGGTTTGCGCCCTAGGCGGTTGCCTATTTCGCCTGTATGGTGGCGTCGGCCCTGCTCCTAACGTGGTGCATTTAGTTTCGTTAGTTTACTTTGTGGCTCAATTTTTCAATCAAACTTTCCATTGAGGTTCATACTAGAAAGACTTACAGTTGGATAAATTATATCACGACATCTAAATAATAGCATAATCACTTATATTTTGGATACAAAAGTAGTGTTGGTAGGTTCACACAAAATTAATCGCTTAATTTTAATTGCATTCCTTGGGGTTAACTATTTCAAAAAGTATTAACCGTGACGTCAATTTACAGCGAGACCTATTTATTGGAAAAAATATTTAGTTATAAAATGTTTTTTTTTAAAAGAGATATTAATTTCAATTATGTTCCCTCTAAAATTTTTATTGTTGACGACTTTGTTAAAAATCGCAACTAATAAATTAAAACAAAGTTGTTCATCAACTTTTGCACAATATTTGCCAAATCGTATGCAAAAGAAGTACTTTTTTCCCAAGAAATTATTTGAAATAATTGCATGGAATTCTCTGAAAATAAGTTAAAAATTAATTCATGATCTCTTAATAAGTGCGTTAAATTTTGCATTCACAACGGCTTTTGTGGTCTAGTAGTAAAAGTTTTACCCAAGCATTTAAGTGGGTCTAGTTTGAAGTACCGACAAAGTCAATATGTGTTTTTTTTTTATATTGAAATTTGAAATCTTAATTTTCTACAACCTCGTATTTTCAAAGAACACGTATTCAGGAGTCACATATTTAAATGTACTTTATTACACCGCTATCGCTTTATATCGATTTAAAACACTACTGGAATGGTATTGTCCTCAATATCTGTTGAGAAGTTAAAAAGGAAGAAAAATATTTTTTCGATCCATCCCTCTCCTTCTTGCCAAACATTACCATAATGTATGCTAAATTATTTCTTTGCCAATTTTTTTGTATACGGTTAAAAAAACATATTATATTCTTTTGGTATACGAGTTTCTGTTGTATGTCTCCATGAGCGAAACCGGTCCTAATCTTAATAAACGTAATTTAAGTGGAAATTAAGTACAAAAGAATATTGTGTTTTTTCTTAGTTAAATTATTATGTGTTTTATTTTAAAACAAACTCAGTTAAACGTTCTTAAAAAAATAATTTCAAATCTATGTATTCATTGAACAACCATAAACATTGTAAAAGTGAATCATAACACAATAATAATTTCAAAGGAATATAACTAACCAGCATGCTTCACTGTTGTTACAATTGTCATGTTATCATTGTTTGTCGTCCATTTTAATTAGAATTCAAAATGCCGTCATCTTAATTCAGACACGAGTTAAGTTGCTAAGGACCGTATCAAGCGCTGCCATCCTTTTTCACAAGTATGAATAAATTAGCGCTTCCTTTTGGCCATTGTGAATGCTATAGACTTAATTCAGGGAAACGGATGCCATCGAACGTTCCACGTACGTAACTTTTATTATTATTCATGTCGTATATATTTATATCATATCCTAATATATATCGCCGCGTAAACGACATCTAATAACACAAGCGAAACATTAGAGCTAATAACCTGAATAAGCGAACGAAATATTTTAAGCATGCTAGTAAGAATACTGCATTTAGATCTGAGAATTATTGATAAAGTTTTCAGGGCATTCATCCTATACACACGTGTTGGAGAAAAATAAAATTTGTTGTCAAATGGAATGAAAAAATAATTGATTGCAATTTGTTACTCATTTTATTTAATTTTTCAATGATAAAAAACGGTTTTTAAATTTAATTATACGTCTGCTTATTGTATTCATATTTTTTGTCATTCCAAAAAATGATTTCATTACCATTTTCTTTATATTATCATCTCATATTTTCTCATTTTTATTGGCCTAATGAGAGTATCAGATATAATCTTCCTCACTATGAAGATACTGTTTTTATTTAAAACCAACAAATTTATGAATAAATTTTATATCTGGTACACTTCACCTCGTTTACCGCATGGGTAAGAAAATTGGTCGTGCGGTTATTTAGTACCGAGACTGCAAATGCTATGTGCATTTCAAGCACACTTTTGAAACAAATAATGTCCGCTATTCTTATTTATTCCATTATCTTTTATCAAATACCTGCGAGTTGCCACTAAGCACATTTATTTGTTGGTGTCGTTGAGAATTTCGTTTTTTATATTTATCAGTTTATATAACTCGTAAATTTTCTCAATTGCGATACTATCATCAAAGGTCTGGAGAAATGCGGTAGATGTTTTTTTACAATAGCACCTATTTATGTGATCATTTGTGACAATTTGCACCAATTTATAGGACAACAAACAACACTAAATAGATATATTGTACAGTGCATCCAATATGCCATTTGCCTACGTGAGCATCGCATTGTACAAAAGCACAGGGGAATTGAGTGTACAGTCACGAGACTTCAAAGACTGTGATCAATGAATGGGTTCCTGCACGCAATGGCACCAAACAAAAGGTTGGGGCTCAATGCAATACGACTCCGTTTGTTACACAATAACGTCTATGGTTATTGGAAAATGCAGGTTGCTACATTTATTTTTTACTGACAACAAAGCAGCAAACGATTAATAAAACTTTTCATTGTATACGTTTGAAATATAAGGCGTTATCAAAAACATTCATATGAACAGAAGTGTAACAGATTGGAAGAAATATTCATATTTAAATTAACAAACATAACATGAGGAGTAAACATTCAAAAAGTGGTTTTGTCACATATATATAGAGCTAGAAAAATGACGATTTGAGTGTTGGAGAAATCACGGTTCGCTTGAATTTGTCAACTTTATGATTTAATTTTTATAAGAAAAAAAACTTGCTTGTACACTAATTGTGATTTCCATTAATATATTTTATTATGGACTGTCAAAGCTGATATTAAACGGCATTTGATAAATCACTTTTTGAATGTTTACTCCGCACATAAAAACTATCAAAATAATCAAAATTCGCCAGTGAACGTTTGATGAGCTTAAAATCAAACACGCCTGAATTCAGTTTTGAGAAAAAATAATATATATCGCTAAAATAATGGAGTGCTGATCCAAAACACAAGATTTCAATATTTAACGTTGGTAAAAACCACGTAGTTTCCATGCGATTAAATATGACCTTATAACTGTCTAAGTTCTTATAAGAAAAGTGAGTTTTTCTCTGTTCAAGAAAAATTGGATCTGGTCATTTTAATTGATTGTATAAAGTTGATTGCAATGATACCGTTAGAATCATCAGCACGTTAAATTGTACAGCCGATTAAGTATTGAATTTAATTTAATTGCAACTTAAATTAACACGATATTGTTACAGTAATATTGTACTGTTTTATAATATTCTAGTAGAAGGAATATCTATGAAATAATAAATTGTATTATTTATGTTATAAGTCAAATAATTTTCTGACCACTTAGAGCCTAAAACCACAAAATTCCCAACTCAAAAACCAAGAATATTATCTTGGCTAATTGAAAACGCAGAAGTTGTTTTTGTTCAATCTAACAAGGTAGAGTAGCAATAATATATGTAACAGTAAGTTACTTATAGACTTGTTTTTCTTAGTCAGGGGCAAAACATTGATAGTTTAATGGGCCGTAACCGCGCCCACGGTCTTGTTGATTTTATTCCCCGGGATTTATATGGCGTTCGACAAATCATGGATTATTAATGGACTCCGCTCGAATCGATGCACAAGAAACAATTCTCTGCGCTTGTTGTTACGTTGATTTATCAAGCCGAATGCAGCTCGTTTGGGGACTTGGGAACTTTCTTACCTTTAATATTATATTATATTTTTATAAATTACATTTACTTAACTGAGCAGATAATTAATTGAATGCTGCATTGTATTATATTTATTGTCCATAATAGCTAAAATACATATTTTTTTACAGTATAACGTACTCCCTCGGCTATGTACAAATTATTAAGTATCATTGGCCGAAATTCATCTAACAATGAAAACGGCCATGTTTTTTATTTGTATGGACTACTTAAAAAATATAGTTTGCCATGTATCCAGTGCAGAAGCAAGGTTATTTGGCGCCCTATGCAACGTGCACAATAAAATCGTGTAGAATTTTTCTCGGCAATTTTAAAATCCTGGAAATGTGAAACCTTTTTTTTTCCGAAACCGATTTCAAAAACAAAGGAATTGGCGAGATTCTCAAAATAAAAAGTGATGAGACCTTTTTTTTCTCTTCCAGGATTTCCAATTTCAAAAACTGAATGCAGAATTGCTAAAATGAAAAAAAAAAATGACTTTTTTTAGCTCTCGATCAATATTTTGTGCACTATAAGAACAGTACAGTAAAATATAAAAATATATTTTACTTCTCTATTTATGCGCCCTATGCGGTTGCCTATTTCGCCTGTATGGTGGCGCCGGCCCTGCATTGCCACAAATATTATTTTTGATTGTTTTTTTTTTAAAATTTTGGCATAACAGCTAATACCATTACGCCAAATATTTTAAAGTAGAAAGAAAGTTTATAAGATAAAGAATTATTCGTAAAGTCAATTGAGATCTACTCGATGAGTATTGACATGTATGAGATTTGATTACACCTTACCGAGAAATTAACCCAAACCAGATAACTGTGCTGCTAAAAATATTTTTTAAAGTTTTCTAAGTTAAAGTATTTTTAGTTAAAAAGGTTTGCTTCAGAATGCCATTTTTGACATTTCATAGTTTCAATTTAGGTGTGAAATATATATTTAAAATATTAAAACATTTATATGTATTTTTGCCGATCTCACAAACGGAGAGAATTCCTTGCTCTTAGTTACTTATTACTTACTGAAAAAACCATTTGTCAGATTGATAAAACAAATGATATCAGATATTTTGTAAAACATACTAATACTGGGTAACTTCAAAAATAAATCTGTTGTGAGCAATAATATTATTTCGTAATGAACCGTTAAGAGTAAATAATATGACGGCTATCTCAAGCCAATATGGGAGCGACTCTTTCTTTGAATGTTTTAATTGATAAACGCAGTAACACTGTGTACTCGATCTTTGAATGCATCATATATTTGTAATCAGCAATGACAATACAATTTCTTTGAAGTCACCGCTTTTTAGGCGTTATACCAAATAAACGGTTATGTCAACAAATGGTTTATTTTTATTGATAATAATGACAACGATAGCCTGGAACGTGGGATTAGAAAAGCAAGCAATATAATATACAGTGGAACCTCTCATAACGAGCACCTCTTATAACGAGCAAAACAGGTTGTGAAAAAAATGCTCTCTTAACGAGTGACGCAGAGTTTTGGAAAGATCACTTTCACATCGTTGCTTGCCTCAAGATGAATGACAAAGCGTGGGAAGGGGTTACCAAGAGGACCCTCAATTCTGCTTGTAAGAAGCTTTGGCCAGAGAGCGTTGTCGAATGTGATTTTGAGGAATTTGAAACAGTACCTGTGGAGTTTACAGTCAACGAGATTGTATATTTGGCCAATACCATGAGACTGGAGGTGTAAAACAACGATATTGATGAGCTTGTGCAAGAGCACTGTTAAGAACTGACCACCACAGAGCTTATGGAGTTGCATTGTTTTTCACAGCAATAATTTATGGAGGAGAGTTTGTTAGTGGAAGAGGAGGAAGTAGCAGAACAACAATCTTTGGCGCAATAATAGAAATGCTGAAAGCATGGAAAACTGTTGTATCGTACATTGAAAAGCATCACCCTAATAAGGAGGTGGCTATGCGTTTTACAAATTTATTTAATAATAATGCTGTCACATTTTCACAAAATTTTGAAGCGGCGTCGGCAAAAAAAATGTCTCTAGGCAGCTTTATAGTAAAAAATAATAAATTATTTGTCCTAGTTAATATTTTTGTTTATTGTTTTTTGCAAATCGAAATCTCATTTCAGATTGTTACGCTCCATAACAATTTATAAGTGAGGAGCAAACATTCAAAAAGTGTTTTGTCACAAATTTTGAAAAATGGCGTTTTATATCAATTCTGATAGCCCATAATAAAACCTATGAATGGAAATTAAAATTAGTGTTCAAAAAGGTTTTTTTTCATATTAAAATGAAATCATAAAGTTGACACATTCATACAAACCGTCACTTTTGCAACACTTAAATCATCATTTTCCAAGCTTTGTATTTGTGTGACAAAACACTTTTTGAATGTTTGCTCCTCAAGTATGTAATTTTATTTGAATAAACGTTAAAAATATAATATTTAAAAAAATCCGTCATGGAACGCATTATTGTATTTTACATTATTTTATATGTAAAAAATTGTTTCGCTTAACGAGTGAATATCGTAACGAGTAAGATTTTGGAACGAATTAAACTCGTTATGAGAGGTTCCACTGTTCGTTGTAGTAATAATATCTCGGCGTAACTTAATCAATATTTACGTTTGATAAAAGTCAACGATACGAATAATAATTGTGTTGTCACTCAAAAGGAATAGTAAAAAGACTGTCAATGTTTATTTACGTCTAAAAAATATTGCCTGCAACTATATTAAAAATATCAGACGATGGTTTTGAATTACAGAATAGATGGCGTTATTCTAAACGTCATAATTTCATTCTTTCGACGTAGACATCTAGGTTAAATAAATTTTAACGCGTTACTTATGTAATTCGATAATTAAATAAATTGAACCTATAGCCGAAGCGTTGTTTTTTACTACGGTTAATTTCAATAAATAAATTGTTTTGTAATTTTATTATGTATTGATGTTTAATATTACAAATTAAACCTAAAGTGAGAATAATTTATATATAAATAAATAAATCATAATCTATAAAGCTTACTCAATCATCATGATTGGTAGTGAATCACTTTTATTTTCGTCAAAAAGATTTTTCGACAACTCGAATCTGACGTGTGACGCGCGACAAGAATTTTAATGGCACTCAAAAAATATAACAAATGACATTTTTTAAATACCAGCGGTGATAAATTCACTCAGAATTGTTCTCAACAAAACATTTTTTTTTTCAATTTCTCACGATCTTTCTTGGTAAGCATTATTTCTGAAAATGTTACGAATTATTCTAAAGGAACATTTAGTTACAACAAAAATCACATAAATTCCCCTCACCGAGATCATGTAAGTATATGGATATTTAATTTATTTTAATTGTTTAATAAATTAAAGATTATTTTATTTAAGATAAGTTTTATCTGTAATAAATATACGATTACGGTACATTCAAAATAAAATGATATAATTTATGTTATAATTTATAGGTATTCAATATAATTTATAGGTAAATTTGAATTGTTTGAATTTTGTACTTTTCCATGAGTTTTGTCACTAACGACCCGGGTTTCGCCTTTCGGCATCTCGTTAGCGACAAAACTCATGGAAAAGTACAAAATTCAAACAATTCAAATTTGATATTGAAATTCCATCAAGCACCCTCAGTCGAAATACTTAATTAATTTATAGGTATTCAAAACTATACCAGATTTCCATTTATAACATTTTTTTAATATATGAACATATTTTTACAGAAATCCTTACCAACAGAGGTTTTTAATGAGCATTTCTTTCGCTGTTGATTTTCAAGATTAAACATATAAGACAGTTTTTACTTATGTTCCCTTGTTGGCCGTCGTTTACAAAAGTACAAAATCATTTCCATAGTATCGGACTTCAAATCTCAATGATTATTTTATCAAATAATGTCCTCTTTTATCATCTATTCCAGGGATGGCGAACCTTTTTGGGGTCCGCGTGCCAACAATCTTCAAATATTTTTTTCTCGATCGTGTGGCGTGCCCAAGCAGTAAAAAATAACAATAGAACAAATAAAAACTGATTTTTTTAAACGATTGTCGTTTATCCTCAATATTTAAAAAATAATAACCACGGATTATTTAATCAAAATTTTAATTTTTGGAACTTAAAAATAAAAAAAGTTGAACTTGGAAATCGTTCGCGTGCCACCCAAATTCTCAAACGTGCCACCTCAGGCACGCGTGCCATAGGTTCGCCATCCCTGATATATTCCATTTAAGTAAATGCAAACGCATAGAGTTAGGTACCTCAATATTATTTTGATAAAATATTTAAAAATTGTAACGATAATTCTACAAAACCTTACAAATATTATGCTGTCTTTCTATTTTTTTAAAGTAGGAAATCATTCAGTCCTAGCTTTCATTCAATTTCTTCTTTATTAAAACATGTAAAAAATAACAGCTGAATTTCTTCATTCTTTTTACTGGTGTATTATAAACCTTATTTGAGCTGGAGCTGCAATTAGTTGGGATACTAACCCATTTTTTTTATAATTAATGCAATGTAATTTTTCCTGAATCCATCATTTTTACTTATACCTCAAATCACCCCGGTGCGCTGCCGCCACCGTCTTTGCAAGTAAATTAAACTGTCTTATCTTTTCTCGTCTGCTGTGTCAGTGAAAATTAATTCGCGAACTTCTAATAAAATATCGCTCGAGACTTATTTGCATAATGACAAACTATCACTTTTACTCGGGTTTTTTTTCTGTGCGAGAGAAACGTCAGAAGTTTAAAAACCTTTTCATAATAAGGCTTAGCTCCCTGCAGCAAATTTTAAAAGTCTGTTATTAGTTCATTAACTTGGTGTCCCTGCGAATGGCTGGCCAACCGAAAAAACTTATTGTCTGCAATTTTTCTTAACACTTTAAGAGTTTTTGTTATCTTCCTAGACATTTATCTTTTTCAAAAGTAAGCTTGGTAGAAAAAACGTTCGCAGTGATCGGGCGAAAAAATTCAATGTATAAGAATTGATTAATAAAAGTGCAATATTAGAAAAATAAAATATCGTTTAGGTCTTCATCAGCTTTATCTCATAAATTATATTCTCTTTAAATGTAATGGAGGACGACAATAGGGAGGACGACTTAGCTGCCAAATATGTTAGGAAAAAAATAGTATTAGGTAGACATTATTCGTAATGAAGTACAAAATATAAACGTGGAGATTTTAAACACAATGTGAGAGGTTTTAAAAAAGCTTCTTTGCAATGCAGGTACAAATTTAATGATACCGCCATTATATGCGAATTTTAATCTAGCTATGTAAAGTTAAGTAGAAGCTTTTACTTTTAGCTTACTAATCACCGTCTTGCACAATAAAGCGTGATGATGTTGACAAAGTCCTCTTTCTCCTCCTTCTTAAAATGGCGGTGTATTAACACTACAGGGACTTCGTTAAATGGCGTCAGAAAAAGTGATATCTTATTTTAGTAACTCTTTTTTTTATAACGACAGTGTTTGGTATAACCCTATTTCGCTGGGTACTCAATAAATAATTAATGAGGATACCCGCGTGAACATTTTTTTGAGAAATTGTTAATGCCATAAATTATATCGAAAAAAAATTTTTTACGATAAGTCGTCCAAGCGTTCAATTCGCAGCGCGGCGTGAATAATTAATTCTCTTCTTATATTTTCTACGAGCAATCGTTCAAACACGGATAGTAATAATACTCAACTTATTTACAACTAGAATTAATCACCACGTAAAATACAAACATAATGTAATAATTTAAAACTAGTGAATAGATTTAATATTTACATATACATGTAGGCAGACAAATCGTCATTAAAGATGTATATTATAATTGTAACGAATACACAGATGCATGTTATTCTCAGAAATAATGGCGGTGTGTTTGAATTAAAATGAATTCTTTTCGATCGGACGACGAATAGATAATTAAGTAATTATGCACACACGTTTTCCTCTTCTGTCACATTTTCATTTCCTAATTGTTACACTACCAGTAGTTATAATTCCATGTTTCATTACAGACACATTTATCGGAATCAAGCTTTACAAACTATGCATATGTTTTAGAATTAAAATTGATAACTTTGTTATTCCACTTCTGTGTAATTTGAAAAGTCACATATTTCGCCTTGTTAAAAACACTTTCAGACTGTTATTGTAAAACTCCACTCTCCAAAATAATCAATGTTTTTTAATCCATGTCCGCTCCCAATATGGAACATATGGAAGTATCCTAACAGAAGTTTTTTCTACGAGAACTGTTTATTAATCAGTCGCTCAACCTCACTTTTTTCAACGTGAGTAGTAGGGAAAGGAGGATAAGGCTAGAACAGGACTAGTGGTTGGCTAATCGCTATTGCTACACCCAATTATAAGAGGATCAGAAAGATGGGAGAAGAGGAAATGGTGTGAATTGACATCACAAACACCCAGTCTTCGATCCCAACTTTGAATTGAATAATTCTCAAATTCAGTGTGATCTGACCGGGAATCGAACCCAAACCTGCGTGATCGGTAGAGCAATCTCTAACCAACTGGGCCACAGCAGGCGACGATCAATGCTTCAATGTTTACTTAGGTTAAAAACAGCCTTACGAGAGTTAATCTGATAATGCTGCTCAAAAAAGCGAACTAGGCTTAACAATTTTTGATCCTATCAGTGGAAATATTGAATTTTACAATAAAATTTCCATATTATTAACTATAAATAAATAAAAAACACACACGTTTTGTTTTCTTATGAACATATTTAAACAAATGTTACTTCTCAATAATCCATTATCATTTTTAGTTAATTTATTTGACTCTCGGGAGTGAGTCTTGGATTCAACAAGTGAATTCTGTTTCCTGATATTTATAACCATGTTGATTGAAAGCTTTTATTGATTGTGGTGTTTTTTTTTGGTAGCGAGAATTATGCATTTTGACAAGTTCATTTCTATTATATGTTTTATTATTACCATGATAACCTATCATTAAGACAGAAAATATTAACTAACTTATTAATATGTCAGAGAAATTTTCCAGCACACTGTAGTAAAGGTTGTTTGGGATTAATTATGAGTCTCTTTTCTAGAGTTAATGAAAGTATATTTTACTAGTAAATATTCACAAAGTCGACGGAGCTCATCTTCAGTATAAAAAGTCAATAAAATCAATTTTAGGTATTCAAAAATTGTGTACAACAAATTTAAGATAACATACAAAATATATTTAATATTTCGAATCTATTGTTTTTACGTCAAAAATTTACTACCCTACTTAAAAAATTATGATCTTTATATTTTTGATTATAAAAAAAATATCAGGTTGAATGCAAAATGTTAAGCCATGACATGATAAAGCCGAGAAGAAATATATTTACAAAAGACCGCGCCCTTTATCTAAATTGAAATTTCATTTTGAATACATAAAAAAAATATCTGGCCAGTTAACAGTTGTGATTATGGAATCTAATGCTTGACCCTTTCTTTAATCCCGGAATTTCGGAATTCACAATTCTTCCTATCGTGGGATAAATCATTCAACATATAAGTCGAGATTCGTGATTGAGAGATAGTAGGTGGCTGGCAGATTTCAAAAAATATTGCTCACTGATTTTCAAATCCTGGGAATTAACGGATTTCTGAAATGAAAAAATGTGAAACCTTTGTTTTAGCTCTTTCGACGATTTGATTTTATTGTCACTTCCCCATTTAAAAAAAAGCCAGGAATTTTTCTGAATTTCCAAAATCAAAAATATGTAATGTTTCATTTTTATTTATATTTTATGATATATTTTTTCTTAAAAATACTTTTACCAACACAATTAACATCTCGTAGAGAAAAATATTTAATCAGGATGATAAAATACACGAGCGTCTAGAAGTAGCCGTTTGTATTATCTAGGGTGAAAATCACCTGTTAAATTGAGCCATTCATCACTTAACTATTCATGAGAGTTATCCTTTTAACCACGGAAAAGTTAATATGGCCAGCGCTATGTCACCCAAGGGTGAGTTTTCCCACTCAATTTGGCGTGAAGGGTTGCCGGTGCTGCCACCCTCAACGGAGAGGAGGTAGGAGGTTCACTTTCCACTTTGATATTCTTGTCACGAAGGTTTCTTTCGTCCCAATGTGTCTGGCAGGTTCACGGATATCTTGTCCGCACAAAGTTCGTCAGCACGTGAAAGCAACCTACACATATGTTTACAATATATATGTAACATTCATTTATATTCAATTGCATTGCTATCGACTTTATAAAATTATCTAAAAAAACCCCGTGGACATTGCAATCCAATTAGACGAACGTTCAAGAACATTGTCTCGCTTAGAGAGAAGAATAAAACTAAAATCCATGACTTAGCCATGAGCTTAGCCATTTTCCCAATTCTTAAGTTTTAAAATGTGTCTGTCTACAGTATTAAAAATAAAAAATCATTCACGCCCGAGAAAAATAAAATCATTTCATTAAGAAAATTCGATGTTATACGTTCAATCACATTTTTTTTTGGTGTATGAGAGGGCTACATATGTACATAGCTGAAATATTTAACCTTCTCAGGGTATTTGTAGTATTTATTATAAGGATCACATACAAAATTTATAAATTCAATTATAAACTATGTAATCGTGGTTTGGTTATAATACTTGTACTGTAGAATAAATCTATCTACATTAAAGATAAAAATTGATGGTTTTCTATTTAATGGTTACTATGTAAACTGATTTGAAAAGTAATAATTTATTTAAGTAGTTCAATGAAATTTACGTGCTTGAGTTGTTGAGCGCTATATAGTACAAACCAGGCACCGTAATAGTATTGAAGCAACCAGGTGACGAAAAAGAAAAACTACTGGAATTTTTAGTAAGAGTATATTTTAACGGAGTTTTTTTAGAAAAAAAAACTTTTTACTACAAAAACCTTTTGTCACGCAAGGCAGTTGCTGGCATCACAGTAATTTAATTAGTTTGTAAAAGAAGGAAGTAGTTTCGAGCTAGAACAATGCATTTTTTTGGGCTTGTTGAATTTTACCATAAGCCTATATTTTGACACATTTTGGTGAATAATTAAAAGGTCAAACTTTACTCAACTTTCCGAAGTTTCGTAAGATCTCTTTTTTGTTAATTAATAATATGTTATATCAAAACCATAAACTATAAAAGTTTTCATAAAATATTATATTAATTACAAAATACACGACAGTCTCTTTCAGTCGTACGCAATAACTTTAAATTATGACAACTTTTTTCAGTTCGCCACTATTCAACATACTTTAAGAAAGAATATATATATCTAAATTTCAGGACGGGGATTCGTTGGTTGGAAATAAAGTTATTCTGTAAAGTAAGAAACAAGTAACGCTTAGTAAGAAATAATATTATATTCAGGTGAAATTGTTCATTATATGAAACGAAATTCTTACACAATATTTAAAATTCTATAGAAAATATTCGAGAATGTTAATAAGTTTTATTTCCTTCAGAAGCAAGCAACGATTGTTTCTGATATTCTCATTATCTTCTAATCCTCAAAACAATATGAGAGATTATTTTGCAATAAGTCGTTATTCAAATACTTAATAATAGGTTAATACTTCTTTTATTCAGAAAGTCAGTGATTTATATGTACTAGCTGTAAGCCCGTTGCCCAGCAACGTGAGATTTTTGTTGCATAGTATTAATTTTTATTTTATTTTATAGTATTTTATTTTATTTTATTTTATTTTATTTTATTTTATTTTATTTTATTTTATTTTATTTTATTTTATTTTATTTTATTTTATTTTATTTTATTTTATTTTATTTTATTTTATTTCATTTAATTTTTATTTATTTTATTTTATTTTTATAGTTAGCAGAAATTTCGTAAATTATTTAATTTTTGGAATAATGTTTATGTTTGCTAACAACCATTTTTCGTAGGAGCAGAAATTTCGTAAATTATGTAATATTTGGAATAATGTTCAAGTTTGCTAACAACCATTTTTCGTAGTAGCAGAAATTTCGTAAATTATTGAATTTTTGGAATAATGTTCAAGTTTGCTAACAACCATTTTTCGTAGAAGCAGAAATTTCGTAAATTATTTAATATTTGGAATAATGTTCAAGTTTGCTAACAACCATTTTTCGTAGGAGTAGAAATTTTGTAAAATATTTAATATTTGAAATAATGTTTAAGTTTGCTAACAACCATTTTTCGTAGTAGCCGAAATTTCGTAAATTATTTAATATTTAGAATAATGTTCATGTTTGCTAACAACCATTTTTCGTAGGAGTAGAAATTTCGTAAAATATTTAATATTTGAAATAATGTTTAAGTTTGCTAACAACCATTTTTCGTAGTAGCCGAAATATCGTAAATTATTGAATTTTTGGAATAAAGTTTAAGTTTGCTAACAACCATTTTTCGTAGTAGCCGAAATATCGTAAATTATTGAATTTTCGGAATAAAGTTTAAGTTTGCTAACAACCATTTTTCGTAGTAGCCGAAATATCGTAAATTATTAAATTTTTGGAATAAAGTTTAAGTTTGCTAACAACCATTTGTCGTAGTAGCCGAAATATCGTAAATTATTGAATTTTTGGAATTAAGTTCAAGTTTCCTAACAACCATTTTTCGTAGGAGCAGAAATTGAGTAAATTATTTAATATTTGGAATAATGTTCAAGTTTGCTAACAACCATTTTTCGTAGTAGCAGAAATTTCGTGAATTATTGAATTTTTGGAATAAAGTTTAAGTTTGCTAACAACCATTTGTCGTAGTAGCCGAAATATCGTAAATTATTGAATTTTTGGAATTAAGTTCAAGTTTCCTAACAACCATTTTTCGTAGGAGCAGAAATTGAGTAAATTATTTAATATTTGGAATAATGTTCAAGTTTGCTAACAACCATTTTTCGTAGTAGCAGAAATTTCGTAAATTATTGAATTTTTGGAATAATGTTCAAGTTTGCTAACAACCATTTTTCGTAGGAGCAGAAATTTCGTAAATTATTTAATATTTGGAATAATGTTCAAGTTTGCTAACAACCATTTTTCGTAGGAGCAGAAATTTCGTAAATTATTTAATATTTGGAATAATGTTCAAGTTTGCTAACAACCATTTTTCGTAGGAGTAGAAATTTTGTAAAATATTTAATATTTGAAATAATGTTTAAGTTTGCTAACAACCATTTTTCGTAGTAGCCGAAATTTCGTAAATTATTTAATATTTAGAATAATGTTCATGTTTGCTAACAACCATTTTTCGTAAGAGTAGAAATTTCGTAAAATATTTAATATTTGAAATAATGTTTAAGTTTGCTAACAACCATTTTTCGTAGTAACCGAAATATCGTAAATTATTAAATTTTTGGAATACAGTTTAAGTTTGCTAACAACCATTTGTCGTAGTAGCCGAAATATCGTAAATTATTGAATTTTTGGAATTAAGTTCAAGTTTCCTAACAACCATTTTTCGTAGGAGCAGAAATTGAGTAAATTATTTAATATTTGGAATAATGTTCAAGTTTGCTAACAACCATTTTTCGTAGTAGCAGAAATTTCGTGAATTATTGAATTTTTGGAATAAAGTTTAAGTTTGCTAACAACCATTTTTCGTAGTAGCCGAAATATCGTAAATTATTAAATTTTTGGAATAAAGTTTAAGTTTGCTAACAACCATTTGTCGTAGTAGCCGAAATATCGTAAATTATTGAATTTTTGGAATTAAGTTCAAGTTTGCTAACAACCATTTTTCGTAGGAGCAGAAATTTCGTGAATTATTGAATTTTTGAAAAAATGTTCAAGTTTGCTATCAATCATTTTTCGTAGTAGCAGAAATTTCGTATATTATTTAAGTTTTGGAATAATGTTTAAGTTTGCTTACAACCATTTTTAGTAGAAGCAGAAATTTCGTAAATTATTTAATATTTGAAATAATGTTTGAGTTTGCTAACAACCATTTTTCGTAGTAGCAGAAATTTCGTAAATTATTTAATATTTGGAATAATGTTCAAGTTTGCTAACAACCATTTTTCGCAGTAGCAGAAATTTCGTAAATTATTTAATATTTGGAATAATAATGTTCAAGTTTGCTAACAACCTTTTTTCGTAGAAGCAGAAATTTCGTAAACTATTTAATATTTGAAATAATATTCAAGTTTGCTAACAACCATTTTTCGTAGTAGCAGAAATTTCGTAAATTATTGAATTTTTGGAATAATGTTTAAGTTTGCTAACAACCATTTTTCGTAGTAGCAGAAGTTTCGTAAATTATTTAATATTTTGAATAACGTTTAAGTTTGCTAACAACCATTTTTCGTAGTAGCAGAAATAGACGTTGTAAATTTTTTAATTATGATTATTTTATCGAATATTAATATATAGGTATTTATTTTTTGAAAAACTTATCACGCTAATCAATCGTATTTTATTATTTTCATACGATCAAGATGTACTGTGTTTAAAAAAAAATGTTATAAACAAAAAAAAAAAAACGTTTAAGGTTAGACTCGAACCACTGACCATCAGCTTACGAATCTGGCGCTCTGCCTTTTGGGTAGAGCGGAATTAAATCTACGTGCGAAAATTAGAACATATATGTTTTGCTTCAAATAAAAAACAAAAGTTTCAAAATTCGAACGTAATTCAATATATATAATGTTATTTTATCGTATCGTATCGTTGTTTGTTTACCCGAGTGGTCAAGCTCTCAACTCATAATTCAAGGACCGTGTTTCGAATCCAGACCAAGGCGCTTTTTTTGAATGAGAATTCAATTTTTCAGCGATTTGATATGTTCCATCAAATAATAGTATATAATGACGTCATCGAAAAGGTAGGAATAAAAAATGGCGATATCGTGGCTGGTGAGGGGGAGGGGGAGGAGGAGAGGAAATCGAGGAAAATCATAAGTAACAGTGTATATTGGAAAAATATGTCTTAAGTATGAATAAAAAGTGACAGCGCGGCTTGGCAGGAGGAAGGGGAGGGGCAGGGGGAGGGGAAATCGAGGACATCTTACACTCAGACGGACATTATCGGCTATTAATATATAGATTAAGGAACACATTTTATTTCTGACATAAAGAAACAATATTTAAAATCTTACAATTAGCGAAAACCGTTCATTACGTTGTATTACGGCTAAGAAAAACATTTTTTTGAAAAGAGTAGTTTAAAAGTAGAAGGGACTTTTCTGTCATTTTTTTTAAATTTCATTTTAGTTTCCTGAAGTCTTAGGTGAACTTAGAGTATGACTTTTTAATAAAACTTAAGAAAATTATGGATTTTAGTAGATGTTACAAATGTTTATAGAATTTTACATGGGGGTCTTTATCGGAGTCGAACCATTTTTAAATGCTTGAGTCGGAATCGTGGTATTTTTTTTACGATTTCACAGTCGTGCTTAAACATCAGATCATCGAACGATGCCATAGGGCCATAATCTTCAATGGAATCTAAACAAATTATTAACTTCAATCAATGAATTTTCATTCTGAAGGTCGCTACCACGATGAAAACGGTGCTTGAATTTAGTGATTTATTTTATTATAGATTTATTTTATTATAGATATTTTGTTGATATTTATTATAGACAAATACAGTTTACCTTCCCTGCCTCTCACCATTCAATCCTTAATCACATCTGTTTCAAAATAAAAAGTTGTTTTATTAGTGCCATTAACTATCATTCTTGTTATTATTATTTTTTTTTAAAATACGTGTAGTTATACCAATTCTATGTATTTAATTAAACTTTATTAATATCTTTATATTTTTAATTATCAAACTATTGTTGTCTATCAAATTGTATCTAAAAAAATGTATCTTAACTGTATCATTGAGGAGAAATCATCTTCGGTGTGATGCAGATATGAAAAACAAGTTTATCGAACAAAAATTAAAAAAAAGACAAATACATGAGAATTTTAAATGAGAGAATGGTATAAAGTGTATGTTTGAATATTATTCCATGAAATATAACCGCCCCTGCATATACAAGGGGTACATTGATCCAATGTCACATTGACCAGCCACCATTGTTTGAATTGCATCGTGGCATTTCAATCAAATTAATAAAAATAAAAAATAATTGTATATTATTTAATAATAGTAGTATTATACACCAGGTAGCCGTACGTTACATTCACACTGTCTGCGCATCGTGCGCAAGTTCATTGTTGTGCAGTGAGTTACAGATAGGCGAACATATATATCAAGACAAATTTATAATGTAATTATTACACAAAAACATTCAAATTTATAGGTTTAGTTACTGTTGCGACGATATTTATTTATAGGAGACATATGTAGGTATTGAAGTAAATTAACTTATATGGATTAGTAAAAAAATCTCATAAGTGAAAATATAAACAGTCTTCGAATACATAATATGGGCCCATTAGTGGTGAATTGAGCCAAGCGGTATTTTAGAAAAATAAAAGTGAAGTAACCTTACACATTGCAATAGTGCTATATCCGTATAACCAAGGCACCAAGCAAAGGCGAGGTAGTACTTAAAAGTCTATGAAAAAAGTGTTACCTTTTTACTAGTAGGCTCACTTTACCTCTAATGGGCATATATGTATAATATGAGTTGAGAAACCAGGCGTGATATATGCATTAATGACGTTAAAAAAGAATTTCGGATTTCAGGATTTCGTGACAAATTATAATTGGAAATTAAACAAAAACAAAAAAATAGTTGTATCGCCTTTATTCAGCTTACGCGTATACCAATGATAATGTTAGAAACCGCTCTAAATTCACCCCGACTAGTTTGTGAATTTACTAAAAGCATGTGCATTGCAGAGTGAGGTACAAACGTTACATACTACAACACATATCTCGCGTCCAACACGTGTTTGGGTGGGTCGCACCTTTGAAAAAATATTTCCACGTGTGCAGGGCATTTTACGACATCGCTCGTTTCAGGAATTTATATACGAAGGCGGGCCAGGAGTCTGAACTTGTTCGAAGGGTCTATTTATAAAATTGAATTTTTATGTCTGCAAAGTGGGGTCATTTCAATAACGGAACGGGTCCTGATGCTAACGCGAACGCTGGCTTTGAATATCAACGTGATGTTTATATGATGGGCTATAACCTATCAACCGGGTGACTTTTCGCTGAATCCAATGACAGTTTTTTTTTAAAGATATTCCATTAATATGAAACAATGTAATATATTTTATTATTGCCTACTACAGGTAGTGACAACTATCATCGACACCACATCATTTTTTTGAGTACCGATTCAATATATTTTATTAAGAAGAAAATGATACCATAATAATCAGCTCCGCAAATTTTAAAAATAAAAAAGACCTTTGGTATAGCGCTAGAAGATGAAAGTAGTTAAAATCTGACATGTTTTGTTTTTTTTAGGTTAGATGCATTCAGTAGCGGATTATCCTAAGTGCAAATGCAGCGCGCTTGGGGCCTCCTAATTTTATGGGCCTCAAAAATAGCTTATATAATATAGCCCATATACTTTTGGTTCATATTTTTATATATTTTTACTATTTTAGTTTGAATTTTACGTCGTTTTTATGTTATCCGTAAAGCAGGGCCTCCAAATTTGATTGTGCCTAGAGACTCACATGTGCTAAATCCGCCACTGGATGCATTCCATTATCCTGTTGATTGGTGACAATGTGTAGAATGTATTCGCCAAAGCCGTAAAACCCTGGAATAACTACTGAAGAAGTAAAGAGGAACACCATGTAATCTAGGCAACGTGTAGTCATTTACTCCGAATATGGAAAGGAAATGACAAAATAATAATGAAAATATTACAATATGGAAGAATAACTTTTAATGTTGCTCGAATTGCACTTATTTTTTTGTTATATTTACCGATTAAATCATTTCACAAATAAAGTATCTTTTTCAATATCAGTTTATAAAAAAAAACAATTATGCTTAAGATCTGTTCATGGTTTACATTGAAATGAACAAATAAACAAGCCGTAAATTTCAAACAGAATATGAAACTTTATTTAATTCAGAAAGAATACAAACACCTCAACTAAGGGATTGCAATACCGGACGAATGTATTATTACCGGTTTTTCATATTAAATACCGGCAATGCTAATATCAATACCGTTGTTACAAAAAAAGGTTGAGTAAAGCAAAAAATAAGATTAATTAGGGTCTCAACACCGGGCGAGTAAATCAAAATCGATATTTCAATAGTTCATATAAAATAGTGATTTTATTGACCCTGCGAATTTCAACAACTAGCAGATTAAATTAATATTTGAATATGTTAGTTGCTAAATTTGAAACACTATCTTGGTAACGGTTGTTGCCCAATAACTAAGGATCGTGATTATCTTGGACTACTCCATATATCATCTCCAGTAAACTCAATTGAACGGATTGCAGAGACAATTGAAAAATGGCTTTGATTAGATATGCCTAACATGGTGGTGCACTTCCTTTTCTGGTCGTGCAACCAATTATGAGCACATAACAACAAGCGTCGTATTTCCAAAAAAAGGAAGAACAGAACAGAATTTGTTTCTTTTTCTTTTTCGTAAGAACTTTAAAGATTAATTTTCTAAAAATTGGTTCGGACTTCATTCATTGCATAGATACTTTTGATACATAGTGATTTTTTTTTTTTTCATTTCCAGCAAACAAAATTTTAAATTCAAAAGCTGTATAAATAACTCAATCAGCTATGATTGTACGAAAATATTAAATTAATATAATAATCAGCAGCCTGACTGCATTTAATTAATTTCATAATCATGCAAATTGTTCATTCATCGTGAATATTTTAAATTGCTATCACCGTTTAGTAAAAACCATTTTGAATCTTATTCAACTAGTTTTTTTTAAACTACACTTAATTTTTTTTCTTAACAGTTTTTTCTTCAAACTGAAATAGTTTGTTAGTGTTTACTTGTTTGTTCCAATTCAAACAATATCTTATAGTAAATTTTATAAATAATATGACTTGAGCGTAAGAAAAAAATATAACAAATTCGATGCATTTCGTTATTTCTTTTAATGCCATTAAAAAGATTTAAAGGTAACGTCAAAATACCGTTGACTTTGCATTTAAAGATGAAAATTTCGATTTTGAGATACGTAAAAAGATTATTTAATGAAGTTTTAACGTATTAAATATTGCTTTAAACTTATTAAATAATATAACTTCTTCATTTTAAAATGATAAAACGAAACGAAATGTTCTTGTAAGAAATACATGTTATGTATTTCTTATAAAAAAAACCTTATTATAATAAATGTCTGATATACACTGATAACACGACAGTTCAAAATGTAATAATTTAAAATACCACGACGCAGGAGAGTTTCTTTAAATTTCCGTTTTTAAAAAGACATTTTCATCCCCATAAATTGCTTATTGTAAGTCATCCACCCTACAACAATATATTCTCGTCGAGTACTTTCGAATGTACATTAAATTCTGTAAATCACATTCCGATGCAGTTCTTCTTCTCAGACATCACGTGGAATTATAACGAAGCGTAGCGGTGCTACCACCCTTCTTTCGCGAGGGAAACTTTTCCCTTAGTATGGTAAAAGTAAACCGCCCTTAGGTTTTCTTAAAATAGATTATGATAAGTGAGTTAAATATATAGCGTTGGTTGGGAAATTCTATACACCCCAGATGTATTATTTGTTACATTTACTGTGTGAAAATCAAAATACAAGATATAGTGTTATTTATCTGTCTGCACACTAATAGCTTAAACTTGTGTCAACAATTTATTAATCAAGTATTTATTGATAGCAATTTAATTTTTATTGAATGAAATAGTCACTAAATTATTTATACAGACAAGAACTGCGAACGTTACGAAGACGACTGATATTTTGTCAATGTTTATTGTCTTTTATTGTTTACATCATTCTTAACCTGCCTTGCTGCCCAAATAGCGTTTATATACGGCCCAAACCAACCATAGTCATCAAATACTTTTTCAAACTTCACATACTGTCCAACAAAAGTCCAACAAAATAGTATTGAAATTTCAATTAAATTCTTTATTATCAACATTATTATACAGTGGAACTAGGGTATCCAATCCCGAAGCCTTTTTCCAATCCCGGGATTTCGGGATTGAATTATTTTGAATCCCGGGATTGAGATTTTCTCACCGAGGAATTTGAAATCCTCAATTTGGTATACTTTTTCCCAGAATCTCACAGAAACTCGTTTTTTTTTTTTTTTAGCTCACCGAAGAATTTGAAATCCCCGATTTGCCAATTTCGTGTAAATTTCGAGAATTTGCTAGAAATTTCTCAATCCCGAAATCCCGGGATCGCGGCCATCTCAATCCCGGAATTTCGAGATCAGAAAATTGAACGGGATCCCGGGATTGGATGCCCTAAGTGGAACCTCTCATAACGAGTAATTCACATAACGAGCAAAACAGATTGTGAAAAAATTCTCCCTTAACGAGCGACATTTCGCATAACGAGTGACTCAGAGTTTTATAATATGACTGAAAAGGCGTGGGAAATGGTTACCAAGAGGACCCTTACTTCTGCTTAGTAAAAGCTTTAGCTAGAGAGCGTTGTAGAATGTGATTTTGAGGGGTTTCAAACAGTACCTGTGGAGTCTACAGTCAACGAGGGAGTATCTTTGGCCAATATTATGAGAGCGGAGGTGGATAACAACGATATTGATGAGCTTGTTGAAGAGCAAAGTCAAGAGCTGACCTCTGAAGAGCTTATGGAGTTGCATTTTTTTTCAAAGCAAGAAGTTATCGAGAAGAGTTTGTTAGTGGAAGAGGAGGAAGTACCAGAGCAATAATCTTCTGGCGCAATAAGAGAAATGCTGAAGGCATGGGAAACTGTTGCATCGTACATTGAGAAGCATCACTCTAATAAGGAGGTGGCTATGCGTTTTACAATTTTATTCAATAATAATGCTGTCACATTTTCATCACATTTTGAAGTGTTGGCAAAAACAAAAGTCTGCTACTAAAAAAGAATTAATTATTGGTCATAAATAATAAGCTAGTCGAGTTTTCTATTGTTTTTGGCAAATCGAAATCGCATCCCAGATTGTTGGGCTCCTTAACAATTTATAAGTATATAATTTTAATTGAATATACATAAGTTAAAAATATAAAAAAAATGTTTTTTTTCGGTATGGAACGCATTATTTTATTTTACATTGTTTTATGTGGGAAATATTGTTTCGCTTAACGAGTGTTTCACATAACGAGTAAGATTCTGGAACGAATTAAACTCGTTTTGAGAGGTTCCATTATATTAATAATTTGTCATTTCCAATGAATTTTAGTGACGAAAAAACGGCTGTCGCTTGTGGAAACTACATATAAAAAGGAAGTACCTAACAAATAGCTGGATTGGGATTTAAATATGTAAAATTATTTGATGAATTCATTCAGCTAAAAATCGATATGAATCTCGAGGGTATTTTGATTTAAATATAAATGGAGAAGAGTTAATAGAATTTTGGAAACTACCATCTCAAAAATACAGAACTGTACAAAAATGTGTCCATCTACGGATCACGTTATTTTAATCTACGTACCTTTGTTAATCATCATATTTATAATTAAGTATACAAATAAAGTATTTTATGATATATAGAAATCGGCATACCAATTTGAACCTTGTTGATGTATTAACAGTGGCCTATTTTGTATTTTGTCGTAATTACACTTATGAATTTTTGCTTTTTGTCTCTGCGAAACGTTTTTGTCACATACGCAGTAAATTTTATTTCACAAAAGACAACGTGAACTGAATGAATCGTGGAACGACGACACACATAAAAAGCTATTATAAGTTTTCATGAAATTAAATCAAAAATTTAGATTTAAATTCATCAATTACAATTCAAAACTTGGTTTTAAATATACTTGCGACAACCATGCTTAAATCTAATAATTCTTATATTTCCGTAGATTTTATTTCAGGGTTTCACTATTTATATACATAATATGGGCCCTCGAGAGGTGACGTGAACCATTTTTTTTTCATGTCCGCTCCCAATGTGGAGCATATGGACTCCTAATGGAGTTTATCTCAACGTAAGTGTTTCTGCGAGAACTGTTTGTTACTCAGTTGCTCAACCTCTCTTTTTCCAAAGAGATTAAGAATATAAGGAAAGGGCTAGGACAGGACTAGTGGTTAGCTTATCGCTCTCGATGCGCCTCGTTCATAGGATGGGGTGGGTGGAAGGGGAAAATCAATACATCACATACATTAGTAAAATTACCTACCACGAAGAGACTTTGGCCATCGACTTAAAACGGTTAGTGAGCAGAGTTTTTTCACTTTAACTTCTGAATTCACTTTTAAATTCTTGTGAATACAACGGGTGAAGAGTTTTGCGACCAATTTGCACTGGTTTCCCTTGCAAAAGGTGATGAATTGCAGCTCATCTTTGGACCTCTAGACCCAATGGAGTAAGTCCTAACATTACTGGAAGACATTCTGTCGAGCAAGTTCAGCAATTAACTGAGGTTACTTCACTTTTACGATACTTTAAGACGTGTTGAATATTACAACGCATCTAACATTTTTTTTCTAAAATACCACTTGGCTCACTTCGCCTCTAATGGGCCCTTATGTAAAGCAATACTTTTCGAATAAAAAAACATTATTGAGATTTCTATTTCTCAAAAAAGTTATGCCTTGATAAAAACAAAAAGCTTATCCACCGTTTATCTTTATCGTATTTCGGTCTGGTATCTGATAATCACACTTATATGCTCCACTTCAGTATGCATAAGGTTAAAATATACATAGTTATACTCTCAGTGTGTATGATTTCAGTTTTTTGTTTAAAAAAAGTTTGAGTAAGTAAAATTCGGCTAGTAACATTACATCCGCTGCGTGTATCAAACCCATTGTAAACTATATTATGATACTTTACTATCGTGTCACAAAAGCAAGTTGACAACAAAAAATGTATCTCATGCTTTCATATATTATAAACATACGTGCATAACAACACGCGACTTCATTTCAACAAAATAAAATAGTTTGAAGTCTAAAAATTCCTCATTCTGATATTTTAATATCTGGGCGTAGCGAGAGCGATTAGTTAACCAATAGGCATGTCCTAGAATTATCCTTCTTACTTACTCTCTTTGAAAAAAAAGAGGTTGAGCGACTTAGTAACAGACTGAGTTTTCCTAGAATACTTCTGTTGAGACAGAATTCATTAGGTCATATGCTTCACATTGACAGCGAACATGGAGTAAAAAAGCAGTTGATGAAAGCGGTTCAATTGCTAACGCTATAGTTTTAGCTCAAATTTCTCAAGTTTATTGATTATACAAGATCTTGTTGTGATTAAACTCGTTGCAAGTCCTGGCAAGTTTGAGTAATATTGAATATTTATTTTTTGGACAAATGATTTTCATCTTAACATTGTCTTGGATACGTTTGACTCTACCGTTTTTAATTATAATTTGGTTTAATAAGATAAACGTTTACCAATAAGCAAGATTCGGTTATTAACTTCATTTTCAGTTTATTAAATAAACAATGAATTAATACAAATTAGCCATCGTATTTTTTAATTTTCATTTTATTACTCTGATGATTGAAAAACATGATTGTACCGAAATACGTGAATATTTTTTCTGACTTTGCTGTCCTTAAAAATAATAGCATTCAGAGAAAATCATTGAGCTATTGTATCTAAGTTTAATAATATACTGTGTTTCCTCGAATATGAGACGTTTTCCTATTGTCATATACTAATAATAACCAGTATAATTTAAGATTTCGACTGAAGGTGCTTGGTGGAATTTCAATATTAAATTTGAATCGTTCAAACTATGTACATTCTCACAAATTTTGTCACTAACGACCCGGGTTTCGCCTTTCGGCATCTTCAGGCATTCAAGTGCACGGATGAACTTGAACTGACGCTTAGCAAACAAAAGTTTCGTGCTTATATAAGATACAAATGCATCATCGAGTCCAAAGCCATTGCTGGCGAAAGGATGAGCTCATGGGAATTCCAACAGATTTGTGTAGTGAGCAGTTTTAAGAATTATATAATCTGTTTGTCGGCAAAGGTTTTATGATTATATGATTTTATGGTTATATAGGGTATAGAAGAGGAGATGTGGGAAAATTTGTTATTTCGTTTAAAATCGGAAGACTTTGCAACTGTGCTTTATTGATTTCTAAAATTTCTTGGAAAAAGAGCTTATGACTGTCCGTATTTGGGTGTAACATTTTTATCCCTTGTTCCTGATTGAACACGTGTCCTTCCGAAATTAAGTGATTAGCAAAAGTAGACGTGTCTTTTTTCAATCTAAAGGCTGCCATATGTTCTAAAACTCGGATGTTCAATGTTCTTTCTGTTTTGCCGATATAAAACTTTGTACAACAAGAGCATTGCAATCTATAAATCCCGGATTTATTTAAGTAATGTATTTTATCTTTATTATTAATTAATAATTTGCCTAAAGAGTTTTTACAGTAAAAAGCAGGTCTAACACTATCAGCTAGCTGTTTTTTAATTTTGAGACTTGTATTTCCTAAAAAAATGATTCTACGCCAATACCTAGTATGATCTATGTCCTTTGACACTATACCTTTAAATAACATTTTTTCTGCAAGTTTAGCTTGTTTTTTTTGATAAAAGATTGTCTATAAGAGACATATCGTATCCATCAAAATTAAAAAACAGCTAGCTGATAGTGTTAGACCTGCTTTTTACTGTAAAAACTCTTTAGGCAAATTATTAATTAATAATAAAGATAAAATACATTACTTAAATAAATCCGGGATTTATAGATTGCAATGCTCTTGTTGTACAAAGTTTTATATCGGCAAAACAGAAAGAACATTGAACATCCGAGTTTTAGAACATATGGCAGCCTTTAGATTGAAAAAAGACACGTCTACTTTTGCTAATCACTTAATTTCGGAAGGACACGTGTTCAATCAGGAACAAGGGATAAAAATGTTACACCCAAATACGGACAGTCATAAGCTCTTTTTCCAAGAAATTTTAGAAATCAATAAAGCACAGTTGCAAAGTCTTCCGATTTTAAACGAAATAACAAATTTTCCCACATCTCCTCTTCTATACCCTATATAACCATAAAATCATATAATCATAAAACCTTTGCCGACAAACAGATTATATAATTCTTAAAACTGCTCACTACACAAATCTGTTGGAATTCCCATGAGCTCATCCTTTCGCCAGCAATGGCTTTGGACTCGATGATGCATTTGTATCTTATATAAGCACGAAACTTTTATTTGCTAAGCGTCAGTTCAAGTTCATCCGTGCACTTGAATGCCTGAAGATGCCGAAAGGCGAAACCCGGGTCGTTAGTGACAAAATTTGTGAGAATGTACATAGTTTGAACGATTCAAATTTAATAACCAGTATGTTGCATTATGTCGATTATTTTAACCCCGAATTTAGAGACACCGAAAATGAAAGAAAAATACATTTTATAATCGAGAAATTACTGTATTATATAATTAAAATATATTATAGATACATATTCTGATACAACGTACGCTTGCAATGAAATCTATGTGCTGACAATAAAGGCAAAATTTTGTAAATTTGTGTATTTTCCGACGTTCATACGAAGTTACTATACAATTCAGTTTATTCTCGCGAACTTTATTTTTTACATATTATTCCAATTGAAATATGAGAGTATACGTCGTGTATCTTCGGAGATTTTCTTTTCGCTTTTTTATGTTATTTGCCTTTTTATGCTCTTGTTTGTTTGAAAATTTCGCTAGTCAGTTTCCTGTGTCTGATCTTGCGCTTCCTGCGATTGTTTTATGCACAAACAAGTTCCACACTTCACTTTATGTTTGTCAAAAGAGTCCGCACATGACTGCATTGATTATGCATTCCCTATATAGCACTCAAAGTTGATAAAAAATACCCTCTCTTTGTATTTTAATACTTGAAACTTTGTCATTTAGTTTCAACTAGCTGTAAGCCCGTTGCCCAGCAACGTGAGATTTTTGTTGCATTGTGTTTAATTTTATTTAATTTTATTCTATTTTATTTAATTTTATTTTATTTTATATTATTTAATTTAATTTAATTTAATTTAATTTAATTTAATTTTATTTTATTTTATTTATTTTATTTATTTATTTTATTTATTTTATTTATTTTATTTATTTTATTTATTTTATTTATTTTATTTATTTTATTTATTTTATTTATTTTATTTATTTTATTTATTTTATTTATTTTATTTTTATAGTTAGCAGAAATTTCGTAAATTATTTAATATTTGGAATAATGTTCAAGTTTGCTAACAATCATTTTTCAAAGTACCATAAATCGACCTCGGCGCATATATCGACAGCCCTGCAGTTTTTTAATTGTAAATAATGTTATTTTTAGACTAATTGAAATGTTTAAATTTGCTAACAAACATATTTCGTAGAAGAAGAAATAGATTTCGGGACATATATCAACACCCCTGCAGTATTTAATTGGAAATAATATAATTTTTAGAATAATTAAAATGTTTAAGTTTGCTAATAAATATATTTCGTAGAAGAAGAAATAGATCTCGGGACATATATCAACACCCCTGCACTATTTAATTGGAAATAATATAATTTTTAGAATAATTGAAATGTTTAAGTTTGCTAAAAAACATATTTCGTAGAAGAAGAAATAGATTTCGGGACATAAATCAACACCCCTGCACTATTTAATTGGAAATAATATAATTTTTATAATAATCGAAATGTTTAAGTTTGCTAACAAACATATTTCGTAGAAGAAGAAATAGATCTCGGGACATATATCAACACCCCTGCACTATTTAATTGGAAATAATATAATTTTTATAATAATCGAAATGTTTAAGTTTGCTAACAAACATATTTCGTAGAAGAAGAAATAGATTACGGGACATATATCGACACCCCTGTAGTATTTTAACTGTAAATAATGTAATTTTTAGAATAATTGAAATGTTAAATTTTCTAACAAACATATTTCGTAGAAGAAGAAATAGATTTCGGGACATATATCAACACCCCTGCAGTATTTAATTGGAAATAATATATTTTTTAGAATAATTGAAATATTTAAGTTGGCTAACAAATATATTTCGTAGAAGAAGCAATAGATTACGGAACATATATCAACACCCCCTGCACTATTTAATTGGAAATAATATAATTTTTAGAATAATTGAAATGTTTAAGTTTGCTAACAAACATATTTCGTAGAAGAAGAAATAGATTACGGGACATATATCAACACCCCTGCACTATTTAATTGGAAATAATATAATTTTTATAATAATCGAAATGTTTAAGTTTGCTAACAAACATATTTCGTAGAAGAAGAAATAGATCTCGGGACATATATCAACACCCCTGCACTATTTAATTAGAAATAATATAATTTTTATAATAATCGAAATGTTTAAGTTTGCTAACAAACACATTTCGTAGAAGAAGAAATAGATTACGGGACATATATCGACACCCCTGTAGTATTTTAATTGTAAATAATGTAATTTTTAGAATAATTGAAATGTTAAATTTTCTAACAAACATATTTCGTAGAAGAAGAAATAGATTTCGGGACATATATCAACACCCCTGCACTATTTATTTGGAAATAATATAATTTTTAGAATAATTGAAATGTTTAAGTTTGCTAACAAACATATTTCGTAGAAGAAGAAATAGATTTCGGGACATAAATCAACACCCCTGCACTATTTAATTGGAAATAATATAATTTTTATAATAATCGAAATGTTTAAGTTTGCTAACAAACATATTTCGTAGAAGAAGAAATAGATTACGGGACATATATCGACACCCCTGTAGTATTTTAATTGTAAATAATGTTATTTTTAGACTAATTGAAATGTTTAAATTTGCTAACAAACACATTTCGTAGAAGAAGAAATAGATTTCGGGACATATATCAACACCCCTGCACTATTTAATTGGAAATAATATAATTTTTAGAATAATTAAAATGTTTAAGTTTGCTAACAAATATATTTCGTAGAAGAAGAAATAGATCTCGGGAAATATATCAACACCCCTGCACTATTTAATTGGAAATAATATAATTTTTAGAATAATTGAAATGTTTAAGTTTGCTAACAAACATATTTCGTAGAAGAAGAAATAGATTTCGGGACATAAATCAACACCCCTGCACTATTTAATTGGAAATAATATAATTTTTATAATAATCGAAATGTTTAAGTTTGCTAACAAACATATTTCGTAGAAGAAGAAATAGATTACGGGACATATATCGACACCCCTGTAGTATTTTAATTGTAAATAATGTTATTTTTAGACTAATTGAAATGTTTAAATTTGCTAACAAACACATTTCGTAGAAGAAGAAATAGATTTCGGGACATATATCAACACCCCTGCACTATTTAATTGGAAATAATATAATTTTTAGAATAATTAAAATGTTTAAGTTTGCTAACAAATATATTTCGTAGAAGAAGAAATAGATATCGGGACATATATCAACACCCCTGCACTATTTAATTGGAAATAATATAATTTTTAGAATAATTGAAATGTTTAAGTTTGCTAACAAACATATTTCGTAGAAGAAGAAATAGATTTCGGGACATAAATCAACACCCCTGCACTATTTAATTGGAAATAATGTTATTTTTAGACTAATTGAAATGTTTAAATTTGCTCACAAACATATTTCGTAAAAGAAGAAATAGATTTCGGGACATATATCAACACCCCTGCAGTATTTAATTGGAAATAATATATTTTTTAGAATAATTGAAATATTTAAGTTGGCTAACAAATATATTTCGTAGAAGAAGAAATAGATCACGGGACAAATATCGACACCCCTGCAGTATTTTAATTGTAAATAATGTAATTTTTAGAATAATTGAAATGTTTAAATTTGCTAACAAACATATTTCGTAGAAGAAGAAATAGATCTCGGGACATATATCAACACCCCTGCACTATTTAATTGGAAATAATATATTTTTTAGAATAATTGAAATATTTAAGTTGGCAAACAAATATATTTCGTAGAAGAAGAAATAGATCACGGGACATATATCGACACCCCTGCACTATTTAATTGTAAATAATGTATTTTTTAGAATAATTGAAATGTTTAAGTTTGCTAACAACCATTTTTCGTAGTAGCAGAAATTTCGTAAATTATTGAATTTTTGGAATAATGTTCAAATTTGCTAACAACCATTTTTTTTAGTATATATATTTTATCAAACTAATTTTCAAATACGCTCGAGGACATCAGTACGCACACATTTGTGAAAAGTAAAAAGTAAAAAGTAAAAAGTAAAAAGTGAAAAGTGAAAACTTATTTTATCGGCTATTAATATATAGATTTTCATACCATCAACTATTCTTTAATACCTATTCTAGCTCCGCTTTACTTTATGTGCACTATATTGTACGTCAATAGAATTTTAATGTGAAAAATACAAAGATTGTGTGTACTCTAAAACAGTGATGCACAAACCGCGGCCCGAAATGACATTTGTTGCGGCCCAAAATAACAAGTATTACATCACCAAATTTGTCATTGAATGTGATTAAAATCTGTGTTTGATATGTAAAAAAAATATGCAGTAGCAAAGGTTCTGAATTCTGAATCGTCACTGATAGAAAACTTGATGCTATTCTTTATTATTTAACAAGATTATATTTTCACGGGTATAGATTTGCGCCCGAAATTCATATGTTTACAGTGAGTCTGGAGTGCAGGTTAAGTCAATTTTTAGATTGTTTTCAAAACACGCTTTGTTTGTTGCTTAAAACATTTTCTAACCCATTCTCGGCATCCATCAACTAGGCCGATTGAATATTGCAACTAGAGTTCACCGATTTACAGAACAACGATCAATTGAGATCGAAATATGAGATATTTTAAATTTTTTTGAAAATTACAAAAGTAGCGTCACTAAAACCAAGTAAAGTCTAAGAGACATTGGCTGAGACATTTACTTTATTAGTTTTGACGGCGTCAACAGTTTGCTGCGGTGGCCAATACTTACCATATAATTTCAGTGTTTGAACTATGAAAAACATCCGCAGGTTCTTGTCAAATTTAGTGACTTACCCGCAACTTCAAATGGATGCCGTCTCAATTTTCTTCCCTAAAATACACCAGCAAACTAAAGTGCTAGACGCCGAAACTTGGATAACTGCTTTCAAGGCAGTTACGTCACAAAAATTGAACAAACGTATTAAGCTGTGACGCCACGGTAAACGAATACTTGTACCGTATGGCGTATGGTCTTGCCGAGTTGTGCCGGTTAAGATGTATTAATTCTTTAGTAATATATTGACGCGGTAAGGCTTATTGGCACCCGCTCCCACTAGCACTTTTGTGATGAAAGCTGACAGGATTTTAAGAAAAGTTGTAGCTAAATTAATTGTATTTGAATTTTGTTATCAGGTTACCCGTAATATCAATTGTTTATTGTTAATGGCCTCAAATGGCAACATTGTTTTTCGATACCGATGTGATTTTTGTTTTTTTCTTTCTTGCTCTTTGAGACACGAACGGAACACATCGTGTGTTTGTGGGATACTTCCCGGCCTCTTAGTTGTAAATTCACTTGCAGTTCTTTTTCTTTTGTGGTATTACTTTTTTTTGTCAGAGATGAAAGAAATAATATTTTTCCATTTCGACGAAAATCAAATTCCATTTTGTTCTCTGCGCAGAGCTTAACATTTATAAAATCGTGTGAGCAAGCTAGGTTGTACAATAGTTATTGTGTATATTGTAATAATTAAAAATTTTGTTTGTTAAATATTGTATGTAATTAATTCGGTGATTGCAAGTTCCTAAATAAACGTTTTCGTAACAGTCAAGCGATGGTTTCATTTCATTTCTACCTACCTGATAACGCCAAGTTTATACCAGCAGTATCGGTCTTAATGACTTTTATTAGTGGGGATTTATTCTTGGGGCTTAACATCGTGAACAATCGTAGTAATTTCTCACAATTAATGAAACTCTCTTGAAAATAAATTACGAGCAATGTCAATATCCACTCTAAATATGAAGCATTACCACACATTTTTAACATAATCTGATTGTTAACATCAGAATAAATAAAATTATCAAGAAAAGAATAGTTTCTCTATTTTTACTCATGTTTATGATATTGAGTTTGAAGTGCGAGGAAAGGAATGAAAATATTACAAACAACCATTATTTGAATGTTTGACTTTGGTTGATTTTAATATGTTATTGAGTGAAATACCAACGATGTATTACAAAAAATCGATAGATAAAAATGACATACCGATGGAAAGAATATGCGTTACATATTTCCGATGTATTACGGTGGATAACTAAATTTATAATTGCACATTTTCGTTATATAATACATAAAAAAATATTACTTTAAGTAGATAGTTTGACAAAGTAACATTTATAAAAATAAATTGAATAAAAATAAGATAAATATGTTACCACGTATTATTGCCTTAGTGTTTTCTTTATGGCTAAATATTATCCTAAATGTCACCCTCGCGTCGTACATTGAGGCAGTCCGCAGCCGCAACACTATGCCTATTTAGAATCCCGGTGGATCTAACGCAAAACAATAATATTGGTTTCGGTGATATAAAAATGTTATTTCATTTGCAGCGTCGCCCTCGCGCATTAAAACAGCATCCCTTGCATTACACTAACGTTACCATCCAATAATATAGAAGTAAGGATACGATCAACAATACCATCAGGGCTATTCCGATATAACGCACATATATATCAAGAGCTAGACACTAAACAGGTGTCCTCAATACTCTTAATAACAATACATTAAATTTACTAATTGCAGCTATATTCACTGTTGTGTATAATTGACATTTTTTGATAATATTCAATTTACAAATGAGATAAATTATTATTATCTTCCTACATCGCGGCAAATTTTGTAACAACTATCAAAAAAAAAACATGTTTTTCAGTATATCATTATTAAATATATAACACTATAGTAAATTGTTTTTACAATACAAAATTTAAAACGATGTAACAAAAAATACCTCAATGACTAACAGCAATATTAAATTATACATCATTCAAGCATTGATTAAAAGTTAACAATACGTAAACTATTTTATATTTTGTCACAGTTAATCAAACAAACCATATCCCTGCTTCTTTAATGCGTTCAGTCGCATTATATGCAGGTTTTTTACACACCCTAAAGGGATTCAATTGATTCCCCTGCTCCAACCCTTAAGTGGATATCTTGATATGAAAACATTCTTCGACACCCCATCTCAGATCTGCAGCCATAGAGGGTAGCTTTCTTTTAACAAGTCATATACTTATATTCGGTTTTCAATTTCTGAATGTATTTTATACCTCTCCACATTATGTAGTTACTTTTGAAAGATGTATTGTGTATTAAGCATTTATTTAAATTGAATGTACTTTTCATTGCATATTTACGTTTTAATTTCTAATAATTCCTGTTTTATAAATACATATCAATTAAAATTCAAATTATAAACATTTTTAGGATACACAATTTGAAGGTTGATGAAATTGTCACTTTGCTGTTGCACTTGAGGCGACACTTTACGCAAGGCATGCTCCCCGCTTACCCTGAGGGGTTGTTTTCCTTTCAAACACCTGCGACAGGAAAGCTTCTGCAAAAAGCAGCTATAGATAACAAACAATTGCCTAATGTATATATGCAATATAATGGTATACCGTAACAGTACACGTTACCTTACTCTCTTATCGATAAACATAGCTTCTTTTATCCAAGTATTTTCAGTGAATACTCAAAATACTTGACTTAAAAATTTTCTTCTGAGTGATTTTTATATCTTCAGCGAGTCACAAATGACACAGAAGTGAAATTGATGATCTCATTGTAATAATCATAACTTTAGCAATACTCGTATATTAAATAGGCATTGAAAATAGGTTTAATGCAGTATTATAAATAAATTTACATTGCCATTGCTTCTGTTGTTTTCGTGACATATTACGTGTACTCCACCGATTAAATTGAAAGTAGTCCCATTGTATGACATTGATGCTTTATTTTTCTTCGCTATCTTCTCCAAACGCTTCTTGTGTCACTAAAACAAACAATTAACAGCTAATACCAAGTTGAAAATATTTTTTAATTTAATTCCATGGATCATTTTCAATTTAATTGTTTACTTAGTAAGTCCAGAAGAGTTTCAGATTATTGCCAACACATGTTAATTTTACTAAAATAATATATTTACTCGGTTTTATGTAAACTTACCAATACCATCGAGACACCACGTTGAGAATCGCCATGGCCATATCTACATTAAAGACAACCAAACTCAGACTTCTTGATATGATGAATAGCGAACAAGAAATCACCCAGAGCAAGATTCCTAAGACTATTTTCGCAACCCAAGCAAAACTCGAGTCCGTTTCTTGCGGAATACCACACGACCGGAAGTACTCCAATGGGCAGCGACAGAGACTTATTGGTACCGAGATAGGTGAAGATTCTTCCACCCTCTCTTCATTTTGCGTGACCATGTTCTCGCACAATTCAGTTTGCGTTGAAGTAGGACATCGGTTAATACAAGGTGGGAAATAAAAACGGTCCAAACAGCAATGTGTATTATCTCGAAATGAGGATACTGGATAGTCTGTTCCTGATTTCACAGACTTGGTCATTAAGTTGAGAGATGGAAGAGATCTTGGTGGTGACAAACTCATAGCAGGCGATACTGCCGGTGCAATACTCTCGACAGATTTCTCTACAAACGTATTCAACAAATTACTGTTGCTAACAACAGCAAGGCTCGATGTGTCAGATGCAACAGATTCTAAACTTCTGGGCGTAGAAGGATACTTCAAAGATTTAGATGAAAAAGAATCTTCAGTTTCATTTAAAGAAATTTCTCGAGGTTCTGTTGTAGGTGTCTCTAAAATATCATTCTCTACTGCTGCCGTGTCACCAAGACAGTCAGTATTTGTTACCAAATTGACACTTGATAATTTACTAATTTGATCTTTACTTGGAACCGGACAATGTTCCTTCAAAATAGTTTCTGTTCTTGTTGATTCTTCGCTCCTCGAAACTAATGAAAGGCCAGGCACATTAAGAGAAAAGCTTGGAGTACTACAATAATCAATTTGATTGCTGTTAATTATTCTAGAACTGTTTTCCGACACAAATTCTGCAGTGCATATGATAGTCAACTGGTCTATTTCTGAAGAATCTCTAGGCAAAATCCGCGTTGAGACACAGTCGCATAGATCTGAAGTCTCGCAGCACTGATTCATCAAGCGCAACGTCTCCGATACAGTGACTCTCTCTACTGAAGGTGTTTGTTCAGCGAATGCATCTTTTTGCTTCTTTTTAATATCATTCAGCAGTTTCTGATAGTAGATTTTTCGAGCACAAGGCATGCTGGGGTGTATTGAGGATGAACCTTCAATTAAAAAAAGAAAAAACAAATTAAAACGGACTGGTTATTTTTTTTTTCAATGTCGTTGTTTCTGAAACTGTGTACAAGCTAAACCTCTATACTTGTGTTGAATCAAATGTTACATGTAAACATATCGATGACTTAGTTCCATATAGCTAATACTATAAATTGGTAGTTTTTGGGACATGGCTGATCAAAGTTTTGACGTATCTAAATTGAGTCGTAAAAAATGTTTGTAAATATTGTTTGTGTCATGTTTTTTAGTTGATCATTCAGTCACTTATTTCAAATAAATTCATGTTTGTCGAACCGTTGAGAAAACAACAAAATGATATTTTTTTATATGAAAATTAAAGAAGATTGCTTATATTTATTTATTTCAATATGAAAACATCTGCCTGCCGAGTGCCGAGAGAAAACTAGGCCTTCTTTTAGTTGTAATTTTGTGAAGCTATAGAAGAGAGGTATTCGAATAAAATGAGTTGTAAAACTCAAAACATCATTTCGTGGAACTGGGCCATCGGATATAGCTAGGGTATCCAATCCCGAAGCCTTTTTCCAATTCCGGGATTGGGATTTACTCACCGAGGAATTTGAAATCCTCGATTTGGTATATTTTTTTCCCGATTGTCACAAAACCTCTTTTTTTAGCTCACCGACGAATCTGAAATTCTCGTTTTGCCAATTTCGTGTCAATTTTCGGGATTTCTCAAAATTTCTCTATCCCGACGTCCCGGGATTTCGGGAACCCGAATCCCGGGATTGGATGACCTAGATATAGCGCAAAGATCTCCTAAATATGTAAATATATTATAATAGATGTCTTGAAAAATATTTAAGCGCTATTTACTATAGTGCTCAATTTATTGTATACATAACTCGGTAGCTAATTGTTGCCGATGCCAGTTTGAAGCACCTGCAGACATTGTCACGATAAAAAAAAAGAAAATATTCGCCTAATATGCGCGCCACTGACAAACACGACCACACTGGCCGCCAGAGCCGAACTCAGGTGGGAAGCATGTGCGCCGAGAGATAAAACAATTAACGCAAAAATAATGGGTCATTCGATAAATCGAATCAATGCCTGGATGCTGTGTACAGCAGTGCACCATCAATAAGCTCGGTGGAGGCATCAATATTGCCAAGTTTCGACAGATACAACGATACAACAAGCCATTTGAATGTAAGTTAAGTTGTATTGGGGATAACACACGTGTATTCACCAACGATCTAATCTACCGCAACAAAACAAACATTAAACATTTAATAATCTAACGGTAATTTTTGATTGTGCGAATATTTCGCATGCAATTTGAAAAAAATGGCATTACATTAAGCTGCTTTAAACTAGGACTCTATACTCGACTCCATTTTTTCACAGTAGATACGTTCCATGGAATACCGTGTAAAAAATTATGCTTAAAAAGGGGGTAGCTAGTTTTACTTGTATACAAATCAATTCAGAATATGAAAAAATAAAACTCTTTAATATTTACTGTATATTAATTTTATATCAAAAAATACTTTGAAAAAAAAATAAGAAAGATTATTCACCATCACTTTTAGATAATAGACGAACCCGTTTACGCACATTTGGTACGACATCGCTTTCTGCACTAAAAATATTCGGAGCCTCTGTAATATTTCTTGTCAAATTTCGTCGTTAGAATTCGATAAAATTGATTGTGTTAGAACGATATGTATCATATTATACGTACAGTAATACCCCGCTTAGCGCGACCCCGTTAAGCGCGGTTTTACTATAACGCGAATTTCAAATTTCACGTTCAAATGCCTCGCAGACTTACGCCCAGAGACTTAAAAGTGTACGTAAAGTTCCTTCCACCAAACACTACGTCAATATTACAACCTATGGACCAGGGAGCAATAGCAAACTTCAAAGCTTATTACCATCGCCGCACTTTTAGCCATCTTATTCATGAAACTGACGGGGAAGGAGGACAGTCTATGCGAGAGTGGTGGAAGTCATACAACATTATGAAGTCTATTCACAACATAGAAGAGGCTTGGAAGGAAGTTAAAATGAGTTGTATGAATAGGGTGTGGCGTAATATTTGGCCAGATGTAGTGGAAGCACCTAGAAGAATTGTCCAGATGCAGAGACAAGTGCTTGAAGACATTGCTGCAATGATTGAGGGGTCTGAACTTGAAGATGTCACGGTAGAAGATCTCGTAGAACTTGTAGCAACGCACGACGATCCTATCAGCAATGAAGATTTGATCGAGTTACAGAATAATCCTATCTACGATGAGGAAGAACAGGTAGAAGAGAAAGTTTTATCTTCAGGGGAAATACAAAATGCACTTTCAAAAATTTATTCAGGTTTGGACATATTGCAGAGTATAGACAATAATGATGACCGTGTCTTGACCGTGTGTCAAACAATTAAAAACAGTGTTGGGTGTTATGAACGTATTTTACAAGAACGTAAACAAAACGCTACCCAAAAGACAATAGATGTATTTTTCCGTAAAAAATAAGAGTATGTATTGCATAAAGTGTTCTTAAAATTAAAGTGATTGATTAAAATGATTTGTATTTTTTTGTATTAAATTTTGACTATGTTTAATCATAAACCTCGATATACGCGAATTTCAGTTAACGCGATTTTTTTGGAACGTATCCCTCGCGTAAAGCGGGGTATTACTGTATTTATATTTTTGAGCATTTGTACAACAAATTCCGTATCTCAACAGGAGCAGTTGTTCGAGAACTGCTTTTTACTCAGTGGAGACTAATAATAGAGGGCTAAAACAATTGAGTCAAAACATCCGTGCAGTCTTGGGCAGTTACACCGTAAGTTGTCTTCGCCACCAGATACTGGACGTGCGTGTGAAAAATACAAAGACAAAAAATGATAATCCACGATATCAATGATTGACAGGGAATACAGTCCGGTGGACGCGATCCTCTCCAATTATTATTCAATTAAATGCAAAGTGATATATTATAATATTTATCATTCCGTCAAAACCCCCTCGTTCGTAATATATGCCCTTCATGTCGGAAACATCTGAACCAAATCGTAAACACTCGCGCACATTTATTGCGATGCGGGTTGATGAATCGGACGCACGCGCCCCGAGCTCGTGCGGTGGGCTGCCGCGGTTTGGCTCGCCTCTGCACGCCTAATGTTCAACGTGAAGCGAACAATGCATTATTTTTGCGGTCCCATTTTTCATTGCACTTTTTTCGCTCACCAGCGACACAGTTTTTCGCACGGGAAAATCAAACTTTCAGAGGATGACGGCGACTAAATAATATGTTTGCCAAATTTTTGGAGTAAGTATTACACTTATAATAAGGTAAAAATATCAACGTATTTAGTTAGTTTTTTTTTTATAAAATTAGATTACAACTGTTTAAACCTGCATTGACAGCTTAACGACCGCACGTTTTCTTTTATATAGAATTTCACCTCGCGGCCGGGCAATTTTGCGAAAAAATCGCAAAAATTGTAATTTTTATAATTTGTAAACCAATTGAGATATCTTTACCAAATTTAATTTTCTTAGCTTCCAGATACTTCGCCTATACGCATATATTAGTCCGCCGGCCAGCAACCTTCGTATTTCAAATACTCAAATACGCGTCCGCAGTCGTTAAGCTGTTAAACATAGATGATGGCGCACGCCAAAACTAATTTTATAAAAAAAACTGTAGAACTAAATACGTTCATATTTTTCTCATATTTCAATGGAGTTCTACTAAGTAAATTCCAATTCAATAAAAAGTACTTATATGTATTGACGGCGAATTATGTTTATTTATTTATTTATTGTTAAAAATCAAAAATGTTAGATAATAATTATCAATTCAGCCCATAACTGGAAAATAGTTCAATTTATTATTGTTGTATATTTTTGTGACGGATAGAGTGTTTAACTTTTCGTAAATTTTTCATCAAGTTCCCTCATCATATATTATATTATATATAAGGAATGATTTAACGCATCGATTAAGTTGATTTTGCCACTTAAAAAATATTAAACTATTTTCTGCCTAGTGTTGGACGTACACAACTCAAAAATACTCGAATATACCTGACAATTAATTATTTATCATAGCATCCAGAATGAATTATTATCCATGTTCCTGACAAAGACTCAACACTCTGTGTTTACATGTCTTCCTAATGCAATTATCTCACTAAGAGGACTCAATGAATGTACGAATTCAAAGCTACACTCGAATAATATCAACCTGCCGGGTAAAATTAGCATAAGAAGGGCGTTATGCCAAAAGGGCTTAAGGGCTTAAGGGAGCGAGAGTGAGTTACTTTTGAATTATATTCCTCAGAATTTTCTATTAAGCTCATCAGAATTGGCTTAAATATTTTTAGTATGAATAACTAGTTCGCTGTCATAGTTGTTATGGATTATTTTTACTAAAACACTTTTATTATTTAAATGTTGTTTGAACTTTATTCCATAATAATATTTTACACACTTTATATTAAATCACTTAATCTTATTTAATCATAATAATATTGATGTGAGTATTGAGTAGTTTCTACTAGGCTGTCGACCTTTCGATTTGAACTCGAATAGATTTGGAGAGAAGGAATTAGATATCGGTTTAGTCCGTTGAAAAGGTTTATTGTTACAAGTATGTCATAGAGAATTTAACATTCATACAGTGTATACTATTTTGTATGAACACGACCGGTTCCGCACTAAAAATAATAATTAGACATGTCAAAATTATTCGTTTATTTTTTTAGCATGTCCGATCTCAATGCTTACCATACAGAGTACGCGTAACGAGCACCTAAACAGAACATGAACTAGTTGAGGGTGCACTCATTCCATCATTCTCTTCGAAGATTAAGAAAAGGAGAGGTTACATTTTCAGAATCAGATAGAGCAGGGGTCACCAATTTTTTTAAGAAACGGGCCGGATCGAATTTTTTAAAAACTCAAGAGCCCGGGTGACAAATAAATTCTCATTGGAAAACCAGTCAGAATATTAATTTATATGTGCTTACATAATTATTATAATGTAAGCAAATGTGGTTTATTTTGGAATTTATAATATAAAATATTTATAATAATGTTAGAGTATCAATTTAAAAGTAGGCCTACTTTCACAACTTATAAAAAAGAAATCATAAATACATTAAAATTATTATTTTTATTTTTTTGTATAGTTTTACAGTTTTAAATTATATTTTATGAATGTTTTTCATTTATTGAGTTGATATTAAAACATTAGGCTGCCTCGCCTCAAACAACACATTTTAACTTCCTTCACTTTAGGTGAATTCACATTCAATTCATGATATTTTATAAAATTTATATTTCTTATATGAATAATTTATATTTTTTAATCCATTTCCGCTCCCAATGTGGAGCATATGGCCTCCTAATGGAGGTATCTCAACAAAAGTTTTTTCTACGAGAATTGTTTGTTACTCAATCGCTTAACCTCACTTTTTTCAATGTAAGTGGTAGGGAAAGAAGGATAAGGCTAGAACAGGACTAGTGGTTGGCTAATCGCTATTGCTGCACCCAGTTATTAAAGATCAGAAGGATGGGAGGAGAAGAAATGGTGTGAATTGACATCACAAGCACCCAGTCTTCGATCACAAGTTTGAATTGAACAATTCTCAAATTCACTGTGATCTGACCGGGAATCGAACCCAGACCTGCGTGATCGGCAGAGCGAGCTCTAACCAACTGGGCCACAGCAGGCGACAAATTTATATACCATATCGAAAACTTTTGGAGGGCCGGATGAGACAGATTAACCGACGCCTCTGATATAAAAACATACACTTATTTAAAGACCCCGAAACCGCGTGCACGACAACCCACCTGCGTTGACCATTGTCGAAATGCATGTTTTACGAGTTGAGCATGAAAAATGGTCTCGATCAACTTATGAAATGTGAAACAGTATAAAAAGATACTTTTGTCACAAATAAGCGTTCAAATGATTTGACATCTACGACTGTCTCTTACGCCCCTTTGATTTGCATACGACTACACCCCGTGCGTACACCTCTACAGCCGGATCAAATTAAAATACCTTTCTAATCATTGCAAACAATAATTTATTCAGAGTCGTAGACGCAAACCTCTTTGAAATTTGTATGTATATACATATACAACAAATAATAACAATTGGTACTCTGTGTGAATTACTATTATCGTCACCTATTTTACTAATTACATTAGCCACAAGGGCTTCCGACTCCGGGATACCGATCATTTCGGCGATCCCGTGATCCCGGAATTGTCTAAATGCCTACCAAAGTTAAAATTAAAATACTACTCGATTTACCACCATGTTTGATAATTTGAAAAAAAAACATCCCGACGGTGTACCTTAGTTTGTTTATTTACGTATTTTGTAACAGTCGTAGTTCTGTTTTTATCATCAATAATAAGTTTTAATTTTCTTTTTTTTTTACAATAAATTCCAAATTGTACATTCTAAAGATATAATAAAACACAAGATAATGCAGTTATAACCGATTGCCATCAGAGAGAAACGAGTTATTATGCATATCGAGAATTGAAGAAGGAAAAGATGTCACAACATTTATGCAGCAAATACGATATTGCATAGGTGACAATATTGTTTGGCTAGCCATATTTTACCAATATTTCAAAGGCGTAAAAATAAATATTAGTTACCTGTATGAATACACTGCCAAAACGTATTTTGCAATAAAACCTCTCACGCAAAGACATATTATCTCTCTTACATATTGCAACACTAAAATGCAAATACCTGACAAAATTATCAAATTATATTGAGAAGAAACTGAACGATATATTAAAACTAGTGTCGGATTAGAAACGGTCGCGTAGAGAGGATATGGACAGCCAACATTTACGGCTGAAAAATTTTAAAAAATACTTTTAAGGCGGAACGGCAAGGAAAGGGGTTGACACACATTCAGAACATTAAAACATAAAGACATCCTCTTTGATGTGTTTGCCAATTCAAACAAAAATCATAACGAACGCAGTTGATATGATAAACTTATTATTACTAATATCAAAATAACATTATTATTTTCTTACTATATCCAAACAGAAAGTTCGAGTGATTGACTATAAACCGCTTATTGTAACGAATATCTAACAAGATGTTCCATTATAAATGCACAGTATATAGCGAATATATCGTCGCCTGAGAGCTGTACTGGGACATCTCAAAATCCAGCATTAGTTGCAACGCAATGCTATATTGTAAGACTGTAAGACAGATATCCCCCACAAAACTAACAAATGACCTTGAAGGAAAATATTTTTTTTCATGAAAAACAAAATACCTATTTTTTAGATGTCGTTGTACAGTTATCGAGTGAATATATATAAATAAGATAAATTCCAATTCAAAATATTGTTTCAATTGTATTTCTCAGCAAAATAATCAACCTGTCAAAAAACCATACATATTGTTTAATTACGGTGTGCAGTGGAGTGCATTTAGAATTGTTTGCGATCGGACGCAAACGAGGCCTGGAAAAGTGGGTGCATTTCCTTTTTAAATTTCTTCTTATTTATCGAAAGCACCATTGAAATACAACCACCGCTAACTAACCGTGCAATTGGCGGCTAGCCGTCGCGTAAATTGGCTTTAACGAGAGCGCCGCAGATGGACGAGGCAGGAAGTCGGCAGGTGTCGATTGCTGGATGATTAGAGTGATTACGCCGCATCGCGCAGACCAGCTCGCGGCGGCTGCAGCGATGCACTGAATTCCAACTAGAACGTGCTATTCAATTAACCAACAAATATCGAAATATCACTTCTGCCACCGACTCGTACCGTATACAAACTTTGTGTAGTGGAAAGTTGAAATATAATCTGGTTTGATAATGTTAGTTGTTGAGTATCCCACCGCCGCCCGTTATGTGTATGCAGCTTAATTTCCACGGCCGCCTTCCACAACGCAATGCGATCAAGAAAATAAAATAATTTACTGCTCATAGTATTGGTACGATACAGAGCTACACGGTACCAATCTTTTAACCATCCACTGTTGTGCTTAAAAGATAAAGACAGAAAGAAAAAAGAGAATGTGACTTGCTCAGTCATTTAGTTTAAGTGATGTTGAGTATCCTGTGTATCCACTCCGCGTTGAATTTAAAGAGGAATCAAGAATATCCCGTTCCCCATATGGTATTGCAAATTTATCGAATGCCTAGAAGTAAATAAAGACAATTCAATAAATGAATTTAGGTAAAAGCTTAACACAAAAACTCTTTTGATTAATAATTCGGCAGAAAAATAAAGAATTTTTTCAGTCAAAATTTTAAAACGTTTTGTACATTATCTTTAACACTGGGGTTAATTTACTGTAAAGTCGTAATATTTTAATTATCGATTGTAAACCATGTAGCGTTCAAACAAACTTAAGCCACAAGTCCGCTGCAGATCTTGTTTATTCAAATAAATTGAGGGGAGTTTTGGCGAAAATTAGCTACACACAAAAATTACAATAATCAAAGTGTCCCAGTTCTTGGTATTATGCTGCCAGTGTGCAACGGAAGTAGTGAGCACGCCTACGAGAATAATTATTATTCATGGTCTGAATGGACATCCCTTCGTTCAGACTCTGTCATCTCCCCCCTCCCACCATTCGACCCCCTTTCTTTTCCTACACTCCGACACCCGCTTATAAATACCATAGCAATATATAATTATTACTCTCGCAGATGATTGATAACTTGAATAACGTCAGAGAATATAAAGACAGAGTGCGTTTTTTTTTCTGGTTTGATGTTTTAAATGAAAATGACTAACATTGAAAATATTACATTTTTTTTATATAATATAATACATAATATATCACGTAACATGATCGCCGTCAAAGATAAGTTGGATCAAGATAACACAGCATAATATTTACTTATACAAAAACTCTTATATCAATTGAAGAATAATACATCGATAGGCATATTTTTATTTACGTCGGTTCCGCAGCGCGGTGGTCAACGTCGTTGGTTTCCGTGACGGATCTCGCGGGCTTGAATTCTTTTTTTCAATCGATTTTCGAAGCTGTTCGATGTCTATAAATTCATACCCCTCCCCGCCTTTACAATTTTAAAATAGCGTGGCGTAGCGAGAGCGATTGGCCGAACACTTACCATGTCCTATCTCAACCCTTCATATCTCTACTCTCTTCGGAAGAAGGAGAGGTTGAACAACTGAGTAATAAACATCTGTTAGGACACTTTCATTAGGAAGCCATATGCTCCACATCAGGTGCGGACACGGACAAAAATATTTGTATGTGTAGACTAATAATTCAATCACAAAATGGGTTCGATTTAATTAAGTTTCAGTTTTAGCTGTCACTTCCTTAGCACTTCCCCCACGGTGCTAAAAAATACTTCGGATATGTTGCTGACCCATATAGTGAAAAAGATATTTTTTTTAAATGTATGTCCTGGGTTTTTAACGTCCATCAGAGGATGTTCTTTAAATTCCAGCAACACATCGGAAGTATTTTTTTAGCACCGTTAGGGAAGTGTTAAACGCGCCTTGTTTTTTTTATCATTGTTGTCAGGCAAGGTTGGCAAACGAAGATCGAAATCTAGCCTTCGAGGTTTACAGTATTATTTATTCAAAATTAAGCACTCGATCCAGCGGGCTATCAATTTCATCGCCGCATGAGCCAGGGCGCGATAAATCAAAACGAATTAATTTATCAAGCGCGGCCGACCTTGGGTCACTCCGCCCGCGGGCACCCGTGTTATAATATAAATAATTCGCGCAGCAATGCCTCGAAACGGCCAGAAACGGCACACGGAGCGGAGCGGCCAACGGGAGCCGTGGCGGAATGAGAGGCCTATCGCGCCGACGCCCACTTGGAGAGCTTCGCAGTCTGGTCTCCGTCCGACCGACTCGCGCGATGCGAAATATGCAAGGCAAGCGCCGAATTTCGAAGATATGCCGTCCCGTCGCCGACGGCGGTAGCTTTGTGAACGTCACCAGCGATCTTGAATTATGCAACAAGAATGATCAATGCTATTATTTCATGTCGCACATCTAAGGGGCGTATTACATTATCGTATTTGTATTTCATGAAACTTTAATCAATTAAACTTGTTCCATCTCACGGTAACATATCGACTGTGGAAAGGAAAAAGGACGTAACCTACAGTTTTTTCAAAACAGATTTTTTCGAAAATGAATCCAACTTGATACACGTTATAGCAAAAGGATCTAAGGTGCAAATGCCGAATTTTAGTATCCAAATTTAGCTTTTAAGTTTGAAAAAAAGATGGGCTCGTGAAAATTTAAACCAAGATAGAAGACTGAAATAAAGTTTTTCCTAGACAATTTCTTAAATTAATATTAGATTATCTCAATCAAACACCAGTTTAGAAGTGTCCGTGCACTTCAAGGTTATGTTTATTTCATAATTTGCATATGGCCGAAAATAATCAAAACACGTTTTTTGTGCCTCCTGTAAAATTTGCTATGTGTGGGTTACGTCCTTTTTCCTATACACATTCGAAATTAATCACATGACGCATTGGCGGATTCAGAATAATCGCAAAGAGAATTTATTTTCAATTTTTCTAATTTATTAAAACTTCATTGTGATATGGGCTCTTTAATTTTTAAGTTTACTATGTTTTATAGAATACATAATTAATAATTAAGTATGTTATATTATGTATCGACTTTTTTTTTATACTGATATATTAACTTATTTTTTAATGTATCATTTTTATTTTCAAATTGAATGCCCCCCTCCTGGGACAATTTCTGGATCCGCCACTGAGATGACGCTTTAATCGTAATCATTGCTGTTTGATAACTCCGCTAATATAACGAAACAGATCGGTTGCCGGAATCTGACTTATCACCATATTTCTATCAAACGAAGGACTAACGAAACATTGAAATACTCAATACGTATATGCATTCGAAGTACACAATTACTATATTAATTTATTCAAAAAAAATGTTAACTAAAAATAATCAAACATGCTATAAATTTAAATCATCCCTTCTGAACACGGTGAAGTTTTTGATAAAAACAACGAAAATTAACAATAACATTCTTTACCCCAGCAATATCACTATGAAGATGTATTATAAAACCACAAGAGGATCGATGAAGATTAAGTTTAAAATACTTCTTACTGAGCTCGTTACGCATGGTTTAAAAAAATCTTTGTCAGATTAAATATGATATTGTTTTAGGCAAAATTTGGCATTATGTTTTTTTGTATTATGTTTATCATTGTTTCATTTATAGTGACTAGCTGTAAGCCCGTTGCCCAGCAACGTGAGATTTTTGTTGCATAGTATTTAATTTAATGTTATTTTATTTTATGGTATTTAATTTAATTTAATTTAATTTAATTTTATTTTATTTAATTCTATTTTATTCTATGTTATTCTATGTTATTTTATTTTATTTTATTTTATTTTATTTTATTTTATTTTATTTTATTTTATTTTATTTTATTTTATTTTATTTTATTTTATTTTATTTTATTTTATTTTATTTTATTTTATTTTATTTTATTTTATTTTATTTTATTTTATTTTATTTTATTTTATTTTATTTTATTTTATTTTATTTTATTTTATTTTATTTTATTTTATTTTATTTTATTTTATGTTATTTTATTTTATTTTATTTTATTTTATTTTATTTTATTTTATTTTATTTTATTTTATTTTATTTTATTTTATTTTATTTTATTTTATTTTATTTTATTTTATTTTATTTTATTTTATTTTATTTTATTTTATTTTATTTTATTTTATTCTATGTTATTTTATTTTATTTTATTTTATTTTATTTTATTTTATTTTATTTTATTTTATTTTATTTTATTTTATTTTAATTTATTTTATTTTTATAGTTAGCAGAAATTTCGTAAATTATTTAATATTTGGAATAATGTTTAAGTTTGCTAACAACAATTTTTCGTAGTAGCAGAAACTTCGGAAATTACTTAATTTTTAGAATAATGTTCAAGTTTGCTGACAACTATTTTTCGTAGTAGCAGAAATTTCGTAAATTATTGATTTTTTGGAATAAAGTTTAAGTTTGCTAACAACCATTTTTCGTAGTAGCAGAAATTTCGTAAATTATTGAATTTTTGGAATAATGTTCAAGTTTGCTAACAACCATTTTTCGTAGGAGCAGAAATTTCGTAAATTATGTAATATTTGGAATAATGTTCAAGTTTGCTAACAACCATTTTTCGTAGTAGCATAAATTTCGTAAAATATTTAATTTTTCGAATAATTTTCAAGTTTGCTAACAACCATATTTCGTAGGAGCAGAAATTTCGTGAATTATTGAATTTTTGGAATAAAAAAAAAGTTTGCTAACAACCATTTTTCGTAGTAGCCGAAATTTCGTAAATTATTGATTTTTTGGAATAAAGTTTAAGTTTGATAACAACCATTTTTCGTAGTAGCAGAAATTTCGTAAATTATTGAATTTTTGGAATAATGTTCAAGTTTGCTAACAACCATTTTTCGTAGGAGCAGAAATTTCGTAAATTATGTAATATTTGGAATAATGTTCAAGTTTGCTAACAACCATTTTTCGTAGTAGCATAAATTTCGTAAAATATTCAATTTTTGGAATAAAGTTTAAGTTTGCTAACAACCATTTTTCGTAGTAGCAGAAATTTCGTAAATTATTGAATTTTTGGAATAATGTTCAAGTTTGCTAACAACCATTTTTCGTAGGAGCAGAAATTTCATAAATTATTTAATATTTGGAATAATGTTCAAGTTTGCTAACAACCATTTTTCGTAGTAGCATAAATTTCGTAAATTATTTAATATGTGGAATAATGTTTAAGTTTGCTAACAACCATTTTTCGTAGTAGCCGAAATTTCGTAAATTATTGAATTTTTGGAATAAAGTTTAAGTTTGCTAACAACCATTTTTCGTAGTAGCAGAAATTTCGTAAATTATTGAATTTTTGGAATAATGTTCAAGTTTGCTAACAACCATTTTTCGTAGGAGCAGAAATTTCGTAAATTATTGAATTTTTGGAATAATGTCCAAGTTTGCTAACAACCATTTTTCGTAGGAGCAGAAATTTCGTAAATTATTGAATTTTTGGAATAATGTCCAAGTTTGCTAACAACCATTTTTCGTAGGAGCAGAAATTTCGTAAATTATTGAATTTTTGGAATAATGTCCAAGTTTGCTAACAACCATTTTTCGTAGTAGCAGAAATTTCGTAAATTATTTAATTTTTGGAATAATGTTGAAGTTTGCTAACAACCATTTTTCGTAGTAGCAGAAATTTCGTAAATTATTGAATTATTGGAATAATGTTCAAGTTTGCTAACAACCATTTTTCGGATTTTAAATTATTTAACAATTATTTCCAATAAAAATCAAAAGATCAAATCCAATTTTTCAATAAAAAATCAGTTGCACATTTTGTCCAAGTGTATGAAAAAAGCAAAATATTATTCTATGATATATCCATATCATAATTTGAATATTCTTAATGTATTAAAGAATTCTAACAGATTTTCAAGGTCAGACGTGAAAAGATTCATCATTATGATTCAATTGATCAAATCCGCTCCAAAAAATATTAGTCTCACATCGACTCACACGATCAAACGATTCATTTCGATAGCCCTATAATCATAGTTTGCAATAGTCGAATTAAAGTCTTTGATTATTCGAATATTATGATGTATGGTGATACAATACTTTAGCTCTACACCAAGAAATATCAAATTTTCAAACGTGGCGATATCAGAACATTCACGCCCGGTTTAAAATAAGCCGCTCCCATTGGATAGAACAACATTTCAAAAATGTGCTGTTCAGAATAAATCGAAATCATTGGTCTGTACCTTACTGCGGACGTCCTTACAGACGGACCTTATCGGCTATTAATGTTAAGATTAAATATCATATGCCAAACATGATTTTATTCGAAGGGCGTTGGCATACAGTTGAAATCATTTAAAGATTATAAACATGTAGCCTCAGTATGTATATATAGTTCAAGGTGTATAGTATACATATTTATTATATGTTTGGAAACTGAAAAAAACGGTTCAGCAGCCCTGGAACATCAATCAAACTATTAAAACCCCCGTGTTATTTCATACAATATTGGTTTTATGTGGGTGGGTCTGATAACGAAAAACATCGTTCAGTACATTATTCAGAGAGTATTCACACGTTGCATCCACAATTTGTTAAAGTCTCCAGTTTGAAAGGGGATAAAACACTATTATTCAAAGTCGATACGCGCCCCGAGGAAAAATCATCCCCCGCGATCCTAGAAAGTATTTTATGCTGGCAATTTCCTAGTGCAGTAAATCGAGGTGCCAATGTAGGAGAGCCCGGCGTTCATTTCTTTTACATACGATCGAGCGCCGTCTATACATTAGACATTAGACAACAATCTATATATTATATACCCATACATGCATATGCATTTTCAATTAGGAAAATGGTATGATCACTTTCAGGGTGTTTTGTATAAATAGCACTGTAATATTGTATTCTCTAATCACTTGATAATAATACTCTGAAAACCGGTCGTGATCAAGTAAATCAAAAGTGGAATTAGTACAAATGAGTACTTTATTTTTAAAATATAATGCCGTACCAAGCCTTGCTTTCTACCAAGTTTTGACAGTAAACACCCTAAAAGTGAGTAATGGTTGATCAATTAGTTATATATGTATATACACTGCTTTGAAAAATATTTTGACAGCAATAGATCAAACATATACACGGAATGATCCAATAATTTATCATTTGACGATTTAAGTTTAAAGAATTACTTTTTATAAAACTGTTTTTCCAACATTATTCCATAGTAATAATTTATACACTTTATAATAAATCACTCAATCTTATTAAACCAAAAAAGTATCGATGTGAGTATTGGGGAGTTTCTACTAAGCTGTCAGCCTTTCGATTTCAACTCTCAATTTGACTGGGGAGAAGGAATTGGATTTTGGTTAAGTCCGTTGAAAGATTTATTGTTACAAGTATGTCATAGATAATTAATATAGCATATAGGTAGGTGTTGTGTATACATAACAAAACAGTGGATATCTTCGACTTTATATATTTTTAAAACTATTCCTTAAGTGAATAAACTATTAACACAAAATATGTTATTTCTAAAGCCCAATGCTTTCTTATAGTTAAAATGTAAATGAATGGCGTTCACGTGACGATCTGCAGAAATAACAATTAAGAAAAAAAAATGTACGCCGAAGGAATATTCAAATATTTCCACCACCGCGCCATTCCTTCCTGTAAACGCCAAATACATTCTGATTTGGCCACACTGATAGTATTCTCTCTGCGAGAATAATAATAGAAAATATCTCATTATAAATTCACAGGTGAATAATTAAAAACGTTTGTGTCAAATAGTGACGCTTACCGGATCAACTAGACGTGTGTTTATGTTTAGATAATGAGATAAGTAAAAAACATGTTTCAATATTCCTAACTATTTATTAACAAAGAATCTTTAAAAATCAGTTGATTATAAAATGAATTTTATTCACTTATACGTTTCCATAAACTAAGCTTGATCTTCTACTTCTTGTATAGTTAAAACTTCCGCGTATATTACTCCAATATTGAAAAACAGTCAATTCACTTAAACCTTCGCATTAAAGAAGTTGTTTAGTGTTCGTATACAACCCTGTTATGGACATAAAATCTTAAGAATTTTTCTCAAAGTTTTAGCACAATAATATTAGTGTGTTTCAATAAACATCATTAGAATCACGCAATAATTACTGTCTATTCGTAAACTTTTTCTTTAACGACTCTTGTTTCATTTTCTGGCATCTTTGATAAAACTAAAAAAAAACAAGTCGACAGTGACAATCTAGTTGAAAGCGCACACAACTCAAACGATTGATGCTTGATATAAAATTCACTATTTAATTCCATTCGTTATTTTTTTATAGATTCGAATTAATAAAAACTATTTAAGTATTATTTATCATATATATTCATAAGCGACTATGGTTGGCTCGTTCATTTTTATCGTATAAAATAATTTCCAGGCAATTCGTTAAGATGTTAATCACAAAAACACCCCTTCCGACAAATAAAGCAAACAATAAACATGCATTTTTGTCGCCTCAAAAGCGCACGCACGATATTGTCGCTACCAATTATTTTCAACTTGTAAGCGGTGAAGTTTCAAAACGATAAAAACATTAGAGTAGCGTACATCACAATATAGAAGAGGCCAATCCATATTGTATCTTTTTTTAGCTTAAGCACATTATAATAGAATGGTCAAATGAAAACATAACCTTTAAAAAAAACGTATTGTATCTTTACGCACTGAATATTATTTTTTTACAAATAAAAAAAATACTCTTGTTCAATCAATATGGATTTCTTAAACGTAATTTCGTATTTCACAGATGGGTCAATTTTCTAATAAATGCAAACATTTGGTAGACAACGAATGTTGAAAACAAAAAACACAATTAACGACTAAATATATAATCAAAACAATAGTACATAAACTTTGAGTAGGTACCTATTTTGTTATATTATGCATTTTAGCGATATTTTTTAATTTTTGAATAAATTAATAACATAATAAGCATGCTGCTATACCTTTCGTTTGTTTTTATAAATATTTTTCTTTTACAGTGACATGTCAACGCGTTAAAGAAGAAAAAAACACATGAATGTATATTATCGAATATTTCAGTGACAATTTTAAAATTCAACTAAATACTCATACAAAGCTGTCCACTTTCCCTTTTTTTATTTTCTTTTGAATACTCTATTTATAAGTGAAACCTGACCAAATCTTTAAAACATTATAGTACAAAATTTTAGGTTAATTTATTGTACTATCATGTTTAGAAATATCGCTAATTATTTCAAAACACGACAGTCGGTTCTACATTTTTTTTTTGAGTGGCGCATTTTAAACGAATCCCGCTCATGCGGTGTGAGCGAGAGTTAATTTAAACGCAAACATAAAATTTGCATATTAAAAATATTATCAAAGCCGAAAAGTGCATACGCGGGCACGAACGCGCGGGGTACGCGCCCGCCTGCATATGAATAAAATTGCAATAAAAGTGCAACGGCGTCGACTTTTTGCGCAGCGGGCCGAATGGTTTATCTCCGCCAGATAAAAATCTGCGCGTCGATACAGAGAGCGTCAAACGCGCTTTTAAACGCAACGCTTCCGCTATGCAAAACGGCCTCAAATTGAATTCACACCCACCGGTGTAACAATGATAATTAATGCCGCCGTATGTCAAAAACAAATACGCGTCGGCAATAAACAGATTGTAGTTTTTCACGGCCGACGGAGATTGTTGTGCAATTCGATTTCGTATATTGCCGGATAAACTGCTGGAAAAAGAGGAAGCGGAGGGAGTGGTCCACTTTCGGATACACCAACACGAGGGACTACGTTGCGAAAGTTAATGCCAATACACAGTGCCATTTTCCCATGTATCCTCTTCTCCTTCAGGGACGAGTTAATAATCCTGAAATTCTCATGACTATTAATTTACATGCTCCCAATTTATTCTTACGCGGGCGAAACTATGAGCAAAAACTTTTATTTCTAAAAACTTATACCTCACTTAGGAGGTATCGGTCACCAGTTCCTAGGGCCGTTCGATTGATCAACTCATTGCCTAGAGAAGTGAACATTTTTAGTGATAGTATTTGTGAACTGTTTGATAAATTTTACTATTATGTTTCTTGATTTTTTGTGTTGATTTCGATGTATTGTGTAGTTTTATTTTATATTTTTCAAGTACATGGCGAATTGGCGTCAGCTGTTATGCCATGCGATAAGTTAACGAAAGCGATAAGTTAACCACTAGCCCTTAACCAGCCTTATCTTTCTTTCCTTACTCTCTTTAAACAAATTAGATTGAGCAACTGACTAAAAATCAGTTCTCGTAACAAAAACTCTGTTGAGATACCTCCATTAGGAACCCATATCCTCCACATTGAGAACGGTCATGAATTAGAAAAAAAAGTTTGACAATAATTGAGTTCCGGCACCGTTTTTTTATTTATAAATACAATTCCATCAAATAAATACCAATTCAATCAATAGTCGACATCGTTATTGTTACAAGTGAATTTTTAGATTACTCATTCGGGAAATATTAATATTCAACTGATGAGTCAAAAAGAAAATTAAAATTGAGACAATCACGTAAATAAATTGACAGCAAGAAAAAATTTTTTTTTCATCAACTTAGTATTTTAGTTATCCACGTTTGATCTGCACCGAATCGTCCAATGGGACACAATTTGTATTCTTTTATCTAGCCGCCGATAGTATTCTAACATTCAAACGTTTTGCATGAATTTTCACACCACCTCTGAATCAATATTCATGGAAGAGTGATCAAAATAAAATTATCGTTTCCAGGCGTTCAGGGCGGACGTGTAATAGTCGAAAGTCTTCCGGTGTCAACGAATTGATAAAAACTACTGGTCCCGCGTCCCAACTTTATAACTACAGTAAGTACAAAAACAACATTCGTCCAACTGTACACATAGTGGCTGAATATAAACATTTTAAAATACATTCATAGACCATTTTGAAAAATAAAATACAGCGATTATCTTAAAATAGATTGAAATAGAAGTACTGACTTTCGTAAATCCTAATACTTCATTAACATTTGAATTGTGTACATTGATTCAATTAAAATTTGGAATGGGTAGCATATTTGATCATAATTATTCAACAATTAATTTGGACGATCAATGATATTATTAGACACCACGAATAAACTTTCTTACACGAAATATTAAATATAAAATACTTTACTAACGAGATAATTGAAATAAGTTCCTATGAACAAATCGTCACTGCAATGGCAGTAGTTGGTAAGTAAGTACCGAGTAAACAGCGAATGAAAAAATGCAAATTTAAGATAGAGCCTCCAGAAGCGATGTTTTATATTTCATGTATAATTATAATATGAACATATCGACTGTGGAAAGGAAAAAGGACGTAACCCACACATATCAAATTTTACAGGAGGCGCTAAAAACGTGTTTTGATGATTTTGTGACATATGCAAATTATGAATTACACACAACCATGAAGTGCACGGATACTTCTAAACTGGTGTTTAATTGACATAACCTAATATTAATTAAAGAAATTGTCTCTGAAAAACCTTTATTTCAGTGTTTTTTCTTGGTTTTAATTTTTTACAAGGTCATCTTTTTCAAACTTAAAAGCTAAATTTAGATACTTGTTCGGCATTTTCAGTTTCCATCCTTTTGATAGAATGTGTGTCAAGTTGTATACATTGTGATTATCGAAAAAAGGCTGTTTTGGAAAATTGAGGGTTACGTCCTTTTTCCTTTCCACAGTCGATATAGATACATTAATGCCGATCTGACACAAATTAAAGTTTAAAATTAATATACAAGGACAATAAGCCTGCCTTTAACCAGCATTAAAAATAATTACCTACATAAATACGTGCTTTTTATTACATATTTCAGAAACACAATATGAGGAGCAAACATTCAAAAAGTGTTTTGTCACAAATTTTGAAAAATGGCGTTTTATATCAATTCTGATAGCCCATAATAAAACCTATGAATGGAAATCAAAATTAGTGTTCAAAAAGGTTTTTTTTTATATTAAAATGAAATCATAAAGTTGACACATTCATACAAACCGTCACTTTTGCAACACTTAAATCATCATTTTCCAAGCTTTGTATTTGTGTGACAAAACACTTTTTGAATGTTTGCTCCTCATGTTTCGTTGTTTAAGCTGACGATGGACCTACATACTTTTACGCGAAATTCTCATTGCGTATTACGAAGCGGTAATTATGATTGCCGATTCGAATTGTTTTTTGAATATATTGTATCCAACTGCAATGGGGCGATTTCAGAATACCGTCGAATAATTCCCGCCAGCGATTGATTGAATTATTCAAATATATATATATTGCAGGAATTCACCACGTGTTTAGCATAAAGCGCATGTACAACATTTAAATTTCGGATGATTCGCATCCGGCAAATTGTTTTTCGACAATTCACTGCGAGTACACTTATGCACCCATACACCTGCACACACCTCCCTCCTCTCAGTCTATTGGCGGGAACTGTTACTGCAGCTCTAAAGCCCTCGTACCTTTTCCGATATCCAATCAACCATTACAAAATCCAAAAAAAAAATCTCTTTAAAACCAAGGTTTATAAGACTTCGTCATTTTCCAATAGGACTATAAATAATATATTTTGTAACCGTGATGAATTTTATGTAAATAAATACCGGTTAGCGTCGCTGGCTTCCGTGGCAGATCTCACGAGTTCGAGTCCCAGTACGAACAGCATTTTTTTTCGATCGAATACTGTTCGAAGGCATGGGTGTTTGTGATGTCTTAACTGGGCGTAGCGAGAACTATTAGTTAATCACTACCCCTGTCCTAGCCTTATTTTTATATCTCTACTACTATCTTTGAAAGAAGAGAGGTTGAGCAACTGACTAACAAACAGTTCTCGTAGAAACAATCTGCTGAGATAACGCCATTAGGATGCCAGATGATCCATATTGAGAACGGACATGGATTTAAAAAAATACCGGCTAATTGATTTTAAACAAAATCTACAATGTTCATATATAATTATATCAATTGAAGAAACCTAAAAACATACATGGTAAGATTCTTTTTTCCAAACGCCTCCCTGTGAAATATACGCAGAGAAGTTGAAAGAATTTCCCGGATAAGATACAGTCTAATGTAGTGCATACACAATATGTACTTGCGTGGATTATATGATCACAATGCGGCCCCTCGAGAATTTTCTGTCGCCAGCCAATCGCTTTGCATCTTCCCAGGTGATATACCAGTATAAGTATTTTCTGCGTTAAAAAAGCGGAACTCAGTGTCACATTTTAACTACAAAAAACTGGATGTGTTCAGTGATTAAATTTTGCGCGATAGAAAAATATTTAAAAAGTTGCAGTCACCTGAAAGTGTCGGTCGTTTTTAATAATCGTATTTGTTAAAAATCAAAGAACGATTTATAAATCTCTGATGGCCAATGCGTGGTTAATTTCAAACATTAACATATCTCGCTCGTATACTTTGTACAAGTAAAAAACAACGGTCTGAACATAACAGAATACCAGGAATTATTGCAGACGAGAGTACGAAAACGAAGTACCCTGAAAATATCGGTGATAGTAACTAACTCAATACATACATACATTCAACTTAACTGTACAGTTCACAAAAAAAACAAAGCATCGTAATTTAATAGTTTTGAAATTGAAATTTTCTTTTTTATGCACGACATTTTCAAAAATTATATATTTTTACTTGCAAATTCATGAGGTACATTCAGAAAAGACATCCAATGAATAAAAGCTTCTGCTCCATAATAAATTATTCCTTTATTGGCTGTAATTATATTGACTAATTTCTTCATTTATTAGTCAATGTAGGCAATATTATCTGAAATTTTATTCAAGCATATTATAGTTAAAACATACTAGGTTCTCAGGGTACAAACCTTGACAACTTCACAACTTTCGTTCAACAAGAATAATCGAGTTTACATATTATATGAGGGGATCAAAGGACGAATGGCCCAAGTCCATAATAAAAGTTTTGAGTAAATTCAATTTTCAGTAAGCATGTTTTTCTTACTCCGGTCATTCAACATATTTTTTTTGTGTGGGATTTGGGATTGAGAAAATTTTTGGTCGGCGATTTTGAAATCCTTTTGAAAAGCCAGAAATTTGCAGAAATCCCAATCTATATATATTTTTAAGCTCTTCCGTGTTTTATTTTCTCAATCCCGAGATCCATGGATAAGTATTGTCGCAATCCCGGGATTTCGGGATCACAGAATTGAACGGGATCCCGGGATTGGATACCTTAAGTATAAGCTAAGTTGTGGATAAAAATCAATTCATAACTAGCTACGAAAGCTTCGTTGGAATCATTCCTAGCTCGGTAGTACTAAAATATTACACGATGGTGATCACATCCTCTGGGAATTATCCGGAGATAAACGATGATAGGGGATAATGATTCAAGTTAATCCTGCCTGAGACTAAGCTAGTGGTTTCTAGAGCGAAGGAACTAGAAAGAAGAATTTGGCAACGACAGGATTAATGTTTAGCTGATCGCTATCACTTCCCCCGCTTAAGGATATCATGGGTGTGAGGGAATTCAAGACATCACATACATCCTTGCCTTTGGACATAAATCAATTTACAAAAGCGAAGCAAACGACCTTAACGACTCGACCATCTAACCAGTCAAATAGTACATGCACCTGCCAAAGAATAAACCTTAAACGAACAATGCAAAATTAAAATTTAAAAAAAATAAAAGTACCATTCAATATTATATAATGTTACATCAAAAGCAATAAAAAAAGATTTATTTACATTGATTTAAATGTACCTTTTCAAAATATAAAAATATCCTAATAAAATGTACAGTAGCGCTCACAAATAAATTAGGATTGACAGCAGAAAGAATATTATTTTTAAAGCGGCGTCTCTTTTCTCGGAATAAATAAGTTATTTGAAAATAAATAAATAATTGGTCGCGCGCATATCTGCCGCTCATTTGTTCTGATAACAATAAATTATTATTCATAAAACATTTCTCAGAAGCTTTGCATGTATTCATTAGCATAATGTCATTCCGATCAAACAAAAAAAATATATAAATGTATTTAGTGACACCGACTTTTATCAAATTCCTTTATCTTAAATTGTTCATAATTTAAAAAATGGTGATTAATAAATGTAAAAAAAAAACATAATAGATTGTTATGTGTTATTAAAATAACCGTTAAACGACTGGAAACACTAAATTGAATAGCAAATTAATACAATATGAAATTTATGATATCTAATCAATTGAGCTGTATAATAATTAATAATAGAAACTTTAAATGAATTTGAATTTGGTATATAAATCTAAAATTAAAAAAAAACACTAAAATTCAATCAATCAACCAACTATCTACTAATAATATAATAGCAAGCATTTTTAAAGATATTATGTCAGTCAATCTTGACTAAGCTCATTTGCTAAGCGTCAGTTCAAGTTCATCCGTGCACTTGAATGCCTGAAGATGCCGAACGGCGAAACCCGGGTCGTTAGTGACAAAATTTGTGAGAATGTACATAGTTTGAACGATTCAAATTTATGATTATGTCATATAATTTTTATGTATTTCAACATCAAGCCATCATAAGGACTAGGTTTAAAGAAAGTTTCTTTCCCCTATCTTATATACTAACTAAGTTGTATACTATAATATTTTAATGTAAGAATCACAGAAGTTTATGACTTTAGACCATATCTAATAAAGAACAAAAAGCCGTAAGAGATTTTGCACCCGTTGACACTGTAAACCAGGGGGGAGGGCAAACTTTTCGGATAAAGGGCCAAATTAGGGAATTCAAAATGCGCGGCGGGCCGCAAGTAAAATACCATTTTATATGTACACCATTTATTATCATAAAAAAAACCCATCTAATGAGAGGAATGGAACTGTTTTAACGTCTTTTAACATTTTTTTAATTCAGGTGCTAATTTTGTAGTTGAGATTCTTAAAACTCCTTGTAAATAATGTTCATTGGTGATTTAAGATTTCGACTGAAGGTGCTTGGCGGTATTTCAATATTAAATTTGAATCGTTCAAAGTATGTACATTCACACAGATTTCGTCAGTAACGACCCTGACGACTGACAAATTCAAGTCAGTTCAAGTTCATCCGTGCATTTGAACGCCTGAAGATGCCGAAAGGCGAAACCCGGGTCGTTAGTGACAAAATCTGTGTGAATGTACATAATTTGAACGATTCAAATTTCATTGGTGATGTTTGATCGTAAAGAGGTTCATGATTGAAAATGTATGTTCACATATATAGGTTGATCCATAAATAACGATTATTATATTTTCAATCTTTTTTTAAAAAGGCATTAAAAGATAAAAACGTGAATTTTTTTCAAAACTATAATATTGCTCGCGGGCCGCAGAAAAATACGCTGCGGGCCGTGGTCTGCCCGTGCCTGCTGTAAGCGAATAGGACGACCCAAGATGTTTGACTGCTTAGTCACAGGAGCGTAGACACCTCATAGCAGAGTGATGCAATCCATAAGGGGCCAGCGAAAATGTGGGCCCAAATTTCTACATACTCCATATAAAAAAATACTTCCCAAATTTCTAGCTACGCCACTGCTTGGTCATAGACTAGTTAAGCATAAATATCAGGCCATCGTCAAGAATATAACTAATCCTGATAATGTCTCAAAAATATCAATAATGTACTATAATTTAAATCCTAAAATGTGAAATGACATAAGCTCAAAAAACGTTTATTAATATATAATATATGTACCTCTTTATTATGTGTATGTTGAAATCAATTTTAATTAATTGCCTCATATGTTAAAAATAAATCTTTTTATTTTGATTTTCCAATAACTTTTGTAAGATTCCATTATAATAAAAAGATTTCACAACGAATTTAGATTATTAATTTACCCAAACTAAAAATTTTCACAATTAGTTACGAACGAAACAAAAGCGCTACAGTTTCCTTTTTTAAACATTTCTCGGCTGTACAGTGCGAATGTTTCCCGGTTGGTAAAAAATATTTCATTTCAAAAATTCATAGTTCCATATTGTGTTTGCTTATTTTTTTATACTACACTACAAAACTTCAAGAAAACAGCGAATTTAAGTAATGTATCATAAAGGTAAACTTGCAAATATGTTTTAAAACAATTTTACTTGTCCTATTTGTTTCGATATATTTTTTGGTACATCTTATAGCATTACTGAAATTATTACATTACTGAAATTATTATATTATTACATTATTATATTACAATACTGAAATTATAGCAACATTCAACTCCTTATCAAATTTACACGCAGTATTATAAAACATATAAAACAGGGCCGGCTGGGTTATTACGTATTCTTGTGTGCTTATAAATGCACGCAAATTTATGCACCCAAAATTTTGATCCTTATTAGTATTTTTTTCAGCCAAAGAATAATACTCAAAAATGAGTATGTCAGTAATACATCGATTTCTCTAAACTCATAGCCGCTTTCATTGAAAGGATATAATTTTAATTTAGAAAAATCAATAATAAACAATTTAAATAAAATCACAGAATAGTTTCTACAGTCGATCATCCAATTCATTATTCATACAGCTCCAAATAAACTATTTTGAGATATGGGGAAAACAATATTCAAACTTCATTATGTTTTTTTTTTTTTTTTAACCATGTCCGCTCCCAATGTGGAGCATATGGACTCCTAATGGAGTTTATCTCAACAGAAGTGTTTCTACGAGAACTGCTTGTTACTCAGTTGCTCAACCTCTCTTTTTTCAAAGAGAGTAGGGATAGAAGAATAGGGCTAGGACAGGATTAGTGGTAAGCTAATCGCTCTCGGTACGCCCCGTTCATAGGATAGGATGGGTGAAAGGGGGGGATTCAAGACATCACATACATCCATGCCTTTGAACAGAAATTCATAAATCGATTGAAAAATCAATTTTATAAAAACTGTCCGTACCGGGATTTGAACCCGGGCCCTCCGTAGCCGAAGCCAACAACGTTAACCACTCGACCACACAGGGGACTAAAACTTCATTATGAATCAAGTATTATTATTGAAATGTGCCAAAGATTAATACATTTTATGAACAGGTGTTTACAGAATAGGTACTTATAACATATCCAGTTATAGAACATTATAAATGTTCGTGTAATAACCCAGACAATACCAAAGATTTATTGACTTCTGTAGAAGTTTATCGACATAAGCATTTTTTGTGTCATTTTTTTAATTATCTGATTACTGGATGGATACGATAGAGCGCAAAATTGTATATGTACATAACTGCAAACTTAACTCATTTTTAAAAAAAAAATTGGATTTATTTGACTAACAAACTGGAAGATCGATATCCGATGAAAATTTACAAATAACTTTTCAATTAAATCAAAGTTAATTTTGATTAAAATAATATACGAGTGTTAGTGAATAGTGATGGATGTACTGATTTTTTTACTGATAAAAGAGCAAAGAAAATATTTTTACTAGTTACAGTGTGATTTGTTAAAAAATAAAACACAGCTCAGAGTGGCTTAGCACTTTCACACTTTGTGAGAGGAGAGAGAGAGGCAATGAGGCAAGTCCAATGTACGAAGGCCTAGTCGGTGAATAAATAATGCCGGTTAATTAGTATGGGCTCGGACTTGGACCGTTGATAGAAGGCGTGCGCGTAACTAAACTACGCACCTTGAATAATAAACGCGGCAGACAGGCGCTGTATAAGTGAGTACACTAAGAATAAAGGACCCGTTTGCAAACGATTCGTCGAAAAATAATAATTTTATTCTGCTTACACTCAATAAATCAATTAATTTCAAATTATTTATTAAATCCGATTCATTCATTGCGAGAAATATCAACTGATTATTTGCACAAAAATAGATAAAAACCAGTAGCGGATTAAGCACATGAGAGGCCCCAGGCGCAATGAAATTTGGAGACTCTGTTTTTCGGATAACATAAAAACGATAGAAAATTCCATATAGAATATTTAAAAATGTGAACAAAGAGTTTACGGGTTATCAGCTATTTTCGAGGGCCCAAGATTTAGAAGCCGTAAATGCGCGCCTCATTTTCTTATAGGATAATACACCACTGGATAAGACGAATATCAAGATGTGACAAAATTTTGGTGAAAGAATTTGTAAATACTGATACGAATTATAATTAAAATGTTAACTAGTAACTTTCAATAAAAAAAAAACATTTAATTAATTATGGTAAATGGTGATTTTTGAAAATACATATATATTTTATATCATCAAAAATAATCAATGTAGAAACCGGTCATGATCTAAAATAAGTAATATGGGACAGGCACATTTGTTTTCTATGAGTTGACAGTGAACATCTTAAAAAAAGATTTTTATGTTTTACCTATTACTCGATCAGTATAAATCGGCAAGAGTCAAATATTGACTGCTTTTTTTTATTGTAAATTCAGGTTAATAAATTTCAAAAAGCTCTATCTTCTGAAAAAAGAACAAGTTAACAATAAGAGTTGCGTTCTGTGTATTTTTACGTAATGTGAATCATGTTACAAAAAAAATCATTAACACAATATTCGGTATTCCTCTTTAGGAAATATGTTTTTAAAAAACACAAAAAGTCTGAGTGAAAATATACAACATTTTTAATTAAACCTAAATTAAATATGCTCAACTCATTCATTGATCTTGTTTTATTTGTAACCATGGCGGTTTCATGTAATAATATTAAGGGGTACTTCCTTGTTTGACGCCAGGCGGTGAAAAATGAAACGGTCGTAGGCGCACCTCCATGTCCAGATGGGGTGTGAATCAACCGAATTAAAATAACATTAATAATTGCCTTTTTTATGTGTTCTCAAACATCTACTTCAAGGCGTTAGTTGTGCGGTAATTATCGCAACGTGGCCATTCACTGTTCCTTCAAAACGGAACATCGACTTATTTTTAGTTGATAGTGAGCTTTCTTTTTTATTTTTTAATGAAAATAACGAAAGATTCCAAATGTTCTAGTGCACTTTTTGCGGTGTAATGTCGTTATAATAAAGTGAATACTCATTAAATACTTCCGAATCTTGGTTATAATGTAGTTTTTTAATTTATCGCGACTTTGAAATGTTAATTAGGTTGCCGTCCTTTAAAAAACGGGCCATTTTAATCTCTGCTTGGGGACAACACGATAGACTACTTGAAAATGGAAAGTATGATCACATCTCATACAATGTGACATATTATATGGAAAGGTTTCACCGCCTGGCGACAAACAAGGAAGAACCTATTAAGGTTAATTTAGCCGGGTCACCAAGTTCATAAAAATATTGGCATTCGAATATCGCAAATGTAACTAAATAATTGGATTTCAAACCTTAGTCATTGAACAATTGAAGAATGGTATTTCTAATTATTACTGCGACCAACTGTCAGCATACCTTTATTTCTACCTTTTGTTATGTAACTGCTTAGTTATGTTGCTTAAATAATTTGGCAGGAAGAAATTTGTACACTATATTGCTTCACCGAATAATACCTTTATTTTTTACTATCTATTCCTTTAATAATGAAGCTTGTTAGAAAGTCACATACCTGCAAGTTTTAGTTCTATGAATACTAAATTCCACTCTTGTGTATGTTTTGTTTTAGTTTTCAATTCGTACATATGCTTTTATGTATGTATGTACAAACTTTTCCTCAGTGACTCTTGCTGAGAGCTGCCATGGAGTGGTTACTTACCGAACGTCATTGAATATTGATATTATAATTAATTCATCACTCTTCGAACTCTACCAACTCAATTAAATTGTGATGGACTGTCGCGATTAACTAAAATCTATCTTCGTTTTTGCGTGCATTTCCTGTTAAAGAGATCTGAAACGAGAAGTTACCGATTGTTTCGTTCAGTCATCCACGATCGTGAACAGTGCCGTTCCTAGGCTATGTGCCACCCAACGTTCCCTCTAAGCTGCGCGCGTGCGCGGCCGCGCAGCAGTTGGGAAGCCCCCGCGCACTCATTCCAGGTTGGCGCGCACTACAATACAGTTGCTCAATTAATATTTGATCGTTCCGCGCACCCTCCACACAGCCTCCGCGCAGCCTTTGAAATTTCCACGCAGCTAACCCTTCGGCTTAGAGGGAACACTGCCACCCCTAGGCAGAGTTTAAAACAGCGCTCTTACTTTTCAAAATATTATTTTTGAATTACCTTATCTGTCGCCTATAGTGCTGAAATCGGTAAACGTCACATTTTTTTTCTTTTTTACGATAAATTGAATTACTGTTTACCCATCGGTCATGATATTATTACAATTGAAAATATTTTTTGTCGGCACTTTTTTTATCAAAGACATTGAGGCATCCTTTTTATTCTAAACTAAATTCATGTGTCAAAAATATTCAGTCATTTAAAAAAAACTGTGATCATTTGCCATTCCCTTGGACTTGCCGCCCCTAGGCAACTGCCTACTCGCCTATGCCCTCGGAAAGTCCCTGATCGTGAAATATCTGCGGTTACCTTACTCTAATTCCTTGTCCGATAAAAATACTGAAATATTTTTATGAATTTTGTAGAATCAGCAACGATTTTATGCATTTTTAAAATCGTTCTACGAACCAAATAAAGGAACCAATGCTAAAAAAACAATTGTGAATCGCATATTCTTGCCAACATATGTATACGCAGGTACATAACTATAACTAAAACCAAACTACTGATATCTAACTATCCGACCCTCCAGAGATTTTAAACCGGTCCCCTATTTTATTTAGGTATATAAATACTTGCCGAGGTATATAAACATAAGCCGCCTTTGTGGTCGAGTGGTCAACGTCGTTGACTTCGGTTAAGGAGGTCCCGGGTCCAAATCCCGGTACGGACAGTTTTAAAAATTGATTTTTCAATCGATTTATGAAATTCTGTTCGAAGGCGTGGATGTATGTGATGTCATGAATTACCCCCTCCCACCCATCCTATCCTATGAACGAGGCCTATCGAGAGCGATTAGCTAACCACTAGTCCTGTCCTAGCCCTATCCTTCTATTCCTACTCTCTTTGGAAAAAGAGAGGTTGAGTAACTAAGTAACAAGCCTTTCTCGTAGAAACACATCTGTTGAAATAAATTCCATTAGGACTCCATATGCTCCACATTGGGAGCGGACATGGTTAAAAAAAAATATATAAATGTTTTACATATACGAAATACTGTTTTTTTTTAATTCTTAAAGGACTCCATCGAGAATATTTTTCGTCCGACAATGCAATGCAACCCTAGGATTTTGTTTATTGAATATACATATGTACATATGAGCTCTTGAGAGGTGAAGTGAGCCAACTAGTAAAATGATAAAACATTTTCAAGGATTTTTAAGTACATTCACATTACTTTGTGTTTTGGTGGATTGCATATTTTTATTTTACGGAGATAACACTGTTGCAATTACGGTCTCCAATCCCGGGATCCCGTTCGATTTTGCGATCCCAAAATCTCGGGATTGGTATGGTCGCGATCCCGGGATTTCGGGATTGAGAAATTTTCAGCAAATCCCGAAAATTTATAGTATAGGGATTTGAGGATTTCAAATTCCTCGATGGGCTAAAAAAAAACGAATCACCAAAAATTTTCACAAATTATACACGATTTCACGTCGAGTGCCCAATACCGAAATCCCGGGATCACAAAAATGCTCCGGGATTGGATACCCTAATTGCAATGAGTATTAACTAATTGCAATAAGTATTATGAGGTTACTTCACTTTTACGATACTCTTAAACGTTTAAAATATTATAACGTATCTAACTTTTTTTTTTTATAAAGTACCACTTGGCTCACTTCACCTCTAATGGGCCCGTATAGTGGAGTTTATAGCTCTTAATTAGTTGGCATCTTATGAAATGGCCGATACGTTCGTCGAGCAGAATATTGGTAACTGCAAATTAAATAGTTTTTTTTTTTCATTTTATTGTTTATAACTGTGTAACAAGTATTTATAATTAATTTAATTAACACCGCGCCATCTCTTGAATGAATTTACGAAGATCACGATTGTGAATCAATGCTGCAATGTTTCTAAATTATGTTCGTACATATTTCTTGTGAATGATGTTTTTTTCTTATTATTTTAATAGGAATCGTTGACTCTTAACCTTTCCCATCTTGATAGTCAGTTGTTATAATCAAAATACCAAAAGCGAATATCCGGTAACCAATAAAACTTCGCTGTACTTTTTAAATCTTATCATTTTTTTCAGTCACGATTTGCTACTTAAGCTAAAAATGTTTGGCGCTACTATTGTTAGCCAATAAATTCATCCAAATAATAATTCCATAATGTCTTGTTGACTGGAATGGCATTTTTGTTTCGTGTCTATTATAACCATTCTGTATCATCTCACGAATATTCGAGGACCAAAGTTAGCATTGCTTTGTTACGACGAGCCTTTTGGGAATGGTCCTAATTAGGGTATCCAATCCCGAAGCCTTTTTCCAATCCCGGGATTTCGGGATTGAATTATTTTGAATCCCGGGATCCCGGGATTGAGATTTTCTCACCGAGGAATTTGAAATCCTCAATTTGGTATACTTTTTCCCAGAATCTCACAGAAACTCGTTTTTTTTTTTTTTAGCTCACCGAGGAATTTGAAATCTCCGATTTGGTATACTTTTTCCCAGAATCTCACAGAAACTCGTTTTTTTTTTTTTTAGCTCACCGAAGAATTTGAAATCCCCGATTTGCCAATTTCGTGTAAATTTCGAGAATTTGCTAGAAATTTCTCAATCCCGAAATCCCGGGATCGCGGCCATCTCAATCCCGGAATTTCGGGATCAGAAAATTGAACGGGATCCCGGGATTACGGGATCCCGGATCCCGGGATTGGATGCCCTAGTCCTAATCCACACGGCGATCGCACACACTTTTATGCTGTAAAATTTTGAAAAATGTCATAAATTAATTATAATCAGTGTTTGTTTTTTTAAAATAAAACGTACTGGAACTCACTCCTTGTCAAGATTTTTTCTCATCCGTTTCCGTTCCCAATGTCAAGCATTCCTAATAAAAGTATCTAAGCTGAATATTTGTATGAAGACTGCTTGTTACTCAGTTTCTCAAATTCTCTTTTTATCTGAAGAGAGTAAGTATTTTTTGGACTTAGTATTTTTTGAAAATAACATTCAAAGGGCCCTAAGATAGAAACAAACATAATGGTTTATATTTTAAAAAAATCAACAGTATTATAAGCAAAATAAAAAAAATATATGAGTATTCATTTGAAACATTAAAAATTCCGAGAAAATGTTGTCGGAACACCGTTCCACCGCGTTACATGGAAAGGTTATCACTGATTATAATCCAAATTCCTGTTTTGTTAATTTTTATTGTTTTATTATACATTCAGAAAAGATTTGTTAACTTATTTTGTTGTGTATTGCAAATATTGTTTATATCAAATCTCGAAGTTATTATATAAGCCAAATGAAGATACAAAGAACAGATTGAAATAAATTAATTTAACGGTATCTGCTTTCACTTAACCGCAATAAATTACACAAAAATGATTAACACGTGTTTTTAACAACTTTACAGTTTCGTTTAGATATTACTCGTGTCCTGTTGTAGACTTTTTAGTAACATAACTAATTAATATATTCGTATTTTTGATGAATTCTATGGAAGCTAACCGGCTCGATTTTTTTTGTAATATATATTAAATGATGTGTATTCAAACAAAATAGTCCAAAGTGTTGACGTTTCATGCTTGGCCGACTAAAGATGATCTGATGGTTTACATATATATAAGTTAAAATGAAATTATTGAAAAAATCCTCGGAATCGGAGTCGTCTTTTTTTTACACGACTCCACAGCCCTTGTTAAATTCCCAGGTTCGTAAAATAGGTCAAAGATTGGATGCCCTAATTTTGACCTACTGCATAGGCAATAATTTATATAACATGAAAACAACATAATCTCTATATTGATTGCAATTTACCAGTATATAATTGATTGCTTAGGAATCGAAAAACTATTATTCGAAATGCGATAAAATGTATTCCTAAATATTATTTGAATTGATTGTAAACCTTCTTGAATAAATTACTTGCATAGTCTTAACCAGGGCTGTGTAAAAAAAGACGACTCCGACTCCAACTTCAGCTTTAAAATAATTAACGACTCCGACTCCGAGGAAATTTTTCAATAATTTTATTTTAACTTATATATATCGACTGTGGAAAGGAAAAAGGACGTAACCCACACTTATCAAATTTTACAGGAGGCCCTAAAACGTGTTTTGATGACTTTGTGACATATGCAAATTATGAATTATACACAACCTTGAAGTGCACGGATACTTCTAAACTAGTGTTTAATTGACATAATCTAACATTAATTAAAGAAATTGTCTCGGAAAAACCTTTATTTCAGTGTTTTTTCTTGGTTTTAATTTTTTACAAGGTCATCTTTTTCAAACTTGAAAGCTAAATTTAGATACTTATTCGGCATTTTCAGCTTCCATCCTTTTGATAGAATGTGTGTCGAATTGTATAAATTGTGATTATCGAAAAAAAGCTGTTTTAGAAAATTGAGGGTTACGTCCTTTTTCCTTTCCACAGTCGATATGTACTTATAAAATCAGACCATCTTTAGTCAGCCAAGTGTTAAATGTCAACACTTTGGACTATTTTGTTTGAATACATATCATTAAATATATTTTCCAAAAAAAAAAAATGAGCCGCTCATTTTTCACGACTCCGACTCCGACTCCACAGCTCTGGTCTTAAAATTTGAAAATGAATTTATTTATTTATTTATAAATAAGATTGGGTGTTTCACTGAGCTATCGCGTATTGTGACTGGGTTGATAAAACAACAGAACGACAAACAAGACATACAAAAATGAATCGTTTTCTAAGTTAGTACTCTGTCGCTTTTTAACGACACAGTAGCTCATTTATTATTTGGCCAGTCATAAAATGAAAAATAAAACACGGCATCTCTGGAGCGAGACTTATAGTTTTACCTTTCTGAATTCTTTTTCCGTTTAATAAAAGGCGAACAACAATCGGCAAGGCAAACGAATATATAATGCATGAAAGATTTATGGCGGATTCGATCCAGGGACGCGATGTTAGAATGTAACAAGTGAATCGGCGAATTGTATTCCGTATGCTGAAATGATTCAAACACCTACTGCGTAAACTCGTCCTCTAATGAGTAATATCCCTGGTATTCGCGCTGCAGTTTTGGGATCGATTCCCAATCTGGACCGCTGTAAAAAATAGTTACGTTGATGATGTTCCATCAATTTTTACTCAAGCCAAGTGAATGATTTTTTGTAATCTTATATCCAAAATTTCGGATCATATGGCACAGCGGTTATCGTGGTGGGCTTCCGTGTCGGAGTGACGTATCCTTGTGCTTTTCCGATGAATTGATTTGGAGAATCATCCTGAAAAAAATTTATTACGGTAGAAAGCAAGTACATAATTTTATTGTTAAATTATTGTAAATATGTTAATAGCTTAAGATTTCGACTGAAGGTGCTTGGTGGAATTTCAATATTAAATTTGAATCGTTCAAACTATGTACATTCTCACAGATTTTGTCACTAACGAAAGGCGAAACCCGGGTCGTTAGTGACAAAATCTGTGAGAATGTACATAGTTTGAACGATTCAAATTTAATGTTAATAACTGTTTTGTTTTCACGACATTTTCAGAATCAGTTAAGCTTATTTATGGCCAAAGCCAAAGTAACTAACTAAACTATAAAACTAAATATTTTTTTACCTTTTAACTGTGTATTTCTAGCATGTATAAAAAATGACGGAACAAAGCAAACAATCACATTATAATAATTATGTTTCAGTGGATGTCGTAGTGATAAATTTACAAAAAAAAATACAGAATGTGTTTTTTCAGTTTCATCCTACTGTAGGCACATTACTTTTATTTAGTTGCAATGCTACTGTTGACAGTCCCTCTTAACTAAGAAATATAGAGAGTTCTGACACTGAATGATTCCAAAGGGCCTACAATCCTTTCTAATATGAATAACTCGAAATTTTAAGATAATTAATTGCGTCCGCCATAGTTGAGTTATTATTCGTCGCTTTATTGAAAAGACACCAATGTATAAGCCCTTCATTTAACATAATAGAGTATGCAATTACTGCCGATTAGTGAGGTCCATATACTCTCCTCTCTTTTGCAAATCCACATTTCGTTGATATATTGAAAACGCAGTAGCAGTTAACCGTGTGAGGTAATAAATCAGGCGAAGCGAACCTTGGGAGCGCCGAGGTGCCGGCGGGGGCGGAGGAGCGACGAAGGTTGGGTAGTCGAAACGGCGGTAGCGTACCCCCGAGGGTGGAGCTCACGTGCCCCTAATTGATATTTATTTCGCTCCTCAGCTCTCTGTTTTGCAATAAATATTAGTGGTGGAGCGCTGAACGCCGAACGGCTGTGGCTACGCAGGCAGGCCCGGACACACACCTAACGCACTTCTCCAGCATCTCAGCTGATACTCCGTTACCATTTGTTATTAATAAAAAAAAGTTCCAAGCTGTAAAACACCCTATATTTATATTTATTTATATGCGTGTAGACTAGAGCATCCAATCACGTGATCCTGTCCAATTTTGGAATTTGGATAGTACTAATCCCGGGATTTCTGGATTGAGGAAATTTGAAAAAGTTTCCGAAAACCGTGTCTTTTTTTTTAATTTTTTAAAAAAACATTTGACATTACAGCTTACGCCAATGCGTCAAATATTTTGAAATTGAAAGATCATACGAGATATACTCGATGAGACTTTTTGAAAGTCACATGAGATTAGCTCAAGGAGAATTGACTTGATCTCAAATTAAAATTGAAAGAAATCCAATTTGACATTGACCTTACCGGGAATCGAACCCAGAACCACCTGATCGGTAGAGCAAGCTCTAACCAACTTGACCACAGCGGGCGATATTGGTAATTCCGTAAATTACTGGATTTTTGAAATCGGCAAAAAGTTGTTCGAAAATCGCAGGATTTCAAAATCACCGAGCAAAAATATAAAAAGGGCGTCGGAGTCGTATGCTTTTTTTCCGAATCCGACTCCAACTCCACAACCTTGATTAAGAGTCAATTTGCTCTACACTGGGAGGAGACATACTTTTAAAAATATACAAAAAATGCCACAACCTATACCCCAACAATAAGTACATTCTGTGTTGGATGTATGTATTTTTCGTGTTGTGAATTGTGATTATGTCGGAGCACGACGGCATATAGCTTTTTATAGCATTGCCTCGATACGCCCCTTATTACAAATGCCCGCTACATTTCTCAACAAACTGGCCCTATTTATCATGCACTTTAAATTATTGGCTTAGAAACGTTCTTCGATGTTGCAAACTAACGAGAGCGTCTTTAGTACGGATGACGGGGGTCCAAAATGGTATTTATTGCTAAATATTCATTGAATATTAAACAAAATAAAAGATCAATTCTTCAAAAATTTTCCATGTAGATAATGAGAGATATAAAATAATTATTTTTTAATACCCGCTACCAATTTGGATTATATGGACTTCTTAAAAATCGTCAAAACAAAATATGTTTTTTACGTAAACTGATTGTTAGCCAATCACTCAACCACTTTTTTGTGAGAATGTAAAGATAGACTGATGTGTATATAATAGAATATGAAGTTAGTTTAACGCTTTTATTACGTTCCGTTTTAAGATTCGATAAGCCAAGGTCGGCAAACCGCGTGTCGCGACCCATATGCGGCTCTTTGCATATTCGTTTACGGCTCTTCAGAAATCAAACCTTAAACATATCACGTTTTTTAGTCCGATACATCCATATATGAATAGAATATTTAAGGCTTTTTGCTACTATAGCTATCCTGCAACCTTGATAACTTAAATATTCTCACTTGAAAGACTGCCGACCACTGGGATAGGTTAAAGAGCAGGTAAATTTTATAGACGTTCATATATCTTGATCGAAAATAAAATCGTGATATTTTCCGTACGCAGTTTTTGAACCTGTGATTATCGGAATTGGATAAGATGATCACCAAGCAGTGTTGAGTAGTTGATAACAACAACCGTAATACACTAATACTCTTAATAGTATTCGACTTACATTAAATACTAGTATGTATGATACTACCAATTTTTTCAATATACATATCGACTGTGGAAAGGAAAAAGGACGTAACCCACAGTTTTTTCAAAGCAAGTTTTTTTTGATAATCACAATGTATCAAACTTGAAACACGTTCTATCAAAAGGATCTAAGTTGCAAATGCCGAATAAGTATCTTAATTTAGCTTTTAAGTTTGAAAAAGATAACCTTGTAAAAAATTAAAACCAATAAAACAGACTGAAATAAAGGTTTTTCCTAGACAATTTCTTTAATTCATATTAGATTATGTCAATTAAACACCAGTTTAAAAGTTTCCGTGCACTTTAAGGTAGTGTATAATTCATAATTTGCATTTTGTCCATAATCATCAAAACACGTTTTTTGCGCCTCTTGTAAAATTTGACATCTGTGAGTTACGTCCTTTTTCCTTTCCACAGTCGATATTTATATCGCTTTACTGCAACGGCATCTTAAGTCGATTTTTGACAGCTTGCATTAATTATGTCGCAAAAGAATAAGGCGCAATGAAATATTTCTTTTAACAATTCATACAAAAGGGATACGTGTTTTTTTTTAGTATTGAGATTGATAACGGTTACATAATATCGAACGCTAGGGGAATGAAAAAGACAAATAGGAATTTCATAAGGGGGTCCATCGAGAAAAGATGTGAAAGAAAATTCCCCCTGGCTTGTAAATGCGTTTTTTCTATTCTCCGCTTTTGGCATAGGTAATATATCTATACTAAATAGAAAAACTAAGGGAATAATACAGAAGAGGAAACATATTTTACAACACTTGTCAATAATAATACGTTTTGTTTTCAACAAGGGGTATGGGTTTTTTTTTGTCCCAACGATCGTAACAACTTCAATATTAACTGTGCCATAATCACAGAAGAACGTCATTTTTCATGGTTTTTTAATGAATCTCTCAGTTGAGCAAATACCATCTTAATTTTCGGCACATACAATCAAATATTTTTTTATGCGGTTTTGAAATAATCCACCATAAATAACCAACATTATATTTTACACAAGTTTTTTGTTTTAACACAAAACATACTAATTGTAATAAATTCAACAACACAAGACAGAAATAACTTATAAAAGATTTAATTCAATCCTAACAGATTAGACGTGTCGAGACATTTCTAGCGATGAAAGCGATGTATATCCAGTCCCTCATAAAAGTTCCCTTACATACTCAAGTTGGGATGAATAGTATAATTTATCCTTATTTAAAATACTCATTATTATGAATAATATTTTGTGTAATTTACTTATTGTCTTCATTATTACCTTTTTACACAAGTTTCGAAGTCACAATGTTGTTCTTTTCTCATATAACAATAACACGGTTTTTTTAATTCAGGAAACCAATATTTAACTTCATTGAAACTATGAATTTGTTCATAATTTGTTTGTTTAACATAACAAATATGTGTTTTGCTATCGTACTAACAGTCTTATATAATATTATAAAAGCTCTACATCAAAGCCTCTCCCCTTTTTGGTTTCGACTCAAATTTCATATGCATGTACAGTTTCTGCCGCATTTATAATAAGCTGTGAAATAAAACATGAACCTAAAAACATTCATATATTAATTATACAAATCTCCTTGATATGTAAATACATTTAGTAGACCGTTAAGACCATTTCCCTCTGGACTCAATATGTCATACAGTGAGAAAAATATTCAACAACTGAAAAATGTACTCAGTTGAAAATGCTTAACCAAGGATAAATGGTCCAGATGTCTTATATCAACTATACAAAGATAAATTTGACTTTTGATCGCGGACAGCTATGTTATAACGTCAACAATTTACCGCGGACAAAATTGAACATGCTTATTATTTTAAACGATTATGTTATGGATACAAACTTATATAAATATTAAATATGCCCTCGCTTAGAGCGAGATAGTCTCAGTATTAGAGAAAACGTACCCTTTATATCGCTAAATCAGTGTTTCCCAAACTTTTGACAAAATTTTCGTAACACCGAGTACGCCTTGTCAAAAAATGCATATACTTTAATAACAATCAAAATATACAAGCTGCTTGTTGCACCAGGTACAGCCAAGCCCCGATGCAGCGCGTTATCCCACCAAACTATTCACGTACCCCAGGGGGTACGCGTACCACACTTTGGTAAACACTGCGCTAAATGAATGCTTTACTCGGACTTTAGGACGTCGATTGGGATTACTATCATTTTTTTTCAAGGTGTCACTGTAGTCAATTATCTCTTGTATAAATAGGCCAAGTAGGACTGCTGGACGAAGCCAACTAAAACTTAGAGGTATCGGAGGCAGACCAAAGGAGTCGACGAATGGGAGAGTTTAAACTTGTTTTAAAATCAAGTATGTTTTTATAAACAACCAAAATATATTATTATAGGCCTCAATAAATCCAATTATAGATTAAAACTACATTGTTTTTTTTTTTTTTAATTAACAGAGTGACAAAAAAGGGATACTCAAATATAAAGCTAGGTTTCAACAAACAGCACGATATAGTACCCAATCTACAGCAGTTGTGTACAACATGTCCAACTCTGCAGACACAACAGGATGTCAACATGCATCAATCAAACAGTTTTGGAAAACTTTTCCAATTTGGTTCACAAATATAAAAGCACGTCACTTCAAAGTTTAAATGAAATTTGATTTTATGTTTTAACGAAATACATATTTAACTAAGTAAGTAAATTTATCAAAATCAAACCATTAGAGATAATACATATATAAATAAAAATAATAAAACATTTTTAGTACTTTTTCCACATAAAATTTATTGGATCGATCTGGTTTCGCTCATGGTGAGCATTGTCAACTGATAAGAAATACAATGAAAAATTGATATTTATACAAAATTTAAGTAAGAAAAACAGGGTATGACAAACAATTGGTATTACAACTAAGCAAATGAATTGAAGCAAAATACAAGAAAAATAAACTATAAATAAAAAAGTTGAAGACCGCTTAGCAATGCAAACTATTACAACAAAAATCAATTAAGTATGAATTATCATTAAAAAGTAAAAACCAACAATTAGTGTATATAATAAATAAATCTTAATGTCTGTCAACCATAATTGGATGTGGAGATTCCAGTAGAGTTCAATACAACAAAATTGATTCCTGCGAAAAGAATTTTATGTGGAAAAGGTACAAAAAATGTTTTATTATTTTTATTATAATGCCATTTCACCAAGTATTGACAGTGAACACCTTAAAAGTGAACATACATAAATAATACGAATTACCGGTTTAGAAAATGCAAAAGCACAGGTATTACGTTATTGAGAATTAGACATAACTGAGTTTTAAGTGCATAGAAATGATCACATATTTTAATATGATTGTTGGCTTCAAATTGAAATATTAATAAAAACACAATATTCCTTTGTACTTTATTCAGCTTAATTTTAAAGGTCACGACCGGTTTTGCCCTTTGCGAGCATTGTCACATGATAAGAAATATAATTTAACAGTGCTATTTATCCAAAAATAAATTGACATTAAAAGGTATAAACAACAATTGACATTGAATACAAAGGAATACAGGTGAACCTCTACTTTCGCACATTCTACTTTCGCACAATTCGCTATTTCGCACAAATGAAAGTGAGCTTTAACAATAAAAAATATGAACGATGTTTTTATTCATCTCGAAACATTTTTGAATATTATGGAAATTTTTTATCTCAACGAAGAACGCATATCTCATTTGCGTAGGGCGATCCATAAAAGCACTGCATGTTACAGAAATCTCTATTAGGAAAATAAAAAAAGAGTAAAATACAACCAACTCTTGACAAGTTTATTAAAAAAATATAATTTTTATCAAATACATAAGTAAATTTTGATAAATAAAAAAATTTAAAGGACAATTTTTGGTGATTTTTTTATATCCCTTTACTTTCGAACATTCAACATTCGCACACATTTTCTGGAACCAATTGTGTGCGAAAGTGGAGGTCCGCCTGTATTGTGTTTTTATTAATATAATGCTTTTCCAACAAGTATTGACAGTAAACACCCCAAAATTGAAATAATTTTAATCTGCCAAGAGCTGTATCAATATTGACAAGTTCCGGAATTGATGATTTTTTTATGGTGTATTATTATATTAAGAATTATGAAAATCACCTGTTTTTCTGTTTATGATAATGATATCTTTAATGGCGGTATTTTATATGAAATATCGAAATATTAATTTTGATTGAATCGTCCGGTTTTGATATTAAAATTGGTCGTATTTTTTGTCTCTATTCAAAACTATTTTGGAATACCAATATTGCGATTCTTAGCTATTCTAGCATTCTTATGATATTGTGAAAATTACTTTAAAATTTGATAACTGTTGCTCAATTGGCTATGCAATTTAAAATGACACATATTTAGCGTCTATGAGAAGCATGTTCATATTAATAACTTGATAATAAAATAAATCCGTTATTAAATTTTATTTAATGTTATATTTTATAATGTGTTTATAATCGGTAATTGCAATGAATAATTACTCACGAGTTTGTTTTTATTAAGAAGTATATTCTAAACAAATATTAAAGCGTGCTCATGAACAAAACTAAGCAGTCTGATGCATTTTGTTAGAATTTTATCAAAATGTAAATTTCATTTGTCAAGGGAAATTTGGTTGCAGGTTTATTAAGTGAAGTAATGATAACGAAACCTGACGAAGAATCACCAAAATATTTAGTATTTATTTAGCATGACAAAACTACATGTATGGTAAACATGTTATTAGCAAGCCAAGATCGGTTTTGAATTCCTAATAATCATCTTCAGCTCACAGTAAGTTAGATCTTAGTCGATTATTACATTTGATTTGTTTTAATGATCTAACAGTTAATTGTTTCTCTTTATAACAACGGACGGACTTCTAGGGTGCATTTATTTAGTAGATTTAATACATATCCAGCTCTCTGTGTTTGGATAAAATTCATGGCCTTTCAGTCATTTTACGGACTCAATAAATGTATGTATTTTAAGGAGATTCAGAACAAAGTCATCAATCCAAGATTTTGCGAATGTTTTCCGTTTCTCAAGTTCAAAAATTGGAAGGAAAAATCGTGTAATAGCGAGTAAATCGCGTTAAAAAATAACGGTGCCGTCTAAAAGAATCGCGTAAAATCGAAATCGCGTTAAATCGGACTGGGTGTACTTTCCCGCGTTAATATGTTTCTACCTGCACGTATTTTTTTGTTCGTGTCACTTTTTACCATGTCATCTCTCAATGTCGAGCATATGGACTATATTTTAACAGAAGTGTTTCTTGTCGCTGCTGTATTTCTAAAATTCGTTTCATAGAAGCTTGTGTATGGCCTAAATTATCCCATAAAATATGACACTATATAATATAATAATACACTATATATTTCCTCATTATGGTATTACAGTATTATATATTTCTTTATCCATGTCCGCTCCCAATTTGGAGCATGTGGCCTCCTAATGGAAGTATCATGACAGAAGCTTTTTTACGAGAACTGCTTGCTAATCAGTCGCTCAACCTCTCTTTTTCAAACTGAAAAGGAAAAGGCTTGGACAGAACTAGTGATTAACTAATCCCTCTCGCTACGCCCAGTTATTGAAAAATCGGAAGGGTGGGAGGGGATTTTTAGACATCACAAACACCCATGCCTACGGAGAGAAATCGATAAATTGACCGAAAAAAATGCTGTTCGTACTGGTACTCGAACCTATGAGATCCGGCACGGAAGTCAACAACGCTAACCACTGGACCATAGGACCCGACGTACTATATTTACGTGTGTGAAATTGAATTTATGAATAGGTTTATGGAACTTGTGCGATGACAACTATCGTTGCAATAAGTGTAATTCTAAATTTTGTACATAGTTTACTGATCGATCCGGCGATCATAAGATTTGAAAGAGTGGAGGCGTCGTAATCTCCTGGATTAGCATTGTCTCACGGAGGGCTTTTGTTGTTGGTTGTAGCAGAAAACATTTTCGAGCAGTCGGTAATTTTCTTTACTCACTATATCCCATAATGGAACTCTGTTGTTGGTTGGAAAATTCACACTGCTTTTCACGGAGGCTGCTCAAAAACCTCCACATCTATCGATATGTGCAAAGTATAAATTTACATGTAGTGAAATTAAGAGTCAACATATCGACTTTGGAAAGGAAAAATGACGTAACCCACACATAGCAATTTTTTTATAGAAGGGCCAAAAAACGTGTTTTGATGACTTTGGGCCATATGCAAATTATAAAATATACACAACCTTGAATTGCACGGAGACTTCTAAACTGGTGTTTAATTGACTAAATTGTCTAGGAAAAACCTATTTTTCAGTCTTTTTTCTTGGTTTCAATTTTCACAAGCTCATCTTTTTTCAAACTTAAAAGCTAAATTTAGATACTAATATCTTTTTTGAAAACCATTTAAATTTATTTTTATAAAGATTTTTCCCAAGCGTCATCAAATAATTGTTATAAAGCTGTAATAAGGGCTGTGGAGTCGGAGTCGGAGTCGTGAAAAATGAGCGGCTCGATTTTTTTTGAAAAATATATTTAATGATGTGACTGACGTTTGAGTAGTCAGTTCAAGTTCATCCGTGCACTTGAATCCCTGAAGATGCCGAAAGGCGAAACCCGGATCGTTAGTGACAAAATCTGTGAGAATGTACATAGGTTGAACGATTCAAACTTAATATTGAAATTCCACCAAGCACCTTCGGTCGAAATCTTAAATTATTTAAACAAAATAGTCACAAGTGTTAACATTTCATGCTTGGCTGACTAAAGATGGTATGATGGTATACATATATATAAGTTAAAATGAAATTATTGAAAAATTTCTTCGGAGTCGGAGTCGTCATTTTTTCACGCGACTCCACAGCCCTGGCTGTAATTGTGCATAGTAAAATAAATTATACTTTATTATGTCGCTACCAATGCCGGGCTTGTTGTGTTGTGCAAACATCATTTTTTCAATCGATTTATTTTCAAAGTGATGTCCAAATATTCCCTCCTACTCTTTAAATCTTAAAATAACGTGGGCTAGCGAGAGCGATTAGCTAATCACGGAAGTTTGAGCATTTGAGTAACAAGCAGTTCCCGTAGAAAAACTTCTGATTCTGATACCTACTTTGGGAGGGTCATATGCTCCATATTGTGAGCAAATGTGAATAATAATAAAAGCATATTCATTGAGAGGACAGCGCGGTCGAACATTAATTACTATATCATATTGATTTTAACTTTTCATCTTACAAAATGTACACAACTTGTATTTTGATTTGATTTTTAGGTATCGACACTCATTTTTAGGCTAGAAGATGTTATAATCAAACTAAGTAAAAAAAAGTTGTCTTCCATGCCGAACTTCACGGGTTCAAGTCCCAGTACAAACAGTATTTTTTCAATCAATTTATCGATTTGCTGTTCTAAGGCATGGTTATTTGTGGTGTCTTAAAATCCCCCCCTACCATTCCAATCCTTAAGTAAGGGGAGTAATCAATCGAGAGTGATTAGCCAACCAATTGTTCTGTCTTACCCATGTCCTTTCTAAAAATCCCTTACCCTTAGCAATTGAGTTACAAACAGTTCTCGTAGAAACACTTATGTTTGGATACCTTTATTTGGAGTCCATATGCTCCATATTGGGAGAGAACTGTTAACTATATACTATCGTAGAAACTTTTCTTCGTTGTTTAAGTGTAATCTTCAAGAAATAATTACATGCGTAAAATATGACATTTAACCGCTTGAATATCGCGCAAATAAATCATTAATATGTCCCATAGATACTGCTAGTTTTGGAGAAAAATAATTTTGCCTAATATACACTCGAATTCGATATTTTAAAAACTTATATTGACTCAGTATAGATGGCACTACACATTTTCATCAAAATATTGCTTATATTCTATTAGAATACCAAGTATTTGATGTTTTAAATGTCTTGGACATCCGTGTTCGCTTGCATATTTTCCGGACGCGTATTCAAGTGGTTTTAATATCATATTTGTTTATATGTAAGTAAACATAAATTATCACACGTTAGTAAATATAATATGCAGTATGGGTAATACATTAAACGCGCTACACAATTATTTGTTCATGGTATTTTAATATAATGAGAAACGCATAAAAACAAAAAGTAATTTCAAAATAGTGTGACAAAAATCCTTCGTATTTTATATTCTAAGATACAGAGAAAAGTATTCGAAAACCGAAAGAAGAAGGTAAGTCTCAGATAAAATCCAATGTTATATTATTTGAAAAGCAACTTCCAAACCTAGTCAATAAAGTAGCATTACACTTAAGCACAAGAAAACAAACTTTCAACGAGGAAAACCAAAAATCAAAACCATAAAGATTCAGGAAGACGAGAAAGCACGGATAGACATCAGCTAGTATACGACTTTTACATGGGTACACATTGTAGACTTATGTAATACCTAAAACACTGTTTAGATATTAAAATAAATTCTTATTTTATTAGTGTTATTATTTTAAATAACAATAAAAATGAAAATTCTGTTTCTTGGCAGGATATATGTTGTGTTAAATGACACATTGAGTAAACTGAAATTATTTTTTCGAGGAAATCATTCAGAAGAAGTGACTGAATATTTTATTCAGATTTTAATACTTTTGTACAACAACTTAAAACAAACTGTTTAATCATCTGGACTATTGAGAGTTTTCTTTTATAAAATGTTGGTCACAAAATTTGAGTATTTCCCTATATCATTGGACGTAGATATTAGATTATCAACACTATATATGTTGAGTTACTAATAGAAGTTTTATAGGAAATATTATCGTGTTCTACCTTCAACTCTTCTATTAATATATACGCTCAATTAAAATCGTGATAAACTAAAAATGTTATTGTCCAAAATTTTGTTGTGAAAAAAAGTGCGACATATGTGCGTTTGATATTTATCGAATCTTTCAAACTTTCAGGCTAAAATGCTATCTCAACACAAATAAATTCAACCCTGATACCAGTTTTATTAGCTATAATGTGTATGATTACAGATGTTAAGTTTTAATCTAAAACAAATTCATCCGAGGGAAAATAACAAACAACAATCATTAAAAATGAAGTAGTTTTATAAATGGGTGTGTTCATGCTGTTTAACTTAGCCTGTTTTTTACAACTGTTGTCCAACAAACTCTTCTAGATCGACAAAAAATAATACAAAAATGTGGTTAAGAATAAAGTTGAAAAATAACGTTTGGAGACCTGAAACCTGTGACAATGATTTTGCATACGAGAATGTTACACACATCAAATATTTGTCAATTTTTAACAATAAACTGTGTTGTAACATTTTAAATATGAATAAGACAGAATTAAAATGAACTTGATTTATAACTTAATAACAAAGATAATTTATTTGATAAGTTTTCCGACTGCGGAAATATCGATTTTTAAAATTGTGGCCTTAAATCACCGAACTATATCTTATGTGGAATAGTTTTACAAATGCATTAAAATGAAATTTATGGTTGATCAGTTACTTCGTTCAATTGGCTTTTCGCTTCGTAATTAATCAGTAGCAACAGTCGTAAGTTAAAATTTAGTTTTGTAATAGTCCTGTGTTCTGAGTGCGATTTGTTTTCAGGTGTGACCCTGAATGCCGTCAAAGAGCTTTGAGACTTCATTGTTTTCTTGGCGGGGGTGAGAGACAGGGAAATATTGTTGGTGTGGTATCTAGGTAAGTACGCAATGTACAGTGCGCACCAATATGAACAGCGCCAGCCCGCAAAACGACATTCAAAAACAAGCATCCAACCAACTTTGTAATTTACTCCTTGTTGATGTTTGTGCACAAAAGCAGACGCCGCTCTTCAGAGGCTGCAACTGTAAACTTTTAAAACACACGGGTCGCAGTCTATTTAGTATTTTGATATATTATATAATAATGTATATTACATCACACAATAATTCTTAATACATTGATACGGTTGATTATATTTTTTTAAACAATAAAGACATTTTAATTTTTCAAGAACATTTTATTTCGTGTTTGATCATAAGGTTCATAGATACTTTTTATTAGAAGATAGAAATTATTCATATTGTAATTTCATATTTGTTAACATTGGGATAAGTAATAAAAATAGAATTTTGTAATTGAATAATTTAAATGTTGTCAAAAAAATAATATAAATGTAAAAAATATTAGAGTAGAAATAACCTGTTATAAACACAAATTCATGCTTACCTATAATGTAGACTGTAATTTTATATATGACTAGCCGGTTCCCGGCAAGTGTTCCAATGTAACTCAAAGAAAGTGTTTGTGTTTTAATTGTATTTATTGAAGTGCATGTTTTCTTTTTCTGTCTACTTAACGTTTGACGTTTGCTACCGATTGTCTATTGTACGACACATGCGCCATCTACTGTAAGTTAATTGTACTATAACCTTCGCGCAAGTTTAAGCATACGTTGTCAAAATGAGCTGCATGGCAGACATACAAACATTGATTATTATAAATAAGACCTACTGTAAGCTAATTTTATTATGCCTATAACCTTTCCGGAAGTGCAAGCAAAAAGTTTGTCGAATTTTTATTGCAATCGGACGAGCGGTTTGGCAGCACATAGAGTACTAACAAACAAACATTCATTTTTATATATTAGATTATAAATACAGCTGCAAGTGGGTCGCTGTTGGAGGTAGATATTATTTACATAATCGAAAAAATACGTCATCTTTGCCAAGATTATATTTCAATAATATAAAGAAGGTTTCTTATTTTCGAAACATATCTATCTGTTTTTTACCATATGAAACATACCGAATTATTTAAAATAACAACTTTCAAATAAATAAATATTAAATTATTTTTAATTTATAATTAAAAAAGTAAATATTTCACAAGAAATAAAATTTGAAACGATGTATTACGAAGAAGAAGCATTTCTTATTCGAAACACATTTTTTATTGTTATATTTCTTTATTTTTGTATGCTGCGAAATTTAACTCCTCTATAAACTTGTTTTTTTTTATTATTTCAGCGTCTAAATGGAAAAATTAAGTTACCTGAAGTAAAATACACCACGATAATGGGCGTGGAGATTTAAGTCACTGGTCCTCAGTCGGCAGTACGTTTTCATAGCCTGTTGGACAGAGGCGCCCCGTCACCTATGGAGTAGGGGAAATTTTGAACCGAAAGTTTTCAGCAAGATTTGAAAATATTGTTTGAATTGTTACGCCGCTAGGTAATGTCATGGGAAAACTTTCCAAACTAGCTCTCTTTGCATTTATATGTTAACAAACCGCCCACCACTGACGTAAATACAAACACTAGTAATATTTTTCTGGTAATAGAAAGATGTACGTGTGTATGTAAACGGTGAAAAACAATTTCATACGCCGAGAAAAGCGTGCTTGACATTTTCAATACATTTATCAATATTCCGGAAAACTCACGATGGATTGGTATTATGTTTTATACATTTATTTTTAAATCATTTAAAGTTACAATAATACATATAACCAACATTCATGTAATATTGAAACATATAAACTTGAATAAACTGGATTCTCTTTCAACACAGTTTTGAAATAACACCATTGTACATTAACTCTAAAACTCGAAAATAAATATTACACAGGCTCTGAATATCTTAAATGATGATAATTTATGATTTCGACTGAAGGTGCTTGGCGGAATTTCAATATTAAATTTGAATCGTTCAAATTTACATACATTGACTGAACTTGGTCATTTTAAGTTCATCCGTGCACTTGAACGCCTGAAGATGCCGAAAGACGAAATCCGGGTGTGACAAAATCTGTGTGAATGTACATAATTTGAACGATTCGAATTTAAGTGATGATGTTGCGAAAACGGGTTAGTTTATTGTTTGTGAATAGTTTTTGTTACGATTTTGATTTATGGGTACTTTTTAAAACAAAATTAAAATATATACAATAAAAAATAATTTATATTATTTTTTGATATCATGAATCGATTTTTATACAAGATATCTTATCAATCTTTTTTTTATTATTTTAGTACACTTTTTATACAAGGTTTTTTTTACGTCGTATCGCGTATCCTCCGTCTAAAAAGAAAGTCAGATGTAGTAGCAGTTAGACGCTAACATTTAAATTGTTGTAAAATTATTTTATAATGTAACTTAATATCGAGCATTTAAAACCAGAATGACGTAAAATAAAATTTTAACAAAATTGATTAAAATAATTATTTATTCTCAATCCGATATTAGTGAATTATATATTTTTTGGCATTGTTGTATTATAATACCGAATAATAAAGAAATGTGTATTACAGCGTTCAAATGTCATTGTATAAAATTTCGTGTTACATCATTCTGGTTCTAAGCTCCCAATATATTAATGAATATTAGTAAACGTTTTTTTTTATTTTATTAGATATTTGATCAACAGATTAATTCAGGTACTCAAAATAAAAAGGGCCCAAGCCCAATAGCAGACGTCTAAGAAAATTGTATTTTAATTAAGACAATTTTTTTCAACGAAATAATTTCAGTAAAAAGATTTTTATTTTTCACCCTTTCAAATCGCAAGGTTTTTAGAAAGCTGTCATGCCAGAATCATACAAAAATGATTAACGTCACGAATATCATGTATCAAACAACAGACAAACGGCCTAATGGTCCATCGGTCAGTCAGTATACACATATTAAATTGTTATTGGAGAATTCCAATATCAGTTTCATTAAAAAAAAAAACAATATATATACGGGGTAGGCCGATTCTCTTTTCAGACCCTCAATTTGCAAACTAAAATTGATACTACTGATCAAAGTATTGTACATCATTTAGAAGAAAATTAAATAAAAAAATTGATTTCTTTGACGTTCTTCTCTTAAGAATCAATCATTTACCAGGTGAAATATCAATATATATATATATTATATATATATTTAAGTAGAAAACGTATTGAAGTTCAATTGATAGTAGTTGAATAACTAGTTAATCAATTTACGATGTAAGTTTTGTAAAGAGGTATCGAGAGAGGAGCATTACTAAGAAACTTCAACATTCAAATAATACATTTGTGTAGTAACAGCTATCGTAATTCCTTGTTACCAAGCCCAAGGGAACTGCCAGATCCAACGTTCGCTGGTCAGAGGAAGGATTGGAACATTTTTCTTTTTAAAATAAAATTTTACTATTAAACCTACCGGGATCTCCACTTCTATACCCTATATAAATATAATCATAAAACCTTTGCCGACAAACAAATAAATATAATTCTTGAAACTACTTACTACTCAAATCTGTGGGTATTCCCATGAGCTTATCCTTTTCGCCAGCAATGGCTTTAAACTCAATGATACATTTATTTATTATATAAAAACGAAACATTCATTTACTAAGCGTCAGTTCAAGTTCATCCGTGCACTTGAATGCCCGAAGATGCCGAAAGGCGAAACCTGGGTCGTTAGTGACAAAATCTGTGAGAATGTACATAGTTTGAACGATTCAAATTTAAAATTTTACGTTACAGTAAATCTTCAGCGATTAGGTTAATCAAAGAAAATGTATTTATTTAAACTAGCCTCAATATTTGGTAAATGTATAGTCTTAACTATAGAACACTTTCAGGGTGTTTGTTCACTGTCAATAATTGGTGGAAAAGCATTATATAAAATTAATAAAAAATATAATATTCTTTTGTATTTAATTTCAACTTTTATTTATCAAAATCGGAAGCGGTTTCACTCATGGGTCATATAAATTTGTTTTTTGTATAAATAGCACTGTTAAATTGTATTTCTTATCAATTGATAATGATCGCCAAAACCGGTTCAGATCTTGATAAATAAAAGTAGAAATTAAGTACAAAGTAATATTGTGTTTTTTCTTAATCTAACTACCTATAGAACATATGTTTTTGATTAAAAATAGAACATGAATAAGAAAAGAATAATATTTTCGATAAAAAAAGTCGTAGCATTTTGACAATCCATTTTCAACATAAACGAATTTTTTAAACTAAATGTTTATTGTATTTAATAAAATATTTAACATGTTAAATGCCGCTATCAATTTCAGGCCCAAAACGAGCAATTTTAGTTTTCTATTCTGTCCCTCACATTCATGTATATTATACCGTATTCCTGGTATTCGATGTATCCCTTCTATACATATACAAATCCTTGATAATCTCAAGGAAAACGGTTATTATACAGTGTATCTTTACGTGCAGATGCAAATAGTAGCACCTCAATCAAAAATGAATACTCTATTGGTAAAGTCCGGTAAGCTTTGGCAGGCAAAATCAACACAATACACTGAGCTAGGTCCACTTTAGTTTGACCAAATTCCATTAGAGAATGTGACGGATCGTATTATTAACACATACAAATATAATTCAATTCAGTATAAAATATAAATAAATCAAATAAATAAATATAAATATAAATAAATCAATTATTTCTACTAATGAGAAATTCGCCATTTTATTTATTTACTTTCAAAACAGTACACAAATTGGTCCCGTACTATTGCAATATTCAGAATCCCCTGAGAATTTACAAGCTGTAACTATCATTAAAAAAAGAGCTTCTGTATTGTCTGATACAAACTCCATAGCACTTACAAAAACAACTTAGGTGTATAAAATTTCGTTAAATTAATACATATTTTTACTGAAGCAAACTTATTTTAACAGGCTAATCAAAAATTGAAGACTGAGCAAAAGCTCATTGTGGGAACTTATTCATTTTAATATTCGGGAATTCTTTAACGCAAAACCACTAAGTCGCTGTGATTGCTATACATATATGTTATTATATTGTAATCAATAACAAAACATCACATGTATAGTCCTGTTACAAGTACTAAGTTTATGATTTTAGCTGAAAAGATTAACAGTCAATTATATTGAATTTATCATTCATGAAATATTTTTTTCTTAGAAATCGGCGCCACGCTCCGGTTCATAGCGTTACATTCAGTGCCCTGGCACAAAACTCAGGCGTCTGGCGGAAACAAACACTCGGGGGTAAAATTGTTCAGTTGTTTGTATCCCGCTTTCGGAAGAGAAGACAGACCTGATTAATTGAGGAGCGTACCACGTACCGCCGCCTTCTTCTTCGACTCATTTCTTATCGCCGTTAATTAGTTTCCTGTGGGACAACTCTGGTGCCATCACCCCTTTTCTTGTGTGACTTTGGTCCTGCGGGAGGTAAAGTAAAGGACATTAAATAGGGTAAACGAAACAATGATCGGACTGGTGATATTGCTGGATGCCACTGCCGTGTGATAACGCTCTAGTCATTTATATAATGTGATATATTCTCATGTCCGTAATCACAATCGAATCAATTTATATTATTTGACTTATGTAACTGATACAGTTCAACAGAATTTATTAAAATACGTTGGCATTCAAAAACATGAAATTAATATTTCCAGTTAAGTTTTCAATCTACATTTTTAACACCTATTTCGTAGACTATCGGTTTTTGTTACGTGTACAAATTGTTTTTAATAATAATTTCTGAACATCTTTTCATTATTTTTCGATGAATGTTTCCTTGAGAAAAATTAAAAAAAAACTGTAAGAAATTGGCCGATGGAGAAACGATTGGCCGATGTGTTGATAATTTTAAATGTGAATCATTACATAAAAAAGTGGTCCAAACTGTGACGTTATTTTCAAAACGATTGAAACTATTGGTAATTTAGAGCTCACGAAGACTTTCCTGCTTAATCCTCTTAAATCATCTTTGGTTTATCAGCTTCGACAGAGTCTAATTGAGTCTGACTCAAGACACTTCTTACAAAAGTGATATTCATAGTATAGTAATACAAACTGTAGTATTTTACAATAATTCAATCATAATGTGTACTATTTTTTCACTTGAATTCAATTACTAAGTTTAGTATGTCCAGAAAATCTTCTGGTTACTCTGTAGCGATTTTGTCTGGTGAGATTGTGTTGCTTTTTCCCTACGACGAAACGGAGCATAATTATTCCAAATTAATTGACACTTTTATCACTGAGTATTTGGTTAAGTAATTCAATACAATCAGAAAATGTTCGTTAAATTATTACAGGAATGGACAACAAAAATTATGAATTTCTGATTTTTTAAACAATAAGTGGCAAGCGAATGTCACTCAGTAGCGGATTAAATCAAGACACCTAACAAGGAGAAATATATTTTAATAATGTGAAGATGTGAACTCAGCGATATATTATATTAAAGATTAGGGGGATATAATATTATGCGGACTACACAATAAATTTAAAAATGTATATCAAGCAGATAGTTTTTGTATAAGATAATCTTCACCTAACACGCAGTACCTTTTTTCTACATGGATGAGATATTTTTTAAAAAATTCAATAGAAAGATCACTTGCTGAACGATAGGATTATATGATAAAATTGTGAAATGAGCACTTAAAATATGCTTATTTTTTATAAAAAAAGAGAACGAATAGAAAGGGCATAACATAATATAACCACAATGATGACTGACAATATTTAAGCCATCTGAAATTTTACCTTCACGTTTTTCAGCAAACTCAGCTTGCCGTTCCTGGAACGTTTTCAATATTGATTTCTTGCTCACCTGGTTACCATGAAAGCAAACAAACATACATAGAATAAATTTATTTGAGAAAATATATCGCTTCATAATGGCTGCATTTATTTCAATAAACATTTATTATGAAAAGAAAAAGACACGCAAGAATGAATACATAATTTATTTCGATACATAAAACTTGACTTGCGGTAATGCTTTGGGACAAAGATGGTAAACGTTTTCGTATCGGAAGACCGTACTTAATAATCTGTTATTTCATTAATCCACGTTCAAGTTGCTGCATTGAATATATGGACATTGTTTTGTTAATGAATAAAAAAATATATTCCATCAAAAGTTTGCAGTACCTCTCATTTATTTTTGAGTTGTTGTTATATTTTGTTTCATGGTTTTACCAAATAAATGACAATCGTTTTATAAATAAAATTGTCTAAACGATAAGAAGTATAATAAGTTTGTAAGAAGTACGTAAGTTCTTCATCTTAAAATTACTTACGTTTTCAGATCAGCGCATCAAACTATCCCTCAAAATCAACACGAGTATTTCAGCGGTTTGTTGATCTCTTAGCAGACTGCAAAAATGTCAATGATTCACCAGGCATTACAATCTCAAGAAGAAGTAACTGTGTATAAAAAGTGTTGATTCAACCGTACAGCAAGATGGTATTTACCTCGAAAGAAAAAGAAGAAGAAGTTAAACGAGAATACTAAAGACTTCAAAATTTATTTGAAAATTACAAAATCGCGTCAGTTGAAGACCGCTGTTCTAAACAATTAATTGAATTTAAACAGGGGCAAAACTTTGGCGTAAAATAAATCATTATTTGATAATCTGAAAAGTTTATATAAAGCATTCAAAATCAATACGCCTAAAGACAAGTCCAACATATTTTAAGGATGGCAAAAACTTCAATATTTATTCGGACAGCTTTGGGGAAATTATAATGAGCTTAATTGAACAAACAAAGCAAAAGCACTCAGGCTGGCAAGGGAGGGAGTGCAGATTCGTCGTAAATCATATTACATAGCTTTTCCAAATAACCGTTACTCCAATTCAGTAATCAATAAATGATTCATATAAACCCAAATACCTCTACCTCCGCAAGAAAAAAACTCCATTTTTTTTATATTAAAATATAATTATGCATACAAAAAGTAGTGGATTTTTAAAATGTCTTTGATATTTTTATGTTACGGTGATGATATCAATATTGGGTTCCTGGTCTAAAATATGAAATACTTAATGCGTGTATGAAGTTTTAATTGACTACATTTTCGAAACACATCAATCAACATTTAACAAATAGCCTTGTTTAACTGAACATTTTGAGTATGAGTTTTCAGCTATACTAGCAAAAAAACTTATTATACAATTGTCCATCAATTAGTAAATGTAATAAATGCTTTATCTAGAAAATTTAATAATACATATCTTATTTATTTTACTATTTATGCGTTAAGAAAGGTTTATTTATTTAACGCATATAATGGAGGTCTACAATTCAAATACTGGATGATTAAATACATGTTAATGAATCTAAATAACTTTAATGTTTAATTTTAAGCTTTAATACTTTAAAGTATCATTCTTTTTTTACCGCTGTAACCTATTTAATAACACTTTCAAACTGTTAACGTCAAACTCAAAAACAGACATCTCAAAAAATTATTAAAACTTCATATTAGACCTATATATAAATACGTTTATGAAAATGTGAGCAAGTCCCGCTCACACAAATCGATGCTGTAGAAATAAAATATTATTTTTCTGCGTTAACCGATTGATCTTTATGAAAAATTAATTTAATAACTTTACCGATGGTCTTTGAAAGCAAACAGCTGAAAATTATTATTAAGAGAGAAGTTTAAGTCGTAAATTACATCGTTGGCGATATCAAAAATTCATTAATGGTCGAGTCTTAGCCGCATTTCTTTTCCTACTCACCTACAAATCCATATTTCATCGGAAACTTTGCAAAATTGCTGCACGCCTTTCCCCTCAATTTCAAGATTTCCCGATTATAAATAAATCATCAACTTTAGACCAGCCCCGATAAGCCTTCATTCGAAACCTTCTTATATTACCGCAACCCTTTTACAGCGAGTTTCCTACCCCGAAGGTAGCTCCCCATCACTTTCAAACTGTGGTTTTTAAAGCCTCTGTAAATCTGTTTTACTTCTTAAGCAGAAAAAATCATGAAACTTTATAATCACTTTTTATGTTTAAACTGTCATTTCTTGGTAGAAAAGCATTGAACTAAAAATACACTTTTCTTACCAATTTCACATCATTTATTTAAAGATCAAAAGCGGTTTTGTTGGTCGCTAGCGTAATAAACTGATGAAAGTATAATAAAATAGTAAAAAATATAAATAATACATCGACTGAAGGTGCTTGGTAAAATTTCAATATTAAATTTGAATAGTTCAATTTTTTTACATTCGAGCAAGTTTTGTTACTTACCACCCAGGCTGCCTTTCGACATATTCTGGTGTTTAAATGCACGGATTAACTTGAACTGTGTAATAATAGTTTCGAAAAAATCAAAATGATATGATACTTGAAAATACCCATCATTTAAATCAGTCGGCATTCCCATGCTATAACATTTTAACGATAACTACAAAGACTGTGTTTGTTAAAGTGAATATTTCCCCCAGTTAATTGAAAGACATTAAAATCAAATATTTGTAAAATTTATCCATATCAATAAATAGCTTTTGACTTAGTGATTAATAAATTTATTTCTTATATACACACGATACACATATTTACCAAGCATAAGCTCAAGTTCATCCGTGTATTTGAAGGCCTGAAGATACCGTAAGTCGAAACCGGGGTCGTTGGTGACAAAATTTGAACGGTTCAAATTTATTTAAATTATAAACAAAGCCCTGTACCGGTCTATATTTTCATTAGTTAACAATACTCGTGATATTTAAATAAATTATTTGGAATTATTACAAACAAATCAATTTATACATATATAAAAATATTAGTTCTCACTCTTGATTTTTTTAAACGAGAACTTGTGTCGTGATTTATGTTGAAAAATCAGAGTTTTTTTCAATTTTACAATTTTCTAAAAATTAAAAAAATAATTATTTTGTTTACATAATTTTGGGAAACTTAGGTCTACAGGTATCTACAATATGTCCCCAGAATACAAATAAACACGCAAACAATTCGTCTTTTGGATTGATAAATGAAAATTTCGTAATTTTATATTTTTATTTATTTATTTAAAACCCTCCAGAGACGAGAGCTTTTTTCCGATAAAAAAAATATTTTCTAAGCCATATTGAAGTCACGGATAACTTTTATTCCTAACCAAAATTTTAAAAATAAAAACGCAAAGTCGTTGTATAGAAACCCCGCATCACTATATGGTCATGCTCATCCCTTTATCACCGTGTAATATTGAGTACGGACAGTAGTAAGGACAAAAGTGACCGTATGGGCTTGCAAACATTCGGGGTTGAAATATAGCTAAACTTGATTTTTTTTAAAATATTTACAATTTGACCTCTTTAGATCAACATAATTTCAAAACAAATATTTTAGCAAAATAACTGTAAATGATTTTATGTTTTTATAAAAAAATATCTAACAGTTTCAAAAATTAAATTAAAAAAAACGGAAATTCAAAAAATCACATGTGCTTTTAGAGACCGTTCCTGTTCCCACGGCTGATGCCTAACTGTAGTCTGTACCTTTCTTAACCAAATATGAGCGAAAGCAACGATATTCAGGTAGAAAAAGTATGAATAGTGGGATCAATAGACAACGGTGTTTTGTGTGACCATATGGTGACGCTCGTCCTTGGAGGGTTAAGATAACCCATTTTAAAATATTTAATTGCCTATATGGTTATTTTAGATAATTAAGGTACGACAACTATTTACAGTTTATAAGCAACAAATCTGTATTGATTTCAAGTAAACAGAGTAGGTACATACACTATATTATAGGTATTTGATTTTAAATTATACAAGCTGTGTAGATGATTGCACAAATCCGATAACAAGCAATTTTCATAATCGAAACAAAAAAGAAATAATGTTTTGATAGTATCGTTTAATATACGCAACTTTTATGATATGCAAATAATTTGTAGAAAAAAATACTACACATTTCCTACAACAACATAATTTATTGATCTAAGTTGTAAAACATCTGCATGAAAACTATCACTTGTGTTTATGCATGAGGAAATCCCATGGAAAATAAATTTACTGGTGCCGATAATGGTAATTTTACGTTTTAATGTTTTTTTAAATCTTTATCAAATACAACATTTTTCAATAGCAAATTTTTCAATTAAAATTTTACTGAATACATAATACTTAATATTAATACCACAATGGAGACGAATGTCGGTGACTTGCTTAATAAGCCTTTCCATAGTAAAAGTTGGTATTTATTTTGCTTTATGTAAGTAAATATAGACAGTGAATTTTGAATACCTTAAGCGCTAAAGTATCTAGATGTTTTACACCAAATCCTCAAAAAGAGGCAAAGTAAAAACTTTCCTTTACTTCAAAATGCAGGGCGTTGACCAAAATGCGGTTTGGAAAATCGGCATTTCAAAAATTATTTACAAAAGGGACTACAGCTATTCAGTGCATATTTACTAACGAATTTAATTTATATATTTTTTTTTACATTTAATTAAGAAGCAAAAATGCGGTTGTAATTTTCACAAAATTTACAAATTTTCTATTCCAACAACGTTAAAAAAATAAACAAAATATTAGATAAAAACACGAACATTCACAAATAAGCCATTAAATATCTTGAGTGGCTTTAGACCATAGTAACAAAAACTGGTGTTTATTTATTTAGTATTGACAACTCGTTATTCATCTTTGAAGCCATAGTCAAGTCCAGAACCTTGGTCACCTCAATCGATTTCATTAACATTGTTTGATCTTCTGCGGTTCAACGCTTACGTCTTGGGACACCATATCCATTCAGCAAAGTTGCGATTTTCCAACGTCTTATTTGAATTGTAAACAAATTAAGTTGTTCTCATCCATACGCACTATATGTATGTTTGACGTTGAGTTTGAACTGTAGAAAAACGTCCAAAGCTCTTACCAATACTCCAGAACTGGTCTTATGAAGGCTTGTTGATATTTTTCTTTTACGAATGTTGGTACATAACCTGGTCAATGACTAAATTCTGTGTTAAATAATCTATTGCAAAATATTTTTTTACAATTTACAAATTATTTTCCTTGCACAAGAGAGCAATACCATCACATTATGTGAATCAAAACAAAATAAAAATTTCAACTTCGTAAGTTGTTTGAAAAATTTTACAGCACTTATTTTGCTTCACAAACTTGCAAACAACAACATTCTTTGTAAAGAATTTCTCCAAGTAAAACATTCACATTTTTCATGTTATTTGTTTTAATTCAACCGAGAAAGACTACTCTTTCAACAAATAATTTCATTGCGTTAAGATTATATCACGTCATTTTTTTAATTCAACGAAATTTCTTCAACAGAAAACATTGAACAAAAATGTTATTAAATTTAAAAAAAAATGGAAATCAATTACGATATTTTGGCTCCATTTCTTAAAATATATATTTTTTACAATCGAATACGTAACCAGTAATTCTTTCAAGTCAAACAGAAATATTATATATCCCGATCCCTATCTCATACCAGTGAAATAATATCAGTGAAAGAAAAAAAAATATGGTATAATAAATATACATATAAACATATTAAATACTTCTCGAAAGTGTAGGTTTTCAATATCATCCACTCTTAAAAAGGATTATTTAACCTTTTTTTATTAATTAAGGAGAGGTTATTATAGCCTTATATAATATAATATTTAATCGCTCAGTTTTAAATAGTTAAGTATATATAATATATATGGCATCGTAATGGAGGTATATTAACATATTTTTTTCCTTTCCTTTCTTTCTCAAAGAAAGTAGTAAGGATAGAAGGGTAAGGTTAGCACAGGACTAGTGATTAACTAATCGCTCTCACTACGTCCAGTTAGTAAAGTATCGGAAAGGGTGAGAAGGAATTTATAGAGATCACCAACACCCATACCTTTGATAATTCGATCAAAAAAATGCTGCTCGTTTTGAGACTCGAACCCGTGAGATCTGGAACGGAAGCCCACAACGCTAACCGCTGCGCCATAGGACTTGGTATATATATTTAATATTCAGTCTGTAGGTATAAGTATTATGTTTTATCACTAAAAACATAGATATAAATTTGGCCAATAGACGTCATTATAAAAATTTGATTATTTTAGGTTTAGTAAGAAGAAATACAGATTGACAATATAAACAATAAATATGTGATATTTTTACAGTACGTACAAAAGTTGATTTATACACTATTATTACAATTTTTTGTAACTACATATTTTAATATAAAAATAATAATCATTAAAAGACGAAACTAAATGTTTTATATTTAATCATTCATGATCATTTTATATTAAAAACGTTGTTCCATTTATATTAAACCACGTTTTTACCCGCAGACGTTAATTATTTTTTGTTCGTGCCAGTTACCCCTGCTGTATTGCTAAAATGTGTTTTGTATTTAGTTTGTACTGTATTACCACGGGTTAAATTGTCCCGTACAATATGGCACTAAAAAAGACAGAATACACTCCCCCATTATGGTATCTGTCCGCACATTGTTGTTCGACCAAAACTGTACATTGGTATGCCTGTTGCTCTGTGCCTCGAACTAAAAACACTCGCCCTGCTGAATCTGGAAAATTCCATTAGGCTTCTTTCATTGCACTTTCGCATTCATTCGCTTGTTCTCTCCTACCGCTCTGTTACTTTCTAATGCGAAAGAAAATAAAATGTAAAGAAGAAAATTCACGGTAAAGAGTACAGTCAGACATTCAATTACACGTTATGGGTGCCCAAAGGGACACTGTACCGTGTAATGGATATTCAAACAAATGCTAAGCATTAAAAATGAAATTCCATACAGAGGGAAACCATTTAATGCAGTGTTTCTCAACCATAGCATGTTTCATGGGCATCACAGTTTTGGGGGGCCAAAGGGAAATTTCCATAATTATAAATTTATGAAATCCAAAATTCTGGGAAGAGTTGAAAAAAAAATACTATGATAAAAATACTGTGTTATCGCTATCAATATCCCCTGTTATTTAAAGAATGTTTAGACACCATAAACAAGAAATCGATTGAAAAAATGCTGTTCGTACTGGGGTTTGAACCCATAAGATTCGTCACGGAAGCCAATAGAATTGATCACTTACGTCACGAACCAATTTATCAATTTAAAGAAAAACTGTCTAACTACAGTTTGATTCGGATACTCTGGCGTATATTGTGTTATTCTCTGGCGTTATTATGGATTATACCATTTAATTAAGAGAAAAATAAATATCGGAATGACAGATTATGAGGCCGTATGCTCCACATCGGGAGCGGATATAGATTTTAAAAATCCCACTTTTTTTTGTAATCTTGTCCACATTTTATGTCTATTCCCAATAAAGCTTTTCTGAACATAAGTTGTACAAAGAAAATTGTTTTTTTTTTTTCATCAATTTATAAAACTTTACTAAACAATGCAACCGGAGCTAATGATTTTGATGACTCGACTATATACTCAACTTAAATCTCACGTACACAGAAAATAAACGTGTGAAATCATAGATTTACTAGGAGCTAAAGAATTGTTCAAACTATCGTTGGTTTTTATCGCAAGTGTATTGTTGCTACATAATTAAAGGGGGTTTCCAGGCGACAAAATCGTGAGCGCATTCCAGTCGGGCAGGACGCGAGCGATGACACCCGTGAAATGAAGTCTGCATATTTTATGACGGAGACCGAGAGGAGTGGTGCAGCCAAGCGTCGACCCCTCAGAACTGGACGAGAAACAACTTCACATTAACAAAGGAAAAGTCCACCATATAAATACACTGTTCCCTCAATCGCCATTTTATAAACCGTTAAAATATTTACTTACCTATAATAAAAAAGTATTCAATATTATTTTTATTTGTCACTAGCCGGTTCCCGGAAAGCGTTGAAATACCACTCAACAAAAGAAAGTTTATTGAAGTGCATGTTTTCTTTTTATGTCTGTTTGACGTTTGCTGCCGATTGTATATGGTATGACAGACGCGCTACCTACTGTAATTTAATTATATTACGCATATAACCTTCGCGCAAGTTGCATGAACGGTATGACAGACATTAAAACATTATTTTTTTATATTAAACCTACTGTAAGTTAATTTTAATATGCCTATAACCTTCCCAGAAGTGCAAGCAAAAAGTTTGTCAAAGTTTTATTGCAATCGGATGAGGGGTTTGGCAGCGCATAGAATACGAACAAACAAACATTCATTTTTATATATTAGATAACCTAATCTAGCCTTTAATGACGTTAACTTCGATTACGCTATTTATGCGTTGGAGTCCCAGTAAGGACAATTTCATACATTTAAATTTCATAAAATTTTATAAATGATTTTAAATCGATGTACTGTTTACTTATCCGAAAACATATGACAAAAAAACAGTTCACATCACAACTCATAGAATGAGAGTGTAGCTCCCATATACGAACGTTGGTTGCTAATCTATTATACATAAATCGATCACGTAAGAGAACCTGAGACAACGTCTATAAAGAAAACATGAATTTATTAAATTGTTAAATTCTTCTATCAGAAAACTATAGTATCGACGAATGAAATACAAATACTGTCTATCTACAAATAGATTCGCGAACCGTGTTAAACGAATGGAAAGGATGGGAAAATACAATATTTTTTTAATATTGTGATGTGGTATAAATAATTGTATTTATTTTTATTATACCATGTGGTAAACATCGTTTGCTTCCGTGACGGATCTCATATGTGAATTGTATTTTTTTTTAATCAATTTCTGTTCGAAGGCATAGATGTTTTTGATGTCTAAATATTCCCTCCCACTCTTCCAATACTTAAAATAATAGGGCGAAGCGAAAGGTATTAGCTAACCACTAGTCTTATTCTTTATATCATGTATGGGCAACCACCGGCCCGCCGAGCTATTTTGTCCGGCCCTGATTCATCTCGGCGAAGTAATAGAGAAAGAAATTAATAGTCCCAGGGAGCCAATATTGCTAGTCTCGTAATTCAAGTTCAAGGCCAATATTCACACAAAATTTTGTGATTAGTATATAATATTAATATTATGTCGTTTATTATACAAATAAAAAAATATATAAGAAGTAGCAATGTGTTTTATTTAATTAAATATTACTTTATTATGTTTAATAATTTGATCCGGCCCTTGGCTCGGAGACAGAATGATAATTTGGCCCCAGACCTAGGAAAGGTTGCCCATGCCTGCTTTATATTGTTACTCTTTTCAAGAAAAAAAAGAGGTGGAGCGACTGAGTAACAAACAGTTATCTTATAAAAAATACCTGTTGAAATATATTTATTACTAAGAACATCGTAAAAAGCAAGGCTTTGGGGTCGGAGTCGTGAAAAATGAGAGGTGCGATTTTTTTTGAAAATATAGTTAACCTTCTCACCGCGTATGACCGCTATGCATGTCCTATCGAAAATGCTCTCAGCGCGCGTGACACGTATAGATGTCATGGAAATTTCAAATCCTATATAAGAGCTATCTATTGTGCTAAAATTGTATAACTTGGTTGAAAATATTACTAAATGTATATTTTACCAAATTCAATAGATGGCAGTAGTCAAAAAAGATTCAATTTAAAATAATTTATTTCTGGAGCAAGCCGTGAACATATGTCACCAACGCAAGATTTTTGATAATGTAAATAAGCGATCGAGTGCGGGTGAAATTGAAATTGTTCCGAGAATTTAATATTATAAGCGTGGTATGGTGGTGGCGCAGTGTTCTCGGTCGCGCGTGGCGGTATTTTTCAATTTGATAGAATTTATCTCGACAGAAGTGTTTCTACGAGAGAACTGCTTGTTACTCAGTTGCTCAACCTCTCTTTTTCCAAAGAGAGTAGGTATAGAAGGATAGGGCTAGGACAGGATTAGTGGTAAGCTAATCGCTCTCGATACGTCCCGTTCATAGGATAGAATGGATGAGAGGGGGGAGTTCAAGACATCACATACATCCATGCCTTTGAACAGAAATTCATAAATCAATTGAAAAACCAATTTATAAAACTGTTCGTACCGGCATTTGAACCCGGGCCCTCTGTAGCCGAAGCCAACAACGTTGACCACTCGACCACACAGGCGGCAATCATAAAAATGATTGAAATTCTCAAGTATAATGATTTATTTTTTATTTTCTCTACTCAAAAAGACACAAATTAAAAAAAAAATGCGAAAATGGTGGTCACTGACATAAAAAAGGTTTGGACTGTTTATTAAGCCTTTTGTGGAATGGAATGCAACATTTCCAGGGTAGGCAGGGAGAGATAATCAGATAAAGCAATCAACACTGCGTCCCATTCTCGCATTGGTGTGGGACTGTAATTAATTACATTTTATCCTATTAAGTATTTAAATGTGAAATTCAATTCTATATTAACCATAGACACCCCCACGTGTAGCAATCATAGAGAATTCATAAGATAATTAACATTATTTCAAAATTAGCGAATTTATACTACATATATAGTACTACTCTATTGATAGAACGTGTATTAAAATCGCTTGCTGTTGTTTAGTTGTTTAGAGCTTGCTCTATCAACCAGGCAGGTCTGGCTTCGATTCCCGGTAAGATCAATGGCAAATTTAGATTTTTCAATTTAAATTTGACACCTAAAACGTGGGTGTTTGTGATGTCAATTTACCTCGAGTTGATCTCGAGTGACTTACAACAAATTCTCATCGAGTTTTACTCGTATGATTGGCATTAGCTGTAATTTTTTATTTAAATTTTAATTTAAAAACAATATCTTAATCTTTGTTTATTTAATAATACAATAAATCATATTGTGTTTTAACATTATAAAGTTTTTATTTTTCAATATTAGAAGCAGTTTTACTTAAAGTCTTATGAAATCATTCATAAAAAAAACCCAAACACGTTTGATATAAAATATAGAAGGTTTATATTTATTTTGTAACCCTATTCATTCTTAATTTGGTACCTATACTACTGAATGAGCTTATGCCAACAGAAGTTATTCTAAATTATTTTTTAATCAGTTTCTCAAATTAGGAGAGATTAAGGATAGGAAGATGGTTAAGACATGACTAGCCATGAGCTTATTACTGTATGTATATCTCGACTTAAGGATGGGATGGGGTTGGAGAACTTCATCATCACAGACATCCATGCTTTAAACACAAATTAATGAAGTGACTGATCACCCAAGATAAAAATCAAAATGTGTAGTGAAACCCCCCGTTCTCGAATTTTTCGTTTTTCCGCACGGACCGTTCATTTTGTATAGTCCCGGCCAAACATGCTTGAGAACAATGTCAAATAATTCCGTATTAATCGTTCCCCGATTTACAGTCTAAGTATTATGGTATCTTCACAAATATTATCCCGATTTTCGTTTATGGTGAATATTTCTCATTAAATACGTTCGACCTCATCCAACTGATCGGTAAAAAAACAAAACTGCAAGTGCCAAACGGCAAAGAGGCAACATATTATAAGGACTTTTTAAACCATATGATGACTCAAGAAACAAAGATGTTGTACGTAAGATTTTATATAAAATTTTATGAACAAAACTTCTGATAAAAGAAGAGTTATTTTGTTATAACTGCCGCGTTTGCTGTAAAAAATATGCAAACTACCGCTTTTGTTACAAACTAGATTTTTATTCTTTAAAAATGTACATGTTTGAGGTATATTTTTTTTTAATTTAACTTACTACCATTTACAGAATTGCCAGCTATATGCGATGACATTTTTGTCAAAACATGGACACTGCTGTCTTTGTTTCCGCTGCCCATATTTATGGTATAATAAATTAGTTTTATTTTTTTTAGACAATTTTGTTTGTATTTGATATTTCAAGCATTCTCGCATTTTTTATTATGGTCTCTTGAAAAACGTAGAATCGAGGTTTCACTGTATAAGTGTACGTATTCTTCTATTACTATGGCCTTCTGTTATTTTAATTAATACAACCCTTTATTGTGTAAACTTTACTCTCATGTGTAAATCAAATATGAGGATATTTTCCGAGTGTATTGAATTTTGTTGATCTTTTTCTCAAACTATTTTTACTTTAATATTCAAAATATTTTCCAATAAAAAAACAATTTGATATTGTTGTATACAAAATATATTAATGATATAGAAGAAACGCATTTGTTTTAAGTGTCATTTTTCGAAAGCTTTAAAAGCTTAAAAGCAGAAATGACATTATTGTATACAATATAAAAATAATAATAATACGGAGAATTTACGAGCAAATCCGTTTATTGATAGCGTTTTACTCTTACTCCATACTAATATTTTTATGTGTTAAAATTGACAAAAATTCCAAGTAAGTCGCTGAATAAAAGTGGCTTTTTGTTGAGAGGTTTTAGTCTGAAGTGCAATTTTACTGCAAAATCCGTACGTGATGTGCATACAAATTCTCTGAAATATTGGTGAGTAGGAAGGAGAATTGAAAAGAATTGATAAAATGTTCCATATAACATATTGAGATATGAAACCGTCTACACGAGATATATTTTCAAGCTATGATAAAAAAAAAATGCATATTACATACATTTTATTTCAACAACGCCACCAGCTTTTCTCAGCTAGTGAAAATTTTCAACCGAAGTCTTCAATACTGTATTTAGAATAAAAAGAAAATGAATATGCTGTATATAGTATACATGGCTCGCATGGTTTGTAAAATCTGTTAAGAAGTTAATGGTTGTAGGTAAATTCCTCGAATGCAATTCCTCAAATACAAGTTTCTCGATTGCAATTTCTCGAATGTCAATTTCTCGAATGCCAAATTCCTCGAATAACCAATTTCCCGAATGCAAAATGCTCGAATTACAAATTCCTAGAAAGCTTTTATAAAAAAAGATATTCGTATTAAAGTGTTTACATTTTTAAAATTATTCATGCTTTCAAAAGAAAATGTTTACGAAATTTGAGAAAAAAAATCATAAATCAAAAAATAGTCAGTATAAAAATATGCCGCCTGTTTGGTCGAGTGGTCAACGTTGTTGGCTACGGCTACGGAGGGCCCGGGTTCAAATCCTGGTACGAACAGTTTTATAAATTGATTTATGAATTTCTGTTCAAAGGCATGGATGTTTGTGATGTCTTTAATTCCCCCCTCTCACCCACCCTATCCTTCTATCCCTACTCTCTTTGGAAAAAGAGAGGTTGAGCAACTGAGTAACAAGTAGTTCTCGTAGAAACACTTCTGTTGAGATAAACTACATTAGGAGTCCATATGCTCCACATTGGGAGCGGACATGGTTTAAAAATAATAATATATATATACTATTTACTTGAGTTACCAGTGGTCGAGTGGTCAACATCGTTGGCTTCGAATATGGGTATGAATCCCAGTACACAGACATTTAATTAGACAAAGACAGTAATTTTTCAATTGACGTATGGATATATGTAAAAAATATTTTCAAGTTTTACTTTCTAATATCACTAATTATTAGAGAGACTGAAAAGTAAAAATTGAAAATTTTACATTTGAATCTAATTACTGTGTATTACGTCTCTATATTACAAAAAAACTATTGGAGTCTTTTAAAAGCGGAATTCGAGGAATTAAAATTCGACCAATTGCTTGTCGAGGAATTCTACATTCGAGGAATTGCATTCGTGAAATTGCATTCAAGCAATTGCATTCGAGGAATTTACTGCTTACCGAAGTTAAGTTATATATATTTGAAATAATATGAACACACAATAAAAAATATTGTAACAAAGATTAATACAATAAAATTTAAATGGAAAAATTCATTCTTTTGTGGTATGGATGTGACAAAATTAATATTTTCAGTACCGGTTGATATAAGCGTCATACCAAAACATGTGAAGATTCAAAGTGCTTCCAGCTACGCGTCGTCCAGTCATCTCCAGCTGCGTCACAGACCCGTAAATATATAACAACCCTCGTAATAATTATAATTGTGACTGCTTTGGCACATTTGACAGTGCGGTTGAGCTATTGGCCGGTCCACCTTCGTCGATTGCTCGCCTCGTTAAGAGATATTTTTATCGGCCCACGCGCCCCTCCATCTCGCTTTCTTTGCATCGACTTTTATGCAAATCCCTTGAATTTATTGTCTCCTCATAAATTTTTCCCCACAAGTCCACCTCTGCCGCTGCATGTGTGCGTGTCATTTGTCCGTGTGCATGTCCAATATACACTAAGAACCTGCAACGTGTCGATAAAAGATCGATTCAAATAAAACACCAAAGCATATTTTTCACAATCAATTATCAAGTAGGCCCTACTACTCACACACGATTGCAGCAACTCACAGGTACGATTTTTAAATATATATATTATTCACTTTTTGAAAAAATATATTTATTACATGCGTAAGCCAAAATAGTCTATAATACGACTTAAATTGGTTAAATTAAAGACATTTAACACAGTGAGAATGCTTACTAGAAAATTTAAAAACCACGAAACAATAGATGGTTTAGTAAACAAAGGCGGCAGTTTTCGTAATCCTAAAGTGTTAACTAATTAATTAACACGTTTTTTATAGATAAAACGTCTGTAAAAAGTTATGTTAAATATTTTTATCTCAAATTTGAATCGTTCGAACTATGCACATTCTCACAGATTTTGTCACTAACGACCCGGATTTCGCCTTTCGGCATCTTCAGGCGTTCAAGTGCACGGATGAACTTGAACTGACACTTAGTAAATGAATGTTTCGTGTTTATATAATAAATAAATGTATCATTGAGTTTAAAGCCATTGCGGGCAAAAGGGATAAGCTCATGGGAATGCCCACAGATTTGAGTAGTAAGTAGTTTCAAGAATTATATTTATTTGTTTGTCGGCAAAGATTTTATGATTATATTTATATAGGGTATAGAAGTGGAGATCCCGGTAGGTTTAACATTTCATTTAAAATCGGAAGACTATGCAATTGTGCTCTATTTATTTCCAAAATTTCCTGGGAAAAGAGCTTATGACTGTCCGTATTTGGGTATAACATTTTTATTCCTTGTTCCTGATTGAACACGTGTCCTTCCGAAATTAAGTGATTAGCACAAGTAGACGTTCTTTTTTCAATCTAAAGGCTGCCATCGCCAAAACAGAAAGGACACTGAACACCAGAGTTTTAGAACATATGGCAGCCGAAATGTGAAACCCGGGCCGTTAGTGACAAAATCTGTGAGAATGTACATAGTTTAAACGTTTGTTAATATTGAAATTCCACCAAGCACCTTCAGTCGAAATCTTAAATTTTTATCTTACTATTTTACTTTTTTGTATAATTCGTTTTAAAACTGTCGTGTTTGCTACAAGCTCGATTTTGTTTTTTATCAAAAATTTACATGTGTTACTGAAACTGCCAACTCCTCTACATGATGACATAAAAGCTAACTAATTTTCGACAAAACATGGAGACTCCCAACTTTGTTTCCAGAGCCCTGGAATTTAAATTTGGAACAAAATGTTGTTTGATTCTTCTCTAAAACGAAAGAAAAAAAAATAAGCAAAAAATAAAATTTCCAATTTCGAACATAGACATGTGAACAATTAAATCTCGGTGTTTCCAAAAATTTTACTTCAAATTTCGAACATGTAGGTGGTGTTTTTTTTTAGATAATACGATTAATTAATTAATGTCTTTGTATAGTTTATTGCGATTATTAAATTTCATGTTTAGTTCGTCGCACAGCCCATGTCTCACAAAATCGAATAGTTTGTTTAACATCGACAGGCAGACAAGTGTTTTGTCGTCACTGATTAATGTGCCCGCTGATCGAAATGATCGAACATATAAAATACGATTATTGCCAACAATTCGACGAATCAAAATATAAAATATATTCCTCTTTAAAGTCGTCACAGCTCGGTGGCTATTAATTACGTACACAAAATGATTTTAGTTAAATTGGCATTTAAAAATATAATATCGTTAGGTTAAAAACTTTCACACTACTTTTCAAAGAATATCGATTTCTGTTTAAATAAATGGGTGTTTGTGAAATCTTTACTGTTTTCTTCCACCCTTCCAATGCTAAAATAACAAGGCAAAAATAACGAGAACGATTAGTTAATCACTAGTCTTATCCAAACCATATCCTACTCTCTTCAAGCAGTTTTCGTAGAAAATATTTCCTCTTTATTAAGAGGCCAGATTTTTCACATTGGGACTGGACATGTATTAAAAATGTATAGATATTTAGTCCCACAATAATATTAAAGGTATTTTGTCGTCACAACATCTCCAGAACTTTGTTTAAAATTAATTTAGTTTATATTAATTTAAACTAGTCAGAATATTTGAAAACTCAACTGTAATATAACATGCCACAGTTGTATTATTGAATACCTTGGTAGAAGTCCATAATAACAGATTTAAAATATCAAGTATTTTATTTAAAATGAGTTGTCGAATTTTTATTGCCGAAATGCTATTAAAAAATGTATAATACCCAGTTGTAATGTATAGTATAAGATATGCTGATTCAATAAAAATTTAATCAATTTTTATGTTGAATTATAAATTCATACGAATTTTGTATTATTAGTTTTTTTTTAAAATTTTAGTAAGCTGGCTTTCATCCAAAAGAACAAGATATTCTTCAATAATGTATGAAAGAAAAAAAAAAATATCGTCAATGTGCTTCTATTTTGTATTTTTTCTCATATTTAAGAGTCTCTTTATTATTTACATTTACATGTTTAATAATTTAATTTATGACTTTAAATCATTTATAATTTGTAAGTAATGTTAAAATTAAAAACAGTTCGCATAAATACTTGAAGAGTTTTGTATTTACATCCAAAAGCTTTTCTGTTTTAAATGCTGTTACGATTTCTGAATAAATCTGACATAACTCCACTTAATACCCCTTTACTTATGTATATATTTTTAAACTAGGACGTAAAGCTTACCCTTCCGATATGGAAGGTTACGTCAGTGGGATTGCAGGATAGCTTGGATTCCCCTAAAGGAAGGCTTTACTAGCCACATCAGAGGAAGGCTTCGCAGCGCAAAAAACACATTTGCGGACATCTTGCCAAACAAAATTTGAAACATAGCTGAATTTCCCCCGGGATTCGCGCTCGCTACACCTAAGTACGATTTTGCGAGACCAATTTTCACATTCTACGACATTTTCAAATAAGCATCGAAAACAAATTTATTTTCAATGGAATTACGTATACTGCTTGCTTTCTTCTCTTTGCATATTTGCAAATTCAATTTAAATTTATTTGTCACTTTTGATTTTAAAATTCTGTTATAAAATATACCCTAAACATTATAACGACATTAAAACTTCACAAAGAAAACGATAACTTTGCAATGTCAGAAAACTAAAGATATTAGTTTATCATCTAATTCTGTTCCAACGCGAACTATTTAAAACCATTATATAAACACACAATTCAAGAAAACAACCCAATACAACTTTTTTTATCATATTTTATTTTGATTTCAAATGATACAATAATGATCAAAAAGCGTCACAACATAATAAAATAAATTATATTAATATAAAAAACATTTATTAAATTAATCTTTTTTACTATGGACAGTAAAGTAGTAATTCTTCACAGTGAATTCATTTTCATTCGTTGATAGTGTATAAACAATCTGTACTTCTTAACCTTAATTATTTCCAAGAGACATGGCGCTTGACAAACAGTAATACATATGTCAAAAGCAGGAGTCAGGACTGTGCAGTCGTTAAGAAACAAGACGACTCCGACTCTGATCTTAGCTTAAAACACGACTTAAATTATTTTTTAGGTTTAATTGCATGCAGTGGCGCCATTTTTGACCCTAATGATTTGAATACACAATTTCTTTTTAAATGACTCGGAGTTATTAGTTTTTTTTCGAAAAACCTGTGGACCCCAGGTTAGGAAGCACTGCATAGTAAATCAAAAATGAAAACGATGCATAAATATTTTTTCAATAAAAATATTTTCTGTCTTTTTTAAAAAATTAAATTAAAAAAGTCCAGACGTTATGTATGAAACAATGGTTATTGGTATAATTGAGATATACGATTTCAAAGTTATATTCTATAGTGTTATATATTTAGAGTTATCAACGAATCTGCCATGGAAATACACGCGCCATTTTAAAATAAAACTTTATATTAAATTAAAAGTTTTCTTTTTGATTTTCGAAAAAGGTAACGCATACTTATTTTGGCCACCGACGATTATCAGCCAAAAAAAAGATTTTGTTTTTATTGTATGAAACGAGAAACTTCTTCGATTCGACGTGTTTTTATGATACAACCAGGCACGATTTATAAATGGTATTTTTTTTTCCTAATATTATGCAAAAGTATAAAAATATATTTTGAGTGATGACATATTTAGCGATAATCGTCATTTTTCTAACAATGAATTATTATTTATTTTTCAAAAATAAATGTTCGCTCTGTTCATATTCTCATTTTTTTTTTCATTACTCGGCCAGTTGTTTCATTTCATATAACGGGAATGATCATAAAATAAAATTTTCGACAAATCATTCATTACATTTATAATAATATATTACACATAGTATATGGAATATATTCCACATTTTATTTTGATGTAAATAAGATTTTTAAAATATACATATGTACATATGGAAAATGAAATTTTAACTTTATTTGATCAAAATAAATCTAACCTATAATTACTGTTTAAAATAAAACGTAAAGATTGGTGTTTTGTATTTATACGTAATAATTAAATAATGCTAAATATTTTATTTTTAAATATTCATTAGCTTTCTCAATACATTTAAAATAAAGGTATTTAGTTAAAGTACTAAAGTGGCAAATGGCGATATGTTTAATCTGTAAACTAAATCTTATCAAGGGTTAAATGTATCAATTTCAAACGTTTCAAGTAAAACATTGTCATAAATTGTAGAAAATGACCACTAGGCATGTCTTTACGAAAATCAAAATGGTTATATTACCGATAATTGTATTTTTTCTACAAAAAAAAAGTACATGTGTAAAAAAATTCGAAATGGCCATCAATTACTGTTTTACCCTACTTTTTCATTCCAGTTTTGGTCTGATGAAAATTTATATACTTGAAATTGGCCCGACGTTTTTTTTATTATCTGCTTGGGAAAAAAATAACGCAAATGAACAAAAAATTTAACTACTGAATTATGAATAAAGCCCAAACGAGTGGTTTTTGGTAGAAACCTGATAAAATAAAGCCTTTTGAACCTTTTTTGATTTGAACCTTTTCACCTGTTTTTGCTTCCATCCCTTTGAATTATACAAACTCATACAAATTAAATATATCAGGATGTGCGATTTACGGCAGCCACAAATATACGAATGGGATATATATTGAAATAACCTTATGTATAAACCAAAACCAAACAAAATCGTATGCATAAAATTTGTATTTTTTTAACCAAGTCCACGGCTATACATGAATCAAATATTATTTTGACATGTTATGCTAGGGCTATTTCAATAAATATATGCAAAAATAAAACTTGCTTAATAATATATGATATTTGCAAACATGTATTACATAAATAGTATATTTAGTAATCAAATAACTTTGAATCGAGTTGATCAACTACACAATTATTCTTTTTGTCGAAAATAAGATTTTAGTAGTGATGTAAAGTAAAAGTATCAAGAGGAGGATACTGTTGGTACATGATGAAATTAAGATCTTTTAATTATGAAATGTCTAGTTACAAAAAGCAGTATTAATACATTTCAATATTTGCAGCAAACATGTCTCAAGCGAAAATTGTTTGTTTTAAAAACAAAATAGTAAAATTTATTAGACACAGTACCAGATACCAGGATTGAGCAGATTTTAAATATTATGGACCCATAAATATATCTCCAATTAAAATTTAAATATTTGTTTTCATACGCTTCTATTGATTTTAAAAACATATAAATTTTTCACATACTCTAAAATTGCGTGTAGAATACTCTATATATAATATATTTTTCTTTGACAAAATGTGTATAGTTAATCGATTTTTGTAACTAGACGTCTCATATACTGAAGAAATATTCAAATAATATAATGTAATAAGTATGTGCAGTTTTGGCGCTTAGTGTCGGCTGTCGAAATTGTCACAGCAGAAATATTATTGAGACAAAAGTCAATTTATGTGAAAAAATATCAACATCATAAAAATATTTTTCATCTAAAGAAATCGATGTTCTTGCATGCTTCATGTTTAACAGCTGGTTGCCAAAGAAACATCATTAACTTTTTGAGTCCTATACAAATTAATTAATATATGAAACCATAATTTCCCGCATTTGTTGCAGAGTTAATTATATTAAATATCATTGGTTTTAAATAATTTGTTTTTTTTTTTAATAATTAATTACAAGATGTGAGTGTAACAGAAGAGTTTATTTTATATCTTGGTTGGGGACATCAAACGTAGTCAGACGACAAAATAGTCGTAAATGTCTTTAAATAATAGTTGTTAAAGAATTAATGGTGACGAATCCTCCCCACTTATTAAATTATCATAAACAACGAACACTAACAAACAATTACACGCTCACTTCCTAACGACGAAACTTGTCACATCCCTAAAATAGTACAAACATGTTTCCTCTTTTCAATGCAGCTCGTGCCATACATTGGTTCCCAAGTGTCACTATTTTATTTTACTACCATATTTACATATACAGGCGGACCTCTACTTTCGCACATTCTACTTTCGCACAATTCGCTATTTCGCACAAATGAAAGTGAGAAAGAAGAACCAGAAAAAAACATCAAGACTTAAATAATAAAAAATATGAACGAAGCTTTTATTCATCTCGATACATTTTTGAATGATGATATGTATTTTGAAGAATAATAATATGAAAAAATGTGATCCCAATAGAAAACGCATATCTCAAGTGCGTAAGGCGATCCATAAAAGCACTGCATGTTACAAAACTCTCTACGAAGAAAATAAAAAAAATTAAAATAAAACAAAATTTGATAAATAAAAATTTTAAAGGACAATTTTTGGTGCTTTTTTTTACATCCCTAACCGTTCGAACATTCATAATTCGCACATATTTTCAGGAACCGATTGTGTGCGAAAGTGGAGGTCCGTTTGTATTATATTTTAAATACAGCACTACGTCTGTGAAAAGAAGCCAGGCTGTGGAGTCCAAGTCGGAGTCGTTGAGTCGGACTGTTTTAACTGGAGTTGGACTAGAAAACAAAAAAAATTAACTTCGAGCTCTTTTTTTAAAAAAAAAATGCTTAAATTCTGTTCCGTACACCTCATTTTTAGTCATAAATCATATTTAAAACGCGCAGTAGTCAATGACGTTGATTTCCGTCACGTATCTCGAGGATCTGAATCTCAGTAAAAATAACGGGACGAAGCGAGATCGAATAGTTAAGTCCTCTCATGGCGGTATCTTTATATCCATACTCATTTCGAAAAAAAAAAGTTAAGCAACTGAGCAACATCTTTTTGATGTTTAATTACCTTCATTTGGAGGCCATATGCTCTACATTGTCGAGTCCTATGGCGCAGCGGTTAGCGTTGCGGGCTTCCGTGCCAGACCTCACGGGTTCGAGTCACAGGGTTTTTTCAATCGATTTCTGTTGGAAGACATGGGTGTCTGTGATGTCCCTCCCACTATTTCCGATATTTTAACAACTTGGCATGGCGAGAGCGATTAGTTAACCACTAGTTCTGTCCTAGTTTTATCCTACTATCCCTACTACTCTCTTTAAAAAAAGAGAGGTTGAGCGAATGAGTTGCAAACATTTCTCGTAGAAAAACTTCTGTTAAAATACCTTATAAGGAGGCCATATACTCCACATTGGGAGCGGACATAGATAAAAAAAATGCGCTACATTGGAAGCAGACATGGATTTAAAAAAGAATCATAGTATTTAGAGAGTGGTTAACCTAAATTAGTCCCATCTTCTTATGTTTTATTCGAAGAGCTACTGATAATGCTGTGATGCTCCGTTATGTATCCACATGATCAACATTGAAAGTGGAAATACAATAAAAACAAATCTAACTTCAATAATAGTTTGAGTAGCACAGGCATCAGCCAACATAAAAGTGGTGAGCTACTTTCGCCTCACCTCTGTCGCTATGGCGTAAAACTGACATTTAAAAGTAAACCGTGATATTTAAGTGGCGTTCACTGCAGGTCGCGCTGATTTGACACTTATCCTAGAGGAGGAAAAGAATAAATTACGAACAAATAAAGGAAGCGAACGCCTATAAAATAACAACAGAGGATCATCTCAGGCTAGACATAATATAACTTTGTGTTCGTTCGAAAGAGGGCGTTTTATCCTTGTAAACGTCACTCATTATTACAATAGTTAACATTAACTGTTTTTTCGTGGAATTTATTTCGTAATAAAACTTCTGAATTTTGTTATCCAGCTCTAATGAAACAAGCAAGAAGTCAACGTATCTTGCTTCAAAAAAAATTATCGCGTGTGATTACATTTGTATTTGGGATCCAGAATCTGCTTCTATATATTACGAGAACTGCTGGTTACTAATTTGCTCAGGCCTCGTTTTTTTCTCGAAGAAAGTGGGGGTATAAAAGATAGTAGGACAGGACTAGTGGTTATCTAATTGCTCTCAATACACCCTGTTAATGTAGTATTGGAATGGTATAAGAGATTTTTAGACATTAAAAACATTTATTCCTTTTAACAAAAATCGATAAATCGATTGGAAAAATGTTGTTCTTATTGGGATTCGAGAGATCCGCTACGGAAATCAACGACCTTAACCACTGCACTATGCACCCGATAATATTATAAAATCTTACTATATTTCCAATAAAAGTATTGCAAAAAAAATCAATTGATCCACTAGGTCAATGACTTCCAAACTTGTTCACTTCACGGCACACTGGTTAATGGAGGCGGTACACCAAATAAAAAATCCTTAAAAAGGAAATCTATATTATTAATATGAACACAGGAAATTATAGTGTAGGCAACTTTATTTAAATATTTTATCAATATATGTACATAAATAGCAATGGTTTTATAAGTGAGAAGAAAGCAATTGATTTTTTGAAAGAATTCCATCAAAACGGGGCTCTTAATTAGATAAACAAACACGTAACTCTTAACTTAACCCTGTAACAAATATTTATTATTTATTAAAAAATATGCTTCTTCCTTCGTTGCAAACCCTGAAACCTCTTGCGGCACACTAGTGTGCCGCAGCACACAGTTTGGCAGACACTGAACTAGGGGGATAGTTCATGGATTTTTATAAACAATAATAAAAATTACAATTTTCATTACGCAGAAAATATATATGAGCCGCTTGATACTATTTAATTCAATAAGGATTACTGGAAAACCATAAAGACAAGGAAAGGGCTTATTTTGTATTATTTGGTTGCATTTAAAGCCTATTTAAATTCCCCTATTATAAAGCTAAAACAATTAAAAAACACATGCGACCATGGAGTAGAAGGTTTAATAAATTTAATCTCAAACAACATAAAAATAAATAATGGTCAAATTAAATTCTATTTAAGACGGCTTATTAAAATTATGAAGATACCACACACCTGAGCAACACAATTTTTGCCTCATAAAAGACCTAAAAATATATACAATTGTGACAATAATGTGTGTAATATTTGCATTTATTTTTGGTGAAAGAAATGCAGCTTTTTCATTGCATTGATTTTGTCAAAGATCAGCAGCCTTTTATAACTCAAAATTTCTCTCCCATGAACACATAATACTTTCAGTAAACTTTGCGTACGTCATATAAGTGATTATATACCGTCATTTAAGCTTTTTAATCAATATAATATTTTTTATTATCAGCGGCTTATTTGCTTTCCATTAGCTTTAATTTTGGTCGTTACGCACTATGCCTTATATGCGAGTTTTCATTTACCAACTCGACAAAATTGTTTACTTTTCATTATTATTTCCGTAGTATGAACCATTTTATTCCAGCACTGACACATTGATTTAATTTAAGATTTCGACTGATGGGAATTTCAATATTAAATTTCAATCAATATCTTTAAACTTAGTGACACATTTGGTTATTATATTAACACGATACATTTATTTACTAAACGTCAGTTCAAGCTCATCAGTGCACTTGAGCGCCTGAAGATGCTGAAAGTCGAAACCCGGTTCGTTAGTGACAAAACTTGTGTGAATATACATAATTTAAACGATTCGAATTTAGCTTTGATTTAAATTTAAGATACAATAATATGTTTTATCTACCGACGGAAATTTCGTACAATTGTCATTGAATATTGAAGGACGATGAGTTTCAATATATTTTTACTTGGTAAATTTTCGGTTGAAAGAAAATAATATTTACCAAATCTATCGTATTGGCGCAAATAATAATAATTCTCTCTCGGTGCGCCCAAAATATATCAGATCGGGTTAGTATGCTCTAATGCGGACAAGCATTCACTTCTAAATCCCCATTCCTGCTATATCACCCCCGAACCTGTAATTCTGGCATTCCCCGCGTCAAACTATAATTCCGCGGACTTATTTCGGCTAAATCCGGTGTCAAAATATTTTGGGGGGTCTCAGTTGATCGGTCTGACACACATATATGAATTTTTTGGGATAGCAGATTTTTTAGATACGAATTTTGTTGAAAATGTTCATTCGGCTGATTTATTCAACACAAAACATGACAAACTGAGCAGTATATTACATGTCGACTGTGGAAAGGAAAAAGGACGCAACCCACACATATATATTTTACAGGAGGTGCAAAAAACATGTTTTGATGATTTTGAGCCATATTCAAATTATGAATTATAGACGACATTTTAGTGCACGGAGACTTCTAAACTGGTGTTTAATTGGCATAATCTAATATTAATTAAAGAAATTGCATAGGAAAAACTTTTATTTCAGTCTTTTTCCCTGGTTTTAATATTTTACAAGGTCAATTTTTTCAAACTTAAAAGCTAAATTTATCTCTTTTTGATGGAACGTTTATCAAGTTTGATACATTGTGATTATCGAAAGTAAGCTGTTTTGAAAAACTATGGGTTAGGTCCTTTTTCCTTTCCAAAGTCGATATATTAAGCGCACCAAAAATTGTATGAAATACTCAATGCATATTATAAAAATGTTTTAACTTTCCATCTTGATTGATTTATTTATTGAATGTCTTGCTATAAATATGTTTTGTTTGGTATAAATAATATGTTTTCGTTGTCACTTGAAATTATTTCAATTCATGAGTGGAAATGCACGATCAACTTATGGGATAATCCACCAATGTGAATATTACATATCAGAGCATGAGCAGTGGTGGATTAAGCACATGATTGGCCCCAGGCGCAATAAAATTTAGAGGTCCTGTTTTACGGATAGTATAAAAACGTCAGAAAATTTCAACTGAAATAGTAAAAATATTTATAAAAATCTGTACCTGTATGGGTTATATTACATAAGCTTTTTTTGAGGCTCCTAGAATTCGGAGGCCCCAAGCGTGCGCCTCATTCGCTTATATGATAATCCGCCACTGGCCATGAGAGGTGAAATGAGCCGTTATTTTAGAAAATATTGAGGCGTATGCGTTATTATATTTCATGTTACATGTCTAAAAGTATAGTAAAACTAAAGTGAACTCGATAAATACACACTGTTATCGTGTTCTTCCCTAAAATAAAAATATGCAATCCACAAAAACACTAAGTATAGTCGTGATTGTTCTTAAAAGTCCAATAGAAAAGTTTTAACATTTTACTACTTGGCTCACTTTTCCTCTTAAGGGCTCATATTTAAGTAACGATGTTTATCACGTAATACTTTAGTGTCGAAATTACCGAATCCGTATTTTTTTCAATTTTATGGAATAAGATTTATCAATGATTTTTAAATGTTTATTACACATCACTTTTTAAGGCGTTCATTGTCAAAACATAGTGGAAAGCATTATTTTCAACAAAAAAAAATTGTACTAATGCCACATTTATTTAATATGATCAGGACCGGTTGTACTCTTTACAAAATCGTATTATTTTTTAAGTTTGTCACAGACTTTAAAAAATCTACCTACGTTACGTAAATGTTATCTTGCAATTAATTCAATACCTAAAGGAACGAAGTAATTTAATTACGTATGTAAATTTACAGTCCTTATTTCTTTGGCCAGGAGAAAAAAATAATAGACATTTTTTAACTTACTAACACAAAAATTAATGAATTACGTTGATGATAATATTTTAAATTTTAAACGTCAGCGGTTATAAAAACCAACAATTCCACGATTCTTTGCATAACTGTGTTGACTTTATGGCTCAGAAAACAATTTTCAGGCGTCGCCATAAAAGTAATTAAAAAAAAAAAGTTTCCGCGTGGAAGTCGTAAATTATCTCTGGTGCATTCAAACAGCCCATTCGTGCTACGAGTTAAGGGCGCCCGCACACTGTCACTTGTACAACACAAAGAACTGATCACACTGTTACGTACCAACATGTTATTCCAAATAGACATATTTTATTTTTTGTTGATGTATTTATAGTAAATTACAAATATTTTTTTTATCATTTTTCACAAATATCGAAATATGTACGTTGATTTTGTTAAAAATCATGTATGTTAAATAAACATTTATACTTACATTATTATGTTCTTCAGTCCGCCGCCAAATATTTCAACCAGGGCTGTGGAGTCGCGTGAAAAAAAGACGACTCCGACTCCGCTAATTGTAAGAGAATTATCTTCCTACAAATCGTCAAATATTTTTTAATATAATTTGACTTAAATGTGTAAATGATCCCCTGATCCAGTGGTTGAATCAGAGATGTCGTATTTTGTGGCAAAAATTCAACTCGAACATTTGTGTGCACGTCTACAAAATCTCGAAAAACATTTTTTCCCACTGAAACCGTGTTAAGCGAGGGATGGATGTATTTGTGAATGTTGAATTGTCCTAATGCTAAATTTTAGGCTAACCATTTAATGGGTTGAAATCAGGGCTGTGAAGTCAAAGTCGGAGTCGGAGTCGTACAAAATGAGAAAAATATATTTAATGATGTGTATTTAAACACAATAGTCAAAAGTGTTAACATTTCATCCTTGGCTAACTTTTTTTTTTTATTCGATAAACTTTTTTCTTTTTTTTTCTGCATCACACCGAAGATGATATCTCCTCAATGATACAGTTAAGATACATTTTATTTAGGTACAATTTGAAAGGCAACAATAAATAATAATTACAAATATATAGATATTAATAAAGGTTAATTGAATGCAAAGAATTGGTATAATTACAAGTAAAAACAATTAAATAATAATAAGCAAGAATGATAGTCAATGGGACTAATAACAACTTTTAATTTTGAGACAGATGTGATTAAGGATTGAATGGTGAGGGACAGGGAAGGTAAACTTTTTCTCCAAAAGAAGTAGCAAATTTCTTGAAGTGACAGAAATTTTCTGAAGACGAAACTAGATCTGGATGCCCGATAGGACCATCACGATTATTTCTACATGACAAAAACAATATGCTTCTTTCTACTGACATAATCGGACAATTCCAGAGAATATGCTCTGAATCTTGATTACTGTCACCACAAGGGCAGTGTGGGCTAAGTTTGATTTTAAATTTATTTAACTTGGCATTAAATGCACCGTATCCGGTGATAAATTGTGAGGTCCAGTGATCCGGAGAGAGCCGGGTTGCATTCTGACGAAAAGCAATATCTGGGAAAAATATTGGCTGAATAAAGATGATCTGATGGTAGACATATATATAAGTTCAAATTAAATGATTTGAAAAAATCTTTGGGGTCGGAGTCGCCTTTTTTTACCCGACTCCACAGTCTTGCCGAAAGTGCACTTCGATGACATATATTAAACAAAAATAATATATGAGAAGAGTTTTAAAAAAAAAATCAAGACTCACCTTCTGCTGTATTATTGTTTCTGACTATTTAACTCAAGTCAACTACAACGAGTTAAAGAACATTCGAAAGTGTAAATGATATAATTACATGAATGAATAACACCGATGTTTTCATTGACATTGCATCTATATGTGTGTTACTATTATTTTGTTTCGTATTTATATCAAGAGGATTATAATAAAATATCCGTGTTTGATTTGCATTATCTCGGTGTTTCATAGAATCTGTATTACTTTATTGGTTGCTAATTCTTTTATTTGATACATAAAAAGAAAAGAATACATCGCTTTCAATTGTTTTAAAAAGTGTAATTTGCCTAACGAATATCTCAATTTATTAAAGTTTGTGAGTGAGTGTGGTCCGGGAAAAAGTGTAAAGGGAGGAAAGGTTTTATCAAGCTTTTGTTTGCTCGTGCACAAAAGTAACGGCATGGAAGCTTATAATTGCAGCTTTGTCGTTTGGACCATTCAAAGCTTTTCCGAAGTCATTTTCCAGCACCGCTCAACCGCTTTTTAATAGGGCAGGCAGCCTTTCACTTCCCTCGGCTTCTTCATATTTACAGAATAAATAAATGACCGGCATTTTTTAAAAATCTTTCATTTCTCCGCACTTCCACAATGCTTTCATTGGACACCATAAAAAAACATATTTATCAGACAAATATTTCTGAGATACTCAACCCTTTTAGATTAAAATTTACTCATCGTACTTATTATTCACTAAATCTTCAAACCATCAATTACTGAAAAAAATTGAACATATTTAAAAACATCAGTGTCTTAACGCTGAATAAAAAGATTCAGATTTCGATACAGTGACATATATTTATGAAAAATAATGTTAAATGTTTTTACAAACATCAATGCAATCCTGAAACTATGTTACAAACATCTCAGTTGATTAAAGCGTTCCTTATAATACTACTCTGCTAAAAGTTAACTATAAAGGTCGAATATGTTGCTTGTCGGTCGTGTGCTTAAGAAGTGACCCATATATTTTCAGTTAATTTATTCAACTCACTCAACTTTTTTAACGTTTTAATCAGAACCTTTATCCGAAATTTACGAATATTTATTTAACAATAATACTTAATTAGCTATAATTGCATAATAAGAACGAACATATATCTTTAAAAAAAAAACAATATTTCACATATTAATTACATCATAGTGTTGGGTATTTTGGTTGCGCTGAATTGATTTATTGAAAAAAAATTTAAGCACGCTACTGGCCTCATTCTCCTTATACACCAAACCAGGTGTGGGGAACCTGCGGCCTTTTGGCTACTCTGGTGCGGCCTTCTGGCCAATTCTGTAATTCTGTACATTTTTGTAAATTCGTAAATTCCTGACATGTTCTGACCGTAAATTCCTGTTTCCGGCCAAAGATTCATTCCTAGTCAATGTTTACTGCGGCCTTATGTCGAATCAGAAAAATTAATGCGGCCTTTATATAAGTAATGCTTCCCCACCCCCTGCACTAAACGCTTAGTGAAATAGTATATATAACAAGGGATGCATCAATTAAGTATTTTCTTAAGATTTTACACATGTTTTTTTTATTAATACTGAAACTAGAAATACTAGAAATCGAAACCATTTTACTTAACCATGTAAAATTTAAAAAATGATTAAGATGTGTAAAAATTGAAGCTTCCAAAAAGCCCTTCTTACCGGTATCGGTCAAAATAATGTTGAATAAACGCCTTCCTTAGCACTTTGTTTAATTTGCGATGCGCTGTCACACATTTTTGTGTAATTACTTGTTGGGTCCGTGATTGGATACCCTACACGGAACGCATCAATAAAAGTGTACAAATAGCAGTTAAATAGAGTTTTTAATTCGTATTATTGAATTGCAACGGCAATATCTGTAAAAAAATATTTGTAAATATTCACCTATCAATGCGTTGTATAAAAAAATAGCGCAAATTTCACAGTGAAAAAAACACACCTTTTGTACTAACTCCACATTCAATTATTAATATCAGGACCGGTTTCATTCATCACAATCATTTTCAACATAAAAATATATATTGGTACAAAACCAAGTAAAACTAATACAGGAGTAACAAGCAATTGGTAATAGAAAATACAAAATATAAATGGGCGACAGTAAAATACCTATAATTAAAATGTTTAATGCGAAAAAATCTACTTATTGCAATCACATAAAAAGTTAATATTGTTAGAGAGAATCTGAAATAATCAAAATTAACAAATGGCATTTTGTTATAATATTAGATATTATCATAACCAGTGATTCTAATCAGTTCTCGGGTAAAATGGGGATACATACTTTAACCCAACCCAACGGGTATATGAAATGAATTTATCAAAAACCGTATTAATTAAAGTAAAAGAATAGTAAATATCTGTTAATAAATATACGTAGATTGATGAAGCGGATATATCAAAAGCGAAGAATGAAATGGGATTTGATCTTTCAATAAATTCAAAATGGGAAGAATTTATATTGATTAATTTATAATATTCCAAGACCTTTATGATTTTATACATTCGATATCACTCAAAATACTAACCTTTAGAGGAGTGAATACATATCTTACATTAATTCACTGCCTTTTCTTAACATGACAATTATGTGACTTTTCCCCAATAAATATATGTAATTCATACTTAAAGCATATATATGCTTACAGACAGACATTCCTGTGTTGAGTTTAAAGTACTACCATGCTCATTTACAGAAAAATGGCGCCGACGTACATGTACGTCCATACTCCTTTAAAGGTTAAAATCCTTTTCGTTCTTCGAAAGCTTCCATTTCAAACCTTGGTAGACTCGCGTTTTTTGTATATTAAAATTTTATTATTACACACCCTAGAACAAAAACAAAAAAAAACACGTATGTTCTTTTAGCTTTACGTTTTTTTTTAACCTTTTATAGCACGTATAAAGTATGCTTTATACTTAATGTGCTAATAATTAATTATTCATGTAACTGTCGTGTCACGAAACTGTATTTATAAGCGTGCTCAAACGCTCTTTACCGCGAAGTAATTTTGTCTTTCTTCATAATGGGCGGGCCGATAATGACTGCAAGATTAACTGCTGCAGGTTCGTTCCTTTTCTATTTGCTTTATTTACATGTGTTGCGGATTTTTCGTTCAACGAGTGCGTCTCATTGGCGCAATGACAAGTCAATGGGCTGATAAAATATTTAGTGCTCGCTTTGCAAAGTAAACGATGTGCCAGCATTTATTTAGCGCGTTTATACAAGACATGCCGGCCGCTTTTCATTTTTAACGCGAGTCGAGATCCTTTTGGATTAGGCGTAAAGGAAATTAATAGTCAACTACCAAGAACTACTTTTAAATGATGTGAAATTTAACAAAAAGAATATTTATATTTTTACCGACTCTCATATACAACGATTTATTTTATTTGGTGTATTCACCTAGATATTATTTTATAATATATTGAAATCACAAGTGGTATATCGTCGTGTGTAAATGTGCATGTACCCAACGTGAAGCTTTTTTTAATAGTTTTTCTATGTGGTTTTGAACATTATCAAAATTTTAAACGTTAAGGGTGAATAAAAGGCTAATACCGAGATACCGGAGAGAAGATATTCAAAAAAATGATCCGCTCCAAGCCTGATTATGACATCAGTGCTTTTTTTTTTTTAAAAAAAAAGGTGCCGGAACGCACTTTTTTCGATCATTTTCTAAGAAGGTATATTATTTATTATATATTCGAATATCATTTTGATAGAATTAAAGGCGGCTTTTCATATAATGCATAGAAAATAAAACAAAATATAAATATTTTTATATTTTTTTTAGAAATTTCAAATGAAAATTAAACAAAGAACATTTACATACATTATGTAACATAACATTAAAAAAAATGTTATTTATTAAAAACGCTATCCAAAATTACATTCCAATTACAATGATTTCCACAGTTTTTCCCAATTTTCGTCAGGTAAATGGTCCCTAATAATCTTTTGCATGACATTAATTTATGGGTCCTATGATACCCTATATATTCAAAAGGGATTAACAGTCAATGACTTCCAAGAAAAGAAACGAAAGTTTTAAAATAGAAAAAATAAAATTTTACGAACATTCATTAAAATTTCGAGAAAAAAAGGTGCCGGAACGCCGCTCCGCCGCGTTACAGGGTAAAAAAAAGCCCTGCATGAGGCTAATTAAGATAAGTATCAAATCATTGACGCTTTCGCAGAACGTAATATTTAACTAATTGTACAAAAAAATATTATTAATATACATAATATTTTATAATACATGTAGTGGTATTTTAGAAGAAGAAAAAAATCAGATGCGTTGTAATATTTATTCTACGCGTCTTAAAGTATCGTAAAAGTGAAGTAACTTCAGTGAATACATTTATTTATTCATTTGGCATTTACTTAGTAGAACTCCATTATAATAGGGTAAAAATATCAACGTATTTTTACCCTATCATGAATACACATTGCAATAGTGTCATCTCCGTAAAATAAAAAAATATGCAATCCCATAAAACACCGAGTGAAGACGTGATTGTACTTAGTACGTAGTCCAAGATAAAATCTTCGCCATCTTAATAGTTGGCTCACTTCACCTCTCAATAGCTCATATAATGTAATATGAATCAAGAACAATTTAATATGCATTTTATTTTATCATTTAAAACATTCCCATGTCATAGTTAATTTTCTTCAAACACGTATATATATACAAGTTTTCAGGAGACACATAAATGTACGTTATTCTAACGCTGTCGCTATCGCTTCTTATCTCTATAAAAAAACACTTTTTTTTTCTCAATATCTGTGAGGAAATTAATTGGGCAATGAGCAAAGGCGTCTCCATCCATGCCACCTTCTCCTTCATGCCAAACCTAGCACATGAACATTTTTTTTTTTTAATAAAGCTTGAAATAAAAATTGTTTTCGGAAGCTAGTTAATGGAATATGTGTGTATTCAAATTCTGAATTCATTGCATCAAAAAACTTACAACTGACAAAAATTACGATACTTGTAGAAAATAAACAACGATATGCACCCTATCAGAATGAAAATATTATATATTACAAAATGTTTTTAAACATTGTAACCTTACATTGTGTTCGTATGCAAAAAGACATCTCTATTCTTTCCAATAACGCAAGATTTAAGCTCCCTTCAAAAGATGCACTACGCTTTATTTACTTTTCAGCCAGGTCTAATATATTTCATTCTTGAATTTTCTTTACTTTGTCGAACTACTGAATTTTCTTTGGAAATCTCATATGTGCAACGTTTCTTTATAAAGGCTTTGGGGTAGACAAAAAGCTAATATGAATAGTTCGAAGCCTTTGTGATGTTTGGTTGCGAATCGAATGTCGAATTCTAGTATTTTTAACGATAATCTGAACTCTTGGTAAAATATATAAATATTTATTATAGCGGGATATCAAAATATACGCATAGTCACGAAATAAAAACTGGCATAATAATCTTATCGACTGACATCTTTTTTGGTTCGAAATATACAATTTTAAGATTAAATAAATAAACTCTGTAACAAAAATAAGTCGGCGAAAACAAATTACTGAAATATGATAACTAAAAATAATAAATTATTCGTTATATTATATTGTAGAAGCTCCATTCAGTGAGTTTTTTTATCCGACAGCTCTGGTAATTACACTGCATATATGTAAATCAGGGATCGAATTCAACCTGTCAAAATCGATCGATTTGGAAATCAGCGCAGACTTGTATAGCACTGAATCAAAATATCCGTTACTTTTTTTTTATATCTAGAGCAGTGTCTGCCAAACTGTGCGCCACCGCTAAAGAAAAAGATTAAAATCTGATCATTTTAAAAAATGCCTGCCTATTCATTTAAGTTGTCTTCGTACATAGTAGTCGATGTGACACAGGGATAAATTGCTAGTGGAAATTAAATATAAAAAAAAACGAAAGCGGTGACAAATGAGGAGTCACGGGTGTTATTTTTTATATAATTTAGAGCAGCGTTTTGACAGAATTATTTTTAAAAAATAATTGCATCCTTCTCAGTCATACAATTATTACCATCTATGTACGTATATATTGATAAAATAGTTAAAAAAATTGTGACCCACACTATGATTTCTTTTATTTATTAAAATAAGGTTCATTTCCTTTTAAAAGCATTTTTATTTGGTGTGCCACGAAAAAAATCTTATTGACGAGTGTGCCGTGAAGTAAAAAAGTTTGGCAGACACTGATCCAGAGTAACGATTCGTAAAATTTCCTGTTTCAGGTCCTGTTCTAAATTATGTTATTTGTAAAATTTCTTATTTTAGTATTGACGAAAATCCGATTCGGTTCTATATAACTGACTCTGAGAGCATACAAGAATAATGTTACATTAAACTTAAATGGAAACAAAAAAATGAAGCAGTGAATGTCAGCATGTGTTTTCTTTTTGGTGTTGCAATGCAGTTTGTTGCATTCATTTGAACTCACACTCCGCGGCTGAAACTTACAACATACTTCGATTGAACCATACTGTTGAAATGTTTATCGAGTCAGGTTCTCAGAGACGTATTACGTACTTGGGATGCCCCAGGCGCAATACAATTTGAAATCCCTTTTATTCGAAAAACTACCTAAAATAAGAACAAATATTAAAAACTGAAGTTAAAATTAATGGTCTATGTACTATTTTAGTGGCCTCTTCGATTCGAGAGCCCCAAGCGAGTGCCTCCAGCGCTTATGGGGTAGTTACCACTGGAGGGGGTGGGGATTTTTAGACATCTTGAACATCCATGCTTTCTAACAGAAATTGAAAATTCGATTGATTAAATGCTGTTCATTTCGCCCAAATGATTATTTTAAATTTTGTAATGTAACTAGAAAGTACACACTGGGGTGTGGTCAGACTGTGGTGTAAGTTTTTATAAATCCATGTGGTGTGAATAACCTTTGAAAATGTAAAAATAAATATTCCTACAACACGTGGAATGAATGTTTTTAACATATTCTCTTCCGATAGACTCCTAATGAAGACAATTCGACAAAAATTATTCCACTAAATTTGTTTGTTACTCAGACTACAGGTCTCTTTTTTCGAAAAGAATATGGAAGTTAGTACATATCTAGTAGTTAACTAATCACTTAAGCTACACCCTTTATTTATATTTGGATTCATGGAAGGGTATTTACGGCCGCAAAAATTTCTGCCATTAAACATAAATACAAAAATTGTACTGGGATTTGAGCCCGTGTGGTTTCGCAACTAAAGCTGACAACATTGATAATTTGACCATGGACAATACAAATTTCCAACACAAACATGATTTTTTGAATCCTCTTTAAGTGGTGTATCCAAGGCTGTGGAGTACGGGTTAAAGTTGTGCCTAATTATTTATTTTAGAATCATGATCCTCAGAAATAAGATGAACAAATGTATTATACTTACACCATACCATTATCCTGATTTCTCGGTAATATTCATACATCATTCTATTCACTATGGCGGGTTGGCAAAAATAAAAATATCATTAGCTAAGTGTCTACCTTGAGTTTGATTATAAAATTAAAATATACAATTACACACGTTGTTTTGTTTCTTTATTTGACAGTGTCTTAAAAATCAACTACATGATTATATCGAAACATAATTATTGTATTATCAAGCATACAATGAAATTAAATTGATTTCACTGTGAGCATTGATTGACAAGTGTAATCAAAGTTATGATTTATAAATTTGTATACGACAGAAAATGTATTTACACAAAGAAATTGTCTGAAAAAATGGTGTAATTTTTAATCTATGTTCGCTTCGAAGTATTCAAACAGTTGTTTTTCTGCAATAAATACTCGTTGCTCTGATGCTCAAATTCTCTTTTTTTCGAAGAGAGTTTGGATGGTTCAGATAGTGTTAGAACAGGACTCTCGCTACGCCTTGATATTTAAGGATTTAAAGGGTGGAAGGGAGTTTTTAGACAACACAATCATACATGCTTTCAGACAGAAATCGATAAATCAATTGAAAAAGTGCTACTAGTACTGGGACTTCAACCCATGAAATCCGTCATGGACACGACATTTGGTCTAGGGACATAAAAATTAAAAGGACTCATAAGGATATAAGGTTTAAGTACAAACATTATAAGCATAAATCTTCACACATTTATTCAAAGAGAATTACAGTACAATTCCATAAATATTTGTGATACAAGGATTTAAAATAAATTGTAATATTGTATGATGCTGGTGTAAAACACGTTCTGATGTGTTTCATATTTACGTCAGTAGATAGATAAATGCAATTATGCAATATTAAAGGATAATTTTTCCACAAAGCACTATTTCGTGCAATCATCAAATATGCATGCATAGCAAAAAGTATGCAAGCATATAATAAAATATAATAGGCACAATATTCTCATATATATATATATATATATTTATGTATACATATACAAATAGTTTTTTTTTGTTGATATTTTAATGTACTAAAAGGCTTTGCTTATTGTTTCATATCTACTTTAAATGCTATAAATCAGCCGGCATTTGGATGTCCAAATCAAAAAATTTATTCAACGTCTTAAAAATATATAATATATATAATATTATATAAATTGAAACATCCCACAGATATTTTCTTTTCTCTTCAATGCTGCAAGAGGCATGCATGTTGATTAGAGGTTGTTTTATTTTTATGATTATTTTGTAGAAAGAACTCTTCATTATTCTACAAGCCAACTAATTTTGGCAAAAGTATCTTTCTTTTTCAACTAACAACAAAAGCAGCTATGAAGGAATGTTCGAAAAGATTCTCTTTGATCTAACCCTTTACTTCTATGTAAATAATTAATAACCTGTCATAATAGTAAAAAACATAACTCTTATGAAAAAAAGCAATAAATCAACATTTGAGGAATGAAGGGCATAAGTAAAATATTATTTACATTGATAATTAAGAATAAAAAGTAAGTGTCATTAAGTTATGCATTGTTGACAAAATTGCTTAATACTTACGCACAAATTTATAGAATCATTTGATTAATGGCTTAGTTGGGACATACTTAATGAAATTTTGTATGAAACAAATTAATAATTACACTCTAAATTCTATTGTTTTGAATTAACACTCAACAATTTAGAGATTTCCAGTACAGTCAAAAAAATATCAAATATTTTCAATCATTACAAAAATCATTACAAACTTGAATAACAGTAACAAAAAGATTTTATCAACGATAAAAACATGTCACGGAAGAACTCGTAAAAGCAAAATTGTTGTAAACAAATTAACGGCTTAGTTCCATAGTACTATGACAAGAAATTGGTTGTTTTGAGATATGATAGATAAACTGAGTTGTAAAAAAGTGATAACTATTATTTTTCACACCTTTTTAGTGGACCATTTAGTCATTTATCTCAATTCAATTAAAATTTATTGCAACATTGAGAAAACAAAAAAACGATATTTCGAATTGTATTATGGAACTGAGAAAAGATTGTTTATATTTTTTTATTTCCATATACAAACATTTACCTACCGAGAAAAAACTAGTCATTTTTTCTAGTTGTACTTTTGTGGAGCTTTAGAAAAGGGGCATTTGAATAATAAGTAATATAGATCAAAACATCAAATTTTTGATTTATCCTCCCGTGGAACTAGGCCATTGAAATGATTATTACACAGAGATGAATCAGATAACAGAAATATCAATGATGATGCCCTTTATTCCCCGATAATGCTGTTATTAAAATAATCCTAATAACAATACATAGGTTACAAGTGAATATATAAATATAAGTAAGTAATGTGTTTTACTAAAAGCATTCTGAACAGCTATTGTTGGATAATGAAATCTTAATATATATATTATATACCTAAGTATTTGTGTTCTTGATATTTTCTTATATTAAATTTCACCAATACAGTGTAAAATTAACATGAAAAGCAGGTTTTACCTGTGACTTAGAATAATATCGAAATGTTCATTACGTACACAAATAATGCCGGTGAACAAAAAGTTTGTTTCAATTCCTTATGGTGAGAAAGTGAGAAAGAAATGTTGGTTGTGAGGTGAGAAATATGTTAAATTCAATCACATTTGATTTTACAGACAATAAATAATGTTTGGTTATGTATATGTGAATTATGTGGAATGTCTGAAAAAAAGGCTTGAAAATTATCAGTGATAATTTATTGTTAGTATGTTAATGGTATGAATTCAGCGCATTTTTTTCTAACAATTAAAACTTATAACATTAAACTTGACTAGTACAGTCAAATAATATATTAGGGCTTAATAAGGAGAAATTAAACATATTCACTTATTGCAGTTTTCAATAAACTAAAGAGAAAAAATATTTTGAATACCTGCAGCAGGTATTTATTACAGAATGTTCTTACTTTTAATTTATTAAAATTGGTGATTCAAAAATTAATAAAAAAAAGTCAAATAAATTACTAATAAAACAATATGATTGTTAAATTACAGGAAAAACTTGACCTACAATCTAAAATCTTGAAAATTCTGTTGAATCTAACATTAGTACAAATCTGAATTAGTACAAATGTATATTTTACTTTTTGAATCTACCATATATGAGATATTCGTTGAATCGTATTGTCAAAAAAGAAATACAACATTACTACTACATGTTTGTTATTTATCTATTCAAAAAGTTTCAAATTCTATGCCCTAAAAATCTGTTTGCAAATCAACTCAGCTCCTTTTATATTCAGCAAGTCGACGTTTTAGACTTACACATTAACTGTTCACGGATATTATATTTTTAAATTATACATACTAATAATTTTAGATTTCGAAACATAAAATATTGCAGTAAAACAAATATATTAATACTCAATATAACAGTTGAATCAAGATTTGTATGACACTTCTCGCGTTCCAACAAGGACAATGCTTGCCTACAATAAATCACATTTTATGAACTAATTTCCCATTGGGACAAAAAATAATTGATGTTGAAACTAGACTTGCCATATCGATAGTTTAGAGTTAAGATACATGGGTTTTAACATTTCATTTGATAAATTTAATATTTAAACTTTATTTGTCGAAATGCCAGTCATATTACGGATGCTTAATAACATACGGGCATGTGTATAGTTTCTAAGTTATGAGATATTACAGCAGTTTCACTGAAATTTACATCTTTAAAGGCAGGGATTGTTGAAAATAAAGATAATTTTTTCAAATAATTACTTTATTTTCAACAATCCTTGCTCTCAGAGATGTGCATTTCAGTGAAACTGCAATATATCATAACTGCGAAAATCTAGATATGTTCGTATGTTATTAATCATGCAATATCATTGGAATCTGAAACACTTCAAAGCGGAAGAAAGAGCCATACATAAGTCTACATGCACAAATTTTTACAGCTTTACATTTATGTTAATGTGGTCAATAGTGTGATTATGGTGTACTTAATAGATGGCAACCCTAGTTAAAAGTAAAAAAAAATACCATGATAATAAATTATACGTTTATAAATGAAGGATTTTCCTGAAATAATTCCATGATTTAAATTGAAATTGAATTTTAATTCTTTAATGGCCCATGGGCGATAGTTTTTTTTCAATATTTTACCAAATAAATTAATGATAAGATAATAGTTTTATGTTATGTTTAGCAGCCTCCCAATGCAAGATTAGATAAAAGGATCTTAAAATAATAAAACATTAAATATGTATCCGAGTATAAATCGGAAAAAGTTATTTAACTTTAGATCACTCATTCAATATTAGGCAAAGTTAATATAAACTGTAATAACTAACTCTTTCCAAATTTTACTGATATAAAGAAATAATTTTACAAAAGAACATTATGATTCATGTTTTCTTATCGCTTAAGTCATAAAAATTACAGGAATTCATCTGAAAAATATATATATCTGCTCTAAGAGATTATATATTATTTCAGGCACTTCATCGCCTCCCCCAAAGATAAAATGCCATACATATTATTTACAATGCAACTTTCGCTGCAACAAGATATCGTCAAAAGTATTATCCATCAAGAGCACTTTTTATATAAAGAAAACATGATTCAAACGTGAATTAAAATATCCTTTTATCTAGACTTTCAATAAACATATAGCAATAGAATCACTCGATTTCCTCACAATCATTTCTGCAAAATGAAAAAAAGTTCATTGATATAAAAGAACATAATAATAAATTCCTTTCGGCCAATAATAGAGTAAAGCAGTCATCGTTTTGACCAATTCCAAAAATCATACAAAGTGATCAATTTAGAAAATATTTTCATTTCATATATTCACTAGAAAATTGCTGCGCAGGCTTGCATGTGCATTAACCAATAACTACAGAACACTAAACGCTAGACACTCTAGCAGTTTGGACGTCAACCAAGTAATAAGAGTACTAACCTACTATCAAAATATACCTCAATGAACACAATACTATTAATTCTAAGTTGCAATTTTTTTTTGTTTGATTATGCGATGATTATTAATACCTTACTTATATGATATTCCTTACTTCGATTATTAGATATGCCATGCCGATTAACTTTGGACTCCGTTCCCAATGGTTTGGTTGTCCACGATATACTACCAGAGTATTCCGATTTAGTGTTTCATAGTATTTGGTACATCAACCCGCACAACCAATGATGCAGCCATTATAAATGTTTGTATAATACATTATACAATTACAAAATAAAACATTTTAACAAATACAGTGATTCAAAATTACTACAGTATGTCCTCTTCGACACATTCCAAAAAACATCAATTTTTGCAAAAACATCACATGAAATTCTTTTTTTTTGATCACAAGCTGTATGCATTATGCCTCTGCTGTTTTACAAAACTTATTTAACTATTCATTGGCTCATAACAACTGATTAAATAATTCCAAACTCTAAAAGAATAGTTAACATTCTTGAATTCAAATTAAAAAAAAAAAAACTACATTCGAATGTTTTCGAAGTGCTCTTCTTCACAAATGCATAATATCTGTTTTAATAATGAGCCATTGACAAGTCAGAGAAATTTTTTGTTGTTTTTCTCAAGATAAAAATTAAAAAACCAGATAAGGTTAACATTTAGGGCATTGCGCTTTGATCGTTGAAAAAAAATTAACATGCAACAGCTTCTGATATAGGGTTTTCGGTAATATGCATTACAGGAGTCTGGTCAGCGCAAGAGCGTATTCTAGCAGAGGCCATCTGTTCACCGAGCCGTTCCCTCATAATGACCTGACGCAACTCTTCCAAGGAACTGCGGCGGTATGCATGGATCTTACTCGGAGATAAGGGAGCCACTGCATCAAAAAAATAAACATGAGCATAGAATAAAAAAACCTCTAGAAATTTATAACCTACACCATAAATAATAATTTATCATAAAAGAATGCCAGAAAAACAGTGTTATTATTGGTTAGTATCAGACCATTAGTCTAATTATTTCTATAGTATATTAACCCATTGAATTCTACATTTTTTTTGTAGCAGTTTTTGAAATCTATTTTGGCTAAGCAAAATTAATATTTATAACCACTTTTATAAACTGTGTATTATGGTTTTAAAGGTTTTTTTTATATATTTATGGAGCAGATTCTTAATTATTGAGCACCTCAACAGTTGTTTTATTGAGAATTGGTTTTAAAATGTATTTTTTAGAGACAGTAAAAACAGAAAAATAAGGCCAAAAAATGAGTAAACGCCTTGTTTTAGATGAGTAGGAAAGAATGTAAGCATCACAAATACCCATGCCTTTGGACGCCAGAAAGGATTCAAACCCATAACCCTGCAAATAAGCAAAAAAATCCAACAGCGTTGATTGCATATTCACTAAATCATACAGGCCAGTTTTATAAGATGAATGCTTCAAGTAAATTTAACTGTGAGGACTATATGAGTTACTAGCTGTTTTTAAACAATTAAAATTACATTCACCTACTACAATAAAGAAAGAGTATCCAATATCAAAAAATCTTTAAAAACTTTCTCGTAGTCATGAATAAGTATTATTCAAACACACTGCATATCTTTCATAATCCTCATATCCAGAGAACGTTGACTTAACCATTGCCTTATCAGTAATCTGCAACTGCTGTATTGCGTTACACAAGTTTTCCGTGAGGTAATTCTAGCTGAATCAACGAGAATTGCTTCATTGAAGAAAAATCAAATAATTTATCTAAAAATTTTTAATACTCCGCTTTTATTTTATAGTGTATATTCAACAAATGAAAAACATAATTTAAACAAATTTCTGTGTGCTGCACAAATCAAGTCAAAATTTAGGTGTGCCGAGAGAGAGAGAAAAGGTTTGTCAATCATGGTTTTTACATGTAACCTTCCTGAGTATCCAACACTATAAACCCAGGAGCGTGTATATAATGTTGCCTTTATCGGTTATAAAGTTTTTGCTAAAATTTTACACACAAAATATAAGCTGTCGTAAAACATCCTTGTACAAAGGTTCCGATGAAAGTATCAAAGCAATGAGCATTTGAATTGTTTATTTGATATCGATAAGCAGCATTTCTTGATATTATATATTGTCAGTAAGCTGCAAGTGACATGTTGGTCAAAACTGAATTAAATGTCACAATCTACGTATTTTGTCATTCTTTACCTAGCAAATAAGACATTATGTCGGAAAACACGTTTTTTAAGCTAAATCGAACACCCCAATATTCACTCAATGCATTTGTTATTACATGATTTTTACAAAAAGTCACTATGCGCGGTAACTTACAATTGAAATATTCTCTGGAATCCAGAGAATAAGTATTGGTGAGACTTTTTGGAAACATTCAGATTATACAAAGCAAAAGATTTAGTTATTATTTAAGATTGGATGAAACTGATAAAATGTAGTTGAATCTTGAAATTCGATTATCACAGTATCAACATTTTGTCACTTAATGACTTCTCGCATCAAACCGACGATATATGTGTGTTAAAGGAGCTGCAAAAAAAACAATGTTATTTATTCAATTAGAGATGCAATGAAAACAGCTACATGTATTGATCAAATTCTACATTAATTTAACCATCAGGGCAACTTTTGCTTAGCATCTACCAATTACAAAAAAAATGTTGAATATGCCTACACATACAATTGTTTTCATTAAATCTTATTATATCATACCACCACCTAGGATTAACAATTACAATATATATTTATCTTGACTTATCGTCTGTAACGCATTTATATTTTTAGGATAAAACTGGAAATATCAAAATGTGTGTGTACGATTGTAATCCACTACAAACACATATTATAAACAAGATGGCAGTCAGATATTTCCAAATATATTTTCTGTTTATAGCGTTAATATCTATATTGAGAAACCATTTTTAAATATTAATTAATATAGTTTTAATCAGAATATTTTGGGGTCACGAAAAACTGCCAGAACCAATGCCGACATTGTAGGACACAACAGGACATTGATGCCAAAACAAATCCACCCACAATACAAATTAGAAATGAGACAATTTCTTTTTTTATACAATGTTGTATTTTAAATGCACAAATAAAAAAACATACTAATAAGGATATAAATATGTTCAAGTAAAATATAAATTATTTAAAATTATATTTTAATATTGTGTGCCAGCCTCGTAAATATTAAAAAATTGAAATACTACCATACAAAGGCATTAAATCTTTTGTTTGATTGTATATATTAACAACATAGTAAATCTTAAATTTCATCGATTATCGTGATTATGTAAATTTCTGTTGATAAGCAGTTTGAAAAAACAAAAAAGCAGTTGTTATATTTATTTTTTTACTTTTTGTCGGCGGTATTGACAAGCAATGATTTGTTTTGGTGAAAATGTCTCGGCAGCAATGTCGCGGCAGTTTTATCGGGGTGCCGAATATTTCTGTTGAAAAACAAAGAAAAAGCCAAATCCAAGTATTTTACTTCTTTCGTTATTCTAGCCAACACTAAGCTTTAAAAAAGGATTTTTTCATGAGCCCCAACACAAATAAGTTTTGCAGCAATATTTTTATCCTATCTAAAATTCATAAGTGTATTTTTTTATATTTTTAAAAACCTTTCAACACTTTCGGAACATATCTTTGCTAATTTATTCAAAATGGTAAGAGAATTAGACGATTGAAAAATTCCTGTCAAGATTTTACAGTCACATCGATTTGATGTCGTTAATCATTATTATAAGAATTTAATTATTCAGGTTGATAATATGCTGTCTAGGGACTTGTTTCAAAGTGTTACAGAACAGATATTGCTTAACCACTTAGCTGCCAGCGCGAAATATTCAATCTAGTCCTCCACGCCAGCGGTATTAGAGCCATTTGAAATTGTATAAAAAATGATTTGACTAACATAATTTATTGTCTCAACACATAGTAAATATTTATTTTTAGTTAATATTATGTACACTGAATGAAAACTCGTCATTAACTATCGATTGTTTGTTCAAAGTTGTCACAATGTATATATACTTATATATTATTATTAGATTTTGAAAATCATACTTCATTATTGCATGTGACAACCTTGAAGCAGTTTATAAAATCCATCTATAAATTATAATTTCTTTTTTATAAGTTTTTTTTACAGGGCATTGTAAAAAATACCTCCATATAGTTTCGTGTATGCAGTAAACAAAGATCTGAAGGTAACCCTTGCAACATCTGTTGAATTTATTTTAAAATTATACGGATAACTAAGATAATTTTAAATGTTTAGCCATTATTGGGTTCATTAATAAATGCCACTGGCACAAAATTTTTAGATGTTGAAAAAATATTTATTTTCTACGAGAAAACATTGCGACACACCGGCAAGTCATAGGCATATGGAGTCAATAAGCGTTCGACGCACCGGCAAATAGTTGGCGTGCTAGTGGTTAAACTCTTCAAGATGTCATTTTAAATATACAGCAAGAAATAAATGAAGACGTTGCGCGTACAATTATTAAGTGTAAATGTCCAGCACGAATGAATTAATAATAACAATAAGTTTCACATAAAATCGATACGCTATTATTTATCTGCATTGCACTGGAACTAACTTTTAATGTAAGTTTGATGAATGGAATCTGAAAAATCATTCAGTTTATAAAAATTCACCGTGACAGTGAGACTTGTATTTGTTTCAGTTGATGCCCACTGTCAAGTTAACCAAAAGATGATAAAATATTACGTGACATTTCAATACTTAACAAACTAAAGGCCAGAACGCTAATTCACAATGACTAAAATAAAATTTCTAATGTATCTAAACAAAACTTTTTTTTCTGCTATCTGCTATTATTATGAATAATATTCGAAGTAGTAATAAAAATGAGAACTGTTACGGTGGAATTAGTATAAAAATAAGCACTAACATATTATTTCTAATACAAATATGTATTATTGATAATTCAACATCATGGATCTAGAATGATTGAAAATAATATCAAAATGTCAAAGGACAATGAAGAGATTCATCAATATTTTTTTTTTGAATATTAAATAAAATAACATAGTCTGGTTAAATGTATGTATGGCAAAAGTGTGTTTCGCATGAGTGTGGTACAGTTCAATAGCTAAAGTAAACCCACGAAAGGGTGCATGCCAACAAAATGCATTCTAACATACAAACGAGGTTATGTTAAGCAGATTCTAACCCAATCCAATTGATCTACGTATGATATATGAAATGGTCTCGTAGAAAAAAAATTAAATCAAATAAGTCTAATTGATTTTAAGCAATCATTAGCAAAGCATTCATTACGGAATTATTAATATGATTCACCCAATTTCTACAAATAAAACATTTTGCTAACTGAAATACGATGCACTAAGTCAGTGATCAGCAAACTTAAAAAAATAGTCAACAGAGCCAAATATCAAATGCCAAATAAGGTACTCCTAAGCTGGCCTTTGCTTAAAAGGTCCTCAATTTGATTAAGATACGTTCGCTGAGATCGCTCCTTCCAACTCGTAAGTTTTATGACCAAAAACGGACTTCTGCACGTGGACCACAAAGTTTCAATCACACTCTATATGGTATCTTGTGAAACAGCCACACTCAAGGAGCAAAAGAGCAGCAGTTTGCCAACCACTGCATTAAGCTTTTAGCTTGCTGACTACACTAACAATCTTTGCAGAGCGGATATCTAGCGCAAACTTTTATGTTTCATATAAAAGTAAATTAAAACATAAAGTATCATAAATCTGTTATTCTTTATCATATGATACAACAAGTACCGCAGCAATATGGCTCTATAAGATTTTTTAGCACTGTCTCAGTGAAACTATAGCTTGACATTTTTGAGGTTTAAAGATGGCTATTCCAAAAAAAATGAATTTGACAAATAATTGCTTAAAAGTTTCATGAGTCGGAACGGAACTTTGTAAATACCATACAGAGAGTGAAAAGTTTCATTGCTCGATATTGATCTATTTACATCCTGCTTTTATGAAAACAATGGCAAAATATTATGGAAGATTTTTTTTTTAAATTAGAGAGGAGGTACGAAATTTAGATCAGCATTTTCATTAACCAAAGTTGAGATATTGGTATCGTAAAAAATAAAAATAAAAGTTTTGGTTTATAGGAAGTATTATATGAAAAAACTGCCAAGCGCCATTTTTTTATTCAACGATTTGATAGATCAATCAGTGGTTAAATTATTTAGCTATATGATGTAATTCTATATTAGTCCAGAAAATGAAATGAGCATCTTTAGCTAATGAGAATTTGAAAAACTCAAAAGTAGTGTGAAAGGCACATGCAAATACTTACTCTGTGTGAATAAAAAAAGATTTATTCAAAACGAACATAAATAAGATAGGTATTACTTTATCAACACGGGTATTGGGACAGTTGGAGAAATGTCGTATACCTTAAATGGATAAAGAATTGTTTCTTTGGCTCGATACAAGACATTTCAATAAAATGTCTTCCATCTTGAGTGTCTTTAAAATTTTCACCCTCATCTTCATTTTTAATATTCACATGAACACTAATAAAAGCATGAACTATTAGGATACTTCAAGCTTTTCTAGCATGCGCATTATGGCAAAGAAACCGACGTTATATTTAATACTATTAATAACTAGATATAATTAAATAAAATCTATACTGCAAAAAACCTGTCACAAGTTAGGCAATATTTAAAATTGTTATGTACAAACTAGTCAAAAAATATATAAATTTAAAAGCACAAAATTTACTCAAATATACAATCTGTTCCATATCTTGAGACAAGTTCTTTTTGTTATGGTAAGAAAAGCTTTTTAAAATAAATAGAATGGTGCAAGTCACACTTACAGTGGATAATAGCCCTAATGTACATGTGCTCTACTGCTAAATATCCTCAGAAAAACTGGACGTCAGTGGTGCTTGGATATTTTTTGGAGCAATTTGATAGCTGAACGGACAGAAAAATAAAAGAGTTAAAAACATAAATAATATTTTAAATACTTATGTGCTTTTTGCTTCTGATAATTGATTAAGTGTTAGAAGTAAATTTTTCGGTATTTTTAAGTAGAATTTGTATGAATAAATAATAAATTTAATAATTTGTTGATTTAAAACACAACTCTAAACACTATATCAATTGTCAAATATTAGTATTTCAGTACAAATAGCACTAAGTTCATTCAATCTAAAACATTGGCATTCCGTATACATAAATGAATAAACTAGAAACAATTCACGTGTATTACTAATGTTGTTGATGTTGATAATGAAGAGAAATTACATCAATTAATTAAACAATTGCTATAGAAAAGCTTTCTAATGAAATATTTTTAAAAAAATGCAAATTATAAATAGACAATAAAAGCTTAAATAATTGTAAGATTTCTGGCTATTTTTTCTTACACACTTTTTTGAAAACATTACTTTGCAGCAGTTTTCTTTGTGATATTTTGGATAACGATTTATCACTGCTTTTTAAAACAATTCTATCTATAAATTGATACAACAATAAACAAACAAAAAACTGAGAAAACAGCAATAATGAAACTACATCTTGGTAAATATGATATTTTTTTAAGCAATGATCGTTATGTTTTTGAATCAATAACTGAATGAATGGTGTGAATTAAAAACAAATTCATAAAATATGTAGCAATAAGGAAACAGAAGAAAAAAACATAAATTTGAGCATAGATGATAAAACAATGCAAAGTAATATATTCAGCCAAACCAGTAACCAGGTAAAATAAATCTAGGACACATTATATTAAAACATTTATATTATAGACTAAATTGTACGCAAAAAATATTTACTAATAAAGCAACATAAAATTGGAGAGGATTGAAACATTAATCTACAATCGATTTGCACGTAATCAATCACTATCAAAATGCCAAAATGGAAAAATAATATCTATGGATATAAAATAAATAAATTGTCATAATCATTTGAAAGAATACTCTAGATTTTTACCAAAATTTCCTATGGATTGTGAAAGGCTGAATTATTTTTTAAAATATCATGAAACAAAAGTAACATATTCTTTTTCTTATAGTGTGCCATATCAACCTTTCAGGTATGGATGCCCAAAATAGATTTTGAATAGCGGCCGATTTAGATGAACAAATAAATAGATGTAAAAACTGATTTTTCGTTTTGAACAACATTTCTGGTGACATTCTGGACAAATAATTTTGAAACCAGTGGTTAATATTTTTTTTTATTTAAAGTCATTAATCACAAGCCAGTGATTTATTGGCGATATCAACTCCGACCATAGTCATGAATATTTTTTTTTTCATATTTTTAAAAATATGACTTCTATTATCTTTCAAAACTTTTTGCAGTATTTTTGGTTACAAAAAAATAAGACAAAAAATAGAAATATCTAAAATTTCAATCATATCTTTATAAGAAATTAAGTTATTTTAATGAAATTAGTGAACTTTTGCTATTATAAATGGACATTTAAACAGAGCATATTTTTGGCGCTTAGTAAATGAAAGTTTTGTGTTTATATAAGAAATAAATGCATCACTGAGTCCAAAGCCATTGCTGGCGAAAAGGATAAGCTCATGGGAATGCCAACAGATTTGAGTAGTAAGTAGTTTCAAGAACTATATTTATTTGTTTGTCGGCAAAGGTTTTATGATTATATGATTTTATGATTATATAGGGTATTGAAGTGGAGATCCCGGTAGGTTTAATATTTCATTTAAAAACGAAAGACTATGCAGTTGTGCTCTATTTATTTCCAAAATTTCCTGGAAAAAGAGCTTATGACTGTCCGTATTTGGGTGTAACATTTTTATCCCTTAAACTTTCATTTACTAAGCGTCAGTTCAAGTTCATCCGTGCACTTGAACGCCTGAAAATGTCGAAAGGCGAAACCCGGGTCGTTAGTGACAAAATCTGTGAGAATGTACATAGTTTGAACAATTCAAATTTACTAAAATATTATTTGGATGGAGGTATATAAAATTTTCATTCTTACTGACTGCATTTTAACCATTGCTAGTTTGAAGAGTGACTCTTTCCAACTGGTATATTACCAAACCATTTCATAGAAGGTAACCAAACTTATCAAATGACATATTACTTATAGAGTTAATTATATAGAACTTATATTTGGCTAGAATTGTTCAGTAATCAAGATATATTTTTAGAGTGATAACAAGTATGACAATAAATAATAATTATTCCAAAACAATAGAGTATTTTACTAATAATATACTTTTTTTAAAAGCAAAATAAATATATTGCCATACATAAAAAATTGACTGATAAAAGCGTAAATTAAAATACATCTATTATATTTAACATCTATAGACAAACAAAAAATAGTTGTATACTTGAATACTAGTTAAATAATACAAAAAAAAACATACTATGTACTTTGATATTTTTGGAGTATAAAAAAATGTTTTATTAAGCTTTTGTTTACAACAAATATTGATTTAAATCAGTGGATGACTGCCATTGCAGTGTGGTCATTTAAAGGTTTTTATCTTCCAAATAAAAAACCATTTTATTTTAACATGTACATTATTGTAAAAGAGAAAAATATTTCATGCCACCTTTATAATGTTAGCCAGTTTGCGGCTCATCCCGTATATATATGTACACATCAACTGATATTCGACATATTAATTAATATTCAAGTATTATAGTAAGAGCTCTATTTTCATTGGCATATCACTGCCTTATTATTTTTTGAAATTTCAGCGTGAGGCAATAAATAACTTGGCAGCTATATAGTTAAATATAGTCATCCATTAATTTGAAATATATCATTTGACAACAAAGTTTTACTAGTACAATACAAATATGTTTTTCAAAAGTATGATTGAAATTGGTGCCAATTAAAGAATTCTAAAAGCGAATAATGACAACTGCAAATAAAAATGACTACAGCGACATTATAAGACACTAATAGAATAATTTATACATACCATAAATATGTTATGTAGCTGGCTGTGAAACTTGCAATAGTTAATATTTCAGGCATTTTCAATTAACTGCATTCCATTTTCTTCTATCAATATGTAACCATTCAAATCCATTTACTCATTTTATATAAGTAATTTTAGGAAAAAATCATAAATAAACAAACTAACATTCCCAAAAAATTCAAAAATAGTGTGACAGTTTATGTATTTGTTTTTTTATATACATGGGATGTGTTTCAGAACAAGATTAACCAAAATTAAAATAATTAAACTCAATAGATATTAAAATTATTAAACGTAAGTTTCTCATTTTTTGTCACAAATAGTATTAATTATTGTTAACTATACAGCTTTTAGGATTTACCATTTGTCTTCTTGGTGTTGTTATTCCTTTTGATTATTGAGAATGTATGTTGTAGATTTTTTAGGATGCTGCAAAGGTATTTAATCGGTGAAAAATTTACCCAAATGTAAAAAGCACAAAGCGATAACATTGCCAATGGTAAAAAAATGACTGCAGTGTCAAACTTATGTCAACTACTATTACGCAAAAAGAAAGCTTTATAAGAAATATGATAGAACTTTAGTGCTTTAATCAACATTTAAGAAAACCAAAATAAATCTTATTCTGTTAATAAGAGGAAATATAAATAAAAAGTAGCAACAATTTAAATATTTTTTTAGAAAGAGATAAGTAATTGATATAAACAAAAAAAAGTTCTATACACATTCCAAGTGCTTGGTTATGAAAATGTGTGTATGGGTGGAAAAGATAAAGCCACACTTCAGTTATTTTCATCGGTAGCAGCTTTTTATTTTCGATCATTTTTTTTATAAGTAAATAAATATCACACACAATAAAAATTCTTAACTTTAAATAAACATTGTCTGCAATATCGCATAATACTTTTTTTTCTTTTTTTGCACATACACTAAAGGTGATTTTTGACATATAAATATTATTAAACATTTAAGACTTCATGGTAAAACTGAACACCAATAACATTTATTCAAGTAAACAGTTTACTTTACATGTAAATATTATTCAATTGTGTCAACAAGGAATCTCAAAAATACCAAAATCCAATAATTTATATTTTATATCAATGTGAATGAATCGAAAACATTAAAAAATATCATTTAAGTTCCATTGTATTCTGCTTGGTGCAATCATCTAACATTTTATTATATTTCATATATGCATGTATATGAACAATGTGTTTAAAGCTCTAAACATATTATTTTTGCTTTTGCAAAATCACATTATGACATTTCATTCAATTTTCACTTTTAACAATATAGAAAGCACCTACACAAAAGTTGTCATACAGAATTATTGGCATATAACGTTTGGTTCCATCAATTTTCAGATAACTCTTAATTTCTGACATATATTTATGAAATTTAATAACATACATTATAAATATTTATTACGGCTGAAGCTCATTTTAACAATAATACAAATATTAAAATTCATTCAATAATCAAAATATTTGCCGTATTTACTTGTATTTAAAAAAAATATTAGAATAGTAGCAAATTAATTTATGATTTACATTTTTCTCCAAAATTGTATGTAATATTTATACATCAATTTATATCTGAATTATATCAAAATTGTGTATGGATTTTATTGATTAGCAAAGTTATTAAAATTAAAAAGTAACACAAATATATTTTATTATCTTAATTGTTCAATAGACAATAGAAATATTTTTTTAATAAATACAGTGCTTGAATATGATATATAATACATACAAATACCTTTATCCATTTCATTCTGCACAATTCCTATATCAATGCATTTGAATAAACATATATTTATTCTGACAATTAACAAAACTATTAAGGACATTACATGTATTATTTATGATACATATATGTATGTCCCTAGTTTTCTTGTCCTCTTTCTCATTCTTTCGAGTAAAATTTATTTTATTAAAAAGTATTTAGAATGAGTATATCATAATTATTTATCATTTGTTAAATTCAACAATTCCAAAGTATTTATATTGTTAATAGTGAAACAACAAAAAGAATCATTCAGTTGTATGCATTGTGATAAATAAGGGTGAGACAACAATACATGTGTTCAAAGTCAAAGAGCAGTTTTAATTATGAATATAAAAATCAATAAAAATAATTTGATACAGTAATTAAATAACAGCATTTGGTGTTGTCCACAATATTTTGACCCACCCTTGTATGCTCAGATATGCCTAAAAATATGACTTAACAATACAAATTGTATGAAAAATACAACTGTTTATTTACTGCATGAATATTTTAGAATCTCAAAACGCATGTCTGATTCGTTGTGGTTATAAAAGTATGTTAAATTTAAGCAAAATAGATGCAATATTTTTTAAATTATATTAAAAAAAGGTGATATTTGTTATCAGTAAAAGTACTATAGATTGTATCACATCCTTTTCCTTCGAAAATTATATTACAAATAAAATAAATGTTTTTTTTTTCATTGTAATTATTTATTATAGGCAGTAAGTTTGTCTAATTAAATTGAATGTTATGAAACAGAAAAACACTACATATATTTATTTTGCTACCAGAAGATTTCTACACATAATATTAATTTTATATAGAGCTTGCTTTTCGTATTCCTGTGATTGTGAATCACTCCGTATAATTAATAATTACTTGGCATCACTGATTTGCCAACTATTTGGCCTAGACACCTAATTATCTGTGATATTCAGATAAATTTTACATAAAAACTACATCGGTAGAATTTAATGCCTACTATTTATTAAGTACATTTTGAGAGTTAAGGAACGATTATTATATGAATAGACATGCCGACTATATATATGTTTATAGAATATTATGTAACTAATGAGTGAACAACTATAGTAAATTATTTTCTAGAAACATTACATAATATATATCTAATTTTAAAGTAATTTTATATCAATTATAAGAGTGAACGGCGTGTGATACAAACCAAAAATAACATTCAAGTCTAAAAACATAGCACCAGTAATGCAGTAGGCATTTACATTGAAAAAATGTAACACATAAGTATATCATCCATATCTGTAGTTTTATTCGTAAAACCACACGTTTGGCAAAATATTGCATCTACTTAGCGCACAAAAAGTGTTTATAAACATATAGGTATCATCATTTTATAGTTTGAATGTTAGTATTAGTACAACCTGAAATCAATGATTAGTAATTATGTAGATGGCAGAGTATAATATTTAGTTGCCTATATCTATTCACTTTGACTTACCGTAGCCCTCCCCTTGCAAGAATAATCGAAAAGCTTCAGAAACCTTTCCAGGTTGTTCTTCAAGCACCATACCGCAATCAGAAATCTGAAATGTGATAGAATTATGTATTAATCACAGACACGCTACATAATCTATAAATGGTTAAAACAGCAAAAGTCAATTTTCTTTCTTGTGTCATTCCATTATTTTATATATCAATATAATTGTAGCGAAATCTATAAGTTAGCAGCGGACAAGAGAGAAATACGCCTGTAAACTATATTTTGATTACATACGATATTATGTTATTCGTTAGTTCAACGCATCTTTCTTCAAGAGGTCAGAATACTTACTAGTAAATTATTATTGGACCTAATTCATATCATATCAATATTGTTCTGACAAAAAAAATATATGGAAAAACTTTTTTTTATCCTCCTCCATTTCCAATGTGGAGCTTATGGTTAGACCAGTGGCTTCCAACCTATATGTTACTGCGCCTCCCTTTGAAGAAAAAAAGATTATCGCGCCTCCCCATCCTATATTTCATATAGTAATAAAGACACGTTTTAAAGGGGAAATAAATATTTTGGACTTTTCGCGCCTCCCTTTGCAATAGCTCACGCCTCCCCAGGGAGGCGCGCCTCCCAGTTTGGAAATCGCTGGGTTAGACAGAAGTTTTTTCTATAAGATTTTTTTGTTGCTCAGTTATTCAACTTCTCTTTTTGCTGGTATATATATCAATGCTGTCCATACTGGGACTTAAGCCCGTGAGGTCCGTCACAAAGGCCAACAACGTTGACCGCTGTGCCACGGACCCGACGTCGGACAACTACTTTAATTTGTATGCCAGTCACAGCCAGTTTATTAATGCATAGTGTTCAAATAATGACTGTAATGCAATAAATGCAAATCTAATAAGAAGATTGAAATTTGTTATTACTTTTTTTATTTTACATAAAATGTATTGATTTTAAGGATCAGAATAAAAAAATAAATCTTCATTGTAAGTGGAATTATAAATTGATAAATAATTTTAAATGGATTACTTTATGATTTACCAAATTTTAAGAAAACTAGGTCAAACCAATATTATTTAAAGATTATTAAAAGAAAGGCAGTAATCAACTATTGAGTACACTTTTACGCTTACAGTGTTAATCAAAACAGGGCTGTTGAAATATTCCTACCATTAATGACTCAACAGTCTGAATGTATAAAAACTTTGTACCTTCATCCACGTAGAGTTAGTTGGATCCAGACGACCATTCAAAGTGACAGTATCATCCACGTGGGGGCTGAGAGACCCAGTGATATTGATGACGGGCATGCGCAGAGTTGGGCAGGGTGCATCGCGAACACGCCTTCCAACAGGGTCAGCGTCCCCGCGGGTGATGTTCAGGTCTGTGCGCCTCACGTACGAGTCCATTAATAGAGCCAAATTTGAGGGATTTACATGGCGTGAGAAATAAGACTTGTAGACTTGCACTAGATCATGGTTACGTTCCTCTGTCCCCTGAAAGTATATGGATGATTTTTGGAAATCATTATAATGTCTAATTGTTATTATCGTAACTCGTCAAAAGCACAGTGCGGAAATACATCTGAACTCTCAAACTAGCTACTGCTTCCTAAGGAAGATCCATACGAATTACAGTAATTCAATGCTGTTTTATGACTATAAAATAAATATTTCTTAATCCTTCATGCTTGTATGACATACACATCAAACGAAGAAAATACTTTATTTTTATGTCCATTTAAAAAAGCAAAACTTCACAAATTTCATTCATTTTACTTTCATTTTACTTTCATTTATTTTCAAAAAATAAAATACTTATGTCTACTAAATCCACTTTTATTTATATATATATATGATCAGGACCTGAATAATTAATATTTCACTCATGGTGAGCATTATCAGTTGAATGCACGTCATGAGTGAAACTGGTCCTGATATTATTAAATAAAAGTGAAATAAGCACAAATGAGTATTTAATTTTTTGAATAAAAATAAAGTAAATAAAGTATTGATAGTGAACACCTTAAAAGTGTTCATTTATCTGTTCACGTGATTTATTAAAAATATATTTTAGTTATATGTGTCTGAAAGATAAAACAAATTTTAGATAATATTTGAAAAAAGTATGTTCCTTTCAAAGAAAGTTAAAAGTATAAAGAAATATTTCACATTTTTACCGCTCTACTTGTATACTATTTGAGAAAAAAAAATGCATTTTGTAAGGTTTTCAAATAATTTAAGTACATTGTTACTTACTTAATAATCTAAAATTACACCCAAATCAATGTAATGATATTATTAATTAAATAAATTGTAATTCACATCCAAAATAAGTTTTAAAAAATGTGTATTATATTGATATAATTTTATTGGTATAACAAACTAGATTATATTACCCGTCCAAAGTGATGCCACATCAGGTAGTCAAGAACTCCTTGGGTCATTCCCTTTGATCGCAGATGACGAGCATTCATCTTCTGATAGCCCCATTCAATCCATCCAGCTTGCGTAGATACACAATTGATGAGACAGAGTACATCCACCTGGAAATAATAGAATTGAAACATAAACAACATTGCCACTTAATAAATATGCACGTGAAAAGATATTTGAAATGAAATATTCAATAAAGAAAAGATATTAAGAGTTTATCTTATTAAGTTATCAAGTCAATCACATGACACATTTTTAAAAAGGGAAGACTTGTAAATAATCTTCAAGAATGATATTTTTGGCTAACAAACATTCTTTAGTAACTACAGATGGACAGTTAAATATTCAGAATTCAAAATTGAAATAGCTCCATTATTTTAAGAGATTGTTTTTTTTTTGGATAATAATTTTGTGTAGAATTCACATATGATATTTGGTAAAAGACATCATAAATAAAAAATAAAAATTTAAGGCTGCGTTAGTTAAATTATTTTTTTGCCAAAACGATTAACTGTGATTAGCAACTATTCAAAATAAATTTATCTTTAAACTTACTTTTTCAGGATGGGTAAGTGCGAATCTCGCCAAAATATTAGCTCCAGCCCCAACTCCAAAACCGATGAAGGACTTGATGTTGAAGTGGCCGAGGACATAGTTTAGCTGATTGGCTAGTTCATCCATGGTAGGATAGATGTAACTGTAAATTTTTATCATACCATAAAGAATATTCTGTCAATAAACCATTCTAGAATGAAAATAATTCTAATTTTTGTTACAAATGATTTTTGTTTTGTATGCTTGCATTAATTAAAAAATCACAAACCCTTTTGATAATTTCAAAACTGATTCAATCAATTGTAGATTTTCTATAACGAACATATATTAAATATTTTGTTCATACCATTTGCATATTCATATAATTTTAATTGTATCTATATCAATCAACTTTCTCAACTTTATTTAAATATGATTTCTACAAGTAAGAATATGCAATAATATTAATAACAATTAAATTACATGTCAGCAAATTATGTAAACGTTATAAATAACATTTTATATAAATGTTCAATTATGTAACTGTAGTTCCGAAATCATCATTTTTATTTCATGTATGACAAAACTTGAAACGTATTATCAAAGGCTATATCTACAAAAGATACCTGAGCCACTTCTCTTTGAACTGAATTTACGACATTAAAAAATTTCGAATATACATAGATATTCAGTCATGTCCCACACTAGCCATATTATGATGAATATTTATTTCGCATTTGGGCTGCTTAAAATTATACATAATTAGATGTGATTGCAATCAAAGAACAGCTGTCAATATAAACTATATTTATAAATATCTTTTATAGCAGCGAATTATATGAACAGTAGGTCACCAAATAATAAATCGCAAGCAAGCAATATGACATAAACAATTTACAATCAAAGTTCTCAATTTAAAAAGAGAAAATAAAACACAACCCAGTGTTGCCCACCAACCGATATAATAAAAAAAGAACAAATTTCATATACGGTTACAAAGTTTTTCAAAGTGTTATGAATATTGTTTGTAGACAAAATTTTCTCCGTCTTATTGATCTGACGTCCGCGGTACTGGTTATGTAATGTCACGATTCAGCCCATACAAGAGCACAAATAAATGGATTATAAATGAATACAAACAAATAGCAAAGAAGCCATTTTTATTATTCACAAGTTTACTTTGATTGGTTAATCTTTTGCTAAGCAATATTACTTGTGTTAAGCCAACCGACATAATATTTAGAATGCATGACCGAATAAATACGATCGAAACCCGAAGATAAGGCTCGAAATGAAGGGTAGCGGAATGGATTTTTAAAATACTTAAAATTTTCCATACCGAAAAATGTGTTCTAGTTCGTTTGTTATTGAGGTAATACGTAATTAGTAGTGTAGGATGTAAGAATCTAGAAATTGTTTCATTTTCCAACTAAAAATTGTATAAAGTTAAATTGCGTGGTATGTATACGTCTGTAAAAGCAAATTCATATTTCTTAAAATAATGATTTGTGCGCGATAATGATTTGTGCGCGATATTGATTCGAATAATAAATACCAAACCGGCGAAAAATTACATTTAGATAGGTTTCATTAAATTGCTGATTCTATTTGCGTCCCACTTCGGAATGATTTCCATAGCCGGAGAGTTATTTATAGAACGAGCTAAGAGACTTATCCGTAGATAATCTAAGCGGCGTATATTATTTATAGACAGCCATTGTTATTAGAAGAAGAAGAAGTCTCAACAGAAGCGGTACGGCTGAATCGTAAATAATGTTTGTGGTGCGTTTCCACGACAACATGCGACTTCCAGTCATCTACCTGATAAACTGTTTGATTGCTTTGTTACTAAGCGAAAATTCCGTGACCAAGATTTCGTAGAACCAGCCAGGGTGGTCAAAATCGTGTGCTGATAATTATTTATATTTATCCACTAGTTAACATACAATAAAAATGTAAATTAGCAAATACGGTAAGCAGTCGAAATGTTTGTGGAAATATTTCCATGTGACATTATGAACAGGCAAGTATTGAGATGTTCTTAAATTAAAATTCAATATAATTTTTAAATAAAACAAATTCGGCTTTGTGTTAAATGAATCATTATATTTATTCAAAATAAAAACAATATGAAAATTGATGTTCATTATCGGTTTAACGCTTCTTTTTTACGATAAAGAGTAAATCCATTATATCAAAATATTGTATAAAATCGATTCTCATCAAACACAATGTTCTAAAACACATCGTAAGTCTTGAAAAATATTATCGTAAAACCAAACGAGTGACATAAATTTTACTGTTGGAAGGAGTGTTGATGTAGTTTTTTAATAATTCTATATTTTCTTTATAGATAAGGACGTTTTTCTCTTAACAGAGTTAATAACAACTACGGACATAGCCAGGAAGCAGATATTCACACGGCAGATTAATAGTGTTTGACTTTATTTCTGAACTCGAGTTTTTAACTAATTTAGTTTTGTACAGTTGAAATATTATTTAGCTTTGGCCACGATGCAGGTTATTGCAGAAAATTAGAAGTGGTGGTTATTAATATTTCTGCACTTTATCAGGACGATGATGTAAGTTAAATGGATATAGTAGAATTTTGATCGTTCAAATTATGTACATTCACCCAAGTTTTGTCACTAACGGCCCGGGTTTCGACTTTCGGTATCTTCAGGCATTCAAGTGCACGGATGAACTTTAACTGACTGATATAGAATAGATCAGAACTAGTTCAAAATAGCTGAACTGGAGAGATGTCAAAGATGAATTTAACGGCACGCAAGAAACTTGTTTGTTGTTGTAAATATCTTGTAATTATTTCAACCGACCTACTTTAAATAGTGTAAAAAATGTAAAAAAACGAGGCAACTACTTCCGTATTTATTGTATTATTCTGATATGTGTTTTTGGACTGGTAGTTATATTTGAAATGTTGGTGATTAAATTCTAAATGCGTGGCAAAAACGTTTTTTTTATATTTCATGTGCAGTGTACAGCACGACATTACATGTTTCTCGAATGTATAAAAAATCACCCAGTGTAGTGCAAAAATTGGTTCTTAAAAAAATATTTTACTGTTGATGCATTGTCAACAACAAAGGTTGTAAAATATATTAAATCACGAACTGGAATGAAGTAATTAAGAAAGTCCAATTCGCTTTTTGAAATAACGCCTTAACAATTGGACATTTACGTATACGGTCAATTAATTCGTGATACTTTACGATCCAAAACGGCGGGTGAATTTCTTTAATTTTCTTCACGTCTTACAATTTCACAAAATGACGGATATTTCGCGAAAATTCTTCATTAACGTCCCTACTCTAACCTCCACAGTTCGTTCGCATTTGGCTTGTGTTTATAGCGCCGGTTGCTAGGGCAACTAAGAAATACGCTTTCCCTTAACTGGGGATTTACTGTAGCGTGATTGTAACTTCAGAGGATCATATTCGCGGAAAATCAACCCTCTACCCCACTTCATAGCCGCTTCAACAGCTACAAATTTAATGAATCGTTGAATAGAAATGCAACGGTAAAAACATTTTATTTAGGCCGAATTATGTACTACGCCAGTGTATTTTTGCATAATAAAATTACCGTATCGGCTAACCGCCCTTCCGTACGTTGTTTTTAATTATTCACTCCTCTATACGATAGGAAAGCCAGCACAATCAATATGGAATACATGAAGATTTATTACGTGTATATAACACATGTAAATGTTAAGTCAAAATCCATCAATTTTGAACAATTTAAAGAAACTGATTTTAAAAAGCTTGACTAATGAAACATTACTGGAATTATTTTATTTTAGAGAACAAGTTAGCTTGCACTAATTTTCACGAGAAACATATATTTTATTTATGAAATAAAATATTTAATTTAAAAAATAAAACACTCAAATAAAAATGCGATTATTCTCTACGATTTAATCTGTAATAAGCAACCTTCTTAGCCCACATAATTGTCTTTGTCTTGGCAACAAAACTAAACAAAGGTAGAAAAATAAAATCCGTTTTAATAAGCATTTATAAGATAATCACAAAAGTTAGTATATTAAAGTTTTATGTAATATTTTCCTGTGATGAAATTATCTATTCGCTGTTTTTTTTTCATATACATAGAACAGAAAACCTCTATATTATCACTATAAACGACATGCAAACGTACGAAGATCGATAAATATAATGGTAATAAACGAATAATGAACATCGTGTGTGTTGGCAGAGTTGCATAACAAACGCTCACTAGCACCTATGCCGTATTTTTTTCAGAATGATCGGGAGTATCAACCTGGAAATAAAGTAGGTTAGTTGCAGACAAATATATTGCATAGGTAGACGATCGCGGGTGTTGACCCGGGATAAAACTACATCTAAATGCAATGGTTAGTTTTATGCTGTTTTCCATTTTTGCTAGAAATTTATTTACGGTCAACTTAAATTATCGGTCAATTTTAAATTCTTGGATAACAAAATAAAGCTTTTTTTACACACATATTATTTCATAAAAGTGTGTGGTGTAAAATATATTTATTCTCTTTCAAAAAATATGTATGGGTGCACTATAAATTAAAATATGTTTTTTTTTTTTGGAAGAATAGCTTTGGAATTGGCGGAGCCACGAACTAGAATAATTGAATCGAATGCCAACAAGATAGTCAATAAATAGTTTAAAATACATATGGATGCTTTTCTTAAAAATACGGCAAGAGTATGGATGAATATATTGACAACTCGACAAACTACATGTTTGAAAAAAGTATGCACCTACGATAATATTTACTATTCACCCTACAAATAATTGAATATATCGAGACATCAAACATTTTTCCAGCATTTCCTAAGTAAACATTTAAAACAACCTTAGATTTTGTACTAAAACATAAATATATATACTTCACGCAAGGATATAACAATATGTACTAGCAAAATAGTTTTTTTCTTATAACAGTTAATAAAATTTATACTACTAGGTTTAATCAAAGATTCTTAATCTACAGGTTTTTTCAAGTCATTTAATACGATTTAAATACACCTGGCAATGCAACGGTTCGTCTTCAAAGTTTTTAGGTTGGATAATCTGTACTGCAAACACAATGAACGGAAATATTTATCTGCTAACGATGGCAAATGTCTTACGAAGTTTTGAAAAATGGAAAACCATAATTGTCCGGTTCCTCCCTCGAACAAATGAAGAGAGAGAAAGAGAAAATAAAAATGATGATCCAGAAAAACCAACATACAAAAATAAACAGCTTAAGATGAAACTATACAAATATTTGTGTAATATGAAGTATGTTACATATAAATCGATTATGAGAATTATCAAACTGAAGCCATAATAACAACAGCTAAGAAAGATAATATGGCGATAACGAATATTACAGTGACGTATACATCTTCATCTGATGAACATTAGTTAACTATCTAATCAATAATTGAAACTAAAAGCAAACTTAGTGTTAAATTGCTATATTGATTTTATAAAACATATCTATGTATATTACGAAACGAGCGAAGGATAGTTTACCGTTTGTGAGGTGATCGGTAAACAACGATAGGACAATGTTATACAAATAAAAGGTGTGAAGTATTGACACGTTTACAGCTGAAACATAATATCACATTTCAGGCAGGTAATATAAAGAAGGATGGTGAGTACCGAAACTTCTTAGATGATATAATTCAGATACTATACTTGTCATTTCAACATACCAACTAGGGCATCCAATCCCGGGATTCCGTTCAATTTTTTGATCCCGAAATTCCGGGATTGAGATGGTCGCGATCCCGGGATTTCGGGATTGAGAAATTTTGAGCAAATCCCGAAAATTGACACGAAAAAAAAAATTCAAGATTTCAAATTCCTCGGCGAGCTAAAAAAAAACGAATTTCCGTGAGATTCCGGGAAAAGGGATACCAAATCGGAGATTTTAAATTCCTCGGTGAGCTAAATAAAAAAAAAAAAAAACGAGTTTCTGTGAGATTCTGGGGAAAAGTATACCAAATCGGAGATTTTAAATTCCTCGGTGAGCTAAAAAAAAAAAAAACGAGGTTCTGTGAGAATCCAAGGAAAAAGTATAGCGAATTGAGGATTTCAAATTCCTCGGTGAGAAAATCTCAATCCCGGGATTCAAAATTAATCAATCCCGAAATTTCGGGATTGGAAAAAGGCTCCGGGATTGGATACCCTAATACCAACTTAATAAAGACTAAAAAAAATAGCCGTATAAAAATCTCATTTAAATCACAAAAATGCGAGCGTGTCTGACAATAATGTGTATGATATTTTCGATATTCACTTACGAAATATTTATTGCAGAAATGGTGAACCTTGACTGAGAAAATATCTTATTACAATTTTAGTTGAACTATCTACTCTCAAATGCGTTTTTGAATACATAATTCGACTGTGGAAAGGAAAAAGGACGTAACCCACACATATCAAATTTTACAGGAGGCGCTAAAAACGTGTTTTGATGATTTTGTAACATATGCAAATTACGAATTAAACACAACCTTGAAGTGCACGGAGACTTCTAAACTGGTGTTTAATTGACATTATCTAATATTAATTCAAGAATTTCTCTAGGGAAAACCTTTATTTCAGTATTTTTTCTTAGTTTTAATTTTTTACAAGATCATCTTTTTCAAACTTAAAAGCTAAATTTAGATATTAATTCGGCATTTTCAGCTTTCATACTTTTGATAGAATGTGTGTCAAGTTGTATACATTGTGATTATCGAAAAAAACCTGTTGTGGAAAATTGAGGGTTACGTCCTTTTTCCTTTCCACAGTCGATATATATACAACATAATAATCCGGACGTGGAGTTGTATACATTATGACATTTCTTTGTTTCATTGTGTCTTCCAGAACTATATTAAGTATTTTTGTAATTTAACATCTACCATTAACACGAAATTATATTACTTCGCATACTCGCTAGGTATCTCATGGATCGTTACGTCACATTATTTTTAATATATATTAATTCAATAGACAAAACAATTACACATGTTTAGTTATTAAAAATAAAAGCAATCGAAATTGAGATTACTTTCCACTGTTTTTGGAGGCCTGAAACAAGCCAGCCCGAATTCGTTAATCAAATTAATCATAAAACCACAGCCGAAATGCTATTTTTGGACAAGCTCTACTGCCATTCATATCGTATTCATGTATGTGACAATTATTTATCGCATCCACGTCCTAGCATACAATTTTTTCACTAGCTCAAAATAACAAAAGAAAATTAGAGTAATGAAAAATATCTAGGATTCTCATAAACTTATTCTGAACGACCAAATGTCCGGTTGTATATGAATTAAACATAAATATTTAAATTATATAATATGTATTAATTCGTTTTATGATATATTTTGACAGTTTTCTTAACATATTTTATTTATCTGTTTTTTTATAAAGTGTTGACGGTATTTTTCTATACAATAAAAGTATGAAATAGCCATATGCAGTGACTTAAAAATCAGGGACGTAAAAGTGTTTTTTTAATGAAAATTTTGATCAAAGCTTGGCATAGCTGAAAATTAAAAAAAAAAACGAATGTGACGTAATACACACAAACATATAACTCAATTAACTGATTTTTTGTAGTAAATTACATATTGTCATATGTTACGATAATAATTCAACATTTTTATGAAAGTAACGGTTATAGACGATGCGAAAAGCTGAATACGGTTTAAGAGTTTTTACAGAAAACAAATAATGTTATCCTCGGAAAACAGCTGTTTGCAAATGGCTAATAGTTTTTTTTTTTTTAATATATATATTGTAACTAAAGAGACCAACGGCCGTAACTTTCCAATGAGGCCAAGGAGCTTTTTTAACAACAGCTTGACTTTGAGAACATTTAAATCGTGTAACAAAAGTTCCCAAATGTGTATTTTTTGTTTTGGTGAAAAATCCATTCCAGACTTCTGCAATGCGGATGGTATGGTTATCGATGTTTCGTTCAGTCTCGAAGGGCGGGTGGGCGGCGGCGGTATCATTACGGGGGAGGGGGGGTTAACGACGCGAGAGACAGGGACGCACCGAGAGCGGCGAACGAAGCCGCGAACTGGTGCGAGAGAGACGGCCCACGGCTATCCTGAAGATTTAGACGACGAGGAGTTGAAAATTTTTCCGATGAAGAACTCAAACTGCGAAGCATGGCTCACGTAGATAAAGTTTTACAGGAACTCGGAAATATTTTCACTTATTCAATTTAAATAAGCTCAATAAACATATATCATTACGTAAGGAGAATACACTTCGTAAGTTTTCATAATTCAATGCTTCTTTCTAAAAAAAAAAATGTTAACCCATTCAGAGCGACTGTTAGGAAATACATTTACACGGCCCAGTACGGGAAACAATTTTTAACAAGCAGCATACATTATTTTTCTAACGCATCAATTGCAATTAAAAAATAATATAACAGCGAAGAAAATGGGAGATGAGATGACAATATGTTTGATAATGCCAAAACAAATAATAAAAATCAATATTCGTTATAACTATTATATCAAATGCAAAAAAAAAATATCAATTAATTATTATATGGTTCAAACTAAGCGACGTGAAGTAAATATCAATCTATCTCTACCGCACAGCACTCGTACGTGAGCAAACATGATGCAAATGAATCACAAATCATTACATAATAAGAAATTCAAATTCTAACCCCTTATGGAGGGCCCATATCCATAAAATGTACTGAATCTTCTGTCGCGCAACAATGAATGTTGATTTTTATAATTTCAAACGAATAGGTCCGTCTAAGTTACAATAATTTATTGTCTAACCATTTTGTTTTTATAACATAAAGTAATATTTTTCAATCTTCCCGCCAAACTGAAATATCAAATATTTTAAGCGGCCCTCGCTTTAGGTGGTATTTTGATCAATGTGTACGAACACGTAAAAAATGTTACGTGACACGGAATCGTTAAATTAGTATCGCATGTAACAGGCCCATCGACTGCGCAAACGCCAATACCTCGTATCTCAAATATTACATAAAGCATTCTTTTCAATAGCAGATTAGTTAAGAACTAGTGGCATATGTATACCAACAAATTATACGTAAATTATAAATATATAAAACTACAAGACCTGAATCTCTGATGAACACGAATGTTAATAAATTTATTTTAAATCACATAACAAATTTGTTTTGATAAATAAGACGGATTGCGCAGTTCGATTTGCGAAGACAATGCTTTAGTCCATAGGCTTATTCTTTTCGCCAGCAATGGCTTTAAGCTCAATGATACATTTATTTATTATATAAACTCGAAACATTCAGTCAGTTCAAGTTCATCCGTGCACTTGAACGCCTGAAGATGCCGAAGGGCGAAACACGGGTCGTTAGTGACAAAATCTGTGTGAATGTACATAATTTGAACGATTCAAATTTAACAATGCTTTAGGGCTTTATTGGGTAAAAATATTTCACCAACATCAATAGTGGACATATCATATTCATTATCTTTTTGGTGGATTTGGCGATAAGTTATATTTTAAATATTAAATTTATGTTGCATCCTTTTGATAAGCACTCTCAGTCTGAAGATGTTACGCGGCGAGCGTGATTACCAACAGAGGTAATTTCAATTTATTATTAATTTATTTGCATTTTAAAACCACTTTTTTTTTGGTTTCACTATAAAACGTTAAACAATCACGAGTTCAACCGATCCTCTTTTTACACACGGGATACGTTTCATGCAAATCAGCCACGCAAAAAAACGTGAAGTGAAGATAAATAAATTAAAATTTGATTTCGTTTGCACATATATTTTTTCAAAAAAAAAAAATTGTAATTCATATTTGCAAATAGGGTGGAGATACCTATTTATGTAATTTACATGTTTATAGCTTATACCACTACAAAAAAAAATACGATGTTATTTTATTTTTATATTACAGTTTTGCCTGAGCAATTATTATGTAGTTATAGAATGATCTTTTCTGCAAAATTGCTTTAGTTTACGCGGCGTATATAATTGTAGAGTATAAAAATATCGTGTTACGAGTAATTGCATTATCCGTGGCGGCATTCTATTTATGCTTCAGTTCCCTGCGAGCACTTTGGCCGTACATCGATTTTTCTTTCATTTCGCGTAACTAAAATGACGTATTTTCTCGCACGTACCGACCCGCCGACCCACGTGTGCAAGGGTTAAAATAAAAAGAAAATATGTGAAGTTTAATAAATTGACGCGTAAAAAAACCGACACGCTAAAAATAAAAATCTCCCTTCGTATGTTTTTATTAGTAAAACAATTAAGACATCGATCAAGAAGATATTGTACGGTCTACGTACTGGTAAAAGCACAATTAGAAAACTTGTGTTTTTATTAATTTATACATTAATGTTCCGTTTGAAAACTCTATTGAAAAAAATATCTTAGCAAACACTTCCCAGAAATAAATAAAACAACTATACCGTTTTCGTGTGTTTTTTTTTTTGAGAAATAGACATGCTGTCCTGACATTTTTTTTTGGATATCAAATATATGGAGCTTAAAGTACCAGGGCGCGATTGAGTCAAAGTTCTTCAATCGCTTATGTGTTGATAGTTTGTATTCTCTTACCATCGATGCCAACGGAAAGGCGTGATCGCTAGAGGTAAGAAATCCTTAGTGAAGCAAGTTCACGGTGACATCATATGCAATCGTTTGCAAATCACATGCATATTATCGATCTCTCAAACAACCAATATTTTGGATTAAATAGAATCACTTAATTTTTGTTCAATGTAAATAAAACAAAACAAAAAATGTACATAAAAACGAAACAATTACTTTTTGCTTTGAGATAAAATAGCCGTTACAGAATAAACTAGAAATAATTAATTCATCTTGTTACCATATCAATAAAGCGTTAGTATATGAAGTATATTGATTTACTAGGTGTGTAAGTGAAGGTAGCTTATGGAAATATTCTTATTCATCAATAAAAACATCGGAAACACATTTATTTTTAGAAAAAATATATTTTTAACAGTTTTCCATTACGATGCTACCTGAAAAGTATCCGCGTGTAAAAAGAGTATAGGTTTTACATTGTTATCTGTCTACAATATTCAACACGCAAATGTTTATTTATTAGAACCAATTAATTAATAGAAAACGCTTATTTATTATTTTAAGCTTCTGCACTTCTGTAAACACCGTTCAATGGCAAAACTAGGCAGCGGTTGGCTGCCAACACGTTAACAAGAAGCTCGCTTAATCTCAAAGCAATTATCGGTGTTCTAGGGAAGGAGTGATTTTTTTTATCACTCCTTAGCGATTATATCCAATACTTAAATAGGCAATCGATTGTTTCTTAATACCAGTGGCAGCCGATCAATGTGGCATTCGATCAATGCACCCCTCGTATATGCAGGGGCGGTTATATTTCATGAAATAATATTCAAACGTATCATTTATACTATTATCTCATTTTAAATTCTTCATGTCATTGTCTATAATAAATATTTTAGAAAAAAAAAATATTTTGTTTAAAATTTTATTTTATTGAATTTAAAATGAGGGAATGGTATAAATGTTATTTTTGAATATTAATTCATGAAATATAGCCGCCTCTGCATATACAAGGGGTGCATTGATCAAATGCCACATTGACTGGCCGCTACTGCTTAATACACTCGTAACGGTGTGCAATTTACTGTAAACTTATAAATGTAAATGGCTACAGATGTACAACAGTGTATACTGAAGCTGTCGTAGATAATATATAAGTCAGAAATTGCAATTATGTACTAATTTGATCTGAGAATTTTGAAGGGGCTCGCTGGCCTCAGTAAAATTTAACAAGCGAGCCCCCTCCAGTCCACCCCTGAAACTAGGCATAACGAATTCTATTGATTTTTTAAACGAGTAGCAAAAAGCCTTGCATGTATTTCGTGATTTTTTTTAATGCCAATTTTCTAAATACAGTAATAATAATATTCAAGTATTACATGTCAGGCGTGTGCAACCTTGCAACATTGAATTATAATGTAATAACGTTCGCTGGTAGCCAGATAAGTATGACGTGATTATTATTAAAACTCTATCGCGAATGCAGGTTAAGTTTGTGATATCAATGTCAGGATAACGCAATAGCTGCCGACATGTTACAATATCGTTTTTTTTTGCAAGTGCTAAGGCAAGGTACGTGAGAATTTTCTCATGGTCACAATTATAAAGTTTTAGCGAATCGCCAAGGAACATCGAAACACCTCGTCTAGCCAATAAAATATATGTTTCGGAAATACCGAACTTGTATGTAATGAAGATAGGCTATTACAGGGGTGGGGAACCTTTTCTTCTCTAAAGACCGCATTCATTTTTCTGATTCGACATAAGGCCGCAGTAAACATTGACTGGGGAATTTTTGGCTGGGAACAATTTCGTAAGTCCAAAAATTTGCGGATATCTTAAAATTACCAGCGCGGGACCTTTTTTTTTAGTTTTCTAAGGATTTTGACATCGAAAATCCCAAGAATTTAAGGATTTACAAAAATACAGAATTGGCCAGAAGGCCGCACCAGAGTAGCCAAAATGCCGCAGGTTCCCCACGCCTGGTCTATTACATACTTTCTCAACTTTTTTGGGCCCTTAGCCCCTTCTGAGACTCTTATTTTTCCGTACCCCCCCTGTTTTTAAATATTGAAGTATAAGTTTTATATGGAATTTCCCAAAACGAAAAGACACGAGACTTTTTTTATATCTTCCCAGAATTTCCAATTTGTAAAACCTAGGAATTTATGGATTTCCCAAAATAAAACTACGTGAGGCACTTTTTTAAGCTCTTCCGAGAATTTAGAATAAAATACCAGGAATTTACGGATTTCCCAAAATTCCTAAAATTTTTTTTAGCTCTTCTCAGACATTCCTATTTCAAAAACCCAAAATGACTAAATATTTTGTCCTGCGACCTGCGAGTTTATGGATGTTTGCCTGCGGCCTCCCAAAACTGTACTGTGGCTTCTGTAATAAAAATTCTCTGTGGCCCCCCGTTGAGAAACACTGGTCTATTATACATTTTGTATTCCAATATTCTTGTTCTTATCGACTCAAGTCAGGATATCGAATACCTGAATTGAAACATACATACATTACTTTTTCAATCGGTTCGTAGATGTCTACGAGTCGTATTGAAAACATATATGCCGTCTTCAAATGCTAAAGTGACATACATTTTTCATTAATTCAGACACCTCTCGACTAGAGAGTCGAGACATACTTAGATATACAATGAAGTTATCAGAGCCTGCACGTGTAAGTGTCATACCACCAGAAGTCTTTCGAGAAATGGCTGTAGTATTGACATAAAGGAGTGCATAAGTATGAATTACTTCATCATAAGAAATAATAGATGGCAGCAGAGGCGCCGGGAAACAGGGATTGTTTTTACCACACAACCTCCGTTAGTTGGCATTGGCAATCTAATAAGACTTAACTGCAATTTAGGTATTTCACCTGAAGATAGACGAAGGCAACTTGCTTTATGTTTTGAATGAAAAGAAGAAACTTCATTTAGAGTGACATTTTTGTATCCAGCACAATTTGCATTGAGCGCTTCTGGGAAAACGTTTTCTCAAAAAGCAAGCAATAATAAATACTCGAGTAACATTCTTTACAAAATGCACTCGCCATGAGCACTATTAACCAACGCAGCCAAGTGAACAAATGCTGAACCGTGAAATGAGATAATATTTTGCTGGTTCTTTACCATAAGAGTACAATGCAATCAAACTACAGTGGGTTCTCTACATACGCGGTTTATGCGCTCTGAAGGATTCAGCGTAAGTCGAAAACCGCTTACGTCGATGAATACTTAATTTTCAATATGTATTTAATGTGTAGATTGTATGCACAGTTTCATATTATCGGATTTAATGTAATTTTAAAATACATAAGAATAGGTAGAACCTAATTTCGCCCTTGAAATATATTTCATTTGTTAGTTTATTGGAGAACACATTTTCCTACACAATTGTTTATCATTACATATAAAAAAAACAATGTAAGTAACTCTATGCACGTCTGTACATACTATAATATTTTCAAGCTCTGCGGATGATCTATTAATGTCTTTTTTATTTGATGAAATATTTATCCAGTGATGTTTGAACGACAGCTTTTTTTCTCAGATTAAATAAGTTTATAAATAACAGGCAATTGCACCCTGAACCGCTTTATGCACTTTCGTAGATCAATCAGTAAAAGAATCTTGTTCTACTTAAGTTATACATTCCTTTGTCTATCTAAACATACATATATTTAATTGTACTTAGATACTAAAATTCAATATATTTGGAATACCGGAATTTAGAAAAAAGGAAGATCAGCAAAGACATGTCACGACCGTGTTTTATACTTGCCAACTCAATATATCATTTTTATAACGATATAAATAACTATGTACCCAACGGTGGGTTTCCAATATATTAACAAGGAGCTCAGTTAATTATAAAGCTATTTGCTGTGTTCCGGGGAAAGGGTGGATGTTTTTATCACCGTTATACAATTATACCCGGTTATCGTTAAAGCAATAGTAAGTTTATTTACATACGGATGTAATTTAAAGATACATCTTCCATGTCTCAAACATTATATGAACTTAAACCATCGTTGACACTATATACCTCAGATAATAATTGTAAGACGCACCAAATGTAAATCACTGCGTTTTTTAATTTAATTATATAAATTAAATATATAAAACATCTGGGAATATTTTTTACTCCTAATTTAACAAAAGGCTCGCTGGTATCTGTTAGTTTAAACTAGGGGCTCGCACGAACCCTTCCGATATGTAATTAGTTTTACATGGAATGTCAAAGACTATTTTAGCATCAAACAGAACCATAACAACGGTAGTCTTCACGATTTAAAGATGTATTACATTTAAGTAAACTGAATACGACATAATAATGTTATATATTATGATGCTGTTAGATTGAGACGTTGTAGTGTTGATTTGTGGTAATCACTTAACACTTCGAAACCATTGTATAGGTTTCATTCAAAGACAAAAAAACGTAAAGTCAGGTTGTATCAAAATTGGTTAAAAAAAACTGAATTAGGACTCGAACCCGTGAGATCCGGCACGAGAGCCCACAACACTAATCGCTGCCCCATAGGACCCAACTGAGTAATAACGAGTTGAAAAAAATTAAAGTTATATATCACAATAGATATCTCTGTATACTTGTGATTGTTAATCAATAAATTATATAATCAACGGTTAACTGTAAACCGATACAACATTTCAATATTGTTTATTTAAATTTTGCAAGAAATAACAACCAACCTTGCAATTGTGATAGTTACATATATTGAAATTATAAAACTGCATGCAATTCAGTGATAGACCAATACCGTGAGTTTTATCACTGGCTACTGAATCAACCATGCGTATTAAAAAATAAAAAGTAGCGCTTGAATAATCCCGGCGAAGCCATAAAGAAACTTCGATACAATACATACGTAGGAATTATGGCCGAGGATTTGAGAATTTTTACCGGGGGTAATAATTCGTATGTGAAATGTGGTAAAAGCGATGGGTGGAGATTTTTGTTGGCCGGCAGCCAGTACTTTGGGCGGCGTCTTTCTACTCGGAATCAGCCACCCTGCATGCACTCCGATGAAATTATTCACCGCCCATCGTGCATGTAATACGGCAGTGAACGACAAACATCGGGCGTGACCGACATTCTAGAGTCAACAATTTAGGGCTTCTAACCCGGTTTATACCGAAACCGGTTAACCGGTTTATTTGCACGATTAACCGGTGTTTATTGAAAACTTTTTTTCGCCTTTAGTATGTACAATGGACTTTTATACAACTATTTATATGTCAGGTCGGTGGAGCAGTGGTTAAAGTCTTTGGTTTCCGTGACGGATCACACAGATTCAAAATCCAGAACGAAGAGCATATTTTCATTCAAAAGCATGGGTGTTTTAAATTTCTCAATTCCCTTCTTCCATTCCAATCCTAAAATAACGGATCATACCGAAAGCGATTTGTTGACCATCTAGCCCTATTCTTATATCCCTACTCTCATTGAAAAAAGAGATGTTGAGCAACTGAGTAAAAAGAAGTTCTCGTAAAAAAAAACCTTTGTTTATATAAAAAAAGAATCATAAGCAGTCCATACGCTTTACATTTGGAGCGAACATGGTTGAAAAATAGTTAATCTACTTTTGCACCTCATTAGATCATATTTAAATAAGCAACATGCCCTATATTTTTCTTTGTTTTGGAATATTAGTTGTTTGAAAATAACTTCGGTTCAAGCCGGTTATTCGGTTTATTTATTTGAAAAAAAACCGGTTAGTTGGATAGGACGGTTTATTGGATGCCCTAGTCAACATGGATTGTTTAGCCTGTTTCAAAACCGCACCATCATCAGTACAACACTTCACCGGGTTATTATTTGATTATACATAACTAATTTAATTGATAGATTATTTACTTATATATCATTAAATAATCAATTCAGACAGACTGACATGCAATAATAAATATGTATGATTAAAATGACATTAGTTGATGCGATTTATTTAATCAGAATATGACCAGTTGTATGTATATAATATTTTAATATAGCCTCTATTGCATTTTTTTAATAGTATGTATGAAAAAATATTCGTATAAATAAATACCATAAGATTGATCAAGTATTCATTAGCTGTCGCGTTTCTCGCAGTATTGAAATTATAATTCTAAATTTAAAATTTTAACTGGTTGGTGTTACTGTAGCAATGTGAAAACTCTTCCAAGCGAACTGAAACGGACGTTGTGCAACCAATTACGGACCGACACTCAAATTTTGCGCATAGTGCAACTAACTGAAAGCGGTCGTAAGTCATCTCTGACCTACTAATAAATTCAACTATGATCCAATTGATGCTCAACGACACATGAAAATGTATTTTAAGCTTCACGTGAAAACAAGAATATCTATTTTATTATATCGCATCAGTGTTTAAATATTGGCATTGGCTCGATATAAATACATATTATACATGGGTTAGTTAATGGAGGAATTAATCATAATTTTGATTTTGCTTGCTTTTTTGACGTGAATACGTTTTTAAAATTGCTTCTATAGGGAGGCAATTCAAAAAAACGAATGATAACAAAATCGGGAGATACAGTTTGGTTTTGCAGCTTCATATCCATCATCGCTATCCATAATTTAATTGCACCACTGGAAATCTAAGGAATCAAAGAATTTATTGGGCTATGTAAGGACTGTGATACATCGCGCGGGGCGGAGAGGGAAGCGCTTGCTTGAAGCGGAAGATTTTGAGGTCATTTTGCTGCGTATCGAGATTTATATTTACTATAACCTTTGACTCTAAGAAATAACAATATTCGTTTAAGTTTTAATCGTTAGCTCTTGACAAAATCTATCGATTATAGATAAAAAATTAGTGTAATATTGTGACTGTGACTATAATAATGTGTTTTAAAAAAAATGTCGGGCTTAACGCGTCAAAAAGCCAAGTCGAAATACAAAGATCGCATACGGTTGGAAAGGGCTTCTCAAGAGCAATTGAATGGTACCATTAAAACACCATATGACCGAGTCAAGCAGTGCCGGCAACGTAAAAATGGGGCGTAATATCACCTATTACGAGACGTATTCACGTACAACACACAACCGTGTCTATGACACAGCCACACCCCGTTTTTTCAAAATTGTTACTGCGAGTTTTTCTCTTTTCGAAAACGGAATATTTTGGCGTTACAAAAAGATATCAATTTAAAATCACTGCCTTCTTTATTGGATGGTAGAAATTTGAAAAAATATATATATTTCGTTAACAAATTGTAAATATTTTTTTCTAATACATAACAAATGGAATCTCAAGCACCTGGAGTTTCATTTCATGCATCCAAGCATGTTTTCTGATTATTAAATATATCAATGTGGACATTTCAGTCCGACTAGAACAGCGGTCACCAACTGGTAGTTAGATAGAAAATATTGGTCGTCCGCGTAGCTGTTGCAGTAACGTCATCTGAACCAATAATCCATAAACTTATTTAAATCGCGTGATATGTTTCTAATTAAACGAAATGTAATAAAAAAGTATACTTTTTTGATCATCGTTTTATGTATTTTTTTACCTTTTATATATTTTGGAAAACACACAAAAGTGGTCCGCGAGATCTAAAAGATTAGGAGAACGCTAAAAAAGATGGGCAGTGTATCTAAAGATTATTTCGTAATATGAAGTTATGTATTTAAATTGAAGTAACTGGTCATTTATTTTATATTTTTTTTACCGTGTCCCCGCTCCCAATGTGGATCATATGGACTCCTCATGGAATTTATCTCTACAGAATAGTTTCAACGAGAACTGCATGCTACTCAGTTGCTCAACCTCTCTTATAGAGTAGGGATAAAATAATAAGGCTAGGACAGGACTAGTGGTTGGCTAATCGCTCTCGCTACGCCCCGTTTTTGAAGATAGGATGGGTGGGATTGGAAATTCAAGACACCACATACATCGATGCTTTCGAACTGAAATATATAAATCTACAGGCTATAGGAATCAAATTTGATCAGATGTCGTTCTATTGCATTAGATAATGATAGGATAATCGCTACGAGTTGAGATATTTTTATTTATTTTATAAGAATATTAACATTTTATTTAGAATAGAAGTTTTTAAATACGGCTTGAAAACTAATTTCGGAAAAAAAATATCGAAAGGCAGCCCTCACTTTTACTAGTGTTCCAAATTTGAAGGATTTGAAATTTCAATTTTCGAGCAAAAAAGATTTATCGTAGTGTTTCGAACATTAGATGAACGAGAAGCGTTTGTTTGGTGACAATATATGAAATAAAACCAACATTCACACGTCACGGTGAGTAGTTGACGGCGCGTGGAAAATGAGAGAGACGTTATTATTTATTCTCAGGAGGCGGGTGTGAAAAAATATGTTGCGCAAATATTGCGAAGTGTGTTGGGCTGGAAACATTTCCGATAATTGCCAACAATGGATACAAAAGAGCACGATACGTTGTGATTTAGTAAACCATACGTTATAAATATTATTACCTTCCAATCGAATTTTGTAGAATCAACCATTTATACGAACGGCTGAATATCCAGAGGTATTTCATCTAACAAATCACCTCAGTGAGCAGACGAAACAAGTCTATAATTGTAACCCTTTGTTGACGTAACATAAACGAAAAAAGTAAATAATATCAGTTTTTAATACCGAAATACAGGTTGTGAAAACGTAAAATAACGGTATTTCGGTATTGAAAATCAACCAACATTTTGAAAGAAAACGGTCCACTAAAAAAAACGATCTCCAGAAACAAAAAAAAAACACAAAAGCTGATAACGGATTAGTGTAGTTCCTAGTAATAAGAAATTAAGCAATACAATCCAAAACATTAGAAAATGACGTATGTCCAGTTACTCATAAAAGTCCTGATATATAAGCAAGTAGCGATGATTGGTATTATTATTTTTTAAATAAATGATATAAATATGTTTTTTGTGTAATTTACTTATTGTGTCATCATTTTCTATACCACAATGTTGCTCTTTTTTCAAACAACACGGGTTTTTTTAAATTCAGGGAACCAATCAGGGTATTTGAAAATCTGGTAATGTTAAAACCAGTATCGATATTATTCATCCGGTATAACAATCCCTAATTCAGATGAAAAATATTGAGAGATGCAAAATTGCGTTCATTGATAAAATACTAGAGGAAAAATGTTGTCATTGAACTTGGCAAACCAAGAAACAATGCGTATACCAACTACAAATGTTTCCATATATTGTTTGAAGTGTACAACAATTGATAGATTGCATTATCGGCTAACGAGGTTTAACGACCAACACGAATACAGCTTCTGGGTTTTACTACGGTTTACACACTTTCATAGCACAGTAGGTGGTGTTGTAATACGTATCTATAGGGGGGGGTTATAGAATGGTATTCAATATAGTTTATCAACCTTTTTGGGTCGATGCCTCGTTTTAAGTCTCATTTTTCCGTGCCCCTCCATACCCGTACAAATATTTTTTCGAGATTCGGGGATTGAAAGATTCCAAAATAATTTTCAATTCTTTGAACATTTTGCTCGCAGATTTCAAAATTTTACCCACATGGAAACACGCGAAACCTATTTTCTTTTAAGCATTTCCCGGAATTTCTAATTTAAAAAAAACACTAATTTGCGGTTTTCCCGAAATGAAAAGTCGCGAGACCTTTTTTTAGCTCCTCCTGGATGGCCAATTTCAAAAACCCAGGAACTACCTTTTTTTGGCTCTTATGAAATCTAAAAATATTTTGTCGCTGCCCGATTTTCAAAACCTGGTAGATTATGGCTATTTCCCATTGGCCCATTAAAACTGTGTTGTAGCTTCCAAAAAAGTATTTTTTTTCTGTGGACCCCGGTTGAGAAACCGTGGTATACACCAAAAATTCACATTTATTACAATGCAACGACACTATTTACGTAAATCCTGGTACTTGCTGAAACCTGCATGGTATGATGGGCGTCCTGTTTTATCATTTTCTAAAAGACGCAACTAAACCAAATGACGAATAAAGTCGGCCTTCGTTTCAAATTAAATAACCCACACAATTCATGTCATAATAATAATTCAAAAATCAATCTGCGTGATGGTATATATTTGTGAATTAAATATTTACTTTTCACACTTGCAACACTGTAAAAGATGATTACAAATCACTTGTCGGTGCTGATACATAAAACGACGTCGTTTTTCGTCTAATCTAAGCCCCTACGTCACGATCTACAAATTGCACTCGTTGTGAGAAACAGTAATTTTCCATTTGGCCCGCGTTTCGCGAATTGAGAGCGCCATTATCAAAACAAGATAAACACATATCCAATCAAAGATTCCTTTCGTTGCGAAATATAGTCGTGTCTACGTGTCGTACGACATGAACGAATCATTTCGCTGATGCTATATGAAGAATCTCGTATTCACACACATGATCTGCCGGAGTTTTAAGTGAACGAAGCATCAAATCACTGAATCTTTCAGATCGACTCACCTAAACTAAATCGATTTTTATTACAAGCTACTTTGAGTATAACGGAATACTGTTTTAACTTAAGTTTAAATTTTTAAACAGTTCTGTAACACCGCGTTGATTAATGATAATTTTATTTCAGAAAATATTTTAAAAATAAACTTGTCTACATTCAAAATGACTCACGAAGATATCAACATAATTGACAGATTTCAGCATTGATAAACTCCCAACCAACAGGGAATTCGCCCCTGGGTAAGAATTTCAGTGTTCCAGAGGAAGGGGGATTGCTAGATTCTTATTTTTTAAGTGAAACATGATTGAAAATACTACAGAAATTTTTGTTCTTTGAAATCTTCTTCAATTAGTAAAAAAATCCGCTTAATAAATCAATAATATTATTTACACCACGTAGACTATCTTGGGTAGGGTAGGTGGGGGATTATATTCTGAAAAATAGTGAAAGGGAAGAATGGAGAAAATAAAGTCAAGAGAACCTGAGATAGCCTGTTAAAAACTATGTTTTTATTTAAATAAACGATGAATTTAATGTATTTAGATACTGACATATTTTTTTAAACCGGTATATGAAATGAAATATCAAAATACTGGCTGTAGTATGTAGAGTATTTGTTTGGTATTTTAATTCAAATTTTTGATAATTGTTTATAATTTTTTGTAATAATGATATAGATATATTCGTTCAGTGTGGCAATCACTAGTTCTGCCCATCTCATTGAAAACTAAACGAATACATCTAAAGGTAAATGATACATTCACACTCCAAGCGAACTGTCAATAAAAATGTCACTGTACTGTGCGTGACGTATCATTTTACACAGTAATGCAAATCTATTCACTTTTCGCAGAAAAATAATAAGAAAAGTGCATATAATATACTTGTCGTGAATACGACAAACGGCTACTGAATATTTATCATAGAAAGTTTGAAAGAAATAAAATATACTTACCTATCAATCTTAATATTATCATAATATAATGCAAACGTCACACTTTTTAAATAAACTGTTTCAAATACGACAGATTTTAAATTGTATAGGATTATATTTGAATGGTGTATTTCGAAAATGTCACACTTTTACAATTGTCCAAGAGAGTGAAAAATGTCTCTCTTGTAAAGAAAAGCTTTTGTGGTAGAGAATGAACTCTTGAATTTAAATGAAAAATAAATTGTTTTCTTAAAGGTGACATTTCCACCTTTTCAAAATACATGAAGTGAATGCATATAAAAATAATATATATTTATTGAAAGAAAATACATCTAAAAAATAGTTTTTTTTAAACCCTGCTCCCAATGTAGAGCATATGTCTTAATGGAGGTATCTCAGCACAAGTTTTTCGACAAGATCTGCTTGTTACTTAGTTGCTCATCCTCTCTTTTTTTCGAATAGAGTAGGGATATAAAGGATAGGGCTAGGACATGACTTGGATTATAATGGCGTGGAGGGGGGGGGGGTATATTTAACATACAAATGTCTTTTTATACATCTTCAACTTCATATGTTGACCATTTTAATATATTTAATAACAGCAGCAATGTTATGTATTGAATAACTGTTTTAACGCTTATCGGTTGGAAATATTGAAGATTCCTTTTGCTTAAATAATATATTTTGTAAATAAACCTAAAAAACATTGTAATGCTCCGAAATGACCTTATAACATATTAACTTGGAATGATTTCGTGTAACAAACAAATATTTTGGTAATCTGTTATTTTAATTAATAGTTAATTTATTTTGCGAAAATGTGACTAGTAACGTTTTTAAAATACAGGATTCATTTATAGTAAATACTAATCTACACAATTCATTGGAGTATCAAGAAAAAACTTACAACCTTTCGTTAATTAGAAGACATGGTTGATTAGAATGATCAATAATAAAATACATTTTTTTGACATAATCAATCGTTATTGTATATATGAACATAATAGAGTAAGTACATTATTATATGTACCGTAGTATTGACATAAATCAATTGAATATTTCCAACTCGCAGGATGCAACTCGACATACGTCAACTGTCACATTCATAATGGGGGCTTTGAAATATATTGAAAATGGAAACTGGCTGAAACTTTATATCCGTATTGGTCAGTCTTCGAGTAGTGAAGGTTCGCTATGATTTAAAACTGTTTTTAGTGCTCCATATCAGGGATTTTCAACCATGCAAGGAACACATTTACGGGCTGTTTTTTTTCTGTCTGTATACTTTTTAACCAATATTGTGCGAACGCAACGATATTCAGGTAGAAAAGGGATGAATAGTAGGATCAATCGACAACGGTATTTACTGTTCGTCCTTGGAGGGTTTGCAATTTCCGTTAAAGCTTTCAGTTTTTATCAATCACGATTTAAAGTATTATTTTATTAGATTAACGAACGTACAACACGTCGTTTGTTTATATGTGATTGGCACACACATATTTAATATAAATTAAGCCAAAATTTTCGATATTTTCTCTGTCTACATCAATGGCAAATAAATTCGCTCTCGATAGTAAGCCATAGATCTATATAGATAGCTTTATGAACCCTTCTGTTAATGAACACATAAGTTGTCTATTTTAATCACTTGAAACCTTTTCACTCTTGGGTCTTGAAATTCGAGGCGTACACATCAATCAGAAACCACATCATATTGTACTGCCCACAGTCATCAAAAAGCCATTTATAAGCAGTCTTAACTACTCAGAATATCTTCGTTCTTACGAAGAAAGGCCCCCATTTAGAATATAAATGTTTTAATAGTAATTTCGTAAAAATACTGTTAATTAAGGTAATTTAAAAACCTTGAGTAGCGCAATTTGACATTTTGGACAATATGTAAGTATTTAGAAGCCGACAATAGTATGTGATAAACAATGGTAAAAAAAAAACAGTCGTGGGATATAATATTATCAAGAAGTCCGAAGCGAAAGCAATAAAATATCTGTATATCTAAAAGATGCCTGGGTAGGATTTAATCAAGCATTGTCTGCTGATCAAGCGTTCAATGAATTTAAAAATAAAATAGTTCGTTTAATTGATGGCACGAATTAAGAGGAAACAAAGAGATCGTTAACCCAAAGATGAAATAATAAAATATTATATGCGACATGTTTTTAAATACGAAAGAAAAATATGCATTATACAGTCTCTGAAACAAATAGTTCTGAAAAACTATATAATATATATACATTCATTACATATTTTTTCTTTTCTTTATATATTTTTTTAAAACACAGCAGTGCATGATTTAAATATAGGTCTCGTGCAGCTCTGTATCGGGCCAATGATACAATGAGTAAATTTGTTTATTTTTTATCGTTATTGCGTTATGGAAGGCGGCCGTTGCATACACAAAGTGTGGAGGTTGGACAATCAATAACTAACTTGTAATTTTTTATGCGTTGTTTTTTTTTTATGTTTGTCACTAAATAAGTTAAGGTTTGATCGCTACATATATACTATGCAAATAAATTAAAAGTTTTAAATAGTATATTAAGCTAACTCTAATATTTATGAAATTTCATTTTCCGACATTCCGATATATTTTAACATATCCTTTAAATTTTATATGAAAATATTGATGACATACATCAGGTTCGTCTTTCTCATTAGGGTTATTTAATAAATATCAATTTCTCAACAACTTAAGTTCAATTCAACGTATCTTATTTACAGCACTTATAAGTAAGTATATTAAAAAATAAGTTCACTACATTTTTCTGTTTTATTTATTTTAAAAAGATAAATTTTCCAGGGGGCCTTGTGTAATTTTGTATCTGAAAGAGAGGCCATGGGTAAAATTAGTTTGTGAACCTGTGCTTTAAATGATAAAACAATAATACCTATCATACATGTATTACTAATTTAATTAATAATGTGATAGCGTGCGTTCTATCATTGATGCTGTTATGGTTAAATATACATACACTGGCTGACACTGGTGACGTACGTGAAGGGATGAATTTCGAATATGTATAAATAGATTTCTGGATCAACATGGAAACGAATACATTATTCGTAACAGGTGAAAATAGTGCTTAATTAAACTTGTCAGTATATCTGTCACGCAGATTTCACTGATTGCATTCGCTTTTATAATTATGTTTGCACAAGTGCAGCGAAAATTAAATACACATCAAAATGTTGACAGTTGATTACTGCGCAAATTACATAAAACACAATCGAGCTAAGTGTATTATTATTTTAATTTATATCCATTCCACTCACAATTCAGTTTAATTTAATGAATAAAAAGAGTAGAAGAAAATGTTGAAATCATTGGCTACTTCAGAAAAATCGATAGTAATTCTGATACGTGAATGACACAAAAAAAAAAAATTGTATAATTTATGATAGTGTTGTATAAGGATCGCACGGTATTGACGAAACTTGGATCCGGGATTCATGGAAACCGAAATACCGGCTTTGAAAATACATAAAAACCGATACACATCACATATATTAATAATGTTGTTTAATAAAGAGTTGTATCAATATTGACACGTTCCAGGATTGGTGAACTTTTCAGTGATTAGTTATTATTTTAGAAACCGTAATTAATTCATTAAAAACTCTCGTTTATACGGTTAAATATCAATATACCGGTTGTGATTTAATCGTCCGGTATTGTGATACCAATTGGCCGCATGGCGTAATTTTTTGTTTTATTTAAACTTTTTTGTAATACTGGTATTGATATATTCTTCCGGTATTGCAATTCTTTTTACTGCACTGCTTAAAATGCAAAATTTGAATGATCAACACATTTTCGGCGAGTTTACAACTGAATATTTACCAATTTTTATAATAGAGTATTACCAAGTTAAACGCAATAAATTAATGTCTTACATAAAATAGCTAAGTGTGCGGTGAAATAAAAAAAGTAAGACTGCTCTGATGCAATCTATTAATTGTGTCTCTGTCAATATTTGTTTTGTTCAAATGAAAAAAAACATCAGTGCTGAACGATTTGCAAAAATGTCGAAATACCGCACCGATTTAGTTAACCAGTACCGTCATTACGAAACGTCGCAGTAGAATATTATGAACACACTATTTTTTTCCGGAGTGCACTTGCTGACAGCGAAACTGTTATCGCACGCTGGCTTCATTAATTGCAAGATACAGTAAGATGAGATGGAAATCTCAACGGATATTTCCATTGCAGGCAAACTATTTTATCTACATGAATATACGAATGGAAATAGACGAAAGTGACGTATTTTCCAACTTGAGATGATATATTTTATGCTTGAAATCTCGTTATTAAACATAAACTAGCGGTTTTTGTTGAAGTTTACTTCATTACAATAAACATTAACTTTGCACGAATTGATAAGCGAGTGTATGAAAGAGTAGAAATGACATTACACATTATGTTTGTATACCGACAGGCAATAGTCAAAGTATAAATGACATTACGTATAAAGTTAGGTATGATATTTTGAATAGAAAAAAGGGCGAGGATGACAACAATACATTGAAATTTTGAAGTTATAAAAATGTCAGATGACAGTCAAACACAACAAATGCGTGATTGCGCGAGCATAGCAGTGGAGGGTGGCTGGCAACACTATGAGTACTCTCGTGATTATTTTTAACTTTGTTTGACATTGACCAATTAATTTTATGCATAATTTAACTATAACATATGTAAATATTCTAAAATATAAATAGTACTTAGTAATGGTAAACTATGTACATTTTATAATCGTATTTTATCTTGCCGAACACAGCATATCGGGGGAGAAGTGCAAAAAAGAGGAATGCATAATTCTTAACATTTTATAAGAACAAAATGCAAAAAGAAGGATTTTATTTGTTTATATATTTTTTTTTTTGCTATATAACGATTTTCTGTGTTTTACATTTTCACATGTGAAATGTCAAGCTCCCCGTTAAGTTTTATGTTTTTTTTCTACTAAAAAAAAATGTTTTTAAACAATTTATTATGTAATGATAAAAACGTCAAATACGTCACACGGCATACTATTTATTCCCTTTAACTCATTTGGTTTTCAAATCTCGGTACGGTAAGGTCAATCTGTTATGTAAAAATTTCTTTTCATGAAGGGATTTCAATATGCTCGATTCAAAAATGTAAAAAGTAAATATAAATAGTTTTATTATTGACTAGTAAGCAAACGACCAATGATTTTACCACACTCCTAATCGATGCCGGTCAAAAAATATTAGAATGTATTGTAACGAATGTGTTATTTCGCAAGTCAACATTGCAGATACTCGGTGACATACAAAATTAACTTATAATACTTGTATCTAAACAGCGCCAGTAAATTAACATCCCTAACATGGTTTTTAATCCAAGACAAAGTTTGACATTTACGAATAGTGTCATGAGTCATCGGAAAAAGTTTTACAAAAGTAAAATTTTACTCACTCTTCGGGGAGGGCGGCAGCACCTTCCTCTTGTCCGGGGGCGTTCACATGATAAACGCAGAAGTTCTCAAGCAGGGCTCGCATGTCGATGTAGTTGAAAAACGCCTGGAAGCTAGACACGTCTGGTGGACCGAGGAGAGAGAAAAATAATAGAATCAATAAGAACTGAATAAATATTAAAATCAAAAAACGTTGATAAGATTAATTAATAATGTTCAAACGTATATTTTATGATAAAATAATTTATATACAGTAAGACTCATTACGTTTATTTTTATACCTATAAAATGTTTTAATGATTAAAATTATAATCAATGTTGATAGTATTACATAAATGAAAACGTGTACATATTTCTATAATATTTCAACAAGCAATATTAAAAAAAAGTATAATAAATAGTGATACAGTAATAATTTGTAAATTATTTACTCAGCAATTTTTACACCACGTTCTTTTAATTTAACATTGAATAAAAATTTATGGATTAGAATCCCGTACCACAATATGAATACACTTTTAATACAAAATAGTGTTTTATTTTTCAATATAGATCCAACAAGGTGCAGGGTTTTTCAAATAAGAGTTATTTCATTTATATTTAATAAATGTATAGAATTGAAAATATTTCGATCAAAAAGATATTTTGGATGTACAAGACTACAGCTTTGTCAGAAAAAATGATTACAAGTTATCAATTATCACTATATATTATATTCAAATCGCAAGCTATAGCTTAAGCTAAGAGAGAATAGCGCAATGTATAGAACAGATGGTTATATTACTGTCTGCAAAATGGCTGATTAATTTAAATATTTTCAAGAAGCATAATCGCACTGTAAATATATATTAACTATGGCGCATAAAGATTATAAATTTAAAGCTATATTGTTTGAATTTTTTCGCGACACAAACGTGAAGACGTGCAGTACAAACCGGAGGTTTTAACCGTTTGAATACCGCGCAAATAAATCATTAATATGTCCCAGAGATACTGCGTGTTTTTGAGAAAAATAATTTTGCCTAATATACACTCGAATACGATATTTTAAAAACCTATATTGACTCAGTATAGATGGAACTACACATATTCATCAACATATTGCTTATATTCTATTAGAATACCAAGTATTTGATTTTTTAAATGTCGTGGAAATCCGTGTTCGCTTTTATATGTTCCGGGCACCCGTGTCCGCTTAGTATTTAAGTAGTTAAAGTGAAAAGCTTTCACAGCGCAATAATTACAGTGGTAAATGTATAAACTAGTAAGAACAATATTTTGTCATCTTCATTTCAATTATATATTAAATATTTTTACTAATTTTAGATTTAGGTATAGAATTATTTAAAAGAATAAAAATATCGCACTGTTGAGCACGGTATTTTTTTCAAAATAAAACATTTATCATTGTATAGATTAAAATTGTGACGATTAATTGTTGACGATAAAATTAAAACGTTTATATTATAATTGAATAACGAAACATAGCAAATTAATTTTCGATGGATTCGGTAACTTTGTGGAAGTTTAGTGTTCTTTGTTATAATATTTAACTAATAAAACAAAAAGAATTATACAAATTTCGCTGTGCGCCAGATTAATAAAAAACATTTTATATATAATATTTCGACAGTATCTGTAAATAGTATAACTGTCGAAATAGCAAATTAAACATTTATTTATTCCAATACCAAAAGAGCACATCGTATTAACATAGGTAATTATGTCGTGTATTTTAATGAATAAATTATGAAACATAATATGCAATATTTAATACAATAAAAAGCAATGCGCAGTATACATTATTAACGAATGAAAAAAAAACAATCTCAATAAATGTCAGTTAATATATGTAATAAAACATTTAATATCGTTATTTAATTACAGGTCATCGTGTAAAATATAATGTACCATAAAGTTCACACATGTTTAATATACCTAACTATTAAATAATAATTTAATATGTAATGTAAAATAATTTTAAGTATCGATGTTATCTCTGTCACAGCAACTATTTTTAATAGTCTTTGATAGAGCCTGTAAGATATTTACCTAAATTACAGACATTTTAAAAAGAACGATGACTTGTAAAATGCACCTTTGTGCAATAAACAGTCACTCACTTTAAAGTATCACTTTCAGAATAGTGGTCACGAGTAGAGTCGACACCGCTGACAGTGGAAATGATTATGGGTTTCGGTAATGACAAACGAGGGTAAATAAAAATCTAGTCCGTCGAGTTAATCGAAATAGAGTTGTTGAAATGGAAGGCAAAGTGGAGTATAGATAATTTTCCCTCCGTTACTTCCTCGGTAGATTTATTTTCTCTGGGGAATACACAATTATTTTCGTGAGATATTTTCCAATTACTCGGTTGAATTTTCCTTAAAAGATTAGAAGAAAACATCTGGCTACATTTTAATTAAAATGAAATCTATGACCCCAAGTGAAAGAGTGCCTACGTTTTCATAATACTTCGAATAATCTCTCATTAATAATATTTATGTTTGTTGTAATTAAACAATAAACACAGACTGTAAATCATTCAATGTTTAGCTGTTGTATTCATTTGCAGATTTGTATTAATTGTTTTTATTAATAGACAGACCAAGAAGATAAAGCACAAAAAGAAAAATCTTAAAAAAAATGTAAAGTCGTATAAAAAGTTATCAATTTAATTCAATTAATGATCGTCGATCCAGTATTTGATATTGGTTTGCTACGTTATTAATGTATTTGAAGAAACGGTCTCTGAAATATTAAATTTGAAATGAACATTTTCAAAACTTATTTCAAAATGATGCGCAAATTTAAAAGACTGAAGCAATCTACTCTAAGAAAAGAATTTTTAAATCATTTTATCAACGTATCTGTCATCGGGTAAATGCCAAATGTTTAATTTTACATACTATTTTGAAGTTTTATAAACTTTTTTATTTGTAAAAAAAAACGGATTAAATCAGTAAGGGTGCCATGAAGTTATTGAGGAAGTTAAATTTTACTGTTTTTTCCTTTCTTAATTTTTTTTAAATGTAAATCAGACAACGTAAAATCTAAAAACGGTTATAGAAAACTTATTTTACATTTTGAATCAATATTTTTTATCAGTATTCCAGCAACAGTATCAAATTCCATTACTGATTTTGATATATACTTCTTTCGAGAAAAATCGGACGACAAGATTTTATTATTTTTAGTATTCTTCCTTAATCATACGGATCATAGATCAAGTCAAAACAATTCAAATACACTGTTTAACTCTACTTTACGGTTATTATAATATACGTTCAATTTAACCTAAAAAATCGAATGCATTGAGACTAAAGTATATGGTTTTATTTAAATAATGCTGTACATTGCCAGTGTTGACAAACTCACAATTAAGCCCCAGGTCGTGGTAGGTGAGAATGGCTGGCTTGGCCCTGGATCCTTGCACGGCGACCAGAAGCTCCCCGCGGTCGGTGTGCACTCGTTCCTCAGGAGCCGGAGTTCCTGGTGCCCCGCCTCCAATCCCTCCGCCCACGCAGCGAGCTGATGGGAACTGGAGCTGGATGTTCTTCAGCTCGATGTCGTCCATGCTGTCTGATGGCATAGTGCTGAAGAAAAAAAAAACCAATAAGACTTCATAAATTTCATCATAGCTAATTATGTATGAAATAAAACACATTACTTTAGCAATTATGAATTGCTTTACTCATCGCGAGCATTTTCAATTAATAAAAAATAAAGTAGTTTTTTATATAAACATTTATATACATATCGACTGTGGAAAGAAAAAAGGACGTAACCCACACATATCAAATTTTACAGGAGGCGCTAAAAACGTGTTTTGATGATTTTGCGACATATGCAAATTATGAATTATACTCAACCTTGAAGTGCACGGATACTTCTAAACTGGTGTTTAATTGACATAACCTAATATTATTTAAAGAAATTGTCTCGGAAAAACCTTTATTTCAGTGTTTTTTCTTGGTTTTAATTTTATTTACAAGGTCATCTTTTTCAAACTTAAAAGCTAAATATAGATACTAATTCGGCATTTTCAGCTTCCATCCTTTTGATAGAATGTGTGTCAAGTTATATACATTGTGATTATCGAAAAAAAGCTGTTTTGGAAAATTGAGGGTTACGTCCTTTTTCCTTTCCACAGCCGATATGTTATATACATACTGATCTAAATAAACCCGTCGGTCGATAATTTTTTTTTATTTGAGTTGTGAGACAAAGTTTGAGTTACGAGTGAGCTTTATACGAAACACGCAGTGAATTGGAGATGGATGAAGGATGTGTGAACCTCACCAAGGATCCCTTCGAAGAACTTACAAACTGACAACGAAGGAGTTAAAAGAGCCGCAATAACGGCACCACATTGCAGGATATTAATACCACGGAGTACCGAGATGTGGAGGAAGTTATCTCTATATGCGAGGGATATGTTGGGAATCTCAGAGAGACTTTGGGAGTGTATTGAAAATAAGCTTCTTAGAGAGTTTATTATTAAAGAATGGTGAAAAAAATGAATCTCAGTGATATATTAGTTATAATGTTTTATACAACACATATTTGTTAACTATTGAAATTTCACCAAGTATCCTCAATCGAAATTTTAAATTACATGCTACATACAGTTATATTAGAAAAATATGGCAGTTTTGAGGGGGGGGGGGCTGTAACGGATTAATGGCATTTCAATTAATTTTATACGAGTAGTTTAAGTCACGAGCTCAATCACGGAACGAAATAAACTCGTATGTCAAGGTATCACTGTAATGTCTATTTGAAAAGGGAGTCATTCATCGATGAAAAAATGTCATTTAAATTTTAGATTGCACGTTTTAGGTTCTAAAACAACGATTTGCCGGAAAAATACTTGTAAGGTTTCAAAGAATCATGAAATGTGACAGATTTTATTGCTTACGTAAATCCTGCGGCTAGTAATATGCGCAGTAAAAATTGCAATAACAGTACAACCTTCGTACTGCGCACAAAATTACATCGTGAAAACTTTCCCAGCCTTAAACGTACCGTACTCAGGCTCGACTCACGGTACAGCAGAGTTGTTTTTCATAAAAAAACTGCCTGCATCTCTAGCCGTATGTAATAAAAATTCCCGCCATTAAAAGAACTCGACTTCTACCCTTTGTAACTGGGCCACTGATATCACGGAGAGTGTGCCCGCCCTCAGATATTGTAGTAATGTTCGCGCTGGATTTTTGTGCATTCGTAACGCAAGGGTGGCAATAAAAATGTCCGGAGCTTTAATAAACATGAGCGTCGTCACTCTGTGTTTATTAGCATCGTACAAGAGCTTCTCGCATTCGTGCGCTCATAAAGAAACATTTTTCCCCGTACTCCCGAGTACCGATGTGTCGTTTTTCACTTAGATTGATTGCGAGGCATAAGGACTACTTAAGTCGACGATTTACGGGTCCAGCTTCGGATTTTCCTTTATATAATATAATGAAACAATATCACTCTAGTTAAATACTGTTCATTTCGTACAATTTCATAAAGAATAATTTACTTTTTTTTTATTACATTATACAAACTACTTAGGCGAAGTAACAATAAAAAAATCCATTATGAAATGGAGATTTGATAGATTAAAATTAGCGTGAAAAATTTAATATTACATCACGGCTTGACTGTTTTCGAAAAACTTTTTGTGACATTTTTTTTATAAAAAATGGAACATCTGTTTTTAAAATAAATATCACACGTGTTAATTGAATCGGCATTTATTCTAGGATTTTACAATATAGTTGAAAGCTATTTCAGTTTAATATTCTGCGTATGATCAAAATACATACATTTCCATCAACTACGAGCATTAATCTACTAAAAAACAAATTTTAGAATTTAATTAACCCGGCTTTTGTCTATTATATTAATTAAATCATTCCAATTTACTTTGCTGCAATCAAAATTTAAATCCGAGCATTTTAATACTTGTCTTGTCTACACGAGCTCAACCATTATAATCTTCATTCGAACTGGGCAAACTGGAGTTTTGGCGGCCATTGATGCCAACTTTCGCAATAAAAAAAACATGGTTCATCATAATAGCATTATGTTGTTTAATTATATATTCTATAGTTGATAGTGTATTTTAAGTGTTGCCTTTTCATAAACTTTATGAAGTGTTTTTGGATAAAATTATATTTAAAAAATCACACCTACCCATTGCACATGAAAAATAAAATTTACTTAAAAATATAAAATCATAGATTTAAGGGTTAATTTGGCATAGAATATTTTTTTTCCGCATTGAAATGTGTATACATAGAATATAAAACCGTAATTTATATTATATTTTGATGTTTGTTTTCGAGCTAATTCATTTCGAATGATATTGTACAAATTGGGGGATCTTAAATAAACAAGATTGGAGTACACAATCGACTTGGACAGGTCGTTATTATGAAACCGCCCAGCCTATTTCAGTGTTTAAACACGCCTATGGAAGCCTCCCCACGTTTACCACAGTGCACACCTATAGATGGAGAGCTGTAAATATTTGCATTTAATTATCTTACCGCCCATTACTCATATTAAAAGAAACTTGAGCCTAGAGGCATTGTCTAAAAGTCAACAGATGAAGGATTTTAAACAACCCTATGAGTATAGAATAAGCAAGAAAGGTTGGCTTTGATACATCACCGTAATTTTCAATTTGGCTAACTATGCTCCTTGCTGTTACATTCTACAATAAACTTACTCGCTCATTATGTATGGAAAGGAAAATATTTGAAGATTTGTCCGCCAGAGGAACATTTTTTACAAATATGTGTTGTATGTTTAATTTATATAAATCTATCATTCAATAAAGACTATGTAATTATTCTCGATTATAAGTTTTTTCCACTTATTTCACAATAAACACACACTAACGTATTTTATTACAATATTTAATATTATATTTTAACCTAAAAATCACTTGAAATTAACCAAAGTATAAAAAACACAAGAAAAAATGTCTTAGATATTACATTTTAGGCAACAAAGAAAAACAACTTTATAGCTTAAAGGTATTTTTTTACCGTTAAGCTATAAAGATGCATTTAATAGAATAATAAGAACGGACTTACCGCATTTCATAAGGCTATATTTATTGTTACCCATAATGTTGATTGTAATAAAATATTTACCAAACATTAAGCTTGCCATAAAGCACATTCAGTATTACTTTACTTCCGATATAACAATTAAATTGCCCATTGCGAAGACAAAGAAAGACTCTTTTATTGTTTGCAAGGAGAATTATTCATAATAAAGAGGTTTTATATAATTATAATGAGGTATTCAAATAAATAATTTTACAAACGATCCAATGCTTAATTCATTTAGTAAACGACAAGGCGACTGTATAACATGAATAAAAATTAGATGTTTATTTACATCATTAAATTTAATACTAAGAATAATTTCTTCTTACGACAGAAATTTCTTCTACAGAAACAGATATCATTATACAAAGTAATTTCATGTTTATTTTCACGAATGTCCCATTTAAGAATTTCAATACCGATATTTCATATTAAAAAACGGTATTCCGAATATGAATATCGGTATTACAAAAGAAAACTAAATAATTCAAAACATACGACCAATTGGTATCGCAACACCCGGCGATTGAACCAAAATCCGAAATTTGATAGTTTATATAAACTCTCTCAAAATAGTTTCACTTTATTGCAAGGTTCATAAATTCTGGAATCTGTCAATATTGATAAAACTCTAAGCAGATTTAAAATGTTAAATTAATTGCATTTTATGCATTAAATTTTCATTATACATTTTCTAATACCAACGAACCGATATTTTTTCAGTTTCAATACCGGCATTTCGGTATTGAAAAACACAATAAATATCGCGATACCGGCAATCTCTAGTCTCGTTTCAACGCAGCTAATCATTTCATTCGGCAGACATGTCTTCACGCTGTTGGAACTTTCAAGCACGAATGATGAAAAAAGCATGAGAAACTTTTGCCTCTTGTAGTGATGAGCTATTGTCATATGCGAGTCAAAGGTTTTCATCATTACTCATATCACGTGGCCACCACGCCTCACACCAGGGCACTCCCGCACCACGAATCTAGCATCTCATAACTTTTTGTACAAACAACGGAAAACTGTGGTCGACTCCTCACGTCTAATATGTGTAATGTAAAAAAATATTAATAACGTAAGTGTTTCCATGAATATAATGTATATAGTTTTCAGAATATAACAGAAACGGCGTCATGGCATAAATTAAAAATAATCGCGCACAAATAAACGGCAAAATAATAAATTTTAACATAATTTTACATACTAATTACAATTATATGCAGGAAAAAAACTTTTATTAATACGAGAAATTGCCGGTGTTTCAGTAAGATTTTGTCGCAGCTGAGTTCATACTAAAGCCCTCCATTCCTGGGATCCCGTCCGATTTTGTGATTGTGATAGAGGTAATCCCGGGATTTCGGGATTGAGGAAATTCTAGAAAGTTGCGCAAGAGATAAAAAGAAAAGAAAAAAAGTTCTAGCGTCTTTTCATTTTGGGAATTCCGTTAATTCATGAGTTTTTGGAACTGGTAATCATGGAAGAGCTAAAAAAAAAGCTCTCGAGTAGTTTCATTTTGGGAAATTCGTCAATTCCCAGGATTTCAAAATATCTGGGAAAAATTCCTCAATCATTTATACGGTTTTGTAGTGAATGTTCAATCCAGAGATTGTCAGGAAGGTAAAATTCTTTATTACAAAAAGGAACCTGTATTGGAAGCCCTAGTTCATAACAATAACGTTTCCAACAAATATTCTTTTCAAAATTCACGGTTCATTGAAAACGAATGTTTGAAATATAAGTGAAGAAGAGTAAATTTTTTTACGTCGAAACGTATTATATAATATAAGGAAACCATTTGATGTCATTTTTACTGTATATCATCGCTATTCATGCCATGTTAGTTAGATGGTAATTTATATATCAAACAAAATTAAAAATTGTGAACGTCAGTGTAGAAAATAGAAAAAAAGTCTCGTGAATTTTGAACGATAACTGGGCGCAATGTCAAAATTTTTTTTTTGCAAATAATAAAAAAAATATAACGATTATTGATTATTGGATGGCCGTGAAATTGTTTTTATTTTTTAATATAATATTTAAGGCAATTATTGTCTGTTATTAAATATTATATATACTATTTGTTAGTGCAATTGTTGATGTTATTTAATGAAGACTTGATTTTACGAACTTGATCTCTTACTTAGCCAAAAGAGTCCTGCAATATTATTATTTTTTTAACCATGTCCGCTCCCAATGTGAAGCATATGGACTCATAATGGAGTTTATCTCAACATATGTGTTTCTACGAGAACTGCTTGTTACTCAGTTGCTCAACCTCTCTTTTCCAAAGATAGTAAGAGAAGGATAGGGCTAGGACAGGACTAGTGGTTAGCTAATCGCTCTCGATACGCCCCGTGCATAGGATAGGATAGGTGGGTAGGGGGGGAGTCAAGACATCGCATACATCCATGCCTTCGGACAGAAATTCATAAATCGATTGAAAAATCAATTTATAAAAACTGTTCGTACCGGGATTCGAACCCGGGACCTCCGTAACCGAAGCCAACGACGTTGACCTCTCGACCACACAGGCGGCACAAAAGTTTCCTGCAATATTATTAGTACTAACATAATCAATAGTACACGTCGAGAAATTTTATTAAGTAAGCAAATTTCGAAAGATTTTATTTGTCCATGGCCTATAAATATTACTTATTCATCGCCGAACCGAACAAAGAAAACGAGGGAAACGTACCTGTCAGTTATAAGTTGTGTTCGGTTAACCCTCCAATTACGCGAAAGTTGGGACAGCAAAATTGAGAATTTTGTAAAATTTCCCAATAAATAAATTTAAAAATAGCGTATACTCAACTTATTTTCAACACGATTAGGAAATAACACGCCCCACTGAAAAGAATATGTACTATATTCATACACAAATTATTTGTTCTAACTCAATTCCCAGAAACACAAAAAACGTATAAGCGAATAACGGATTTCGTAATAACAATAAATTCAACACAAGATTGTGATAAAAAAACAAAAGGCTTCGTAAGACTTGTTCAGAAATTTCTAGCGTCCAAAGCGATTTATGTCCAGTCCCTCGTAAAAGTCACCGTATACATATAATCAAGTAGCGTTGGAAGTATTTTTTCGAAAAATTAAAATACATATTTTGAATCATGTTTGTGTAATTTACTTATTATGAAAATTTTCTACCAATCCGCATAACCTAAATTACTGATTCGTATTCAAGACATATAATATCGACTGTGGAAAGGAAAAAGGACGTAACCCACACATAGAAAGTTTTACAGGAGACACGAAAAACGTGTTTTGATGATTTTGGGCCATGTGCAAATGATGAAATATACACAACCATGAAGTGCACGCAGACTTACAAACTGATGTTTAATTGACATAATCTAATATTAATTTAAGAAATTGTCTGGGAAAAACCGTTTTTTCAGTCTTTTTTCATGGTGTCAATTTTAACAAGCTCATCTTTTTTCAAACTTAAAAGCTATATTAAGATATTAATTCGGCATTTGCAGCTTACATCCTCTTGATAGAAAGTGTATCAAGTTGGATACATTGTGATTATCGGAAAAAAGCTGCTTTGATAAAACTGTGGGTTACGTCCTTTTTCCTTTCCACAGTCGATATCGAATACATATCGACTGTGGAAAGGAAAAAGGACGTAACCCGCAGTTTTTCCAAAACAGTTTTTTTCGATTATCACAATGTATCAAAATTGATTCACGTTCTATCAAAAGGATGCAAGCTGCAAATTCCGAATTAGTATCTAAATTTAGCTTTTAAGTTTGAAAAAGGTGACCTTGTAAAAAGTTAAAACCAAGAAAAAAGACTGAAACAAAGGTTTTTCCTACACAATTTCTTTAATGAACATTAGATTTTGTCAATTAAACACCACTTTAGAAGTCTCCGTGCACTTCAAGGTTGTGTATAATACATAAATTAAATTAATAATTTGCATATGTCACAAAATCATCAAAACACGTTTTTAGCGCCTCCTGTAAAATTTGACATGTGTGGGTTACGTCCTTTTTCCTTTCCACAGTCGATATATATATTATAATTATCTGCGAAATTAAGTCATAAAATGCTATTGAATTGGAACAACTATATGCCAGTAATGGTTTACCCACATGTTATTTAATAAATGTAAAACTTTGTTTGCAAATCGATATTCAATAAAATATTAATAACCAAATATGTGTACCAAGCATCAGCGAATAGGTATAATTTACACGAATAGTCGGTTCACGGACAGTGGCGAACCCTAACTAGACTCCAGACTAGATTCGTAATGATCATTCATTCGTTGAACTCAATTAAATTCAAAATGTTTTGTTGAAATACAAACACAGACGCTAATGACTTACAAAACATTAATTAACAAAATTATTGTAGGACAGCGATTTGTATTCTTTACGAATTGTATTCAAAAAAAAATTTGTACAAAAATACAGAACTACATATATATTGAACTATGTTATATAAATTCACTCGCGGAGTTTCGTTAACTTTATATCCAAAATAAAATATAAAATAAAAATTTCTTTCATAGTAAAACGGCGTTAGAATTTTAAAGTATTTCGAAATCGTGCAGAGAATTGCAACACACAAGTAGTTCCGCGTAAAAACATTTTTTTAAATAAAATATATTCAAACAATTAATGAACACTCACGGAGTTATATTCAAATTTAATCATAAATTAAAATTACGCCAAATAAGTCATTGGAATCATTCGATGATAACAAGTAAATGATATTATCTTTTTTTTTAAATGATGTATTTATTCAGTCGAAGTTTCATAAAGAAACAAAACATATATTACACTAATTAATAAAAGAAATATTTTAGAATAACAAATTTATTGATAATATATTGGGAATTCATTTCCAATAAGTAACTTCTTCAACTATACAAAATGATAATTACAGTCCTCTATAAATTGACTGTTCCGTAGTAACAAAGTTTGCGTGTACATACATAATTTAATTTTTAAACCGGCCCAATGAAGTGAAGACAATGTTGTCAGGTACAAAAAAATCATATTATTTATGGATCTGCAATCGATAAAAAGTAAACGACGAGTTTTATAATAAAATACCAATTCAACATAATAACATATTGCGTTGTTTTATAATAGTAATACAAATGAATTTGAAAATGGAATTTTGAATTTGTTATTCGTATAATTAAATTCGGAACAGTGTTTAATATTTTAAAATTCCATTTGAATTCGAACGTTCTATTTTCAAATTAAAAATGTATTGACACTATTATCAAGTGGTTGTTATTCGATTTGTTTTTCACGGCAACATATTCATATATCGGCATGAACAAAACGCTTCAGGTCGATATCACCATGCCTAGGGTAATAAAATATATGAGAATGTAGGCCAAAGAACTTCCTCGCCAGACTTAGTGGAGTCGAGCCGTTCAGTGGCATGGAAAATATTTCAATAAACCGCGCCATAATACCATATTATACGAATGGAATCAGCAGGTAAGAAAGATATAAAGAGTTAGGAGTGTTTTATTAGATTTTATATAAATACGATGCAGATATTTTGGTACCCTTGATTTCATGAATGCTTAGCAGCAACACAATAACATGAATAATACCAAGTCATCAGTTCTCGATATATATGAGGAGCAAACATTCAAAAAGTGTTTTGTCACACAAATACAAAGCTTGGAAAATGATGATTTAAGTGTTGCAAAAGTGACGATTTGTATAAATGTGTCAACTTTATGATTTCATTTTAATATGAAAAAAAACCTTTTTGAACACTAATTTTGATTTCCATTCATAGGTTTTATTATAGGCTATCAGAATTGGTATAAAACGCCATTTTTCAAAATTTGTGACAAAACACTTTTTGAATGTTTGCTCCTCATATATGTTTATATCATGTTCGCACACAATGTGGAGCATATGGACTCATAATGAAGTTTATTTCAACAGAACTTGATTACTTTAATTCCAATGGGTGTTTTTCATTTATTGATTAAAACAATTGAGAGAAGTGCGTGTATATACACATTAAATTACATAAATATATATTAAAATATGATAATGTCATCTGTAAATTGTGATTAGCGCGACGATGTTTCGCCTGCACTACATTATGAGAATTTCAATAAATGAGAATATTCGAGAAATTTTCGAGTAAACGAAGATCGGGTCGCCTGCAAACGAACAAAGTTTATACCTTACTTTCTTCACTTTGGGTCCACTATCATATAGTCTTATCCCAATTGATGATTTCACAACCAAATCATGAAATTTTATAAAATTTATATATTCTATATGAATAATTTATTTACGAAAATCGAGAACTTTTTGAACTAGTTTGGTGACCGCTGCTCTAAATATATATAACTAATATGGTATGGCATAAATTGTCCCCATCAAGTCACAGTCCATAATTGAGCTAGGCGTTATTGTAGAAAACTAATTTAATACGTTAGGTAAAATACAGTGAGGACGATGGTTTTTAGTTACAATATTATTTTATTAATTTACTACTTCTCCGAATAAAAAAATAATATAATTGAAAAACTCAGCTTTGCATACTCAATAATTTAATGAATTCAAATATTAAAAACTAAAAAATAAACAAATATGACATATTGTTAAAACGAATTCTACGTCTAAAGTAAAAGTCGTTCTACAGTAAAAAAAATTAAATCACTGAGATTCGGCAGTGTGTAGTGTTTTTAAGAATCCAACAATTTTAATTACCCCTTTATAATAAGGTCAAATAAATACTTTCGATGGTTTCGGCGGTAACTTTGTGGAAGTTCATTTTAATAGAAAATTTAAATTAACTTTGATTATTCCACGTATTGTGTAACTAACTGTGACACGTGTTTCGCCTCTTTCAGAGGCATCTTCAGACTTACTATCGCAAAGTTTGCTTAAGTAATGAAGCAAGATAGATTCTAACATTTTAAAATTATAAAATTACAAAATGGATTGGGTTTTTTTTCCTTTTAAAAGGAGCAAGGAGGGGGGTGTAGAATCGAAATAAAGCAAACAGATAATGATACTAATTTTACTAATGAGTTGTAAACAATCAGAATGGGATTTTTCCTTTTTAATGGAAGCAAAGAGGGGATTATAAAATGCAAACAAATTTAATCATACTACTAATGACGTTAAACATTACAAACTATTAAAACTAATGAGCTATAATCAATCATCTAGGTTTGTGATTACTCTATTAATTGGAAACAATTTTAGTAACGGGGAACCGCCTGTGCTATTAAGAATATTATTTAATAATATTTCTTTTTTGTTAAGAGTTTTATTAATTTCTAAAAATTCTAAGCTATTCATCTTTAAACCCTTTTTATTTACTCGGTGGAGTATTTCTAAATTACAAATCTGATTAAAATTATGATTATTTTCTATTAAATGATTGGCAAACTCAGAGAAATTGTTACTTTTTAGACATCTTATATGTTCTTTAATTCTAATATTAAAGTTTCTACCTGTCTGTCCAACATAAGACGCTTGACAGTCTCCACAAGAGAGTCGATAGATACCACTCTGTGACGATGAATCTACGCGATCTTTACTGTTCAATAAAATTTTTCCTAAATTATTTACTGTATAAAACGCGGGTTCTATATTGTCTGGCAAAAATTTAACTATCTTTGACGAGATGTCTCCTAAATAAATAATTCTACGCCAGTTTTTAATATTATCGTTTGCTTTCTTCTCTCCTGAAAAAATATTATTTACTATGAGTTGTTTAACTTGCTTACGTTTAAGTAAGTTAACTACTACGTCTGTGTTGTAACCATTATTTACAGCTATCTGTTTAATAATGTTTAACTCTAATTCAAAGTTGACTTTAGTGAGAGGGATGTTAACTAATCTATTAATCATTGCATGGAATGATGAGAGTTTTTGCGACCACGGGTGAATTGATTGATTGTGAATGACGACATCTGTATAAGTAGGCTTTCTGTAAATGGCAAATTCTAATCTGTTGCTATTATTTTTCTTTATTGTTATGTCAAGAAAATTTAAGGTTTTTTGTTGCTCGATTTCTAGTGTGAATTTAATATTTGTATGCAATGAATTTAAATGACGTAAAAAGGTATCTAACTGTCTATCTGTTCCTGTCCAAATGCAAAAGATATCGTCTACATAACGATACCAAGTTTTAACATTTTTAAGTAACGTGTGATTTGACTTAAAGAGATTATTCTCAAAATAATCCATAAAAATATCCGCGAGCAAAGGTGAAATAGGACCACCCATAGGTAATCCTACCGATTGTTTGTAAAAATTTTTATTAAACAAAAAATAGTTTTGTTCAATACAAATATTAAAAAGTCTAAGCATTTCTTTAACGACGTTGCTATTAATATCCGAAAAAGTTAAAATTTCGCTGACTATATCTTTGCTTCCATTAAAAAGGAAAAATCCCATTCTGATTGTTTACAACTCATTAGTAAAATTAGTATCATTATCTGTTTGCTTTATTTCGATTCTACACCCCCCTCCTTGCTCCTTTTAAAAGGAAAAAAAAACCCAATCCATTTTGTAATTTTATAATTTTAAAATGTTAGAATCTATCTTGCTTCATTACTTAAGCAAACTTTGCGATAGTAAGTCTGAAGATGCCTCTGAAAGAGGCGAAACACGTGTCACAGTTAGTTACACAATACGTGGAATAATCAAAGTTAATTTAAATTTTCTATTATAGGTCAAATAAACATTGAATTAAACAAGAATAAATATGCAATTGGGACACCATGACAATGGTTTGTCAATGCTAATTGTCATATAATTGTGATATCATTAATTTGACACATTTGAATAATCTTTATCGCTCCTTATGTGTTTTATATGACCCCAAAACTGAATTGTCATAATAAAATATTCTCAAACGAACTCCGTAATAAATAAAGTCTCGTCAAAACCAAACCCATAATTTGTATTAAAGGCATTAATCGTTGTGTTTAATTGTTTTAGTAGTTGTTAATTATCACGTCGTGAAATATTCGTAAAGTTAATATGATTGTTGAGTATGTATGTCGTTGAGAGATATTCTGTTAATGGTTTTTCACATCGGGAGCAGACGTTCGCAAAAAAAAAATATGAGAAAATTTTACGTGTCTTTGGCAGTGAAACCAGAAGTAAGGATATCATAAATGGTGCCTGGGCATCCTAAGTTTTGCCATTCATCTCACGCGCTAGTACGTGTCCTCCTATTTGAGCGAGGCGCGGATGCGATCCAGTTTGGGGGCAGATAATCAACATGTCTAGGCATAGGACTTGGGACCATCCAGAGTCACGGGTTACTCGCACAATGGATGGTGTTGTGTATTGAATATTTCAAATTGAATATTAGAGACAGCCTATGCTTGCTAATACGACGGTTTAGTTGTGATACTGGATGAGATGCCTAAAGGAATCGGGTTAGGGATGCAAAATTTAAGCGAAGTTTTGCATTGCAGACTCGTGAAATCCGTACATATTTAAATACCACACTACCGTTTGAGAATGTTGAGATGAGAAATGAAAATCGTACCACATAACACATTTCATATAATTGTACACGATAATTAATCAATCAATGAAAATAAAGTCAAATTCAATCAAAAGAGTTCATTACGATCGTTACCTTCGTTACGTTTTCTTCTTAAACTTTGATCCATACGTTGACTTTTAAATCATTGAATATATGTAGTTATTAAAAAGCTATTTTGTAAAAATATTGACAAACCGCAAACGACCACTAACAGAAATTGGTTAGTAACAAATTGAGAGTTCTGAATAAACAGCAAATACAAAATTCGCACTTTTGAAATTGAGTCTATGGCCTCGGTATTTAATGTTATATAATTCTAGTATCAACATATCGAAGGATTTGTGCCAATCTGACACTGATAAAGATAGACATAAATAGACAAGGAAAATTATCTGCCTTTAAATTTGCCTTTAATAATTAACGATACAAAAAAACCCACAGTAGTGTAAAGAAATAAAATGTTGTTTTTTAGTAATAATAAGGATTTTTTGGTAATCAATTGAAAATGTTCACAAAGCGTGAAACCGGTACTAATAAGTACAATATTAAACAATATAGTTTTTTTTTTATGTAGGTACGAAATATTATACACGCCGACTGTGTGGTCTAGTATAAAAAAACACCGCTGGAATAGAACACACAATTTACAAGTTCGAATTCCAGTACGGACTGTTTTTATAGATTGATTTTCAACCAATTTATGGATTTCTGTTCTGATGTATGGATGTATGTGATGTCTTCAATTACCCCTTCCCACTCATCCTATCCTAAAAAGTGGGTCGTAACGAGAGCGGTCAGATAACCACTAGTCATGTCTTTACCCTATCCTTCAAACTCTACTCTAGAAGAGGTTTAGAAACTTAATAACAAGCAGTTCTCATAGACACTATTCTGTTGAGATAAACTTCAAATATCTGCAAAATATCGGTGAAAAAATATCTATAAAATGTATAAATAGTATTTATGAAGACCTATTTATATTGTCTAATAAATTTGTAATGAGCGATTACTTATGTCAATTCATGACTCATTATTTCGTCGCGTAAAAATAATTTTGTGCAATGCATTGCGTAGTATTTATTGCTCACGCTACATTATTTCTAGTTAGCAAAACAAGTCGGAAAAGTCAACGACACTAGGCGACTCGATGTCTGACATCACTGCCAAGACGCAAACCACCCACGGCACCCACCGGTGGGTGTCAGACTGCAGCGATGTGCATGGGATGTGCTCAGCAAACGATATAACATTCTGTATTAACAATTCTGAACAAAAATGCACGGTCAAAACGTTGCCAATTTGTGACAAACATTCAAATTCTATAACGTTCTACATTAAGCAGTACTGCGGCTTCAACAAACATTTTATGTTCAAATACATGCCAGAAATTTTATTTAGCACAGTATTTGACATAGTAATTTATCGTATACAGTCAAACTTAGTTATTACGAGGAAGATGGGACCGACTGAATTTGCTCGTTATAATCATTAATCGTTATATCAGAATATATATATTTTTTAATGTTTACAAACATACCCATCAATCACTTGAAGACATGAAGTAACTGGAGCGGTCACATAACACAAAAAGTCGCAATTCAAACAAAAATACATTAGAATTTATTACACACATATTACATTTTTCTGTCAATCCACATCAATTCAATCTTTTGACCTTAGCGATTTGAATAGACATTTTTTTTAAAAGGATTTTTAAGTTATTAGTTTTTTCGAGTCCAACTCCACAGCCCTTATAAAATCATGTTTAAAGACCGTATTTACCTTTTAATGACATTGTAATATTTATTTTTAATATTCATCTCCTACCTTTCTTTATATTACCGCGTTACAAAGCTCAATATGTTTGAACTAGGTCTTATACAAAAACCAACCAAACCAAAGTCCAATATTTGCTGAAACTCGGTTTTTAAATTTCACAAAAAAATGGTGATTCAGTGAAAAATGTGAAAAAGGGTAAAAATAAATGCGTTAATTTTGCTATAAATCAAAGAGTTAGTAACTTAAAAAAAATAGAGTTAAGAATAATATCTGACTAAAGGTGTATTTGTGTTAAATTGCCGCAATTATTTGAAAAAATCATTATATGGAAATATCTACGTTTTGCACATAACAATTTTCATTTGCAGAACTGTATCATAATATAGCAAAAAAAATATATTTGCTCTAACAAGATTGTATATACATAATTGGTAGCTATGTTATTTCGTATTTTAACAATCTTATTTTACTATGTATTTTAATAAACATATTTTTTTCAATATTATATGAAATAGCAAAGGCTAAAAAACTGTGTATATTTTTTTCAGGGAGAATATTGAGTTAAAAATGATGAGATCAATATCTTTAATAATAATAAGTGAATGACAGGAAATAATTTAACTACTGTAAAAGCAAGCCTGTGATGTGATCTGTTCAAAAATAGATTAACGATATAATTGTAATCCCAATCTTATTCAGGATTGGAAAGTTTCACATAATCGCCCCTTAAGCCGAAGTATCACTCTCTGACAGAACGGAATCATAAATCGTGATAAAAAAAAAATACCGACTTAACTCAAGAAACTGGCAAGTCGCGTTGTAAGTCTTGTATTAAAGTTCCGCGATTAGCGATTAACGGCATACATCCTACTTACTTATAACGTTTCTCGAGGCTATCTGATGGCGTTAAGATCAGACCCGAGAGACCCGTCCTTTAGCCTAGTGCCCCAAACCCCGGTCGCACATCGGGATAGGAGCGTGAAAAATTGCCCGCTCTCCGAATTACGTAACAAACGAGGGAGAATTTTTCATCGCTATATCGCACTCCAATAGGCAGACGGCAGAGGTCTTAGAACTGTTTTTTACGGCAATTTACTTTTTATTGGACATTTATCAGATTGTACGAATAGATGAAAATCAATAATTGTTATACACTAAAAACAAACAGTCAAGAAGCATATTATTATAAAAGAGTGATCATATATCAAATGACATGTGTTTACGTACATATTATAATCAGTGGTGTAGTGGGGCCAGGTCGGCGACCTGGTACCTGAAAATGACCGCGCCGCCTTGCCACCTTTTCGACTTGTAACTTAATTTTCAAGTACACATATATATTCAAAATACAGTTCATAAAATTTAAAAGCTTTATATCAAAAATGATCTACCCGACGGATTTTACAAAAATAAAAATGTACACATGTATCGTGATAAAATACCACCCCTCTTTCTAAGATCTTTCTTTATAATTTTAATTGCGCGTTTTTTTATTGATTAAATTGCTAAAACCTGTGTTTTTTTTAACATCGGACAGATATAAAAAAAAACAAAAAAAGGGAAGAAATCAATGACCGACCTGGTACCTATTTATTTACCACTACACCACTGATTATAATGATTGTTTGTAAGTTGAGCTGTAGAGTTATAAAAAACCGCAACTCTGACTAGGTATTTACAAATAGTCCGACTCTGAATCAGATTTCAAAAAAAACCTTAAATGTTAAATTAAAAAAGTCTGCGAATTTTTAACAACTAGTATAGAATAGGTTTTTTATATTTTAATTTAGGAGTCGCCTGTTTTTTACGACTTTTTAAAACCACAGCGTTGTTTTTAACCTTCCTATGGGGTGCATTCTCATTGCAAAATTCTTATTATTTAAACCATTCGCCAAATACCAATAATATGAATTGTAATCTAGAATGCAACAAAAATATTACGCAAATTTTTCTTGGGTCACTTTGTACACCGTCGCTTTCCGGTCCAATTTTCGACATTTCGGTACTCAAGTGTTAAGTAAAACATCTTAAAAATATTCATAGTCACTTTAGTGGTGTAGTAAAAAAAAATCCATTAAGAAACCTGCATCAACCAACACGTCTAATTTAACAGTTTAATCTATTCAAAGAATACATTATCTGCCTCATTAAGTTTTATAATTTTGCAAATGAAATTATTGAACATTTTACAATTATATATATTATATTTACAATTTAATAAACATCAAAGTGACCTCAATGAGATTAGTTAGTATAATTAAGTTGTAATATTGTCAATATTGTTTAGTTTACCCCGTTCAAAGTATTATGTAATCGATAGTTCTGAATATTACGTGCTACTGAACAGTTGATTGATTATTGTTTTAAAATAAATTACGTTTTTATCATTTTACGTCATCGGTGTCATTTAAATACCAGTCTCCTTATAAAGTCTAATTGAAAATCAAATATTCATTTATTATTGAAATCATTATGAATGGTAATTTGTGTAAGTAGCATTTATCACTTTATATTTAATACGAGGTGCTCAAAAACGAAAGATTGAGAGCCACCGTTTTGTGGGGTGTTATGTAAACGCATAAATCTGAGGGTAAGCGAAACATCAATTCCTATTGAAATGACCATTTGTCTCACGGAGAATTCGTATTAAATCAATGTTAGCACAGTCGAGAGTATTTTGGGATAAGCTTTCAATCATATTCATATCGATTCATAGCATTCGGAATTTTAGCATAATTTATTTCAAACCAGCTCAAGCACACAATCTTCTAGACTGATTAGAGATTATTATATTACTGAAGCAGTGATTCCGTTTTTTAGACTGATCATTCGATACCGGTTTTAATCGGTTTCAACCGGTTATTTTATAAATTATCACCGCTCAACCCGCGAAACACTTATTGAATATCTGTTCGTTTAAAAGGAGTAAAATTTGAAAAGACTTTTCTTCAGTCGGACTGATTCGCACAGATATTCGACAATTTAAATGTCTACTAAATAAATAAATCATTTTCTGATAGTTATACCGAAGATGCTTCTCTAAGAGCAGAATTACGAGTCACAATTAGTAGCACGCTCAGTCAAATAACAATATTATCTAAAATTAATTAAATTTTAAAAATGAATACATACGAAATTACCGCCTAATTCATCAAAATTTGTATTTAAGGTTTTTTTTGCGTTGGTTGTTGATTGCCACATCACCACGCGATATGTATATGAAGCTGCTATTTCACGGCCGCTCTTTCATATCGCAATAACAATATAAAAACTATAGCTAGCAGAGCTCCATTATAATACAATAAAAAAAATCATTAAGAATAGGAAAAATATTAGTGACATATTATATTTTGATAACTGCTTCGGCATTACACTATTTAAGAGCACACACAACAGTTCCGCAATTTATGCTATTTGATAAAAAAAAAAGTTCGGCTTTTAAACTAAGAGTACATACGGTGTAATAGAATGCCGAGTGATCAACTACTATGTAATAAACACTAAATTGTATAAAAAACCGTTTAAATAATCAAGCAATTCGAGCAATTGCTTGTCGAGAAACTTGCATTTCGAGGAATTTGTTATTCGAGGAATTTTACATTAGAGCAATTGCATGTCGAGCAATTTACCGGGTACCATTTTTAGTTGTGTATTTTATATTGCATTTAATTTTTTATTCATAAGTCATAACAATGAACACTTTAATATACAAGAAATATTCCATTAAACATGTGAACGTAATACGATATTATGCATTAATACAATTTTGAACATGTTCGGTTTTATTTAGAGGCAATATTAGCAATCAATAGCGAATAGCAATATAATCTAGAAGACTGCGCAAGCCAAAACGATAGTGATACAAATATGATATTATTCACCAATGTGTTTCAAATGATACAATGGTTATCAATATACAGAACGGGTCGTTAAAAAAACATTTGCGCTATAAAGGAAACAAGTTCTTTAAAAATAGAATAAAAAGCTTTTTTTTCATTACGTAAAGTTTATTTCTGGTCGAAAAAATGTATGCTTTGTGGTTTAACTGGCCATAAACTACTGTTCGTCTAGGTGAAGGTGTTGGGAACCATTGCTAGGAATTAAAAACACTTCCGTATTAATGTAATAACAACAAAGTCAGTAAATATAATCGAGAGAGCCGAAATACTTAATCAATCAACGAATATTATCTGTCCCAGTACGAAAATTTAGAAAATGTTGATAAGCAAAAAAAAAATATATATAATAGATACCCTTTTGCGCTTCCGAGTGAAAAACTGAAATATCTTAAATATTGATTCCCCACCACAACAATTCATATATGTATGAAATTATTAATAACCGGCGTAACTCGCATAAAATCGTTAAAGTATCATTAATTGTAAATGGCTAATAGAATAGTTCAGTTGTATTTATGGATTGTTATATTAATGATATACGTATAATTTACACTGTTCTGATTCAATTGAATAATTACGATATATATTTAAAATCGTTTTCTGAAAATTCATAATAGTTTTATTATAATATGCCAGTATAACTGTATTGAAGCAAAAAATTCACTCAATTACTTGGTAAAACTCTAATATAAATTAGAGTCAACATAATTTAAGATTAAGAGTAAACATAGCAATGTATTAAGTACTACAATAATTATACAATCCACGGTCAGAAATAATGTGTGAATTATATAATATCCTTCTGACGGTGGCATGATGTCGAAATAGTAAGATATAGTAATATAAATTAAAAGTCGTTTTATATGACACAAAAATAGATAATCAGGAGTGCAAGGTTTCGGTTTGACGGTGCAGTAGAAAATAGAGGTTATCGATTTGCACAGATGCTGCTTGTTCAAAGTCTAGGACAGTGTGACGCAAAGGTTGTCGAGCCGGCGATACCTGAACGCAATAATTAGGCTTCGAGCGATAAAGCATTGGCTAGAATTACAACCGACCACGTTCAAGGAGGTGCTAGCCTTTATATAGTTGCGTGCGTACGTCGAGAAAAACTCCAACCCGTACATGGCGAACGCCAATTATGTAGGTACGCACGGCACGTACACGGCAAAACTTAAACACACGTCCTCAGAACGTATGCCCACTTTTCTTCCTGTTGGCACGGTTGTAAAGATTTTCTTATGGCAGTAAGAAAAACCTTCAAGGGAAGATTTACAAATGGATATAGTTCCTAAACAATTTTTCCTACGTACATTTTCCAACAAGAGGCCGAGTACCGTACGGACAATTTCATTAACTGATTTCCACTCCCACCTATCCGATCTAAAATTTAGGAACAGCGAAAACGAAAGCGTCTTTTTCGGTCTCCATATTTACATATATGTACATTTTTTATGCCGAGATGCTAATTGACAAAATTGGGAAAATTTTGGATTCTCAGTTTCACGGGTAGTTAATTACCAGATTGAGTATAACCAACATAAGAAGTGTTTTTTTTGTTCCATGAATAAACAGAACATGAGAACATAGTACATAGACAATTCAGAACTCAATCAATTTTTAGTTGAATGATTCCTGTTTCTTCTTAACTATTTATTGGAAAAATATTATAGATTAACAGGTAATAATTTCAGAACAGTGTGTAATAACGTGTGCTTTACTTTATCAGTCAATGGCGAATATTATAATCGTCGAATATAAGTGTATTAACGACAATTTCAGTTTGAAAGTGTTATTGATACACAAGATTGTTGTTTTATTTATTGTATCTAATACGACATAGAGATTACTAATTGATTGTAAAACATATCAATACTAGTGTTTTCTAAAGATATATTGTACGTTTTGTGATGTTCTGTTTTTTCATACTCTGTTTTATCCGGTTACCGTTTTTTTATTTACGGTATGTAATATTTCATACAAATAAGGAATATTTGGATCTTTATTCAGAATTAATTTCAATAAACGTGTCACAGTAAAAAAAGAATGAGTTCTCATTGAACTTCAATAATCTGTATGTAACATAATGCAGGAAATAAAATATCTTCAAACGCATTGCCCAAGTATGATAAAAGTAACGATCAACCATTAATAAAAACCCCTTACAAATATTGACTGCTGTTTATAAATTAACTTCAAACTCAGGGAGTTAGTTTACTTTAACTTGCCCAATTCGAAACCAATTAAAAATATTGATGAACCGAAGCTAAAATATTTTAAAACCAGTAGAAAAATACTATCATCAAATATTGATATGCGCTGGCGTTATTTGTCAATAAATAAGAAGTCGGAATACAATGAGCCTTTAATATTTACATTATATGGTTTGTTTTGGTTGTAGTCAATTCAGTATATTAACGTTTGTAGTATTTTTTTTTTAATTCAATCAACGAACGTCATATTTCAACAATGGTTGTATTCGTTTTTCAAAAAAAGGATTTTTAGTATTTCACATTCAAGTTTTGTTCAATTAACTTAATAAATATATACTGGCAATATTGATTCAAGGATAAGGGACGATTGTTGTTAGTGAGGATTTTCACCAAGTACGTACAGCTAAAACCGTAAAAGTGATTTTATGGGTATTATCTCGAAACTTCACTAAGGAGCAGAAGACAAATTTCGGCAATAAAACTATACATATCGGGTACATTTAGTTGGATTCATTGTAATGGCCTTCCAACTTACAAAGGAGCAGTGCTCCGCATTAAAGATGTGTTTAAACAATATTTTAAAAAGTATTTGTAATATATCGATAATAATTTTTATTGTGGTGTCAGTATCTGCGATGATAACATTAAACTGATGAAATTTGTATTATTTATTCTAAAAATATTAAATTGTATTTACTTTTTGTAAACCAAACCTATTGATTATTTATTACAGACACAATATTATTATTAATAAATAAACTTGATAGAAATTATCCAATGACTACAAAAAAAAATTAAGACAAGTATATTTTTTATTTCGTTCTCTTGTACCCTCATCGCGTTTTTTTAAAAAATATTTCGACCCTTTATCAATGAAATAATAATACAGAGCATTCGTTATTTATTCAATCATTTAACTCAAAATTAAATTAAATACATTTTGGACAGCATTTAGTCACACATAGATAGATATAAATAAATTCGATTTCTTTCCCCTGATAGTCAAGGAAAGTCTAGGCAAACTACGACCCGATGCGTATTTGTATTCGGCTCGTTCGTTTCATAAAAAAAATAGTCATTAGAGAATCACTTATTTTTATATTTTATATATTTTAAATTCCTTTTACATATTCATAAATAATTTAAATGTAAGAATAGTATTTTATTTTGCATCCTTAATTTGGACAGCCAAAAAGTTAACCCACGTCCGTGATAGTCAAATAGTATCTACAAATCGTAAATATCACTACTTCTGATATGATATTCAAGCTGTGCTGACTAAATACAATCATAAAATTTACATATCAAAGTGAATGTGTATAATTACGATTCTGCACCGTGCCATATCTAAGAATCTAGATAAATATGAAGGGTACATATAACGTAATATTAATTCAAGAGTTTCTTATGTATTTATTCAACATAACCAACAATCAATCAAGGGTACAGCTCGCATAAATAGATAACTCACAATCGTGTTAGGTTACATTTATTATTGTCGTAGGATTTCGCTACGCTGACAAATTGATTTGTGTAGAGATTTATATATCAGCAGTAGGTCAAATATTACTGATCACATGTAATATTAATATTACTTCAATGAGTAAACTGTGAAATAAAGATAGTCGTATTTATACATATTCAAGTATTTAATAGAAAAGATGACAAGCGATCGTTTTAAACTTCTGTCGTCGGTCAATTAGATAATAGCGTATGCTTGACACAGATCTCTGTGCTCCATTTATTAATATTTATTCGTGCACTAGCAAACGTAAAACAGGAAGACTCAATCAAAGAAATAATCTAAGTCAACTGGTAACACAGATGTATATTCTTTTGTACAAGTCCGCCAGATGAATAAAATCGATATGCAAAATCAAACAGTGTAATAAATATGTAAACACTTTTTGATTGGCAACGATCAAAATTTCACGAAACCAGTTTTGACATCAAGACAAAAAAAATGTAAACAATAAAAACCTTTAATAAAAAATTGAATGTATTTTTGCACCGTTTGGCATAGTATTTTGACGAAATTCGCTATTGAAACGTTATTATTATAAACACTTAATGATTTACTTTTGAATCGAAAACTTTCTGGTAAATAATAATGAGAATAAAATTAAAGTATTACTGCTGTATTGTAATATTTCACTAAAATGGCAATTGATTGCCTACAATACTTTTCGTATAATATAAAACGTTTGGTGGTAAGTTTTCATGGAGCGGTGGTTCTTTCGTATGTTTTATTAATTAACCATGATTCACTCCATCAAAAGTAACAGCGCATTATACGCAACTAACGAGCGCAGAAATAACGAAGTATTATACGTCAGACAAGGTAACTTAATACGCTGTGAAAGGGCTGAGGCGTTTCTGATATCAGGAGAGGAAACTGAAGCGCGATGGCCTGCAGTAGGCACCTGAGGCACATTTTCCGGCCCTGAATGCCAGGGCGTATTACCTCGCCCATAAATTATCACTCGTAGGTGTGCTGGAGTGGCATATTTTATGAAACCTGACTTCGCGAAAATTGTGACAATGTTACAAAGCTATTTGCAGCAACGTTATGATATAAGAGAAAATACACATCCTTATAATGCGATAAATAATGTCCAGAAGTATTTTGAAAGAATTTACGACAAAACTTCCACGGGGAATACCTGGAAGATAAATTGCGCGAGAATAAAGGAGTGTCCAATAATTCATTGCTGTCTAGTAATTGTATTTTTTTTATTAATCATTTCTTACACATAAAGCTATTGTTTTCCCCGTTTTCGATAGATTATAATGATTTGTATGTGTGTTGTCTAGCGAATAGGTTTGATTAATTTTTACATAACATGTAGACGTGAAAAACCATACAGTGTTAAATCAATAAGTCTAACATTAATCAATTCTATACAGACTAATCTTATATTTCTTATGCCACACTATAATAAATAACTTACTTACTTAAAATACGATAACAATTGATGTTACATATTTGAAATTGTAAGATTGATATGAACAATAGTTAAAAAAAAAAAAAACGCCCAAACGGAAAGACATGCTTAATAACAGTGAGATTAGAAAGTAGTGTATTTCTGTATAATTAAGATATATCCACTCAACGCTTTTTTTGCAATGCATATGACGTTCCAATTAGAAAAAAATATTATATTCATCGCTACTTGAGTATATACGGAGACTTTAATGAGGGACTGGACATAAATCACTTTCATCGCTGGAAAGTTCTGTCTATATTAGGAATCTAATGAAGCCTCCTGATCATTATTGCAGTATTTTGTTCTTGAATTTATTGTTAGGAAATTAATTATCCGCTTCTGTGTCTATGAGTCTTGTTAGAACAAATGAATAGCTTACTATCAAAGTAAGACAAACGCCATTTTCAACGAACTTCATGTTTTTCTTGTATATTGTAGTACAAATGATGTTGTTTCCAAAAAAACTCCTGCTATTTGTTATTTTTAGCGGGCCGTATTAGTGTCGTAAAATAATTTTGTTTTTCTATGTTATATTTCGTTGAGATTTTAAAATGTACACAATATTTTTTATGCCTTTTTAATGTTTAGTTTTCCTCCGGGCTATATGAATAGGTTTACTAGCGAATTTTAACATAAACAAAGGTAATAAAGCTCGTCATGCTACTACGTATTCATAATAATAACAGTAATGTTTCCCCTCTAATGAGGTTAAGGCGAAGAGTTACCCTAATAAAGATCCCGGGCAAGAAACTCAGAAGCAAGTTGGGAAGAAAACACTTCGGAGAATGCGTAATGACTAACGAGGTTCGAACGGCTTTCCGCAAACCACACTTGCGCAAGTGTAAAATATAGTTGGTCTACGAGAGTATCGATGTTGAGTCAACAATTTACATGGGAGAACCGTATTGCTACTGATGGCATCGCATCGATTTCTGAACGGGTAATTCTGTGAAAAATCAAATCACGATTTTACTCTTAGGTGATTAAAATACGCGTCAAAAGAATGAATGACATTGGTCTATGAATACAAAGATTGATTTGATTTTAATTTTGTAAACATCATAGTGGAAATATGTACATCGAGTAATAGGTAAAAAAATGTTTCATTAAATAGCAAATCAATCATAAATTCTTTAGCTATGAATGTGTACATAATAAAAGTATATAAAGCTTACAAAGGAATGACTGTTTCCATTTTTTTTCGCGAAAATAAAACGTTTTAATAAAGAAAAGCTTGTCTATTGAAAGAAAATAGTATAATATTAAGAAAAAAACAATATTCCTTTGTACTTGTTTCCACTTTTATTTATGGCGAGCATTGTCAACTGATAAGGAATATAATTTAACAGTGCTATTTATAAAAAAACAAATTGAGATGAAAAGGTGTCATAAAAAAATTGTAAATTATTCAAAAGTACAAAGAAATATTCTGTTTTTCTAAATATAATGCCTTTTTATCAAATATTGACAGTAAACACCGTAAAAGTGAAAAATCTATAAGCCATTTATATTATGATATAAGGTGTTCATTGTCAATATTGAAAGTGGAAAGACATATTAATTTAAAAAAAGACTTTTTGTAATAATTCTACATTTTTTTACTATCAGGAACGGTTTCACTCATCATGTTCATTATCAACTTTTTATGGTAATATACTTTGATTGAAGTATTAGTATTATAATATTAGCCTAAATATATTATATTTAATTGGTCAGTAATTAAATAGTTTAATATTCAGTATTTTATTGAGCGAATCGTCAGCATAAATATTATTTTTAGTCAGTGTTCAATTTGATTAATAGCGGTGGATTAAAAAGGCGTGTAGTTTTGGTTATCAACATAAAACTGGCATTATGTTTAAAATTAAGATCAATAAAAATAGAACTACTGATTTTAATTTAATAATACAAACTTTTTAATATAAAACTGAATAACTTATATTAAATACTAATCAAATATTGACTTGAATACCAACCATATCAATACACGTCTATCTAAATCAAATTAGACGTTTTCAAAAAAAATGCGTGCTATATTTTATCAGCTACGTGAATTTTCATTAAGCAAATCATTTACCTATATTTTATCAACAATAGATGGCAACGCCGTATAATCTTCGGATATCCTCTTACCGTGAATTGCTATAAAAAAGTGTAACTGTAAAAATGTATCCAAACATCATATGATACAGTAAAATCGACAAGTAAGTAGTTACAATTTATTTATTTTTGCCAAAATAGTCAGTTATTCAGTTGATACGAAACTTATTATATATATCGTAAATCCAATAAAAATCTTATACCATTTTCTGACACAATATGAATTAAACATGAAATATTTGACACGCATTTTTATTGCTATCGTAATATGATGGTGTACACTTCACTAAATAATCAGTGGAAAATAAGTGTTTTTTTTTAAATACATTTCCGCTCCCAATGAGAAATGTTTGTTACTTTGTTGCTCAACCTCTCTTTTTAAAAGGGAGTAAGGACAGAAGAAAAGGGTTTTGACAGGAATGTGTTTGTTAATTTATCGTTTTCGCTACATCCCGTTAATTATAGATTGGAAAGGAGGGAGATTTAGACATCACAAATATCTATACCTTCGAACAGAAATAGATACATCGATTGAAAAAAAAAATGACTGACGACGTTGACCGATATAATATTATATTTACTTTTTGAATAATTAGAAAATAATATAACTCTGTTACTAAAACTTGTTTGAAATTTTTTAACTTTCAGAATACAAAATTATAATTCAGTATTTGTGAATGTTTCGTATTATGTATTTTGACCATCTAAATCTACCATACCGAAATGGTACTTATGAAACAGTTTTCGTTTACATAGAGAGATTAACAGATCAAAGCTATTGTTGGGCTATCTTGATTGTTACAGTTAAATTTATCTCATAGCAAGATATTCAAATACGCATAATGACTTTGTTAGCTATGTGAGTTTTGTAATAGTATGTAGTTGATTAAAAACAGGAATACATTATCAGACATATCGAAAATAGTACGGTCTCTCAAAGAGAATAGAATTGCCTTCCGAGGTTATTTATATCATATAAGACATTGTTAAACAAAATAGAAGCACGAAAGGCAAACTCTCGAATGGTGAAGAGTAAATTTTAACTGGATGTAAGTAAGGGGTCCCATTGAGTGGCATTAGAGCCAATAAAGATAGAATGAGAGGTCCCTTTCGGAGTTCAGTCAAAATTTAAATAGAATTTTCCCGCAGTGCCAGCCTTCGCAGACTTGTACTATTTTGTTACTAGTTAAAGCCATCTACTCGAGATTTACTTAACGAAACGAACGATTTGTTCTCTGATGTAACAATAAAACTGTGTAAGAGTTAATTCAGATTCGAGACTTGAGTTTTGGTTGTGGATACTAAGTTTATGTCTCTATATACTTTCTTTATAAATAAATTCCGACGTGAATTTAAAATGGCGGATCATCGCAGCCAAACAAAAAAAAACAAGGAGTCTACGGTAAAAAAACTCTACTTTAGTATATGTCCACGACAATATCTAAAATCGGTTCAATCCTGTAAAGTAAAGTCAAAGAGTCGTATTTTGATTTATTTATATATGTACCAACATTTTACTTTGCCAAAAGTGTACAGAAATGAAAAATAATCATATACAGTCACACATATTCACTATTAAACAGCTCCGTATTACTTAAAAAATGAACATATGATTAGTATAAGAAAAAATGACATTTATTTTTTAATACAACGCTAACTCCACATTACTTATTAATATCGGAACCGATTTCGCTCATCGCGATCATTATTGATAAGCGGAATTAATAGGGAAAAAATGATAATTTTTAAAGATAAAAAATAGTGTATACGAGTTAACGTTGCCTTTCTCGAACGGCAGGCAGTATGTACGTTAAGAGTACGTTACGTTAGTATTTGGAGTTGAATCTAAAATATTTCTAAATGTTTTACATGGGTGGACAATATATATAAAGAATTGATGAAATAATGAAAGTATTGGACAGAGAAAGAAGAATTATCTCATAATACGGTGAATATCATTCATCACACATTTTCAAACATTCATGTAAATAAAAAAAATGTAATTAGTACAAAGTGAAGTACATTAGGCAGTTGTATAAATAGAATAATTCATTACATAAATGTAACTAAACCATTGAAAAATTTACGCGTCCAAAATGAAAATTACCCGGCGACGATCCCCTAGACAGAGCTATCTCGCAGGACCTGCAGACTATGTTATATAACGTAATAGGGCAGGAGCATTGCGAGAGAGTTGGCAGCAGAGTGTGGGAACAGTACGCCCTCTATTGACCCGTCTGTGTCACTAAGCCACCCTCAACATTGCCAGCTTCAAGCAACATAACCTTAAAATATTTTAATATTCGTGATAATTAAACCTTTTTAGTTTTCATTTAACATAATATCACAGCATGGATTTTTTTTTTGCTATCAAATAAGTCTCATGTCATTCCACGCATATGTCTCTTTCTATTTAAATAACTGCAAAAACAAAATTACTTCAAAATATTTTAAAAACAAAAATGAATTGTGAATAAAAAGCTATTTGGTTTCACACATTTTTGTGGAACAGTGAATTTTCTTAAAAAAAACAAAGGTTCAGTCTTCATGAAGTATACTGAATTTTTTTAAAGGATTTTTAAGCAACACAGTCCACCAAAAAGAACAAATACTATATTTTTACACGAATTCTTTGTTGTTACATGATTCCCAGACACAAAAAAAACACGGTAGCGGATAGCAGATTTCCTAATAACAAGAAATTAAACAATAATAACATTAACATTACGGGGGTATTCTAGTGTAGATGCACGAATTTTGACTGTTGTTTCGAGCTCTGTAAAAAATAAACAAAGAAATTTATTACCGTCCATTTTTTTACCATTCGTTTATTTATATTTTAAAAATATATAAAAAACATTCAAAACTCGAAAAGTTATCGGCAGGTAAAGGGAGGGGTCCAAAAAGAAGATGGTGTCCTCACGTACACGATTCCAACTTTTCAGGTCATTTGAAAAAAAAAATTAACGAATTCTTAATTAATAAAAATGTCTCTAGAGCCCCTACCTGGAAGAAATAAAAAAAAATATCTGAAAATAGCATTTTTACGTTTTTTTAACAGTTTTAATTTTTTTAAAAATAGTAAAAATTAAAATTTTGACTTAAATCTGCTACGGACTCTAGAAAAATATATATAGAAGGTTCACACAAAATTTCAAATCAATCGGTTTCGTAGAACTTGAGATATTATGTACCTCAGCTTGAAAAAAGTGGTTTCGAGAAAAACGCGTTTAAAGTTTTGAGTTTTGATCTGTTCCGGTCGGACCAGCTTAGTTGCTGCGTCACCAAAATCGCTGTAACTCAGTAAATAATTGAATTTTTGAAAAATCCCTTTGAGGACATACTTTCAAATGTCTAAACTTTAGAAAAATATAAAAAAAAGAATCGACCTTTTCAAATTTCTACACTATAATACTGCCTTAAGACAGTAATAACAAAAAAAATACTTCATTAGATCCTAGCACGTAAAACGATGCATGCCATTTATGTCTAGTTCCTCATAAAATTCCCCGTATAGAATCAAGTAGTTATGTATAGTATTAATAATTATTATTTTACACAATCATGTTCTTTGTCATTCGTTCGTTCGAGTCGTTTATTTGCAAGTCTTTTTTTATCGAGCCGAGGAACATGAGTTGATAAACAATTCTAAATTGGAAACAGGGCATTATTTGTGTCATTTTTGGTTGCTAAGCGACTTCAAAATATTACATTACTAGGATGTATTCAATAAGTTTTGGGCATTTATATGGAACTAAATTATGGCTACGTGTAATATAAACGATGCTCTTTGTGGTATCCTTTAAGTTTAAATGTATCATTATCCTGAGATCTGACAGTGCTCTCAATGTCTAATTTGAATGTTAATAACAAAAACATAGAAATAGTTGTACAAGGTAATTTCTAGTGATTCTGTAGCTTTCCCGAATAATTTCTACAACTATTATTAACTTGATTTGTTTATTCGGTAGAACTGTATAACGTAAAAAAAGAATGTATTTAGTTCAACAGAGTATTTTTTAACGATGGCGTCATGCCGAAATATCTATAGCATATGATTTGTCTAACCAGAAAATATTAACTAACGATATTTCAACGCTGTATATATAATTATGCAGAACCAAATCTAATGCAAAAATAATCGGAAACTAATCGAGTTATAAAACACTTTTAGGGTTTTCACTGTCAATACTTGGTGGAAAGGCATTATATTAATAAAATGTGGAAATGAAGTACAAAGGAATATTGTGTTTTTTTCTTAATACAAGTTAAATTTACAAATTTACAAAATATGTTATTTGAGTTAGCAAGTTTAATTTCCCTCGTTAAAACAATGACATTACGATTTTAGCAACCAATTAGGCTTATAATTAACCGTACTAGAGAAAAGTTGTTTTTGATGATTAATTATTTTTCAACACACACATAAAAATAATTTGCGATTAATAATGTATTCATCATTTACAGTTCATTTTTTTATACGACTAAAATAATGGTAAGCACGGGACAGAAAAGTTTTCAGCTGTGCGAAAGAAAATAATTTTCGTCGTTAGGAACATTATATTTTAATTAATAGTGACATGGCTTGTGGAGTGACGACAGCGAGGAAGTTTTATTAAGATTAAATATATAATTTAACATACCTGTGTTAGTTACACTTCTGAAGAGTTACACCAACTATTTGATTATACAGATAGTTACTGTCGAGGAAACGTCACGCACTGCTTGTGAAAGAAATATGCAAAGAAAAGTTATGTAACAGGATAGTAAGAAGCCGAAAATGTTGACAGATAGCAGGCAAGTAACGACAATGCCCGGTATGATTACTCTCACAAACTATGTTTCCGCAAACAATGTTCCCTTGCGATGGATCAAGAGCACATAAAGGAGTGAGGGGCGATTTCACTCGGTGCAATGGCTAGACAGGGATGGGATGGGAAATCTGTGCGAGTGTGTGTTCTGAGCGACGGGCAAAGTGCCAAACCGGTCTCCTACTACTTTACCGCTCTCCTCTTGATACTTTGTATGATTGTGTTACACGCAAAATGTATGCAATTACTAGTGCACTGTAATCAGAAAATGTACGGAATTACTAAATGCGACAGTGACGTTAACATATTCGATAAATCGGATTTTAAATTCAACATTGTTAAATATTTTTAATTAAAGATATGTCGAATAGAAACCGCTGCGTAGATGAAATTACGAAGAAAATAAACGATATGACGTAGTAGCAACAAATGAATTTAAATAAAATAATATACAAAATTCCATTTCACACAATTGAAAAAGGAACAAGCGAAGAGATTCGTTTCAATAAAAATGGCGGAGAGCCAACAGCTGACTATTTCGTTGAACTGCACTTTCAAATTATGTGTTTTAAACGTTGGGGAAACGATTAAATAATAATTAACAAACGAAAGCCCTTACAAATTAAAATAAAGTACATTAACAGATTAAAATGACGATGATAATTTTTAAATGTTTTTAAGACAAATTTGAATCAAAGTAAAGTTCAATCGATAGTCGATTCTGTAAAACTGGCTAGACATTTTCAACAACTTTGCAATACAGTCATATATTATACACTACAACAAAGTTCTCCGATTAATTAAACAAAAATATTAATTATCGCCGTTGTAATATTATGAAACGTGCTATCTCAGTTTTAAAAAAAATCATTGTCGCAACTTAAAAAAGGTGTAGAAATATAACAACAGTCATATTTTTTTTACACACCAAATGACCAAGCTAAACGGAGTAAAATAAAAAGAGATAAAATACTGCCGCCAACGTTAGATCAAATTAAGGATACAAGGACACAAATATTTTTAGTTTGTCTAAAAAATGTTTGTACAGTTAGATTTGTAAACGTATTACAATCATAAAATACATTTTTGCAACGAAATATCAAGTTTTGGACATCTTTTTTTCTTCTTTAGATTAAATTATTACGTCGTCTGGGGAGTTTTTCGGAATGGCTTTGCGAAAGAAACATAAAAGCGTGTACTGAAAATGACAGTATTTAATAAAACGTTTAGATTAGGGAATAACGTGCTGTTGCTGAAACTTTCAAAACGAAATGTATTTTATTTTAAGTTGTTAGTTTCAGCGTGACCGCCATGAAGATAAGCCGGTGAAATTTCACATAAATATAACAGTTTCAGTGACGTAACTTTATCAACAGCAGACTTATTAACACCTGCTACATTTTTTTATCATCGTCTAAGTAATTAAGTAACTAGCTTTAACACCGACTCGTATTCATTGACCTGAGTAGAGATTGCAATTTCGACTATCTTTCAAATACCGAAAAACCGGGTTCAACAACTCCAAATATCGATATTTCGATATCTATATATATAAAAGAAAGTGGGGTTTGTTACACCACGTATATCTCGAGAATAACAGCTCGGATTTTAATGATCTTTGTTTTATTAAATTCGTATCCGCCTAGAATAGCAGAATAAGCATTAAAACATCGGAAAAATATCACGGCAAAGAAATTATGAAGAAAATTAATATTCTCATACAGTTTTCAAATGGCGAACACCTTGAAATAATGAAAATGTCGTTTGTATGCAGATTTCATCCGCTAGGTGGCAATTTTTCCAAAATTCATTTGTTTTTGCTTCTTTTGCATACGATTGACTTCTAAATAATTTTAAATTTAGAGTATGGATTAGAATAAAACAAATCGATGATATGAAATGAAAACGAAATAAAATCGGATAATGTTGAAATAAGGTTATGTTTATAATGAGTGTGATATTTTTTTTGACCACAATATTACGCTGTTTGCACGAACGTTGCTCTACTTTGAGATGCCACGTTATTACACTTGGAAGCTAGATCGAAGAAATTTTAACGTCGAAAGCAAGGCGATGCGGTTCCTGATCATCCGAATGATTACTGATGCTCTTGGTCGCATTTACACAGTTCATCCGAAAAATGACGTATGCTTCTACTTGCATGTCAACAGCTCAATTTGCTTGAAAATGATACTCGCTGAAGAAATTGTTTCTGAATCTCCAAGTCAGATACGCACATTATTTTCTATCATTATTTTGACATGCTTCCCATCGAATCCCCGTGAACTGTGGAACAAGTACAAGGATGACATGTCCGAATACATTTTGCATCGAATTCGTGTCAGTTTGGGGAATCCCGATCTCGAGGTGAATGAAGAGATACATAACCAGGCTTTGCTTTAGATCGAAGACATGTGTTACCTCATGTGCGGCAGTTTGGTAGTCAAGTTAGGAATGCCAACGCCAGATCGTGGAATGAACGACGCTTTCAATCGAGAATTGGAACGTGAACGTGAATATGATCGAGATGCATTGAACCAATCAGTTTGAACGAATGTACCACTGTTGAACCCTCAACAGAAGGAAATTAGCGATACGTTAATGAAGGTAATTGATGATGGAAATGGTGGCTTATTTTTCCTCGATGCGTCCGGTGGAGCTGGGAAGACATTCTTCATGTCATTGATGTCATGCCACTGTTCATGCGAGATAAATAATTGCTGTAGCAGTTTCTTCTTCTGGAATAGCAGCCACGTAGATAGATCAACCGCTGCCGATGAAATAAACGCTTGCCTCAAATAATTGACAAACATGCGAGTTGCATTGCTAAACGATCCATCTGCCGAAGATTTCTGTCCTTTTAATGTCCACTTCTAAAGGCAATACGTTGATCAATCTAACGGCCCTTGGAACTGGTGACTCATACCTCTTAAGCGAGGTATAAGTTTTTTGAAATAAAAAGTTTTTGCTCATAGTTACGCCCACGTAAGAATAAATTGGGAGCATGTAAATTAATAGTCATGAGAATTTGAGGATTATTAACTCAGCCCCGAAGGAGAAGAGAAAAATGATTTAAGCTTGAAAACGATCTTCGACTATTTTCGGTAACGACCGTGTTCCTGTTGACAAATCGAACAGATTGATTTCGTTTCCGCAAAATTTTAACAATTTCGTCTCAACGAAGGACGGCCTCATCAAAAAAATGTTCCCAAACGTCTAATCACAAAAATCACAATTGGTTGATTGAATGAGTAATTCTTGCGGCGAAGAACAAAGATGTGGATCATTTAAACTTCACAATTCAAAATCAAATCGTTGGTCCACTACATTCCTTCAAATCTAGCGAACTTTCGCAAGGTGCGCGAAAAATTCTTGCGCAGACTGTACATATAACATATTCTTTCAACCAAAAAATAATTATTTCTGCTTCTCTATGATAGTGTCATCAGAAATAGTTTGTAGTATCGACCAAACTATTTTTTTTTTCGTTTATTAGAGATTCGCGCCGCAGCACACCCAGCATCGCCTCGCGGCACACCGCTTGCGGAGCACTGCTTTAAACGACTGAAAAACTGACATGCAATATTGCGAAACACTCACCAATCACCAAAGTTTTGTTAGCAAGTAAAATCATCACCTGGGATGAATGGACAATGGCGCACAAATGCGCATTGGAAGCACTCAATCAAAGTATGAAATATCTGTGCAATGACTCAAGATGTTTTATAGGCGCAATGATTCTACTATCTGGCGATTTCCACCAAACACTACCAGTCATTCCAAGATTTACCGCTTCCGATGAAATAAACGCTTACCTCAAATCACGACTCTGGCGCTATGTAAAGAATCTTCAGCTGACGACAAACATGCGAGTTGCATTGCTAAACGATCTATCTGCCGAAGCAATTGCTGACTATCGGTAACGGGGGTGTTCCTGTCGACGAATCGAACGGATTGATTTTGTTTCTGTCGAATTTTTTCAATTTCACTTCATTCAACAAAATGTTCCCGAACATCTAATCACAAAAATCACAATTGGTTGAATGAACGAGCAATTCTTGCGGCAAAGAACAAAGATGTGGATCATTTAAACTTCACAATTCAAAATCAAATCGTTGGTCCACTGCATTCCTTTAAATCTATCGACCGTGTAACAAACGAAGACGAAGCAACCAACTATCCAACTCAATTTTTAAACTTATTGGATCTGCCTGGCTTGCCACCGCGCAATTTACAACTGAAGGTTGACTCGGTAGTCATCATGCTTCAAGTTATCGAGTTAACAGAACATTTATTCACTTTTAAGGTGTTCACTGTCAATACTTGGTGGAATGGCAATATAATAAAAATAATAAAACATTTTTAGTACTTTTTCCACATAAAATTTATTTGATCAGGACCGGTTTCGCTCATCGCGAGCATTATTAACTGATGATAATGCTTAGATGATAATAACTCAGTTGATAATGCTCGCGATGAGCGAAACCGGTCCTGATCAAATAAATTTTATTTAGTGGGAAAAGTACTAAAAATGTTTTATTATTTTTATTACAACATTTATTGATTCTGAGGCGGTACGAAGTTCGTCGGGTACGCTAGTTGTATTATAAATACAACGGTGCAATTTATAAATCGCTTATCAAACAAGAATACAATTTGGTGAAGTTTTTTTGCGACCAAACTTAAAGATTGGAAGCTTCCAGCATTGGTGAATTATCCCTTTATGATCACATTTTATAGCCAATAAACAACAAATTTACGATAGAAAATTATAAAAAACTTTCATGAATATGATATATACAACACAAGTTTTTTTTTAACCAGTTTTACATATCTTAATACCGGTTGGTATTACGGTTTCGCTCATTGCAAGTATTAACAGATAATAATACTAGCAATAACCGGTCTTGATCCTCATTAAACTATATGTAATAAATACAAAAAACTAGTGTTTTATGTGTAATCATTATAAAACGCTTTTCAACCAAGAATTGTCAGTTCACACTTTGCAAAATTGCTTACAATATAGATTTTCATTTGTTTTCGTCCAGTTCTTTTTTTTTGCTTTTCTTCATGTTTTTTTAATAGCGTTAATATGAAGTACCGATATTGATAGATTCGTTTGGTATTGCAACCATTACCCATAGAAAAATTGATTTACTTGCAAAACTAGAACTATAAATGCCAACGCTCTTGTGAGAATCCTTATAATGCAATTATAATGCATAATCAATACACGTAGATGCTGTGGATACAATTGAAAAAAAGGCTATTAACTACATTAAAATTTTTACCACTTTATAAAATGACAATGCTTCTACTAAGCCTTATAAATAAATCAAAAGTTTTTTTAACATAATTAATCAATTGATAAATATTACAATTATTATGTTCACGATCATGTATTTTTATCTCACGAAATTAACGATATTTCAAAACTATGTTTAGTTGAGTCGGTAATCAATAGAAAATTGTTAAAATGATCTTCCAAATAACGTTATGTTTTATAACCCTACCCAACTTTAAGTTAACACATTAAGTAGCGCGCTGCGAACCCACTGCACGCATCATTTAACACCGTATCAATAGCATTAGCGTAGGGTGATATTTCTTGTTGAACATTTAGGGTGGCAGTCCATTATTAATTAGGTATATTAATTTAACTATCGCCGTCTTGTTTATAATTATTATGCTGACAGGGGTTAAACATAATTTAAGATATATATAATGTCTTACCACCGAGGATCAACAGTTAACAGTAACAATTATACTAACACAAATTATTTTAGCATAGTTTTAAATATTCCATCAAAAATTTTAAATGACAATATCGATGGCTTAGCGCCATTATGCTACAACTAGAAATCGGTAGTTTGGAAATCTAACTAACCGTAATTAAAAAATGCATATCAGCTCGAGGTCGCTTAAGAAATTGATATAAACATGATTTGCCGGCTGCGTGGTAGAGTGGTCAAAATCGCTGGCTTCGGTTATGGAGGTTACTTGTTGGAATACCAGTACGGACAGTTTTATAAATTGATATTTCAATCGATTTATGGATTTCTGTTCAAGTCATGGATGTATGTGATGTCTTGAATTCTCCTTCCTACCCATCCTATCTTAACGCTTTCCTTACAGTGCTAAAAAATACTACCGATACGTCCCTGGCCCTTTAGGAACCAAGTGAAAAACATATTATTTTAAAATATACGTCCTAGGTTTCTACCGTCCATGTGGTAAGGGTGGTACTGGTAAGTGTTAAAACATGTTTTTTCACTTGGTTCTTTTAGGGCCAGCAACATATCGGAAGTATTTTTCAGCACCGTTGGGGAAGTGTTAAAAACGGGACGTAGCGTAAAAAATATACATCCAATTATAGACAATAATAGAAACAAATTTAACTTGAAATAAACACAGCCTTATCAGCTTCTGTGATCTAACATAGTTGAAAAAATTTTACCCTAGCGAACAGGTGGGGTTGTGTTTAAGTCCCGGGAAGCTAATCATTAAATAAGATTTTTTCAATTTTAATTTGAGATCTTGGACATGGGTGCTATTTTTCTATTCAATTAAAAATAAATCTGTCGATATTTTTTACTATATATTAAAATTGGGAATTTTTAAAAATACAAAAACCAGGGATTGAAAAATTGTTAATCCTGAAATCCCGGGATAACAAAACAGGTCCGGGATTGGATACCCTAATACAGTACATACACAGTAAAAATAGCGAAATGGTTACAAAGATTCTTTCGAAACATTTTCTAACTATACATTTTTCTATCCGTTGCGTGACAATTTTTCCATAGAACATAATAATAATACATAACAGAGCCTATGCAATGCATATCCAATTTGGTTAGTAAAAAAATACATATTAATGACATGTAAATAAAATGAACTGAAGTGTATTGTGTTCCACTTAACGGTGCTTTGAAAATGAACATGAAATGATATATTATTTTTATTTTTTCAGTCTAGCAAGATAAGTCACTTACGGCTCAGTGTTCATACAAAGTGATCAGTTTTAAGCCCTAGGGCTCGGCTAGCATTTAAATAATGATTTAAAAAATGTATAGTCATACATGTTTAATGACAGAACTGATGGACATTTCAAATATGTTTAAAATCTTTAAAATCATTTCTTAATTGGGTAAATTAATTCTACTCATCTTTCTACCAGTATGCAAAACAACTGGATGTTCAATTTGAATCGTTCAAATTATGTACATTCACACAGATTTTGTCACTAACGACCCGGGTTTCGTCTTTCGGCATCTTCAGGCGTTCAAGTGCACGGATGAACTTTGCACTTGAACGCCTGAAGATGCCGAAAGGCGAAACCCGGGTCATTAGTGACAAAATCTGTGTGAATGTACATAATTTTAACAATTCAAATTTAATATTGAAATTCCACCAAGCATCTTCAGTCGAAATCTTAAACCAGATTTTCCTCATACTATTTTTTTTTTAATTCATATTCGCTCTCAATAAGAGAGAAAGCCACTTGAAAATGACGATTGCGTCTAAAATTGAAATCTTAAAATTTCGCGCGGGTAGGTTTTTTTTTGATTTCTCATATGAATATTGTTACAGACACCTGAAACCGTGGGTATGTTGAAATTTGTGTAGGTAGAATCTAAAATAATCTTCAACAGTTCATGAGATTTAGGCCTAGTAAAATTCTAGTCCCGCGCCATTATACTACTTGTAAAACGTAAAACTAAAAAAAAACGTCCTAAAAAATCATTTTAGTATAATTTAAAAAAAAAAACATAACAATTATCGTGTTACATACGTGTACATTGTAGAACAAAATCTCATTTCGCAACGTAATATTTGAACTATCCCTCATCAACATTGCGAAACCTTAATTTGAATTATACATACAATTATTATGACAAGAAAACGCTCTGGTATCAAAATAATGGCTGATAACGTCATAATTATTAAACAAAATCCCATTTCCTGACTTAATATAAGCCGCTTTTAGCTGCGAAGCTTTTATTCACGAAGAGTACCTCTCGACTCCATTGATTAAAGCTTAAAAGCGAGATGCGGGTACAAAACGGGTCAGAATACAGCCGTGGCAAAATGCTGAAAGGAATTCCTTAACCTTCCCTGGAATGTGCAATTAATTATTATTGTCACACGCATAGGTATGAGTAAAAAAGTACAATACAGTCGAATCTGTGAGGGAAAATAATATTATCTAAGAAATAATATAAATACACCAATCCCTCGCTTAATATGGAATAAAGGTTTTGCTTGATAACCGTGTTGAAAGGCTCTTTTTTTAGAAATATTAATAAAATAAATACATATTACTTGATATTGATTATTTGAAAATTTATTGAAATATTATTATGAAACGTAAAAAAATACTATTCGATCTGACTGTCACTAGAAATTATCACGGGGTTTTTTTTCTTCATTATGGCTGAATGTCATTATCAGTGCTGTCATCAATGTCCGTCGGCCGTATCAAAAAATCTGCAATCATTGATTGTCTGTCTGTTTTGAGATTCGTGTAAATTTTGTCATATCTATCAATTGCATTGTCTCATTTCTCGTTGAAATTTTTAAGCTCGATCCATATCCACTTCATTATTTAGAAAATTTATTTCTATATTTTTTGCCATTTGTAATCCATTTTTTATTGCTTTTGCCGTAATATGTACAGTGCAAGATTTAATAAAAAATAAACGGTGTTAAACGAGTACCGTATTTAGCGAGAGATTGGTGTAACATTATTTAACACGTCAACTTAACTATTTATGAACGTTAAGTACACTCAATAAATTATAATAAGCCACACAAAGAATTAAAGCTAAATATTATCAAATGAACTATAAAAAGTCGAATTAAACATAATAATAATTAAACAGTCCGACATTCCCAAGTATGATAATCTAAACATTTATTTCAGAACCAGTAAACAAGCAATTATTTTGTTCTATAGTGGTATGAAATATCATAAAATTACAATAACTACGTTTCCTTGAAAGCCTCCGATGTCAGTTGTATAAATTCAATTTTCTTCCGCACTTAATGTGTTAATAATTCCGTTTCATACGAAAGCAATTGCTTATATTTGCCTTCATAATACAATAAGTTTTCGTTATAGACTTGTGAATTGAAAAATACACCCGCAAACGTAAGAGTGTGCTATGTTTTATGTTGATGTACGTTACAAATTGTATTGCTTTATTTATGCGTGTCGGTGTTGATACATAAGTGCAGAGGCGTGCCAAGAGTGTCTGACGCCTGGGTGCAACTACTGTCTGGGCTTAACTACCACCCCTACAATAAAAACACATCGCGCAAATGTTACTAACAATTTTAGCATCGTTTGACAGAATTGAGCGAATCTGTCAAACGGAAATTAGAAAATCTAAAAAAACAATTCAATTCAACCTTAAAAAAATAATCAGTTTATACTTCTAATCAAAATCATGCTCTTAAGATTTTTTGCCACCCCTTTTTTATACACAGTCTGGGAGAGTAGGTTTAACTTGAGGCCTCAGTACCTCCCTAAACTATTAAAAAGCTGTATTCATGTATAAATATGTATACATAATCACTAGACTTTGCAATACAATTTATTATTTAACTAATATCGATTTGTCTATCTGCTATTAACACCTTTTCTTTAGTATAACATTTTAGGAAATAGGTCACGACGAAAACACCTAGAACATAGATGGGCAATCACCGGCTCGCAGAGGTATTTTGTCCGGCCCTGATTCATATCGGCGAAGTATTAGAGAAAGAAATTAATAGTTTCACGGAGGGATTAAATAATGGAGATGAGACGGGCGCTTGCAGTGACTCTACTCTACTAGTTCATGATCACCACCATATAAGAAATAGGAACGTGTTTTATTTAATTTAATATTACTTTATTATGTTTAATAATTTGGTCCGGCGCTTGACTCGGAGACAGAATGATAATTTGGCCCCAGACCTAGCAAAGGTTGCCCATGCCTGACCTAGAAACTTGACGAGCCTTCTTCTACTATTCGATTAAAGAAAAAATGAAGTGCTACAAACTTAATAGACATTAAAAATATTCTATTCAACGTAAAATTTCTACATATTGACTTAAATTGGAAAGTAGCAAATCAAATCGATTATGTAATAATATTAATTTTATATCCAAATATATTGCCATTGTGTTGGCAAATATGATGAAAAACTATATCGAATTTGATCATCGTAACGATTCAAGGCATAAAGGTTAACTATGGGTAGTGCCCGCGAGTAAGGCATAACGGAAAACTTTGTCTAAAGGAAAAATCAATATGTCTGAGTGTGAATGTACCTGGCGCCGTTCGCCACACCGCACTACCGGCTTCAACCCAAACTATGTAATGAATGCTGATACAACATAAAAATAATAAAGTCCAACTGATTAACTAACACAGGTGGAATGTACGGCCTGTTAATCACACACTACTCGAAACCACATTGGATAGAAACAAGCAAGTCGCATAAAAATAAATGGGTTCTTATTAGCAAACCCGTATCGTCGTTGATTAAGGAATATTTGTAGAACAAATAATTGGTAACAGAAACGTAATTTTTATATTCTAAATGAGTTTAATGTATATTTTTTTACAATGTCCGCTCCCAATGTTTAGCATATGGACTCCTAATGGAGTTTATCTCAACAGAAGTGTTTCTACGAGAACTGTTTGTTACTCAGTTGCTCAACCTCTCTTTTTCCAAAGACAGTAGGAATATAAGGATAAGGCTAGACAGGACTAGTGGTAAGCTAATCGCTCTCGGTACGTCTCATTTATAGGATAGGATGGGTGGGAGGGAGGAATTTAAGACACCACATACATCCATGCCTTCGAACAGAAATTCATAAATTGATTGGAAAATCAATTTATAAAACTTTCAGTACTGGGATTCGAACCCGTGACCTCCGTAACCGAGTCAACGATGTTTACCACTCGACAACACAGGCAGTTTAATATTACACTCATAAAAATCCATCAGAGGTATTCTCGAATTTATTAAGATCTAAACACTAATTAAGGGCGGTCTATTATTCTTGACATGATTTTTATATTCAGTTTTTACGGTTGGTTTAACTTAAATATAAGAATTGCAGCTTTTTAATTCACTGTTATAATCGATCTATTTGACCATTCAAATGAGTGCGTTAAAACGAGAATATTTTGAAACAAAACTGTCAAAATAAAACCAAGCTCGTCAGGCAACCGGTTGTATGTGTTTCTTATTAAAATTACTAAAATACATATAGCGAACGGACACAAAAAATATACATTTTTTTTAATTTGTTAATCCTTAGCGTTTGACAGATCGAGTATAACAACAGTGAGCATAGCTACAATCAGTGCTTTTTTTGTTGAAAAAAAAAGGTACCAGAACGTTCGGAACTGACTTCTTGCCAAGACTTTTTTCTCATCTGTTTCCGTTACCAATGTCAAGCATATGGATTCCTAATCGAGGTATCTAAACTGAAGTTTTTTTACAAGGAATGCTTGTTAGTCAGTTTTTCAACTTCTCTTTTTCCGAAGAGAGTAAGGATATAAGAATAGGGTTAACACAGGACTAGTGATTGACTAATCGCTCTCGCTTTGCTTCGTACTGTGATTAGAACCCATGAGATCCGTCACGAAATCCAACCACGTTGACTACTGCGCTATGGACCCGACCGTTGGGAAAAGTTGTTGTAAATAAGATAATTTTCAAAACAAAACAATATATGAAGTATTAGACCCCTGGTTCTGGTTACAGAGTAAATAGGTCTATTGACCTGGTATTTTTTTGAACATAACATTCAAAAGGGACCTAAGATAGAAACAAACATATTGGTTTCTATGAAAAAAAAAGTCGACAATTTTTAAGACAAAATAAAAATATTTTTTTATAAATATTGATTTGAAGCATTAAATATTGCGATAAAAAGGTGCCGGAACGCCGTTCCACCTCGTTACGTGGAAAGAAAAGCAGTGGCTACAATTATTACATTTATATTATATATAAAACGTAATACAAAAATCATGTCAAGTATTAGCCCCTAAATTAATGTCTTGCTCCCCATAATTTTGAAAATATATTTTTATGATTCAATTGATTTTTTTGGTATGAGAGATATGATCAACAAATTCAACCATTTAATGGCCAAACTAATATCAATGCATCTGAAGAATCTGAGAACTTACACTTAAATAAATAAAAAAGTCAAATAGACTTAAGCTTTTTAAGCTTATTTCTTTACACATTTCTCTAAGAAAAACTTGAACCGAAAATAATTTGAATTCAAAAAGACATTAGAATAAGCAAGTCGATATATCTTTTCTATTTGAGTAAGGTGAACGAAATTCTATTTACGTTTGGTTCCAACAACGGCTTCATTGCGAAATAGCTTTCAACTGTAATACAATATTATTTTCAACTAAATATATGTATTTTATTCGAAACTGCGAAACAAATATATCCAATTTACGTAATTAGATCATTTAATTTTGGCAAATATTGTTTCGACATTGATATTCAGAACCAACAACAACGCTAAATCAGTTTCGATTTAAATATTACAGACAACAGATTTTCCGTAGTTTCACGTTACCTGTTTATGTATATTGTATAACCGTATAATCCTTGAATCTGAAGACTCGACCAAAAACACGCTAACTTCTTTGATCGATTACGTTCGTAAATATGGCAAGCATCTCAAACTCAATTAGCAAGCGGATTCATAGGATAATTTACATTACGTTGAGGGCCGCGTATTTATTATAATTTGGTTGGATATTTGAAGCAGTCTAAATTTTCAAAATTGACGATAAATGCTGATTGCTGGAGGTTTTACTGTCGTTTATCAATTGTATGTGTATAGAACTTAAAAATAAAAAAAATGGCAAAAAAATCACAGCGGGTCGTCAAAAAACCGTCAGAAGGCCACACGTAGCCCGCGACAGGCGTGTTTGAAATTCCTGGAATATTTAAACTGGCTATAGACTTCGACTTTTGCTTGGGATATTTGATTTTCGATGGTATTACTCTCAACGCTCTTTTTTTTTCGACACTTAATTTTTTTTATCCATGTGCGCTCCAAATATGGAGCATATGGCCTAGTAATTGAGGAACAGAAGTTGTTTTTCTACAAGAACTGTTTGTTACTCAGTCGCTCAACCTCACTTTTTTCAAAGTGAGCAGTAGGGAGAGAAGGATAAGGCTAGAACAGGACTGGTGGTTAACTAATCGCTATTGCTACACCCAGTTACTAAAGGATCAGATGGAGGAGAGGAGATAATGTGAATTGACATCACAAACATTCAGTATAAAGTGTACTTAACGTGTTTTGTGACTTAGACCGTCTTATATTTCTGAGAAAACCTCGCTGTGAAAATTATGGAAATCGTTCGACAACGTGTTTAGAATATCATCCCTATGGATTGTCCAAAATGCTATAAGAATAAAACAGTGTTTTTCGAAAACTCGTCGAGAGTAAAAATGACAATGAAACGAAAGTGTTACTATTTTTAGAATAAATTCCATATTCATCACTAGAACTGGTTTTTGGAAAGACATCAAATTTATAAAAAAAAAATACTTATTCTAAAATCGTTTTTCATGCTCGTAAGCTCAGACGCGGACACAGTTTCAACTGAATAACACCTAAATTGTAAAAACAATTAATTGAATCAAATCTATTATTTTGACAGAACAACAATTTTAAGAGAATATTTCATTAAATTGTCACCCTTTATTATAAACAGACAAAAGAAAATAAATATCGACGTCCTCAACATAGTAAAACGGTACATAATTGAGGAGCAAACATTCAAAAAGTGTTTTGTCACAAATTTTGAAAAATGGCGTTTTATATCAATTCTGATAGCCCATAATAAAACCTATGAATGGAAATCAAAATTAGTGTTCAAAAAGGTTTTTTTTCATATTAAAATGAAATCATAAAGTAATCATAAAGAAATCATAATGTCACTTTTGCAACACTTAAATCATCATTTTCCATGCTTTGTATTTGTGTGACCAAACACTTTTTGAATGTTTGCTCCCCAATTATACTCTTATTAATAATAAATGTATAGGGTGGTATAGAATCACGTCGATCAATACAAGAGCCAACTTTGAAAAATGAGAAATTTGACTAGGGCAAGTAATTGAAAATCATTGGTACTCTACTCGAGTATTTTATAAATATTTAATGTTCAAATGTAAGAAGTGTAAAACGGAATTTAAGCAAAATCAATGAAGATGATAATAATATTATACTCAAAACTATATTTCATATTCAATTCATAGTAATTAATTATATGTTCATACTAGGGTATCCAATCCCGGGATTTCGGGATTGATTTATTTTGAATCCCGGGATTGAGATTTTCTCACCGAGGAATTTGAAATCCTCAATTTGCAATACTTTTTCCCGGAATCTCACGGACTCGTTTTTTTTTTTTTTTAGCTCACCGAGGAATTTGAAATCTTCAATTTGCCAATTTCGTGTAAATTTCGAGAATTTGCTAAAAATTTCTCAATCCCGAAATCTCGGGATCGCGGCCATCTCAATCCCGGAATTTCGGGATCAGAAAATTGAACGGGATCCCGGGATTGGATGCCCTAGTTCATACCGCTTCCACTTACATTAGCCTTTTAATGGAGTTTAGCTCAAGACAAGCTTTTTCACGAGAAATGCATGTTACTCGGTTGTTAAGCCTATGTTTTTCGAAGAGATAATGGATACACGGATGGGGCTAGGACAGAAAAAAGTGGTTAGCTAATCACTCTCGTTTCGCTTAAGGCAGTGGTCGGCAAAAGTTGATATTTGGCTAGTTGACTAATGAGTTTGCCAATCACTGGCTCAAGGGATCGGAAGCAGAGAGGTAATGTTTATTATATAGTGAAATATTTCATTCTAGAAACATCCACACGAGAATGTTTTTTCCTACAAGAAGAATATTCGAAAAAGTAATGAATTCAATAATCAAAATGAATTCCGATATGGCGGTAGGGTTTTCCAGATGACAGGGTGCGCTATCCTTTGAGGAGGCGTGGCACATGCAATATTGATTTTGAGAGAAACTCCCACGCATCTGCAAAAATAACTACTTTTATGGAAGCGATAATATTTTTTTTTCGATTTTTTCATCTGCGAATAATCGACAATTTCAAAAGATTTTCCAACTTAAAATGATGGTTTTATAAAAGTATCTACAAAACCAAACCAACCGTTTTCAGACTATACGATTTCAGGCAAATTCTTTTGTACAGACCACCGACTAAAAATGAATCGATCAAAGCCTTTTTTTAATGCGGTAGATTTTATTATTTAGCGAAAGTAATTTCATTTAATGTAAAATATACAGGTCGCGAAAATCCTTCAGAAACTTTTCAATGCGTATTTTCTTTTGTGCAATTAATTTCTACTCGGTACCTTTTTACCGAAAAAAATTAAGCAACGGAAAAATCGGGTTCATTTATTAAATTAAGCACTATCTTTGTTTTCTTTTCTTAGCTTCTGTCCAACGAAATTTGTCTTGGAATTTGTATAGAGTCTGGTTTATCTATTAAATACGCATTGAATATATATATATACAGGTCGCGGGAGATTCGTTCTAGATATAGTCGCAATAATCATAAAATAAACATTATTAACAAAATAAATATCATAATATAAAATAAAAGTAATATAAGTTCACAACAACTAGAAAAGTGTTAGGACATAGAAAAGATATTAAAAGAACAATTTTTGCGTTATTTTTTAAATCGGAGTCTTTGAACGGGATTGATTTTTTCGGGAACATTGATTTTTGTTCTAGGTCACAGGAATGCATGCGTTCGAATTTAAATCCATAAATCAATTGGAGAATCAATAAATTTAAGTTTTTTTTCGAGTAGTCGTCGAAATTATTTGAATTTTTAATCCAGGCATTCACCAACCTTGGCCCGCGGGCCACATGTGGCCCTATTGGAGGTTTAGTGTGACCTTTTCGAAGTTTTTAACTTTCTATAAATTTTACATTTTTTTATTGGTATAATCCATTTTAAAAAATGTATTACTAAATTTGTGACGAATGTTTGCCTAGGTGTCGCATTCCGCCGCCAAACATTCATTTTTAGCAATTCCAATTTCTAAAGACAATAAATTTACAGAATTATTTACTATCTACAAAGTTAGTGTTAAAGGACAGCGGTAGCCAACTGAGCGAGACAGATTGGCACACACCGGTTGCTATTTCGCCCTAATGGTCAGGTTATATTTTTATACAGAATCAAACAAAATAATAATAAAAAAATCATTATGAGCTGTTTATTTTATTATTATTACAAAAATATCGTATTATTTTAAAGGTTCAATATATCAACTGTGGCAAGGAAAAAGGACGTAACCCACAGTTTTTCAAAACAGGTTATTTTTCGATAATCACAATGTATCAAATTTGATACACGTTCTATCAAAAGGATGCAAGGTGCAAATGCCGAATTAATATCTAAATTCAGCTTTTAAGTTTGAAAAAGATGACCCTGTAAAAAATTAAAACCAAGAAAAAACACTGAAATAAAGGTTTTTCCTAGACAAATTCTAAAATTAATATTAGATTATGTCAGTTTAACACCAGTTTAGAAGTCTCCGTGCACTTCAAGGTTGTTTATAATTCATAATTTGCATGTGTCACAAAATCACCAAAACACGTTTTTAGCGCCTGCTGTAAAATTTGATATGTGTGGGTTACGTCCTTTTTCCTTTCCACAGTCGATATGTATGTGTGGCCTATCACAGACATGCATTATTTTATTTGGCCCATCAAGTGATTTCAGTTGGGCATCCCTGGTTTAAGCAAAACTTGATTTAAAAGATAATAATTATAGCTCATTATAAAGAATATTGATGAAAACATTACATATTCATCATAATTTATATCAAAAAAGTTGTGTAACAAAACTGAACGATTTATCGAAAATGTCTATTGCGTCTCGAAGATAAGATGGTAAAATCCGTCGTTACGTTTTCTAATTAAGGTGTCTATTGTATCAAGTACGCAGTCATTTTCCGATTCTTGTGCCAGTAGAAATCTTAACTCGAAACATTACCAAGGCGCGTTTGCGTATCGGTGGCATAAAAAAGTTAATATTCGAATACACAATTCACCAATAGCGCCGTTACAACAAAACCCGGCCCATCCCTTTGTGTAGTCGATAAACATTACCCGACCGTGTAAAAGACTTTTCCGTGATAGCTTTTCAGATAGGAAACAAAAAAAAAGGTGACATTTCTCCAGTGCGGAATAATACAATCTCGGTGCTTTTCGTGCGGTGTGAAATACACCACGAATGCGTTCTCAGAAACAGCCTAGATACTGGAAAATAGAATAGCATAATACGTGGGATAGTAAGGTGGTTGTTTTATGAAGCGTGGGATAAATCCACTGAACCAGCTAGATGTAATAAATAAATAAATTGTATTCTTGTACGAAACAGAGATAAATAAAGTGGAATGAGAATATATTTCATCACAAAACTCGTACTTCTAATAAAAGCAATGAAGCTTGATTTTATTCAATCGCATATTTTGATAAAACATCTACAAGGGATTCTGTGTAGGAATAAATAACTAAAGAATTCAGGAAATTCAGGACTACCTGTTTCGAGTACCCACATTTCTCCCCAAACATCTTTTTTTTACAATGATAGCGGAAAAGTATGTCATTAGTAGTATGATTATATTTGTTTCCTTTGTTTCGATTTTATAATCCCTTCCTTGCTTCCCTTAAAAAGGAAAAATCCCAATCTGATTGATTGCAACTCATTAGTATCATTATTTTTTTTTGCTTTATTTCGATTTTACACTCCCCTCTTTGCTCCTCTTAAAAGGGAAAAAAACTCAAACTCCATTTTGTGATTTTAAAATGTTAGAATCAATCTTGCTTCATTACTTAAGCAAACTTTGCGATAGTAAGTCTGGAGATGCCTCTAAAAGAGGCGAAACACGTGTCACAGTTAGTAACACAATACGTGGAATAATCAAAGTTAATTTAAATTTTCTATCAAAATGAACTTCCACAAAGTTACCGCCGAAACCATCGAAAGTAAGAAAAGTATTTGATTTACTATCGCATATCAATATATAAAAAAAACACTTTCTTGTATTAATTTCACATTTGATTTAAAGAGTAGAACTGGTTTCGCTCATCTTGAGCATAATCAAGCGTCTTTTTTTATACAGTAACTTTCGAACAAGAATTAATGTTAAATTTAAAATTAAAGTTAATGAATGTTCAATATTGTTCGTCAGCAATAATATCTACATGGGTTTTTAGTCGGGACACGTTTTTATGGGATTAACATACATATTAATTTATGTGGAGAATCTGCGAACTTTTGACTGAATCTATTTTTTTATTTACTTACAACAGGAATGGGGAACCTTTTCATTTCTAAAGGGCACATTCATTTATCTGATTCAACATAAGCCCGCAGTAAAGAAAACGTTGACACCCCCCGACCCCCCTTTCTTTTCGACTGTCGAACATATAATGGGTTGATTACGCTTACTATTACTCTTTTTTCCAAATTTTGGGATTTGCTAAAGATTTCTCAATCCCGCAGTCCCGGGATCGCGACCATGTCAGTCCCGGGATTTCGGGATCAGAAAATTGGACGGGATCCCGGATCCCGGGATTGCATGCCCTAGCAATTGGCTCGTGATACCAAAATCAGAGCCCCGACTCGACTGATATTGACAATATTTTGTATTACTGTCAGTTAGCAATGCTGACGACAAATAAAGTGTTCGATACGTTGAAACCTGCACGTAATAATTATTCGAAACGATGCATCGTCATACGCTTAAATACTCGACGCGAAACATTCAATTATTGTAACCATCAAACTAGTTGTGCAAACTTCGGTCGTTAATTTAATTATTTCGGTTCAATAAATTATAAATGTACAATTAATATCTAGGAGTCAGGCAGTAATATATTGAAAGAAACAATTCATATCTGAAATGAAGAACATTTTTTTAGCAATAAATGAAAAAATTATCAACATTCGGGTTCCTATTCACATTGAAAACTTCTTCTTATATCCACCGTTCGCTAAATACCAATAATAAATATCTAGCTGATATTTGTTGTAATTTTCAATGCTACCATTTATCAACGCAATGCAAATATAACTCGAATTTTTTTGGGGTCACATTGTATCCCATCGCTCCTCGATCCTATTTTAGACGTTTCGGTAGTCGAGTTCTCAGAAAAACATTTCTTTTTTGCAATAATCTAAAAAATTGACATGTTTGTTTAATATTGTCAACAGACCAGTCTTATGAACGCATCATTTAAAATAGTCAAATTCAAATGCCGAAGACTTCTTCTGTAATTGGAACTGCACTGATGATAATCAACATGAGTGGTTTCAATTCAGTATCGCGTGGTCTGTACAGAAAATGATTACATCGTTTGGAACAGTGCACCGCAACCAGTGAGCTAGGAGACGATATATAATGTGTACTTTTATCAAAATTATGTAAAAGTACTTATGTGGCTTGAGAGAGAAAAGTTTTGAAAGACTGATTTAGAAGACAATAGAGACGAAAAATAAATTTCGGAAAAATATAATCCTTGTATTGAATATTTTACAAAATTAAATTAACACAGTTGAAAGTTAACACAATAAAACACGTTAAAATGTTTTAACAAGGAGTCGATAACCCGGTTATGACTAATTTTGGTGGAAATCCATTCGGGTGAAGCCGGAGTCTTGGAAAATTTGGATCGAATGGAATTTCCACATTCGCCGCCATTACGTTTGGCTTAACCGTTTCAGCATTCGTGTAAGTGACCATTGCTCTAATACACATGTTTTATATTAGCCAGGAGTTTTCTGAGAATTTCTCGAACGTTCTCGAAAGGGCAGGCGCATTTCACACAATTGGATTAAGGGGGGAGTTGGGCATAAGGTACTTACGCAGGGCAGGAAAGTGCTCGGCCATTTTTCAGATTATAATACCCCGAGTTTATTTAAAGAGAGTCACGCGACGTGACGTGGTCACGACACGGCGCGACTAGGGATGCGTCCCGTCAAAGTAACGAAAAAAAGGCAGACGATTCAACGAACTACGTTTAAGTTATCTCTTGTTTTAAAAATAATTTAACTATTTGATATTTTTGATGGATTCGACGGTAACTTAAGTTCATGTTCAATGAAGATTAAATTTGATAAATTTGTTATTCCACAATGTGTGCAATACATGGTTATAAATTTTGATTTATATTCAATTATCACTTGCTGTATAAATGAATAATTTTAGTTGTATCGTCGTATTTTGAATGAAATGGTCTGATATAAACATGTATTCTCTTCTCAATTTTTAGCCATACCTGCTCCCAATATAGAACATAAGATTACTTATCGAGTTTATCTTGAAAAAAGTTTTTTTACGAAAACTCTCTCTTAGCAATTTTTTAAAAATATTTGGGATAGAAGGATAGGGATAAAAAGACTAATCGAACTAAGCTAATGGTTGCGGAATATGATTTCGGAAGGTAGGGTCTATTTTAAACGTCACAAACATGCACTCCTTCGAACAGAAACAATATCATTCGAGTCCGTGAGCACCGTAACCAAAGCCAACGGCGTTGACCACTCAGCCACCCACCCGAAAATCTTCCGATTCTCTTATCTAATATTTATTTATTTATATAATACTCACTAGAAGTAACGATTCCGGCTAATACTCGAATACCTCTGATTTAAACTGTCGATTAGTTTGACATCTCTATATATGAGTTGACAAACGTCGATCGATGACAACAAACAAAGGTGAAGATGGACAAATTGGTTCTAACAACGTACGACAAAAAAATACGTAGAATCACTTATTTACATAGCTTTTAACTGTAGAATAGTATGAAAACACCATTGTAGTGATTAAATTAATATTAACAATGGTAATATCCAATACACGTGATTTTGCGAATGAAAATATTATATTAATATTGGAAACGTTCAGCTATGTCTGTACGTCAATTTTATATATTAAAATATTGACTCTCATAATATTTCTTATAAATGAAAAAAACATCTGACGGCTTGAAAACACTAATTTTATTAAATTACCAAAGCACACTTCAATAACAAAGTTTTAACTAAAGAACCAAGGTATTTGCTTGCTTAGTTAATTAAGTACACTATTTATAATAAACACATTATTTTAATTACATAATAATTAAGTGTTATTAAAAAATAGCTGCTACAAAATAATGGGTGTTTACTTTTTGCAATTATTATATACAGCTAATTTTTTTAAATATACAGAAAAAAATAAAGAACAACAACCTTATGGTGTAGATACAGGCGATACTGGTAATTGAGTAAATAACTACGGTATCCCAAACAACTAAGGAATGACGATGCCATGAAACCGAAATTACTATTAAAAAAATTCAATGATCCTTGAGGAAATATTTCTTTAATACACGATCGCTCCACATGCGAAGCATGTGGCCTTCAAATGGAGGTATCAAAAACAGTTTTTTTTCTATGAGGACTGCTTGTTACTTAGTTACTCAACCTATTGTTTCATAGAGAGAATGGATATAAAGGATACGGTTAGGAGAGGACGAGTGGTTAGCTAATCGCCCTTGAAACGCCGTTATTTTATGATTGGAAGGGTGGAAGGGAATTTTAGACATCACAAACATCCATGCCTTCGAACAGAAATTATTTCCACTGGGATTATAGCCCGTGAGTTCCGCCACGGAAACTAACGACGTTGCCGCTGCGCTACGGACCCGTAAACTTAATATGTTTACCTGATTACAATAGCGTTTTACTAAATATAAGTCAAATCAATCAATAATTTAAGAGTAATATCTTGTTTAATTTTACTTTTTTCAGTTACGAGGGAAATTCTTTTATAACTTTTATAACGACGACCACCTTAAATTATGTATACTATACAAAAAGCATATCTGCTTATTTTATATGACGGATTAGATTATTCTAGATCAAAGAAAAAGTTCTCTGTAGAATACTGTATTTTATAAGGAGACGTTCCTTTTTTCACAATGGAAATAATTTGTTTGATTCCCTAGTAAAGTACCATGCAAATTGAATTGGTAAACACACAAATATATATACTTCCAACGAACGGGAGAAGAAAATTAATTCCGGGAAAGCCTTGAGTATATACGGAAAACAAAGATGTAACGATCCTGTCGTAAAACTGATAATTATTGAGGTATTAGGAAATCGCCGGAACAAGTTACAACTGTATTATTCAATGTATAAAATTATTCAGACGTTTTCGAACTGAAAACAATTAATAAATAAATGTCGTATTCTTTGCATTAGGGTTTTCATTACCGGACAAATATATCAATAGCGGTTATGAGTGTTAAATACGGGCATTGCAAATATCAAGATAAGAATTACAAAAGAAAAAAAAACGAGAAATTGGCACCCAATACGGGGAAAATAAATCGGGTGAACGAATTCTTATGTACAAGAATTATCCGTAAAAAAACCGTAAAATGAATATTCCGAACATTTAAACAGGTTCAATATTCAATATTTAAAATCGAGACTAAGTGTCATATTATTGCGATTAGGTGATTATTCATTGCACTTTGTGTTTATATTTAAATAATATAAATCACTCACGTACTTTTCAACAATTAGTTATTATTGTGAAAGCCTGTATCGCTCATCGCGAGCATTTCAAAAGAGAAAATCCTCGTGATGAATGAAACCAGAACTGATCCTCAGAAATAGTTGTGTAAAAAGTACAAAACAGCTTAGTTCTATTTTTAAATATAATGCATTTCAACCAAGCATTAACTAACAGTGAATACATTAATAGTGTTTTTGTTCGCATATTAATTAACACGGCCAATATTGTAAGAGTTCTTAACCGTTTTCGGTATCCCGGGATCGGGATTTCGGGATCCCGGGATTGGGATTTTCTTACCGAGGAATTTGAGATCCTTAATTTGGTATACTTTTCCCAGATTCTCACAGAAGCTTGTTTTTTTTTAGCTCACCGAAAAAATTTACATCTTGATTTTGCCAATTTCGTGTAGATTTTCAGGTTTTGCTGAAAATTTCTCGATTCCGAAATCGGATCGCAGCCATCTCAATCCCGGAATTTCGGGATCAGAAAATTGAACGGGATCCCGGGATTGGATGCCTAGTCCCAGAGATAATGCGTGTTTTAGAGAAAAATAATTTTGCCTATTATACACTCGAATTCGATATTAAAAAAACCTATATTGACTCAGTATAGATAGCAACACACATATTCATCAAAATATTTCATATATTCTATTAGAATACCAAGTATTTGATTTTTTAAATTTCTCGGACATCCGTGTTCGCTTGGTATTCAAGTGGTTAAAAATCTTATTAATTTCTTCGTATCTAATATCCATTGAATGTTATGTAAATGTGACAATGGATCAGCAAGGTAAAATCATCATCAAAGTAAAAATGTCAAATTGAATAGAAGCCTGTAACATGTTTTTTTTAGCAGTCAACGTAACTCTTGCATGCAATTTCAATTATGTTCCAATTTCAATTTAATAAAGTCAATTATGTTCTAATCCCCAGGAAATTTTTGTTGAAACTTACTTTAAATTCAAAAATATAGTTTATTTATAACAAACCCCCGGACGTCCATTACTCTTTGGGAGCACTAAAACACGTAACTATTTTAACGTACTGCTCGGTAATGTTCGGCACAAGGTTTAACACTTAAATGTTAATTTCTTTCGCAAAAGGCACATTGCATGTTTTTGAGTAATTTTAATAGTATTATTTATATAGCATATCGATTTAAGTACTGTTAAAATTCAAATAGCATGTACATTATTACCATAACCAAAGTAATAATTGAGAAAATTGTTTATTTAACCCAGCGGTTTTTGTATCACTTTCAAGTTACTTTCCTATATTATAAGCCGCAACCAACTACACATTGAAATTAACTTACACAAAAAACTTTATTTTTCAATGTGCATCTTTAAAAATAAAACTGCAGTTTCTTTAATTCAGTTATGTTTGAATATGTATAGTGTTTGGCTGAAGGACATTCAAAATTAACAAACAATTTTTTTCGATACACATATGTAATTCAGTATCAAAAATCATGAAATTGTGAATTTCAAATCGTATTATGAACAGTTTCATTTATTTTTCAATTGATTTAAGGCATGGTTGTCTGTTATATCTAAGACTCCCTCTTACCACCTATGCGATCCTCAAACCAGGTCGTAGCAAGAACGATTAGCCAGCCATTATCCATATCCTATTAATACAATTATATTCTTACACATTTCAAAAAAGGCAAATTAGGGTAACAAACAGTTTTGGTGGAATAACTTCTGTAGAATGAAGCTCCATTGGAAATTCATGTGCTCCACATTGGGAGTGGACAAGGTAAAATAAGTATTTTAAGAGAACGAGTGAGCTTAATCTAAAAGTTTGATTGATAGATTTATTTTTTTAATACTCGAAAATAAATAAAATTAATATTTTACAAAAAACAATGATAAACGATGGAAAACTTATCATATCAAAAACCTTTCACGAAATATAAAATGATTCTTACAATAGTTATTATATTAATCAAAGAACTCTTAAAAAAAAAGAAAACATATTAAGGAAACATTCATGAGTACTATAAAACTTTTCCCGTATTTTTCGTCAACTGTCGTAAGTTTTTTCCCATGACGTATAGTCGTAATAAATTGCCTGTTTATCCAGAGTTTATGAGATTCTATAAAATAGCCCGACTATTTACAAGACAAAGGGAGGTCATTGTTTGTTCACTGAAACGTAACTTTTGCAGAAACGAATACAATATAATAAAATTATAATCGGTACAAACTCTAAATATCTTTAGAAGCAAGTCCCTGAACTCGGTAAAGTTTAACACAAAACTTATATGAAAACATATTTAATTACTTCTTAAAGAAAATATAACTCTGACAGATATTTTCTAATGGATGTTTTTGCCAAAATCAGCTAAATTAACGTGCGTTTTATTTAATCAAAAACCAGTTTATGATATCTTTGATAAACGCTTTGTACGAAAGTCAGAAAACTTAAGAAGTTTGTGAAATTTAATCAAATCATATCTGTGCTCAACTGTGATTATTTAGATTTACACGAAATGAGGTGTAGTATACCCCTTTTCGTGTAAATCTAGACAATCATATCATATCTGTGCTCAACTGTGATTATTTAGATTTACACGAAATGAGGTGTAGTATACCCCTTTTCGTGTAAATCTAGACAATCATATCAAAAAAGTAACGGAAAATCATTTTTTTTTTGTATAAAATATGTAAAAATACTCTACAACAAAGTTTATCAATCTTTTGAACCCATGGCCCCTTTTGAGCCTCATATTTTTCCGTGGCCCCCATACCCGTAGTTATTAGTTTTTCGGGATTTTTTTGTTCACTGTCCGATTTTAGAAAACCTGGGAATTTGCGAATTTTCAAAAATGAAAAAATGGAAGACCGTTTATTTTTAGCTAGCTGGCAAATTTTCAAAACCTGAGAATTTACAGATTTTCAAAAACGAAAAAATGTGCGACCTTTTTTTTAGTCCAATTACTTTTTTCTATGGCTCCCTTGGAACATGCTGTGGACCCCGAGGAGACCACGTGGACTCTGGTTGAGAGACCGTGCTCTACAATATCAAAAGTAGTAAGCTTTCTCGAGATTGGGAACATCTATAAATCTGAATGTTTCATAGCGACCGACTTATAATAAGAATTTATAATGATGCTCTTTTTTGGTTCAGAGGTAAAATATCACAGTCAAATTATGTTATGAACATTGGCAACAATTACCGTGAATAATCTGCAGACTTTCCGCTTTCTTCCACCAAGTGCCATTGAGTGAGAAATTCTATTTTAATAAATAATTTAAGCCATCGATTTAAGTTTGAAGACGTTGAAAATATTACGTTGATTATTAATGCCAGCGAGTCGGTAATTTGAATATTTCATTCATTTATATGGCGCTTGAAATCGAGTATAAAACGGTGTGGAGAACAAGGGTCTGGGAGCCGGCACCAGCTGTAGGCAATCACGTCCCACTTTCCGAAGAGAAAAGTGCCGCGCCAATGGCACAGCAAACTTGTACTTACGCCACTGCTCAAATGGGAATACCAGTCGGAAAATGGCGCTAAATCACAACGCTGTGAAGTTTAGCGCAAACCTACATCGAAATTAATTGACTTGACATTTAATTATTATCCTGCCCGAGAATATCGACGCCGTTCATTTAAACATTTACGATGGGGAGATCCCACCAATCGCAATATACGTGTCCGTATAACCAAGCCATTACAATAATAAAAAATATAACCCAAAAAGTTTTCGCGATGTATGTTAAATTTTCTCAAAGATAAAATAATTTTGAATCGTGTAAATTGTGTACATTCTCACACGTTTCGTCATTTACAACCAGGGTTTTGCGTTTCGGCATCTGCAGTCGTTCGTTTTCTTAAATACCCACCATTTAAATAAGAAAGCATTTCGATGTTATAATATTTTAACGATAATCACATGTAATTTAAAAGACCTACTGAGACTGTATTTGTTTAACCACTTGAAAACCAAGCGGACACGGGTGTCAGGAACATATGCAAGCGAACACAGATGTCCAAGACATTTAAAAAATCAAATACTTGGTATTCTAATAGAATATAAGCCAAATTTTGACGAATATTTGTAGTTCCGTCTATACTGAATCAATATAGGTTTTTAAATTATCGAATTCGAGTGTATATTAGGAAAAATTATTTTCCTCAAAAACACGCAGTATCTCTGGGACATATTAATGATTTATTTTCGCGGTATTCAAGCGGTTAAATGAATATTATATAAAGTCGGTTTATACGGTACACTTATTTACCAAGAAGCAGCTCAACTTCATCCTTGCACTAAAGTTGCGTATACAATATTTGAACGATTAAAATTTAATATTGAAGTTTTAACAAGCACTTTCAGTTGAAAACTTAGATGTTAAGATACATATATCAATGTAAACATTGATGCTGCAAAAACTCGTCGGAACTGTATGACGTGAAACTGAAATATTTATTGACTATATCACAAATATTTTGTAAGACTAAAAATATTGTAATTTAAGCCTCGTAGCTGGGGATATGAACTCCGTACCGTGATCATGAAATTAAATCTACCAAGGCAGTTGAGTCGTGAAGTCGGACCGTTTTAACTGGAGCTGTGCTCGAAAAACACTAATACATTCGAATCCTTCCAAAGAAATGTATATTTAAATTGCATTGAGTCGAAAGTGCTACTAATCCTTTAAAAAATAATTAAAGTCGTGTTTTAAGCTATGGTCGGAGTCGTCTTACTTTTCCACGACTCCACTCCTGAAACCTACGATATTACTATGTCGGTTTCAGTGTATACTCTTACTCCATAATATTATAATGTATCAAATGAACCAAACGACTTAAGCTCAGAGTGAAATAAAAGTGCTTTTGTCACATTTTTGAACATGTTGAGCAAAGGGCTTTTTCATGTTGGTAAAGTATATTTTACCTTCGGGAAATAATAAGCCGAGCCCTAAGCCGCCGGCGCAGCGGAACTGCTTTTCTTATTAGTCGGGAGTACATATTCAGTCACAATCTAGTTTTTATGAGAAGTAAAAACATCTAACTGGGTTACAATGAACTCGAAGTTATCACTTAGTCTTTCGGTATTACATATAAGAAAGGCGAAATCACTACCGAAGTAAATTCATGATAAATTATTGATTGTGTAATACGGTGGTCAAACCTCTAAATATTTTAATCCGGCCTCTGATTTTTAATATGTAAATATTTCACGCGATTCTGGAAAGAAAAAATTCGTCCCTTGACGTTTTTGAAAAAAATCATCCGGCTCGTTTCTCAAAAAGTTTAGTGACCCCAGGACTGTAACTAATATATTGATGTCATACTTTATTCTACAGTGGTAAATAAATGGTCATACAAATATGTATGTATTAGGGCAAGGGTGTCCAACCTTTTTTTCCCTGGGATCGAAATTCAATCTTAAGTTTTCTCGCGATCGACTTCTAACATGATTCTTATAAGAATTTTTATTTACTAGGGTTTTTCCCCTTCTTCAAACATAGAAATGTTTATTTTAAATGCGAAATACATATCATCAGATATGCTTACAAAATAATTAAATTTTAGTATTCTTGTTTATTTTATATTTAAATTATATATTTTTTCGAAATTCACGGAAGCTTTCGGGATCGACCAAACTTTGCTTTGGGATCGACCGGTCGATCGCGATCTACCGGTTGGACACCCATGTATTAAAGCATTAAGCAAATCATATAGTACAAGCTGACAATTCTTGATGGAAATGCATTATATGTATTTAAAAAAAAAAAAATTAAACAGTGATTCTACAATACCTATAAATTGTTACACATGGTCACGACCGCCATTGAAAATAAATGATTCATTGTTAAAAATACATGTAATAATGCTCGATTTTTTATTAATATAATGAAGAGATTCTTTCACCACGCAATGATGACTAGACTAGGGCAGTGGAGTCGAAGTCGGAAAAATCTCATGACTCCGATCCATTTCCTTTTAATTATTCAGTGGTGTGTATTTAAGTCGCAATAGTCCATAGTGTTGCCACTGCATGCTAGGCTGACTATAGATGCCTTGATGGTATACATATATGTAAGTTAAAAGGAAATGATTGATAAAATCAATTCGCAGTTAGAATCGTTATTTTAACCCGACTATACAGCCCTGTTTCCGACATAAACGCAAATTTATAATATGCAACCGTCAACGTGTCACGAACAGGCTATAGCGCAGCGCTTACATAATTATATTTTCAAACCAGTTTTCAGGAAATAAGTAAAGAATTTTATTTTTGCAAAAATACAATAAATTTTAAATAAGAATAGTGAACGAAACAAGTCATCAATTCTATTGTCTTTGTTTAAGTCGATATATTTCCTGCAATGTCTTAGGAATAACTTTACTGCTGGCTATTATTTCACTTGTATGAAAAGACATATTCGTTCCTCATTAAAAAACAGAACCACTACCGCGTTTCCTTTTACGTATCCTGAATAAAAGTTCAGGACGACCGGAAAAAAAACTGAGCCTAGAAGATTCACCGACAGCCGTGTAAAAAGATAAATATTAGAAATTACTAACTTCAAATCGAAAAACATATTAATTATGAAATTAAATTAAATTATCTTTAGTTTCAACAAATTAAAAGACTGTCTCTAATTTATCTGTTATAATTTCAGTTAAAAATATGAAGATCTATAATAATGTCACAATTTTTTTTTGCTCAAGACATTCGATAGGTTCGGCGATAAGTACGTGGAATTTCGTTTTTAATAAATATTTAAATTTGATATAGCTTTTTTACTCGATTTGTTGTGTCACAAATTGTGGCACGTATTTCGCCAATTTGATAAGCATCATTAGACAGAAAATCGCAAGATTAACGAATAATATAAAATTATATTTAATAACTCTGGGTGTTATGTAACAAATTGTGACACGTGTTTCGCCTCTTTGAGAAGCATCTTTAGAACAGAGCATCGCAAGGTTTGTGAATAAACACAGCAAGTGGAATAAAAAAAAAAAAATATATTTCCCTAAGATTGTTCATTTGTAATGATTGATGGCACTAGATATTTAAAAACAAACGACCCACTAGACATAACAGACGTTTAGCACTGGGTTTAATATACAAAATTAATGCTGACAATATGAACAAAATGTAAACCACTATAATACATCAACTATTATATTACATTTTTAAGCGCAGATAATTTATTTTAATATTTATTTTAGATACTTAATACGTTACGAAAATGTGTTATAAGAATTGATACTGTTTTAAATATACCAATAGAAAAACTAGCTTACTAAAGAAAAAATGTTGAAAATAAAACGATTTATATATGTCATAAAATTGTGCAATTTCGATGACACATAATTTCGCAAGATGTTAATATGCTGACGGAGAACATACACGGAAGCACTCAAAATCCAGAATACTTCCGCGCCACACCATCAGAAAATGAATTCTAAGAAATTGCTTTAGGTAGTAGAAGTTTGTTGAAGGATATAAAGTGCAGATCATTTATTTAATTATATATATACCTTAGGTAGTTAATACGAAACTATAAAATATAAAAACTAGCTGACTATTTTTTTGAACTTGTCGTAAAGTTACGCAATTTAAAACATAAAAAGGATCGATTACAAATAATGTCGTAAGATTTTGATATGCCGATGGAGAACGTTCTTTGAGGCACTCGACATCCAGGAGACTTCTACGCCACACCAACAGAAACGGAATTCTAAGAAATCGCTTTAGAATACCTAGTAGTAGAAGATTGTGTGCCGAGGCCACGGAATAAAAAATAGTAAATTTAGTAAAAAAAAAAAATACCTACTTCTTAATTATAATTTAGTCGAACGGAAACAAAGGTGTTGCGATGAACAAGATTCAGGTTTTTAAGTGGATAGAATAATCATTCGCAAAGGACAATTACGTTTTAATAAAACATATAATGAAGCTGTACACAACGCATTACCTTTATGAATTAACGTCGACTAACAATGAAAATATCCAACGAATAAAAAGTCCACATCTCCTTTGAAGATTAAACAGGTTTAAACTCCCACTTGCTCATTATTCTGCATAGAGCCTTAAAAAATGGAGTATACATGGGAAACTAAGCAATGTTTTAAAATTATGCGTATTACGGAAAATAAGCCAGAGATGAATTTTAAAGTTTATCAATTTATCTACGTACAGTTTATGTAAAAAAAATCACACTAGTAATTCAAATTGCAGATAAAGATGGCCCATAATAAGAAGATATAATAATACATTTATCACAATTTCAAATTGATCAGTAAGTAACATCCAAATGATAGATGTGAATAAAGAAAAAAAAAATATACATATTGTATTATTCATCTTTTGAACGGGGGAAAACTAAAACTATTAACGTGTTGGGTATTCTACAGCATTCACTGCAAAAAGTATTAGAATTTGTTATATTTGGTAATTGAAATTGACAAATTACAACCTAAAAGAAATAGATATTTACAATATTTCAAGAAATAAAGAATAATTCTGATATAAGTTCAAATATTCATCGTGAAATCTGTAATCAAGATAACCAGATAGTAATATATTAATAAATATTATATCAGTATTAAGTGTTCTATAGAAATAATATCGAAATTCTACAAAATTCAATAATTAAAATAAATACTTAGAAATACTAAAATAAAATTCCTAGTGCAAAGTAGTAGGAATTTTAAATGATATTAATTATTCAAGCAATTTTCGGTCAAAGATAAAAATATTAATAAAACAGAATGCGGTGTGTACAATAACAATTTTAAATTGCTTCAATAATAATTAATTTTGCCATACAGGTTGCCATAAATAGACCATCTTTGAGAACGCCCAGTAAAATAATAACAGCAATAACTTAAATGGTTTTTGATTGACCTGGTACCCCATTGTACTGTAAAAATATCATCATATTTAATCCAACAACATGTAATATGTTGTATCTTTAAATTTCCAAATCTTCTCTCTGAAATATTTAGAAACATTATTCACTAGCTGATAATATAATATTTGGTAAGTGAAAGTGAATTTAGGTTGTTAATGTTGTTCTAGAAAAAATATCAAAAATATATTTATTTATCGTAATATTTAGAGTAAGGAAGCTTGCAAAATGTCAAAATAAGACGTGATCAATCAATGTTTTGTGAAGTAGGTTATTCCCGGGAATATAACTATCTATTTTGAATTTCTCTTGTATGTTTAGTGTTTACACTCGGATGCTGAATTTGATCCGAGATTGTATCGGGATTCTTTAAGATAAAATAAAATAAAAATATATGAATTAATCAAAGAACATGGATATCGGAAAAATGGTCAACTTTCGCATCGTATTGCAGCATTTTTATTTATTTTTAAGACTACTTGACATCATAATCGCTTTCTTCGGAATTCTGACTTTACATTGTCGAAGTAAAAGTTATTCCGTTCTTATAATACCTCCTTCGATTCAATTCAATATCGAACAATGATGGTTGAATATATTTTCAATGCATTTTAATTCAATCAGATTTTCAAAAGAAATATTTTCATCGATACTAAAGTTATGCAAATAGCGTAAACAAGTAATTCAGTTATGACAAGAGATGTCATAATGTAAAAAAAAAATAACAGACATCCAGTTAAGAAGGGATCGTGTTAAATATACATATAATTATTAACGTCAAGAACCTTATTAAACTCTATTATAATCTATTATAAGGTAGGCTCGATTTTACGCTATCTTCACAACTATAATATAAATAGCTGTGGGGGTCAGAAAATTTACCACCCGCAATTTACTTTCATCGATTTACCGCAAGCAATTTATAGCCTATAAATTATTGCTAGCATATATATGATGAGCTAAAATCAATTAGATGTGTTTGGTCAAATCATACAAAGTGTCAGTCTTAAGCTTTGAAATTCTATGATCTATGTGTGAACAGTGCGGAAACAAATTGTGGACTGTTAATTGATTATTCGGTGCGGCGGTAAACTCTTGGCGATTTATTGTTTGCGGTGAATTATTGCCCGCAAATTTTCCTACAGTCATAGATAGCTAAAAAGACTACTGAATACTTTCTTATTTTCTCTTTAATGTATTTATAAGAAGTCACAATATAACAATTCTTCGAAACTGGTAATTGTTGAAATATAAAAAATGCATGTTTTATATGTCATCGTTGAGTATACGCAACTAAAAGTTTGCATGTTGTTTATTATATGGTTGGTTCCTTGCTAATATGTAGAACATGAATATATCTTATATGACCAACGAGATCAGATGAATACTGACAAACAGCATCTCACAAATGGAGAGGTCACCTTTATGACAGATGTAGGCTAAGAACACTGCGGTGACTCGTCAAGTAAACCACTTATTATGCACTACTATCTTCACGATTTGTCAAAACGGGCATATGCAAGAATTTCATCATCAGTGTTAGAAAAATAGTTGTATTATGTCATGTAACATAGCAATGAAACGATAAACATTTTTAAAGACGATTATCAACGACACATGTTTCTCGTATAGTCATTTTGGATCGCATGTGATTAAATAAATGACCATTGAAGTGCCAGCAAACAACGGCTGTGTGTAAAAACTAATCTGTTTTAAAATAATAATAAAAAAATATTGGTCTAATAGTAGTGACAATTCAAAACATTAAATATACATATCGACTGTGGAAAGGAAAAAGGACGTAACCCACACATATCAAATTTTACAGGAGGCGCCAAAAACGAGTTTTGATGATTTTGTGACATATGCAAATTATGAATTATACACAACCTTGAAGTGCACGGAGACTCCTAAACTGATGTTTAATTGACATTATCTAATATTAATTCAAGAAGTTGTCTAACAAAAACCTTTTTTTCAGTCTTTTTTCTTGGTTTTAATTTTTTACAAGGTCATCTTTTTCAAACTTAAAAGCTAAATTTAGACAATAATACGGCATTTACAGCTTGCATCTTTTTGATATAACGTGTATCAAGTTTGATACATTGTGATTATCGAAAAAAGCCTGTTTTAAGAAAACTGTGGGTTACGTCCTTTTTCCTTTCCACAGTCGATATCGTCACCAATACTGTTAGACCACGAAACTCATTCAACGTACTTTTTTTATTTGTAGCGATCTTTTTTATCATTGGCACATTTTTGTATTTGCATACAGATATTTATATTTTCAACACGAAACGGATTCATTAATTATTGCAATACCAAGCTTAAGTCAAGCTATTTTTTCATTTTTGTAGTTATATTATTTTTTGTTCATCCTGTCAAATTTACACAAATTCAAGATAAGTGTTCTTGCAGTATTGTATTAATGTTACATATATTTTTTGCGGTTTATAAGGCGTGGTTTAGAGAAAAAAAAATTCAAGTAAATATTCTATAATATTAATAAATGCAACACCGCCGGTTTCGTTCAGCTATAAATCAAAATCAACGAAAGACAATGATAGTCAGTTGAAAACGCTCTACTAAATGAAACTGGCAACGTTGTATAAAAACTGTGCAATTTAAATATGCTGTAGCTTAATTATGTATAGCCCATATTTGACAATGGTGTTTATGCTCAGTAAAGATACTCAAAGTAACGATAATAAGAAGTGTCAGCTGGTTATAACAATTGATAACATTATGTGGATTAAGTAAATTATGGATAATAATAACAAAGATGAATATGCAAAAAAAAATTGTTTATGTGACAGGGATTTCCATATCGGTATCCCGGGTTTGGGATTACAAATTACCGGTAATTAATTGAACTTAAAAAGTCAATCGAGCGTAGATTTTTTTATGGCATGCGTTCTATCACTCCACGGTCCTCGCGCTAATTTTGCACATATTAGTGCGAATTCGCAATAGTAATTTAATTATTATTTACGTCTGTCTTACATTAACCTTTCCACCGCGTATGACCGCTATGCATGTCCCAGCGGACATTCCCTCAGCGCGCGTGACAAGTATAGATTGTCTTGGAAATTTCAAACCCTATATAAGAGCTGTCTATTGTGTTCAAATTGTATAACTTGGTTGAAAATATTACTAAATGTATATTTTACAGTGTACAGATGACGTTAGTCAAAAAAGATTCAATATAGGCTAAAATAATGTATTTCTGGAACACGCCGTGAACATACGTCACCAATGCAAGATGGCCGCCGTTGATTCATGGCGATTCTCGTAAGAACTGTGCGCCACGTATTTACAAAATATGAATACATCGTTATATTATTTGGGATAATGTAAATAAGCGATCGAGTGCGAGTGAAATTTAAATTGTTCCGAGAATTTAATATTATAAGCATGGTATGGTGTTGGCGCAGTGTTCTCGGTCGCGAGTGGCGGTATTTTGCAATATGGCGACGTCACGCCGCAATTGTATGAAGAATGATTATTGTTGAATTAAACCGAAAACACAAGAATTATATTGTATTTTACTATTGAAAAAGTTACTTTGGGTGGCAATTGACATATTTGATAAGTAAAAAAAATATTAAAACCTATATTTATAGTCGAAAACGCGATAACAAAATCCGCAAAAAAGCAGCCGCGTACAGGGCATGTTCGATAAATTTGGTGACGCGGGCAAAGGGTTAAAAATTGACATTGGAAACGTGATCCCGAAAGGCTGTAATACCGGTATTACATATAAAATACCGGAATTACAATCCACAGTGACAATGCCTTGTCAGAATCTAATTGGTCACTAACTTAGTAGGAAAACTAACTAAAGTATTTTTGAACGATTCAACGATCAAATTGACGAGATGTGGCATTTATTACCATTAAATGGACCATACATTACATCAGAGATAGTTTTTTCATAAATGTTGTTTTAATATATACCCGCTCTAGTATATAGTAATGGAGGTATCTCACCAGGATTTTTTTTTAATATAACTGTTACTCAGTTGCTCAATCTTTATTTTTCGAAGAGAGTAGGGATAGAATGATACGGCTAGGACATGACTAGTGGTTAACTTATCGCTCTCTAGGAGGTATTTTTCAGATATCACAAACAATTATATCTTCAAACAGAAATCGATAAATCTCGAGACTAGATCCCGTGAGATCCGTCATGGAAGTCAACGACGTTGACCGCTGCGCCAAGGAAACTTTTTTGTTATTAATGAAGAGTAGTTATATTATGTATTGTAAAAAAAAATAGCAATGTACACATGATGGGCCAAAATGGACAATATACAATGTGGACTGAATAAATAATGTTATCAAAAATATTTTTTATATTAAAAATGTGAATTTACATTACACGTTTGATAGATTGGTTTTGCCTTTATTCAACTTACAAAATTCAACAATGAAATTTTGTGTGAAAATAACACAATGCCAAATGAAAAATCATATATTGAAATATGAATAATTTTCCAACAATTTTTCATAAAGTGGGCATGGAATTAGCTTTTTTAATTGAATTCATATATACTGACTTTTTGAACGTTTTATTATTCTGTAGCTTTGAAAGAAGGCTCATTTTTTTTGTTGAGATGGATTAAGAAGACTTCTTTTATTTCGAGCTACCTGAGCCGTCACTGATTTATTTATCCTCCTATTTAATAAAAGGTTTTGGAAAAAAGCTCGTCTTATCTTGTTGGATAGGGGAGGGGGGTCATTCAGGCGAAGACAAATTATTGCGAGCAGTAAGCACACAAAGATGTCTGGACATTGTTTTAACGAGCGGGCCTAAACCAAATCTAAACCCAGCTCTAAGTACCGGATCGTGGTTAGACTCGATAAAGCCAGAAGGATTGTTGGAACATCGACGATTTGCGAACGATTCGGTCAAGTAATTAATACAACTTTTAAGCTACTAAACTAAAATTACACTAAATTAAATAATTTATTATTTACAACCAGTGGTGTAGTGTTAAATAAATAGGTACCGGGTCGCTTATTGATTTTTTCTCTTTTTTTTGTTGTTTTTTTATATCTGTCCGAAATTAAAAAAACACAAGCTTAAGCAATCAAATCAGTAAAAGAAACACTCATTTTTTAAAAAAAATCTACGTATGTACTTGAAAATCAAGTCAAAAAAGTGGCAGGACGGCGCCATGGCTCATCTTCAGGTGTCAGGTCGCAGACCAGGCCCCACTACACCACTGCTTACAACCGCATACAATCTATTAGATCATAAATATGTATATACACAATATCTATTGATGCATCGTTATCCTTTTCTTTATACATTTATATTCTTAGATAGTAAGTGAATAAAAACTGATAAGAAACAATTCATTTACGTGCTTGGAAGGGTTGATTAGATTCTGTTTTAAGTGGTCCGTGAACCACTGGTGGTTGCAACTTGCAATGATATTTCAGTAACGTGATTAAAGATAAAGATAAAAATAATAAAAACAATATTTGTTATAATTTAACAATCACTTTTAGGGAGTTTACTGTCAATACTTGATGGAAATTAATATAATTAAACAAGTATAAATAATATTTTATAATTTTAAAAAAGTTACTTTTATGAAAAAAAAATCATGTCGGTATTTTTTAGGAAAAAAAACATGTTGGTGTTCCGCTAGATTTGTTGTTAGTTTAGTGCTGTCTACCAGATCTAAAAGGTTGACGACCGCTGGTTTAGGGTATAATTTAAAATATTGTAAAATCAGTATATACGTAAGTTATTGTGTACACAGACAATTGGATAACAGTGTTAGAAATAAGAGCAAATTATGTTTTTTAAATAAATTCAAGATTCAATAAATAGAATTTATAAAATTAAAAAAAAGTGTTCTCCATAGTTATAATACAACTGGGACATACATGGTTTACCGGACGAGACAGTACTTTTAAATAGTTTAATATTTATAAAAATTGTGCATTCAAAAAATACAAAATTGTGTTGTGTTTCGACTAAGAATGGACAATTATTATATTATCACACAATTAACATGTATTACGATTTAAAGATTCCATTTAAATGATAAGTATTTAAAATGTATCTTCAACTATTTCAAGTCTAAAGATACTTTCTCGCTCGTATCGCAAATGTAACAAAACAAACAAAATTGTGATTTTTTTAAATGATTGAACGATGTGATGAGCTTTTCTGGAGACGAACTGATGTTTCCACACGATAAAATAATAGGAAAGAGTAATCCCAAGTGGGCGATATCCATCCTTAATTTCATTAATCTTTTTACGAGGAAGAAGGACACGGACAGAATCGGATCAGGACAAAGAGTGACAGTTTTGAGACGCTATATGTGCATAGTTTACCAATGTGTCCCGGGGATATGGCCCAAGTAAGACCGCAATTTATTTGGCCGGTTAGGAATTATTGATTTGATCCGGAAAATATCTCAGCCTTTTGCGAACGTTCTTGCACTTAACAAACAACGCAAGTAAGTTATTAGACGTAGATGAAAGTTCGTTGCTCAATGGTAAAGTATAATAAAGCGACATTTTCAAAGTCCATTAAGTCGTGGAAAATTTCGTAAACCAAAAAGAAACTTTACCTATTTAGGTAACAGAGGATTCCTTATATTGTGTATTAATCAAATATAATAATTGGATACATTGTATTCAAATGTACGTGTGTCGGTAATATACTTCTAACTACTAAATGAAATCCAATATCTTCATCTCACTGTTTTACTTTCATATATCTGCAACGGATCGTTGAAAAAGTGAACAATTATTAGTTTTCGTTAAGTATGTACATCCGGTTTTCTTTATCTACGGAGGGATCAGTTCCAGAAACTATGGTAAAAAAATGAGAGAGACATGGTCTTACAACTTAATTACAATTTATACCAATAAACGTGTTTTTGTTTAATTTTACGTATTCCTTTTCATACTAAGGTTTACATACAGATTATCTTATAAATTCATACGGCTTTCAACTATAATAAATTCATAGAAAATATAGTGTTCAGCTTTTTGTGAATAGTAAGAAGTAAGTTATGAAAATTTTAATATCGCTATTAAAGCAAAATTATAATTTAAAAAAAAACATTTTAATAGACCGTATAAAAGCTTTTTGAAATGGAGAATCAGGTAAACATTCTGCAGAAGCACTAAATTTAAAATATGATTTACGTTGCAAGCGGACATGATAAAAAAAGTTTGATAATAAAACGAGAACATTTCATTTCAAAGACCAAAATATAAAGCCGGAAAATATTACACGTCTTTGATGACTGATGGAATATTTAAGACCCACATGCTGTCCTAAAAATAGCTGAAACTATTGCATTATTTATTTATAGAAATCAGCTGGCAGTGAAGTAAAGATATACGCAATAACAAATACAACGACATATCACAGCGTTTCAAAAATAGTCAGCCTTACGGTCGCACTTATGAAGCGAAACAAAACAAGTATATTGTATAAGAATATTTTGCAGTACTACCATTTGAGTAAAGCTGGTTGTTCAGTGAATGCCTTGTGTATTTTTTTGTTGTCTTCGTCTTCCAATAAAATATTTGAAAGGCGAAACCCACGACAAGATTAATGGATGAGTACAGCATTCAGACAATTCAAATTTGAAAATATTGTCTTTTATGCCATCAACGACATGCATGCTACGAGTATTTTCTGTGTTTTTTCCGAAGCCGTTACTATCATTTTCTACATCCGTGGATTGTCACAAAAATCTTTCATAGATTTTAAGACGCACATCGATTCAGAGAAACCAAAAAAGGAAAAGGTCGTCTTTTCATCGTTAAAATATTATATAAACGGATACTGATTGATAAGTTACTCCTACACATAATACTATTTTTATATTAACAAAACATTCAATAATACGCGTGTATAAATTATGTTTTCCCAAGAACCGTCTAAAAGGAATGCTTTGACAGTATAACCTTACAGCTAACTAAATTTAGAGAGAAGAAGATTGCCACTTAATCGTATTTCGTCGCTTTGAGTACAAATCTCGTAGCACTCGTAGCACACACTTCAACTATACAATGGAGTGTTTTAACGGATTTACTAAATAATGATATTTTAAGAATTCCAAAATCCACATAATTACAAGTGTTAAATATTCCTTGCGCGCATTAATTGAGAAGATTATATTATTATATGTCAAATCAAGTATTGGAGAATAGTTTTTTTCTACTCTTCTTCCCTACTGAAATATGCACACAGAGCCTGCAAAGTTGGCTGTCTTTTTTTCCTTGGACAATTTATAACTAGGGTGAATAGTTAATTAGTCTTTATATCTCTTTCGCATATTCATTAAATCAGGTTATGGCTTATGTTTGTATAACTTTCAAGAAAACTTTTTAAACATTTTAATCACATAAATCATAATACGATCAAAATTGATATTAAACGAAAAGTATATGAATGGTTATTGTGCAAGGAAAACGAGAGGTAACAGATAATAACAAGCTTTAACGTGGCGTAATATCTCATTTACTGTCCTTTATAAGTTACTAGGTTTAAACTTCAAAATGGCTGTAGGTTTATGCAAAGGTATGCAAAGAAACATGTATTATGATACATGTTTCTTTGTCACATCATTGAAAAGGTATGTATGATTAAGATACGTTAGCAAACGTCTACATATAAACTTGTGAGATTTAATGAAATTTTCCAACAGAGCTAAATGTTATGTAATTATTACAAGAAAACAAGACAAAACATTTACTCTTACTACTTCAGTAGAAATCTGTCACAAAAGTCTGCCTTTCTATTCAGAAATCACCCGAACGTTTTGAAACTTTCGTTTTTGAGTTTGTTTCAAAATTAAGATGGCATCTGTAAACGTGCTTCAAGTTAATACTCCTCAATGATCACTTTCAAGTTATTCGACACACATATAATCATTATTGTCAAGCACAGTACATTTGTCACAAAACAATTTTGAAGATAACACTAGGCAAACAAGAGTACTTGAGAGAAATTAATCTCACGTAGCAAAAGCTACAGAAATTTTATATATTAATTGAGAATTTGACATTTCAGTAGAGCACAGAGTTTTTCTCGCCTCGTTCTGTTCCTTAACACTACTAACTCCGCGTTGACTCCGAAGAAATCATGCCGGCTTGACCCGAATAATTATAATCGAAATTAAAAATAGCAACGTATTTTGTCGCACAAGAGTTAAGTCAAATGACTGATACCGAGATATTTCAAAACTCTTGTGGAACTAAATATTTACTTTGCTAATTTTACATTGTAATAATGTAGTTTAGCTAGAAAAATGGCAATTAAATAAATCAAGAAAATTTACACATAATTTCGCAGCAAGAAAATCTTTTATATTTTTTATATTGGCATATTTTTTGACCAATTTATCGCACTCGAGTGCGATAAATAGATCAAAAAATATGCCCATAATGGTAGATATAACTTGATTCCACTTAGTTGAACGAAAGTATTATATAACATTATGGGATGTACCATGCATCCCAAAACAAATATGCTAATTTCACAAGTACGCAAAAAAAATGTGGGTACGATTTAAATTGGAGATGCCAAACTGAAATCACTTGGTGGGCCACACATAAATATTTTAAACCTTAAAAATTATATGATATGTTTTTAACCATTTATTTTTTTGAATGTATTTTACCAATAAAAAATGTATAAAAAAATTGAAAACCTCGAAAGAGTCACACGAAACATTCAAAAGAGCCTAATATGGCCCGAGGGCCAAGGTTTGGGCATGCCTGATTTAAACCATCTTCGAAAAAACTCTTCTCGATTATTTTTTTTACGATTAAATACGATAAGATAAAAAGTGGATAATAAACTCCTGTGAACTGTCTAAAATTGTGATTATCTTTTGTATGCATGGTGATATTATTTGCAACACAAGCACTTATTTTAAAAAAAAAAAAAGAGATATTAAAAACTATTGAATCCGTATGGTCCGGTCCGCAAAGCGTTGAGTATTAATATCTCGGGGACCAAAGCAGTATCATACGAAATATTGCTGAGCCAACATTTAAACAAAAGGGCGTTTAGATTCTGACGTCACAAAATCTACACGATCTTTATTTTTGACAATTAAGCAGATGTCACTGTATGAATGTCACGTGGAAATATTCCATATCCGATGTGCAAAATTTTCCAAGCGTATTTAAACTACTAATGCGTAACACCTTTACGGCAAACTTTATATATTTTGTATTTGCTCTGTATACTTTTTTGAATCGGCAGACTTTCAAATGACGTATCAATTGCGGCTATGTTCAATGTTGTTATTAATCGACGACATCCGAACACGAGGGGCGTCAAATCATGCCATTAGAATCGCATTATAAAGAAAAATAATTCCAAGGCGAATATAATATTACTATGCAACATAGAAATATCCTTATATTTCAGAGCGTATAATCGAATTGCGTTGACGAATAACGGAGAGGGGGTAGTAAAATTAATTCGATATAACCCAACACCCTTCGAAATGCTTTCAAGAGGTGATTTAATTATGGTACAAAATATCCATCAGGGAGAATACAAAATATACCTCCTCGTGAGTAATGCCAAAATATTTACGAAAATTACTGAATGAATTTGGATGCTTTAAATATGTCTATATTATATGTATTATAATACCATGTTTCGAAATTAATCGAGTTAAAACTCATGACAAATTGTTTAATTACAACTCATTTGTGACAAGTGTAAATATTAAGATTATTTATTATACCTCGTGAAGAGTAGAGTTATCAGAGAAAGCCGGTTTAAAATATTGAAGCATGTTATAAATAATATGATATATTATAGCCTTCGTAATTAACAGGGCTATAGGTACAATAGTTTAAAAACTGTTTACTGTCTGAGACTTCACTGTGTGCTTATTGATTGATACAATTAGCGTTATTTCAGGATTTTTCGGCAAATATATGTATAAGTTATTGAAAACGCGACGGCAGTTCTTAACCTGATGTCGTCTAACTCCTGCAGCCACTGGTGTGAGGCGGCCCAAACCGGTTCACGTGCATTATTTACCGGTGACCACTGGATCGAACTTGCCAATCTTGGTGAAATCCAAACGTTTAAGAAATCATGTTCCGTTTCGAATCTGAGATGATCCGGTATGTACCGAATTTAATCGGTACCTGGGTAAAGCATAAAATTATATTATGAAGAATCCTCAAGAAAACTTTTAAGCTATATGATCAGATGAATTGATCCTTATTGGTTTTTATCAATTTTGAAGGGCGCAGATTTCCGAATGTAGCACTAGCTATACCTTGGTTTAAAACGCAGTTTCGCTCTTTTCTATATTTCAAGCATTAAGATGCGTTTTGTTTTTCGATGCCCTTAGACATTGCTACCTATAATTATTGACTAATGGCTTTTACCTCTCTTTTATGCAGAGAAAATTAAAACAACCGATCGACAAAGTTCAGGGACGTTCTGATCACATTAAATAAATGTGAAGTTCAGTTCAAAATGATCGTGTTGAGCGAAACCTGTCCATATCATTTTAAATAAATAAGGGCCTTTCCGCTTAGTAATGACGGTGAACACTTTTAAAGTGCTTATATATATTCCAGTAAACTCCAACAACCTCTATAGTGATTTAAAAAAAACGCTTACATGAATATATGATAAGTAACTTTTGAAATCGAATACATTTTTATTATCGATTTTCAATACTAAATAGAATAAGGTTATTAAAATAAAATTTAACTACTTTATTGGAAATCATTGAAATCTGACAATGGAAATATAGCAAACAATTCAATACGTAGTTTATATTATATTTAGAGCCGTGAAGTCGGAGTCGTAAAAAACTGGGTAGTTAAGACTATTTTTTTAAATTAAATTTAAATACAAAAAAATAATGCATTTTAGTAGAAATTAACAATTACGCAAAGAATATATTACAAAAAAAAATTAAAAAAAATCAGAGTCGTGTTTTTTTCTACGATACTATAAATTCTAGTTATATCTTAAAATAAATACATTTCTAATCAGCGTTTGATTGAAATACTTTTCAAAAAACTGAATTCAAAATTAAAACATTCAACGTTGACATCGAAATGTGCGACTATAAACAATGTATAAATATCATGTTTAAATATCTGACCTTGGCGCCATAGGCTTGCCAACATAAACCTAGTGGTTGCTATAGTATTAAAAGTATAATTAGGCATATCCTTATAATACTAAATATCATTTTTTTTAATTGGAACTAATTACGTAACTGACAACAGAGAGCTTCTAAATCTGTAAAAGCGACAGTAGCATCTTCATGTTTTTAAACTTTTTCATGTAACTGTGATTTTAAAAATATATGATTTTGTTATAATAAAGTTTATCAACCCAAGACCGTGAATATTGTCCGCTCTTTTTCTGTGAAAGTAGAAGCAATTTATCGTGAAGACACATAGCTGTGTCCTCAGTATCTTTGATGAAGTTAATAAGGAACGAAGCAAGTATTGAAATTCTGAATTCATCACATGAAAATACTCAAAACTGACAAAAATTGAGATACGTGCTTGCAGAAAATTAGCGGCGATATTTAATTTTTAAGTCGCCGGTGGTAAGTTACAAATGGTAGGGGTATCTTTTCAGTTCAGGGTATAAAACTTGTTTATTTTCACTGCATCGATCATTTCACTCGTCAGCTCACTAGGCCGAGTACTGTGTTTTGCGGACAGATTGTTTATTATTCGGCAAAGATTAGTCTTTAGGTAGCGTTCTCGGTAGGTGTACAAAAGCATTGTATGATTTAAGGTACTCAATAACTCACAATGCTTAATATTCCCGATAAAGGATAAGGGAAATCCCTGATTCGGTTACACTAAATTCAGCCGATTAATCGATATAAAATACTTCGTCGTGTATGTGCTAACATCGTTTCTCTAAACCCTGTTATAGTAATTGGTGGCAGGAAGAAAAGACAACAGTAATACGATACATATTTCGCGTAATTACTTCGCTGTATAAACATCTGACAACGCCGACCCCGATAAAGCACCATCGGCATTTCACCCAACGATCGGAGAAGTTAGTCTAAAAGTCGAGTACTTTGTAAAGCCGGTGTCCGAATACTTTTGCCAAATAAAAGCCGTTATGTTGTGACCATCTGAAATAGTAAAGTTAGTCTGTATTTTTTAAAATTTAGTGTAGATATTAGCACGCATTACGAGAAATGTATGTAAACGAGGTGTCTAAAGAGTTGTTTTTCGTTTAAAAGCACACTATTGCGCCTACGTAAATCGGGTTATATAAAGTTTAATATTTTAAAAAGTAATGTGAATAATTTGATTGACTGGCTATATTAAAACACAATAGAAAACTAAAAGTATTCAATGACAAAAAGTAAGTCATATTTTCCGTACAAAGTGCAGTATTATTAAAAATATTTTCCATACAATTATTGGTTTATTATATTAATTTTTAAAACTGTTTTCATAGTCAAATTCGTAACTCATTACTCTACTGAATCCATTCTGACTATTTATTCTCGAGTACCCATTAAAAGTTTTCAAATATTATGTAAAAAATTTGAAAACTGAATTACTTTTTTCAAAGAGAGCCATACTATCGCATAGAAATATTGATCTGATTCTTTCATATGAAATTCTGAGTTACTATTGCTATCAGCATTACTCCGTTATTGATATGACGGAGTAAAATGATTGATTTCTTCCAAGCGAAGAGGAGGATACGCAATGAAAGATTGATATTCTCATCTAAAAGTGTCGAGTGTTACTATCTGGATTATATATCAATAGTCAATACCAGTGTTTCCCAACCTGATAACATCTGCAAACCGGTTAAAATAGGAATAATGTTAGATAAAAATAAAAACTACCACAAATGTATCGGTTTTTTTTGTATGTGTGTAAATGTTTTTGTCTGAATCTTTAATTAACTTATTAATTACTAATCTGATACAATATTTTTGATCTTATCTAATACAATAGTAGGCACTCAAGAACAAACACGTGACTCTTGAGGCATTACTGTCCGTGCACTGTTTTATTATATATAGGGTGTATCGTTCGAGAAAAATATTGATTCACCAAACACAACCAACTAGTGTTTTTTGTTTATCCGTAAAAAAATTAATAAATGTATCACTGTATTATTGAAATATTAGTCTGGTTTGTAAATTATTACTAAAAACTTAAACAACGAGAAAATGTTAATTTTATAAATGACTTATTGTGTCAGGTATACAAAAGCGACAAAACGTGTACTAACTATAAAAAAACGGGTTTAGAATTACAGTGAGTTTTCTACTTACGCGGTTAATGTGCTCTGAAGGGTTCATCGTAAGTCGAAAATCGCGCAAGTTGAGGAATAATTTTGTCATAGTCAATTAGTGAGAGAAAACGCGTTTAAACCAATCTCATAATGAATGTCTCTAAAACAAGTTCGGTCGCATCATAAAAAAAATACTAAACACTCAAATCATATGATATGAAACAATTTTGATTTGAAAAGATGTGTTTAACTTAAGCTGTAAGTATTACGAGAATTCAGTCTTTGAATTCGTTTTCCTCAAAACTACGTAATGGTGACCTAGTTCATACCAATTCCACAGTAACAAATTGTAACCACAAACCCATAGAAATCGATACACGTATGTATCAAACGGACTGACAAACTGCGTTAAGTAAAAGACCGTCTGTACTAGACGCTACGTTTTTTGTATGTGTATTCATACTATATAATATAATTCGAATGAAACAAAAAAATATTGAATCAGTTGACTTTTACTGTATTGAATTGAAAAAAGGTATCGTTGTATTTATATCCGGATCTTTTCTAAATCTCATTTCACGGGATACTGACCAAGATAGATATAAATAACATATACTGAAAGTACATGTTTTAAATGTTACACGAGTCGCAAAAAAGTAAGGAAAATAAATAACTAATGTATACAATATACATGTTTTAAAAGTAGTAGTATAAATCAAATATAAAATTTAAAAAGTCGTAACGTTGCCAGCGAGAAAAAGTCTAAATTATGTAACTCAATGTAATTGTTGAGGGCATTAATTAAAATACGTTTCTTATCAAAACACCTGGACGAAGACTTGCAGTGTTATGGAATTATAGAAGAGTCAAAGCGCTGCCTGGTATCGAGTTTCTTTTTTTTTATAATCGCCATGCGAAAAGGTCTACTTTGCTCAGACCTAAGGGCACTTCTTGCAAGAAGGTCAAGGACGGTCTCCCAATAGAAAAGCAATACGTACAACATACTTTGGCAACCTTTTTTTTTATTCGACTATAATTGAAATATTTTATCAGTACCTTCAATTATGTCGATATCGCCGACACATCAACATCCGCGATTAAACATTGCAAGTTTATAGAAATATTTACCACTTATGTGTCATATATGGGCAACCACCGGCCCGCCGAGCTATTCTGTCCGGCCCTGATTCACCTCGGCGAAGTATTAGGGAGGGATTAAATAATGGAGATAACACGGGCGCTTGCAGTCTCTCAATTCAACTAGTTCATGATTACCACCATATAAGAAATAGCAACGTGTTTTATTTAATTTAATATTACTTAATTATGTTTAATAATTTGTTCCGTCCCTTGACTCGGAGACAGAATAATAATTTGCCCCCAGACCTAGGAAAGGTTGCCCATACCTGACTTAGGTAAATATTATATTTGTATTAAAATTTGCAGGTGTTTACTGTTAATTATTGGTAGAAAAATGTAAAATTAAAAAAAAAACAATTTCGTACAAATTTCATCAATATTTAGATCAGGACAATTTTTAATTCGGACCATTATCAACTGAATTCACATATATTACCTTATTATATTCTATTATATAAAATACGATATTTTAGCTATCATGCTGTAATATTTTTTGGCGTTGTTTTTTAAAGAAATTATCAGTGTTGCTTTATAAAAAACATTTTTAAAAAAAATTGAGACTACAGTTAAAGTAAAATATTTTTTAAAAAATGGAAAAAGTAAATCTCAATTCATAGAAACGGTCCAATACTAATTACAATTATTATTCACTCCATAATAACCATGTGAACAATTACTTTTGAGACACTGCCGGCAATCTGAAATCTGTAACGAGATAAGTCCTGGACAGCAGCCTCTTATACAGTAGGAAATGAAACATTTTGGCTTTTGTCTATGATTTTTTTTATTGTGTATATAAAACTAGGATGTGGAGTAGGAATCATGGAGTTGGACTCGAAAGAAACTTATGAATTGCAGTAAAACGTATTGTTTTTAAGTTAACCTCTTGAATACCAAGCGGACACATGTGTCCGGAACATATGCAAGCGAAAACGGATGTCAGACATTTAAAAAATCAAATACGTGGTATTCTAAAAGAATATAAGCAATAGTTTGATGAATATGTGTAGTGCCATCTATACTGAGTCAATAAAGGTTTTTGCAATATCGAATTCGAGTCTATATTAGGCAACATTATTTTTCTCAAAAACACGCAGTATCTCTGGGGCATATTAATGATTTATTTGCGCGGTATTCAAACGGTTACAGAACATCACAATCGTAGTTCATTTATAAAACTGTTGACGATCGCTGCTGAAAATTCATACTGTAATGTCAAATGGTAATTGGAAAATGGTGTGAAAAATACTGAATAGGACGTCATGATTCATTTGGAAAACTAGATTTTGAGGTCTTGTCCAAAGAGTTTTCAACATCGCTAAAATAATACATGTTTTCTTATTTTACATTTTCAATGGCCGAAGCATTGCATGTTATGTTGACAAGCTCCGGAATAAACGTGGGAGTTTTTCACATAAACGTATAATTAGAGCAGTGATTCTCAATCATACTCCAATTAACGACCACGGCCTTCCTTCTTTTAGCCATTATTTAAGTTTCACAGCAAATGTAATTTTGAGGAAATAAAAAAAAATATGCGATATTTTATGATACGCTTTTTCACTTAAGTAGTATTATAGTATTTTTTCTAGTAATAATTTGTAAGAAAAGTGGCAGTTTACACTGTATAGAAAACACGGCAATGTAAATTTATATTAAAATAGCAATATGATATATATCAAATAATAATATTAAACAATGCCCTTTTCAGATTTTTATCTATAAAAATACGTTTTAATTGATTTGCCAACATTAAAGGATTAAAAAAACTGCCGCCTTTTTTCCGAATCCTCATTTCATTATTGACAAAAATAATCAACATATGACTAAGCAAAATTTCAGCTATAATTTGTTGCAGTATATAACTATTAAGTTTCCTTCAAAATTCAAGACATTGTCAGAATATAATTAAAATATAATATGACATCCTACAGGTTCATTACGTTAAATTTTAAGCTAACAAACTTTAACCCTTCAAGGACTAGCGTGACCATATGGTCACAGTGAACACCGTTGTCTCTTGATCTCATTGTTCATCCTTTTTCTACCTGAATATCGTTGCTTTCACTCATATTTGGTTAAGAAGAGTACATACTTCAGTTAGTCATCAGCTTCGGGGACAGAAACGGCCACCAAAAGCACATGCGATTTTTTTAATTTCCGTTTTTTTTAATTGACTTTTTGAAACTGTTAGTTATTTTTTTATCAAAACATCAAATTATTTACAGTTCTTTTGCTAATATATTTGTATTGAAATTATGTTGGTCTAATGAGGTCAAATTGTAAATATTTTTAAAAATTTAACGTTTAGCTATATTTCAACCCCGAATCTTTGCGTGCACATACGGTCACGCTCGTCCTTACTACTGTCCGTACACAATATTGCACGGTAATAAAAGGATGAACATGACCATATAGTCATGCGGGGTTTCTATACAAAGCGTTTTTTTTTTTTAATTTTGTTAGGAATAAAAGTTATCCGTGACTTCAATAGTAGTCATTTTGATGAAACAAGACCGTTGATGGTGACAAAATGTGATGTCTACTGCACTGCACAACGGATAAAGTAGGTTTCAGTCACATTACAAACCTAAAAGTTGTAATTAATTGTTTTCATATAAGAAAGATTACTCCCTTCATACAAAGCATAGTATGACAGACGAAATTTAGCGCTTTACTTACGAGCAACCAATCAGAAAACGTGCTGTTGCAACCAATATAAAACTTCGGCTACTGTGGGACATGTTCTATTCCCAAGTCTCGCTACCAATGATGGGTTTCAAAGGTAAGCCAAACAAAACTTTTCACGAAGAAGTTGCCGCAAACTACGCGGTAAACTTTTTTATTTATCTTTCAAAAAGAGTAGTTTCATTAAATGAGAACAATAAACCTACATAATTTGTTTACCTACCTATACTTACTGACAACGGTTAGTTAGCCGTGCGTACTGCAGCACAACTATTGCCTGGAATCATTATTTCTTATTCGGTGGATTAAAAAAAATACGTATAAATGAAAAATAGTCAAGGAAATTAACTCTGGACTGCGAAGTGATAGTGACATACATATATGTTTGATTCAAAGAAGTCATATTTGGCATGCTATGTATATGAACTAATATTTGATCAAATTTAAATATTCAATAAGGGCAGACAGTCACAATCTCTCCATCCATCTTTTCGAATAAAGTAACGATAAAGCTACATATATGAATAATGTTTATACTCATTTAAATGGTTGCTTAGTGGATGTTGATATGTCATTAATTCTGTTCATTTCTGCTAAATTGTTAAAACAATATAATTAAAAACAAAATTAGTCGAATCGCAATTATTGTTAAACCATGTCCGCTCTCAATGTGGAGCAAATAGATTCCTAATGGAGTTTATCTCAACAGAAGTGTTTCTATGAGAACTGTTTGTTACTCAGTTGTTTAACCTCTCTTTTTCGAAAGAGAGTAGAGATATAATGACAGGGCTAGGACAGGACTAGTAGTAAGCTAATCGCTCTCGATAAGCCCCGTTCATAGGATAGGATGGGTGGTAGGGGGGAATTCAAGAGAGCACATACATCCATGCCTTTGAACAGAAATTCATAAATCGATTGAAAAATCAATTAATAAAACAGTCCGCACCGGGAATTGAACCCGTGCCCTCTGTAGCCGAAGCCAACAACGTTGACCATTCGACCACACAGGCGACACAAGTCGCACATGCACAGGTTTATTTAATTTAAAATATATTCACAATTGTTGGTAACTTGTGGATATATTTTTGTGCGACGCCTGTATGTATAAATCATTCAAATCTAAACGGTCATACATCATAAACAAATCCCTATACTTTGAATGATTGCAATTCTGGTTTCGAGCATTCTCAAAATATTATGTATACTTTTTATAAAGCGAACTCTTGGACACGCTCAAAATATATTTATTATAGTATATTAGATATTCACCGATTTTGTTTTGTGACTAAGCATTTTCAACATACGCTTAACCGTCTATCTACATTTATCATTTAATAATACATGTTAAAACAGCTTAACCTTCGAGTACCTATATCTTGAAAAATCACACGGGTTCCGGAGCGGGGTACAATTGTACCCCCCAGAATTTTTCTCATTTAACGAAGTAAAAATTAAAATAATAAATGTCAGCAGTTCGAATGTTCATTTTGAGCATGCCCTGTCAAAATTAAGAGACAATTTGTCTTTTTGAATCATCCATATCATATTGCGTTGACGATACGTCAGGCGTATAGAAGCGGTAGAAATCCATCATGTCAATAGAAGCGGCGAGAGCAGACTGAACTAATCGTAAAGCGACGTCGTTCTCCCGGCGCGGGCGCAGGGTACGATGACATCAGGTGTGTGGAGTTTGCGCTCGGCACACGCACACACTCAAACGCAACGTGTATATGTGACCCAAATACCATTTTTTAACGAAAAACGTGAATATCTATTTTATTTTCTACAATTTTTCAGATATTTTTTTTGCATTGTATTCAGTAGGATATGTTTGTAGATTACAATAAATATCAGCTAGATATTACCGATATTTAACAAATGGTTGGTAAAATAAGAATTTAGGGGCACAATTGCACCCCGCTCCGGAATGCGAAGGTTAACGACCGCACGTTTTTTTTTTTAAATTTCACCTGGCGAAATAAAATTTTGCGATAAATTCGCAAAAATTATAATTTTACTAAATTCACTATAATTTGTAAGCAAATTGAGATATCTTTACAAAATTTAATTTTCTTAGCTTCCAGATACTTCACCTATATGTGTCCGCCGGCCAGCAACCTTTGTTTTTCAAAGACTCAAATACGCGTCCACGGTCGTTAAGCTGTTAAAATTGTACCTAGTCTTTTTCTAACTAGCGGAATCTACAGACCTGCAACGTAAGCCTTCATATTCACGTGCGACGTATCAGTGGCAGATTATCCTATAAGCAAATGAGGCTCGCGCTTGGGGCCTCCGAATTTAAGGGGGCTTAAAAATGACTGATAGAACATAACCCATATACTTTTTGTTCAGATTTTTACTTGTAATTTTCTGAAGTTTGTACGCTATCCGAAAAACAGGGCCTCCAAATTTTATTGCGCCTGGGGCCTACCAAGTGTTTAATCCACCACTGCGACTTATTCACGTCTTCATACATGTAAGAAGATTTAAATGCCTTTTAATATTAAATAAAATATATTTATTCGTGCATAACAAAATTGAAAGAAAGCTTTCCATTTTCATAACTCAAATCCCACATCCTCGATCACATCACCGAGATATATTTTTTATAATATAAATAAACATACCGCGCAATATGAAAGGGGGGATGTTTTTTAAGGTTCACTGATACAAAGGACGATCGTAATCATAAACTGTAACCCCGCTAAGCCTTTAATTTGATGTTGGTCGCATAAAAAAGGATAAAAGAAAATATATGTGCTTCTTTGGCAGAATGCTATAAAACTGGCGTAAAACGCAAAGCCAGCTGGGTGGAAGTCCTGAGCATGTTGTGTTATAGGAAAAAAAATGGACATTAAATTATATCAAAGCTCACACGTCAAACACAGTGGTACACACAATTGTTAGTAGTCCAATTGTCGATTAATTAAAAGTATAGTAAAAAAACGCATTTCTCATTAAAATCCACTAATATAAAGTCGAAACTCGTTTGCTTCGGCTACGGAGGGCCCGGGTTCAAATCCCGGTACGGACAGTTTTATAAATTTATGATTCAATCGATTTATGAATTTCTGTTCAAAGGCATGGATGTATGTGCTGTCTTGAATTCCCACCTCTCACCCATCCTATCCTATGAACGAGGCGTACCGAGAGCGATTAGCTTACCACTAGTCCTGTCCTAGCCCCTATCCTTATATCCCTACTCTCTTTGGAAAAAGAGAGGTTGAGCAACTGAGTAACAAGCACTTCTCGTAGAAACACTTATGTTGAGATAAACTCCATTAGGAGTCCGAATACTCCACATTGGGAGCGGACATGGTTTGAAAATAAAAACAATTTCAGATTGAAAATTCGTATATTAAGGCCGCCGGTGGCCAAGCATATTCAAAAATATAAAAAAGTTTCTAATGAAAAATCAATGTTTTCTTCATTCAAAATACGTAGCGACATCTATGAATATTTAACAGAAAAAATGGTATTCTTACTATTCGTAGCATGGGGACTAGGGCATCCAATCCCGGGATCCCGTTCAATTTTCTGATCCCGGAATCCCGGGATTGACACGGGCGCGATCCCGGGATTCCGGAATTGAGAAATTTTGAGCAAATCCCGAAAATTGACACGAAATTGGCAAACTCAAGATTTCATATTCTTCGATGAGCTAAAAAAAAAACGAGGTTCTGCGAGAATCGGGGAAAAAGTATAGCGAATTGAGGATTTCAAATTCCTCGGTGAGAAAATCTCAATCCCGGGATTGGATACCCTAATGGGAACGTTATTCAGCTGAAAACCTTGCGGCACTGAAACGGTTAACGATGCCGCTTAGCGAAAATATTATCGCTGATAATTGACGTCTGCAATGCAGTTGGAAACGAGCAACTTCTAAAACATAAAAGAGTCTTGTACGATAAATATTTAAGATGTAGGTGATACATCTCGCAAGCTTAGTCGGAAATGAGTATTTTTTAAAATTATTATTATTTTTAATTAATACACGATGAATATGGAAAGTACTTTTAGTCCATACCTTATTTTCCGTATATTATTAAAAGGCAAAACACCTACGATTGATTCGCATTCAATAAACAGAATACTGTCTCTTAAAAGCCGTAAAGGTTGTCATTGAAATGCGATATAGAAGCGAAAAAAACGATGAAAATAGATTAAATAGTTTTCAATAAGACATCATGGAAATATTATATTGGAAAAGACCACGAACAGCTTGGCTTAAATCGAAAACATTTTTATGTTTTTATATTTATAGTTCAATTTTGACGTTTGCCAACCTACGCTTAGACGTTTTTATATTGTGTTTTAGAAATAAGCTTTCTTTTTATATTCGTTATCTTTTGTATAACTTCATGGTGTAAAGTAAACAATGTACGCATCATTATTATTCAATAAAATACACGTATGTTTTATGTGATATTACATATTTGTATATATAATTACAGCAGTGTACGTAGTTCACTGTATGTCGCCATAAATACTCGTGAAAACAAACCACAGCGACCGCAAAAATAATTTAAAAAATAGTATTAAAATAATACCAATGTTTTCTATACATACATACATATAATAATATGTGCGTTTTTTGTATTTAAAAATATAATACAATCTAACACGAGCCGAAATTTGTATATCATTGGCATAAAATTATATTTATCAACAACCCATGCGTTTAAAATAGGATATTTTTGTATTTTTTTTAATCACGTGAAATTATTTCATTAAAATTCTCTAATTCGAAATGGTTAGTCTACTGACTACTCCCTCTCCCGAATTAGATTAACGATTATCAGATCTCTTAAAGAAACGAAACACGCGTCACACTTAATCGCATGAAAATGTGTAAAAATTCACTAACTTACTAGTAAAAATTGAATATCATATTACTAAAACGTTAAATAATTATTAATTGCATTTTTTTAATTAAACTTTTAGGTGTCCACTGTCAATACTTGGTGGAAATGCATTTTCAAGTGATGATATTGCTCGTCCTGTACAAAACTGGTTCTGATTATATTAAATAAAAGTGGAATTAGTACATAAGAGTATTTTATTTTTTGTAATGAAACGATTTTTGAATGAAATTAGAATGACTTATATAATTAGAATAAAAAATAAAATTACTGCAATAAGTGTCAACCAATAAATAGTTGTGATCTAATCATATTCAAAAGTTTGGTCTGTATTTAATTTTGTCTTATTTTTTTGAAAATGTTCAATCCGCCATTTTTAATGAATCTGTCATATTTTACGTTTAAAAATGACTTCTATAACGGCGTTTGAAGATACCCTGCAAGACGTCGTATATAGTACAAATCTAATGAATAAGGGAGTTTGCATGTCAGCATATCCACGATATTAACAGAATCAGTTGTATTTTATGTGTGTTCGTTCATACATGTCAAATCAATAATATCTAAGGCGTCTCATGAAAGAAATATTCCGCATTCAAAGTAGGCTATCGTTGAAGAAATAATAGTAGCAATTTGGGTGAGATTAAATTTTTTCGTCGATGCCTCGCCTTCTCATTTCTCTGAAAGGTTTTTCGACATTCACTTTGACGGTGAAAAAAAAATAAACACTAGATTACCTGATTCGACCTTAGCGCGAATAAAACGGTGCATAATCGAACGCATAAGAATACGCATTTACTGAACGAACACAATCAAACAATACATACGCAACAAACCTAATACGGATTAATCAAATTAGCTGTCGTAGTGTGTGATGTTTACATAAATTTTAATTGCGGTTGCTTAGTGTTCTAATGTTGTGAATTCAAAAATTGCTGAACCAACAAGCAGTTTGTTGCCACTACTGAAATAATAATGACTCCTTGACCGATATTTCTTTCGAACTTGTTCGTTTTGATAGCGCATTGTTAAAAATTACAATAAATAGTTAATTACGGTTATAATAGCAACTATAATCTTGATCAATCAAACTTGCAGAAAAAGCAAAGAGAATATTAATTTTATATTAACTGATTGAAACTTTTGATTATGACAGAAAGATAAAATAAAATTTCATGGGTAAATAATGAATAAATCTAAGAAAACGAACTTTTCTTAGCAATGAATCTTTGAAACACTTTGTGGTGGAGTAGGCAAAACACAAACTGAAATAATCACGTAAAACGCAAGTCGTTTTACAACGAGCATCTATGAAAACTAGGGCTTGCATAACCGGTTTCCCGGTTAATCGACGAAAATTGACTCCAGAAATTTACCGGTAATTACCGAAAATTACTTTATCGCGAATTAATGACAGATAAAGCCATATTAGAACGAAAAATTATTGCAGATATGCATCCGTAATGTGGATTTTTTTTTTTACTCTTGACAACATTGTAATCGTTTTTGGTCATATTGGCGTCATCTGCTTTCCACCATCAATACTATTATAACATTGCATCTATGTTATAAGATCTTATGTATTTAATTATATAATGGGTATTGTTATTTGTGTTAATTTTCATTACTTTTTCAATTTTGAATAAAGGAAATGTCCAAAGTTTGTATTGAAACACGTACCTAATATATATTTTGAATACTAAAACAAAATATATATTATTAACTTCCCATTGAATTAACCATGGTCGACGTGGCATACAATTTCCACATCACAGTAAAAATATAAAATTTGAACGATTTAAATTAAATATAAAATTCCACCAAGCACCTTCAGTCGAAATATTAAAAAAACATAAAAGACATATGTGTATGTACGCCATGATTCATCTCAGAAATATTTTAAACCATGTTGGTTTAAATCTAAAACCCAGCTTATGGTAAAAAGTAGTCACATACCTAGTATAATAATAATGGGAGAAATTATTTATCGTTTACCGGTAAATAATTGCAAGCCCTCATGAATACATGTGTTTGGTATTTATGTGTATATTATTGGCGAGTCCATTAGAATTATTTATTTTAATACTTACGAAGTATAATATGCGTTTTTTTAAGTTGCCATCTTGCTACAGGCATTGATAGAGGCCAACTGTATAGATTGTGTTATCTTCTACTTACCACATTGTATACAAATATACTCATTAAATAATATATACGTATGACACCTGAGATAACAAGATAAAATTTCATTCAAAATTTAGCATGGCTAGAAGTGTAATTTCACAAAAGGGATTAACTGCTCACACTTAAGAAAATTTAAGTTATCGTTAAACTTGTCAAAGAAATAAACAAACATACTGATTGGACCAATAATTACAAGCTAACTGAATCAAGTTTAATTTCTTGTAAGTTATAATTGATATAGATTTATTTTTGTAGGAAGTGACCCAGTTTAACTTCATATTTTAATCACAATAAAAGCTTTGTTCGCAATCAAAGAGAGAATAGTAATAGTAACAATACTAGACGCAGTGGCGCTGTTTTTAATCATTTCAAAATGGACGCTCTCCGCCGACATTTTGTCGTAACGGTGAATATTCCCGCATAAATGAATATAAACGAATAATAACATTTGACACCTAAATGACTGAATGAATTCTGTACAGCTTAATTGAGAATATATATATATGTGCTTATTTTGAATTATTTATACATTTAATAAACAAAGATATTTAGTTGCTATCTAAGCGAGACTGCCATAAGTAAGTTATGTTGCTGTGCTTTTGGTTATTGCCGTACAATTTAAAACTAGATTTTCCATTACATACATAGTTAGTAAATAAAGGTATTTCATACTAAACAAAATTCAAACTTGGGACTTCTTCAATAAAAGTATAAATTTATTAAAATTAAATATTTGCATGTATGTAATAAAAAGGGATGATAACGGTACATGTTTTGAAAAAATATCATGAATTGGGTAAAATTATGACCGTTACTTCACAAATCACAATACAGCTTTTATATCTTTTTTTGTCCTATTGAGACATTGGTAACATTGTACAATAGTGTAAAACATTTGTAAATAAAACAACATCAGGTACGAACATTTAAATATAATATTTTGTAATCTGTTTTTGCTACAGTTATATTTTTTATACGATTATGAATTGATTTAAACAAATTTCTAATAACATAAATGGAGACATCTTTCTCCCAAACGTTTTTCAATATTTTGTTTTAATTAAACTATTTTTTTTGAGCTTTCTTTACGCAGTTAAGCCTAATTTTTTTTTCGTGCGTACTTAAAAAGGGCGCCAAAAGTATGCGTTAATTTAAAAAAAATACCTCATTTGAACACATTTATTTATTAATAGTGAAAATATAAAATTAATTCAATAATAAAATCACAATCTCAAATCATGCATGGTATGTATTATTTACACAAAAGTTAATATTTTATTTTTGCTTATGAAAATATGCTTTTAAAAATAATAATGAATTTAATGACGAATCAGACAGTCGATTTCTTATCTTTGTAATAAACGATGTTTGCAGTCGAGAAAACTCTTTTTTGTAATGTATCCATACTTCAGATTGAATTCTTTCCATTATGGTCTTCAATAATAATAATATACAATAAAACGATACCACTTATTTAATACGAAATATGTGATTTAAATAATAGCATTTGAAAAATTTACTGGAAATGTAGATATGAAATTCTGTAAGCCACGCGTTAGAGACCAAATACAAGATATAAGTGTAAACAAGCTTAAATTCAGGTATCAAGTTTCGTGTATCCCGGATACGGATCCTCGTCCCATCTGAATCCTGGGCCCGTTGCTAATAAAACATTTATAAAGCGCCTTGATTTATAACGTTATTTTCTATAAATAACTATCGGTTCCATTATTTCTTGGAATTCTGTGCGATTATCCCATGCTACCTACAAGAATAGTTTAGCGAACACGTGTCTAATTTTTTTGTATTTCAGCATGTCTCTACCTATCAAAAATGGTTGTTTCGTATTACAATATATAAATAGATGTTATTTGAAACTTCTACAATTATAAATCCAAACAGCTGTTTCTTTTATAAGATTCCTTTTATATGTGCATACTTAATTTTGTTAAAACTCCGGCCTTTAATCCTTAGCCTGAATGTAATGCATTTTTTTCAAAACTGATCTCGAGGATAGACACCAATGTAAATTTATTTTAAATCAAAATTAACTTTTTATGTCACATTAGCGATTGCTTGCATCCAATTTTATTTTGTTAAAATAGTTTTTTCAAAATTACAATGTACAATTTGGCTGTCTTAAGTCCCGGGACTTTTGTCCCGGAAAGTCTCGACACAGAATCCTTACTGGTATTGCAATCCCTAGGTGGAATGTAAAAAAATGTTAGTTTATATTTCTTTAATTAATTGATAATTAATTAACATTGTTTCTTGCATAATATTTTTTTTATTGTGATATGAACAATTTAAATTTACCGTAGAAAATAATTTGTGAGTAAAGTAAGTAGTAATCGTTAAGAATAATAAAATACGGAATAAAAACGCAAATTTTTAATTCTAAACATTAACAAAATGTAATGATAATTTCGTTTGACTGAAATTAGTGAAGACAAGCGTATTGCTGAAACACCGTATATAGTGTTGGAAGTAAATACGGCTGTAAGTTATCACTACTGCCACGTAAGCTATCACCACTTTGCCAGGATTTTAATATGTAATTTACGTTTGCAAGTGGATGTATTTTAATCATGCATTTGAATGGAGTCGTCGAAAATTTATTGTGACAGTTGTCGTGGAAGGATAGATACTGTTTAATCTGACATGGCGTCAGCACTTGACAGTTGACAGTCGGCACCCGATTGTTTTAATCTGGCGTTTAACGTCGCTAGCTCACTCTCTCATTGTTGACAATAATTATTATCGTTGCTCGCGGATTTATAATTTCATCACCGAATTTTTAAAGAATTACTCCTTCCTACGGGATTGAACGGGATTTCAATAACAACACTCAAATTATTTTGATTTCGTATACCATTTAATTGATTCACTGAATAAAAAAAAACACAATGAACACTGGGATCCCGGCTTGATTAATACCGGTATTTCAACCATTAATTGAACTAATCAGAGAGCTGTAAATAAATAACTCATTTGTACTACATAATTCCATTTTTATTTTATATAATCAGGACCAGTTAAAATTAGTGTTTTAGCAAATTATTTGGCAGTAAACACTTTAAAGGGGAGCTGTAGTAACATTCCGAACGAAAAATAACAGTATACCGAAAATATATCCTTTAAAATTCGTAGTTTATTTTAGTTATCTCGAAGCAACTGAGGTATTTTTATATACTGATGAAAATTGTGTCTGAAATCTTCTCCAATAGCCATTCCTTTGTACGACCATTGTTCTTTTAATTATTGAAACAAGTTAACCTATTTAAATTTTTAAAACTAGTAAATGAACGACCCTTAAATTTTACGCAACGCCACATCTCGTAAAGCGTTTAATTGAATTGCATTGATTTCTGTTGGCCGTTAAGAGACACAATAGTCCTTTTAAAAAGCAATTTACGCTGCGAAAGGCTCGCCGCGGAATCTATATCAATCCGATTCGCGCCATTGCAGGGACCCCCCCCGCCCTTGCCGTTGAAATAATCGTGCGGAAAAGTGAAAATTTTGAGTTGAGGGACTTTCCCTCGGATGATTGAAAGACGCAGGCGAGGAATGTTGAGGCTATTTCTGTGTTGATTTAAAGGAGCCGGATGTTTGGTAGGGTCGCGCGGCCGGCGGTTTGGTTTTAGAGTATTGATCTACTTACGTAACGCCAACCCTCCTACGGCGAAAAAACACCTTGCCGTGGACCCCCCCTCTCGGCGAAAAATAACACTAGCGAACTCAATAATGAATATGACAAACACATTCTTCACGCCGTGCTACGGTCGACATATTTGCGAGACACTTTCACATGCCAAATATTCATTCGCATATTGTCGCCGTAGGATTGGTTCCTCAAATATCCGTTTAGGGCTGTGGGGTTAGTGTCGTTAAAAAACGGACGACTTATTGTTTTCCATTTAGCCGATATCAATTTTGAACAGAAAATTCGTGGTGGCATTTATTAAGGAAAAGCATATCATACAATATATATGAATGTCAGCTGCGTCGTCGAGTGGTCAACGTTGTTGGCTTAGAACACGGAGGTTACAGATTCGAACCCCAGTAGTACAGTTTTTATAGATTAACTTTTCAATCGATTTCTGTTCGAAGACATGGATATATGTGATGTCTTGAATAACATATTTGTACTATTATGAATTACCTGACATTAAAAAATTGCTGTGTTCCGGTAACGTTTCCAGATTGGCAAAGTGTCTCGTTGCACAATAAGTTTGGGAAACCCTGGTCTAGATATCTCCATAATGCTTGTATTTCTCCCATTCATCAGATACTTTTAAAGAGTCGTCAGATGAACGATTAGCTTAAAACTTTTGTCCTGATTTCGCCCTTTATAATTATGTATTGTGTTAACAAAAGGGAGATTGAGACACCAATTTATAGTGTTCTCGTAAAAAATACTTATTTTGAGATAAACGCACTATTATAGGTGTCCACTATTATAGGTGTGAATGCTCCACATTGGGATCGGACATTGCAAATAATATTTATTTTTTAACCGATGTTGCACGGCATTTTGATTAGTGGTTGATGATTGCCGTTCGAAAAATGGAAACGCTATCAAAATGTATACATACTAATTCATGGCCCAACGTTATATTAGACTAATAAAATTTAACGACATCCAATCATTATTAGCCACGCAAGTATTGCGAAAAACAAAGTCCATGATTAAATTTAAGGCCAAGTGATCGATAATATGCGGTTGGCTTTCGGCTGAAGGAACATTGTAGATGTCGTGCTATTTTCTTCAAATATAATAGAACAAAATCTACCAATACACAACTGGCCAAGTTCATTTCACAGGAAAACTCTTCGAGGTTTGCTGGTCAGGGGGTCGCGACTAGGGTGGCTTACGGAAGGGCGCCAACACAAATTGTATGCCCTCGAATTCTGTCAAGGGTACTGTATTCACGGCCATTTTGAAACTAAACGATAAATACCAGCTTGGTAGGTTATTAGAGATAGAAATTTGCTATCGTACGAATATGAGACCGAATAATAATTACGTCCTAGAAAAAATACATTAAAGAACAAAAACAATTAAAACATATTCGATAAGATTATCGTTTCATTTTGTAACACATCGGACACGCTAACTTGCTTACATCCAGGACAAATTATGTAACAAGAGCTATAAAAAAATCCATTATCCAAGGTCCAATAAGTCTCAATGAATAAGAAAAATTCTTAAGTCATTTGAAATGAATTACAATATATATCTACCCTGTAAAAATATGTGTTGTCGAAATCGATAGATAATCAAACTATGTTCGTGTCATAAGTCAGCCATGATGATTTTAATTATTACTAGTTCTATAGAGAATCGTAAATTGTTTTAAATTTGTAAAAAACGGTTTTTTTTCGGTCTGTTGAGTATAAATCCGGGCTTCGGGTCGGGTTCGGGTAACAATTGTGGTAATTGACTCGGGCCCGAGTCTTTCGGGCTCGGACCGGGTAATTTTGTAAAATTTCGGCCCGTGCAGACCTCTATTACAGCAATATACTCAACCTCTGATAATACGCCATTTTATTAAGACAGCAAGCATACTGAGAATACACTTCATCATTAATCATAAAAGGGACGATGAAAGGCATAAGCGACAAAAGAAGATGTTACAGAGCTACTACACTTTTGATACAAAAAGCAGTGTAGGTGTCCAATATTCGTTTGGAAATCATTCAGGCAAAAAGACCGCATATACATTTTAATTAATAAATAATTTTCATTGAATCGAGAGAAAACGGGGTATTCTACAAAACCCTTTTATATAATATTTCGGTATATTCGGTATCGAAAATAGTTTCGTATTTCTCCTATAACCTTTACATCACATTATAAATAGTTTCCTTAAGTGAAATATTCGATTACGGCAGTCTTTCGTAGAAAGACATTATCCAGATACACGCATAGTTTTTTTACACGAATTATTTGTTCTAACAAGATTCTAGGTACAAAACAAAATATTTACAATTTCGCGCTAATTCTAACAATGAAAAAAAAGGTAATGATGAATTTATTTACCAGCCGGTTTGATTCACGAGGGCTTGCATTTTGAGTATATACCAAAAAATTATATCTTAAAAAAAAAATACTTCGATTTTTTTATTGGGTACCTATTTTTACACGGAATTAAATTTTAGTGTACTTTTACGCACTGTAAATAATTAATCATAAAGACGATAATACCGAAATCGATCAATTATTTCAAGGGTCATTAAAGGAAAAAGCAATGAATTAATTGTTTGAATAAAAGTATGTAATACTACTTATTAAGAATTCAATATAGAATGCGAACCTTCAAAAAAGAAGTCGTTTCCGAATATTTAAAACTGGAAGATTGATAAGATATTTTTTTGTTTAGTATATAATACGCCTATGTGGTCGAGTGGTCAACGTTGTTGGCTTCGGCTACAGATGGCCCGGGTTCAAATCCCGGTACGGACAGTTTTATAAATTGATTTTTCAATCGATTTATGATTTCTGTTCAAAGGCATGGATGTATGTGATGTCTTGAATTCCCCCCCTCTCACCCATCCTATCCTATGAACGGGGCGTATCGAGAGCGACTAGCTTACCACTAATCCTGTCCTAGCACTGTCCTTCTATCCCTACTATCTTTGGAAAAAGAGACGTTGAGCAACTGAGTAACAAGCAGTTCTCGTAGAAACACTTCTGTTGAGATAAACTCCATTAGGAGTCCATATACTCCACATTGGGAGCAGACATGGTTTAAAAAAAATATATATATAATACATTCCTCTCCTCTCGGTTACAAAATAACACGGTGTTACATTAGTTTCATGTAAATACTATTCAATAATATGCGCACCACCTTTACACCCGACAATTTGTAAAGAAATATTACATAGGCTCTGGATATATCAAGTGATGAAAGCGATGTAGTACCAAATGTGTGTAAACGGGTTCGTCAATTGTCTGATAGTGAATAATCTTTATAACGATTTTTTCAATAAAATTAATGTTTATAACGAACGATTTTTTGTCGATATCATTGCTTTTTACACGATATTGTGGAACGTAACCAACGTATAAAAAGAGTCTAGTGTAGTTATATTGAAATTAAAATAGTAACAAATTCCGAAGTCAATTAAATTTTCGTCAAAAAATAATACGCCCGCCCAGTAGTGCTAAGATTTTCACTCTGTTCCCCAATAAATCTTTGTCCGTAGCATGATACAAAAAAGCTGAGATGTAATTAAAATGTTTTAAATAAGAAGTGGATTTTGCATAACGCACCCGTGAATAATTAATTTTTTCGCAAAACCTCGGCGCGGATTTTCAATTATTATTTTCATTCGCAAGTAAAGTTAAGCAGACAATCTTTGTTTCTGGAAATATAAACAGAATATAGAAATAAAATAAATTACACAGAATACAGATGGTGTATAATTTATTCAGAACAGGCCGGTTTCCCAGAACCACTGAATGTATGATTTTTGATATACATATTGTTTTATTTATATTCTAGAGTGGTAAAGTTCATGCCCAAGAGAGGTGGCTAAAATAATGCTAAATACGAGACACATTGGGAAGGTTTTTTTTTATTACACACCATAATGCAATATTTATAATAAAATTTCTCGTCATTAAAATATGAAACCCGTAAATAAGCTGACTACTCTACGTAGTTTCACGACATTTTTTTTTAATAAAAAAGAAAATTTATTCTTTATTTTAGAACACGTTAAATACCACGACATTTTACAGTGTCGTTTTATAAGAATTTTTATATTAATATATATATATAGATATGTATATACTCTTGGGTAACTTCCATTAGCAATTTCCGACATAACAAATATTGTATATATTCAGTTCACATCGGCAGAGTAGTATCACAAAAGTTATCATTGATCATAGAAAAAAATGTTAATACTGTGTGTCATGATCTAAATCAGTGTTTTCTAACGTGGGGCAATTAGAATCTTTTGGTGGATAATCAAGTCATTAATATGTGTTACATTTTTTTTGTTGCAAAAAATTTAAAATCTTGACTTTACGAAAAAAATGGCAACACAATGATTTTAAAATATTTTTTTGTAAAAGATATTAAGACTAGCACAAATTTCAATGTCCATATCTTGAGGTTGTAGTCGCTTCGTATTTTCTGGTGTTTTAAAAATGACTGTTTTGAAGCTGGGTTTGGGCTCAACGCGACTATTTATTTTTTTCCCCAAAACGGGACGCCCAGAAAAAAATTGGTACTTTTAGACGTCTCACACTTTCGTACAATACTATTGACTAGATCGGCCGCACTCAATCTTTTTGTCTCGGCTGCATGGCGGTTTTTGCTACATTACGTGGGCCGCAGCATATTAATAGTCATACATAAATATACCACATTTTCTTTAAAAAAATACCAGCAAAAAACTTGTGGAAGAGGCAACATTGTAATCATTATGTTTTCTTGACTTTTAATGGAGCTCAATATCGCCGGGACCTTTATGTGCTATGCTAAATTCTGTGCAACCTATGGAATACTATTTCTTTGAGACGTGAAAATCGGGTAGTTTTTCATTAAGTTTACGTGTAAATCTCAACTGCATTATGAATTTTCATACAAATCCGTATTTATATTAAAATGTATTATTTACTGCGTACGCACGCCAACACCTTTATCAGCTAGTTGAGATTATACCACTAGGACTTTGATTTTACCCGCTTTTTTTAAAAATTATTACTGAGAGTATTTCTCTTTTCGAAATCACAAAAATTCTGTTTATTCCCGAAGCTGTGTTCGGGGACAAATAGCGGGACACGCCGCCTGAAAATAGGACTGTCTATGTGAAAACGGAACGTCTGGTCACATTATGCATGGCACACATAAGGTTAAAACAACGATGATTTAAGTCAATTAACTGTTCAAAATATCGGTATCGATATGAAAATATAATATCCTTATATAATATATTGGTTCCTTCCAGGGACAAATGATTGAGGAGCGTTGTTACAGGATTTTTTAAGGATTAATCGAGCATATTAATACAGTAACGCGCGTGTGCCGCTTCATACGTAAAAAATCGCAGTCTGCGAAAAAAGATATCACATTGCCAATAATAAATATTTCCATCCACTTTTGCGTAATACAAATTTATTTTCCGGAAGGAGAGTTCCCGCTTTTTTTTAACAAAAAATACCGGAAACCATTTAAATTGTAATAAGAGGAGTTCCACTGGGGCGGAAGACTCGATCAGCGTTCATAAAAAATGTGGTTATTAAAGAATGAAATCGTGTGCGAAAAAAAATCGTATCCACTGTTCAAAACTTTGATACTTTTATCGAGAAAAAAAAACTCCGCTTAGAAATTAATGGTCTCTATTCTCTTTTTAAAATTTATGAATCGTGCCGAAACTAATGGATTTTAAGCGTCAATGATTCGGAAAAAAACACCTGCGAAATTTATTTGGAATAATTTAATTATCACAAATAATTCGTCGATAACAAGTCGATTGGTTTGAAATATGAAAAATAATACTTTTTTTATATTTTTTATATTAAGCACGCACATGTTTTACAAGCATGAGGATACTAGGGCAAGTACAAAAAACGACTTACAAATAAAAAAAGCCGGTTTTCAAATTAAAATTTTGCCTAAAACTCGATATAAACCGTTTTTCGAAGTTTAACATAAAAGGTGATTCATTTTTTCTTATATATCTTATACTTTGTTTAGAAAACCTAAACACTGTTTAAAAAAAATCAATGAACATACATTTTTTTCTTTATTCCTCGTTAGGAAATATGTTCAAATATATATTTTTTTCAACGCAATCATTGATTTATTTTAACTATTATTTATATCTTGTTTTTTTCACCAAGAGGGTTTCAAGTTAAAATATTAAAGTTTGTAATTAAATATATTTAATATAATATTCGATACCGGGTAACCAAATTGAAAAAAAACCGGCTTTTGACTGTCTTAAATTTGATTTGAAAAACCGGTTTTAGAAAACCGACAAGCCCTAGTACATAGTTATGTATAATAATACATCGGTACGCGATCGTCGTGGCACGGTCATATCAATTTAATGTACTTAAAACAACATAAGTAAATTGCAACGACGTTTGTTAAATAGCAATTCTTCAAAAAACAAAAGAATTATATTTATAAAATAATTGATTATTTTTTTATCTAATTTGCTGAATACAGTATTAAAGCACGGCGTGTAAAATATGTGCTAAATGATATCCCCACGATTTAAACGAGATTCTATTCTTTTATTCGCAATTATTATCAAATAATAATTATATCAGATAAAAAAAAATATATAAGATTCGTCATACTTCACGTCATATTTCACGCCATATCGTAATAAATATTCGGATTAAGTAAACAGACCGCCATTTTGAATCCAATAAATGACGTATGTAATTCTTTTTTTAATTTGAAAATGTCAGTAAACGAAAAGTTTAAGCAATTTCAATTACACACGAAAAATTCTGAATTCAGAATAACACCATCGGAGCCATATTTTATTAATTAATAACAAAAATAATAAAAAACGATAACCATATAAAATATTTTTTTATTATAAATAAATTTCTTAAAAAAACATAACAAAAAATGAAATATAATAACGTTCAACATGATCAGTATCAAACAACCATTGTCATACAATTATATTATATAATGAGTACATTTTAAAGAGAGTAAAACACAATTGTCAATTCCAACTAAATAATGGTACATAAATATAAAACAGGGTTGTGTGAATATGTTTGTAACTTACCCGAGAAGGGCAGCTTCTTCAGCGACTGTGGTTGGCATTTTTGTGGCCCTGTTTGTGTTTGCTAGCCCTTGAATTGTGGATTCACCCTGTCTGTAACAAGACACCCAGTCCTACTTCATGAGCTACAATGCTGACTAGCATAATATCTACTTGAGCGTAGTATTATTTTAATCAATTATCAAAAATGATCTGATGATTACAATATATTATATCTGATTGTTCCAAATATGAAATATTTAAAATTGACCCAATAATTAATCATGAGTGTTGCACGCTACAAAAATTACAAGGATTTAAATTTTAAGAATGAAATGGTAATATCGTAGGGAAAAATTTACGAGACTGAAAATAAGATATAAAATGCAATTAAATCTGTGGCAAGCAAATGACGCCGGCCATTTAAGCAGTGCCAAGCTAATAAAACTTCAGTCAGTTATTAATGACGCATTGAAAGATAGCAAACGAAATAAAATAGTTTATAATAATGCTAGACGTTCTCAGTGACTAGTACTTTTTTGTTGTTGTTGAATAAACTGATAGACACGCTTATTTGTGGTAAATAAAATCGGATCTATTTCTCAGACCATGAATATGCCATATTATATACACAGATTGAGCAATAATATAGATTCAAATTGCATTTGATATAATATTATATTACCTAATTTATATATATGTAGTTAAATTATGTAAGTTGGTATATTTTTTAAAACAATCCATAAAATACAGGATATGAAAGGAATATCTATCTAAATCAAATTTGTACACAATATAAGATTTTTAAAAATTAGAGATTTTAATTATATTTTTTTAAAAACATAATTACGTGCGTATAAAAGAGTAAATAAAAGAATAAATTTGTATATAATACTTTAAAAAGTTCAATCAAAAGCGTTTCAAGCACAGTAGCAACATTAGCATGATGGTCTCATAAAATTAAATGATGCCAGTTAAAACGGGTTAACAAATAAATAATTAAATTAATTTGGCATCCAACCGGGGTTTGTCATTGTCTAAGCGGAGTGTAAAATTTTATCGCTACATATATGAACGCAAATATCATTCTGGTTTGCTTCTTATCAAAAAATAAGTATAGTATTTAGATTTGCCCTTATCAAATCAAAACAGTGTTTATCAAGCGTTGTCGTGTACTATACAATACATACTGGCTTGTTCTAGAAAACTTATAATTACAACCATATTTCTACTGTTTAAAACAAGTACGTAATCATGAATATTTTCCACATCAATCTAAAAAAATGTTTTATTATAAAAATGAAACGAAGTAACGTTTAACTAGTAATTTTGAATTTAAAAATAAAATATATTACTAGACGTTTAATCATCGTTAATTTATAAATGTTGCATCAATTGGTAAAACGTATTATGATTTCGTGAACAACAAACGAAATACGAAGACTATACCAATAATTGTTATATATTAATAACCCACGCGTTCTACTCAGATAATTTGTATTTACGAATATATCGTAATTACCTACCTAACTATGAACACTCAAAATTCAATGTCGCACTCACCAAAATAAATTGAGATAACTGATAAGAACTAAAATCATGATAGAAAATATAACAACAGAGAGGAAAATAATTAAAATAGACGTAGATTGATTCAAGTTTTATTTGATTTTTAGTGTGCATTGGTTTTTTCGATGAGTGTGTTTGTGTTTCAAAGACTTACGAATATAAAGAGAAAGAAAAGTAATTCAATTTAAGAAAACGCGTCGATCTTCATTGTTTTATTTAATGTAGTGAGAATTTTCATGAATGTACGCAATAGAATAAATAACTTGACTGTAAATGTTTCTATAGAAGGACAGATGGGATTAATGTTCGACGTGTGGCAACCTCTAGCAAACTCTACTATGCTCTAACGAAATACACAATACTGTGGAAAATTAAAGCTAGTCTATATATATACCAAGCAAGCAAATATTAACAAACAAAAACGAACGCAGATTTTCAATGTCGGTGGAAAAAGATAATTATTTTGAGTCTTGACAAATGATAGGACTGTTGAATTAATGATGTTCACGTTAGTGTTCGCTTTTGTCTGTTCGTATTGGTTCGTTTGATAAATACGTATGTTTTGGAAGCAAAACAGAATGATATTTAATTGAGTCGATGCTGAAATCGTGAGTTGTGATGTACTGTACCTTTGAATAATAATAGCGCCATCTGAGATTCCGGTGTCGGTGTGTTCGATGAGGGGGTCCGAACCAATGTTCGTATGATTAGGGCCGATTCCGGAGATGGAGAAGGCCCTTTTAATGGAGTCCAGCATCCCGGTGCCCCCCATCTTAGTGTGGGGCAGAGTCGTACCGCGGTACACATGCTCCAGGGACGTGTACGACCCACCCAATGAGCCTCCAGGCATGCCAACGCAACAAAAATAAAAATAATAATGCAAATGCTAAAACATAATAATGTGGAAATCGTCGACAGGCGTGAACAAATTAAACTCGGTGATCGCAAGGAAAAATCATTACCATACTTATATGATATTCGTTGTGAACTCACAATTCTCACTGGAACTTCTGAAGTTCGATCAATAGTATCAATATAGCTGATAAGATTGAGGAAAAAAATACCGTTCGTACTGGGACTTGAACCCGTGAAATGTGTCACGGAAGCCATCGAAGTTGACCACTGCGCCACGGACCAGTCATTATAAATCGATATATCGATTTCTGTTCGAAGGCAAAGGGTGTTGTTCCCTGAAAATTCTCTCTCGCTCTTCCAATCCTAATGTAACAGAGCGTAGCGAGCGCGATTAGTTAACAACTAGTCTTGTCCTAGCTTTACCTACTATCTCTTATCTATTAGAAAAATATAGGTTGATCAAACGAGTATTAATCTGTTCGCGTAGAGAAATTTCTGTTAAGAAAGACACCTCCACTAGGAGGCCATGAGTCCCACATTAGGAGCGGACATGGATTAAAAAAGATAATACAGCAAAGAATGACATAATACTACTCATTTAAATAGTTAATACATCAAATCTTGGTGGCATTTTTAAACACAAAATTTTCCTATTTAATTCATGATTTTATAGTTAATCGCTCAGAGAGCGAACATTTTTAATTCATTCGTTGAACGACTCCAGTCAAAATATTTTTTACAGTTCATTGGAAATATTTTGCCAGTAGGAATATTTCGACTTTTTGCCTATTTGTCAGCGTTAAATTATTGTTATTTATTGTGATTAGTAAAGACACTCTACATTATTGCTACCATTATTATAATTGGTTTAACACTTTCGTTCATTGATTAACACCTATTATGTAAGTGAAGAGCAGTGCCAACAATGAAGACAATGAAGAACATCCAAGTCGATTCTAGACACTAGTTAAGCACACAATGTGAAATTTATAAATTTCATTAGATTTGTTGATTTAATCCGTACATAATTATCACCTGAATTTCATAAATGAATAATTGGTATAATTGGATTTTCTTTGTTCGCAAACCTTTTTTTTAATTTGTTCATTCCTTGTCAGGTGATTACTTAGGTGGATTTATTAAGCAGGATGATAGTTTTAGGATGAGAAATAAAATATAAAATACTATATTACGATCACTACAAAATATATAGTGTTACATGCTCATGCCGTTTATGCTAACAATTTACAATAACATAATAATAATCAATATTTTAATAAGTAACAAATAAGATCTGTAAATAGGTATTGATGACAGAAAATTTTACGTAATTTCACCACGCCAATGTAGATCGAAGATGTTATCATTTTTTCGTATTTTTAAGTCAAACGTAATATAATGTATTTAATAAGTACTTAAAATTACACAGGAATGATTTCGGTTTTGACATTAATAGTAACATCAGATTACATAACATGTACATCACTCGAAATTCTGTTTTAATCCTAAAACCAAAAAATAAACATTTCGGTTGTTTCTTACGTGTTACGGATAGTGATAAATATAACAGCTGATCGAAATCAATATTTAGAACAAACAAGGATTTTACAGAGATATTTCTTTATACCAGGATAGTTATATCACATACAAATTAAATGTTTTATGAATATGAAAACTACGTGCGTGTTCTCACAAATCCTGACATTTTGATTAGTAAAATGATTATGTTTTTTTCTATTGGTTTAGCTTTATTATTAATAAATTCAAGTACTTATTTTAATATTTGCAGATTTATATTTATTAAATCATTAAATAGGGCTACGCTATTTATTGATGTAATAACGTTGATTTTTATGTTTTTTTTTATAATGTGTCATTATCATTAGCGCGATTTAATCATTCAGCGTGTGCTCGCTAATGTACGCAAATGAAATAAGATAATATATATAAAGAAATAATATAATAAAATAAATATTTTAAAACAAAAAATGTAATCGGAACTAGGTTTCATCAGTCATAAATATTGTAAAATTAACGAAACTAAGTCCTGTCAAAACTTAAAAACTGATTAGATAACCAACCTGCCGCTTTGAAATAAATTGATTCGCTTTAGCTGTGAAATATATGTTATTTTTTTCGTATACAACGGTTTTTAAATAAACACTGTGTAAAAAAAACAACACATGCCTGTCACCGATGATATCTGTTATCATTGGCAATTATATTCTAAGTAAAATAGTCTGTCTACCCTTTAATTCACAAAACTTATTTATATACGCCAAATAATAATGTAAATTGAATTTTAATATATAAAAAGCCTTACCTTTGGATTGTTGTTTTCACTGATAAACTGCACAATTCGACGATCACTAAGTTGTACGTAGGAATAAACCGTAGTGTTCGCTTGACAGATCACTAGCACAAAAGCAATAGAACCTACCGGCTGGCGAGTTTCTTGTTAATGCTAAATTCCAGACCTGACTTCAGATGGATTGGGGCGCTGCACGCAAGTATTGCCAGTATTCATATAATATTACTTTTTCGTATTCAGGATTAAAAATAATTTGGGAAAAGTTTGTAGATACAATATTCATTTTTCAAAGAAAACTTATTATATATTGAAAAATAATTATAATCAACGAATAAGTCAAACAACTTTTGTGAATTATGTTCATTGACCAAAAAATATTTTTAAAAGAATTAACAGCTCGTGAAATATTATTTAACTTTTAAAAAACATAAGATATTTTTTTTACTAAGCTTATACTAAATAATAAATTAATTTATCATTTTCTGTTGAATTTAATTGTTTTTATTGATTGTTTCTTGATGTAATATTCTAAAATTATTAATTTTACTTATTTATATTTTTTTCTTTACACAATAGAACATTTAATAACCAATAAGGATCGGCAAAAGAAAGAGACACTCAAAGTTTCTTGCCAAATTACACGTTAAAAAAAATAGTTTTCATATAAGTAAAACAGTTGCTTGTAACATAATAAATATATACTCTTGGTAGCTAAAAGTTTTACTATAAAACAATTTTGAATTGTTTGAATTTTGTACTTTTCCATGAGTGAGAAAACTCTTGGAAAAGTACAAAATTCAAACAATTCAAATTTGATATTGAAATTCCATCAAGCACCCTCAGTCGAAATACTTAATTATATAAAACAATTATTTTAAAAATGTTTGATATCTACTAAGGCTATTTGATAAAGCTTCAATATCATATTTGTATCTTAAAATTAAATTCTTTACATAATATTATACAAATAAATCAAAAGAAACAATCAAAATCAAGAATATTTATGATTAGTGTGACATCTATTATTTTATCAAATGTTACAGAACAGAGCAAATTTGGTTAGAATACAAATTGCGTAGAAATCTGCAAAACAGTTGCACTGTTTATCGCTAGATGTCTCTGCTCAATGCATTTTATTATCAGTTTGTGGACATCTGTTTATCGTTTATAAAATGATTATTTTTGCTCAAATTATTTTAGCGTTTCCTATACATTTATAGTTGGATTTTCCACCGGTGCATTTTCATGGCGCTATCCAGAAATCTGACTAAAAGTATACAATTATACTGTTCGTAAATCATTTCTAAGTCAACGTATTCAAATAAATAATTGTAAATTAAGACGTCATCTATTTTTAAAAATATTCAAGTAAGCTTTACGCTCAATTGAAAAAAATATGGAAATTCTGAAAACTAATAATATAAATATAATTTCAAAAAGGTTAATACGCACACTGATATACACGCTTTTAGAACTCATTAAAGCATTTACTCTCTTTGTATTTTTTTTTAATTTGACCTTTAAGCATTACACTATAGACCAGTGTTCCGCAACCGCTGTGCCACTACACACTAGTGTGCTGTGGGGCAATGCTAAGTGTACCGCAGCGCATTACTTCATTGAAGAAAAGATCAAATAATTTGTTCAAACAATGATCAAATCTGAGTTGCTTAGTTGTAGTACTGAGGTGGCAATATATATAACACAATTGAGAATGACGTCTAATGTTATTTTTGCATGTAGCCCTATGTATATATATATGTACATATATGCATATTGGAAGTGGGCTGCGGAATTATGGAGAAAATTTTGGTGTGCCGTGGGAGAGAAAATTTTGCGGGGCATTGCCATAGACATATTATCAAAATTAACTGCAAAAGTGCTGAGTTCTGGAAATTCTGAGTGGTATCTGAAAGTCTGCATACGATACGTGTTTATTTTAATATTACTCCACACTTGAGCGGACAAGGTTACCAAAAAAAATGTATAGTATAATTATTTTTTGGTATTTTAAATATTGTTCATGTTATTTTTGGGATGAAATAACTTGTATCATTTATAAAATATACCTATTATTCAATTAAGATATTAAGCATGAACAAAATTATCTATTTCACAACAAAACAGCATACAAATGGCAAGACACTTTCCTGTGACTAGAGGTCAATAAAAAAAAATATGTGTTTATATATTTAAAAATAATTATAAATTGCCGATTATAATTTTTATTAATGATTTCTTGATTAAGATTTCTTAATGTATTACAACACGTCATCTTCATTTTTGAAACATAATTACAATACGTCCCCTTGATTATTATATTATAATATACACAATACAAATTATTTACTAATTCAACTATACAAGTTTAAAGCTCCCTGAATTCCCCAAAGTTTCCCTACTTTTTCGAAGCCTACAGTTTTTTCAAAACAGGTTTTATTCGATTATCACAATGTATCAAACTTGATACACGTTCTATCAAAAGGATATAAGCTGCAAATGTCGAATAAGTATCTAAATTTAGCTTTTATGTTTGAAAAAAATTAACTTGTGAAAATTGAAACTAAGAAAAAATACTGAAATAAAGGTTTTTCATCGACAATTTCTTTAATTAATATTAGATTATGTCAATTAAACACCCGAGTTTATGAGTATCCGTGCACTTCAAGGTTGTGTATAGTTCATAATTTGTATATGGCCCAAAATCATCAAAACATGTTTTTTGCGCCTCCTGTAAAATTTGATATGTGTGGGTTACGTCCTTTTTCCTTTCCAGACTCGATTTGTTTCGCGCAGAAATTGAATATTGAAAAAAATGTATGTTTTATTTGTTTGTGTATAATATATTGTATTATGTAATTTCTGAATAGAACATTCAAAACCATAAAATCTTGACTATTTCGTCATCCGTATTTTTTGGGTGATTTTTAATTATTTTTTTCCCTCATGACCCATTCCAAGAAATGTCACGAACCGCAAGTTTTTCATGTTTTACTGCAGCTAAGGGTAGCTAGAGGCTACATGCATAGATATCGGAGCTATCACCCTCTCTTAGAACGCCTCGTACACGTGGGAAAGTGGTATTTTTTTTTGCATTATTAAAATACGTTAAAACAGAATTTTTAAGAAAATTTGTTAATTTTACTATTTCATATATCAAAGTATCGAGGAATATTTCGCGTTCTCATTTAACACATAAAAAGAAATTGGATATAAAGAGAACATTTATTTAGTCTTATTACCTTCATTCTTAAAGAAAATACGTCCTCGCTAGATCCAATTTTCAGATATAAAATCTTTAACCAGTATGAAACTTACTATGAAAAAATATAGATATAATGGTCTATGATATAATGTTGTGTCTAAAATGATCAATTAAATTCAAATTGACAGATCAGAATTGACAAATACGAATTAAATTTTAAAAAAATTAAGTTAAGATTGCAACAAAAGCGGCAGTTTACATAATTTTTCATAACAAACACGGCAGTTTTTTTAAACAGATTTAAGAAAACAATGTAAATTATCAAGAAAATAGGAATATTTAACATCAATTTCTTCAGACGTTTTACCTATAAAACAAAAATACGATTAAATTAACATTTTAGGATTGTGAAAACTGCCTCATTTGATCCCGAGCCTTCATATTTAAATTAACATGTTCCAATAACTCTCTTTTCATTCTTACCTTACTTTATTATTTGAGAATAATTCTGTAAAACAAATGCAATTCACATAGTTATGTTCGCAAGCAATATTATCCAGTATAATTTTCTAATAATCTGTTCATGGTAATCAAATCGAATCAATAATGCAAAAAAAAATATACTTAATTGGCAAAAAAGTGTTAGTAAATGTATGTAATATACAACTTGCTTTGAAGATTATTCATAGATTACCAAGAAGCTAAATTCCGAATCCAATAAAAACACAGACGTGTTTTTTCTTACAAGGATCGCAGATCTGCTAAAAAGGTTACGATATAAGGTTCCGCCAGAGGTTTTGAACACAAAACAACTATTCGCTTGAAAATAAAACAATATCAATGTCAAACAAAGTGCCAAGAATGTAATTTTACGAAATTAATAATATACGAACATAGTATTCATTATATGCATACATAGAGATATTACTCTCGAAGAATTATTGTATTATATATGAAATATGTTAGTTCTATGTTTTATTGGATACTTACACGTCGTTTTAATGATTTATGTTCGTGGTTGAACTTTATAACGATGACTCTATCTACACTACAGCATATTTTATTCAATGAGTTTTGACATAATCTTATAGTGGATTTTCAATAAATAGATACATGGTTAAATTGAAGCTGATAAAATTCTATCACGGTAAAGTGACATTATTTTCGTAAACTTACATATCGACTGTGGAAAGCAAAAAGGACGTAACTCACATATAGCAAATTTTAGAGGATGCACAAAAGACGTTTTTTTTATGATTTTCGGCCATATGCAAATTATGAAATATACACAACCTTGCAATGCACGTAGACTTCTAAGCTGGTGTTAAATTGACATAATCTAATATTAATTAAAGAAATTATCTAGGAAAAACCTTATTTTCAGTCTTTTTTCTTGGTTTCAATTTTTACAAGCTCATCTTTTTTCAAACTTAAAAGCTAAATTTAGATAATAATTTGGCATTTGCAGCTTACATCATTTTGATAGAACGTGTATCAAGTTTTATAAATTGTGATTATCGAAAAAAGGTGTTTTGAAAAAACTGTGGATTACGTCCTTTTTCCTTTCTACATTCGATATGTATGTGTAATCAATTTCAGAATGGTATATAAGAAGCTTTCATGGATAGAAATTGTGACAATACTCAATATAAATCATAAATAAAAATAGTAATTACTTAATACTTCTGTATTAAGCACAGTTAACTTATCTGCGTCGTACATTTTTGAACACGTATATTTTGCTTAATCTTAGGTATTTAAAATATATATTATTCCATATATATTGAATGTGTTTCATTAGTTCGGTATAAAAAAGAGGAAACGGGTAGCAAATTATATTTATTAAAGCTTTGGCTTGATCGCCAGACAAAAATATAAATTTTAAATTCACCAGTTGAAATACTTAAAATCATAAGACAAACTCAAAGTAGCGTATTCTTAATTGTAGAGTTAATATAATCAACGTTTATGTAAATGTACATTGTTAAATTCGTTCTTTAAACACATAACTATGCAATTTTATAAAATATGAACTATTGAAATGATTTATTGATGTTGAATCGAACATTCTTAGTTGGTAGTATCAACTGCAAAATTACTTAAATTCCGATGTTATTACGAAATGAAACAGTTGTCGATTCATTTCGAGTGGGTTTTTGTCACCGTATTAGATAGGTCGGTGGGATGGTGCGAGAGCAAGGGTTGGGAGTCGGGGTCTCCGCCAGTTTGAAAGTTGATAAAAAATGCATCAAGTAGGCACGAGGGTGCATTTCGATGGACGTTCGTATCTTCTTGTATGTTTAAAAATTCGACCGCCCCAGCGGACTGACAGCCAAGTTTCAGCCGTTTGCGGTTTGCCAGCTGTACCAGGGAAATTCTTTCATGCCGAGCGACAACAGTCATTCTATTTTCAAGAAAGTTTTCTTTCGCTTAATTTTGTATAATTTAACTACCTTAAAAGATAGCTGTTGACAACCTTTCAGATTGAAACAAACTTCTATATCCGTTTGTATTTTAGAGTACGTATAATTGAAAATATTTTACTGTATATGTACCATCATTATAAACTATTAATAAATACGGAGTCTAGTAGCACCAAAATTCAATTAAATAAAACAAATTCAGCGATATTCATTCATAAATAAATGTTCGTTGATAGTATAATAATGCATGGCATTATAAGATATAGGGTTGGTATCTAATTACTTATTTTGGTAATTCATAAATAATTATAAACGTTTATCTATTGCACAATAATAATATAATCGCTGTTCAAGCAGTTTATTAAATTTATTTTCATTAGCGAAATATCTTAATATACATTTATGTTCTTTTAAGTATTTACATAATAATCGGAAATATGATATATTCATAAAAACACATTAAATATATTTCTTGTATTTTATATAATTTATGGTTATATTTAATGGATCTATTCGAGAAAGATAAGTTAAGCAAAGTATGGTTATTCAAATAAAATGGGTTCAATTTTGTTGTATTACTTTAATAATTTTTGAAAATTGATATGTGTATGTCATATTTTTAAATGCGCATTTAGTCTAAAACAAAATCGGCTGTAATTACAATGTGGAGTATATGAACTCCTTAAGGAATTTATCTCAACAGAAGTGTTTCTACGAGAACTGCTTGGTAATCAGTTGATCAAAAAAAAATGTATGAATCCTTTTATAGAAACTGTACGTATTGGGATTCAATCCCGTGACCTACGAAGCTAACGATTTTGACCGCTCGACCACCTAACTGACTTTATATAATTACAGAAATATATTGCTGAAAGTATAAAATTATTATATTAATGTAGAAAATTAATCAGATAATAAGCGAAAGATTTATTGAACCATTTCTGATTTATTTTATTCATTATTGGTTAATTACGTTTTTTCAACTATGTTGGGAATACATCGAAAGAATAGCTAGTAATAGCCATTTTCAGGGAGTTTACAACAGTATTAATGAATAATTTCACAACTAAATAAAAAAAAAACGGTATGTTGATTTAAGGCCTTCACAAGTCTATGAACGTTGATATATAATACGTACTATTTTAATTGGCATTTATTTTTTGTGAATTAGTTCAAAAATAAAGTATGTACAAATAGATCTGATGAAGATTTGATGCTGAAATAGCTGTACTTATCACATAAAATAATTCTTGTGAAATCGACTACATCGTTATTTTTTTAACCTTGATTATATTTGTATTAGCCAATAAAAAAGTTTAATACATTAATCAACTTCACAAGTTGTTTAGTAATTATCAACATCGGTACATTTGAATAATTTTCTCAAAACTTTGATGTTGCTATTAGTTATTAGATTTAGTTGTTTTAATTATGTATTCATAACCTATAAATACATACTACGCAGGTAACTAAAATAAAGTAGGATTTTGTAATATTAACGGTGAGAATTATTTAGGTTGCTATCATATAGGAATCTGGATCTTGTCATTTTTCCTCCAGCAAATCTACTCGGGAAGTTCCGTATAAGAGATTACAGGTTTATCTAATGGACGTTAGGGGGTAGGCCTGTTAGACCCAATAAAAAAATTCTGTATCTTTTTTAGTAATGCAATAAGTCAATTTAACAGCTTTGCAGTGCAAATAATACACTTTAAAATAACCCCAGCTACATCAAATATATTCTACTGAATAAATATTTCCACTGTTTCTTATTATTTCAAAATAAATGTTTTTTTTAATAATCAAACTTGCGTAGAGAAAAAGTTTTTATATAAACAAGATGTATTCATAAATATAACATTAGAAGCTAAGCTTTGTAAGTATTATATTTTTCAATTAAGTTCGATTAAAAAATGTACAAATATCGTCAAACTTGAACGCAAAACTTGAACAAAGAAATATACTAAATAAATTTGTTTTATGGTGAATATTTAAAGCATTTTTATAACAGCGTAACATGATATTTTTTTGCGTAATCAATTTTGTTTTTAAGAGTTTTACGATGATTTTTTAACCCTTTTTATAATATTTTGATAGATTGGAAAGAAGGCTTACGTATTGTCAATTAAATTCTGAATTTAATTTTGATTAATTATTCCGAGCGAAATTTGTTTGTGAAAGCTAAATATAATTGATTGATTATGGTGACGTAAAACACAGCACTATTCTGATGGTCTCATATAATAGTTATGTAGGAATAGAAGAATATGTCATTTTTAATTAATTACTGTTTTTATTAATTGAATTGAAGTGATGTTTTGTTATTAAATTCGAAATCATTTACCTGTGTGTTTTACCACTGTGCCGTAGAAACATGAGTATTTTAGGTGGGTACTTAAATTGAAGTAGAGTAACTTGAGGTTTTTTCACCCATCTTACATCTGTCTGTATATTATGATAAGCCTATAGCCATATTTCCTGGCACACTCTTTAAGTCTGCAAAGCAGGCATCATGTTTTTCAAAGTGTTGGGCTTCCTTCAAAGAACTCTACTTCTTGCGAAAACTTACGAACGCTTGCCTACCTGCACATTTTAACTTGCTGTTATTTATTTTACACTCATCAAAGAGAAATGTAAATATGAAACTTAGCTTAGGTACTGCAAGTTTTGCGAGTACGCAAATACGAGAAATCAATTTAAGAGAAATATTGTGGAGTCTTCTCGTACATAGTATAGTAATGACATTAATATTAAGTTGCAATACGTATTGTAATTTTGTATTTTTCCGTTTCACTTGATATGGTATGTACAATAAGAAATAAGAAGTAAAATAATCTATCAGGGTCTACTTAACTTTCATTGAAATGAAGTTGTGAAATTTATTTGAGTTCGGAAAGGAGTGATTCAAAGTAGCATTTATAATAATAAAAGTCTAATTTAGAGTCTAAGAAACCAGTATCTTAACACTTACTGTAAGTTTTCTAAGCTACTTAAGACAAGAGTAGTCCAAAATATGTGTATTAAAATTTGATTGAGATCGTTGTAACGAAGAACAAAATTATATATAGATGACATGAGAGATATGAGAATGGTGAAAACGTAATCCCTTCCCAAGTAAAATACAATTATTATTTTACATGGGAAAATATTGAACAAGTGTTTGATCGTAATGAAAGTATTTTATCTGTAAATAACAAAAATATATATGTTATCTATTAAGTGGCTACAAATATAAATAATAATTATGTTGAAAAGTACAAAATCCTTTTCACATTGTCTTATGGTAAATTAAGCAATTTTTTACACTAATTTCCGGCAGAGGAAATGCATTTTGTTTTACTAATTTAGGGTTGATGTTTATTATAAATTATTGAATCATAACAATCTGTATGTGGTATAAAATATATCATAAATTTAACTTTTTCATAATAACGTCATTCGTTACAAAATATGGCAGGGGGAAACGGAGGTTTTTTTGTTTAAAATTTGGTAGCTAATCAATGTATTTAATTATTTGTTTTAGTCATCATGAGAAGTATTGTCTATCAAGAAGTTTCTTTTGACTTCGGCGATTGATAACTTCTCATTTTCTGAGCATTTATGTATACGATATAATATTATTTACATTAGGTAAGTATGGGATTGAGGGTAGCGGTGTTTACATTAGCCATGGTGGTCTGAAAATAATGAACATGTTAGACATTATTAATACAGTATTTTTTAAATCAATACAATTATCACCAACAAATTTGATTTGGCATCTTGTTGGCCCAGTAAGACTACGCTGTCTGTCGCCAATTTGTTTGCAACCAACAATTGAATATTTATGTGAAAAATATCGAAAACCAAAAAGCTGTTTGTTCAGAATATAGAATTCGTCGTGTATTCCGACACACCTGTGTTTTTTTTTTGAAAACGTTTGAGATTCTTCCACAAAGAAGCGGGAAATCTCGTGCGTGTACACTGCTTATGTAGAAGAGCACTGAAACTAAGGGTTGAGGTGGGGCTACGCGAGCGAAGGGGCAACGGAGAGATTTTGCGGTGTAACGCACAGTCTTAGAAGGGGCAATTCGTTTCAATTCTGGCAGGAATCCCGCTCACAGTTTATTCCGCACCCCTGTATCATATCATTTGAAACAGGTGTGTACTGGCAAATAAATGTACCACACATATATTTTTCATTTGTATTTAAACTGTGAAAACTCTATACGACCAATACGTCTAAAATGCCCAGCTGCAAATAAAAATGTAAGACGGATTAATATTTCGTTGTATATTTTAGCATCGATACGATTCAAATGAAAGAATCATAGAGAGGAATCGATTAGAGTTGTTCGATTCGCACGAAGTGATTTATTTATTATTCTTATCTATACACACGTGTTATGTTTTACCAATCAAATATGAATTGTGCGATATGGATACTCTGGGATTATAACGATCGAGTCGATTCGGGTCTGTTCGCAAGCGCCATCCTCACAGAGTTCTCGGATTGCCGCTTTTTAGTATGTCAAACACCGAAAGCCGTTACAAGTTGATGGCGATTGGTGCGCTTACGTACTTGTGACGTCTACGAACATACTTCACATACAAATGTGGGATACATGTGAACCACTTACCTATTTTAGAAACAACATCAATCAACTCTACTTTTGGCATTCTTTTTAAACAAACTCAACCTTGTTCCGCGTTGTCTAAATGGATACATCTTATTCGAGTTCATATATCCATACTATTACATTAAAGAAACAACACATTCATTTTCAAAATTGTAATTCAGAATTCTGATTGAGAAATTAGGTGCCCTTTAATAATTTTCCATTTCGTTTTCTTCAAATACATATCAGCGCTTTAATGCTCGTGCTAATTATTTTTTATATATTGTTTATTGTTTCAAATGAGAAGGACAGTACATGACATAGAAGCTGACGCCAACTCGCCATGTATTGGAAAAATTATATCATCTGAAATATAGGTTGACCACTTTTCAGGTGACTTACGGTGATATTTTAAATAAACTTTCCAATCTTTTTAAAAGAGTTCATCACAATTGAATTTGAATCGCAGTAATCGAATTATGTTTTTGCCCACCATTGATCTAGTGATAATTTTTTAATACATATAACGATTGCTTAGTTACAATTCAGTTTCCTATAAAAGAACGAATTGATATATCGTTAATGTCGTTAAAAAAAATAGTAATTGAGCAATACAAATTCAGAGTTAAAGATATATTACCTGTTTCACTGTAACCGATTGGTAAGCCCAGTTGAGCACTAACTTATTGTACGTATATATTCATTAATTGATTTTTCATTCCCTCCTTATCAGATCTAGATAACGAAGCATAGTGATGGTAAACGGCTTACTCTTAGTTCATTCCTAGCTCTAATTGCATATCCTAACACTTTGTGGATAGGACCGTGGGCGAGTGGTTAACGTTTTTGGCTTCAGTTGCCGAGCTCACGGGTTATATAACATACTTAATACGTTGATTTCATAAAAATGTTGGCATATAATCAGTGATGTGCTGCTAAAATTTTCAATTTCATGTCAATTTCAAAAACCCAGAAATTTTCAGCGTGGGACGATTTTTTTTTTGCTCTTCCAAGAATTTTTGAATCCAAAATGCCAAGAATTTACCGATATGACTAAATGATCAGCGTGAATAGTTTTTTTAGCTCTTCCAAAAAAAATTGAATCCGAAATCACACGAATTTACGGATATACTAATATCCGTGACGAGCCATATTCTTCTATCATCTGCTGTCATCGACTTCTGAGACATGATTTAAGGAAGTTTAGATTATTTTAGTATTTTAGGAACCCATAAATTAAGTACCTGAAACTGATCATAACCTCAATAAGATACCCATAAACGTGACAGGTACAAACAAATGTGAGTATATAATGTATTCAGCACATAAATATTATTAACTATATGTATTTAAATTACCACAGTGCCACATGTCAAAAATTTTGAATGTGGCTTAGTTTTGCAGCATAAATATTTTTTACTAAAATCACATTTACACAATAACTGTATACTACTGGTTTTTACTGGTTCACAATTTTAATATTTGGAAATATATAACCGCGAAAGTAAACTGACTAAAAACTCTTACAATATTTCTTTTACGGTTTTATACTAAAAGTTAAATACGTTGCAGAGAGTTTGTTACCCCGACATATTCACTTGATACATGAAAATAAATGTACATTTAAAATTCCGTTAGTTTTTATTTTAAATATCGAATGTCGAAAGGAAAAAGGGCATAACCCACAGTTTTTTCAAAACAGATTTTTTTCAATAATCACAATGTATCAAACTTGATACACGTTCTATCAAAAGGATGAAAGCTGCTAATGCCAAATTTAATCTAAATTAAGCTTTTAAGTTTGAAAACGATGACCTTGTAAAAAATTAAAACCAAGAAAAATGACTGAAGTAAAGGTTTTTCCCAGACAATTTCTTTAATACATATTAGATTATGTAAATTAAACATCAGTTTAGAAGTCTCCGTGCACTTCAAGGTTGTGTATAATTCATAATTTCCATATGGCCCAAAATCATCAAAACACGTTTTTTGCGCCTCCTGTAATATTTGATATGCGTGGGAGACATTGAGCAGTCGATATGAATATGCTTGTCGGGATAATTTTATTAAGCACATTTATGTACCTTCCAAAACGTTGTAGGACTTAATTTTATCAAGTTCTTAATTAAACTTCTCTTAACAGAAACCGGCATATTGTTTACTTACGAAGAAAGTAATTCGACACCTAAAATTTGATCATGATCAAACCATATTTCAAAATATACACAAATATAAATACAATGAAATTAACTCACTAAATCTCAATAATTAAGAGTCTCTTTCGATATTTGAATGTCATATATTTTATATAATCCATGTCTGCTCTTAATGTGTAGCATATCGCATCTTACTGTAGGTATCTTAACTGGAGTTTTTCTACGAGAACTGCTTATTACCTCTCTTTATTTCGAAGAGAGTATGTATAAAAACTATAGGGCTAATATAAGATTAGAAGTTAAATAATCGCTCTTACTACTCACCGTTATTTTAGGATTGGAATGGTAGAAAAGAATTTATAAACATCATAAACATCCATGAATTAGAGCAGAAATCAATTGATTGATTGAAAAAACACTGTTCGAACTGGGAATTGAACCTGTGAGATCCGTCACCTAAACCGACAACGTTGACCACTTTATCACGAACTCGACATAAATAATAAACGATAATATCTCCGTATCAAATTTTTTCGACAATCAATTTAAATTTAAGACTTACAAACGGTTATTAAGTGCAATTATTTACTAAAAATATTTATACTTTCTACATTTTTATTCTAAGAAAATCCGGGTCGCGTATTGTGTAATGAAAATATAGAGTTAGCTACTGAATAAAAACCAGTTCTGGTAAATAAAGAACTGTTAAGATTTATTAGTTATACATATATTTTCTAACTTGGGAAAGGGTATTTTTTCAACTAGCACTCAATCAAAAATATTAAAATTTAACTGCAATATGTGATGAATATTGTCAACGAACTTATTTAGAGTTTTTTCCCTTTTATTTATTATGCAGTATATCTGCACAATACAAGGATTTCAAATCATTCTGTCAATACACTCCGTTCGAGATAATAAAATTCGTATGGAGAGCAATGAATATTAAATAAGATTGGGTCTACGATATGGATGAATTTTCAAGCCGGGCGTAAGAAGCCACACCGGTGGCTCGGCCAATAAAATTTTGGCATTCACTGCTTGCATATTTATGCCATGAACAATAATTTAAAGCGACGAAGTGCGTGCAGATTGTCTGGAAAGATTAATATTGATAGGCATAAACATATTTAAATTTTGCCCTTTTAATCACATATTTAGTGATACAAATTATGGATGGTGCGAAAAATATGTCAAAACATATTTTCTTGTTTAAAAAATCATGTTACCTATTTTGTTTGGATATTTGGATTTTAATTTCCTATTAAATTTGAATAGGTGGCTGTATCTTTTGGGTGAATAAGGATTTCAATAAAAGACGAATTTATCAATACAGGAATCGCGAAACCGGCGAGTAAATCAAAATCGATATTTCACATAAAACACCGATATTGAAAAATATATCATTATCAAAAACGAGTTATTTTCATAAAAAAGCTTACGGTTTCTTAAAATAATAATACATTATTGAAAAGCTCACCAATTCTTGAAAATGTTAAAATTATTGTTACAAATTTAATTAGATTTTAATATATTTGAATTAATCGAGAATTTTGAATTTTAACTGGTATTGAAAAAAAACACTATTAATGCAGATATTCCGGCTTATATATGGCGGTATTGTAATCCTTGTGTTCGAATTATTACTTGCTTCGTTTGTTAGACTTTATTGATTAAAAAACACAAGGTATATAATATATGTGTGGTTTTTCAAAAGTAAACTTAAATAAACCCAATAAGTAAATTTGTAAGAAAGTTTTTACGTGGATATGGACAATTCACACTTTAATACACAATTCATTAAAGCTAAAAATTATGTGAAATTGATGTGCATTAAAATATTATATTTAATGTTTTTACAGAGTTAATACTATGTAACGTTGTTATTTATTACACATTTAAGATATTCAACTACTTCAAACTATCAGCTGGTAAATGATTTCACAAACTTTCACGTAAAAAAAATATTAATTTCCCAATCAATTGTTCCCCGCATAAATACCTTACACTTTTTTTAATATTAGTTCTCCAGAAAATAAAGGGCTTATTTCATATAAAACTTTTATCTGCAATTGTACACAATTTTAAGCGAAAAAAAAATACAACATAAGAGAAACTGCCATTTTCACAATACTAATATCGAATCGATAAAGATTTTTGAAGCGTAATGTTTCAAAATAGTTCAATGAAAAATTATTTTATACCCTGAACAATTTCGATACATTATTACATTGTTTTTTTGTCGTGTTTGTAACCCAGCACAAAAAAAGTTCTCTTTTTCTGTCTTTGCATCTTGTATAAAGCCTAATACATATATAATCTATATATATAAAAATGAATGTTTGTATGTTTGTTACCTATGCGCTCCTATACCGCTCATCCGATTGCGATAATTTTTTTGGGGAGTTGTTATGCGGACGCCAGAATAGGTTTATGAATCAGCGGTGGGCTGCCAATGCGTTAATTAGTTTGTTTGTTTGGTATGCGTTCCTGTACCGTTCATCCAATTGCGATACAATTTCGGTGAGTTGTTGTACGGACGCCCGTGAATGTATATAAATCAGCGGTGGGCTGCCAATACATTATTCTTTTGGTTTTTACCGTATTCGTTCCTATACCGTTCATCCGATTGCGATAAAACTTTGGTGAGTTGTTGTGCAGACGGCCGCAAATGTATATAAATCATCGGTGGGCTGCCAATACGTTAATTTGGTAATTTGTGCCTTATGCGTTCCTGTTCATATACCGCTCATTCGATTGCGATACAATTTTGGTGAGTTGTTGTGCGGACGTCCGCAAATGTACATAAATCAGCGGTGGGCTGCCAAAACGTTAATTTGTTTGTATTTTTTCGTATGCATTCCTATACCATTCATCTGATTGCGATAAAGCTTTGGTGATTTGCTTTGCGGACACCAGCAAAGGTTTTTGAATCAAAACATACAACGATGGGCTGCCAATACGGTTATTTGGTAGTTTTCCTTTATGCGTTCCTGTATCTATACCGTTCATCCGATTGCAATAAAACTTTGATGATTTGTTGTGCGGACGCCTTTAAAGTTTTATAAATTAGTACAGCCAGTGGTAGGCTGCCAATGCGTTTACAAGGGGCTCGCTTTATATCAAAGTAATTCTCGGTATTCTGGGAACAAGTGGGTTTTTTATCACTCTGATGGACTACTTAAATAAGCAATCGATTTTTACTTAATACATTTACATTATTTAACAATATGCAATTTACTGTAAACTCATCAATGTAAATGGCCGAAAATGTACTACTGTGTATACTGATGCTGTCATAGATGTCATATTTAAGTCAGAAATTGCAGTTATGTACTCATTTGATTTGAGAATATTGTTTTCTCTTAACAAGGGGCTGGCTGACCTTAGCAAAATTTCACAAAACGCTTGCGCAAGCCCCTCTGAGCTTCTTCCAGCGCACCCCAGAGTGCAGCCATTTTACAATGAGAAATTTCGCTGAATAAAGACGACTATCAGTTTCATGGCAAATCATAGGTCACGAAAAGTCAAATTTGGACCCGTTGATTGGCTATTTTTAGGATTCTCTGTGGCGCATTTTCTAATAATTATCGCCTCTTCTGGTGACTTTTATCAATTTAACAAATGTGTGTATTTACTATAGTTTAGCGTCAGTTCGCGTTCCTTTGGTGTGAACATTTTTGGATGGTGGTCGAACAGCGCATTCAGCACTGAAATTGCATTTTAATGCAAATCACTGAGACACTAACATGCAATATCAAAAAAAAAATCGGAATGGGTGAAGTACTTCAATCATGCCAACTCATAATATGAGACGAATGTACTATGGCGCACAAAAAGGCATTTGAGAGGAAATGAATAGTGTTAATATACATATTAATGTTATAAACCTGACATGGCTGTAAAAAGGTACAAAACAAATGGTTTTATTGTAAAATGTCTCAGTTGTGTTGATTTCTTTTAAATAAAAACAATTGATAGATATTGCCCAATTGCATTTCTCCCCAGTCATCCGTCTTTTGTACATTTCGGCAAGTTTTAGATTTATAATAAGTGTTTTAGGATCCACTAGGAGGTGCACAAAAATATCTTTAAAACACGCGGAGTCGGCGTTATGTTTTAAAATTGTATTGAAATAAGTTTCAATAATATTCGTCGAACTGAATGCGATTCTTAACACACGCTAGCAAAAATATTTACCAAACTTATGGGTTGTGTATTATTTGTATTTTCTTGATACGAAAATCCATTTTGTATAATATTATTTCAGATGTCCGTTTTTCGTTCAGCACATTCAGTTAACGATATTTTTTAGCGACAGTTTGAATGTTCACTCAAGCTATATTGCAAAATGTATGTACTTAATTTGTATAGATTTAAATCTCAGTGAAATGTGTTTCCAAGTGATAATTCCTATACAAAACTATCTCTTCCTTTTAATATTTTATGACAATTCTACAATGTATATTTTACAGTTGTTGACTTTTTGATAGACAAAGTTGATATTGTATGTCGAAGATATCATTTGATCTCTTGCATTGAAAAACTTCAAATGGAAATATTTCTTATTTTATTGTCTGGTGATTTTAGACAAACTCTACCAGTTATACTACGTTCAACAGCTGTTGATGAATTAAATGCATGTCTCAAATCATCAGTTTTATGGCGACACGTGCAGAAATTGGCTTTCAAGGCCAGCATGCGTGTAGAACTACAATATGACACATCCGCTGAACGTTTCGCAAAATAGTTGTTAGACATTGGGAATAGAACATTGGAAATAGATGAATCCACACAATGTATTACATTGCCAACAAACTTCTGTAAAATTACAAAAACAATAATAGAATTGATTCATAAAGTTTTCCCAAAAATATCGCAATAAATTCTTCTGAATTCTTAAATTCACTTGATCTGCCAGCCATGCCGTTACATGTTTTAACATTGAAAATTGGCGTACCTATCATTCTTCTCCGAAATATAAATCCACCATTTTGCAACGGTACCAGACATTCAGTGAAAAAGATAATGCACAATATCATTGAAGCTAAACAAATTAAAAGGAAAATTTAAAGGGGATAATGTACTGTTTCCAAGCATCTCTATAATTCCAACAGATATGCCATTCGAATTTAAATGTTTGCAGTTTCCGGTGCGACTCGCATTTGCAATGACCATCAACAAAGCACAGGGACAATCGCTACAAGGGTGTGAACTAAATTTATAAAATCTATGCTTCTCACATGGACAGCTGTATGTGACCTGCTCACCCGTTGGAAAACCTTCAGATCTATTCGTATACGCATCAGACGGAAAAACAAAAGATATCCAAAAGCACTTCAATAATCAGAATTAAAAAACAAGCACGTTATTTCTTTGAGTGGCATTGCAACGCATGCCGGGTACTCGCTAGTATAATATAAAATTGAAGAGGTCTTATTCTACAATGCTTAATGTGTATTATTAAAATATATACCTAGAAACGATACCACTGCAGTTTTAAGCAGGGCAGATTTATTGCAGTATCATTAATGTTTTCATCTGTTTCTTTCAGTTTTTGGCGTAGAAGTAGGGTTACGATGGATTGTGATCTTAGAAGCTAGCTCTGTTAAATTTGACCTCGACTGGATTAAGAAACAAAATGCTCTCAGAACATTGTGTTATATAATGAATAAATATGTAATAAAATAAAATTTAAAAACGAAGTCATGCACGTTTGGTGTTTCTGACAATTTTTTGATATATAATATCGACTGAGGAAAGGAAAAAGGACGTAACCCACACATATCAAATTTTACAGGAGGCGCAAAAAACGTGTTTTGATGATTTTGGGCCATATGCAAATTATGAGTAATACACAACCTTGAAGTGCACGGAGACTTCTAAACTGGTGTTAAATTGACATAATCTAATATTAATTAAAGAAATTGTCTAAGAAAAACGTTTATTTCAGTCTTTTTTCTTGGTTTTAATTTTTTACAAGGTCATCTTTTTCAAACTTTAAAGCTTAATTTAGATACTAATTCGGCATTTGCAGCTTGCATCCTTTTGGTAGAACGTGTATCAAGTTTGATACATTGTGATTGTCGAAAAAAAGCTGTTTTGAAAAAACTGTGGGTTACGTCCTTTTTCCTTTCCACAGTCGATATACTTCCTATGACAGCTTATGTTTAATTTTTAGGTTTAATAATTATTGCGTATACATTTAAATGAGGGTTAAAAAAATCCACTCTTTTAATGGTGTGAATAGTTTTGAGATCAATTGAGCCTCTTGTTAGCGTATTGGCAGCTCACCACTGCGTAGGGGGCAGCGTTGTATCAGCTCCTCAACTAGTCTCATAACAGTTCCAGCAAAAGTGTTGCCCTCTCCGAAAAGACATATTAAAAAAAGAAGAGGAACGACACAAAGTGTCCCATGTGTGCCGTAAAAAGAGCAAGCGCCCAATATAATGTCAAATGATGCAATCGCGAGAGACTTGTCTGTGTAACTTCTCGCCAGATAACCTCCGCGGGTTATATTTTTCACGGTTAGGATTTCGCGACCCCATTTCTTAGGGTGCACGTTTCTATGAATATAAACCGAGTCTCGCCAAAAAAACATAATTCATAAAAAATTGGTTATATACACTTACCTAGATAATTTAAACGTTTTCTGAGTATTTCAACCGAAGGTGCTTTGTGGAATTTCAATACAGTGGAACCTCTCATAACGAGTTTAATTCGTTCCAGAATTTTACTCGTTATGTGAAACACTCGTTATGCAAAACAATTTTTCCCATATAAAACAATGTAAAATACAATAATGCGTTCCTCCTCTTCCAATAACAAACTCTCCTGCATAACTTCTTGCTGTGAAAAACAATGCAACTCCATAAGCTTTTCGGTGGTCAGCTCTTGACTGTACTCTTTCACAAGCCCATCAATATTGTTGTTATCCACCTCCAGTCCCATTGTATTGGCCAAAGATACAATCTTGTTGACTGTAGACTTCAAGGGTACTGTTTCAAACCCCTAAAAATCACATTCGACAACGCTCCTTGGCAAAGCTTCTTCCAAGCTGAAGTGAGAGTTCTCTTGGTAACCCCTTCCAACGCCTTGTCAATCATCTTGAGGAAAACATCGATGTGAAAGTGATCTTTCCAAAATTCTGCGTCACTCGTTATGCGAAATATCACTCGTTAAAGGAGCATTTTTTTCACAATCTATTTTGCTCGTTATAAGAATTGCTCGTGATGCGAGGTTCCACTGTATCAGACTTTCAGGCATTAATAAAATTAAAATGAACCTAGATCACCGTCACTAGCATTTAACTCAATGATAATACATTTTGTTCTTATATATACACTATACAACTATTTTCCGAGCGTCAGTTCAAGTCCATCCGCGCACTTGAATGCCTGAAGATGTCAAAAAGCGAATCCCAAGTCGTTGTGACAAAACGTGTGGGGGTGTAGAAAATTTGAAAGATTTATTAATTATAGTAAATTAACCCACTCTTCACATTGGAACACCCAGTCTTCATTGGGAACGACGAAAAATAAGGAATTTTAGCCCAATACCATTGGTCACTCGGAACACTCGGTTGTTTGTTTTCCCCCGTACCGGAATAATAACTCTACCCAGAGTTAAAACCTTATCCTCATTCAATGTGTCCAGAATCATGTTTTGATTGAGTGATCGTTTGTGAATCACATATAACAATAGGTGGGAAACACGTCAAAAACTATATCATATTTTATTTACTGTGTGAGACACCTTATTATCTTTGAGGGTAAAATGATTAAGCTATGAAAATTACGTTGTTACTTGTTTTATTTAAATCAAATTTAAATACTAAAACATAATTTACATTTTGTGTTGCTTTTGATTTTGCAACGGACTCTGCAAGGAAGAATGACTGGTCTTTTCACACAAAATAATATCACAAAATTACAACCGAACCTTCGGAAAAAATGTATTAATTAGTTGAAAAAAATTTACATTCGAGTACAAAAACGTGACCAAGAAGCCTAGTGAAAATAATTCTTAATAATTTATAATATGCTTAACGTGTCGACAGAATCTGCTATCGGCCGTTTTGAAATGGTTATTTTAAAATTCGATTGTTTCTTCAATTTTAAATATATTATTTTTTCAAATGTTTGCAAATTGCCGATTCGACAAAATCATGAAATATATAATTTGCGTCGAATTGAAATAAACAAAGTTTCCCAGCTATTTTTCTATCGATCTGCAATGTTGGTTTTTATTAATTTTCGATAGAAGCATTTTAATGTTTGAGTTTTTAAACGCTAACAAAGGTAAACTTTCGAGTGTTCTAAAGTGGTGAAAAAAAAATGTAATAATTCCGCACTAGTGCATTGGCACATTTGAATGAAAAATAAATGATTTTGTGGTATAGCAACACTATTTAATATACGAAATAAGTTGTGAAGATAATATTGTTTTGTTACAACCCAAAACATATTGTTGATGAAATTGTGTTTCTATTCTGAGATTATGGAATCGATTATGAAAAAGATCTCAGCTCGATTTTTGACTACTTATATAAAAACTGATCACACGGCGATTATCTAACAAAAATTCCAATTAATTTATTATTTGATGTTCAATATTAAGTCTAAAAGGAAGTTCATTGACATATCTAGCATACAAAGTGTCTAACACCCTTTCTTTCTATTGATATAGAAACAACACGTCCTCCCAACACATCGATATGTTCGTATCGTTTTTTTAAAAAAAGGTTTAAATTCAATATTATTTAATTATAATTATAAAGAGCAAATACTTGTAGGAAGCATTGCCACCCGAAATTTATAATAATATTCAATAGTATAATAGCAAAATCTACTATTAATTTATATAATTTATTATTTTTATAATGTTATGCAGTTTAACTGAATGGTGAAATGCCACATCGCAAACAAGTATACACCAATTGATACTAATGAATCAAGAGACATCGTAACTCAATTAAGTTTCGGAATACGTGTAATGCAGGGATGCCCAACCCCGTGCCCGATTTCGGTGCGCCCGCCAAGCTAAAAAAAAACGAGTCACGCTGATAATTTGGGCAAATCGTTAAATACTAGGGTTATAAATAAACTTGAATATTTAATATTGCACTCTAGGATCCAAAAAGCCCCTGGTGTAATTCACAGTAACACAACAAACGTAGTCGACAAAGTATCTTAATTAATTATATATATAAAACTAATTAAATTTGGTTAAAAAATATTTATATTCGTTTTACTTAATCCGCTGAATTCATTTAAAAAAAAACCATATTATATGATATAAATAGTTATAAATTCAATTTGCTGATGATGCACCTTTTAGCGCTTACACCGTTTATATTATAAAGGAATTCCTTGAGAACGAATTAAAATATTGAAAAATTATAATTTTTCTAGAATCTAATTAAAAAATAGAAATATGAAATAAACTAAAAACCGAAGTAGAAATAATAATTGGGAACTAAAAAATATGGGCTTCAGTATGAATATAATATATTTTTTCCTTGATAATATATTTTGGGTCTGAGACTGTAAATGCGATTGGTGACTTGGCATAGAATGGGTTAAATAAAAAAACTTGCTCGAAAGATTTGCTTGTCGAATTTTATTATTTATTATGTAAGTATGTAGAATACATACTGATTTGTATGGCGTATTCTTATATGTTATATAGTTACATAGCTGCGGTGAATTGGTAAAATCTGCGTTTTTTAAATAACGTTTGTTATAAATATATATTAATTGAAATTTACAAAAAGTGTGAAAAGGGAGATGATGAAATATATTTTTATTATAAAAAAAACCGTAAGAAATTGTTGATCGTTATTGGATAGTTTGGTATCAAGCGTGAATTAATAGAGCTGTTCGGGAGAGCGATTTTAAGCATTGTCATTTTTTTTAATTTATGTCACAAACAAATTCAATGATTCGACATTATTATTTAACTGTAATTTGTTCATTTTCATTAAATAATTAAATGTATTTTTAATTTAGACATTTTACGAGATGCCTCAGATTAATTTGATACTTATTGATAACCTTGCCTTTTACTTGATTTGATCAAAAACAAGACTTACCTACTTCTTCACGGTACAGAATTATTGTACGATTAAAAATACTGGTTTTTTATTACTTTTTTTTATAATGGAAATCTATTAAATAAATATAAAAATACTACATTATTTTGACGGAGGAAGTTGTAAAAATATAGATGTTTCCTATTTTGTTTGCCAGACATCCATTCGAAAATCCAACCCATACATTCCCATGCTGGGGCGTTGATTTACCTGGTTTACATGAAAAGGATACGGTATCGGCGGCGTATGAATATAGGGTCGAAGGTTGCGGTGGGTAAGGAGCGGGGTTGGGAGGAGGCGCACCCGCGACTGAAGAATTTAACAGTTCGCGCCGATCGTCGATCCAATCGAGGATAAGTGTTAGCGCGGCTCGCATACAAATCGACATCTTTTGCTGAGTCCGCGTCTGCGGGTCACTCAAAAAGCGGGTCGCTCTGCCGACCGGGGGATACCGCCTACACTTGCCGTATAAAATTGAGACGATACACATCTAAAACCAAGTTTCTTGGGCATATAAGATTCCGTTACACTAACTACTTCATCTTTGAGCGGATATCAAATATATTTTAGAAACATTCGGAAAATAATGCTCGAATTTCAAATATGACATTCAAATTTAGTTGTAGAGCTCGTGGACAGTTTTGTTTAAAATATACGTGGGTATTATTAGGGCCTCCAATCCCGGGATCCCGTCTGATTTTTTGATCCCAAAATCACGGGATTTCAGGAAATTGAAAGTCAATTCTGGGAAGAGCAAAAAAAAGGTATCGCGTCTTTTCATTCCTGAGTTTTTCGTTCCGATCAAAAATTTTTCAATCCCGAATTTATACACGATTTTATGTTGAATGTTCAATACCGGAATTGGAAAAAATGACAACCCCGGGATCACAAAAAGGTCCGGAATTGGACGTCCTAGTAGGTATATAATGTAAATAGTAAAAATGTAAGTATTAAAAAAATACTATGCAATGTGCAAATTTAAAAGCTCTAATTTTTATATTTCTAGAGTTATTAAAATATATTGGGGTGATACTATATCAACCGACGTTTTTAACCCGTCAAATTTTAACGTAAGTATACAACATTTTCAATCAAATGATAAAAAAATAAGTGAATATTGTTTTTATGTGGCTGGATTAAATTTATGGAAATAAATCAACGACAATTAGTTGGATTTAAATTAAACACCTAACCAATAAATTTAGTTAAATTCCCAACCGGTAAGAGTTTTTAAAGTAAAATTATCTTAACACTGTCCAGATCACGGGTTCCCAACCTAGGGGTCGCGAAGGGTTTTCTGGTGGGTCGCCAACTTTTTACGGTTTTCGAATCGAGGATTTCAAATTCTTCGGTAAACTAAACAAAAAAAAATAGTTTCGGAGACACTCCGGGGAAAAAGTATAGCAAATCGAGGATTCCAAATTCCTCGGGGGGTCGCCTAGTCACATGGCTTTTATAAAAAGGGGTCACCACCCGAAAAAGGTTGGGAACCTATGATATAGATCAGGGATGGCGAACAAGTGACCCGCGTGAGAAGTTATCTTACCCGCTTGAACTTTTAGAAATGATTGTTTTTATTTAAAGCCTTAATTATTCAATCTATGTGACACGCGACATGATTTTTAAAATTTAAAAAAATCAAATTTGACCCACTTGTGAAAAAGGTTCGCTATCCCCGGTCTAGATAAACTTTCTTAAACAAAATATAAGAAGTATTACTATTTTTTTTAATAGATAAATTCTACTATACTCGGAATAAATACATATTTAAAAAACAGCATTCTTATAAAATGAATTTAAAATATAAATAATTTTCTCACAAATAAACTTTGTGTGCTAGGATAAATCATAAAAAAATATATTGCCTTCTGTTTAAAAAACGTGTATTTTGTGAGATATTTGTGGAAAAAAATCTTATGAGTGAGTTACCTTGAATACGCCTGCAAGGTTTTATGATGTCTCATAAAATAATTAATGTGTATTATCTTTCATCTACTAACTAACTAACTGGGTTTAACATCAATAAAATAAAGTCACGGAATTACGGAATTCTAAAATTCATATAATTAACTAACTGAGTTCAATCAGGGTCACAAAGTACTTGCATAATATATGTATAAAATAGTTTAATTTCCGAATACGCCACTTAAAATAATATTGTTGTCGATAGAATAAATAGATAACAAATTATAAGCTATTCGGACACAACAATTGATAATACAGGAATACCCCTATTGTATGTAGGTGAAAGGACCGAAAACAAAATGTAAATAAACAGAAAACTTCGATTGGGTGTATGGAATTTTTAAGGTTTGGTCATGTACGACGTCAATACTAGTAAATAGATTTGTAGGTGAACTCTCCTACTTTAAAATGTACGTAATTTTAATTGAATTTGGAGTATTTCTGACGTGAAATGAAGGACTTAATATGAGAAGCTATACAGTGCTTTTTTTCACCTTTTCCGGAAGGTTTTTTTTCTAATCTGAGTGTGTCTGTTTCCAATGTAGAGCATATGACTTCCTAATGGAGATGTCTCAACAGAAGTTGTTTTTACGATAACTGCTTGTTTGTAACTCAGTTTTTTAATCTCTCTTTTTTCCGAAAGAGTAAGGATAAAAAGAAAGGACTAGAACAGTAATTAAGTATTCGTTCTCACTTCAAAAGTTTTCAAAGCATATTGAATATACAATTTTGCGACTATTGATCTGAAACATTAAAAATGCCAAGAAAAGGGGTTACGAAACACTGTTCCATCACGTTACATGGGAAAAAGGCACTGTACTAATATATATTATGTATGTACCTAATTAAACAGGACAGCAGATTTTGCACTCAACTGGTTGGAAAATGTCAATTACGATCACATAAAATTGAGGCTTCATTTTATTTGATGTTTAAAATAATATTATGGCTTGTTATCAAGTCGCTAGTTCAATCAAGATAACTATTGAATAAAGATATGAATATATGAATATATCCATCAAATTATGTATTAAGTCATTATGGAAACGATGTTAAATTTAATATTCAATTATGGAAATTTTGTACAAAGTACAGTTACTATACTTGTATATGTTTTAAAACGAATTAGACATACACACCTTGCCAAATTAGTACATACAAATTGCGAGCTGAAGATTCGAGTTCACTAGCGAAGCTCTCTGATTCATAGACCAGTCCCTTGGCCAAAAAGGTATCTGCTAGTGTTTTGAAAGAGAATTTAGCTTAGTTTACTAATAATAAAGCGTTATCCAATGCAGGGCACCATTGCTTGATAGATTTTATGCGAAACATATATTTTGAAATAATAACAAAGTCGGCCAATTTGATGACGATAATTTTGCAATAAAGTACGCGATGGCCAGTAATTTCAAGTATTTTTAGCTGTATTAAGTTTCCAGTATTACAAAAAAAGGATTACTATATTGAAACATCCATGACTTGAAAATTTTTGATCTGTATTGTATTTTGCATATATTTCATCTATGTGATTCAATTAAAAAGAAACTAACTTTATCGGCTCTAAAGTCTCGTTTAGACCAATAGTGTACGCAGTCGAGAGAGTGAACTCGGTTGAATACAAAACTGTCTGCGACGCGACGAATGGGTTTTGACCGAGTGATCCAACGAGTGATTGTAAGTGAGCGAGTGTATATATGAGAAATATTTTTTTTCTTAACCCACCACCGTCTTTGCTCACATTTTTGACGTGTTTGACCATATGAATCTCACGTAAAAATGAACTGAATCACTGAAAAAACTTTTTAGTATATAGACGTTTACTCGTTCAATGTTTTTGTTTGTTCGGCGTATTCGGTTGGTGTAAAAGAGGCTTAAGGAATAGAAAATGTCGTGACATTAACGCCCTTTAGTACGTGCGCAAATGATTATATTTTGTTCAGCACATATCGCAAATGTTAAACAAATGTTTAAAAAAGTTGAATGCCGGCACGGATAATTGAATATTGGTTCTAAACAAAGTGTTCGAGTAGCTGGGAGAACGATGCAAAGAGAGCGTACGGACGCCAAGCATCATACAATGTGGGTCATCAGAATAATACTTGGTACAATGCGGTCAAATTGGTTCAGCGGAATGCTCTGATGAGGCTATTCCGGTTTACACTCCTACATCAGAGAGCGTAATAGAATCATTTCAAACATTTTGTATCACAACTCTGACGGCTAATTCGATTGTATAAAATTATAAACGGTGGTGACATTACATTTTTTGTGGGTAATACATTAATAAAAAATTTACAGAAAATGAAAATTAACAAAAAATATATACATATTAAAAACCTTTACAACATAGCACAGCATTGACTATAAACACTTTCACAGAAGTTAAACATTACATATTTTAGTATACATGTTACGCAATCATGTACAGAGCTGGTTTTATTATTGATTAACATTTTTTTACCCATATCCGCTCCCATTGTGGAGCATATGGCTTCGTAATGGAGATATCTCAACAGAATTTTTTCTACGAGAACTGTTGGTCACTCAGTCGCTCAACCTCTCTTTTTTGAAAGTGAGTAGTAGGGATAGAATAAAATGACTACTGGCTAACTAATCGCTTCCACTGCGCCCAGTTATTAAAGGATAGGAAGATTGGGAGGGAAGTTTAGACATTAAAAACACCCATGCCTTCGAACGGAAATCAATAAATCGATCGAAAAAAATCTTCTCGTACTGGGACTCGAACCCGTGAGGTCCGGCACGGAAGCCAACAGCGCAAACCTCTGCGCCATAGGACCCGAAATATACATTTACATTACAGATATTGAAATAGATTTCGCTTATCTTTTATTATTTAAATGAAAATTTATATTTATTTGTTATAATATATATATATAGTGATTATCTATCCTTTTTCATGTTCAATCATGTTTTTTTATTTTTTTCTCGAATCTTTCAAATATTTATGGAAAGGAGCTCCTTTGCGTTCGAAAAGAATTTCCAAATACTATTTTTATATGAAGATAAAAATAGCTTGATATTTAGTTTCCTATCGCTTCATTGGAGATTTGAAGTCCCGGGATTTCAAATCGTAATTAACGCCATTGCATGCAACCGGTCTGTGTGTGAAATTATGCTACTTCAAACGGCACGTTTTATTGCTTAAGAATTCGTTGTTTGCAATGTACGGTATTATAATTCTAAAAAAATAATTCAATGGTTTATCCTGTTGTATTAGCATATTTCTCAGATGTCTACGGTAAACTGGTTTCAGCTTTTTGTTACTATGCGTGCACTTTACTTTATGTATTTATTTATTTATTGTTAAAAATTAAAATTACAGTACATGACATAGCAGCTGACGCCAATTCATGCTGATGACAAAATATAAAATAAAACTACATAATACATCAAAATCAACACAAAAAATCAAGAAATATTAAATGTTAAATGTATTCTATATCCACGGCAATCATGTTACAGAGTGCGTCTTGTTGTCTTCTTTTAAAAACTAAAAGTTTTTTGACCAAAATATTTAGCTGATAATTAAACATATATCGACTGTGGAAAGGAAAACGGATGTAACCCACAGTTTTTTCAAAACAGCATTTTTCGATAATCACAATGTATCAAACTTGATACACGTTCTGTCAAAATGATGTAAGCTGCAAATGCTGAATAAGTATCTAAATTTAGCTTTTATGTTTGAAAAAAGATGAGCTCGTGAAAGTTGAAACCAAGAAAAAAGACTAAAAAAAAGTTTTTCCTAGACAATTTATTTAATTAATAATAGATTATGTCAATTTAACGCCATGATAGAAGTCTACGTGCACTTCAAGGTTGTGTATATCTTATAATTTCCATATGTCACAAAGTCATTAAAACACTTTTTTAGCGCCTCCTGTAAAATTTTCTATATTTGGGTTACGTCATTTTTCCTTTCCACAGTCGATATTATTCTGTTAGTATACAATTACAAACTGCAACTGGCCGCAATGGAAAAAAAACAGTAGCGCAACTAGTGGGTGCATGTGTCCGCAATGCGGTTGACCCTAAAGGGGTAGAAGATGTGTGTGTCTTCGAAATATTTGACTATTGTTTTGATTACATAAAATATTTAAATATACCACATGTCAATACCGACTTCTTCTTCTTTGACCATGTTCGCTCCCTATGTGGAGCATATGGCCGCCACGCGGCACCTCCATGTTTCCCTGTCTCCCGCCAATAGCTTTGCTTCCTCCCATGACATGCCAGCATCCCTCAGTTCCGCCGAGTACATCCTATGGATAGTACTCGATGGACGTCCAGGACGCCGGAATCCCACCGGTCGAAAGAAGAGGCAGGCAGGATTGAGGCTTTCCGGAGGCATCCGCAGCACGTGACCCAGCCAGTTCCAACGTCTCTCCATAACCACTGACGTGACGGGACGCTGTCTTGCACGCTCCCTTATCTCTGAATTCCTCACAAAATCAAACCACCTCACCCCCATTATCCGACGCAAGCATCTGTTCTCGAAGCTCAGTATACGGTTTTTCTGAGTCTTCGTCAGGTGCCATGATTCGCAACCGTAAAGCATTACCGGCAGAATGCAAGCGTTGAACAAGTGGCATTTGGTTTTAATCGAGTACAGCTGTGTGTCCCAGACAGTCCGCATTGAGTTGAATGTGGCTCCAGCCATTCCTAAACGAATGGCGAGCTCGTTTTTTGTACTACCGTCTTCGGGGATATGTACGCCGAGGTATCTGAAGCTGTCAACCCTCTCGATGATCTGTCCCGCGCTGGTAAGGGTCCTATCAGAGTCATGACAGGTTTGGTTACACATCACATTGGTTTTACTAGTATTCATTTTTAGACCAATGCGACCTGAGTTAGTTCCTAACCCATCAATAGTCTCCTGGATGCCCTCAATGGATTTATCGAATATTACAGCATCATCGGCATATTCAAGGTCACACAGCTTCAGACCGGGACCAACAGCTACACCTCGATCAGGCGGAATTGACCTGCGAAGTATGAAGTCAAAGATAATAATAAACAGGAACGGTGCAAGAACGCACCCCTGTCTCACTCCGGTTGTGACCCCGAACCATTCGGTATTTGAGTCACCGATTCTCACACAACATGCACTATTCTCATGTAAGGATTTGATAATGGCCACAATCTTTGGCGGAATCCCGTAGGCATCCAGTATCCTCCACAAAGAGGGTCTGTGCGGACTATCAAATGCCTTCTCATAGTCGACGAAACAACAAGCAAGAGCACTGTTAAATTCATTGCTCTGCTGGAGGAGACATCGAAGATTGTGTATTTGGTCCGCACATGACCTTCCAGGGAGGAAGCCCGCTTGATTTTTCCTAAGTATTTTCATAATGGGACCTCTTATTCTCGCCAAGAGAATGTGTGCCATTACCTTCCCAGGAATACTGAGAAGAGTTATGCCTCGGTAATTGTTACAGCTGAGGGGATCACCTTTTTTGTGGAGTGCTAACACCTCACCGTCCACCCAGTCCCTAGGACAACGCTCACCGTCCCACACCCTGGCCATCAGGTGATAGAGAGGATGTAGGACGGCGTTAAGACCACATTTCAGAAATTCAGAATGTATTCCGTCTCCACCCGGTGCTTTGCCGTTTTTAAGCCTCTTCACTGCCAAGATGATTTCGGCATGTGTGGGCGTACGGTCTGAAATACCGACTTCTACTCAACTTAATTGAGTTTTTAATCAGACATTAATTTAAAATATATATATAAAGTGTGAATAGTAAATAACAGCTACACAATAGTTGTGTTGTACTTGGACGATTTTCAAATAAATTTATCGAACCGAAAGAGTTTAAAATGAACAATAGAAACATATGATCTTGAAAAATTCACATAACTTTTAAATACAACCAATTCTCTTTTTGCACGGAGGATACGTTCCATGTGAAAAAGCCGTGCAAAAAAAATAATTTTTCATAGAGAAATTAAAGATACGATCCATTACATTGGACCGTGTAAAAAAATAGTGTCAAAAGAGAATTAAGTGTACTATAAATGAATATTTCCTTAATAGACGTTTTTCCTCTATTTGAATTTATTTTAGTCGGTCCCTTATGTAACGTAAAAACATTGTGTACATTTAGGTACGTAATTTTAAAACCTTAAGATAATTACAAAAATAAACAAAATCCTCGACGCGAAGTTCACTAATAATGTTTTTTCGCTCTGCGTTACGTAAAGTTGTTGTTTGTGAAGTAATAAAGCTTACAAGTCTCGTTGATGGTAAGCTTTTTACAAATAATACTTTTTTGCAGAAAACTTAGAAAGAATACTTCAGAAGTATTCAAAACGTGCTATGTTTTACATATATTATATAATATGCCAACCATCAATAGTGCACGTCGGTGCAGTTTCGCGCATATAAACAACATTCTTAAAATGTACTTGTACTTCTTATCTAATATTCGATCCGTTATTTCGTAAACTTTTGCCAAAGGCGTTATTGCTTAAATCAAGAAAGTTGTACCACGTGAAGACTCGTAAAAAAATCTCCTGCTAATAATAATAGTACATTAAAAAACCACTTCTCATAGACATGTAGATTGTAGTAACTGATTTATAAATACTACTTAAGTTGCGATATTTTACTGCATATTATATTATAAAAATACGTAATAAATTCTTTGACCAATATTTTACTGAAAATAACGTCTAACATCAGTTCGTTTTTCTTTTACCGAAAATGCATTTTTATCTTTTAAATTATATGATACAAGGACCGATAAAATGATTTTTCCCTTGACATCTTTAATCTGACAACGACATTATTTGACATACAGGCGGTCTATATATATTATATAGTTAATTATAAGTTATATTTTATCAAGTTGTATATTTCGTGTTCAAGTATAGGCAAGGTAAAAATCATTGTTTTTGTTTCGTTTACAACGAATGTTTAAGGCGCTTTTAAGGCATAATCTTTAAAGCTGCTATAGTCCTTTTTAATACAAATAAAGCAGCAAGTAAATATACATGTTAACAGCATTTAATTATCCGGTTACTTTAAAAGCGCAATTTACAACCAGGAATTGTAGTTGTTTGTTACTACTCGCACGGGTTAATAAATAAAAAATAAACAATCATTCGTTAACTAAAAAATAAGATATCACTTTCAGTAAACAAGTACATATTAATTCACAAGCTAGCGTTTAATTATAAAGGTTTTTTAAAACTGTTCATTCAAAAAAATTTAAAAATTTATACTCAAACATTTCGTTAGCTTAAAGATAATCATTGGCAAATGATAGGTGTAGATCCTAATAAGAGGTTTCACAACGAAGAGACTTTCATTTAGCAGTGGGTATAGTTAATACATATATTTTTTTCATTCTGAAAGATAATTTTAATGTATACTATTTGAGACATATGGCATCATGACCTTCTGCCACAGAAGTCTTTTTTTATTATATTCACAACAATCTTGTGACGCAATTGCAAATCTTGGAAATATAAAAAAGTAAACAATATCGAAAGGAATAAAGCTAACACTGAAACATTGAAAGAGAAACAATTAACAACTGTTGATAAAAAAAACACGTTTTTGATTAAAATTCTGAAAAAAAAAACTTAATAAGTTCTTTTTAAAAATGCAACATAACAAAATATTAAACTGTCAATTAATATTTTATTCAACGATGTTCACTGTCAGTGCCAGTAGTTGTGACAGTACTGATCCCGGAATTTCGTAATTGAGAAAATTACAGAAAATGAATCTTGAAAAAGCTAAAAAAAGCTCTCGCGCTGTTCATGTTGGGAAAATCCGTAAATTTTTGGAAAAGCTAAAAAAAAGCTCTCGGACTGATCATTTTGGGAAAAATTTTCAATCCCAAAATCCCTGGATCTCAAATAGGGTCCAAGATTGAATATCGTAGTAGGAGTATGAATTAATTTATTTATCGATCAATCGTGTTTAATATAAATTCACGAGCAGACCGTCAAGTAAGGGAAAGTTTAAAACATCGATCAGATATACATTTACTCATTGTAATGCGAAACGATTTTAGCCCTTCGAAAAATCATAGCCATCGTGCGCGGTTTTAACGAAAAGATTAAAAGACAAAAAATTTACTATGATTAGTCTATTATTAACGCTAATATTGTTTGATATACTGGCAAAATTCAGCTTGTCAGGGGAGCGTATAAACTTTTTTGTTTTGTATTTAATTTGTGTCTTATAAGGGATAGTGTGCTTAACCTTCGGGTACCTATGGGGTGCGTTCGCATTGCAGAATTCTTCTTATTTATTGTAATCTACAATGGTACCTGTATTAATGCAATGCAAATATTACGCAAATTTTTGTGGGGTCACTTTGTACCCCATCGGTCCTCGATCTTATTTTCAACGTTTCGGAACTCGAGTGAATGATATATTTAGCATTAATTTATACCTATACAATTGAATATCGTTTAATGATTTATATCTGATCTTCTGTATAATGAGGAATTGAATCGTTTTGTAAAGGTGTCTTTTTATTATATTTCAATTGTTTAATGTTTTCTACTCATAGCTGTAATTGAAATCAACAACAATGCATTATTTCTTTAAGCAATAAAACAATAAAACAAATGTAGCTCACTACTCAACCAAAGACGAGGAAAAACAATCACTTTGTATGATATTTAACCGTTTGAATACCGCGAAAATAAATCAATAATATCTCCCAAAGATACTGCGTGTTTTTGAGAAAAATAATTTTGCCTAATATACACTTGAATTCGATATTTTAAAAACCTATATTGATTCAGTATAGATAACACTACACACGTTCATCAAAATATGGCTTATATTCTATTAGACTACCAAGTATTTGATTTTTTAAATGTCTTGGATATCCGTGTTCCCTTGCATATGTTCCGGACACCTGTGTCCGCTTGGTATTCAAGTGGTTAAAATTTATAATGAATCGCAGCACGTGTTGGTCTTCCTGGAATTCGGTTGTCTGGGTCATTTCATACCAAATAGTTTATATTATATTAATATATAATATAATAGACCAAACTTTAATAGAAAAAAAACAATCATACCAGTTTTTAGAGTGTGACAAAAAATAACACAAGGTTTACGTGTAAAAAAGTGTGCAACGTTCTAGTTTTCATCCGATGCCGTATCATGTTGTTTTTTTTTGTAATCTGGATAAAAACAAGGCTAGATTATTAAAATATAGTTCAATCTCTGGATTTGGGTCCACGACGAAATAAATTCCAATTAGTAACAACATTTTCGAACGCTTGAAGGTTTTTTATATTTTACTATATCACATAATCAACCTGCAATTATAACAGAAATATTGCAGTAAAGCAAACTGAAAAACGCACTAGGGCTTATACAAACAGCACACCGACTTTTAAAAAAAACCCGGGCTTCGAAATACAATATTTCCTAAAAGTTCGGTTTAAACTGGTTATCGAAGTTTCTAAAAAAAGGATGATTCAGATAAAATAGCAAACAAATTTTTCAATTTTTGTTATCTTCGTTTATTTAGTTACACTATTACGTAAGCATCTTTAATTTACTACAATTTTAGAAAACACAAATCAAAATGCATACCAAAAATATTTTCAAATTAATTTAGATATATTGCTTTGGTTGATGCATACTTTTATACTATAAATTTAATGTTTTTTTTATTTGTTACCACGGCGGTTTTGAGACAAAAAAAAGTTTTCAATTTGTTTCCTAATGTAAAAAAATAGGCTTTCGGATGTCGCACATATAACTTTTAAAAATCGGTTATTAAAAACCAACATGCCGTAGTATGTACCATTACTTAAGTTTAGTCAGTTTTCTTAGAATTTTATGTTTAATTTTTGTTAACAAATCTTTGCTTCCGACGTATGAACGTAATGGTTGTGACATTTTCTGTGTTCTATACATTATATTTGTGTTCATGTGTAACCTGTTATGACCAATATTCCTGATTCAATTTTTATATGACCAATAAGTTAATAATATCATTTTTACATTTGTGTTGTGTTTATTTATCATTATAAAAAGAAAGAGATTCAAACATGCTCGCTATTTTATTAAATGCTGTTTAGGCTTTTGAGAATAAATTTTGACCCTCCCAGTATTCAAATTAGAAAGTCAATTATCCAATATAAATTCTTATACCTTGAAGCACAAATCTTAACACAGTTAAAGTAGTTATATTACAATCGAAAAAAACGCTTCGTTTCTTGTTAGTAATCAAATTGTATAAACGTCACAATGTTGGCCTTTGTTCAGATTATACTAGCGGGGTCAATGTGAGGATGAACACTGACAAACAGCCATTAATTTTAAAGTCAGTGTTGTTGTATGTATGTAATAAATAGTAAACGTTTTAGTTTTTTTTTAACATTTTTTATCTAGAAATTATCACTTACCTCTCTGTAATCATACTCGCTTTTCCAGGCTGGTAATCACTCACAGTCCTTAATTCGCTCTTGTATTGGGCGATTTTACCTTCATTAGTTTCACTTTTTTTATTCTTCTCACCCTCGACGTTCACCGTATTAGAATTAACACAATTCATATTTTTTTTCGCTTATGAATATCACAATTTAAGAACTTAAATGTGTATGTAAATTTTAAATAGTTTTAGTTACTTTTATATGTAAACGCCGTAGATAAATCGGAACTGTAATAGTAAATTTACAAATACAAAAAATATGTAATACTATTTGTATACCCAGAATGAGAATAATTAAATACATTAACATAATTTGCTCATTACGCTGTAAGAATACAATTCGTTATTACAATTATTTTTCTTAACGTAATATTATAATGATATTCTAAAATAATGAAGTTATATTAATTCCTGACTGACTAATAATAACAATTTTCTTGAAAAATATTCTATTTTTAACATGCTCAAATACTTTATTATTTAAGCATTTTTCATTTTATAGTCCATACTAATCATTGGGAACTAATTTAATTACAGGAAAGATTAAATAAAATATCAAATAAATATATTAATTTGAATGATGTAATTTTAGCATAGTTTACTTATTTACCAACTTGGCTATTGAATATAAATTATATTTAATTAAAATCAACTTCAAGTAAGCTTTAAATGTTGTTGATATCTAGTAATCACATTTGTTAATTAAGTGTATTTAAAAACTCATTAAACAGATTTTAAAAAATATATGTATTTCAATTAAACATTGTAATGATATCATCTGTTCACCATCACTAAACTAAACCGGTCATAATCTAAAATACTAAACATTTAAAACTTGTTTGATTTTCAAAGTTTCGTTTATTACGTACATATGTAAAATGATTACGAAATGCTATATTAATTTATAATTACGAATAGACCACTCTTTTAAATGACTTATTTTTGTTTATTTATTATTTTAATTAGTATTATACTTAAAATATCTGTATGCTTAAACTTTTCACTTTACGAGCTTAACTTTGTGTGTGTATATTTTGTAAATAAACATCGTGCGCACGCACCTATCGAAAGAGTTCGCACGGCAGATTCTTGCTACGGCGTTTTGTATGGCGTAAGTCTAATACGGAATAACTATACCAAGATTTCGACTGATTTACCGGCCGATATTGGACACTGTGTTCGCTGTACTGGCACTAGTCAACCGGTGACTGTGTTGTTGGGCATGAATACTGTAGAGATTTATGCCAGATATTTCACACGTTCAGGTCCGCTCGCCAGAATTAGAGTGCCAGCTAATTATCGAGAAGATATAATTGCTTCGTCGGCCCGCTGATGCATCCACCAAAAATAACGACGTCAATCACCGAGATGGGTAATTATAGCAAAAACAATGAGTATGCCGAAAATTCATTGGATTTTTTTCCGATATTTTATACTCATCCCTTGATTTGAGTCAACTGTCAATTATATAAATAAAACACAATATAATGTTTTCATTTTTTAATTGTATTCATCATAAAAACTGTCAGAGATGTCAAGCGTACTAAATTCTCCATTTAAACTGACTGATTACAAGTAATATTGAAATTAATTGGCATGGGTAAAACAAATATTTTGAAAATAACATATTTAGAAACCCTCAACGAACATAGCCAACAAATGAAAGCAAAGAAAAAACTTGAAGAATTAACAATTAAAAATAAATTTATCGATAACCAAGAATTTATTGAAATTAAAAAATTCTTAAAAGAAGTCATCTATTAATAATAATAAAAAATTCGCTCTCCTGGAAAATGAGGAAAGGTGAGTTACTACATTGTCTTTAGGGGTGTCGAGTTGTAAAAAACATAACCTTTTGATATTTAATATTTTCGATGGATTTTGCGATTTCTTTGTGGAAATTAATTTATAACATAAATTCAATTTAATAATTTCGTTTTTTCATTTTTCATTCTTTGAGAAACATATTCAGAAAGCTTATTTTAAGGTAGTTTATTCGATAATAGCCTTACGACAGTTTTGTTTGAAAATGCTTTTTAAAGAGGCAAAACCCGAGTGTCAATTTTTAACATAGCTTGTGGAATAATAAAATTATAAAATTAAGTTTATATTATATGACGCTGCTCGTTTCAGAGGATATGGCAATGTAATATTGTATCTTTGCATATGATTCATTGGAAATGCCATCAAAAATAGTTCAATTGCTTTTTTCTTTATGTGACTTACTTATCTTTATACTCCAGAAAGAGTTATCATATATTTTGTCACTTAGCTTCATACATATATATAATTTTATATGTTTGATTTTTTGAATCGTTCAAACTATGTACATTCTCACAGATTTTTTCATGTGAGAATGTACATAGTTTGAACAATTCAAATTTAATATTGAAATTCCACCAAGCACCTTCAGTCGAAATCTTAAGTGTATATGTTTGATCTGTAAAATATCACAGTTTTAAGTATTGCATGAACATCGTATTTAAAAGCGTTCAACATATAATTATAGTTTTTCTCAGATGTCGATACTCCATTCAAAACTGGCTCGTGATTCAATAATTGTTTTAACCAAAATGACGTCAAAATGTCACATGTATCAATTTAATCACACCGCCTAATGGTAGCAATTAAAAACATGAACATAATTCCCTAATCGAAGAAAATTTCGATTACTGACCCACCACAATATATGTATGCACTGTACGTCATACTGATTAACGTATAATTAAAGTATTGATGAATCTATGCATATATAAGCAAGTAATTAAATGTTTTTCAGGAATCGTCAGTCTAATTGTATTAAGAAATTAGTTTTGTTTATAATTTTTGTATTAAACAGCGATAGTTCACATCAATATTTGTTCAAATTAGGATTTATATTCTACTAACAGTTATCGATTGTATACCACTGAAACAGCGCATACACATGAACGTGTTTTCATTCATATCATGTTTTTAAAACGTGTGCGTAAAATTTTAATTTGTTGTCAATAGATGTCAAGTCAGTTAAGTGAATATTGAAAATATAACAACATTTCTCCTTAATAATGTTTATTCAGATATTGCATACAATTAAATGTTAAAAATGTCATGGATTTACTATTTTAGTGTTTACAGTCACTTTTCGAAAGAAAGGCAAATATTTTATAAGCTTAATCTGTGTACAACATTGATAACTTGGTTCTAAATTATAACAACTCAAAAAGCATTTATGTCATGATAATGAAACAAATTTTAGGCAGATTAGAAAAATTCTAAGATATATATATAAAAAAACATATTTTGTTTCACTTGTCCGCTCCCAATGTGGAGCATAAAGTCTCCTAATGAAGGTATTTGAACTCTTTGTTACTCAGTTATTCAACCTCTCTTTTTCAAAAAAAAAAAATAGGCATAGAATGATAGGTCTAGGATACGACTAGTGGTAAACTAATCTCTTTCGTTACGTCTCGTTGTTTTTTTTTATAAAGGAAAGGAGGATTTGTATACATCACTAACACCTATACTTTCGAACAGAATTCGATAAATCGGCTTACAAAATGCAGCTTGTGTTGGGACTCGATCCCGCGAGGTCCATCACGAAAGCTAACGACGTCATCCGCTACGCCACGGTCCCGACAATATTTATTAAATATTAAACAAAAAAAAAATAGTTTTAATAATATAAATTTTCCGAGGCTTTTGCTGGATTTTTGTGGTTGTTACAGTTAAGATCTAAAGAATAATAACCACTGCCAATCTTAAATAACTACATATAACCACTTGTTACATTTGCGGTATTTTAAGCATTTTCTTATACTAAACTCAACACGGTGAATTATTGATGTGCTGCACTTTGGAAGTTGATATATCAATATATATTATTATATGTATATACAGTTTTAATCAATGCTTGGTTCTCGATGGGACATTTCTAAGAGTAGCAGTTGTCGGCCATTGGATTGGGTATCAAAATCTCAATTGCTCCGACGAATTGTCACGATCCAACTTAACGGCAATGCTGCTGACAGTTATCATGTCTACAACCGTCGATGAAAATGTTTGCTTATAACCTGCCAATGTAGAAATTGTCTAGCTAGAGTTTTTGTAGAATGACATTGCCAGGAACATTGTATAAATTGAAACGTAACGTAGGCTATAAACATTTAAATCAAGTCGATGTTAATCATTAATAATATTTCACAAATATCAAACTGAAGTTAAACAAAATATTCTCATAATAATGATGATATACCGAGTAAAAATACTATCAGTTAATATTTCGAGACCGACAGGAAAGTATTGTGCTTAATATTCAGTATTTTAAAAAAAAACTGATTCTTATTGACCGAAAGAGTATAGGCCTGAACGTGTCAAGCTGTGTTTTTTTATCAAACAGCTTTTAATGCCAACTGATCATTGGACATTAAAAGGTGCGGCGAATAAATATAATAATAAGAATGGATGAATAATTTCAATTCATTCATTCACAAATTTATTCCTATTGATTTGCCTGCAAAATGATCTGAATTACAAACATGTAACATATACGACGTGTCCCCTTCAAGGTATTTTATAAAGATGTTTGTCACAACAAAATTACTGTATATATTTTTTTTGTCATTACTCCATGTATAAAGCTGAACAACATAAAATGAATAAAAATGTTACATTTCTCAATCGTAAAAAAATAATCGTTTTTTTACTAATTGTACTAGTTACTGTATTAGTTTTAATAAAGCCGGCAAACCCCTTGTTAAATTCAGAAAGAAAAAAAAACAATATTCTCAGATCAAATTAGTAAATAACTACAATTTCTTTTTTTTTTAATGTAATGTTTTTTTAATAAATAGCTTTCGAAGGCCGCCAAAAAAATCATCCCTGCTTGTTACCTAGATGTAGTATTGAGGTTTCAATATATTATTTCGTTCCATAAAAAATTAAATATCTTGACTATAGGCCCATTTTATCAAACAAAAAAACAGAAAACATGTCTTTACAGCGAGTTCAATAAGAAAAAGAGTACATAAACTTCGAAAATAAAGTATCTTGGAATTGGTTATTCATTCATTATTTACACATTTAAGATTACTTTTATCACAAAAAATATGTCATAGTAAATAAATTAACGGAACGAACAGTATATCGTGCATCCCATAAAAATGTGTAGTAACTTTTAATCATTTTCTTGACCGATTATGTTGATAGAGAAAATCATAAAAATCTTACCAATATCAGAAATGTAACGTGAATTCATTTATTGACTGTGTATATAAAACTTACAACAACAGCATCATTTGTTTACAAATAATTAAGATTTATATTTTTTGTCTATGTGATGTTTGTAATACTTTATCAGTGCTCGGCAACCGGGGAGCCGCGGTACATTAGTGTGCCGCAAGCGAATCTGGGTGTGCCGCGGCGCATATCTCCAATAAAAGAAAACAAATCAAATAGTAATTTGTTTAAAATGTAAAAAAAATCTGAAGACGTAATTATAGAGACTGAAGTGTAACTTTTACCGTTAATTTTTTTAAACACTTTGATTTCCACCCAAGAATACTTCGTTCTAAGACTTAAAAAAAACTACTGCAGATAAATAATTCTTTGTCAAATATTCATTCGCGGATTTCTGGAAAAAGCTATTGGTGTTCTGCTTCTATTTTCTACTACATATCTATGCGAACAATGTTTTCAACACTGGTTCTGATTACAAATTACAAACGATCGTTTTTTAAGGGGTTTGACTATAAACTTCGGATTTCTCCTTCAATTATTGAGCCAAATATAAAAACAAGCTCAAATATCTTATTGATTAGTTATGTTACAATTCTGTAGTGAATAGAGGAAACCCTTTTCACTACACTAGTAATCCCAAAACATAATATATTTTTACTTGTGCTAGTATCTCCTGTCATGACTCTGATAGGACCCTTACCAGCGCGGGACAGATCACCGAGAGGGTTGACAGCTTCAGATACCTCGGCGTACATATCCCCGAAGACGGTAGTGCAAAAAACGAGCTTGCCATTCGTTTAGGAATGGCTAGAGCCACATTCAACTCAATGCGGACTGTCTGGGACACACATCTGTACTCGATTAAAACCAAATGCCACTTGTTCAACGCTTGCATTCTGCCGGTAATGCTATACGGTTGCGAATCATGGCACCTGACGAAGACGCAGAAAAACCGTATACTGAACTTCGAGAACAGATGCTTTCGTTGGATAATGGGGGTGAGGTGGTTTGATTTTGTGAGGAATTCAGAGATAAGGGAGCGTACAAGACAGCGTCCCGTCACATCAGTGGTTATGGAGAGAACTGGCTGGGTCACGTGCTGGGGATGCCTCCGGAAAGCCTCAATCCTGCCTGCCTCTTCTTTCGACCGGTGGGATTCCGGCGTCCCGGACGTCCGTCGGGTACTATCCATAGGATGTACTCGGCGGAACTGAGGGATGCTGGCATGTCATGGGAGGAAGCAAAGCTATTGGCGGGAGACAGGGAAACATGGAGGTGCCGCGTGGCGGCCATATGCTCCACATAGGGAGCGAATATGGCCAAAGAAGAAGAAGTATCTCATTTACAAAGCTATAAAAAATACTAAATACAATTATATAGTACAGACTAGGGATTCTGTGTCGAGACGTCCCGGGACGAAAGTCCCGGGACTTTTATGGTTTTTTGCTGTCTTAAGTCCCGGGACATTTAACAACAAAGTCCCGGGACTTAAGACAGCCAAATTGTACATTTTTAATTTTGAAAAAACCATTCTAACAAATAAAAATTGGATGCAAGCAATCGCTAATGTGACCTAAAAAGTTAATTTTGATTTAAAATATAGTTACATTGGTGTCTAACCGCGGGATCAGTTTTGAAAAAAAAATCTTTATATTTAGGCTAAAGATTAAAGGCTGGGGTTTTAACAAAATTAAGTATGCATATATAACAGAGATCTATAAGAAAAGAAACAGCTGTTTGGATTTATAATTGTAGAAGTTTTAAATAACATCTATTTATATACGAAATAATACGAAACAACCATTTTTAATGGGTAGAGAGAGACATGCAGAAATACAAAAAAAACTTAAACATGTGTTCGCATACCTATTTTTGCAGCATGGGATAATCGCACAGAATTCCAAGAAATAATGGAACCAATAGTTATTTCTAGAAAATTATGTTATTAATCAAGGCGGCTTATGTTTTATTACCAACCGTTCTGCTGAGACTAATTGATTTTCGAAAAGAGTACACGAAAGATTTTGACAAATGCTCCAAAACAATATATTTGAAATACGGAGATAATTTACTACAACGTCTTTTCTCCGTGGAAAAAGATATCGAGGTATCTGAAGAAAATATCTATGATGAGATAAATATTGCAGAACTGTCACTGGAAGAAGAATTAAATAGACAGATTACAAAACAACAAAAGATTTCTCCATTAAAAACAAAACAACTAAACGAATTTAAGATTTTAAAATCAACTGGAGAACGGAAACAAAGATTATTTTTTATATATAACATTAAAGCAACATCGACTTACAATGAAGATGAGCAACAACGTTTATTACAAAAATAAGAAATCGGCTGTCTGATTCGTCATTAAATTCATTATTATTTTTAAAAGCATATTTTGATAAGCAAAAATAAAATATTAACTTTTGTGTAAATAATACATACTTTGTATGATTTGAGGTTGTGACTTTATTATTGAATTAAGTTAATATTTTTATGATTAATAAATAAATGTGTTCAAAAGATGTATTTTTTTAAATTAACGCATACTTTCGCCGCCATTTTAAAGTACGCATAAAAGATATCTTCATTTATGTTATTAGAAATTTGTTTAAATCAATTCATAATCGTATTAAAAATATAACTGTAGCAAAAACAAATTAAAAAATATTATAATTAAGTGTTCATACCTGATTTTGTTTTATTTACAAATGTTTTTCACTATTGTACAAAGTTACCAATGTCTCAATAGGACAAAAAAGGTATAAAAGCTGTATTGTGATTTGTGAAGTAACGGTCATAATTTTACCCAATTCATTGTTATTTTTTCGATACATGAACCGTTATCATCCCTTTTTAGTACATACATACAAATATTTAATTTTAATAAATTTATAATTTTATTGAAGGGGAGATAAAAGTCCCAAGTCCCGGGAAGTCCCGGGACTTTGACTTTATCACGTCTCGTGTCCCGGGACTTTGAAAAACCCGAGACTTCAGAATCCCTAGTACAGACTAACGCAATTATTGTATACGAACATTTTTATAAAACTTTTTACTTGTGTCCCGTAAAATTTTGGAGAACATATCGGTGTGCAGTGGCAAATAAAAAGTAGCGGAGCACTGCTTTATATAATATACATATAGAAATATGAACGAATATTTCACCAAGAAATAAATACACAAAATAATTTTTACCAGGTCCCTTTTCGGTGTAATGCATATAAACTATTAGTGAAGTTTATCTTAGCAGCATTCTTCCCACGAGAGCTACTTGTTACTCAATTATTCTTTTTCGAAGACAGTAGGTATAAAAAATAGTGAAATGACATGATTAGCAGTAGGCTATTCTTTCTCGTCAACACTCTGTTTTTAGGGTGGGTAGTATCGATTGGAATCTTGGTATCTGCAGTGTTTTTTGTATTGAAAATTGAAAATGATATGTATGGTTAATTTGTAACCATTAAATATTTTAATGATTGTTCGTATTGTTTTGACATATTTTAAATCCGCTAAAAGTTTTATGAGTATTGACAGGTTCCAGAATTGATGAGCTTTTTAATGATATACACTCAACTCTTTTTTTATACGGTGGATATTTTCCACAAAAAACCATATAAACAAGTGTTAGAATTCATAGGAAAATTGAGAGATTATAAAGAAATACGTTGTGGTATAGAAAATAGTGTAAAAAGGTAAAAATGAATAACCCAATAAGTAAATTACACAAAATTATAAAATGTATTTTAATTTTTAAAAAAATAATCACTACTCGATAATGTACGGGAGCCTTTATGAGGGACTGGACATAAATCGCTTTCATCGCTAGAAATAACTGACACGTCTGATGTGTAAAGATCTAATGAAGCCTTTTATTTATTATTACTCTCTTGTGTAGATAAATTTCTTATTGTTAAGAAATCCGTTATTAGCTTCTGTGTTTTTTTTGTGTAAAATATAGTATTTTTTTCTTTTTATTGAACCGTGTTATTTCAAAAAAAGTGTATTATTATTTTAAGAAACTACATTTTTACATAATTTTATTATTATGATATATATTTTATAAGTTGTATCAAAACTTCTATTTTGATTTACTTTCGGTATTGGAATCTCAACAGGCCGTTTTTTCGTAGCATTTTTTAATTTCTGTAATACTTTTATTGGTATACAGCTCATAGGGAGCGGCAAATATACACAGAATTTTTGAATGATGAAATATTTTTGACACGAATTTGGCTTAGAATAAATATGATGCCTCAATGTCTTCAACAAAATACCAAATTAGGAATCGATACTCGTATAATGTAAGTGCATTTAAAATTTAAATTGTTATTTTATGATGTGTAGTAAAAGTAATAGGTAGTTTTTCATAATTATTAAACAATAATATGGGGTTTTGGATCATATTTATTCGTGAGGATCTTTGTCCATAAGGTATACATATATTATGAATTACCTGAAACCAAAAGGAATAAGTGTCAAAACATTTGTTTAAGTACGTAGGTGGTTAGAGAATTCGAATTTCTATATGTATTCTTAGAATAATGGGAAATAATGAAAACAAATGGGCGCCATTTTAGACCTCTGCCTAAGGGCGGCACAATGCCTAGGAACGTCACTGTATACACGTCTGGTTTATATTAAGTCCAATGCTATAAAAGATCAGTCACAGCTGCAAACAAATTCAAATAATTGAGTTTACGTGTATTAAACAATGCGTCGTCGTAACATACACAATGCTGCATATTTCCTATTTAATGAATTTATTTCGGTTAACTGTTGAAGTGAAGTGTCGGTATTCCATCGCTCGACTAACAGCAACGTGTCGTATCCCCGTATGAAAAATACTAGCGTTACGAAATATTGCTCTTTGTCGAGTGATAAAAGGCTGTAACGAATTGACTATGGACATATACTATATAATGTAACTTTTATTACGTAAAACAGATCAATTCACAATGGTGAACAAAGTTGTAAAGGGCTTAAGTTACGCGTAGACCAAACTTGAACGATTCCATTTAAACAAATACAATTGTCAGTAAAGAATTTTAGTTTTTCTATTACACGAGTTAAGTTAAATAACTCCCTTTGAGGGTGTAAACTGTCGATTTTTAATCAAAAGACTGTGGATACGTTAAAAAATAAAAGGACTCCAATTCAGATATTAAATTAAAGCATGACTCAGCCTCACATAAAAACGACTCAAATTCCAACTCCGACCCGAGATTTTAAAAAGTAGGAAAAAATATATTTTTCTTTTCTTCTAGTACATACAGTCATTATTTCACCAATCAAAACGATGAATAAACGATTTTTTTTTGAGGAAGAAAGCTAACTTTATCTTTTTTCTAAATTCGTTTTGGCGCATTAATGGTCTGTTTATTATTGAGAATAAAATACAGAATTTTTTTTTGTGCCTATATTTTAGATTATAAAATTAAAAATGAGTGATATAAAAATAACAATTTCGAAATACCATTATGATTAAAATAAGTAACAAACGAAAGACAATATCCCAATCAAATCAAAATTATTATTTAAATAGCATTGAGGGGTCAAATTAATAGTAATATTCTAAGATCACTTTTAAGGTGTTCACTGTCAATACTTGGTGGAATGGCATTATAATAAATTTTATGTGGAAAAAGTACTAAAAATGTTTTATTATTTTTAATATTCTAAGAGTTCAAAATTATTTTCATCGATTGGTTGACTGATTCTTAGTCATTTTGATAACGCCACGATACTATTCATATTTTAACTGAAAGAAAAAAATATATATTTGCATACAATGTACCGGAATCTGTTCATAACTAATAAAGTAATTACCTGAAACTAATTAACGTCCTCTTGTTCGGTTTTGAAATGTGTGACGTCATCGCACATGATCACCGTGATTGGTGATCAAATGATTACGTGATCAGGTTATTGTATAGGTATATTATACATACATACACGTACGATAATATTAGTGTAAAATTCTATTCAGATTATCTATCTATCGGAATTGGACCACGGGCAAGGTGTATAATAACACAAAAGAAAAAAGCTTTAATTCCAAAATGGAATCGAATTTTATTTTGAGACGCAGGATTATAAAACACACCATATCGAATGTGGAAAGAAAAAAGGACGTAGCCCACACATAACAAATTTTACAGGAGGCACAAAAAACGTGTTTTGATGATTTTTGGCCATATGAAAATTATTAAATATACACATCCTGGAAGTGCATGATGACGTCTAAACTGGTGTTTAATTCACATAATCTAATATTAATTAAAGAAATTGTCTAGGAAAAACCTTTTTTTCAGTCTTTTTTCTTGGTTTCAATTTTCACAAGCTCATCTTTTTTTCAAATGTAAAGTTAAATTTAGATACTAATTTGATATTTGCAGCTTACATCCTTTTGATAGAACGTGTATTATGTTAGATACATTGTGATTATCGAAAAAAGCTGTTTTGAAAAAACTGTAGGTTACGTCCTTTTTCCATTCCACAGTCGATACCTACGTGACATGAAAAAATATTTTATCCTTTATTTCAGTTGTTGTGATATAATTATGTTATATTATGAGCATTGGGTATGAAAACTTAAAAAAAAAGAAAATTTGACTGTCCGTATTCGGTGGACGGGCAAAATGAGTAAATTTACTAATTTTCGATTGACAGCTTCTTTGCAAAAAATCACTAGCGACACCAAACTACATATTATTATATTGTTATATTAATTACTTCAGACTTAAAAATGATAATGAAAAGCAGAAATACGTGCCACCAGTGGCGGATTACCCTATAAGCGAATAAGGCGCGTGCTTAGGGTCTCCGAATCTTAGGGGCCTCAAAAATTGTTTATATTATATAACCTATACACTTCTCGTTCCGATTTAAATATATTTTTACTATTGTACATAGAACTTTCTGACGTTTTTATGTTTCCCGAAAAACGGGGCCTCCCGTGTGCTTAATCCGCGACTGCGTGCCACACATACTTACACAACACGTGGATTAACAAATTTACCAATTTTAATTAATCAACATTACGTAAAATTTGTATGTCATTTATATGACTCAGATTAACATGGTGTATTTTTTGTTTGTTTTGTTATAATGTTTACGGTTTCTAGTTACGCTGCTGTTGGATGAACCGACATGTTTGTTTTTAGTCAATCCTCTGCCGTTTGTTGCAGTACGGTTAGCCTACAATATTCATAGGCGTTTTCAGGAACTTTCAAATATTGCCGCTAGGGTTCATAATTTGTTCGCCGTTCAATTTTAGCGGGCGTGTGTCAGAACAGTGCTATAATACCACACCGTAAATTGTGAATCTACGATGTTCCCTATGTTAACAAACACTGATCGAAAGTACTACAGAGAGATCAAATACCTCGATAGTATTAGCACATTAATGGCTTCCCGCGTTCAATAGGGTGTGAGATTTATCGACATATACAAAATGATATTTTATGTTATTATCTCTTAAAGAATTTATATTTATTTAGTATGACTAAATTTAAAGCGTGTCAAAAACTGTAAATTATTGAAGCAATGTTTTTTTTAATAGAGCATAATTAAGAGTACTATTCTAAAAATTTATAGTAAGGTTATTAATGTATCTGCTCTATCTATGATTGCTTTTTTTAATCGAATTCAGTGACTGGCTTCAGTCAATTTGAAAAAATGTATTGAAATCGTTACTTCTGCATTAGAAAATACTTTTAACGTGCTTATTAACTGTTCTAAAATTATATGTGTATAACTGAGTGACCCACGTAGCTGTCGGGACAATTTTGACATGAAATTTTACAAACGCAGCTTTTAATAGACTTTATTGTACTATTCAAAGTAAAACATTATCTTAATACTTTTTCGAGGCCAGTGACTGAATCCTAGAATCTTTTTGGAAAAAGGTTTTCACTTCCGAACAAGGATTTTCCTCTCAGGATATATATTCAGGCATTTAAGTGCGCAAATGAACTCAAATTAACAGTCAGTAAACCAGTGGCGGTTCTTGAACTAAAATCTTGGATGGGCTAGAGAAAAGTTTAGCATTGTATACTATTTACGAAATTGTGTACTTCACCTTATACATGAATCTACAAGCAAATAAACAAATACTACGACACTACTGCAAAGCATAAATTACTATATAATAAAATCAATGCTAATGTAAGTAAGAAATAATAGAATAATAATACTGGGCCTTAAATTCGTCTCTTTCAAAGTGAACTAACCAGTACAAAAAGCAATACAGAGCTGTCACTGAGAGAAAATACCTGCCACTTTCATACAATACACCGATATTGGTATTTGTGCTTGAATGTATGAGGCATGGGCTGATTCGATATAGCCCCCAACATATGACAGCAGCCTGATACTTTAAAGCACAGTCGTGTGTGTTTAGATGAATTTACATAAATACAAATACAAAAAAAAAACTAATCGTGCTTGATTGCGCCCCAGTATAAAGACAAAACTCGGACTAAAACATAAACAGCCCGATTCAGAGAGTATCATTTTTACCAAAGAGTATTAATAATACGTAGGTGTCGCCAGACTGACGTCACGTTGCCTGTTCTCTATGAAGTGTGTGTAGGGTTATTGCTTTTGTTTATGCCGGCTCGGTTTAAAATTGTAATACAAAACACAATCGAGAGTATTATTTTAGGTAGACATAGCATTCTTATATTGACAGAGGAAAATCAAAACAAAGATAGTGTATTAATTTGGGAAAAGTTAGTTACGCTTATAAATGCATTTATTTTGTTCAGCGGCCGAATTGCTGTTCATTTTTATTCAGCCATCTAAAGTTTTGGGTGAAAAATGCAGGTCGGGCTTAGCCCACCTAGCCTAGTACCTAGAACCGCCACTGCGAGTAAACACATACTTACTTTTGAATTCAGGAATACTGTTTTGTTTGTTTTTGGAGCTGAAAGTTTTATTTTAATATACTAGACATTTTTAAATCTTCTTATAGAACGATTTTTATTGTCACATTTTGTTTTTTTCTACAAAAGAACATTTCTGTTTGAATCTGTCAAAAAAAGGATTGCAAAACAATATCGTGGACATTTTGACTGAGAGGTTTGAGTGTGTTTCACGACAATGTATGTATTCTAGTAAAAAGTACCCACAAACATTACCAAATGTGAGAAAATATCATCACCGGTAAAAATTAATAAGTAACAAGAATTAGTTCAATATGCTAAAAAAAAAAGATTCTTTGTCTGTAATAATTCAAGTGCATAAGTGGGTGCATTTACTATACCAGTTTACCAATAAAAGCATTTATTTGTATAAGCAATTGCAATTAATACTGGTTTAAAGACAGGCATTTGTCTATTAATCTCAAGTTCTTATTTGTGTCAGATGGGCATAAGTGAATCTTTATTTAGATATTAAAATTATATATATAACATAAAATATCGATACTGTCAGCCATCTTCATACTAAGCCAGTGGAGAGGAATCTGCGGCTTCTTGGCTACTCTGATGACTAGATCAAAAAATTATACTCAAATATTTGGAAAAAGAACGTACAAAACCCATAATATTTTCGAAAGTCGAAAAAAAAATTGGGGGAGTGTCAATGTTTTCTTTACTGCGGCGCAATGTTGAATCAGATAAATGAATGTGGCTTTATAAATGAAAAGATTCCCCATCCGTGTACTAAGCTGTAATGTTTCATATTGTGTTTACTTAGATCTATCAATTTGTTAATTACCAAATTTTGCCATAAATTCCATATATGTTAAAAAAATAATTATAAAAAAAGGAAGAACTATTAAAAAATTGTATCGGAAAGCGGAAAGACGAGTTACCTGCGTTCGACGTCGGTGACCAAATATACGACATCAATTTACGTAACAAAGGTAAAGGAAAGACAAAACAACTCGGGGATGTAAAGGGAAAAAGTTGTGACCAACTATGCGTAAATAACATTATCCACTTTCCGTCTCAGCGACCGACTCGGCAATATTATGAAGAGGAACTATGTATGTATAGCTTCAAAAGGATGTCGACGCTGTGTTCCTGCTTTTGACAACGTTTCAGCGAATCGTTAAGAGTTAATTTAAGGCTTAAAACTTAAGTTTTTTTTCTCTTGAAATAAAATTATGTTTTTTCTGTCGCGTAAATAATAATGCATAGGAATCATAGGAAATATATACAGGAAACTATAAAACGTAAACCGTTTAAACTTAACTAATTAACTCGTAATTTTCCCTTTTACAACAATGTCAAACAATGGACTAATTTTACACGATTCTTTTAATTTATATCATATGAATTAAATACAATACATTTTTTTGAGTGCAAATAAATTTAATTGTTATTTTGGATATAAAAAGCAGTATCGGATACATATAGACTGTGGAAAGGAAAAAGGACGTAATCCACAAATTTTCCAGGAGGCGCTAAAAAAGTGTTTTGATGACTTTGTGACATATGCAAATTATGAATTATACACATCCTTGAAGTGCACGGAGACTTCTAAACTGGTGTTTAATTGACGTAATCTAATATTAATTCAAGAATTTGTATAGAAAAAACCTTTATTTCAGTCTTTTTTCTGTGTTTTAATTTTTTACAATGTCATCTTTTTCAAACTTAAAAGCTAAATTTAGATATTAATTCGGCTTTTGCAGCTTGCATCCTTTAGATAGAACGTGTATCAAGTTTGATACATTGTGATTATCGAAAAAAACCTGGTTTGAAAAACTGTGAGTTACGTTTTTTTCCTTTCCACAGTCGATATCTTAACATAAACTGGTACATCTGTAAAAAAAACCAATCGAACGATTCTTTAATTTTATACAAATGTTAGTACTACTTCTTTACTACTGTAAAATCTTCATGGCAAGATATTAATTATATCATTAAGTTCTTTTGACAGAACCCTTTGTAAAAATATATTATTACATAATTAAATTTGAGAATCTCTGTATTATATCCAGAAGGTAAAGTTATTGTTTGCAAATAAAATGTATACATAACATAAAATAGATTATCTCTATCTACCTGCTGTGACAAGCTTTCACAAGGAATCTGTCGTTTATATGGTTATGCCATTTTTGTGTTAAAATAGTAGCATTATGTACACTCTATTCAACCCTGTGAAGGTAAAAAAGTATTCACAAAGATATAGTATATATTCTTAAAACATGTCATTCAGCGGGTAATTATTTTTAAAAATATGTTTTTAAATATAGTAGAAACTCGGTTATCCGAACGAATTGGGGATGAAGGTAATCAGGATTACGGAAAATTTGTACAATCGAATGCAAAAAAAAAAATGCCAAGGAAAGACAAGTTAAATCAGCATGAATATTTTTTTTTTTATTAAAAAACTCAATTACTGATTTTTGCTTAAAAACTCAACATTTAGACCCGTATGAGTGATAATCTTTTTGGTTCTCGAACCGCATAATGGCGACATCTAACACAGTAGCTGCAGAATAAGTAGGACTAATTAAAATCCTCTTCACTTTAATTGCCTCCACATCATTCAATATTTGGGATCCAGAATCGTTCGCGTAGCAATTTATGTATATTCTTCATCGCATTCAGCACACGTTGGAAATTATTACTACCGTGATCTCTCTTGCGTTTTTGGATCTTACTAGTGGACTTTTTGCTGACACATAAATAGAATTTTTAACTAAAAGAACTTTCTGCTATCACATACCAACAGACTTTTATATATATTTTTCTGTGGAAGCTGATAACGGCTTCATCCGAATTCCAGCTAATTGCTGAAACACTTTTTTTAAAGCTATGATCGCTTAAATTACACCCTCATATATTTTTAGAACTTTTACCGTTAACACGTGGATAGAAGATAAATTGATTAAAAAAATACAAAACTAGTAAAATATTTCAATGTTTTTCTAGCTAATACGTTATACTATTTCTCAAATCTGCCATCTCTCAAAACAATCCTGTCAATTCGCGCCGACAAGCCAATAAAGTGTCAGGCATAAGGAAATGGTGATACAAAAAAACATCGAATATTGAGTGAGGCATGAATCGATGCGTGCAACAGATTTCTATATTACCGACCGGATTGAAAAGCGTGTCGCGATTTTCCACCGCTGTGTGGCGTTGTATTGTATGAAGATTATTTTTTAGTGATGCTTGGCTGGCTGGCCATACTAGGAAAAAGGGAAGTGAAATTAGTCGCAAATCTACGTCGACAAAATATACGGTGGTTTTTGAATGTGTAAGTCATATTAATTCTAACGATTCGGAACTAAATAATTTACATATGCATATCGAAAGAAACAATTAACTGTCTCACATTATTTGGACACAGAGAAAGTAAACAGTGAGACCTTTTTGAAGACAAATTAATGAAAATAAATATTATTATAATACTTCATTATCTATTCTGAGCACTCGAGGATTCTTATTTGTCTTACATCTAGTCTTTGTCAGAAACAATGAAACATGCATCACTTTTAATTTGCTCACCGTCCATTCTTGGTGGAAATGTATTATATTAAAAAAAATAACAATTTTTTGTGCTTGTTTCACATTTTTTTAAAAAGATCAGCAAACATCTTTCCTGTATTTATTAAAAATGTAATATTACAAACAAGTATTTTATTTTTAAATTTAATTATAAATACTTTGTTGAAAATACAGTTTTATCAGTGTTTCTCGAGCAAGACTTAAATGCTTGAGTACTATCATACTGTAAAATATAGTAAGTTTCGTTTCGAGGTTTCGCCATGCCTCTTGCACTTCTTTCGCCAAGCGGAGCCAGCCCGTCTAGTAGGACGAAAGGCGTCGCTGAAACTTTGAATATTTTCCGAATGTGTATGCATAAGCCATATAATAAAAATTCACCGTCACATATTCACGGGCGAAGGGGTTTGCAGGAGGTGAGAGGTGGCAAGCGGGGACAAAGAAGATTAACCGTGACACAATGCAAGGAGAGGAGCCGCTATGACACGGCATGATAAATAAGTAAGCAACGGGGCCAAGACGCGTGCATAAAGAGACGTTCGCATTTCGGAGGTTTTTCTCATTTTTACTACCTACTCGCTTCATACCCGGCTTTTCTTTTCTGTTTCGCATTAGACGTCTCCGGAATATAAAAAAACAAACCGAATAAAGTTAGCCGTACAGGAAAAATGAATATTTTTATTTAAGAATGAAGTCAACGTTTTTATCAAGTTTTTATAAAGGTGTTTATTACAGATGAATAGTAATTAAAGTGTGGGAGTCATTTAAATTGAAAAAATATACTTAGCAATCACCATTTTCAAAATAATAATCACAAATATGTTCGTACTAATAATGTCCTCGGGTCTTTTTCTTCTTCTACGAAATATATTTGTTAGCGTACTTGAAAATTATTTGAATAAAATATATATTGAATAATTTTCAATAATGGAGGTCTAATTCTGATATATATAATAAAGGTCTATTTCTGCTACTACGAAAAAAGATTGTTAGCAAACTTGAACATTATTCCAAAAATTAAATAATTTACAATTTAAATACTGCAGGGCTGTCGGTATATGCGCCGAGGTCGATTTCTGGTACTACGGAAAATGATTGTTAGCAAACTTGAACATTATTCCAAAAATTAAATAATTTACAATTAAAATACTGCAGGGCTGTCGATATATGCCCCGAGATATATTTCTTTTACTATCAGAATTTCTGGTTTATTCAATAAATAGGTTTGTAATTTATTTTTCACGCCAGTAAATTTTCTGACTACTTAAAAATGCAACAAAAATCCCCCCGTTGAGGTCAACGGGCTTACAGCTAGTATGATCATATTTTATAAAATGTAATATACAGAACTTTAAAAAACAATATTCGTTAGGTAATAAACGTATTGACTTAATCAAAATTAGTAATTTATTTATTTAATTAAAAACATTGATTGCATCGCAAGAATGAAAGTGTTTGAAATATCTTTACAGATGATTAAATTTCACGATTTTAATCTATACCCAATGAAAACGATACCATATTCCCTAATTGCCATTATATGTAAGCACAAAAAAGCACTCTACTGTAATTTAGTTTCATCTTCAAAAATCAACCAACCATTATAGGTGAACCGGGTCACGTAAAAATTATAAATTTTCATATAAATAATAATTATTTATATTATCACAACAACAAGTTTGAGTTTTTATTTAAATTTTTAATAAATGTACCAAAGATAATATGTAGGGCATCCAAATACCCGGTTCTCGGGTCTTTTTTTCATAAAATAATCGCTTACCTGGTACGGTTCTGGGTAATTTTTGTCAACTGATATACTACCCAGAGTTAAAATTTATAATAAATAAGAATGCATAATATATAAGACATATTTGATTATGGTATTTTTCTCAGCAGTATTTGATTACAAAAATGCTTTAGTATTTTTTTTAACTAACGTATAATTGTAATTTTTTGATTTAATAGAAAAAAATATAGCCATGGAAACTACTCATTCACTTGCCATTGAAGACGATTGAATAAATAGCAAGCAATTAAAAATGTTTCTAGCCTAAGACTGCGTTTGCTGGTAAATTCTAGATTAAATTAATCCCTGAATGGGTTTTGTAAAATAAAAAAGTATATCGGGAGATTGTTGCATCTTGATAAGATATGTATTTAATGTCGAGAAATCAAATAAACTGCGATTTAACTGACTAGGTACCCGTTAATAATTACCAGGTTTTTGGTTATTTTAAAAACGTGCGGGTACTCGAGTACCCGGTTCCGGTTCAACCCGGGTCGGGATGGACTAATTTTGAATCCTGGGATTGAGATTTTCTCACCGAGGAATTTGAAATCCTCAATTCGCCATACTTTTTCCCAGATTCTCACAGAACCTCGTTTTTTTTTTAATCACCGAGGAATTTGAAATCCTCGATTTGTTATACTTTTTCCCAGATTCTCACAGAAACTCGTTTTTTTTTTTAGCTCACCGAGGAATATGAAATTCTCGATTTGGTATACTTTTTCCCGGATTCTCACAGAACCTCGTTTTTTTTTAATCACCGAGGAATTTGAAATCCTCGATTTAGTATACTTTTTTCCAGATTCTCACAGAAACTCGTGTTTTTTTTTTAGCCCACCGAGGAATGTGAAATTCTCGATTTGCCAATTTGTTCAAAATTTCTCAATCCCGATATTTTGTGATCAGAAAATTGAACGGGATCCCGAATCCCGGGATTGGATGCCCTAGTTACAACACTAATAAATATGAAAAAAGTTAGTGTTGTTATAAATGTTATTTGAAAAAAATATATTTTCAGGAATATAATAAAATAATATTTCAAGCCGATTTCATCGTTGAATAATAACCAAGTCGTTGAAATTTCATACTGCCATTTTGATGTTTTTTAACATGGCTTGATTGCTTTTCGAAGATGGAATAGTTTATAGTTGGCGTGTGGACTAGCCATATTTTGCGTAAGAAAAGAGAAACTGGAGAAAATAAAAGCAGCAGGCGGAAAAAATAATACAAGGGATAAGAAAAACGCGGGGGGATTTTCGTACGTGAACGCGCCGAGGTGCGTAAACTTTTTTCCGACAGTGTATAACCACGGCCACCAAAAGCTCCACCCGTAGCAAACTATTATATTTAGACCAGAGGGCAATGTTGACATTTTTTTATACGAGGGCTTGATCAATATTCATCAAAAAACGGCGTGTCATGATTCTGTAAATTTTTCAACAAATATAACTGTCAAAACGTATCCATTTGTCAGACGACACTGTCAACATTTATATCACCATGTTAAAGGGATGCATATCGACGCCGTTTTAGCGTCGCTGTACGCTAACCACATAATCACAGTTAACAATAAAAGCTCTATTTTATTACTTTAAGTTTTACTTATTTATAACCAGAACTTTTTAAATATTTTATTTTATCAATTCTTAGCGGACGTCATTCTCATCAATTTAACCTCCTTTTTTCGGAAGAAGTGAGTAAACAAGGATTAAGCCCAGAGAGGCTAAATCCTTGTAGTAATAATCTTATTTCTCTTACAACGTCCCAACTTAAGGATTAAATGAGGGATATAAAATCAAACCATTATTTACATCCATGAACACAAGTCCATAAATCGATTGAAAAATCAAATTATGAATTGATTCGAACTCGTGTACACCGATCCGTAAATGACGAACATTTACTGGACAGGATAATTTTTTTATTGATTATTTCACAATAACCTATACTAATAATGAAAACAAAAAAATATTCAAGTTAAACGTACGTAAGTACTGATTTAGTTGTTACATACTTCTAAATTTTAAGTCACTTAAGATTTTTTTACACAATTAACGGAACTTCGTTTTTGAAGTTTCTTGCTGTTTCGGCACTCGGCAACCGCCTGGATACTTTTGAGTTAATAAAGTTTAATTGGTTGTCGTTAGGTGCTAGGTATTCTATTTTTTTTTTCATATCAACAAAATTGAAGCCGAGTCGGGTTTTATTCAAAGTTTCATGCCATGACAGGTATTCTATTCTAAAAAAAATTGTCAATTTTTTTTATTTGTGAAAATTACAGCCATAAAAACATGTAATCTACAAAAAAATACGGCTACTAATAATTGTAAGAATAAATTAATATTTTTTATTATAATATATTTTGTATACTGAATTGAAACATCTATCATGAGAAACCATGTCAGAATAATCTGTTTAAATCCATATTTCGTGTATACAAATATATCTCTCGGAAACGAGTGAAATACTTCGACCTTTCTTGTTAATATTAAGAAGGTATACGATTTATGGTTCCATAAAAGGTATATGTAAATAAAGTACGATAGAATTGCTTGAAAAAAAATTCAATATATTCGAATCAGATTTCGTTGGCTTACGTTAAATATTTTACATATATCGTTACAAACCGTGAACGGATGCTTCAGAACAAGAATCTTTTGAGCACGAATTCTCCGAACAAGAATACTCCGTACACGCATTCTTCCTTCAGTTACTCCGTAGTTAGAATATTTCGTGGATTTTAATATTCTAAAAATTAATATTTTATGTCACGGATGCCAAATACTTTTAGGTTAGAAACAAGCAAAATTTTAAATTGTAAATGTAATACGTTTAACCGAAATAAACTCAATTCAATCTTTGTTCCCAGTGTCATTTTAGTATACATTTTGTTGTTGCGTTATTTATTGTTATAATTTGTGTATTTTTTTAAAGGTTTACTGCTTACTTGGCCGATCGTTAAATTTTAATTTGTAGTTAGGTAAGAATGGAAAGATTATAAGAATTAAGATTAAGAAAAAACTATGTATCTTATCAGCACCAAAAAGTGTGAAAGGAAAGGGATGGAAACAGGACAAATTTAATTTAATTACAAATATTGTATCTTCATTGTTGGATACTCATGAATCGATAATTAGAATACTATTTTGAAGTGTAAAAATTTAATCTTTACGCTGAATACCCGAATACTCTAACCTAACCTAACCTAACTATATAACTTTTAATTCACATCAATCTATTCAGCGAGTTATTTACTTTAAAGTCCCAAGTGTTCACAAAACCATGTTAACAAAAAAAAATCGACTCGATGCCCATCAATTCGAAAAGGTGATCACTCAATCGTACAGCCTTTGCAACAGGCTTGTCAAGTGATCGACAAATTCTTCACTATTTTCGATTTCATTAGTAGATGTTGTGAATTGTCTTTGCTCAATCATATTTTTAACCAATTGCTTTCATCAGTTTTAAACTTATAAATTAATCGTTTGGAGTATTTTGGTATTATTTGAAAAGGATTTCCCGCTCAATTTTCGGCGTGTCAATATGGCGCAGAGTGAAACAACAATGCGCGGGAAAAATCTTCAGGCGGATTAATGCTCCCGCGGTTTCAAACTTAAACAATTTCTTTTTACACGCAGCCAGCCGTCAAAGTTTGTGGAAAATGCGAGGCTTTCCTCTGCGCCCCTCTTTCACCTCACCCCCACGGTATCTTCCACTTAACCCGTTGCCTGAGCGGAAAATTCTTCCCACACGGCGTTTACTTAGTTATCTACCCCGTTTCATCTTTCAACCACTTATATTTTCTAACGGCCGTAGGTTATATCCTGTTTTGAATATATAAATCTGATTGAGGTGCAATTTTTCAAGGATTATTTTTTTCAGATTTCGTAGTATTATTCAAATACAAAATAATATGTGCTAATATTTAAGAAAAATGTTTTCTAAGCAAATAAATTTTGCTAGGACTGCAAGTCACCTGGCGCTCAGATTCCGTTAATTTTACTACCTGGTATAATCCACAAGATATTTACTAAAACTTAACTATTATAACTATAGAGCACCTATCTATCAGCGTTTCGAGACTATACCTAAAATATTCATATAACCCATCTATCGGCAGATGTTTCATTAAAAAATATTTGTATACGATCACAAATCAATATTAATTTTGCTAAAGATAATTTAATTATTATGATTCACGAAAAATAAGAGGATTATCTAATTATTATTAAATTTTATTTTACATTAATTGTCATCGAATATGCGTTTTATAAGAATACAGCATACATTGGTTAATAGTTCCAAAAGTTTTCTGAATACCCGATTCTATAATTAACGAAATAAACATTCTGAAGATCGTTTGCATTTAGGTATAACTATAAAATTATCAAAAATAACGTCTTTTAAACAAATGTATTTTGATAAAACTACTTGGTATTCAAATAAACCATCCGTTATTTGATCCATTGTGAATGGCTATGAATGTTTGAGCGAACTCTCATATGATTGAGAATTCTGTAAAATTCATTTATTATTGAGGAGTAAAAACATAAATGTTGATGTAAGAGATTGTTCCACAGGAAAATCATGTCGAAAGAACAATCCTGATAGATACATTCCTGGTTGTACAACATTTTGTTGACAAATAATCTGATAATGTGACCAAATTGACGATATAGATAGAATAGTTTGACCTAGGTAACGTCATACGAATTTGATAGTAAAGTAATATAATTTAGCAACAGTTCAACATAATTTACATGCTTAATAATATACAGGCGTATCAAAATTTTCGTTGTTTAGAAATAACGCAGTTTTATTGAAATTCACATCTTTGCTGACAAGGATTGTTGAAAATGAAGATACATTTTTACTAAACGATTATGAAAATCGCAATTTTCATAAATTAATTTCCCGATAGATGCATGAATTTGTTGATGTTGTAATTCTTATTCCATTTATTTTTACTGTGCCTCAAAATATATCTATAATGGGTTCAATCGATTCACACCAAGAATTGATTTGGGTCAGAAAGTAAATATATTTTAATATGGGAAGCTTTGTTTTACTAGAGGTCGTGAAATTATATGTTTTAATTTTATTCGTCCAAAGATGTATTCCTTGGAAAATTATTTTTGTTTAGATATTATACAATGTCGTAATTAAAATTATGAATACAGTCTGAAATAATCTCTTATGTACTTGTATTTAAACTTTGTTTATTGGACTTTGTAAGTTTTTAAGCGTTTTCTTTCAGTTCTCCATTGCCTCATTCCTTTGCATACAGCTATCGACTGACGGGGGAACACGAGTAACAACGTGTTACAGTAGATATGCGGGATAATCAACATTGAAACACCGTGCCGTTTTTATTAAAAATGTAGAAACATTGCCTTTTTTGTTTATATGTAAATTATAATATTATTTATGTGAGATATTGTGCAACGAAAATAGTTACTAAGATTAAAAAATAGTAGATAAGATTAATTATTGACCTCGGTAAATAGCCCACATCTTTAACAGTAGTAAGTTGCAGTGTTAAGACTGTACAAAGCTAGTTTTCGTGTCAAAATATTAATCTATTATGCCTCATTTACACCATTCGATTACGCTGTCGAGCCTCGACCGATTACTGGGCCGAGCATATGTATGTATCGTGTAAGTGTCTACACGCATAAAAGCTATTTAGCAAGTCACTTCACTATATTCTACGGAGGTTTCGTTCAAACATCGACCCAACATGAATAGTCGTTGTATAACGAAAAAAACTTTTCAAAGAATATATTAATTGCACTATACATCCGATTATAGAGCAACTGGAAGATGAGTTGAATACCCAAAGAAAACGGATAGGGACAAGAAATGATTAATATTAAAAAGATTAAAAAAAAAACATCCATACAAATGCTGCGTAATCACAGTATTGTCAATGAACATTATATTAGCGCACTTTCTCTGCTCCGTTTTCCTGACACACTACTCAGAAGATGTCTATGCTTTCAAGCCTTTGGTGACCACGAACGAATTGTGTAGTTATACTGCGTCATAAACAAGTAACAGAGTTTCTTGATGATTTATTTGAAATAAAGTATTCATAATTCAATCCTTCCTAAATACCATATTGTCATCGAGCATCGATATATCCACTTGAACTTTAAAAAATAGTCTTCAGTCTCTGTAAGGAATAGATGGGAAGTAATTAAAAATAAACAATGCACGGAAAAATACTGTGCAAGTATCTGTTCAGAAAATCGAATAAATGACCGTATGGTCGAGTAGGATTCATAATCGTTTACCACAAAAAACATTGATGGAGTAATTAAGTTTAAAGAATATATACGATATCTAAATGGCATCCGCAGGTTATTTATAATACGCCATGCTTAAAAAATATTCGACCCACATTCTTTTGCAGCTGTAATTCGAAAAGCCATCGAGAGATGGCAGTGCGCGCTTCCGTTCACTTATTCAGATTGGGATGTCGCTTTTTTATTCGAATATTCTTGTTGGTACGACACTTTATTATCGCGACACTATTTGTTATATTCGCTTGGGGATAGGGGAGGAAAGTGCGTAGGTATATCGCGGCATGGTTTGAGATAAGATAATACAGACGAGAAAGGATTGTCACAGTATGTGGGAAATAGCTCGAATGGCTTGAAAAATTTTTCAATACTAAAAATACATGCATTTTAAACATTTATTTTGTATTGCGATTTTTTGCATGAAAATAAAATGACGATACAACAAAAATAGCACACGTGAGAGAAATCAACAATCTCTATGAAACATCATATCGCACACTAAGAACAAAAGTATAGACTTTCTAAGCCATTCATAATGGTATAGTGGGCATAACATAAATCATCATAATATGATATTATTGCATGAGTTTCAACAAATACGTTTGAGAAAATACTTACAACAACATTTGATCATAAAAAAAAACATAAGCTTATTTCTATCTATGTATAATAAATTTCTAAAATTTTCTGATAATCGTGAATTTGACAAATTATTTTTTTTACGAAACTCTTTGAAGTCCACTATCTATATTTCAGGCGTTGGCTGGGGGGAGCTCGGAGGGGCTCGCGCGGACCCTTTGTTGAATTTTACCAAGGCCGGCGAGCCCCTTGTTTACTTTAACAAATTAGTATATGACTGCAAATTCTAATTTATAAATTACCTACGACAGCTTCAATATACACAATAGTACATTTTTAGCTATTTACATTGATGAGTTTACGGTAAATTACATATTATTACATATTATAAGTGTGTTAAGTAACAATTGATAGATTATTGCATATATATATACGTATTGCATATAATTGCATATGAACGATTAGAAAATCGATACCTTCCTCAGAGCACTGAGAACTGCTTCGAGATTAAGCGAGCCCCTTGTTAACGGATTGGCAGCCCACCGCTGCTATATATGTATAGTTCAGAAAATAACAAAATCTTGTTCTTACCAGGCATATTCGAAGAAAAAAATATTTAATCAAATGGCGTATTAAATATGCTCATACATTTAAGATATTGTAACAACAAACAACTATTTAAATACTTTGTTAAAAAATGGAAATATTTTCAATATTGTAGATAGCTCGTCAAATATTTGGTAGCCCAAGGAAAATAGCAGTGACATATGAATGTCATCTGTTAGATACATATGAAAACTTTATGATGGTCATAATCACTTGTTAATATGAACTGTTAAAATCTTTATTGAAAAAATAGCCAAAATAATATTACACATTTATTGCTTGTTTGTTTGTTTGTCAGTTCTATGAATTACGGCACCGGACGAAGTTATCAATCCGGCATCTCAGTATTTCATATTATGTATATTGAAAACATCAATATCGGCTTTACAAAAACAATCAATATTACATAAATATGGTCAATTGGGATCCCAATACCAGGCGAGTAAATCAAATTGATAATTCGATATTTTATATAAAATACCGTTATTCAAAAATATTTAATAATTATAAACGGGTGATTTTTATAATTGATTCCCATAAATAATTAACGAGTATTTATTTAATTATAATAATAAGTCGAAAGATTCATTAACCTTTAGAGGAGTATGGACGTACATGAAGGAGTATGGACGGCGCCATTTTTCTGTAAATGAGTATAAAAGTAGTTTAAACTCAACACAGGAGTGTCTGTCTGTAAGAATATATGTATATGCTCTAAGTATGAATTACATATATTCATTGGGAAAATGTCTCTAAATTGTCATGTTAAGAAAAGGCAGTAAATTAAAGTAAGGTGTGTATAAATCTATTCACTCCTCTAAAGGTTGATTCTGGAACCTGTCAATGACGAACAATTTTATTTAAATTTGTGATGGTTTCTTACATTTAACAGTCGATTTTGGTCAATTTTCAATACTTAAATACCGGTATTTTTATGCATTTTCAGAAGAATAAATAAATAAGAATACCGAGATCCCGGTTTCGGTAATACCGGTATAGAAATCCCTAGTCAGTACTAAAATTTGAAAAAAAAACACTATATAATTTTCCTAGAAAGCTATTACCGATTTTATATGCAGTATGATGAGCATCGAAAATGAACGCTTGCGGGGGATATCGGTTTATTTAATAAAGGATTTTGGAAAATAAAGGAAACAGGTAAAACTCCGCTACGTAAGTGGTCATGGTAATATGCAAGGACTTGCTGGCACACGTGCTGCTTGCGTATTCTTCCAACCAGTGGGATTTTGGCGTCCTAGACGACCGTCATGCACTATCTATTGGGTGTACTCGGGGAAACTAAAGGATGCCGCTGTGCCATGAGAAAGACAAAAGCGATTGGCGGGTGACAGGGGGAGCGGATATGGTCAAAGGAGAACAACAAATACAAATTGAGTCGTAAACTTTGCTTAGCGTTATAATGAACTTATTGACTAATAAACATATATTTTTTAAAAATATAAGCTTACGGATGGAGTTGTAAATATTGTACTTAAATTAAAAATTAAAAGCAGCAATCTACAATCACAACGTATATGTAATAAAAACACATATAGATAAAACTGTTCAATTTTTGCAATATGTTATATTATAACAGTGGCGGTTCTAGGTACTGAGCTAGGTGGGCTAAGCCCAACCTGCATTTTTCACCTAAAATTTAGATGGCTGAATAAAAATGAACAGCAATTCGGCCGCTGAACAAAATAAATACATTTATAAGCGTAACTAACCTTTCCCAAATGAATACAATATCTTTGTTTTGATTTTCCTCTGTCAATATAAGACAATGCTATGTCTAATATTCTCGATTGTGTTTTGTATTACAATTGTAAGCTGAGCCGGCATAAAAAAAACAATAACCCTATAAATACTTCATAGAGAACAGGCAACGTGACGTCAGTCTGGCAACACCTACGTATTAATGATTCACGGACCGGATCTTTCGAACCCTAGTTTTTTCTCTTACACTGGGGCGCAATCAAGTACGATTATATTTTTTTGTATTTGTATGTACATAAACGTCATCAAACTCACACGACTGTGCGTCAAATTATCAAGCTTCTGTCATTCGTTGGGGGCTAAATTGAATTTGCCCATAACCCACCCATACATTCAAACACAAATACCAATATCGTTGTATTGTATGAAAGTGACAGGTATTGACTCTTAGTGACAACTCTGTATTGCTGTTTGTACTCGTTATTTCACTTTGAAAGAGACGAATTTAAAGCCCAGTATTATTATTCTATTATTTCTCACTTACATAAGCACTGATTTTATTATATAGTAATTTATGCTTTGCAGTAGTGTCGTAGCATTTGTTTTAAGTGCAAGTGGAAAAATACACCATTTCGTAAATAGCTAAACTTTGCTAAACTTTTCTCTAGCCCACCCAAGATTTTAGTTCAGGAACCGCCACTGTATTATAAACTCAAGAATGAAATTATCTATTATAACATTTTAAAAGTAATTTAAATAATACTAATTCTTTAATGAAATGTTGTAACACGAGATCATTCTTCTGTTATTATTTGTAAGAAGTTAATTATCAACTGTGGAAATACAACAAAACCATGTCGTCAAGTTTTAAGAGAGTTATTTGGTAATAAATTGTATCTTTAATAGTGATGGAATATAATTCCTAGAGTGTTCGAGTCTAACAAGTGCTACATCGGAATATAAAACAAAACGAATAATAAATCTGTTCAACTCTGCTGTCCTATCAGCGACTATGCAAACTTTCAAACATTTCCTACACACAAATATGTTATACAGAGTGTTGCCATTAAATGACATATAATTTAAAAATAATTATGCATTATTTACAAATTCAACAATAGTGGCAAAATTTAGGTACCGGCGTAAAACCGAAATTAATGATTTTTATTTTGCTGTCATGAAAAATTCCCACCTAAAGAATTATTGTTTTTTTTAATCTATGCCCACCCTTGGTATCGCTTCTTAAAGGAAGTATCTCAACAGCAAGTTGGTTTCCCACCACCACCCGTTGTGTTTATGCAGCCAACTTTTCAACAGCAGCCTTTTTCTAAAAAACTATTTGTTACTCAGTTCCTCAACTTTTTTCGAAGAGAGTGCGGATAAAAAGGATAAAGAAGGCAGGCCTAGTTTTCACTACACCCTACCCAACCACTAAACTTGAGGTGGAAAGTAATTTTTAAACATCACGAACACCCATGCGTACAAACAGAAATCGATAAATCACGGATCCGCCAATGGGAAACAGTTAAAAAAAATGAAAAAAAAAGTTGCATTTTTAAGATATTTTTTTGTTTATTGTGTTAAACAGTTTTAAAAAATAAAATGTTGCCCTTTATCTAAGAAGAAACGTCACCGTTAATCCATTCCGCCATATGATCGCCTCAATCAACTAGTATGGTTTAAATCAGTGATTTTCAACCTTTACGCTACTGCGCCTCCCCAAAATAAGAATAAATTTGCCACGCCTCCCCTACCTGTTATTTTTTTTAATAAATATTTTACATAATTTAGACACGTTTTGTGCATTAACGAATCAGAGCATTGACAAAGACGCCATTTTTAAATCTTCCACGCCGGATATTTAATAGGAATGTATAAAATGTAAGAAAAATAAACATTCATACACTGAATTTTTACTGTACGTTACGATATGAAATTTTATTTATTTGAAGATATTAATTATGATATGAAAATTATTGTTTTACTAAAAAGTTTTGACAACTCCCAGGCTGGAAACCGCTTGTTTAAAGAATTGAGCAAGCTATGTCCACCTTGTAGCCTTATTTTAGACGCGCTCGAGTCCTTAGACGTACATTTCATAAAATTATGTATTTATAGACAATATAATATTTCTATATGCTGAATATTGTCCAATTGTTATAATAAAAAAGGTTGAAAAAATCACTATGACACAAAACTGAATTATTTTCTTCATCCTTGTCATTTTAAAAATATGTATACGTCACAAAATTTGCGATGAATAAAAAGACTTATGGCAAAAGGAAGCATCCTGTGCAATATTCTAACAAACACACGTACACTCATTCATGGATGCATAAGAAGAAGGAAAGCGCAAATATTTAGATTGAAAATAAGGTTTTAATTCGATTATGTGTGCGAGGAACGCGGGGATGCGGATTTTCCATAATGAAATGAAACTTATAACAGGATTTAGAAATTTTCTCAATTCCAAACTTGAAATATCTTGTAGTTTTGTGGCGATGCAACTTTTAAAAAGGGGAAATTCGCGGGAAATAGTGAAGTTCTTCACCAGTCTGCATTGAATTGTGCACTTAGCATAATGGTTTATTCTGGCTCTATATTTCGCGACAAATAACAACAAAACATATTACCTACACATCATTCGTTTATTTTTTTGTCGGGTCCAAAGTATTTCATTTTATATTAGATGCACCAGAATTCATCATGCCTATGTATGTCTAAAACAAAATCTTTTTTCAGTAAAAATAGTTATGGCACAGTAAAATCAATAACCAGTTTTTCTATAATTTCCGCTTAACCGATAAATAAAAATAATCATTTACTGCAGTTGCGTGGTAACGCACTCAGACCTTCATACTATTTGATTGTAAGAATGGATTGTTAATGGTTTGAGTATATGGTAGAAACATGTATATATTTTTTGTTTTTTTCGTTCATATTCAAAAATATTTACTACTCGATGTATCCAATACGGACGTACAAAGAGAGATGCGTAAACTACATAAGTTTTCTTCTTCGATTTTGTTATGTCCGTTTCATTAATTTACGTTTTTTTTATATATAATTCTTTTCTTTAAAATAATTGATATGAATTTTCGTTAAAAAATATTTAAGATAGGGAAAAAAACTTCATCCCCACTTACCTGACGACTGTATATATAATCATTTATTTTGCTATTATACTTAACTAATTTACTGTTGATACCTTTGATTACAAATAAGTTTTGTTTATTCGCAAAAAGTCATAAAAAATTGATTATAGATAATTAAGAGTCATTCATTCATTATTTGTATCAATATTTAAGATTCTTTTTATATTTATTTTGTCAATTGCTTGTCGCATCTTGTTTATTTTGTATAGTTTTATATTTCATCATTTGATAATGCTTCCGAATAATATTTTAATAATCCATTATCTATCGTTTAGTTTCTCTGAAATGTACAAACTTATAATCAGTTGTCGTTGAACAGTTTTTACGGAAATATCCAAATGCAGTTTCAAAATATATACATAGTTAAACACTATTCACAAAAAAAAATACGGAACACGAAAAGAGTGCAGTTTATGAACATATGTAGTTTTTTAATCCTGGCATATTAGGGTTTCGTTTAGTTCTGTCTTTCGATCAAATACGTCACTAACCTTCAGAGAAGGTTTGTGGAGCAGAGAGAGATGGGTGTAGATAACTTGAGAGACATTCTTCAGCGACTATTTATTATTTCTATATTGTATAGAGGTCGATTAATATTTTTCAGTGTTGATGTTTCATAAAATGTTAAAAAAAAACCATGTCGGCTGCTCCCAATCTTGGTACCCAGAGAAAACCGCAGTTCACCCTCACCCCTTATTTCACCAGTACCGCCATGGTATATTTAAAAGTTGTAATAAAAAACGTACGATGATAAAATCGTTGCCAATGATTTTCGTAATTAAATTCATAAAAGCTTATTTTTTTTATATAAAACTTTGATTATTCCACGTATTGTGCTATTAACTATGACACGTGTTTCGCCTCTTTCAGAGGCATCTTCAGACTTAATATCGCAAAGTTTGCTTAAGTAATGAAAGAAGATTGATTCTAACATTTTTAAATTATGAAATTACAAAATGGAGTTTGGGTTTTTTTTCTTTTTAAGGGAAGCAAGGAGGGGGTGATAGAATTGGAATAAAGCAAAAAAATAATGATACTAATGAGCTGCAATCAATCAGATTGGGATTTTTCCTTTTTAAGGGAAGCAAGGAGGGGGTTATAGAATCGAAACAAAGCAAACAAATAAAATCATACTACTAATGATGTTAAACATTACAAACTATTAAACTAATGAGCTGCTTATATTTTGATGCCATATACCCTTGTCATTTTGAGCTTATAACAATAGCCACACAATTATACAAAATCCAGACATATTGGTTATTTATGTTAAAAGTTAATAAAAAAAATTTGTTTTCATGTGTATATGTTTTTCATTAAATCATTAAACAATATATACGAATACAAAAATGTAATTTAGGTAAGGAAAATAATGTACCTATCATAAAATATCATTGATTAATAGAGGAAACGGGGCACGAAAATCAAATTTGATATTGGATACTCATTTAAATAGTATACTTATATTTAAACAATCTGTATAAGATTGAAAAATATTCACTTGTATACTAGTGAATCCACTTTAAAATACTGTTACAAAAAGTCCATAAATTTTAATAAATAAATGTAAAACAATAAATATACTTATTATGTAGAATAAATACAATACGCCTCTTGATAAAAGTATGACCTCATATGATATTAAAAACATTCTCGTGAAATTCTCCCATCTCCATGAATAACTAACCTCAAAAGCGATATATAAATTTTGATTAACTCACATAAGCGGTGAATCCCTCTCAGAGATTTGGCGAGAAGAATTCATTTTTGAAGCTAGAAATATTGCACTTTTGTATTTTATTTTTAAATAACTTCCCGAATAGAAAATATACTCAAATAGTTTTTGTGAAAATGCGTGTTTCTCGTTTCAACTCGAAGACTGAATGTTGGATAAATCGTGTAGAAATAATTATTCGATGCTAATAACAAGAACAGCTTCTTTTCTTGTTTTTATGTAAAACGCAAATTAGATTGATGCACGATTTTATTAACAAGTCTGACATCTTTTGGGCAATATTAAAAATACATTCTTATTTTACTCATTTCGTTTTTGTATGCTGACATCGACAGAGATTTACAAACATTGTGGGCCTAAAATATTTATATGGTTGTAAATTGTTTGTTATTTGTTCTACTTGTCTCTCGGAATAAGTCTCGCCTGCTATTTCTCTCCATCAACTTCCTCCTTATCCAGCCTTTTACAAAGCTATTAATCCACCGATTTCTTGACCTGTCTTCTTGGTTACCCGCATGACCTTTGGTGTCTTTTCGTCTACGTAGCACACTATCGATTTGTCCTGCTCGTCGTAATTTTTCAAATGCTTAATTCGTTGAACTCAATTATTTTTTACCTATACATTTAATTTTTATTTTTTTTGCTTATGATGAACCACTATCTCATATTGTAATTACATAGTTATATATTATTTTCTCTTTTTTTCTGGCGCTGTAGTCACGGAGAACCTTGTGTCCCTCAATTAATCTATTCCAGTCGGTCCACCACTTTCGCTGATCTCCAGCTCTCATAAGTCCTATTTCACCCCATCTATCCAGCCAGCTATCAATATATCTTCACCTCAATACTACAACTAAGTAACTCTGGCTTGATTATTGTTGGAAAAAATTAATTAAAACATTATTTGCTGGTCATACATCGAAGCTATTATAATCATTGTTTAAAATAAAAATAGTGCTTAGAGTAATAGTGTATAGATGGGTTCAATTGAATTTTGTAGAGATGCGAGATCATAATATACAATAGCTATTACATTGATAAAAATCAAGTTACCTACTCATACTTTATAGAACAATGTTCTATATTACAGCAATGTAATTTTATTATTTTTTACAATACACATGACGACATGACAGGTGAAGTGTGCCAAGTGGTTTTTTTAGGGAAAAAAAAATAGATGCGTTTTTATATTATAAATGTCGTCAAGTATAGTAAAAGTAAAGTGACATCAGTAAATACACACTACAATAATGTTATCGCACTAAAATAAAAATATGCAGTCCACCAAAACACCGCGTAAAAGACCAATAGAACAGTTTTTTCATTTTACTACTTTGTTCATTTTGCTTCTCAAGAGATCATATTATACTTTAATTATAACTATTTTAATAAATGCTAGAACTTTTTCGTTTCCTTGTACACTAACCATGAATAATATACTCCACTATATTTCTGTAATTGTGCACCTTTTTAAAGGTTTCCGCGTAATTGAATGCTTGAAGCCTGGTTTTTAAAGTAAAAATCAAATAGTTTTGCTTAAACAGCATTATAAAAAGAGAACAACAGCTAAAAATGCTTACTCGATTATAATAACCGGTTTTGGTTTTCAACAGAAATAAATTATGACGTAGGTACCTATATGTGCTGTAATTATATTTTATATTGTCTTTCCCAAGAATAATCGTAGAAAGCAATATTTTAAAAAAGTTTTTTTATTAAAATTTTATTGGGGTTAAGATAGCTGAATACTCGAAGACGTGGTAACGCTACGTCTTGCTTGGACGAAGTCACTGCGAAGGCGAATCAAAATATCAAACAAACTGATCGTGGCGTGTGTTTTGTCATGTGGACGTTCTATAGCGGCGGAGACCATTTGATTTTTTCGTGCCGCACCGAGTTGCTTTGCATTCGTTTTGATTTCGTCCACTTAAAACGTTCAGTAAAAGTGTTACGCTAGCGATCAAATGGATGTTAATTCAAGTCACTTTAAGGTCAGAATCAAATGGCCCCATTAGAGATGAAGTGAGCCAAGTGGTGTTTTAGAAAAAAAAAAGTTGGTTAAAGGATGCAGTGTAATATTCTACAAGTCTTAAAGTATCATAAAAGTTAAGTAACTTCAGTTAAATCAATACACATTGCAATAGTGTTATATCGGTAAAATAAAAATATGCAATCCACCAAAGCACGAAGTAAAGACGTGATAGTACTTTAAAGTCCAAGAAAAAAGTTTTACCGTTTTTCTATAATAGTTGGCTCATTTTTCTTCTAATGGGCCCAAATAAAAGATTTTGAAAAATCAAAATAACGGGCGCCTTAAAATGTTTTACAAAACTCATGAAGAAAGACTAAGGAGAAAAAAATATAAAAAAGTAAAGCTTGACATTAGCAAAATTACTGACAAGCAGTCTTCAACTAAAAAGATTTGTCTGTGTGTCACACTTTTGTACTTCTTATCTATTCTAATCAAGCATACAATCAAACATGATCGCAGTATGACTTCATTATTTTATATACAAAATTCAAGTGATCCCTCGCTATTTGTCTTAACATACCACAAGACTTATGGAAACTATTCAAATACAATTTAAATTTCAAAACATTATAATAATTTTTCTACTCACTTGATAAAAATATATTTATGAAAGCGATAATAACGTAATGGATATTATTATAATGCGTGTATACATTTTTGAAAAAACGAATTCTTTTTATACTTTCTAAAAAGAATATAAAAACAAACCAAAAATAAACTCAATTTCTTCAACTCTACAGGGAGGTGCGATGTAATTCCTCTTTGAACATTTCTTATGTGGATTTAGATTTCCGTGCCCCAGCCGCGTGCTTTGCCATACAAATGTGAAGGTTTTATTTAAAACTTAATGCATATTATTAACGGCACATTGATGCAGTGTTGCTATTCTGCAGAGTTTTATAATAACACTTTTATTGACATTTATTTTATAAAATACGTTTTATGAGCTTTATGTAATTATGAAAACTACTATGAATATCACTTTTAGGGTGTTCACTGTCAATACTTGGTGGAAAGGCATTATATTAATAAAAACACAACTCGGGGAAAACATAAAACTATCATTAAGCATATTCACTTTATTAATGTAGCATTTTATCACTTTGTCAAAAATTTCCCAAATTTTAATTATGTTTGTAATTACTTTCAATCGCCATTCTGAATTTATTAATCTGGGATGACTTTTTAATTATATGTTAGATGTGTTGAACATTTTAATTTTGTGTTATTTTAGAATCACTTTAATGTAATTGGCAATTTCATTTCAATGCCAATTGTTGTGTATAACTTTTCAATTTTGTATAAATAGCATTGTTAAATTATATTTCTTATCAGTTGACAATGCTCGCAATGAGCGAAACCGGTCCTGACATATTAAATAAAGTGGAATGAAGTACAAAGGATTATTGTGTTTTTATTAATACTATGAATATATTATAAAATATCTAAAAGCAAAGAAAATGCCTTGATTAATCTGTTACGCTTTGTTTATTTGTCACTAAACAACGGATAATTTCGTTCGATGTGAACTATGTACTTATAAATTATATTGGGCTGCATTATAAATTTATATATTCGAAACAAAAAAATTACAAAAATACTAATTTCTAAGAAAACAAATTGTTTTATTTTAATTCTTCACGTTTTGAATTTAGGTTTTAATTTTAGTACTGCGATCAATTCCGTACTATTTTCTTATATTATAACATATCAATATGATTCTAAGCGAAGTAGTAACAGGCAGTTCTAATTGAGAGACTTCTGAAACCTCCGTTGGGAGGTCATATACTCGACATAAGGATCGAACATGGATTACAAAATACTATTTTGTACATTTGAATAAGATGTCTCGATTTTTTTCCGTCATTCAAAGTGCTCGAGCCCCTGGCATAATTTTTATATGATGTTCAAGTGTTTGCGAGAATGTTTTTATTCTTCTTTAAATTGTATTAATTTCATATTTTAAAAACAAATAATTATCAGCATTTTCTGAAACATAAACAACAACTAAAAAAAACAATATTAAGCACTGAGTCGTAATGAAATCATATTGTAATCTTTCCAAACGTAGAGTGATAATAATAGAAGAACTTTGCACGTAAAATTTTAGATATTTATTATATATTGTTGCAATTGAATCAATTTGTACAAGCAAACGAATAATTGTGGTAGTACATAATTAATTGCGACTGTCTAATATATATTACACGTATTGACTAAAACAATGAGAATAATAATTAATATTAACTTTTCACAACATAACAAGATGACAATACTAATATTCCATCACATGATTATCCAGATTTTAATTTCGATTTCCATAGATGTGAAATTCTCACAGTAATGTTAATTATCTTTTTTTTTTCATTTATCAAGAGCAAACACTCCATGTCTGTTTGTGCAATATTATCTCTCCCACATTTGCAATCTGCAATCTTACAAAAAGCGAAAATTCTCAGTATATTTATTGTTTTTTTTTTATATCAATACACAAACTCTCAAAAAAGATTACTGCATTCACACGATATCTAATGAGTTATAATATTGTATGTTTTATCATTTAATACCCTCGGCAATTTGGTCAAGGTTTTAAATTCCCAAACGAACCATTTGTTAATAGTTATTTATGATCTTAATGGTGAGATCGAAAACACTATCACTACCAAATACAGCTTACAAAAATGAAATTGATAACATTATATAAGAAGTAATTTTCACAACGTAACTGCCGAATCCATCGTTAACACTAAATACCATATTTACTATATAAATTGGTTGCCGTAACGTAAAGTGTTTTTTTTTTTGTACAAGGTTGATAGTTCAAACTTCTGAATTAATTCGAATTATAATAAGATATTCTGCAACTTATCTTTCTATTTTGTATGAATTTCATATGCTATTTCATTTTTTTTTTGATTATTTTGGAACCTATCCACCGCGTAAATCGGGGTTGTGATTTATTTAGTTTTAAATCGAATTATAAATGTGTGTCTGGTACAGCTATTTGGAGAATTTTTATCTCTTGCCGTACACTCTTTCCGATTAAAAAAATGAGAAGTTACGAGAAGGATTAATTGCCTATTAGCCTTCACTTCGCAATACGGTAAAAAAATAACAACGTATAATATTTAGTTTTACATGGCATTCAATTAGCCTGACACCGTCTTTGAAAACAAGCCCTGAGTGACTGAATGCTCCATAACAAAAATGGGAATTACTTTTTTGTTATAACTGTTTACCAAATAATGATTGTCTTTCGCTTATTCATAAACCACAATATTCATTTTTTTTCCTTTCTACTAATGATGTTACCATCTGTTTTTGAATTAAATGAATTATTATTTATCAATCACTTACGTTACTATTTCATCACCACTTTTGGATTAGACAACAATTACCAATATATTTTTCTTTTTATATAATATGATTTTTTTAATTGGTCACATTTTTTATACAATTTATTTTTATGACACTACACAAGCACCTTTCTGTTTTTTTTTAAAACTTCAAAATGCTTATTTAAATATAACCTTCCTCAAATCTCGTCCACTTGTAACTGGCTTACTAAGGAGACTAAAGTTATAGACACAAGTATCAATATTATTTACAATTGAAAAACGTGCGCATTTGCCGATTGTAAATTGTTTTAAGTTTATATTATTTTAAGACTTCCTCGTTAACAAGTAGTTTCTTACTTATCTTGTACAAATTTATTTAACATAAGTAGTTACATTGAAAACAATGCATAATATCTTTATGCAAGGTCAACATGATAAAAATATTAAGTATATTTACATATGTTTTACAATACAGTGCTTATTTGACAAGGTTCTCGCTGTACTTTTTGTTTGTTTAATTTTTCGTCACATGTCATCTATAATTAAATAACAACTTTATTTATTTGTAGTAATAATATCATTTTATAGTTGACTATTTTTCCCAGTAAGAGAATAATTTTAAATATAATCTTTCTGGATGATAACGAAATCATCAATTAGATAGTTTCTGATAAAAATATTACAAAATTGATGCGCAAGCAAAATCAGTTCGAAATGAGAAATTGATACATGAATTAAACTTTCTTTTTATCGGAAAAGTAAAAATAACGAAGAAAACATTACGCACACTTCTAAATAACTAAACATCGCCAATTACCAAACAATTTAAAAAAAATTATCATTTCATGTTTGGGCAGATATTAAAACATTTATTTTTTGTTTTTACAATAGTGTAAATTTCACATAAACAAATAATTAATATTGTCACAAATAGGTCAACAAATTCTTATCTATACTATTGCCTTGCTTAACACTTTCCCTGCGGTGCTGAAAAATACTTCCAATATGTTGCTGGCCCTTAAAGAATCAAGTGAAAAAACATGTTTTAATACTTACCGCATGTTTTAAGACGTACATTTTTAAAAAACATGATTTTCGATTGGTTCTTTAAAGGCCAGCAGCACATCGGGAGTATGTTTTAGCACCGTAGGGGAAGTGTTAAAAATAGCTCATCCAAAGTTGACATAATTACCATTCATTTGTCGAAAAACCTTTTAGGGTATGACACTGCAGTGTTATTAATTGCAATATAATTCGATTTTGTCTCAATTAGTAAGGCGTAACTGACTGATCGAACTGGCCTCAGTGATTATTCTTTTTTATAGTTCATTTCGGAACATGTCCACGTGATTAGTTCATTCAATTAAGCGATGACGTATTATATGTATTATTGCGTGGTCAATTATTTAACGGGGTCTGATAAACTAACCTTCCAGGAAAAAAGGCAAAAACTAAATTTTAAGAGTTACTGCCGGTCAAATATTTGACGCGCGAACTATAATATTTAGAAGATTCGCCATCGCTGACTATATGCTATTGTTAATATAATATAGAAATTTCACCATAATTACCCATGAAATTTTACTTTTTAAACAACGTACAGGTTTTGTACGAGACTTATAAAAATGACCATCAATAATAAACACTAGCTGTAAGCCCGTTGCCCAGCAACGCGAGATTTTTGTTGCATTGCGTTTAATTTAATTTAATTTAATTTTATTTAATTTAATTTTATTTTATTTCATTTCATTTTATTTTATTTTAATTTATTTTATTTTTATAGTTAGCAGAAATTTCGTAAATTATTTAATATTTGGAATAATGTTTAAGTTTGCTAACAACAATTTTTCGTAGTAGCAGAAACTTCGGAAATTACTTAATTTTTAGAATAATGTTCAAGTTTGCTGACAACTATTTTTCGTAGTAGCAGAAATTTCGTAAATTATTGATTTTTTGGAATAAAGTTTAAGTTTGCTAACAACCATTTTTCGTAGTAGCAGAAATTTCGTAAATTATTGAATTTTTGGAATAATGTTCAAGTTTGCTAACAACCATTTTTCGTAGGAGCAGAAATTTCGTAAATTATGTAATATTTGGAATAATGTTCAAGTTTGCTAACAACCATTTTTCGTAGTAGCATAAATTTCGTAAAATATTTAATTTTTCGAATAATGTTCAAGTTTGCTAACAACCATATTTCGTAGGAGCAGAAATTTCGTGAATTATTGAATTTTTGGAATAAAAAAAAAGTTTGCTAACAACCATTTTTCGTAGTAGCAGAAATTTCGTAAATTATTGAATTTTTGGAATAATGTTCAAGTTTGCTAACAACCATTTTTCGTAGGAGCAGAAATTTCGTAAATTATGTAATATTTGGAATAATGTTCAAGTTTGCTAACAACCATTTTTCGTAGTAGCATAAATTTCGTAAAATATTCAATTTTTGGAATAAAGTTTAAGTTTGCTAACAACCATTTTTCGTAGTAGCAGAAATTTCGTAAATTATTGAATTTTTGGAATAATGTTCAAGTTTGCTAACAACCATTTTTCGTAGGAGCAGAAATTTCGTAAATTATTTAATATTTGGAATAATGTTCAAGTTTGCTAACAACCATTTTTCGTAGTAGCATAAATTTCGTAAAATATTCAATTTTTGGAATAAAGTTTAAGTTTGCTAACAACCATTTTTCGTAGTAGCCGAAATTTCGTAAATTATTGAATTTTTGGAATAAAGTTTAAGTTTGCTAACAACCATTTTTCGTAGTAGCAGAAATTTCGTAAATTATTGAATTTTTGGAATAATGTTCAAGTTTGCTAACAACCATTTTTCGTAGTAGCATAAATTTCGTAAAATATTCAATTTTTGGAATAAAGTTTAAGTTTACTAACAACCATTTTTCATAGTAGCCGAAATTTCGTAAATTATTGAATTTTTGGAATAAAGTTTAAGTTTGCTAACAACCATTTTTCGTAGGAGCAGAAATTTCGTAAATTATTGAATTTTTGGAATAATGTTCAAGTTTGCTAACAACCATTTTTCGTAGTAGCATAAATTTCGTAAATTATTTAATATGTGGAATAATGTTTAAGTTTGCTAACAACCATTTTTCGTAGTAGCATAAATTTCGTAAAATATTCAATTTTTGGAATAAAGTTTAAGTTTGCTAACAACCATTTTTCGTAGTAGCAGAAATTTCGTAAATTATTGAATTTTTGGAATAATGTTCAAGTTTGCTAACAACCATTTTTCGTAGGAGCAGAAATTTCGTAAATTATTGAATTTTTGGAATAATGTCCAAGTTTGCTAACAACCATTTTTAGTAGGAGCAGAAATTTCGTAAATTATTGAATTTTTGGAATAATGTCCAAGTTTGCTAACAACCATTTTTCGTAGTAGCAGAAATTTCGTAAATTATTGAATTTTTGGAATAATGTTCAAGTTTGCTAACAACCATTTTTCGTTGGAGCAGAAATTTCGTAAATTATTTAATATTTGGAATAATGTCCAAGTTTGCTAACAACCATTTTTCGTAGTAGCAGAAATTTCGTTAAATATTTAATTTTTAGAATAATGTTTAAGTTTGCTAACAACCATTTTTCGTAGTAGCATAAATTTCGTAAATTATTTAATATGTGGAATAATGTTTAAGTTTGCTAACAACCATTTTTCGTAGTAGCATAAATTTCGTAAAATATTTAATTTTTGGAATAATGTTAAAGTTTGCTAACAATCATCTTTCGTAGTAGCAGAAATTTCGTAAATTATTGAATTTTTGGAATAATGTTCAAGTTTGCTAACAACCATTTTTCGTAGGAGCAGAAATTTCGTAAATTATGTAATATTTGGAATAATGTTCAAGTTTGCTAACAACCATTTTTCGTAGTAGCATAAATTTCGTAAAATATTTAATTTTTGGAATAATGTTCAAGTTTGCTAACAACCATTTTTCGTAGGAGCAGAAATTTCGTGAATTATTGAATTTTTGGAATAAAAAAAAAGTTTGCTAACAACCATTTTTCGTAGTAGCCGAAATTTCGTAAATTATTGATTTTTTGGAATAAAGTTTAAGTTTGCTAACAACCATTTTTCGTAGTAGCAGAAATTTCGTAAATTATTGAATTTTTGGAATAATGTTCAAGTTTGCTAACAACCATTTTTCGTAGGAGCAGAAATTTCGTAAATTATGTAATATAATATTTGGAATAATGTTCAAGTTTGCTAACAACCATTTTTCGTAGTAGCATAAATTTCGTAAAATATTTAATTTTTGGAATAATGTTCAAGTTTGCTAACAACCATTTTTCGTAGGAGCAGAAATTTCGTGAATTATTGAATTTTTGGAATAATGTCCAAGTTTGCTAACAACCATTTTTCGTAGTAGCAGGAATTTCGTAAATTATTGAATTTTTGGAATAATGTTCAAGTTTGCTAACAACCATTTTTCGTAGGAGCAGAAATTTCGTAAAATATTTAATTTTTGGAATAATTTTCAAGTTTGCTAACAACCATTTTTCGTAGTAGCATAAATTTCGTAAATTATTTAATATGTGGAATAATCTTTAAGTTTGCTAACAACCATTTTTCGTAGTAGCATAAATTTCGTAAAATATTCAATTTTTGGAATAAAGTTTAAGTTTGCTAACAATCATTTTTCGTAGTAGCAGAAATTTCGTAAATTATTGAATTTTTGGAATAATGTTCAAGTTTGCTAACAACCATTTTTCGTAGGAGCAGAAATTTCGTAAATTATTGAATTTTTGGAATAATGTTCAAGTTTGCTAACAACCATTTTTCGTAGTAGCAGAAATTTCGTAAATTATTGAATTTTTGGAATAATGTTCAAGTTTGCTAACAACCATTTTTCGTAGGAGCAGAAATTTCGTAAATTATTGAATTTTCGGAATAATGTCCAAGTTTGCTAACAACCATTTTTCGTAGGAGCAGAAATTTCGTAAATTATTGAATTTTTGGAATAATGTCCAAGTTTGCTAACAACCATTTTTCGTAGTAGCAGAAATTTCGTAAATTATTTAATTTTTGGAATAATGTTGAAGTTTGCTAACAACCATTTTTCGTAGTAGCAGAAATTTCGTAAATTATTGAATTTTTGGAATAATGTTCAAGTTTGCTAACAACCATTTTTCGTTGGAGCAGAAATTTCGTAAATTATTTAATATTTGGAATAATGTCCAAGTTTGCTAACAACCATTTTTCGTAGTAGCAGAAATTTCGTAAAATATTCAATTTTTAGAATAATGTTTAAGTTTGCTAACAACCATTTTTCGTAGTAGCATAAATTTCGTAAATTATTTAATATGTGGAATAATGTTTAAGTTTGCTAACAACCATTTTTCGTAGTAGCATAAATTTCGTAAAATATTCAATTTTTGGAATAAAGTTTAAGTTTGCTAACAACCATTTTTCGTAGTAGCAGAAATTTCGTAAATTATTGAATTTTTGGAATAATGTTCAAGTTTGCTAACAACCATTTTTCGTAGGAGCAGAAATTTCGTAAATTATTGAATTTTTGGAATAATGTCCAAGTTTGCTAACAACCATTTTTCGTAGGAGCAGAAATTTCGTAAATTATTGAATTTTTGGAATAATGTCCAAGTTTGCTAACAACCATTTTTCGTAGTAGCAGAAATTTCGTAAATTATTTAATTTTTGGAATAATGTTGAAGTTTGCTAACAACCATTTTTCGTAGTAGCAGAAATTTCGTAAATTATTGAATTATTGAAATAATGTTCAAGTTTGCTAACAACCATTTTTCGGATTTTAAATTATTTAACAATTATTTCCAATAAAAATCAAAAGATCAAATCCAATTTTTCAATAAAAAATCAGTTGCACATTTTGTCCAAGTGTATGAAAAAAGCAAAATATTATTCTATGATATATCCATATCATAATTTGAATATTCTTAATGTATTAAAGAATTCTAACAGATTTTCAAGGTCAGACGTGAAAAGATTCATCATTATGATTCAATTGATCAAATCCGCTCCAAAAAATATTAGTCTCACATCGACTCACACGATCAAACGATTCATTTCGATAGCCCTATAATCATAGTTTGCAATAGTCGAATTAAAGTCTTTGATTATTCGAATATTATGATGTATGGTGATACAATACTTTAGCTCTACACCAAGAAATATCAAATTTTCAAACGTGGCGATATCAGAACATTCACGCCCGGTTTAAAATAAGCCGCTCCCATTGGATAGAACAACATTTCAAAAATGTGCTGTTCAGAATAAATCGAAATCATTGGTCTGTACCTTACTGCGGACGTCCTTACAGACGGACCTTATCGGCTATTAATGTTAAGATTAGTCGTCTTGCACATTCACAAAAAAAAAGGAACGGGTTTTTTTTCAATGGCTTATATTTCTAAAAATCAAACCAAGACATACATTTAAGCGGATACTCTCGTTTGATGAATTATCTTTATTTCATAAAGTATTCGTTTACTGTACACAAGAAATCTAAATTCACGGAGATGTAATCGAAATTAAATAAAAAGTGTTCTAAATGCATTATCATATATATTTCAACTATGCTGCACTCGATTAGGACAAAATTTGAAAAACTCTAGTCATAAAGAGCGTTAAATTAGTTTTAATGGCAAAAAGATAAGTAATACTAGACGAATACAGTCAAATACCAATATTACAAAAACAATATATTAAAATTTAAAAAATGTCTTATTGGGATCGTTATACCAGATAAATAAATCGATTTCAATATTTCGTAATAATTAATATCTTTTAACAAGCAAAAAAGACTTATTTATAAATATCTAAAACTATTTTTTCAATGAATTAAAATATGATATCATGTGTATCACGCTGAAATCTGTCATTCTTGACCGGATTTTCGTGCAAATAATTTCGGCCACGAAAAAATCTTTCATATGAAATGTTTGTTAAGTAAATTGTCAATTATAAATGGTACAATGATAATATATTCTAGTGTAAGTATTTTACATTTTAATAATTGCTATTTCGATATTGAAAAACATAGTCGAAATATTTAGATCCCAGTTCCGGTAATACCGCTACTGCAATCCCTAGTGGCGAGTATTCGGTGTCGAGAATACTCCCTACAAACCGCAAGCGTGGTTAACATTATTGCGTAAACAGGTAGCGCTTGAATTGTTAACATGTCGGATAACTATGCCACCCATATTTCTTTTGACAACACCGATCAATTATTGGCATCTCTTTTACATAAGAATGAATTTAACAATCAAATGAACAAAACTATTTGTCTGTTTTATACGATAAAAAAGTTTCTTGCGTCAATACACACTTTACATTACTTTCTAGACCATACTTCTCTGCCATTGCTGCGTCATAATAATAAATCAATCAACCATCTATTTATTTTAACAAGAAAAAAAGAGTATGAAAATATAACTTATAACAACAGATATTATTTATATACAAAATTGACCAAATAAAATATCAATTTTGAGCTATTATTTGACCTCGAGGATATACACAGAAGTATCGAAGTACAGCCACACACAACGTGGCTCTCTTTTCTTTCAATTTGGTGACAAGACATCATAAACAATTCATCTCCTTACAGGTAAGTCAATGTCTAAGCTTTTAGCTGTCATCTTTTCGATAGGTTTCTTCTAGCATTGTTATTATTGCATTGCATAGATCATGGAACAATTAGATTGATTCCCATAATATTTCTAGTTCGGTGTATTACTCGCATTTTTCGACAGTTTTTTTAGTCAGGACCTTTTGAAACTATAAAAAAACGTTAGAGTTATTAGTTAAAACTTTCAATAGATATAATGGCGACATATTAACAGAAAATAAACATAAAAAAACACATAATTTTATATGATAAATATTAATTGATTTCACCATTTCCATCAATAATATGTATTTGCATTGTGAGATATCTTTTCAACGAATACATTTTTAATATGGTACGATTAATGATAATCTAATGATTTTGGCATTAGGTTTATAGCGAAAACTCAGCGTAAAAATTGGTATAAGATTTAGATTCAATATTATAAATGAATCTATAAATCTACAAATAGAATTTTTCATCTGGGAGTATTACTTAGTATATAGAAAAAAATGTAGTAAATAACATTGACACGGATATAGTCAAAGTCAAACCTAGGTTCATAATATACTTAGTGTAGGAAATTTCTAATCTAGAGGACTCGTTTGTTTTGTCCGAAGCGCAATTTTTTCTACACGGATGTTTTATTTTCACAAAATTTCATTACGGATTATTGAGTTTGTCGAGGGTGGGCCGCTGGCTATGTTGTAATACCCCATAATCCCCCCAGAGCACAATCGCAATCTGGTTGGTGGCTTCAATCTGCCGTTCGCTCACTTGGCAAGCTTACTATCTACCCAATAACCTCTTATCTGTATTGAAGCGTTTTCATCTATCCATAACGCTGCTCAAGTAGATTCAAGCGCACGTCTTCTGCCTGTAGTCATTGTGGATGGGCAAACCAAAGGAAAACAGACCCGACTCAAAAAAGACATGTGGAATATATAAAGAATAAAAACTAATATATTTTTAAGCTTCAAACCATTTGTGAATGTGGGATTGATTTAATTAATAGAGTAATTTTATTCCTTTTGTGATTCCAACATTATTGAAACAACCTGAAACATGCTATTTATACATTTTAGTATTCATGTTTGCTCCCAATGTATGTATATGACTTCTTAGGTATCTCAACAGAGTTTTTTTACGAGAACCGTTTGTTACTCAGTCGATATTTTTTGATAAGTACTAAGGATAGAATGATACGGCAAGATTTGGCTAGTGGTTATCAATTCGCTTTCACAAAATCAGGATTTTAAAGGTGGCAGGGGGGGGGGGGGGGGGAATTTTTAAATATCACAAACTCCCACGCCTTTAGACAGAAATCAATATATCGATTGAACGACTGCACGAAATGTGACACGAACCGGCAAAACCAGTCTCGCAAGCCAACGACATTAAATGGTCGCTTTTTATTTCCCAAACAACATGGTACATATTTAAAAAAATATGTTTTCCATCTTTACTATACTTTCAATAATGTGCAAATTGTGTCCAATTCATTTACTTCAAAATTATTTTTCATTGACCGGAAGAGTAATAAATCCAGCGGAATTTGGCTGATGTCTGAAATGGACGACGTCTGTATACTGGTTCAGCTATTCTAAAAAAGACTATGTGAAAAGGACTTTGTTTTCAAGTATAAAACCACTCAGAAATGAGAACCGTCGAAATAAATATGATTAGTAAAAAACAGGATACGTAAAGCGCACGTATGCGTTTTTAAAATGAGATCTAATACAACGCGGCGCATTTTGTAATATAAGGCATTTGACAGATGAAAAACAAACAAAATGTCGGGCACTATATTTTATTTGAAATAAGAACACTTGTATATTTTGTAATATGAACATTAATTAATATTTAAAATAATACTGACAACACAGGTCATAATACAATAATTCAAACCATAAACATGGAACTATTGAAAAAATACCAATATGTCAATTGTTTTAGTTTGTCAGTTGTTATGATTGGCTCATACATATGTTGCTGAGGCTGATTAAATTATATTTACTGTAAATAATCGGAAAGTAAGTAGCGTGCACTTGTATCGCCATTTTCTAAATCAATTGGAAGCCGCATACTCTTGCGTTGACAATATTACAGTGTCGCAAGCTAGTTGTGAGTATAATCGCTGGCGGTGATGGATTTTGCCTCTTATTATATTTCAATTAATAGCGCGAGTCTCTAGCGACGCGCGTACGCCTTCTTGAGAAAAACGTGACGTTATGAAACACAACAACTTTATTAGTCTTAGATTTCGAAAGGATTATTTATAATCAGCGACATATTTTCACGGATACAAAAAGAATACCAATTTCAAAGAGATTTAAAAAGGATTTGAATATACATTATAAAAAAAGAATATTGTCAGCTTAACACATGTTAAAAATGTTTTTACTCTGATAACATTCAAATTGACTTTGTGATATAATATATGAAGTTTGTTTTTTTCACGACACTATCGACAAAAAAGAAGAAAACTACAATGCATTTTTTCTTCATTCGAGCAAAAAAAAATTGTAACTATCAAAACAGACACAAGTGCGAAAACTTTCATAGATTATTGGTTTTTTAATCGATTCATAAATATGGGTTTAAGCAGTGATGGCCGGTCAATACATGAAGAATTTCAAATGAGTGAATGGTATAAATGTTATGTTTGAATATTATTTCATGAAATATACCGCCTATATAATACAAGGGGTGCATTGACCAATCTCGGCCGCTACTGGGTTTAAGTGCATATATGTACGTTATGTCTAAATTCCTACTCACCTCTTTGATCCTAACCACTAGTCCTGGTCAATTCTTACCATTATATCCTTAATCTCTTTGAAAAATAGAGGTTGAACTACTAAGTTACAAGCAGCTCTTGTAGAACAGTATTTGTAGATAATCTTCATTGTAAGTACACATGCTACACACTGAAAGCGGCTAGAGACGCACAAAAAAAATCAAGAGCTTTTAACTGTGGAATTTTTGCATCAGTCTTCGCCGAAAATTATTCAAACGATTTACGAGAGATACTCTTTGATTTTATTATTATCTCTTATGTCACTGTTTTCTTAATCAAAATAAATAATTATTTTATTAATAATATTTAAAAACTTCATCACTTTGATCTAAAAATGACAAATAGTTTATAATAGCTTCAAATAAACGTAGTAAGTAAGCATTGGAATAAAATATTAATATATATTTTTTTTATTTAAAAACATGAATACATAAATTTTAAACACAAAATTGTCCCGAAGTGTATTTGAATAGCTTAGGCACGGAGATTATGTTGTACATATTGAAAAATACGGTCACTGACTAAATTGGTAAAAGGGCAGATAAGATTATGCAATATAATGGAGTTCGACAACATATTTCAGTCCACCTTTGTAGCCGAGTGTATGTTGTACTTTCGTATCATTTTTCTTCTGGAGAGAAAGCTTAAACGATTGAGTCCGAATATTTAGGAGCGTGCATAGTAAAAATGCAAGAAAATATTACATGGTAGAGATTTACTAACTGATCTGCATGAAAATCAATCAAGATGCTACATTAGGTTACTATGCGATCTGCATTGAGAACGGAATTTGTTTTTTAAGCAAAATCTTTAATGACAATTGTTGGACAATCGTTAGAAATATATAGTGAATAGCTGAACAAATTCACATAAGCTGTGCTGCTAGAGAAACGTAAGTTGACCGCAAAGATTGATTCAACAATAATATGCTGACAGATAAGACATTATTTAACTGTGAGAGTTTAAAATATGTTTTATTTTTTGACGACTGTTCTTATTTAAAACATTCAGTGATGTATAGTAATTTAATGTAAATCAATATATAAATTGTAATTTACTGATTGATACTGGAATATTTTATCATCTCCGTAATTATTTGTCCACACACGGAAACTGCTAGTTAAAATATTGTGAAAGACCACCGTGTTTGTATGTTTTTTTTGTAAACATATTATTTAATTTATTAGTATGTTTAAAAGTAAACATATTACGGTTAAGATTGTCTATGTATAAAATAACTGTGCATAAAATAAATGTTCATCTTAATAAATATTTAAATATGTAAATATCTTTAATTTTTAAAGATTACATGAAGCCTTGAAAGTAGGTGTAAATAAATTAATACCTAACGAATTTTATACACAACGTTATACTGTCAAATGAATATTGCAAACATACATTTAATTCAAATAAATAATAAGACTAAGTTAGACTAGCTTGACAATCGTGCTTATGTTGTGGGGTGGAGGAGGCATTCTGGTCTGGATACGATGGGTTGCCATTACAAAAGCTTAATTTTAAAAATAGCTTGATATTACCATACTCGACACTATAATATTTATTGTAACATAACATATGAGGACAAAATATATAATATTTCATAATATTCAATAATTTTTGAAAAAACAAAGCATATTCAACTCAAGTGTTCACTCACTCAGTAAAATCAGTCGTGCGATGCTTAAAGTGTTTATCTTATTTTTAGAAAAACATATTTTATTATATTTATAGCCTTCACAGCTACAAATAAATTGTTTTGTAAAGTGGACATTAAGCCCTTTTTGAATTAAAATTCAGATATATGAATATATTGAATATTCAAACAAGCATTTCTTGAAAAGAATTTAAAACTTTTTAGGTCCGATACCACCATTTGTTTCCTTACAAAAAGTAATTTCATAAAGTTCAAATCAAAAGTATTGTTTTACTTTAAAGCTTTCCGCCGTCAATACTTGGTGAAAAGGTATAATACTTTTTTAACTTTAACTAATACTTTATATAACTTTTTTTATCAATTCTACCATTTTCATATAATTATCAAGAACTGTTTCACGATTATAAACAACTGATCAGTTGATGATGTCCATGAAGAGCGAAACTGATCTTGATATTTATTTTAAATATTCTGAATTAGAATAAAAAATGTTTTATTTTTAAATTTTGTTTTACTTTAAATGTATTTATTTAATTTTTCTAACCAAATAACCGATAAAAGATTTGATCGCTTTTAAAGGTCTTGCCGGCTCATAGCGTACGAATTAGGGATTCTGTGTCGAGATGTCCCGGGACTTTTTTGGGAAATGTCCCGAGAACTGTGATTTATAATGTGCCAATAACATGTACATTTTAATTTTGAAAAAAAACAATTCTTGTGGTTAAGAAACCCTCAAAAGGACTGATGTGTATTGAATGAAATCAGCTATAAGAGAAGAGCCCCAAGAAAAATGGACATGATATAGTCGGGACGTAACACTTACCCGAGGTTTTAACAAAATTAAGTATGCATATATAAAAGCGATCTGATAGAACAACAGATGTTTGGGATTTATAATTTCGTAGAAGTTTCAAATACCATGTGCTTAAATATTGTAATATAACTCTAGCAAAATCAAATTACAAAATTTTAAAATTTAATGTTCATACCTGATGTTGTTTTATGTATAAATGCTTTTTCACTATTTCACAAGGGAACCAATGTCTCAATAGAACAAAAAAGGTCTTAAAGCTTTATTGTGAAGTAGGGATTCTGTGTCGAGACGTCCCGGGACTTGCCGGGTTTTTTGCTGTCGTAAGTCCTTGGACTTTTTTGAAAAATGTCCCGGGAATTGTGACTGTGATTTATAATGTGCTAATAACATGTACATTTTAATTTTGAAAAAAACGATTCTTTTGGTTAAGAGATCTTAAAAAGGACTGATGTGTATTGAATCAAAGCAGGTATGAGAGGGAGTCCCCAAGAAAAACGGACATGACATGGTCGGGACGTGACACTTACCCGGGATTTTAGCAAAATTAAGTATGCATACATAAAAGGGATCTGATAGAAAAACAGATGTTTGGGATATATAATTTGGTAGAAGTTTCAAATACTATGTGTTAATATATTTTAATATAACTGTAGCAAAAGCACATTACAAAATACTAAAATTAAAGATTCATACCTGATGTTGTTTTATGTACAAATGTTTTTTCACTATTTCACAAAGGTACCAATGTCTCAATAGGACAAAAAAGGTTTAAAAGCTGTATTATGAAGTTACGGTCATAAATTTATTCCTGACTTTTCATTAAATGTACTATTATCATCCCTTCTTAGTAAAAATTATCCGTAAGCATTGCACTCATCCATTACAAAAGAAAAATAATAAATACATGCAAATATTTAATTTTAATGGAATTATAATTTTATTGAAGGGGAAATAAAAGTCTCCAGGGTATCCCGGGACTTTGACATTATCTCGCTTCGAGTCCCGGGACTTTGAAAACCCCGAGACTTCAGAATCCCTAGTACGAATGAAGTCGTTATATTTCTCATCAAACCTTTCATGCAATAACTTTTCTTACTTTCCCGAGTATGTAACTAATATGTGCACAGCATTATTTGTTACAAGAGAATGCTCCTTTATTATTTTCAGTTTTCTCACAAAACCAGACTTGATGTGTTGTCTTCTTTGTGAATTTTGTTCACCATGAGAAAAATATCAGTTACATAGCTCAGAATTTTTCATAGTTTATCTAGTAGCTAAGGAAGATGCATGGGTGCTTGATATGTATTTTCTTTGAAATTTTCTGCGCACTATTCATATAAAATAATTCGTTTTAAATTTATTTACAAAAGGTCACTGATATTTTCTTCTTTCTTATAAACAATAAACCTGAATCACGTTTAAGGTTTTCACTGTCAATATTTAGTAAAAAGACATTATATTAAAACATACTACTATTATACTAATTTCACTCATATTTATTAGTATCGCTCATCACGATCATTTTCAACTCATAAAAATATACCGTAAAAACAATTTATTTATATAATACTAAGCCAAGTAAAACCAATAAGGTTGTTACACACTATTGGTAATAAAAATATGATAAATTAGTTTTCCTTTGTGTAGTATTTTTATCAGTTGAAAAAGCTTAGTTCATAAGAAATAGCTGAAATTATTGATATTGATATATTGCTTTATTTTTTTATATAATTAGCGTGAAGTAAATTATGAACCAAAACAAATACACACCATGAAAATATTCCACAATGTTATATTGTTAACAACAGGAACACATGTACATATTGTAAAGAAAAAAGGATTTGATTTTGCAAGCAGCTGTGGGTATTTTAACTATTTTTAGTTCTTTATAACTATATTGTGAAAGATACAACTAATTCTGTAATATTTATTATATATTTAAAGAATATATAATTTAATTTTTAAGTTATTTATATGATATTTTTTTCCTTTTATAAAATTGTGGAATTCGCAAAAAGGGGGTTAAATCTTAATTAAAATAAAAAAAATATATATATACATAGTTTTAACTGAAAGGTCGTTGTATCAAGAAAACTTTGGGTAAAAAATCAAACTAATGTTTTTAAACAACATAATCGTTAAGGCAAATTTAGTAGATATTCCATCAGTTGATTCAGATGATTTATATCAATGTAAAACCAGAACCTTTTTTTCAAAGACAGATATACTATAATAATTCGATGCATAAATAATATGTCAGTGAAAACCATCTGACCGCTATTTTAGTAGTCTAATGTAAGCTGGGACAGCGAGTGGCAAACTTGTTTACACAAATCATTTTTTTGCTTTTTTTTACGCCAGACTTTTTATTTCTGCGATATATTTTTTTTTCTCTGCAGCAATAAGTCACTATCGACCATTAAAAATAATTTGTCAATACTGAGTTGTTTTATTATAGTTTATATTGTAGAATATTTTTTTATACAGAATAATGCTCTCTAACGATCCGTTTGCTTCAATGGAAATTCGGGTTAATAATTAATTTAAATATCATAGTTGAGGATTTTTGCTATGATAGTCTTACTCTATTGTGCGATCAAAGGATTGAATTTACGAATGAATAATAATTATAAGGTATCATTTGAAAATATTCATTCGTTGAGAGCACTGGTCGTTTCATAAAGTTGTTGTTAAATATGTTGCACCCATATGATTATTGAATAGTTTAATCTCTTCTTTTCCACCCTAACCGATCCTGAAAACGTGATATAGAATGGAATAACTTACAGTTGTTTACTATCCTCGCAAATACGTGAATATTATTTAAGACATTAAATTGTTTTATTTGATATTTTCTCGCCGCCTCTGAGATTGGTGACCACAAACAAAATGACGCGATTTCTTTTTCCGCATTCTCGGAAAACCTCCATTTCAGTTTATTATTTAGATAGTTACTCTTTATCACAATAGATGCGAACATTTTTTGTATGTAAAGTGGTTATGCAGAAAACAAAATAATATACAAAGGTACACAAAAAAATCCTTGACTGACGGAAATATCACTAATATTTTCTAAAATATTTATTGTTAAAAGTTTTACAGCATGTAAACATTTATAATAGAGATATTTGACACTTCTTCTTATTATTTTCTGGCGCTACAATCCGGGGTAAACTTTGCCCGCATGAAGTAATCTCCTACATTTCACTCGGTACTCCGCTTTCCTACGCCTATCACTGACGTCCAGCACTGACAAGTCCATTGTGACACTCCATATATCCGGCAAAGTCCCGGCCTTCGAACGAATTGTTATTACGAGACATTTGATTCACTATACAACTTAAATTAGATATTCTCATATAAACAATGTATAATATGGGAGCCGGTAAATTGCTCGAATTACAAATTATTCGAATTGCTTGGTTATTTAAACGATTTTTCACGACTTTTTCTACGAATTTCATTTTTATCTTGTGAAATATAAAAATAATTTTCGTAAGTATTTATTTTAACCGTGTTCGCTCCAAATGCAGAATATATGACCTTTTAATGGAGTTTATCTCAACAGAAGTGTTTCTACGAGAACTGCTTATTAATTAGTTACTCAAACTGTTTATATATATTTCCAGAAAACATAGAAGACTAAGACTAAGACAGAACAAACGGACAGAAAAAACGGAAAAAATTGATTATCTTGTTATTCGAGCAATTTACCGGGAACCGTATAATATAATAGAGTAGTTTCAATATTGAAATTATTTTTTTGCAAAACGCCTTTTAAACTTAATTTTATGTATGTAGGTGATTCTAATTTACTGAAATTAACAATTTGAAATAGTGACAAGTGTAATTCTCACATAATAAATATAATATTTTCAACATTGTAGTTTTAGAATGTGAAACGTAAATCATATTTTTAAGGCACAAGTTCAATAAAAAACCACCTAACTTTCTAAATATTTTAAAAAACATTCGAACAGAAAAGTAACTTTGTCAATGCGACTTAATTGACCAGAAAAATGGTAGCGATAGTAGAAACATGCATTTCGATAGGATCGGAAGCAATAAAAAGGGCACCTAAATAGTCAGTTGAAGTTATACCCATATACCACCATGAAATGCAGAAGAAGAAAATTCATGAAGTTGACATTTCTCTTATTCATACCGGCGGTATATATTATAAAGCATAACATCGATTAACTAAGTGTCAGTGCTATTTATCAAAATTCTTAAGTGTTTGGCTTAGTTACGGCTACAGAAATACTTTTCATCGGAAAGAAATTTAAACTTTATTAACACATAATATTTTACATTACATTTGACAGTAAATTGTATAAATTTAAGCAGCAAATAATTTATTCAATAAGTGTCTGCTACTTGTATCTTCATTATAATACTGATTTTTGCTTACGACTTAACACTCAGATATGTAAAACCGTTTAAGTAAAATAATTAAAAATTATAAAAATATTTCTCTAAAATTGTTTTATTTTTAAAAAATGTAACAATAATTATATTTATATCACTGCCATCTTGTTTATAAGGCATATTATCATTGGCACACAAAGAAAAATTCGTAAATTTAAAAACCAAATAAGTAAACCACCTTTAAAACTAAAAAATAAATTGTTTTTATGTTTTTTCGCGGCTTGGCACTCAATATAAAAATGCGTTCAAGATAGATAGATAAAAAGACAGACTTACAAATCAAGACAAATAATATATGTACTAAAAAAAGAGTGTGCAGTTATTTATTTAAGATCTTCTGATTTGATCTGATAAGGATCTTTGACTACGAACAATTTTTTCAAATTCATTACATCATAAGTGTATGTATATATGTTCAATTAAGACGATGGCAAACTTAACCATTTATAATACTTATTATGTGCGTCGCCTAATTGCCATAAGTAAGTAAATCACGCCGAAAATGAATAATTCATATTAAAAATAAATATTAATTGTTTTCCATCTTTAGATTTGTTCACTCACGAGAGACAGCTTATTTTATAACGGTTTTACCATTGTTGTTCAAATTGTTGTTAAGTGCTTGTTAGTTTATTGGTTTTTTTGTTATTTATTTAATATCAAAATATTTTAAGGTATTTGGTATAACATTTTTACCAAAAAATTTAAACACTCAACTAAATAATTTATTTGATAAAAGGTATAAATGCTATATTTATTATTATAATTAACACAACAAATATGTGTAATGTTTTTCTATTGTGAAGTCATAGATAATAAAATTCCGGCTGCGTGGTCGAGTGGTCAATGTAGTTGGCTTCGGTAACGGAGGTCACGGGTTCAAATCTTAGTATGGACAGTTTTTATAAATTGATTTATGGATTTTTGTCCTAAGACATGGATATATGTATTTTTTTAACTACTTCTCACCTATCCTATCATAGAACAACTGGTGAGGCGAGAGCAATAAGCTAACCACTAGTGTGTCCTAGTCCTAATCTTCTTAAACAGACATTAAGCAAATTAGTAGCAAGCAGTTCTCTTAGAAAAAACTTCTGTTGAGATGAACTTCATTAGGAGTCCATATGCACCACATTAGGAGATGACATGGTAAAAAAAATTACAAGTTTTTTTTGAAATAATATGAATGAGAAATATAACAAGTAATCAAAAATTTTACTTATATTTTTAATGGATAAGGTACTTTTCTGCGGAAAATTAGTTACACAAACAGTGGAAAAACAAAGATATTAATTTACATTTTGTATTGAAGATATTATTACCAACATTTTTTTAAATTTTCGGACTAGCTCTTATTCAATGAGAGAAATCGACATCCAAAATACATTTGAGATTTAATAAGCACTGTCATAAATTTCTTGAAAAAGCAAATTGGCAATTAGAAAACAGAATTGCTGAATAATCATTTGTTTTTTGCCGCTACAATGATAATGTTTGGTGATGTTGAAAAAAATATCTAGTAGACTTAATTTAATAGTTCATTTTTTATATCGTTTATAATCAACACAGGGAAGCTTTGTAACAATAAAACTATGATACTTACGAATAAATATTATAATAAATATATTCCGAAAAGCTGAAACTGTTTTGGTTACTGGATAATAATTTTGTAAAATTTCTACAAAGTAACTTGAGATAATAAAACAATAAATAAAAAGTTTTTAAACATTTTTTGCACCTATTGATTGAATAGCATTAAATTGGCAGAATTCTAATTGAATGAAGTAAGCGGGTATTATTTTCCAAAACAGGGCCGAAGCTAGAAGTCGGTAAATACAGCGTTTGCCTTGAGCGCTGAGGCGCTGGAGGAGCAAAGAGGGTGCTAAAATTATGCCAGGATTGTTTAAAAGAATAATAAATACCGAAATTTCTGCGCAAAATCTGTTACTACGTGTGCGTCAACCAGAATTTTAATAATTCTTTATTACCTAGCGATGTATAAAACCGGTAAAAGATATTTTTTTCCTTTCCTAATTCGGTGTATTTCTAATTCATAGTTTTTGAAAATTATTTGAAGTTAGAATTATAAATCAAAAGTATGTAAGAATTAAAAAAAGTCAAGTTCATAAAATCTGATCTTAATGGTTAAAAATACAAAACAAAATTATTTTCTATACTAGAAGGGGGATGTCTGAGGCTTTTTATTCAATCCAAATTGTTCATCAAATTTCCTTATTAAATAATTTACATAAAAATTTTAGTATTATATATTTCTAAAGATTTTTATAAATGGCTAACAGCATGATAGATAAATAATTGTGGCATTCACATATGAAAAAGTTACCCACTCCTGTTGTATACAGCTATTATTTCAGAAAGGATTAACATTGTAGTAAACATTTTTTTTGTATATGTGTTGGTTTTTGTTATAGAATCGGACTTTAATTGTGAAACTTTTTGAAATATATATACGTATGTATGTAGAAAGTGACAAATTAAAAAAGATTTTATAAACATTAGTGAATGCGTAATCGTTCGTGAATGAGTAATGGTTGTGGATGACGGATAGATTTTTGTTTTTTTTCCAATATGAATGTAACAGTTATTTAAAATACGCCACAATGATTGGTTCGCTTGTCATAGACATTGCAATATTCGACAGGATTTTTCTAGTTCCGATGTTTCCCGCATCTTTTGACTTCGGCACGCGCGCTTTTTTATCAAACCGTTCTGCGGCTGCGCTTAACCTACTGCGCACCGCATTTTGCATTGTTCATTTAGCGGGCACATCACACCGCTTTCCTTTTGATAAATAATTATTATTTCTTCTTCGAAACTTTCATTTCACGCTCTGACATGTCAATGAGTGAAAGGAAGTGTGTAATTTTGTAATTGTAGTGTAAGCGTATAACACATTTATAGCTCTGTGTGTAAAATAACATTATCTTATTCACAGTATGGAAGCTCGCTCATTATACACAAAACAAACAACTTATTTTAATATTTCTAATTTCAAAAAGGAACAAACGAATAATATTCAAAATAAAGCATAACACTTACTGAATAAGAATGTATCGAATTGGTATCTAGATACAATCTGGACATTTTTTCCATATTAACACTTTCTCAATTATACTTCTATTTACAGAATAATTCTAGTAAAATTTTGATTTTTTTAATGCCACCACATAAAAGAATCATCTATATATTAATAGCCGATAAAATAAGTTTTCACTTTTCACTTTTTACTTTTTACTTTTCACTTTTTACTTTTCACAAATGTGTGCGTACTGATGTCCACTTCGCCCAATGATAGCGATTTATTTTGAACATATTTTGAACATCACATTTTTCGGCCAATTGGAATGGACGTCTTTTTATATTCAAAATTCAAATTTCCTGGGACAGATTTTGTTCAGTGTCATCCATCTTCTATATGATTGTCACCGATTTCCCCTCCCCCTCCTCATCCCCAGCCCGACTGTCGACATTTTTTTTATTCATACTAGAAGTATTTTTTCATTACGCTGAAGAAGCACATAGTTTTAAATGTGAAAAAACGCTAAACTTTATTTCACATTTTATTTCTGCCGCGGGTCGGATTCGAAACGTGGAACTTTGCAATATGAACGGAACGTCTTACCGCTGAGGTAAAGGGCAAACTTTCAGGTGCGACAAAATTAGATTATATATATTAAGCATTCGAAAAAAGAACTATTTCAAACTTGACTTTGATTGTTTGTTTGTATTGAGAATTCAAAAATAGAATATGTCAAATACTTAGTGTGGCCAATTCAAAAAAAATGATTCCAAGATATTTTTCTTTTTCTACGAAATATATTTGTTTGCACACTTGAAACCTTTGCAGGGCTGTCGATATATGCGCCGAGGTCGATTTATGGTACTACGAAAAATGATTGTTAGCAAACTTGAACATTATTCCAAAGATTTAATAATTTACGAAAAATGGTTGTTAGCAAACTTAAACATTATTCCAAGATATAATAATTTACGAAATTTCTGCTACCACGAAAAATGGTTGTTAGCAAACTTCAACATTATTCCAAAGATTTAATAATTTACGAAATTTCTGCTACTACGAAAAATGGTTGTTAGCAAACTTAAAAGTTATTCCAAAATATAATAATTTACGAAATTTCTGCTATTACGAAAAATGGTTGTTAGCAAACTTAAACATTATTCCAAATATTAAATAATTTACGAAATTTCTGCTACTACGAAAAATGGTTGTTAGCAAACTTGAACATTATTCCAAATATTAAATAATTTATGAAATTTCTGCTCCTACGAAAAATGGTTGTTAGCAAACTTGAACATTATTTCAAAAATTAAATAATTTACGAAATTTCTGCTCCTACGAAAAATGGTTGTTAGCAAACTTGAACATTATTTCAAAAATTAAATAATTTACGAAATTTCTGCTCCTACGAAAAATGGTTGTTAGCAAACTTGAACATTATTCCAAATATTAAATCATTTACGAAATTTCTGCTCCTACGAAAAATGGTTGTTAGCAAACTTGAACATTATTCCAAATATTAAATAATTTACGAAATTTCTGCTCCTACGAAAAATGGTTGTTAGCAAACTTGAACATTATTCCAAATATTAAATAATTTACGAAATTTCTGCTCCTACGAAAAATGGTTGTTAGCAAACTTAAACATTATTTCAAAAATTAAATAATTTACGAAATTTCTGCTACTACGAAAAATGGTTGTTAGCAAACTTCAACATTATTCCAAATATTAAATAATTTACGAAATTTCTGCTACTACGAAAAATGATTGTTAGCAAACTTGGACATTATTCCAAATATTAAATAATTTACGAAATTTCTGCTCCTACGAAAAATGGTTGTTAGCAAACTTGAACATTATTTCAAAAATTAAATAATTTACGAAATTTCTGCTCCTACGAAAAATGGTTGTTAGCAAACTTGAACATTATTCCAAATATTAAATCATTTACGAAATTTCTGCTCCTACGAAAAATGGTTGTTAGCAAACTTGAACATTATTCCAAATATTAAATAATTTACGAAATTTCTGCTCCTACGAAAAATGGTTGTTAGCAAACTTGAACATTATTCCAAAGATTTAATAATTTACGATAAATGGTTGTTAGCAAACTTAAACATTATTCCAAGATATAATAATTTACGAAATTTCTGCTACCACGAAAAATGGTTGTTAGCAAACTTAAACATTATTTCAAAAATTAAATAATTTACGAAATTTCTGCTACTACGAAAAATGGTTGTTAGCAAACTTCAACATTATTCCAAATATTAAATAATTTACGAAATTTCTGCTACTACGAAAAATGATTGTTAGCAAACTTGGACATTATTCCAAATATTAAATAATTTACGAAATTTCTGCTCCTACGAAAAATGGTTGTTAGCAAACTTGAACATTATTTCAAAAATTAAATAATTTACGAAATTTCTGCTCCTACGAAAAATGGTTGTTAGCAAACTTGAACATTATTCCAAATATTAAATAATTTACGAAATTTCTGCTCCTACGAAAAATGGTTGTTAGCAAACTTAAACATTATTTCAAAAATTAAATAATTTACGAAATTTCTGCTACTACGAAAAATGGTTGTTAGCAAACTTGAACATTATTTCAAAAATTAAATAATTTAAGACATTTCGGCTACTACGAAAAATGGTTGTTAGCAAACTTAAACATTATTTCAAAAATTAAATAATTTACGAAATTTCTGCTACTACGAAAAATGGTTGTTAGCAAACTTGAACATTATTCTAAATATTAAATAATTTACGAAATTTCTGCTCCTACGAAAAATGGTTGTTAGCAAACTTGAACATTATTCCAAATATTAAATAATTTACGAAATTTCTGCTCCTACGAAAAATGGTTGTTAGCAAACTTGAACATTATTCCAAATATTAAATAATTTACGAAAATTCTAATAAAAATAAAATAAATAAAAATAAAATACAATAAAATAAATTAAAATTAAATTAAATAAAATTAAATAAAATTAAATAAAATTAAATAAAATTAAATAAAATTAAATTAAATTAAATAAAATAAAATAAAATAAAATAAAATAACATAAAATAATATAAAATTAAATTGAATTAAATACTTAGCAACAAAAATCTCACGTTGCTGGGCAACGGGCTTACAGCTAGTCATATTAGAATATGTATAACAATGTTCGAGGGTTTTAAATATAATTGTAATTTATCAATAAACGGGATAAAATTAATTGGATAAATATCAAATACAAATGCTGAAAATCTACGTTTAATAGTTAACTTTTTAATGTACATATTGCAAACAAATATTTTTTTAATATTCTCGAGAGATAGGAAACACAATTATGCGTGATGTAGGAATTTAAATTTATTTTATTCAAATATACACATTATGTACTAAAAAAAACAAAATATATTTTGATTGGTTTTTCATTGTGGTGAATTATAAAATAAGATAAGCCAAAAAATGTAATCTTATAATCTTTATCGTTTTCGTATTTAAGAAGAGAAGGGTGTGAAGGACAAACGAACCTTAATTTTAGTGATTTTGAATACCCTTTATAAAATATTTCTTATCGAAAGTATACATAGTTTCAAATGGAAAATTGAATTTTAAAAATGTCCATTTTCAATAGAATTCATTGGATGCATTCAATTGTATTCAATTGTATTCAGTTGCATTGCGTTGCATTTGTGTCTAAAGCATTTTTCTTCAGTTGACCTATTAAATGATATCGTCGTCGTATGTACATATGTGAGAAACTAGTTGCATAACAATGCAAATTGAGGATCACATGTACATTTTTAAATATATTTTTGGTTAATGTATTAAATTGATAATTTCATAATTTTCAGACGTGTTAATATAATAATAAATTTCTATTATTATTAACCATATGTTCATTTTGTAATGACACATAGAGCAAGTCTTTGTGTTAAACAGTAAAATTTTTAGTGTTATCAAAAGTTATTTTTTTTTATCGCAATGATTTCCCAAAGAAGAAAGAACAAACAATATGATGTAAATATTATAGCCAGCCAAACGAATATTTTAAAACACATATGCGAAATAAAATTGGAAATATTAGAATTGAATTAATTGATCTTTTTAAAAAGTTTTAAAAAAATTTTTCGTTTGACTTTCTCGAACGTTGCGTATGTTATGTATATGTGGATTTATCGGTTTTTTCTTTTAAGTGCTTTAATTATCGGTGAAAAGGCAATATATTAATAAAAATAAAATACAATTTTCATTTTGTGAAACAATGTTTTCATACTCATCCTTCGATTTATGTGGATTTTTTAAGCGGTCAACATAAATTTAATTTGGAAGTATGAAAAAATATACAAAGAATTAACGAAATATAGTAAACATTCAATGGTCACGGATTTTTCATAAAAAAAAACTACTGAAGATAACGCTGATATTTCCGATATTTATGGAATTGAACTGACCAGTTCTAATCATAATGATGAAAGCAATTTCAAACCTTTTATAAAGAAAATGGTAACAAAGTTAGACAACAGCAGCAAAAATGAATAAATTTTAGTTTTGTTTAAGTTTGAAAGATACAACGTTTTTGTTGTTTATAAAAAAATGTGAAAAAAAACTCACGACGTATTATACCTACTACAATTATGAAAATATTATATTGGATAAATATTTTCAGTATAACGAACTGTAGACCTCATTACAATTATTTTTTAAACGCGTGTTCAAATTTCATAAGAAATCAATGTTCTCATTCAGACGTATTTTTATATAATGGATCCTACCTAGGGTATCCAATCCCGGAGCCTTTTTCCAATCCCGGGATTTCGGGATTGATTTATTTTAAATCCCGGGATCCCGGGATTGAGATTTTCTCACCGAGGAATTTGAAATCCTCAATTCGCTATACTTTTTCTTTGGATTCTCACAGAACCTCTTTTTTTTTTAGCTCACCGGGGAATATGAAATCTCCAATTTGCCAATTTCGTGTAAATTTACGGAATTTTGGGATCAGAAAATTGAACGGGATTACGGGATCCCGGATCCCGGGATTGGATGCCCTAATCCTACCGTCTTTTTACGAAAATGAACTGTCTTACTTTCTTTTGCGGTCCAAAATATGTGTTAGGGCTCATTTTCGGAGACGTTTGACTTTTAAAATTTTACATTCATTCAAATAACATATTAAAATTAATATAATATTTCTATGTACATTTATTTGAAAACAGTCATGTCATCTTCTTCTGGAACATCGTCAGAGCTAAACAAACTCATTAATTTCCTTCGCAATTCATTTCCTGTTGAATCATTGGTCCAAATCTTTCATGTTTTGCAATATAGCTAGCTGTAAGTGGAAATTTATTAGTGTCAATCCTGTATACAACCATTTATTTCATTATTTCAACTAGGGCTTACTTTTGTGGTATGTTGTATTTTCGGAGAAACGAAGTATCATGATTTTTTAAGAGTTTGTTTTTATGCGGTTTTTATTTTTGCAGCTTTGTTAAAAACGTATCTACCACGTAAATCAGGGAATAGGTGTATCTTTGTATACCTGTTTAAATCCAAAACTTTATCATTTAAATCAAAACATGTACGTTACTATTTGATGGTGTCATAAAGAAACATTTCATATGGATGCATAGTTGTTCTCTCAATACCGCCCGTATTAGTACATTTCATTATCTACATTAAATACTCTTATCTAGAGTTCATTGATATGAATGCTCGTTTCAATGTTAGTATTACTTACCTAATAAGTTACCTTAATATTGATAACATTTTAGTAATCGATTTATATTTCATAGTCAGTCAGTAAGTCTTTCTTGTTACTTTTATTCAGTATAAATGTATATGACCTACTAAATGTAACAATCAAAATTATTTGAAGCAAATAATGAATGAGTGCAACAGAAACACAATACATTCAACTCTCCTAATGCGCCGATCTCGAAATTACATTAATCCCGCCCTATATAAAACTAAGCACCCATACAAAATTTTCAAATGCACGTTTTTTTTGTATAATTTGAAAATTGCACGAAATCAATTGTTTTCATTTTTGTACATCTATATATAACACACATATTTTAAATGACACACTTTGGTGTATGCGTATGTTTATTTTTAATTGGACCTAGCGGGTCGTTTTTTTACGATATTTTGTGGACCATAATGAGAACTGTTTTTAAAAAAGAAGCGCTATAAGAGGGCTTAAAATATACAAATTATGTAAAATTAGACACGGATTTAAAATTACACCGTCCAATAAAATGGATTTTTTAATTTATCATATTTTTACACGGGTTTTTTTGCAGGGTTGTTTTGCACGTAACACATTCTTCGTGTAAAAAGAGGATTTAGGGTAGATTATTTCAAATGAATATGACTCCACTTTTAAAAAGTATGTTTTCTTATATAATGAGTCGTAGTCGGAATCGTAAAAAAACGTTTCCGACTCCCTTTTTCAAAAAAAAAATAATCCAAAAAGTTATGATTTTTTGTAAATATTTTTTAATAAAAACACGCAAAAACGATGTGTTACATTTTGCATCTTTTTAAATCGGAGTCGGAAGAGTAGTACAGCTATTGACAAAATACCAATTTTTTTGTAGTAGTTTACCAAGTAGTTTACTTATTGTCATTTAACTTCCAGGGATTAGCGGAATGGCAGCCATGACAGCCACTGCCACCCCTAAGAATAATTGAGAGGCAAGTACTTTCAAACTTCAGCTTCTAACTAAAATTCTTTTTGTTTAAAAAAATCACGAGCGCTTTGATGTAGTAACAAAAACTATAAGCTTAAATGCTGAAATAAAATCAATGCGTGATAAATTATTTATTTCTATTAAAATTTCTCATCTTATTGTGTAGAATCTATATTTTAAAATTGAATGGCCATCCCCTGGCATAGTTTCTGAATCCGCCAGTGCTCCAGGTGTCACTTTTCAGCAATTTGTATTAGGCACCCTAAGCACTATCATTCTAAATAGTTTATTAAGAACATGCTAATTTCTTTTTTATAATCATACCCATTTTTCAAAACTATACAATGAAGTGTAGAAAAATTTTAATTGAAAAATTAGCGTAGCTTAATTACTGTATGAAATCTATGCCATTTTTGTGTATCATGGTTATATTTAATTTTTAATTAACACAGAACTCGTCCTGAAACGTTTTAAAGCATAATAAATATAAGTTTAAAAAGTAAACAATTTCGGCGCTATATGGACAATTAGATAATAACTCATTGTTCTATTCCTTTTTTAAAAAGAAATAAACGTTTCTCTTGAAACTCGTGAATTCGAAAAACCTGTCATTTACGTAAATACGTCGTTACGGAATTGTCTTTTTTAACATAACGCATATTAATCCTATTGTTTTATCATAGTCCTCTATTAATAATAAAAAATACGCATACAAACTAAAATATTTTCACGTAAATGTTTTCTCCGGACAGTTGATCGGCCAATCCACCAATCACATGTCGACCTGTGGCCTAACCAGTAACAGAAAACAGATGCCGTCTCACTCTAGGCGGGCATCTGATACAGTTCAAAACTTTTCTTCTGATGCACACTACATACATTTTGAAAAAGCAGTCCTTGTTAAGGCGTTACATACACTGTCACACTTAATAAATTAAGAAATATCCACAAATATAAATTAACATAATCAATTCTATAGAAAACAAGTGAATGTGTTTGCCATTTTTGTCATCAGTATATTAAATGAATTTTCCCCGATATGACGATAGCGTAAACAAGAACACAATAAACTCTACGATAAATAAATGTTACGCTAGTACTGAGATATAAATGTAAATTTGTACCAAATTTATTAAATAAAATAAAACATAATTATGTTTTTAATACGTTGCTGATATTTTTTTAGATACGAAAAACTTATGTTGGCTATTAACATTTCAACCCGTCTCAAACCATTTATAATTTATATATCTTACAAAGAATTCAAACAAAATTATTGGTTTATAACATTACAAAAAGATCTTTTCTAAGTCAATGTTCCTCCTTCGAAAAAATTCACCGTAATAAGTTTAATCAGATATATAAATGTTAAAAAATTGCAAAAGATATTTTTTTTTATTGGATTCAATTTTCCATTTATTAGTATATCAAATTAAAGTAATCCTGAATGTCATAGTATGCTGTCAATTTTTTAAATGTGATTCTACAATGAATCATGGACTGGTATTGTCTGTTTCATTTTCTCGGATGCAAAACCTCGCCATCTCTATCGTCGGTAACGTGACAGCAAGCGTGGCACATGAAACTACATGAAGTTGTTGCCGATTGTCAATTTCAGACGTAACGTATCGTGCTGTCTCGTTCGCTCTCTTTGAAAATACGTCTTATAGTAGGTGATAGAAGATACAATACCTGTTCGAGTCATCGGTATCCGTTCAGATGTTGGACTACATTAACGGAAAACTTGGAGCAAGTTGTAGTCAGTTTTTGGTAAAGCGTTGACGGGTTAGGAAGTTCCTGACAGAAGGGCATAACAATAACAGGAGTTCTTTCGAACCGGCTTTCGATTATTTAAGATTAATATTTTTTATAAGCTTTTCAAAATGGTTGGAATATCCACTCGCATCTTGTTAGCTGTAGGCATTTTCGGGTGTATCACATTTGCTGCCACTGACAGTTCTTCGTCGAAAAACTCAGCTGGAGCGTCTGATGCATTAAAGGTCGACGTGGTTAACGTGCCGGAAGGTTGCGCGCTTAAATCCAAACAGGGTGATATGCTGACGATGCACTACGTGGGGACCCTGGTCGACGGAACCAAATTTGATTCAAGGTAAGAAAAAAAAACTAAATTAAACTTTAAAAAAAAAATGCGTGAACAAAAAAATTACCTTACGAATCAACATTTTTTTTTTCAATTGAATTGTTTTTATTATTTAAAATTGTTAATCAGAATCCAACAAGATATAATACTAATTAATCGTAGACGAAATTAGAATTTATATTTAATTAAATAACAAAAAAAATACTGATTTAATTTGTATATATTTTAATTGTATTCTAATTATTTGCTGAAATTTATTTTGCGCGATTAAATTTGGAAAACATTTGGAAAATATCTAATATAAAATGAAAAATTAGGTGTTATTATCAATCCATTCAATAACTGTAATTTTTAAGTCGATTTTTTTCGTTGACAGATCAAATTAATATTTGTTGGCATATTCACACCTCCACGCTATCATACGTGTCGCTCAAGTCTTAAGTCGTCTCGCGCGAGTTGATTGAAATACCAATTCAAACACAATTATTCTTATCGTGGCATGTTTCATTTGAAACCCAAGAACGAGAGAGATCCATTATCATCGTTCGATACGGAGACCAAGGCGCGATGATTTTTGAGTGTAAAACAAAATGCCGTTATCGCGTTCATATCATCGGTTAAGCTTCGCAAACGTAGACCTACGTGGAATATTTTCGTATACATTACATATTTTGTGAAAAGGATATAAATTTTTGATGCAAATCTCGTGTCGTGGAGACCTACTTTGCGAGTTGGCGAAACGGTAATCACCGACTGCATTATTCGGCGAAAATAACACATCGATGTTTTATTTTGTGTAGTGTTTATTTATTACTCACGCAGAAAAAAAATAACTTTCACATTTAATTTTCAATAAAAAATCTCCAATGATTAATTAATTATTTGGAAGATTTACCAAAGTCATTAAAATGCAATCATTTCGAACGAAACATTAAAGATTTCACACAATATCTTCGGGCCATTCGGCGAAAAAACACGTTTAATTTGCAGAAAACTATTATATGAAATCACTTACTATTGAGAATTTAATCAGGACTTAATATAACATGACCGCATTCAAAAGAAATTATAAGTTATAAAAATCACATTAAAATTTTTAAACTAATGCTAACTTATTTACACTTTAAAGTAAGAAAAGTAGAATACTGTAATAAATAAACAATTATTTTGTATGTTCGCTTATGAAATCTTTATTATATACATTAAACTATTTTGAAATATTTATTCATGTTAAAACCCAACACTTTCTTAGAATTACGATTTTTTTACAAACCAGTAAAATGTTTTTTTTTTTTTTCAAAAAAAAACTATTTTTTGCTTGGTAACTTATTTGCAACAATTCTCTGTCAAGATAACTATTCTGCAAAAAGTTTATAAGCAATCCGTATTCTGAGTATTAATATACTCGTAACGAACAAACTATATTAGCAAAAGCTCATGAACTGTCGTCTCATAAACTTCAATAAATAAATTAAAATTACGTACATAGTGTATATAAAATAAATATGTAAAGCGTTCTTTTAAACTATTAACACGTTCAGCAGTTCAAAAACAAACAATTAAATTATATTTTTTGAATATTTAAGAAAACTAATTGAGCATTGGAAAAGTGATTTAAAAACATCAATAATTTACAACTATTTTTGAAATTGATAATCACAACACTAACCAAGCTACCTTTAATTACGCGATCGAATGAGGTCAGCAAATCGAATAATTCCAATAAATAAATAAAATCTCAATTGATTAAATGAAACATTAATAATTTATATAAATCATTTTTTTCAGCAACATTTTACATGACATTAAGTATCCTTGTATAACAATTAACGAACAATAAAATGTCTATTAGAAAATGATTTCCAAATAAACTGTTTTAACTAAAGCTGATTTAACTTTTATTTATGAAATTATATTTAATTATGTCGTTTAAAATAGATTGTATGTGTAATTTCATGCTTTCGATATGCCTCAAATGATTCACAAAGATGACATTAAAAAAACATATTATGTACATATAATTTTGTTATGGCGTATTTATAATGGAACACAATAACAAATATTATAATATAGCTTTCATATTTGTGGCGAAAGTAAGACTGAATATTTGTAATTTGTTTATTTATTGTAAACAGTAAACAAAGCTCGAACGATTTTCAGAAATATGTATTTTTAGGCTATTATAAAGCTGAAATATTTAAATTGTTTACCATCATCACTTTTTCGTAATACAATAATAATACATACGTCTTCTACTCTGCACATTTATTGTTGGAGTTTTGATATTTATTTCGTCAGCTCATATAACAAGACCTCAGAGACCGACTAAATTGTATAAGAATCTTTAATAATATTATATATGAATACAGATCTATATTAAAATCAAATTTATCATTGAAATAAAATAAATAGTTCATAGTTAGGATCAGACTGGAATTATTACCGGATAGCAGATATCTATCAATAATCAATTTTGTTTACATATACATGTTAAGCTTTGTACGTAAAATGAAATAAGCTTATCCACTCAGGCGGTCTACAACGACACCTATAATTAACACAAATTATTAAGTGACTTATTTACAAACTTTCTAGTAATTGATAGAAGCTAGCTTAATATTATTTTCAAAAAATCCTTGTTGAGTTAAACATTTCTTATTATTATATTCTAATGAAATTAATATTTAAAAAATGGAGCCAGTAATGTACTTAAGCAGTGACCACCAATTTTTAAATAAAAAATCGCACCTTAACTCAGTATTTATTTTTGAAAATGTTATAAATCGTTAATTTTCATTCATTGAATCGGTCATTTAAATATATTGTAATAGTCTTGTATGTACATGCACCTTGTTAGACTAAATCTGATTTGATAGGTACAAGGCAGCCGGACGAAAATATTAAATGCTACTTGTCATGATGAGAGAGGTGAATTGATTTCGATGAGCAAGCAACACGTCACTTGACGCTTTGATGACTATTCTATTACCAAAACTAGTTATTGTAAAACACTTTCGGCGAACAAACTTTCGAGTATGGCCGTGATTCCAATAGGTAAACCAGATCAATAAATAAATGCATTATCAAAGCGTGCAAAATCAAAATAATCACTGTGTACACTTTGATTTTTCTGATAACAACAGTATTCCCGATTCAGCACTCCGCCAACGTGCATAAAATAAAACAAAACTGGTAACTATATTTTTGTAAAAAATAGTTTGTCACCGAACGAAATTGAACAATATTTTTTCTTTTAAACTCAAACGTGGAGCTGTTGTTTTTTTTTTGTAATTGTTGAAAATTCAATATTTTCACTGACTAACAAAATATAAATCCAAGATAAAACTCTTTTTACAAAAAATTTTCGTTTATTATTATTTAATTATCATCCCTAACTACTCATGTTAGAATACATATCATTTGTGAATAAGACGAACAGCAATTCAATAGGTTTGAGCTGATATTAAGTACTACAAAATCAATTCATGACAATTTATTTCAGCAGCAATAATTATAAAATAATAAACGTTATCACTAGAACTATCGATATAATATAGATATTTGACAATGATGTCAAAAACAGTATATTATATATTTATTAAGAAACTAAATACGTATCTTTCCTTATTTTATTTAGTAAATACGGTTTCTTTTACTGAATATATATGTTTTACTGATATGAAAACCGCTATCTCCCAAATGTTATTTTTGTTTATAACACGGTAAATAAAGTATTACATATTTTCATATGTAATAAATATTACGGATACGTTCACGCAACATTTACTCGTATGTGATTCGAAGCTGAAATTTAAAAATTCATACTAAGACGCCAATTTGGAAAAAGGCGACTGACGTGTATTAAAATATTTATGAGATAAGGTGGTTATTGTCAGAATATATTGCACTGGATATAAAAGGAAACACGTATCACCCGACGGCTTATGAAACGGATAATACATTTACGCGGAAATCTGAAAAATATATATCCAATAACTCATCTTAAAATCGTGATATTTTTGTAAAGTTAAAGTGCGTCAGCGATAACTTGTTAGGGTTAACGATTTAAAAATGTAAAATATTATATTATTTTGTTTTTTTTTACTAGTTTTAAATTTAAATTATCATAAACTCGATTATCTCGAGATCAACTTTACGAGAATCGACATCACAATCACTATAAATTTGGCATTTATAATTCGCTTAATAGTAAAACAAATATCGCACACTTAGTAACGTGTCGTAACTCTGAAATTGTAACCTTTCTGTTACGCATAATTTATAAGGTATGATTTGTTTTGTTTAATTTTTATACAACATGTCAGTTATCTTGTCGGTCATTTGTTATAGTGTCGGACCAAATATACTTAATTTATTTTGATTGTAGTTATTTAAATAATCAGTAAAACCGATAGTAAAAATATTTATGTTTTATTTTTATTTATAGAATACTTTTCCTATAAAACTAATAATACACATTTGATTCATCATTAGTTTATTAAGAAGATTTATAATTAGTATTCTACAATATGAAAAAATCATGCTTACGACTTTATTTTCACGTATGTAATTACAAAGTTTAATTACCTAGGAATCACCTCCAACAAAAAAAGGCTAAAATATAGTAATGCATATTTTAAATATGCTATTTTCTGACTATGGTTTTAAATCTAAATACATTGCTTTTCAATAGTTTTATAATATAATATAAATGTAAGTAGCTATTCCAAGAAATGTATTTTTTTTTAAAACAAATCTAATGAGCATTTTCATCTAATAAAAAACAAAAATAAAAAAGCAGTAGTCATGCTGGCTTTCTTGACAGATCTCACTAGTTAGTGTCTCACTACGATCAGCATTTCATCGATTTCTGTTCAAAGGTATGTGTGTTTGTGATGTCTAAAATTGTGGGGCTATAATGCAAAATGTACTATTTCCAAAATGAGCGATATTTAGTTAGGTATGCATATAGGGTAATTCAAGCCTAAGGAATCGACTGGTCCAAATAGTTTCAATATAAAATGTCTAAAATACTCTTTTTTTAAATTTAAAATCATATTTTTATGCTAATGTTATTTTTTTATGTTATTCGTTAAAGCATTTGACTCTACTGAAAAGTTCGATTTTTGAAAATAGTACGTTTTGCATTATAACCCCAAAATTCTCTTCCCACCCTTTCAATCCTAAAATTAACGGGGCATTGAAGGACCTAAAAATATACCACTAGTCTTAGAATTCGTTAAATTTAAAGTTTTACGGAAGGCTTCGTGGTACGATGATAATTTTAAATAATTGAATTGCTAAAATATAAATAATTTTCTCTCTACATACAGACAGCTGACGTGCTGTCGAATTATACATTCAGAGAATCGTGGTCAATAATACTTGCCAACCTAAATTTAAATTCTAATGATATACAAATTATCATGTAGGATACGACGTCTAAATAATGTTTTTTTATACTTTGACTAACTTCAGCACAGATTCGTTTTGACTCACCATTAAAAGGGCCCCACCGACTATCAAATGCTTTTTATCAGTAGTTCATATTAAGCCATTGACCTCTATGTATGACTGATAAGTTGTCTACAATTTTTTAACAGTATTTTTCTTATTTGTGTACATAAATTAAACTATTTCTAAATAAATTATTCTACTAAAAAATCCTTATTCAATATATAATATGGTTCAAATCGTAGTTTAATGATTTGCCAAGAATAATATAACAAAGAAGTATAAATATTAAACCATAATGAAATGTGTTTTTACGAAAACTAGTAGCTATGTATTCGCTCAACCTCTGTTTTTTAAAATATACGTATAATATAAGACGTGGCTACTGGCTAGGAAATGAGTAGTATTAAGTTGATCACTCCAGCTACGTCCTGTTTTCATGGATTGTATGTGAGATGCGAAGATAGGGAATGTTGATGTCACTGACGAAATAGATTTTGAGAATGTATCCAAAACAAACTAGGTATTGCAATACCAAATAATATGTCAATCGAAACATTACTAACCACCAATGTTCCCTCTAATTTTCGGAAGGTTATGTGTGCAAAAGACATTGGCTGTGCAACTTTGACAAGAAATAAAAAGATTTGTGCACCACCTAACGGTATTTAGACCCAATAAACGAAAAGGTTGATTTTTGATAATGACAGTAATTAACAGCACTATTTAATGCCAATTAATTTATTCTGGTTTTGGTATAACTGATGTAAATTTTGTGCGCTCTGTTGTAATGTGTGCGCGCGCACACGCGCACAACTTAGAGGGAACAATGCTAACCACCCGTATTAATTACGGCCAATATCGAAAAAAAAAATCGGAGATGTTGTTTCGGTATGCTTTATTATAATATACCACAAAAAGGAAGCATTTTTATTTAAGCAGAAGAGCATTTTTTTAAATTGAAATATGACTTTAAAAATGGTAATCCACTTATACTGGAATATTTCAATAGTACATAAAAACAAAAAAAAATGCGAATGTAGAAATAGCCCTCTAGATCAAATATTTGTTGTACAAATAGTCATCAATAATAATGGCACTATAATTATACTGTATTTTCTACTAAAAAAATCGAAATCCCGGCTTTATTAATACCGGTTATGACATCTTATGCCTCGGCCAAAAACTACAAGGCCGTCTAAAAACTAAAAGTATCATGCAATAACTTACGGTTTTTAGACGGGTTCATGTTTCATTTTTACATATAAATAAATTACTTAAGGTAACCGTGAAGAATTAGGAATTTCCTCATAATATTATGATGTAACGGGGCAACATATCCAATTACCAGTGGCGTCCCAGCCTTCTTAGTTGATATGATTTACGATCCACCGTAATACGGTATTGTCATAGTGCACATACAAGCCTATAAATGACGCAATTTACCCTGTCAGGCGGGCCCCCGCAGGAAACAAGCGTTCCTTATTTTATTGGAATATTTATTCCACAGACATATTCGCTTCAGTGGCGCATATATGAAATAATCATAAACTCACAAGTCAAATAAAATATTTTGTTACTGCCGTGTTAAGGACAGTCAACGTATCTACAGTTTTATCAAGTGCAAAAAACGACAAAAAATGCTTAGAAAGTTAGAAGCCCACCTCACAATCTCGCTGTCTAAATAATTATATATTTAATATTTTGATGTAACAAACATACTGTATTCAATTACATAAAATATACGGAATATTAGACATAAGTTGTAATAATTTTGATTGCATCTACGTAAAATGCTATTTTTAAGACATTTTTTTCGTATTTGTCAGACATACATTTTTTTCACCACGCTGTAGAAGGCGGAATTTATTTAGAAAATTATTTTTTTTGTGTTTGTAATAAAATGAATTTGCTTCAGGGCAGAATATTTCAAAAACGTCTATAGTAAGAACGATTATCGAAGGTGTTAGTCTCACATTTTTGCTTAGTCTTGTTGAATATTATTTACGATAGAATAACCTTGGTTATTTTTTTAAAACTAATATAAAGCATTTTACATTTACTGATCTCTTAATGAATTATACGTGCTATGAATAATAGAGTATAATATTCGATTTATTAGCCATACAAATTATTGTTTATTACACTTATGAAACAATATTTTCTTTTTACATAAAAAGATCTAGTTGTTTACTTTTTGGGTGAATAAATATGATTTAATTATATATATATATTTCATTTAATTATGTACAATATAAAAAAAGTTACCAGAAAACGCTGCATTTAATTTGACTAATGTTTAAATAATTAAAAATTTGATTACAGTTACATAACATGTTCATAGACCATGAAATTATTGTTAATTTAATTTAAATAACGCTATATTAATATGTTATCGAAGCAAAACCGAGAGGGTAACGGTCTTTAAAATTTTCTGAAACTCTACTGCTAACATTAGTGTAAGTGTTAGGTAGTGAAAAAAATGTTCAGATAAATTGATTTACTGGCTGCTAAGTCTTTCCTCCTTAAAAAATACTCATACATCTATCTGTATGAATAAAAGGTTGCGCGACTGGCTTACAGACAGAGTTCTCGCCTGAAGATATTAAATAATGTGGTAAAAAGAAGAAAAAAATTGTAAAATTTAAAAAAAAAACCCTTCTTGTTAAATTAGGAATTACAATTTTATTAATATTTGGATAAGAGCAGCAGAGCCTTAACGTTCTAAAATATCGCTTTTAAGGTGTTGACTGTCAATAATAATGATTTAAAAGCGATTGTATTTTATGAGGACCGGTTTCGTTCATATAATTCGCTAGTGTTTTCTTTTATATCTGATATGGTCAAAGCAGTATACATATTTTTTGCAATATCCAGTTCTCGAATGTAAATTAAGGTATAATTGTTTAGACGTAGTTGGTATTGACTTTGTTGATGTTTTGTCTAAAAAACCATTCTATTGCTATATACAGCTGTGTGATTGGAGTAGGTCATCGCTTTGAAATCGATAGCCTGTGGAAAAACCGGTCCTGCATCAGCAAAGATGTTGCGAGAAATCATTCACTGGACATCGCATTACGTATTATCTCGCGAGTTGGATAAAGTTCGCGTGCTCAAATACGGTTTTGTTTTATATTCATATTCTTGTTACATGCATAGTTTCCGCTAAAGTTTTTTTGCTTGCTTAGTTTTCCTATATTTTCTTTCTTGTGACCCTTATCAAATTATTTTAAAAGTGTATATTTCATCCGTTATATTTTGGTGAGGGTGAATTGATTTACATATACACTTAAAACAATTTGTTTGAGCATATATACTTTATTGAAAATGGAAACAATTGACACGGTTGCACAACGAATTTGAAATAATTTCTTCTTGGTCCTATAGCCGATATGACAACGCTATTTCGACGTATGTCCTCATATAAACTATCTTTAAACTTACATTAACTTAACTATATATACTGGCTTAGTAAAGATACACAAAACATCTTTTTATATATTCTAAATATAATATATTGTAATAAATCGGCTGTATGTGTTTCTCGGAACGATAACAAATACGGGACTTTTAAGTATTTAGTGTTCAATGTAAATTAGTTTAAATTTAAATGGTATAACGATTATGATTAAGCGAAATAAACAAAATAAATAATACAATTTAGGTATCAACCATACAACAATACTTGTATAACTAAAACAATTTGATATTTTTTCACCTTATTAAAATGAAGTCGGCCATGCAAATGTCAATTCAATAAACATATTTATTATGCTGCAATATATATTCGGTCATTATTACTCTGACAAATAATATTAAAAGTTAATGCAAGCATAAATGTCATTAAGAGGTCGTGTGGTCACAATGCGTGCTTTTTAAGTGCTTTCGGCAAAACTTTATAATTATATCTTATTGTCATAACAAGAACTTTGTCCTAAGTTGTGTTAAGTAAGCTCTTTGATTTTATAAATGGTGAACATTATTCAGTACTAGCGGTTAAAACTTTAAGCTTATTGCCTTGCATGTACATATATGTAACATATTTGTCAGTGATTATGAAATTGGTGTAAGCTGCATGTGTTATTTATGAGTAGGGTTAGTAATACCAGAATTACCGAAACCGAGATCACGTTATTTCGACGTTTATTAATTAATCAAATATAAAAAAAATTATGAAGAAGATTGCACACCATTCGTCTGGCAAAGACACATCCGAGAATTACAAGGTTCTAAGTGAAGATTTTTTGCTAAGCTAACGTAATAAATTACGTATTCTTCCAAATACCATTTATGGTATTCATTTTAACTGTTGTTTCGCCAAAATTCTATGCTTAGAACCATGTAGTTATCGAGTTGATTTTTTTACAACATAATTAATGTGTCGAGCTGTGCAATAATTTATTCTGACTATACAAATATTAAAATGTACGTCGATTGAACAACAATTTGAAAATATAAATTTTATTTATATTCAAATCTAATCAATACACATTATTACCGGAAGTTAATGAAGACTCAATATAAAAATAAAAACATATTTGTACAATTTGTTTGTGTCAAGAAAATTTCATATTACTTAACAAGAAGCTTTTCCTCAACTCATATTTATGTCCGCACAATTTCTGAGAGTTTGAAAAGGCTTAGAGACTTACTAACGATCATATGTTGTCAAATCTATACCGTTTAAGCTCTTCATCAGCTCAGGATCAATTAAAAATTACGTTTCATACTTTCGAAAATCTCTCGAAAAAGAAGACCAATTCTCACACTCACAAGATTTAAATATACCAAGAAAGTGGATGCCTCGAATCTTGAGAGTAAAAAAGTAACCTCTTGTAACTGTTAATATTTTTCACATACACATTGCGAAAAATACTTAGATATTTTTGTGTTTCTCGCATACTTAGCATTCATTTATGACCCAGTACTGAGACTTTCGCAAGGCCATTGTTTGCTATTCAAAGTGCAACTCTGCACGGCATTCAAATAACGATTTTTAATCAACTCACCACTTTCATTTTGCTCGTTGCAAAAATAATTCTTCTTACCGAAAGTAGGCGAGACCCGCATGAAAAAAAAACATACATTCTTTTATAAATAAAACGTTACATTTGTAAATAAGTGGTTAATTAATAAGTACAGATACAAAAAAAAACTATATTTCCTTACTTGTAGCCAAGTAACTTTACAATCCGTCGAACCAAAAGATTGCAATACTGGTATCAATTCAAAAAATAAAACACTTATTACAATTTTTTATACGGTCAGGAGCGGTTTTGCTTACGACAAGCATTAACAACTGATATAATAGATAAAATTATTAAGGATTTAATAAACAATTGCCAATAGAAATACATATATGAATTAGGGGAGTTAGTATAAATGAGTTTTCTTTGTTTTGAATATAATAACTTTCCACCAAGTATTGACAATGAACACTTAAAACTGGTATCAATAAGAAAAATAGATTAATTGGGATCAAAACACCGGGTGAGTATGTAATTCAAAATCGGTATTTCGATATTTCATATTTTAAATCCGTCATAAAATATATATATATGTTACCATAATTGATTGATTTTTATAAATAACTAACGGTTTCTTAAAATAATAATACAGCATTGAAAGGTTCATCAATTCTGAAAATTGACAACATTGATACAATTCTTAGCAGATTTAAAATATTTTAATTTATCGTTAACAGTTTTACAAAAATATTTTAATTCTATAGATTATAAATTCGATTATGTTTCATTTTCAATACAGAAATCCTGGTACAAGTAATATCCGTATTGCAATTTCAGTTCTCACCTACCTTATCTTAAAAACAAGACGCAACGTGTCCGATATTTTTACAGCTTATATTTTCCCAACCTGCATCTTTCTACCCTAATGTTTCTCAAAAAAATTAAGTTGAACGACTAAATAAGTACTATTTGTCGTAAGAATCGTCCCGTTGAATTGCTTCGCTGGGTATGTAACGTGTTTAGTATTGGAAACGGACATCTTTGCAAAGAAACCTTTAATACTTTCTCTTAGTACGGAAGTAATTCTAATTTTCAATAATTACTTTAAAAATATGCCAATCGATTCTTAACATACCAAAGTAATATAATCGTGTATATTTAACTGATTTTAGTAATTTTCGGAAATATTCACTTTTGAATAAGAAGGCTACAATTATAGACTATTTGCATTTTTAAGTTTTTCCTCAATAGTTTTAGATACATTCCATATTATGGTTAAGATAAGAAGCTTTCGTTTGAGTATATTTAAATCGCCGCCTGCGTGGTCGAGTGGTCAACGTCTTGTCCTCGAGGTCACGAGTTAGAATCCTAGTATGAACATTTTTTATAAATTTATTTTCAATTGATGTATATATTTTTGTCTAACGGCATGGATGTATGTATGTGATGTCTTGGATTCCCTTCTACCATTCCTATCCTCTAAAATGGGCATAGCGAGAGCGATTAGCTAAACACTAGCCCTGTCCTAGTCTTATCCTTTTATCCCTACTCTCTTTGAAAGAGAGGTTAAGCAACTGAGTAACAAACAGTTCTCGTAGAAAATCTGTTGTTGAGATACCTATGTTGAGATATATTCAGAGGTCATATGCTCCAAATTGGGAGCGGATATTGATTAATAATAATAATAAAAATCATGTTTAAGCAACTTTTTGTTTATATTATAATTAAATGGACACTCCGGAAAATACTGACGAATGTTTAAGATATAAAAGTTTTATATAATAAAACTCCTCTCTTGTTCACATTTGGTTTTAAATTGAACGTAGTCTGCTACAATTTTAAAAATGCCAATACATTTTATATGAGCAAGTATTCAATATAAATACACACTTCCACAAAAATATCGTAAATCCTGGAACACATCGTATAAAATGTATCGAACCGAGCTTTTTTTAAAGCTCATCGGATGTCGTTTAAAACCTTTCGGAGGTTTTATTTCTTAATCCCAAGTTAACATTGCGTTTTTATGACCTACATATAACAAGATATCAGGAAATAATTTTTCTCCTTAACTTCACATTCACGTTTTATTTCCCACGATCTTTTTGTGGGAAACGTGGATATGCACCGATGTAGTCTTATAAAACGATCTGCAAGACGTGATCGATGAACTTATACTATAAAAAAAATCAAATTATAATATCTCCGAAAGAACCATTTTCATCTACGATTGTATAGATTATCGAATATCAAAACTAAGTTTATCAATTTGAATAATATTAGTACTATGCAATAATTCTTTTTTTTAAGTGTAATTAAATTGTCTACAGTAACTGTGAGAAAATTACATTGTTTATCAAATCAAGCGCAAAAAATGCAATTTTTATAATAGTTTCCTATATTATTTCAAACGCTAGGAAGTAGTTTCGTCACACTAGAAATGAGATAGTATATTTGCCCATCTGTGATTTCAAGATTTGGTAAATTTAACTGTCGACATATTCTTAGTATCACCATTCATCTAGCCTAGTGGTTATTAACCGGTGCACCAGTGCACCACGAGCTTATTGCAAGTGCACCGCGAAAAAATGTGTAAAAACGAAAAAATCCGCAAAATAGTAAAAACCGAAAAATTCGCAAAATAGTGTAATCCGAAAAAGTCAAAAAAACAATATGTCCACATATTTTTTTCGACCTCTTTATTCTGGTGCACCGCCACTTTTTCCCATGATTAAAAGTGCACCGTAACTTCGGAAATGTTAAGAACCACTGATCTAGCCTAATTTCTTGTAAGATGGTTAATTTTAAGGAGACATGACATTGAAGGAGACATCGCCTGCTTAATTCCACAGTGCTACAACTAGAAATGGGTAGTTTTGAGATATGACTGCCCAAATTTTTGACGCATCTAAACTGAGTTATAAAAAACGATAATTAATTTTTGTCTCGTCTTTTAAGTCAACCATTTAGTCATGTTTCTCAATTCATTTCAAATTTATTGCAAAGTGACAGAACCATAAAATATATGTCGAGTTGTATTTCTATATAACTAAGAGATTTTTTATATTTCTTTATTTCCATTATACAAAAATCTTCCTACCGACAGAAAAATAGTATTTTTTTTTAGTTATACTTTAGTAGAGCTATAGAAGAAAGATATTCGAATATAATGGGTAATACAAAACTTTTGACACATCGTTCTGTGGAACTACAAGTTGATTTTCCATCACCGCCCATTGTATATATGTAGCCAACGTTTTATGGCCGCCTTCTACAACGCTTTTGACAGAAAAAAAAGAGTCTACACATTCATGGCCCAAGCAGATATGCACTAGTGTGATTGTAAAAAAGTAAATATTAATAATAATAAAAGTGTGACTAGCTCAGCCACTTAAATCAAGTTGATACTAAGTATCCTGTGTATAATCCGTATAGTTCCATGCCCATCGTTTTAATATGTTGACTATTAATTATCGTTATCATTAACAACTTTATACAAAAAGAAATGCCTACAAATGAACAGCAGCCAATGATAAAAAAAATGTGTAGCATCATATTACTATGATAATGGATTTGTTAATAATGAAGTTTTTGCGCCAAATTGAATAGTTATCTTAAGTCTATTGAAAATGTATGCAATTTGCCGATTTACGCTATCCGATGATGTATGTGGTAAACTGTGACCATCAACTATAGTGGGTTGTGGTACTTGGGTATCCAAGGCGAAACCGCGTGAAATATTTAGGCAGAATAGCAATGCCTTGTGCGGTTTCGGTGATACTACACGGCGCGACGCCGAGCGACTCGACGCGACGACGGGCGTCTAGTTGATATAACCGACAAACACCAGCGAAAAGCCATCCCTGTATTTGTATAAGGGTGGAGTGAATATTTTCTTAATAAAAAAAATCTTATTCAAAGTATTGAGTCAAATATAATTGAAAGATATGTGAAACAAAGGATTTAAATATTTTTTTAACCTTAAGTAATTACTATTCGAGGGCTTAGAATACAGGAGTCTATCAATATAAATATAGTTTTATATTCACTAAGGTATAATGTGTCTTTTTAGAATTAGACTTGTTTGTAGATATACTCAATCGTATATTGTAAACGGTTATATATATAAACGTGACATAGCTTTCTTTTACTAACAAATATGATTATGGCATTGCCAAAACCAAGTTTAGCACGAAACACGCATTTTTGAGTTTCTCCTAAGTGATTGCCAGTGCAATTCAAAAAATAATTCACTAACAAATGTGAATAAAATGTAAATATTAAATTCAACATTGAAATGTTGACAAAATTGTCGCTTCACTTTACGAACAGTGTATTTCATCATTGTATATAAAATCATTATAATAATAATTAATAGATTTAACGTATCCTTTACAAAAATTGAAAGTTGGGCGACTGCAATCGTTCTAAAAATGTTGAGACGTTCTAAAAATAAATTTAAATTATATTCTACATTGGTAGTGGACATTTTGAAAATAATTTCACAAAAATCTAGTATTACTTAGTGTCGCAAGTCGCAACAACTACTACATATAAATGAGACTCCTATATCAAAAACACAGTATGTATCATGTTTTTGCCAATGTATGTTTTTTAAATTCAGATAAGGAATTTTAATGCCTGTAATTCAATTTATTTTTCAGTTTAAAAATCATACAGCTGTATGAAAATATACTTTAAATATTAATTTGACTATAAAAGTCAAAACCATCTTGTTATTACTGTCTAAGTAATTGAGAGCCAATCAGATCACAAGATTTAAATCAGGTGACTGAATGGCATTCAGTATTTTGTATGGAATGTAAACGCTTTGTGTCTGGGTTTTTCGTAGTTATTAAAGTTAATTCACATTGAAATTTCGTTAAAAAGTAGTCAATCAAACTTTCGGCTCTCTTGCAATACACAGTGAAACTGACATGACTGTTTTTTTTTTTAATTTCTTAATTGAAATTTAAAAATCGCCAAGATTTTTTAAAATAAAGCATTCAATCTGTTGAATTTTCTTTTGATATCGTGTCGATTGTCTGTCGCATTAAAATTTTCAAATATAAGCATCTTTATATTTAAGCGTTATATAATGATGATAATTTATGTCCTATTATTTTGTAGTCGACTCCGCCCTAATTAAAATACCTGTTCAGAACTGGTCGAAGAATGCCGACCTGATGATACGTGTCTGGCCAACCAAAATAACAGTTTGTTTGATTAAATGACGCACTTGTTTTTAGCTGGATTTCAGTAATACTTTATTAAGATGTATTTTTTTTATTACCCCAAATACGAATGTATTAAAAAAATATTTATACTACAATATAAAAGAATAAATGAAGCACAAATGATAATACTTCGGATACATCCTATAATATTATGGAATTAGTGTTTTGAATAATATTATCGAGAGAGTTGACATATTTAGAAGTGTCAAACGTTGTAGCAATTGTCAAAATTTATTTCGGCATTCCAAATTTAAATCTATCACTTTTTTTTATTATGGCACTAAAGTGTTTAGTATTATCGCTATCAAGCTTTCAAAGAAAAACAATTTTCTCAATCACACGAATTTTATATGATACAAAAAGTCATAAAAAAAACAAATTAATAACTGTCAAAAAAAAATACGAATAATTACTTTAATAGAAACAAATTACCAACACAATAGCAAATGTATTATTTTTCATATTTTATTACGTTTGAATTTTTATTTATAAGTAAATCGTAGCTAATTTCTTTAAAAAACAATAAAGTGCTATGAAGAGTATTGGCGGATATAAATGTTTAAATTGCGGAAACAGTGCTACGGTTACTTAAAGACCCCGGTAAAAAAAATGTAGCAATTCAATTCTATATATGTATCGGAAGCCAGTACCGCTAAAAGAGAATTGCATACTATCAGGCAGTCTAGTGCCAAGACACATGCGGAATACAAAAACAGATTCGACGCAATGCCAACCTAACCGATTGTACAATAGTTTGTTTGACCAAATTAGTAACACGTAGGAATATTGTATTAGATCAAAATTATATCGATCGTTAATTTGACAGTGCGCGTTACCCATCAGCAATCCTACATAATATTTGTGATATTTACTTTCGTCTTGTATGAATTGTCTACACTCTAAATCAAAATTTAATTTCGAAAGACAAACTATAAACAATAAAACATAGCTTGCCATAAAACAAGCATTTAATTCATTTGTAGTAGTGTATTTATAATTCATATGTGACATAGCTTTATATAAAAAAATGATAAAAAGAGGCATATATGGCAAAGAATTTACATAATTGAAATTTAGTTATTTAATATAAAAAATAAAAGCTTCAGCATAAACTCTTCAATAGTAAAAGTATTCAGTTTTATATTAGGCAAAATTTATAACATTTTCAAAGTTTACAAACATACAATTTAAAAAAGATACTTTGATTCAATACAATATGAATATGAAATAAATTTGAAATACTCTTATGAAAGTACCAAAGAAAATTTTTACTAAACTTTCTTATTTTAGTTTGATCTTAGAAGGAAAAGTTTTTTTCATGCAAAAGTACTGGTTAGGTAATTTAAAAATAAGCCATCGTTTCCTTTATAAGGAAACTTTGAGTACATTAAAATTGATTAAAAATTATGTTAGTTGTTAGTTTCATTCAAATTACGATTTTTTTTTAAAACAGAAAGAGACATACATTCAAATATTATATACGGAGAGTTTGAATCTATATCTGGAAATATTGCATGAATAAATAAGTGTCATTGAAAAACACTCTATCTTACAATACCCACTAGAACGGGTTGCTTACAATCACTGCACGCTTAATAACCCTTATATCAAATACTTAAAAAAGTGTAAGATTAACGAATTGACCGATCCCATAACCCAACAATCAGTGCTAATAGGTTTTCACCCCGCTCTGCTAAAGGATAGCATGATTGAATCACGTGACGGAAACGTTCATAATGTTGATTTATAGATTTGTATCGAAATACATGGATGCATGTGATATTTATATACCACAGAAACCACCATGCCATGTAGAGAGAGTGATCAGCTAATTCCTAATTATATATTAACACTACAAGTGAGAGCTTAAGCGACTTCACTAATTATAGACAAAATAATTCACTTCATGAGAAAGACCACAAGCTTGATTTGAAATATTTCACATTCACGCTTCAAGTTTAGATTGAAATGCATTTTAGGTAGAATAGTAGAAATATTATATTAGGTTATCATTCATCACAAGTCATAGTTTTTTTGTGGCGTAAATAAGGTTAAACGCATTACGAATTCAGAATCCACAATACCATAGACGTACTCAAAGGTTTTAATGTTGTAGACCAGGGATGCCCAACCGAAATCACTTGGTGGGCTAAAATAAAATAATGAATGTCTCTGATGGACCCCACATAAATATTTTAAGACTTAATAATAATATGATATTTTTTTAAATTAATGATAAACAAACACCTCACAATTGAAATAATTTTATTGTTCGATAAAATCCTTTTAGCATTTATTTGTATTGCATGATATTTTTTTAATGTCTTCCAGTAATTCGGGCGTCGCGCAACACAGTAGATTAGTTAAATTTTTATCAGTCAGCCTGTTGAGGCACTTCGATTTTACGGTTTTCGACTTTTAAAAAAATGAGTCGCAGCGATATATGGTGTCAAATGTAGGTATAATTCAAATTGTCTTAATTTCAGAAATTTATCTTCAAGGATATATTTTTGATAAAATTCTTACAGTATATTTTGTACTATGTATTTTACCAATAATAAATGCACAATGTAAAGAAATTTGAAAACCTCGAAATGACCACACGAAACCTTCAATTGGGACACATTTGGTCCGCGGGCCAAGGTTTGGGAATGCCTGTTGTAGGCTTTCACGGGACTGTTCGTAGATTATCTAAGCAAAAATAAACATTGCCAGTCCGTCATACAGCGAAAATCCAGGGAAGTATTAAAAATGATAAGATAGAAATTATGCGCGTTGTCAGTTGGTTGTCACGTTTGTACACTCTCTTGTGACTTGTATGAGACGATAAAAAATGCTTCGTAATATTTGTTTTCTTCAAAGGTAAACAGTTATGTCGCTTCAAAAGAAAATTATAAAGTGTGTTCATTTATATCATTATTCATCTTGCCAATTTTCTCGCTTGCAATATTTTATCATAAAGAATAACTATTGTCATTCAAGACACATGAATGTGAAAACGAAGCAAACTATAGAATATTTCACGGAAAATTGTTCATTCAAACTCCATTGTTTGAAAGATTACTGGAGAATGATTAGGTTAGGTTACATTACAATTTTTAAAATTATCAGATACACAAATTTTATAAAAAAAAAAAAAGTAGAGTGCAAATCGTTACAATTTAGATATTTCAGTCCAAAACACAGGCTATCACTAATGAACTATAAAACGTTATTGAAATTAAAATACAGCTTACAACAAATAAAAATACAGTAATCATTACTAGATGATAATCCTTTATCGATAAAAAGACCGACGGGCAAATATCACATCCGGATTTGAATCATGCGAAGCTAACTGGAAAGTATACGAAAAAGAATCTTCTGATACAATCATTAAAATGATTGTCAATGTGTAGTTGTTTTCATTTGTTTATTTGTCTTTGCTACAGCAATGACGATAACAAAGATATGAGTGCCACGTTACGACTTGTGACTGCATTATATTTCAAGACATATTGTGTATTTTTAACATTTTATTTAGTGTCGATTTTATTAATTTATTAGAATAAGATAACGTTATTGCATAATGTTATTGCATTTTTTTAAAATTCATTTAGCGTATTATTTATTACGAAAATATTGTTATTAAGCAGATTTTCATGCCTGGAGGTCAACAGAAATTGATTATTTTACTTTTTTAAATTTATAATAAGATATATATACAAAAATATTATCTTAATATTGTGTAAATGTAATCACTTTGTATTCACGCCATTAATTAGTAAACGCACACAGAAAAAATATTACCAATATTAACGCATTAAAACCAAAAGCAGCACGAAATACTTTGTATCCATTCATCTTAAAATAAATTTAAAGTTGAATAGAGTAGTTTATTTATTATATTAATTAAATATTATTTAAAGACAATAAATACTGTTTGTATAATATATTAATGAGTGAGTGGAAAGTAACGTATACATCGTAGACATCCATTCGAATGAAAATTAATCCATAAATCAATTTAAAATTTAATTAACGAAAGTTCGCATAATTTCCATCATCGTACCCGTGGACACAAACAAAAAAGACGACGTTGACCACTTAGCTTAATGTCTGACATTTATGAGAAAAATGTATAAATAAACAATACAGTAATAAACATATTATTTATAGATATATACTTAATATTTTTATCGATCAATTAATTATTGAGATTATTTTAGTCGGGAAATATATTTTTCTCAAAAATTTATGTTTTGAACTTGACCTTAAGATAAAGTGATTAAAATTGAATTACACTTATATATTATACACATATTACCGCACCTTGATTAAATAATGGTTATGACAGATGACATTTAACACTGCTTATCTATATTGACCGTACCACTTCGTTGAAAAGCATTGAAGAACGGCTAAATTATAAATCAACTATTCAAAAAAAATCAACCAGGAAGGCTAATAATTATTACTAAATGCTTCTTGGTTTCAATGACTATTGATTTAAAAAAAAAAGTTTATTTATTTACAAGGAACTTAATAATTTATTTAACCACATCGCTGCGTTTTAATTAATGAATGACTTATTCAGTATGATCATTAATATAAACACAATTTTATTTATATCAAACCAGACAAACATAAAACTAAATTAATAATCTAAGGTTACACAAGTTGAAATAAAAATGAAAAAAAAACATCTCGGAAATTTATTGACGTAGAAAGCAGTAAACGAAAATAAATACACTTTTCTCCGTGGTTATCTAGTGAAAGTTCGTGTTCAAACTGGAATAAGACAAGTCAAATCAAATCATCAGCTTCTTGAATGTTGCGTCATACGTTATAATAAAATTTGCCGTATCGCCATAACCTTACTGATTATTCTTTTCAATAGTTTGTCTTCATTTTAATGAAGTGTTGCCATATCGAAATCGCACTTTCAAAATATTGTAAACAAGCAACAATTTAACCGAGCTTAGAAGCGAGTACTCAGCCAGTCAATGGGGAAAGTTCGTAGCCTTACACAAAACCCGGCCAACAGCCGATTCCGTGTTCCTTTTCTCGTTTACCGGCTGGTGATAACCAGTGCTTCTCAAGAGTAGCTCAGATAATATTAATCCTTTTTGTATAAGTGATTCCAATTCGACAAAATTTCGTTATTAATTTTTTTTTTTCAAGCACACTATGTGTATTTTTCAAATTAGTCCCGTGCAGCTGCTCGTGCCATGAATGTTAGAGCTAGACTCCTTTTTTCTGTCGATAGCGTTGTGGAAAGCGGTTATTAAAAGTTGACTGTACATTCACAACGAATATTGGTGGTAAACCAGCTTGTTTAATAATATTGAATATATCATAAACTAAGAGAATGAGTTGGTCACATTTTTTTTACATGTTTTTTATTATTTAAACAAATTAGTGTAAATAAGTAAAGCTTGGTTTAAATATCGGCCTCGTGCAGCTCTGTATCGGGCCTAGATAATGGTGGTTAAATTAATTTCTTTCCTTGGTCGTGTATGCGTTATGAAAGGCAGCCGTGATACAGCGTCGGTGATGACGGGTGATGTTGGTTCACTCAACTTATATTAATTTCAACTAGGTATAATTAGTTTTAAGAAAAAAAATAATGAAAACATAGGCATGATATAAAAATCATTTTATCTGCCATCTTCTACTAAAAATTATTCTGTCAAACAATAATTTCAGTTTTCACAAGCAATAAATTATAAGACATCAAGAAAAAAATTAAAAAATGTTTATCATTAGAACTGTATAATAAGAACTTCCTTAATTATATATTAACATTTTTCTAATAATAATGTCTTCAAAAACCGAAATCGAAACATAATAAAATCTAAGCACGGACCATTTCAACAATCAAATTCATTCACCAATCAATAAGTTTTATCTCCAAGAAATAATTAGAAACTTTTTTTGCACTAATTGTGTAAAACGTAAACAGCCTCTTTCAAATAATGCAAAATTATTATTACTTTCTCCATTAGAATCACTTTTTTCTTCCTAATATTTTGCATCAAATTTTGGAATTGTGGTTTGTATAAACTTTTATCTGTCTCATTAAAGATTGCATTCTTTAAACAAAGTTTTAGATTTCATTTTTATATCAACTTAAAAAAAATGAATACCACAAACCAGTTAATATGTTGAACTATCTTATAATAAACAGTTTTTTTTCCAATAGTGTTACGTTCATTCAACAAAGCACGTCTTATTCGCGGTATAAATACCACCGAAGAAAGTATTTCACGGTACCGGCTGATAACACTCGGCACAATAAAGTATTTTAATATGTAGATCAAATGTGAAAGTTTGCCGGTCAAGGTTATTGAGACGCTTTCCGGATGGACTGCGGTTTTGCATTGTATCACTTTCTACATCGATGCATCCATTATTTATCTTACTGGGCATAATCGATTGGCTACCGAATGAACGAAACATTATTGTTCTTTACATGGCAATATTAAAATAAACAATTACATCCAAATTCAAACATGTTCTTTTTGAAACGTTCTTACTCGCTGTCACTTTTATACAAAATAGCCGCAAAAAATTATTTATACATCACCATTATGATATGTAAAATACGTACATTCATAGCGCACTAGAAAATTATGTTAGATAAAATCGTTAATGTATTTAGAATGGAAAAGAAAGATATTGTCGTATTTGGGAACAATTACTAATTGTGTTTCGAATCTTGTTGATAAAAATATAATTTTATCACCGCTGTCGATAGGCTATGTCAACTTATCTGCAATTAGTTTCTCTATTAATTTCACTCCCTAAACATGTTTATTAATAATACCTTGTCATTAAGTGTATGGTCGTTTTAGAAAAATGACTTTATAATGCATTGATGGATTATTCTAACGAGTGTTGTAATAATTAAAACAAAACCGTATTTCTCGAGAAAAAAAATATATTTCCAAAGATTGTTTCTTAAAAATAGTGCCAAAGCTATGTACGGGTTTTGTGAAAAAAAATATTTATCTGAAATATAATTGTATCTGTTTTATTAACGCTCTTAAAATTTACACTAATTGTGAACAAAACAAACAGAAATTCAATCGCCATTGATTTCCAATATTTATATCTTCTTTGCTCTTGCATAATAACGCTTAGTCAAAAATTCCAGCTTTAAGTTAATCCATTTCACTCTATTAAATATTGTAATGTTCAAATATCGTAAAAATAATAACTGTTCTATAAAACGTTGATTTTGTTGTCAAATTCTAATAAAAAACTTCTTGTTTATTTCACAAACGAAAATGCTGGAAAAGTTTTTGGTGTTTAGATATATTGCATTATTTGTATAGTAAGCAATGAAAATACACACTAATTTAAAATATGTGTTATGTCTAGCTGTCAATATATTCACAACAAACACGGAAATATCAATGCTTTTGTGTGTTTCGCCAGAAAATTATGATAGGAATACGCGATTATTTTCATATAATAATAATATAAATACATAACAATAGTTTAATTATTTTAGGTTTAACTCGAAATTGGACGACACATTACTTAATATTTTATAATCATAGCATAGTGACGGTTCAATATTAGGTTTTGGTGGTAAAAATAGCGTTTTTACCCTGGTCAAAACATTCGATACGTCGGACATATTTATTGTTAAAAACACCAAATAATATGTTCATTCTAATCAATACAAATTAATGTAATACATCTGTACGGTATTATTTTTTTTCCATTTATTGTTTATTCTTTGGCTTTAACAATATTTTAAGCCGATGCCAACTGACTTTACAGACTGAAACAACTTTTCAAAACATAATTTTCATTTTAATAATCATTTCTTCACATTTATAAAGATAATTAAGATTCACTTAAAATTCAAATTTTACGTACGTAATCATTCAAACATTCATATTTTCTTTATCATTAAAAGTTGATATTTGATTCAGCGTTAACGCCCTACGTGATATTATATTATAACGGAATATGCATGGATTAAAACATCGTATAATTCCGTTTCGAATAATATAACAGTAAATATTTAGAGTTTTTTTACCAATTAGCTTATATTTGAAATGTATTTATTTGTAAATAAATTCAGGGTTATTAATGTGTTCAAAATGAAACGAATAAAATCAAAACGTTTGGATTAAATTACAAGGTTTACATGATACCTTTACTTAATTTATATTGTTTAAATTTGTATTTACTTAGTCATAAGTGGATTCTAGTGTATATATATATATACGTTGGTAGTCATGGTACAATACATTACGTATCAAAAATATAATTTATGTTTAAGGAAGTTGTAATTACTGATGCCGAATTACTCGACTTTTTTATGATTATTGAATTATAATAAATTATTTAAAATTGAATATTAAAATAAATTTATATACATACTCATTAAAATAAATAATAATTCTATGATTCGGAAGCGTGTGATCACAAAATAAATTGTTTGGTTTAATTCACAGCAATAAAATGTGAGACAATATTTTTTTGGTAAACTGTCCGCGGTTATTCCACGTGCCTATAATTTCCCACTGCGTGGTCGAGTGGTCAGCGTCGTTCGCTTCGGTTACGTAGGTCACGGGTTCAAATACCAGGACGGACAGTTTTATAAATTGATCTATCAATTTCTATTCGAAGGCTATTTGTCATGTCTTGATTTCCCCCTCCCAGCCATCCTATCCTAAAAACGGGTAGAAGCGAGACCGATTAGCTTACCACCAGTACTGCCTTGTCCTACCATTCTATATATACGGAAAACAAGAGGTTGAGAAAATGCGTAACAAACAGTTCTCGTAGAAACATTTCTGTTAAGATAAACTCTATTAAGAGTCCTTATGCTCCACATTATGAGAAAAAAAATCGGTGCAATTTTTTGTCTTGATTTATCTGTCACACACACTCTCAGCACATGCGCTGGGAGACTATATGTGTGAGTTTAAGTACTAAATGGTTTGATGAAATTTTAACATACAAAACACACAAATTTTCTCAATTTGTCTACGCATTATTGGCATCACGCGTATTGAGTGATTTATGACATGAGGCACTATTTTCGGTAATAGTTCTAGTTAATTAACATTTTTATATTGGTTAAATGTACATTTATGGCCAACAAAACATGCAATGAGTAATATTTTTTTTTGTAAAAAATACCAAATATATTTACAACAATGTGTTTCGAGAAGAGTATCTACTCTAAAATGTGTGTTTAAAATAATAATTTGTATATCAAGTACTCGATACACAATTTGGCATCGCTAGAAGTTATGCCAAATATTGTTTCTTGATTATTAAATGCAAATAAATGAATATTCTGCGAAACATGTATTTATGTTCTCGTGAAATAACAAAATCTCTTAAAGGAAATGTACCAAACAAAAACAAAACAACGAAATATAATATACCCACGCAAATTTGCCTTGATTTATAATCAATAAAATAATAGAAAATTATTTTTCTCGTCCTCAGCAGTAAGAGTGTCATCCTATTTTTTAATTCTATATGTTTTAAAAAAATGATATTTCTCATTACAGCTAAAATCATACAAGATAAACTATATCTTTTTTTTTTGTCAATTGAGCTCAATTATAGAAGACATGACGTCACATACACCAGTGCTCCGCAACCGGTGTGCCGCGAGGCGATGCTGGATGTGCCGCGGCGCGAATCTCTAATAAACGTAAAAACAAATAGTTTGGTCGATACTACAAAATATTTCTGAAGACACTATCATAGAGAAGCAGAAATAATTATTTTTTGGTTGAAAGAATATGTTATAAGTACAGTCTGCGCAAGAATGTTTCGCGCACCTTGCGAAAATTCAGTTTTATATTTTAAAATGTCGTTTAAGAGTACAGATGAATTATTTCTTTATAAATATCATTACAAATTTGTCTAAGTATGTACCCACATATTAAATATAAGTGTTTTGACCGTTTTTAACTTTAGGAACAGCTAATAATGAGCTTATGATCACCAGGGTAGTAGGATTAACAATTCGTTGTGTTTATTAAATGTTTTTAAATTTAAATTTACGATTATTTTTTTTACCAATTATTAGTTATTGATAACTTTTGACATCCAGGGATCATTAAAAAGCATTGAAAAAATCCATGTTTCCTTTAAAGCTTTTTATTTCAATTAATATCTTTTTTCCCACTCTTAGCTTTTATGGGGGTAAAAAAATATTTTTTTTTAGATTCCAAAGTGAGAAGACAGTCCATAAATAAAAATGGTAAAGAGATTTTAAAAAGATTTTTTTTCTTACCCATATGGTTCATTTGTGGTATGTATCATATATAAACACAAACTAATGTAATTTCTGTGTATTATGCATATTTTCACTTGTGGTGTGCCGCGAAATTTTGAAGAACACGTTGGTGTGCCGTGGAAGATAAAAGGTTGCGGAGCACTGACATACACCATGTCTAAGTCGACAAATTTAAATTGAAAATATCTATATTTGACAATGACTGTCGGGACTTGAAACCAGACCCACTTTATCGTTAGCGTACGCGCAGTGGACAATAGATGGAACGGAAAATTTGTCGCAAACATATTTTTGAATAAATAAAAACATAAAATTAATAAAAAAAAATCTTCATATAAACTACCCTAGCAGTCAATTTATATAACACTGAATTTTTCGAGTGTTGCTTTGAATATTCAAAGGCTTGTATTTGGTGAAATGGTATGTCAATTATCAGTAAGATTTGTTTACATATTATTCAACGCACGCCTTAAACCATTAACGCTTCCTTGGAAAAATAGTCCATTTCTGGTTATCTCACGATTAACGATAAACAATTGTTAGTAATGTATTCAATATTTATATTATGTCATAATATACCGATTTGAATTTTGGCATCATCTCTTGGGATTAATCCAAAGATAACTCACGCATACCTATTCAATCAGAACGGCAGCCCTTGACCAATGCTCAATGATCTATAGCGTTAACTGCTTTTGAGGAAGTATACAATAATATACCAAGTTTTCAAATCGGGTAATATTGTGTGTGTGTATATATACAATTTGCTCTATATATAAAAGAAATAAAAAAATGAATTAGGCCTAGTTTTTTAAATGTGTACAACATATTGCTTTATGTTTTAATACAAAGCCTTTCCACTGAGAATTGACAGTAAAACGAGAATTGCTTTTCATAAAATCAGATAGTTTTAAATTTGATCACTATATTTATTATATAATTAAAACATTAATAAATATTATGGCATAACAAATTGAGATTGAACTTAAATATATTTAAATACTACCGCTGCAGAATGTGAATTGGATATGTATTATTTAAAATACAATTAGTATGCGCCAATTATTGGAGATAAAAGCATTTTTCAATGCCAGAAACCGTACCTGAATAAATATATTTTGTTTGAATATTGTAATCATTGTGTTTGATAAAGCTATACAGTGAGTGGTTTGTAATGTACTTCACTAGCATAGCACTGTATAAGTTAATAAGCCTTTAACTCTCGCGGCTCGGAGACTAGAAAAATACTTCTCTGCCGATGGGGGTCGTGTAGGGACCCAGTGGTTTCCTCATAATTGGCCTTATTCTTATGAATTTCAAAAAAAATAAATAATCTAAGGGCTTTAAAATATCTCTCATACATTTTTTTTTATAAAAATCCGTAGTTTTTTAATAAATAATCATATTTTAAGTTGCGCGTAAAAAAGACGTCATCCCAGCACACATATGAAATTGATTTATGAATTTCTGTTCAAAGGCATGGATGAATGTGATGTCTTGAATTCCCTCCTCTCACCTATCCTATCCTATGAACGGGGCGTATCGAGAGCGATTAGCTTACTACTAATCCTGTCTTAGCCCTATCCTTCTATGCCTACTCTCTTTGGACAAAGAGAGGTTGAGGAACTGAGTAACAAGCAGTTCTTGTAGAAACACTTCTGTTGAGATAAACTTCATTAGAAGTCCATATGCTCCACATTGGGAGCGGACATGGTTTTAAAAAAAATCTATTCAGTGGTGGGTTGCCAATACGCTAACAAGGGGCTCGCTTAGTCTCAAAGCAATTCTCGGTGTTCTGGGGAAGGAGTGAATATTTGTATCACTCCTATGCAATACTTAAATAAGCAATCGATTGTTATTTAATACATTTAATTTACCGTAAACTTATCAATTTAAATGGCTGACAATTTACTGATGTGCATATTGAAGCTGTCGTAGATAACATATAAATCATAAATTGCAGCTATTTACTAATTTTAATATTGTTTTCTCTTAAATTAACAAGGGCCTTGGCTGCCTTAGTAAAATTTTACAAGGAGCTCGAGCGAGCCCCTCTGAGCCCCCTCCAGCCCATCCCTGAACCTATCTCAGAATAGTTGTATTTAAATGGGTAAATATCTGAGAATACAGTCATGAGTTAAGAATCATTTTTTGAAAATCAATAAATACAAATGTTTCAGTGGGGATTGGAAATCCAGACCCGCAGAGTGGAAGTGTCACTTGGCCACGTTGCTCGGCCAATGTTCTTATATATGTATAATATATTTAAAAATCTTGACTAGGTCGAGATTCTAACCTACACAGAGCACACTTTTGTTTGACGTTTTCGCAGTTTTCCCACAATATAGACAGATAAAATCAATTCAGTGTACATAGTGTTTAAAATTCAAGTGATGCATTGGCAGGCAACACACGATCCGGACCGACGCATTATTTATTCCGGATTTGGTCTTCAACTTCTCGACATTCACGATGTTCAGGTCTATACCACTACACACACATACTCATCCATGTTTTAAGCCTTGTAATATACAATGCAAACAATATTCATGAAAACCGCCATTTGTTATAGCCAATATTGATACAAACAATGCATTACTTTAGAAAAAATTACATACAATTATGATTATTGTGAAAAAAAAATCTTTGGGTATAAAATAAGTCGTACTCTTAACGTTCATATAATAATAAAATATTCGTTTATTCGTTATTTACAAATTTATTTATATTAAAAGTAACGTTAGAAACTGAAGTCTCTCTCTCTCTCTTTTTGCTTTGACGAAAATGAGATAGATAATAAGTCATTTTGTAGAGTTGTCAATTTCGCAGATATTAGGTATAAGTTATTAAAAAAAAGGTTCTAGCATAACTTAAAAAAATAAAATTGTAATGCCTTTTTTATATTCTAATATTTAGTGTACTATGTTTATACTATATTTAAAAAAAACAACATTATTATAAAGGCAAATCTCTGATATCTCAAATGTATTTGTTCAATGTCAAATATAAAATGTTTAAGATAGAAAATTACTTTAAAAAAACTGTTTCTTCGTTTTTCTCAAAAACATTGTTTTGTAGTTTCACACTTGTCACCTAAATGTCCTTAATTATTACAATTCAAACACATAATTGACATCAGAAACAAAATGTCTTAAGTCGCGTGTTGTAAAAAAAAATACAAATTCTGTATAGATTTTGTCAGGATTAAAAAAAAAAATATTCTGATATTCATCAGTCTTTAATTTTTTTTCAAGAAACATGAACAAAACCTTATTTATTTATTGTGAAGCAAAGTTGTTACTGATTTTTTTACGTAATAAATAATATATTTAGTATTTAAGCAATTAATTTTAAATTAGCAAAATCTCTTATAAATGAGATGTTTGAGTCAACATAAGTTTTCTTTTCACGTTATGTAACTTCCTAGCAAACACTAGCTGTGACAGTCACATATTCTATAATTGTCGTATAACTATGTACATCAAATTTTCTCGCATGCATCATTAAAATTATTATAAGTCACAGGCCACAGTCATTAGTATAAGAAAAAAAATGCTAGAAAAATTACGATTGCTTATCTAAGATATGATGTTTTTGTTATTATATAATTATTAATTAATATATTCTCTGCAGTGTTTACTTATGATGCACAATTCGCGGCCCACGGGTCGTATTGATTTTTTTGCGACCCTCGAGTGTTTTTTCTCAAAATTAAAATAAAATACATATTTTTTTCAAGTAAATCATTGAATTTATTTAATGTGAGTAACCTTTTTCATTATTAAAGGAGAATAAATCGTTTCATAGAAATAGGCTTACTGATGAAGATTTAGATTAAATTGTATGGCTTAATTATATAAATATTAAATAACATTTAAAAATAATATCACAATAATTTTTGAATAAAATATAAATAAAACTTGTATACCTAAGTATTTTAACATAAAACATTTTTAATAAACACGAACGCATAATCCTCTTTTTGCACGTTTTATGTTTTACTCGATTTCGAAAAAACACGGTCAAATGTAATGAAACCTATCCTCCATGTATCTATATTCACTTCATCTTTTTATACGGATTTTTTTTGCACGGCTGAAAATACGGCTTATAAAAGAGGATTTGATGTATTTTAATTTTAATAAAATTCCTTACGGCCCTAACTAACACATGATAATAGGTTGTGCATGTCTGGTTTACTACTTATGATCAGAAGTCGTATTTGTTATTGATTGAATTTGCTTTAACTTGGTAGAACTCCGTTACACTCTAAAGTCTAAACAGTTCTATCATAGTTATGATGGCATTATGTCGAATTGGTCACACAATATATTTTGTACTATCACAGTAAAACTAAATGACTTGCTATTTTTACAACACCATTGTTTTTTGTTTATTTTATCATACGAATGTTTTATTTTTTTGTTTTTTTATTGCAAGCGACTGTGTATTATATTTGTATGACTATCTCTCGTCTTCTCATTGTGCGTTCTAGTAATTGCATTGAATGTGTAACCTTATAATATACCAATACAGCGCGTGTTTATGTCTATATTTTTATATGATGAAACGTTCAGCCAATTCCAAGTTAAAAAAGTAATTGCATTTTGAAAAAAAAACTTCGGTATGAAAATAGTGCATCGGTATCTATATGAATAAAAACACTAATAAATTGTATTATTTTTCTATTGTTGTCAGGTAAGAACTCTCAAACTTCGCTGTGAAGCACTTCATTCAAACTGAACTTAGTTCGGAAAGCTTTGGTCTTATGGATGCTGCGGGTTCGTATTTTTTTCATAATAAATTAATGTACAAGCATCGGCCATTTCCAGCATTGTTATATGAGTCGCATAATTCACGTTAGTTGATATTAAAACTAATGTCATATTTTTTCCATGTGAAATGTTTTTTAACCCATGATAAAAGAAAACATTAATAACCCTTCAAATACATTCAGAAGAAAACTATAAAATCATTTATTAGTTTGCTGACTTTTTGGTGTTCAACAATAAAATATTTTTTACATTATATTACATTGTGTTTGCTGGCGTAGTTATTTTTTGTGGCAAAATTAAATTTAGTTACATATAAGCGAAGTTTTCTAAAAGACTATGATACTTATAGACAGCAATGCAGTGAAAATTTTGTGAAATCTGTGTTTTTCCATTAAAATTATTCCTGCTCCTCAACCCCTTGGCATTAACGAATGAATGAAACATCTCATGAAGCCCCTAGTTAACGCGGTATGTGCTATACAATCATTTCTCAATTATTTTTACTACGGTTTCTTCCATGTATCAATTTTACATGTTTTACATGCTTTAAAAACATCTACAGTTTTGAATAATTTATCATATCACAAATACAAGTTGCATGCTTCATTTTATGAGGTTAAAATTTACATTTTCAACCACATAATTTCTATATTTGTCAGTGAGTAAATATGTATACATTTTTAAAACAGCTTGTTACGTATTAATTTTTTTATTTACTCATATCGAAACATTTACATTATTTACTCAAATGTACGTTATTTATATCTAAAAGAAAAAAATGCGATCGACGTGAAAGTCTGTTTTGTATCTTTTGGAAGTATTTGTCTGTACCAAACAGAAATAATAAGTAAAACATATTACTTCTTTTAAATTTGAGTAACTAATGGTCTTATAATCAATAGCTCATAAAGTAAAGTTGTAACTTTCGCTAGAGCTATGTCACATTTTATCTACATATTCGTAATGTATACATAAATACATTTGCCGTTCCATACAGTGCACTTTCTATTCGACTATATCCATATCGATGGAGTATTCATTTATGGATAAGCTGGTCTTTAGAGTAAATTTTATTAACGTTATTATATTTGAAAAAATTTAATGACCGGAGACTTGCATAAACTAAAGAAAATCACCAAAGTTACTCGAGATCAATTTAAGTAAAAAATTCATAATAAGGAAGAATACATTTGATATTTGACCTGGTAATGTATTGAACATAGGGCCTTATTATTGCTTAGCGGACATTTTAGGTTAAAGAGAAAACGTTTTCATATCGACTGTGGAAAGGAAAAAGGACGTAACCAACACATGATTTTGGTCCATAGTGCATGAAGACTTCTAAACCGGTGTTGAGTTGACATAACCTAATATTAACTAAAGAAATTATCCAGGAAAAAAAATTATTTCAGTCTTTTTTCTTGGTTTCAATTTTTTACAAGGCCATCTTTTTCAAACTTAAAAGCTAACTTTAGATACTTATTCGGCATTTGTAGCTTGCATCCTTTTAATAGAGCGTGTATCAAGTTTGATACATTGTGATAATCGAAAAAAACCTGTTTTGGAAAAACTGTGGGTTACATCTATTTTCCTTTTCTTCACAGTCGATATGCATAGATACTAATGATTAACAACACTAAAACACTCATAGATATTTTTGTATGTAATTTTGACGAAAAATGACTGGTCGCTTCATTAAATTGATAAAGAAATCAGCGTTATTGAAAAATATTCAACAAAAAAAAGAAAACTTTACAGTAGTTGTACTGATTTTACACATCGCGTGAAAAATATAGTAAAGGTTCGCTAGATGATTATTTTTTTTAGATAAATTCAACCGCATTCAATTAATTAATTAAGATTTTTTTATCATACTGATATATCTTTAACCTTTTTATGAACCATTTGATTCATGAAAATATATTGTTCAACATATTTTACTGATATTTCTCCGAATTATGGTCTCAGCGATTCATCGATGATTTTCTTCGTTTACAAATAACGATATAAATCAAGTTATTTGTATATGATATTTTATAATATTAAAGATATTTAGTATCTTGTGTGACTGATATTTAGTATTTTCTAGACCATTAAAGAAGTGTTTATTTTTAAATTAAAAAAAGCTTTAATTAGTAACGGATTTTAGATTATTTTGCACATTTAATTTAATATAGTATTTATGATATTTATACAGATTTCTTAACCATCGCGCGCCTTTTATATGTTTGCCAAATTATAAGTAGAAGAGGGAAATCGCTTTGTTATTATTAATATTATGCCAAGTTTATGTCTTTATTTGTTTTAAAAAACTGCACACGCGTTGGTAAAAAATTTTGATGCTTCGATTTCGGCGGTGCTAGTTGTGACGGGATGTATAATATTAAATTATTGCGTTGTGAAGTTAAATAAACCTGCAACCTTTTCGTTGACCATGGCGCGAATATCTTGGCTGGAAGACAAAGACTGATAGAAGTGTTTGACATGGTGTTTCCATAGATGACTCGCTGAGACGGCATACTTCCACTAAGAAACAGATTCCATATAGAGCCAGTTTCGTAGAGACGAGGAAGGAAAAGAAAGAGAAAGCCATTACTCGCGACCGATGAACAATTTGGTCACTTGTGTGTCGCCCGACTCTATCAAAACAAAACGAAAGGTAATTTCATTTTTTAATTAATTTCGCACGCTGACAATCGGCGGTTCGCATTCCGTATGCGCTCCGGTAAAATATGACGTATTCAGCATTAAAAATATAGTGCGAACTCTGCATGTAGGCAGAGATTGAAACTAGAAATAGGCAGTATCGTGATTTTAAACCACTTGTTTAAGGATTGTAATACTGGCGAATATATCAATACCGATATATCGATATTACATATAGAATACCGATTTTTAAACAATACCGGTAGTACAAAAAATACGGCTAATTATGATCGTAATACCGGCCGAGTAAATCAAAATCGGTATTTCGACATTTCTAGAAACGGATGTTTTTCATAAATAGATTACGGTTTTTTCAATCATTTATGTGGTTGTTTCTGTAAATTCGAAATTCGATTTTGGTTAATTTTCCATAATGAAATTGTACCATTATTTTTCATTTAAAAAAACCGGTATTTTGGTTTTGAAAATAAATATTAATAACGGAATCCCGGTTTCGGTAATAACGGTATTGCAATCCCTAGTGGAGAGGGATTAATCATGACATTCACCAATGCTTTTAGAATGTACGATGTACGTTTTTTTTCCGTAATCAAACCTTTTGGACGAAAGCCGAAAAGTATTGACTACTAGACGGGTCGTAAAATAGAATTCTTCATATTCTACCGAAAATGTATAAATAAATAATACCATCTTTATGATGATCAAGTATAAATATATATTTAAAACATTACAAATTCGTTTTTATGTTCGAACGGCTATATCGACCGGGTGAATATAGACTTACAAATTAACGACTATTCCAGTGAAATTGAAGAACTCACCCCCAACTCTCGAAAACAGGCATTTCACATGCGCGAATATTATTATAAAACAACAAAATTTAATAATTGGCAGTTTTTAACCAACAACCTTTTTTTATTATTCCATGTCCACTCCCAATGTGAAGCATATAGCCTCCTAATGGAGTTATCTTAACACGACTTTTCTACGAGAACTGTTTTTTACTCAGCCGCTCAACTTTTCTTTTTCTAAGTGAGTATGTAGTAGGGATAGAAGGATAATAATTCTAGGACAGAACTGGTGGTTGATTTATCGCTCTCGCCATGCCCAGTTATTAAAGGATCACAAGGGTCGGGGGGGACTATTTAGACATCAAAACACTCATGCCTACGAACTGATATCGATCGAAAAAATGCTGTTCGTACCGGAACTCGAACCCGTGAGATCCGGCACGGAAGCCCACAACGCTAACCACTGGGCCGCAGTTCCCTGAGTTAGGTTACTTCCAATCCATATCGACTGTGGAAAGGAAGACGGACGTAACCCACAGTTTTTTCAAAACAACTTCTTTTCGATAATCACAATGTATCAAACTTGACACACGTTCTATCAAAAGAATGTAAGCTGTAAATGCCGAATTAGTATCTAAATTTAGCTTTTAAGCTTGAAAGAAATGAGTGAATATTGAAACCAAGAAAAAAGACTGAAAAAAAGTTTTTCCAAGACAATTTCTTTAATCAATATTAGATTATGTCAATTAAACACCAGTTTACAACAAGTCTCCGTGCATTTTGAGGTTGTGTATACTTCATAATCTGCATATATCCCAAAATCATCAAAACACGTTTTTTGTGCCTCCTGTAAAATTTGCTATGTGTTGGTTACGTCCTTTTTCCTTTCCACGCTCGATATATAGAAACCCGATTTGAAAATTACCAACCGCTTAAAACATAACAAAATCAGAAAGAGTTTTTTTTTTGTTACGTAATTGTTGATCGCCGGAAATTTTTCATTATTATATTATACTCGGCTTCAATATTGGATTTTAATAACTATGGCCCAAAAAATATCAACAGACATACAAAAAAATACATAAATGAATTTCCATCACTCACGTCGATAGTTAATAGTCATTCTATCGTCGTGCATTATAGATATACGGTTACTTCGTTGCAGCATTTTAAATGAGTACTGTTTTTATAATATTGATGATCCCTGCCGTAGACGGCTAAAGTGGAGAGTCTCGCTTGTAAACACTTTCATGGAGAGGATGGAAGTGGTAGTATACAAGTAGACGGTGTCAGAATAGGCCAAACTTGGTTTGTCAAAAATTTGAAGATACTTTTAATGCAACTTTCATCCGTCCTGGACAGAGATTATCAAGGTTCCATAAGGAAAGCGTATTTAAAAAAACACTTTCTAGAATATTGGCTGTATTATTCATTTTTTTTTAACATTAAAAAACTCAAAACAAAATACAAACTTTTGTTTGTGCTGTATAACTTATATTGCTTTTTGATTCTTATTTTTTTTCTCCAACTTCTATAATACATTACAGAAAGTACATGTATCTCTCCGTCCGTCACAATAACTCTTCCGAAGCGATAAACAGTAGCGACTTTTAATTTTAGCACGTCATTCTGGTTGCCATTTAGAAATCAACTATTGCTATTTTCAACTTTCAACTAAAACTTTTTACGTTTAGCATTATTATTAATTGATGGGATATATTTTCTGGGTGTTAGTTATATGAGGTGCGGTAATATTTTCAACTTTCATATTCCTACTTTCAACATAAGCGTTAACCAGAATATGCGTTATATATATAATAACACATTTAGTTGATATGTTTTTAAGCAGCGCTTGCTTTTAAAAATGACATTTAATGCTTAAAATAAAAGTATTTTAACAAACCTATAGTAAATAATCTCCTCACACCTTATTTATCTCTGTATGTCTGCGTATCGTACTCAATGACTGAATGTTGACATGTGGCATTGCCATATATTTATATCTTTTTTTATTAAGACCATGACATACGTTTTATTTCTGTGAACAAAAATCAGTATGATAATATTATAATAAATATTGACCTAAAGTTTTTAAAACTGGACCTTTTAATGAACCATGAAAACGGTTCTACGGCACCGTGGTTGGCATGCATACATTGTCAAATTCGGAATATTACAATGTTGTCAAATCTTCTCCCGTAACCTGATTTTCGCAAATATTCGTTTTTTTCGCACGGATGCACAGAAAATAATCATCTCCGTATGCAATTTTGTTACGAGTTTTATTTTATTGTAACGCTGGTAACATAAACCATATTTTACGACTTATTGCGAAAAAATAGTACAGGGCTGGAGTAGGTTCGAAGCATCCAATGACCGCCTAGTCGCCCTAGTCAATTGAAACTGGAGCGGCCAAATTAATTGCTTCGGTAACGTCCATGCGACAATACTGAAAATAATAAAAAAACACTGTTTTCCAATTATGTGTAACAACTGCTATATTACATTATTTGAATACGAAAAAATACATCGATGCATTTTTTCATTTCAATTCAATTCATTTGCGAATACGTATTAATGTAGTGATTGATTTTGTATTTACATGGTAGATCTGCATATAAAAAAATGTTATTTTTATAAGTATAAAAATAACATGAAGTATTTAGATCCAAAACTGACTAAAAACCAACAAAAAATAAACAAAATACTTTGATCTAGATTCGAGATGAATCAATTTATTATTAAATAATAAAAGGTCACTGCTTAAGTACGCCACTGGCTCCCTGTTCATATATACAGTAAATTGTTAGTGGAATAGAATAAGAAGGAATGGGATGTTTTTAAAATTATATTTGGCAAAATTTTACCAATTACAAGAATGTTTATAAATAAGTCATTTAACATTTTTTTTTACTTAAGATGGCGCTGTATACATTTTCAATCATATTTAAATGAAACTAAAAAGAGGTTAAACTGAATAAAAAAATATTAGCGCTGCTTAAATCAAGATATAAATGTCATTGTTAACCACTTGAATACCAAGCGGACACAGGTGTTCGGAACATATGCAAGCGAACACGGATGTCCAAGACATTTAAAAATCAAATACTTGATATTCTAATATAATATAAACTTTATTTTGATGAATATGTGTAGTGCTATCTATACTGAGTCAATATAGGTTTTTAAAATATCGAATTCGAGTGTATATTAGGCAAAATTATTTTTCTCAAAAACACGCAGTATCTCTGGGACATATTAATGATTTATTTGCGCGGCATTCAAACGGTTAATTACAACACAACAACTTTTATTTTTATTACTATTTAATAAACTGATCTGTTTTATGTCATATCTCGATAAATAGTACCCGGTAGACCATGTAGTGATTTGTTCGGTACGTCGTGATTCCTCACCCATCCGAAATGATCATAAAATAATTTGGCTTATTGGATGTTCAACACATTGGAAGTAATTGTTTTTACTTCAAGTGAATAATCACATAAGAACAATTTTCGCAAGAATCATAAACTTGCATCTCACCATAATTGACAAACTTATTTATTAGCCACCGAATAAATAATAATGTGATATATAATTTGATACATATAGTGTAAATTTATAAACATGTACCTTGATATCTTTTTGGATAATTGTTAAACTAAACATCTCAGAATATTTAAAATCAATCATAGGTTCTGATTTGTTCGCACAGGGGGATTGGGGTAGGCCATGACTAATGGTTAGCTTATCATTCTCGCTACGCCGTTATTTTAGTATTACAAAGGGGGGAAAGATTTTTTGCTCCCAACGTGGAACATACGGACTCCTATTGGAGTTTAGTGTTTCAACGAGAACTGCTTGTTACTCAGTTGCTCAACCTCTTTTTTTCCAAAGAGAGTAGGAATATACGTATAGGGCTAGGACAGGACTAGTGCTTAGCTAATCGCTCTCCATACGCCTAGAATATAATAGAATTTAAGACATCACATACATCCATGCCCTTGAACAGATTCATAAATCGATTGAAAAATCAATTTATAAAACTGTCCGTACTGGGATTCGAACCCGTGCCCTCCGTAACTGAAGCCAACGACGTTGACCACTCGATCACACATTATAATACAATTAAAACGGCATCCGTATTAACCCTTCTACAAAGTTCTGATTTGACTGATTAAACATTGTATAAAATCTATATATTATATAAGGTACGTTTGTACGTTTGAGTGTTTGTATGGTCGCGAGATTTCGCCTTTTCGATGACGTCAAGAAAAATGGATATTTCTTCTCCTACGAAATATATTTGTTAGCATACTCAACCATTTGAATTATTCTAAAAATGATAAAATATGAATACTGCAGGGCTGTCGATATTGGATATAGCAGCTCAGCAGGGTAGCTCAGTTATGATTTTTATTTATATATTTTATTATATCCGCTATTTGCATATTTTGTTTTTCAGTCCCGGTGTATTTTAGTTCTTTAAGAGAATTGAGTGTATTCATAAAAAAAATCCATTGAGAATTAATAACGTTTAGATTTTCTGACTTATTCAATAAATAGGTTTGTAATTTATTTTTCACGCAAGTAAATTTTCTGACTACTAAAAAATGCAATAAAAATCCCCCCCGTTGAGGGCAACGGACTTACAGCTAGTAATATTTTTAATTCTCAATATATGAGTAGTATTTTTAAATTTGTATCAATGGAAACATGTTTTTGTTTATTCGTTGACTGTCGCTTGTGAAGTATCATTTCAGATCGGACGTAACATAAGTTTTCCTACTGCAACTTGATAGGTTTATAGACAATTTCATCCCCGTCTTTAAAGGCCGTCCGAAGACTGTAGGATGGCAGTCGTGTTGACTACCGACTGCCACATTACAAATAGTTTTGACTTGTAACAGTAAAATATATCGTGCTGTATATATTTATATATGTTTATACTTGTAACGTTACGTCGCGTCCAGTGACGAACTAAGCACTTGGTAAGTTCCAAACAAAAAATAAATAAATACAAGTGTTTTAAATTGTGAAATTAAAATAACTTAAATAAAAAATGTAATCTTTTAATCACAAATATATTATAATTAATGCTGGAAGTATTCCAAAAAAATGCAAATTTGAAAACTTCAAAACTTAAAAACAGTACAAAAAGTAAAGAATGCAGTAACAAACCAATATTTTTACAAAAATCAATGCATGCAATCATATCGACGTAACCCACAGTTTTTTCAAAACAGCTTTTTTGCGATAATCACAATGTATCAAACTTGATACACGTTATGTCGAAAAGATCCAAGCTGCAAATGCCGAATTAGTATCTAAATTTAGCTTTTATATTTGAAAAAGACGACCTTGTACAAAATTAAAACCAAGAAAAAAGACTGAAATAAAGGTTTTTTCTGATAGACAACTTCTTTACTTAATATTAGATTTTGTCAATTAAAACCAATTTAGAAGTCTCCGTGCACTTCAAGGTTGTGTATAATTCATAATCTGCATATGGCCCAAAATACGTTTTTTTGCGTCTCCTGTAAAATTTGATATGTGTGGGTTTCGTTCTTTTTCCTTTCCACATTCGATATTATAATAATGTTGGAGGTATTCTAAAAAATACGAATTGAAAAATATTACAGTACTTATTTATTCAAAAAAAAGTAAAGAATGCAAGTAACAAACCAATATTTTTTTGTAAAAATATGGCGATCATAAAAAAAACGATGAAATGTTTAAATTTTATCTAAAATTCTTCTTTATTTCCACAGCTCTATACACATCGAAATATTGTACATTCATGTAAACGGTAACACTTTTCTTTCAATAAGATGTTTCCGGGTTTTTTAAAAATTGTTGCGATACAAAACAAAAGTAATCATTGAATTCTGAATTTAAAGTATTTGGCTTATATTTCTATGATGTGCAAACTTATGAGTACACGTCAAAAAAGACAATTTTACGGAAGAAAAAAAAGGGGGAAACGATATAGGTTTGGGCCTATAAGTAAAAAGTTAAGCGCATGTAACGGGAACGCTCACGATTTATACTTATAACCAAAGAGATGTTTGTGCTTAAAAGAGTTTAACTTATAAAAAAATATATAGGTTCTTACACTTAAGAGCAATGCACAATGTTTTAAGTTAATGATAGTAATAATAATTGTTTTTTTTTCATCAATTTTTGTAGGTCATTTACAGATATACTTTTTATTCCACTGAAGCTTGCTTGAATATATTTTTAAATAACCAAAAATAAACATATCCTCATAAGTTCTCCCATCATATGTAAGATTTATTATAAGTAATTTCTGAGGCCCCAAGCGCGTTCCTTGTGCACATATGGGATAATCCGCCACTGGTAGCATCATATCACATATAGTGCGGCACCTCTAACTACACTACCTGTCGTGTAATTGCGTTATCCACCTGTGTACCGGAAACATGGATCGCTGAAGTTTGCTGGACAACCAGCAACACCCGAGCTTAAATCGAAAAAGTTCCCTCGACTGTGAATCGAGAAAACAAAGTCAATTTGATAAGTAAAATCACGTTATGAAAAAATCGTAATACTTACAATTTACAAAAATTACGCGTAAACTATTTGCATCTACGCACGTATAACATTAAAACCTATATAGAAACCAACTCATCATTTTATTTTTGTTCATCTTTTTTTATGTTTACGTGTTATATTAAAATGTATTATACTTTTAAAAATCAACACATTAAAAGTAATAGCCCATTTCATACTTTAATCAAAACCGGTTTCGTTCAATGATTTGATTACACAGTTTTTAACTATTCGAAAACCCGAATATGAAGCACAGAGAAAAAATACACAAATAAAGATGGTTTTACTATGAATTATTAGATAGTATCATTCAAATGACAAAACAATACTTATTTTTCATTATAACTCTTACACGATAAAATAGTTAGTCTTCAAACTAATTAAATTAATTTGAAAATGTTTTTTATCAATTTAATATGTTATATTTTATATTTTATGACACACCAAAAGTATTAATTTAAGATAAATGTTATAAATTTAATATTGACCGGTTAAAAAATAAATTCGCTGCCATGTTCGTACAACTTCCCTGTTATTTATTAATGTAATATACAAATATTAACATTATGTATGTAATTGAATATTGTCTGACGAATTTGATTTGATTTTTTCTTAGAATTGCTGCTATAATCAAATGTATTGTTTACTACCTCTGGTTTTATCGCTAGGTTTAGCGCAATTAAACGCTTAATTATCGAGCAGTCTTCATTAGGAAATCTCTCAAAAGGTTTCAGATTATTAAATACATTAAATCTAAGCTTGCTCTCGTTTAAAATATTTGCATTCGCGTCACCTCGGGGAGCTTTAGAGAGCTTTATGCAATTAGATATCATGTGATTTATCAATTACTTCTTGATTGTTGATTGGTAGTAAGCTACTGCACAAAACGTCTCGAACATTCATTCGTAAAACAGTCAGACAGTGATCTGGAAAATATGTGAGATTACCAAAATATGAAGGTTATAGAACCAATGGCAGCTTTCTACCACGGACATAGTTTTGAGAAAAACGTAACAAATGTGAAAAAAGCATTAAAAAATAACTTAATTTATGCATGCTATACATACCTTACAGTAGAATATTGTGATTCATATCGACGTCGCTCATGTCCTAAGCGACCATTTTTACATCTTGTCACTTTTTATATTAGACAACAAATTTTAAGTGAAGAAGCTGGATTTGCTTCTGAAGCAAATTAAAATTAAAAACGATTTTCTATTGAATGAAATCAGGTTTTCTAGTGAAACGTGGATGGAATGGATATTTTTCAGCTATATGATTTTGCATTCATAGATTTAAACGCTATTTTTTTAAGAAAGATTCATTTGCTCCTGACCCCCTCACATAAAGCACATAAAATTAATTTTAAGGCGAACTTGCTGAAATTAAGTGTATCTGCTTTATGTGAGAGGTATTTTGAGCAAAAAATATTATATATTTTATTATTATTAACTGAATTTATCAAGTAAAAACAATTGCAAAATGCGTAATAACAGTTTCACTGCTCGAAAAATGTATTCTCCCGTTAGTTGTTGGTATTTTCTCGTCAGAATTAGTTCACGGCCTATTCATGAAATATGACACCGCCATAACACACTTAAATAAAATCGATCCATCGATTCGTAAAAAACAGTTTATTTTAAAATTCAGATTACATAATAATCTTTTTTTTTCACTTAAAATATTATTTACCTTTTGCGTTACTGTTTTGCTTAAGTAAAGAGTTTAAAAAACGCATTTTTAATACAAATTTAATACATTTTTTTAAGACCAGTATAGTATAGTACACAGTAGCGACGTTGGGGGCCCCAAGCGCAATCAAATTTAGAGGTCTTGTTTTTCGGTTAACTTAAAATCGTTACAAAATTTTATGTTAAGTAGAAATTAATATAGAAAACTAAATACAAAATATATGGGTTGTTTATAATACAAGCTAATTTGAGGCCTCTAACATTCAGAGGCCCCAAGTGCGCGCCTCATTCGCTTATTGGGTAATTCGCTATATTATGCATATACTTTTTCGATAGTGGTAGCGTTAGGTAAACATCGTCAATTATTATTATTTACGAATTATTGTTTATGATTATCAAAACAAGAAGAGGAGGCGATATGTATTATATATAGCGACCGTTTTGCGTATTTTTTTTTGTTATCATGACTACATACAACAAAATAATAATAAAGTAAAAAATGACAATTTATTTTGCTTATAAAATGCTGATACCTTTTTTGGCTTTACGCCCTCGTCAGTCTTTTAAATCTAATTGCCTGCGAAGTCATATAAGCTAATTTGTATAACATAAAACATTGCTATTTTTGAGTTGATAATAAGTTAATTCCACTTCAATCGACAAAAAAATAATACACTATCAAATGTTTTTCTCAACTAAATATTTTTCTGTGTTAATTTAAAAATGTATTACTACTTTATGCAAATCGGAGATCCATTCATTGTCCGAGTGATGTATGCAACATTTGCCACCTTCTATTTACAATGTTTTTGAAATTACATTTTGTTGTATTTATTATAATAGATAAACTAGGTATATATTGAATAAATCTGTTGAGATCATTGTGAGAGGATGTATGTTAATGCCAAGCGGATATATTCCCTTGCCGGGATAGATTGGATTTGGGACGCACTGCGTCAGTGCGATGAATCGACGATGTAATTTATTTGTCCGCAAAGGGCGCTTTGTGTTTTAGTTCGGTCGAGAAACTCAATATGAATAGAGCCATTCTCTATCCATTGTTTTGAAGCCTTGATAATTCGTAGCCTGAATCCACCGTGCTAGATAACTACGATTTCCCGCTAAAACAAAATACGCTTTATCATATTATGGACGAGGTTCTTAGATATCTGGTGATGCTAAAAGCAACGAAAGACGCAGCCGCAATTTACTATTCTTCTAAGATCGTTTGATACCAGAATACAGTTTAGTTTCAGATTATATAGGTACGTAAATACTTTCGTCCGCCATGTTAAAAACACTGGCTAAACTATAATACAACTTACGATTTAAACGTAATTTCCAGTAGACTCCTTCACTATTCAAAAAATTGCATTCGTTTGTACGTAAACATTTTCCATTCCGTCATAATCTATCTATATATATATTTTCGAAAATAAGACATCCTCCGAAAATAAGCCCTATCGTGATTTTCAGGATTTTTTGAAATATAAGCCCTCCCTCAAAAATAAGCCCTAGTTAAAATAATGTGAACGCCAACAAGTGGCGATTATTGCTAGTGTCAAACTATTTATGTTTTCCAAATACTATCTCTCCAACTAGGTATTTTTAGGTCAAGAATCTCAAACGACGGTTCACCGCAAGGTTTCCTCGTCAATCTACGTTCCTTCTACTGGTTACAAAAGTGCACGTGTTTCCTGTATTCTGGCAATTCGTCTGGAAAGCTTCACCGTTAATCGACAACTCACTAAGACAAGATTGAACGCGTTTCAGAAAGTAATGTCCTTGAAAGTGAAAAAGCCTGGTGCACCCAAGCAGTTATGAAAATGTGGGTTGATTTTATGCTGCCACCTATATTTAGGTCGCCTAAGAGGTTTACTATTTTTTTATTTAGCCAGTACTCACCGCGCTAAAGACATGAAAAACCTCCTTGCTGAGAGGAGGATTGGTCAAATAATGATTCCAGCGGGAATGATCTATCTCGAGACACTCGATATCCAGTGGCGGATTAAGCACTTTGGAGGCCCCATGCGCAATACGTTTTGGAGGCCCTGTTTTTCGAACAACATAAAATTGCTACAAAACTCTTTGTAGAATAATAATGAATATTTGAAAACTGAAATTAAAATATAAGGTTTTATTTAATTTATGTTACTTTTGAGGCCCCTAAGATTTGGAGGCCTCAAGCGCGCGCCTCTTGCGCTTATGGGTTAATCCGCCACTGTCGATATCGCAATAAACAAGTCAATCAATGATTATTTGCGCATGAAAAACAGAATGATGAGAAATCAACGTGGAAATTTTGTGAAGCCTGGCCTACAAGAAGTTGTGAATAAAGTGAATAATTCATGGCATAAAATAACTGACAGTTGTGTTTCCAATGCACTACGAACAGGCTACTTAGACAATAAATACTCATTTAAGGATAGCTATATTGCAAGACATGAGAGATTCGGGCCAATGATTCAACAGGAAATGGATTTGGAGGAAATTCAGAACGGAAATCAGAATTTGATAAGTTGTGATGATGTTTCAGAAAAAGATGACTGACTGTATTCGAATAAATTTTAAGTAAATCTAAAATTCCTACATACAAATAAATATTGAACGAAAATATATAAATCTACTTATTGTACTTAAAAAGTAAGCCCTCCTCCGATAATAAGCCCTAGCATATATTTCGGACCAAAAAAGAAAGTAAGACAGTGTCTTATTTTCGGAAAAAGACGGTATATATATATAAAAATCTCGTATCACGGTGTTTGTCGTCGAACTCCTCCGAAACGGCTTGATCGATTTTTATGTATATTTGTTAGATAGTAGTTGTTAGAAAGTTTGCATCGCTACGAAGTTTTTTAAGTAATCAAATATACTGATTCGACTTTTTGAAGCTATAACTATAGGGCTGGGCGAAGATTTTTCGGAGCTGCTTTGACAGATTTTGATCAGTGTCATTGATTCGATTATTGGAAGGTATGGTTATATTTTGCATCCGGCCTTGAAAATCTTTTTAATTTCCTACCGTTAGGAATATCCTAATGACGGATATATTTTATAGAACTAAATTTCGACTTTTATTTTAACATCTTCTACTACAAAAAATAATTGTTAGCAAACTTAGACATTATTCTGAAAACTAAATAATTTACAATTTAAATACTGCAGGGCTGTCGATATATGCCCCGAGGTCTATTTCTTCTACTACGAAAAATAATTGTTAGCAAACTTAAAAATTATTCTAAAAATTAAATAATTTACAATTTAAATACTGCAGGGCTGTCGATATATGCCCCGAGGTCTATTTCTTCTACTACGAAAAATAATTGATAACAAACTTAAAAATTATTTTAAAAAATATATTATTTACTATTTAAATACTGCAGAGCTGTCGATATATGCCCCGAGGTCTATTTCTTCTCCAACGAAAAATAATTAGACATTCCAATTATTCTACGAAATATATTTGTTAGCAAACTTTTTAACTTTTTAATTAATCTAAAAAATATACTATTTACAATTTAAATACTGCAGAGCTGTCGATATATGTCCCGAGATCTATTTATTCTTCTACGAAATATATTTGTTAGCAAATTAAACTTTTCAATTATTCTAAAAATTATCTCTATCTCTATATAGGCTCGACCGATTTTTATGTATATTTGTTAGATATGAGAATAGGTTGTTACGTATATTTCATACCGCTAGGTGAAGAGTGTCCTTATACAGATTTTTATTTTCAATATTCCTGACATCCTTTTTTCGAATTTCAAACAGAACGAAATTATTTATGTTGTTGAATGACAGATGGCGCAAGAAGCGTCGCGTCATGCTGACATTTCATACGGCATTTATTTTGTGTATCAACGCAGGTAGAGGTCTGCACGGGCCGAAATTTTACAAAATTACCCGGTCCGAGCCTGACAGACTCAGGCCCGACCCAGCCCGGGCCCGTGTCTAATACCACACTTGTTACCCGAACCCGACCCAAAATCCGGATTTATACTCCACAACCCGAAAAAAACCCGTTTTTTACAAATTTACAACAATTTACGATTTTCTATAGAACTTGTAATAATTAAAATCATCATGGCTGACTTATGACACGAACATAGTTTGAATTATTTTTCTGGAGAAATAATTTCCTTACCGGGGCCCGGCCTGAGCCCGAATCTCAATTGCGCTTACCCACCCTTCGGGTAAGGGCCCAGGCCCTTGCAGACCTCTAAACGCAGGCATGTAAAATTGTGTACGATTTATTTTAATTTATCTATTTGTGTGCGTGTCCGACTCCGGCCAAAATACTGCGACTCCGACTTCACAGCCCTAGATATAACAATCACTGAAGAAATTGTTTCTGAATGCCAACACCAGATTGTGGAATGAACGATGCTTTCAATTGAGAATTGGAACGTAAACGTGAATATGATCGAGAAGTATTGAACCAATCAATTCTAACAAATGTACAACTGTTGAACCCACAACAGAAGGAAGTGTACGATACGTTAATGAAGGCAATTGATGATGGAAATGGTGGCTTATTTTTCCTCAGTGCGCCCGTTGGAACTGGGAAAATATTCCTCATGTCATTAATTATGGCCACTGTTCATGCGAGATCCGAAATTGCTGTAGCATCTTCTTCTTCTGGAAAAGCGGCCACGTTGAAATTGCCGTTAAATCTCCAAACTCCAGTTGGATAGTTAGTTGCTTCGTCTTCGTTTGTTACTCAGTCGATAGATTTGAAGGGATGCAGTGGACCAATGATTGATTTTGAATTGTGAAGTTTAAATGATCCATATCTTTGTTCTTTGCCGCAAAAATACTGGCTAAGTTAGGAACCAACCTAAAAAAGCTTGTAGGCAAATTACATACCAGTCATTATTTTCGCCGTATAAGTGATATGTATAACATTATGTTTACTAAGTGTCTTCTTTCTGTTTATTGAAAATACAATTTAATCTACATCATTTTTAAATATATTTTCTATTATTTACAGCTATGACCGCGATCAACCATTCACCTTCCAGCTTGGAGTTGGACAAGTCATCAAAGGATGGGACCAGGGATTAGTCGACATGTGCGTCGGTGAGTATTTTTTTATTACGTCAAATAACATATAACTAAAATTTATGTTTATATTCACATTTCAGTCCAAAGCAGATAATGCTGAAGTTTAAGTAATCTTCATTAATATGTACAGTGTAAAAATGATGTCATATTTTTGAGAGGTAACACATTTTCAAAAGTAATTTCAAAAATTGTGATAAAAGTTTCTTTGTACTGAAATATTTTTGTAAGTTTTTCATCTATGTTGAAGGCAAAACCATTTCAATTAACCACCGTTAGTTTGATGATGTTTATTATCTAGTGAACTTATTGTTACGAGCATAACTAATGTATTGTGTCGATATAGGTGAAAAGAGAAAGCTGACAATCCCTGCATCTTTGGGATATGGAGTTCGTGGAGCTGGCAATGTCATTCCTGGAGGAGCAACTCTTTACTTCGACGTTGAGCTCATCAACATCGGTGACTCTCCACCAACCACCAATGTTTTCAAAGAAATTGATTTCGATAAGGACAACATGCTATCGAGAGAAGAGGTCAGATTTTTTTTATTTTTATATACATAATCAAACTTTAGATCAAGATATAATGCTAGTGAATCAAAAGAGATTATTTAAAACTCTGTGGAAGGTGATGATAAATATTGATTTTTTCTAACATTTTTACCCTACCAAAAATTCTATTTATGTTTAAATTTCCCCTAGCAACCTCTAAGCTTCCCTATAAATCACTTTTCTGATAACAGACTATGTAGCCTATGCAAGACTTCGCCGTTTTTGTGGTTGGTATCAATGGCGGATTAAGTACATGGGAGGCCCCAGGCGCAATAAAATTTGGAGGCCCTGTTTTCTGGATAACATAAAAACATCACAAAATTCCATGTAAAATAATAAAAATCTGAACAAAATATATATGGGTTTTATAAAATAAGCTATTTTTGAGGACCCAAGCGTGCGCCTTATTCGCCACTGGATGGTATCAAAAATTCTAGAAGGCAACTCTGAAATAAAAACAATTGCCAATGGCGACAACCATAAATAACACTGTTTTTTCGGAGGAGCGATTTATAGAGACACTTAAAGGTTGCTAGAGAGAATTTGGGCATATTTTGGATGTTTAAGTAGTGGCAATATAAAATAGGTTATACAATAATGAATAAAAAAATTATCAGTAAAACCAAGCAAAAGTAGATATAGTTTTCTTTGAAGAAAGTGCTTTTCACTGCTAAAATTTTAAAAATAAATTTACTTTCCCAAAGCTAGATAATTGCCTACTCACAAACATGAGCTTTCTCTTATAGCATTACACATATTGATGTAATACATTAAGTAACTGCAGCCATACACCAAATTAATGTTAACTTGAACTAAAATTACCATCAATTTGCCCTATTTAGTGTTAATATATATTTTTAATATTATTGCAGGTAAGTGAATATCTCAAGAAACAAATGGTAGCTGCCGATGGTGGTGAGGCCCAGAGTGAAGAAATTAAGAGCATGTTGGAAGATCATGACAAATTAGTTGAAGAAATATTCCAACACGAGGACAAAGACAAGAATGGTTTCATTAGCCACGATGAGTTCTCAGGACCAAAACACGACGAGTTGTAAATAAATATATCATACCACAAACTCCTAATAAAATGAGGATGTAAAAAACATGATTAGTTAGAGTTAAAGTTATTGTTTAATGAGATTTTATGGCGATTTAAATTTGGTTGAAATTTGTATGAAAATTTATTGATTTCTGAATGTAACAAAGATCATTTCAAATCTATTAATAATCACCCAAGAGTTCTCGTAATATTGCCAAGTAAGAACAGTCATAGTTTATTTATAAATCAGATTCATAAATCTTTCCCAAATTTGAAAAAATTCTAAACTTTTACCAATTTGACTGGTACTATTTTTCAATATATTTAAAATGTGTCCAATTCCTAAATATTGTCAAATATCATGAACTGATAACCATACGAAAGAAGTTTAGATAGTTATTAAGAGTATCTTCTATTATCACCAATGTACAATTACAGTTTGCATACAAATTATTTATTAAAAAATCATTGACATGCTCTTTAACAAACAAAATATTTTAAAATCCATGTACTTTAACTACATATTGTTAGAAAAAAAATGCTTGATACATTATTTTACTGTTAGGGGTTTATTATAACCACCAAAATATATCTCTCTATTTAAACACAATTTCAAAAAATACTCCACCACTATCAAGTCTATAATGTTTTACCTTTTGTACACGAAAATTTTCAGGGGGCATAGCCAAATCAAAGCATGATCCAATAAATTAAATGAAAAGTGAAAAATAAATATTGACGAATAATTTTTTTTTTGTACTACTTTCATTAAAAATAATAAGTCAACACAAATAAATAAACAGAACGGTTGCTTCACACACCATCGTCATTATGGAAGGCAGCATCCTTAAATTTCAATAAAACTTACGACTCAATAGAATGTCAAATAACACATGCAGTGAAATGTACATTTCATTAGCATACTAATTATCAACCTACCAAAATAAAGTTAAATATTTAAAACAAGCAAGACAAATATAAATGACACTGAAATATTATACCCCCATAGCTGTGACACTCCACCGGTAATAAATAAAGCTTCAAGTGCAAAAGGTTGATATTACATTTAGCTAGACAGTACATAATCAAATAAAATAATAATATTGGTTGGACTCTATACTTAAATACATTCCGATAGAATAAACTTAATATTTATATTGTTGTCTCAGTATAAGAGTAGCCTAGATCCCTCAAAAAACGAAGCAGTTAAATATCGGGGTGAAAAAATGTATTCTCGAGTCATTGACAATGACTGACAAACTGTGCGAATTTTTTATAAAAAGATTGGTACTTATTCCAAGACTTATTTTAAGTCAATGAAAAAAATGGTATTCAATGAATTGATAAAAAATATGTTGTCATATTATTATTTTACTAGCTATTCCATAACAATCTTCTTATTATACAATAATTTGAGATGATGAATATTTATAAGAGTAAATAATGATTTAAGAATCGTTCCGTGTGATTTAAATCTGTTTTTCGTTTTACATTTTATTTTGTATCTTTGTACAGCTGGATTTGTGAAATCATTTAAGTTTCTCGAATTAATCATTAAAATTTCAATGTTTTTCTTGATAATTTATTTGTTAATTCTAGTTATTTTGTATAAATTTGATAAAATAAATATTTTCTGAAAATCTACTGGTTTAAACTAACAAGCTATTTTTCCTATTTCTATCAACAATCCCACTCCTTGGTCTATAAAGGTATAATGTCTTTTACCTCTAATCATATAAAATGCACCTATGAGTATAAAATTCAAATACTGACTACTCTCTTTTTCCCTTCATTAAACCATCAAGGTATTTTAACAATTTTTCTAGTGGGGTCATAAACATCAAAGTATTTAGTATCTTACAAAGATCAATTAATATTGTTTTCACAAAAAATATCTCCTGAAGTTAACTACAGGTCAGAATGAAATTATAAATGTTAAAAAATATAAAGTGATAATATAATTGAAGACAATTCTCACAAATACTTCATATTTACACAGCTTGACATTCTGGCTGTCATTACTGTTGCCCGCTTTGGTCTAGTTGGTTAGAGCTTGCCTCAACCGATTAGGTGGGTCTGGGTTCAATTCCCGGTAAGGTCAATGTCAAAATTAGATTTTTTTAAATTTTCATTTGAGATCTAAGACATGGGTGTTTGTGAAATCAATTATCCTTGAGTTCATCCAAAGCCCCCTATAGTGAAAGCCATGCTATGGAGTTGAAAACAGGTACTTTTTTCAGAGAGCGGTCCGGATTCATAATGTTCAAAGTAATATCACATCATTATGAAACCATTTGTTTCTGGTATATTGTAGGAAATACATATTTGTATTGTAATTATATATCTTTTCAATTATATCTTTTTCAAAATAAGAAAAAATCACATTTTCTAAGGTTTTTAAATATAAATCTCAGAGAACAAAAGCAAACAAAGAAGGCAAATCATTTTATTAAAATTATTTTTTTTACAATATTTCAATACAGAATATGAGGTTGGACAGTTCATTAAAAAAAATCAACCTCATTGGGATTTTAATCAATTAATAATTAATCTCAAAATTTATTTGTGCACAATGGTTCGTTACTCAATCTTTCCATAGGATTTCTCAAGTCATATCAGTAATCAAAAATCAGTAAGTCAAACTAGGGTAGCACATTTCACATCATTATTTTTTAAATATTATTATTGATTAAATCATCATTTACTTGGTATATTGCCATTATTATATAATAAGACGCAGCATTTATTTCATAATAGGCGTCAAAATCGTATATAATATAATATGAATTCCGCTTGTTACTGTTGTTGTATGTAATTTATAATTAATGTTAACTGTGATATTTAATAGTGGGAAGTTAAATTTTATTTGTTTTACCACACATCGCATTTCTTGCCATTCGCTATATTTCTTACAATCATTACTTACTTTGCATATTCATGACCCTTCCGATGTATCGTAAATTGTAAATTAATAACACCAAAGAATCACAGAATATCCATACAAGAAATCTTTCAAAAATACATGTTATATTCAACGAAAAATAAGCTCATAAATTGGAATTTAGAGTTGATCTACGTATAACCGCCATACAATTTGTTAGGAGAGGCTGGAATTCAACAGCCCAGTCTTTTTTGCTGTTTTTTCTACAACACTGCTTGGAACTTAAGACTGCTATGGTTAATCTCATGTGACTCATCGAGTATATCTCGTATGATCTATACACTTCAAAATATTTGACGCATTTGCATAAGCTGTAATGTCAAATATTTGTTTAAAAAAAAAAAAAAAATTACTAGGTGCTATTGTCAACTTTTAACTGATAACTTTCAATTAAAATTTCCGAAACTGCTCTCTACAATGTTAAGGGACTTCACCTGGTATTGCCACAGCAACTCATATTTGCTGCGTGTCGACGTTGCTTAGCAACCAAAAATGATTACTATACAAATGTGACAAAATCATTTCTAGCTACATTCGTATAATCAAAAGATAGAGTAGAAAATCATCCATTATTTTTGAATTTCCCATTTACAAACAATATCCTACAGAGATCATCAAGACCATCTGCCCCATCTACTAAGCACATTGACAGGATTCTTCGAGCATTGAAAAAATGGTAACTGCAAAAATATTATATTGGGATGTTTCAAAATTTTAAATGTGGTACAAATGGGCTAAAGCACGGTTTCCCAATCTATGTTCCGCGGAGCCAGAGTAGGTGTTCCGCGGGCCAAAGTGGATTTTCCACAAAAATTTGGAATGGTTTTATACGCTGCAACACATTTAAACATTTTCTACTTCATATTGAAAAGCAAGTGATGGTCTATCTCCATATAAGTTATGATGTCAAATATCTAGGTAAAAGAGGAGGTTTTGAATATAAATTGAATACGACAACAAAAATTGTGCCAAATTTCTATCGCCGAAGGTGAAGGATTATTTTATCACACCCAAAATCATCAAAGTCATGAAAGGCCAATAGTACGTTGTATGAGTTTTCTTTGGCCCTTCAAAATAAATATTGAAGTGGACCGAAATAGATTTCCAAACGCAATACAGTACAAAACAAGAAAAAATGGTTAAGCATATTTCATTAGATAAATATTATTACCAAATAACAAATAAACAATGGTTGTACGATCATTATATTCAATTGATTGAAAATTCTACAAGACTTTTTTTCTGCAATCCTTTCTAAGACATTAAATCTCAGTAGGCATACAATCAATTCTAGAACGGCCACGGTGTAAAGCAATTTTAAAGCAAATGTCAACTTTCTGCTATGCAGGCTTGAAACTATTACTATTTCCATGGAAAAATATATGCCATAGCGTAAAAAACTGTGAAAATGCAATTATTAAAAAAGAGATTTAGGCAAAAATAAATGATCGATGAGGTTTGCTAACAAGTGTAAACCAATTTCGGTTGTTTTTTCGAGCTTTGTAAAAAATAAGCAAAGAAAATTTTTACCATCCATTTTTTTAACATTCGTTTATTTATATTTTAAAAATACATAACAAATTTTAAAAAATAAATAAATTCAAAACTCGAAAATTTATCGGCTGGTAAAAGGAGGGGTCCAAAAAAGAGATGTCCTGGCGTACATGATTCCAACCAAAAATACCTCGGAGAAATAAAAAAAAACCCGTTTGAAAAAAAAAAATCAAAAACTAATCTGCTATGGGCCATAGAAGGATGTATAAAGACAGTTTACACAATATTTAAAATCAATCGGTTTGGTAGAACTTGAGATATTATGCACACCAGCTTGAAAAAAGTAGTTTCGAGAAAAACGCGTTTAAAGTTTTGAGTTTCGATTTGTTTCGGTCGGACCAGCTTAGTTGCTGTGTCACCAAAATCGCTGTAACTCTGTAAATAATTAAAATTTTGAAAAATTCACTTTGATAACATACTCTAAAATCTCTAAACATTAGAAAAATATAAAATAGAAAGAATCGATTTTAAGAGATTTATTAATTCGTATGTGATATTTTAAAAATAAAAAAACTATTACGAATTACCCATCCCAAAAATTAAACTTAGTGTTCCGTTGAAATTTCCGGAGTTGCGAAGTGTTCCATACGAGAATAAGTTTGAAAAACCCTGGGCTAAAGAAAGGCCAGTGTAAGCCAATGTTCCTGCTAAGGTGTGCGCGCGCACACCTCCCAAATGTGTCTGCACATATTTTTCGGTCCCCGCACAAGTCCGCACACAGAAATTTTGTTTTAGACATTAGAATGTCCCATGTAACATGGAATTGAATGTGATGTGGTATTAGGACTACTTGAGAATGACAATCAATGGAACAAAATATAAAAAAGATATAAGTCCAGATTCACTATTGAAAAGTTAATCACTCTTTGCACTAATCCTATCATTTTATGAACCTTCCAACGCAAAAGCGCTTTGGGAGAACAATAAGAGCTCCATGTCTGAAGATATGATATCTCATACATTGAAAAAAAAACAAAAACAACCAGAGACAAATTTGTTAAAACAGTAAGAATGACATCAAAAATATCATATAGTTTAATATTTTTTATGCGTTGATAGCTATTTCGGCTTTCGCCATCGTCAGAACTGGTTCTGAGAGATAGTTCTGACGATGGCGAAAGCCGAAATAGCTATCAACACATAAAAATTATTAAAAACTGTAGAACTAAAATACTATGATATTTTTAATGTTATAATGTAGTAAATGCCAAATCAATTAACAGTAAGAATGAGTTTATCTCGGGCAAAACTGGGTAAAAATAAATCAACAATTAGTGTGATATGATATATTATATGTCAGCTCATTACAATACTGTCACAATAAATAAAAAAAAACAACATAGGTGTGCATTGAATTAGATTTATTTGTCTTAAAAATGCACTGTTAAGGAACTTTTTTCTAAAAATAATACTCATGGAAATATTCCTTTATTTGCGATTACGACAAATCAGTTTTTAAGGTATACCGGTCATGCACTGGGGCAACATTACAGTCAGCATGCAGCTCACCCCAAATTCCTAAACTTTGTTTCTTCATATGTAATACTAGCATCCTCCAGTTTCCAGATGGTAATATGCAGGTCTTTCACAGTACTGTCTGGCTTTACGCATCTATGGTATGCACGTTGAGACCCCTAATGAAGACTATCGTGTACTAATTATAAATAAATGATAAAACTCAAGTATTTGATGCACCATTATACCAAAATATCGAGAGAAAAAAAACAATACACACATTTGAAATTAATAATTTTATTACAGGAAAAATTTCCAATACCTTCTCTATATAATAATTTATAATCCTACAGAAACTCGTTACATAAAATAAGTCCTACTATTTATTGTTTAACGATATAAAACATTACTTTGTACAAAAAAACCTTTAATAGTTATCATTATCTATATCCGGTGTTCTTAAGCCTCCGATTTATCTTCATTCCGCAGCTATCTCACCATCACATCGTTTGGAGGGCTGCTACAAAAATTGTTTCCATTACATATCTACCATCACAATTACATGTTTTGTACATTTGTACACAAGCATACCTCAATTCTGTCAACTCAGTTTTCTGAAGATTTCATAAAGTGAAGAGAAACTAATTAATTTTGTTTCACATTCATTTTCAGTGTAAGACTTCTGAGAAAACAGAATAAAGTAAGAATATGATTTTTTATTTGGAGAATTTTATTAGCAAAATATCTTAAAACAAGCTACTCAACTAACATAAATAAAAATATGTACATTCTTTTACAATCGAATATTGACTTCATTGGTGATAGGAAATCCCTTATAGTAAGTAGTAAAGTATGTAATATACAGGGCTGTGGAGTCATTGAAAAATAAAACTCTGTCCTTAAATTAAAACACGACTGACGACTCTGAATTCAGTTTTCAAAAAATAGTGAAAATTATTTCTTTTCCTCCCTTGAAATGATCTTCAACTTTCTATGTGTGTGAATTCCTCATGTCAGTATTTTATTTCATAGTTGTTTATTAATTTGAAAAAATCTTCCCTGTTTTTTTGTAATATTACAAAATACTATTTATTCACTAAAGGGTTAAATTGTTTTTAATTGGTTCGGACCTCTAATATATTTTTAGGCTTAATAGCATGAAGTGGCCTCATTTTTAGCTCTAGCAATACAGAAAAAAATCAAAGAATGAATCAGAGACGTTAATTGTTTTTTACTCTGTTAAAAAAGTTCAACCTCCGATTAAGACTCCAGAGCCCTGGAAATACAACCTTGAACCTTCTGATATATATTGTGATCATGTGAATTTTTATTAAAATAATAGGTTTTTAAACAGAATATATGATCTCTGATAAGCCAGCAAATTCACAAGTTTAGTTTGTTATGTAAAACACATATATGTTTAAGTCCAAGAGAATCCAAAGAACTGTGCATTATTTGAAAGTAATCAGATAGCTACCGCAGTTTTAATACATGTAGGGCAGGGATGGCAAACTTACGGCACGCATGTCCAACGTTTGAGAATTTGGATGGCACGCGATTTCCAAGATCAAAAAAAATAACTTAAAAGTTTAAAAAATTAAAATTTTGATTATATAATCCGTGAATTATTAATTTATTCCGTTTTATTAATTATCAAATGTTTCCCAAGATAAACGACAATCATTAAAAAAACATTTTTTTCTATTTTGTTAAAAAAAAATATTACTTGGGCACGCCACACGATCGAGAAATAATATTTGAGATTTTTTGGCATGCGGACCCAAAAAGGTTCGCCATCCCTGATGTAGCGGATGATTTGACATGTGCATTTAATTTGTTTACTCGTTGAAATTCTACATTAAAATATGGACAGGTAGAAATTAATTAATTCCACATTAAATTAAAATTCAAAAGTTTTACAAAAGTTAGAGTTGGGATTGTTTCCGCCTCAAACATGTGAGACTAGAAAAAAACAAAAAATATAAATAAATTTGCATTAATAGGTGATTGTCAGTGAGTCAAACCCAGAAAACATGAAATTTTCAAGTTAAATTCAATGGAAGGAGCATTATTTATGCAACAGTAACCTTTCCTCCGAAAATTCAGGTTATATTCACATAATATTTTTATGCCATAACAATCATATTGGTATACTAAGCACGTTATACAAAATCAGTGCAACTGCCGTGACTAACAAGATTCCAAATTACAAAATGTCAGGAATAAAATTAACCTCGCATGCGCATCATTAGATAACATAATTTCGCGCTAAAATATAAAACAAAAGAATTGTTCGCACAAAGAATTGCAATAAAAAAATATGACAACTGAAGATTTCCCAGTAATAACTGAATACAAGTCAGTATTCAGACAGAAATTGGTAATGCAGTACCTGTAATAATATGCGAGTATTCGTAATGGGAAAAATAGTCAGCAAGAATGTTTGGATACTTATGTGAAATAGCGGCATAAATGCCAGGTATATAAAAAATATTATGTAATAATTTAAATAATTTAAGGGGTCTCGGTGCTCTTCTGCACTAAAATAATCAAAGAACTATTTTTTTTATAAAATACATCATAAAATATTAATTATGATACAAGTATTCAGTGTGTCAAAAAGATTAACACTTGAATTTTAAATTATGAAGCCGAAGAAATAAATTTAAAAAGTATTGTATTTTTGCATAATATACAAACTCAGTAGGATTTTTTAAATAAACATGAAGTATCAAGTCAAAAATTGTCAATGTTGCCGAAACAAAGATTGAATAAAAATTAATATATATTTCATTAATTTAAAACAGAAATTAAAAATAAAAGTGCTGAAAAGAACAATCGAGTGAATGTTAAATATGAAGCCAATGAAATGCTCAGTGTACATCAATGAAATGTATTTTTATTTGAAAAAAAATATAATAGGGTTTTTATTTTTTTATAACTTCTTAATTCTTCAGCCATTATCACAGTGACATATTTGATTGTCTGTATATGGGGTTAAGTGCAAAGGATTAATATTTCAAGTTACAATAGCAATAGCTATTGTAAACTGGGAAACCCAAAATATTGGTGAGTTAACAGTACTAGACATTCAAGTAACAAGTCTGATATCAAATTTAAAATATGAAAAGTCACATTATCAATATTGATTTTCATATATAGAATTTTAGATATCGAGAGTAAGCTTGGTTTGATATTTAAAAAAATAATACCATTTTATATTCACAGTAGCAGTCAATTAGAAATTCATGTAATCTAAAAAATGCACTTAACAGAAAATAATTATTGAAAAGCAATTTATTTACTATTCAATTGGGATTCTTATGGTGATGGGATCTTAATTTTTAATTAAATGTTAAAAAAACGGCTAGCAAAAAATTCGCAACAGATTTATAGTCTCGTCTTTAGCAAAATTCACTTGAACATTTTAAAGAATCTAATGAGGAAATTGTTTCATTCGGCAAGTCAGCATTTTTAATATGAATCAATAGAAACTACTAACGCTCTAATCAAAACAAAATCTTGATCATACTATTTCATTTTTATGAATATATCTTTCCACCAAGAAACAACATTCAACGCCATTTTATTTACATATTTATCTCACATATTGTTTAAATTTGATACAATAATATAATGCGCAGCCTCATTTCATAATTTAAAGCCTTGTCAATAAATTACAACAAAATATCCTTTTTCTTCATTATATAGTACTAAAATATTTTGACATTCTATCTGAAGAGAATGCATAATAAGGGTCTTAAGTTTTTTAATACTTACATTTTTATATTTATAGGTTGTTAATTTTGTATTCAGGCATTTTCATTAGTGACAATAGCTGACGGTTCAACAGTTTGCTGCAAAATGGAAAAAAAAACATTGTTTTCACTCTACAATCTCTAAATTTAAGATTAGTATTTACAAGTCGAAGAGAGAGAATTTTAGCAGACAGCTAACTGTTTAAACAAATGCTAATAGGAATGAACAATAAGCTTTGATTTTAGCCTTAGTAACTTAATTTTAAAAATATTTCACATGATTCATAGAAAATACATGCATGATCCAGGGTCCCTGGGGCATCAGCAGCGCATGTACTATCTGGGTACACCGTCGCTATGGACGTAATAAGGGACTATTTATTCCACTCTCTTACCCGAGTTATTGAAAAAGCCAAACCACGCTGCATTTACATAAGATACCATGACTCAACTGTAATGCAACACTGCCAGTATACATTTATCAAATGAGTGGCATTTCCTTATTAAATTGAAAGTTTTTCCAGCTATACCTAATTGGATAGCAACTTTTTTTACAAAGACACATGTGTGGCATAAAGTTAGTTTTACATTTACTATACATTGTCTAATTGCTCCGAATAGGGTATGGAAATAAGAAAAAAATGAATGATCTTTAGTTAAGTTTGATCCATGAATAGTGCTAAAAATTGGATTATACCTGGAGTTCATTTGCTAACTTTATCTGATTCATCTGTGCAACGAGAAGGTTTTGATTTGCTCCACGACTTCTTCGTTTGGTAACTACATGTGGCTTGATGTCTGGATTTGGCTGTAATCATCAAACAAATACATTATCAAATATGATGGGCACCAATTGACATAAATTTTGGTCGCAATGTGTATAAAACTTAAATTAATATGGTGGGTATATTTTGAAATCACAGTAAAAATGAGCGCTAATTTGTTTTGTTTTTAACTAGCTATATTTAGCTAATGAAGGCTTAGGGTCACAATGGTGCAATTGAAAAGGACGGGTCGAGCCGAGTCTTTGTAAAATTTCAACCCGTACAGACCTCTAACTGCTAGTCTCCAGAGAAATTCCCGGAACATGAAAATTTAGATTTTGTTTCTCCGATCAACATAATGTTTACCATCGCTTGTAACAAAGCTTTTATTATTTACAATACTGACCTGAAGATGTTTTTCCACTCTTCGTATGTGAGATGAACATTCAAGGCCGTGTACACTCCGCTTGTGTTGGGTTAAATGATATCCTTGCAAGAAACCTTCTCCGCAAACTTCACAGTTGAATCTGAATACGGAGTGCAACACAAATATGAAAAATAATATGTAGTCAATGAAATTACAGCACAGGTGACATGTAACTAAATCAAAATGTAATACATTTAGACGCACACATATGCGGCGATACTGATCAAAGCGTTAAAAATAACAATTCTTATACCTTTCTCCTGTGTGGCGGCGAACATGCGATTTGAGATCATTTCCTTGTGCGAATGTCTTCCCACAGAATGAACAAACATACGGTTTCTCTCCTGTGTGAACTCTAAGATGTACTTTCAAATTATACTGTCGTTGGAAGCCTAAAAATCAAACAGGAAACATGTTAGCATAAAAGAGAAAAATCAAGACAATAGATAGTATTATAAGCTTTACAGAAGACTTGATATCAATCTATAAGGATATCAAAACACACGAAATAGCATTTGAATATTGACCCAGTAGTATTGAGAATAAATGAAAAGACTATGCTTACGTTACACTAGTATACAATAGAAATTATGAGATTGCAGTGTCGCCTATATTATCCTATCCTTAAGAACTTTTTTTTTAGAATGCAGTGTTTTTATTGTTTGTATATTTATTTTCAAAAACTGGTACAAGAGGTTGCAATACCAGAATTACCGAAACCTGGATATCAGTATTCATCGTGTTTTTTTCAATGCCGAAATACCGGTTTCGAAAATGCAAAAATACCTTTAATTCGGTGTTAGATGTATCAATATTGACAGGTTCCAATATTGATGACCCTTTTTAATGGTGTATTATTATTTTGTTTATGAAAATTGTTTATGAAAATCACCTGTTTATGATAAAGTATATTTTTTAATGACAGTATTTTTATATTATGATATATTGAAACACCGATATTGATTTTTTCATCTTGTTTTGTATCCCATTTGGTCGTCTGTTTTTGCTTTATTGAATTTTTTTTTGTAATACCGGTATTGATATTTGCAATACTGGTATTTAATATGAAATGCCAGAATTGATATATTCGTCCGGTATTGCAATCAGTAAAAGGGGTGAGTGATACCCATCATTGACAGTTCATACTAATTATATAGAATTAAATAATGTGGTCATACATCATGACAACGCAAATATTTTTTATAAATTGCTTATGAATCCTTGATAGTGGAATAATCAATATCCTGAAATATTATTCTACCAACCATCACTATTATGTACCGTTAAACTATGTCTTAGCAGTATAATAAATGTAATGATTAAATAATACAATACCTTTCCCGCAAATTGTGCAAAGATGAGTTTTTTCTCCGGTGTGATATCTTTCATGGACGTTAAGGTCAGTTACTCTCGGGAAACCTTTACCACAAAATCTGCACTTGAATGGTTTTTCTCCTTTATGTCTACGCATGTGTATGATAAGATAATCATTTCGAATAAACCTGTCAAAAGAGTAATTCAGTTTAATACAATCTGTCAATGAAAAACAACAACTCAAGTAAGAAAATTAGCTTCAAAGTGAAAAATGATAAAAAATCCCAATAAACCAACAAAATCGATAAATGGGTAGATAAAACTCAGTTATCACAAATTAGCAGCTTGCGATCAAAGTCATCTAAGGTTTTCAGTTAGAAGCAAGGTATACACATTACACTTTGCATTAGGACAGAGTTCATCAAACGATTTAGTTATAATTTCACAGTAAATAAATGACAGCGTAAGCATATCGTGAATTGTACTGCATTTCTTCGAAGAGTGTTGCTGTTTTTCATATATATGGAACTTGTATTTTTTAATTTAAAGCATTACGATGAGTTTTCATAAGTTGTTTGGCTTTTTAATGAACTATTTATGATTATGTGGTAAACAAATCGCGAACTGGCATTCAGAACTAGTGTTCACTAGCCACTTTGTTATAATTTGACTTTTAGATTTTTCCTGCATATAAGACTTATAAAATTAATTACTACCAACCTCTGACCGCACTCAGAACACAAAAATGGCTTCTCATTCGAGTGCCATTTGCTGTGTTCTTTCAAATGCCATTTAGAATCAAATGTTTTATCACAGAGTTTACATGAGAATGTTTTATCGGTGTGCATCTGCATGTGTGTGTCCAAGTATTTAACAGTTGTAAAACCTAAAATAAGGAATAAATTATTTATCAGCGCAGCTCATGCTATAAAAAAAAACAATACTGCCTAATATGAAGTATATAACGGGAGAGATGAATAGACCAATGAATACATCACATCAATCCTATATGAATCTAACAAATTTATTTATTATGACTAGAGGAAATTTTAAGATACATATTACAGCTAGATTTCCTTAGATAAGGAGATATAATAATACCACTTAATATATTATCATTGTTTATAACACTCTCAAGTAGCTTATACATGTACTGCAATGTAGGAACCACAGTTTCGCATTGTCTGAGTAGTTTAAGTTTACGGCTATTTATTGTTTTAATCACAGTGAGCTTGTTATATTGCCCATTATCTGCCGCGGTCATAAAATTCAATTACTTGCATTTGTTATGATCACTGACACACATCAAGATGATTACAACGCATAACAAAAATATCTTAGCATACCTCTATTGCATATCAAACAAAAAGCTGTCTTGGGATTCTTCTCTTTTCCTGAATGCACAGCAACTTTATGTCGATTGAGATGTTCAGCTCTAGAGAATCCTTTGTTACATATTTCACACTGGTGAGGTTTAGTTTCCAAATGCATCCATAAGTGTTTCTTCAGATGGTCTTGTCTGGAATAATTACAAAATATATTAATTTTTTCGGTTGAAATACATTTAACCACTCTAAAGCTAACGACCCACCGGTGTGTCGCATACCTACTAACCACACACGCTACCCACCAGTGTGCTCTCATTATTACGTCAATAAATATTTTTTAGAGTTTGCATCATTGAAAAAGGGTCCGACATCTCTTTAGGACTCACAAAATGAATATTAAGTTTTCCTTTATTAGTTTTTAGAAAATTGCTATCTTACAGGACAAAAAACGTTATTTTCTTCTAGCTGTTAACGGGTTAAGCTGCCTAATTCAATTCCATGTAATTTTAAATATATTTACACCACAAGAAACTGCTTACCTATTAAAGGATTTTCCGCATGTGTCACATTTGTGTCTTTTGATTGAACCATGTATCAGTTCATGACGCTTAAGATGATTCGATCTATTGAATGATTTTCCACAAACTGAACAAGTGTGTAGTATTGTTTCTCCAGTGTGCTTCGACTGATGTATTTTTAGGCCAATATTAGAAGAAAATACCTAAATAAGAAAATTCCATAAATTCATAAAAGAAGATTAAAATACTATCTACATATTTTTAATCTTCAGCATGGCGTAATATTATAATGTACAGTTAATGCAGAAATGAATATATAACGAATTGTTTCATACTTTAGGACACATATTGCATGGATATTTTTCTCCCATGGAATCGTCGAGGAGTGGTTTTTTCCGGGGTCTACCCACTTTTCGTTTCAAACTAAGCAGAGGCTTTGTACCAGAATTGTCTGATTGATAATCCTATAAAAAAAAACACATCAAATACAGTCGTGAACTTATTGAATATAAACGATATATTAATTAAGGTTCAAATAGTTGAAAAAAAAATACATACATTCTCGTCTATACTGGGCGGACTGTTATGATCAGCAAAGGCATCGGCGAAGCTATCATCATCATCATTCATGCCTTGTATTTCTCTACATAAAAAAAATGATGAGTTAACACTTAAATACTAGAAGTTCTTGGCAAAGGACACTTATTTAAAAAAAAAAACACTTGAGCAGGTTCCTAGGTTCATCAGTGCGATTACAACTGCATACAAAATAATTATTTTTATTTTCTGCAGTTGTACTCTTATGGGACTTATAGGGAAAAAAAATTAAGTAATAACACCTCCAAGAAAGACATCCAGATTTCAGACACATGTGTTTTACATCAATCAACTCATTTTTGGAATACAGACATTTGTGTGCTATTTCAGAAATAATTCAGACACAGTTTTAGCAATATGGGGAGGAGGCTAGGAATGAATGTTAGGCATTCATTCTTAGCCATATAAGTTAAAAATAAAAAAAATTGGTTAAATACGTCAGACACCTTCAATTTTAGATAATCACCTTTCTGCTTCTTCTAATAATTCTTCTAAGGGTTCTTGTTTTATATTAACTTCCGGATTTAACAGATCTAAACTTGGTCCCAATAATGGTTCATAACTTTTGTGCAATGAGCTGTTTTTCTTTGAAATATGGCTCTTCGGTGGTACTTCAACGGTAATTGGCTCAGCATTATTTGTGTAATCATCAGGATCTGAAAAAATGTTCAAACACATCTTAGAGAGATAAATAATACATCTTGGTTCAAGTCAAACAGGTATATAAGTCATAATGAGTTGCATGTGAAAAATAAATCAATTTAGGCGCTAAGAAATCATGGATCAAAAAAATAAAATGAAAAAAAAATCTATATGATGAAAATAATACCGGGGTCTTTTTCCAATAGCAACTACCAACACTAAGAACATAACAAGTACAAGTCTATAACATTGAGTTAATGGTTTGATTTTATGTACTTATTGCTTGGTTTATTAAAAATTCAAATATAAGAAAAGACCAACCAATTAGCTAAAATTGGATTTTTAGGTAAACAATGAAAATAATATGAATATTATGTAATTTATAGCACCAATTCCAGAGAATATAATATATATATCAGCAAAACCCATCATAAGTACTTTATTTAAAAATTTACTCTCAAAACAATGATGATGATTCAATAAGGCTATCAATCAACTTTGTCGTTGTATTATAAATAAACAAACATTCAATTAAATATCCAAATCATACAATTTGTTGCTTGGCATATAATTATCTAAATTCTAAAAATATTAGTATCCATGTCTCTAATAAAACTTTCAAAGGACACGCCCCAGCGCCATCATGAAATGTACTAAGTTTATTGTGCTTTGCAAATCTGTAATGCTACTCCTGCGTCTGAAATACTCAATAGAATCACGTATTGAGTATAAACTTTCCAACTCAATCAAGTGTTAGGTATTTCAGACCGTTCAAAATAAGTGCAATGCATGAGGGAATAGCGCTACTGGATAAATATTGTCTTTCTTTCGCACGCTACTATCTTTCATTTTTAAGTTACGAGTCAACTTACAATGCGAATCTAATTTCCGTGCTAAGGCAAGACGTTGAGGTTACACATTGAAATTACCTTCTTTTTTCCCATGTGCTGTTTTGCTATGGATTATAAGTGAATCATGTTTTCTAAATGTCTTGTCACAAATTGTACATGCGTAGGACTTTCCTTCACATTGTAACTGATGTTTCTCATAATTATTATATCTGAAAAAAAATAGGAAAATATAAAGATTATATAATTCATAAGAGACATGCTGTTTTATTCTCAGATTTATTATCGTCTGGACACTAATAAAACCTTCACAGTGAAGAACATAATGATTTCACAATGAGTCACTTTTTTAGACTGATTGAAACTGAGACGAAAAAAATAGCAGTTCGAAGCCCTGGAAATAACTCATTAAAACTGATTTATTAGTAAATGCCGCAAAAATAAAGGTGGCCTGCAAACCTTCATTTTATCGGCATTTACTAATAAATCAGTTTTAATGAGTTATTTCCAGGGCTTCGAACCGCTATTTTTTTTGTTGCGGTTCAAGTAAAAAAAATATGTATCGGTTCAGTTACGGTTTTCGTTCCGGCAAAAATAACAGTTTTTAACGGTTTTTGGTTCAGCTCGAATCCAAAAGCCTAGGAATTTACAGATTTGCCCAAAATATCTCCGTGACTTGTTTTTTTTTAGCTCACCGAGGAATTTGAAAATTTCAAAACGCTATACTAGCGTGAGCTGAAAAAACAACAGATTTTTTTTTCGTTTCGGTTCCGGTTTTCTTTCCGGAAAAAATAACAGTTTTCGGTTCTGTTCCGGTTCGAAGCCCTGGTTATTTCCGAGAATTATATTTCATTATTTCATATTTTCAATGTCAAGAGTTAATGATCACTAATATTACATTAAATATTAACGGTGATTATAATTTAAAAAATATATCAATATAATTTGACACAATCACCATGCATGATTTCATCTACTAATCAAATAAGTATGTTAGAAAAAGGCCATTTTGATAGAAACAGTATTATTACAATCATTCTTATGTGTATAATAGACGGATCAGACATAAAGACTTAAAAGAATAAAACAAAATTCAAGGTACAACTTAACGAAAGCCATTGACTTCGGATATCATTGATATTTGAAAGACCAATTAATAATAGTGAACATAGCCACAATTAATATATCATTTTAAGATATACCAACTTAAAAACGGTATAAAGAGCAAATACAAAAATGTTGTTACATTTGCTGTAAAGGTGTTGCGTAGTAGTGACCAGGCTCTGTTAACACTTAATAGGCGGTAAACGACAAAAGGCGTTTTTAGCGTATTGTTGGTAGAATGCGGATCGCGGCAAAAGTAGTTTTTAGCGTATTGTCAGTAGAATGCGGATCACGGCATAATACGTTTTTTTATATCGTCGCTTGTTTGCGGGGCACATAATATCTCGGGTTTGTTTGTCGGCGTTAAATAAAATGCCGCAACTAATTAACATTAGTCTTAATTCTTTGCTAGATTATAAGGGTGGAAGTTTGAGCTAAGAAACAAAAAATCAACTGTGTTAAAGATTTATTTTGCGATCTCCATCGCTAGTTTAGATTGAGTCGTTTAACGAGTTGGACTATTTTTCATACCGCTTGCATTATTGTTTCGTATTTTATTATTCGAATATATTATTATCATTTTATGAGACGTTTTACTAACAATAATGTCCTTAAAAAATAATAAGTGACTATGAAAATTACGCCGACAATTTATCAGATAGTTCGTTCATGAAATAATAATAATCAATAAACGTGTTGGTAGATTGACTAATAGATTTGATGGTTTCTTCAAAATAACTGCAGCGGTAAGTGACCCTTTTTGACAATAAGAAATAAAACTTATAATTTATTATGCCCGGAATGTTCACGCATGGTATTTTGCGACATAGGTATAGGCGACACATGTTTCTCGAATATTTAGAGCATCATATTTCACAGTTCCAGTGATCGTAAATTTGTAGGAATGTGGATTTTATACTATAATTATTTATATAATTGTATGTTATGGATTAATGTTATTTTTTATACAGAATATTTTGAATATTTCATATTGATAACAAGTGGAGTGCTATCTACTAAATTAATAACAGGTTTTTATATTCAGCTTAGAAAAGTAGTGAAATTATAATGTATTCAATTTTTTTTTACTTTATTATTAATGATTAAATGTCACATATGATTTCTTTGAAAATTTCAGCCGAAAATATTTTTTTGTTTAGAAGTTCTGTTGATTTTAAGAATGTAATATATTATTGCGCTAATCACTAAATCTGAGCTTAGGTTTGCTGGGCGTATAAAAGTTATATAATTATATACCATAGAATATTGTTCCTTACTTGTTAAATCCTCGATCACAATTTTCACAATTATATGCTTTTTTCTTACTGTGGCCCAAAATTTGTTTCTTTATACTTTGCAAACTTGATCCCTACAGAAAAACGAGACAAGTCAGTAATAATCATAAAAAAACGATAACTTTATGTAATATCGGTTTCGCTAAACCAGGAGTTAAATTTTATTGTAGAAAAATAAATGTCTTACGAACCATGTGTTTTTTTGGGGTGCTTGATACATGTTCTTCAAGCGTATGTATTTTCAAGTGACCAAGGCTAGAAAATATTTTTTCACACTGAGAGCAGGCGACCACATTTTTTTTCAAATGTTTTGACATATGATGGGTTAATCTAAAAAAAGTGTATATATTACGTTTCATAACTACTTAACATTATCTGGAATATTGCTCTTGATGCAGAAAGGTATATACTAAAAGTTATATAGAAAATTTGAATCACGACAATGTTACGTGACTCTCCGGCATACAAGTCAATAACCTTTCAAAATGGTTTTAATCACATTTCCTTTCTTGACTCAATTACAAAACAAAGGTTAATATATTTTCAGCTGTTGTAGATAAAAAAAAATCAATAGAATTTATATTTATAAATAGGAGAAATTATTTTTGTGATAATACTAAAAATGAAAAAAAAGTAATTGAATAGAACTATTTTACATGGTACTCGCGACAATTTAATTAATTTCTGAAAGTTTGTGCCTGTGAATAACACCGGTTTTCGGAGCGTGGGCAGGGAATGGATTAAGCGTTGAGCAATAACATTTTAAAATTCTCCCTAAAATGTCTTACCCTTGGAGGTTGTTGAAAATCTTCTGACAATGCGGGCAGTTAAAAATTTGTGTAGTATGGTCAGTCATAGTTTGCGTAAACTTCTCATTTGCATTCATGGGACTCGAAGGACCATTCCCATCACTAATACTAGAAGAAAAAATCCACTTGTAAACATAAACATTCAACGGTGAAACAAGAGGTGAAAAACTCACAATCCCAAAAGTGCATTTGTGATAATATGTAATACTATCACAATAGAAATGAGTTAATGGTTATGAACCTTTGAATTTCAAGGAATAAAACAATATTTATGACTAATTTTGGCAAAAGGAAATCATTTAACCTTTTGCACTTTAATGCCGCAATACAGGTGATATTGATTCTTCTTTCATAACTTGAATGCCACCTCTTTGACCGTAAGTCAACAAAATGTAATTTTTAATTAATTGTTGAAATCAGGATTTCTTTATTTTTTAATTCTTCGGTCATTAGTAATGTTACATGGTTTATAGTATGCATGCTTGCTTATCTTAAATACTGCAATTCAATTGAAATATGTAATTTTTAAAGAGTTGCAAGCGGTGACCCACCTGACAACTGCCTTATCATCGTGTTCATAACCCAAATGGTCTCTAGCTTCCACCTTGATAATTGGTAAGTCAGCATTGATCATAGTATTAAAATCAATAATTTCACTACTTCCGGATATAGCAGGTAAAGATGTTTCCTGCTTAACTCCTAAAAAAATATGAGATCGTCAGTTATGCAACAAATGTGTGAAATGAATATAACGTGGCTACAGAATTATCAAACCTCAGAAAGGGAATTAAGACGGATTAAACAGGGATATTAAACAGCACAGTAAACAATCATTTAAATTATAAAAAAAAACCCACAAACTGAAATGAGAAACATTTTTTTTTCATTTTTATTTGATTGAACTTCAATATCAAATTTAAAACATTCAAAAGACGTAAAAATCCTCGAACCAGTCCTGGTTACAGATGGTCATAAAAATTAATTATCATTAAAAGGAAATCAGGTAAGTGACCACAGGATATAAATACTGTTTTTTTATTGGTATGGTAAATACATTAGTGACAAAACTTATGGAAACACATAAAATTTGAAGGGTTAAAAAAATTCTGCGTTGTGTACACAGGGTTGCCAGATTTCTAAAAACACAGATCGGGACATTCACTATTTCGAAGACTTTTATACATGTATACGTCGGGATTATAGAGGGACTTGCAATGCGGTACTCGGGATTTGTCGATTGAACTTGGGACAGTCCCGCTCAAATAGGGACGCCTGGAAACCCTGTGTGTACAACATAAAATTTGAAGGGTTAAAACAATTCTGCGTTATGTGTACAACATATAATGAAGTTATGTATAGAAATAGTTGAATATATTTTAATAAAGTCACCTGTCCCACTCCCAGCTTGGTGGCAAGCACCAGGAGCTACTGGATTCTGATGTGTTTTTGAAACATATCTTTTGAGATTAGCATCAGAACGCTCACACATGTGTTTAAAAGAGTAGGCTGAATATAGCTGGTGTGTGCACAATTCACAAATCCGGCATGGAAGTCCATCGTTTTCTGTTACCTATAAGAAACATTTTAAATAAAATCGCATTCAAAGTTAAAACCCAGTATGCTACTCTTTTTATACCTAAAAATGTAATGAAATTCTGCTGATGAAAATGCAGCACTGATGGAAATTTAATTACGAATAGGAAAATGACAAATTATCATACATGGTAATTAGAGGACCCAATAACTTACGCGAAATACGAATACAGTATGAAAATCAACATAGCCATGTTAAATGAAACTTTTTGGAACAAACCATAGGTCAAATTTGACATATGGCTGACGAATTTTCTGAGAAATATTTCGAAATTCTTATGAATGATCGGTTCCCTTGATTCCAATGTTTGAATTTTATTCATATATTTTCAACAGAATAACATTGTTTTTTGAGGGATTTAGTAAATTTTCGGGAAATAAGTAGCATGTTGTAAAGCAAATTAACCAAAACAAGTGTCGGTACTAAATAAAGAATTTTCTTTAACATTAATATTGGTGTTTTATTGTTATTAATATTACGAATGTCACTACTATTTCAGATGTTTTATATATAGTCATTGCAATATGAGGTTGAACTTATAGAAGCCGCTGGTTACCAATCCTATATTCGATTGCTTTTCATTTATCCGATAAATAAAATTGTACCTTACGTTGTGTTAAAGTAGCACAATATTTGCCTTATTCATTTCCAGACGACATTATTTCAATTAGGGTCCTTTAATTGACCTCAGTTTACTTAATATTTGATAGCGAGAAATCTAAACATAAATATATTGCGAGCAGGTTTACTATACAATTCAAACTAAACTGATTTTGACAGTTCTCCCGGCAGGTAGCTATCGGCCAACATATTATGGATACCCAAAATGCTATTGTAAACATAGGCGTGATTGATGGATTTAATTGTGAAATTGAATTTAAAAACTGCTAATATGGAAGCGTTTATTTTGTTGTAGAAAACTGCTCGAGAATTTCTCTAATGAAATTATAACCTGGATTTGAGTGCTCGAGATGAGCATTTGGTAAAGTCGCTGTTTGTCCTGTCCGAGGCCTTCGCCGATTGTAAATAAGGATTTCATCTCTCCGTCTTCCCTAAGACAACCACGACACACACGGTCCAAGCGAATTACTTCATGTGCCATGTTAATACAAATTTAAGCCATTATTCAAACGAAAAAATATATATCACATATAATGATCTGAAGTAAACGGTGACGCTTTCAGACAGGTAGCTTTCAGATTCAACATGGCCGTATTTCAGGGTTCACATATATATCTAATCGTCTTCCCAATATAAAAAGGAAAATAGAATTCATGTAATTCTTTATTATATTATGTTTAGAATTTATGTGTAATTAATATTTTGTTGATGTTTAAGCCTATGTATTTATATTTTAAAATACATATACAAATTTAACATCGATCTTTAAAAGTAATAATATTTATTTTATAAACATTAATGACGTTACACAAAATTGATGGGTCTGTATATTTATTTTAATTAATTCATACAGATTGCAAGGTAATATTTAATAGTGAACATTTCAATATGCAAAATTAATGGTGTTGTGAAAACCAAATTTAGCCTTTTCATTTGTTACACCAGGGTTTCCCAAACATTTTCTGAAATGGAACACTTCGTAAGTCCGGAAAATATAACGGAACACTAAGCTGAATTTTTCAGTTTTTTTTAAACTGTGTTGCAGCTTATTAAACCATTTTTTTTTTCGGAACACCTACTCTGGCTCCGCGGAACACTGAATATAGATTGGGAAATCCTGATTAAACAATGTCAATAAATTATTGTAGATGGCGTAAAGATTTATTTTTAAAAATAAAAAAAAAACGAGTCTACGAATTCTATATAATTTTGAAATTCTAATGTAATACATATTACAAGGTATTTTCATGTAACGCGATGGAACAGCGTTCCGCTACCTTTTTAATCATTTGTAATCAGGTTTGCAAATAGTACCCTCATATGTGGAGTTTGCACTAGCATATTTGACTAAAAATATTGACCTGAAATCGATTCCGCGGGTAAGACCACCCTGCCAATTATAAAATTAGCAAGACAAAGCTAAAACAATTGGTTAACCACTAAGTGCTGTCTTTATTTTTTTGCTCTCTTTGAAAAGAAGAAAGGTTAAGAAACTGAGTAACAAGCATTTATCGTAAATTAGCTTATACTGAAATACCTTAATTAGAAAGCCATATGTTCCACAATGAGATCGAACGTGGATTATAAAAAATCCTTGAAAAAGTTTGACAATAAACGTAAAATCCGGCACTTGATTTTTTCAAAAAAGCACAGTGTAATGCTGTACGGCCACTTTATAAAGTAGGTAACGAATTAAGTACATACTGATATAAAATAATGTTTTATCATATCGTTTTGGTTTTGTTTTGTTTTAATTGAAGATAATAAACAAACATTTAAACCAAATGCAAATGAATCATGTGACAACGCATTGGAGTTGATTAAAACAAATAAATTGAATCACATTTATAAATTAGTTTTCATTTGACATTGAGTAATAACTAAAATATTTTCGATATACCTAATGTTTTTTAGCTATCAGCTGTCAACTTTTATTATTGATATTGTTGGTTTCGTATGGTAACACTAATAACTATTGCGATCGCTAGCTTCTCACCCGCCGCTCCGCTGACACATAGAAGGCGTGGTGGCAGATATCAGTTAAATTGAATATAATCGATTTTAACTATTCGACTTCTTTATCAACATTTATTATTCTAGATCTATTTACCATGTCTGACAGGTTACCGGCATGTGTAATAGATGTGGGGACCGGGTAAGATTTCCTTTATTTTCTATCATCGGTGCACTGTTATAATTCAAAATAAGTTGACTTGACATTTTGTTCATTTAGGTATACAAAATTGGGGTTTGCTGGAAACAAGGAACCTCAATTTATCATTCCTTCGTCGATAGCAATTAAGGAATCGGCTAAAGTTGGAGACCAGTCTTCACGCCGATCGGCCAAAGGGGTCGAAGATCTCGATTTCTACATCGGGGATGAGGCTTTTGATGCTACGGGCTATTCTGTCAAAGTAAGAAACATAACATTATTTGCTGTTCGAACATTGTAATGATAAATATATTCACTCTATAGTGACGCGTGTATTATATTCTCCCCCTGTATATTCTCTGAAGTAATCACTTCCAGAATATATTGCAATCTTATAGGGAGACAATTATTTTTATTACTATGTCGACGTTACTCGTGGGAGCGGCCCAGTTGATTAACTGATTTATTTTGTCTCGTAACATCCTAAATTTATTTATCAAACAGTAACATTTATCCAACTATCAATTAAGGCTATTATTTTCAAACCCGGCTCATTTCAAAATTGTTGAAACATGAACCATGAATGTAAATTAGTAAATAAATATAAATTTTGAAAGTATTTTTAGAAATCAGTCTCAAACATGGCTTGATAACATACAAAATATCATTCCAAAGTAATGTAAAACTAAAAATATTTTTAAAATGTATATTGTTTTACAAAATGAAATTCAAGTTTCATTTTTTAACCATTTTGGAACAAGCCGTGCTTGCAAGTAATACCCTCAAATGAAGTATATATAAGTTTTTTGACAATTTAAATACTAATTATTTAAGACTAAATCGAACAATTATCTTAAAATCTACCATGCTGTTGTAAATCTAAATGAAATACTGATTATTTTTTTTTTCTATCCCATCTGATTGAATGACCATCAGTATGGACAATTTGCTTTACTACATGCTATTCAGTTTCTCCCTGAAAATATACCAAACAATGCAACTCTCTTAAGAAATTTCATTGTGAATCGGAAAATATCAATAAACTACACATTGGAAGCTACAGATTTCAAATTTGCTCTATGGCAGTGGTTTCCAAACCTTAATGTTACTGCGCCTCCCTTTGAAGAAATAAATATCTTCACGCCTCCCCATCCTTTATTTCACATAGTAATAAAGACGCGTTTTATAGAGTAAATAAATATTTTGAACTGTTCACGCCTCCCTTTGCAATAGCCCACACCTCCCCAGGAAAGGCGTGCGTCCCAGGTTGGAAATCGCTGCTCTATGGCTTAAATTATGTCGCCCATTCGACAGATTATGGTAACTCATACTGATATTACATTAGTATTTCATGTAAATTACTTGTTTATCTGATCTGTGTATGATAATTTGATATTATCCTATTCATAATAAAATTTCTTCAATAACTGAATTTTTAGTAGCAGAATTTAGTATTGTAGCATTTTTTGGCTCAATAAAGACTACCATGTTGTAAGACATATTTATCGTTAATATCTTTTAATTAGATTTTTTTTAACTGGTCTTTGAGATGGATCAACTTTTATAAGTTGTCCATACAGAGAGAATGCTTGTCTCATGGAAGTAATGTCATGGATACCGCGATATGCTGTGATATTAATTGGATTTGTTACTTTTCTTTAATGTCATCTTCTTAAGACTTCTAGACATATACTTGTTAATATTATGATTATACTTTTTAACTGGTTTACAATGTGGCGCTTAGATTTAATTTGATTTATTTATTTACCGAAAAGTTCATGTATCTTGACTGGGATTTAAAACCAGTAATTTTAGCTTGTGCCTGTTACCGCCGCCTGTGTGGTCGAGTGGTCAACGTTGTTGGCTTCGGCTACGGAGGGCCCGGGTTCAAATCCCGGTACGGACAGTTTTTATAAATTGATTTTTCAAACGATTTATGAATTTCTGTTCAAAGGCATGGGTGTATGTGATGTCTTGAATTCCCCCCTCACCCATCCTACGAAATACATTTTCACTTCCAGAGACAGATTTTGGGTTGAACCGAAGAATTTAAAAAAAAGTTGGAAACGAGTATATTATCATGTCCCCAACACCGATGATATATACTACTTTCATTATTATAATAATTATTTTCAAACCTTAATTTGTAATCTGAAATGTACTTCAAAATAAACATTATATTTAATATTACTGAAACTGCAATCTAATGTTTACAGAATTCAATTTATTTTTATGAAATCAGTGAACTATTGCTATTATAAATCAACAATAAAACAGGGTATTGTTTTCACCCGCAGAGCACGCTTCCCTCCCTGGGTGTGGTTTTAAAGCTATGCACGCAAAAGCAATGTGCTGTTTTATCATTGACTTATAATTGGCATTGTTTACCAATTAAGATCTTTGACTCTTCTAACTTTGATAAGCTAACCACTAGTCATGTCCAAGCCAGCCTTTTTCTTTGAATAAGAGAGACTGAGCAGTTCTCATAGAAAAACTTCTGTTGGGATAAACTATCAGTTATCAATATACTCCACTTAAGGATCACTCTTGGCTTAAAACGAATAAAAATAATAATTTGATACGAGACATTTTATTCTAATGATAAATAATCGTTATCCACTCTTCCCCTGTACACCCTTCCGTTTCCTTATCAATAAACTGTTTTTTATTATTATCTAATAACTCTTTATCAGAAAATTTTAGGTGCAAGTGTTTAGTCATGATATTTATTTATTTATTATATACATTATAATTTTATAATATAAAATGGAGAAATGCAATGAGTATTAATTATTTTAAATCATATATTTCTGAATTCTGCAGAAGAGGCAGTATTTGAAATTGATAATGTTAGTCATTTCCATTATACATAGTAGCGAACTTTGGCTTGACCAGAATTTAGAAGTGATAGAAGTGAACTTAGATTATTTTTTTGTAAAAAATAAATATTTCTGTCTATCCATTTTTAAAATCACAATTATTCATTTAAAACTATATTCAGTTACTATGTTATAAATTTTATTTACACAGTATCCTGTACGCCATGGATTGGTGGAAGATTGGGATTTGATGGAGAGATTTATGGAGCAATGCATCTTTAAATATCTTCGAGCTGAACCTGAAGACCATTTCTTTTTGTTGACTGAACCACCACTTAATACACCAGAGAATAGGGAATATATTGCTGGTAAGCGTCAGTTTTTGATAGTTGATTCTTGTAAACCAGTGAAGTATTATGTAATTTACATGTTTTAAATTTAACGGATATAGTTGAATTTAATTTTAGGCATGAACAATTTCTGACTATAAAAAAAAATAATTTACATGTTTAATCACATAACTAGCTATTGTATTGTAATTTTTGAATTTTTAAATCTATCTGTTTTTATTACAGAAATCATGTTTGAATCTTTCAATGTACCCGGGCTTTATATTGCTGTCCAAGCTGTATTGGCCTTAGCAGCGTCTTGGAAATCCCGAACTACCAGCAAATGTATTTTCACTGGTATTGTAGTGGACAGCGGAGATGGCGTTACCCACATCATTCCAGTTGTAAGTTTTGAACACATCCTATAGTTATTATGCATTGCGTGCTCTTTTTTTTAGTGGAAAAAATATCTTGTGTATAAAAAAAATACTATAGTTTTAATTATTTTATTATAAAGCGATTATTTGATTTGTAATTTGCACAGACATCATTGCACATTGCGGCAATGCAATCAGTCATCTTTGCCAATCTTTGTTATACCAGCGCGTCAGTTTATCTGTCACTGAATCTGAGTCATTAACCCTCCAAGGACGAGCGTCACCATATGGTCACACAAAACACCGTTGTCTATTGATCCCACTATTCATACTTTTTCTACCTGAATATCGTTGCTTTTGCTCATATTTGGTTAAGAAGGGTACGGACTACAGTAAGTCATCAGCCGTAGGAACAGAAACGGTCTCCAAAAGCACATGTGATTTTTTGAATTTCCGTTTTTTTTAATTTACTTTTTGAAACTGTTAGATATTTTTTTATAAAAACATAAAATTATTTACAGTTATTTTGCTAATATATTTGTTTTGAAATTATGTTGATCTAAAGAGGTCAAATTGTAAATATTTAAAAAAAAATCACGTTTAGCTATATTTCAACCCCGAATGTTTGCAAGCCCATACGGTCAATTTTGTCCTTACTACTGTCCGTACTCAATATTACACGGTAATAAAAGGATGAGCATGACCATATAGTCATGCGGGGTTTCTATACAACGACTTTGCGTTTTTTTTTTTTAAATTTTGGATAGGAATAAAAGTTATCCGTGACTTCAATATGGCTTAGAAAATATTTTTTTTATCGGAAAAAAGCTCTCGTCTCTGGAGGGTTAAGTATTAAAGTCAGCTTTATATAAATTGACCCTTATTTCTATAAATACATAATAAACCAGTGTAATTTTGAAATAACATTTCAACAATGTTTGAATAATTTTATTACGGCAAAGGGGGTGGGTCTTTAATATGTTAAAGAAATGCTGTATCCAACTGATGATTGTGTATGATAGAAAATAGACAATTTTGATCATGGCTAATTGCGAATTTTTTAAAATATAATGGCTGTCTTTATATTAAAATTGCTGCGGAACTGTTTTATTATGTATCTCTTGCACTCAATATAGAAATAAACCTAATTGTCATTAGCTTAGTGCAGGCATGTCAAACTCGTTTACCACAAAGGGTCAAATTAAGTATTGCACATCAAGGCATTGATTGCATTACAAAAAAATTCAAAAATAAGAGTAACCATTTTTATTATATAAGTATTTATAACATCACAATTGTACCAATGCAAGAACCTTGAAATGGAATATAATTTATCAAAGCTGTTCAATCAATAAATTGAATAGTTTTGAAGAAACTTGACCCTTTGAAGATTTGTTTAACGTATTTCGTTAAACAAATCTTCAAAATTTGGAAACAATATGCTGGTGGACTGCATGCGGGCAGCGCGTTTGGCTTGTCTGGCTTAGTGAAGTATTGAAAATATGATGTCTGATGACTGAATCAGTAATAATGTGAAATCAGGCCAAAAAATATTATTAGTTTTCACACACAATTTAAAATTAGTAAAATGAAATTGATATACACACCCCTTTGTGGACCTTGCTGCGATTTTTATCATTTTGCGTTGCGTTCGGTTACAGCTCTGCCATTATGTCTTTTATAAAGTTGCCAAAAATAAAGCCAGATGAGTTTTAATAGTAAATCAGTACAATTTATAGTTATAAACGCATCTTGATGAAACTCAAATACATTTTAACCTTTGATATGCTTATATAATGTTTTATTTTTAATTGGTTGTATTCTTATTAAGTGGACCTTTGTGATGATAATTTTCACAGGCAGAAGGCTATGTCATAGGGTCCTGCATTAAACACATTCCAATTGCTGGTAGAAACATTACATCTTTTATCCAGTCTCTACTTCGCGAAAGAGAAGTTGGTATTCCCCCAGAACAGAGTCTTGAAACCGCGAAAGCCATCAAAGAAAGGTCTGTATATAAAAATTCTTTGCAAAATATTGGTTGCCTCACCATTTGACAGCTGTTAATTGCTTTAAAAAATAATTAAATTTTTATTGAGTAAACATATTTTCTAAACCTCTAAAAAATAAATGAATTGGATATGCAAGTCTTATCAAGACAAGAAATTGTTCACGAAGTTAGATATAATGTACAAGATCATTATACGGCAGTTAATTTCTGTGAGAAAATGAATAGCTTATGGATTTTAATTGTTTGAATTTTATATTTTAGGAACTGCTATATTTGTCCCGACATTGCCAAAGAATTTGCCAAATATGACGCTGATCCGGATAAATGGATTAATAAATACACGGGAGTAAATGCAATAACAAAAAATCCTTTCACTGTTGATGTTGGATATGAAAGATTTCTCGGTAAGACTTTCCCCAAAATTTTCAAAGTATTTTAATATTAGCTCTAAGTTTAGTAGACAAGTGGAAGCCGTATGCTCCATGCACAGAGTGAATATGGTGAAAGAGGAAGACAAGAGTTACTGAATTGATTTTCTTCTAGGTCCTGAGATATTCTTTCATCCGGAGTTTTCCAACCCTGATTTTACAACACCTCTTAATGAGATGGTTGATGATGTCATTCAGAACTGCCCAATAGATGTCAGACGAGGGCTTTATAAAAATATTGTTCTTTCCGGAGGGTCCACGATGTTCAAGGACTTCGGAAGACGATTGCAAAGAGACATAAAACGTACCGTTGATATGCGCCTGAGAACTTCTGAAATGCTATCTGAGGGCAGAATAACGGTAAGTAAACTGTCACTTACCAATTTTTTCAAGAACTACCAGAGGGAGTCGCAATCGCCTTAATAAATAAATCCCTATCAAATAAGTCGCCAAGCAGCCACCATTATTGCTATGATGGATTGTGGAGCTCTGTGTAAAGAACTTATCAGCTTCATGAGTTATTTCAAATCAATAACATAAAGATTTAGCATCTCGATATTTGTAATCATGTTTACAAAATTTCACTGACATTTCAAAAAATGAATGAATATTTATTTTTATTTAATTCTTACTCTTAAATAAGACATGGGCAAAGACTTAAGATAAAGATTGTGGAGACATTAAATTTGTTTACAACAAAGATTAAATATGATACAGCGCACGCAGGCTTTCCCGATAATTAGGTGTCAGCTGCCCAGTCCCGAGAGATTTCTGCCATATTTCAAACTAATCAAGACTAGCGGCAGACACGATATATTGAAAGAGTTTGAAAAATCAATGTTTATAATATGTTGGATAAAAAATCAGTCTTATATTCATAAAATGTCCTACATTATCGACAGTTGAGCTATTGAGTCTATTTCTATCTCGTACTCATATGTGAGAAGATAGTGTGGACTGGGTTAATCTGAGCTTTGAAACATATGTGTTTTTCAGCATACCCAATCGAATATCAGGTTTGTGTCATGAATGAAAAACAGTCTAGAATTAACGTCTGTCCTTTCTTTTAGCCAACACCGATTGATGTGCAAGTAGTCTCCCATCACATGCAACGTTATGCAGTATGGTTTGGTGGCAGTATGCTGGGATCTACCGTAAGTAACTTTGATCTGATCTCTTGAGCAATAAATTATTTATTTTCCAATTTTATTCCTAGCAAATCTAGACTCGAGGTGGAAATCTGTCAATATAGACAATTTAATAATTTTGTTTTCACGTGATTGCTTGGCACACTATATTAAAGTTTTATATTAATGAGTATTATGAGACACTGTTGTCTTATATCACAGTATCCCTGACTATTTGATTTCTTATTTACTCAATAATACTAATAATTTATATTTATTATAGCCGGAATTCTACCAAGTATCTCATACCAAAAAGGATTATATGGAATATGGGCCGAGCATCTGCCGACACAATCCAGTATTCGGCACAATGACATAACTGGAAATATTATGAATAAAATTCTTTCAAATCAATAAAATATTTCTTTGCGTATTCTATATTATATTGTTTCAAAATAATATGTTCATTTGAACTTAAATAAATGATTAATTTTAATAAAATGAACATGTGTTTCAATAAATATCATCCATTCCTTTAACCCTTCAAGGACGAGCGTGACCATAAGGTCACAGTAAACACCGTTGTCCATTGATCCCACTATTCATCCTTTTTCTACCTGAATATCGTTGCTTTTGCTCATATTTGGTTAAGAAGGGTACAGAATTTAGTGAGTCATCAGCCGCGGGGACAGAAACGACCACCAAAAGCACATGCGATTTTTTGAATTTCTGTTTTTTTTTAATGAAATTTTTGAAACTGTTAGTTATTTTTTTAACAAAACATCGAATTATTTACAGTTCTTTTGCTAATATATTTGTATTGAAATTATGTTGATCTAAAGAGGTCAAATTGTAAATATTTTTAATAATTTCACGTTTAGCTATATATATTTTGTTGCGATCTCTTATATCATTGGCACATATCTTTATTTTCAACGCGAAACGTTATTATTAACTATTGTAATATCAAGCGTAATTAATTTATTTTTGCAGTTATATCGTGTTTTGTCTCTTGTCAAATTTACCCAAATTCGACATAAATGTTCTTGCAATAGTGGACGAATTGTTGGATGTTTTTGAATTATCTAATATGTATTGTTGTGTATTAATTTTTACTAATTTACTAATTTTTTTATTTATGTCATAATATTTTCAAATTATAGAGCATTTTGTTGGTTCTTGAATGTAGTCTTAACTCATTATGTATGCAAAGGAAGTGTATTAACACCTGTTGGGGCAACTAGCGATCATGTATGGGGCTGATATTATACCTTTTTTGTAGAGTAACTATTACCGCTGTAGAAGTTTTAATATCCGTAGTGTCTTTTTTTATTATTTTGTTGTAACTATCGTATGATGATTTATATAGATTATTTTCATAAAAAAAAGCATCTACTGGGTGAAAACATCAAGTGTAGAATAATTGAAGACCATTCCAAATATTTTATTTTGGCAGTGTTAAAACCAGCGCTGTTATGAAATAGCTTAACATTCCAGATAAAATATTGCCATTATTATTCTTTTGAATTATTATTTTTTTAATTTTAAAATTTCCAATTATTTACTAACCTGGTCATTTTAAATCAATTGGTGTTTTTCAGACATTGATGCACCATAAATACATTGTGTACCAGGAATTTAATTTCCATTTATTATATTGGTGAAAATAACCAGTGAGTAATGTGGTTAAAAAAAAAATAACTTTAATGCAACAATAATTATAGTGACTAATAAAAATAGATCATTCACAAACCAAATGTTAAAAGTAAACTAATATCATATCTGTAATAAAAAAAATACACGCTTTAAAACGAGAAAAAAATCTTTACATACCTTTTTTCTCTTTCTTTTTTCAATCGATCGCATGTGTGTAAATTGCGCTAATGATGTTATAAAAAATGACAAAGTAGGACTTAAGCCCCAAGGCAGATCTCGAATATATACAAATTTTGAGAAGCGCAAAAAGGAAAAGGTATAATGTAGTCATATTTTCAATTCTGTTCAAAATTAAAAATAATATTCTGCCATATTGCTGGCAAGAATAGTCAATACAAAGCAATACTCAGCCACAGAGCAATGGAGCCAAAAGAACAATAATTTATTGTTATGTAGCAACAATACTTAATTGCTGTTAGTTGACTATATCGACATTAGGCATGCATTTTATATCGCATTAACGATTTCATTAAAAAATATTTTTGATGCCATTTTTCAATCCAAAAGAAAAAAAAACTACATGCTAACCACGTCCCAGCTCAGCATAATGCAACAAACCTATATTTTTCAAGATAAATAAAAACAATTGCTTATATTGTATACTCTTTTATTTAAAACATTTTACAACTAAAATATTTTTTGACTGATTTACTGCAATTAAATGATAACAAAATAAAAAAAATACAGATATTAGAAAAGATGGAATTGGTGATTGACACAAATTAAGAAAGGTGTTCATGGTTGAAGATCTTAGTCTAGGATGAGCTTGCTGTATTAATTCTGTTAGGGTGCATCTCTTGCAATATTTGGAGGATATGGATTCCATGGACATGTTTCTGAATGGTCTGTGTACTAAAAGAAAAACATATGATTTAGTTTTAAAGTGCGTTATCTTTTTACAAAAAAGCAGTAGTTGCATATTAGCTGGCCTCTATGTGGAAGAATTTAATTATTGCACATGCATTCCAAAATATATATAATTATTTTTTATTATATAATCTCTCATCCAGCAACTATCAGAGAAACTAGGTGGTAAGTGCAACATTTTTGAGACCCCTACGAAAACTAATATTAGCATCAATATATTTAGCTATTATTATTTGGAGGCCTTTAGCAGTTATTCCCAGCCCTCTTATATGGGATGCTTTCATTCTTATTGTTTTTTAAACCTAGCTCTAAGTGATGAATTGTTTTGCTATACATATATATGAATACAGGAAAAAAAGTGAGTGGGCAGAAAAATTTTATGAGCCACATAGAACATTTCTGCATACTCACTTTTTTGGTACTCAGTGTCTTTTTTATTTCCTGTATTCATATAGATCATGGGTTTCTTAACCTTTTATATCCGCGGACCATCAAAAAATGTTTTGCGGACCATCAATATAAGCTTTTATAAATTTATATTAACTATTTTTGAACTGCAGAAAATTTTTGCAGACCACCCAAAAATCTTACGAAAGACCACCAGTTAAGAAACAGTGATTTAAAGCACAATATAATGCACTCAATTCTTGTTTCAAAGCATTAGGCGGGCGATATGGAATGGCTACACAGTCGATGTCTTGGCTATTGCTGATATAAGTAAAGAAATTAAGACATGCTCTATTTTTTAAGATGTCTTATAATATAGTGCATACATGCGTGCCCTTAAAGCAGTGTCTGCCAAACTTTTTTCCTTTACGGCAGTGATGAATGGAACTAGTACCGCGGCACACCAAAATCCTCGATTTGGTATACTTTTTACCGGATTGTCACAGAACATCGTTTTTTTTTTTAGCTCACCGAGGAATTTGAAATCTTCGATTTTGTACCGAATACGCATTATTTAAGATTGACATTTTTAAGGCTCCTTCCTCCGCGGCACACCTGGGAGTTCTTGCGGCACAGTAGTGTGCCGCAGCACACAGTTTGGCAGACACTGCCTTAGAGGATTGTTGATCTGGACCTCTCAATATAAGGAGTATGAATTTTGATTTGACTCAAGAAATGCTTTAAAGTTTTAGAATTATTGAATTGGATGTAACAAACGGCCAAATTACCAGCCCCGGTCCATTATTATAGATGAATTTGATAGTGTTAAAAGTCTAAAGCCACTAAACAAGCATTCATATTGTTTTATGTTTTAAATGGGGACTCAAAAGATTATAACCCCCGGGCCTCGAATTTCTCTGAAAGTAAAGTAAATAGGAAAATTTATATACTTACACTAGTCACGAGTTTATTCAAAAATATATGTCTCTTAAGACTTAACGGTTGTGTGTGCTGCACTTTCTTTCTAATATTTGCGAAATATTCAACATCTTTGTGATTATTATTGACCATTTTGAGAGCTTCAACTGCATTTTTTATTAGCCATTTCAGTGCTTTCTCTGAAAGCCATACTGTGAAATTATTCATGATGTACATTTCACATAATTTAGAAACAACCGGAGATCTGAAAATTTTTAAGATTAGCATTTATTGAGTGAGCACCATGACCAGATATATTCGAAGTAAATATTTAGCCTCAAAAGGAATGTGTAGATGGAAACTAAGCTTAGATCTCTTTTGTTGTGTACACTTAGTCTTACAAGCACATTAGCACTAAAATGTATCATATGACAAATACCAATCCACGTAGAATATGGTAGATAGAGTGTAAGAAATTGCTATTTGATTATCATTTCTATCACACATAATGTATTTCTGACGATAATATTGATGAGTACAATTAAAAATATTCCTTTACTTACAAGTCAGTACTGAATTCATTGAAAAATTTGCTTGTGACCAACTCCATGTGTTCATCAAGAGTTTTCTTCAATCCACATTTCCTTAAAAGTGGTAATAATATCATTGGATAAGTGAGGAGTCCCTTTTTAACATAAAACTCGGCTGCAGCTAGGTCCCCTCCTGAAATTGTTTGTTAACGATTGTAAGAGCATAATGTAGAAAGCTTTAAATGAATATACAGTGGAACCCCCAATTACACTACCCCGATTTACGCGCCGGCTTGAAATATTCGCATTCCATTGCCGTCACTAAGAGACGGTCGTCTGTGCTTCGCATACAGTTTTTTTTGTAAAACTAAGGGACATCTTAGTTTTGCGTTTTCCGCGGAAAAAAATCAAATCCCTTATTTTGTATGACATTCACACCCCCAATTACACGATCCCGAATATAGTGTAAATGGGGGTTTTACTGTACTTCATTATCTTCAGTTGTTGTGTAATTGAAAAAAACTAAGCAGATTATTTCGCTATCCTAGAACCAAACTCTTGTATGTCCAAAATCATACTTTTGAAATGATTGAATCCAAAGATTTTTTCATAATGACTTACCTGAATTCATTGCTGTACGATAATGTGCCAAAGCCATTGAGTATATGACGTTTGGCATCCATTCAATTGCTTCAAACCTTATCCATTCCTTTACAAATTCCACATACCATGAGTATTCCCTTGCTTCCATTGCAAAATAGTCAATCAGAATGATAAATAACAGAGGGTCTGAATGATCTAGGTTGATCGCCAGTTTGCTTATTTCCAATGCGCTGCGGTATGCACCAGTTATTTTGAATCGTATTGCTCTTATGAAAAGAAGAATAAAAAAGCTTCTGTTTTCTATATTACTATAAGGTAGGCGAATGTTTAAATCAGTTAGATTGAACTGTTTGTGAAAGTTATGTTCTATTTGATAAAACCCTCCGTCCAAATAGTTTCCAATAATGTTTTCTTCTGTAGTCAAACCTATGAACTAAAAAGAGAAAAAAAAACTTTTACCCTCTCGGAAAAGGTATATTTTTAGCTCTTCTAAAGTAACTACTGTTAGCAACCTATACTAGAACTATTATATGGTGTTATGATATATTATTAAAATATAATAAATATAGTCTAATTATTTTTTTTCTGTACATTGAAAAGGTGCACATTATAATCAGTTGTATTCTCAATTGGTCTAAATAAGGCTTTAAAATGAGTAGACAAAATTTAAAACTATATTTTCCTAAAACCACTGAAAGTCATAAATTATTGTTTACAAAAAGATACTTACTAAGTGAACTTTTCGGGAGATAATGAATCGTAGATTTGTATAAATATTTTTGCTTTAAACTGAGTAATCAATCCAAACCTTAATCATATTTTCCAAAAGAAGCGCATTGTATCCCAAGTGATTGTCTGTGTGTTGCTCTGCAGGAGCTCTCATAAATATTTTGTGTGATTTAGCATAAGAAGAGGAGTATTGAAGAACAAAATACTTAAGACCTCTTTCCTCCTTATACAGCACCATGTGAAGTCCTGAGAGAAAAAGTAAATTAGCAATAAAAGTTTGTAAGTAGATCACATTAAATAGGTCATATGGACTATAGAAAGGAAATATCTTACGTAATATAATAAGTAAATTTAACTCTCCCTTTATGAAAGCAATTCAATCATGGTAAAATGGTGTGTAATTTTGTGTATACCTTTGTTTCATATAAAAAAATCTCTTAACATACCACGTATTAGGGAAGCAGTATTTAAGACATTAAGGACTTCTCCTGCAGTTACAAGATGCATTCGCGGACCACTGAACCTCCTGGCTCCGGAAGGCCTGTAAAAAAAAACAATTAATTTAAATGATTTTATGATGAAATTTGTCACACCAACATAAACAATATGGGGATTTTATCACTAAATTTATATAAAAATCTATATCAAAAAAGTTATTATCGATTTTATAAATCTGACGACAATTCAAACAATGTTTCAACAGTAAAATATATAAAATATAAATAATTATCTTTTTTCTTCCGGTGGTATAATAGTACCGGCGGTAGTAATACTTCCAAAAAGTAAAATCTACAAACGCTGTAGTCTAAGCACGTCCCAAAGGAGTGTAACGTCCAAAATTATACAACATAAATGTGCAATATTGTTGGGTATTACAGTCAACTTTTTCATTCAACACTTTTAAGCCATGTCTACTCTCAATGTTCAACACATCGATTCCTAATGGAGGTTATCTCCACAGGATATTTTCTAAGAGACTCTTGTTGCTCGACAAAGTAGGAATAGAAGTATAGGGCTAGGACAGGACTAGTGGTAAGCTAATCGCTCTCGCCAAAACTCCATTTTTAGAGAATCACAGACATCTATCCCTTCTAACAGAGATCCATTGAAAAATAAAATTATGAAACTGTCATTAAAGTATGAATGTTAAAAATCATGAGCATTTTTCAAAATACTTGCAAATTTGCATATTTATTTAATGATAAATACTGGAAAAACTGCTCCATTAACCAGTAAGTATCTAGATATCTTGGTAAATGTTTTTTTAGAACAGATATAGATATTTAGAGCATAGTTTACATAAATAATAATGAATTCAACATACAATGGAAGATTTATGTATTTCAACATAATTTTAAGACTTCGAAATTCAGGGGCCTTTTCCAAGTCATTTTCGCGAATACGTCCCGAAGGCCTGTTTATTTGGTTTGTATTAATGTCTGTGAGCCTGCTGTTTGCACTATCTGTATACGAACTACTGGGGCCTGCTTCATTAGTAGCGGTACTTTCAGAGTTTGAGGTATTTCTTGTCTCTGAATCATTTTCCTGCAAAAACAAATATCGAATAAATGCCATTGGCTACAATAATTATTCTTTGGGAAGTACGCTTTGTTTTGAATTTAGTTATAAATTGTGTATTTTACAATCAATACGCTTCGGGTTTATATTATCATAATACATAATCAGATGTAAGGATTGGGTTGAATAAACTAGTTTTCGGTCAAATTTAGGATGTATATGGAATGTTTTGTTTTGGAATTCATATTAATCGTTCGTTGAGCAGCCACTCTGCTGCAGTTGGCAATAAATTGGAACACATAATGGATTTAAAACAGAAATAATAATTCATAAACAATTCTCACAAAAATATTAAATTTAACATGAAAAAACCGTTCTTCCAAGTATTGAGAGGAGATAAAACTTTCTCCCAGTCCAAAGATAGATTACACATATACATTCCAAAAACTGAACATTGCCATTTCAATCTATAAACATGGCAATTATAGCAAATAAATACCAAACTTTGTTTTATAATACAAAACTCTTTTAGAACCAGCATATCAATCTATTGGTGTGTCTAGATGGTCTAAGAACTTCACTAAGCCAATCCATCAATGCAACAATTAGCAGGCTTTACGCCGGAGTTCAATCACGCGCGATTAGATGAAGTATGTTCCTTAAGCACAGTGGGCTTAAGAACACACTCATCTAATTGCGTAGGATTGTGCCCGAGTGTAGAGCCTTCTAGTGGCATATCATGTGAAAAACATTAGAATAATTTTTGATTTTTACTATATTACAATTGACTTTTATACGATACATAAACGTTTGTTCTTATAGATTGGTTCCGTGAAGCTTTTTACCACAATCTGACTGCGTCGATAGATCAGAACTGTTGAGAAAAATACCTTGCTTTCAATATGTGCATTCTTGTTTGCACGTTTACGATTTTTTCGTTTCTTCTTTGGCTTCTCTACGTTAACCGCATTGAATTCTGTAATAATTTCATTAACTTCAGATTGGCTTCCAGAAGCATCATTATCATTGCTGTCCGATTCTGACTTGGATTGAAGATATTTTGCCCACTGAAACAATATAAATATCAGGATTAGTAATTGTGACTGTGGTTTTATTACTGAAAATCTTTTTTGAAAGCTGTTGTGCATTTTGCCAGATATTGTGAAAACGTTGTTACAAGAAATATAAGATTAATATATTTATGGAATATAAATAATATTATCTGATTGATGGTAATCTTGGATTTTTTCAATATTGATTATCAGCATTTTTTTATACTTAGATGTGGTACAGCTGTTTCTTAGCTATGTGTTCTTAAAATTATATTTACTAGGTACACAATATTTACAAAGAGGGCAATAATAATACGCAAGCGCAAAATGCAAACATTTTTCAAAAAAATGGTAGTCACAGACTACCATATTCTTAAAAATTGGATAGTTCTTAAACTTTTACAATAACTTTATCAAAGCTCACAAGCAAACCACATAAATATAACATTACAATTGGGTGTATTTTTGGGAAGTATGGTTGGTATACGCAAAAAGGAAATGGGTTGGTTAGTAGGAAAGAATTGTATTAAATTGTTTAATGGTTGAATAAAATGTTAAGTCACCACATTCTCTCGGACTGGAGATCTTGAATCTTCCTCACTACTTATACCTGCCGATGCCTCCAGAGCAGATGCTGCATCACCACATATTTTACGTTTCACTCTCCAGGACATGGTTATTTTGATGATGTGAACCTGTAGAAAGATAAATTTCCAGTTTTGGACAAATAGATTTTTAAAATATAAGATAAAATACGTATGAGCAATTGTCAATTTTATGCAGAGTAAAACAAAAGTTTGATTGTTTATAAAAGAAATATTGGTAAATATATTTTGTTGTAGCTACATTTTTCTCCTCACAATTTTAATAGATGCTGCTAAAAGCAGTGCAGTTCTGCAGGAAATTTAATTATGAATAGGGAAATACCAAAAACCAATGGAATCAAAGAAATTGATATCTTATTCCTATGGTTTAAGGACACTGACAACGTAACTATGACATACTAAAATTACGTTGATTCCCACGTACAACAATTTCGCATTTTCCTATGAGGTGTATTGCTATTAGCAGCATTTAAACGAGTAGCATGTTCTAAAGAATATCTATATATATAAAACAAAGTGGGGTTGGTTACACCACGTATATCTCGAGAATGGCAGAATGGATTTTAATGATCTTTGATTTATTAAATTTGTCTTCGCCTAGAATAGCAGAAAAAGCATTAAAACATCGAAAAAATATCACGGGAAAGAAATTATGAATAAAATAAATGTCTCCATACATTTCGTTATTTTCAAACGTCGCAAATCGAATGTTGTATGCTGCTTCCATGGTGATTGGATAATACTTTGATAGTTGACCCAAGTTGAACGCAAGCTGACGTACACTGCGCATTGTTACGCATAACGTTTTAAATATAATTATTTCATTGATTTGAATAAAATACTCGCGATTAAAATACATTGAACTCCATTTTAAAACGATTTAGAAATAACACGGTGCAAAAAAAGAGAAAAAATCGACCATTCATTTAAAAATTTTAAGAGAAATATTACACAGGTTTTGGATATCTCAAGTGATGAAAGCGACATCGTGAAAAATGTGCGTAAACAGCTTCGTCTATTGTCTCATAGTGATAGTGAATAATTTTTGTTACCTTTGATTTTTAAAAAGTATTGTTTAAATAAAATTAAGATTCAATAAGCAATAGTGAATTTTATTTTTTGATATCCTGAATTGATTTTTATGCAAGGAAACCTATCTACCACAAATATTAAATTTTAGTATATTTGTTTACACGTTTTCTTTACTCGGTATCGCGTTGAGCGTATTTATCGTGTAAATATGGAGTTCAGTGTAAATGTGGTCTACGGAAAAGGGAGAAAATATCGATTTTTATTTTTTTAAACCATGCTCTCTTCAGATGCTGTAGTGTATTTTTTTTTAAATTACAAGTTGTAGATAATCGATATTTATTAATATAAATACTTTATTGAATAGTAAATGAAAGTGCTGATAAAATTAAGATTGTTTTATTAAATAAATCAATTCTTCCATAGATAATTTTTTTATTTTAAGTTTGTTTAAATCTATCTTTTCTATATATATAAAAATCTCGTGTCACGGTGTTTGTGGCCAAACTCCTCCGAAACGGCTTGACCGATATATAAAGATATAGATATGAGAATAGGTTGTAAAGTATATTTCATCCCGCTAGGTGAAGGGTGTCCCTATCCAGATTTTTTTTTTCAATATTCCCTACATCCGTCATTCGAATTTAAAACAATTGAAATGGACGTCTTTTTATGTTCAAAATTCAAATTTCCTGGCTTAGAACTGAAGCATCGTAATAATATTGAGAGAAGTTTATTTGAAAGTTTGCATCGCTACGACGTTTTTTAAATAATAAAATATATTGATTCGATTTTTTGAAGCTATAATTATAGGGCTGGGAGCTGATTTGACAGATTTTGTTCAGTTTCATTGATTCGATTATTGGAAGGTAAGGTTATATTTTGAAAATCTTTTTAATTTCTTACATGCATTAGGAATATTCTAATGACGGTATGCATATTTTATAGAAATATATTTCGACTTTAATTTTAAAATCTTCTACCACGAAAAATAATTGTTAGCAAACTTAAACATTATTCCAAAAATTAAATAATTTACGAAATTTCAGCTACTACGAAAAATGGTTGTTAGCAAACTTAAACATTATTCCAAAAATTCAATATTTTACGAAATTTCTGCTACTACAAAAAATGGTTGTTAGCAAACTTAAACATTATTCCAAAAATTAAGTAATTTACGAAATTTCTGCTACTACGAAAAATGGTTGTTAGCAAACTTAAACATTATTCCAAAAATTAAATAATTTACAATTTAAATACTGCAGGGCAGTCGATATATGCCCCGAGGTCTATTTCTTCTTTTACCAAATATATTTGTTAGCAAACTTAAAATATTTCAAATATTCTAAAAAATATGTTATTTACAATTTAAATACTGAAGGACTGTCGATATATATCCCGAGATCTTTTTCTTTTTCTAAGAAATATATTTGTAAGCAAACTTAAACATTTCAATTATTCTAAAAATTATCTCTATCTCTATATAGGCTTAACCGATTTTTATGATTTTTTTATGTTTATTTTTTAGATAGTAGAATAGGTTTTTAAGTATATTTCATCCCGCTAGGTGAAGGATGTCCCTATCCAGATTTTTTTTTCAATATTTTTGACGTCCGTCGTTCGTATTTCAAACAGAACAAAATTATTTATGATGTTGAATGACAGATGGCGCTAAGATCGCAGCAACTTATGTCCAAAATAAGCAAGTTGTTTATGACTCCTTAATTACGTTTGATACGTGCCATGGTTACGTCAAACAATCAAAGGGTATTCTAAACAATTATCAAGTGAATTTGTAATAGTCGTCACAAAGCATTTCTTTCGCTGTCAAACAATTATGCCACCTAAAAGACTAGCTATTAGTTGATCTAGATCTCAAGCACGAAAGAAAACAGCATCACGAGCTTCAGAAACAGACGAGCAAGTTTTGAAACCGTTCGAGCTCTCACTGCTCAAGCCCGATTGTCTGATACAATGATATGCAAACAACCCTTTTGACCGTGATTCGGAGCGAGAAACACAATTTGATGTCGACAAATTGGGTACATTTGTTCAAACAAATCTTCCGAAATTGGTCCCAGAACAATGCATAGTGTATGACAGAATTATGCATGCAATCAATCACAAGCCAAAACATTGGATCATGAAACAATATTGCATTGGCAATCGCTTCATCTGCTTCATCTTGCTGCAGCAAATCTTTTGGATGGTGGTCAAACAGCGCATTCAGCAAAGAAATTGCCTTTGAACACCAACATGCAATATCAAAAAAAAAGTCATGATTGATGAAGTACTTTAATCATATCAACTCATTAAATGGGACGAATTTACTATGGCGCACAAAAAGGCATTGGAAAATCTTCACTATATGTACACTAAAAGATTTGAGAGGAAATGAACAGGTCTTTGGTGGCGCACCTTTTTTATTGCCTGGTGTTTTTCGACAAACTCTACCAGTTATACCACGTTCAACAGCTGCTGATGAATAAAGTGCATGTCTCAAATCATCAGTTTTATGGTGACATGTGCAGAAATTTACTTTGAAAGCTAATATGCGTGTAGAATTACAATATGATGCATCCGCTGAACGTTTCAAAAAACAATTGTCAGATATTGGTAACGAAAAATAGAAATTGAAGGAACCACACATTACCACCAAGCTTCTTTAAAATTACAGGAACCGTAAGGGAATTGATGCACAAAGTTTTCCCAAATATCGCACAGAATTACAAAAATCATCAGTGGCTCAGTGAACGTGTAATATTAGCAGTCAAAAACAACGATGATAATGCCATCAACTTCGGGATTCAAAATGAAATACCAGGCAAAGAAACAACGTATAAGTCTATCGATACTATAAATTGATCAAGACGAAGTTGTTAATTATCCAACTGAATTCTTAAACTCACTTGATTTGCCAGGCATGCTACCGCACGTTTTAACACTGAAAATTGGCGTACCTATCATTCTTTTCCGAAATATAAATCCACCAGGACTTTGCAACGGTACCAGGCTTTCAGTGAAAAAGATAATGAATAATATCATCTAAGCTACAATTTTGAATGGAAAATTTAAAGGATGCGATGTACTGTTTCCAAGCATCCCAATAATTCCGACAGATAGGCCATTAGAATTAAAATGTTTGCAGTTTCCGGTGCGAATCGCATTTGGACAATCGCTACAAGTGTGGACTGAATTTTAAAAATCCATGATTCTCACATGGACAGCTGTATCTGGCCTGCTCACGCGTTGAAAAACCTTAAGATCTATTCATATACGCACCAGACAAAAAAACAATATATATCCAAAAGCACTTCAATGAACATAATTAAAACACTAACACTTTCTTTCTTTGAGTGGCATTGCAACGCATGCCGGGTCAGCTAGTTTATAATATATAAAATATTGAATGGAATTTAAGTAATAATTCGCACCCAACAGATATTATATTAGAAACATTATTATCAAATTGAATCATTAATGAATCGGTATATTTTTAGACTGGCGCTTCGTAGCAGAAGAAGGGAGACATAACGTTCATAGTAATTATCAAAATTTATTATGAATGCGGACATTAGATAATATTACTAGATGTCATTCAAATGTAAAGAGCATAACTATATTATATATAGTATAATTAAAAACAATACAATATTGTACGCAATGACAAACGCATTAATGCTTATATACAACTGACCTGCCACTCACTGTGCTAAATTTGTAACAATCATAAACTTACATTCAATAGTATGTGGAAATTCGTCGCACGATCAGCCGATATCGGCCGATATCAAACTGACTCAGAGATATAGAAACTGACTTCAACGGTTGATGTTTTGACAGTTTTCTCCAGAGAAGTGTGAAACGTGTACGCCACTTGGCAGCTAGCAACATTTTTTTCTGTCATGGCGTATAATATTTTATTAAATTGTAATCTTGTTCTAAAAATGATCAAATTGGTTTATTTAAATAGATAAATAATTAGTTTATTGTTTTAATTGTATGCTACTTATAAAATTGGATCAAGAAATTTTGTAAATTTTAACTCATTTGGTATACTTGAATAACCGAAACCAAAATACTAATACCAGGATTTTGGGACTCACTGTTAAATGTTTACAGAAAAAAAAATACTTATTAATTAATTTGATTTTCTATTAAATATAATAGTACTAATAATAATAAAAGATGAGACATCCTATTATTATAAACAGTGGTGTTTCGGTGTCTCAAAGATTTATAAAATGTTCAGATATTTATCTAAAACGGTGGATCGTGAATAATATTACTATTAAAATTTCAAATACTTCTCAACCTATGATATCAAAACTCAGATCGAAGCAACTTAAAACTTATCGGAAATATGATGATATCTCATTCTAAGTAGTGTTATTTATTTTAAGTAGTAGTTTTCAAGTAGTGTTATTTATTTACTACTTTTCTGCTGCTACGAAAAATGGTTGTTAGCAAACTTAAACATTATTCCAAAAATTAAATAATTTACGAAATTTCTGCAACTACGAAAAATGGTTGTTAGCAAACTTAAAAATTATTCCAAAATAAAATATTTTACGAAATTTCTGCTACTGCGAAAAATGGTTGTCAGCAAACTTAAACATTATTCTAAAAATTAAATAATTTACGAAATTTCTGCTTCTACGAATAATGGTTGTTGGCAAACTTAAACATTATTCCAAAAATTAAATATTTTACGAAATTTCTGCTACTTCGAAAAATGGTTGTTATCAAACTTAAACATTATTCCAAAAATTCAATAATTTACAAAATTTCTGCTATCTGGATAAGGATCTGTCGGCCCCGTCGGACATGCCGACTTGGTTGCGTCTAAGGCAAATTATAGGGCATTTTAAGAATTCTTGGATAAATAGTTGAGTTAAATAGATAAAATCTAATATTTTCAACTGCACTTAATTATGTATTAACTTTTAATTTCTGCACACTGTAGTGCATGCAACCAAGTCTTGAGGAATTTCTTCTCGGGACATTTCTGGCAAAATTTTTAACTCGACTAACGTTGTTACGCTACGGAATACACCCTATAAAAGAGTGTGAAGCCGTAGCGGGTGGTGGTGGGTACAACGGTGAGTACAATAGGGAAAAATAAAAACGGAGTTTATTAATTATGTGTTATTAGATTATACACATATATAATAATAAATATGCATTCAATTGTTCATGTCAGTAAATTTCTGACTTTTCTATAATGCAACAAAAATCTCACGTTGATGGGCAACGGGCTTACAGCTAGTTACTATTATTACTCAGTGGCGAATTAACCTATAAGCAAATGAGGCGCGCGCTTGGGATCTCAAAAATAGTTTATATTATATAGCCCATTTATACTTATTGTTCAGATTTTAATAAATATTTATTATTTTACGCGGATTTTTTTGACGTTTTATGTGATACGAAAAACATGGTCTCCAAATTTTATTGCCCCTGTGGCCTCTCATATGTTAAATCCGCCACTGATTATGTTTATTTGATTTTCGACATTAAATAAAATAATATATCGTAATCAATACTTGAACTAATAAATTATTGAGCCAGGTCTTTACCTGTGGGTACGGGCTTAAGCCACAGTACAAAGTTAAAAGTGAGTTTGAATCAAGATTTCCAAAAACTCCGGCTCCCTTTTTTTGCATATTGATATTAGAACCAATAACCTCTTGCCACCACAACATCTATTAGAAAAATTAGAGGAATGATTTGTATTTTACCATTGGTTATAAAAATCTATGTTAAAATCTTCCTATTTCGGTTTTGAAAAAAACAAAACAATAATTTGTACTTTTCGTAGTATGCATTTTAGGGCTAACTTCTCTGTCACTAAAATAGAGGCATAGCTGAAATATTAAGCTAAACACTCCCTTGAATTATCAATTATCATTTTATCCTTAATCTCTTAAAAAATGGGGTGTGGCTGTGTCATGGACACGGCCGTGCGTTATACATGAATAAGTCTCGTAATAGGTGATAGTACGCCCCATTTTTACGTTGCCGGCACTGCTTGCCTCGGTCATAGTGTGTTTTAATGGTACCATTCGATTGCTCTTGAGAAGCCCTTTCCAACTGTATGCGATTTCTGTATTTCGATTTGGCTTTTTGACGCGTATAGCCCGACATTATATATTTTTGATATATTTTTTTATATTTTAACACCTAATTATAGTCACAGTCACAATATTACACTAATGTTTTTATCTATAATCGATAGATTTTGTTGAGAGCTAACGATTGAAACTTGAACGAACATCGTAACTTATCTGCGTCAAAAGTTATAGTAAATAGAAATCTCGATACGTAGCAAAATTACCTCAAAATGGCGACGCTTCCCCCTCCGCCCCGCGTGATGTATCACAGTCCTTACGTAGTGCATTTTTTTGATTCTTTAGCTATCCAGTGGTACAATTGAATTTTGGATAGCGATGATAGATATGAAGCTGCAACACCAAACTGTATCCCCCGATTTTGTTATCATTCGATTTTTTGGATTGCCTCCCTATGGAAGCAATTTTAAAGACGTATTCACGTCAAAAACAAGAATAAACCAAATCAGTAACACGTTGTTCCCGTATCTTGACGAAAATAATATTGTGAAAGTTTATTCTTCAATAAGATATTTATTTCACTGTTCGTGAATTCTGTCACATTGGGGCTGCAAAACGCAGCCTGAGTATTTTGCATCAAATCATTAATATTTTAATTAATCAATAGACATTTTCCGAGTTTTTCCTTTAATTTATTGAATGGTACAAGTATAACATTTGGCTATAAATTACACGAATGTTATATAGGTCAAGTAAATTTATTTTTTGCTACTTAAGGCTATTATAATACTGTATTTACTATCACATTTATAATAAGTTATCAATTATGTATACAAGAAAATTATTATAATTAGAGAGTTAACAAAATTCAAGTGTAATATATCTACACACGAGTATTCGTTAGCTGGTTAGCATTGAGTAAAATATGTATGTATCAAAACCGTCGTCACTTTTTTTTTCAATATGATGCGTATCCCAAAATTTGCATTTTTTCAAATAGGCAGAGAAAGGGTTAAAATAAATAAATTTTAAATTGTACAATAATTTAAAATAAGTTAACGGCTATGATTCTGTCGGTATTTATATATTGTGATTTGTGGCAATCAAAAACATTACGCAATTAGTCAGCCAAGTTAAATAAAAGTTTTATGAGTACAGACGCGATAGTGCTACTTCAAGATGAGTCGATACAATGTTAATTTGTGTTTATAATATCGATTGCTAAAAGTTAAAATATTTTGTTTCCGATGTTGGTAAAAAATGAGTTTAGTACTGAAATGGACCTATATCTGTATGTAATAAGATATTGCATCTCCAAACCAACTATTTCAAAGATTATACACATATTACAATATATTGTAAGACCATCAATTTTTTTATGGGCGAAAATATTGTATCTCCTTCAGTGGCAGATTAAGCACTTTAGAGGCCCCAGGCACAATAGATTTCGGAGGCCCTGCTTTTCGAATAACCTAAAAGTGCTGCGAACCTCTTCGTAAAATAATAATGAATATTGAAAACTGAAATTAAAATATATATGCTATCTTTGAGACCCCCAAGATTTGGAGGCCCCAAGCAAGCGCCTCTTGGGCTTATGGGGTAATCCCCCACTGATCTTCTTAACGATATATAATATATTTTTATGCTAAACGAAAGTCTTATGCCAAAATATTGTATTTACAGCAGATACAATGTTTTCTTTGCCGCAGTGATACATTTTTTTTTCAATTTTATAATATAAGGAGATACAATATTTTAATTCTAAGCATTCGATATGTAACTAACTAATATTGAAATGCTATCCTACAACGAAAGGATTCAATATTGGACTAAGGAGCGGTGTTGTCCTTGTTGGATATACCTATATGTAGCTTATGGGGATATTTTTACGTTTTATAGTGATTATTATTTCCAGTGTCTCAATATATTGAATTAAAAGACACGAAATTATTTAAAATATTAGCTGAACTTTTACTGTCCAGTTGAAAAAATAACAATATTTCTTTTTTAATACGGGAAAACGACAACACATTAAAATACCATATTTATTATTAAAATATGTGAACAATAAGAGAGGGTACATACAAATTTGTTTGCCTTGACAACCAATAGCCTTTAGTCCAATAGTGCATTAATTCAGGACGCACAATCGAAAAATCAGATAAAATAAAACATTACTTGCTTAGTTTAAGTTTATTATATTTAGTTATTGTTAATTCTTTAAGTTAAAGTTAAAAATGCCTTATTATCATATCAGAACATATAAGTTTATAGGTCTAAACATAATTATATTAAATAGTGTTTTTAATAAATTTATAAAGTAACTTTTTTTTCGATTCTTAATTATGTGTAGGTATATCAAAAGAATACTGTAACTTGCTGTACCTGTATGAATTATAATTCAATAATTATTCATAATAATTCATAACATATAAACATTAGACTCAAATTGGTAGTTGAAATATCATTTGGCACAACGTATACGTCATCAAGACTTATCTATGAAACGACAGTAATAGCAATCAAATTAATACAATAATTATTTACATAACGTTTTAAATAAATATTATGGAAAGACTGGTGTTAAAATAGGTTTACTTTATTTATCGTCAAAGTAACGATTTATTCCTATATTATTTTTAAATGTATAATATATTTATAAAACATCGTAAAACTATACAGGAATACAATATCATATTTTACAATAAATATAATCTAAATATTAATGCGGAACAAACATTCAAAAACTGATTTTTCTTGCTTGGGAAATAATGATCCGAGTGTTGGAGAAATCACTGTGTGCCTGAATGTTTCAACTTTATGATTTAATTTTTAAAGAAAAAAACCTTTTTTGAACAAAAATTGTGATTTACGTCCATAGATTTTATTATGACTATTAGAACTGATATTGAACGGCATTTTTCAAAAATTATGACATATCACTTTTTGAATGTTTGATCCTCATTTAGAGTTTACCAATAAATGAAGCGCTTACTTTCAAAACAAGCTAAAACTGTATTCATACAATTATGAGTATGATATATAAAGAAATATGTTACCCAACATTTGTATATAATGGCCAAAGTTTTAATTTTTTAAAAATGCCAAGAACTTTTAATTTTTCTGACCGAACATTTAGATTAATTTCGAAACCACCTTAGATAATGAAGTGTGAATTTCAATCGGTCTTAAAATGAATAATTCAATCACTGCACGCGTTGGCTGACAAGTGATACGTATCCTGACAAATATTTAATTCGCACACTTGTTATAATGTTTAAATCACATAATATTACACTGATATCACTGATTTAAAAAATATTACCCTTTCCCATTTTTCTCGAAATTTCCAAAATTGTTTTAGCCGGTTTTGGAAGCAAGCGTTTCAAAAATTGGTTATTCACCTTTTGTTTTTGATGTCAGATTGAAATATAATAGATTCTTTTTTTGAAAGATTTATCGGCAATTCGATCAAGAGTATTTCGAAAGACCGTCAAGTTTCATATCATTTTGATGTAAAATAATTGTATTTTCGTATAAAATCTTTTGCAGTAAGTTGTTAATCATAGTAAGGATCTGCTGCCAGAAGTAAAAAGATAGCTCGTGGAGAAAAACTTATTTAGAGCACTAACAGTTCAACAACAGTAATTAAAATAATAATTTTGGAATCATTAAAATACCTTTTTATAAAACAAAGTGACGGTATTAAACCTTACATTATTGATGGTATATAAAACAGCGACCCAACCAATTTACACCTGCGGGCCGGTAATAAAAATAACAGCCGGATTGCAAATGCTTTTGTACACAGGCAGAAAATTTTGGTGGATCAACACTAGTCCATGGAGCGTCGATTGGAAAGCACTGGTATTTAAGATATCAATCAGCGCAAGTAATTCAAACTATTGAAAGGAATAAGCCACCAAAAATATTTGTTTTACAATGTTTGTATGTTATTCTTTAAGCTCGATAATTTAAAAAGACATCTACAAGTTTTTTGATTAACTTATTTATCCCTCTTTTTAGGGAATTTCATTACTCTCAACGGATGTCATGAACCGGCGCGCAGGTCCGTTGCATCCCGGTTGAATTTGTGCCCTGCTCTGTTATATATCTTTCTTATTCTGTCGGTATTCGGTATTATATATATTATATTATGTTGGTGTAAGTTTTTGTGTGGAAAATACGATTGGCTATCATATAAAAAAGTAAAATTTTGGCTAAAATCGCTTCTTCTCCATGATAATTTTTTTTTTTCAATTAAGATGCATTTTTCTACCCGATATGATTGGCAACTGATTTATTGGTTCAGACAGCACTTTTTGTGCAAAATGGCGCTGGTTGAATGGGTCGACGCGGCAGCGAATAAAACTGTGCGGGTGGACGAGGTGGTTCGGCATACCTGCAAAAAGCATTTTCAATATAATTATGAGAGTAAAAAAAAGTGTTGAGAGTGTATGATCTACCAGTTTTACCCAATACACTACTGTGCATGGAAAATATTTTTTTATCGTTAGCTATGATATCAATTATGCGGTGATATTCCTCCATGAATAACATTTATATTTAACGTTCTGATTTACTCAACCCAAACACATTTTTAGGAAAGCCGTGGAGAAATAAGGCGATACCGACTCCAACCATAGCTTAAAACACGACTTTAATTATATTTTTAGGGCTAGTAGCATGCAGTGGCGCGACTTTTGACCCAAACAATTTGAATACGTATAGAATTATTCGAAGTTTTTTTTCCGAGAACGACTACAGTTAACAGCCCGACTCTACGACTCTGACTCCGACTCCGATTCGATAGCATTATTTTTTAGTATAAAGACGCGCTTAAAAAAAAATATCTAGTGAAAAATATCAACCTTGCGCCTCCCAAAGTCTTGAATCTCGAAGGAGGTGCCGTGCGAGAGGACGCAGGTGTTGCAGACACCTCAATGACAATTGGCGCAGTTGGTGATGAAGCAATCCTATCGGGTCCTGCTTCGCAAAGGTCAGGTCTGGTAGTACCGATTCTGGGTGTATCGGTCAAGGTCGGCTCTGGGGTATCACAGTACGGTGCCGGGGGTGGAACAACACCGCTGATTCCGCCACTAGACCGCACAAGGCGCTCGCTCGATACGTGCTGACGAAGACGACGCTCAGCACCTGGCACCATCGCCCGTACCTTGAATAAATACATATTACTATATTCACTAGGGTACATCCCACTCGAGATATACCAGGCACGCCAGTGCCACCACCATCAAGACCACGACCGCCGCATCAAAAAAACAATACTTGTTTTTCTTTTGCCAGTAGGAATCGTCCTCCTGTTTTTTTCGATAGCGATACGGTGAACATAACCAACCTGAACCAATTTTACACCAACATGTTTAATTGATTCAATCGTTAGATGAAATGGATACACCGACTCTATAAGAGCAAAAATACATAACTTACGGTATATAAAAATCACTAGGGTACAACTGAGGATTGCAAAACCGGTATTTCATATAAAATCGTAACCAAAAAAAATTGGTCAATTTAGATTGAAATATCAGGCGAGTTAACAATGACGTAAAAAAAATACTGTCATTAAAATAATTATAAACTGATATTTTGATAAATAATTTACGGTTTCTTAAAATAATAAAACACCGTTGAATGCCTCAAAAATTGAGAAATCTTAAATATCGATGAAACGCTTAGCAAATTTTAAATATTTAGTGGTGGTTTCTATACAATCAAAATTCGATTTTAGTTACCTTTTTACTACTTTTTAATGCATTATATAAAAGTGTTTTGCGTTGTGAAGTTTTTCTTCGGAAATAAAACAAAAAATTAATTGAGTAACATATATTGAAATACAATTACCATATCTTCTACTGATTTAAACCGCTGGAGGTAAGCCGTGATACAGAGAACTGCGGCGAAGTTAGCCAAAGCTAGTGAAGTTGTTGCACTGAAAAACGCCCAGCCGTACGTGTACCGCAGGGAGGCAGAATCGGGCGAAGCGAGTCCTTCATAGTAAGCATCAGATAAAACTGAAGCAAAGACCAAGAGTCCACCGCCTATTGATATACCTAAAAACAAATGATATTTAAGTAGTGATTTCCTGCCACACTGTCCAAGGCGTCTGCATATCTAAGTATGAAATATTGTCGTAATATTGCCAGTGATTTTTGTTTTTTAAAAAAAGGTACCCTAACTCGGCGTTTCTCAACCGGGAGCCATGTGGCCCCCTGGGGGGCCATAGCATGTTCCAAGGGGGCCACAGAAGAAAATTTCAGTTTTGGGGAGCCACAGCAGACTTTAGGGGGGCCACGGCCACCCAAAATATAATGGACTAAATTTATATTAAAATCAAATAGAATACAGTTATACATTTCAGCAGAAATAATGTATGTATTATACATACTTTTTCTATTATTTTCCAATGATATTAAGGGATCCTATAATAACTGCATCTAAAAGTAAATGTCGACAATATTGTATTGACTATCTTGTCCATAGATTTCTTTCATCACCCCTTGATAATATGAAACTCATGTGCTTAATATGTTTTGCTTCACTTATGCTAATATCCATTTTATACAAAACACATGGAGATGGAAGAAAAACCATTTGAAAAATTTAAAACGCTTTAAAAAGTTTCCACAGCAAAGAAAATAGGACAAATAGTATCCAGGCATTTCTTATATAAACACGAAACATTCATTTACTAAGCGTCAGTTCAAGTTCATCCGTGCACTTGAACGCATGAAGATGCCGAAAGGCGAAACCCAGGTCGTAAGTGACAAAATCTGTGTGAATGCAAATAATTTGAACGATTCAAATTCATTGAAATTCAACCAAGCACCTTCAGTCGAAATCTTAAACTATACATAATTTATAAGCAAAATGTTATTGTGATGTATTTTTAAAAAAAAAATGTTTATTTTTTTTCATTTTTCACGAGCCCCGAGAATTTTATTACTTTGGATAGGGGGGGCACGGAAAAATTTGAGACTCGTAAGGGGGCCACGGGCTTAAAAAGGTTGAGAAACTATGCCCTAACTTACTTCTTGTCAAGCTTTTAACTAAATTTTTCGTTTTCAATAAGAAGCATATGTCTTCCTAATATATTAACAGTAGTTTTTACGAGAACTGTTTGTTATTCAATTGCTAAATCTCACTTTTTTTTCAAAGATAGTAAAGATAAAAGGATAGGGCTAGGTTAAGACTAGTGGTTAACGAATTTATGAGTGTTACGGTACTCGGTGCATGACATTTAAAAGATACCTATGTTAAGATAGAAACAAACAGCCAATGGCTTTCAAGAAAAAAATCTATTTTTTTCAAGGTAAAATAAAAATAAAGTTTAGCGAATATTAATTTGAAACATTATAAATACAAAGGGAAAAGTTGCCGGAACGCCGTTCCACCGCGTTACATGGTAAAAAAAAGCCCTGCATATTAAAAACCAACAGTTTTTCCAAAACAGCTTTTTTCGATAATCACAATATAAAAAACTTGATACACGTCGTTCTATCAAAAGGATGTATGCTAAAAATGCCGAATTACTATCTAAGTTTAATTTTTAAATTTGAAAAAATAATGGTCTGTGAAAATTTCGACCAGGAAGAAAGATTATTAGTCACCGTGCACTTCAAGGTTGTGTATATTTCATAATTTGCCTTAGGCCAAAAATTATCAAAAAACGTTTTTTGTGTATTTTGTAAAATTTAGTATGTGTTGGTTACGTCCTTTTTCCTTTCCAAAGTCGATACACTCGTTACACATCGTTTTAAGAATCAAATGGGCGGGGGAATTTTAAGCATCACGTACAAAACGATTCAAACACTGATCGTTTGGAAATTGGTCCGACAATAATGAACATTTTAATTACTTCTATAGTTTAAAAGATGTCTAAGTAATCTGCCGAAAATATTTAGTCTACTCAGCATATGCTTGTCAGCATTTTACCGTAAGTATATGTTTTTGAAGCTTTGGATGTCAATATGTGTGTTACCTGAAAGGACGTAGAGACCACAAGCAATAAGCATATTGCTATCCTGGTTGCAGTGTCCAGCAATCGCGCAAGCCATTGCTCCGGCCAGCAAAAGGAGCCCAGCACAACCAAAGGGCGCAGACATTCTGCAAAGGAAATCATATTCTAGAATTAAAGACTGAGAATAGTAATATAAAAAAAACTTCCCGCGAAATGATGGGTAATAAATAAAATTAAACCTTCTCGTTAACTAGTTTTAGGGGAAAATTGAAGATATCTTCGGTGGAATTAAAATAAAATACATTAAGCTATGAAAACACATCAGAATGCAATAATACTAGAGATTACAAAACCGGTATCTCGGTGTTTATGGTGTGTTTTACTAAGCGAAATACCGGTTTTTAACGAAAAAAATATCGCTATTGAAAATTAACCAAAACCGAATTTCGAATGTATAGAAAACATAACATATTGCAATAAAATCGTTCACCATAAACTAAAATATTATAAATCTGCTAAGAGTTGTATTAATATTGACAGATTCCTAAATTGATGACCCTTTTTACCAGTGTAATATTGTTTTTTTTATTAAAATCATTACAGCTTATACCAATGCGCTTAATATGTTAAGTTAAATGATCATACGAGAAAAAATCGACGACAATTTGTTGTAAGTTACTTGAGATCAACCCGAGGTAATTTGACATCACAAAGCCCTAACCAACTGGGCCACATCGGGTGAAAAAATCCCAACAATCTTTAATTTAACTGTTCACTGGATATATTTTACCTTAACTTATGTATTGGAAGACACCTTAAATATTCCTCAGGTGGTCGACCTCTGATATAAAGCACGTATGGTATTAATTGATTTGGCATTTACTTGGTAGAACTCCATTTATAACAGATTAAAAATAACAAAGTATTTTAGTTCTACAGTTTTTAACAATTTTATGTGTTGATAGCTATTTCGGCTTGCGCCATCGTATAGTTCGTATAGATAGTTCATCGTATAGATAGTTCTGACGATGGCGCAAGCCGAAATAGTTATCAACACATAAAATTATTAAAAACTGTAGAACTAAAATACTTTGTTATTTTTAATCTGTTATCACGTATGGTATGTTTTTCTCCATTATTTATTAATTACATCCCACCACAAGTATTTTAATGTTATCAAAATTTGATGTTAATCTTAGCTTACCAATATTCCATAATATTTTAGTCTAATGTAAGCAAACACAATTTTTTAAAAAAAAATAATTAGATTTTGCCAGGTCAGAGGATATTTTGTGGGTCAGACAAATATGCAAGGGGGTGACTTTACAACCTTCACTAATTGGGGAGAAAACTGATCGACTAGAAGTTTATTAAGGTCATCTAGGGTGTTGGATTATAAAGATATAGTTTTATACATGTTATCGTACGTTTGTGTATTTTTTAGATATTTAGTGAAAAGGAAACTCGAGAAGAATCTATGCCCTTCGCTTAATGGCGATAAAAACAGTTTATGAAAATATTCATATTCTTCAAAATAAGACTCATGGATGTCGATTATATATATCATGTCGGTAAGGCAACTTGTCACAAATGTATTTTTCAATTTAGTTTAACGTTTCATTTGAACATTTGGAAAAAGCGTATAATGGTTTAATTTTGGATTTATGATAATGTTATATATGTCAAAGAAGAATCAAACCTTATATTTTCAATTAATGTTTTTTTTGTTCTTATATTTACGTTAAAAGATATTTATTATCTCAATTATAACTATTCATTAAATACTTTATACATAATTTTAATTATATGAATGTTAAAAGGAGATAAGGGATGATTTTAATAGCTTTTAGGGTGGTTCAAAATCTCTTTATTGTGTTCCCGTAATGACTGTTTTTTTTTTTTTTTTGATTTTTGGGTCCGAAAAAATTGGTATGTGAAGACAGTTATATAACAAATAAAGTTGTTTATTTTGAAGGCCTTTAAAAGATGGTGTTCGATTTGGTCACTCCAACTTTTATGATAATTTATAAGGACATTCAAATAAGAGTAGATGCAAACACTATTATACTATATCAGATATTACTGACCTCATTTTTGATACAAATATCGGTGTAATTTCTAAGCTCCGCCATATTGCAAATTGTGTGAAGTTCAGTTCATCCCAGTGATTGTACTTGACGAAAAGACAAGCTGTTGATGGCTGATGCTCATCTAAATGAAGATATTATGTCGTCAGGTTGAATTTCGCAAGTAATTATCTCAAAATTATATAAATACAACAAAAAAATGCGAGCATAGCTAATTATTATGAGGTGACTGTGTCACTTGTCAAGATTAGCTGAATGTGCGGGCTGTGTTGTCCTGTGCTGTTACTTTGGCGTTGAATACGGATAAACCAACACAAATAACATAAAGTTTTATTGTTCGATTCAATTGAAAATATAATAGTAAATAAATTAAACAATTACGATACAAATAATTGTATAATGTTGGAAATCTCGTGTTATTGTTTAGTAGAATCTGGGTTTAGATTAATTATGAGTTTTATGTGGTAAAAGTGTCAATGATTATGAAAAAAATAAATATTATAAAGTATTTATTATTATATAATAATAAAGATGGTCGAATTTAATATATAATGTATAGTTGTCTGAGCATATATAAAAACTGAAAGATGGTCTAGCGCACATTTGCAATAATCTTTTTTCAAATAAAAAAATGGATGCGAGACTAACAATTAATATTATTTGGAAATAGTTGAAAATTTGGAAGAAGTAAAATATAGTTCAACGCGCAATTATTTAAAATTTTATTTAGCAAAACAACATTTTCAATTAAAAAACGCATTTCGGCAGCAATTGTAGCATACGTTGGACAATAGTGGTCAAAAATATAAGAAAAAAGGCTTTGTGTTTCTTAACTTACAATTTGCAGATATATTAGTCCCAGTTTGATCTGGGCAAACTTTCCAAAGCCCAATTCTGAAAGCAACTGTTGTGTGTGGATGACCAGCGGAAGTTGCTGACGCTGTCTCCTCGCAGTAGAGCCAGGCGCCGCTCACCAGCGCCGCAACCAGCAGGGCACCGGAAAGGGCCCCGGCCATCAGGGCTAACCGAGAAATCCAGTGCCCTTCTCCACACATCTGAAAATGTAAATAAACCAAATAATTAAAAAATATTGTATGCATACAATGTCGGCACTTCAACAGGGAAATATAACGGAATCGCTGAAAACTGAGATATGCAAAATATTTACGCTACACTTAAATTAATCGATGTCATAAGTCATAATCCCCCCGGCTCAATAAAAGTAATAATAACCTAAATATAAAACCATGATACAAACGTAAAAAGATCCAAGGGTGTATCGAAGTGCTTTAATGAATAGTCAATATCAACGTATTTAATTCTTAATTATTTTTAAAATAACTTCACTATCTGAAAAAAACCGGTAGTTTGTTCAAATAGTAAACAATTTAACTGATTTTTCCACCAAGAAATAAAAAAAATAATCAACCATAAAAAACATTTTTTTTGTGTGAATGTACATAGTTTGAACGTACATAGTTTTACGTAGTTTTTTACATTTTGCATTTGAATGTACATAGTTTTTTTGTGAGAATGTACATAGTTTGAACGATTCAAATTTAATATTGAAATTCCCCCAAGCACCTTCAGTCGAAATCTTAAATCATAAAAAATGTATTTATTTAAAGAAAATCTTTGTAAACTCAACATATTGCTTCTTGCCACCTACGATTTAATTCTACAGTAAGGCATGTGATAAAATCACACATAAATAAAACAATCTTACAAAAGTCGGTGAAAAAAATTATATACGAATAGTTGACACTCTTTGTTGCGAATGTTTTCTATATATTACTATACTATAATATAATGCATGTAGTTGTAAGAAAAGTTACTATTCATTATGCAAAGGTTACATTACGTATTCTTACAAGTGTGTTATAACAACATTTTACACAATCGGTCTGTTTATATTACATTAGTAAATGTCACGTATACGTTACTATGTTCTTTGTTTATATCCATATATATAAATATACACACTATGACGCAGTCATATACGTCAGTAAAATATAAATAAGGGTTGGGTAATAGATGTGTGATATAATTTATTTGGCAACGTAAAATAAAGCTACACATGAGTTGCAAGTTGATTGGTTTTGAATTCACTTATTTGTTGACGTATTGTAATAAATAGTATGTGATTCTATAAAAAACGAAAGATTATTTAATTTAACGAGTTTTCAAATACATTACAGTTTAAATCATAAATATATGTAGATATTTATATCAGACCGTATGTGTTTGACTTATTTACGTACGTAAATATACTTATGATAACTACATGGAAATGTGATTGGTTTTTATAAATAAAATAAAATTGTGATAACACAGATGGTTGTTGTAAGAAACTCACCGTGTTTCTTAATGTTGGGCCTCTGTTATAGAAACTCTTAACCTAAAAAAACACATATGTCACAAAGAAGCGATAAATAATTATTTGCAAATGTGCGAGGTTCCGCGAGCATAGTGGCAAACTGTTTTCACAGCAGTTCGATTTAGGCTTATACGAGAAAATGGGAAAATGCGCGATAGACTACTGCGCAGATAACAGGGCGTTTGCGCTACCCTGGCAACCATCGACAGATCTGTACTCGAAACATATTATATTTGTAAAATACAAACTCATACTTTTAGCTTTAATGTAATTTTAAAAACTATTTCAATCGGCATGGTAGTTGCTATTTTAAATCAACGTTCATTGAAATTATTATTTTAACATTAAAACCTACTGCAACATGTATAATTGGGTCAGTTTGCTTCAAAGATTGTCGTCTATATCTGTAAAGAAATAATTGCTTCTTCAGAAATTTTCATGCTCGGAAATACGTTTTAAATTTAAATTCGAACGGGAGAATAATCCATATTAAACGTGTATGCTACAAATCGACTTTCACAGGTTGAGACTTTTTTTCAGCACATTAAAAAAACTCCATAATTTAATTATCAAGCGTAATTTAAAAAATTCAAAACGTGCTTGGTAACTTTTTTTTTACTTAGAAATACAAGACATGAAGTGTATTTTGGAATTTTATAAATCCAACTTATGGTTAAATTATTCAGTTTTTTTCAAAATGAAGTTAAGATAGCTGCTTTGCAGACAAAGTAGACGATATATCATTCCTTAATAAAAGTAAAACTTTACTGATAACAGTAGGTCGAAAAAAAATAAGAATTAGGATATGAATAATGAAAGCAATGAAATATTTTTTTATTTATTATTATTAATCTTGGGGAAAATCGTATTTCTTTTTTGAAAACTTTCCGAATCGATTATTCAGTATAAAATATTATTTATTGTCTATAGATGTTTTATACTAATGTAAATACAATAAAATATATAGCGTTAGAGTCGATCACCAAGTTTGTAACAACTTGACGATGGATTCCAAGAAATAACACTAACATATATGCGTAAGATTAAAATATAAAGATATATGCAAATGTTATCAACATTTAACATCGAACTTTTTAGGACCTGAACTCTGAAACATTTGAACGCAGTGTCATTTACCACTAGGATTTATGGGCAATATATAATATAATATAAAACGTACATATTGTAGTTCTTATTAAAACGATCATATCAGCAATGTCACGGAAGAAAGTCATGAAACCTCACAAGATAACTAATAATTTTGTAAGAAATTTTACTTTTGAATATTTGAGTAATGGGCTTATTATTATTCATGCACCCTTCAGAGAACTGATTGAAACAGTTTGTTGAAACAAGTAAGAATGCTAAAAATATTTTGAAAGCCTTACAGTCTCTTGAAAACCTTGAGATTAACCTGGCTTACTTCTTATTCATTACAATAGAATATTGTTCTCTTGATTGACTGTCAAATAATGTTCACTAAAGAAATGTAAAGCTACAAGACTTCGTAGGTAATATATATTAAAAAAAAGACTCTTCTGTCTTATAATAACCATAACATTTAGTTAAACAAATTGATTGATTAAATAATATTGAAATGTACAGATTTTTCCTGATCTTTACAAAAATTTTAGGCTACTTTGTATTCAATAACATGTATTATTGCAACTGGCAACATTGCTGTGGAAAGCGAAAAAACAGAGGCCCTAGATAACCACTAAAACAAATTTCAAATGTCATACTTAGTGACATATTGACCCGATCCTGCAGCCAACCAAATACCCCAGTGTTGTCATCACCACTATTCACAACTCCTAAGATTTTTTATCGCTATGAATCCCAATACAGGGGATAATTATCAAGGTTATCATGCTTGTTATAATAAAAAATAAAAATGATTTCTCGACGAATATATTTTTTTAATAAAGAAATGGTAAAATCTGTAAAAAATATTCAATGGAACTTTCTTTAATGGAAATAATTGATTGATATATTCTTCCTTATTTACACTAGGGCTTAAACAAAAACTGTCTTTTTAAAAAAGACTGTTTTTTAATTTCGATATTTTCTAAAACAAGGCTTAACGAGGTGTTTAAAACTTCCACTGATATATTACGTAGTAACCAAATTTTGTTTAAAAAAATCCTAATATAGAAAATACTATATAATACAGTAGGTCGTATAGTTTTTAAATCATTGTTTTTTTGAATCATTGATAGAAAATTTGACTCCCAGTGTTTTAGAGTTTAATGTATTCGTGAACTGTAGCCAACATTTTTTTTTTAACTAAACCTAATTAATATTTTCAACGCATTCATTGATGTATACAAACTACATATTTCATATATTTTATTTGCCACTATCATACCACAGTTTAAAATCAAAATATTGCCTTTTTTTAATTGATAAATTAATATATATTCAGATTGAAGAGAACTGTTTGTAAGTCAGTTGCGTGACATTTTTTTTCGTATGTGGCAAAGATAAAAGGGTGTGTATAGGGAACGATTTTTAGTTAGCTAATCGCGTTTTACTCAGTTGCTCGACCACTCTTTTGTTTTGAAGGTAGTAAGGATACGAATGATAACGATGTAGGATTGTACAAGTGGTTAGCTAATTGTTTTCGCTGCGCCCAGTTATTTTAGTATTGGAAGGGTGGGAATTATCACAAACACATTTGCTTTCGTACAGAAATTGATAAATCAATTATAAGTTATAGCTTTTTAAAATTTTAAGCTGATGTGTCTTTATTATAATCAACGACAAATAAACCAATTAAGCTATGTCGTATGCTTAGCTTTAAATAAATATGCATACATCAAAACCTTCTTTAAATACCGTAAAACCCATACTATTGTTTACGTACCCATGGCATATATACCGAGTGACATTAAATTTAAACTTTCTCAAAAAAAAAATCGGTTTAGTTAGCAGTTGAGCGAAGAAACGAAATCATTCTCTTTATTCCTCTTTAATGTTGAGTATTCTTTGTAAAATGTCCGCTCTTTGTGTGTGGTATATGACTGCCACGCGGCGTCGATAGGATTCTCTGTTAGTCACCAATCAATTTTCTTCCTTCCATATAGCACAGACGGCATTGGATAGTTCATCCGAATATATAATACTGGTGCTGTTTTAGAGTAATAGGTTGTCTCATAAGTCTTAACGTATTTTAACACACGCGCAATATGCTTTTTTCTTTTTAAAATTTATGCTATTTTCAGTATTATTTTGGTATTAAGGGACAAAATTTGTTTTAGTTTCCTTTTCGGTGGAGTCGTAAGTTTTTTCTTTGATTAACCCTATACAAACAATAGAAAGTGAAATGAAAAAATCTTGTTTCGGTGCATTATATTTTATATCGTATAAATTCAAACTTTGACAAAGTTGAAGCATGGTATTTGTAAATAAATGTTAAGAAATAGACAGTGATACAGTTAAATTTTAAAAAAAGTTTCAATTTTGTTTTTTAAATTGATCTAGAAATTAGACCTCGTGTGACTAAAAGTCAAGATATTAGTGCTATTATCAAAGCAGATACCCGATTAACGGTGATTAAGGTTTTTCAAAGACTATATATGAGCGCATTTGATTCATAACCTACTTAACTCCAAAAAACAAAATTTTTCATGTTAAAAAATGGACAATTCAATTAAAATACCGAGAAAAAGTTCATTTTTTTATGTTGTTTATTTATATACATAATAATACATAACAAGAAATTGTTTAGTGTTAATCAGAAAATATGATTTAAGAAAACACAAAGCGTTCACTGATCGTTTTGTAACAAAATTTCCTGATATCGAAAATACCCTTTTGCTGGGTAATGATGTGGGGCATATGGTCTTTAAGCCATCAAATAAAAGATCCAAATTTTCAGTCCTTTTGTTTATAGACTCGTTTATGGAAAATTCGGCACAACCGGTTAAAAAGTTGAAAAACCGGTTTTCTAATGTCACAAATTTAGCAAAAAAAACGGCTTTTAAAACCTGTTTTTGAAAACCGACAAGCCCTAAGGAATGGGGTGTAATATATGGTAACGGATCTGCATGTTTCACAAATACGCTCACGTGTTAATAAAATAAACATATTATATAATATAATATACATTATTATATAAATATAAGCTATCAAAGTTACAATTTTAAGGTATCATCTACCAATTCTTAGTGGAATGGCATAATATTAACAATAACATACGATGCCAATTCATCATTATTTATTATATATCAGGACCAATTTCGCTCATCGCGAGCATTATCGTCTAGCTTTAATTAAATACCAATTCATAATGTTAACGATGAGTAACATCGGCCAGGATCTAAATTAATAGTGTGGAATTATAAGAAAAAGCATACATTTTTGAAATATTAGAGGTATTTAATGTTTTATAGAATACAATAAACGTCTATCGAACATTTATATAGACATTTCATTAAATTCGATATAATTTACTCTTTTATATATTATGGATTTTTCTCAAATCCATATGAATATTCAGATATATGTAAGGCTTTCATCGCTAACTATCCTCATTATTCGACTCTAAAAATGGGGCTAGAAAGAGTGATTAGCTGACTACAGTTGCTTTTAATACTTCCGTATATCCTTTCAGTATTACAATATATATTTGTATTGAATTATCTGTCTGTCTATCATTCAACAAAACACTCATACAATGGATGCATCGTGCGCATCAAGATAATCTTGACAGGTGGAACTGCCGTTAACACGTTCTTGAAAATTCTGCTAAAAAAAATTATTGTGAGTAGCTAAAAATACTTATAAGACAAAACCAGAAAACATTTTTTATAAATAACAAGTTCTGAGTAAATAAAAATTGAAAAAAATGCGATTTTAGGATAATCTTCGATATTTTATGTGACACATTTATGAATGTATGTTGATGTGATAACAATTAAGTTAAGATTCAAAAGGTAGGGACAATTGCTTGCCTTTACATCTGCATCAATAATGATAACAGAAATTGTTTTTGCCCAATTAGTACAATAAATGCCTCGAAGATTTGATATTCAAAAATCTCATCGTGTATATCTCTCATTTTAGGAAGTTTTGTAATTATCAACTACTGCCAGGACGGTGACGATATCGACCCATAATCGGCAAAAGAACTTAAGCGACACAATTCAGTAAATTGCGTCTTAAGCCAATAATTGTTCGATATCGCCCAAGTCGTCAGTGGAAAATTTTTTAAACGTTATCTCGTTCGCCTGATCTTTTTTAGGGCCTGTGCATTTTAGTGTTTTTACTTGTTGTCGTTTGTTCCACGTAGAACTTAATCAATAAACGCTGATCTGGAGAACTGAAAGTAGTCAGAAAATTTTATTATAATATCTGGATAGGTATTGACCATCTATTACTGTTTACTAAGCGCTCTTAAGGAATTCCTTTTTCTAACTATATTATATATATTATAGATAATCAAACTTATTTACATTATTAATTATAATATAGATTTGGAATTTTACTTGATATATAGATAGCACTTTGGAAAAAATATCGAACGATTGCAGTTTTGACCGTAGACCTAAGTATTTTACACCTAGATATTATTAGATTGTTAAATCAAAGTAAATTCAAAACAAATTTAGACAATACATATGTTTAGTTCTAAAGGTTAAGGAGTAAGTACGTGGGACAGAATTAAAAAGTGATTAATTGATGTCAGTCTATTTTGTTTTGGCAAAACGTAAAACGTATCCCTTGTTAGATACGCAAAACATATTAATATAATGTTTCTATTATTGAAATTATATTACGATAGAAATTATTTTCGAATTAAATAACTTGATATATAGCACTGCAAGAGTTATAGACATTTGACGATAGCTATATCTGATTCACGCCATCATCACACTACTGTTGATTTCATTTAGTTTTGATGATGGTTTTAAGCCGATATAGCTATCGTCCAATTTATATAACTCTTGTAGAACTAAATACTTTGATATTTTTAACATACCTCATTTTATCAACTTCTGTAGGATTTATCAATGAAACCATTTTGAATTTATACATATGTAAATTTCGAATATAAAATAAAAAGAAGATCTGTCAGTCAACAAGAGACTCTCAAATAGTGAAATTTGACACCATTGCATAGGTACATAGTTTTTCGTACTTGACAGATCCTCAAGAATTTGACTATTTTCAGTTGAATTTGTATTAATCTTAATTTTGAAAGAAGCCAGATAGTAAAAATAATGCAATATAAAAATATGTAACAGTCTTTTAAATTTGGACTATCTTTGAATGTCTATTTCGGTATTTTTTGTGAATTTTTCACGTGCTCATAATCAAGTGTATTCAGTGGCACTTTACGGCGAAAAAAAGTAAATATCAATTTATAACCTAATGAAAATCCGTACGGCGTGCGCATCTTGTGCAAAGTTCGAAGCCTAGAATAAACTGAAATTGTGTTAGTAGGGTGCTATCGTCGATGAAAGAAGGATGTATTAATTCGGTGTTTAAATAATCAAGAATTTTATGAGTGTTACTTCGAATGTGTCTGTGTGTGCGTGTTGTAAAATAGGTAATGACAAATATTATTATTTATCTCTCACTTACAGCAATTGCGAAATATTATAATGAATCCGTCCATATTGTAAGGAGGATCGCAGATTAGGTTATGCATTATCAAATAGCAATCCGAAGGACAGCGCTAGCATCATTTGCACTATTCAGAAGGCTATTCTCTTTCAGTACTTTGCTCCTTACGATGTAACAATGCCCCAATTTCGCTTGGATGATTATTGCAGCGATATTAGAGTTAAATTTATACATATTTATTTCATGTCTAGAATTATTTGTACTATGTGGGTGTATCTTGAGTACGTCTCTGCAGATAATATATTAATGTATTCTTGATGATTTTGTGGATTATATCGTTGAGATATCTTGAAATTTTGTATTTAAGCTGAGCTTTTGTGATAAGCTTAATTCATTTTACAGATTTTTTTTGTGTGGATCGATTATTACCGAAGAATGTTAAAGTCGCCAGGTTTTGTAATTATTGCGCGAAGATTTTTAAATGTATTATTCCAGCGTGTATACCGTGCGATCCATAAAGCAGGGAAACTTCGGTATTCCGCATCACACTATAATCATGTAATGCGAAGAAAAGAAATAAAGGAGAGATGTATAAAGGGTAGTATTGCGCTTGTCCGTACACAGGCGCAACTCGGCGCTATCGATCGAGGTCGGGGCGCCCGAAGCCTCGCGGCTCCGGCCCGAACTACGCCAAGAGCCGACACATTACTGGGGCGTCACCTGTGCCCTAACCCGCTCATGTTTACTTTTAGTCGCGCTCGCACCGTTTTCGCGAAGTTGTCGCCCGCCGCTTCAAAAATGCGATAGGAAAAGTGCGGCCAGAGTCGCCCGGGCGTTTCATTCGCCGTCGACGGTCCGCAGACACTTCAGCGGTCCGCGAAGGCCGCCCTCCGCTCGAAACCGCGAGCCGCGACTCGTCCACAGGTAATTTACTTCAGTTGCGATTTTAATTGCGTTCGACGCTCTGCATGCGGGCGTCGGACGCTCGCCGCCGGTAACGATTTTCGGCAAGTTTCAGCTCAGCTCGCCTCGCATACGTGCACGAGCCCTTCGCCGATCGCCGATCGCCGACTTACATATGTATGCGGTAATCGCGCTCGGCAAATTCACACCCAGTTTGCGCGAGTATGAATAAACCACCTTTGTGTATGTGTTACACCGTATAATAATAACTTACAATACACTAAAATATGTCCTAGACATATTCATCAGAGTGCCACTAAATATGTAACCGATTCGGATGAGTTGTGCCAATTGCACCCCGTAAATACACGTAAATAAATATATGTGTGTGAATTAATCCAGCCGTGCATGTTCCACGTCATAAAAAAATTGCAAGTCGCTTTTATGAGCGTCGTCGTTTACATTAAAAAATATTTTCAATAAGTCGAAACTGAGATTATTTTGTAATGTTTGTCATGATTCGCTCGCGAGCTGACGCTGTCATCGTGCATTGTGCTATCTATCCTCTTTGCAAATTTAATGTAATTATAAATAGGAGAGTGGCAATGCGAGTACTACAAAATATTTATAAGCATGTTATGCCTAAATATTTATAAGGCCTGTGCTTGAGGTTGTGACCCCTTCATTTTGTGATTGCTTCGAGAGTGCTCTGAAACATTTTTTTAAAACTAATATATTATTTTTCTTTTTGAAACAGCTCATAACTTAAGGACTGCTGAATCGTGCTGAGACGGGCTTATCTCACATGATGACTGCTATCCGTCTTCCAGTAAGTTATAAATACTTTCCAAAAGCACTTAATGGGTCACCCAGTTACCTTTAACCTTATGATTCATTGTTCATTTTCAACTCGATGCATAACTATCTAATCATAAAATCTAAGCTGATCGTCTTGTCTCTGTAACTATATTGCATTTTTAATATGTATTCACTGACAATCATTTATGAGAGAACCGATTAAATTATACACTATAGATCTTCCCAACCATTAGAAAATGAGTACAGATACTAACATTTTATAAATTTATAATTAAAACTCACAAACTATTTAATCAATTGTGAATTTCAAGTGATCTTTAATATATACGAATTAAACAAGATATATTAATATCCAAAGTTGTAGGTGAATTTTAACATGTAAATATAATGTATTTTTAAACATGAACAATATTTTCGATTTTCTCAATTTGTAATGTTTTTGAAACAAGATTATTTTATCATCATAGAAAAAAAAATAGTACAATGATAATATTTGTATCTAAATGTCATTTAGATAAAAGGTTATCAAGGAAGATTTCACACAAGTAAACTATTAAATTGTATCTTTCACATAGAGAATACCAAAAAAATATATTTTTTAAATTGCTCTAAATTGTTGGAGATTAAAGTAAAAAATAGTTGAGAAATCTTAAATATTTTTTTTCATGTAAATTAAATATACATCTTCTTATTATTTTTTAACACCTCTTTTAAGGTATTGTGCACAATTCCTTTAATATCTAATTTAAATGTATTCATCTTTTGAATATTAAGGAATTGAAATATTTCCTTTTGATCATACAGTCATTCGTATGATTATTTTACTAATTGAATATCATACATATTAAAGAGCAATATTTGTAATAATACTAAATTTAAAAAGATAGCATTTTTTTTTCTATTTGTAAACCAAATAAAATGTTTATAATCATTAATATAAAAGATTTTCTTGGAGTTTGGAAATAAAACAAAATTATAAAAATTGAAAAAATGCAACAGTAGTAATAACTAACGCCTTGTTAATGTTTTCGTTTATTAAATGATGTGCAGCCAAAAGAAATACTTGTCTAATTAATGTCACTGCCAGAATTTGGATGACACTATTTATTTTTTGCTCTAATTTGAACATATGTATGTACATAGACAACATTTTAAGCCCACGCATCTTCCTATGGAGTCAAACCTATAAGGGGGTGGGATTTTTTTTAAAAAAATCATTGCTCTATATTGCGTTACATGGTAAAAAAACTAGCATTACAGCATGTGATCAATCAACCAAACCATGGCTAAATATGAGAATATTTTTCAGTCTATATTTTTTTTTATGTGCTAGTTTTATCCAAAACTATAAGAATGTTTAGAAATAAAACTTTCATATTAATAAATACATTGTTTGTGTTTTTCAAAACTCAAATATGTATAATAAATTGGTAGATCTTCTTTCACATCATAAGTATTAAAAAAAAATTTTTTAGTCATCATCATTTTTTTTATCGTTTTTAATATAAGCTTTTATATTATATATACTTATGGTCACTCTAAATTATGACCGACAACTCAATTGATAATTATATTATCTACTACTAATTTCAGTTTACTATCATAAAACTCTACAACATAATAGTTTCTATTATACATAATGTGTTTACTTTCGTTGCCTTTAGGTGGTGTTTTACCTCCCATGAGACAGTCGTGCCATCGCTTGTTAGAACATCAGCAACCCGGTGGCGAAGAGCCCCCTCTTTATTCTCCCTGCAATCAAATTTCAGGTAACAATCAACCCCAACTGAATATTTTATAATTTTAAGTCAGAGCTGAAGTAAGATTTTCGTCAATTAGTTGTATTGATTAAGATAGTCAGTATCCATTATATGTCATTCGGTATTTGTGAAGGGAGTTACTTAATTGTTTTACCTGTTCAAAGCCTTCAGCTGACATTTGGTAATATTGATAAGATTGACTGACTACATGCGGGGAAGAGACAGAATAATTAATTTTGTACCCAACCTTGGGATACATGATAGCAAGTAAACTGGTAGCCTTAATTTTAGTTTCATTAGAAAGTAAAGCGTAGATTAATATATTTTGCTCTTATTTAAATTACATCTTCGTACGTTAGCTGTATTTTCTGAATTTGAAATAATAAATTTTAGCAACCTTTATGAATATATAACATTTTAAAAAATAAATTCAATTTTAACGACACGTAATCTTGTAAACTCATTAGAGACATTCTGTATTGATAGTCATAAATTACCTGACCGAGGCATATTTTTTTAAAAGTAATCAGCGTTGTAACATCCACCACCCACTACAATCTTACATCTTGTTATGCTAACCGAATTTAAAAACATTATAGATCTCGCTGCTTTCCACTTTTACTATACTTTTTGTCTTGACAAATATTTTGAAAGGAGTGACAGTTTTTTTTTTAAATCTTTATATATTTTAATTCTTATATCTCTCCGTATGACGCTGCAAGTTAAAAAAAATGCAATATATATTGCATTCATTGTCACGTATTCGTTTGCGAAAATGTATCCTTTCATATTCCATATTCAGACATTCCCAGAATATGTTCAGCATTCTATAGTTTATTGCGACAATTTACAACCAAGTCAATCATCACAACAAGAAGTTTGACAAGCCACAATGCTCAGTCATAAGTTGGCCGGTGTGAAAAATCGATAAAAATCAAGTTTTCAATTTGGTTTCAAATTCAATCAACTTTGAAATTGGACAGTTACTTCAATATTAACATTTCATTGAGGTAGTAGTTTTGTTTTGCTTTTATTCTGTATACAAATTTAACTTTTACTTTTAGTGAAAAAAATAATCAGAAAATAAATTACATAAATAAACTGGGTAAAAGTATCATTTGCAGCTAAATCAATGTTGAATGAAAAAATCTCAACTTGTAATTGTAAATTTACCTGGTTACGTATTTTAATTCAAATGATATCTGTCTTTATCGGAAAAAAATACATCTTTTAACGCGTTGTCCTGATACGGCACAAAATAATTTTCAAGTATAAAAATCCAAAGTTGTAATGAATTACGCAATTTATAAACTAAAACCATTTTACGAACGAAAAATAGCGAAATACAATTAATTATCTTATAATACAATTCCATAGTGTTTTTTATTCCGCCCCTTTTATAATATTTTCCAAAATTGATTCCCCTGAAAAAAAGGTAACAAGCCAGTTTTGGTTTTCTAAGACTTAATTTAAAAGTGATTTGAATTGTACTATCAATCATTATAAAATATGAAATTCACAAATTCAATAATTAATTAAAATAAACATTTTTTTATTTATTTAAATTTCTGAATTGGTTTTCGCGTTATTTTCATAAATAAACATTTTATCGAAATGTTCAATAAAATAAATCTAAAATCGCCAAAATAATATTTTATCCGTAGGCATCGTAGAGCATCTACGAATCGTAGACCCATAGATCAAAATATTGCTGTCAATATATTTAACATATTTAATCAATCTAGGTCTATTAAGCAAAGTTTTTTTAATTAAAAACATCAAAAACTAATACGAATTCTGACAATGAAATATGAATATATATATTTTTGAAAAATATTGAATTTTATTAAATGTAAAAATACTGAAAGAAGAGAACGCTTAATTTTTATAACTTTATTATTGCTCAATAAATAGAATTTCAGAAAGTAAGCATAAATTAATTATTGATCGGTAATTGATAGAAAATAGTATTTTAAAAATACACAACTTAATATCGGTATAAAAAAAGCAAAAAAAAATACGGCCGACTGACATTGAAATACAGGGCAAGTATTTCAAAATCGGTATTTCAATATTCCATGTAAAATACAGTCTTTGGTAAAATCGTTCTCGGTGAATATTGAAATAAAATTTTATATTTTAAACGTGTCAAGAGTTGTATCAACTATGAGGTTAAGAGTATGCAGACGACGCAGCACAGTGCAAATCATGGCATCACATGAAAAAGCGCAGACCCGCGTTCGTTAATAAGCAGACGCATGCGACGCATACACGCGTCTGCCCCGTGCTGTGGTCCGTTGTGATCGCGACAGAGATTACTCCAAGATATGTACAAACTTGGCCGTGTTATTTTAATTGAGCCATGAAAATGACTGTTCAACTAAATAAATTTGTGCGAACTAAACTTTGTTTGTACGATACTACTCATGTAGACTACTCTTAAAAGACATTAAATAAGTTATTGTGGATCAATGTGTTATTCATATGTCACTTTCTTGAGCATTAATTAAAAGAGCTCAAATAGTGTGCTTTTTGTGCAGTGGTAGGTTTTGTGTTGTAGAAGTTTAATTTACATTTACTGAGAACTTAGTGTTCTTTTCGAATTATTCGTTAAAAATTAACCATAAATATCATTTTCATATTATGCCATTACGTGTCATACATACATATATGACCTTGCGTGACGCAGCTGTCACAAGCATACGTTGATCACACATTTCTGCTTCGCCTGCCTGCACCTTTCAATTCTGTGTTGCCCTGCACTGCGTCGCCTGCATCTCAGCATACGCCTAGCCTAATAGGCTCCAGACATGATGGGCGTTTCGATGGTGTTTAATTCTTTTATGAAACCTTATGCTTTTTATGATAATATTTTAAGAGAATCATCCGTTTTTGAGATGTTTTTTATTCATTCGAAATTCGAACATGGCTAATTTTCAATATAGAAATACCGGTACTTTTGCATTTTTAAAACTATAATTGTGATATTCAATGTATTGCCAACCCTATTCGAAGATATGTGAATTCTCAATAAAATGTTTAAACAAAATACAAGGATAACTGCAAGCGTAACAAACACAACCTCATTTTAAAAGATATTGGAAAATTATTATATTGTTGTATTGGTAGCTTAGTTTTTTGACACGTATGCCAGTTCTGTGGTCGAATGGTCAATGCAATTGTAGTTTCGTCTTATTCGGTTGCGGTGTCAAAGGCTTGAATCTCCGAATGGAGGTCCACATACATTGACTTTTCAATCGTTTTATAGTTTTGTGTATAGTCTAAAACCATGGATGTCTCTGACTTTTCAATTTTTCCCACTCACTTCTTATCCGAGCCTTAAATGGGTGCCTAGGGAGAGCGGTGTGTTAATATATAATAGTGTTTTCCTCATATCTCGGAATAGGGAGGTCAGGCGAATAAATTACAACCCTTACAACATAAGAAGGCCATATCGTATATGTTGGGAGCGGAAATGATATATCTTAAAAATATAACCAGCAAAATTTTTACCAAGCCCACTCGAAAAAATAACGTATTTTGTAGTATACTAAATTAAAAAAGAAAGAAAAAGAGAAATCAAAATTGTGATAGCAATGAATGTATAGTAAAAACTATTATTTTGCACTTGATAGTCGATGCAAAACGTAAAATGCACAAAGAATAGTTAAATTAATACGGGAAAATTATCAAATGCATTTTCCAATGCAGAAAGTAAAATCAATTTCCGGTTAATTTACCAATAGTTAGAAGTCTTGTAGGGAATAAACAGAAAACTAAAAACTCTATTTCCTAAGTGAACCGCATTTAAGCAATCTAAGAAAGTTTCTTTTGAAACGTTTTACGGTACCGCATGGTACAAAACGTTGCACAAAGTTTTCTTTATTAATTGGTTTTGTTTTTATTCATTAAAATATTCGCAATGCGTTACAATGTTTTACACACATAAAAACATCTGGCTTTTAAGTTTTCCATATATAATCATACAAGACACGTTTTTAAATACTTTCTTAAAGTTTAAACTTATAAATTAATATACATAAAACAATAAACATATTGACTGTAGAAAGGAAAAAGGACGTAACCCGTACAAGAGGCGCAAAAAACATGCTTTGATGATTTTGGGCCATATGCAAATTGTGAATTATATACAACCTTGAAGTGCACGGAGACTTCTAAACTGGTATTTAATTGACATAATCTAATATTAATTAAAGAAATTGTCTAAGAAAAACCTTTATTTCAGTCGTTTTTTTCTTGGTTTTAATTTTTTACAAGGTCATCTTTTTCAAACTTTAAGGCTAAATTTAGATACTAATTTGGCATTTGCAGCTTTCATCCTTTTGATAGAACGTGTATCAAGTTTGATTATCGAAAAAACCTGCTTTGAAAAAACTGTGTGTTACGTCCTTTTTCCTTTCCACAGTCGATTTGTATATTTACTACGTGAAAAATGTTCGTTTATTCAACAAATTCAGTCAGTTCATATTTCAAAACAAATTTGTACTTTACAGAAACGTATATGTGTTTGTATTTTTCAAGCGTATTTTATCTTAACAACACAATTGTAGCAAGAAATTAAAAATTAAAAACCATTTCGTTATATCAAACAACTATTAAAGTTTTATACTAATCGTCAAATAATTTAAAGATTCATGGTTGAAACAATTTTGTTAAGAGACAATAAAGTGTTTAAATATATCGATATAGTTCTGGCGTAGCAGGTCTACGAACCATACACGTAGAGCTCGCGAACAATGATTTTCGTCTTTCTGTGTGGAAATAAATAGATACCGGGCTTAATGTATTATATTATATTATTGATTGCTATTTTAAACTAAAAAATAATTATGCACTGAAGATATAATATTCAACTGTTAAATGAACGTCGTTGTATCATTTTTGTTTCTCGGTAACAGTATCACTAAGGAAAATTCGGAAATGGGGTAATGGAATGGGATCCTATTGTAATATATTGTGAGTTTTTACATGTAATTTTGTTTTTCCCAAACGTACAAAAGTAAATGAATACTTATAAAATCTGTTTTCGATAATAAAAATGTGTTTCAACGTTCAAAAGAAATCTGTTGTTGGTGGTTAAATGGTACTAAAATGATCCTATATATATATACTTCCTTATTTTCTTTTATTTAAAATATTCGTAGCATGTTTTGAATAAAAGCCACGCCCTTTTTTTCAGATTCTCAGCGGGCTTCTTATAGAATTGCCGTAAATGCTATATCTGAATATTTTTTATCAAATACAATATAATATATATATGTATTGTTTACTTAGTAAATTATCTCGGCTTAATATAAATATTAATGTTACAAATAGTACCTAATTTTTAGTGTAAAAGATTGTGACAAATTTTAGACTGTTTAAAAATTAATAATGGCTTAATAAATATGGGCAACTATTTTAAATCAATGATATTGGTTTTTATCTTTAACCTATATCTAAAAGCGGAAACGGAAACCTAAATTGCTATGCACATGTTTTTGTATAATATACAAATCATATAATCATTTAAATTTATTATGTTAAGTATCTGTTATAAGTTCTCTATAGCTATTGGGAAGTGGAAAAAACGTAAATTTCGGACATTTACTTACGGAAGCCAGTGTTAGTCAATACTCAATATTAGGTGGCTAGTATTATTTTAAAATTCTTATACGGAAAAAAATAAGTGGAACAAAATTTGAAAAAGTGTATCGATTATATAAACGAGGTGAAGTGAGCCAAGAAAAAAAATAAGTTAGGTGCACTGTAATATTCTACACTTCTTAAAGTATCTTAACAGTGAAGTAACTTCAGTTAATACAATAATAATAATAATAACCCAATAGTGTTATCTCCGTAAAATAAAAATATGCAATCTTCCAAAACACCAAGTAAAGACGTAATTGTACTTAAAAGTCCAAGAAAAAGTTTTACCATTTTACTAGTTGGCTCACTTCACTAACCGAGAGCTCATATTTATTAGCCAATATAAAAAAAGGCAAATATTTTTTCTTCTTTCTAATATTTGATTTCGATAAATTTTTGGATGAAGTATTATAATTGTAATTAGTAATTTTTCATTGTATTTTTCAATGTTCAAATTCAAAAGCTTTGACGTAAAAATTTATAAAACTTTACTTAATTTGTACATAATATATTACAAATATTCATCGATTGTTCTCAAAACCTTATGTCTAAACATTAGAATCTACATATATTTCAATTTGCTGAATGAAATATATACAATCACTGATTGTCCATCTAAAGGATTGCAATACCAATATAACCGAAACCAAAACCCTGGTGTTTCGTTTTTTTTCACTAGTGTATTACAGGGTTTTAAAATTCAAAATACCGGTATTAAAAGTTTGACCAGCTCAAAATCTTAATTAAATTGATTTTCGATCAAACATGAAACGTTTAATATGAAGCGTAGTATCACAGGTGATATTTGAAAGCGTTGACACAAGTCATTTATCACATAGATGCATTGTTTTTTTTAATGCCTTGAGTTCAGTCCCACGTTTGTCGTTTCAATGTATCACCTTTTATAGAGTTCATGATCATTACGATCCCAATTCGACAAAATATTTTTCTCAATACCATCTATTGTTGTCATATTGGCAATGATTGATATTTTTTTTGCAATACGAGTATTGATCTGTTCGTTCATTATTGTAATGCCATTTTTGTACCACGAGTGACTTAAAATAGCCTCTGTTATGCAAGCCACATCTCGTAACATCGAAGTTCGGGAAAAATGCGTATATTTATATATATGCTTTAATTTCATTGTAATAAATACACGAAAAAGTACTTATTGAATTGAAACATTATATTATTAACTAAGCAGACATCTCAGTAAGTTAAGTAAAAACAACAAGATTAATAAAAGGCTTTTTCTTTCGATTTTTCGGATTTCTTTTAATTTATTTAGTATGAAAGTTTGTTCGGTCATAGAAAAATATTCGTTATTCTAAAACAATCGTTTCTCTGGTATTCATTAACAGATTTTACTTGAATTAACCTTTTTTATCATTACAATTTTTGGAAGGATATGCAGAAACAAAGTGCTTTAAAAAAACATTGATAATTTGGTTTAAAATAAATATTTAAAACATGGTTAATTCTCAGTTTTATTAATTTAACTATTTTAATGTTTCATTGAAAAAACAAAGGAAAGACTTTCTTGGGTAATTTGATTTCCTAATTGCTGCCAATGTGAGCCAAAATTTCGACCTGGTGGGATTAATAGAGTTTATATCGTGGTATCGGCCAGTAATTGATTTGTTTTTGTTTATTTAGTTGTACCAGATAATGGTGTACGGGAGGGAGTTGGCAAGCTGACCCGACATGCGACGCAAGAAGAGGACGAGGCCACTCTTAGGGAGCTGCTTCTTAGGTAAATACTTCCTCGGGCAGCAACACTCACCTTCTTACAATTATTATTACTAAATAGCCGCTTCAAGTAATCATTTTTATTATATCGAAGGATATAACAAAACACTTATACGACAGTGTGGTTCTAACCTAACTTATGCATTATATAGTTAGTCGCATTGACAAAAGCATCTTTATAACTTTCTCTGGCTTGCTGCTAGATAGTGATTTTCTCAAGGCTTCCAATCAGCCAATATTCGACCAAAATTATTATAAAAATCGGTATAATCATGAATATCCAAAAAATTTGAACTAGACACTTAACACTACCTCAAATAAAAAGTGGCATGCTGTTACGTAAAGTTGTTCTCGTATATTTTTAGCATTCTTTTTTTAAAAAATATTTTCAAACAGCTTTTTAAACCGTGAACAAAATACACGAATTCATAAAAATGATTTGTTGAAACCCTAAATTTATTCTAAATATTTAACATTTTTTTTAGATTTCAATTAAAAATCACTATAATTTTAAGTCATTTATTTGAATAGTTAAATATAAAACCCTATTTTAAACCACTCTGACTAATAGTTCTGCTAAATATTTCGGATAATTACGATTGTGCTGTATTACTTTTCAATTGACACAGTTTTGTGACATATTATCATAGATTAAATTCGTTTTCAAAATTTAAATTTGAAAATCACTCGAGCCTAACAAGGTAGGAAATTATACAATGTTTTAAATGTTTGTAAAGAATGTTATGCTTTTATACCACTGATGAATACCTAGACAAAGTAATTCCATAATTTATATGTTAAAACCCGAAAAACCACGGTGTAGATTCTTTTTTGACCCACCTCAAAGCTATTTATACTCGTATACTTTTTTGTTCAAAAATCATTCAATACTGATCCGTGTTGAACTATCTATAATTCCAGGACCGGTGCAAAGTATTAATTTTTTAATGAATTGTTTTATTTGCGTTGTTATTTTTATGAATATTTTCCACATTTCAATATCAATTCCTTATATTTTTTGTTATGAAAATTGTTACATTGCTGCTGATTAAAAATTTTAAATACTGGACAACTAGTTTGAAATAAGAATTAGATAACACCATAGACTCGTGAATTACTTCATGTTATCAAGAGCTGACCATTAAGAGGCACTATTTTTAGTTCTGACCGCATTATAATAACAAAAGAATCAAGAGTATAAGACCTTAAAATAAAAAATGAGGAGGTATTCGTAATATATTTTAATGAGAACAAATTTTATTATCACTTGTTAAAAAAAAAAGTAGTAACTTGTTACTGTATAAAGAATTGTCATAAAAAATAAACAGAATAGAGTCATTAGTATGTGAACCAAATATCTTTTAATGATAATTGATAACATAATGCAGTAAAAACTATTGTTTTATTTGCTTATATAAAACAAATTGAATATTAAAACCAGCTTAAAAGTTTGATAAAATTCTCTGGTAAACTTTAATTGCAAAATTACCACCAAACAAGTCGTCCTGTATAATTTAATTATAAATCTGTATTGCTGATGAGATGCAATCAATCCATTGTTATAAATTTCCCTCAAAAATATAACAATCTTAACCATATTAGCGATATAAATTGTACTCAATTTAATATTAAAAAATGTTCTTTATTAAAAACGTTTTTTAAAAAGATGAATTCTTTGGCTAAAACAAAATATGTTATGAACTTATTGTATAAACGGTCCAACGATATATTTTTATGCTGCATACATAATATTTATTTTTATAGGCGAATTTTTGCATACTGATTGTTATCATTAAAAACATAATATCATATGTCATAAATTAAGGTTACTGAGCTAATTTTGATAAAATGAAAGATTTTACACATTGTTGTAAAATATATAATGATACACTTTCAAGGAAATTTATGATAATGTATTTTTCAAAGAAAAAAATTTATATCATATGATGAAATGTATTATTTTTTATCTTATTTAATTATTCACTGTTTGCATAAAGCGAATTAATATAAAAACAATTGTAAGTTTATGTATTTATTTTTAATATTTTTTGTTATAATGCTATGCGATTTGCATTTTAAGAATAATTGCAACATAAAGTATTAATAATGAAATGTTTTTGTTTGTTATGTCGCGTTTGCTAGCCATTATAATTTATGAGTCCGCATTTTTTTATGCCGACATTTTGTTTTTTACTTAAAGCTCGTTTTACAATATCATTTGATAACATTGAGTGTTTGCCGGATGCCAGGAATCTTGAATATCGATCGTATAGGGGACAATTATTATGTGATTTATGTAGGCGTGACACGTGTATTGGTACATTGTAATAATTATTTATGATTTAACAACCCATATCAGTAAAAAACAGGCTTACAACCCATTGTTGTAATACAATACAAAGCAAAGGCTTCATTTGTATTACACAACACAATAACATAAATTCTATTTTGTACGTTACTTTAATAAATATTTAAACATATATTTATTGTATATTGAGAAAAGACTGAATAATTAATTAGTTACAATTTTTTGGCAATAGTAATGACTCAAAAATCAAAAGCATTATGAACATAACGTTTTATTGCATACAAGTCAACTGGATATATATTGCCAGATAACAATGTCAAATCAATTTATTATCTTATTAAACGGAAAATAAAAAAAACTATCATAGTAATTTATTTTCTACACTTGCATAAATTTCATTACTAGTATCGTTTTTCGGCATTTTCAGACATTCAAGTGCACAGATGAACTCGAACTGAAAGTTAGTAAATATTTTATAACGTTTAATACTTACGAAAAGTTGTTATCAATGCGTCGAGAAACTATGTTGAGATTGGACGTCATTGATTTGAAATCAACAACGTCCAATCTCAATTAGGAAAATAACCCCATAAACAATTATAAACGTTGTAGGTTTTTTAAATTACAGCTGACAAGAAGAATCAAGTTAATTCATTGATTCGTTGATTCATTCAAAGGTAATTGGGAGAGGTAATATAGAAAACTAACTGATTTTATGTTTTTTTTTGTCTGATAAACGTCAAGCAAAACATGCATTATTATAACTATTAAACTATTTTGATTTTTGGACACATAAATGACTATCGATATTTAATCTGACGCAGTGGCGGCCGGTCAATGTGGCATTGAATCAATATACCCCTTGTATATCCAGGGGCGGTAATGTTTCATGAAATAATATTCAAACATAATATTTACACTATTCATTCATTTTAAATTCTTCATGTATTTATTGTCTATAATAAATATTGTAGAACCTTTTATTTTAGACAATAAATACATGAAGAATTAAAAATATTTTGAAATTCTGTTATTATATAATTACTGAGTTTACTTTACGCGTATCTTCGATTATTTATTAACAGGTACATTAGTAAATAAACAAGCAACGTCAAAAAAATTGTGTTACTAAAATGAAATAATTTTAACTTCTCTATATTTTTTTTAATACTATATATTGGTTTGAATTACCCTTGGTTACGGATAAGAGAGTGAGCTTAAGTTACGAGTAGGAGTTCTCAGATCTGACACACCAGATGAACTGGGATTGAAGATTTGTGAATTTTTGTAATCTAAACAATTTATTTTCTAACGAATTCTTTTTAGACAAATATAACGCATTCTAAAGGTTATTAATAACCATTTAAAAAAATATATTCAATTTAAACGTAAGATCTCTTTATAATAATAGCATATGGACATAAACAAAAGATTTTTGAGACCTAGTATTTATTCTTAATTCTTATACATATATAATATAAACGATGTAAACTTTTGATTACTCTTAGCTGAAAAACCAAAAGTGCAAAAACCGGGTTGATGTAATAAACGTTATGGAAGTGTACAAAAGTTGAACGTTTTAAAAAACTTAAATGCTAATTAAACGTAAACAAAACATATTTATACCTATTCCCCGGGTTCATTAGGGGCGTAAAAACTTGAGAAGCATAATTTTGAGATAATTGTAAAATAATATTTTGAGCAGATTTAATCTTCCACGGTACAGGATTATTTAAAAAATATATTTCCATTAATAATATTATGAACAATATCTAATTTTGTTCTAAAATCAATAAAACGAAGTTTTCAGATGTTTTTACAGAATTTTCGTAGTTATCAATGTATGTATCTAAAGAATAATACCCACCGCCATTATTAAATTACCATAAATTACTCCATATCACATTTTGAATCATGTAGATATCGTTATTTTAAGCATTTCCTAATAATTAACTCAAAACAGCAAATTTTTAATTTGCGACAATTCGGAACTGATGTATCGATATGTAAATTTCTTTTATATAACTTTACAGAACCAATTTTTGAAAATTGTAAAACGAAATCTTTTAGCGTTTAACACGTAGAATAACGATATAGTAGTTTGTTCTTATAACTGACTATAAGGAGGTCGCCTTAACGTCTCTCTTCGGGGACGAGGATTAATGATTGACGGTTGGCGTTTGAAGCATTATTAATTGAAATGTCTTCGATATAACTCTGCTCTTTTCAGAGTAAGAGGGAGGAAAGGAATGAAAAAATCACAGACATCTCTGCGTCTGGTTAAAAATCCAGTACTCGATTTATTAATTAGTATTTAAATATTCCCATTCCGGGATTGTCACAACGAGTTGGACGAAAATACAAGAGCGTTGATCATTTAGGTACGGAAGCGACGTAAAAATAAGTTGTTCAAATTTAAATGAAGCGTTTTTGCTTAGTTGAAACAACTTTTCGACTGTAAGTTTACTTTTTCAATATTATTATATTTTCTTGGAAATCAACGCCTGATTTAGCGATATGCTTTCAACCATATAGACTTGAACAAAACTACGTAAATAAAATCGAGTTTTGGTTATCAATTAATAGAAAACATTAAAAATCGTATGAATAATACGAGTGTTTGTAACTACAATTTGGCAATTTATCTTGAACCATCTAATATAAATGTCTAAAAAAAATAATTAAGTATACCAGCTACTGCTCGTACGTCGTAGACTTATAATACGCAGAATAAAAAATCGTAGAGCTCATGAACGCTTTATCAGAAATATGAGACGAGTTTTTTTAAAGTTACAACTTCGATGGGACTTTGTGGAAATTATTTTTTAATTTATAAATCAATTTAACAAAGTCGTTATGCCAATGATTGTATTAAAAATTGAGACAGAGTGGAATAAATAACACAGTTGTTAAATTTAATTTTATACTAATTCAAAAGTTATTTTCAAAATCTCAAAAGTACAATGGTTCTGGCTTTGCAATTAATTGCTCTAATATATTTGACTTCTTCTTAAACAGAGTATTGAACGTCAGTATGTCGATAATTTGGGGAAAAAGTAAAAAATACGATCACTTTTTTCTCATAAATAGGGACGTATTCGAAAGAATTTCAATTTTGGAAAATTATTTAGCTTATTGTTAAATGTCGAAAATGCGAGTTTGCATACTGACACAAACAGTCTCAACCATTCTTAACAATATTTGGCATACAACATAGTAAACTACAGTGGCGGTTGCTGAACTAAAATCTTGGGTGGGCTAGAGGAAAGTTTAGCATTGTATACTATTTACGAAATTGTGTATTTTTCCACTTCACCTTATACATTAATCTACAAGCAAATAAACAAATATTACGAAACTAAAAGCATAAATTACTATAAAATAAAATCAATGCTAATGTAAATAAGAAATAATAAAATAATAACCTTAAATTCGTCTCTTTCAAAGTGAAATAACAAGTACAAAAAGCAATACAGAGCTGTCACTAAAAGTCAATACCTGTCTCTTGCATACAATACAACGATATTGGTATTTGTGTTTGAATGTATTGGTCGTGGGCAGATTCAATTTAGCCCCCAACGAATGGCAGAAGCTTGATAATTTGAAGCACAGTCGTGTGTCTTTGGTGACGTTTCCGTACATACAAATACAAAAAAATCTAATCGTGCTTGATTGCGCCCCAGTGTAAAGAAAGATATATATATTATCTCTGGAAAGATCGCGGGCTTGAAAGATCTAGCCCTTGAGTCGTTAATACGTAGGTGTTGCCAGATTGACGTCACGTTGTCTGTGCTCTATGAAGTATTTATAGGGTTATTGTTTTTTTTATGCCGGCTCAGTTTAAAATTGTAATACAAAACACCATCGAGAATATTATTGTAGGTAGACATAGCATTGTCTTATATTGACAGAGGAAAATCAAAACAAAGATATTGTATTCATTTGGGAAAGGTTAGTTACGCTTATAAATGTATTTATTTTGTTCAGCGGCCGAATTGCTGTTCATTTTTGTTCAGCCATCTAAAGTTTTGGGTGAAAAATGCAGGTCCGGCTTAGCCCACCTAGCCCAGTACCTAGAACCGCCACTGGTAAACTATCATATTAATTTTAGATGGAATACCATATTGTTTTCATTTTATCGTACGTAAAACAGTACTCATGTACTGGAGATTTTGTATTATAATACTATGTGTATAAATAATGAAGTAACATTGTTTATTGATAAGAACAAACTGATTTCCACCATTCAATTATTATCAAGTGGATACAGTCAATAAAAAAATACAATTTCCGGCGTCTATTCTCTCATAATTTTATAACATGTTGACAAACGTGTTCAAAATCTACCATAATTGTAGTTAAATAATTATGTTGCATTATTGAACATGTTATATTCTCAACAAGTAATAAGATAATAATAAATTTAAAAAATGGGGACTTAAATTTGTTTTGTTTTAATGTATTATATTTTGCATTCAAGCGAACTAGCCACTCAATTCATAGTTTGTTTTGTAAAATTAATAATTTTCTGGACTAACATTTTAACATTTTGGTTTATAATAATTGATTAAATCATCTTTCAGTGTTATGCAAAATTATTTCTGAACAAAACTATTTCATTTCTTGCTTATGTGACAAAAAAAAACCTTATTCTATATGCAACCAAATAACAGCTCTGCTAAATTTACAACACTGTTTTTTTAGATTAATTATATTATATTTTTATTTCATTATTATTAACTGTCTTTAAATTGTTGCAATTATTCGAATCCACATAGCAAAAATCCTCCAATTGTTAATTGAAATGTGAAAGAATACCAAACAAAAGCAAAATTGATTACATATTTCTAATGACTATATTTGTAAAAAAATGTATTTGTAAAACTTTGTCCCGGCCCTGGTTTTATATTTGAATGCCGTTCTATCATCGTCCATTGTTGACTCGTTTAAACCACATTTCAGACGATATCAGAAATAAACATTGTACAGTCATAATAGATTCTGAAGAAATATCTTTTTCTTTTTAGAATGATTGTATGTTATAGTTATTGGCTCTAGTGTCTGCGCACACCTCTGCAATAAGCAGACATAAAATACAAGTAATTCTAAATCCTCCTTGATTGGTTCCTAAAAGTACATTTTGAGTTGTTACAATGTAAATTTCTGTTTATTTTTTTCCAATCCATTATGTAGCAGCATATTGATCTCATGGGTTGAATGCTATTATGTTATTTGCCAATATTTCTAGTAGTATCATTTACACATATTTCTCGTTGCCGGCATTCTGTCGGTGGAGTCGATGTTAAGTTGATTAATACATTTTTTGATATCTTCTAGTGTCCCTCAGTACCGTAACTACAGCTGGGCTGCAGGTGCCTTCTTCCGCAAGTGCGTCAAGCACATGGAAGCGTTTTATTTTCATATCATTTCATTATTTGCCTTTGATATGTTTTGGATTGAAAAAATGACATTTTTCCCACTCGTTAGCTTCATTGTGTTGTTCATTTTTCATAATCTACAGTGATTTATGAGCTTATATTTGAGTTGAGTAATGATCGGATACGGGCTTTCGCTAGTTACGGTACTGGCTCAATGTGGGGTGTTGTTGTTACCCCATAATGATACCCTTCCAAATAGGGTGGTGACTGAGTGCCCTGTGTTTCCAAACTAGGTGGACCGCGGAGTCTACGTGGCGTATTCTCTTAGCTCGAGCCGACAAGCCAACCGGCGTCAACTCGACCCATTAAAACACCGATAAATTGTGAATCATAACACTTAATAAATACTAATAAGAGCGTGGATTTTAGATTAGGGATGCTGCAATGGTATTCTGCCCCCCAAGGTATCTACCGCTTTTAAGTTTATTATCCATAATTTATCACTCATACATTGATTTTTTCAAGTATTTTCACTAACCTTCTGTTTGTGCACACCCTCATTCCAGATTGACTTAGTTTGTTTCCATACATTAATCAAATAACAGTTCATCCAATGCATATGCTAGTAAATGTTTCTGTTGAATGCTCATGTTTTCACCATCTTTTAAGCAGGTTTTGGAATCATTTCATTTTAAATTTATTACGCGGTGTTGCACGCATATACCTATAATTATGAGATTCTGGTTTGATCTCGTTATCGTTTTGTCTAGGACTTGTTTTTAAATATACATTAACTAACGACAAACATTTCTTTTTGATACCACATGACGGTAGAGGTACATTAAATATGATCACTATCAAAATATTTATGTATGGGAATATATTAATATCTAAGCCAAGCAGTACTAAAATTGTACAACGATTGTTCTTGATCGAGTTGAGCTTCTAATAAGCGATTATCTATTGTAACAGATCAGTTTATTTTAAGATTTATCACTATATATTATATAAGGTCATCATTGAACTTATAGCAGTAAAAGTAAATGAAGACCTTTATGAACCATATCAGCTTTTATCACATGTGAAATAAAAACAATGCATTTCGTGAAATTCACTGTATATATATGTATAGATTTGAATATTTGCCCGCATCGATTTGGTATGATAATAGAATGGATGTTGTGTACTGAATTTGGCATGCATTTAAAATGGCATTTGAAACCAGGTCGTAGATGCATTTCGATAAAAAAAACTATTGATATTTGAATTTTTCTTCAACTGGATAATATTTAGGTCAGTGGCACTCAACCATGGCACCGCGGGCACCGTTATTACATAACTTAACGAACAATATTTTATTTATATTGGTATTCTGTCATAACCCATCAAAAATATAATGATGTCTTGATGCGACTATGCCATAAGAGAATAGTTTAATTTTTCATAATATTCACTAGAAACAGAATATTTTTACAAATACATATTCTTAATGTATTTGACATATATAGTATAAAGTAAAACCATCCGAAACTGTTTCGCTTGTTATCTACAATTTAGAATTATCTATTTACGATTTACTAGGCTGTTGAAATATTAGCAAGAAAAAACAGCCAATTACTTTATAGCACTAAAAAAGTGAATAAAAATAGCAGAATGATCTCGTATTTCATGATCGAATCACTACTATATCATTTAGTTTCTATCATAAACCATACTTCGGTATTTATATACACTAATACCTACTTTAAATTGATGAAGTAGGTACATATTTCTGAATACATCATTTGTGATATTCAAGTAATAATAAAAAGTTTGTCGCTTTGTATTAATAATTTTAAATATATTTTAGAGATATATATTTATATATATATATTTTGCTAAGTAGAGTAGCGGAATTGAAAATATGATAATGCTTTTTATTGGATGAGATCTGACGTATTATGCAAAAAATATTATTGAAAATGTCCCTTAAGTTATCATTAGACTGCAAATATGATATGCAAATATATCAGTTCTCATATAATTATATCACGTAATATATGTGGAATAATAAAATACTATATTGTAATAAATGATATTTATTATTATATGAATGAATAATTCGAAATTAAAATATATTGCTTGAATGTTAATGTTATAGACATTTTCTTTGTTATTGGATCAGATACGAAGCATCAAATTATATAAGTTTAATTAATCTGTCTTTATTTACACGTATGTATAATTGAATGATTAAAATTATTTAACCATAACTTTGTAAATGCGTGCATGGAAATAATGTGGATTAATTGTAATAAATAATATTTAAAGCATACATATTATCTATGCATAAACGGATAACACACGTATTACACATTATTTTTTAAGTCATAGTGCATAGCATTATAGAAAATTATCTTTAAAAACTGACAATGTTAATTTTTATAGGAGGGATGTATAATATTAAAATACTGATATTCCCATCACAATATTTATATTGAAACAACCCCTTTTCTTCTCCGTTAAGTAAATTTTCATTTAGATTCAGCATGGTTTCTGATTAACAAAAAGAGTATTTTTATAACAAGAAAACGATATTTCTGAGAAGTTGTTTTATACGGTATCTATGAGAGTTTTTTGGGTTGCAAATTTATACTGTCATACATAATATTTTAACCCAGTTAGTAGTTTTTTTTTTAAATAAAAAGCAAAGTCCAATACGATAAATTTTCTAGCATTCTTGGATATTACAAAACGTAGACTTTTAACGTTCCTCAGATCAGTAATTATGAATTATTTTCTGCGATGCAAAATAAATTGTAGGTCTGGAATACTTAAGAAAAATAAATTTAGAAATTAAACTCGATATGCTAAATAGTGAGTATGTGTTTTTTTTTCCATGATAGCGATGCAAACACAAAAATGGTTTGATTGACCCAACCTCTTGCACATCACAGAGTTAAATACTAGAATAAAACCGTAGCTTAAACGGGCAAGTTTGACATGTAGGCCGAACGAGTGCTGAGTTATTAGCGTGTGTCGCAAAGTGTCAGTTGGGGGCCACTGGTTTAGGGTGTGTTTGTTTTGCGTTTCGGATGACCAGCCTGCAGCGGCAGGTGAGCGTGATGAGCATGAACCTGTCAGCCAAGCTGGATGAACTACAGAGGGGCGACCGGCAGCTGGAGACGACGGTCGCCCTGTGCGAGATTAGGACCCAGCTACAAGAGCTTACGAAGAGCGTCGAGTCCTGTCAGTCGGAAGTCTCGGAGGTGAGCTATATATTTTTTTCACAAACAGCCAGATTTTGAGACCAATATAGTCAGCCTCCTTACTTCGTTTCTCAGTAACAACTCCGCTTAGCGATAAGAAGGTCCCATTTCAATTTTGTACCTAGGCTAGTGATTGTATTCTGTTGGTAAACTGGGAAATCATAAGTTCACAATACGTTCTCTGTAATTTCTGTAAAACTCAATTGCTACTACTTTGATGATAATACTCGGGCAATTTTAGAACAAAGAGTATCCAGTTGACATATAATCGATCATCACAATCGATGAAAGTGAATTGATTACTACCCAGTGTTAGATTACCCTATAAGTACACGAGCCCCGCGCTCAGGGCTTCCAATATTAGGGGCCTCAAAATAACCCACATAATATTTTAAATCAAGTATTAGTAATTCAATATACCTGCATAGAAAATCTTTACTTAATTCTGATGTTGACTTCTATTATTCATTAACACCTATCTACTCTTAGTGAGCGCACTGCAATTCCAAAAAAATATTGATACAATATTTAAGATAAACATGTTATCCTGTTCCAACTAGTTTTGATATTATATTATTTTGTTTTATTATATTATCACGTGTTTTAATTTTATAACTAGTAAATTACCAGATAGCTGGATAAAGTTCAAATAATAAAATGACATCTTCGCTCTTCAGTTGATCTCGGGTTACTTTATAATTCCTCTTGAGTTTACCTTAAATGATTTAATGTTTAAAATTCTATCCCATGGACATTTTTTTAATTTTTTAATTCAGAAAAGTATTGAATTCTTCAAAATTTACAATACAAAGCTTGCTAGATAGTTAATTTTAGTATTACACCATCAGTAGGTTTCAATTTTTATTATTAATTTCAATCTATTGTACCAGGTTAAACGGGACATGGTTGCAATAAAACAGGAATTAGATACTGTACAGGCCGTAAAAGAAGAAATTGAAGAATTGCGAGAATATGTGGATCGGTTAGAAGAACATTCCCACAGGAGGAAGCTACGGCTACTGGAGCAGGTATTCAATGCATTGTTCCTTTGATAAATACAGCTTCTTATTAAAAAAAGAATACATTATCTCTGTCTGGTATCTCATTGGATCAAAAAACTTAACGGACAATTTTGTACCATAAAAAAATAGCTTCGAAAAGTAGCAGATGAATAAACTGACGATTGATGTGTGAAATTTCAAGGAAATGGTGTTAACATTTTTTTTTATATAAATATTGGATTTTAATATCATAGTGTTATTTGTCTACAATGTTATAATAAATTTCAGGGTCTGACATTTTTCCTCTCCTATGCAATATTAGCGGCCGTGCTTGGCATGCTGCAATTTGGATATAATACAGGAGTTATAAATGCACCTGAGTTGGTAAGCAATCTTGAAACGATAATAATTTTTATAATATAAATCTGACTGTGTGTGAGATGCAGTTGCCGCCATCTTGATTTTGAAAAATAATATTACCTTAATTGTCTTTAACTCGATGGCTGCCACAGACGAGATATCTCGTAAAATTTTTCGTGCTTAACACGCCAGAGACGAGTTATCTCGTCGATAACCAATTAAATTAATAGTTGCAAATTATAGCGTGCTAGGTAATTACTATTAGTTATCTACAGCAGCTAAAAGGTTAAAGATATCTTAAATCACTATGATGCCGTATCAAAAAGACATTTTTGGATTAGATATAAAAGGCCATTTTGATTATAACATGAAAGATATAAAAAAAAAACTATTTTCACATAATTTATAAAATAATTACATAAATTCATTAGACAAGACATAATGAGTGCAATTTTTTATATAAAATGTAATCATACTGATATCATTTTTTTTAACTAACCATTGTTAATTTTTGTAGAATATCGAGAATTTTATGAAGGATGTCTATAAAGACCGGTATGGAAAAGATATTCCTGAAGATTCTGTCAAGCAACTTTATTCAGTTGCTGTCAGTATTTTTGCGATCGGTGGAATGCTTGGAGGGTTTTCCGGTGGCATGATAGCCAATCGGTTTGGAAGGTAGCAAATACAATTCTTTGCACTGTTTGAATAAATATTTTAAATAAGATATCACACAATGGTGTGATAAAAAAGTGATAACTTTCATTAACACACCAGGCACAATATAAAGAATCTAATTTTTTTGATTCTTAAACATTCTACAAATGCAATTTATCTAATTGTATTTTTAATATTTCAGAAAAGGAGGATTACTGCTCAATAATGTTTTAGGCATAGGTGGTGCCTGTCTAATGGGCTTCACAAAAATTTCACATTCTTATGAAATGCTTTTCTTTGGTCGTTTTATTATTGGCGTTAACTGCGGTGAGTATGCAAAAGTGATTTTTCAGACAAAAAAATTTCCTTTCATTTTTCTTTAAAATAATATTCATTAGTCTTCTTTGTGTGGCTCTAGAGGTTAGCAGTCTGAATGGCTATTTTAATATAGATAACAGAATTCAAAATAATTTCAGCGTAATACTTTCTATTCAGATTACAAAAAAACCTACTTTATTTTTGAGTCTTAATTTTTAATCTGTTGTTATTTTTCAGGTCTTAACACATCACTCGTGCCAATGTATATATCTGAGATAGCTCCATTGAATTTACGTGGTGGCTTAGGAACCGTAAATCAGTTAGCCGTCACTGTCGGCCTACTCCTTAGTCAAGTACTGGGAATTGAACAAATTTTAGGCACTGACGAAGGCTGGCCTTTATTATTAGGTATGATATTTAAAAAAATAACTTTATTTCAATATAAAACTACTCTCATATGCAATACAATCATTATTATTATTATATTTACAACTTGCATAAGCTATTTTACTGATAAAACTTTAATATTACAATGGATTTTCAAAAGTTAGACACAAATTTTCTATGTCTTCATATTTTGATTGTAGATTTATATTATCAAAATGATAAACATAAGCTGAATGATCTTTTTCCAGGGCTCGCAATATGCCCAGCAATATTGCAACTGGTACTGTTACCAGCGTGTCCTGAATCTCCAAGATACTTGCTGATAACTCGCCAGTGGGAGGAAGAAGCCCGACGTGCTTTGAGACGATTACGAGCAAACAACCAGGTAAATATACAGTGATGAAAATTGATTGATAATATTCCTCACTAGAAGACTAAGTAAATGGCATTGTGGTTTCAGGTGGAGGAGGATATTGAAGAGATGAGAGCAGAGGAAAGAGCTCAGCAAGCAGAAGCTTCAATATCAATGCGAGAACTTCTATGTTCTCCGACATTGCGGGCGCCATTATTAATCGGTGTTGTAATGCAACTGTCACAGCAACTTAGTGGGATCAATGCGGTATGTAGAAAATTATTTTATATATTACTGTCAAAATATTATACAAATTTTGAATCCTAAAACTGCATTTTGCTTGCATCTAAAGTTGATCTATTTGTAGGTATTCTATTATTCAACGTCTCTCTTCACATCTTCTGGATTAACTGAAGAATCTGCTAAATTCGCTACAATGGGCATAGGAGCGATCATGGTTGGCATGACGCTAGTGTCGCTGCCACTTATGGACCGCACTGGAAGGAGAACACTCCATCTATACGGCCTTGGTGGCATGTTCATATTCTCAATCTTCATCACAATTTCATTTTTGATAAAGGTACAATCTTATCTATACCCCATCCTAATTCAGTGTGCTGATCAACTTAATAGATGTGTTTACATAAAATATATATATATATATTTAGTCGGATGATTAAGATACCCAAAATTCTTTTCACGGCAACATTATTTTTGATTCTTCAATGTGAAAATAAATAATTACTTATTCAATAAGGCCACTAAATCATGTAAAATCTTATCTAATAATATAAATTGTAAACAAAATTCACATTTTAATAACGTAAATAGTGACCCATTAATAAATATAAACTAAGTAAAAGTTTTTGGGCTTGCATTTGAAGGGATATTTCTACTTGAATTCTTTCACTGTCCACAAACAATTATTTTGGAAACAAACTGCAATATTTATGTATTGTAAATCAGTAATATTTTTTCTGCGTGTTGGTATAATGTATAAACTTGACAAGAAAAAAAATGGGCAGATACAATCAAAAATTTGAGAAAAATTATTAAGAAAGACTATGAAATCTTAGGTTGTTTTAAAGGCAATTCGCGTTTGGGTGCCTGGCCAGGGAAAAAGTTAAATATATTTGCATTTTTTAAAACAAAAATATTATTAAGTTATAATATATGTACATTAAGTCATTCATATCATATTTTGAACAGACATACTGAACAAAAAATCAATTTATTGGTGTATTATACAACATATTCAAGTTTAAATAATATGACTTCTATGATGAGCAATCTTGTGAGCTTAATTAAATTATTACATAATGTGGACTCTATTAAAACTACATTAATAACTAAAAAACTAATTTGAAAAAAATGATATGTTTTTAAACAAACTTCTTATTGAAAATAAATATTCTGTTTCTATAATTTTGGCTTACAACAAGTACAACGTACATATGGACATGAAACATTTTAAAATTTCAATGATCTGTCGCGATGACCATAAATAACAGAGCTAAATTACTTATTTCATTTATTTGAAAATGGATGAAGGTGTCATTCGTTGCCTATAATAATCATCCATTACTAAATGATCATTTAAATATTATTAAATGACACGTTTAAAGCATTAAAGAAAATTATTATTATAAAATTGTATCAATAAATTGTTCTTAACCGAAAGAAATTACACCGATAAAACTTTGATTTTAATTTAATTAAAACTTTGATTTTGAAATATAATGCTTTTATTCACTTGTATCTTTAATTATAATACTGTATTGAAATATGTTTTTCACAAAGAATCTATTAAAAAAAATCCATATCAATTGAACGCTGAACATTTAGATTTCTGCTTATAAGTGTGCTCATTGTAGATGTATAGCAGTTACAAATCATTCATTTTTTAAAATTTAATTTCATCAAAATGACAGCATAAAATATTTTTTCACTTATAATATATAATAAGGGTTTTTTTAAACATTGTCTACTATGTTTCCCGATCATCCAAATAATGTATTTTTTTTTAAATGTGCATGATTAAATTTTTGTTTGCATCCACAGAGCAACTCAGCCTTTTTTGTGTTATATTATTATTTTGACATTCATGAGCTTAATTTATATTATACTCTGTACACCGAAGAGTGTACCGAAGTACAATCATTGATATTGTTGTCAAAAATATTGGGTATACAAAATCTTAATCAGCATATCCAATATGTTTAACAATTGAATATCACTTTGAAGCTTTGAAAGACTTTCATATTTATTTTCACAAACCGTTGTGAATAAGAAAGTTTTTATGACGAATCAGTTTATCTAGAAGTTAATAAATTATATTTTTTATTTTGCTAAATCATTCCATTCACGAGTTTTGTCGCTAACGACCCGGGTTTCGCCTTTCGGCATCTTCAGAATCTTCAGCATCTGAAGATGCCGAAAGGCGAAACCCGGGTCGTTAGCGACAAAACTCATGGAAAAGTACAAAATTCAAATTTGATATTGAAATTCCATCAAGCACCCTCAGTCGAAATACTTAACTTAATCATTCCATTCACGATGTCAATAATTGTGAAGGCACTCATATTTTTTATTTCAATATTTGTTTATCACATCACCGCTTTGTTTTCGTTTTACCCTCCCTGAAAGCGACTTTCCCGATTATTTTCTGGAGGGATTTCTCACTCACACAGCGCACCCAACACTCACCTTGTAAAAAGCAATAATATTACACTTTTCGTTTACAATATATACAAAATAAACCAAAATATTTATTGATATGTATGTATTAAGTTTAATACAGACCACACACCAATTACACAATTCCTCAATAAAGAAAATAAACTTCTTAAGAGGAAGCATCTTTTGCCAGTGCGTATTGAAAAAGATTTTGTAGCATACTGCGCTTTTTGCTTTATGCTAAGAGATCTTTTTTTCGAAACGGCATACAAAACAAATATATATATATTGTTATATATATACCGGCACAAATATATTACTCAATGTTTGTTAATTTCAATCACCTTATGGCATGTCGTTGACTTTATATTTGTGTTTGACAACTGTGTATTAATTTTATTGTGTACTTCATATTTTCATATCCAGTTTTAACAGTAAAAAAATATGACAATATCTTCCAGCCTGCTACAAGCAAGCTGTGCTGGCCAGGAAGAAGCTGTAATATTTTACTTAAATATTATTAAATATATATTTTTTTAAATAATGTCTGTCTTAACCAGCACAACTAAGCTACTGCATTTATAATTTTCTTATGAGAATCGGAAAAAAAAGTCATGCAATATTTTTTTATTTAAGGTGAGAAAGCAAGAACTAGATTAAAATTCATCTAATATTTTTTTCCGGAATTCTAGATCTTCTTGTTAAGAAATGAATTCTTTTTGATGAACAGATACAGGTTAAAGTTCTATTGATATATTCATTAAATTAGTTCGAATGTAAGTACAACTATATTTAGTAATGTAGACAATATCAATATGAACACTCGTGATTATTCAATACTTAATTAACGCGTGACTGCAGACTTTCAAAATTAAAAGAATCTTCAACTTATTTGTGAACGAAGATGGGCTTATATTAAGGTAGATATTAATTTGTGTTGTATGATAAAATAATCACATTGTCAAACACATTTGAGCACAAGCCAGTGTGGTTTTAAATATTCGTAAAGGTGGCTTTTGTTTTTGTTGTACACGTGCCGGCGCACTACTAGTGATAAGCGGTTGCAAGTGTGTGTGAGATAAGTTCCCTTTGGAGTTTCGGGGAAGAACTGTTCATTCTACTGCCTGATAGGAGTTTTTTGGGTATGTGCAGGAAATGATCGATTGGATGAGCTACCTGTCAGTTGTTTCGACACTGAGCTTTGTAGTGTTTTTCGCTGTGGGTCCAGGATCAATTCCATGGATGATCACAGCAGAACTATTCTCACAAGGGCCCAGACCGAGTGCAATGGCTATTGCTGTGCTAGTCAATTGGATGGCCAACTTTGTTGTTGGAATTGGATTCCCAAGCATGAAAGTAAGTGTAATTTTTTGGGGTAAATTAGGTATCAAAAAAGGTTCAGTAAAAATTTGAATTCACAATAAATATAATTTCAGTTTCTCTTATGTAAAGTAAAGCAATGAAATGTATAAATCTTAATAATATAGAATATTATTATTGAACACACTTAAAATTTAAAAATATCATTAACCAATATATGAACATTTTTTTCTTATTTTCAGAGTGCTTTAGAAAACTACACATTCCTGCCATTCAGTGTTTTTCTAGCCATATTTTGGATATTTACTTACAAAAAAGTTCCTGAAACAAAAAATAAAACGTTTGAAGAAATTTTGGCCTTGTTTAGACATTCTAATGGCAGGTAAGCAAGGTATAATCAGACACATTATTTACTGTAACAATAAGTATTGCTTGAGTACTGACCCCTCGCAATAAAGCAATATGTGGGCATAGGTAAACAAAGCTTCTGTGTTTTTTGTATGTTATAAGGTTGCTCTTTTTATCATAAACCCATATTCTATGAAACATGGTAACATTTTGTAGTTATTATGTATTTCTAATGTTATGTTGTATTTTGAGTGTTTGCTATTACGACGCCTACACCCAAAATTGTTTTATATTTATTATCTTTCTGTCATCATTATATTTTGGATTTGAAGACAATATTTATACTATGTACTTTTGCTTGCAACAGTTAACAATTTATATATGTCCAAAAAGAATTTTAGTTACCTACTTTAACTGTTTTATGCAAGAAGTTAAACGTTATTTCAATAAAATAGACATATTTAATATTTAATTTCAATACAATTTCTGTTCCTCAATGAAGTCGATGTACGCTTTATCAAGTATATATTTAACAAAGACTTATTTGTAAGCTGATTGCTAAGCTTTTCTTTCATTGATGTATGAAGTTGATAGAATTGGTGGCTCATTCTTCAGTGATTGATATTAGAAATTTTGAAAACATTACAAATACTAAACACCAAATATTCATATTCATTGATAAATCAATGTATATACACTTCCAGTTTGGGATGAAAATTGCAGATTGCAGAATAGAAGTATTTATTACTGTCATAGTAAAAAAAAACAATATTTTATAGAACAATGTTAATTCTTGCAAATAGCAATAAAGATTTTTTAATTGACTTTATAATATGAGTTCAAATGGAATGACAAATTAGAGTAACTATTTTTACATAATAACGATTTAAAAATGGTAACCAAATAATCAAATTCCCTTTATTATATTTTTATGCAGAATTTTAATTAATTTAGAAATTTAATACCAAAGTTCAGTTTGGATAAAATGGTTGATTTCTTCTAAAGTTAATTAGCTGAAAATCTTTTAACCGCTTCTTTTAATTAAATATTAATTAATCTGATTTATATGAAAAGAATACTCTTTAATCTTTTAAAACTTAGTCGTCTTTGTAAAGTAGATTGTAAGTTTATAATATTCTTGATATGTTGTGATTGTATTTATTGTAAATCACGTGAAAGTGATTTTTTCCTATAGGTTTATTTTTGTTTTTATTTTCTCAGTCCTGTATGGTAAATATAAAAAAAAAAAATCTTTTACAAAGAAAAAGAAAGCTATCGAAACTACTAAAAACTTAGTTCAAATCCTGACCTTCATATATATCACTGTGAACAGCGTACGAGATACATAAATTTAGTTTCATTTATTTTGTTTCAATTACTTTATTCGAATTATAATATATCTTCCATAAATTATTATTGCAAAATATTTTTAAACTTAGCTCAGTTAATTTTAAAAATTTAAATATCAAATAAAACATAATGAGATAACACAGTTTTTGTTCTAGGAGCAGGGGTTTTACTTTGTTTCTTATTATTTTTCAGAGGTAGTTTACGGGATAGCCGGCTGTATGGAAGCATGTTAAACTGTGTTAATGCTCTCGAACAACAATTGCCTCCACCGCCGGCACCTGTCGACGAAAAGCCTGATTCATGTGAGTTCTAATTATATTAGTGAATAAATAATCATACAAAACATCTTGCTCACCAAATTTCACCATAAATATTGATTTCTTATGACGGATCTGACAGAAAGAAATGAATTGGATTTTCCAAATATATTTGAATAACAATTTATGAGTATCATTTATTGTATTTCAATGTCTTTTAAATATGTTTTATCTTCTCATATTTTGGTTTACCTACTATCAATCTTCATTACTTCTAGGTAAAAATAATTTGTTTTAAATTCTTCTGCTATTTTCACTATTTATACTCACATTGATACCTAATAAAATAAATATTATAGATTATAAAAATAAGATATCTATATACACAACCAAATGGTATATTAAAATTATCTATTTTATTTTTATTTACACAACTACATAATGGTTTTTATTATTTGAAAAGAAAAAAACGTTTTATTTCTATAAATATAGCAATAACTTGGAATTTAAGAAAGAAAAAATCTTTATTACTATTTAGTATTGTGAGCCTTCTTCTTTACTATCCCAAAAATCCGCCAAGGATTATCATGACAAGTTTTCAAAAGGAAAGGTTAGTCTCTTTGGTTTTTCTTCCACATTCACCTAATTAAACCTGTCTTATCAGATGTTTGATTATTAATTTATTGTTTTAATTCCAGCCTTCTGATAGCATCTTTATATTTATCTAACGATTTTGTTTTTTTTTTGTTGCTTAAGATTTTTGAGGTTTTCCACCTAGAGGTATCGAGATAACATGACGGTTGTGAACATCTGCCGCATGGTGAAATACCCCAAAAGTCTTCGAGTACTATCAACCAACAATTAGGATTAATTCTTAACTCAACTGAGGATATTTTAAGTGTATGCCATAATTTTTTTTATTGAAAACTAGACTGTTTTTCATCTCACACACTAACTAATGGTGTTATGCAGTCATAAACCCATTTGAGCGACATCGGTGCCTGGCGCCTGCCTACACCTTTAGAAGACACTCGGCTTATGCGTCTGTACCTCTATCAGTCGTTCATGGTAAAAATTGTGAAATGAATTCATACAAATTGCCAAAATTGCCAAAGCCGACTTACTGGTTATTATTAGAGTAATTCCATTGTCTCTCTTAGTCGTAAGAATTTTTGTGTGCTTTATAAATAAACCTAATATAATATTTTGATACCATAATACACACCGCTATGTTGAATACTTCACACCAACTGAAAATATTTAATATTTTATGTAGGTTTAGTCAAAACACTTTGATTAGTGATACAAAAGGTTGGACATTATATTTTGATTAGTCATCAATTACTGAAATGAAGGTTTTGAAGTCAAAATACTTTCAAGTTGACCCAAAAACTTCCATAAGGAAAGAAAATATGAATTATAAAGCAGAGCAAATGTTTTTTGATTACATATCTTACATATCATATGTACGAATAGTTAATTGACATTATTCTTTTACATATTTCAATCTGTATTTCTTATATTACCTTATGTCATCACTAAGCAAAGTATTGCCGGTTTATTGATTGATTGAATTGGCATTTACTTGGTAGAACTCCATTGTAATAAAATGAAAAAATAACAAAGTATTTTAGTTCAACAAATATTATTTTATATATAGTTAATAGCTATTTCGGCTTATGCCTCTGTCAAAACTATACGTCAGGACTATAGTTCTGATGAAGGCATAAGCCAAAATAGCTATCAACTATACATACATTAATATTTGTAAAACTAAAATACTTTGTTATTATTTCACCTTATTACTTATCGCTGGTTTATTTCTATTCAAATTTATTAGAGCTTTTATTTGAATAAATAAATTTATAAATCAGCCTAAAGTAAAAAAATATACTTCATATAAAAGCATCAAGCTGGTTGTATAATTTTCAAATATTTTCAGAAACATTTAGAAAAAATTTGTTTATTTACTCAAAGAATATTCAATAAACTAATCTGATTCGGACACGGTAAATAATTTGTATTTTATGGCAATATGTATCTTTTTCCCTTTTCTAATGTCATTAGTAGACAGTATTTTGTTTCATATCAGATTTAATTAACATTGTATTACATCCCGCTGGTATTTTGTTTTCTATAATACGGCGTAATTTAACCAGTGAGTCAATATAAGGCATAGGCACAGTTACAATGTGGCACTTATAACCAATAAACACACTCTGTAGGCTTGGTTTCAACACAAAAACACGCTTAACCTTCACACTGCTTTAACAATAAAAATTGTGTGGAACAATTTTCATCAAAAATATATTGTGTTCAATATATGTAGATATTTCAATGATATATTACTGCTAGAACCACCGAAAAAAATACGTAAAATACGAGTATATTATGTTACTAATACATAGCTTGAATTTTCTGAAAGATATTATAATGGTGTATATTTTCGAAAGTAAGTAGTAGATATATTATATTTTTATTGGAAAATATCTGCAATATAAAATACCTCCATCTGAACAATATTGTATTTTTTTTAGAAAACACAGCAACTCTAATGCATTGACTGCAATTCCTATATGTATAACAGAGAAGTAGACACATAACGCTGATATTTTGTAGATTAATTAAGCAACCTTCAAATTTATGAAATAACATTAAAATAAAATACTTGTTCATTTTCCATAAATTATTAATTTTGTAAAATAAAACTTTTTATCCAATAAATTCAAATAATTTAAAATATAATACTTTGTTCAATGAAATTTTGTGGTTGACAGTTATTCATATTAATTCAAACTTATTAGAATTCCATTTCCTTTTTTGAGACATTATCAAATATGTATATTTGGTAGCCATATGGAATCTGTAAAACAAAATAGTTTATAGTCATAATAATATTATTATGTTGAAATTATTTAAAATCTATCAATTGAAATTGTGAATATTGTTTCAATTAGTAGTGTTATCTATGTAAATTCAGTCTAATACAATAATCTTAATATGGATTTCAGCTGTATCAGAACATTCATCGCACGGTGAGCCAGTTCGGGGAGTTGGGGGACGGCCTCCGCCACCATTGCCTCCGCCTCGCTTCCCTAACAGCGGTGGCAATGTCTGACATTGGGGTGGCCATCACAACCCGTATAATGAGGAGCATAATATCCTCGCAGCACCTCTCTCTATCATTACACAACGAGGAAAAGCCGCTGCTAAAATACTGCGACTGGGTTTCAAACGCCCAAATGCCCAACGCTAGTGGCAAAGTACACTTTGCTAATCTAGCATACCATATGTTCTAAATTTATACATACATTATGTAATTAATTTTGCATTTAGCAAAACTCCATATATGTATATTAAATATTGTTAATGTAGGTATATTTGCTATTGGATATTGTAAATTGAATTGTGCCACGTGTCGGCCTATCACGATGCCCTGTTGTATTGCACGCTTTTATTTTCATTCCATCGTTAACATACGTATTTCTGAAACAGTGAGTATCAATAAATTATACATTCAATATTTTAATGCAACCAAATTGTTAAATTCAATTTATACTAATGTTTCCTCTTCAGGCAGGAAGCAAGTATAACAAAAAAAGAGTGTTTAATGGCAGAGGTAATTACTAATCGAATGATTGTCTTTCTAATAAATTAATGGTTTTTTTGGGGTTTCCATGTGAATTTGATAAAATTTATCAGAATTATAAATAAAATCCCCATGTACAAAATTTTAGTAAATTTTAAGGATTTTGCAAATTAATCGCCATATATCAATGAAACAAAACAGAAGGAAACTAAATTTCTCAAGGTTGAATAATTATTGTTAGAGGTCCAAGTTGTTATTCAATTTTCTACACAAGGTTCTCCATAAAGAGTTATCAAGACACATGACAGATAATAATAATAAATATTATGTTTCATAAATTATTTAAGACCACGATTCTACTTTTCATATAACCTGTCATAAAGCACACGTAGATTTTATTTAAGTACAAAAACCTGATTTAATATCTAACTTTTACAAGTTTTTCACATCTCTTATTTTACGATTGTAGGATGTAGTTTGTGATTATTGTCTAATATTTACTAAATTCTATGCTCAAAATTTAGGGACACTTCAAAATACTTGCTAATCGATCTTAATTAAATATGATACTATTCATGTAAATATTTTTCCCATAAGACAATTATTTAACTGTGGGACATAATTATGAATAAAGGTTGTGCTTCGTTCTCCAAGGCAACTATAAAATCGTTGAAAGTCATAAACACTGTATTATCACTTATGAAAATTTATAATATAGAAATAAGCAAATATTCAGACCGAAAGACTGACTGGTTCTCGGTGAATATGTCTAGAGGAAAATCTCATTGTGCTACCTAACTAAACTTATATCTTCCAATCCTCCCTGTAAAAATACTAAATTTATATAAATGATTACATTAGGTTTATGGTCTTATGCAATCATAATTTTGGTAATCAACATTTTCCTTATTTAATATAAAAGTTATGCCAAAGGAATTTATTTTATTGTATTAAATTAGTTTACTCGGGATTGGCAACTCTGGATGATCTACGTTCCTGTAAAAGCATCTGCCCTAATCTCAATGTATCACATGTATCATGGTTACTTAAAAGGAGCAATTCAATAATTACTAATAATAATGTCAACAACAATACATGGCATAATATTTGTCCACATCTAGAGATTTGTGTATTAAAATATTTTTATGATTACTGACTGAATTTTTTTATCATACTCAAAAATGTGAATTTTGCAAGATGCTGGAGAATGAATACTTGCCAATTAATAAATACAAACAATGATTATTTTTAATGTAAATTAGTATTAGTAGCTTTATCTCTTTCTGCCCAGCATGGATATAACTAAAATCCATAGCCTACCATTGTCAACGACAATTTATCAATTTGTAAGGAAATATTTTTACCCACCCCCACATAAATAAAATATCCATTAAACTCACTGCTGAAATAGCATTAGCTCCTCACCAATACAACTGGTATTATTATAAGTATATTCATAAGATTGGGGGCAATTATTCTAAAGTAAAATAGAATATATTCTAAAAAAGTAAATATCTGAATGATGCGTGTTATTTAAATGACATCGGTAGGTCTCTAACACTGGGTATGATGAAAGGTATTCCCTGTTAATTAAGATGTTATACTCAAAGGGAACTGTGATTGTAAAAAATAGGAAAAGACACTCTCGTTTCAAATACGAGACAGGCTGGTCAAGCTTAGTGATTGATAACATACAAGATGCAATTATTTGCATCTTGCTTTATCAAATTAGCAAAATGTTAACAATAATTTTTATTAGCCCTTATAAGAATCACTTCATAGATTATAACTTAAATAAGAGCATGTAACTTCTGTTGTATTTTTGGTTCAGAAGGTTGAATACATTTGTTGTTATTTTTCTTGCCAAAAAATTATTAGACCACCCATTGTTGTTGTTTTGTTGAATCTCTTAGGTTTAAATGTTTAAGAATATCTTGATATTGAACTGAAAATATAGTAAAATAGCAGCGAATAAATAAAATGTTATTATTCTTTCATTTTCTCACAGAAGTTGCAAAATATATTGTGATCAATATTTACAAATCGAAAATTCTAATGACGTAGAAACAAAATTATCAGATCAAATAAAATTATGATAAATTTTCAAAATTCTGTTTCAGCTTAAATCCTGCCCTTTTGTATGTACTCTATACAAATTTAAAAAAAGTCTTGAAAAACATTAAATCACTGATTTAATTCTCTGAGAAAATAAATAATATTTACTTTTCTTAAGTTGACAATGTGATTTGATGATGCTGAAAATATTGTTTTGGATTTTTTATTGATTTTCCCATTTCCATTTTACTGAAGATAATAAATATTTTGAAGATAGAAGAATAAAATAATTTGACTATTCATTATGTCTAAAGTGTTTAATACATCGTCCCATAAAACAAAATAAAATATGAATACATTAAATCAGTTAATTTCTTTGAACAAAAATCGAATGGTATAAGTATGTTTCAAAGTATTTATATAAAACATTCCAATGACAATAAAATTATTACTTACTCTATGACTATTGTCCAACTGGTATTTTACCAATTTGCAATTCAAGAAACAACTTTCAAAATTTTGACACATGCTAAATCATTTTTACTCACGATTCCATGAAGAATTTTCATTTTATGACATAGTATAGTAATATCGACATAACAAAATTCAGCCACATACAAGAAGTTAACAAAACTTTTACCAGTCATTATCAATCTATGAAGGTATGTATGTATATTTCTATAAACTTCATTTAGCTATTATATATCCGAATAAGATTTACCTTTTGAATCTTGTCTCACATTATTATCTTATTAAAATTGGTAATTTTTTTATTTCTCTGTTATGTTATTCTAACAGTGAAATAACAAAGTTATCAATTTTAATTTCATAATTTATTATTATTCATAAATTTCATCAAGTTAGAGATTGCTTTTTAAGTACCATTAGAGGGGATAATAAGAGCAGACATTTCAATAACCTAAAAGAGGTCAATGAAATAAAAAAACTACGTACAGCATCAAAAAATAAAATACGGACTTTACTTTATACTTATTAAATAAAGAACAGAACCAGTTTCGCTGATGATGAAAATTTAAATTGATAAAGATCTTTATTTTATAAAAATGCCAATAAAACGTGTTTTATTTTTTGATATATATAATCCCTTTCCATCGAGAAACACAGGTGATTGTCAAACATCAAGATTAAAAAATATCAAATTATAACAATAGGCATAATTATTTTATTACAGTTTACTTATGTAAAAAAGTTAAATATCTGCAAAGCTGTCCCCTTAGTTTTGAATGAATATTACATAAAATATGGATTTAAAAGGCTTAATACAAGATGATATCATTTTTTAAACAGAATTTATTCATTTATTAAAACACTTACAGTGTAATTTTGATGACAGAAACTGATCATAATAACATAAAAGAACTTTAGCCAAGCTGCTGGAACGTGAACGAAAGTCAATATGGTAAGTATTATTGATATATCTATAAGAAGTTATATTTTGATAGTGACTTTTTTTTAATCATATCTGCTCGCAGCGTGGAGCATATGGAATCCTGAAATGTGTCAACTGAGAACTGCTTGTTTCTTAGTTGCTCAACCTTTTTTCATAAAGAGTAGGGAAAGAAGGATAGAGCTAGGACAGGGCTAGTGGTAAGCTAATTGTTCTCGCTATACCTCCTTTTTAGGATAGGATAGGACGGAGGGAATTTCAGACATCACAAACATCGATGCCTTCAAAATCAATTTTCGAAACTCCCTTACATCTACCTCACTAAACCCAACAAAGTTGACCACTCGATCATGGACTTTGTTTTACAAAAATCATTAAGCCACAAATTTAAGAAAGAGTTAATTACACTTCCATTTCTATCATTGTGCCATATATAAATAATTAATATACGGATGGCGGATCACCCTAACCAATCTATCAAAAATTTACTTAACGACTACGTTGATTACCCTCACACAAACATAGCGCGACTGCAGAGAGTCCTCCTACTAAACCTCCTTAGCCCCCCCGATCCCACACATTCACATGTTTGGTTATCAACATCTGCTAAAACCCCGATCTCCAAAACCTGAACGACCGCCGCAGACACTGTTGGTTTGACCTCCTCTCGAGGGTAAATAAAAAAAAAGAGGGCAAAAGATTAAAATAATAATTATATAAAAAAAACAGATCAAAAAAAAAATGTTAACTGATCAGATAAGCATAAACCCAATTAACTGCAGCTCGAGGTTACTGAATCAACCACCAGTGTCACATGTAATGCCTACGAATGAGAACTAATACCACCACAAAAACAAAACAAAAACCAAAGACCACGCACCCACCTACGCCCAGGTAAATCCAGGACACTACGCGGGAAAAGTTATGTACATCAAAATACACCAGATGAAAGGGAAATTGGAGCTCAGCTCCACCAGCCGCAGAATTTGATGTATATCAATCAGACCAAAATATATAAACACATCCAATGTATTCTGAATCTTATTTTGGAATTGTTTATTGGATTGGCTGCTTTAATAAATAATTAACAGTTCAATAAATGTCACAAGTGTCAAGAATTTGTGGCACATGACGATTTTGAATATTGCATTTGAAGGCCATAGAATTACTTCAAAATAGTTTAACATTTGTTTGTGCTCCAAGAGGAATCAAGCAAAATTTGAACGAATGATACTAATAACCTCATTTTCGCCCATGGATATAAAACTTTATTTTCTAAAGTTTACACCAACGGACCTGCTGTAGAATTGAAAAACTGCAATATAATTCCTGACTCTTGACGATCCACTGTAAATAAAAAAAATCTTTTTAACCGTTTGAATACCATGCAAATAAATCATTAATATGTCCCAGATACCGCGCGTTTTTTTAGGTAAATATTTTTTTCTAATATACACTCGAATTCGATATTTTAAGAACTTGTATATATCGGTATATATGGCACTACACATATTCATCAAAATATTGCTTATACCATACATTGGAATACCAAAATGATTTTTTAAATTTCTTGGAAACCTGTGTTCGCTTGAGATCCAAGCAATTAAAAAGGTAATAGTCAGGTTGCATTCTTAAAAACATTTTTCTTCTTCTTTGACTATATGTACTCTTGATGTGGAGGGTATGGCCACCACGTGGCTCTTTCAATGTTCAACTGGATCCCGCCAATTGCTATGCTTTCTGCCATGACTTGCAAACATTTAGCATCCCTTATTTTTGCTGTGTATATGCTATGGATTGTCATCCAGAATGCCGGAATTGCACTGGTCGGAAGAAGAGGCAGGCAGGACTAAGGCTCTATGGAAGCATCCGCAGTAGTTTATCAATACAGTTCTAACATTTACCCATGACCAGTGGCGGATTAAGCACATGGAAGGCCCCAGGCGCAATAAAATTGGAGGCCCTGTTTTTCGGATAACATAAAAATGTTAGAAAATTCCATCTAAAATGATTAAAATATAATAATAATAATAAATAAATCTGTATATGGGTTACATAGTGTAAACTATTTTTGAGGCCCCTAAGATTCGGAGGCCCCAAGCTCGCGCCTCATTCGCATATAGGATAATCCGTCACTGCCTTTGACCAATAACACAACTGGGTGCTGCCTTGTACATTCCTTATTCTGAGTTCCTCTAAAACTCAAGCCACGTCAACCCTGATATATATTAATTGGTAACTTCTTCATATTACACCTTGATGATTTTATATATAATATGAAGCTATTATTTGCAAGCCCGGCTTGTTCCAAAATTGTTGAAACATGAGTCATGAATGTAAATTAGTAAATAAATATAAATTTTGAAAGTTTAGAAATCAGTCTCAAACATGGCTTGATAACATACAAAATATCATTACAAACCAAAAATACCGCCGTGTTTGCTAGTAATACCCTCATATCGACTGTGGAAAGGGAAAAGGACGTAACGCACAGTTTTTTCAAAACAGGTTTTTTTCGATAATCACAATTTATCAATTTGGTCCACGTTTTATCAAAAGGATGCAAGCTGCAAATGCCGATTTAGTATTTAAATTTAGCTTTTAAGTTTGAAAAAGATGACCATGTAAAAAATTAAAACCAAGAAAAAAGACTGAAATAAAGGTTTTTCCAATTTAATATATTTCTCCAACTGGCAAAGATTTGTTAAGGAGATGTGGTCAAAGGAACAATTCGAAACATTTCATATACGATTGCGAAGTTTAAGTACATACTAAAATGTTTTTCGTATTTCGCATAATTTATCAGTGATCTTCATATTAACCCTTTCTTAACTAAAATGTGTATATAGTACACAAACCTTCTAATAATTTACATTTCTCTCTATATATAATATATAATAAATACTCGGCCTAAAATTCAGGCGTTCCTCCCTTATACATTTGCGCATTGAGTAATTCAATAATAGAAATATTGTGGTAGTGTTATATGCAGTGGCGGTTCCTGACCTGAAATCTTGGGTGGGCTAGAGAAAAGCATAGCATTGTATACTATTTACGAAATTTTGCATGCTTCCACTTCATCTTATACATTAATCTACAAGCAAATTAACAAATACTACGACACTACTGCAAAGCATAAATTACTATATAATACAATCAATGCTAATGTAAGTAAGAAATAATAATACGTGACCTTAAATTTGTCTCTTTCAAAGTGAAATAACAAGTAAAAAAAGCAATACAAAACTGTCACTGAGATTCGATACCTGTCACTTTCATAAAATACAAAGATATTGGTAGGTTTGTATGGGCCATGGACTAATTCCAGTTTAGCCCCCGATGAATGACAGAAGCCAGTAAATTTGAAATACAGTTCTGTGTGTTTGATGACGTTTCCGTACATACAAATACAAACAAAATCGAATCGTGCTAGATTGCGTTCCAGTGTAAAGAAATATTGTCTATAGTTACGGGCTGGAAGCCGTTAGCCCCGGACCAATAGCATGTACATAGGTGTTGCCAGACTGACGTCACGTTGAATGTTCTCTATGAATTATTTATAGGGTTATTGTTTTTTTTATGCCGGCTCAGCATAAAATTGTAATAAAAAACAATCGAAAATATTATTGTAGGTAGACATGGCATTGTCTTATATTGATAGAGGAAAATTTAAACAAAGATATTATATTCATTTGGGGAAGGTTAGTTACGCTTATAAATGTATTTATTTTGTTCAGCGGCCGAATTGCTGTTCATTTGTATTTAGCCATCTAAAGTTTTGGGTGAAAAATGCAGGTCGGGCTTAGCCCACCTAGCCCAGTACCTAGAACCGTCACTGGTTATATGATTGTCATGATTCACTCCCGTTTGCCTGATGTGTAACGAATACACAGCTCAGGAGCGCGTACTTTTTTGCATAGTTAAGAAAGGGTTAATGTGTGATTTTAACACCATTATTAGCAGGCTTATTCTGGCGGCATGGTACTTATTTCCGACGGTCTTAAATAATCAACAATAGGCAATATTTTTTTTAAGTTGGTACCAATGATATATCGCGTTTGTCCACACTAATCGTCGTACTCTGTCAAACTATTCTCTGCCGTAAACATAACCTCTATTACTATGGTAAACAGAGATGATACTTTGGTTATTTTAATAAATTAATCTATGAAACGAACACGATGTCAGGAACTGGAAATATTCTTCCAGTATTTTTGTGCCTGATTAGTTCTGCCCACTCGCTATATACGCATAAGAGTGATTGTAATGAGACAATAATGTCTTACGTTTACTACAAATATGCTACATTTTCTACATGAAAATCGACTAAATGCCGCTAATAGCAACACAGTTCTGTAGGAAATTGCCAAACTATCATACAAGGAGATCAGGGAAAGCGATAATTTACGCTAAATACGAATATGATATCCGTATGAAACAGAAAGATGTCGAATTGAATTTCTTATAAATATCTATAATAGAGCAAATTTAAAATACGTCGAAGAATTTTCCTTATACTTTTTTTAATCTGTATCGATTATCGGTTCCTTAGATTCCTAAATTTGTTTTTGTATATTGTCCAATAGGAAATTAAATATCCTAGGAATCGCATTGCTTTATGTGGAATTTGTCAATTTTCAGGGTGAAAATGAGTACTTAGCATGTTGTAAAGCATTTAAAAATATGAAAGAAATAATCAAAATTCGGTCTTCGATTCCCGACATCGTATTCGTTTTTCGTTCAGTGAAATAATAAAAATAAACAAAATATCGTCTTTGTTTACGGTTTACGGCAGAAGGCTTCCCACTTACGTTTGAAAAAAGGTGCGAACATAAATGCAAATATATTTAACGAGTACCAACAGTCAGATACCAATACAAAAAATATCGTGTCTGGATGAATGGGTTAAAATAACAGACCGTCGCAATCTATAGTAAAATTTATTTTAGACGGTCTGAAATACTTTACCCATTTGAGTCAAGCACAATTTTTTTTGTATTATCATTTGAAGGTTGGTCAACATTCGTTGATTTTAATCTTCGTTCTGTCAAATGCATAGAATGTCACATAGTGGAATGTCATATTTACAATTTAGAGAAAAGGTGATTTCGGATATCTATTTTCAGTAGCTATACCGAATTTCAAAAGCGATGACTGGCAAAATTATAGCCCAATTGAGTAGTGAATGTGAGCTTCCAAATGATTTGTTTTTCACTCACGAATATGATCAATGAAAGTCAAAGCAGCTTGTGCACGTAATTTTACATAGATTATTTCCAAAACACCATAATAAAAAAAAGTGGCTGTTAATGGATTTGAAAAAAAAAATTATGAATTTGGGGTAAAAAAATTGTACCCTTTTCCAATATGAGTATAATAAATGAATTATAAACTAATGTCCAAACAGATAATTACCCAGAAATCACACTTTCTTAACTTTTTTAAAAAAATATTTGTGTATAAAAAGATTTTGATTCATTGAATATAACAGTTTTGTGGAAGTCCATTGTTTAAATTTGGTTGACTGGTTTCTTCATTATTTTATTACTTATCCTTATATTTTGTTGATATTTTATTAAACAATTGAATGAAAACATAAATAAAGGCAGTCTTATTTGTTATATTACTCTGCAAAAATACAAAAAAGCTGGACATGGTTTAACCAGCTTCAAATGCTTCATTCTTTCTTCTTGAATGACTGAAAACAAGAAGTATAATATTATGAAAGGTAAATACTCTTTACAACATGCTACCCATTTTCTCCCTGAAACTCCATTCCACAAATAGCATACAATTCCTTGGATATTTAATTCCCAATTGGACAATATAATAAAAACAAATTTAGGTTTCTAATGAAACGATAATCAATGCAAATTAAAAAATGTATTGCTCTATTATGGATATAAGAAATTCAATTCGACATCTTTCTGTTTCATACGGATATCATATTCGTATTTAGCGTAAATTATCGCTTTCCCTGATCTCCTTGTATGATAGTTTGGCAATTTCCTACAGAACTGCGTTGCTATTAGCGGCATTTAGTTGATTTTCAGGAAGAAAATGTAGCATATTTGCAGTAAACGTAAAACATAATATTGTCTCATAACAATCACCCTTATGCGTATATAGCGAGTGGGCAGAACTAATCAGGCATAAAAATTCTGGAAGAATATTTTTAGTTCCTGACATCGTGTTCGTTTCATAGATCAATTCATTAAAATAACCAAAGTATCATCTCTGTTTACCATAGTAATAGAGGTTATGTTTACGTCAGAGAATAGTTTGACAGGAGTACGACGATTAGTGTGGACGAACAAGATATATCATTGGTACCAACTTAAAAAAATAAATATTGCTTATGGTAAATATTTCAGACCGGTCGGAAATAAGTACCTCCGCCAGAATAAGCCTGTTGGAAAGCTACATCGAAGAAATTTTAACGTCGAAAGCAAGGCAATGCGGTTCCTGCTCATCCGAATGACTACTGATGCTCTTGGTCGCATTTACACAGTTCATCCGAAAAATGACGTATGCTTCTACTTGCATGTCAACAGCTCAATTTGCTTGAAAATGATACTCATTGGGACATGAAAATCGCTGAAGAAATTGTTTCTGAATCTCCAAGTCAGATACGCACATTATTTTCTATTATTATTTTGACATGCTTCCCATCGAATCCCCGTGAACTGTGGAACAAGTACAAGGATGACATGTCCGAATACATTTTACATCGAATTTGTGTCAGTTCAGGGAATCCCGATCTCGAGATGAATGAAGAGATACATAACCAGGCTTTGCTTTTGATCGAAAACATGTGTTTCCTTATGTGCAGTAGTTTGTTAGTCAAGTTAGGAAAGTCAACGCCAGATCGTGAAATGAACGACGCTTTCAATCGAGAATCGGAACGTGAACGTGAATATGATCGAGATGCATTGAACCAATCAATTTGAACGAATGTACCACTGTTGAACCCTCAACAGATGGAAATGAACGATACGTTAATGAAGGTAATTGATGATGGAAATGGTGGCTTATTTTTCCTCGATGCGCCCGGTGGAGCTGGGAAGACATTCCTCATGTCATTGATTATGGCCACTGTTCGTGCGAGATAAAAAAAATCTGTAGCAGTTTCTTCTTCTGTAATAGCGGCCACATAGATAGAAGGATGCCGAACGGCTTATTCAGCGTTGAAATTGCCGTTAAACCTTCAAACCATTGAAAAATTGACATGCAAGATTGCGAAACACTCAGCAAGGGCAAATTTTTTGGTGGCAAATACAATCATCACCTGGGATGAATGGACAATGGCGCACAAATGCGCATTGGAAGCACTCAATCGAACTATGAAATATCTGTGCAATGACTCAAGATCTTTTGGAGGCGCAATGATTCTACTATCTGGCGATTTCCGCCAAACACTACCAGACATTCCAAGATCGACCGCTGCCGATGAAATAAACGCTTGCCTCAAATCATTGACTCTGGCGCTATGTGAAGAAACTTCAGCTGACGACAAATATGCGAGTTGCATTGCTAAACGATCCATCTGCCGAAGATTTCTCCAAGCAATTGCTGACTATATATTTATTTATTTATTGTAAGAAATTAAAATTACAGTACATGACATAACAGCTGACGCCAATTCGCCATGTACTTGAAAATATAATAAGACAAAATATAAAATAAAACTACATAATACAAGCGAGGTATAAGTTTTTAGAAATACAAGTTTTTGCTCATAGTTTCGCCCACGTAAGAATAAATTGGGAGCATGTAAATTAATAGTCATGAGAATTTGAGGATTATTAACTCGGCCCCGAAGGAGAAGAAAAAAACGCTTTAAGTTTGATAATGATCTTCGACTATCGTCGGTAACGACCGTGTTCCTGTTGACGAATCGAACAGATTGATTTCGTTTCCGCCGAATTTTAGGACGGCTTCATCAACAAAATGTTCCCAAACATCTAATAACAAAAATCACAATTGGTTGAGTGAACGAGCAATTCTTGCGGCGAAGAACAAAGGTGTGGATCATTTAAACTTCACAATTCAAAATCAAATCGTTGGTCCACTACATTCCTTCAAATCCATTGACCGTGTAATAAACGAAGTCGAAGCAACCAACTATCCAACTGAATTTTTAAACTCATTGGATCTGCCTGGCTTTCCACCACACAATTAACAACTTAAGGTTGGCTCGGTAGTCATCATGTTTCAAATTATCAAGTTAACATAACACTTATTGATTCTTAGGCGTAACGAAGTTCGTTGGGTCAGCTAGTAAGATAATAAAATCATGTAAAAATACTCTGTACGTGAATTTTCAATATTAAATACCGATATGAATGATTTTTTTTCGATACAATCGAAAATGCACCGTGTATGGTAGATGGTAAATGTTCAAAGCGGATAATAATATCGGAAACAATTACTGGAAATGATGGTTATCCACTGTATCGTCGGCGATCACTAGCAGACAATGGAAGATTAACAATTGTCAAAGTAAATCAACCAGATATTGAAATAGATAATCGTTGGATAGTTCCATATTCTCCGATCTTATCAAAAACTTTCAAAGCACACATCAATGTTGAATCTTGCCATTCAGTAAAATCTATCAATTACATATGTAAATACGTAACCAAAGGAAGTGATACGGCTGTGATTGGATTTGGTGCAGAGAATTCAAATGATGAAGTAACCCAATACCAAATGGGCCGCTATGTTAGCAGTAATGAAGCATTTTGGCGAATTTTTTCTTTTCCAATTCATGAAAGACACCCTACAGTTGTTCACTTAGCCGGGCATTTGGAAAATGGACAAAGAGTGTATTTGTTAGCTTTTATTTAAGCACTTTAGCCATATACATAACATCAAAACATAATATGTATATTAAAACTCTTTAATCAGTTCACTGACTTAAATTGATTTATCTGTTCTGAAATAAAATACAAAATTTTGATACTTTCTTTATTTTTAATTTAATTAACAGAAATTCACCCTATAAATATAACAATGAAATATTCCAAAGAAAACGAAGCTCCTAACATATTATTATATACACATTTACCATGTCTGCTCCCAATGTGGAGCATATGGACTCCTAATGGAGTTTATCTCAACAGAAGTGTTCCTGCGAGTTCCTTTTAGCTAATCGCTCTCGATACGCCCCGTTCATGGGATAGGATGGGTGGGAAGGGGGAATTCAAAACATCACATACATCCATGCCTTCGAACAGACATTCATAAATCAATTGAAAAATCAATTTATAAAACTGTCAGTACTGGGATTCGAACCCGTGACCTCTGTAACCGTAGCCAACAGAATTTTTAAATCATTATCTAAAATTATTATACGCTTTTAGCCACAATAATCAATAAATAAATTTCTTTTTCTTTTTTCTGTTAAAAAGGTATTTTTGGTAATAATGAAACACATATATCGATACAATAGTTCAAGACTGGAAAAAGTCGAAAAACAACTTTTTGAGTTATTAACATCATTGGATTTGCCATATCAAGATCTACATTTCTTCATAAAACAATTGCTCGTATTCAATACTGTAGCTAAGATATTGCAGAAGTTTCTTTGTGGAATTTTAGCTTTTCAGTATATTTCATACTCTTATTAGAATTTTAAAACGTTAATATCTCAAAACCACCTATTTCGACTTGTCCTGGTGTATCAATATGCTTACACACTCTTCCTGCTACATAAATAGTTAACATGTGATAGTGTGAATATATTTTGAAAAAAAAAATATGAGCAATGTGGGGCAATGAAAATAATGCCTTTTTTGCCTTAATTCACAAGCTTTGGGACTGTCTTTCACAGCGAATGTTAGGTTAAATTAAAATCAAAACCTTAACTCGCTACAGCAGTTTTTCTCAACCTTTTTGGGCCCGTGGCACTTTTTGAGTGTCAATTTTTGTTTTCGAATTTCAAAAACCCAAGAATTTGCGGATATCCCAAAACTTCCAGCATGGGACTTTTTTTGTTTCTTCCAAAAGAATTTCCAAATCCAAAATTCCAAGAATTTACTGATTTACCCAAATGAACAGGTGGGACCTTGTTTTTGAGCTCTTTGGAGAATTTGCCCGTGGTCACTTTTAACTGTACTGTGGCTCCACATAGTGCATTATATTTTTGATATATGGTTGTTTTCAATGTTGTAATACTAAACATTCTCAAAATATATTTTTTTTCGAAAAATGCATGAAAATAAAAAACATCATTTGTTATTTTCGCACATACTTTGCTGAATTGCACCATAATCAAAGGGTTTATATTGCAACAGGTGACAATCTATTCTCACTTTGACTATTTCTAGTGAATGATTTTATTTTTTTCATTGTAGAAAATGATCTTTCTACCCGAGCACTTGCTAGTATAGTAAAAAATAATGTTATTAAATTGACTACTTTTGTTAAAATATCTTTAAATCCATTTTTAATAATCACTATAAACACATTGGCTAAGGGGTGAATATGCCCCAAGCACTTGATAAAAGTCCGGTCTTTTTTAAATCATCATAACTTTGACCCTAGTGGGGAATATTGTTCAAAATTTGTGAATGTATCTAGCTATCTTTCTTTATTATATTATAAGAAAAAAATACTTTTCTTTTTTTGATCACCACTTTGAGTTATATTACCGCGTGTTTTACGATATCGGATTTTGTGTTTAAAAAATCACTTTAATGAGTGAAAACAACGTATTTACGTTTCGGCAGGTATTACTGTTGACTCTTGTCGAGCAAATAAAGGTTGGTTCTTTGAAAAAATTATAAATCATAAAGTCATACATAATAAATAAATAGGATAACATCATCGAATCTGCCGAAACAACTGTTTTTTTACTCCATTAATTGCGCCAACCGATAATGGCGTGGATTGTAAAATCAATGTTGTATTGTTTCCACAGTTGACATATTCATGTAGCTTTTACAAGTTCATGAAATAGTTTGTTCTCATTATAAGAGAAAGAGTATTGTTTGACATGTACTCCTAAAACTGTAATTTCAAAATGTTATTAATAAATGTGATATCTGTCTATTTGTACGTGACCCAAATTCCAGACCAATCAGTACGATGAGATTGTGTTTCACAAACAGACCACCTCTGAGGCTTTTAAGCAATCCTGATGTGTCTGTAGATTTGAGCTGGGGGCTCAATTCTCCCAAAGGACTATTCTTGTTACCCGATTAAATAAAAAACAAGATCAAAACTTATTCATCAACTAAAAAAAGAACATGGAAGGGGATTGATTATACAGAATTAAATATTTTGATGTTGTGATATATTTCATACTTCTTTTGTACAGATGTATACAGTTGTAATTAGATAGAGCACAATTAATAAGAAAAACTTCTTGACTAATAAATTCAGCAATGACGAACCACTGAAGAAGTCCAATCAATACCCTGGAACATAAACGCAAACATTATAAGGCGATAGACAATTCAGGAGGCAATTTTAAAATTTGATTTAATCCACTTTTCAAGAAACTGAGAAAATGCGAAAATTTCATTCATCATTCTTTAAGGGTTTGTGTGAATTAGTAAAATTCTTAAAAAATGTTCAAAAATCAAGCTTTTAACACACTCAATGCGGACTTTAGTGGAGAATGCATTGTAGCATGCTGATTTTGTAATATAAATAATTATAATAATCTCGTTCGCAAATATCAGGACTGCGTACCGGTCTCCGGATAATTTATGGTACTTAGGAATAACCGTCGCCTGCATAAAGGAGCGCTTACAAGATGTTTGTAAATAAATTAATTGCATGTTAGCTTTTTGATTTATTTAATATTGTATACATAAATACATAGCAAACAATAAATACATTTATCAATATTAAAAAATAGCATACAATTACTTTCATTTACGTGAATAAAATTACATCTTTTGTAAACATATATGTAAATTGAATAACATAATAGTATAAAATAAACATTTGCACATTCAATATTATTGTATTAAACAATACATAGCATTTGTAAGTGATATAACCGAAAACATGGATCCAGACACAAACCCGGTTCATTTGGATATTCCGGACAAAAAAAGAGGCTTTTCTCTCTTTTTTTCATTCCTACAATATTTGCCCAGTCTTCTTTTGGTTTTTCTATCTAGGTATGTTTTGCAGAAAATAAAAAGATGGACTCTTTTAATTTTTTGTTTTGGAGGGGGACCTACTAATTTTTCAATAACTTGTAGCCTGTATATAATGATATTTTAGTTGAATTTTGAAAATTGTACATATAATAAGAATTTAGTATCATTGTTTGAAATAAATGAATCCCTATTTTTTATAACATCTTCATGTTTTTTTATACATGGGAAGTATGCATTTGATTATCGTAGCCATGCCAAGTATGCATTTGACCATCGTAGCAACTCCAGCCATGAAATTTCTGACAAAATCGTCAGAACGTCTCAGCTGTCTTTTATTTAGTTGCACATATTTTTTCTGGGATATATTTTACCACGGACTCAATTCTTTTAAAAAATATATTTGTAGCTTATATAGTTTATTTATGTATAAAATTCTAGACAGAACACTTCAATACTCAAAGAATCTTAAAGAATGTAAAAAGAAGAACAGTAAATAATGCAAATTAAAATTTGAAACGTATGTAGTAAACGTATTCTAAGCGAAAGTGTAAGCCAACCATTATGTGAAAAAACAAGATGAAAAAACACGACTTCTGCAGGCTCGCACTACCGATTCGATGTTATTATTATTTTTTTCTTGCAAAACAATGAAATAGTAATAATATCACTCCAAAGCAAATTGTGGCATGCTTGAATAAATCGACCGACACGCTAGGTGTGTCGTTAGCACCCAACGAGTTAAACGTAATAAATAATTTTGAATTTGACCAATTTCGTTTGTAGCATCTGACTTCAAGGAATAATAAACATCATTAAGAGTAGTTGAAAATACTTCTAAATCATATTGAGGGTGCTAAAATTTTCCATATTTTATTAAAAACTATGCTGTTCCGTGAGCACCCTTTTCTTGGGAAATGTTTCTGGAATTATCCAGATTTTTCACCATGCATCAGAATCTAGGAAGTTGTAAAAATATACGGCTTCAGAAATCATTAATTTAATATAATAAAACAAAAAAAATCTAGGTGAATTCGTATTTGGTAAATTGTGTACTAGAGCGGTTTTAAAATTTGACTTTTCAAAACCGTCTTTATCAATTACAACACGTGGTGGGGATATGCTTTGAATAGGGAGCAGATATGGTTAAAAAAATACCAAATTTTCATACGCGAGACAAAGAAATTTAATGATAATATCAAAAGTAAATTGTTAACTACATGCTAGCTACTCTGTTTCCCTGTAAATTGACTAAATGGTGATAATAATAATGCAGTTCGATACTAAATGTAATTGCGTATAAGAAAATAGGGTAAAAGTAGAGTATAGCTCGTCATGGATTATTACGGCGATAAACTTCACAAACTAAGAGCTAAAAACAACGCCACGATTTAAAGTTATTTTTTGAGAGCTTTATAATCGCGTTATAACCACACATTATTACGAAGAACACTGATAAATTATGCGAAATACGAAATATTTTTCAGTACATCGCCTCTGTTTTCCATTATGGCCGCGCGGCGCCAAAATAAAACTAGCCATTTATCTTAAATTACTGACTATTTTATTTAAATACCAACCGTTTCACATAATTAACTAACCGTTTTATTTTATAACTGACAACATTCATACTGATACAGTGGATACGGATCGTTTATAATATTAACTGACCATTTTGATATACTACTGACAATTCATTTAATTTGCTGACCACACTGGGAATTAAATACAGACCCATTAAATACAGGCCTAAATCAATTCAGGATTGACATATGCCAAATATATTATAAATAATTTCTTTAACAATAAAAATCATTATTATTATGCCACTTAATATTATGCCTCAGCCTTTTTTCACGCAAATCTGCATTCATTTGGTAATTTGTAAAACCAATTAAAGCAAATATCTTATGGATAGTTCCCGACAGTCGTCCAGAACGCCGGAGTCCCACTGGTCGAAAGAAGAGGCGGGCAGGATTAAGGCTTTCGCAGCACGTGACCCAGTCGCTGTCTTGTACGTTCCCTTATCTCCGAATTCCTCACAAAATTCAAAATATGTTTATATACCCATCAGAAAAAAGTTCCAATCCTTTCGTTGACTAATATCTTCCTTTCAATCGTAGTGTTAGAAGTGTTAAAATAGAATTCATCGTGGACACTTCCTGGATATCTCCCAATAACATCCAGAATGTTAAGATCATTGTTGCAAATCTGAAAATGAATTAAAAAATATCAATTGATACAAAAAATATTTATCACTTCACCTAGACTAACAATTTGAACACTAATGGAATAAGATCTATGATGGTTTTAGTATGCCTCCACGGGCGGAGTCACAAATCTAATAAGATATTTTTTTAAACTATATTTTACAGAAATAATAATTGCTGCAAACAGTGCTATTTATACAAATTAAAATTGAAGTAAACTGTGTAAGCAACTATTAACAATGAAAAGGATTTACAAATCTATATATAAAAATGAATCGCTAAATGTGTTGCTAAGCGCAAATCTCAAGAACCGCTGAACCGATTTCGCTAATTCTTTTTTTTAAATATTGCTTGAAGTACGAGGATGGTTCTTACGGAGAGAAAAATTTAAAAAAATACCTGAAAAAGTTTAAAAACAACACTTTTCTATACTCCCATACAAACGATTCGTAATAATACTTAAAAGTCAATTTGACCTTTAATACCATATGTATCAAATGACGAAGTAATCGAAATGAACCGTGTACGGGTAGATGGTAAATGTTCAAAGCGCTATCCACGGACATTAATATCGGAAACAATCACTGGAAATGATGGTTACCCACTGTATCGTCGGCGATCACTAGCAGACAATGGAAGATAAACAAGATATTGAAATAGGTAATTAAATTTGAATCGTTTAAACTCTGTACATTCTCACAGATTTTGTCACTAGCGACCCAGGTTTCGCCTTTCGGCATCTTCAACTCATCTTAACCAGTTTTTTCGAGACGTGCCAAAGTGATCATTTCGCACAAACACTGCTATATTCTGAAATGGCAAAATATTATACTTGGAATCAATCAACAAAGAAATTATTGCAAAGGAAACAAGGAAAACCAGTTTCAGGATACCCAGGTATATATTCAACCGATGCAATAGGTCGAATTTATTCCGTTCGTCCAAGGAACGATGAATGTTTTTATTTAAGGCTGCTATTAGTCAATGTACATGGCCCAACATCATTCCAACATTTACGAACAGTTGATGGTGAATTGTGTGGATCTTACAGAGAAGCCTGTCATCGTTTGCAACTGTTAGAAAACGATGCACATTGGGATCAAACTCTCAATGATGCTGTAATTTCATCACAAGCTCATAAAATACGAACATTGTTTTCCATTATCATATCTACATGCTTCCCATCAAAACCAATTGATTTGTGGATAAAATACAAAGATAATATGTGTGACGATATTTTGTTTAATATACGCAATAGAACAGGGAATCCGAAATTACAAATAAGTGAAGAAATTTACAATGAGGCATTGATTTTCATTGAGGATGTGCTTAATGATGTCAAACAAGCTATTATGTCAATTGGAGATGGCCGCGCCCAATCGCCCAATGCACGATGCTTTTGATCAAGAGTTACAACGTGAAAAATCGTATTATCTCAATACTTTGAAAGAATCGATTCAAACAAATCTTCCACTATTGAACGAAGAACAAAAGTATGTATTTGATACTCTCATGAAAGTAATAAATGATGGAATTGGAGGGATTTACTTCTTGGACGCTCCTGGTGGTACAGGAAAAACTTTTTTGATTACTTTAATATTGGCAACAATGCGCTCAACAAAGGAAATTGCTCTTGCTTCGTCAGGCATTGCAGCAACTTTGCTTGAAAACGGTCGAACAGCCCATTTAGCTCTAAAATTGCCATTGAATATGCAAAGCAACGAAACTCCAACCTGCAGCATTTCCAAGAATTCTGCAATGGCAAAGGTTTTGCAGCAATGTAAGCTAATAGTGTGGGATGAATGCACGATGGCGCATAAAAAATCTTTAGAGGCTTTAGATAGAACCTTAAAAGATCTACGGAACAACCAAAACCAATCTGGTGGAGCAATGATTTTATTAGCAGGAGATTTTCGGCAAACATTGTCAGTGGTTCCACGTTCAACGCAAGCTGATAAACTGAATGCATGTTTAAAGTCCTCCAATTTGTGGAAACATGTCAAGGTATTACATTTAAGCAAGAATATGCGTGTCATGTTGCAAAATGATCAATCTGGAGACATATTCTCTAAACCAGTGTTTCTCAACCTTTTTGGGAGCGTGGCCCTTCTTGAGTGTCTTTATCTTTCTGTGGCCCCCATACCATTGTTTTGTCTTTGTATTAAAATTGTAATTTCAAAAACCCACATTTTTTATAGCTCTTCCCAGATTTTCGAATCTAGAATGCCTGTAATTTATTTTATTTACGGATTTACAAAAAATAGCTGCGCGACGTCCGCCATTATGCTCTTCCCTGTATCGTTTTATCAATACCCGTGGCCCCCCTAAACTGTGTTGTGGCTCCCCAAAACAAAAATAAATCTCTGTGGCCCCCTTAGAACACGCTGTGGCTCCCTGGGGAGCCACATGGCCCACCGTTGAGAAACCCTGCTCTAAACAACTCATTGATATTGATAATGGCAAATTTCTTATAGACGTGCTGACTGGCCGCATCACCTTTCCTGAGAGCTTTTGTCAGTTAACTCAATCAAAAGCTGAACTCATTCAAAAAGTGTTTCCAAATGTTGCTCAAATTACTCATTCCATGATTGGTTGAACGAACGAGCTATACTGGCTGCCTAAAACACTGATGTAAATGAATTAAATTTCAAAATTCAAGATGACATTCCTGGCGAAACGAGGACATATAAATCAGTTGATACGCCAATTAATGAAGATGATGTCATGAACTATCCACCGGAATTTTTAAACTCACTAGATTCGCCAGGATTTTCGCCTCACAATCTTCAATTAAAGGTTGGATCTGTAGTTATGATGTTGCGAAATATTAACCAACCGCGACTTTGTAACGGCACACGATTAGCGATAAGAAAAGTTACTGAATAACGTAATAGAAGCAATCATATTGAAAGGAAAGTATAAAGGAGAAGACGTTTTGGTACCCCGCATCCCAATGATTCCAACTGACGTATCATTCGAGTTTAAACGACTGCAGTTTCCATTACGGCTTGCTTTCGATATGACTATAAACAGTCATTAAGTGTTTGTGGTATTAATCTAGAAAACCCATGTTTCTCACATGGTCAATTGTATGTTGCCTGTTCCCGAGTTGGAAAACCATCTGCTCTGTTTGTTTACGCGCCAGGTAATCAAACAAAAAATATCGTGTACCATAAAGTACTACAATAAAAATAAAACTTAATTTAGAATAAGTAAAAATAAAATGAGATATAATAAGTAGGTATCATAATAAGAAATCTGAAATTGTAATTTTCATTGTAATTTTTTATTGACTATTAAAAGAATTTCAGATGTTTTATAATTTTTATTTTTTGATATAATGTAATTGTAGACTTATTAACTTCCTTTTTTCTTTTTTATCTCACTAGCTGACCGGGCGTCCCGAATAGCAAAATAAGTATTAAAAAAACTAAAAAGTTAAGGAATCGACTTTTAGGCGGTACGAAGTTCGCCGGGTCAGCTAGTTACATTATAATTACACAAAATTAAACACATACAGATAAAAAATCGTCAAAGACTAATACTTATAAGTGGCGAATGATGGCAATTTGTTATATTACTCTGCAACAATACAAAAAAGCTGCATATGGTTTAACCACCTTCAAATGCTTCATTCTTTCTTCTTGAATGACTCAAAACAAGAAGTATCATGAAAGGTAAATACTCTTAACATGTTACCCAGTTTCTCCCTGAAAATTGACAAAATCCACAAAAAGCAATGCAATATCTAGGATATTTAATTCCCAATAGGACAATATAAAAAAAAAACAAATTTAGGAATCCAAGGAACCGATAATCGATGCAGATTAAAAAAAATATAAGGAAAATTCGTCGACGTATTTCAAATTTGCTCAATTATATATAAGAAATTCAATTCGACATCTTTATGGCCTGTTTCATACGGATATCATATTCGTATTTAGCGTAAATTATCGCTTTCCCTGATCTCCTTGTATGATAGTTTGGCAATTTCCTACAGAACTGCGTTGCTATTAGCGGCATTTAGTTGATTTTCAGGAAGAAAATGTAGCATATTTGCAGTAAACGTAAGACATATTATTGTCTCATAACAATCACCCTTATGCGTATATAGCGAGTGGGCAGAACTAATCAGGCATAAAAAATCTGGAAGAATATTTTCAGTTCCTGACATCGTGTTCGTTTCATAGATCAATTCATTAAAATAACCAAAGTATCATCTCTGTTTACTATAGTAATAGAGGTTATGTTTACGTCAGAGAATAGTTCGACAGGAGTACGACGATTAGTGTGGATGAACGCGATATATCATTGGTACCAACTTAAAAAAAAATATATTGCTTATAGTAAATATTTCAGACCGTCGGAAATAAGTACCGCCGCCAGAAAAAGCCTGAAGGAATAAAATTCATGATTTATTTACGATATTCCAACGATAAATTAAAACAAAAGCAACGTCAACTCGATAAGGAAGGAAGTCTTAAGTCACAAATCAAATAAGATATTTTTTTAAACTATATTTTACAGAAATAATAATGACTAGCTGTAAGCCCGTTGACCTCAACGAGGGGGATTTTTGTTACATTTTTAAGTAGTCAGAAAATTTAGCGGCGTGAAAAATGAATTTTAAATTATAAATAATATATTTTTTAGAATATTTGAAATCTTTAAGTTTGCTTACAAACATATTTCGTAGAAGAAGAAATAGATCTCGGGACATATATCGACACCCCTGCGCTATTTTAATTTAAAAAAAATATAATTTTTAGAATAATTGAAATGTTTTAGTTTGCTAACAAATATATTTCGTATAAGAAGAAATAGATCTCGGAACATATATCAACACCCCTGCACTATTTAATTGGAAATAAAATATTTTTTAGAATAATTGAAATATTTAAGTTGGCTAACAAATATATTTCGTAGAGGAGAAATAGATCACGGGACATATATCGACACCCCTGCAGTATTTTAATTGTAAATAATGTAATTTTTAGAATAATTGAAATCTTTAAATTTGCTAACAAACATATTACGTAGAAAAATAAATAGACCTCGGGACGTATATCGACACCCCTGCACTATTTCATTGGAAATAATATAATTTTTAGAATAATTGAAATATTTAAGTATACTAACAAATATATTTCGTGGAAGAAGAAATAGATCTCGGGGCATATATCAACACCCTTGCACAATTTAATTGGAACTAATGTAATCGAGGAAAATCATAAATAACAGTGTATTGGAAAAATATGTATTTGGTAAGAATAAAAAAATGGCGACAGCGAGGCTGGGGTGGAGGAGAGGGAGAGACAGGGGGAGGGGAAATCGGGGACATCATTCATACACTCATACAAACAAACAAACGGACGGACCTTATCGACTATTAATATATAGATACATTTCCTTTTAAGTACTTTGAACTATCATTCAGACAAATGAAGAAAATATGACATTCTACTATGTGACATTCTATGCATTTGACAGATCGAAGATTAAAATCAACGAATGTTGACCAACCTTCAAATGATAAAACAAAAAAATTGTGCTCGACTCGAATGGATAAAGTATTTCAGACCGTCTAAAATAAATTTTACTATAGATTGCGACGGTCTGTTATTTCAACCCATTCATTCCAGAAACGATATTTTTTGTATTGGTATCTGACTGTTGGTACTCGTTAAATATATTTTCATTTATGTTCGCACCTTTTTTCAAACGTAAGTGGGAACAGTGGCGGTTCCTGACCTAAAATCTTGGGTGGGCTAGAGAAAAGCATAGCATTGTATACTATTTACGAAATTTTGCATGCTTCCACTTCACTTTATCCATTAATCTACAAGCAAATTAACAAATACTACGACACTATTGCAAAGCATAAATTATTATATAATAAAATCAATGCTAATGTAAGTAAAAAATAATAGAATAATATGTAATACGGAACCCTTAAATTCGTCCCTTTCAAAGTGAACAAACCAGTGCACAATGGCATACAGAGCTGTCACATATTAATCTATGGTTGGTCACTGAGACACAATAACTGTCACTTTCATACAATACAATGATATTGGTATTTGTGTTTGATTGTATGCGGCATGGGCAGTTTCAATTTACCCCCCAAGGAATGACAGATGCTTGTTGATTTGAAACACAGTCGTGTGTATTTGATGACGTTTTCGTACATACAAATACAAAAAATATATAATCGTGCTTGATAGCGCTCCAGTGTAAAGAAATATTGCAGGATATTATCCAATATTATCTGTGGTTGCGGGCTGGAAAGCTTTAGCCCCTGCGTCGTTAATACGTAGGTGTTGCCAGACTGACGTCACGTTACCTGTTCTCTATGAATTATTTATAGGGTTATTGTTTTTTTTATGCCGGCTCAGTTTAAAATTGTAATACAAAACACAATCGAGAATATTATTGTAGGTAGACATGGCATTGTCTTATATTGACAGAGGAAAATTTAAACAAAGATATTATATTCATTTGGGAAAGGTTAGTTACGCTTATAAATGTATTTATTTTGTTCAGCGGCCGAATTGTTGTTCATTTTTGTTCAGCCATCTAAAGTTTTGGGTGAAAATGCAGGTCGGGCTTAGCCCACCTAGCCCAGTACCTAGAACCGCCACTGAGTGGAAAGTCTTCTGCCGTAAACCGTAAACAAAGACATAGCAAACTTAAACATTATTCCAAAATATAATAATTTACGATATTTCTGCTACTACGAAAAATGATTGTTAGCAAACTTGAACATTATTCAAAATATTAAATAATTTACGAAATTTCTGCTACTTCGAAAAATGGTTGTTAGCAAACTTAAACATTACTCCAAAAATTCAATAATTTACGAAATTTTTGCTACTACGAAAAATGATTGTTAGCAAACTTGAACATTATTCAAAATATTAAATAATTTACGAAATTTCTGCTACTACGAAAAATGGTTGTTAGCAAACTTAAACATTATTCCAAAATATAATAATTTACGAAATTCTGCTACTACGACAAATGATTGTTAGCAAACTTGAACATTATTCCAAATATTAAATAATTTACAATTAAAAAACTGCAGGGCTGTCGATATATGGTACTACGAAAAATGATTGTTAGCAAACTTGAACATTATTCCAAAAATTCAATAATTTACGAAATTTCTGCTACTACGAAAAATGGTTGTTAGCAAACTTAAAAATTATTCCAAAAATTGAATAATTTACGAAATTTCTGCTACTACGAAAAATGGTTGTTAGCAAACTTAAACATTATTCTTAAATATTATTATTATAATGCAACAAAAATCTCACGCTGCTGGGCAACGGGCTTACAGCTAGTTATTCTTAGTTCAGCGAATACGCCTTTATAAGACTATGGAAAATGTTTGATTGTTCATAAACAACGTATTGTTTTATTTTTTTTGTGCTATTAAAACCGTATCGCCATTTCGAACATTATCTTATTTGATGAAATACGTCAATGGGAAATAAAAATATAATTTTCACTTAATTGGTGTGAAAATTATATTTGTGTGAACCATTTTAGGTTAAACTGTACGCCAAATACGTACTCCAGTTTTAAAAGTATCTTGTTATATTGAAACAGCGAAATATTGTTGTCAAACAAATTAATCATACTTAATTATAAACATAACCTTATTTCAATATTATCCGATTTTCGCCAAAACTGGCAGAATCAGAGTCAGAATGTAATCAGCGTTTTAGGGCATGAACAACTTCTGACGGTTTGCCTCCAACCCCAGAATGGCGAATTTTGTTACAAACGACAACTTAACCGACTAAATACCAAATGTCAAACTGACAGTTATACGTCACTGATGTATATTATATAAAAGTTTTATAAGTCAAATATTTAACATGATGGTAAATTGTCAAAATATTTGGCTTAAAAACATTTTTTGTTTGACTTGAAAAGCATGGAGCATTTTAAAACGAAATTATAGGAAACATTTTTACAAAGCCGATATTTGAGCAAAAATTTCATTTTTGTATCTGTCAGCAACAGTGAATGACAAGGTTTTATATTCTTAATCTATACTTTAAAATTTAGAGTATGGATTAGAATAAAAGAATCGTTTTATTATTAACAATAAAAAACATTGTGTTATCTTTGGGTGTGTATGCGCTGAAATAAGATGAAATGAAAATAAAAGAAAATCGGATAATATTGAAATAAGGTTATGTTTATAATTAGGTATGATTAATTTGTTTGACAACAATATTTTGCTGTTTCAATATAACAAGATACTTTTAAAACTGGAGTACGTATTTGGCGTACAGTTTAACCTAAAATGGTTCACACAAATATAATTTTCACACCAATTAAGTGAAAATTATATTTGTATTTCCCATTGACGTATTTCATCAAATACGATTATGTTCGAAATGGCGATACGGTTTTAATACCACGAAAAAAAATAAAACAATAAGTTTTTTATGAACAATCAAACATTTTCCATAGTCTTATAAAGGCGTATTCGCTGAACTAAGAATAATTGAACGTCGATAGTTAATTATTTTGATTTTGCCGCGTGTAAAAATCTGGCTACAAACCTAGAAATTGCTACTATGAAAAAAACAATTTATAATTATTTAATGTACTGGCAACACAACAACAAAAATGCCTGTTCTTCTGCGTCACTTGCAAACTGGGTTTGGCGGAATTCGTTGGAATGCGGTTGGAATGTTGGTTTTGACGTTTACGCACAAGAACAGACCTAAAATAAAATGTTCCGAGCTTTGTTCCATAGACTAGTATACTTTCTTTGTCCTTTATTATATCGGAGATGTGGATAAAGTCGATAATGTTTATCCACGTTTCCGGAACAGGTGGCTGGTTCAGAGATAATAGGCTGGTTGCCAGGCGCGGTCAGGGTCGAAGGAAATTTTAAATTGTGACAACAGATGGCAGCACATGCTGGGACATCCCTAAAATAACTAACTGACATTACCCTGCCAGGCGCGAAGAAAATTATTTTTCTTTACATAATTTTCACAGAGATAGAAAAACTAGACATAAGCAAACATTACACTTGGGTGCCGTCGTGCACGATTAAAGCAAACGAAACTTGTCAAGAGTTTTTCTCTTTTCTAAGCACATTAAGTAGTGTTTTGTAAATCGAGAAATAACTCTTACACACGTCATTTCTGCACATTTCTTTTTGTTTTAAAATAATTTTATTCAAACGCAAGTGTAAACTTTTTCGTGTAAATCAAACATTTGTACATACCCTCCAATTTTTTTATATGTACAAATAAGCACTCGTCTTTTCTAACAACCATGCCCCACCCTTTAATCGTATAGCAAATTGCATTTTTTCAATTTAACTGTTCCGGGTAATAGGTTATAGTTTTAACTACAAAATCTAACACAAGCCATTTTGTTAGACCAACAATATGAATTACGAATATATGTTTATTTTTTTAAATTTCCTTGCTCATTTTACAAGCTAATACTATATATATTTCTGCTTTCAAATGATAATGTAAAAAATGAGTTTCAATGCAATAAAGAGAACCAACATCATTTAGCATTGTGATAAATTGGCCAAAAAATATCGCGTATATATCGCAAAAATGAAGAAAAAACTAAAATTTTGCTTTTTAAATTTGGGAAAAAAAAGTTTTTTTTTGCATATTTTCCGTTTATTTATTTATTTGATAATTAAATACAGATCTTTTTTTAAAAAAAAAAACACGGAAATCACTTCTTGTCAAGCTTTTCACTCAAGACTTTTTTCTAATACATGTTCTTTCCCAAAGTGGAGCATATGGTTTCCTAATGGAGGCATGTCAACAAGTTTTTACGAGAACCAATTGTTACTTAGCTACTGAATCTCTTTTTTTTGAAGATAGTAAGGATATAAGATTAGAGCTAGGACAAGAATAATGGTTAATCGTTCTCGTTTTGCCCCGTCAGTTGTATGGTTGAAAGGGAAAGAGGAACTTTTTAGATGTCAAAAACACCCATGCCTTCAAAAAGATTTCGTAAAATTAAAATTTTGAAAACGATTTGAGAACAAGAGAGACGGGTTTGATGCGGATAGAATCAGCGTGACACAAAAACACACTAAATTACGAATTAGTTCTTGAGTTTTGAATGAATTTGGCATTGTTTTGTATGTTGCGGTTACAACAAAAATAGCATGTTGCAAATATTGATTTAAAAATATCCAGGGAAAAGGTAAATCTTTCAACCTGTGAAATATTTTGTGACTTACTTGTAAGAGTCTCGCGGGTTACAATTTGAAAATGAGTAATACAGTTATCAAAATAAAATATTTATTTGCAGTTGACTAAAATCAGTACAGGCGGACCTCCACTTTCACACACAATTGGTTCCTGAAAACGTGGACGAATGTTGAATGTTCGAAAGTAGAGGGATGTACAAAAAAAACACCGAAAATTGTCCATTAAAAATTTTATTTATCAAAATTTACTTATGTATTTGATAAAAGTTATGTTTTTTTAATAAACTTGTCAAGAGTTTGTTATATTTATCTTCTCCTTTCAATGTTCTAGAATTTTCTGCTTAATAAACTATCATTAGCATCAATTTTAAAACACCAGCTAAATTTCCACCAAGAAGCAATGTCAATTGGTTTTTAGAAGGTTTGTGCCCAGGGGCAACTGATTTCTCCATCTTCAATAATTTTGGACAATGAGGAAATAAAGTCTTTTCCAGCATCTCTATCCACATCAGCCGATTCTCTAATGAATTTAATATAATGTAAATGATAATAATACCTTGTTTTAAATTTTTACAAACCAGCCGTTACTTGCCGAAACAAAACATTTTAGCATTATCGCCAAAAAATCTAAAAAGAACGATTTTCTAAAAATGTGCGAAATAACGAATTGTGCGAAAGTAGAATGTTCGGAAATAAAAGTCCGCCTGTATTTTAACTTAGTCAAAAAAAAAATATTTGTCAATAATAATTTGTTACGTACTGAATTGAAAATTGTAAAAAATATGGGGAAAGTGTGAGTACTTTACGTTGATATAAATGTAAGTAATATGCATGATAATAAATTATAGCAACTACCTGCAGTAAGAATATGTATGTCTTTTTTGTTAGTAATGATAAAAATGTTTTTTTTTTATTTTTAGATTGGAATTAACATTTAGCATATGGTGACAGTAAAACAATTTTTTTTTTGGATAAGCAAAAGAATTTTTAAATGCTTGAATAATACCGGCTAGTTTATTATTTCTCATGACAATTAAGTGTTATAAAACACGGGAAATGAGGCGCTATTGAGTATGTTTTTTAATGATTTTAACAAATCAATATCTAATATAAGTACTATTTGCCGAAATGCTATGCTTAGAATGTATTATTTTATTTATCTGTGTGTTCTTACCATAGAGATATCTTACATAAAACAGTTGTGGGTATTCTATAAACCTTTTTTGTACCCTTGTTTGTTTGTGACTTGTTTTTTGACCTCGGCCTGGCTGGTTTTATCTGTGTGTGGGTTGGTAACCATTGGTAACAGATGCGAGACGTCAGATCTAATGTGGGGTTTGAAATAGCAGGATCAGTTGTACAGTGCTGCTCGCGCGTAAGTGACTTGGTGAATATAAAAGGAAGACAATTTAAAAAATAAATGATATGAATTCGGAGTAAGTAATTTCCTAATATATTTTAAACTATCCGGAGCTGTTTCTTAATGAACTTATGATTATCCCCACCACTATCTAATATCGTAGACAGGATTATAGAACACTAGGTAAAAAATATAATACTAGATTCGCATATATAATTTTCGCTTTGTCTCGTTTTCACAAAGAAATGTATCACCAAATAGAAACAAGTACATAATTGTAGAATAATCTAAAAACAGAATTCGTATGGCAATTCGTCATCTACCATGTGCCGATTAAGATATTTATTATTTTGTGGAAAAATTGTACATCGTATTTTCTATACAATATTTCCGAAACATATTTTTCAATTCAATATGTTTTCACTTTATGATCGTACAGTTGACTTATTTAGTATGGCAGTTAATATTGAATAATCTAGCAAAGAGCACATTATCTATATTTAGATTATTCAGAAAAATCGAGATAAGATTTTAAACACACTTGTGGTTTTCTGTTTTTTTTTTATCTTGGATATCGCAAAAGTAATAACATTTAATATATATTACATTTTCTTATTTTGAATATTTAAATTTATTACTTATCGGTAATTATTCATTCATTTGGGATTTCATTTTAGTTATGGTGTATTTCCATAAAATAATTACCAGCAGTTAAACTCTTAATTTAAAACATTTTAAAATTTCGAAGACTTCATCATTTGCAAAAATAAAACTCTTTTATTATCTCTAAGAAATATACCTGGTTACTCAATGTTGGACTATAATATTCAATGATAATTGCGCAATTTAAAAATATGTAGCATATTTGTTATAAACATAATATGAACATTTTTGCACAGCTTTCATCTAGTTGCACTTCACTAAACACGAAATAAGTGTATGTATTGTACGAGTCTTTAGGTATTAACACTTATTAAGATGTTCACATGTAATATAGTGAAAAACAGATACAAGTTTATAATTTTTTGTCACTGTTCGGTTTGTCTAACATAGCTTTATTTTATATTTATTGTAAAAATATCCACAAATATGCATAATAATTTTATTATTTGCAACCTATACGCTTAGGTCTTATCCATATTTTTTGCTAGAAAAATATATTTCTGAAAAATCATTTTTCACTTATTAATTCAATTCTTCTTCTTCTTTGGCCATGTTCGCTCCCTATGTGGAGCATATAGCCGCCACACGGCACCTCCATGTTTCCCTGTCTCCCGCCAATAGCTTTGCTTCCTCCCATGACATGCCAGCATCCCTCAGTTCTGCCGAGTACATCCTATGGATAGTACCCGACGGACGTCCAGGACGCCGGAATCCCACCGGTCGAAAGAAGAGGCAGGCCAGATTGAGGCTTTCCGGAGGCATCCGCAGCACGTGACCCAGCCAGTTCCAACGTCTCTCCATAACCACTGACGTGACGGGACGCTGTCTTGTACGCTCCCTTATCTCTGAATTCCTCACAAAATCAAACCACCTCACCCCCATTATCCGACGCAAGCATCTGTTCTCGAAGATCAGTATACGGTTTTTCTGAGTCTTCGTCAGGTGCCATGATTCGCAACCGTAAAGCATTACCGGCAGAATGCAAGCGTTGAACAAGTGGCATTTGGTTTTAATCGAGTACAGCTGTGTGTCCCAGACAGTCCGCATTGAGTTGAATGTGGCTCCAGCCATTCCTAAACGAATGGCGAGCTCGTTTTTTGTACTACCGTCTTCGGGGATATGTACGCCGAGGTATCTGAAGCTGTCAACCCTCTCGATGATCTGTCCCGCGCTGGTAAGGGTCCTATCAGAGTCATGACAGGTTTGGTTACACATCACATTGGTCTTACTATTATTAATTTTTAGACCAATGCGACCTGAGTTAGTTCCTAACCCATCAATAGTCTCCTGGATGCCCTCAATGGATTTATCGAATATGACAGCATCATCGGCATATTCAAGGTCACACAGCTTCAGACCGGGACCAACAGCTACACCTCAATCAGGAGGAATTGACCTGCGAAGTATGGAGTCAAAGATAATAATAAACAGGAACGGTGCAAGAACGCACCCCTGTCTCACTCCGGTTGTGACCCCGAACCATTCGGTATTTGAGTCACCGATTCTCACACAACATGCACTATTCTCATGCAGGGATTTGATAATGGCCACAATCTTTGGCGGAATCCCGTAGGCATCCAGTATCCTCCACAAAGAGGGTCTGTGCGGACTATCAAATGCCTTCTCATAGTCGACGAAACAACAAGCAAGAGCACTGTTAAATTCATTGCTCTGCTGGAGGAGACATCGAAGATTGTGTATTTGGTCCGCACACGACCTTCCAGGGAGGAAGCCCGCTTGATTTTTCCTAAGTATTTTCATAATGGGACCTCTTATTCTCGCCAAGAGAATGTGTGCCATTACCTTCCCAGGAATACTGAGAAGAGTTATGCCTCGGTAATTGTTACAGCTGAGGGGATCACCTTTTTTGTGGAGTGCTAACACCTCACCGTCCACCCAGTCCCTAGGACAACGCTCACCGTCTCCACCCAGTGCTTTGCCGTTTTTAAGCCGCTTCACTGCCAAGATGATTTCGGCATGTGTGGGCGTACGGTCTGAAATACCGGACACTCGGGGGAGGTCCATAGATGTAGCCTCTTCGGTTACGTCAAAAGGGTCCTGGGGGGGCGGTCGGTTCAGCACCTCGCAGAAATGATCCTTCCAAATCTTTTTAACGCTTTCTGCGTTTGACTCTATTGCTCCGTCAGGGCCGCGAATGGGCCCGAGAGTCGGTGGTCGCTTTCCGCAGACCTCGCGCGTGATTTTAAATAACTTCTTGGTATCATTTCTGCGGGCCGCCACATTAGCTGTCTCAATTTGCCGATCCAAAAATCGGCGCTTGTCAAGTCGCGCAGACTTCTTGACAACCTTGTCCTGATTACAATAATCAGCACGACGTTCTTCAAAATTTTCAGGGTCAGCTTCACTGTCCTTCAGTGCTTTTAGCCTGGCCCGCTCTTCAATTCTTCTCCACGTATTTTCGGACATCCATTTTGGTTGCCCCTCCCTCCGGAATCCGAGAACATCTTCGGCCGATGATGCAATAGCACGTTTGATACAGCACCAGTCCGACTCAATGCGATCGGACCCGGATATAGGTCGCACGGAGACACGATCTATTTTCTTCCTTACAGCAATCTCGAATTTTAGCCTCGTATTCACGTTTTCTAGCTTCTCGATGTCGATCTTTTTCCGCGCTGGATTTTGAGCTATGCGACTTAGTTTCAGGCGGATTTTGCCGACAAGTAGTTTGTGGTCGCTATAAATGTCGGCACCTCGATATGTGCGAACATCGAGAAGTTCAAATCTATGTTTCGTGCTGTAAAGAAGATGGTCAATCTGCGTCTTCGTGCGACCATCAGGAGAGGTCCATGTGTATTTATGGATGTCTTTATGCGGGAAGATAGTTCCGCAAATGGTGAGCTCATTCATGATAGCGAATTCAATCAGTCTCCCACCATTGTCGTTTGCGGTGCCCAGACCATGCCGTCCCATCACTGAGGGCCCGAGAGGGCATACAACTAAAATCGGACAAATCCTAAATATTTATTTAACATTAAAAAAAAACTTCTTCCTGAAGGATCAAACCACTTGACTTGTAAATTCCCAAATATTCGACAGGATTACAAAAAACACTGTACCAATTTAAAAAAAAAATCATAAAAATAACAATTAGCAAAACTTAAAATTTTTTAGAATTTAATATTTAACCTTTTGACCGCGGCTCGGATCCAAATCGGTTCAGATTGGGCTGCTATAGCAGTCAACCGCGGTCAAAGGGTTAAAATAACGATTTATTTTTTATTAAAATAATTATATAGTATATTGTTTTTCAGAAAAATATATGATGTATTGGTTGTTGGCTGTGGGGCTTCAGGCATTGCTGCAATCAGTCAACTGTTTCAAAATGGTGCATCCGTTTTGGGACTTGAAGGATCAGATCGGATTGGTGGAAGGGTTCACACAATCAAGTACGCTGATAATGTGATTGACATGGGAGGTCAATGGTGAGTTATTTAAAATCATTAGTTTTATCTATAGACTATTTTTCGATGTCATTACCATGCTGACATCAATTAGCTGCTTTTTTTAATGCACTTGTAGACAAGCATCAAATATGACACGTCCAGCAATGGCATTGCGACATTCATGTGTCTAGAAAAATGTAAGTCTGATCATGGCCCAACATCATTGCTAGACAAATATGGCAGATAAATTAGTACCTACACTAATATAAATTAGTGTTGAGCTTAAGCAGCGATGGGTGACAGTGATGGTGTCTTTGTTTTTGCAGAGTATTTATCATTCTAAATAATCATAAAAATAAATCAATAAGGGAAAAAATGTGAATCTAGCATTATATAAGAAAACGTCGAAAAATAAATAATTTAGGCTAGATTCTTGATAAATATTTATTTATTAAATTTACTAGAATATCGAAAACTTACTTTGAGTATTTCATCGCCATTACTGCAAGAACACTTATCTCGAATTTGGGTAAATTTGACAGAAAAGACAAAAAATGGTATTACCACTAAAATTAAAAAAACCTTTTTACTTCCACTTGTTGAAAATAAAGATAAGCGTAGAACACATATTGAACAGAGATCACATATGGTATTATAATATATTAATAAAATAATATTGATATCTTTTTGATAGTGTTCAATATTTAAAATATCATCATGTACTGACTGACGTAGCACTAAAAGACATCAGCGCAGTGCAGTGTAGCAGAAAATTGCTAAAAATAAAATGTTTCAAAACTACCGAAACATTTTTACATATCTTATACCAGATTGTTACATTTCTATTTCGGTTTTTCAGCTATAAATTTTGTGGTTTATTAATGTATTATCAAACTGAGACAGATTACTTTTATAAGTTACAATCATTCTTATCATTATTGTAACATAGATAATCTGTATATAGCTAAAGCCAATGTCTTCAATGGATTAACTATAACAAAGATAATAAAATGAAAACCAATAAATAGATTGATGATATTTTGCAATATTTTAAAGTTATTCAGGATGTTTAGTCAGTGTAAGATTGTAAAAAAAACATATATATGTTATAAATTATCTTTACATCATATATTTGCAGACATACTCAGAGATGTGATAAAATTATTATTATTTTGTTGTTCAAATCCAAAATCGAAACAAGTTGGCGACCCCCAGGTTGGGAACCCGTGATCTAGACACTACATGCAGCATGATAACGACACCACACTAGTTCATTTTCATAGGAAGCATTCATCGGTCACGTACAGTGTTGCGCATTAATTGTAGGCTTAGACCTAAGGCTTAATATCTTGGGATGAATTTTTAGTATTAATGTAAATATGCAGGCATGGTTATTTATATTTTTAAAATTTAGGTATTAATTTATATTTACCAACTTTTGTGATTTCTCAATTAAGGTGTCATGGAGAAGAAAACAATATAGTTTATTCACTGGCCAAAGATTTAAATTTGCTTGATGAACCCATTAAGGATTGGAGATTCACGCTGGCACAATCTGATGGAAAAATCTTACCGAAAGAAATGAATAATAAAATTGAAGAATTATTCTTGTTAGTAACAGAAGAAGGGAAAAAAGCTATGAAGTTTAGTTCTGAGCCTTTAGGATTACATTATATAGAAGCGTGAGTATTATTAAGTTGGTATTTTAATACAGTGGAACCCCGATCCACCGTTCTCGCATTGTTTGTTTTCCCGCATAGATCGTTTATTTTTCATAGTCCCGGCCAAACACCCATAAGAACAATGTAAAAGAATCCCGCATTAATCGTTGCCCAATTTTCCGTTTTGCTCGATCTATCGTTAAAATATTTTGGTCCTGTCACAAATATTATCCTGATTGACCGTTTTCATTAATAGTTTTGCCTCCCATTTCGTTTTGCGTTTTTTCAGTGAAACCCTGATCTACCGTTCTCGCTATCTTCGTTTTTTTGCACGGATCGTTTATTTTTTACTTGACCAAAACAATATTATCCCGATTGACCGTATATGTACAATTTTTTTTTTGCTCAAATAGTTTTACATCGCATTTAGTTGCATAAATAAATAAGTTTTTTGAAAATAAAATATTTTTTTGGTATTATTTGAAGATTTCCCGCATTATTCGTTCATTTACTACGGTCCCTTGAAAAACGTAGAATCGAGGTTCTGCTGTACCTCCTAATATAAATTTTAAGGTTTTTTGTTTTTTTGTTTTTTAGTTCTTAACTTTGATTGACTGTTTATGTTTGAAAATTTGATATTTACCGTGGCAGAACCTAAACCTTCTGATTGCAAAGCATAACTCTTATCACTGGCCAGTAGTGGTTATGGAAATTATTTCTTGTAATGTTTGTACATATCTTAATTTATTATTAATGTCATTTACATTATTACTTGACATCCATGTTATGGAATCATCAAAAGCATTGATTTTATGTGTAATTATAACTCTTTAATTGTAGGTATAATAAATTAATCAAGACTCCTGATTTTTCCATGATTGATCCGGTAATAAGTGCACAGTCTTTGCAATTTTTCCAAAAGTATCAAAATTCAATAGATGCTTCAGATACATGGTTTGATACATCTGGCAAAGGGCAGTTAAATTATTGGGAATGTCCTGGCCATCCTTTATTGCATTGGAAAGGAAAAGGATACAAAACAATATTGGATGTTTTACTGGTAGGTAGACATGTACTTAATTTACAAAATAAAAAATATTTTGGTATTTGGGATGGCTTGTTTTGGAAACTAATGAAAACAATGTACAATGGAATCTCGACACACATAAATATTTGTTACTTTTTGTCAGGAATAAAAAACACATTATGTAGAGATTATATAATGATATAATCTCTGAAAAACATTTCCATAATCGGACATTTTTCGTAAAGAGCACAATGCTCGCAATGAGCGAAACCGGTCCTGACATATTAAATAAAGTGGAATGAAGTATAAAGGATTATTGTGTTTTTATTAATATAATGCCATTCCACCAAGTATTGACAGTGAACACCCTTAAAGTGATAATGAATTGTATTAAATATATTGGCCTGGCAATATTTAAATTGAAGAAATCCAATCTAAATGCATGCTGGAGACCACTTTAGCCGGAATGTGTAAAGCCTAGGAATCTCGTATCCATTATATTACAAATACAAACGAATTACATTCTGACATCATCACTTTATCACATCAAATTGGCAGAGAAGGGTTTGAAGAGTTAACAATTGAAGATATTGCAGAATTCACATTTGATGAAGTTCCTAATGAATAACAAATTCTAGAGAGTATTCAGAGAATTCAAATAATTCTTCATTAGTTCATAGTAGTGATTGATGAATAAGTGATTTTTACTATCAGCACTAGAAGGACTCCAACTAGCCATTAAACTTGGACACCACTTTGTTACAAATGACAATGTTGAACAAGCTGTGTGTTTTAAAAATGATTTCATTTTATTAAGGAACCTAATAAAATGAAATCACAGTATCTGATAACTGAATTTGTATTTAAAACCAATGGAATAAAAGAAAAAGGAAATTATATTCAAGACACACTTGTAGATAAATCGCCAATAAAAATTTCCATTGAAGAAAATGATTTTTCTCCTTATAAAACGATAGAAAACGGGCACGTTTATTATCTAGTAGTGAAACTGAATGACTAAATAATTAGTACAATAATATATGATGTTGAATATATTTTTTAAAATGAAAATAATTTAAAAATCAAGGTTTTTCTACTGGTTGGAACCTATTTACCATTTTATATGAACACCTTACTTAACACAGAACATTTATACTTAAACACAGATTTTTTTAGTAAAGCTATTATGTAATTTAATTACCTTCGTATTTCTGTAGAAGAAAGTTCCCAATCATGAGGAAGAACTACCCATTGATGTATTATTTCAAAAAGAAGTAATTAGCATAAATATTGTTGATCAATCAAAAAGTAATACAACTGTTCAAGTAAAATGCAAGGATGGCAGTTTATATACTGGACGACATGTCATCATCACTGTCTCTCTCGGAGTTCTCAAAGAAAGGTATTTATTTATAATTAAGCATATTCATTTATTGAATTTACCTTCCAAGGATAGTCAATGATGTACCTGCCACTACCTCCTATGGATTTATAGTCTTTGATTCCATAATAGTAGCTTTCCAGGAGTGTCATAAGAATTTAACTAAAATTTGGCTACCAATGCATTTAAGTGGGCTTAAAGAATTAATAAATTACTAGCTGTAAGCCCGTTGCCCAGCAACGGGAGATTTTTGCTGCATTGTGTTTGATTTTATTTAGTTTAATTTAATTTAATTTAATTTTATTTTATTTTAATTTATTTTATTTTATTTTATTTTATTATATTTTATTCAAAAAAATGGAGACTGGAAGGTTTGAAATGTGGTCGGACAGACATTATCGGCTATTAATATATAGAATAGCTGTAAGCCCGTTGCCCAGCAACGTGAGATTTTTGTTGCATTGTGTTTGATTTTATTTTATTTTATTTTAATTTATTTTATTTTAATTTATTTTATTTTATTTTATTTTATTTTATTTTATATTATTTTATTTTATTTTATTTAAAAAAGTGGAGACTGGAAGGTCGAGGACACCTTTCACTCACCCAAACATACGGACCTTATCGGCTATTAATATATAGATTCTTAAATTAATTTGTTTATGTAATATGTCATAAATCTCTATTCGGTTCAGGCATTGTGTAGGAATGTTATCTGGGTGGTGAGGGAGCAGGAGGAGGCATTTCCCCCCTTTGAATTTGAAAAAAACATAAATTTATCTCTAACTGCTCCGACTTGCAGATAAAGACAGAAGAAAAAATAACAAAATGGCAATATTTGCTTCTTGCCTTGGAAAAACTGAAATAGATTCCTGCTTTTGTGTAGAGTTGGTTCAAACTTGCTTTTTTTAATAATTTTTGAAATCACATATTTTTTATATAGGTTATTTTTAATTTATATATTGATGATTAATTAACAGCAAGAATGTTAATGCTTCGAATCAACATATTTTCAGATATTTAGGGTTGTTTACTCAACCATTGCCAGAATTGAAGGTGATGTCTATTCAAGGACTTGCCTTCGGGACAGTGGATAAGATATTTTTCCACTATGATCAACCATGGTGGCCATCTGACGTTTCGTGTTTTGGACTATTATGGACAGACGAAGACAAACAGAAGTTTACCGGTGAAGATCAATGGTTAAGAGAAGTCTTTGGATTCAACATGGTTGATGAGCAACCCCGGATATTGTCTTTCTGGGTTACTGGAGGCGTTGCTAGATATATGGAGACACTGCCCCTTCAAACTGTGCGTGATGGAATCTGTCGTCTAGTAGAACAGTTTTTTGGAAAGGTTTATAATATAACGCCACCCAAAGATGTAAAAAGGTTTGAATTAGATATATATTATTATAATAATAGTGTTATACTATCTAATGATTTATTGATAGTTTTGTGGTTTTGTTGCATGATGTTTGCACAATCATCATCGTAACACAACAGAAATTTCCTTTGCGCTTTCATAAATAAAAAAAACAAGATTTAGTTACAATAGTATTTATTTGAAATAGCAAATTAATTGTTGTTTTGCAATATAATATTACCAAGAGAATACAGTTGATACAGACATGCTTAGACCCAGAGACAGTGTTTGTTTTCTGTATTACTGTTTACACACAGAATATTATAGTGTCCTTAATTTTACAATATATTGCTGGCTTGTGGCAGTGGTATAAACTTTACACTGTAAAGCAGACAAATCATAAGATACAAACTTAATGTTGCTTTTGAAAAGCATTTCCAAATTGAATGATTATTTGGAGGGTAAATCTTTGATTCGGAGAAGGCATGTGAGTTTTATGACCCAGCTCTCCTAATTAAAAAAAAATACAATTTTTTAATATGACCCATGTTCAATTTTTTATCCTTAACACTTCCCCTACGGTGGTAAAAAATACTTCCGATATGTTGCTGGCCCTTAAAGAACCAAGTGAAAAACATGTTTTTTTTAAATGTACATCCTGGGTTTTTACCGTCCATCAAAGGACGGGTAAGTGTTCAAACATGTTTTTTCACACACTTCGGAAGTATTTTTTAGTACCGTAGGGGGAGTGTTAATGTGGCCTGACTGTCAAAATATTTGTCCACCTCTGCTCTATATCATATATAAATAATCCTTGGTTTTCATCACCATGCAATTTAATTGTTTTTTCTTTTAATTTTTTTTTATTAGCGCTTCTTTGATTTGCATTTTAATCCTTTTTATGAAGCGCCTAGCTACAAAAAGTGATATGTTATGTTATATTTCAATATTTGCAGCAATGTTTTTATGTTTCAAGGAAAAATAGTTTGTTTTAAGTTAAGATTCTTTTTTCTATTGTATTTCTTTAAGAAAATAACAGCGTTTATTAGTTGATAAACCATATAATTAAATAAACATAAGCAAAATAAAATTGTACATATCAGATAGCAGAATCAAAAACTTTGAAATATTCTGATCCATGAATATATATCGCTAATTAAGATTTGAAATAATTTCTTTTGTAGGCTTATATTGAGTTTTCGAACATATTTTTTCTCAAATTTTGTCAAAATGTGGTTTTGTCATTTTTTGTAACTATAGGCTTCATATAATTAATTATGTAAATTGTTAAATGTGAAAATTATATGCGTAAATATGTAGCTTCTTTGGTGAGTAAAAATTTGTAATATCGCGTGTTTAGATATAAGTATGTTTATTCTTACAAATTGTCATTATCTAACAATCATGTAAGAAACTAAAGTTGATGTGACAATGCTTACTAAGATTGTGGATTAATGTAAAGTTAATTAAATAAGTGATAGTTATGTTTCTGTGTAATGATATTATAGCAGTAAAATAAGATTAATTGTTGTGCGCGATGAGTTTTCAATGTTGGCGTATGTTTGACTATTTTTATTTTGAATTAATTCAATATTGGCTGGACTGATATAATGTGCGAATAAATATATGCAAGATGAAAAGAAATTAAGAGCAATGTCTGTGATATGCGACTTCTAGACATCCTAATTATTTTGTACTCTCAGTGTTAACCACTTACCGGTCCAATTGACTTAAAAAAATGTTCCAAAAAGGATTACATATTTTTTATTATGCTCGAATATCAAACACAAGTGTTAAAATTATAAAACATGCATATTTAGTGAAAGAATTCATTGTTTTTTTTTTAATGGAATTTGCCAGAGTTATCTCGTGTGTCCGTTTTGACGACTTTCAATGCCCGAGTATACTCAGGCGTGACCGGGAAGAGGTTAAGGAAAAAGTCACTAACTCCATAACACTCAATGTTTTCAGAAAAATTGTGTAACTGTAAATTTATCTATTGGATTAGAATGCGTTTTGTTAAATTCTGATAAGGGGCTGTCAATATGATTGTCGTATGATTTTACGTACATTCTATCCCAATTGTCATGTTTTTCACAAACTTCTTTATTTCCTCACTTAATTACCTCACATTATCTACTGCACAACTTTTTTTTTTTTTTATACCATGTCCGCTCCTAATGTGGAGCATATGGACTCCTAATGGAGTTTATCTCAACAGAAGTGTTTCTATGAGAACTGCTTGTTACTCAGTTCCTCAACCTCTCTTTTTCCAAAGAGAGTAGGGATAGAAGGATAGAGCTAGGACAGGATTAGTGGTAAGCTAATCGCTCTCGATACGCCCTGTTCATAGGATAGGATGGGTGAGAGGGGGGAATTCAAGACATCACATACATCCATGCCTTTGAACAGAAATTCATAAATCGATTGAAAAATCTATTTATAAAACTTTCCGTACTGGGATTTGAACCTGGTCCCTCAGTAGCCGAAGCCAACAACGTTGACCACTTGACCACACAGGCGGCTAACACACAACTTATACCTCATTCAAAAATTTAAATGCAACATCATATATTGACAGCCCTATATAATTCTTATTTGAAAGGATTTTTAAATTGATGCCTTTTTTCAGTCTGTAGCCCATCCACCATCATTTATCTTAATTATATAGTTATTTAAAATTTTCATGAATTGGCTTGGATTCTTATAATGTTTACCCAAAAATACAAAAACTTCACTCAACCCAACATAATACTTTATCGTTTTTAACATTTATTCTTTGGAAAATTAAGTTGAGTTTTGTGTTTTTCAGATCTCAATGGTACACAAACCATTTAGTGAGGGGATCGTATTCATACCGCAGTGTAACGTCTGAGAACCTTGGTGCCAATCAACAACATTTGGCATCCCCTATATTAAACGATTCTGGTACACCAGTAATTTGTTTTGCTGGAGAGGCTACCTCCACTAATTACTTTTCAACCGTTCATGGAGCTATTGAGGCTGGCTTTCGAGAGGCGGAGAGATTAAAAAGCTACATCAAACCAAAGAGGTGAGAATTTGTTATTGATATGCATTTCATTTTGAAAATATATAGCTTAATATTGATGCTTGGTGTAACAACTGACGTGACAAAAATACTTATCGCATAAGTCATGTTAAATGTTAATTTATGTTATGTGGATAGTTTATGTCTAGAATTTAGCCCAATTTTTATTGTTGTTATCTTAACTATTGCTTTTTGATTTTTCTGCTATAAATAAATAATTAAATAATTGGCAGAAACCTGTTTTAAAATATTGTTTTTATGAATTGAATAAACTTTTATTCATAAAACTAGTATTATTATGCACCAGCTGGCAGTTCTAAACAACACAGAAAAGTTTGGGTGCTATCTAACAGATAAACAGATAGATCGATATGACAAGATAATCAATATTATAACACATGTTGAATAATATCAAGTCTACCTATAGTTTGATTTTTATTAAGCTTTTAATTTTCTGCAAGCGAGGGAATATGTGTGCGGACGAAAAATGGATCATTTGTTTAATTTTTTTATTTTGATTGATTTTATACTTAACACTTTGCAGACCGTACGCACAAATTTGTGCGTGACGAACTGCATACATAAAAGAAATCACCCATTTCCAAAATTCACCTTGTAAATTTTCTTTTGTTTCGAGATACTCACAAAAAAACCTGTATGGAACCTCTAACATTGAAAAAGTAACCACGTTTTTAATCAAATTCAAATAAATATTGTCTATTTCAACTGAATTCAAAACTGACTCAATTCTAAAAAGATTTAAATAAGATCGCCGGTGATTTTACAATTTAGTTTAGACGTAAAAGATTACAATAGGATCAAAAAAAAAATGGAAGTATAATAACAAACAAAATATAGTCACTGTTCTAGAAGTTGGTATGTGACAAAAATAAGATTCTTGGGTATTAATTCTTTTTCTGGAATAACTCAGTTTAGGCATTTATTGTACTAGCTTGTCATAAACAGCTGTCTTGATTATCGGTAATTGTTATGAATGCAGATCTAAAGGCAGGGAGTTGTCCTTGTATTAATTTGTAAATTTATCTGTGTCAGGTCGGCATAAATCTATCTTTATTTTGATTATATACAGTGGCGGATTAACCCATAAGCGCTTGAGGCACTTGCTTGGGGCCTCCGAATTTAGGGGCCTCAAAAATAGCTTATATTATATAGCCCATATACTTTTTTTTCAGAATATAATGCATTTTTATTATTTTATATGGAATTTTCTGACATTTTTATGCTATCCGAAAAAAAGGAGTTTATTAATTTTTAATTTTGTGTAACACTTTTAAATTTCAATTGAGAATATCTATTGCAAAAGTCCATTTTTAAATACAGCAATTCAACAAAAAATAAGAAGTCACACAAACATAACCAAACACCCTTATTTTTGAAATGACATAAATAAAACCATATGCATTCAGGCATACAAAATCATAGTTGGCGATGTAGCTTTTATATGTAGGAAACCAATTTGTCATCTGATATGCCACCTAAAACAACAAATCTGTCGTAAGGCGTGGCCCAAGAAACGAAGTTTAATTAGGCGCAAAGTATTGGTTCCCACGTAAAATTTTACTTTGGCGGTTCTATAGAAATGTGTCGTCCCGAGAATTTCATGAGTGTACGTTTTTAGCTAGCCTTTTTTTATAAATACATAATGTAAATGTAGAATATTATGCATCTGCTTAATAAATGTGCACGATGGTTGAATATTTTTCTGCCCAACATTTTGACCTTCGATTTAGTATTACATTACGAGTCAATGTAAACTGTCGTTTTGCACAATTTTGATATTAATATTTTTTATCATCATCCCTTCAAAAATAGTTTAAGCGATTTTGACGATGATAATGATGATGCGCTCATAACTGGATAGTAATATTTTAGTTATATAGATACTTTATTCACAGGTGAGACAAAATAAAACAAAATATTAAATTATCAGGTAAACTTGTAAATACATTAGTGTTAAATTTAGTGAAATGCTAAATAAACTAATAAATCATTTTTTTCTTAACCCTTGCAAGTGAGTACATATGTACATACGTATCACACCTATCTAAAAATTAAAATTTATAAAAAAATATTTTATTTATAAAATGTAATTACAAAACGTATGAATAATTAATTTACAAGATTTATAAATAATAAGCTTAGATATCTTGTGAAATTTATTATAAAAATATCTTATTTATAGAATATAATTATAAAATTTATAAACAATAATGTTATTCAAATTAATATTACTTCTAGATAATAAATTTATTAGATTTTTCTATAATAACTTGAAATCTTTTAAAATCTATAAAAATATTAAAAATAAAATTATCATAATATTTATAAATAATAAGTTTATTAAATTTAACCCTATCATAGTATATCCGAATAGTTTTTTAGCAAAAAAACAATAGTTTTTCTGTTTTTTTTTATCTTGGTTAATATTATATATAACTTTTGTCATCTTGATGAATAGCACAATAATCATTATTATTCATATATAGGTTACAAAATTTATATATGGAAGAAAAAAAATAGAAAATTTGGTTTTGTATTTTGGACATTGTAAGTCGAAGAAGGCATTTTTTTGATCAAATTAAAATTTTATAATGATAAAATTAGCTCTCAGTTCTTAAAAAAACCTAAATTCCATTATTCTTATAACTAAAATTTAAATTTTGAAAAATCTTTACCGTAAAGTAAATTGGTCTACTTTTTTGCACACATAATAAAACGCTGTTTCATTGCAAATGATTTAAAATGTTAACTACTCTAGACTCTCTTTTTACACGGTAGAGACGTTACTTACGCACTACCGTGTAAAAAACCCGTTGAAAAAAGTATGGAATTTCAAAAAAACGGCTTAGAAGGAATAAACCAATCAGCGGATAGTACTGAGTAGCAAGTACATGCAAGGGATACATCATCGTGTTATATCGAAGCCGTGTATAAAAAGTGTTTTTTTTGTGTTTATATTTTTTACAGATTTAAAAAACAAAAACTTAATTTTTATTACTTACTAGCTGGCCCGACGAACTTCGTACCGCCTCAGAATCAATAAGTGTTGTGTTAACTCGATAACTTGAAACATGATGACTATCGAGCCAACCTTCAGTTGTAAATTGTGCGGTGGCAAGCCAGGCAGATCCAATGAGTTTAAAAATTCAGTTGGATAGTTGGTTGCTTCGTCTTCGTTCGTTACACGGTCGATAGATTTGAAGGAATGTAGTGGACCAACGATTTGATTTTGAATTGTGAAGTTTAAATGATCCACATCTTTGTTCTTTGCCGCAAGAATTGCTCGTTCACTCAACCAATTGTGATTTTTGTGATTAGATGTCTGGGAACATTTTGTTGATGAAGCCGTCATTCGTTGAGACGAAATTACTAAAATTCGGCGGAAACTAAATCAATCCGTTCGATTTGTCAACAGGAACACGGTCGTTACCGACGATAGTTGAAGATCGTTTTCTAGCTTAAAGCATTTTTCTCTTCTCCTTCGGGGCCGAGTTAATAATCCTCAAATTCTCATGACTATTTATTTACATGCTCCCAATTTATTCTTACGTGGGCAAAACTATGAGCAAAAACTTTTATTTCTAAAAACTTATACCTCGCTTAAGAGGTATGAGTCACCAGTTCCAAGGGCCGTTAGATTGATCAACGCATTGCCTAGAGAAGTGGACATTTTTAGTGATTTAGTATTTGGGAACTGTTTGTAAAATTTTACTATTTTATTTCTTGATTTTTTATGTTGATTTTGATGTATTATGTAGTTTTATTTTATATTTTGTCTTATTATATTTTTCAAGTACATAGCGAATTGGCGTCAGCTGTTATGTCATGTAATGTATTTTTAATTTTTCACAATAAATAAATAGTCAGCAATGGCTTGGAGAAATCTTCGGCAGATGGATCGTTTAGCAATGCAACTCGCATGTTTGTCGTCAACTGAAGTTTCTTCACATAGCGCCAGAGTCAATGATTTGAGGCAAGCGTTTATTTCACCGGCAGCGGTCGATCTTGGAATGACTGGTAGTGTTTGGCGGAAATCGCCAGATAGTACAATCATTGCGCCTCCAAAAGATCTTTCATAGTTCGATTGACTGCGTCAAATGCGCATTTGTGCGCCATTTTCCATTCATCCCAGGTGATGATTGTATTTGCTACCAAAAAATTTGCCATTGCTGAGTGTTTCGTAATCTCGCATGTCGGTTTTTCAGTGGTTTGAAGGTTTAACGGCAATTTCAACGCTGAATAAGCCGTTCGGCATCCTTCTATCTACGTGGCCGCTATTCCAGAAGACGAAACTGCTACAGCATTTTTTTATCTCGCACGAACAGTGGCCATAATCAATGACATGAGGAATGTCTTCCCAGCTCCACCGGGCGCATCGAGGAAAAATAAGCCACCATTTCCATCATCAATTGCCTTCATTAACCTATCGTACATTTCCTTCTGTTGAGGGTTCAACAGTGGTACATTTGTTCAAACTGATTGGTTCAATGCATCCCGATCATATTCACGTTCACGTTCCGATTCTCGATTGAAAGCGTCGTTCATTCCACGATCTGGCGTTGGCATTTCTAACTTGACTAACAAACTGCCACACATAAGGTAACACATGTCTTCGATCAAAAGCAAAGCCTGGTTATGTATCTCTTCATTCATCTCGAGATCGGGATTCCCTGAACTGACACGAATTCGATGTAAAATGTATTCGGACATGTCATCCTTGTACTTGTTCCACAGTTCACGGGGATTCGATGTGAAGCATGTCAAAATAATGTGCGTATCTGACTTGGAGATTCAAAAACAATTTATTCAGCGATTGTCATGTCCCAATGAGTATCATTTTCAAGCAAATTGAGCTGTTGACATGCAAGTAGAAGCATTCGTCATTTTTCGGATGAACTGTGTAAATGCGACCAAGAGCATCAGTAGTCATTTGGATGATCAGGAACCGCATCGCCTTGCTTTCGACGTTAAAATTTCTTCGATGTAGCTTTCCAAGTGTAATAACGTCACATCTCAGAGTAGAGCAACGTTCGTGCAAACAGCGTAATACTGTTGTCAAAAAAAATATCATACCTAATTATAAACATAACCTTATTTCAATATTATCCGATTTTCTATCGTTTTCATTTCATATCATCAATTTTTTTTATTCTAATCCATACTCTAAATTTAAAATTCTTTCAAAGTCAATCGTATGCAAAAGAAGCAGAAACTAATGAGTTTTGGAAACATTGCCATCTAGCGGATGAAATCTGCATACAACGATATTTTCATTATTTCAAGCTGTTCGTCATTTGAAAACTGTATGAAAATATTAATTTTCTTCATAATTTCTTTCCCGTGATATTTTTCCGATGTTTTAATGCTTATTCTGCTATTCTAGGCGAAGACGAATTTAATAAATCAAAGATCATTAAAATCTGTGCTGCCATTCTCGAGATATACGTGGTGTAACCAACCCCACTTTGTTTTATATATATAGATAAGTCGGAGGATATAGGAAACATAAATTCCCATCCCATATCCAGTCACAATCGGTACTTGTGTATATTTTTGACTCGTTTACTAATCACCATTATTTTTAAAATGACATAATGACACAAATAAAGTCATACGGGGCCGATAGACCGTCCCCGTAAGATTAAAATAATTAAGATTTTTTAACCACCAGTACTGTAATAGCCCTATCGTAAAAGATAGGTTACAAACATTTATCGTAGAAAAAGCTTCTGTTTAAATACCAATATTAGAAGGCCATATGCTCTACATTGGGAGCAGACATTCACAAAATTTTTGTAAAACAATAAAAAAATAATTAATTAAATTGAATAAATCTATGATTTACAAACCACTATTTCTATCTTAGCTCTATCCTTATATCCCTACTCTCTTCGAAAAGGGGAGGCGGGCTACAAACAGTTCTCGTAGAACATACACATTTGTAAATAGCTTACAGTTTCATAAAATTATAATCCATCATTGAAAGGCTCATCAATTCTGAAACCTGTCAATATTGACACAACCAAAGTCCCCTATAATAACAAACCATGATATAGAGTTGAAAACAAAGGTTTTTTTCGATGGGTGGGTCGGAGTCTGCTTAAAGTAATATTACATTATCATTATGAAAGAATTTGTTTTTGTTATTTTGTAAGAAATTCAAATTCATGTCTTGTTTTATAATACCAATAAACCATCTACAACATGGGTGTTCAACCGGTAGATCGCGATCGACCGGTCGATCTCAAAGCAAAATTTGGGCGATCCCGAAAGCTTCCGTGAATTTCGAAAAAAATATGTAATTGAAATATAAAATATACAAAAATACTATAATTGAATTATTTTGTTAGCACATACCTATCTAATGATATGTGTTTTGCATTTAAAATAAACATTTCTAAGTTTGAAGAAGGGAAAAAATCTTACTAAATAAAATTTCTTATAAGAATCATGCTTGAAGTCGATCGCGAGAAAACTTAAGATTTAAAAGTCGATCGCAGGGAAAAAAGGGTTGGACACCCTTGATCTACAACAATAACAGTGGATCTGAGAATATTTTTTTTTACTTTAGCAAGGGACTTTTTAGTAAGGGGCACTCGCAAGCCCCTCCAAACCCCCTTAAGCCCCCCCCCTGATTGCAACGCGTTGTGCAATCCGAAACAGGGCCTCCAAATTGTATTGCGCCTGGGGCCTCCCAAGTGCTTAATCCGCCACTGATTATATAATTATCTATTTAACATAAAATATTGAGGCTAGAGGATTTATCCAAAAGGCTCAATATTGCGATTTTATGTTCACTTAGAACTGGCAATTTTTTACTTATCAACTTCTACCAGTACGGTGCCGATATATTGTATATATAATTGAGGAGCAAACATTCAAAAAGTGTTTTGTCACAAATTTTGAAAAATGGCGTTTTATATCAATTCCGATAGCCCATAATAAAACCTATGAATGGAAATCAAAATTAGTGTTCAAAAAGGTTTTTTTTTATATTAAAATGAAATCATAAAGTTGACACATTCATACAAACCGTCACTTTTGCAACACTTAAATTGTCATTTTCCAAGCTTTGTATTTGTGTGACAAAACACTTTTTGAATGTTTGCTCCTCAATTTAAGATTTTGACTGAAGGTGATTGGTGGAATTTCAAAATTAAGTTTTGTCACTAATGACCCGGATAACGCATTTCGGAAAGTAAATCCGTGCACTTGAACCATAATTGCGTTAGTGACAAAATTTGTGTGAATGTACATAATTTGAATGATTCAAATTTAATGTTGTATATGATTGGCTTTCTGTATTTTTCCAATATGTTAATTGCTTATTTCATTTAGTTCAGATGAAACATGGAAGACTATGTAGATATTTTTGTTACTATTGATAATTAATGTAGAATAGAAAATAAAAAATAATGTTCACTAGAAAATCACATCTTAGTCAAATCCATTGTTTTTAATCGGATAGACATGATTTCATTCAACATTGTTTTGTTATGAGTTAGCTATCGCTAGTGCTCTTATATATTATGCATATAAGTATTTCATGTTTAAAATCTATGAAAATAGGTAATCTATGTTTGATCTGAAATGATTTACCATATATATTTTTAGCTTAATTTGAATTGAATATTGTTTTTATGCATAAAACCTTCTAATTTTCTAATAAAATATTTATCATTTGGTTTAGTTGATTATATTATGTTATTAAGTTATATTATTTCTTAACTTTTATCATTTTATTAATTCTTTCAAAATAGCGTGAGTGATAAAAATAGTAACATTTCGACTCTTTTAAATTTTAACTTAAATCTCGTTTTATTCATTAGTATTAACTTACTTATGATTTTCTTTTTTTTGCATGCAGGTATAAACAATCTAATTTATAAATGACGCATGTGTTGATGTTACATGGTGAACTGCAACAGTTGGTCGGACTATTCCACTCACGTCCACTGAACTACGTGATTGATTGAACAGTGTATATATTCCTAGGCATTTAATCCAAACATTTACCCACGAGTTGCGTAATATGCTAATTTTTTTAAGTAATATTTATGCATGCTTTAAAATTTTTTTTTTATTTTATATAAATTTTATTTACCTATTTATTGGTTGCTGTACAATTCTATGTAATAAGTCATAATTTATGTTGTTATTTTAATAAAATATTGTATATTTTATTGTTGTTTTATTACAGTCAACCTATCATTTCGGATGACATGACTTATAACAAGACTGAAGTGAATTCATGTAAGGTACTTATAATTGGTGCGGGTCTAGCAGGTATTGCAGCTGCTAGAACCCTATTTCTAGCTAACATAGAAGATATTATAATATTAGAAGCCCAACATCAAGTCGGTGGCCGTATTCATTCTGTACTTTCAAATGAGGGATTCATTGAATATGGAGCACATTGGATTCACGGCGAGAACAGCACTTTAAAGAATTTTGCCCAAGATCACAACTTACTTTCAAGTATTCTTTCAGATGAAGGTCAGGGTTGTTTTGTGAGAGATGACGGATATGAATTTGATTCGAAATTAGTGAAAGCAGTTGAAGGTGTCATTGCAGGTATTCTTAAAAGATGTGAATCTTTTTGTGAAGAAGACATTAATTGCAATTTCTCTGTGGGAGAATATCTGGAGACAGAATTTGAGAAATACTTATGCCAAAATGTTGACTCCAAAGATATAATACTATGGAGAGAATTATTTGAATGGCATGTTAAGTTTCTAGTGATAGATAATTCTTGTGATTCTTTGAAGAGTCTGTCTGCCAAGTCATGGGGATTATATGACTTTGATGGAGGAGATTCCCAGAGCCATATCAACTTCAAAGACGGATATGTCTCTGTGCTGGATAAATTAATGCAGCTGTTGCCAAATAACATTATAAAATGTGATACTCCCGTTAAAAAGGTGTTGTGGAATGATAACATGGCTGAAAGTAAAAAGCACAGAGTAAAGGTAGTATGCGAAAGTAATAATGTATTTTGGACTGACCATGTAATTGTAACCATATCATTAGGGGTGTTAAAGTCAAGATATCATGAGATGTTCAGTCCCTGCCTACCAGAGAACCACATTATGTCAATTAAAAGTCTAGGCTTTGCCTCTATTGGCAAAATATTCATTCAATTTGAATCAAGATGGTGGGGAGATATAAAAGGTTTCCAGTTAATATGGAAAATTGACGATGCAGTAAAAGATGGAGATTTACTAAAATCCGAGGTGCGTTGCTTGTACTATTATTATCTTGAAATACTAGGTTCATTTAGCTGACTGAATTATAACACTATAATATATTGACAATTGCCACAGCAGAGAGTGTAAAGGTCTTCCACTTTAATCTGTATTCTGCTAATGTAAATGTTCATCTCCTGGTTGATTTTTTTTCCAAAGAAACGGACGCTTATGATATTTACAACCCTTCTTACTGTATCCAATCCTGAGTGTATTGTGAGAAGTTACTAAAAAATGAGTCCTGTCTTGGGCTCATTTGTCTATTCTCACCCACTTTGAAAAGTGGTCATGGTTAATATCCTGCCATTAAACAACATTGGTAGGTATTAAATACCTTCTGTTAAAGACCACTTAATCCGATACAAAGAACACATATTTGCTTATTGATATCTGTCTAATAATAATAATAATAACAATGATAAATGCATCAATTTGAATCTAGGGCTTGGCTTTCAAGGATGTTTTTATCTGTCAAATTATTTATACCATACATCTGCTCCTTGAAATGTTACTAATTATTTATAATTCTATGAACCTCTCCTCTTCTTATTGCAGTTTTTCACAAATAGTTAATCATGATGAAAACCAATAATTATAATTTATATATATTATAATATGCTTTATGAAATTTGCAGAAATCTTGGGTGCGGCATATATCAGGGTTTGATGTATTGACAGTAGGTCCACCCAACACACTGTTAGCCTGGGTGGATTGTAAAGGAGTTACTACTATGGAAAGCCTTACGAAAGAAGAAGTAGCTAATGACTGTTTAATGGTGCTGAAGAAATTTACTGGAAGAACTCATTTTCCGGATATAAAAAATATTGAAAAGTAAGAAATGGTGTAGGTTGAGCTTTCTGATTAATCCTTGTCACAATGCAAGAACGCTATTTAGGGGATAAATTTGGATCATATGGACTTCTAATGGAGGTATTTCAACAGACATTTTTCTATGAGAACTGTTTGTTACTCAGTCGCTCGATCTCTCTTTCAAAGAGAGTAGTGGGAATAGAAGGATAAGGCTAGGACAGGACTAGTGGTTAACTAATCGCTTTGGCTATGCCCAGTTATAAAAGGATCGGAAGAGTGGGAGAGACTTTTTTAGACATCACAAACACCCATGCCTTCGATCAGAAATCGATAAATAGATCGTAAAAATGCTGTTCGTACTGAGACTCCATTCCGTGAGATCCAGCACGGAAGGCCACAACGCTAACCGCTGGGCCATAGGGCCCGGCAATATTTATAGCCATAAGTGTACCAAATAACATTCCTCTTTTTTATTTTATCATAAAAAAAAAATATGACAATGATTTTAAATTGCTTTATGAATTTGGCCTAACATATCAGCATGTTTTTTTTATTAAAAATTCATGTTTTTTCAGATCAATGTGGGATTCGAACCCATATGTAAGAGGATGTTACAGTCATATAACAATGGACTGTGACCGTTTTGGAGTGGGACCAAAAACTCTAGCCGAACCAATAATGGATAGTGGAGGTTGCCCGGTTTTAATTTTTGCCGGTGAAGCATGCCATCAAACTTTCTTTTCAACAACCCATGGTGCATTTGATTCAGGAAAAAAACAGGCCGAAACAATTTGCCGATATATTCAGAAACAAAATTAATCACTCGAGATTCGTAACTGATTTATCCTCTGTAATAATTTAGATTTTTCATTGCATACCAAATACCATGTAATATAATTTTGTTTTCTGAAGTTATTAATATCTGTTTTCCCTAATCTACTACGTTTAAAAAATTAAAATTGTGTTATCGATGTGCTGTTTGATGTTACAATAATAATTAAGTGTTCCCCATGTCTAAAAAATCAACTGATAATACCATTATTCTATTTTTCTAAAACAAATAGAAATTTCTATAAATATACTTATTCCTCGATATCAAAATTATTGATACAACCCGTTGAGGACGAGGATAAGAAACATGAAATTTGGATGTTTAAAGTTTATCAAAATAATATAATTAAAAGACAAACAAAAACATTTATTTATGCTTTAATATCCACATGCTATATCAGTCCGGTCTATGGTCAATGCAATTTGATTCGGTAAAAAAACAGGCCGAAACAATTCGCCGATATATTCAGAAACAAAATTAATCACTCGAGATTCTTAACTGATTTATCCTCTGTAATAATTTAGATTTTTCATTGCATACCAAATACCATGTAATATAATTTTGTTTTCTGAAGTTATTAATATCTGTTTTCCCTAATCAACTATGTTTAAAAAATTAAAATTGTGTTATCGATGTGCTGTTTGATGTTACAATAATAATTAAGTGTTCCCCATGTCTAAAAAATCAACTGATAATATCATTATTCTATTTTTCTAAAACAAATAGAAATTTCTATAAATATACTTATTCCTCGATATCAAAATTATTGATACAACCCGTTGAGGACGAGGATAAGAAACATTAAATTTGGACATTTAAAGTTTATCAAAATAATATAATTAAAAGACAAACAAAAACATTTATTTATGCTTTAATATCCACATGCTATATCAGTCCGGTCCAACCTTCACTCTAAGCCGAAGGGTTAGCTGTGCGGAAATTTCAAAGGCTGCGCGGAACGATCAAATATTAATTTAGCAACTGTCTTGTAGTGCGCGCCAATCCGGAATGAGTGCGCGGGGGATTCTCAACTACTGCGCGCAGCTTAGAGGGAACGTTGGTGCGGTATATGGTCAATGCAATTTGATTCGGGAAAAAAACATGCCGAAACAATTTGCCGATATATTCAGAAACAAAATTAATCACTCGAGATTCTTAACTGATTTATCCTCTGTAATAATTTAGATTTTTCATTGCATACCAAATACCTTGTAATATAATTTTGTTTTCTGAAGTTATAAATATCTGTTTTCCCTAATCTACTACGTTTAAAAAATTAAAATTGTGTTATCGATGTGCTGTTTGATGTTACAATAATAATTAAGTGTTCCCCATGTCTAAAAAATCAATGATAATACCATTATTCTATTTTTCTAAAACAAATAGAAATTTCCATAAATATACTTATTCCTCAATATCAAAATTATTGATACAACCCGTTGAGGACGAGGATAAGAAACATGAAATTTGGACGTTTAAAGGATTTAATGAACTAACTTTACTGTCAAAAATGGTGTTCTTTTTGGAATATGATATATTCCTGATCCAATGAGTTGTGTCACCAAATTATAAAAAGATATATATAATATTTACATTGGGAATAGATAATAAATAATCCGAAGAATCATAAATATTGTATTTGTATGTTGAAATGTACTTTACTGAGTGGAAAATGTTGTGATAATTCATACATTTTACTTACTTTGCGTCTTAACGATGCAGCTTAAATATTTTAATTATAATGGTGTTCTAAAGAAAAATAAATAAAGCTCAATAAAAATATTGTATTTTGTCACAAAGTGAAGATGTATATGTTTACATTTATATTATATGTCAGTATTCAGTAGTATTTCCCAAAGTTCAGTTTTAACCGTCTGATCAATTTAATATTGCTTTTTTTATTATAATAATATAAAAAATAGTGATATTTTTAGTAATGGAAAGTTGTGGAAAGATTGCTGAAATAAATGAATTGCTATTTTTCATCTTATTATAATAGAGTTGCATTGACACCGGTAATTTAATAAATGTGTTATTTTACTTATATGTGATACAAGTATGGATGTAATGAATACAATAAAATACCATAACCCAGGAATGTTTTTTACTGATTTTTAACTAAACTATAATTTACGATATCGACCAAGAGTGCTTGATGGAACTTAATATCAATTTTATATCACTCGGATAATTTTTATCACTGCTGCAAGATAAAATGTATGTAATAAATCTTATGGAAGTGTACAAAATTTGATATTAAGTAACATGACTTGACACAACTATGCAGAGACTTAATTAAAATGGATTATCTTAATTGCTGTGTAATACCAATAAACACAGAAAAGAGCACTTTTTGCTATAGGTCTTCTTTGAAGATTACATTAACCCTTAGCTCAGCAATCTGAAATTGATTTTCAGTTCCAGGTACGTATCACTAGACCGCTATAAGCCCACAGGTGTGCGGTTTGCTTCCTTACTGTACAAGCTATAAGCCTGCCGGTGCAAAGTTATATTATTTTTCGATTTTCATTAAATAGCTAAGGTCCGTCATTTACTGACAACTGATAAACAAAATTCAAAAAATATCGTAAAGGTGGTGTCAGGGTAGTCAAAAAATAAAAATTTTGCCAAGCAAACAACACATTTGTGGAAATTTAAAAATAAATTAAATCCTTGGACTATTGTGTCAGAGTTGTCAATGCAATGGTGTGGTAGAAATCATATTTGGTGACATTTAGGCCTATCATTTTATGACAACTGTGGTTTTCAAGTATTTTTCTAGTAAAAAATATCATTTAGACTGCCCAATCACTAACTCTAAAAAGCTCCGCCCACCAATAGTTCCTTCTTGTTTAGACCGATATTATCTAAAAAATATATATAAATTTCTTACAAAGATTATGGTAGCAGTTTAAAAAAGGTATTTATTGGTAATATGTTTAGGTATCTATAAATTATAGATATATAAAAAAGGTTCAATTTATCAGTGGATAACTTTTTCGAACCAAATAGAATACGATAAAAAATATTCGCAACTTAAACTTGAATCTATTCTTAATAGTTATCAAGTTATTTGAATAAAATCGGTTGGCTATTGTTTGTATAAATGAAAGATAATACAATGCATTGTTTATGTCAAACAGTCTTGAAAGACTTAAAAAATATATGATCACAACATTCAGATAGTTATTTAGAAGAGCCATTATGGCGGCGCCGCCATAATGGAAAACAGAGGCGATGTACTGAAAAATATTTCGTATTTCGCATAATTTATCAGTGTTCTTCGTAATCATGTGTGGTTTTAACGCGATTATAAAGCTCTCAAAAAAATATTGTAAATCGTGGCGTTGTTTTTAGCTTAGTCTGTGAAGTTTTTCGCCGTAATAATCCATGACCAGCTATACTCTACAATTACCAAAAAGATCTTCATAGGCTTTTATAAGCTTTTTCTTAACTTTCTCTGTTAGTCGCCAAGATGTGACACTGCCGTCGGAATTTTAGAAATTTCAAAATTTAACGCAAACGTCAGTAGTTTTGAAATGATCTCACGCCTTTACGAAAGCATTAATCGGTCTCAATATAATTTAATATTATAGCGCTACATTTATATTATGAGATATTGCATTAAAAGAATAAGGCATCATGAAATATAAGTGCTGTGGCGTCAAATCTTTAACATTATCTCTGTCTTTAACCATCGATTGATCATCAAAAATGTAGTGACAGTCGTGTCGATAAAACAGTTATCTGTTTTGGAAATGGAACATTACTGAATTCGTTCAAAACGAGATGTCAAATCAAATGAACGAGATTGATATTCTATGATTAATGTCGACTTTGGGAGAAACGGTATACATTTAATTCGTCCGATATCGATGCAGATTGGAAAAACATTCATTTTTAATTTGTTAAAAAATCAAATATGTTCATCGATGTTATGGTAAGATTTCAGAACAAATTTGCGCATTGACATGAGTAGCAACAAGTTTAGTTGGAAGCTCCACTTTACATACCACCGATACCACCTTTAAATTACCAGTACAATAAGACGGAAAATTGTCCCGATGCCGATATTAGCTGGTAAGTATTTAAGAACAGAAACCAACAATGGAAAACTGCTGCGTGATAGGTCATCGATTAGATCTCCATGGTTGGTTCCGTATGAAATGCTGTACATGATTGACTCCCGATTTAGACAATTGAAGAACTGCGAAGAACTGTTTGGTGGTATCAACGTGATACTATTTGGCGATTTAATGCAGTTACCACCGGTAAGGGGTAATCAAGTATTCCAGCATCCAGATATATTAGTGTCCGGAAATCATTTATGGTGGAAACTTACGTTAGTTGAATGAACGAAAACATGAGACAACAAGATTGCACCATCATTGCTAACATTTAAACCAGTATTGCACACACCTCGGCCCGCGGGCCGCATACAGCCCTTTTTTTAAATTTTGTGGCGGCCCTTAAATCTTTTTCTGAAACATATTTTTTTCACGTAATTTTTTTTTAACACATTGGTTACGGATGACTCGTAAGCAAGCTTTTTCTTCAATAAAGGAGAATAAATCGGTTTATAGAAACAGGGTTACTGATGAAAAATTGGATTTGATGGTGTTGCTTAGTACTACAAATATGATGTCAAATAAAAAAAAATAGTTAAAAATTAACAAAGACCAAGATCGTATTAACTTTTGAATTACATATAAATGAAAAATATTTTTTTCACAATGAAACGATTTTTAATAAGCAAATACTCAATCCTTTTTTGCATGGCTTATTTTCTACCGTACATAAGATGCGGGGCAGTACAGTTTATTATGCAGTCGTAGATATAGAATCAAAACTTTTTGCTGTTAGTCAAGCCTGTGTCGCCCTTAGAAGTCGCTTGACGGATTGCGAATCTTAAGTTTAGATTGTATTAAATTAAGTTAAAAGCACCGCATTATTCCGATGATCTTGCCAAAATGAATAGATTACGTTATTTTTAGTAAAATAATAATAAAGAATATGTAATACTAAGTAATACTGTACTATGGATCCACTTATGAATTGGCCAAAATCTGACACGCAGAGCTTTATGCGACCGTTCGGATCCCTAAGTTAAAATTTTTATTAGATAACATTTATTATTAGATAAATATTTTTGCCGCGCGCTTTTACTTTTAATCATACGAGACAATTATTCCAAAATTTAAAAATCTAATCTACCGTCGACTACTAGCGATAGTAAAATGTGAAAGATGGTTTGTTTCCCAATTCTCTAGAGAGTTAACGATCCGACTTACTGTGCTGAAGAGTGTCATGTGGTCAGGATGTTGCTTAGACGAGGGAATAATTTTGAGGGAATAGATATCGGAATTATTTTTATCTTTTTAGTACATTTAAATAAAAGCTTATTTTAAAAAATATTTTTATTATAATTTATTGTTATTGTAGTTAACCCTCCAGAGACGAGAGCTTTTTTCCGATAAAAAAAATATTTTCTAAGCCATATTGAAGTCACGGATAACTTTTATTCCTATCCAAAATTAAAAAAAAAAAAAACGCAAAGTCGTTGTATAGAAACCCCGCATGACTATATGGTCATGCTGATCCTTTTATTACCGTGTAATATTGAGTACGGACAGTAGTAAGGACAAAAGTGACCGAATGGGCTTGCAAACATTCGTGGTTGAAATATAGCTAAACGTGATTTTTTTTTAAATATTTACAATTTGACCTCTTTAGATCAACATAATTTCAAAACAAATATATTAGCAAAATAACTGTAAATAATTTTATGTTTTTATAAAAAAATATCTAACAGTTTCAAAAAGTAAATTAAAAAAAACGGATATTCAAAAAATCACATGTGCTTTTGGAGACCGTTCCTGTTCCTACGGCTGATGACTTACTGTAGTCCGTACCCTTCTTAACCAAATATGAGCAAAAGCAACGATATTCAGGTAGAAAAAGTATGAATAGTGGGATCAATAGACAACGGTGTTTTGTGTGACCATATGGTGACGCTCGTCCTTTTAAGCAGGCACAAATGACAATAAAAACATATTTTTATTTATAATTATTAAGTTTTGGCAGAAAGCAGGATAGTCTACGAGACTTAAAGAAGATTAAGAAAATAACGTAATACCTACTTAACTTATAAAATTCAGATAAAAATCATTTCTAAAATTCTTAAATAAACTATACTACATTATTTTTACTTGTTACATTAGAGTTACATAGCTTATTGGTAAATATAGTCTATTTTTCAATAAAATAGAAATACGATTAGCTTATTATAAATTTGCTTGTTTTTAATATGACACACATAATATATAAATTTAAAAATAATTAGAATCCAAATAAACACATCAAGTTGCATTTTTAATGAGAAAAAACAAAATATTTTAACCATTTATCAAGTGGTTTCTATTTTGTCAATTTATTTATATCTTCCATTAAAGTAAAATAAATTTAATTTTTGATTTTACTTGAACTTAACTAAACACACTGAAATTATAAATTTATATCAAAACAGTACACCAGAGGTGAGTAACCCGCGGCCTTTTGACCACTCCGGTGCGGCCTTCTGACCAATTCTGGAAAAATGAGGTTTGGAGGTATCTGGGGAAAAAGTATAGCAAATTCAGGAATTCAAATTCCTCGGTGAGCTTAAAATAATGATATTAGGAGATATATGGGGAAAAAGTATAGCAAATTCAGGAATTCAAATTCCTCGGTGAGCTAAAAAAAACGAGGTTTGGAGATATCTGGGGAAAAAGTATAGCAAATTCAGGAATTCAAATTCCTCGGTGAGCTAAAAAAAAACGAGGTTAGGAAATATATGGGGAAAAAGTATAGCAAGGAAAAGTAAGGTAAGGGATTGAATATGAATCAATCCCGACCTATGTTTACTGCGCCCATATGTCGAATCAGAAAAATGAATGTGGCCTTTAGAGAAGAAAAGGTTCCCCACCTCTGCAGTACACTTTCTAAAATTAAAAGAACATGTTCAATATTTTCAAAACTAACGTTGACTTAACCATAATTTTTATTTAGTTAGACGATAGAATAGATTTTCGTATATTATACTCACTTTTTTGAAATATTTATATATTTTTACACTTTTTTTGGTGACTGTAAACATATGTATTACAATGTTACCAGGGTTATTTTTTTTGTTGGTGTTAAGTATACTGTGAAATATAATAAAATATTTTCGTCCCGTCAAAATTCAATTTCATATATTTTTTGACTAAATCAAAGCTTTTATTCAGATTACTTGAGGGAATCAAAAACTTTAAGCAATTCAAAAGAATCAATACTTAAAAACAGTTAAATATATATTATATAATACGCGTTCGACAATGATTTGAACTAATAATAGGCTGAATTGGAGCAGCGAAAATAGATCCACGGGGGGCATGGAGGCCATGCCCCCTAGAGAGATTTTTCTTAAATTTGTTAAAACTTGTGAAATGGACTATTTAATTGTTGAGTTTACTATATTTTATAGAAAACAAACTTAATTATGTATTGACTATTTTTATGTACATAGATATATTATTTTAAAATCATCTATTTTTTAATGTATTATTTACGTATAATATTTATTTAAAAATTTAATGGCACCGTCCTAGGACAATTTCTGGATCCGCCAATGGAAAAAGCACAGTAAAATCTGTACTGAAAACGTTGTTGACAAAGAAAGGATTCTATTTTTCATGTTTTTTTGTGTTATGGCATTTCTATCCTTTGCTATGTTAGATGAATTAAAAATGGCTGCGCAATATGACAAGTGTAGAAGTTGGTTCATTGTTATATTTTTATTTACTTGTGCTGTGATTCAAACAACATGTCAAGGTATTTTTAAATATTAAAAGTGATTTTCTCGTTTTAACATTATCATAATTAAAATTTAACATAACCATATGTAATTATTATATTCCTAAAAACGCACAAGGAGTGGCATGGAGTGTTAATTGTCTATATTTGTGACTAAATATAACCCTTTTAGAGAACAATATATAATACTTCCTATCCGCGACAGAATCACTTGGTTCAGATTTGTCAAGTTTTTGATAATTACTCTTTAGAAAATGTGCTGTCAACGTAGCAACGCATCTATGTGGTTAAAAAAAACGTATTCATCCATGAAGGAAATGACATTTCCTACAAGATACACAAATTATCTCGTTGATCATACACATATTAGTTTTTAATTTGATAAAATAAAATTACTGTCCAATAATTGTTGTAAATAAATTGTATTTACATATGAATTCTTCACACTGTAAGATAAACTAATAAACCAATATTCAATTGTCACTCTCAATACACTTTACATATTGAGATACGTATTTTTTGTGTGATAACTAATTTCTTCACAATGAATATTGTGATTGTACTATTCTGGGTAATTGTAGAGTATAGCTGGTCATGGATTATTACGGCGAAAAACTTCACAAACTTAGCTAAAAACAACGCCACGATTTAAATTTATTTTTTGAGAGCTTGATAATCGCGTTAAAACCACACATTATTACGAAGAACACTGATAAATTATGCGAAATACGAAATATTTTTCAGTACATCGCCTCTGTTTTCCATTATGGCGGCGCCGCCATAATGGAAATTCAGTGTTCTTCGTAATAATGTGTGGTTTTAACGCGATTATCAAGCTCTTAAAAAATAATTTTAAATCGTGGCGTTGTTTTTAGCTAAGTTTGTGAAGTTTTTCGCCGTAATGATCCATGACCAGCTATACTCTACAATTACCCTATTCTGAATGAACACCTATCACAAGACGATATAATTATTTTCATGTTAACTATTTGCATAATTCTCGAGAATCACCATGAAATCCATTATTTAAAAAAAATTAAACTGCTAATTAACATATTGAATATTTTTTTTCAGACTATTCCCTGCCTTCTGATGTAGACATCTCTAATAAGAATTATGTTATAGACGATGTTGTATTGTTGGGCAATGTTAGACTGAAGCGAGATACTATAAATAATACAACCTCTAATACTGTACCCAAAGATGTTCCCCAAAATGTATCTTCAATTATGCCTAAGAAGATTACCCCTATTGATTTCTATCCAGATATTGTGCCTACTTGGAGTAAGTAAAAACTATTCGAAATTAAAGTATAATGACTCCTGATTTATTGTTCCAGCGTTTTTTTACAGTCTTGGGTTAAAACTCGCAATAACAGTAATAAGCATTCATCGTATTTGTCTATCTTCAATTAGATATTATAACTCTGTCAGAAATTTGATCTCAGACAAAGCCCCCTATAGTGAAAGCCATTCTATGGAGCTGAAAACAGGTACTTTTTTCAGATAAGCGGGCCGGCATCATAATTTTCAAAGTAATATCACATCATTATGAAGCCATTTGTTTCTGATATATTGTAGGAAATACATGTTTATATTGTAATTATATATCTTTTCAATTACATATTTTTCAAAATAAGAAAAAATCACATTTTTTTCACATCACAGGTTTTTGAAGAAAAATCTTGGAGAACAAAAGCAAACAAAGGCAAATCATTTTATTAAAATTATTTTTTTTACAATATTTCAATACAGAATATGAAGTTGGATAGTTCATTAAAAAAATCAACGTCATTATTGGGATTTTAATCAATTAGTAATTAATCTCAAAATTTATTTGTGCACACTGGTTCGTTACTCAATCTTTCCATAGGATTTCTCAAGTCATATCAGTAATCAAAAATCAGTAAGTCAAACTAGGGTAGCACATTTCACTTCATTATTTTTTAAATATTATTATTGATTAAATCATCATTTACTTGGTATATTGCCATTATTATATCGACTGTGGAAAGGAAAAAGGACGTAACCCTCAATTTTCGAAAACAGCTTTTTTTCGCTAATCACAATGTATACAACTTGATACACATTCTATCACAAGGATGGAAGCTTAAAATGCCGAATAAGTATCTAAATTTAGCTTTTAAGTTTGAAAAAGATGACCTTGTAAAAAATTAAAACCAAGAAAAAACACTGAAATAAAAGTTATTCCGAGAAAATTTCTTTAATAAATATAAGGTTATGTCAATTAAACACCAGTTTAGAAGCCTCCGTGCACTTCAAGGTTGTGTATAATTCATAATTTGCATATGTCACAAAATCATCAAAACACGTTTTTAGCGCCTCCTGTAAAATTTGATAGGTGTGGGTTACGTCCTTTTTCCTTTCCACAGTCGATATGATGACACAGCATTCATTTCATAATATCACAATAGGCGTAAAAATCGTATATAATATAATATGGATTCCGCTTGTTACTGTTGTTTATGTTATTTATAATCAATATTTTATATGACTGATATTTAATAGTGGGAAGTTAAATTTTATTTGTTTTACCACACATCGCATTTCTTGCCATTCGCTATATTTCTTACAATCATTACTTAATTTGCATATATGACCCTTCCGATGTATCGTAAATTGTAAATTAATAACGCCAAAGAATCACAGAATATCCATACAAGAAATCTTTCAAACATACATGTTATATTCAACGAAAAATAAGCTCATAAATTGGAATTTAGAGTTGATCTACGTATAACCGCCATACAACTTGTTAGGAGCGGCTGGGATTTAACGGCCCGGTCTTTTTTGCTGTTTTTTCTACGGCACTGCTCGGAACTTAAGACTGCTACGTCTCAGATCAATAATTTTTGTTGATCACTTAACACTTCTTAGGCGGGCCACGACCAAAGTCGTTTTTAGCTGATTGTACGTAGAATGCGGATCACGGCAAAAGTCGTTTTTAGCGTATTGTCGGTAGAATGCAGATCACGGCATATTATGTTTTTTTTATATCGTCGCTTGTTTGCGGAACACATAATATCACGGGTTTGTTTGTCGGCGTTAAATAAAATGCCGCAACTAATTAACATAAGTCCTAATTCTTTGCTAGATTATAAGGGTGTAATTACGCTGTAATTTTTACGACATTAGATTTTACACTTCCAGTGGTAGTCAAGTTGTAGGAATGGCGATTATATATTATAATTATTCATATAATTATAAAATATTGATAAATATGCTATTTTGTTATATAGAATGTTTTGAATATTTAATATTTATAACATGCGGAGTGCTATCTACTAAATTGATAACAGGTTTTATATTCAGCTTTGAAACATAGTGAAATTATGATGATATCGAAATGTTCTAATTTTATTTTTAATGATTAGATGTCATGTATGATTTGTTTTTAAATTTCAATCGAAAATATCGTTTGGTTTAGAAGTTGTGTTGATTTTAAGAATGTAATATATTTGTGCGCTAATCACTAAAAAACGCCCGCTACAGGCTTGAGTCTATTTTTTGAAGCGCCCGACTAAGAAGTGTTAATTATGTGCAACCTCAGACTCTAGCCTCTAGCTATACTGTTGGCTCAAAAAGAAACACAAGTCGGTAAGACTACCATTTTATAATGGTTGCATGTTTATATTTTACCGATTCACCTCCTGCGCACAATTTTGATTAGCTGCATCACTTGCACATCTCTCTCATTGTGAATCACAATTTTTTGTGCCTAAAATTATGTTATTACTCACTTTGAAAAAAGTGAGGTTGAGCGACTGAGTAACAAATAGTTCTCGTAGAAAAAACTTCTGTTGGGATACCTCCATTAGGAGGCCATATGCTCCACATTGGGAGCGGACATGGATAAAAAAAATAATTATGTGGTTATATGCTAAAAATGTCAGGCATTTTTTGGCAAAAATAGTTGATTCTATATATATTTAACTATTTATTTTTATAACCGTAAACCAATATGTATTTATTCCATAACAAAAAACCCGAAACCCACATGTTCATTTTGTACCATTGGCATTGCTCAAAATATGTCTTAATTCCTTTGTTCTTCACACATTCTGAATCATAAATCTTGTGACATTCTTTCATTTATCAGCTTCAATATATTCTCTTCACAATCAGCAGGGTAAATTATATAATGGGCAGGGTTTGAAGTGTAAACAAGTAGTTTGTATTTTACACTGAAAAAAGTTTTTTTTTTATCGCCAATTGAATCAATATTCGAACTTGGTCTGATTAAATCAGCCCATGGCATTTTTCACATATGCATGCATTTAACCCAACTTATATGGCACTTAAAGGGTTAACAGACCTTGCAGATTGTGAACTGAGACAATGTTTACATAAACAGTGGTTTTATCTAGGCTTAGCAGGCGTATTCGCAGCAGTCATTTTGTTGTGTGTATTTTATTCAGACTATTCCCCACATACCAGGTGTTCACTTGTTTTCTTTTTATATTCAAAATATCAAGGAAAGCTATTTTTAAACAATTATTTGATACTTACAATGAACTTGAATACGAAATCTTAGTCCTATTATTCTAAGAATATATATTTTTGTCAGACATTAATACATGTGTTAACTGATTCTGATTTATTAGATGTTAGAAATTATGTATTTCTTTAATCTTTCTCTCTTAACCTTAATCTTTTTCAGAACCTCTAACAACTCAACGCAATCTTGGAGAGAATGGAACGGGAATCCGTCAAGTTAATAAATGTCAGCCGGGTGGTGAAAATTCTAATGCCACCGTGATATGTGTTAGTGACCCGATTGTACCAGAAGATGGTAAATATATAAATACTTTTATGATAAACGAAGATAGAGAATATCCTTGATACTCTTCTTACAAGAGTTTTGTGTGGCATGAACATCAAAGCAGTATTTTAAAATATCGAAAATTTACATTTATTCAATACATCTAAACCTTTTTTTTTGTGCAGTAGATGCGTTCCGCGGAAAATCTCACAAAAAAAGCTATGACTTGTATAGAAAAAGTGGAGATGCGTTCTACGTATTTTAAAAACCTCAACGTTGAAGCAGCTATATAAAATATACCCAAAATCGCACAAAATAAGTTAATAAAAAATCAGAAAAACAATAAGGCATAAAAAAAAATTAAAATCTTTATTTACTTTATTTTATTTAAAAATAACATTTTAAGGATGTCTCGCATCATTGGTAAAAATTTAAGGATGTCTAGCATCTGGCATCTCTAATGCCAGACATCCACTGGAGAAATAATAATTATCTTAATTACAAACTATCATTGGTGTATGATAATTTTTGTTGCGATTTACGATATGGCTCAAAATCGCTTGATATGCAAATTGCAAATATGCATACAATATGGGAACATAATATGTACACGGACGCATATACCAAAGTCACATTGTAATAAACAGGTGAAACACTGGATTTTGCACATACAGTATGTGAACAAAGCGCTTTTAATTATGTTATTACATATGTACACTTATATAGTCCCAAAAATGTTTATAAAAAAATAAAATTGCATAAAACTTTGAAATTGCAAAAAAAGAGGTTTGAGTGTATGTTGATTCATTTGGGAAAAAAACATGATAAATAAGTATACTAATATATCGCTAAACAGGTTTAATACACATACATTGTTTTCCAAGCAGTTTTGATAATTTGATTAGTAAAAAGTTTATGTGTAAACAGTTTTTTTTCATTACCACTTTTTTAACATGATTTTATTAACGATTTGAGTGCTGATACATTTTTTCATTTATAACTTCAGTTCGCTGATTAAAAACTGAAGTTTGAAAAAATTTTAAAAGAATTATATTCTGACATATTTTATTGAAAAATCTTATGGAGCAATAAGTGTACGATAGTTTTGCAAATACAATATTCAAAAAAAATATGTGAACACAATATATTATTCTCACTAGTTAAAAAGTTATTATCATATGAGGTTTCACTCAAAGCACGATGTCGACTATGATGAATAAAAATGTCACTAGAATCATAAGATTCCACCACCTACTGTTGGATATTTTGATGTTATACGTTGTGTTTTGGGTGGTGTCACTTTTGGTGTGAATTATAAACAACGTGATCACGTTTCTCAGCACTCGGGTAGTGAAATGTATCCTCATTTTTATAAATGAACGTCGACCTCTGTGATCTGGTGGTAAGATTGTCACTGTGGTGATCAGATGGTTTCAGATTCAAGTACAGGCAAGGTCAATTATTTATTTTTTAATTTGGCACTGGGAATTTCTTACAAAAATTCTTATTGGGCTTAAAAATATAAAAAAGTAGATAATTATTAGCTGTAATGTTAAATATTTTAATACATTACTTCGTCTTGTCCATTTTTAGGTACCAGCACTCGTACCCGTTAGTTTTTTTTTAAATATGCCGATGAGTCAAATATTTTGAAATTGTTTTATCATATGAGATAACTCGAGAATTGTTATAAGTCACTCGAGGTCAACTTGAAGAGAAGAGACATTGCACACTTTCATGTCTTAGATCTCAAGCTTTAATTGAAAAAAATCCAAATTTTATAATGATCTTACTGGTACTTGAATATGAGTACGATGACAATGCAATAGATACCTTAGTGGAAAGATATTAGATATTAATAACACATAATGTTCGTCTGGACTATACCTTTATGCTGTAAATTTATTATATGTTAAAAAGAGTATTTGAAAAGATATTGCATTACTAAAATAGATGTATTTCACCATTATTTATAATGCGAAAGAGTTCAAATTTGATGTTCTTGAAACACGCATAACTGGACATACAATATCATTGCACTAAAACATTACAATGTTGTTAAATTAAATACATTGATGTATTTTCTTTTCAGGAAACAGCTCTTCACCCGATGTCCACTTAAATGAGTTTTCGGAACCACAAGACAAGTTGTTTGCCGATAACAATGTCACTAAAAGTACCCAAGTAAAAAATTCTTTGATTCTCTATTATGTATTGAACCTTCAAATAAATACTAAAATATGATATAATTAACACCATATGTTGTTAATAAAACATTTTGATTCCGCTTCTATGTCAGGGATGGTGAACCTTTTTGGGTCCGCGTGCCAAAAATCCTGAAATATTATTTCTCGATTGTGTGGCGTGCCCCAGCAGTAATTTTTTTTGGAAACAAAATGGAAAAAATAAAAAATATTTGTCGTTTTTCTTAAAGTAAAATTTTGTGAGCTTGCCACCTCGGGCACGCGTGCCGTAGTTTCGCCATCCCTGTCCTATGTTATGGTCTGTCGTAAGATAATGTTGGATTTACTAATTTTTGACCACACAATGCCATTCATACAAAATAAAGTTTGGTTGCACGCTTTTCATTTTTTTTTTATTGACGACACAAAATTGAATCACCTAAAAATCATTAGCATTAATTTGTATAAAAAAAGAAAAACCCCTAAATAGTGGTATTCTGTACTAATTCTTTCCTCTTAGACTATATCCGCTCTTTATATGGAGGTAATCCTGTGAATATTACATGATAGTTGCTATGACCCTTTGGAATTGACACTGGCAATTTGGAAAACAGCTATTCTCAAATTTACTAAGATCTATTATTATATTGATTAAAGGGGTCTCTGATACTCTAGATGATTTTTGTATTTGGTTTTATAATAATGTGGCTTGTTTACAGAATTTTGCTTTATTCTTTCATGTTTTTTATGTGTGATTAATCATGTTCACTCGTTACATTTTATATGCTTTTCGACATGCTACTTGACTAGCTTCACCATAATAACTTAATTATATAACTCTATGATAACAACAGCGAAGCGTTTGGCAGATTGACTATAACAGCCGTGTACATAGCCACAATTATTACATTTATGTCATATCAACCGTAAGAACCAAATACAAAAATTAACTTGGGTCTTTACCCTCTTTAATTAGTGTCTTGATCTTAGTACATTTGAGAATAGCCCCTTAGGTGTATTTACAAATTGCAGTATCTAAAAGGTTGAGTTGCTTGGTTTAAATGGCTAGGATTCATATATACTTTTTTTAAATTTCAGGACACACATGATTATTACAATAGTACAATATTGACAGACAAAGACTATTTCGATGAATATTGGACAAGTATTTTGAACAGTGGCGATGTAGTAACTCATGATGTATTGAGTGACGCTTTCAATAGAATTTCGGTAAGATTCTATGTGGCTTATGAAAAATAATATACATTGTTTGACTTGATTGATAATATAATTTTTGATCAAAAATTCTATTTTTTTAGGCTCTTCAACTGCCATTTATGTTTCCGTTCTACGGTCATAATATAACAAATGTTACCATTGCGACGAGTGGATTCATTTACACTGGAGAGTATTATCACAGCTGGCTCGCAGCGACACAGTATATAGCCCCTTTGATGGCTAGTTTTGACACTCATCGTTTCAATGACAGCTTTGTGAAATATATTATGAATGGTTTGTTGATTTTTAAATATCAAAAATGTAGAAAAAACTTTGACAAAGAAACAGAAAGGTTTAAACAAATTTCTTTTTGCTTAATTAATGGACTGCTTAAACCTTAACCAAACATAAATATAACTCTCATGGTTTGTGTTAGTTTGATATGCAACATGATCTTTCATTGAATTTCTTGCCATTATTAAAGTTGAGCTATGATTTATGTGCAAAGTTGGCAATATTTATTCTCATTTTAATCTTTTTTTGTCATTATAGGCACCGCTCTTACCGTGATCTGGGAGAGTGTCGCTCTCACAAATAAGGATGGTGATTCTCGATTCACATTCGCTTCAACAATGCATTCAAATGGAGATATCACTTTTGCTTACAAGTCTGTTCCTTTTGCGATAGAAACACTTCCAGATGAAACTCACCCTGTCAAAGTTGGCTTAAGTGATGCATTTGTTATAGACAGTGACTACTTCTGTGAGTTGTTTGAAATCATTTCTATTGGAGACAAATTACAGACAATATTTAATACTTATATACATAGTCACATTTGTGTCATTACTACGGTAACTAGAAATTATTCGGTGGCACTGTCATCTATACAATTCTTGGATGTGGCTAGGTTCTACAACAAAAAATATTTTAATTAACATCAGCAGTAGAAAATGTTAAACTGAGCCCTCAAGAATTGTAGTAAGACAAGTAGCAAAATGTTAAAACTTTTCTATTGGACTTTGTGGTTTGGTGGATTGCATATTTTTATTAACTATTGCAGTGTGTATTTACTAAGCTCCCTTTACTTTTAGAATACATATATAATATTTTAACACATCAAACTCAATGTTTCCTAATATACCACTCGGCTCATTTCACTTCTAAGGGGCTCATATGTAAACTTAATAAAAATTATTGCATTATTTATATAAAATAGATTTTCATATTTCACACTTTTATTATTATAATATTGTTTGTGATATGAGTGTTTTGATTGACTAGCAATTTTACGCTTGGAAATACTAGTATTACTGCAATATCTAAAATTATTAAAATATTTCAATATTTTTTTTCTGAATTTTTATATAGATTTTTAACAGATAAATCAAAACAAATATAATTATACTGTTTTTATGTACAATGATTTGCCATAAATTGATTCTTTTACATTTTTAAAATTAATGCTAAAATCTTTTTTGCAGTTGTTCGCAGGAAGACTATTTATGAATATCATCGAGTTGATTTTATAAATCAAAGTATTACGAATAATACTGTGATAAAATTTAAAGCCTTATCAACATGTTTACAATATAACTCCTGTGAAACGTGTCTCACTCATGACACTCTTTTTGAGGTAATACTCTTGAATTCATTTAATTCTTAAACTGTTTACTAATTATAGACGATATCATGAGTAGTTGAATAACAACAGTCGGTAAAAGATCAGTACTAAAATTACGGACCATTCTTATGACGTTAATCTTTTTTTTTTATGTTGAAAATTTATTGAAAATATCATATTTTATATTTGCTTTACTTGTATAAAAAAAACTTTTTTTTTTATTATTAAATTTTCCCAAAATGTATGGAAAATATCATATTTTATATTTGCTTTACATATATAAAAAATCTTTTTTTTTATAAAATTTGATAAAATAAATATATTCATAAAAATCATAATTGAGCTGCCCTGCTGAACTGCTATATCCAATATCGACAGCCCTGCAGTATTCATATTTTAGAATTTTTAGAATAATTCAAATATGCAAACAAATATATTTCGGAGAAGAAGAAGACCCCGGGATATATATTTATACGTGTTTTAATAAAAGTCGAAATATATATACAGTAAAAGTCCGTTAATTCGAAGAACGTTAGTACGTATTTCGAAATCTTAATACTTTTCTCGGTCCCAAAATTGACTTTTCATAGTAAATTCTACCGTTAATTCGAAATAATACATATTTCGTAATTCGTAATGTTTTTTGTCAAAATGTACTTACGATTTCTAATAATTCAAAATTTTTGTTGAGACTTGTCACATAAATGGGGTGAACAGATGGTAGGTACAGAAATTATGGACAGAAAACACAAAAAAAACCCAAGGCTATTTCGAATCGGTACTTGCCAAGCAAATATGCACCTTAAGCATGAACCCTTATGCACCGTAGAAATGTGATTTTACCAAAAAGAGAAAAGTGAGACATATAAACTGAAGTTTACATGAGAAAGAATCAGTTGCTAATTCGAGCGTTTGCATACATTAGTGCAAGCGAGACATCTATATACTAGGTATTTCTCTTGAAAATATTACATGCTAAAGTCGTTACCTTACTTTGAAAAGGTTCTATGTGCACTTTACCATGTTTTGAGATGCGAGTGTTTGAATATTCGGCTGATCATATTTTGAAATTGAAAAGATAAAATGCACTTTTAATGATGAGTCTGTAGTATGCGTTTGACAGTTGGCAACTACCGATCGATTGTCTAAGCTGAACGTTGTCACAACTTCATTCAAAAGATTTAAGTTTTATAATACTATACGGAGTTGTAATACTGTAAGATGAATATTGTTTATAAATCGATTATAAAGTCTTATTTTTTCTTAAAAGCTTGTAAAAATACTGTATGAAAAAAGTGTGTAGATAGAACTCTGGAATCCTGCTAACTACTTTATTTAAAAATGTATGACTCTGAAATTAATATACATACATGTATCACTTTTAGGGTGTTCACTGTCAATACTTGGTGGAAAGGCATTATATTAATAAAAACACAATAATCTTTTGTACTTCATTCCACTTTATTTAATATGTCAGGACCGGTTTCGCTCATTGCGTGCATTGTCAACTGATAATAAATATAATTTAACAATGCTATTTATACAAAATTGAAAATGTATAACTTTTCAATTTTGTATAAATAGCATTGTTAAATTATATTTCTTATCAGTTGACAATGCACGCAATGAGCGAAACTGGTCCTGACATATTAAATAAAGTGGAATGAAGTACAAAGGATTATTGTGTTTTTATTAACATACATGTATGTTAGATTGTGGCAAATATAACATTTTCCGAACAAAAGGTCATTTTCGGCCAAAATGAAAGATAGAACTTTTTCAAAGTAAGGTAACAATATGCTAAACAATAAAGTTCATTGTATACTTTCGGCATCTTTCACAAAGTTTTCGGAGAAATTCCGATGGGTGATTGCTGTGGAATTAGTTTAGAAATAACTCAATTAGTTCGATTAGTTCTTTGTTGACTTCCGCGATAGTAGCATTGATAATTTTCACTAGCTTTAGATAAATCCAAATACATATAGGCCGCGTATATAATATTTATTTTTCGTAGTTTTTTTTCAATTTTAACAAACATTTATTTTTGTTTTTTTTATATTCGTATTTGTTGTGATTTTTCTTTGAAATTTATTGTGAAACAGTGAAATAAATTTTTAAAAACATTTTGTACTTTAACTTAAAACAACTTCATTTTCCAAAATGGCACCTGTTCGAGATTCTTACAAATCCTTGACTATAAGCACGAAAATCAAGATAATAAATGATGTGGAAAAGAAGTTGATGCCAAAAGGAAAATTGGCCGAAAAATATGGAATTCCGAATTCTACATTATCTTCAATAATTAAAAATAAAACAAAACTAATTGATGCCTTCCATAAGCATGTAGTTTTTTTCAGTTAAATTATTGTCTAAAACTTTGAATGGTACATTGTTTATAAGTGACGTCATTCTATGTATGTATTAATGCATTAGCAAACAAATACAGTATATACAAGTGACTGAAAATCAATTAAGTGACAATTATGTATAGTGTTTTTTATTCGATGCCTGTCTATAAAATAATTGTATGTATGTATTTTTTTGTTCTTTTTTTTTAATTTGAATATGTTCTATTATCGTAATATTGCCGAAATACATGCCAGCAAATGATAGGTATCTTTTAACCAATACAAAAGTTGATTTTAATTTAAAAGCGCCATTAGAGCCACGAAAACGGCGATGTCACCCAACACTATTGTTATGATAACACTTGACTTTATAATTTTTATTTTGACAGAACGAATAAATGGCCGCGATTTTTTTTTTTTGTGATCGCGTAATTCGTAATTCGAAATTTTTTAGGAAATCCGGTCCCTTGAATTTCGAATTAACGGACTTTTACTGTATATAAAACAAAGTGGGGTTAGTTACACCACGTATATCTCGAGAATGGCAGCACGGATTTTGATTTATTATTATGATCTTTGATTTATTAAATTCGTCTTTGCCTAGAATAGCAGAATAAGCATTAAAACATCTAAAAAATATCACGGCAAAGAAATGATGAAGAAAATAAATATTCTCATACAGTTTTCAAATGACGAACAGCTTGAAATAATGAAAATGTCATTGTATGCAGATTTCATCCGCTAGATGGCAATTTTTCCAAAATTCATTTGCTTCAGCTTCTTTTGCGTACGATTGACTTTTAAATAATTTTAAATTTAAAGTATGGATTAGAATAAAAAAAATCGATGATATGAAATGAAAACGAAAGAAAATCGGATAATATTGAAATAAGGTTATGTTTATAATTAGGTATGATAATTTTTAACGACAATATTACGCTGTTTGCACGAACGTTGCTCTACTTTGAGATGCCACGTTATTACACTTGGAAAGCTACATCGAGGAAATTTTAACGTCGAAAGCAAGGCGATGCGGTTCCTGCTCATCCGAATGACTACTGATGCTCTTGGTCGCATTTACACAGTTCCTCCGAAAAATAACGAATGCTTCTACTTGCATGTCAATAGCTCAATTTGCTCCCAAAGGAGAAGAGAAAAATGCTTTAAGCTTGAAAACGATCTTCGACTATTGTCGGTAACGACCGTGTTCCTGTTGATAAATTGAACAGATTGATTTCGTTTCCGCCGAATTTTAGCAATTTCGTCTCAACGAAGGACGGCTTCATCAACAAAATGTTCCCAAACGTCTAATCACAAAATCACAATTGTTTGAGTGAACGAGCAATTCTTGCGGCGAAGAACAAAGATGTTGATCATTTTAACTTCACAATTCAAAATCAAATCGTTGGTCCACTGCATTCCTTCAAATCTATCGACCGTGTAACAAACGAAGACGAAGCAACCAACTATCCAACTGAATTTTTAAACTCATTGGATCTGCCTGGCTTGCCACCGCACAATTTACAACTGAAGGTTGGCTCGGTAGTCATCATGTTTCAAGTTATCAAGTTAACACAACACTTATTGATTCTGAGGCGTTATGAAGTTCGTTGGGTCAGCTAGTATTCTATAAAATATCCATACCGTAATTAGAATATTCCTAACTCATGTTTTCATGCAAAAAGTTTTCAAGGCCAGACGCGAAATATAATCATATCTTTCAATAATCGAACAATGTCTTTGATTATTTGAAAAATTTCGTAAACGATACAAACTTTCAAATTCAGTTTTTTCAATATTACGTTATATAAAAATATGTACAACATTTTAGCTCTAAGCCAGGAAACTTGAATTTTGAAGATATAAAGATAAGCCATTCCAATTGGGCAAACGATAACTTCAAAAATATGTGGTTCAAAATAAACTGTTATCATTGATTCGGACCTAACTATGCATGGACGGACGCTGTCGGCTATTAATATATAGATTAATTAGTTAGTTAGTTAAGATCTCATTTTTTATTTGTAACTTTCCAGTGCTCGTGGTGTCCTAGAATGAAAAAATGTTCCCGTGGTGTTGATAGACATAAACAAGGTTGGATTCTGAATAGTGAGTATAAATTAAGTCTGATCAAAAAAATCCCTCGCTTAAAACATAATTAACCCTTTTAATGCTGGCCGACTTTGCTATGCACATGCTAAATTTTTATCGCATCACATACTCGTTCACAAGACCATTCATTGTTTTTTTTATAGGTACAGCTCTTTGCTTCCGAGCCTTTTTTGTTTTAAAGAAATGTGTCGATTAAATAAAAAGATATGATTTTTTAAAGAAAAAACGCGCGAATCCGGCTGCATGTGCGGGTTTAAGCGTAACTTTGTCGCGAAACGGCCGGTTGCTTGAGTGTTAACGTTGATTAAAGAAAATTTAAAACAAATAAAACTAAGTTCCCCTTAAAAAAAACAGTTTAAAACATATTATTTTTGAAACACTTTTTATGCCATTATGTAGTAAAATCTATAAGTAGTCATTGAATGAAAAAAAAATGGATATATTTTATTATTTTACAAAGCACCAAATTTTTTCGCATATTTGCACGCAAGTGAAAAAAGTGAGTTTATCTATAATGTTATGTTACACTGCGAAAAGATTGATATGGGCCGATGGGATAGATTGATATGCCGGGCTGAAAAAAATCGGCCCGGCGCATTTTTCGCATAGGTATTCGCATAGGTAGGGAGGGCCGATTTTTCGGCCCTCCAGCATTAAAAGGTTTAAACAGTTTTTGTTATAAAAATTCCACATCTAAGAACACAAAAACATGTGCTGTTAATTTACCAAAAGGAAATTTTTACCTGTCGAGTGAAACTGGTCATAGTTTTATGTACTGATTCACAAGTTTATTATTGTTAGAATAAGAATTTCCATCAGTAGCGGATTAAACACTAGGAAGGCACTAGGCGCAATAAAATTTGGATGCCCTGTATTTCAGATTACATAAAGGAGTCGCAAAATTACATGTACAATAATGTTGAAAACTAAAATGTGGTAATGTTTGATATAAGTATTTTTGAGGTCCCTAAGATTCAGAGGGCCCAAGCGCGTGCCTCATTCGCCTCTGGAGTAATCCGCCAGTGACTGCTATTATTTCAAATATTATGCATCGCCACCTTAGGGTTAGAAAAACATCTCTATTTTCAATACCGTATTAAGAATATTACGTGTCTAACATTTTTTTTCTAAAATACTACTTGTCTCTCTTCTTGTCACTTGTCTTCACCTCTAATGGGCCCATATGTACCTCAAATGTTTCATTCACTCCAAGGGTCTATTATTGTTGCCAAAGAGTCCATTTTTAATCTTACTCTGATTTATTTGATAGCGTTAGCAAAGAGTTGAATAACAAGAAGTTAAATTATCATATAAGTATTCTCTTTTCCACATTGAATTTATGTGTTTATTATTTAAATTTTCCAGAATGTGAAGTTGAAAAGATTCTCAATGTGACAATGTGTTCAGCAGATGCCACCGCTCCTATTGCCTTTGTTCCAGTGAGTGTAACTCCTGGCTATGTCGTCAAGAAGAATTTGTCTGCAGTTGATGCTGTTCATGCAGGTTAACATGAGACTGCTTTTATACATAACTTTAAATCATATACAAAAAATATTAATGCTGCATTGTGGAACCTATCACATTAAATAGGCACATTTTTGATTAGAATGAATTGTGAAAGTGAAATACTAGTCAATCAATTTCTTGACATTTTCTAGCATGATCAAAGAGTAGTTAATCGTTTCAAACCTATTAAAGAAATGCGAAAATGAAGACAGTGGTTTGTTCATCACTTATCCACATCATGAATAGCAAAATGGGTTCCATGAATAAACAACATGATAAAACAGAACACGAGAAAATAGAACATGCCAAAACAGAACAAAGACAATTCAGAACACATTATTTTTTTTTTTCCGTATAGTATCCTCACCTTTCTTGAATCTGACAACACTGCCAGCCGTATTTGTTTCATTTGAGTTCATTCGATGCAAGTTTATGTCTGTTATTTTGACTACAGATAATACACCAAAATTTTTAAATATCCCTTATTGTACTTATTTCTTCTATTGGAAAAATATTATCGGCTAATTGAATATCATACAGATAATAATGTCAAAACAGTATGTAATAAAGTGCGCTTTACTTCATTACTTATCAGTGAATTGCGACTATTATAATCGTCAATATTAACTATACTTTCAGTTTGAAAGTGTTATTGAGATGACACGATTGCTGTTTTATTTTTGTATCTAAAACGATATAGAGATTACTAATTGATTGTAAATCGTATCAATTCTGGTTTTTTCTAAAGATGTAAATTATGATGATATTTACACGTCATCATTACCTAGGACATCATTTTCAAGGGCTTAGCTTTCTTGTTCGAATTAATTATGGACGCAAATGCTGTTATCTATGGTCAGACATACGATGCCATAGAGTTCGGAAACTTGTACTGAATTTTCAATTTGATCTTTTTTGTCATAGTTCTTTGTTATCATGTTCTGTTTTATCCGGTTACCACAATCATTTTGCTATTCAATGTAGGCGAGATGTTACCTATTTCAGTTATATTGGTGACCACTTTTTGTACTTTACTATGATCTGTTGTTTATCATTCACTATATGGATCATTTTTAATGATTTTTTAAGGTGTTGATGGTTTCCTGAGCTCATATAATTAGTACTATGAAAATTAATAGATACTGATAGAATAAGTCGCAACATCTTGAAAATAGTGATTCGTTTGAAACTTGGATGAAGTCTTCCATATGTTCCGCACTAGGATAAGACAAAGTTTTAAGAGTATTTCTATTGTTTCAGCACGTGTAGAATTATCTGGAAATGAATCAAAAATTGGACGTACACAAGATACTAGCAGTGTATCTCAAGGTGCAATTATCGGGGGATTGCTTGTCTTGATTGCTGTGGGAGGGATTGCGTCGTGGTTTGTTTATGCCTACCGTAATCCACATACTAATAGTGGCCAAATTCTTGTTAAGGTAATTCAAATATTATTTTTTTCTTAAATCGTGAATTCACAAATTACATTTCTTCTGGCGTTATACATTTTTTTTTGATTGACATTAACTTCAATCCTGTCACCTATCTTTTTGTTTTGTGTTCTCGTCACTTTCACTAGTCTTAAATTTCATGGTTCATGCTACTGACTATATAGCTGTTGACAATGTTAGATAATAGTCATGTTGCTAAATACGTTGCTATTTTTTTTTTACCTTCTAGGTATAACATTTATTTAGTCTTCTCATATAAGAGTTCTACCATTATTTAAAAAAATACTTATTGCTTCTTTTTTGGTATTTACACTATTGATTGTTTGTATTTGTTTATGCGTACAAGGTAACCAAAGGAGTCAAGGTATGATAGCCTAATTTTTATGACAGTTGATGTTTTATTTACTACAGTTCACTTAACAGAATTCCAATAAAAAATAATTTTATAATATACTGTAATCAATTCAAATAACAGACGCTGACTTAAGTATTTAGATTAAAAAAAAAAGTTTACAAAATTAGCTAATTTCTTCATTGATATGAAAAACTGTATATAAATCCCACCCGGGAATTTTTTAAACTTTGGTTGGTTTTTGATTATTTATCAACGTATTTGTAAATAGGCTAGTGATACTAAACGTTTTTTTTTTAGTATCGACCATCACAATGGAGTTGGCGTCGTGGAGAAGCACGTTATACAGCTGCCACCATTCACATGTAAAAGAAATAAGGGATTTATTGATTGATGCAGATTATCTCGCTCATCATTGCTTTCAACTTCATATATCAACGGTTGTGGCGGTACTGGTGCCTCAGTAATGTTTCTGGGATTTAAAATTTATCAAATATATATAATTTTGAGACTTTAGAATGAAAGATTATCGATACAGAAAAGTTTGTCGCATTTATTAATTATTATTTAACATCTCCCCTTTTGATTACGTCATCCAAGATGTCTATCAAAGTGGCTCAGTATTATTTCGAGTTCTTGTCAATAATTAATGTTTTGTGTATAAAAAAAAAACTTTTCTGTTAAATACATTTCCAACAAACTGCCCATGAAAATATTGCAATATTTTTTTATATATGATATTATCCTAGTTGCAAATAATATTAAAATACTTTTTTTTACAAAATGACTTTGAATGTTTCTTTTTTTTTGATCTTGATGGTTGTTATTTCAAATATGGAGATTATATTATTATAAGGGTTGTTGTTTTGCGACATGGATCTGATTAAGATTTAATAGTTGGTAAACATATTGAATGCCTATTTTTATTTTTATTGATTCCTCCATAAAAAACCATATTGTTTTTGTAATGGAAATATTAGTGTTAAAAAGCCTTAAAACAAGCTGCCGAAACGAATTTCACCTTTCATTAACCCTCCAGAGACGAGAGCTTTTTTCCGATAAAAAAAATATTTTCTAAGCCATATTGAAGTCACGGATAACTTTTATTCCTATCCAAAATTTAAAAAAAAAAAAACGTAAAGTCGTTGTATAGAAACTCCGCATGACTATATGGTCATGCTCATCCTTTTATTACCGTGTAATATTGAGTACGGACAGTAGTAAGGACAAAAGTGACCGAATGGGCTTGCAAACATTCGGGGTTGAAATATAGCTAAACGTGATTTTTTTTTAAATATTTACAATTTGACCTCTTTAGATCAACATAATTTCAAAACAAATATATTAGCAAAATAACTGTAAATAATTTTATGTTTTTATAAAAAAATATCTAACAGTTTCAAAAAGTAAATTAAAAAAAACGGAAATTCAAAAAATCACATGTGCTTTTAGAGACCGTTCCTGTTCCCACGGCTGATGTCTTACTGTAGTCCGTACCCTTCTTAACCAAATATGAGCAAAAGCAACGATATTCAGGTAGAAAAAGTATGAATAGTGGGATCAATAGACAATGGTGTTTTGTGTGACCATATGGTGACGCTCGTCCTTGGAGGGTTAAAATAGTCCTTGTTTACCGAAAATTCTTGGTAACTTTTTTTTGTGGAGTAATAAGTAAAGTAAAGAACAATAAAAATATTCATTATATTATATCTTTGTAACCCAATTTAATAGAAAATTATTTTTTACTCATACTTACATGTATTTTTTTGTTGTTTGTAGTTTGTAGTTAGTAACACTTTTGCTTATAAACTAACTGAAATTTTAAAAATCCATTTTTTTCTCATTACTAAAATACTTTTCAATGAATAACTGAGTATTTGTTCTTTAAGATTTCTGTGTTATTTATATTGTATTTACATCACAATAATTATTAAAATTTTGTAGATTAACTGATTCAAAAATCTAAGCTTTCTTAATCCATTACTTCTGTTGTAGAGTATTTTTTTAAATGGTAATTTTTTACTAAGTGTAATAAATTTTGTTATAGGAAATAGAATTTCGGTAATAAAATCATAGTATGTTTTCATACACGATAGCTTATCCATTATGCCATTCTATTTCAAACCTGCAGTGCCTCTAAAGAAGGTTTAAGCTTATTGCTAATATAATATATTTTTTAGTACAGAGTCAATTATTGATCATTTAATTGATATTGGGGTCAAATTTACTGGTATAATTTGTTTTTATACATACCAAAAGTGCAACACATACCGGGAAAACCCACTTTTATTTGTGTTACCACTTTGAATAATTAGAATAATTATTCATAATCATATCAGAATTCATGAAAAATAGTCTTACAGATGTAATTCATAAAATATTTTTTGACTTCTTATTAGGAATATTTAGAGTACATTCCACATGTCAATATTTCGCTTTCTTATTGGAAAGTATTGCCTTAATGTTCACTTAAAATTAATGTTAATGTGTTTTTTATAATATTTTGTATTCTACCTTTTCAAGTTATACATTAATTGCACAATTTAAGTATTAATCTTTATTCGATTCCTTCAAAATATCTGATCTATAAACCAATAAATATAATATATAAGGTGTCATATAACAAAAAGCGATATGTCCAGTTTGCAATATTAGTCGTAAACAAAGTTTTAGCATTATGTACATGCTTAAATTTAAAGTTTTGTTGATGGCTTATTTTTTATGTCATCATGTATTTCCAATTGAGAACATTGTGCCTTTTTTCATTAGCCAGTCAATCGCTCATTTCAATACATATAAAGAAAATAAAACTGAAGATATTGATATTGAATTTATCAGTTTCTGAGTGGGATTTCCGTCACATGCGGACAAGCTTAAACATTATTTTTCTTATGCTTATGTCAGGTTTTGCAAGTTGTTTCTCACTAAATATTACATGATATGTCTAATAATATAATTATTATGTACAATTATGTACGTATTTTTTGTTAGATTTTGACAAAATGTGAACTTATCAGTTTTTGCTTTTATGTGTCTAATATTAACAATAACAAACACAATTTTGTCTTAGACATTTTCTTTTAACCATTATTTAAAGGATCACCATTATAGTTGGTTAGGATTTATGTTCAATATCTATTGTGATTATAACAATGAATTGTATGAAATGAATCAATTATAAATAGGCTATTGGAAATACAATATAATAATTCATTTATTTATGAATGTATACTTTTTTCAAGTATGCAAAATAATTCATTTTGACGTATAGTTGAACCAAAATTGTGTGGAGTTCAACCATCTTGATTATCCTAATCGCTATTTAGTCAGGTTTTTTTGAATTTATAACCTCTATTCAGTCTTAGCCAATCAGATAAGTTTTGATTCTCTAACTATCTTATCATCAAAAAATTGATCAGTATTCTTGAATGCTTCTTTTTTAAATTTCTTGGATCTTTTTGTCATGTTGAAATACAATAATAAACATTATTTATACTGATCATTGTTTTCAAATCAGAAATTATTTGTATGTTATTGAGGTGTACGAAGTGCCTTAAAACCCCTATTTATTAGTACATTTGTTTACACATGTACTATGTTACTTAATTGAATCAATAAATACAAAAATCACAATAATTAATTTATAATTGTAATCATTATCTTAGTTGAAAATTTTGGACGTATTTTGAAACAATCATTTATTCAGAAATGTACTGAAATTCTGTGAAAACATGTCAAATATTGTAGATATGTGAGAATTAATTGAATCATTTAACTATGTTTACATGCATTCATTGCACAGCAGTTTTTATTTTTACAATCTTTGAACAATATAGTGTTAAGTTGTATCGCTCAAAGATGTGTAACATTTTTTTGCATACTTTCTTAATGTTTTTGAACTGAACAAAGACATTTTATAATATCAGAAATTTAAAAATTTAAATGAAAGTTTTCTTATATTGATATATTTATGATTAACTTCACCACAACTGCAAGTGTTAATATACAATTAACAATTTGGATGTGGAATTATCAATATTGTGGTATATATTTGGCTAGGATGACAGCTGTAGATTTTATTAATTCATTACAATTTTTGAAGTGATAGATCAGATCTACATAGCAATATATTGAGAGGAGAAACTAAGATAAAATTCTGTTAATTTAATTTTGTAATCTAATTCAAGAATAGTTTCATCGAATTTTATATACAAAAACAAAGTTGTTTTTTATTGAATAGAAAAAATCGAATATTTTTGTCTCAAGGTGAAGTGCCTTACATGCAATTAAAAAAAATATAAATATATTTATATATGTCTAATACTTAAATTTTGAATGAAATCTCTACTGAATCTATTTGTTGTAGAGAATTTTTTCTCACAATTGGTTGTGTTTCACTTTATAAACATAGGTTAGAATTGTTAAACTTTACACCCTTTCACTTTTAATGTCGCCCTATAATATTGCCCTAATGTTATCAATGTTCAAATTTTAATGTGGAAATTCAGCAGATAATGAATAATTTTGTCTTGTATAACGAGGTGGAATGTATTTTTTTATTACTTGCAAGTTTATACAATTTTATAAAACTTACAGTTTTATATTGAAATTCAATTAACGATTTGTTGTGAAAATAAAGCCATTTGTACTTTTAATTTTACTTTAATTTGAAAATTTTGGAAATAGTCTATTATATACCTTAAAATATGCTGATCTTTTAGACAATCTTTTGTCAAATCTTACATTATTTTTCTGAATTGAAATTAAGCTATTTCAAACTAAGAATCTTATAAAAAAAGGAGGGCATTTATAATACTTGGTTTTGTATTCTTTTTTTTTGTGTGTACATTATGTAAATCATTTTTATTATTTTTATAATTATCATTTTCTTGGGTTTTTTCATCCTTTTAATATTAAAGAAAATGGTTTATATACATTTACGTATATATATTTATAATATTTTGTTTATCTTTGAATATTTCTATATCATTGCTCAGATGATGATTTCTATGTAAGTAATTAAACTAAAAATTGGTGTGGTGTAGTCTTTATCATATTGAATTGTAGCCGGAAATGTATCAAAAACCATGGACCCGGGATTTCAATCCTGTGTTCGTTTGGATTCACTGAAATTATTGATAGTCTGGAACCATTTCCAATATCCTTGAATTATATTAAATGTAACATCTGTTGATGAACTCTTCAAGAAGGTTTTTGATCTATCACACTGTTTTTTTTATCTGGTTGTCAAAACAATTAGAAGAGTCTTACATATTTGTTTTTAATGAAAATCGCAAGATGAAATTATACATACTTTTTTTAATTGTATGTATCGAACCGTCCAACCAATAATTGATCACTAGTGATATATTTGGTTTAAACAAAGTTACTTTGTGAACTATGAAAAAAAAGATTTTGAATAATTATTAAGACATTTTCTTTGCAATTGTATGTATATATCTATTAGCTGAAGCAATAATCTATGAAATCAATTATGTCAATTTTATTGATAAATTTGGGTAAAGCTTTTAAAAAGGCTATTTGGGGATATGATGCCGTTTCCAGGTTTTCATATTATCAATGCAACTTACTTCAACTAGGATAAATCAAAAATACCAAGTGATAGCATCCAAAGATAAGACTACAGGCTGAGGTTGGGAAGGAGTGGGGTGTTGATGGTCTGTGTTGCTTCAATTATTATTACTATTTTATTTAAAACATTCCAGCCGGGTTGACATTTTTTTTTGTAAATAATTGAAAAACTGATGCAAATCCCGTTTTGTTTAGAGAAAAAAGACATTTTCATAGTTTTGATGTTTTTATCTGGATTTATATATTATATTGTAGAATAACTTAGCTACAGACTTATGAATTTACATTGTAGAGTCTTATTATAAGTTCACCTTAGTAAATAGTTTTAACGTTTTCCTCGAGAAAGCCATTACTTCTGTATGACACTTTTTAACAAAACATTTTTTGCTGATGATTATAGAATTATAAAAAGGATTAAATTAGTATTTTTAGATTTTCGGGTGTAATCTTTCGGTATATTGTTGATATAAATCGGCAACAAGCAGGTTTAAAATTGTATTTTTGAATACTCAACGAGACAGTTCTGTTGTATTCCAACAACGAAATTATCAATGGTCTCATCTGAATTCAGAATTAATGAGTTTTTTATAAGTTTATGATTTTTTTGCTGTAAATATTTTCTACTTTGATGAAGTTACACATTTTTTCATATTGTTGTTGGCCAGAGTGCAAGCTATTAACTCAATATTTTATTTTAATATCATATTTTTAGGACATAAAAAAATATTATCGCTCACATAAGAATATTTCATAAATTTCATGGTTTCAAAATTTTGCTAAATCAATTTTCTCTTTTGTTGTGATAATCAAGTGGTTATAGCTTTTTTAGTAGTTGAAAATCACTCGGCAGACAACGTGTTTGTTTACTTTAACAAAATATAATATAATGACCATCTGTGTATTGTTTTTTTTTTAAGATTTTTCTGAATTTCATATTTTTATAGATTATGTAACGGAAAATAAACTTCATGTGGCATTAAAAGTAAATTTGTATTATTTTTGGAGTTATAGGCGTGCACTTTAGGTTGAAGATTTATAAATCTTTACTGACAATAATTATTGTATAAAACTTACATTATAAATTGATGTTATGAAAAATATAAAAAAAACAAATTAATTTGTAATAAATATTTTTTTTGGAATTAATTAATATTTGAAAATACTATCATAATATATGATAATGATTGTTATTTTTTCTAAATTTGTATGCTGCACTAACATTTTTGCACTAAAACTTCTTTTTAAAACCTCATTAGAATCATAAAAATTAATTGATAATGAAAAGAATAAAGATTCTTATGATCTGGATCTTTTATGATCAACTGGTTGCCTCAGATACTCTAAGACCAATTAGATTGTTCCATAGGTCACATCGTATTTTACATTTTTTGCTACTGTTTTGCAAAAATATAATGGTATCCTAAAATGTTAGTGTATCTTTGTTCTACCACCAATCCCAAATGTTTTTGAAGTCATAAGTTTTATTCATATACACTTCACATTTTTTGCTTCTTGTATTTTTTCTGTTCTAAATACTGAATAGCCTTTATTTTGTGTTTGTAATATTTCTCAACATATTAATATTTGGTTTTTTTCAATTCACTGGTGAGATTCAAATTATGGCTGTATAATTTGAAGTAACATCCCAAATGATTATGACTAAACTTGTTGGTGTTCTTTTTTTTCTACTCCTCTCTAAATATATGTATATTTATGTCTTTAAACAAATAAATTGGTAAACCTTTCTTTGACAAGTTATTAAAATCAGGAAAAAGCATGTAAAAGGACAGAGTTCAGATATTTTACAAAGTAGGCAAAAAAAATACGACCATTTATTGAACAACTAATTGTTACAAATATTTTTGTGCATATATTTTATTGAAAGTAAACATACATGAATTATTGTGTTATGCTGACTTAATTGATTATTAAATTTAAGATGTAGGAATAATTTTTAAAATTATTGTTTGATGCCAGCACGCTTAATAGATTATCTACCTTTTTTACATTATTTATACTCAATAAAATGTAATACTCGACTTAATTTTCTTTCAGATGTATTTTTAATAATGTGTTAATTGTGATTCACCCCATCTTTTGAAAATTTGAATGGTAATGTAAAAACATAATATTTTCAATAAACTGTGGCTCTTTCGAGGTTGTAAAGTAAATGTTTTCTTAATTTCATGATCCTTCCTTCAAAAGATTTGGTTTCCATTCATCTCTTTAACCCTTCAGCCCTGGATGCCTAATACAGGCTTATTGGTATACAATGAATAGCAAAATGAGCTGTGGATGAACATATATTATAAATAGATGTAAACACTGATTTTCGGTGAAAAACTGATTTCGGATTACATTTCTGGTGACATTCTGGGCTAATAATTTTGAAAACAAGTGGTGGTTAAGGTTTTCATTGAGAGATATTAATCACAAATCGGTGATTTATTGGCGCTATATTGAAATGCTAAAAACTCTGATCATACTACCAAATATATAATACTTTTTAAATATTCTTCGTTCAAAAACTTAATATGAAAAATTAAAAAAAAAAATTTAACATTCAACATTTTTTTTTGGATTTAAAAAGGTAGGATATAATGTAAAAGGATTTAAAACTACAATCTAATCTTTATAAGAAATCAAGTTATTCAAATGAAATCGGTGAACTTTTGCTATTATAAATGGACATCAAAACAGAGCATTTCTTTGCAAGCTGTGCACGTAGGGCTGCCAGACGTCCCTATTTGAGTGGGACTGTCCTGAGTCTCACATTGCATGTCCCTTTAAAAATCCCGACTAGAAAATGTGTACATGTATAAAAATCTTTGAAATAGTGAATGTCCCGATGTGTGATTTTGGATATCTGGCAACTCTGTGTGCATGTCAACCTGGCTTAAATTTAGCTCTGTTCTTCTGCGTACTTCTGATAGTTTGCTGACGGTTTGCAAACTGTTTTCGAATTAGAATCTAAAAGCTTTCAATTTGATTGAGCTATTGTATATCATTGACCATTTTTTAAAACTTGTGTATGTATACTTGTTGAAAAATCAACACTTAAACGAAACAATTCTTGGGTGTAAGTAATATTAAAAAATGTTTATGCAAAGAAGCCAATATTTATTTATTAAATCTTGCATCATTTTAGTGAAAAAAATACTGAAATTTAAAAAATACAGTCATTTAATTAATTAAATATACCTGTCACAAAAGAGAAGACTCAGAAATACTGTGCTTCGAGAACAGATGCTTGCGTCGGATAATGAGGGTGAGGTGGTTTGATTTCATGAGGAATTCGAAGATTTGGGAACATACAAGGCAGCACCCTGTCACGTCAGTGATTATGGAGAGACGTTAGAACTGCCTGGACCACTTGCTGCGGAAAGCCTTAATCCTGCCTACCTCTTCTTCTGACCGGTGGGCAACGTTCCCTCTAAGCCGAAGGCTTAGATGCGCGGAAAAATCAAAGGCTGCGTGGACCGATCAAATATCAATTGAGCAACTGTCTTGTAGTGCGCGCCAACCCGACTTCTGCGGGGACTTCTCAACTGCTGCGCGGCCGCGCATGCGCGCAGCTTAGAGGGAACGTTGTCGGTGGGTTTTCGGCGTCCTGGATGATCCATATGATGTACTCTGCGAAACTGAGAGATGCTAGCTTCTCATGTGAGAAGCAAAGCAATTTGTGGGAGACAAAACATGGAGGTGGCGGCCATATGCTCCACATAGGGGGCGAATATGTTCAAAAAAGAAGTAGTTACAGAAAGTAGACAGTGACAGTGGCATCCTTAAAGGTTGTCATAGTATTTTTTCCAATAAATTTATTCGTCTCCACTAAGATGCTGTATTTTATTTTTAAGACTATCAAACCTTCAAGAAAAGAAATATCTCAAAACTGCCCTGTCTAAAATCGAATGTCTAAACACCATCTGGTGATGGTGTTTAGACATTCGAGCAGAAGGCAAATGTGCACATTTTCACTTATACGGTCAGGTAAAAAGCTTTCTTGTATGTTGATTATATGATTCTTCAGTGTAATATAATGGATGACAATAAATCAAAAACCACTACACAAGTAAGTACCGTCTTTTTCCATAAATAAGACACTGTCTTACTTTCTTTTTTGGTCCGAAATACGAGCTAACGACTACGAGAAGTAGCAGCATAAAATCAACCCACTTTCTTATAACTGCTTGGGTGCTCCAGGCTGTTTCACTTTCAATGACATAAATTCCTGAAACGCATTCAATCTTGTCTTACTTTAGTGATGATTACCGGTGAGACTTTCTTGCCATCCAGACGAATCGCCAAAATACAGGTAACACGTGCACTTTCGTAACCAGTAGAAGGAACGTACATTGACGAGGAACCCTTGTGGTTAACCGTTGTTTGAGATCCTTGGCCTAGAAATACTGCATAATCCATAGTAATCATGTTAGAGAGTTGGTATTTAGAAAAGTCGATCCATCGAAGCCATCAACAAAAAGCTTAAATGCAAGTGCACGTTTAACAACTTCATTGTCTTCCAGTCTGAACATTGTTGTTAATCTTCTTAGGGACAGTTCATGTCGTCGAAGGAAGTTATCCAGCCAGTGTGATGACGTTCTAAATTCTTCTGTGGATATATCAAATTCTATTACCATTTCGAGGGCAAATTTTTGGATATCTGCCTTCCGCACAATCAAAGCCATTGCTCTCCTATCAGCAATCCATTCCCAGATGTTTTCTTACTGGCTTTGGCTGCCCCTTGGAATCAGCCGCCCAAAGGTACTACGAATGACTTGTATTACAACAGAGATCACCAAACCTTTTAAGAAATGGGCCAGATGATTTTTTAGAAAATAATGAAAAAGATTCTTGATGGAATCCTGCTAGAATTAATATTTCGTTTGTGTAAAATATTTTTATATTAAAAATCAGGGGCGGGATTGAAATCTTTGGATTAGTAGTCTAGTGACCGCTGTTTTATGATATCATCGTGAATTGATATAAAATATGACCAATATATTTTGTGGAAAGAAATTTAAAATCAACTTAACATAATAAATATTTCATTGTTCAGAATATTTTTAATGCCATTGTCTGTCTTTTTACTCAGGACAGAAAAAACAGATTGAAATGTTTTTTTTTTATCTGACATTACGAAAATGACAAGGATGGTAATAACATATTTATGGTATTTAATCAGTGATATATTGAGTAACAGTTGCAATTTCAGTCAAAAAAAACACACCCTTCCAATGTTTTCGTTATTCATAATGATATTTACTGTCTTAAGCCCAGTTCTGGCTAAACGATTTTTATAAAGATGTAGTATTTATTTTCCATATGCTTCTCATTGTGAGCGGACATGAATAAAAAGGTAAAGTAAAAATTCTCTGTTGTTTTTGTAAAGTAGGCATTTTTCGTGTGGGTGATATGTGATTTTATATTTTCCGTGATCCAGTGAATGGTGTTGACATCCTTCCGTGTTTAAGTTTTATCCCTATCAATATTTCCGGGATAGCTGACAGCCCTACACCCCACCAAAATAAAACGAAACATATTTGGGAATGTCGCTACTTGTGAAAATTTCCCTAATGACCTTAAATTTTCAGCGAAAGTTTTCTTTAATTTTCTACTTCTTTTTTGTGCTATTTGTTTTCAGAAGATTGATCGTTCTTAACTTTGACGGCTGTACACCGATCACTCGCTTTACAGTATACGGAAATTGAATAACAAATGGCAAAGAAACTAATGGCATCACCGAATTGAACACAATCCATTTTTAGAGATTCTTTCTACGACTTTGAAGAGTTTCTACGAGTTTGGTTACCTTTCTATTTTATATGTATCATAAAGACAAAGCGCCTATAAACCGCATGAGGCTACAGTATGATCATAATCATGGTGAAGTGGGGCGGAGATGCGTGGGGTTGGCGCTTTCACATATTTACTAGACAATTTGAAAGTATAATAAAATGGTTTTTGTAATAATGTATTGTAAGAACATATTGTTGGAAACTTGGATCACTATCAGCATTTAATCAACATTTTTTAGTTAGTACTACACCACTAGGGATTCCAACTCGGATATCCAGATATATCCGGCCCCTTTTAACTATTCGATATCCGGATATTTGGGGATATATCCGGATAGTATTCGTTATAATTTTTAATAAAATATTTTACAAAATCGACAAAAGATGATATGAATACTGGGGTATTTACTACCTGGGAGAAACCATTACTTAGGAGTTGTGTTTTTTATTACCTTCCCCAAACTCGGGTATTATGAATATATTATCTTGTTATCTTAATACTTAAAAGTTCGACGAATCGGCTCGGACTCGAGGCAAACAAAAACCTTTAATGCCGAAATTTTATTCATTGAATAAATGCCGTTGCAGTAATCTAATGCAGCTGCAAATTTTCAATATTTTAAGATGATGGAATTGTATTAAAATGTGTATTGTCTCTGTCTAAGGCAGAGGTGGGGAACCTTTTCTTCTCTAAAAGTCGCATTCATTTTTCTGATTCGACATATGGCCGCAGTAAACATAGGTCGGGATTGATTCATATTCAATCCCTTACCTTACTTTTCCTCGCTATACTTTTTCCCCATATATTTCCTAACCTCGTTTTTTTTTAGCTCACCGAGGAATTTGAATTCCTGAATTTGCTATACTTTTCCCCCAGATATCTCCAAACCTCGTATTTTTTTTGTAGCTCACCGAGGAATTTGAAATCCTGAATTTGCTATAATTTTTCCCCAGATATCTACAAGCCTCGTTTTTTTTTTAAGCTCACTAAGGATTTTGAAATCCTGAATTTGATTTACTTCTTTCCCAGATATCTCCAAACCTCGTTTTTTCCATTAATTGGTCAGAAGGCCGCGGGTTCCCCACCTCTGGTCTAAGGCATTACTGAAGGTGGAAAGGATTTAGTCAGGATCAGTTGGTCGTAAACTTTGATCGTGAAACATTGTCATTTGCGTGCGAGTTCTACAATTCATCACTAAAAACCAAGCAATCGAGACCACTGTCTACATATTAAAATATTGTATACAAATTTAGTCATGTCAAGACGCTCGGAAGTATGGACTCATTTTATGAGAAAAGATAATAAATGCAACTTGCAACTTGAAATGCGTAATTCTATTTTATCTCTCGCGGAAACTGACGATAATACAAATAATCTGAAAAAAGATTTTAAATACTTAGATCAATTTAAAAAAAAATGACGGAAAAGTTAGACGTGTTGCTTAAAACACTTCTAACAATAAAACCAACATAAACAGCAACGGAACGTGTATTTTCAACAGCATGACTAATTAACATTAAATTTATATAAATAAAATATGTTACATTTAATGCTCTCTTATTTTTAAAATATGAATTTTTAAAATCTGAATAAATGACTTATATATTACAAATGAACTCGTTTTTAATGTATTATTTTAGTACATAAATTTATATATGTAGTAATGTTTTGTTATTTTTATACTTACTGAAACTATCCAGATATCCGGATATATCCGGATAGTTTCAGTTTTACTATTCGATATCCGGATAGTTGAAAATGACGAATAGTTGGAATCTCTATACACCACTGACTTTGATAATATACAAGTAAACAGCAATGATTAGTAAATTTGTTGCTACAAAGTTTATTGCAATCAAATTTGAATACGAGTTTAAAACTTATAGTTATTTTGTATTTAATTTGAAAAACATGTGAATTTTGCACATCTTTTAATATATGTATATATATGTAAGCAGTAGCGGATTATTCTATAAGCGCACAAGGCGCGCGGGGTTCTTGGGGCCTCAAAAATAAATCATATTATTTATAACCCATATATTTGTCGGTAATTGTGTGTTAAAGCTAGTCATGGATTATTTCGGCGAAAAACTTCACAAACTAAGCTAAAAACAACGCCACGATTTAAAATCTTCATTGAATCTTGGATAATCGCATTAAAAGCACACATTATTACGAAGATCAGAGAAAAATATTATGCGAAATATTAAATATTTTTCACTAATTCGCCTCCATACCATAGATAATTCTTAATCTGAATATTATGAATAATACTTTCGATGGTTTCGGCGGTAACTTTGTGGAAGTTCATTTTAATAGAAAATTTAAATTAACTTTGATTATTCCACGTATTGTGTAACTAACTGTGACACGTGTTTCGCCTCTTTCAGAGGCATCTTCAGACTTACTATCGCAAAGTTTGCTTAAGTAATGAAGCAAGATTGATTCTAACATTTTAAAATTATAAAATTACAAAATGGATTGGGTTTTTTTTCCTTTTAAGAGGAGCAAGGAGGGGGGTGTAGAATCGAAATAAAGCAAACAGATAATGATAATAATTTTACTAATGAGTTGTAAACAATCAGAATGGGATTTTTCCTTTTTAATGGAAGCAAAGAGGGGATTATAAAATCGAAACAGTGCAAACAAATTTAATCATACTACTAATGACGTTAAACATTACAAACTATTAAAACTAATGAGCTACAGTCAATCATCTAGGTTTGTGATTACTCTATTAATTGGAAACAATTTGAGTAACGGGGAACCGCCTGTGCTATTAAGAATATTATTTAATAATATTTCTTTTTTGTTAAGAGTTTTATTAATTTCTAAAAATTCTAGACTTAATTCTAGACTTAAACTCATTGAAATCATCGAATTCCGATATGCGGACGGCGAAAAATATCAAAGATATTTTACGTCGAGAAAACCTTACTCTGACGAAAGCAGATAAAGGCAATTCCATAGTAATTTTAAACTCATTAGATTATACATCGAAAGTGGAAGACTTCTTGTCGAAAGGAGATCATTTCCAATTACTTAACAAGGATCCTACATCCAAATTTCAAGATGAGGTAAAAACGTGTGTCAAAAACTGCCCTATCATTTTCTACTTAAATAAAAATAAAGTTATTAATTTAAACCCACAAGCTCCGAGATTATTTGGCTTACCCAAATTACACAAACCCTTGATACCGATTCGTCCCGTGGTATCTTTTTGTAGTTCTCCATCTTACAAAATCGCCCGTGAATTAAATGACGTTTTTAATTCTTACAACGTGTTTAAACCGAAGTATACAGTTAAGAATAGCATAGACTTCACAGAAAAAATCAAAGACATACAATTAACTAGTAATTGTAAATTAGTATCATTCGACGTAACAAATTTATTTACTAACGTACCAACGGAAGAGTGCAAAAATATAGTCAGCGAAATTTTAACTTTTTCGGATATTAATAGCAACGTCGTTAAAGAAATGCTTAGACTTTTTAATATTTGTATTGAACAAAACTATTTTTTGTTTAATAAAAAATTTTACAAACAATCGGTAGGATTACCTATGGGTGGTCCTATTTCACCTTTGCTCGCGGATATTTTTATGGATTATTTTGAGAATAATCTCTTTAAGTCAAATCACACGTTACTTAAAAATGTAAAAACTTGGTATCGTTATGTAGACGATATCTTTTGCATTTGCACAGGAACAGATAGACAGTTAGATACCTTTTTACGTCATATAAATTCATTGCATACAAATATTAAATTCACACTAGAAATCGAGCAACAAAAAACCTTAAATTTTCTTGACATAACAATAAAGAAAAATAATAGCAACAGATTAGAATTTGCCATTTACAGAAAGCCTACTTATACAGATGTCATCATTCACCATCAATCAATTCACCCGTGGTCGCAAAAACTCTCATCATTCCATGCAATGATTAATAGATTAGTTAACATCCCTCTCACTAAAGTCAACTTTGAATTAGAGTTAAACATTATTAAACAGATAGCTGTAAATAATGGTTACAACACAGACGTAGTAGTTAACTTACTTAAACGTAAGCAAGTTAAACAACTCATAGTAAATAATATTTTTTCAGGAGAGAAGAAAGCAAACGATAATATTAAAAACTGGCGTAGAATTATTTATTTAGGAGACATCTCGTCAAAGATAGTTAAATTTTTGCCAGGCAATATAGAACCCGCGTTTTATACAGTAAATAATTTAGGTAAAATTTTATTGAACAGTAAAGATCGCGTAGATTCATCGTCACAGAGTGGTATCTATCGACTCTCTTGTGGAGACTGTCAAGCGTCTTATGTTGGACAGACAGGTAGAAACTTTAATATTAGAATTAAAGAACATATAAGATGTCTAAAAAGTAACAATTTTTCTGAGTTTGCCAATCATTTAATAGAAAATAATCATAATTTTAATCAGATTTGTAATTTAGAAATACTCCACCGAGTAAATAAAAAGGGTTTAAAGATGAATAGCTTAGAATTTTTAGAAATTAATAAAACTCTTAACAAAAAAGAAATATTATTAAATAATATTCTTAATAGCACAGGCGGTTCCCCGTTACTCAAATTGTTTCCAATTAATAGAGTAATCACAAACCTAGATGATTGACTGTAGCTCATTAGTTTAATAGTTTGTAATGTTTAACGTCATTAGTAGTATGATTAAATTTGTTTGCACTGTTTCGATTTTATAATCCCCTCTTTGCTTCCATTAAAAAGGAAAAATCCCATTCTGATTGTTTACAACTCATTAGTAAAATTAGTATCATTATCTGTTTGCTTTATTTCGATTCTACACCCCCCTCCTTGCTCCTCTTAAAAGGAAAAAAAACCCAATCCATTTTGTAATTTTATAATTTTAAAATGTTAGAATCAATCTTGCTTCATTACTTAAGCAAACTTTGCGATAGTAAGTCTGAAGATGCCTCTGAAAGAGGCGAAACATGTGTCACAGTTAGTTACACAATACGTGGAATAATCAAAGTTAATTTAAATTTTCTATTATTATGAATAATATTCATACTTATGGAGGCGTAGTAGTAATTTTTTATTTATTTTATTTTACTTGAAATTTTGCGACAAATGAACTGGCCATCAAAACTATATTGGGCCTGGACACTCGAAAGTGTTTGATCAACCTCTGTTTGTAAACCATATTATTTTTCGTAAAAAAATATGTTTTTTTGATTAAGAATAGGGATTGCAAAAATGGAACCCGATATTCATGTTTTTTCAATATCGATCTATTAGTTTTGGAAATGTAAAAATACTGGTACATACATATTTCTACATTTTATGATGTATTATTATTTAAAAAAAAATCGTAAAATATTAATGAAAATAATACGAATATGTTTATAGTATATTAAAAAACGGTTTTTTTAAAATAAAATATCGATATTAATTTACTCGCCCGGTATCGCGATTCGCGACCCAAATTTTTCGTATTTTTTTTGCTTTATTTATACTTTTCTTGTAATACCGGTATTCACAATTCAATAAGAAATCCCGAAATATCAGTATTGACATATTCGTCCGGTACTGCAATCCCTAAGTAAGAATACAAATTTAAGTAACGCTAAAGCATAATATCATTAGGTTATTCGCCTACTCAAAAACTTTGTAAATACTTACATTTTATTATGTTGAATTATTCTCCCAGCAGTGTACTCAGAAAGAACAGAACAGGCGAAGAGAAAACACAATCATGAAAATATTTCATGCTAGAGCTCAAAACTTTGTTATGTACAATCAGTGCCGGCTCAAGGATCTCTGCGCCCGTGTGCGAGGAGACTTCGGCGCCTCGAAACACTGGATCTATGTAAATGCACACGCCACGAACCGGCCCTGTGTACATCGCACATCATAAAATGACGGTAGAAAGACCCAACAGATAAAAATACCTACTATCCAAAATAATATTAATATATATATATATAGACTTAAATCAATATTTATGTTTACAAATATAATTGATTCGTCTTTGATATACATGAATAACTCTATAAGTTAAAATATAGTACTATATTTACAATTGATTTTCTAACACCTTGACAAACTTCATAATTTTTTTTTGAATAGTTGAAATTATTAAAATTAAGTATGTTTTTATGCGTTCTTTGTAACTTATCACCACATTTTGTATGAACTGCATATCTCGTTCTACATTTTTTTGTATTCTGAACGTGTCACATGATTTTGTATGAGATTCATAAGTTTTTTACACGGTTTATTATGGAGCGTATTAACCACGTAAATCGAGAGATAAGAGAACAATATTTAAAATATATAATCCTAAATAATGACCAATCCCCGGATCAGAAAAAGAGGCCGAGATCGGATGACTTACCACCAGATAATCAAAAACCAAAGTTCGTTCCCTGGCAACTCGTCAAGATGTTTAGAGAATTCAGATATGTATTTTGAAATATGTACTCACATAAAGAATTTTCTACGCACTGAGACATTCCGTCAATCATCCTCTGTTTTGATTTATTATTAAGTATAATTCTTCTTATAATATTGAAAGCCGGTTTATGAAGCATGGTGCCTATTACCTCACTTACAGCTGTAATAATAAGTTCTCCACCAATGGTGTTAAGTTCCTATTAGAAACTGCATTGATATATAAAAAGACAGCCGTAGTCAGCCCGACTTCTATCGTTACTTATATTTTACTTAGGAAGTAAAAATCGCTACCAATTTATTTATTGGTGTTTAATTAAACTTCCATAGTAACAAAAATGGGTCACAATTATTTTACTTTATATGAAAGCCTTTCGCGGATCCCTTGACGTTGTCCACGCACCCCCAAATTAATTTAAATTTTCCACGGACCCCTTCAGCGGTCACAGGGAGTGGTGGATTATCATATAAGCAAACGAGGCGCGCGCTTGGGGCCTCCGAACCTTAGAGGCATCGATAATTACTTATATCATATAACCAATATACTTTTTATTACTTTAAATGGAATTTTCTAACGTTTCAATATTATTCGAAAACTAGAGATTCTAAATTTAGTTGCGCTTGGGGCCACCCATGTGCTTAATTCGTCACTGTCCATATGAAACACTGATTTGAAGTATGCTTTTATGATAACTGTTATGATCCCTGTAGTTATTTTACGACTGTTATATGTAAGCTTTGCGTTTTGAGCTGAATATGTAATAACACGTTTTGCACGACTAAATTAATAATCAAATATGGATATTATTTTGCTCTTATAAGTCGACCGCTGACATATTTCATTGTCTAATTTTCCTCTTTGCCCATCGAATCAGGTTACGAACAGCTTTGGTTTAACGTTGCCTTGCCTGGTGTAAATTTTAATGAAGTCAAGGCTTTCAACAATGTACAACACTCTAATGGGGCAAACTTTTGGGTCCATATTGTGTCTACATTATAACTGTTGTTATGACCAACCATCCCCTAACTAATAGCTATGAAGACACTCTGACTACCTCAATGGAGCTGCTATGTCTCCTGGGAGCACAAAGAAGAGTGCATCACCAAAGAGTGAGTGGATAGACACAATATAAAATTTTAGCGTACAGCTTATAAAATTTATAGTAAAATATAAATAATTTAATTACACATTGTCGTAATTATATGGGAAAAAGATATATTGTTTTATAAAAATGAACTTGGTAATAACTATTTAAAGATTATGCAAATACAATAGTTATCTGAAAAAAAATCCAAAATAGCATACGCAATACCACATACACATGAACGCTACAAAATCAAATCAGAAATGTAGATTATTGCATCCAGGTATTCCAATAACGATTGTTTAAGTAATTTTTTAAAATTATACCCTCTGTTTTACCGGTAATGCGAAGTAAAATACTTGTACCTAATATGGAATTTTTCTGCCAAATGTTGGCGCATGAGTATTACGTATATTTTACAAAAACTTTAAATTTATTCATCAATAATTGATGAATCGTTCAAACTATGTACATTCTCACAGATTTTGTCATTTAACGACCCGGGTTTCGCCTTTCGGCATCTTCAGGCATTCAAGTGCACGGATGAACTTGAACTGACGCTTAGTAAATGAAAGTTTCGTGTTTATATAAGAAATAAATGTATCACTGAGTCCAAAGCCATTGCTGGCGAAAAGGATAAACTCATGGGAATGCCAAAAGATTTGAGTAGTAAGTAGTTTCAAGAAATTTATATCGATATATTACTAATATACTAATATATAATACTAATATATCATTAATATATATTACAAAGTTTTATATCGGCAAAACAGAAAGGACACTGAACATCCGAGTTTTAGAACATAGACCTTTAGATTGAAAAAAGACACGTCTACTTTTGCTAATTACTTAATTTCGGAAGAACACGTGTTCAATCAGGAACAAGGGATAAAAATGTTACACCCAAATACGGACAGTCATAAGCTCTTTTTTCAGGAAATTTTGGAAATAAATAAAGCACAGCTGCATATTCTTCCGATTTTAAATGAAATATTAAACCTTCCGGCATCTCCACTTATATACCCTATATAATCATATAACCATAAAACCTTTGCCGACAAACAAATAATATAATTCTTGAAACTACTTACTACTCAAATCTTTTGGCATTCCCATGAGCTTATCCTTTTCGCCAGAAATGGTTTTGGACTCAGTGATACATTTATTTCTTATATAAACACGAAACTTTCATTTACTAAGAGTCAGTTCAAGTTCATCCGTGCACTTGAATGCCTGAAGATGCCGAAAGGCGAAACCCGGGTCGTTAGTGACAAAATCTGTGAGAATGTACATAGTTTGAACGATTCAAATTTAATATTGAAATTCCACCAAGCACCTTCAGTCGAAATCTTCAATAATTGATGAATTAAAAATTAAAGATTGGTTTGAAAACTGATGAATGAGCCCTGTGAAATGTCATAATTCACCGAAGAAACTGTAGTTAACAGGATAAAAGCAATGGTTTAGATATTTTTTAAGTTCCTACAGAAAAAAAAAATTGTAAAAAAAATATGCGCTTATACAATTTGCAGAATAACAAAGTTAAAAATATTATTTTACACCATAATTAAAAAAGGAATAACGGATTTTTTCGAAGAAAACGTTTGTGGAATTAGTAAACCAATATTTAAAAAGAATTTGGCCTACAAGTGAGGATTCTGAAAAACTTTTTCTGCTGCTGGCTTAATTTGCATAAGATAAGGTTGAGATTAAGGAATGAACGTTAGAATACATTCTGTTTTTTGAGAGCTCATTTGAATACACAAAATCAGTTTAAAACCTTTACTTATTTAATATTAGATGGTATAAAATACAGTAAAAAAAAAAAACTTTATTTTATTATAACATTGAAATAAATAATTTTCTGTCACCGGTAATGATCTTTTTTTTTTTTAATACCAGTAGATGACGGTTGCTAAGAATACCTAGATGCAGTGCTTTTTTGAAAAAAATGCTGCCGGAACTCACTTCTTGCCAAGTTTTTAAGTAAAGATTTTTTCTAATCCATGTTTGGTCCAGATTTGAAGCATATGGAACTGCAATGGAGGTTTCTCAACATAAGTTATTTTACGAGAACTGCTTGTAACTCAACTTTTTTTTAAAAAAAAACAAAGTATTGAGCGTTAAAGCCTTCAAGGTTGTCGCAGAGTAAGCCCATGGACCTGATAATGTTTTGTATAATAACGTTAACTTATGAGTGTTACGGTACCCGTCACCCGTTCAAAAGGAACATTAGATGATGACAAGCAGCCAATACTTTCAAGGAAAAAAAAACAAAAGATTTCAAAGCGAAATAAGAATATTTTTGATTTGAAATATTAAAAATGTTCCACCAGTTTCACCGTGTTACTTGGGAAAAATCCTTGCCTAGATGCAATATGGGCTTCCAATTGATTTGTATAATACAATTAAAATTCTTTAAAATGTGAACAAATTAATGAAGTTTGCGTCCGAAAGAGCAATTAAACTTTTAAGTAGATATATAAACAGTAGGGACATTCAAACTACACTATATACTTTAAAATGTGAGTCAAAATTTGAAAGTATATAGCGGAAAAGATATTTTAGTGATAATAATGGCTATGAATAATTCCGTGAAATTCTCGAAAAAAGTGTCGAATTAACAGATTCTAGAATTATTCTGAACTCAGAGACCCTTTTCTAGCTTAATCCTTTGACAAAGTTACGTCTGCCAGTGAGTGAAATGTTCCAGTGCTGTGTTTTAGCTCCATTTAAGGATTTTTACGTGTCATACTGAGTGCCGGGATCCCGGGATCCCAGGATTGGTACTAAGGCGATTCCTTATTCCCGTGAACCAAATTGCTCAGGATTGTAATACACTCGTGTTTGTAAGTTTTTATCGCAAGCCTACGTAAAAGATTGTCTACACACATAACTAAATCGTCTACTATGAACAAATTTTATCCTTGTAATTTTGTGTTGGAGATTAGAATATGGAAATCGATCGACCACAAGTATCTCTTGACTGGCATTTATATAAATTGTGTCATCATACAATGCATGTTAAGTCTATAGACGCTAGAGGTTGCTTGATTGCTCGTTGTTATCCATAGAATTGCATTGATTTCCAATCATTCGTAACGTTATGCGCCGTTGTTATCAAGTACTATATTATACAATTCGCTAGCACCGTCCTGTGATTAGTATTTATCGATATGAATATTCAGGCTCGACCAGGGGTAAGTTGAAAATTTCTGTGGAGGGTTTAAATTAGTTATGAAACATAAAAAATGGTTACCTTTGAAATTTATGGTAATATAAATTTATTTCGGGTGCATAATAAAATGAACCTAATAGTTTTTTTTTGTTCACAGTTTTACAATATTGAAGAACGGCGATGCTTGGCATAGGATATGTACATATATATATTTAACTTCCAGAGATTATGAGACGACACCGCTCAACGGTGAGAGAAATGTTTTATTAGGAACTTGCAAACATTTTATTTAAAATCAGACACAAATATTGACAAATAAAAATTACAGTACTACAATACATTTAATACCTAGCTAGCACAAACGATTTTATAGAAGTTATAAAATTGTATGCTTAAGTCCGCGCGCGACAGAAAACAAAATTAATTTTAAATATCGTCGAGATGGAAAAATATTAGTTCTTTCATATTTTCGATAGGACATTTTAGGAATCGCGTATCACACCAACCCAAAGAAAAATCACAAGTGAGGTTAAAACTAACGCCGGGAATTAATCCCGGCAGCTGGCACCGCTGCCACATATCACGTACCGATGACGTCCTACAAAGCAAGAACGAACAAAACGAAGATCGCTTCGGATATCGAAAAAAACAGTGTCGTCATTTAAAGTCATAAAGAATCAAACAATCGATATTACTGGTTACATGATGAAAAAAATTAAGCATAATGAATTGAACTAAAATTTTTAAATGTCTGCCAGTTGTCATCACAAAAGGGGTAGTAGGAGCTTATGCATATAAATCAAACCGTGTCAATAGACAAACTTTCAAAGTATATTTCGTCATGACTTCACACCAAACCTATAACGTGTCTTGGGAAACATGATACATCTAATTATAATTATAAAAACCGAATACTACTTGCGAGAATATATATGCGAGAACCGACAGGTGGTTACCTTTAATTGTAATAGAATGTCTACTCATCATTTTTTTGTGGCATAGAAGTGAGTCGTTTTTCCTTTTATCCAGTTTACAATAAATTGGCCACACAATTTAATCGTTGATAAATTTGAATTGTTTGAATTTTGTACTTTTCCATGAGTTTTGTCGCTAACGACCCGGGTTTCGCCTTTCGGCATCTTCAGGCATTCCAAGTGCACGGATGTACTTGAACTGGCGCGTAGTAAACAGTTTGTATCGTTTATATACAAAAATATAATAATATATTGGAATGCCTGAAGATGCCGAAAGGCGAAACCCGGGTCGTTAGCAACAAAACTCATGGAAAAGTACAGCATTCAAATTTGATATTGAAATTCCATCAAGCACCCTCAGTCGAAATACTTAATAAATCGTTGATAAATTTGTATGTAAAATAAAACAATACAAATTATGTGTAAAAGCTATCAATCATTTGTTAAATATAATTTCTGGTATTTGCCTCTTATAACTATTTGAATAAAGACAATATTCAGAAATATTCTAAGAATATCCGTCTCCATATAGTAAAAATAATTTGATTCCTGTATTTTAAAAGAAAAGAGTAAGTTATTTGAAATATGAAAAATAATTTTGAAATTCCTGTCATTAGATAAATAAGATTTTCGCACACGAGTGACGATAGAATTCGTGATTTTTTTTTGCAGAGTTTCATTTATAAAAAAGATTCTTTTTTTAACCATGCGATTTTTTTCAAAAACAGACTAAGAGGTGTTTTTTTTTATGTTTAAATTTGTCGTATACAAATGGTAGCGACAGCCAATGCTTTTTTTTAAAAAAAAGGTGCCGCAACTCAATTCTTGTTAAGATTTTTACTAAAGTTTTTTTTAACCGTTTCCATTGTGAAGCATATGGCTTTCTCAACAGAAGTTTTTGTACGAGAACTTCTGTTATTCAGTTACTAAACCTCTCTCCGAAGATAGTAAGAATATAAGGATAACTAATCGATCTCGTTTTGCAAATAGGAGGAACCTTTTTAGATATCAGAAAAACCTATACCTCCATAAGAAATTGATTGAAATTTTGAAAACGATTTTAAAACAATGCTGTTCGTATTGGGATTCGAACCGTCACGGCAGCTTTGTCTTACTTCGAGTTACTACCAATCAACCTATTTTAAAGGATCGAAAAGTGTCAATGATCGATTTTGATGAATAAAATAGACGAATCTGATGCTGATAGAATCAGCGTGATACAAAAACACACTAAATCACTTATAAGCTCCCGGGTTTTGGTCACAGAGTATGCACAGGTGATTTTTGTGGTACGCTTAAACTACAAATAAAATTTTGCAAATATTGATTTGAAACATTAAAAAATGTCAAAGAAAAAGGTTCCGGATCGCCGTTTCACCGCGTTACATGGTAAAAAAGCTATGGCGACAGTGTACTTATTTTGACACTACAGTTTCTATTTTCAGAACAATGATTATTTCAACAATTCTAATTAACGACATATTTCTTATTTGTGATGAATAAAAATAAGGTTTTACCCTTCGGATTTTAAGCAATTCTTTTAAATTCCATTATGAAAACTCACGCTCTCTTTTTAAATATGGAGAGCTTATAGTAAGATATTCGTGAAGAGAGCGAACGTCTTGTTTACAAGATCAGATAGATTGGGTAAAAAAAGATGAACTTATTACAGAAATCAACTTCAAAAGAGGATTCAAAACTATTATTCAATACACTTGTTTACATTCACATAACTTAGAACCAAGTAAACTTCACAGATATATCATTAAGTTTGAATCGCTGGTTTCTTAGCCAAATAATTAAAATGCTTTAAAGCTTTCAGCTTAAGCGCTTAGCTAAAACCAGTGATATAAATGTAAATTATATTAAAAAATAAAACAAAAAAATAAATGCATAAGTAGGAGACAAGAGTGCTACAATGTCCAAAAGCATTCGCTCGGAAATATTTACTTTCCAGTCAAATAATTTTCATTCCATTGAAAGTCTCTTTACAGAAAAATACTTTCGAGAGTTGAGTAAACAATTTTAAACATTACAAATACGGCAGAATGTGGACTTTTATGGAATTTAATGTATGAACTGTGGTGGTTAGTCAAATGTTTCAACAGTCGACATAAATCATACTCATCTTGCTCAAATTGAATAAAGCTTTATTTTGAATATCGACAATGAAGTTAGCAGAATATAATATGATATTATAATAGAAACGTAATTAAAATATATTTTTATAAGACTTTAGTGCACCTTTATTATTGGAGGGCTTTATCTTATACAATTAAATTGATTTGCGTAATATTATTCCACTCTATATTTGACACCTTAAATAAAGCAGAGTTAGCGATAAACTTATTTTTAGTTATTTCCTAACTTCATTACTCATTTCTTACACTCTGCACAGACATAAGTTGAGTGATTGAATTAAAATCAGTTTTCTTAAAAAACAATTGTGCGTAAATAATAGATTCATAACGGACATCGTTAAATGGGAAGAAGTCAAGTGATAAATTATCATATTGAAAATATCTTATACCGATCACTACAGTAATAATTGTAGTGTATAAAAAAAATGGATGCAGTGTATACTGCGATGTTAAATATACCAAACCTTTTTAAAGTCATCGTATATGCAAATATCATAAAATTTAGGGGTCCCATATTTGGCTCGTTTAGAACTACTATATATCGTAAATAAACTATTCAATAAATTTTAACCGTATCATTAGATAATTATTTTTTTTATTACTGCTTCAAATAATAAATTGACTCATTTATAATCAATGTTTAGGTGTTCACTGTCAATATTTAGTGGAAAGATATTACATTAAAAAATGAAATGGCAGGAGAGACAAAAAACGATATATAATAACTACAAAAATAGAAAACTTTTCACTTATACTTGGTATTGCAATAATTAATTTATGCGTCACGCGTTGAAAACAAAGATATGTGTATAAACTAAAATGTGTGAATGATTTATAAAATAATAAAGGTAGAGAGAGAAAAAAATACTTTTTGAGTTTAAAAAATGAGTTAACTGTTCTTACAGTATCGGTGACGATTTATAAAATATAATTATGATCGGTTTCACTCATCCCGAGAATTTTCAACTGATTAAATATGACATAAAGCTTATCGTTACTAGTTTTATTTATCACTTTTAAGATTTCCACTGTCCATTCTTGGTGGAAAGGCATCGCAATAAAAAACTGAAACACTTTTTTGTTCTGATACCACATTTACTTGTAATGGAAACTGGTCCTTATCCAGCGGTGAGCTGTCAATACGTTAACAAGGGGCTCGCTTAATCTCCAAGCACTCATATGCAATTATATGAAATATTTGAATAAGCAATCGATTGTTACTTAATACACTTATAATAGTTAACAATATGCAATTTACCGTAAACTAATCCATGTGAATGACTAAAAATGTACTACTTTGTATACTGAATCTGTCGTAGATAATATATGTCAGAAATTGCAATAATGTATAAATTTGATGTGAAAATATTGTTTTCACGTAAACTAACAAGGGACTCGCCGGCCTCAGTAAAATTTAACAAGGGGCTCGACAGAGCCCCCTCCAGCTCACCCCTGTCCTTATCATATTAAATATATGTGGAATTAGTGCAAAATAGTGTTTCATTTTTTGAACATTTGTAATCACCTAAAAATAATGTTTGAAACCCAATGTTCTATAAGTTCAGTCGCCTTTTTTGGCCCTGTATTGTTAAGTGACTGGCTTCTAATCCTGACTCTGTGAGTAGCGGATGATGATGGCATAATCCAATGTTTCATGTGAAAATTTTCTTGAATGGTTTATTTGTGTTGTTTGAAATCCTTTTGTCTCTCTTTTCTCTTTCGGAGATAAAAACAAACACGGTAAAAGTTTAAATTTGCTTTCTCGGATAGCCAAAGCCAGGGAAAGCTGCCCCGGGTAAAAAGCGGTGTTCTGCCACCTGCTCGGCTGCAAGGGTTTTTGATATATTGTAAATACCGGGAGATCGCAACGCCCATTTTACACAAGGGTAGCTGCAGGTAATATATATTTTATTTTGTACTTAAGTTTGCATCGAATGGCCATCGTACATTCCGTAATTCTAACGAATATATTTTTGCTACGACAAGTAAAATACTCCATACGCATAGCGGATGGTGGTGGGATAATCAACAACCAACTTGTGTGTTACTACATGTAATTTTATGAACGCTCTTTAAAGCACAATTCGTATCGAAAATATTATTAAATTAATTATATACTTTAATCAGCATGGCAACGAAAAGAGTCATATTTTTAACAGCTTTTCAAACACAAAATAGTAAAAAAATGAAGTTGTCAATCTTTTAAATTTAGTCACTAACGGATAGGTGGCTAGGCTAGTCTTGAAATCTAGTGAAGAAACCAATGAGAATATCATTTAAATTTTACTAAGCACTAAGCAAAAAAACTGTGTTTATTTTAAAATTTTGTTTTTCTTGTTTCCGATTGAATTCTTCCTTTCTTATTCCATTGTAGATTAACGAAAACAACTTTGCAAGTTTAAAAGATGACGCATGTTAATATCAGCCAGTTAAGAGTTAATAATATATTTTTCTTACGACGAGTTATATAAATAATTGAATTAACAAAAATATCAACAACAAAAAACTGCAATCAACACACGTACATAAAAATATAGTGTATTTGTGCAATATCGTAAAAATGCTAGTTTCCTGTTAAAATACCTTCGTTTCTGTCCGTTAGATAGTGAGGTAAAAAAATCATTGAAAGATAGTTTATACATGAATACAGACAGCACCATAATAGTAGTGCATATTTACATCATTAAAACTACGTTTAGGTAAAGTACAGAGGGTCCTATGGCGCAGCGGTTAGCGTTGTTGGCTTCCGTGCCTGATCTCAAAGGTTCGAGTCCCAGTACGAACAGCATTTTTTCAATCGAATTATCGATTTCTGTTCGAAGACATGGGCGTTTGTTATGTCTAAAAATTCCCTCCAACCCTTCCGATACTTTAATAACTAGGCGTAGCAAGAGCGATTAGTTAACTACTAGTCCTTTCTTAGCCTTATCCTTCTACCTCTACTACTCTCTTTTGAAAAAAAGAGGTTGAGTAACTGACTAACAACCAGTTCTCGTAGAAAAAGTTCTGTTGAGATACATCCATTAGGAGGCTACATGCTTCACATTGAAATCGGACATGGATAATAAAAAAGTCCGGAGCAATGTATATTTTAACTAATCAAAATTTATATTTCAAATTTAACACTAAAATTCGCAAAACATTAATGAGAATTTTATTATTTTTTAAGCGTAATAAAAAATAAAATCTCAGTATTGAACTCATATTTGAAGATGATTAATATTTTTTCCTATGCTTTCATTTCGCCTTAAATATAATATTAATTGAGTATGCCGAAAAATATGATGAAATTATATTGTTATATACTTTTGGCGTGTGCTTACCGATCTGGCCCCAGCTCAGCGACTGAGATTTTACGTTAAAACGATTGTTTTAAATGAATTTTATAATCTCACTGTACAAATTAAATTGCCAAGCTTTTTTGGCTTCCATTAGGGTCAAAAAGAATTATGCGTTTATTTGTATGGGTTCTTGTTTATGAGAAAGTAGTATTTCAAAAGCCAGATTATAATTTAAGCGTAAAAGTGAAAATATGATAAACTTTCATTCAAAGCCATTACCACAAAGACTTTCCATAGACATAAAAGGCACTTTGCCGTAAAACACGAGAGCAAAATTGAGTGTGAATACTAATTAAGAAATATTTTTATAGATCAAGAAATAGATTTTAAATAAATTGACAAAATTATATTCTTGTGCTCAGTTGTAATAAGCCGTGCTTCATCAACAACGTTTCAAATATTAAATTTGTGTGTTGAAACGTGAATAATTAAAAAAATATAAAGGATAATTTTTCATTAATAACTGACATCGCTTAGTAGGAAGGAATGCATTTATTATCAATTGAATTGAAATTTACTTATAAAAGTGATGGATAGTTCCAACGTTTTTTGATATCGACTTTGGAAAGTAAAAAAAACGTAACCCACAGCTTTTTCAAAACAGTTTTTTTCGATAATCACAGTGTAAATTTGATACACGTTCTATCAAAAGGAGGTAAGCTGCAAATGCCGAATAAGTATCTAAATTTAGATTTTAAGTTTGAAAAAAGATGGGCTTGTGAAAATTGAAACCAATAAAAAAGACTGAAAAAAAGGTTTTCCCTCGACAATTTCTTTGATTCAAATTAGGTTTTGTCAATTAAACACCAGTTTAGAAGTTTCCGTGCACTTCCAGGTTGTGTTTATTTAATAATTTTCAAATGGCCGAAAATCATCAAAACACGTTTTGTGTGCCTCGTGTAAAAGTTGCTTTATGTGGGTTACGTCCGTTTTCCTTTCCACAGTCGATATTCTTCTTTTTAATTTCTGGCATTGTAGTACGGAGTCAACCATTGGCCATTTCAATAAGTCAATAAGTCTCCTTCACTCAATTCAGTGCACCGCCGTCCTATGCTAATCGTTGACATCCTATCCATTCCGCTAGAAGTCAACAATATTAGACATTTCTGAGGGCTCTATACAGGGGTGGGCTGGAAGGGGCTCGGAAGAGATCGCGAAAGCCCCTTGTTAAATTAAGAAAACAATATTTTCAGATCAAATTAGTAATAACTGCTATTTCTGACTTAAATATTATCTATGACTACTTCAGTATACACAACAGTAAATATTTAGCCATTTAAATTCATTAGTTTACAGTAAATTGCATATTGTTACATATTATAACTGTATTAAGTAACAATCTATTGATTACTTAAGTATTGCATAGGAATGATAAAAAAATTCACTTCTTCCCCTGAACACCGAGAATTGCTTTGAGATTAATCGAGCCCTTGTTAACTTATTGGCAGCCCACCACTGGTTCCATACATCCATGCGTTTTACATGTCTGGCCTAGTGTAGGCATTGAGTATTGACAAATCTGAATTAAACATTTAATCCAAAAAAATACTTTTATACAATGAAGTTTTTTCAAGTAAATGTTAAATTTACTATAAACACATTTTACTTAATTAGGAAAAATAACATCGAAGAAAATAGTACTAATTTATTAAAATAACTATCGACAGTACTTATATCATTTTATTAAAATTTTACAAAAATTTTCACCCATACCGAGATCATACCTTACATTAATTCGTATGGGCTACAAAGTCTAAGCATAAAACAATTGAACCCATAAATTTAAAGATATCGTGTCACATTCTTCAAAAAGCTGATTTAAAAAATATTTGCTATAACTGTTATTCATTCGTTCAACCTCTCTTTACAAAAGAGAGTAGTAAAGATAAGGTTATGACAGGACTAGTAGTTATCGAAAAAGTGCTGTTCGCACTGGGAATCGAACCCGTGAGTTCCGGCACGGAATCCAACAACGCTAACCACTGCGCCATAGAACCCGATTATACGATGTGAATTATTTTTAAAATGCAAAGTATCACTGTATTATTTAAAAAAAAAAAACATACATATAAAGTAAAGTTGAAAGTTTATCGACTGTGGAAAGGAAAAAGGACGTAACCCACACATATCAAATTTTACAGGAGGCGCTAAAAACATGTTTTGATGATTTTGTGACATATGCAAATTATGAATTATACACAACCTTGAAGTGCACGGATACTTCTAAACTGGTGTTTAATTGACATAACCTAATATTAATTAAAGAAATTGTCTCAGAAAATCTTTTATTTCAGTGTTTTTTCTTGGTTTTATTTTTTTACAAGGTCATCTTTTTCAAACATAAAAGCTAAATTTAGATACTTATTCGGCATTTTCAGCTTCCATCCTTTTGATAGAATGTGTGTCAAGTTGTATACATTGTGATTATCGAAAAAAATCTGTTTTGGAAAATTGAGGGTTACGTCCTTTTTCCTTTCCACAGTCGTTATGATAATGAAAGCTTATATTTTATAACAATGATGTCTTACGCCGTAGAGACAAAAGCTTTATAGTAAAATATAAAAACTATTAAGTGTTGTTGGTATGTAATAATATTTTGTATCTTATGTGTAAAGTTCGTACAAAAGTTATTTTAAAAGCTTTAAGATAGGCAAGATCGCGTCTTTATCTCTTTCAATAGAAGATTGATGGAGTAAACTTACTTTTAGAAACTGTGTTTTACTGAAACCTATTGGTCTATCGAGCTTTCGTTTTATTTCGAAGCAAACTTAACTGGGTCGCAACATAAGTAAGATTTATTCGAGCTTTGTTTAAAGCTTCTTTTTAATAAGTCACATCGCTTAGTTTTCAGAATAATCATTTTAAGTGCATAGACATAAGTGTCTGATGTTAGAGCAAATCAAATTAATAGGTCTAGTTCTGTTGTTATAAATATATGTTTTTTACTATTGATCAAATCGTTAAATTAATAGTAAAACTAAAACATTCATATTTAAATAGCCTTTGTAGTATAGAATATTCAAGAAAAAAATCTCAAAGAACATCAATTTTTAATTGAGTGCAAAGACAATAAATTAAGTCTGTGAATCTTCATTTTTATACTTGTATCTTTTATAACGATCCTTAAGTTACAGTTCCAAATAACCTGTTTTGAGGTTAGAGAAAAAGAAATATTTAAATTGGCACTATAAATTAAGTATTATTCATATTTTGATGAAATTCATACATTTTATCAACAGTTGCTAACACACTGAGTGCTTCATTCACGATAGAAAAATTCGTGTAGTAACCTAGAGAATACCAGCATTTTGTTTTAAATTACTTAAAATTTTATCATCATACTGTTTGGTGTCATTTTTTAATTATTTGATACTAACTCCGATAGGGTGCAAAATTAAAAAAATAAATTTCACATTTATCGGCAATATATATTTTTCAGAGTTGTCCGAGTACTGAACTGGACGATCGAATAATTTAATATGCAAATTTACACATGTAGATCGCTTCTAGTTGAAATGTAAGAATATTTTGATAAACTGATCTTGACTAACTTTACTATTTTTTATTGAACAGATATGCCATTACCACAGAAACTAAAACTTTTATCTCACCCTTTAGAGTTGAGAGTTTGTATGAAATTGTAAAGAGGCAATATCTCTTTTATATTATATTATGTGCAGAGGACAATTGGATGGTTAAGGCGAGAAACAATTCTCGAGAGCTTTTGTATATTTTCTCACGTCTTATATGTTACACAGTGTTGAGCCTCAGTAACGAACTGTTTGGCTATGTCCTACGAAGAAATTCATTTATAAAACTCAATTTCTGCTCGCCTGTCGTCCACCAATAAACTTCAGTGCTTCACTTCTAAAATACCACTTGGCCCACTTCACCCCATATTATAAATCAGTTTTTTGTTTAATACATAGGTTCCCAACATTTTTCGGGTGGCAACCTCTTTTTATAAAAGCCATGTGACTAGGCGACCCCTCCGAGGAATTTAATATCCTCGATTTGCTATACTTTTTCCCCGGATTGTCTCCGAAACTACTTTTTTTTATTAGCTCACCGGGGAATTTGAAATCCTCGATTTGCTATACTTTTTCGTTATTTTTTTGTTCAAATCCAGAATCAAAAAAAGTTGGCGACCCCCCAGAAAACCCTTCGCGACCCCCAGGTTGGGAACCCTTGGTTTAATAACTACTTACATATACACGAGAGCGAGGATTTAAAAGTTAATTATTATATACGTTATTCTGACGTTCTTGAAGAAAACGACGCAGTTTATTTATGAAATTAAGAAAACGTAGTTTCTGTATTCCATTGCATATTTTAAATAATTTAAAATGCTGTTTGATTTCGACGCAAATGACGCGTGACAAGTGGGACATATCCGTTCACAAATGTAACATTGAAAATTTTCGGCGTCGTAAAATATATTTTAGACGGCAATAAAATAAATGATTCAGCTGTCAATGGAAAGCATCGCTACATTTTATTTATGTAATAATAATATCCCAGCCGAATTTATTGGGAAAATAAAACAACTGTTGCACACGTGCGACTTTACTAGCAGCAATTTCATTTTACGTGAAGTTTCATGTAAGCAATTCGACGACGTTACAGCCATTAGCAAAGATTCTCGACACTTCATTGCAACCCTTGGGCGACATAAATAATACAAATTTGAGAGATCGTGTTGCATTACCAGAACGCCGGTTGATAGAGCCAAGAAGTCATGGATTATTTATGTTACATGTGACATAAAAATTGCAATATTATTTTCGTTCAACATGACAAACCGGAATCCAGCAATTCTGAAGCCGTGTGGTTAATACACTCGTGTGTTTGTCCTCTCAGTGGTGCAGCCAAGTATCAAGAGAGAAAATATTTTGAGTAGTGTACTGTGTTGTGATTGGTGGCAGGTAGGAATTGTTATACATCAATATGGGCATAAAGGTATTTCATATCAAATACTGGTATTGCAAAAAGCAATAACTATATACCAACAAATAAATATATAAAGCAACAAAAATATGCTAATAAGGATCATTATATTGGTAGTGAGTAAATTTAAATCAGAATTTCGATATTTAAAATAAAACACCGTCATTTAAAAAAAATCTTAAATGGGTAATTTTCATACATAACTTTTACCATTAAACGCTCATTAATTCTGAATCTTGTCATATTTTATTTATTTACAAATTCTTTTCAATACCAATTGTTTATTACACAGTTTTTTTTATTTCATTTTGATTCAAATAAATAGCACTGTAAAATTATATTTTATTATCAGTTGACAATGCTCGTCAAGAGCGAAACCGATCCTGATATTAATAAATAAAAGTGGGAATTAGAAGAATGTATATATTTTAATATTGATAAAACTCTAAGCAGATTTAAAATATTTCAATTTATCGCAAACAATTTGATCAAAATATCTGATGGTATATATTTGTATTTTTCAATACCAAAATAGCGTTAGTTTTGCATTTGCATAGCCAGAATTCCGATATATTTAAAAAAAAAACACCATAAATACTAAAAATAGAGTTTTGGCAATATCAGTAATGTATTTTTTTAATGGTTGCGATTAGGCCATGAGAATATTATATATGCGTATATAATTGATTTATTGAAGGGTTAAGATTGACACTGCAAAATAAAATAAATAAACCTATTTTTAGTATTAAATTATACTACAAATTTGATCATAATTAATTTATGTTTAATTTGTTTTTGATTTATAACTATAAATTTAATCAAAATTATCCTCTCGAGAATTATTTCAAGTTTTATCATTGATTTTATGAAAATCAACCCTCCAGAGACAAGAGCTTTTTTTCGATAAAACAAATATTTTTTAAGCCATATTAAAGTCACGGATAATTTTTATTCCTGACAAAAATTAAAAAAAAAAGAAGCAAAGTCGTTGTATAGAAACCCCGCATGACTATCTAGTCATGCTCATCCTTTTATTACCGTGTAATATTATGTGCGGACGGTAGTAAGGACGAGCGTGACCGTATGGGTACGCAAACATTCGGAGTTGAAATATAGCTTAATGTGAAATTTTTAAAAATATTTACAAGTTGACATTTTTAGATCAACATAATTTCAATACAAATATAGTAGCAAAAGAACTGTAAATAATTTGATGATTTGATGTTTTGATAAAAAAAATAACTAAGAGTTTCAAGAAGTCCATTAAAAAAACGGAAATTCAAAAAATCACATTTGATTTTGGTGGCCGTTTCTGTCCCCGCGGTTCATGACTAACTGAAGTCTGTACCTTTCTTAGCCAACTATGAGTGAAAGCAACGATATTCAGGTAGAAAAAGGATGAATAGTGGGATCAATAGACAACGGTGTTTACTGTGACCATATGGTCACGCTTGTCCTTGGAGGGTTAATGATCATATGATATCATTATTATTTGTATGAAATTATTCAAAAATAAATGTTATAGTGTACGAAGTAATTTCTTAAATTTTCAAGCAAGTACTTTAATAACTTTACAAGAAATCTTTGACTGTCTACGCTATTTTTGACTTTTGGCATTATCTTGCATAGCTTATTTGACCTATCGAATTCGAGTAAGTTTTCGAAAGTCGAGGTAGATTTGAAAATTTTGAGATTTCTCAATACTACCAAGAGATAACAAGAAAATTATATCGAACATGAGAATTATGTTGTGATTTAGTCATAATTATTCTTCTCGTGAAAAGAAATAATTATATGATGACGCAATCTGAATACTTATAGCAAACTAATTATAAAAAAAATATTTTCTTCTGATGAATGAATCGAAATTTAGTCTGTAATGTGATTATAGGTATACGGCATTTGCTGTTCTCGGTTCAAAGTCACAGTTGCAATTCCTTTTTATTAAAATCAGACAATTAGTAATATATAAATGGTATTAAAATAATAACACTTTTGTGTATACTGCAAAGAAGTATTATAATAATCTTTATTAAATTTCACATGTAATGTTACAAATTGTGACAAGTTTGTCGCTACTTTATGAGTTAAAAAATACTGAATGAACATCAGGTTTTTATTTTCTTCTGCTAGACGCAGGAAGTAGGCAAGATACAAACTCTCTTAGTACTATTAACAAATTTATTGCTTATATTCGAGACGGTAAATCTCATAGTAAATAAATTCAAGAATGGTGAACAGCCTGCCCTACTTAAAATGTTAGTTAATGCTTCATATTAATATTTTTACTATTCATTTGAAAAAACTCTAATCCGTTCATTCTGTGCTATTTAATTGTTACTAGATTGAGTATTTCAACATATTTGTTTTTATTAAAATTATGATAATTTTCTTTTAAATGATTAGCCAACACTATTTTTTATTTTAAGATATTTTATGTGTTCTTTAATTTGTACATTAATGTTTTTACTTGTCTGACCTGCATAAGAAACTTGGCAGTCTTGACAAGTCAGGCGATAAATACCGCTCCAAGAAGACTTTGAAGCACAGCATGTAGGGCAGGGTTTCCCAAACTATGTTCCGCGGAACACAATTTGGAATGGTAACATACGCTGCAACAAATTTGAGCATCTTCTACTTCGTATCAAAAATCGAGTGATATTAAATCTCTAGTGATGTTAAAAACGTCAAATATCTAGGTACAGGCGGAGAGTTTTAATCACTATGAACGTTGTTTACTCATATTTTTATGTAATATGTTTTAAAGATAATAAATAATAAGTAAGTGGTTTAATAACTAATATTTTTACTATTAAGAATTACCCGACCTAAAAAAAAGCTGTGTTCCTGTAACATTTCCAGATTTGACAAATGTTCCGTTGAATTTTCCGGACTTGCAAAGTGTTCCATGCCAGAAAAAGTTTGGGAAACCCTGATGTGGAGCAACAAAGTAGTCAAATTTTTTTTTTATTAAAAAAATAAATTCCACAAATTTACCGCCGTTTCTAAAGTAATAAACCTTTATATATTATAAAAAATATATTCATAAATAAAACAACAAGCAATTGACTTGTGTATTCATTAATCATCTAACATAATCTATATATTAATAGCCGATAAAATAAGTTTTCACTTTTCACAAATGTGTGCGTACTGATGTCCACTTCGCCCAATGATAGCGCTTTATTTTGAACACCACACTTTTTCGGCCAATTGGAATGGACGTCTTTTTATATTCAAAATTCAAATTTCCTGGCTTAGAACTAAAGCATCGTAATTATATTGAGAGAACTTTATTTGAAAGTTTGCATGGCTACAAAGTTTTTTAAATAATCAAATGTACTGATTCGATTTTTTGAAGCTATAATTATAGGGCTAGGAACTGATTTGACAGTGATTTTGTTCGGTGTCATCTTCTATTTATTAGTAGTCGATAATGTCCGTTTTGATTGCATGATTGTCACTGATTTCCCCTCCTCCTGAAGACGGTCCCCTTCCCCCACCCCTCTGCCCGCTATCGCCATCCGTTCATTTTTCTCTGACGTCTATTAGTCATGACAAAACAATTAATTTTCGTACTGACCAAAAATATTCTGTCAAGCTGGGGATCGAACCCATGTCCCTTTTTCATTCTAATCGTTTGAACAAATATCCATTGTTCCACAAAGCGATTAAATTTAGTGAGGTGGAACGTCTACTTATTTTAAAAATTTCAAACCAATAGAAATATGTTATTTCTTAGTGACCTTACGACATCTGTTAGTGAAAGATTGCACTAAACGAATTTGAATAATTGAAAATAGAATATGTCAAATACTTATGAGATATTTTTCCTTTTCTACGAAATATATTTGTTTGGATACTTGAAACATTAGCAGGGCTGTCGATATATGGTCCCAGAGTCATCATTTTTTTCGAAATATATTTGTTAGCAAACTTGAACATTATTCCAAATATAAAATAATTTACGCAATTTCTGCTCCTACGAAAAATGGTTGTTAGCAAACTTGAACATTATTCCAAATATTAAATAATTTACGAAATTTCTGCTACTACGAAAAATGGTTGTCAGCAAACTTAAACATTATTTCAAAAATAAAATATTTCACGAAATTTCTGCTACTACAAAAAATGGTTGTTAGCAAACTTGAACATTATACCAAAAATTAAATATAAACGAAATTTCGGCTACTACGAAAAATGGTTGTTAGCAAACTTGAACATTATTCTAAATATTAAATAATTTACGAAATTTCTGCTCCTACGAAAAATGGTTGTAAGCAAACTTGAACATTATTCCAAATATTAAATAATTTACGAAATTTCTGCTCCTAAGAAAAATGGTTGTTAGCAAACTTAAACATTATTTCAAAAATAAAATATTTTACGAAATTTCTGCTACTACGAAAAATGGTTGTTAGCAAACTTAAACATTATTTCAAAAATAAAATATTTTACGAAATTTCTGCCACTACGAAAAATGGTTGTTAGCAAACTTGAACATTATTCCAAAAATTAAATATAAACGAAATTTCGGCTACTACAAAAAATGGTTGTTAGCAAACTTGAACATTATTCTAAATATTACATAATTTACGAAATTTCTGCACCACGAAAAATGGTTGTTAGCAAACTTGAACATTATTCCAAAAATTAAATAATTTACGAAATTTCTGCTACAACGAAAAATGGTTGTTAGCATACTTGAACATTAATCTAAATATTCATTAATTAACGAAATTTCTGCTACTACGAAAAATGGTTGTTAGCAAACTTTAACATTATTCCAAAAATTAAATAATTTACGACATTTCGGCTACAACGAAAAATGGTTGTTAGCAAACTTAAACATTATTCTAAAAATTAAATAATTTACGAAATTTCTGCTAACTATAAAAATAAAATAAATAAAAATAAAAATAAAATAAAATTAAATAAAATTAAATTAAATTAAATTAAATAAAATACCATAAAATAAAATAAAATTAAATACTTTGCAACAAAAATCTCACGTTGCTGGGCAACGGGCTTACAGCTAGTATTGTTTATTATACATTCTCAAAAAAGTGGCGAATTATATAAAAACAAAACATTCGATTATGATTGATGCAGTGTATCTATATTTTATATTTATAATAGTGGATGAATCATTTTTTAATAATATTATATTATTGAAGAAATATTTCTTTCAAAAACTAAAAAATCGGGTAAAGTTTTTCTATATAGGCACGTCAGTTACTTAATTATTATTTTGTACTGCATGACCGTATAGGGAAGAAATCTTATTAAAAAGTTTACTGATTGCCAATATGTAGTTGAAAAGAGTTAATTTATTTTTAACGGTCAATTATTTAATATAGCTGTTCAGTAAATACGTTTTATTATTTTGTTAATATATTCATAGAATTTTCTTTTAATCAGTGTTAATTAAGGGTAAACTTGCGACATGGAATAAATTTAGAAACTTTATAATGATTTTTGAAAAAATTTCATATCAACCCTTTGATGAGTATCAACGTACATGTACGTTGGAGTAGCTTGTCATCTATTATCCGTTGCTATTCTCATATGTTTTATTGAATTTTTGTTACTTCTTCAGATATGGATACTAGACACATCCAACAGTGACTTTTGGCCACCACATTATTTTTTATTTTGTACAGCAAATGAAGAAAATGTTTTTTAAAAAAGGGTAACATTTGTAAAAAAAATCGGTAGCTATATAATATTGAGCGTAAAATTCTATTTGGGATCGATTTCTTTCTGAAATCGACGTCTGAAAAGCGGCACATGTAGACAGATGAGAGCAAAAAAGATCATGACGCAAAAGCGAAGTAATATCTTCTAGAAAAATATTCAAAAGTAATAAAGAACTAGTTTACTTTACATTTTTAATTATGAGTTTTATAATTTAAAAAAAATATTTAATTCTTGTAATAATAACTAATATTCTTCCCAGATTAGTCCGTATCAAAAAATTAATGTTTTTATATTTTTGTGTGCGGCAATACTACAAATAATCAAAATATAAGAAAAAACCTAATTTAGTAAAAATTAATTCACCACTCAAAGGGATAAGACGTTTTTGTTCTATATATAACATGCCACGTAATAAATACGGCATTCAATTTAATAATTTAAATAGGTATTTAACGTTTCAGAATGAACAAAACTATGAAACTAACACAGAATATTTGAAAAATCCACGAATGTCTTGTGAATTTATTTTTCAGCTATTGGCTATTATATAAGAGACGACGTCTGTTCCAGTGGTGAGAAGAAGCTCTCAAGAAAAGTATACCGATTACATCTTATTCATCATTTTGTAATAATGATTCTACGCTTTCATTATTGTGAGATTCCTTGTTGTGAGAAATGGATGGCTTCTTTTCTACAGTATTGACAGGCTGTTTCTTTTCTCTTTCCTTCTTATTTCTCAAAAAAGAAGTGAAAATTAGTAAAACAAGTTAAAATAATTTATAATACAGCAATCAGTAATAATTATGACATTCTTGACAACATTATTAGCCGTATGTACAAATAAGCCGCTTTTAAAAATAAAAAATAAGAGATGAATGAAAAGTACATGTATTTATTAACGTATTTATATCGACTGTGGAAAGGAAAAAGGACGTAACCCACAGTTTTTCCAAAACAGGTTTTTTTCAATTATCACTATGTATCAAACTTGATACACGTTCTATCAAAAGGATGTAAGCTGCAAATACCGAATTAGTATCTAAATTTAGCTTTAAAGTTTGAAAAAGATGACCTTGTAAAAAGTTAAAACCAAGAAAAAAGACTGAAACAAAGGGTTTTCCTACACAATTTCTTTAATTAATATTAGATTAAATCAATTAAACACCAGTTTAGAAGTTTCCGTGTACTTCAAGGTTGTGTATAATTCATAAATTGCATATGTCACAAAATCATCAAAACACGTTTTTAGCGCCTTCTGTAAAATTTGATATGTGTGGGTTACGTCCTTTTTCCTTTCCACAGTCGATATAGAATCTGCCTGGCAACTGTGAATCATCTCATATTTGAATTTGTCGTGCGCAATTAGAAACTGGAACATTAATTTTTGTCTAGTTGTTTGTATGAAATTATATGTTATAAATAATATAAATGTATGTATATTTATGAAATCTAACATTCCCATAATAGCGTAGCTGATTTTCAATGATGAAAACCTACGAATATTCGAGGTTTTAATGTAGTTTAACCAGATAATTACTAACAACATATTTGTCTGACTCTCTTGGCTAGGGAAAACAAAACGACCTAAGAAACTCTCTTACAGCTCAACCGAGAGAATTGGGTACCCCAAATAAAGTGGTTAAGCTAAGTATAAGCAGAGAATTTTTAGAAAATTAGTAGCTGGAAATATCAACTGACAGATTGGAGTGGAAGTGGTTCTCGCTAGCGACAATCGGTTACAATATATTTGTATGATCTTAATGATAGTAAATATGGTATCTTGTAGAATTAAAAAAACACATGTTTACCTATTTTTAAATTTAACCCATTAAGTTTTTTATTTATTTATTTCCCTACCACGTACACATCACACTGACAGTAAAATAAAATCAAATTATGTGAAAAATAAGGTAATATACAGAAATAATCACGACCAATGAATTATATTTTGCAAATATTTATCGATCATTATCGAAAGACGATTAAAATATACGAACACGGCCAAAACAAAAACAAAAATATTTCTTTACTAGGCGGGCAGTTATTTGGAAATAATATTATACAAAGTCTACCATTTTGATTTATAACTCTTTATTACCGGACGAGCATTATACAGCTGTGAAGTTATCAACAGAGCCAACAAACTTGTTAAAATAATAATTATATTTTTTATGTTAGAACATGGTCACAAAAATGAGAAAGTACATATTTAATTAACGTTTTCACGACTTATTTTAATATATATAATCGGATAAACATAATATTAGGATAACAGGCACCAGCTTTGCCTGTGCCGCTTTCAAAAACATCAGGGTTATGTCATTAGTGTAACCCTTACATAAAAAATAATTGGAACGACCTTTCCTAAATTTTTAATGCGAGAAAAGGCTTTCTAATTATACAAATTTCAACCAACATAATGATGGAACGTGGGCTGTAAAATATTTAACTCAATCATAAGAATAATTCAATAATAATAACCAGTCTTCCTATGCTGCTACGTGGCACACACTTGGGAAAGAAAATATTGATATGGAAAAATTAAATACATTATTTTTGGCTCTTGTATTTGTCACAAATTTCATAACAGGCAAATTTGTTTATAATTCATTTTAATGTTTAAAGTTAAATCTTGCGTCAGCAATACATAAACCAGTTCTTGTCATGTAACTTATTTTGAAACGCTCTATCAGGAATGGATATATACAATAATACATTTTCTTGCGAAGTAAATAATGTTTGGATTTTATACATGAAAACAAACCTTATCATAAAATTTATTTTCACTTGAGACATAATAATTATTAAAATTCAACTCTTTCATAATAAGTGCCAAGCAAGGTTATTACTAACCCTTCCCTTACCATGTAAAAAAAAGCACAAGCTCCTGAGCTGTGTAGTCGTTACACATCAGGCAAACGGGAGTAAGTCATGACAATTATATGTAGTGCTGCTGTAGTAGTGTTATATAATTGTCATGATTCACTCCCGTTTGTCTGATGTGAAACGGATACACAGCTCAGGAGCTTGTGATTTTTTGCATAGTAAAGAAAGGGTTAATATTCAGTTATTAAACGATTTCAAAATTCAACACACAAAAATATGAAACGTTTACAGAATGCCAAACATTTGAAAATAAATAAAAAGGGACAGCCTGTTTCTTGACCTACGTTAAGAATTTTGTAGCACTTTTGCGCCGTTTTCCACGCCTCGATTTGATCGCTTTTCAAATAGAAGAGTTTTCATCTGTAGTGGCTAACAGTTTTCATATTATTCTCAAACGAAGATTAATATGCAACTTAGTAACTACTCTCAACATTTCCCTTTTACATTATTTTGTAACAATGGCGTTGAAAACCGGGATAGTATCATATACAAGTAAGTTTTAGTACCGATATATCATTATATCTCATACATTTATGACCTCGTATTCGAGAGTACGTAAAAATTCTAGTGTATACTTATTATTTTTCAAAATATGTTGAAAGTAATCATAGAAATAATATATGTAAACATTTGAAAACGCAAATCATATAGTATGACCAAATTCTTATGAAATTTAGATTTTTTAGTGAAAACTTTTCACCCCATCTTGAAGCATATTAACTAATTCAAATTTACCTAAATGCATAGATACTAGTTTGCTTAACCACATCCATCCGTTTAAATCACAATAATATGTATAAAAAATTAATTAATCCACATAAAACATGCATTCTATACATACCACAAAAAAATGATAAAACTGGTGAAAGAAAGTTGAGCAATTACATGAGAAACTTTAAAAACGTTAATCAATAAGATATTGTATACCTACTGTTTATCACTAGTAAGGTGTCTATAGTAAAACCTGAATTCGTATATATTATTATTTTCGTTTTTATATTGTGTTTATAATAATTGTATAATATAGTATTAAATTTACATTCCCAATTTCTTCAAGTAACTTTAAAATATATGCTATTTTTGAATGTTTTGATGTTTGCTAATTGTTTCATTGAAGTAAAATAGATTTTTTGAAGTTCTCGAGTCGATAGTGCTTAAATTTAAACGAGTGTTTTCGCTGTCATATTTAATACTTACAGATAAATATTAATAATAAAAAAAACGCTAAAAAGATGACGTAAAAGCATTAGAAAAAGAAATATCTCATTCTTAACCCTGTTACATATCGATCAGTGGGTTGATTCTTTGCCTTGTCGAGAAGATTCCGATTATCATATCAGCTTAAAAACGGAAAACGCGAGCCATTAAATATGCATTACTTGTTAGCAGCAATCTGAAGGAAGTTTTCTTGCAATCTTTGCACGCAGAAATCTCCAAAGAAAAAGGATTGCCAGAATTTTAAATAAATCGTTACTTAGGATTAGTAGAAGATTTATGTGCTTTAATATCAAAGTTATTTTACTTACGAAAAAACAAAATACAACAAAACACCTATTTTACGTTTTTGAAAGGATTAAAAAAATGTAAATAAAGGAAAAACAAAAATTGAGGTAAAATGAAAAATAGTTTTTTTTAAAAAAAAGCATAATAAAAATACCAAATATCGATTTAAAGTATCTCCTTTTGTTAGATATATATTCATACTTTTTAATTGTCTGTACTTGAGTTGGAAGCATATAAGCTTTCGTGTGATTGCTAATGACATAAGCTATTACTATATTTGTATCTTTTAAATTTGTCATTCCATCAATAAAAGTCTAGAAATAAATCTAAATATCCCCTAGGTTCTCATGCTTTTTTCGTCACATTCCCAATTCCTTCAAAAAGTTTCATGACTCTAAATTCACCAAAAAAGAAGCAATAAGTTCAAAAAACTCGAGGGATGCCAAAGTTGCTGGAAAAAAAACACACTTTGCATACATATAACCAGGGCCGTGGATACGGCTTGTGAAAGTTTAATATTGTGGAAACTTATAAATTTTGAGGTTTTTAATATTTTGATTACGCAATGAAAAGATACGCCTCGTCCATTTTTTTTTATTTGACTTAAGGAAATACTTTCTAGATAGCTGTTTTAAATTCTCTTTCTGTCACCAATTTTAGTTTGAAATTTCACCTTTTCTTCATTCCATATGCCCTCGATATAAAAAAACAGGTTTCCAAAGAGTTTGGACAGAGAATTTTAACATATTTATTTTAGCGAATACCTCAAGTGAGAGAATGGGGATAGTTAAAGACTAATAATTGTTAGTTTATCACTATGTATACCCCATTTTAAGAATTAAAATTTGATGTATATGTTGACAAAAAAAAAGAGATTCGTGATTTGAATGTATGAATTGAAGAAAAAAATGAACTGTAAAATCAATTTACGTAAATGTCCTTTCAGGTCCAATTTGTGATGGTTGGATAGTTTTTTACAATGTTAACATTTTGGTTTACGCTGAACTTAGAAAATATTTTTCAATATATTGCTTTTACACACTTCTTCAACATCTTTAACATTCATTTATGTAAGCTGACTTGGTTCGACTCCTTTCAACTAACACTAAAATTCAGTGAAAAGTAATTTATTTTGTAAATTCTAACAATTATTCAAAAACACAACCCGGCAACTGTCTTGGCGTTCTAGATTTAACGGTTATCTCTTTATAGGAAAAACATTATACCAACTTGCCAAGCTTTATAACCCCCAACTGACATACGGATTGCGTTCTTACTTTCTATGCCTTGATTCTAACAACGATATGGGACACCAAAATTGTATTAGATGTACCAAGTTGCTTACAGATGAATTGATTAAAATGAGCTATGACTAACTTAAATATTTTATTTCACATCTTTCCATACTTATAATTATAATTCTCTGTGATCTTATATAGTTTTTTTTCAATATGAAATCAAACTAATTAACTAAGCTCAGAATAATAGAAAGCTGGATAACACAAGATAAAAAATAAAAAAAACATTTACATAGTTAAGTAAAATGCATTTTTCTTAATTACTGATTGGTACAAAAGAAGAAATTCCATGTTTTTATTTAACCATGCTCGCTTTTAATGCGCATTATATCAAAAACTGTTTAACGACTACTAGCAGTGAGTCAGATAAAGGAAAAAGGCGGAGATTTGGAAAGTAAAATTAGTTAGCTTATCACGCTCTATAGGTCCCGTATTCAGTGTCAGATAGTGTTATATGTATATGAAAACATCATATAGATCATTACATTTGGAAACAAACATATGTAGGTTGAAATGGAAGCAAGTTAACAAAGGTACCGCTACGTTAACAATCAACAAATGACTTCCGTTCGCGTCAGTGGATGGCTAAAATCTGTAAGGTAAATCTTTACTCAATAGCACGTAAATACTGTGTGAATCCTGAATTCGTTGTTTTATACTTAATTGCGTGTAAGTCTTTTATATTGATTGATCCGAATACTTTTCTTAAGAGGTTTCATTGTGAATAGAAGAAAATATTTGTTTTCTGCAGCCTACGAATATTTTGCATCTTTGCAATCAATTTCAACAACCCACCATTGTCAAGATTGTTTCAATGTGAATATCGTTATTTGATTGAAATACAATATAAACGTACATAATTATAACATTCAATTGCAAAAAGCTAAAGCTGTATTAAAAATATTTTTCCATGTAAAAGTAAAATATTTCCATTACTTAAGATATTTACTAAATTAGAATAACAGCGTAATATGTGGCACGTTTAAGTGTCTCCTATTAAAAGATTTTGATGTGAAGAGTGTTAGAATATAAAAACGTAAAATTCTTACATTTCAGGTATTGTTTAAATATTTATCCATTTTATCACCACTCAGCTTGTTCGAATTGGCTGTATATCGCTGGACCAAGTCAATAGAAGTAGATGCGAATAAGGGTATGCGCGTCGTAATAGAGAGTTGTACAGGGTAGAGAGTTGGAGGCTGTTCGGGAAACCTTAAGCTGTACCAGACCGCCCAAAGCTCTCGACGGTAGAGGACGCATCGAGCTTTTTCGCGCCGCGCAGCGTATTAGAACAGATCGTCAAAGCAACCGGTGGTCGAAGCTTCAAACAGTTTAAATACTCCATTAAAATTCCGCTGCTTCAATCCCACGCATATTAATTGACTTCTGTATTCATAGCCAAGTGAATACTTTAGGCATGAAATTTAATTTGCCGTTTTTGAAACAGTTTCAGAAGTTTTTTTGCGTCTCGATTGTCTAAAGTGTTATTGTTTGGACTTATTAGTAAAGTATTTTTTTAGATATCTAAATATGTCGTAAGGTAGTTCAATATAAGAAACGAGTGATGCACGCTTGTCGTAACAAAGTTTGTCTACGCATTGTTGATAGCTTCTTCGATGCAATCAACGTTATAACCACACGTAAGTTTAAAAAATCATTTATTTATTTAGCAAGTAAATTATAACATTTAAATAAAAAAACTGGAAAATCTCAAAAAAGCTTCACATGATATTCTAAAATAACAACACTAAGAAAAATATTTATTTAAATTTTAATACTAATTTCACAATTTATCAAATGGCAGAGCTGGTTTCACTCACCTCGAGCATTTTCAACTAATCAATAACATTTTTTTTTGTAAAGCTATGAATAAATACTGAATTCTATATTATTTCTAGTTTTCTACAAAACAAATTGCTATACTAATAAGTACATATAAGTACTTAGAACTATTGGCAGCGAACTGAAATTTTATTTGTTGTATATTTTTTTTAGTATTGTAAATTTTTTTTTTTTTGCTGACTGTAAACAAAAAAAAAATCGCACAGTTGACACAGATGTCAAAAAAATACTTATGTGTTTTGTAAAAAATAATATTTTACTTAACGATATTGTATGTTTATGATCAAAGTTATTTCAATTCATTTGTATTATATATAAGTTGGTGGTTGAAACGTTCATGATAAACTGTTATTTTAAAAACCATAAAATAGTCAAAGTAGAAAGAAAGATTTGTATGTGTATTTATAATTAAATTTCATTGAATCGTGGACAAAACGAATGTGTTGTATTTACGTATAAAACAGAATATTGAAAATGTTATAAATTATTATAAAAGTTCTCTAATATTTTTTTTTAACTGTAATAAAATAATGAAAAATGTTGTCACATTATTAACAAATGTATTTCAGCGAAAATGTGTGTGTTTAATTAAAATAATTACTGCAGGACTTTTTAAAAATTCAATTATACACAATAAACAACTTTTTGTATTAAAACCTTTATCAGCACATAAAAATGAAAAAAATACGATTAGCCCTGTTAAGTATTTCAAATTTGTAGGCGTAACAGAGCTATCCCAGGACTATATTTAAATAAATTTGCATAATATAAATTTATTGCGAAGTTGTTGCGAAAACTTGTTACCAAAATTTTGGCGCAAAAATCCAAAAGCAATTTAGTACAGAATTAAAATTAATTGTGTGTTTTAAAATGACAGGTTACGACTTTGACACTTGGGATGTCGTTTAGATTCTTTGGTATATAAGATTAAATCAATTGAGATTATTACTTTCAAATATATATCCAGGAAACTGTAAAAAGTTAAAATATTATGTATAAGCAATAATATGTCAATGACAAACCAAAATTTCAATAAGAATATATTGTTACTGTTTTAAAAAAATAAGCGCTTAAATCGAAAACAAACGAAATTATTATTTATTCAAATGTCATATTAAAATAAATAAAAATAATAATAATTGTGTTATTTGATTCTGGTTAGGTGAAATGTTTTATTTTTTCATGATTTTTTGTCATTGATATTTTTAGATAGGTTAAAAAAAAGTATTTCGGTGGTAGACTCAATATTACTAAAAATATTGTTCCATTCCATTATCATTACAAAAATAAATATAAATTCAGTAAAAATCGTAATATTGAAATCAATTATCCATTCAGTATATAATAAATAACTTATTATTTTTGAAATCGAATGAAAACCCTTATAGTATAAATACAAATTAGTAAAAAATACATATCACACTTTTCTACCCTAAACAAGTATTAAGTGTTGTTATTGTTTGTCTCTTCTCTACACCCGTATGGAAATAGACCTGCTCTCTTTTTCTTAAATGTGTTGTAAAATAATTAAATAAGAATCTGTGTTTTACTGTTAACTAACACATAAATAAGTCCAATAAGTCTTTCGTAGAGGAAAAACACATGTTTCACCTACACAATTAGAAAAATAACAAAGTTGTATACTACCTTGTAAGTACCATTGATTCTATCAGAAACACTTTGCTAATATCTAATCAAAATGATTTCTAGTTGATAGTTGACAGCACTAACATTTAAGTATCTTTCAGTTAATAATTATTATCGCCAAAAGCTGTTGTAACAATAGACGCTTTTCATTTGAGTGTTAAAATAACTTTGATCAATGTATTATGTTTCTTATTTTCACACGAGAAAACTGTCGACGTATATAATGAGGGGTTGGTTATCTTAGAATCACCTTTGTTTCATAATGACTTGGCGTAATATTATCTTAAACATATGCTAGTGACAAAACTTACAAAGCGCTCGACTGTCTCGTCAGAGTTATCGAGATCGATCCCCAGAGAAGATATCCTTTTATAATTGAACTCATGCCTGTAGGCAAATAAACGATGCTAGTCTGTTAGGAAAGCCTTAGAATCAAACAAAATAAAAATCTTGCGTACCACAGAAACGAAAATACTTTATAATTGCTTAGCAAATCATTTGTATCAATCATCACAGGTATAATTTAGATTGCAATACCGGAAGAATATATCAATACCGTTTCGGTATTTATTCATTGCTATATGAATCCATTAAATATGTGCGATATTTTTTTCAATTAAATGTAAAGTAGACATTTTATTAATAGCTTTTATAATGATTTATAGTTTGACAAAAGAGTTGTGGTTCAAATATTTAGAATTTTTGTTTTTGAAATTGGAATATTAGATTTTTTTTTGTTAAATTTATGGCTACAAAACTTATTATTATTCATTTCTTTCATGTAAACAAGTATACCAACGAACGAAAATTATCGTAATTTGCAATTTCTAAAGTTATATTTATTTTCTATTATGATGAAAAGTGTAATACTTAAGTTATTTTTTAAGTTAAAAACTAACTTCTCACATTCATAGTTTTTTGAAAGGTCGCTGAAAAGATTCCGACGCTATACTGATGTATGTGGACTCCCGACAGTGACGTTCCTAGGCTATGTGCCGCCCCTAGGCAGAGTTTAAAATAGTGCCCTTAATATTTTTCTAAATAAAATTTTGATTTTTATTAATTTAAGCCCAAGCTTCCACGGTAAATAATATATTTAGTTTATTAACATTAGACATTGGAGTCATAAATTCGTGTGTCAAAAAAATGTAGTAATTAAAAAAAAAACCCTGATCGTTTGCCGCTCTCTAGGGCTTGGCGCCTCTACTCGCCTATGCCCACAGGACGTCCCTGACTCCCGATCAAACACCGTAATGACTCTCTTATCTTTTTTCTTTGAATATTGTAAGGACTAATTAATCAATTTAGAAAAGTATTAGTAGATAGTAGGATAGACGGTAGGTACGAAAGGACCCACGGATATCTTTTAAAGCAATTGAATGAAAAATCATGTACATGCGTTCCCAATCCGGAAATCCAAAAAATCGTGATAAAGTGGACTACTTGACTACATGGTCGGTAATATGTGTGTATTTATGTGGCCATTACTTATATTAAATGGTCAGTATTTACAAATGTTCGAGTCCGTGGAGCAGCGGTTAAGTTAGCACCCAGTTATTGCAGGATTGGAAGGGTGAGAGAGAATTCTTAGACATCAGAAACACCCATGCCTTCAAACAGAAATCGATCATAAAAATGCTGTTCATTCTTGGACTCGAATCAGTGAGATCCGGCATGGAAGCCAACAACTCTAACCGCTGCGCCATAGGACTCGACAAAAACTATAAGTGTTAGTAATGTCTAGAAAATCCTTTCCACACTTTCAATTTTAAAATAACTGAGCGTAACGACTAATTAACCTCTAGCCTTTTCATAGCCAAATAGTTCTCGTAGCAAAAGACTTCAGTTGAAAAACTTACCACATGCTTGACCTTGGAAGCGGGCATGGATTAAAAAAAAACATAAATAATAGCCCGTATATAAATATCAAGCTTGTATTTATCTGAACATTATTGAATATGTGAATTCAGTAATAATATTAAATGGTCAGCTATAATCACGGCTATTGACCAAATTTAAAAGATAAACTAACCTTTCTATGTTTATTTTGGCCAGAAATAATATTTATACTGAACCATTATCAAATTTATACTAAAATTCGCTCATAAAACATTGAAGAATTTTAATATAAGTTATTTCAATAAAATAAAGTTGTATTTATATGTCTGAAATCATAAATTAATTCAATTCTACGAAATAATAACGTTTAATGATGAAATGTTTTTCTTTTAAAATTGTTTTTGGACGAAGTACTTGCGCTTTAAAGTAATATCACCCACTGTAGTCTAGTTGGTTAGAGCTTGCTCTATTGACCAGGCGGGTCTGGGCTTAAATCCCGGTAAAGTAAATGTCACATTTATATTTTTCAATTTAAATTTTGAGACCTACATGGTTGTTTGTGATGCCAATTTACCTCGAGTTAATCTCGAGTGACTTAACAATAAATTCTTTCAGAGTTTTTCTTTCAACTACAACTTTTATATATTCTTAAATTTCTGAAAAAATCACTTGTATTATGATAAAAACGTCGAGACCTACATGGTTGTTTGTGATGTCAATTTACCTCGAGTTAATCCCGAGAGACTTAACAATAAATTCTTTCAGAGTTTTTCTTTCAACTTCAACTTTTAAATATTTTGCCTATAATGCCGAATATATATTTTTAAATTTCTAAAAAAATCACTTACATTATGATAAAAACGTCGAATAAGTTGTTTTATGTTTTTTAATATGTACAGTATGAGTTTCGTAAAGAGTATACGCGTAAATATTCATTAAAAAATCAGCCATTACTGTATCTAAATGGAATCTAAAATGGGACAAAATTAACGAAAGCCAAGTTGCAAAAACTTTTAATAGCTAATCGATTTCATTGATAAAATCTGCCAAACATTTTATGGTATTTTTAGAAGAAAATAAATGTCATACTTAAAAAAAAACAGGAACCGACAATATATAATCTGAATAACAGTATAAAATCCTCGATAACAGATTCCAAACATTGGGGATGTGATGGGTTGATTTCGGGGGGTATTTGGGAGTTGGATCGAAAGAAGCTGTCCCGTTTTACTTTCAAGATCATGATACGATGATGGATAAGGGTACAACACGTGATGTAAAAAAATTTAGGTAGTCTCAAGCTGTCCATGACAAGAGATAGTGGTCTTACGTTGAGCTTCAGCTAATATTAGCTTAGTTGGATTGCATAGCTGCCAATCCAGAAGAAGAGCGTCAGTGCAATATCATGATTAATCAAAGTACAGGTAAGTTATTAAAAAATAAATAAAAAGTGAGATATTTAAATTGATAGTTTCATAGAAATTCAAACGATCCATTCGGAACATAATAAAAAATCATTAATTGATCTATTTATCTCGAGCTCAACAATTTTGCAATAATTTGATTTTAAAAAAGCTGTTTATATTATAAATAATTTGTCAGTACCATCTGTTGAAATTATCAAAGCACGAACAAAAAAAAGCATACATTGTCTACCTGCGCATTGTGCGCAAGCGTAGTGTTGTGCCGTGTGGTTTAGACTTACTAATGAGATTTCGACAAGAATTTTTAATGTTTTTTTTTGTATGTATGTATCGACGTCAATGAAGGAAGTAATAACTCACTTTGAGTCATTTTGTTAAAAAGAAAAATGACGTTTCTTGTTCAATAATTAAAAGCCCTTAGTAAAATATAAAACATAAAGTAATAAATTTCGCTTTTCTTAACAGCTACCAAAAATGAATTACTGCTTTATTCGTTGTCGGTTTTGAATATCAAAACACTTTCCATGCTCCTTTATAACTTTATGATGGGCCGTATCAAATATTGTTTCATTCGATACTATAGATCGGACGTCGGCAGCCAGCGGTCCGCAAGATTTTAAAACTAAAATATTTATCTACACATCGCAAGCTGAGTACTACAAGGTTCTCAGTGTCGACTTTTGGCCAAACTAAAGTAATAATGAGGCAGTCTTAAGCGTAGCATTATCTACATGCTGTACTAATACGAAGTCGAAATTTTGCTTAAATTACCAATAAGCCGTAGTATTATATGATATAATCCCCACGTTAAATATTTGTCACTTTTGCAACAAAAGGTTGCCGAACCTTGCTATAGATGTTATAAATATAAGTCTCAAAAATGATATATGACGGTGTCGTAATTATTACAAATATGATGTGTATGAGAAAATTCACCATAATTTAAAAGTTTTTCGCATAATGTACAGAAAAAAACAAAACTTTCTTTTGTTGCAAGAGCGGTGGAAGTTCTTCTCGCTTCTCCGAACAATATTTCAATACGTTCTTTTTAATAAAGAAGTTTTCAGCACGCCATTGAAAAGACGAAAACACTGTTTCGAAAGGGGGATGAGAGGGATTGTGAAACAGAACCTCTTTCCTAATGCAGCCTTAAACACTTTAAAAGGGAAAAGAATACCCACTAGCTTTTGTATTGGGATAATCAAATCACAAGCTGTGAAAAGATTTTCTGTGCCTCAGTTAATAAACACCACATCTAGTCTTTGTACTTCGAAAGAGGCCGCCTTGGATATAGGGATGGCAACACCTGACGAATACATCAATACCGGTATTGAAAACTAAATATCGGTATTACAAAAACAGCAAATAATAACAATAACGGCCGATTGGGTTGCACTATTGTATAAATAAATCAATGCTAATAATAGGTGTACCGGAATTAAGTGTCGTTTTTTTAATGAAACAATGTGATACGATAAAAACATTTATTTGTCAAAAATTAGTCGATTATATAATTTTCATCGTTGGATATAAACTCTCTCCACCTATCTGGCAATTTTTCAATCCCTCCGTTATAAAAATCACCGGGGATTGAATTAAAATATTCAGATATGCCCATTTTGACCTCTTCATAACTGGCATATTTTTTTTTATAAAAACAATGTTACATCGATCTGAAAAGGTGATAATCGGACGGAGCAATGTCTGGTCAATATGGTGGATGTCTGATAGTCTTCCATCCCAGGTCCTTGATTTTTTGTTTGGTGTGAGGCCGTGCATTGTCTTACGGCACCCATCATCTCTGTCTCCAAGTCTTGCCGATTTTTTTAAAGTGTTCCTGTAATATTTCGATATTTTGAAATCAATAAAAAAAAATCATAAAAATAGTAGGTAGATTTTCATAAATACTTTAAAGTTTATTGAAATTGAAAAATAAATCAGGGATGGGAAACCTTTTCATTTCAAAAGGCCACATTCATATATCTGATTCAACATCAGGCCGCAGTAAAGAAAACGTTGATACCCTCTCCCCTTTTTTCGACTGTCGAACATATGACGTGTTGATTACGCTCTTTTTCCAAACTCTTGCGTGTAATTTTTTGATCAAAGTGAATATTTTGATAAAGTCAAAAAGCCACATCAGAGTAACCAAAAGGCCGCAGATGCCCTTCCACTGGACTTGTATGTGCTGAAAATATCAGATCTATTGTGCATATAAATTTGGCGGTAGAAAAGGTAATTGGACAAAAAATCGTTAATAAAAGTAATTGCAAATATTTAAAACGAATGGTTTCAGATTAAAAATGATTTTAACAATCAAATGTATATTTGAATTTTAGTATTTATAAAGATTCCGGTTGTAATGAATTGGTATTGCCAACCTTGCTATTGGGTTTTGTCGGAGATTATCTAAGATGTTTTAAACATTGAGATAATTCCTTTTATCGAATCTCTTCTCAAGGGTTATTTATTCTTCTTGCCAAAATGTCACTACAGATAAATCTCTACTTCAAATTGCGTAAAACGAACGGATGGTAATTTATTTTCAATTTAAAAAGTAAATGCTCGAATATATCACTAAACAAAGATTTGTACTCGACGACCGTATCGTATTTTCTTTTTGAAGACATTGCAAAGAGCGATACTATTTTCAATTAACTGTTCATATTAATTAACGTTTAAGAGTCGTTCAATAAATAAACGCTTTATTATTATTCTATAAATAATGGCGCATTAATCATATATTCGGAATTCTTTGTTGCTCTGGTAAATTTGAGTTTTTTTGGAAATTATTTTTTTAAATTAAAAAATGATATTTTAAGTCACCTGAGATCCACCTCAGAAGAAGTGTCATCACATATTCTGATGTTGAGGATCTCAAATATTTAAAAAAATATCTAATTTTAATATTTTATTTGACTGGAATCCATACCCACATAATCACCAATAAAACGCTCTTACAATCAAATCACAAAAGCTAACTTTGAAATAATCGATCTTAAAATCAATTTACGAAAGTATCATATATTGTCGGGTCCATGGCACAGTGGTCATCGTCGTTAGCTTCCATACCGGACCACACGGGTTTAAATACCAGTACGAACAGCATTTTTTTAATGAATTAATCGAATTCTGTTCAAAAGCATAAACGTTTGTGATGTCTAAAAATTCCCTCTCACCCTTCCAATCATAAAATAACGAGAGCGATTAGCTTACCAATAGTTATATTCTAATGTTACTCTATAAAAAAAAGAGAGGTTGAGTTACTGGCTATCAAGCAGTTCTTGTAGAAATAATCTGTTAAGATATCTCCAATATGAGGCAATGGCGGGCATGGATTGAAAAAAATATGTATATAACTATTTTTTTATAAAAAATTAAAAAAACCAGATTTTAAATTCTCTATTTAAACTAAAAAAATAAAAAAATTATATGTTTAATAATAAACCGTTATCCTTAAGTTAATATAATACATATGTATATTTATTGATATGCAGGTTGTAAAGAGTTTTTTTTTCTACGAAGCCACAATCTACAATAATATAAAAAAACAAATAAACAGGTCAGATAAGAAGTTAAGCAAAATTATCCGACAGCAGATGTTTTACTAAGCATCACTAATCCAAAGAAGATAACGACTGTCAGATTATATAAAAATAGTTTTCTATATTCTAATTGATATGATAATAATTATCAAATCGATATTCTATAATTCGTTTTGGAAGGCGGAAACATAATGAGGAAATAAGCTTGGTTACGGAAAGATTATTTCGTTTAATTCAATTGATTAGTTATCTCATTCAATTATAAATAGTAAAAAAAAAATATTACTAAAAATACAATACCGCTTTCATGCAATAAATGTTCTTATGTAGTTAAGTAATCTTTGTGTAACCCATACATGTACTTTTTTACCGAATAAAAAGCATTTGAGCTCTTAATGCAAATTATCCCAACAACAATAAAATGTACAAAACGTTGTTGTACTGTTGTAGAAGTACAAGGATACGGCTAGAACGGGACGAGTGATTAGTCGATCGTTCTCGCTACGCTTCGTTTTAAGGTGTCGGATCGGGGGAAAGATTTTATGATATAAATGAACATCAATGTGTTTGGACAGAAATCCATTAATTAATTGAAACATAAAATTGCCCGTACTCAGATTTGAACCCAAGAGCACCGTGACTGAATCAAGCGACGTTCACTAATCGACTTGATATGCAACATGAAAATCATTTACTTTGCTGTAGAGAAGCTAAAATATTATTGAAATAGCCAATTGTTGATGTTTGTAATATGTTATATATATAAAAAGTAAGCCCGAGTAGGTACTATGGTTGCGGAATTCACGAGTTTGAATCATTCATAAACACTTACGTCAAATTTATAAATGGATTTTCAATACATTTTTTGAGTTTGATTTTAAAGGCATGGGTGCCTATGATCTCTAAATTTCATTCCACCAATTTGATTAACATAAAAATCGGGCTTGGTGATAGATTACTACTATTATTATGTTCTTACTCTCTTGAAAAAGGAAAACATAGAGGTTTTAATAACAACTAGTTATTATAAAAAAAATCTGTTTGGACATAAATAGTCAATACGTTGGAAACAGACATGTTTGGAAAAAAATTCTGTTTCCCTTTCGTAAATCTGAGATTTTTCGTATTCTACAAACCAATGTGAGAAATTCTTTTTATAAGTTGGACAATCGTAAAATAATAATTGGTAGGTTTTCCTTTGTGGAAACTATTGTCAGTAGATATCTAGACTGCCATATATTCATTAATTTTTGCAACAGAAAAAAGCTGGCACTTATTTCTCAATGTGGGTTATCCAGTCGTATTGAACAAAGGGTCGGTAGAGTCGATACTTTCCCAAGGGAAGAACACAAGGTCATCGTCTTTTTTCAGCATAAAAAAAAGAAGAGAGTCTTCCTTTGTGAGTTTGTTTCATTCATTCGCTGTCTTAAAATCTTGTTACCAAAATAACCCATATATGGTGTCAATTTTGTCGTTCGTGGAAGGAAAAGATCGTTTTGTTGAGTGGCTTAAAATCAAATCCTTTTGCGGGTTTCACAACGATTTCCGAATGACATTATTAAAGTATAGGTATAAGAAACGATGTCATATGTAAATTTATAATATACAAGATTCTTACAAACATTTGATCAATAAGAATACCAAGAAGAGAATTATGGTTGAGTGAAAATACACACATTTTTCTTAACTCGGCATTTTTTATTTCTTTAATCATTAAATAAGTCAATTAATGACATGGGCTTAAAAAGTCCTATCGTGACTTCTTACAATTTTTTTAAAACGTTTTAAAATTAACCAAAAACTAATGGGTGTTTGTATAGTCACAAGAGATACGGATATAAAAATTAATACATTTTCCTTAGCAATGACCTAAGTCCATCATTTTAGCCGGTCATGAATTGGTGTACCTATATTTAAAAAATATGTTATTTATTTCATATCTTCAACTTTATTGATAAAGTATTCAGACCAACGAGTGACGTTAACTCGCTTGCTAACAATGCTATTTGTCATATTTGCGGCGTCATACAGGGAGCGCAAAGATCTACATAGGTAAAATCACCGCCGTATATAGATTAAGATTTTCAACAAACTAAAGTGCAAGCATCCAAGTCTTGGGTGATTGCTACCAAGACAATCTTAGTACTAAAAAATACACATACGCATAAAGTTGTTACGCCACGGAAAAAGTTTATAAGTACAGTCGACCCATCTATAGCGTAGAGATTGAGATTACGCTATAAGACGACTACGTTATAAAGGAATAGGCACCCATATAAAATTTGAGGTTAGGTTCTTTCAATTGTATTTTGTGAATTAAACGAAATCGATTATTTTTTATATATTACAAAAATACGTTTAGCGAAGTCAAAAGTCAACTACTATAATATATAGAGCTAGGGACATTTATTTTCAATGCACGCATGTAACATATCGACTGTGGAAAGGAAAAAAAACGTAACCCACAGTTTTTTTCGATAATCACAATGTATCAAACTTGATGCACGTTCTATCAAAAGTATGCAAGCTGAAAATGCCGGATTAGTATCTAAATTTAGCTTTTAAGTTTGAAAAAGATGACATTGTAAAAAAATAATAGCAAGAAAAAAGACTGAAATAAAGATTTTTCCTAGACAATTTCTTTAATTAATATTATATTATATCAATTAAACACCAGTTTAGAAGTCTCCGTGCACTTCAAGGTTGTGTATAAATCATAATTTTCATATGGCCCAAAATCATCAAAACACGTTTTTTGCACCTCCTGTAAAATTTGATATGTGTGGGTTACGTCCTTTTTCCTTTCCACAGTCAATATGTATTTATAATATATTATGTTGATTCAAATTTAAACTTGACTTGGCGTTTTGTAAATACTACGCTATAGAGGGGACTACTATACTGGGGACTCTCGCTTACGCTATATGAAACTTCTCTATAGGGGGGAACGCTATAGAAGGGTTTACTGTACTAAACGATCGGCTGTGGTAGGTGGTGGTGAGAATTGTAATAAAATATATTTTTCTCACTTTGTCTGGTACTGGCAAGGCATTTTTAAAGTAAAAAACAAATGGTATGCTGTTCAACTCTTTTGATTAAAAAAATCTTTGTTTTCACACTCTGCTCATTTATTATTGACAAGTACGTATAAAAGGAAGAAATAAAATGATTTCAGACAATGTCGACACTATTTCATATCTTTAAAATATTGAATAACACGTTGACAAAATAATATTGTTAATTATGACATGTCTTATAAATGAAAAAAATGTTATATGGATTATATGGATTATCAAAGTGCTTCTTAAGTGAAACTTTTTATGATAACGTTAAAACATACTTACTTATAAATAATTTCGATTAGTAATTTCGAAAGTTGATAACATTAAAACCAATAATTTATTGGGATAAGCTATGAGTTTAATTCGCTGTTTTTATTGTAGGATAACAATATTTATAAAATACTATTTTCATATGTTAATCGGTTGGTTATATTTGCCGCGTGAGTTCGCTAGATAACATCAATAAACTATTATGGATGAAAACATTTGTATTTGTTTTTAAAAAAATGTTACCTAATTCTGTAATGTATAATATTTTTTATTTTATCATCTACTATTTATTTTATTTAGTATAATATAAAGTTACTATATTGTTTCAAAACACCATGATTATAATGACAAAAATTTAATCTCTAAATTGTATTTTTTGCCGATGAATATAATATGTCTTAAATACAAAATTACTTAGACAAAAACTGCTTTTGTAGTTTCGCTCTGTAGTTTTTTAATCTTCAAGAACTTTTTTTTAATTTACAGACTTTGTTTCAAAAACTTCTTTGTTAGAAAATAAAAGTGAAATTATCTATTTTCCCAGCTTAATATTAATAAAAAGAAACATTGTACATGTAGTGGTGTAACGGAAACTAAAATGGCTTTGCACATTTCAACGTAACACGCTTGAAAAAATATGAATAAGTCTAATTATTACAAAAGAAAATAATGTTGCTCTAATATTTCGACTCTTTAATTAAAACTCAGTTGAGTGTTAACTGTATGGCAGCCACAGTAACAAAACATATTAAATAAAAGTAAATGTTAAAATTGTAACGTTACATTTTAGTATTTTTTAAAATTTACTTATTCTATATGCTACTCGGTAAAAAATATTAAATTGAAATCGTTAAATGGTGCACTTCTTAAATAGACTCAAAGAAGGGACTCATATTCATTCAAATAAGATAATTTTTGCTCTGCTTTGATAGTAAGAAAAATACATTTTCTTTGACAAATTGGTGTGCTTTGTATAAAATGGCGATAACTCGCCACTTCCCGTCGTAAAAGCCTGATTCCATTAACTCGGAGAAAAAATCTTTTCTCCCTTTTCCACAGTCATTTCGTTTGCTATTTTTTTTAAACCGTCCCCCTTCTACGTTTCCAATAAAAATCTTAGCGTTTTGAATAATATCTACATTAAAGTGATAATTTTAAATGGAGCCTAACGACTTTTTAGCGTTTAAGTTCAGAGCCATTTGAGATAATCGAAAATTTGTATTGCATCAGAAACCATTACGTCCAAAAGCATAAAGAATAAGTTTCCCTTCGTCGACGTAATTATAAAGTCAAAGCGTCTACCAGTTAAGCATTTTTAATAATGTTAAACAAAATACTATAAAATATACATTCAATAGTAAATTAATGAAATAAATATTTAAAACGTAATAATTGAATTGGTCATTCCGACACGAGTTTTTTTATTAAGGTTTTAATAATCATAGTTTTGATAGATGCGACTAATAGCTTAATGCTAATTAATAAACGTAATTTATTCCCTTTTTATTTGATAACAGTTTAATAGATTGTGAAATTAAATAAATTAAAAATTGATATTTGCCTTAACTCTTCCCTATAAATCGTTTATTATTATATAAAAAAGCGGGCTTAGATTATTAATTGACTCAAAATTATTTCTACATGGTTAGTAAAGCAGTGGGAATTTCATAAATTTGCAATTTCAATAATGTAATTCTTCCGTCATTAGTAAATAACTAAGCATTTTGCTACACTTTGCATTTTTGGCTAAAATCGTTAAATAAACGAATAAATGGTAAAATCAGAAATTAATTTTAATATAATTTATTTTATAAAAAATCATTACAAAAATACAAATGGTTTTGTCTTTCGTTGTTTTCTACAGCGATTTATATACATAATTATGCGGGTAAATCTGTTAAACGCACACAACCTGTTCCGAATTCGAATGGTTTCACGAGTTTGGTTGTGCCGCTCTTAAAAAAATTTGGTGGGATGGAGATGCTGTAAAAATCTTCAGTAAATGTAATTTATTTGTGACAAAACGTCACACTCATCTTAAACAATCATCTTTGGTAACGTTTAAATTATTTTTAATTAACAATTATAATACATACTTATTTAGCTGAATTTATATTAATTACCTTTTCTCTGTATTTTCCATATTGTTTTTCTTTGTAAATAAATTACAACTATTATTATATGTTAAAATAAATTATGATAAAATGTATAACAGTTAAGAGATACTAAGCATTTGTGTGTAAATTATACTTTTTTGGTATAATAAAACCAGAAAATTGAAAATCAAAATGCTAAAATTTATAAAAATAGATGTTTTAAATACAGGTACCTAAAATTATATAATTTCTAAGCAGCCAAAAGACAAGGATACTTTATTTAAGTTTGAATTTTGTTGGGAAAAAATGTGATAAATTATTTCAATCTGCTCATAATGAATATGACAAAAAATGATTCTGTTTTATGTAAAAAAATGCAATTAATACTTTCTTATTCAGCAGGGAATAAAACTTTTGCAAATCCACTGATTTAGACAATGTTATTTTACCAATTTTTTTTTAATTACGTAAATGTATATATATGCACATGATTATTATGCCCTTTTTCAACCATGTCCGTTAAAAATGTTAATCATATAGATTTATAATGAACCTTTGAGAGATAGATTTTGGATAAAAACAAATATATATACATGTCTTGAAACAAGTTTAATACCGGGATTTAAACCCTTTCACAAGCTTAACAAATTTGATGGGTTCGGTCTATCGGTTGAAACAACATAAAAAACAAAACGCGGCCCAGGAATTGACTAGATTTAGAATATATCTTCTTCTGTGCTGACTCTCAAAGATTTTTTCTTTAAAATAATTAACTTTTCACTTGTCAAGAAAACGTGTAGTTCAATTCCTAAAATGACTATTTTATTTCCAGATTTTCAGACGATTTTTTGTAATAATAATTATGTTATCTAACTAATGCTGATTTTTTATAGTAGATCGCATTATGATATTAATTTTGAATATTGTGTCGTTTTTAAATATAACGATCCATTATACAATAAAATATAACAATCGGTAAAATTACAAATAAAATTATATAAACTACATAAATATGTATTTCTATTGGCGATAAAATATCATTGATATGTTTGACACCTTATGAAAGTAATGAAAACGTTTTGATTTATGTTATCTAACTAATGCTGATTTTTTATAGTAGATCGCATTATGATATTAATTTTGAATATTGTAAAATTTATCTGTAGTGCTACTGTTTTGTTAATTAAATATTGTTACATCGACGGAGGTAGGTATATTTACAATTATTCTTATCAGAATAGTTCTAGAATAAAATTAAATAATATTTCAAATGCGATAAGCTAAATCGAATGTTTTTATCTCGCTTTTGATATTAACGATTTCTGACCCACTATTCGATATTTTAATAAATATCTTAAAAATGTTTATCATTACCAATTTCAAAAAAATATCGTCATCTTAATTAACACAAACACTTAACGCTGCTTTGATCATTGGTGGTAAACTTGTTTTAAAACTTTATTTGTTAAATATAAATCTCAGCCACAATTTTTGTTTTAAATAAAAATGATAATTTAGTGTTTTGTTTCATCAGGAACAATTACAAGATCAAATAATTTCTAAAGATATCAGAAAAACACTGTAAATCTAGTAACCTTTCAAAACACTTTGGTAAATTGCGTTTTTAGCCAAATATTGTTCGATATCATCTAAGACAAGGGTGGGGAACCGTTTCTTCTCTAAAGGCCGCATTCATTTCGATATTTCGAATTTCTGATTCGATATAAGGCCGCAATAAACATTAACTAGGGAATCTTTGGTCGAAAACAGGAATTTACGATCAGAATATGTCAGGAATTTACATAAATTTACAGAATTACAGAATTTGCCAGGAGGCCGCACTAGAGTAGCAAAAAGGCCGCAAGTTCACCACTCTTGTTCTAAGGCGTGAGTGACAAAAATTTTAGAGCGTTGTCTCATTCACCTGATCCTTTATGGCCTGTGCATTTTAGCGTTTTGATTTTTTATCGTTTGTTTCATGTAAACTAAACCCTGGTTGAAAAACACTGATCTAAAAGACTGAAAGTAGCCAGAAAATTTTATTTTAAAATCAAGATAGGCATTGGTCATATATTACTATTTAACAGCCGCACTTAAGGAATTCCTTTTTGAACTTAATTAAAAAAAAAAACTTCTGCTAAAATTCATAAATTGTCGGATACGATTTTCTTTTTACTAGGAGTTATGTTATTAAGACGAAGTAAGGTCCTTGCCGAGGTCCAGCTAGATTATTTGAATTTTTATCTAGGTAAACTCAAAATTATCCATATTTTCTTACGATCATATTATACTCAAATAAGGAAGTAAAGACGGTCGTGTACAAAAGCAAAACGTGTTGTAAAGATAGTACAAAAAAGTAATGTTCCTAGGCTTTCTAGTGTTAACGCTGAAATTGAAGCTGAGTGAGACATTATAATTGGTATTCTATCCAAAAATCCAGTCGTTTTTAGTGCTTCGACAGAGAAAGTAGATTTTTCTTATTCCTTACGATGATTTGTGAGTATTTTTCAATTGATTTCAATAAGTCTTTTAATGTTATCTGAATTAGTATTTTATAATTAAAATTCTATACAAGTGAAATAATAATTAGATATTATTATTAAAAAAATGTCTTTAAATCAAACGCCTAGCTCGCTATTAATTTTTAAATATATATCGTGTTGATATTGTATTAAAAATACAACACTATTTATTATATATCACAACATACCTGTTTTACTAATCGTTAGTATTAACAACTGCTCATGATAAACGTGACTGCAATATAATTAAAATTCAAAGATAATTGGAAATTAGTGCAAAAAAAAAATAATTTTAATACAATAAAATGAAGTCCCACTAATAATTGTCAGTAAATACTTAAAAATTGATAAACATGCAAAATACTTCCATTTTTAAAATTCATTTGAATTACGAGAATTGATTGCCTATCATTTGCATAACGCCCAATTTTTTAACAGTCACCATTTAATAGTCGATAAAAATAAACCTATTTGCTGGGAATCAAACTGAGTGTACCAATTCTTCACTGACTACTAAGGCGGGTGTTTCCGTCGTATTAAGGGGTTTTATTTTATTTGATAAATAATATTTCTCTTTTTGAATTATTTGTGGATCAGTGGATAAAAAAACTTACTTGAAGGTTCTGACGTACAACCCGAAATTTGTATTTAAAGCTGCTGTAAATATATATATCGGATTATTTTGGGGTTTGAGTGTCACAAGGGCGTAGCTTGAAAAACATAGTTTCAAAATAATATAGCATTTTTTTTTGGTCTCGCTAGGGATATAAATTAATCAGTTTTACTGAGAAGTATCCTTGAAAAAATATTACGTAGCGAATGAAAACATATAAATGAAAAAATGTATAAAAATGAATTGCCATTTTTTCTAATAAACTCTCGATTTTTATTAAATTTTATAACAAAAATATGATATTGTCGACTTTTTTTTTTGTATTTTTAAAAAAGTCTGGCAAAATATTTGATATGGCCGTATAATTATATCACTTTTGATATGTTCACTTTCAATACTTCATAAACAGGTATTATATTTAAAAAAGTAAAACAATATTTTGTACGAATTGCACATACATTTGATTAGGACTGGTTTCGCCCACGCCACCACAATCATTGTATATTCAGTTGTATAATATATTTTTATCAATCGAAAATGCTTAAGATGAGCGAACCGGTGCTAATAATATTGAAAAGTGTGGTGAACAGTAAAACCTTCTATAGCGTTCCCTCTTAAAAAGAAGTTTCCTATAGCGGAGTTTTTTACTAAACCGTAAATTTTCAAGATCAAATTAGACTTTTCATAAATATAATATATTATAAATACATATTTTATGTACAATACGTGGATTGAAAAAATATTTTTCAGTAGCTGTTTGTTCTTTAACTTGGCTACACCACTCATTCTATGAAAAATATAAAAATAGGAAAAACAATTGATTTTGTTAAATTCACAAAAAAAATAATTGAAAGAATCTATTTTTTTGTATGCATTGTCTCTTATAACGTTGTCTTCCTATAGCGTAGTCTCAGTCACTACGCTATAAGAGGATTGACGGTATATTTAAATAATAAATTTCTTAAGAGTTGAGTTGAGCTACTGCTATAATTTTTGTTGACATGCTCGCATACGATGGATAAATTATTTATTAAATAATCATTATTAATTGTCAAATAATATCGTAGTTCAGTCGTCTATAATAATCTTATTACATCAATACTTTCTAAAAACACGATGGACTCGAGTGGGTACTTTGTAAAAATACGTGCTTTGTTTCATTTAAAAGTATTCAAATATTTAGTATAAAGTAAGTGTTTATTAAAAGCGTATATATATTGATTCAAATATTTTATTATTAAATGTAAATTCAATAGAATAAGTACACGAAGACTTGGCCAGCTGACGATAGTGGAAGACTTTACCGCTAGTACAAATGTCAGTTCTGTGCGCGAGTTTAAAATTCCCTAAGGGGTTCGTTTTATTCGACTGTTTAAACCACAATTTGTAATAATTTTGCAAATTTATTTTCCAATCAATAATATCGATAAACTTTGCGAAAAAAACATATGTGTAAGACTGAATAAAAATATTTCTCGTATAAAAAGCGTTTTCATTGCATATACACACATATCGATACCCTAATTTCAGAGTGCACTATGTATGATTTTGACAGTGTCTAGTTGAATATGAAAAGTATTTCAGAATACAAAAATCTATCTCTTCTAAAGTCGCTCAACCTCTCTTTTTCAAAGAGATTAGTAGAAGTAGGAGGATAAGGCTAGGCTAGGATGTGAATAGTGGTTAACTGATCGCTCTCGCTACGCCCAGTTACTAAAGGATCGGAAAGGGTAGGAGCGAATTTTTAGACATCACAAAAATCGATAAATTGATTGAAAAAATGATGTTTGTACTGGAATTCTAACCCGTGAGACCCTGTATAGAAGCCCACAACTCTAACCACTGCGCAGCAGAACGCAAAACAAGTTTAAAGGAAGCAAAAAGCAGTATGTAAATACGACCAATTGTGATTGACTAAATTAAATATATACCGGCCGAGTAAATCAAAAAATCAGTACTTTCCGTTATCTAATATATAAAAATGAATGTTTGTTTGTTCGTACTTTGCGGGTCCTTTTAACGGGTGCTTTTCAAAAATAAATAACGTTTTCTTACAATATTTTAAGGGTCATCAATTCTGGAACATGTCAATATTGATACAACTCTCAGCAGATGTATAATATTTTAATTCATGGTCTATTTTATTAAAATAAATAAAGGTTTCTGAAAATTCAAAATTCGGTTTCCGTTATACCAGTATTGCAATTCTAAGATGAAATAGTTACAGGAAAAAACGCTAGCTTGTAAAGAAGAGGTACCAGACTGAAATAAATAATATAATATTCTCTTAAATTCACTGCTATTAAAATTAATATTAGTCAAATATAAAATACGCTTTTTTATTGTATGTAATAAAAATTGGGCTTGAATTTTTTCTAATAATCAAATACGAAATACAAAGTAAGAAAAAGGTTTCATTGTAACGTTTAAAGTGACTGAATTCGTAGCAAAATTTAACATGTTACATAAAATTATTCAAAAATTTTCTTTGACGTAATAAACGAGGCACGAAAGTAATGGATCTGTAAAACATGTATAACACAAACAAAGCTAAGCAGACATTTAAGTTTTCGTAAAACATAAAGCTAAACGTTTACGCTTATTTTTTTTCTCTCATTCGAAAGAGAAATAGTGGAGGCGCATAATAAAAAAAAACGAAAATTGCAACGCGAAAGCGTAACAACGAGTTCTAGAATGTGTAATATATTATGGGTATTAGTGAAAAAAAAAAGTTCAAAGTATTAATAGTGAGATAGTTTTTTTTAAGACAGGCCGAACAATATCAAAACTACGAGTGAAAAATAAGTATACTAAAAACAAACTTACTTTTAAAGGGGTCCGGAAAATTTACCGTCTACAATTCACAGCCAGCAACTAATCTCTAGAAGTTTGCCGCCGAGTCAATTGATAACAAAAACACATGGAAAAATTTACCGCAATCAAGAAATGAAATGAGTTTGTTAAATCATAAAAAGTTGTTTTTTATCTAAGTTTATTTATGATAAGCACATAGTTGGGCTTCTATGGACTTTGAAAGAATATTACAGATACAAAAAACGGTCTATAATGTGGAATTGAATAAGAAGATTTTGTATTTTAATAATGATAAAAATAATATAAATTGATTATTTAAATAATATATCGTTTTTAAATATAACGATCCATTATACAATAAAATATAACAATCGCTAAAATTACAAATAAAATTATATAAACTACATACATATGTATTTCGATTGGCGATAAAATATCATTAATATGTTTGACACCTTACGAAAGTAATGAAAACGTTTTGATTTTTAAAACTATTTTGGGTTATCAATAAAGTTTCTTAAAATTTGATGTTCAGCAAAAACTGGTTAGTCAGTCACGCAAACTTTGTCTTCGGAGAGGGCGTGGAAAGAAAAATGAGCCTACAAAATGACTAGAAGTCAACTATTTGTCCTTTTCGTCGTTGGATATAAACGCATAAATCTATTTCAAAGTCAATTAATAGAAAGTTTTCATTCGAATGAGATAAAAAAACATCGGCCGTACGACAGAATTAGATAAAAGTTTGAAAAAAATGAATAAATTATCTTTCGTAGCGACTTGAAGTAACTATACTGTTTATCTTTTCTACAATAGATCAACAAACAAATTTTATGAATGATGCCAAGTTTAGACAGCCATGAAATAAAATGATTTATAGCTTATTAAAATGTGCCAATTTATCAACAAACATAAATATTTTTATCTTTATTTTCAGACGCTATACCACGACGAGTGGCCATGGGTGCCAGCCTCTGGACCCTGGCTGCAGGTTTGTTAGTCTTGGCAACGGCAGCATCAGATCGAGAGCGTTTGGAGACAGCTCATCAGATACTTTCGGAAGTTCCACTGATTGACGGGTGAGATATCGTTTTCCTACATTATAAGTGTTATTTATAATTTATGTATTAATAGGGGAAAATGGTATATTTTTGTGAATTAATATTATCAACAACAAAAAAAGATGATATTAAGAAAAAACAATATTCCTTTGAAATTTATTTCCCCACTTTATTTCTAAAAGTCTGGACCAGTTTCGCTCATAGAGAGCATGGCCATTTGATAAGAAAAATTTAACAGTGCTATTTATACAAAAACAAATTGAAATCAAATGGTTTGAACGACAATAGACATTGAAAAGAATTTATAAATTACAATAGAAGTAACTCTATAATTACATAAAATTAAAATGTTTAACACATCTAACGAATATTGTCTTTTCATAATATAATGTCTTTCCACCAAGTATTGATAGTGAACACCCTAAAAGTCAAAAAAATACGAGATTAAATTTGATATTTCACTTGTTATTGAAACTAGAATCTTATAATCACAAACCGTTCTAGATGCTTAACATTTAATAGTATAAAAACGTATCTGTATTAACTATCTTTGTAAGTTTAACGATTGCTACGAGAATTATCTTTTACTTTTTGTAAAAAGGTTATGAGATATTAATATTAAATGCTTAAAACAGAGGCTTATCGTTAAAAAGCACACATCAGATACATCGATGACTTTCACAGATTAAACGAACTAGTTTACAGAAAAAGCTCTATGTCATCTTAACTGAACTAAACTTTAGTTGAACACTAAGCTCATCAATTGATTAAAGGATTTTTATGACATGTACTTAAAGCCGGATACCAGGATACAAGTATTATAAAAGGACGAGTAGTTTATTACATTGACTCTTGTGACAAAACCTGAATCAGCTATTTAATATATAAATGTGGTCGGAATTTCGCATTAAATTTTATGTGTTTTTTTATTTATACAAGAGTTACGACTGATGGGCTATTAGATGAAGAAAAAGATTGGAACATTATAAACTTATAAGTGCTCAGAAATAAACATTTCCTTGTATAACAATCAAAATTAATATTGCTACACTAAAAATGATTGCCGCCTGTGTGGTCGAGTGGTCAACGTTGTTGGCTTCGGCTACAGAGGGCCCGGGTTCAAATCCCGGTACGGACAGTTTTATAAATTGATTTTTCAATCGATTTTTGAATTTCTGTTCAAAGGCATGGATGTATGTGATGTCTTGAATTCCCCCCTCACCCATCCTATCCTATGAACGGGGCGTATCGAGAGCGATTAGCTTACCACTAATCCTGTCCTAGCCCTATCCTTCTATCCCTACTTTCTTCGGTAAAAGAGAGGTTGAGCAACTGAGTAACAAGCAGTTCTCGTAGAAACAGTTCTGTTGAGATAAACTCCATTAGGAGTCCATATGCTCCACATTGGGAGCGGACATGGTTTAAAAAAAAAAAAAAAAGATTAATTAATATTGATAATATTTTACCATCACTGTCATCAGTAATAACAGTGTGGATAATTTATATGCATTATGGATAGAGGCTTTGCACCTAACAACATACTACTAAATTATTTCATAAAATATTTTTCAATGGCAGTTTTGTTTTGATTAGTGTTTATACATATGTATATGAGGAGTTCAATGAAAAATCAACCCAACCCACATTTCCATTTCATAAGTAGGAAAATAGCACAAGCCAACTTTTCACTTATATCACGGGTTATACTGGCTCATGGGCCGTTGAGCCGTTTGTCTGCTATTTAATGAATGACCTTCGTGGCTTTGGTCATTTGTGTATGATAGACAGACTTGATAGATCGTTCGAAACCTTGCGATTTGGAAGGATACAAACTAAAAACTTTCAACATACACTGAGAGCTTTTATATTGTAAAGATTTGTATTTATGTTAGAAAAACATGTATTAATTAACATTGAATCAACCTGAAACTTGGGCTTCTTGGGCTTGGGTAGTTTGTCTTTTGAGCCTTTTACATATAGAAGATTACTAAAAAGTTATACAAAATAATTTAAAACGAAAATTAATTGAATTTTTTTTGGTGTAATTAATATAATTGTCAAGTCATGAAAGACCACTCTCATACAGTATTGCATTTCACCAGATGACAAATTGGCTCTTTTTAATAAATTATTTCAATAGTCTTAAATATAAATACGTTTCTTTTTATTCTAAAATCATTCATTCAGTCATGTTGTGGGCCTTTATTGTTGTAGAATTTTATTGTTGTTTTAAGTTGTTATTTTAACTTTTCAATAAGATAGTTATCATGAAATGTTATTTTTGATAAAACAATTTTTTACTTTGTTAAATTAATGTAAGTTTGAGAATAATAAAAATACCTTTCTATGTACATTGGATTTTGTAAGCTCAGTATTGATTAAAAAAACATTAAGTATTCCATTTTAACGATGCGAATTTCCCATTTCATTCTTTCGCCGCCAACGGAAATTCCGTAAACTTCTATAACTGTTTGATGTGGTCAGCGGAAGTTGAGCACATATGTTACGTGGTCTACTTTCAAAATAAAGTTTGACACCCCTGTGTCAAGGAATTAATGAATTCACCAACGCAGTAAACTAAAATACATTGTGCCTTTTATCGAATCAAATGATTATTATTGCAAAGTGTTTTTTATTTGTGTACAAATTTGAAGTGTACATATTTTTTGCACCATATTTGAAGATGCGACGGTGTAACAGTGCAAGATATGGAACCAAAAATTCCACAATTAAATTTTCTTAAAACTTAAAATTATTTCACAAATCATTGTATTATTTATACCTATACATACCTAGATGGTTTGATTAATTTAACGTTAAGGTAGAAAAATAAATCGAATACAAAAAAACGAATTCGATTTACTCAAAAAAATATCATTTTTGATTGGGACGGTGTTGTAATCTAGGCGTGCGATATTTTTGGTAATCGATTGAAATATACACAAACTTAGAAAATTTTAAGTATCCATAAAATAATTGCACCTAAAAAAAATATTTAAGTTTAAATAATCCTTATTTAATAGTATCAAATCATTGAAATAAGCTTACTTTCAATTCAGTACCTACTTAAAAGTTACAATTAAATTGCAATTATTGTAGAATAAAAGGAATGTTAAGGTCAACACAATTCATTTAGCACGTATGTTGTCCAGATTTATATTAAAATATGAAAGACTTTTTGTTGACTGTTCATAACGATTATATTTCATGAAAAAGATTTTTTATCCATGCCCTTTCCTGATTTGGAGCGTATGGCCTCCTTATAAAGGTATCTCAAACGATTATTTTCTTATACGAACTGTTTGTTACTCAGTCGCTTAACCTCTCTTTTCCAAAAAAAGTAGTCGGGATAGAAAGACAAGGCTAGGACAGGAATAGTGGTGAGCTAATCGCTCTCGCTACACCCAATTATTAATGAATCGTAAAGGGTGGGAGTGAATTCTTAGACATCGCAAATACCCATGGCTTCGAACATAAATCGATTAATCGATCAAAAATAGTGCCAGTCCCAGTACGAAACTGGGACGTACGGTTTAGAATATTGAAAAGTTCTTTCATTTGATTTAAAGCAATGTCAATGACCGACTGCAAGCGTCGTTAAGACAATTCATTTGTATGTATAGCTTAAAATACAAGGCTATTAAGAATTGAACAAAGCATAAACTTGTTGAAACTTTTGCTTGGGGCTTAATATCCTGTCACAGAAACGAAACATTCAAATAAAGTAACGCCGTTTTATCGTATACGCAAAAATACGCGTTTTCCGCTTGGAAATCTGTATGTAAATTACTAAACAGGTAGCTATGAGAAATGTCACAAAACATGTGAAAAGCTTTTAAAAAATGACAACTTTAATACGTGAATCCAGCGCACGGCAAAAAATATATTCGGAGAGGTCTGCGTTAATGTGTTATTTTGGGTTATTAAAACATTGACAAAAAATAATACATTTTCAAATGTAGGAGTAATAATAGTGTGCATTCTACAATGAATTAACTAATACCAGAAAGTGTGACTTTGATACATTTTTAATACCTCACATCCATTATGTCTGATTATGTCATTTTGTAACTTATAATATGTAGGGCCGGTGCCACCATTCAGGCAAAATAGATAACCGCCTAGGGCACATACCATTAGAGGGCGCATAAATAAACTATTCACATTATTTATATATACTAAAATAACAAGGTTTATTTTATTTTAGCGGTTGTATTGTAATTATGTAACGTATTCTATATAATTCGAAAAAAGGAGGCTGAGCGACTGAGTAACAAACATATCACGTAGAAATTCTTCTGTTGAGATATCTCCATTGAAAGACCATATGCTTCACATTGAGAGCGGATATATAAAAAAATATTTATTAGATCCCGAGTTATTTTTTTCATTATTTACGCCAAATAACTTCGCGCCAGCACTGATAATATAAAAGAAAAACATACCGCACTATAGTTTTAGACTGTCGACTCAAACATTGTCATTTTTAGTTAATAATGCAGAAAGGTTAAATAAAGCATTATTTTCATTGTCAACGATTTTTAAGTCTTAATGAATTAGTTAATTAGATGCCTAAAGAGGTTATTATGAAATGGGTAGTTGTGTATACCACTTCCTGAAAAAAGAATGCTTAAATAAGAATGTCTATTTTGGATAAGGCGTGGATCATGGGTAGCAACATAATAACACATATTTAGATATATCAAAGGTACTACGATAACATAGCAAGCTATCAAAATCATTCATTTAAAAAAATACTTTTATTTAATACCGTATGAATCTTTAAATCCAATTATTTCAGAATGGCATTTTTTGATTTGTAGCAGTTTAATTAATTAATAGTATTAATTTAAAATAAGGGTGCGATATGACACTTATTACAAACGAAGTTATCGCATTTACATTTTTGGAAAATGTGCTATTAGAAACTAAATTATTAACATTTAAACTCAGTCGAGTCTCTATATCGTAGAGATTGAGACTATTATATGGGACAAGGCACCCATACAAAATTTGAGGTTAGGTTCCTACAATTGTATTTTGTGAATTTTAAAAAAAATCAGCCAATTAACCATTTTTTCTGTCATGTTCACCTTTTCGTTTCGCCTGTCACATAATACGTCTAGCGAATCAAAGAATACACAGTTACTGTCAAATATTTTGAGGTAGAGTAGAGTACGCTGTACGTGGGTTTACTGTAAATGAAGAATGATTGTCGAAAACTATTTTTATGTGTAAGACTTACATTTTGTTTGCAGGTAATGTAATGGTCAATTTATAACATTACTTAAATTAAAGTCCTATTTAAAAGAATAATATTAAATTCGATGCTGCAAAAGTTTATAAAGTGCAATATAGTTTTTGATTTACTTTTCCACAGGGCTCGTTCATCACGAGAATTTTTAACTGATTAAACATTTAAGAATTGACAGTTAAAATTTTAAAATAGTATAAAATAGTATTATACTAACTAACAAAGTCATCGTGTCGCTTTTACGCTCATGTATAGATTAACCAAATAACGACAAAACAACGTCACATCAATGATATTTAAGTTATATTTTCTATGAGAATTCTTTAATATGTTAGCAAATGTTATAGAATGAAAGATGTTGTCAATCAGTCAATTATACGAGACTGGAGTGAGATTATCAATATGGGACAATGCCAATGAAAAAAAGTGCCAAAATTGTAATGGAATCAAAAAAAAACTGTTCGTTTTTCAAATAAAAAGAAATAATCTTTCTCAAATAAGCCATAAATATTACTATGATCGAAGCAGAAAAAGATATCATTGTATATTTCAACGTTCATCGAAGTTTTTTTGCGTTAACTCTGATATGGTTTTCGTATGTATTGTACTATTCTATGTATTTTTTGTCACAAAAAAAGCGCAATATGGTAGCGGATGGGATGTATATCGAGGGTAGAAAGCGATAAGAACGTAAAAGTAGAATCCTCAGCTATCCAGAAAAGCAAAAAAATATATATTACATTCGTTAACTACTGAAAGATTTTTATGGCGTTTTGTTTTTTAATAATATAGATTTCAAACATTTTATGCGTGCAAAATATATTTATAAACATGAAAAAAAAATATTTTCTATACAATGTAATTTGCAAAAAAATGACTGAAAGTTACTAATTAAACAATCTGTAATTTCATCATTGGTAATTATTTTTAAAGTTAAAACGGCATTAAAATAAAACTTTAGGTAAAGTAAAATAACATGTATTATTCTATCTTTTGTTTAGGCAACTATGTGATGGTATAGTAATAGTATGGATACGATTAGATTTCAAAAATTATTCCGTTAATCATAAACCTTAATGCACCATCGATTTCATAAGTAAATACAGTGACCTATACATCTCTATTAATGTAATATGATAAAATACATTTTACTTTTATGTATCCCTTTTTGATCCCTTGGATGTTACATTTTTAGTCTAAGCGGTGCCAAAATAATCATTGATTATACTATAATATACTAAAAAAATTAAAGCATTGCTATTTTTACAAAATAAACAAAATAGTGAAATTCTAAATAGAGCTTGTAGCAAATCATCAGCTCACTCTTTTTAATATACATTAAAGTTGATATATCTTTTTTTCTACGTCCTGATTCCAAGATTGGTTGGTTACGGAGGGCGAAAAGAAATAAATTACATTAAATATATTCTTGAATTTAGATATAAAGTTCTAAATCACTGTATGGAAATATCCATTTAGTTTCGGGAAAGACCAAGGGAGTTTATTGGTTAGTAAAAGAACCAGCAAATATGTTTTTATTTACTTTTGTAAGTTTTCGTATATATTTATAAACTACATAAAATAAGTCCATATCTGCTTGATGTATTATTATAATTTGGACAAAAAAAAACAAATAATACACCATTGTGAGGCTTAGTGTCAAAAACAGAAATGGCTTTGTTCTAAATCTATTAACACTTCTCATTAATGCCAGTTTTTACGGTTGTATAGACACAATGCCTGGCCAATAAATACAAAATAAGTTTTTTGCGCTTGGTCTTTCCGTTCTGTCTTTGCCGAAAGCTTAACGATTGCCCAGTCTCTTAACAACTAAGGTAACATACGATTTTTCAGAGTAAATTTCTCTTTTTGTCCACCCCATGTACCCAAGTAAATAGGTTTTCTCGTCCATTAAATGATTACCATTTTCCATTTTCATAGCTCGGCTCGCAGGTCACCTGGGAGTTTTCCCTTCCTCTAAGAAAGATATTTGAAACCTTTTCATACTCGTGAACGTTGATCTGATATAAAAAAACCAACGTATGGATTGTTCGAGCGGAATTTATGTAGAAATAAATATTTGGCATTACGATGACAAAAAAATGTTAAAAGAACATTGTTTTTATGCTTTGTTATTAAACTCATCTTATATTAACTTTAATTATTGTGATAGTGGATATTTTTCGGGAACTAATTTTTTAACGAAACGCTCTATCCAACGTCTTAAATAAATTCTGAATTAAAAATACTTTAAGAACAACTGGAAGACCACTTTAAGGTAATAAGAAATCATTGATTATGTTGCCTTTTATTTGGGTATAATTTTATTATGAAAATGTAAAACTATGGTAAAAGTATTTAGTTCCAAAAGAATTATATAAATGTTATATTATTCCCCTTGAATTGTAGAAGAAATAAGATTTATGTATCATTAGATATTCATATTTTCCAATTTATAAACAAATATTTTTTAAATAATACATATATAACTTTTAGTCATGTCACAAATAATGTTTAGTTGTTTTCGATGTAATTTGGTGGCAACTTTGTGGAAATTCATTTTTCAAATAAAATTAAAATTGATAAATTTGTCATTTTACTTGCTGTGTTTCAAATCGTAACATATGTTTTGCCTCTTTAAGAAGCATCATCACACAGTACATCTGTCTGATGTATCACAATTTAAAACAGAAGTTATAGTAACACAGTTATAAAATTTAATTTTATATGAATAGTCTAGTTATATATGATTGATAATCGTTCATAATTGCTTTAAAACTAATACTGTATTGAAAAAATATATAAACATAATCATTTTAGTAAAATTATTACTCAATATTTTCTTTACCTTTGTCAAATATTTCACGAAGTTTTGTTTGACGTACGTTTAAAGGTTATTTTTTTTCGCAGTGCTTTTTAATATTATATGATGTTCTTTTCATTATATTCAAAAAATAAAATAAACAATTGTGGTTCTACTTTTATTTAATATGATCAGGACCGGTTTCCCTCATGGCGAGCACCATCAACTGATTGTTTTAAATAAAAGTGGAATTAGTACAAATGAGTATTTTATTTTATGAATATAATGCCCTCCCACCAAGTATTTATGGTGAACATCCTAAATGTTATAAATGATTTTCTTTGATATATATGTATGTTATAAGTCTGTGGTATTTTTTTACTATATATTTTATAAGCTTACCGTATATGTATATTGAAGTATGCATAAATCTCTTATGTCTGGTTAAAAAATACAATATAAACGAAGACTGTTTTTTTTGGCCCACCTACTGCTGGTTTCTAAACGCTTCGTTAGCCATAACCTATTGAGAGTGGTGCTTTGAGAGTGGCAAAACACACAAAAAAAAAATCATTGAAGTAATTGACAAGTAATCTAACAGCTTTGCGACATATATATATATAATATTCCCAGTATATTATGATCAGACGATATTGCCACATGTTTCATCAAAATTGAAAAAAAAAAAAACTTATTTTTTCTTCTTCTACAAATAATTTATGGCATCATTTGAAATAGGTGTTTTGTATACATTTTTTTCCTGTTATTTTATAGGTGTACATACTATAATAACTATAAAAAATGACATTTACTATAAAGACAATTATTTTACTGCTGCGTAAGACAACTGAAATCAAAAGTAATAAGGAAGAGATAATGAATGGTATGAATTCTATTTGAATTCAGGGTGGAAAAATAGGTTTTTTTTGCATGTGTCTTGTTGCATAGTATTTAACAGTTTTTTGTCGATATCTTAATAATGATTTGAATCTATTTTCTATTTGGAAACTCTTAATTCAAGGGATCATATTTATAAGATTTTACTGTATTTGAAGTTAAATAAAGATAACGTTTATATTGTTTTATAATTGTTCGAAAAATTCACAACAATTTTTTTTGATTTATATTTTTATCAAAAACTTGATCGAATACAGTTAAATATTTGTTTTAATTACAACTGTTACGAAGCCGAAAGCATTTCAATCTCTTCAATTAAACTCTAGAAAGTGCTACATGATAACCGATATTAAATTTCATTAAACAATATTGTTCATTTGAAAAAATTGGACATTATATAACACAATATTAAAAACTGTACGACCCTTCAAAAATACAAATTAACACGTTTGAACAAACGGAATGAAAGCGAGAGAGAAAATCATTTACCAAGTTATGGTATAAAGTTCTAACGAAATTTCGGAGAAATATACCTTCTATGTACAGAGAAGTTTGACCCAGCGATGAATTGAATTCGTTTGCTCTGTTCTATGGACGATGTCTAGATTGAGATCAACTTGAGTTAACTAACAAACTTAGCAATATAGAAATAAAGTGCAAACAAAAACATTCGTTTGAACTTAGTATCAAGATACTTCAATGATATAAGAGTTTGCAATATATTTTATAAAACAAAAGCATGTAAATTCAAACATTTCTATTGTTAACGAACAGTCCAATAGTGTGGTAAGTATTTATTTTTTTAACTCAACAATGTGCAGTCTTAATAATGTTACCATGTATATATAGCTTTCTTTAAAAACAGTCTTCATCGCTGGTGCAGAGCACGACAGATTCGATTTAGATTTGTGTAAATGTTAACTTTCATTTTATGACGGCAAATAATTCAAAAGAAAAGAAATACATACACATTATAGTAATTGATTAGGAAAGTTGACAAATGTTTACTACTCGTCGTATTTCGAAATTTCGACAAAAGTCACGATACTTTTTATTAAACTTAGTACTGTAGAACCTCGATTATCCGGACTAATTGGGGATGAAGGTAGTCCGGATAAGGAAAAATCCGTATAATCGAAAAAATTATAATTTACACGGAAAGACACGTACAATCAGTGTAAATAATTTTTCTTTGTCTAGATCAGGGGTAGGGAACCTTTTATTCTCTAAAGGCCGTATTTATTTTTCTGATTCGACATAAGGCCGCAGTAAACATTGACTAGGGAATCTTTGGCCGGAAACAGAACTTTACGGTCAGAATATGTCAGAAATTTACAAATTTACATACATTTATAGAATTACAGAATTGGCCAGAAGGCCGCAAGTTCCCCACGCCTGGTACAGATCAACATAAAGCTTTAGTATTAAATTATTTTTTATCAAGAAATTCATTTATTAGTTTTTGTTTAAATAAGCTAGCTGTTCTTTTTGAAGCTGCCAAATCGCGAATACTTTTAAGACATATAAGTTATCCTGAGATACACTATTCTTGGCTCTCAAACCACTTCATGACGACATCTATACACTGAAAATCCTTAGAATGAGCGGGACCAATATCTCTTTCTTTGCATATCTCTTCTTTGTCTTTTTGATCTTGCTGAGCCAAATACTTCCTTTATTATTTTCACATCATTCAAAATTTAAAATCCAAGATCGTTCGCACTTGGTAACATATTTTTTGACACATTCAGTACATATTGAAATTTGTGCTATTGCTTCTATAATATCTCTTATAACAATTTCTAGTGAGTTACTTGAACTTTCTAATAGTCTTTTCAAGAATTTGTTCCATGATTTTTTCACTGTTGACAAATCTAAGAAATTCCAACTCTCAGAAATTTTAACGTAAACATTTCATCGATCTGGTTAAAACATTATATTGATAGGCGAGATGATGAATTATCTAGTGATAATAATGTTGTTCCTCTTATCTATGCGGTTTTGATATTTTTTACTTTTGGAATGATCAGTTTTTCATAACATCGTTTAAAAATTTCACCATTCATCCTGGTTTTTTTTCTGATGGTAATATTCAACCGGAAGATTTCTTTGATTTAAAACAACAAACAAAATGGCATGCACTCCATCACATATGTTAACAACAGTGAAATCAATTCGCCACGAGAAAATTAGCAAATTCGTAAAAAATTAAAAAAAAAACAATCTGGATAATCGAGGTCCGGATAATCGAAGTTCTACTGTAATGTTATATGAATTTTATATAAAGTTAGCGCTTCTATGCACTATCTGATTTTTACAATAATACACTTTTGAAAAATCTGAATTTCGATTCAAGTTAGAAGAAAATTATACCGTCTTGATTTTACTGAATAGATTTTAGTGTAATTAAAAATGGCCACCAATGTTTCTTCTTCTTTTCGTGTTTTATTTTTAACAGTTTGAGCGTAAAATAGCCTATAAAATATTGTTTGAGAAAATAAATAATTTACAATTATGTTTGACTTATAAGATGAATTCAATCGATTTTTTTTTGAGATAATCGATATAAAAAATCGGCCATCATTCTGATTTCAGATCAAGGTATTTAAAAGAGTTATAATTTTTCTCTTCGAGTTGATCTTGTGGGCCAGTTGCATTAAAATAATATTAACATTTGAACGGTTTTTCAGAATGAAAAGATTGTGATTTTTTCGGAAGAAACACTTTTTTACAAAAGCAAATGTAAGAAAGACTTTCGTTTACATATTATGTTTGATAGATTTTATTTTGAAATACACACGGTATAATATTTTATTTCAATCTCTTTATTTTATTGTATACATTTCTGTTCGCTTTTTTGACGAAATTTGTAACTACATTAAAAAAAATGTGTCACAAATAACTAAAAATATTCTCAATCCCGAATACCAATTTGTACACGATTTTATGTTGAGTGTTAAATCCCGGGATCACAAATAAGGTCCAGGATTGGATACCTTACACATGACGGGTGGTAGTGGGATTATCAACAACCAATTTCAATAAGGACTGCTTGATTTGAGATTGTTTATCAAAAACGGTAACTAAATTTTGTATTTTCCTCTTTGTTACAGTCACAATGATCTTCCATGGAACATACGCAAATTTCTGAGAAATGAAATCAACGATTTTGATTTGGATGCTGACCTGACAACCGTAGAGCCATGGTCCAAGTCCAAATACTCGCATACTGATCTACCCAGACTCAGGTCCGGGATGATGGGTGCACAGGTAAGACATGACATCTTGTTTATTGTACACCATGATTAGACTATTGCTTTAACATAAAGAGTATACGAATTTAAAGATATATACAAAATACAGTAAAACTCCCATTTACACTAAAGTCAAGACAGTGTAATTCGGAGTAGTGTTATTGGGGATGTGAATCTCATACAAAATTAGAAATTTGTTTTTTTCCGCAAAAATTGCAAAACTAAGGGAAATCCTCAAAAATATTACGAAATATTTAGTTACCAAGTGATAAAATGCAAAGTGTGCCAAAATCCGACAGTAGTCCGCAATACGTGTATAGCCTGGCACGTGTTGAATACACATATGCTAGCCAACATTTGACTGTATGCGCGGCACAGACGACCGTCTCTAAGTAACGACAATGGAATGCGACCGTGCAATTGGGGGATTTGTGGCGAATATTTCAAGCCAGCCCGTAATTTGGAGTAGTGTAATTGGGATTCCACTGTTTCAGCTTTGGCTTTTTGAAAAAACAGTAGAATATTTCTATATTATATTAGTGTTCTGCCAGATAACGTAAAAAAACCTTGTTTTGAGATAACCGATTTTTTCTAATATCATGCAGTGAACTGAAATGCAGTGGTGCAGTAGACAGTAAGACTAATAAATAAACAACAATTTACCAAAATTTTTACAGCTCAAAAACGTTTATTCGTCTAATGGTCTTTGGGTAACTGTAAAAATAAGAAATCTGTACAGCTAAAAAGCATAAAGTTACATATAAGTTTCTGCCATATCGTATTAGTTCTTTAAATATCGAAACAAATAAATGTAATATGAGTCAGCTTATTTTTTAAGACGTGTCTACTGTCTTCATTTATCGATCTGCATTCTTTATTTAAAACACTCAATATTAGACTTAGCGTTTTATGGCAGTATGCCAACGATTTATTAACTCGCATAATATGAAATTCGTGTCGGTCCATCAAAAAAAATTTTTTTTAAGCTAGCTGTATTTTTTTGTTGTTGCTATATTTCTAATATTGTTAGTTAATACTAAATGTTTAGTTGATTATAAAATTTTATTTTTTAATATATCAATAATATTTTTTTGATGACTTTTTTTTTGGACTAGTTTGGAATTTTCGGTGAAACTTTCCAAGTTGATATTGAAATAGAACCCTCTATAATATTTTCAAAAAACACTTAACCGCAATAATTTCGAAGAAGAAAATCAATGTACAGCATAGGACATCTTATGAATTCTGTATGGTGTCTAACCCTTTGCAAGTCTGCAGAGCGTGCGTTAATAATATATTAATAAAACGTTTCAAGGGAATTGTGCGTGTAAGGGGTATATTAAAAACACCGCGGGAATCCCCCGGCTATTCAAAATCTCTTTTGCGGTAAACTTTTGTCAACATAATTCACATCACAATAGAGCCTCAGTACTTTTCACAATGAAACACAATATTTATTTGTTCGCTACATGTGTGCTTCATATCGTGTTTAATGGAATGTAGGTATTATGCAAAATAAGAAAACTACAGGGAATCAAGTTGGTAGAGTATACTTGTAGAATTAGCAATCAACAAGTTCATTAAAAAAATTCAAAACAAAAATATAATACACGAGCTACAACGAACTCAGGGTTCCCCAGATGGCTATTTATAATATGGGCCCATTAGAGGTGAAGTGAGCTAGTGGTATTATAGAAAAAATAAGTTAGATGCGTTATAATATTTTACACGTTTTAAAGTATCGTAAAATTTAAGTAACCTCAGTTAGTTCATATTGCAATAGTGTTATCTCCGTAAAATATAAAATACGCAATTCGCCAAAAACACCAAGTAAAGATCGTAATTGTACTTAAAAGTCTAAGAAAAAAGTTTTACCGTTTTACTAGTTGGCTCACTACACCTCTTGAGGGCTCATATATAAATATACAACTTTTACTGTGTTCACTGTCAATACTTTCTGGAAAAGCAATTATATTCAAATCAGTTGATAATGCTCGTCATGGTCTTTTTACATAAAAGTGGGAATTAGTAAATATGTATATATTTTTTTGTATTTATACGTCTTATAGTGAGCATATTAATTTTTCGAGTTTCCCGTTATATCAACAAAATATAAAAAAATATTGCGTATTCAAACATATGTTACCAGGATGTTGTTCATTTACAAACAGTGAATGTGTACTTTGTACGCATCCAAAAGTATTTTTGTTACTAAAATGCAATTTTTTGATTGTTATTAAGATATTATTTCCTTGAATTTTCACAAACTCTTCATGCAATTTTGGTTATGGAAAATTATAGAATATATTACGAGCATTTCTTCAATAATTAAGTCTTTCTTGTGTTGCTTTTCTATGGAACGTATCTACCGCATATAAAAAACACACTTTAATTTAATGTCGGTGTGGAAGTATTGAAAACTACGCCGTGTCATATTCTCTCTGCTTTGATAAAAATGAAGTGGAAAATGAACGGAAGAAAAACTATTATAGATAGTCTGTGTGTTTTCATTATCATACTATGGAGCCTTATTAAAAGACTATGCTGTCTTTTATAAACCAAAATCGATCTTGCAATTATTTATATTAATTTGTCCATTTCATAACAAAATACTATTCAAGTTATTTGAAATTGATGTGAATTGTGTTTTATGTTGTGTTTTTGTCTCTTTAAGTACATATTCCTTCTAAATCAATCATCACGATATATCTTTCAATTCTAAATTACCTCTCAATTGTTTTCCAGTGCCCCTCTTATATCTCGAGTGATATACGATTACTGCGTGTCTTTGTAAAATAGTCACATTGTGTCATCTGTCAGTTGTTAATAGAATGATTGACATTTAGTAGTTATTATTCGATAATTTTATTATATTAATGTTTCACTAAGAGAGTGAGGATTTTGATTTGAAAAATATAAATTAATTGTCTTACTTGTCATCGTATCGTTGCAGATGATCCCTTTAACGAACAAAGTGCGAAGTAACGCCAGAGATAGTGTTTTAATATGATACATATAATAATTGAATGAGCAGATGTTTAAAATTATTTACCTTTGTTATTTTTTTAAGCACGGTTTGACAGAAACATTATCTTTGAAAGTAATTTAATCGGCCAGAGCGGTGAATTTTTATTTTATGATCGCGCAGAAGTTACATTCTTTTCATGGAAGCGAGTCGTATTATACGGTAAATTTATACTCGCATCTATTGTAAAGCCACTTCGTTACCCACTCGTCCTTATATTCATACAAAATAAAAGGATTTATGTATTTTTTTTTGTGCCGTTTTATAAATGTGAATGAGTGAGCGTATTTAATTGGATTGTGAAACAAAAAGCTTGGTCTCAACTGTTTCATTGAATGCTTTACATCCTGCTTTGTATTTTAGCACTCAAGAAATACAGCCTCTTTCAAAATGAAGCTTTCCTTTGGTATCGCGCTGTTCCGGCTTTGGTCGCATGATTTAATTTAAAAAAAAGTCGAGGGAAATCCGTGTAAAGATGCGCTAGGCCTCCGAATACAGAAGTAACTTTTTTTTTCTGAAAGTGATTTTTTAATGGAATCAGCATTTCCTGTATAATTAAACATAATTTATTTAAATAAAACAATACTATCAATACCCATTTCATATTAAGACCTATTCATTCATCTCAACATTTTACTTCTTTCAAATAAAGTTCATTTTACAATTACGTAAATTAAAGGTGTCCACTGTCAATTATTAAGGGAAAGCAATCATATTAATAAATTATAATAAAAATATTTTTAAAAATAAGATTTTATTTAAATGTACTAAAAAGATAAAAATAATTCCGATGTCTATTCCCTCAAAATTATTCCTTCGTCTAAGCAACATCCTGACCACATGACACTCTTCAGCACAGTAAGTCGGATCGTTGACTCTCTAGAGAATTGAGAAACAAACCATCTCTCACATTCTTCTATCTCTAGTAGTCGACGGTAGATAAGAGTTATTGATTTCGGAATAATTGTCTCATATGACTAAAAGTAAAAGCGCGCAACGAAAATATTTATCTAATACTAAATGTACAATATAATATCAAATAAATTAAAGGCGGGTGAAAATATTTATCTAAGGCTTAATGTACAATGTAATATCAAGTCAATTTAAAGCGGGCGAAAATGTATATCTAACACTTAATGTACAATATAATATCAAATAAATTAAAGGCGGGGGAAAATATTTATCTAAAGCTTAATCTACAATATAATATCAAGTAAATTTAAGGTGGGCGAAAATATTTGTGTACGTATTAAGATTCAAGTTCGTGATCTCCGAAAACAAAACCAACGACCTTTTCCACTCGACTACTGGCAACTGAATAATAAAATAAAAAATATTTTTTTATTATGACTTAAGGCTCCATTAATTAAATATAAAAATAATGCTTATACACTGCAATGAATGATTATAAATTTAAAAAATCCGAAAACACTGTTAATTATATTCAAAAGTAAATTCATATAAAAAATAAATCTGTCAAAACAATAAACAGAGCTATCAATGAATTAGGTCGCATCTCAAAAAATGTACTATTGTCTCGAATGACCGACGTCAAAAACAAGTTTACAGAAAAATAGATCATGAAATCACCCACGCAGATAGAAATCAAAAGCGTTAACATTCTTAAGATCTTTAGAATTGTAAATTCGACCCCGTAGATCAGAGATGGTGAACCTATAGCACGCGTGCCCGACGTGGCACGTTTGAGGATTTGGATGGCACGCGAACGATTTCCATGTTCAAAAGATTTAATTTTTACGTTTAAAAAAATTAAATCATCAGCAAAAATCTCATTGATAAATATCTGTATTTTTATTGATTATGACTTCTATTTTTAAGAAACTCTTTTGTATTTTTTAAACTTGTAAATAAAATCATTTTTTTTTCTATTTTTCTATTTTTTTACAGCTTGGGGACGCCACACAATCGAAAAATAATATTTAGGATTTTTTATTTATTATGTTTAGGATTAGGTTCACCACCCCTGCCGTAGATGAACAGAAAAATACTCTCAAATCGGAATCTTTCTCTGAGTTTTGGGGATGGCAATTAAATATTAAATTTTGTTTGAAATACAAACATTTAAGAAATTTTTGATGCATTCATTCAAGTTTTAACTAGAATGAAGTTTTATATAAAATACATACATTATAACATATTCAGATTAGCAAAATGAGTATGATTTAAGTTTATCTTGAGTTATGAATCAATTTAAAATTTTAAATAGTTTAATTATATTTTTTTAATATCTTTAGAAAATGGACAATGTATAAACTGATAATAACGTAAAATAAACTATTATTAAGAATATTTTTAAAGTGTTGAATTGAAGTTTTAGAGATATTTACTACTAGAAAGTTACTGAAAAAGCATGCCTGGAATGCAGTATTTAAACGATTACATGGTTGTATATTATTAATAACAATTGGATACAAACACATCTGGTTTGTATGAAAGAGCAATTCATTCACAAAACATGGAAGTTGATGTTACAGTAGTTACGAGTTTATTTCAACTTTATTCTATTGTAGATTCATGCGAAATGTTTTCATTGGTATGAATTTAAATGTAACATCAAATAGCTTTTCAATCCATTGTGTAAACAAATACGGAAATAAATATTTCTATAGGAAAGACTATAATATTATTGATGAATGATTTTTTTTACAAACGATAATATGTGTATATAGCTTTATGTGTAGGTATGGTTTTGGAGTAGGTACTAAATATTAAAATTACTGACAAATTTTTAATGCTTGTAATCATCAACTATATATATACATAAAAAAACTATTTCTATTAAATGATTTTCTAACTGCTTATGCTTTGAATGATTGACAAAAAATACCTAGAATCAAACAAAAAAAAATATCAAACTTGGTACATTACTAAATTTGAATCGTTCGATTTTGTCACTAACGACCCGGGTTTTGCCTTTCGACATCTTCAGGCGTTCAAGCGCACTGATGAACTTTAACTGACTAAAATTTAATATTGAAATTCCAACAAGCACCTTCAGTCGAAATCTTAAATTGGTATATTACATATAATCAAATGATGAATTAAAAAGCTAGCCTAGACCAAAACTCACATATTTTAATATATTATATATTAAAATAAAATCGACTGCAATTTAAATACCGGTTAACAGTACTCAAAATTTTCAGGACAAAGCAAAAAAACTTCATAATTGAAATGTCAAGGAGGTGAAAACAGAGTAACTTTTTTTAACAGGCTTTATAATTTTTAATTTGATAAACTTTTTTTGAATCCTACCGAATATCAGTTCTTCTCAACGATACACTTATTTCATTCTTCCCGAGTCTCGAAAAAAACATTACTACGGGTAATGAGGCCACGGGCTCAAAAAGGTTGAGAAACTGTGATCTGGGATATATTTTGACCGTTTGCTTTTCATTTTTTTTCAGTTTTGGTCAGCTTTCGTACCATGCGCTGCTCAAGACAAGGATGCTGTTCAACTTACTCTAGAACAGATCGACGTCATAAAACGACTAGTCGACAAGTATCCACAGCATCTTCAATTTGCCACGTCAGTGACAGGTAAGAACAAAACATCGCTACAATTATACAGCGGAAACGTTTGATACTTAAATTAATTGAAACAATAGACGAGGGGTTTAGTCACTGAAGTAAGGAGATCGTAAAAATAAGTGACACAAAGTACATTATTGCTACAACGTCATGTCGTTGTTAGTGACGAAACTGTACAATTAAAATAATATCATCTTCATAAATTGTTATGGGCATTTAAACATTATGAACCTTTGCTGTAACTTGATAATTGTTTGAATCCCGTTTTTATTTATTTCGATGGCCTAGTTCCATAGAACGAAATTATAAGTTATATTCGAACATTTCTCTTCTATAACTATACGAAAGTAAAACTATAAAAAATAAAGCTCTTCTCTTAGGAGGCAGATGTTTGCATAAGAAAATAAAAAAATATAAACAATCTTCTCTCAGTTTCAAATAAATACAACTCAATATATCAATTTATGTTTTGTCAATGTTTCAATAAATTTGAATTGAACCGAGATCAATGAATTAATAATTCACTAAAAAGATGAGACAAATAATAATTATCATATTTGTACAACACAGTTTAGATGTGTCAAAACTTTGGTCAGTCATATCTTAAAACTATTAATTTCTATTTGTAGCATCTATGGAACTAAGCCTTCGATATATACAACTTTCAAATGCCCGTTTTTTTTTTAAATATAATACGGAATATAATCCGTAAGTATACAATAATATGTCTTGATATAATATGATTTTTTCGCGTGTCGGGTATTATTGATCTGTATATATTTTTTATTTTTTTACTTGTACCTATGGCGCTCTGGCGATTCCTGCAATGTCATGTTATCGCTCTTTATGTATTGTATTAAATACACGTTTAAAATAAGTACACTTATTCTACGATTTACACGGTTGGTCAGTTTTACTTAAATGCAACTAAAAATGCTAATGATGTGTATTAAATGTGAATTCTAAAGACTGAGAAACTCTACCGCGTAAATCGGGGATAAAGCGTAGTCATGTATAATTTTCATACTCTATTTTTCTCAATAACTATTTTTTATACTGTTTTCGTTAAATTATTGGTAAAATAATAATACACAATATTTAAGATGATATTAACTTTGCAATACATTTGTTGTACATGTATTTTACTACTTAATTTAAAAATTAAAAACCGTTGGATTCTTTAAAATGGTGTATTTAATAAGCGATGAAAAATTGTAAGTATCGATTAGTTTATTGGCATTTAGTTGGCAGGGCTTCATTGTAATAATGAAAAAAAAATATCAATGTATTTTAGATATACAATTTTTTTTTTATATATAGTTAAAAGCAATTTCGGCTTATGCCCTTGTCAGAACTATGTTTAAACATATGCTGACTTTGAAGAGATACACGGTACATCTTCTCATATATTCTAACTTCTTAACTTATATTGAAAAATATCGTAACATTCACAGTTAAGTTAAGTTGAGTTTAAACATAACCAAATAGCTATCAACTAAACTGAGTTACTAAGGCATCTAATCCCGGGGTCAGTATTAAGACGAGAATTAAAAGATTCACTATGACATGTAAAAATCATTTTCAAAATCTATTTTTTTTTTATGTACTATATATGTATTTTAATAATCAAACTATTTGCAGCATTATATCTCAGTTTGTTTATATACATATTTTTGTATAAAACCAGCAGTTGTAGACAGAAAAAGAATGTTTGTTTTTTTTCTAATTTTATACAAAATTCAGTTGCAATCGTACATTTTTTTTAATTTTAATTTAAGATCTACTCAAAATGACATCTAAAAATTAAGGTTTATGAAAAAAAAACGCCTTGGCCGTTAGCGGTAATGTCAGCATTTTTTTTTGTTTTGAAAATAAATAAAATACGTTGATTTTTTCACATTATTTTAATGTAAATATTTATATACGAAAATACAATTTCATGGATTATTTAGAGAGTAATAATTATATTTTAAATGTGAAACGGTATATAATTAAAAAAAAACAGTCGGCGAATTTACGATTAATATCTAATAATAGAATTCTTATTATCCCAAATAATACAAAAATGTTACCGAAAACTTCGCTTTATCTTTCTTTCAAATACAGATATTTTCACCAACTATGCTTTGACGCACAGAACATTAATATTAAAATATTACTTGTAATTTCAAAACGACTGTTCAACCTGTCTTTGAATAATAAATTTATAGTATCATTTAAAATGCCATAAATAAATTATAAACGGACGACGTTTAGGTGTATATAAGCCTTCTGAATATGTAATACGAATACTCCACTACCACAGAGGATTAAAATAAAATTAAGTGTTTTAAGTTGTATAATAAATAAACATAACTCACGCACAACCATTTGCGATTAGATCTGCGTAAATTGGTTTAATCAATCATCTAGATATAACAGTTTAAAAAAAAAACTTTACATGCTTTTTGAATTTTTTTAAACGTTTTTTTTAATAGCAAAAATAACGTTTTTCCATCTCATCAAACGAGAGTATAAATCGTGGTTTCATTATTTATTTATGACGTCTAGACATTTCAATTGAAATGGAAATTTTATAATATGGGCCTTTTTTTTAATAATCCAAAAGTGGAATCTATTTTTGGTTCATGGCTGTATCTCATTTTATAGTCACTTTATATTCAGAAGTGGGTTAAACTATCATGAAAAATTTATCAGTTGACAACCTAGAATGTTGAAATCGTTAGTCTACAAAACTCATATTTAAAAGAGAACGCTAAAACGTGATTTTACAACGTAATTTTTACATCATTGTTTTGGTATTTGTGTATACAAGTAAGACTTATTATCGTCCTCGACGTATAATTTTTTTTGTGTTTGCTATGGAAGTATAAAACGAATATTTTTAAGTCAGATTTAAATCAGTGATGACTTTTGCACCTTGAGCTATTGATAAGTGGAATATAAAAATATTCCGTTTTCATAATAAGTAACTATAATATAGTCTATGCATAAGTGTAACTAATCCCTTTTACGAAAACCGTTATTCGAAATCAACACTTAACCTTATCGGTAAATATACATCTTTTTGTACTTTATTTTTTGGTGCTATAAATGATTTCAGTCGAAAAAAACTGGATTTATTTTGTGGAAATTATTAATTAATTCCGTACAGTGAAAGTACGATTTAATATAAATAATCAAAGCAAATTATTGGTCTAATTTTTAAAGAAACAATATTTTAGTTAAATAATTACGATCCCAAAGTAATTAATCATCGAAACGTAAATAATGGTAGAAACTTATAAGTAAGGGTCGTCGATGCGTAAGTATTAAGAGTAGCTTTATTTGATCCAAATAATAGAAGAGGTACACAACGAAGCTTCAAAATAAAGTTGAACAGAATTAGAAACATTTTCTCCTCATCGCTTTAGATACAATAATAATATACTGAACTCAACTTAACCATTGAATATATAATAATTTATATAGAAAATATAATTCAAATAACTTATTCCTTCAATTATAATATGACTAAGACCGATTATTAAATTATCAAAGATTTCAGATTTTGCTCATTACGAAAATTATCAACTGAAATATAAAGCGAACAGGGTTGTATTGTTATACACTGTCACTCGCTTCGGTCTAGTTGATAAAAACTTGGCTCTACAATCTGGGTTCAATTCCCGTTAAATTCTATATGTTTTATTTTCAAAAGACATGGTTATTTATTATGTCAATTATTCTCCTCAAGTTGATCTCGAGTGACTTAAATGAAAATCTCAAGTTTTATCGTATGATCTTGAAATTTCAAAATATGTGGCGTATAAGCATAAGCTGTAATAATATTTTATTCTACTTGTAGAAAATATATGTATTAAAGTTAATAAAGCCTTTTCACCAATAATTAAAAGTGAACAAGTGGTTTTTTTTTAAATTATGATTAAAGCATAAGAAACGTCCAGAATTGTGAAAAATATTATGTTGCGAATCTCCAAATGGTAGAAGGAATGTAGGCAGAATGTTTTTCCAAATTTCTTTTCTACTATTTCCTATGCGAAAATATATTAAATCAGAAATTGTGGCAGAAAATACATTAACCCAGTTACAATAGTAAGATCAATAACGAGTTGCCCTCTTTCGTATGTAAACACAAAACTTTAACTCCATTTAACGAAATAAATAGTTGGCTATTGTTGGGCCGTTATTTGTATTATTCTTTTTTTTGAATGTAATAAATATATAGATCTATTGTAAAGAAGATCAAAATATAGCACACATATATATATATATATTTACATTTGACATTATTTTTACAAGTTTTTAGCACTGTTGCGAAATAACAGAGTGTTTTACTCTTGCATGTGCTTACTATTCAGAACTATGCGCAGATGTTTATTCCGTTTAACACAAAAAAACACTTTCTTAAATATCACACAAGATCTACTCTATTATCTTATAGTGTATAATGTTTATTAATGATATTTTATTTTAATTTTTGAAATTAATTGATGATAAGGAAGCCTATAATCCATTATTTTTTATTTTAGTATATTTTTTACTCGGTATTGTGTGGATCGTTTCCACCGTATAAAAATAGAGTTCGGTGTTAATAAATATGGTACACTAAGTTTCAGATATTGTCAATGTATACATTCACTATTAAGTGTATATATTCAATGATGAGCGCTAGATAAAGCAGAAATTAGATTACAGTTTAGGTAAGTTTTTTCAATATATTGAATAGAAAGAGGACGAGAATGACGACAAAACGTGGCAATTTTTAAGGTCATATGCCAGTAAAATACAATAAATGCGTTATGCGTGCACACAGCAGTAGAGAGCAGCTAAAAACATTATCAGTTGACGTACACTATCAGAAAGACTGCTAGTAGAGAAATAATTTAAATTTGAAACTTTTCTGATTGATGAGCATTTTATTGAGTTATTCATTTCATCAAATTAAATTTTTATAAAATAAAAAAAAATATTTTTATTAAATATTTAATTATAATTCAGATAAAAAGCGAACTTTTTTAACATTATTATAAAAATAAACAAACATCAGTTCGTTCTTGCGACAAACAAAGTTTATTATTTTAATATTTAACTACCAACGATTTTCATAATGTCAAAACATTAAAAATTCAAAGCGAAACCCACGTAAAAGTAATTTCATTTATTAACACTAAAATAAAAGTTTTTTTTTGAATTAAGTTTATTTTATTTGTCTTCTATAGTAAAATATGTAAAAAAATGTCCGACTGACAACGTATATATTATAATATATTACCCGATTTAAATAATGCGAAAAAAAATACCAATTATTATTTTATCGGAATTATGAGTAAAAGATGATTAAAAACGAAGTGATCAACGTTACGGACTAAGACTTTGTATGACTGTGACTTTCTACACGCTAATTTTAAAACTATGCATTCAGATGAAACTTTCGTGCTCTATAAAAATTAGTATGTTTTTCAAATTGAACATTATTTTTTGAATATTGATGGATTTAATGAGGACTTGAAGATTTTTTAAATGCAGATAGAACCGTATTTTGAACGCAAATAAAACTGCATTAAAAAATCATTTTGTGAAATAAATGCAGATGGAACCATGTTAACCCAAAACGACGATATGTATATTGAATAATCCGTGTGACCGTGTTGTATAACATTGTAAAAATATGAGCTTCACCTAATTTAATACAAAATTAAAAACCTAAAAAGGTTTATTCAAATGTATCAAAAAATTCGAGTGAAACTTGAAAGACGCAATGAAATATGGGAGTATATAGCAGTGAAAAATGAAAAGCTGTTATATTATTGATACCAACATTTCTCCATTTTCCTCAAGTAGCACTTACTCAGACTTGGCGCTCCTATGAATTTAGCGGGTTATTTATAGAGGCGAGACCGTTTATTTACAATGGAGTCGATCTTCCTCGCTTTTCTCGCTTATCGATACTCTTTTATCTCGAAAAACTGGCCATAGGGAACATGAGGATCGCTTCATATATACCATGTACTCGCCTAAAACTAGGGGGCACACATGCATTCACTTTTAATTATACCAGTAACCAGTATGAGTATACGTGGTCTCATATCGGAAAAAAGTACAATTTATTGTAACTAGATTCTAGATTTCAGTTCTTTAGTTTGCCGAGCATTTCGTCAAGAGATTGACGTAATTGTATTCGGTTACGGTGCCCATGGATTCCAATCGTAGTTTCGTGAATTGATTTTTGGACGAATTATGGCTTTTTATTTGAAGCCATTGATGTCTGTGATGTTTAAAAGCCCCTTCCATCTATCCCGATAATACGATCCCAAAAATGAGGAATAGCGGAAGCGATTATCTAACAGTCTTGCCTTGGCTGAATTCTTCATAACTTTCTCTCTTCAAAATAAAGAAAGGTGACCAAGTGAGTTACAACAAGTGTTTTTAGACTGCTCTACTCTGTGAAGAAATATTATTAAAAAATGATAGCTCTGTTGCACGCAGATTTTCGATATACGGTTTTCGCCACTCGTATATTATTATAATTTTTTAATGCTACACGGCCTGTTTTACTTATTTAAAAGAACACATATTTGTGTCACAGCTGCATGGTCGACTGATCAACGTAGTTGGCTTCGGTTACGGAGGTTACGGGTTTGAATCCCAAAACATTGATTTATGTATTTCTGTCTGAAGGACTTGATGAAGGTGATGTCTTAAATTTCTTCCAACACTTCTTATCCTTTAAAAATGTGTATAGTGAGAGCAATTATCCAACCACTAATCCCGTTCTAGCCCTATCTTTCTATCACGACTTTCTTCGAAAGATGTGTGTTTGAGCAACCGAGTAACAAGAAGTTTTCGTGGAAACGCTTCTGTAAAGGTAGGCTCTATCAAGTTCCACATTAGATTTTTTATTACTTTAAAGGTGTTCTTACACTGTCAATAATTGGTGAAAAGGCATTATATTAAAAAAATAAAACAATGTTTCATACAAATTTCTCATTTATTTAAAATGATCAAGACCGTTTATTATCTCGATAAAAAAAAGATTTTGTGTTGGCGCAGTTTTTCTAATAAGCCAAATAGTTATTTTTTCAATTTTCAATGCTGTACAATAAATGTAGAAACTGACATATTTCAGACAAAGAATTGATATTCAAGAATCTTATTCTGTACTTATCTCATTTTTGTCAATTTTGTTACTTTAGCTACTTCAATGTTCCACAACGAAATAAGGTTAGTTAGATTATTTGTATTTATGAATATATTTATGTATATGTTATAAAATTGTTTTCTTTTGGTTGAGTTGGGTTAAGGATAGATACAGATAAATTATTAATTTTAATGAGCTTCAAATGAAATAAAAACAAATTTAATACATGTAAAAGAAAGTGTTTTTATGTCGGTAAAGATGATATGGAAACAGCTCAATGTATTACCACCCTACCTGAAATCCCAAAAATCTAGAGGTTATCGGAGAGCAAATTAAAATGATGACGTATGTAGTACCAATTATTGCCGTTGGCCAGGGGTGGCATGATTGTTTGGTGTTGCGATCAAATTTTTTAATTAAGTCACGAGGCGAGCCACTCGTTTGAAATGACAAATTAAACCACACATTTTTTTACGATTTCCACTCCCAATGTACAGTTTAAGGTATATATAATATATATATATAAGTATTTTTTAGCAAATTCTTCAATAAAGAGTTTTTATCATTAGCAATCTTTTCATCACATTATTTAAAAAAAAAATATGTTGGGCTTATCAAACGGCTTAGGTTTTTAAAATTAATTTACTAAGTAAGACTTAAACAATTTAAAAGTGTTCACTGTCAATACGTGGAAAGTAGGGCTTATACGAAAACCGACTTTTGAAAAAACCCGTTTTCGAATATCAATATTGTTTACAAGAAATGGATAATTCAATTAAAAAAAGCGAGAAAAAGTTATTTTTTTATTATTTATATACATAATAATACACAACAAGAAACTATTTGGTGTCACTCTTCAGAAAATATGATTTAAGAAAACACAAAGCGTCCACTGATCGTTTTGTAACTTTATCGAAAATACCTTTTCGCTGGGTAATGATGTGGGGCATATGGTTTATAAGCCATCAAATAAAATATCTAATTTTTTTGTACTTTTGTTTATAGACTCTTTTATGGAAAATCCAGCACAACCAGTTACGAAGTTGAAAGACCGGTTTTCGAATAACGGTTTTTGAAAACCGACAAGCCCTAGTGGAAAGGCATTATATTTAAAAAAATGTACTAATTCTACTTTTATTTAAAAAAAAAATATCAGGATAATGCTCGTCAAGAGAGAACCGCTTCTGATCTTTTTAAATAAAAGGAGAATTAGTACAAACGTACATTTATTTTTTTTGAAAACTTTAATAGAAAATAATATAATTTACGATAACCGTGATTGTAAATGTCAAGTTGCATGGCTACAGGGCTGACGTAAATTGTCATGTTTTTCATTACAGGGTGAGACTTGGGAATGGATACGATATTGACCTGTTGTACGACCCGACCCTATCGTAGGTGATCGTTCGCTTGTTACTCACTGTGAAATTGTTCCCGACCGATAACTGATACACATTACTTTAATAAGCTGTGCATCGCCAGCACTTTACTTAATTATATTGACCTGCATCCCTTACTAACATACAAACATTGGCAAAGTTTCAATTGTTTTTTTTAATAGTCGATGCATCGTAATTTATGATGGTAGTTTATATAGTATCTGGAAGAAAATGTCTAACAAGAGGCGGTACGCGTTGATTCTTAAAAAATATTATAGTTTACATTTTGGCAGTGCCATTAGAGTCAGTATGTCTAAGAAATTAGTATTTTATTCCATCGATGTATGTTCGTTCCCAATGTTATTCATATCGACTCAATATGACATTAATCAGAAATATAAATATTCGTTGTTATTTATTATTTATTTAAAATAATATATTGACACTTTGCGGCAAAGCACCGTTTCATAATTTGTACGGAAATGACTATATCTGCCTTTTCTGTCCAGTATCTTTAGACATTTTAATGATTTTAATCATTTAAATCTCAATTCATTATAAGACAAAAAATGATATATTTTTTTTATCCATGTCCGCTTCTAATGTAAAGCACGTGGCTTACTTATGGAGATAGCTTAACAGAAAATTTTCTATGAAAATTGTTTGTTACTCAGTCGCTCAACCTCTCTTTTTCCAAAGGGAGTTGTAAAAATAGAAGGATAAGGATAGAAAAAGACTAATGGTTAACTAATCGCTCTAGCTACGCCCAGTTATTGAATAATCGGAAGGGTGGGAGGGAATTTTTAGACATCACAAATATCCACACCTTCAAACAGAAATTGATAAATCGACCGACAAAATACTGTTCTTACTGGGACTCAATGACCGTGAGTTCCAGCACGAAAGCCAACAACACTAACCGCTGCGCCATAGGACCCGACAAAAATGATAATAGCCTATTGCTAATGTTCGACCAATTCAAATTCAGACGAAATTATTATTCGATGATGAATACTTATAGTTGTTATTTCTCTTCTATTAGAAGGGATAGTGGAAGTTATCATAATAGTTCTCTAATTGAACATTGATTTTAGCTAAAGAGGCTTTTAGCAATAAATTGACCGTCCTCGAAACTTTTTCTGACATTTGCTTGTATACTTATTTTATAAGAGCTCTCGTCGGCTTTTGTATATAAATAATAAATGCTGATAAAATTCAATAAATGTACGTCAATAACAACGAACCACTTAATGAAAACCTATTTTAACTGAAGAGTAAAATATACAATATATTAATTACTTTACTTAAGAATAAGACAATGAAGTACTTCTCTTAGAGCAACTTATAATTAAAAGATAACTGAAGGAACTAGCAACTCGCCATTCATAATTAAAATTTTCATGGTTAAAGAAAATAAGTGTTTGATAAATGAATCAATGTTTACTTTGTGAAATTATTATAAAATATATAATGTTTTTCCATCTTATCGATTCTCAGCAGATTCTTTTCATAAATGCATTGTTGTATTTTTTTCGTAAGCTTCTTTAATCAAGTTATTATTTAAAAAAAAATCATTTCGTATAAGAGTTAAAAGAAATTATTGCAATATTTTTCTACGCACTCAAATTTTTTTCGAAACGAATAAGATAGAGGCTAAAAAACTTCGTGGAGAATGCATCCTAAAGTAATCAAGTACATAAAAATGCTGAAATAGAACAAAAAGGCTTTTGTCGTAAAATTACGTTGACAAGTTTTTAGAAGTGTTAAATTTTACACTGTTTAAACCAACAACATTATTTTTAGTTTATTCTTTGAGCTTTTTGCACGATATAAAAGTTCATTTTTTAATTCGATAGGGTGAGATTGTTACAAAAGTTTTTTTTAATGAAAGCTTACTTTAAAGACTCTCAAAAATAATATTTCGCTTTAAATGGCAAACGAACTGAAGTAAACCAGCAAAAACATAATATATCTAATTAGAAAATCATTAAGAAATTACTTAAATTTAATTAACACTCAAGACCCCGGCCCCGCACTAACGCGGAAATGGTCGTTATCCGTTAAACTCCGACCCCGCGCTAGCGCGGGTTTACACACGTGGGCGTGTAATCGGTATCCGTTAAGGCAAAACTAATTTATTTCGGGTTTTTGTTTTTTTATGCTACTCAAGAGGGCTTGCTGCGTATGTGTATTTTTTTGTGTCGATTTATCTTATTATTTATGGGTGAAAATCACTTTTGAAATAACATAAAAAAAGTACATATAATACGTCAACGCAAAAAAATATTACACAGTTTAAGATTTTCTGGATGCCGTTAAAATCAAACAATTAAAAGTCATAATTTATTGCTTCAAATGTTTATGGGCATTTATTTTAATTACACGTGTCAAATTTTTATTATTTTCGGTTCTTTTCAATGATGTCAACATCAGTGAAATTATGCATTTTTATCGCGTCACATACTCGTTCACAAGACCATTCATTTTTTATTTTCATAGGTACGGCCTTTTGCTTCCGAGCCTTTTTTGTTTTAAAGAAATGTGTCGATTAAATAAAAAGATATGATTTTTTAAGGAAGAAACGCGCGAATCCGGCTGCATGTGCAAAATGTGCGGGTTTAAGCGTAACTTTGTTGCGAAACTGCCGGTTGCTTGAGTCAACCAGAAGTGTCAAAATTCACATTAAAATATATATTTTTAATCCATTGTTTTCATAGTATTTGTGAAACATTTCAAAATTTTAAAAAATAGCCCCAGCCTTTCTCTTGTACGGTTGTACTCAATCAAGTAACGAGCTCTACAATCAGTTTTTATATTTTTATATTTGACAGAAAATTAACCATTTGTCATATCACACAAAATGAAGCAGACGAAACTGCATTTATGTACTGGCTAGCCATTCTGAAATCTTATTCTATTCCAGTATTTTTCAAGAATATAATTAATTCATATTTTTTATAATTGGTAACTTTTTTGTGTTTAATTTAACCACTGTAGTTTACTGCAAAAAACGTATTACTTCTGGTTTCAGAGAGAACAAGAAAAAGATAGTTTGTTAGCTGGTGGATTTTATTAACGCCTAATAAAATCTAATGAATTATAAAAATATCTCAAATTCTATAGAATATCAAATATATATCCACTAATTGACTGATGGATAATGTATGAAATTTCTCATCTAAAGATTCAAACTTTTCTAAAACTAAAGTTGTAATATATAATCCTAGTATCATAACATTAACATCATATTTTGAATGAGTAACAAAATATATAGTCACTATTGTGGCAATATTTTAATTCGAAGTGGAAATTACCTGATAGATTTGTTAATATGCCACTGGCGCTTTTCCATTGTGTTTTTAGTGTTTTCACTCGCTTTGTGGGATTAAATTATGCTAACTTAAATGAGACGAGATGGGATTTCGTAAAATTGTCGAGTATTTCGGTTCGTGATATTTGCCAGTTAAATTAATAGTTATTTAAACATACAATAATTATTCCAATGTACAGTTTATTAATTATGCAATGGAAATTAAAAAAATGAATGAACCCAATGAGTCAATCAATGCATTTAAGTTTTTTTTTTATTTTCAAGAAGTGGTTTGGAATTATTTAAATCTGAAAAATTATATCTGCATTAGTTATCTCCATTAAGTTTTGTTTTTACTTGCAGAGTTCTAGATTCTAGCGATTTTACAGTGATTTATTTAACATCGCTTGCTTCTTTTATCGGGCACATTGCCCAAAATTTGTGTTATTCATAGACTTTTCGGTTTTTGAAAGGGTAATCCCAAAAAACCTTTTAATAGGTGCGTCGTATACAGAAGTAAAATATATGTATGTATATATATACATATTATGATTTACAGTGGCAAAATATTTAACAACAATGTAGAGGTATTTTCATACGCCTCATCTCTGTGCTTGAGAAAGAATTTGTGACTAAAAAGGTTTTACATTGTAAGCGAAACAAAACATTATAGTCAAATATTGTTAGTCAAACAAGAATGTTATAATAATTCAATAAATTGAATTTTAATAAAAAGTAATTCAATTAAATTAAAGCAAATATGAGATCGGGACCTAAAGATCGCGAAGTAAAATTATCGCTACGCTAGTAAAAGAATATTGATAAAAAGTAGGCAATGACATTTATTTGTGATATTGGTGATAATCAATCATATTTACAAAAAAATGAATATTTTAAAATCTCCATTCTTAAAACAGTCTATTAATTGTGAAGATAGTATTGAGAAACTGGTAGATAAATACGTATTGGTCCCTTAAAATTTACCCAATATATTTTCAAAGCTTTATCGATATTATTATATTTTATTTTTTTGATCTTGAATGTGAAATTAAATTTGTTATTATAAAATTTGTATATTTCCTATGTGTAAGCCGTTTTCCATTATGTGTAATTATTTTAGGCTGAATATTCTTTTCAGATCAACGATAAATCGTTATATGTAAATATATAGCACATAACTATATTTTTCACTTACTATATCTCGTCTATATCTCGACGACCTGCCCTCCCAAATTAATTATTCCTTTCAAATGGCTATAAACTGATCAATATAATGTTGAATGTTTTATATAGTTACTGTTAAACATTCGGCCACCGCAAATCTAAATGTAATAAATATCGCGGAATTATTTTTCAACTCATATTATTCCGGCAAAGCCTAAGTATAAAAATAAACGTTCAGCTTTTGTGAGCATAGAAGTTAATGCCTTTTATAAAGCAAATAAAAATATTTTATTTGCGATAAAAAAGATTTGCGGTCACAGTTAGGGAACGAGTTCCTATTAGGCCAAAGCGGTCACACAAATCGCTTTCCGTGTTATCCCACCTTTGTATACTTACAGAGTACGCTCAAAATATCAGAAACACGAACATAATAAAATCTGTGCGATAAATATTAATAATGGGATTCGAAATATATAAATCGGTGAATTGGAATTATTGAAATAGACAGAAAATACTTTATATATAAGTTCATAGAATGATTATTTTTCGTAGATATTAATTATACATCAACATACAGAACTTTATTTCCAAAATGTTCCGAGACTTGAGAAAACAGCTATTGGTCGTGCAAATAATTTTACAACTTTACGATTCAGAGACTTAAAGATCGCGCGTTAATTGTTTAAGCAAACCACCATCGCATTCGCGCGCTTTAGTTTTATAATTGTTTTAAAATATTATCGCAATCTATAAGGCAAACAACTCAACGCTATTTACCGTTTGTCTGAATAAACCACTCATATATTGTAGTGGTAGTAAACTGATTGTCGTAAAACAATGAAACGTTTTCTAATTAAATTTAGTCGAAAATCCTTTTGTTTTTCATTAATTAGCGGTGAACGAATGGTCAATTAAGTAAAGTTTTGAGCTTTGGTTTTGCGGTTATAGTTTAAGTTTCATAGTTTCTTAATCGATTTATAAACTTTTGTTCCCAAAAGGTGTAATTACAATCCTCTCCGACCACAACTTAACCGGTTCTGCTTGGAAAGAGTAGTTAACTAACTGATAGTCCCTTTCTAAGCTGATCGTTTTTACCTTTCTGTCTCTGAAACGAGAAGTTGAATAACTAACTCACAACCAGTTAGTTAAGCGTTACATCGTTTCTTACACTATACTTTTTTTATAACCACTCTTCAAAGAAAGATTTTGAGTGACTTGCTTAAACAGTTTACGTTAATTAAATTCTATTATGATGTTTCATTATGATTTGGTACAATCCACTTTAATAGTAGAAATAAACTAGTTCCACGTCAAATAAATTTTATTTTTTTATATATAAAAACGTTTTTATATATAATTTGAATAAAATTACAGTTAAAAATAAAATGAAATCAAACGACGATTCTTATTTTAAATATATGGTTTTTGTTTATTTATTGTGTCAAAATGATAAACAACTCGACATTGAAGTGTATATTATTATGTATATACAATGGGAAATGAGGGGAATGGCAGGGCCGGATGGGTTTTCCGCGCCACCTATTGTCAACTTGATTAACTGCCCCGCGAAGCGTGCAATCATTCGGCACTTTGAAAAAACTAATTTTATACCACGTGAAGAGTCTTAATAAAGGCAGCGGGCATCACTATTATTATCTGAGGTACGCAGCACTGCTGGAGAGAACATTGAAATGTAACAGCTCGTTAGGAAAAATTGTTTTTATAATAAAAAGTGAAAAAAAGTTTGTTAGTAAATATTTGTAGTTGTAAAATACTTTTTAAATCTGATACTTAACTGATTTTAAATATAATAAAATCGGAAGCTGTAGTAAGAAGAAAACTGTGATATTAAACTCTCAGAAAACGTCTGTATACATTTTGATTCATTACTTCATTTAAGATTTCACATAAAGTCTCGAGAGGTTTGCTATGTTAGTATGAAATGTGGTTTTGAATGAGAACGAGTAACGATTTGCAGTTGGTTTCCTTAGAATTGAGAATGATAAAATTTATCTTCATCGTGCTAGCACTTATGGGTGTTAAATTTCGCTCCTTTTTAATAGTCGAGTATTCAGAATGCTAACGCCCTGAGTTAGTGTTTATAATCTTATTACAGTATTATTTTATTGTGTTATTTTTTAAACCATATTGTGGAATACATACTTTAAGACGATTACCCGTAGTGATCAATTAGGTTTGGTAGCCTAGAAATGAAACTATTTATTTATCATTCAATATTGATTGATGATATTTAAAAGTGACAGTGTTGGATCCGTGGTTAGTGTCGTTGGAAGTACGAATAGCTTTTTTTTTTTTAAAACGTAATAGTATTTGTGATGTCTAAAAATTTCCTTTACAATCTTCCAATCCTTAAGTAAGTGGGCTTAGCTATTGCCTAACCACTAGTCCTGTTCTAACCTATCATTTCTATTTATATACTCTCTTCGAAAAAAATAGAGGCCAAGCAACAGAGTAACAAACAATTCTTCTAGAAAAGATTCTGTTGAAATACCTCCATTTGGAGGCTTGGACATACGAGATTAAAAGAAATATTTGTCACTTCTGATTTTTTATTTCTGAAAGTCATTATAAAAGCAGTATAAAAATAATATTTTCTGATTTTTAAATAATGTTTTATATCATAATATATGTATTTTTTTTATCAATTTTCGCTTCCAATGTGGCGCATATAGTCTCCTAATGGAGGCATCTCAACACATTTTTTTATATGAGAACTGTTTGTTACTCAGCCGCTCAAATTGTATTTTCTAAAGAGTGTAGTAAGGATATACGAATACATAATAAATAATAAAGATATGGAATGGTATTTTTGGACATCACAAACACCTACGACTGTGAACAAAAATCGATATATCGATCGAAAAAATGCTTTTCGTACTGGAATTCGAACCCGTGAGATCCGGCACGGAAGCCAATCACGCTAACCGCTGCGCCACAGAACCCGAGAATAATATGTATTAAATTGAACTATTTTATGTTCTCAGTTTCTCAATATTTAAAAATATTGTATCTAGTATACGTCACGGGGAAAAATGAAATTAAGCCTTAGTATGTACCAACTAACAACCCTGTTTCAATACTAACATAATATATTTTACCTAGTATACGTCGCATGGAGTAAAAAATGAAACCTTAGTATGCACCAACCCTGTCAATAGAGCTTACCAGGCAACTAGGAGTCCGCTTGGCGGTCTTCCATTTTATTTTAGTAGGATATTAGAGGTAATAAAATAAGGGTTTTTGATATTTGGTTTAGTATCCCTAGATGCGATATAACATTTTATTTATCTCAATTCTGACGTCTTTTAATGTCGACAAGTTACAATTCATTCAATAATTTAAAAACTACCTCTAACATTTCCTATATATATTGACTATGGTGCATATAAAGACGAAGCTACTAGTTATTGTATGAAACTTTTGATTAAAAAATAAATATATTATTAGGATTTTGCCTTACGAATTAATATTAAAAGAAGCATCTCTTATCATACTTTTAAGGGATTTATATCTATCACATTAATGTAATGGCATATAATAATCAGTGAAAGCACTAAATATTCATGTTATTGAAGCAACCATTCTAAACGGATCACTTGAAGGTGAAAATATAAGTATTCATTCCAAGAACTTCATATAATTCGTTATTTTCATTGATGAGTTTCCTATTATCTGTCCAGCTTGCATTATATGACTATTAAAAATAATCGGGGGCAATTTCTTAACTTGTGTCTGACAGTAGAATTTTTCTTAAATGAAGAGCTGTACGTGACGATATCAAGATTTAAGAACACAACACAAATATACACTGTGACTGATACATATTGTGATCAGTCAAGTACTAAAATAATATAACCATGAGTGATTTAAATACATGTAATATATTTGTTATATTAGATAATATGATACAACTACGTCATTATTATTATTGTGGTTAATGAACAAACAATTTTTAATTAAATAACTAACAATTATTATTAAAATGCAAGCCTACATATTATCATATAAAATCAATAAATACTACTAATACCGAGTGAAGTCGGGTGGAATCACTAGTGGCTTAATAAATTTGATAATAATAAATTATTTAAGTGTAATATTTTATAAAATGATTTTTTTACTCAACTAAAATGCCTGTAAAAATGATTTAGTTTGGTTTAGTTGCTTGATGCATTGATGGTCAGAAACTTAGTATAAAAAAATACAAAATTCAGCCGGTTTGGTCTTATGGTAAAACACGCATCCGTTTATGTACAAATTTAGATTATTTGTAGATACATATTTACGATTTAAAACACTTAGTGTTGCATTTGATATATTTATTTATTTATTTATTTATTTATTGTTAAAAATCAAAATTACAGTACATGACATAACAGCTGACGCCAATTCGTCATGCACTTGAAAAATATAATAAGACAAAACATAAAATAAAAATACACAGTACATCAAATTCAACATAAAAAATCAAGAAATACAAAAGAAAAATTTATCAAACAGTTCACAAATACCATCACCAAAAATGTCCACTTCTCTAGGCAATGCGTTGATTAGTCGAACGGCCCTTGGAACTGGTGACTCATACCTCCTAAGCGAGGTATAAGTTTTTAGAAATAAAAGTTTTTGCTCATTGTTTCGCCCACGTAAGAATAAATTGGGAGCATGTAAATTAATAGTCATGAGAATTTCAGGATTATTAACTCGGCCCCGAAGAAGAAGAGAAAAATGCTTTAAGCTTGAAAACGATCTTCGAGCTTCAAGTGAGTGAAATGATAACATTCCTAAAAGAAATTTGGTGGGGTAGTATTCCTTTAAGGAATTATCAAAGGGGAAGAATTTAAATTTTTTGAAATAATAATATCTTAGAAATTTCTTATGGATTCTCTCCAATTTCAGCTTGTATGAACTTTCATATGGGCTCCAAATGATGGATCCATATTCAAGCTTACTTAAGACCAAAGAAACATAAAGCGTCCGAAACACAGTTGGGTTTTCAAATGATATATGTATTTTGTACAGATTTTTTTGTTATGCTACAGTAAGAAAGATTAATTGGGCCCATTAAAGTTGAAGTCAGCCATGTGGTATTTTAGAAAAAAAATAGATGCTTTGTTATATTCTACACGTCTTAAAGTATCGTAAAAGTGAAGTAACCTCAGTTAAAACACATTGCAATAGTGCTATCTCCGTAAAATAAGAATATTCAATCCACCAAAACACCAAGTAAAAACGTGATTCTACTTATAAGTCCAAGAAAAAAGTTTCACCCTTTTTTAGTTGGCTCAATTCATCTCTTGAGGGCTCAATTAATCAAGCGAGATGCATAGTGGCGGTGAAGTGTCATTGCTTAAAATTTATATATGAATTATTGTCTCAGTGTTAAGGATTTTCCCAATTCACTGCAAGATTTAATCCCAAACATAATCCAGATTTCATTTCTATAGCGAAAATCCTTCTTTCAGCCTAACATGATATTTGTTGTTTGTGTTGGAATATATATTTTCTTTGTGAGAAATGGAGGGCAGTGCGAGATAACCAGCGGACAAAATAAATAGCATAGTGCGTTTTTACTGGACTCGAGAGAGCCAGAAATCATTGTAGAGGTACATAAGTAAGGTAAAAATATCCCAGTTTATCCAGGTAGATATTATGGTCGATTTATTGACGCGTGTCAAAATGTGACTCTTGCAAGGTGCGGCACATTTGGTCGCAGTTGCCGAGTAGTATTTTTATTTTTCTACTACATATTTAAGTTTTGAAAAAGCGCATTTGTTTTGCAAAATGTCCTCTCCTAATATGATATTTTTGTCACTACCCATTATCAGGAGAAATTTATGATAGTATTTATTTAGCAGTTCCATATGATGTAGGTGTGAGAAAACAATTTTATTTTAAAACGTACCATTATTTCATTGTTTGTGATACAATCAGAAATGTTTTATATATTTTTTTTTATAAAAACATGAAGTAAGCGCTTTGCTGATTGTTTTACTGCGCTGCTTAAAGTAGTTAGTGTGAATTAGAAAAGAATTAGTTTTTTTTGCGCCGCATAGCACAGACACTCGCTTTATATGTTTGCGTATCGTGTGCACTGAACAAATATTATCAGATGTCACTCCCACCTTGTATTTATGAGTGTTTTCGTTGATCAGTGTTACGCTTTCCATTTTGGAAAATGGATTGTTCTAACGAATAAATCGTTTCATAAAAACATAAGAGCGTGGTATAAAATAAAATATGTTTATTTTTATGATCATACGACGATATCATATATGTAATTAGAGTTTGAGATTAATTTCAGGTCATCTTGGGTTTCAGTGTCGTTGTCACATTTTGCATATCGCTATCTTTTTAATCTGTTTTGTACTTGTGTTGTTAACAAATCATTACATAAAACAATGGAATTAACATTTATTTTTTCAAAAACCAATGTCTTTATGTGTTAAACGTGCCAAACAGCTCCAAATACAACATATGTATAATTAGAATTATAAATTTTACCAGACGGCGTTGCTCTCTTTGTGATTTTCGGAAAACACGGAAAACATTTTTTGTAAATTTAATTTAACAAAATTGCAGAACACGTGCTTCTTTATATTTATTTAGGTAGATATTAAAGAAGAAAAGTATATAGTACAAAGTAATATTAATATCTTAACTGAAAAAGTAGCTTTTGGTTTAACTATTTTATATAGGGTTTTCTTAGAGGTTTGTTTTTCGTATAACCAACATTTTTTCCAGGGACAAACAATTTGACAGTTGACAGTTGATTTGTACTCAGTTTGGTTTGTCATTCCAAGAATTGAAGCTGCTTGACCATCGCGTGCGTCGTACGTTCTTTAATGGGTAGAAAACAAGATAACTATTGATCCTCATTTTCATCACAAACTTTTGTTCATAAGGCTTATTTTTGGTTGAATGGATTCGTCAACAAGCTAAATTGCCGCATTTAGATTAAAGACACCACAAGTCATTATTAAAACGTCGTTACATCGACAAAAAGTCACTGTTTGGTGTGCTTTCTGGGCTGGTGGAATCATTGTTACATATTTACACGTTAATGGATACTATGAATTTTCTACTTTTTTACTCTAAAAAAGAAAAAGAAGATAATAATAATAATGTTAATCGTCAATTCAACTATGGGAACTGATAGTTTATTTTACTTTAAATATTCATTGATTACATTTTTGTTCGGTTTGAATTTTTTTTACCCTGTTTTTCTTGTTACTGTTTTTATGTCATAATACGCAACATGTGTTTATAATTTTTATATATTAAAACAAAGTCCTTTTTTTATGCAAAATTATGTTTAAATATTATAGTAAGTATTGTGTCTGACATTTTTTGTGAATTTTATTTTCTCAAAATCATTTTTTGTCAAAATTTATCAAAAGTGCTTTTTTTAGAGCAAAATTATGTTTAAATATTAAAGTAAATATTGTTCCTGACATTTTTTTTGACGGTTGATGCATTTATTTTTTTAAATTATCAATCACAAAATGTGGTAATTTTATATGATTAAGTATATTCATTCTAATTATTTGTGTTGACAATCGATACAATCAAAAGTTTTACTTTTTTGATTAAAATTAAAGTATATAACTGATTTGAAAATCTTTTGGCATGATAATGATTTTTTTTTGCCGATGGTCACATCTTTAAGAATATCCAACGTATATATTATGGGATAATGAATAAAATATTTATCAAGAAACGTGAGGATAGAAAACGATTTCAATTGTTGATATAATGAAAGAAAAAAATGTCGGCTAAATTGAAAAATGTCTTTTTAATTAAAAATGTTTTTTTACAAATGATTATTTTTAATTTCTTTTCTTATATTTTCAATTTAATATTATCTTTCTGGGTGGGGAATTCAATTCGTTCGTGAACCTGCCACGTCAATTAAAAATGTCGCATCATTTTCAAAAGTTTATTTTAACGGTAAAATGATAAGAATTTGAGAAAATCCTTTAAGTCAAATGAATCCTAAAAAAACATACAGACGTCGAGTAATTCTTTTGCTTAAGACAAAAGGAAAAACGGTTCAAAAAACTCTAGCATAATTATTTGTACGACGAGATAGTTAGTCTCAGAAATAAATTACTTAGCTGACAATTCGACCATGATTTGAATCAAAACAATTGTTTTTATTTGTAAGTAATTGTTCTTTGATTTTATTATAAGATTCATTGTCAAATGAAAATGTCAGCGTTCTTAAGAAATATATCTAAACAAGACGAATATTTTACAGAAAAAATATCTGTTATTTACAAGCAAAAACTTCCACTGTTCAATTTTTTTTATGAATTCGAGGATTTTAATTAAAATTGAAAAAAGTTAAAAGTTTTTTGATATAATTAAATTATTCTAAGCAACAGTTTGGTAATGTATTAATTAGTATAAACATTAACGGAAGAAAATTAATAAAAAGTAAATTATTGTTTTCATGAAAGTTCTTTCATGATAATCCAACTCTACTCTACAACTCTATGTATTATCGATTAATACAAATTTAGTGTAAGTCTGTCAAATAGTTGACCTGATTTTTAAAATCATTTATTTCTACAATTACTAATGAAAATGTTTTGATAAATATATTTTTTTAAATTATGCGATATCGGCTTTATAAATAATTATTTTGGAATTATAAATTGTTAATATGACTTAAATTTTTAAGATTCAGATTTTGTTTTCAAGAAACAATTTATGTAGTTATAAAAAAGAACATTTTTCGTTTATAGGCTGCATAAAAGATCAAATTTAAAGATTTACGATTGTCATATATTTGTTCGCATAAAATCCACAATTCTTTCAAATGACAAATTTCAAGGTAATGTAGCCATGTAAAATGTTTCGAATATTACGCCCAAAGTTTACTGAGAACTACTTACTCTATGCTTAGTAAAAATTTGAAAAAACAAAATCTTGCTTAAATCCGATTATCCCTTAATAAAAAAATCAAAATTCTCACTACGGATATTTTAACACAAAGAATTCTTTGTTTATTTGACGAACTGTTATTCTAAGAAAAAAAAGTAAAAGCGTTCCATCAAAGATTCTTTTGAAGTATATGTAAAGAAAAGATCATCCGAGAGAGTAGAGGGGATGTCACGTTCTATTTTAATAGGGTACGCATTAGTGGCCTTGAGGGTATGTTCTTGGAGGGTATGGCGACAATGTCTTGCCCCCGGATCGTTTCTAGTGACTCGTCTTCAACGAGATATAATTTCGAGTCACAATATGTCACTATAATTATAATTCTCGTGTGACGTAAGCGAGGACTACGCTCTGCGGAAATAATTGCAGATATATTACGCCGCAATGATAATGAGATATTAAATTATATGACGGTTCATTATTGCGGCTAATTTTGTAAGAGGCTGTTTTATTACAAGAACCATGCTGTGTTATACTATCATTATTTAAATTTATTGGCATAATTTGTATTTTGGATGTACGATGAATTTTCATTTACATGTTGTATTAACAATAATACACATTGATACGGCATTTGATAAAGTAAATTATATTCCTTGAAAAAATAATGTAAAACTCAATAAGTCATAACTAACCTAACCTAACTATATAAATAGTAGTATTTGTAATAAAATTTTTCCGTTTTTATTATGCATCATATAACCAATACTGATTTGGTATCTTTTTCCGAGCTTACGGATGTTAATATGGTTAAAAAAAATCATTTAAATAATATCTACAAACTATATTGCCAATGTCTTTAAAACTAATGAATAAATATCAAAGAAATGATTCAAAACGATTAAATAGTAAAAACTATAGAAATATTATGTAGTTTTAAAGTGTAAGCTGTCTATGTTTGGTGTTTGTACGAATTCTACTATTTCATCAACAGTGGCGGGTTAAGCGCTTGAGAGACCTCAGGCGCAATCAAATTTGGAAGCCCTGTTTATCGGATAATATTCAAACGTCATTAAATTCCATATAAAATAGTAAAAATAGATTAAAATCTGAACAAAAAGTACATAGGCTATATAATATAAACTATTTTTGAGGGGCCCAAAATTCTGAGGCCCCAAGCGCACGCCTCTTTTGCTTATAGGGTAATCCGCCACTGTTCATCAAGACTGCTTTCGCTCAAAGCGAGAATTTTCAACTGGTAATAAATAAAAACAATGTTAATATAATGTATTTATAGCTAAAGAAAAGTTTAGAAAACTATTGATTTATCGATTATTAGGCCATGCAAATTTTTTAAATTCATGAGTTACAGTACTTATTAATGGCACCTTAGTACATAGCAAGTTCCGGTGACATGACCTTTTTGAAATGTATTTAAACACACATTTTTTTTCAAAGAGAGAGGTTTGTAGTTTAATAGCCCGACACCGGCTTAAAGGAAGCTAAAAGGAAGACAGTTTTGCTGTAAGCCAAATGCTTTTGTCTACGACCAGTTTTAGAATGGAAAGTAAATGGGTTGACGTATTATTATTTTCAAATAAAAAAATCATTGAGCTTATAAAAAATGAACTATCTTATATTAAAACTAAAATAATAATTATACATTTATATTCTAGCCAGTGTTTACAATTTTTTTCACCTCTTATTTAGAAATAATAATACAGTACTCTATTTGGAATTAATATTAGGGTACGAGATGTAAAAATATAAAACAACTAAGCGATATTGCATTCTAATATCATTATCATAACACTACTTACTGTTCAAAGTCGTGAATTTTCGTCAACAATTTAAAATTATTTGTATGAAACATATCGTTTTCATATTTTAAATATTTTACTGCAACATAAGAATCTGATAGTAGACATTCGTTGACAGTTCCAATACAAATTTTGTTCTTATATCAGTTTCCTTTTAAACATTGTAAAAGCATTTGATTAAAAAGGAAACAGACGGCACACCAATATTTTTATGCTACCGATTTCGCTTTATTTCCCTGAGAGGATGTATAAAATGATAGAAACTTTTATCAAAGGAAATGAAATTACACTTCAAATTTGTTTAGTTCTCTTTCAGAGTGCAGACGCAATACGATGTTTGTGTACAAACAAGTTTATTAAATACTAGGTATTTCTGATTCATTCACTTGTAAAATAATACAAATACAAATTTTCTATTTTATTTGATCACGGTTTTTTTTATTATTCTCTGAATGAACCAACGTTACCATTTGCCAGGCTGTTTGTTAAGTATTGAAACATACAGTATATTATTGCTGAAATATTGATAAATAAATTTGTTTTCCTCTTCGCGTGTATCAGGCAACTTATGTAAACGAGGCATAATAATTTTTCTTTTCCGACGCCAGGCTTGTAAATTTGTGAAAAGTCACGTCCTGTCAGGTTTTCCGTTGTAGACTCACGCGGCAATTTTTGGCCACGGGAAACTCTTCCGAGCAACACAGCTACATTTTTACAACCTTTTTTTGGTGGCTTAGGTGAACTTATACGTGCGTTTAACGATCTTAATTTCTTAGTATTTTTTACACGCAAAGATCGAGCAATAAAACAACCTACGTTTTGCAGAGAAAAATATTTTCTTTGTGGATTGTCATTAACATGCACAATTATCACAATTAGGGATTCTGAAGTCTCCGAGTTTTCAAAGTCCCGGGAACCAAGGCGTGATAAAGTCAAAGTCCTGGGACTCGAGACTTGTATTTCACCTTCAAGAAAATTATAAATTTATTGAAATTAAATATTTGTATGTATGTATTACATACAGTCGGCTCCTTTTGAAAGTACGCACTAGTAATAATCGAGTTTTTTTATTACAATGTTTAATAATTATTATTTTTCAAATGTAATAGATGCATGGAATGCTTACGGTTGATTTTAACTAACAAGGGATGATAACGGTACATATATTGAAAAAATATCAATGAATTTGGCCGCACTCTTCTAGGAGTAAATTTATGACCGTAACTTCACAATACAGCTTTTAGAGATCACCCCTGTCTATGATCCATTGTACGTAACAAAGAAAATTAACTGCCGTTAAAAACTGTACCGAAGACATCCATAGTATTATATTAAAAATAAGTATCGATTTAATATAAAAAATACAGATTTTACAATAAAATAAATAGAATTACAAAAAAACATTTTAATTATTTTTTGGCAAGTTTGTAGATTGAATCGAATATTAACGTTTCGACAAAGCGGGAAACCAATTATAATGTTAATTATGATATTAAATCCATAAGCTAATTCGATATAAATAATTAATAATACGTCAGTATAATGTTACTGCGGTTTGCACGTTATTTTAAACTCAAGTCTTATTAATATGCATCCACATAAAATGAGAAATTCGTAAGATGCACCTTATTTTATAATTAGGTTCTGGTAAGTAGGTACTCAACCTGGCATCAAAATTGTGTCTCTCCATCTCTGTATATTTTATCATCCTCGTGGGGTGGGGACCCACGTCTTCTACGTCTTGCAAATTGCGTACTTCATATTTTATAACTGGGTTAAGGATTAAGCTAGCATGCTTGCGGTCACCATATATTATGATTAGACTCATCAAAGATAAGATGATTGTATTAAGGTTATTTTTTTAACCATATTCAACCAAATATAATAATAAAAACGAAGCGTGAAAATCATTGCTTAAATTTTAACCGTTTGAATACCGCGCAAATAAATCATTAATATGTCCCAGAGATACTGCGTGTTTTTGAGAAAAATAATTTTGCCTAATATACACTCGAATTTGATATTGTAAAAACCTATATTGACTCAGTATAGATAACACTACACATATTCATCAAAATATTGCTAATATTCTATTAAAATACCAAGTATTCGATTTTTTAAATGTCATGGACATCAGTGTTTGCTTGCATATGTTCCGGACACCTGTGTCCACTTGGTATTCAAGTGATTAATATAATGTGAAAATTTCGATTTTTTTTATCAATTTATTTCCACGTGAGATAAGCTAGTGCTAAATTTAAAGTTATACAAGATAAAATGAAGGAGAAACATCACCCTTTTTCACATAAATCTATTATTAAAATACTAATGTAAATTGAAGTATAGACATTTATATAAATATATTATTCTATAATATATAATATATTTGCTGTCTACCTCCGGATAACTAAGCAAAGTTCTAACTGCTTAATTTTGTTACAAGCACTTAAACATATCGAAAACCGGGGTGTATGTTGCTAACTACAGGTCATGTTCTAACTCTATCCTTTTTATCCCTACTATCTTAACCAGATGGCTGCCATATACGAGATATCAAGTCAAATTGTTCGTTATCAACACCCCAGAAACGAGTTATCTCGTCAGTAAATAATTCAATTAATAATTGCAAATTATAGCCGGCGTGCTAGGTACTGACTTAGTTTTTTCTATGGCAGCCAAAATGTTAAAAAATAGAGCTTGAGCAACTAAATACAAAGACCTCTACCAATAAGCCATTTGTTCCCGATTGGGTAGTGGATATGAGTTGAAAAAAAGTATATTCTCTAATATATTTATTAGAAAACATTTAAATATACCTTCCGTATTTATAAAAATCAGTCCAACTTTATCGTTAGAATTTAAGCTTATACCATACATAATACAGCTTTAAACTATTCAAGCGAAAAAATAATAAGACGTTTATTCTGTCCACAGAGAAAGTTTTTAGTATTAAATATATTAATATAAATTGATGCTACAATATGTGTTCAAATATTTGTGAAATTGTCGCCAACGTAAAGTCAATATCAACATTGAATATGAAGCGACTGGGGAACATTTTTATGTTGAATTTTCGAATTAAGTTAGGTCCTAATAGGGTCGGGCCGCATTCAAGATAATTGAGCTTAAAACTTTTCAAAAATGTAATTAAAACAAGTGCTTAAAAATGAGATAATTTCTTTGAGAAAAGGCAGTAAAAGGTAAGAAAGATAATTTATTAAATATAAGGAATGGATCTATTTGGTTAAGATTCTCAACCTTGATGTCGTATTATTTGAACAAACATATCTTTGTTTTTCTTTATACCAAAATTTTTCACAATATGTGGAGCTTGGAGGCGGTCTCTCAATTTTTTAAACTATTTTTATTTCTAAGGTGGGTAAAGACATTGTATCCTTTTGTATTTTATCATCAAAGATTCTACCAGTTGAATGTTTTAAAATATGAGAAAATCCTTTATGAATACTGAGTTTGAGTACAGAACAGTTAAAAAATATTGAATACAAACCAGGATTAGTTCTTCATGTGATATTTTACTAGGGTTTACTTAAGCTTGTTTATTGTTAATATAAAAAATGTTCATAGTAATTGACAGTTTGGCTGAAAGTTCAGAAAATACCACAAGCAGTGTTTTCCTTTAACATTTGGCGTATAAAGAAATCAGTTAGCTGAGACCTATCATTTTAGAAAGTATACTATTGAAGTCTTTATGAATGGTTAAGATTAGCTGTATCGTCTGTGTAAAGAGATACGGAACAATGGTTCAGGAAGCTTCTTTACGGTACTCCAAATAAAGCAAAACGCAAAGAGGATTTTTTTCCTTTTTACTACTGCAAATAATTATAACCGTCTTTATGTTAATGCTGAATATTTTTTTAAATAGAAGAGTAAATCAGGTTAACGTGTCGATAAGCATACACTAGTAACGTGAGAATATGGTGGATTTAAAAAAAACAAATTTCACTTAAAATATTTTACAAATTGTGCTGTATTAATTATTTTTACTTTTGTGATAAATTATCGACACTATGCAGAGGTCTTGAGAGATGTTCATATGTTATATTTAAAACACTTGCTATTGTTCAACCGGAATCATAGTCATGAAATTATATTCCAGTACCATTCGAACGGAACCGGGACGCATCCCAACTAGAGATTCCAACTATTCGTCATTTTCAACTATCCGGATATCGAATAGTAAAACTGAAACTATCCGGATATATCCGGATAGTTTCAGTAAGTATGAAAATACAAAAATTACTTCATATATAAATTTATGTACTAAAATAATACATTAAAAACGACTTCATTTGTAATATAAGTCATTTATTCAGATTTTAACAATTCACATTTTAACAGTAAAAGAGCATTAAATGTATCATATTTTAAATTTGATCTAGTTAATTTAGTTTTATTTTGACCTGCTGTTGAAAATACTCGTTCCGTTACTATTGATGTTGGTTATATTTTTTATATTTTATATTTATTGTTGGTTATATTTTTTAGAAGTGTTTTAAACAACACGTCCAACTTTTCCGTATATTTTTTATATTGATCTAAGTATTTAAAATCTTTTTTCAAATAATTCGTATTGTCATTTGTATTGTCGTCAGTTTCCGCGAGAGATAAAATAGAATTACGCATTTCATGTTGCAAGTTGCATTTATTATCTTTTCTCATAAAATGAGTCCATACTTCCCAGCGTCTTGACATGGTTAAAATTGTATACAAAATTATTAAAATTTTAATATGTAGACAGTGGTCTCGATTGCTTGGTTTTCAATGATGAATTGTAGAACTCACACGCAAATGACGATGTTTCACGATCAAAGTTTCACAATCAACTGATCCTGACTAATCCTCTCCCACTTCTGTAATGCCTTAGATAGAGACAATACACCTTTCAATACTATTTCATCATATATAAATATTGAAAATTTGCAGCTGGATTAGATTACATTAGATGCATTAAAAAAATTTTTTGCCTCGAGTTCGAGCCGATTCGTCGAACTTTTAAGTATTAAGATAACAAGATAAGATATTCATAATACCCGAGTTTAGGGAATGTAATAAAAACACTACTCTTAAGTAATGGTTTCTCCCAGGTAGTAAATACCCCAGTATTCATATCATCTTTTGTCGATTTTGTAAAATATTTCATTAAAAATTATAACGAATACTATCCGAATATTTTCCCAAATATCCGGATATCGAATAGTTAAAAAGGGCCGAATATATCCGGATACCCGAGTTGGAATCCCTAATCCCAACCCTACCTGTCATGCGGTGCTGGAAGATTTACGATAACAGTGAACGGCGTTTATTTATGCCACGTCATTTTGATGACGAGTAAAAGTTTATGAATAAACTGTAATAGTTGTTTTTTCGATTAAATTACCTACGTTGTACATTTTTACAGCCAGGCTTAAATCATGAAACACGTTACCACACGAAAAGTCTGCTTTAATTCAAACAAATTGCTGGAGTTTTAAAATACGAACATTTTACGACGTCAGCTTGCAAAGTAGTGAATATGGGATTTGTTTTATAGAGTTTTTTTTTAAATTCATGCTTGCTCCCAATGTGGAGCATATGAAGCTTCAAAATAAAAGCATCTTAACAGAAGTTTTTTTAACGAGCACTACTCGACACTTGTATGCCTGTGTGGTTGAGTGGTCAACGTCGTTGGCTTCGGCTACCGAGGTCGTGGGTTCAAATCCCAGTACGGACAGTTTTATAAATTGATTTTTCAATCGAGTTATGAATTTCTGTTCGAAAGACATGGATGCATGTGATTTCTTGGATTCTCCTCACCCACCTATACTATCCTATGAACGGGGCGTATCGAGAGCGATTAGCTAACCACTAGTCCTGTCCTAGCTCTATTCTGCTATTCTTACTCTCTTTGGAAAAAAAGAAGTTGTGCAACTGAGTAACAAGCAGTTCTTATAGAAACACTTCTGTTGAGATAAACTCCATTAAAAGTCCATATGCTTCACATTGGGAGCAAGCATGGTAAAAAAAAATTGATACTCATTTGCTGAAACTCTTTTTTTTTAAAAAGAGAGTAGGATAGTGGCGGATTATAATATCAGGCGCGATCTTGGGGCTTCCGAATCTTAAGGGCCTCAAAAATAGTTTATGTACTATAGGTTTGGTCAGGTTTTTATACATATTTTTTATCATTTTTCATGGAATTCGTTTTTATGTTGTTCAAAAAAAAGTGCCTCTAAATTGTATTGCGCCTGGGGCCTCCAATGTGCTTAATCCACCAACTGAGCAGGGATATGGTTAAGACAGCTCGTGGCAAACTAATCGCTATCGCTACGTTTCGTTATTTTAAATATCATAAAAATCCAGGCCCTCGGAAAGAAATTGATAAATTAATTGGAAGAAGTATGGTGTTTATACTGAGATTAAAAGTGCTGCACTACGGACCCGAAAATTGATACAGTAACTTCTTAAATAATATGTATAACAGTTAAAGATGTCTGCTGGTGAGCCGATTAGATTTTTTTTTGCTCTAAATGATTGCATACAGGAGATATACGTGGCAGAATCTGTGGCACTTTTAACATTCAACTTCATGTCAACAACAATCAGAAAAAACATTGCATTTTCGACTATCCGTTTCTAGAAGAAACTGGATAACAAGCTTTTCTCGTAAAACAACATCTGTTGATATATGATTCGTAATGAGTTAATATTATCTACATTGCACGCGAATAGGGTTCCAAAAAAAATACACTTTATTTTAAATAATTCGATGAATGGTGATGATATTTTTCTTCGTTGTTTGTTTATTTGCACTTCGAATGTATTATCTCCATGAATATATTTACAGCAACGAATTGAATGAACTCGAGGTAGAAGCGATTATTTTAACAAAACACTTCATTCCTTTTGTAAACAAACCAGCTTGGTCCCGACAATGTGCAATGGTTTTCTTGCTGTCGAGAAAAATCGAGCTAAAAGTTCTTAACGGTAGTAAAATTTTATGGAGCGGGACAAAACTATTGCCACTTGACACGAGAGAGAGAGAGAAGTCCATTTATATTTCAACGTTTCCAACTGAAAATCCCATTTGATAAATTAACACATTGTGACGGTAAAATAGTTTCCTTGCTTTTGATAGATTTTAGTAATGCACAAAACGTTTTTAGTTTCACAAGAAATATATGTTTTTAGGTTTATCTATTTTTTAAACATATTTAGCTTACTATGCTCTACTGAAATTTTCTGAAAAGTTCTTTCATCTAGTCAAAACATAAATAAGAATAAGAAAGAATTCAGCAAGATTCTTTTTAACAAATTGTAAAAAAATATTTTTTATTTTTCTTCATTAGTGTGTTTAGTTGTAAAACAAAAACTTAAAAGAGATTGATGACTCATTTTTATAACTATAATTTTTAAATGACATGACGGCTCAAAAGAAAACTGTAATTGATTGCAGTTATTAGATTTAAGAAAAAATACTAGAAGACATTAAATTAAGAAATATTATTTTATTAAATAAAATAGAATTAAACGTTTCATGGATGCAAGTTGCTAGTTTTTGGTTGATAATTTGGTCTTTTTTTGGAGTTAAATGAAAGTCATTTTTTGCATGCATTCTTATGAAGTTTCTGAAAGTTAACAAGAAAACAATTTGAATCTTTTTAACGCACAATGAACGTTAAAAAAGTGTTTAATTCTTAAGTATATAAAAGTAGTTAAAGACTATAATGCTTTTCTATGGATAAATTATTGGTTTAAAATCAATTTATGAATGTTTCCATTTGTAGATTTGAAACCAAGAATTGGTCTAAAGAAATGACTTTTATATTAAATTGTAAAGTGAAAAAATTGTTTAAGTTATTTTTTTATAGTCCATACATATTAAGAGATCATTGATATATTTGTAAGACAACTTGATGGATTGATTTGTAGTTATCACATTAAGAGTCTCAAAATCATTGCAAGGTAATTTTGGTGCAAAAATAAAGATCCCTGTTATGATAATAATTGTATGCATTCAAGTCACAACAAAGTCAATCTTTTTGATACCGACAATATAAATACAACAAATTCTGAAGTTATAATAATACAAACGTTATAAGATATAATTTAAGATTTAGACTGAAGGTGCTTGGTGGAATTTCAATATTAAATTTGAATCGTTCAAATTATGTACATTGTACACTGGCAGTTCAAGTTCATCCGTGCACTTGAACTCCTGAAGATGCCGAAAAGCAAAACCCGGGTAGTAAGTGACAAAATCTGTGTGAATGTACATAATTTGAACGATTCAAAGTTATTAGATATACAAAGAATTAGAAAAACTAAATTTGTATCCGAGCTCGTCAAACAGGGTAATCAATGCACGCTATGTAAACAAAACTTTTCAAGTTGATACCAGTTTCTAGTATAATTTTGCCGTAAATCGCTCCACCTTAATCTATCATTAGTGCGCATACATGCATATATTTATATCAATCTAATTGGAATCTCCAAACTAATTACTACGGATCTAATTTGTATCAGTCAGTAATTAAATGTCGCGTTTGAATACATATTAGGGGAAATTATTGTTAATTTAAGAACAACTTACTGTAACAGACAGATAATATTAAGGGGTAAGTGAGTGCTATTATAACTACTATCAAAATATAACACTATTAAAAATTTATCGTTTATTTAAGGTACCTCCGTATTTAGATTAAAATTCAGTCCTGCTCGTTCTAATCATTTTAAATAAATGTGGAATTACTACAAAAGAGATTTTTTTAAAAAATATAATATAATGGCTTTCCATTAAGTATTGTGCCATAGCAGTCTTAAATTTCAGGGAGCTTTGATTGTACACATTGAAAAAATCTAAATTGGTGGATGTAAGTTTTTTGTCAAACTAAATGTATTTTTGAAAATTATTTATTAGGCAGTATTGAAAAAAGTTTTATTGACCATTTGCACGCGAAAACGAATTATTATTAACGTGACCTTTCGAATTTTCGTTCAAGTTGTATAGGCTGGAATTAAGAATGAAGAGTACTCCAAATATTGTTGGGCGAAAGATTCGTATTAGATTCCAGTGGTAACTCTAAAAGTCTGCCAATCGCATATCTACCTCACAAAAGCAAAGCTCTTTTTCTGCCTGCTCATGTGAAAGCAGAATCTGCGAGATTGGATCGATAATATTAGTTAAATGAAATATTAATCAATCAATGCAACAAGCAGTGGTGACATTTGCCTTAAAGATTAGCTGTGCAATTTCTGGAATCGCTGTACAAAGTGTGTTTTATTTTTAGGTTTTGTCAACAATAATATATTTACAATGAAGATTTTTTTAATTTAAGATTTCGACTGTAGTGCTTGGTGGAATTTCAATATTAAATTTGAATCGTTCAAACTATGTACATTCTCATAAATTTTGTCACTAACGACCCGGGTTTCGCCTTTCGGCATCTTCAGGCATTCAAGTGCACGGATGAACTTGAACTGACGCTTAATTACTTAATTTCGGAAGGACACGTGTTCAATCAGGAACAAGGGATAAAAATGTTACACCCAAATACGGACAGTCATAAGCTCTTTTTCCAAGAAATTTTAGAAATCAACAAAGCACAGTTGCAAAGTCTTCCGATTTTAAACGAAATATCAAACTTTCCCACATCTCCTCTTCTATACTCTATATAACCATAAAATCATATAATCATAAAACCTTTGCCGACAAACAAATTATATAATTCTTGAAACTGCTCACTACACAAATCTGTTGGCATTCCCATGGGCTCATCCTTTTCGCCAGCAATGGCTTTGGACTCAGTGATGTATTTATACCTTATATAAACACGAAACTTTTATTTGCTAAGCGTCAGTTCAAGTTCATCCGTGCACTTGAATGCCTGAAGATGCCGAAAGGCGAAACCCGGGTCGTTAGTGACAAAATTTGTGAGAATGTACATAGTTTGAACGATTCAAATTTGAAGATTTTTTTACTTATCTTATCAGTGAATTTTTTTTGAATTGTCCTCGAAGAATCGTATTGTGTATGTATTGATTTGAATCATTGAGCATACTAAAAAACTAAGGGTTTACAAATAAGAAACGTAGAAGAGCCCTAACCATTCTTAATATTTTTTTTTGCGTGAATCATAATCCGAAATATTGAGTGAATTAATTACATATATAAAATACGTTCATAATAAAAATCCATTTTTTATTTTATTAAATGGTCTTACAATGTTTATGTCAATTATTAAAAATCGTTATACCGTTATATTATACAGAATATTTTGGAGAATGATTAAAGTTTTTATTATTATATTTAATAAAAATGTTTTATTATTTTTATTTTAATGCCATTCCACCAAGTATTGACAGTAAACACCTTAAAAGTGATTATTATATTTGTTAAATTTCTTTTAGTATCATTTAGCCGCATTATTCTTGTAAATCATGGTTTTTCACCCCTTGCACAAGATTGTCAAGCGTATTAAAATTATAAAAACAGCATTTTTTTGATGTATATTATATTTGTGAATAATTTAGCAAAACTATAAAAAGACTACATGTTAAACATTTAACAAAATATATAAATATCTTTTATTTAATAAGTAATAATACAAGTAAATGTATAAATAAGTATATAAACAATTAAATTAAATTTTCAAATACAGGTTGACGACGATTGTTATGAAAGTCAGTCTTTCTAAGATTTATTTTAAATAAATGCAATGAACAACGTATATGTATTTTTAATAATGTAATTAATTTGGTCTTGCACCAAATATTGGTACATACAATATAACAAATAAGTTGTATCTGTTATCTTTCCTGCTCCGTTGTCTTTATAATACTATTAACAAAATAATATCATATCTAATCGTTCCGTTGTCGTGTATTAACCTACTAACCCACCCTTTATACTCGCTTCGCTAATTTTTTGTCTGCAAATACGCCAACGCTTGTAAATCTACTTGAGTGAAAATAAAAAAAAAAACAGCCTCTCCTCGCTTTCCTATTACTTTTTCTTTCGTGTTTATATAAATATAAAAAAATAGCAGTCTGCAGTTATGGATACTCGAGCTTATTTAAAAACTTTTCTGGTGATGTTAAATACGTATTAAATGGAATTGGTAGGCTTTACTTTGTAGTTTTTATAAAGCTTGAAAAATAGTTACACACCTGAAGCTTTTACCACAACTCACAAGTCAATATTATTTCAATACTTTAATAAACACTATCTCCATGTCTGCACATCGTGTGCAAACGCAGTGTTAGTTTGTACGTAAACTGCCAAGACTGTCGGACAGACAAATTCATATTTATTTTGTTTATTATTATTTTATGTATATAATATAAGCGAGGGAAAATGATTGAGGCTATTGGTATATTTAGCAAGACGTATTTTTCTATTTGAGGTAAGCCGTGAACGTTATTTTACGGTCGTTTTGAAATGTAAGATAAGAATAAAAGAATCAGGATTAAACAGGGTGAAAATGAAGGTATAAATTTGATAAATTTAGAATTTTTTAAATGATGCAAACCTTTGAAAAAGCAAGTGAGCGTTACCACAGGATATTACGTCGTGCATATGAATTCAAGGAATCAATAAAACTTGTTTAGAGGAAATATAATTACTATATACAATAGAAACGTCAAACTACCCTAGAAAAAAAAATATTATTAATTTTAACGATTTACCATTTATTTTAAGAGGTTCAAAATTAAAAGAATGTCTAAAAATGACTTTTTAGTTTTAATAATTGTATAATCAATACACTAAGTAACAATATTTGTCTTATTTTGAAGTGAAACATAGATTTTGTGTAAAGCTTGGAATTGACTTCAAAATAATTAATACAACACTTGAAAGCTACTATTTTTCAAAATCATTTTGATTTAATTCAATTACTAGCAATGTCAAATGCTGAAATCCGAAGAAATTGTTCTGACAACTTTAATGGCGTTATAAAAATATTGAAAACTTTTCAATTTGTAAAAGTGCCATTCAATTTTATTCAGATGAAAAACTTCAAATCAAATATTTATTTATTGATATATTTTCGACCGTTGTATTTCATAGCTTTTGAAAATGAGCTCTAATGTGAATGTAAATAAAAAATAGCATTAAATTACGCGTCCATTGTTTTGCAAAGTTGATAGCTATTTCAGCATTACGATAGTGTCAGAAATATCACACTGCGCGTTGCCAAATCAGCTACCAATTATATGACATTATATTTGGATGAAATAATATTATTCTATTTTTTTAGAAAATTGGATAATGACCAACTTACCCATAGAAGAACATGCAGAGTAAATATGAACATAAAAATGGGATAAGAATGCTTGTATATAGGTCCTGTGAGTTCTCTGAATTAATGTATTAAGATTTGCAGCCCAATGGAAAGCTGAATTTTCAATATTTTGTATGAATAATTTTAGAAATATCTAGACATTTTTTGTGATGTAACCAATTTTCTGATTAAACAATCGACATTGGCTAGATAATTTTTACTAAAATTATCCTTACGCTCTTTTGAATTTGAGACGTCGAATGCTTGTAATTCATAACTCAAAACCGACATTTTGTCAAATAGTGTAAGTACCATTGTTTTGAGGCAACGATATATCTCATGGTCATTATTTATCTCATCCTTTGTCCGAATTATGTGGAAAGAGAGATGTGGGCTTATAAAAATGAGTGAAAAGGGTTTTTGTTGGCAATTGCGTAATGCTTTGTAACAGTTGAAGTATTAATAAAAGTATTATGAATATAAAAAAGGTCGGAGAGAGAAGGGGTGTGCACCGGCGACCATTAGGTGATTTTTTTTGTGTTAATAATAAAAAAATGCAATTACAATCTGCGCACTATCATATACTGTCATAACAGGTATTTCGTAGGAAGTATTGATCGCCCAGTTCATTAGTCAAACAGTTCCAAATAACTTATTTGATATATCTGGAAAAACAGTATTTAAATGGTCAACATAAAGCGCCGGTTACCATTATATGAAATCATTGTTTTTAATTATATATTAAAATTATAATGATAAATAATACGTTAGTTTTATAAGAGGTATTCTGTGAGAAATATCGATCATCCATTTTATCACTCGGACATGACTTATTACTAATGTGAAATATTGTTATTTATAAAGAAAATATGGTTCAAATCAAATAGCAATTGATTTGTGTAACGAGTATTGAAACAACTAATAAAAGAAATTTACTATATGTAGGATTACCAGGGTAAGTTAGTTTGCAAAAAGAGAGTGGAAAAATGTGATCATATGCAATTCATCATATGGAGTTCACGTGCCTTCTTATATTTGGTCATATTGTTTTCGTCTTACTCTCGAAGAATTAAAAAATATGTTTCGTAACCTATTTGAATACGTTGAAATGCTTACGTTAAGCAAAAAAAGTGAAAAATATCAATTCTAGCTAAAATTATCAATTGAAAATATTATGTGGATTTTTGAAACAAAAGTAATTTCTTCATTGATTAATTTCACTAGTATAATAAATAAATTCAGATAGAAAATAGTTTGCTTACTTTTAGGAAAAATGTCCAGATATATGCTGTAATGTCAAATATGTTTTTAAAATTGTTAAAAATATAATTATGCGTGATTCAAATATAATTGTGAATTTTTACATATCACATTCAGTCGAAAACTTAAATTAGATAGTTTAACCATGGCTGCTTATATTTTAGTTCTTTATGGTGGTAATATTTTGAATTACTTAAGTCATTATTCCGGAGCAATGAGTAAGAGTACCGCAAATTTTTGTCACCAGCTTTGCGAAACATTACTTATTAAAATGAAACGTCATTGTTTCGTAAATAGTCATTCGTGAAATAAATATCCCTCTTAAAGCAAAGCAAAGTAATGTCATGTACTCGCTTATGCCCGTTGAAATTTTTATAAATTGCTTAATTTTAACTTAATTAGGGGTTGATAATTACAGTCACTCAGGGGCGACTTTATATGGCAGAGTCGTTACGCACCGTCTGTTACAACCCAGTTTCGCTTAGTGGTGGATATTTTCTACGTTTCAGGATATTTGAGTTCGCCCCCAAACGTAGGAAAGACCCCTAACGAGCCAGCGGGTGGCGGGGAACCGTTTTGAATTTTACCAAACGATCTAATGGAAAGGGGCTTTGTAGGCCTGCAGTTGAAAACAACATTTTTTTTCACTTCAAGAACGATACGTTTTTTTATTGCCAAAGAATACAATTTTTTTTTTAAATGTTACTGTATTGCACGAGCACAATAATTTGTTCTAGATTTAAATTATTTATTTATTGACTTGGGATTTACTTGATAGAACTCCATTACAATAGGGTAAAAATAGCAACGTATTTAGTTCTACAGTTTTAAAGTAGCTACAAAAACTGTAGAACTAAATACGTTGCTGTTTTTACCCTATTAAATAATTTAGTTAAAAATTAATTGTAAATACTCCGAAACGAATTAAATTAGTATGTTTTTGAAACCAAACATTATCACAAAAAAATACTTATTTTCAACGTGTTTTTTGGGAAACTAATATTAATAGAAACAATATGATAAAACAGAACAGAAATGGCTTGCTTTCTAAAAACATTTCATAATTTACAAAAATAAGTTTATTCAAAAATCACCTAATATGCCAATAAAATATACTAATAATTAATTGTGGTAAGGTGGTAATTACATATAAAATTTATAAAATATTTACAATGCGTAGCGTAGCATTAATTTTACATAAATTCCTAAGAAACGTACTACAATTTATTTTTTTATTTAGAATTAATCCATGGCGTAAAGAAATAGGTTGTACTTTCTAAGCAAAGAAACCCGTTCTGTTTATATTGAAAAATCAGAGTAATAAAAATTAATATCTTTTTTTACTAAAGAAAAATATTAAAACCGAAAATTTATATATGCAACATATAAATATTTTAGTATTATCCTTAGGGCATATTTGCTAATGTTATATTTTAATATTACGCGTGGGTTGAGGGTTGAGGGTATAAATATGTTAAGATTGTATAAGGATATCAATAAAACATTTTGTGGTTGTCAGATCCTAGCGAAATAAACACGACCCATATACATTCTCAAGCCTGCAGGATTTGACCTGGTTTTTGTATCGAAGGATATAATGTAACCCTTTTACTCCCAGACGATTTCACATACCAAATGCGCAAAATATAAAAGGGTTTTTCCAAAAAACCATTCAGATCTAGAGCTTCATTATCTTAAGGTTAAAAAAGTTAAGTATTTTATTCCACAGGAAATATGAATAACATAGTTGATATTATTTATAGCTTCAGCGGCTTATAACTATTTATACATACTTCTAAAGTGGACTGATGCCGAAAAAGCAGTCACATATTCTTTTATGAACAAATTAATAGTATGGTTAAGCATATTTTTTCAACATAAAACTATTGCTTTATTGAATGATGTACGTCTAATATTAAAAATGATAATACAAAAAACGAAGAAAAAATATACAAACTTCTATCAATTGTATGGAAGTCAGCTGCTTCTCTTCGGAGAGATTGAGAAGAAAAGGCGGGATTTGAAAATAATTCGTAGTTTGCTCAACATGTTCTCATTACTCATTTTTCACAATCATATTGGAATAGAGATAAAAACAATATTGAAATTATCGTAAAAAATAATAAATCGATGTTCGTAAGCTTCCTTACATTCAGCACAAAAATATTGAACGTTTTAGTGTTGTACGATTTGAGCTGATATGGGCCAAGCTTATATTTTATTTTAGCTTTTCGCGACCAAATAATTTGGCAAGAAAGTCTATTGAATCAGGAAACATATAAATTTATACCCGTTTTTTTAATGATAAAGGAACACATTATTGTAGTGGTTTATAATTTTATTGTTAAATATTAAATAAGCGTCTTCTTAACGCTGCAAAACAATAGAGGTATCTTCATTTTTAAATTACACATAGTTAGTCATAATTAAACACAAATTTAAATGCACAACACGCTGAAAATTAAATGTAATGAACGAAATCCGCTGATTAAGAGTAGAGGAATTCGCAGTATTTAAATACGATCTCTTTGTGAGAAAGAAACTTTAAATAAGGTTAACATAAAGAAATGCACGATTGACTCCAGCAAATGGTGGTGTCGAAAAGACAAAAGAAAATTGATAACATTAAGTGAGATAGCATACGAAAAATTACTCTTCTTACATATTATCAACAAGAGATTTTGCGTGGATTTTGTAATTGTATGTTTATTTCTTCAATATTACAAATCGTAAAATCGTACGTTTTCTAAAAAGTTCAATTCAAAAACATATATAAAAAGGGATTAGAATGTTATATATTTTCGACTCGACTCTCTTCTAAAAAAGTATTTGAGTAACAAGCAGTTCTCGTTTAAACATTTCTGTTGACATAACTTCATTATGAGCGGTAATGGACAAAAAAAAAATTTATCTTCGGTATAATTGGTGAACTTACTTTTTGTCATCACAACTTAGGTACGTTTTTAGCAATCAATGTTTTGTTGTCAATATTATAATAAAGGGGGTTTTTTTAAAGATGTAAAAATATAAAATGAAATAAAGCACACACAAGTCATCGTATTTGCCATAATATTGGCTTTATTGGAAAGATAATTTGATGCCATTAATTTTTATGTGCCATGGTTGGTTTGAAAAAATCTGGATATCCAATTTCGGAGAACTTTTCGGAGCAGCCGTATGTCGGCCATAGCGTTGCGAATTTAAGCTTCCATCGCAGCCATGCAGTCTATCGTCTCTGATTTATTAGCGTAAACTAGCGGCTTCACATATACCCACAGAAAAGTGTCAAAGTACACAATCGTCGGTTCAGTCTAAATTATGGGCTCATCGAATGAATAATAAGGTATCAATGTATTTAAGTTCACCGATGATTTAACTTGAACTTTCTCTGTTTATTGATAAGATTGATCTAGAATTTCTTCAAAAAAAGGGTCAGAATTTTGTAAATAAATGGTGTAATATGTGTGGCATCCATGCGGTTGAAAACCTATGAGATTTAAAAATAGATTTTTTTTTTACCAAAACTGCTATTAATGTCAGAATTTAAAAAATAATAAAGCTACATAAACAATAAAATATGAAACGTATGCTATTAATTGTAAGCAATAAAAATAAATATTACTTGCGTGTTCTAAGAATAAAATTATGGAAAAAAAATATTTGAGATTTTATAGAATAGCAACACCAAATGTAGACGTAAAAAGAAACAACCCTCTTAAATTTCTTTATGGTGGAAATATGACCAAATATGAAAGTAAGCGCGGTAAAGCATAAAATTCGAAAGCTATAAAGTGGTCCACCGGTGGCCAGTTGTTTCATCGTGGTCTACATTTTCCACAAGAAGCTAGCTTATGGAAAACTTATCTCATTCTTTGCCTATTAAACACATCGTCTTAATATAACTTAAATTTTCACTTGGAAAATTTCAGTTATATTGAAAAGTCCTTTAAAGGTGTTTTTTTGCACTGCATGAAGTCGATTGTTTTTATAACTATTTAAGGTTCATGTTCATCCGTTCCAAATTATCTTTCCAATGACGTCAGTTCAGGTTCATCCGTGCACTTGAATGCCTGAAGATGCCGAAAGGCGAAACCCGGGTCGTTAGTGACAAAATCTGTGAAAATGTACATAGTTTGAACGATTCAAATTTAATATTGAAATTCCACCAAGCACCTTCAGTCGAAATCTTAAACTATTTATCGTTTTATTTCTTGAGACATACACCTGATTTAAAAAAAAAAACATTGACATAGAATAAATTTACATTATTATGACTAGGATGAAAAAATACAATAGTATTTTCTTAAACAATGTCCCCTTTTCAATGTGAATCATATTGAATTATATCAAATAGTATTAATATAAGCTATTTAAACGAAAACTGGTGGTGATTCTCTTTTTATAGAGAGAGAGGAAAAAAATGATCTCGCTTTGTTATTTTATTTTTGTTTAATACCAGCTCTGCTCATCGATGAAAACTCGCTAGAATATACATGTTTGATATATAAATTAGTCATGAATGTAAATTGTGATTCTGAAGTTTATTAGTCAGTTACTTAAGGGTTCTTAATATTATTTTTTATGAGTTTTCTCCGTAGCAAGATTGGTCCAGATAATTCTTAAAACAAAACTGTACAATACGAATAAAACTTGTGTTATACTGTATTTTTGTAAATTCGACTATAGTTTAAATACTTTGTAAAAAATAACTGACAAAGAAAAAGTATCGCGAGATTTGGTCTGAATGAAAAACACTGTTTTAAAAAAGATTTAAATATAATTTCGGTAAATATAACATAGATACTGAAATTTATTGCTGAAAAGTTTGGTGTCCATTGTTAAAACAAACTTTTTCTATCATCCTTTTGTTTTTTGGTTGTTAAACGGGGAGCGTATTATTAAGAATGTTTTATTTGTTTTGACAGGATGAGATGAATTTTTACAAAAGTTTTTCATCAAGTGTTGTCAAAAAAGATTTTTTCACGAAATAACTTTTCATGAACGTCTCTGCAGCAGAGATAGAGTAGCAGTCACGTATTTCTGTAAAAAAAATACAACTGCTGTAGAATATTCGCCACTTTTCACTCTCCGATCGTATCCTTAAAGAATTACTATTTGTGTAGTATGATAGCTGTGTTGTGCATCATAATATTTTGAAAAGTAATAGCTATATTAAAGTTAGTAAATATCTTGCAAATATGCATTTTTCCATAAATAACGTAAACAGTATACATATTACTCCATTTCAAAATGATATTTTCTATAAAAATAAACTATTTAGCTATTTACCAAACCAAATTAATAGGAAAAAATCAGAATGTCTCCTTCCTAACATACAATTGAATATGTTATTTAGATAATCACATCAAAGCACATCAGCATTAAAAAAACGCTTAAGCCAAGATAGTCTTTGGATTAGTTTTAAGTAAATTCGATATTAAGAAGCTTATATAGACTACTATTTTAAAATTCTCAGTATGACATGCAATATATATCTAGGTACACTACTTGAATGTTGTGAAAAAAGTTACAGTCGAAAAAGATTTTTAAACATCATGTTTAAGCTCAAAATTGCATAAACACATATATAAAAATAAACATGATATAATATTGGAATAACTCTATCCGTCTGTTGAAGTTTTCCGTTTAGCAAACTTTCTTCCCTATGAACTGGTAGGAAGGAAGTCAATTGTTTGATCAAAAACGGATAAGAAAGAAATGCTCAATCAAGTTTATAATATTCTTGCGCAGAAAAACGTTCAATTTTATTATATGTTATTACAGTATGTTAATATTTGAAAAGACGGCTTATTTAAAATGACTGTTGACGCAATTGAGTAAATAATAAAATACACATTTATTATCTATGTAAGAAACTCTTCATACATTATTTAATATTATCTAATTGTCTTTTGTGGTTAACAAAATATTGACCATTTTCACTTTTTAGGACGTTGGATGTTTTGACATTTTATAAAATCTTCAATAAAAAGAACAAATTTGCAAAATATTTAGTTTTGTTTAATCATTGAAACTACTTTCCAAAAACATATTATACTCTGAGGTGGTCAACATCATTGTCTTCCAAGTTGTTTGTGACGCCTAAAAATTTCTCTCCCACTCTTTCAATCCTAAAAAAATAATGGATTGTAGAGAAGTGTGAATTTATGGTGGAAAGGCATTATATTAAAAAAAAACATATTTTTTCTTATGATAAGAAAAACTGATTGTGATATTCATAATGGAATCAAAACCAAAAATGTATTTTATTTCTTATATATGAGTTTTGAAAAAAATGTTATGTTTGTAAATAAAATAGCTGTTTATTGAGCTATACTAAAAGTTGAAAATATACAGCTACTCTTAAAAACAATTTGCGGTCCTTGTACTTTGAAGCAGTATCAGTATTCAGTAACTTTCCGTGTAGTGGATTTCCAGAATTTAGCCAAAGTATTTGGAATCCATTATGTTGTGTTGGGCTGTACCCTTTTTCACATGACCTAAGCGCCACTGGCACATTCCGTTAGATCACGCACAATCGATCAACCTTCTGTAGCAGACGGGCCTTGGGTCTCGTCCTAAATGAACTCCCAGCCAAGACGTCAACACATTTTCTGTTTGCTTAGGCATCCACTTTAAAAATTCTTATTCTGTCACTGTGTCCCAAAGCTGGAGATCGTGACTCAATCTGATCACATTTAAAGTCGTCTACGTTACCTTTGACCAGTGGTCAATACTGGAAACTTCGCGATTGTTTTCGTCTAGATATAAATGTTTTTTGTCACAAATGTACATAATATAATTAGTGTGATTCTACTCAAAAACTCGTCTGATTATGAAGGTTGTAGTTCAATTGTTTTAAAGAATATATTTAAAATAAAAAACAATCCGAAAATAAAATAACAATTTTTAATTGTTCTTGATTTTGCATTGTGAAACGTATTTCTATAAATATTGTTATAATATACAGTACACATTTTATAATTCCTTGAATTAATCTTAAAAATACTGATGTATATTTTTTAATTTAAGATTTCGACTGAAGGTGCTTGGTGGAATTTCAATATTAAATTTAAATCGTTCAAACTATGTACATTCTCACAGATTTTGTCACTAACGACCCGGGCTTCGCCCCACAGATTTGAGTAGTAAGTAGTTTTAAGAATTATATTTATTTTTTTGTCGGCAAAGGTTTTATGATTATATTTATATAGAGTATAGAAGTGGAGATCCCGGCATGTTTAATATTTCATTTAAAATCGGAAAGCTATGCAATTGTGCTTTGTTTATTTCCAAAATTTCCTGGAAAAAGGGCTTATGACCGTCCGTATTTGGATGTAAAATTTTTATCCCTTGTTCCTGACTGAACACGTGTCCTTCCGAAATTAAGTGATTAGCAAAAGTAGACGTGTCTTTTTTAAATCTAAAGGCTGCCATATGTTCTGATAATCTGATGTTCAGTGTCCTTTCTGTTTTGCCGATATAATTTTTTTATTTCATAAGTTTTACACTATAGGTAACACTGGCCGAGCTCTTTTGTCAGTCTAATTTATAAACAATATGCTTACAGTCCACTAGAGGTGCTTGGATTCAATCATGTTTGACTTTAATTTTTGCTTATTACATCCGCAAAACCTTTTAAATTGATTCATGATTTACTGTACCTATAATAATTTGACTGTTTACATTTTTTCGATCCGTAATATTTTTACCTATGTAGCACTATTTGAACGCAATAATTACAGCAAGAAAATCGCTGAATCATCTTAAATCTTTCAGTTGCAGAACAATATAACGGTAGTTTTGACCCAGTTTTACAAGTATCGCTACTATAGGTTTGTTTTTATTGTTTGCCGTAGTAACTTGCAATTTTTGCAATTTTGGCTAGGCGGGACACGCCAGCTGGCTCGGCGGGCTTCGGCGGTCGATCTCATATTGGGCTTTAACGTGCGCCCCCACCCCCGAAGCTAAGTTAGGGTTTAACTTTCAAAGTAAACGAGAGCTTGATGCATAAGGTCCTGATCTTTAGAAAGTGGCATCTAGTGTAAGACTTCAGTTTCACTTGGATTATTTGACTTAAAGATTGTTATATACCAACATTATCGAGTTTATTTCAATGTAGAGCATCAGTATTAAATACTAATGGAGCATTTTAAGAGAAGTTTTTCAACGACAACTAGTATTTACTTAGTAGCTTGAACTCTCTTTCAGAGAGATCAAGTTTAAGAAAAAGGGAAAAATAGCTAGTAGCTGTATCCACACCCCGTTTTTTATGATCGGAAATAAGACAAAATTACATAAATATGTAGCTTATCTACAGTTTTCAATATAAAATGAGTTATCTTTTTTTCAATGTTGATAAAAATCATCATACAAAGTTTGAAATAGATTTTAGAAAATATATAATTTTTACCGAGTTTAGTCTTAGGGGGGCGTGGAACACTTTTTCATGTCAGATGTTAATATTCCTCCCATTATCTGTGACTTAAACGGTAATACACTGATTTGGTGTAAAATCTTCAGTTATTTATGTTATGCTTTTTATTTGCCGCAGAAAAAACAGAGACAAGTTATGTGGCTATCATGAAACAGTACACAAACTGTCAGAAGAATATATATGGGAATTCTAGAGGTGAAGTGAGCTAATAAGTAAAACGGTAGACTATTTTTTCTTTGGCTTTTAAGTACAATCCGTTTTTATTTGATGTTTTGGTGGTTTGCATATCTTTATTTTACGGCGATAACACTATTGCAATCTATATTCACTTGAGTTACTTCACTTTTTCAATACTTTACAACGTGTAAATTACTACAACACACCTAACTTTTTCTTTTTTTTAATATCACTTGACTCACTCCACCTCTAATGGGCCCATATGTAAAGCAAAAAAATCTTGCATTTTGTTTTTTTTTTACTGTTATTCAACTGAATGATTTTTTTTAAATTACCAGCAATACAATTCTTATTATGAATAACAACTCTCTTTAGAATAAATTATTACCAAGCAGTAAAGTTAAGATATTTAACTCTTTTGAATTGAGATTCAGTTTAATAATACCAACAAAAAACCGAACAATGAAATGGTAAATTTTTCAATACTTTGATTCGCCGATGTCGTTTTTTGACTTTAAGTTTACCCGCATAAGGAACCAAGAACAGTTTGGCTGTAAATTTTTCGGTCGAAAATGCGTTTAACGTTTGCAATTTCGGGCGCTTTTCGCGCGAAAGTCAATTGGAAGTCAACCCAAAACAATTATGCAGAGGCGCCAAAGGTTTTTGATGGAACTTTCGGTTCGTTACAATGTACCGCGGGTTTATGGTGACGCTGGGAGAGAAGAGCCTCTATCCTGAACGGTCGATCTGGGAGTTTACAGAGCGCCCTAATTAAAAATTCTAAGCCTCCACGACGCCTCGCTGTGGCGACCACGCAAAATGAGAAAGACACTTTGTCTTTGGGACTTTCACCTAGAAAAACTTCAAATACAAAGTTAATTTTATATCGTTATAATACTTTTAGAGTTCATTATTTCAGTATTATTTTAACAGCTTAACGACCGCGGACGTGTGTTTGAATCTTTGAAAAACAAAGGTTGCTGGCCGGCGGACTCATTTATGCGTATAGGCGAAGTATCTGGAATCTAAGAAAATTAAATTTTGTAAAGATATCTCAATTTGTTTACAAATTATAGTGAATTTAGTAAAATTACAATTTTTGCGAATTTTTCGCAAAATTTTATTTCGCCAGGTGAAATTTTATAAAAAAACGTGCGGTCGTATTGTTACTTGAAATCTTTTTGTACTTTATAATCAATAAGAAAAACTACGAGAATGTTTCTCGTTATATCTCTCATAAGTGTTTCGTCACCCATTGTTGTCTAGTTGGTAAGAGCATTACTCTATTCCGATCAAGCGGATCTGATTTCAATTCCCTTTATGGTCAATAATATCAAATCACCGTCACTACTAAAAAAACATTAAAAATCTTAAATTTGAATCGTTCAAATTATGTACATTCACACAGATTTTGTCACTAATGACCCGGGTTTCGCCTTTCGGCATCTTCAGGCGTTCAAGTGCACTAATGAACTTGAACTGACGCTTAGTAAATGAATGTTTCGTGTTTATATAATAAATAAATGTATCACCGAGCTTAAAGCCATTGCTGGCGAAAAGGATAAGCCCATGGGAATGCCCACAGATTTGAATAGTGAGTGGTTTTGAGAATTATATTTATTTGGTTGTCGGAAAAGGTTAGTGAAAAAATCTGTTTGAATGTACATTATTTGAACGATTCAAATTTAAAATTGAAATTCCACCAAGCACCTTCAGTCGAAATCTTAAACTTAAAAATCTTTTGTGAATAACAACATCAATTATTTGACGACATGAATATTGCCCTAAAGATTCTAAAACAGTTTTTTTGCATATTCATCTAATATGCTAAAATTTCGGACAACCTTTTTTGTAGATTTACCGTCTGCGCGTCCGTGAATAGCAAACAAGAGTCCCATTGTCGAAACCCTCTCTGCAACTTTGAATCTTTTCACTACCCCCCTAGGCCCGAAGGTTGTTTATAATACGCAAGGGTAGTTGTAGACATAGATGAGAGTGAGAGCTTCCTTTTGAGTAAATAGGGCTTTTTGTAAAATGTATGTTCGTACACCTGAAGGCGTAAGTGGCCAGGTAATCGTAAATGCCTGATGAAAAGTATACAGTTTAATTATATAATGAGGATTAAAAGTTCATATAAAACTGGCAGCGGAGATTTCTGATTTAAAAGGTTTGTGTACGTGAAAAGAGCAAAATATTTACATGATAATTATGTTGTATCCTTAAGGCTATGAGTAAGTATTAACACTTATAATAATACAAATATATACAGACATAAAACATATGGTAAATTGAAGGCTTCCTTAACATTTGGAGTAAAGTTTTTTCTTTATTAAATAAGTATTATTCAATAATATTGCTGTTATCAATAATTTTTAAAAGAATATAATGAAGTAAAAGACTTTTATAATTAATTTATTGAAATATTCTAATCGTAACCATTGTTTATGTATCCCTCTGTGATAATTACCATGTTATTTTAGTTAAGAGAATAGTGTGTTACGTATTAAAAAAGCTAAATAATTTGTTTGTAGAAGATTCATTTACATCAAATATCTTTTGAGGATTTAATTTCGTTTTACGTAAAAGTTTTTTACTCTAAGCTCACGTTACATTATAATGTTGTCTTCAATTAAATGTATAAATTTATTGGTAAAATAACAACCTTTAATCATTTATTAGCATCAATGATATTTGAGAGAAAATCAGAAACTGTTGTTTCTAGCAGTAAACCGTCAATTCATTATTCTCCACCATAATTTATTCTCCGTCGGTTCCCGCGTCAAACTTCACCCAACTGTGATTCGTGTGAAGTCGTTCAATATCGTTTAAATTCGTGGTACAGTATGTATATACTGTATAATATACCCCAAACTAGCTATAAAGTTTATAACGCTGACAAATTGTCCCCGGGGAATGGTCCAACAGGAAAAACAACGGTTATTAATATTCCTAGGAAATTATTCGTTAACAATACTTTATTCTATACTCTGACTTGCAACGGCGTCATTTATATTAAAAACCTTTTATTCATTATGCGAGAAATACATTAGGAAATCGATTAACAAGCTCCGACTAAAAATGGGTGAGGCAACGTTTCACAATACATTTTAGTCAATAAATAGCCTTGCGTATCTCTCCATAACTACATATGTTAATTAGAGCTGCATAAATATATCGAATGTGCAAAGGAAACATTACGTAACCCACACAAAGCAAATTTTACAGAAGGTACAAAAAATGTGTTTTGATGATTTTGGGCCATATGCAAATTATGAAATATACACAACCTTGTGCACGGAGTCTTCTAAACTGGTGTTTAATTGATATAATCTAATATTAATTAAAGAAATTGTCTATGAAAAACCTTTTTTTCAGTCTATTTTTTTGTTTCAATTTTCAAAAGCTCATTTTTTTTCTAACTTAAAAGCAAAATTTAGATACTAATTCGACATTTCCAGCTTAAATCCTTTTGATAGAACGTATATCAAGCCGAAAAAAAGACGATTGAAAATATATTAATCTCAATGCGTTTTGAAAAACATACACATTGGCTGACAATTTATAAAAAAATAGAGGTTGAGAGACTAAATAACAAGCAGTTCTCGTAAAATAACTTCTGTTAAAATACCTCCAATTGTAATCTATATGCTCCTCATTAGGATCGGACATGGAATAGAAAAATAATCTTTAGTAAAACGCTTGACAGAATATATTTGTTGAAGAAGATATTTGTTGGCAGAATTAAAGATTTAAAATGTTACTTTTGTGTTTCGGCTTTAATGTGAGGCATTGCCAATAGTAATTTATGTATTTATCAAAAAACCTGATTTACGAAATTTTACAAAGCAAGTCGTGTATCAACAAGTAATTGATACTGTACGATTTTGGTATATTACTTGGTGTGAAGTTTTTGTTTAATATTTCACACCTTCGCCAAGAGAACATATCAACGTCGCATTTCTTCTTACTCATGATAGTCTCAACCAACTAGTCAGTAGCGTCATTTAAAAAAACAAGAAAAAAAAAATCTAAAAACTTCTATGGTGTATGCCGCAATGAGAAAAATTCTCGCTATATCCATCATTTTAATTTTGTACTTTATACCCAACACATTCTCGCGCTCGTGTTCTTGAGCAATATGAAAAAACTAGAGTTGAAAAGTTTGCAAAGTTTGTACAACGACACATCGATGATCAAATTAAAACTAATATTTCCAATTAGTTATTCCAGTGGTTTTTAACCTTTTCGAATTTACGGTGCACTTTTTGTTATAAATAAAAATGGCGGTGTACCAAAATCAAACGGGTAGAAAACAAGGAAAAATATGCGTAAATAATCATTATTACAAATTTAACAGATTATATAATGTTATACTACAAAAAATAATTACAGAAAATATATAAATATGTATGTGTAGTAGATAAAAAAAAACTAAACAAGTATCCTCAGTAAAATGGAGATTATTTGTGACGTAAAAATCAATTAATGTGAATCCTGAGCTTTTCGGCTTTTTTCATATTTCAGAAATATTATACGTCAAATATTTGATATATCTAACCTCAATTCTTCGTCTAAGTTTGCAAATGTTTCTCGTTTTTTAGTTTTCATACTACAAAATTGATTCATCGGCTTTTATAATTTCGCAAATATTTTTTTTTTGTTTTTACGATTTCGCGGATTTTTTGGGTTTTAGCATTTTTTCTGCGGTGCATTTGGAACAAGTTCAACAAGGACCAATGAGTTATTCAAACGTTGAAACGGTTGCGAGTAATGGTGTAATACAATCAACTAGGTCCGAAAATTTTGCTTTGATGGTCACATAAATTATTTGAAAATTTAAATTTTCCGATAAATGAAAAAAATGTAACATCAGCTTAAATCTTTAAGATATGAACAATACATATTACTTGCTAATGATGTAATAGAATATTCCCTAACATATTTTGATTATTATCTCAAATTTTCTTGCATTATACATACAGTGTTTATGCTAGATAGCCATCATATAGCATGAGTTAAAATATACAAAATATGTTATGACTGTATTTTGAACTATGAATGTCGACATTTGACAGTTATTTTGATATTTTCAAAAATTGTGAATAGATTTTTAAAAATAAATTTACGTTCCTTTTTTCTACTAGAACTATTTAGGGATAGAAGTATATAGAAATGCTAAGACTGGATTTGTGGTTACACCCATGCCTTAGATCAGAAATCTAACGAAAAAATGCTGTTCGTACTGGGATTCAATCCTGATGTACCTACCATAGTATATCTTAGAGCTTTATTGGAATACAGGAAAAACAAAATTTAATTATAAAATTATTCAGAGTTTTTATTGATTTCTTTTCATCTTATTGTTTTCGGTCCTCAAATTCATATTACTATTTCAATCACAGGCAAATTTGTACTACAAAAACAATACATAGGAATCTGATAGTGTTAAATCATGACATAGATCATATTTATTTTTAGAATTATACAACGTTTTACTAAAAAAATAACTCAAAACAAGAATTTGTATTAATTTGAAAATATATGAAAAATGTAATAATTTAAACAACTTTAACTGCAAATTGAAATCATTTGTATAAATGACACATTCTGTAATGAAATCTTGAAAAATACTTTAAAGTTATATTACTTTATCAATTTATATATAAGGCTCATTGATCTATTTTTGTTTCGTAGCATTCTATTCATCTCACACAAAGATAAAACACCAGTCTTTATTATAGGCGACTGGTTTTCATTGGGTGTACCACTGCTTGTCTAGCATCATGGCTTGTGAAATTCTTCTTTTTGCAAAACTTTTTGCGTCTCTTAAAAAAAATGCTACTAGAATGTTAATGGAAGTGTGAAACAAAAGTTTTGTTTGCAGAGAGATATGAATTTCGTTTTGTTTGTTTGATAACGCTATTTCTTTGTGTCGAACTTTTCATTTATAAATAATACTTACGTTCGACGGTACTATATTAAAAAACATATAGCAAATGTAACACTTTATTGACGACCCGTTTGTGCGTTTTGAAGTAATAACTACAGTTTGACATTATACGTCATCCTTGTAATAAAAAAATAGCGTTTTATTTTTTTTTATTGCGATGTGTTATAAGGTATTAGTGCAAAAAGTGACCTTGTGATAATATGGTCTATGAAAAGTTACAACGAAATAACCTTTACATATTTTGTATGCTTATCTATAAATTCCTTTTCAAATTTATATTACCAATATTTGTTTCAAACTAATATTTTTTCTGTAAAAATAGCAGTGTAATATTCTATTCTTGTATCATTTAATAATGCTCGTCATGTGCCAATCTGTCCTGATCATATTAAGTAAACGTGAAATTAAAACAAATTAATGTTTAATATTTCAAATTTTATCGTAATAAGTTTATATACATGTCATTCAATACATAACTGTCAAAAACACTATTGTATACGAGGTAAATCGTTATTTGGTTAAAGCTATAATCTAAAATATAATTTTCTCATTTAGAAACAATATAATAAGATCAAATAACATATTCAAAACTAAATTAATCGTTTGAACATTATCGTAAAAAGAGCATTGTGTTTATAAATATAAAGCACATTTTTATGTCCTTAATTCACAGAGTATTTTAATGACCACAAAAGAAAACAGTGCAAAATATGAATATTTTAACGTTTTGAGAACTTTTATTATTCATTACTCGGGTTTGACATCTTCAGACTTAAGTGCCATGTATGCATAATTTTAAAACAATATGTTTAATTTGTTTTTCTGCCATTTTGGCTCTAAATGTGTAGCATATGGAATCTCCTTGAAGCTTAACAACAAAAGTGTTTCAGCTTGTCATTTTGATAAGAAAAAGAATATAAGAAATTACCAGAACACGACTAGTACGTACTTAGCTAAACGCTACTGCTATCCCTTGATTTTAGGATAGGATAAATTAGAAGTTATGTAAACGAAGTGAAAACTTTGCTATAGAAGGAAAAATAATAACTTGGCTAAAATTAATTTAGAAAGTACTGTACTTTGAACTGATAGACACTGCTTATGTAAGAAAACAACGTTGACTAATATTATGTTTGTTTTTTTTTTACCATAATATTATATATAATAGAATTGACATCAAATTATTTCTTACACGCAATTCCGAAAAAAATATTTAACACCGTACAGTACATCTACGTGATTTGCTAGCTTTATTTTAGCATTTTTTATACGTATTAATGAGTCAAAGTGATTTAGCGGTGTCATTTGGTAAGACCCTTCGGACACTTTTCCCAGTCGTAAATCATGGCGAATCCATTACCATTGATTGCTTTTATGGCGTCCCATCAGCCAAACTCCACCATGCTTTCACCTTGTCAACTGAAAGACCTCACTGAAAATTGACACATCTGATTTATTCGCTGGTCATCTGTGATGTTTTTTACATCCAGTATATCGTTGGCTAGCTTGCAAACCATTCCTCTAAGTTTGATTATTTTTGGGCGAAATTTAAAGAAATCACAAACATCTGTCCCCACGAGATTAATTACAAAATTGACTGATAAACCTTTGATATTTACATTGCCACTGCTTAGCGACAACTTTACTGCAAGATAAAGAGGTTGTATAGTTACATAATAAAATAATGTGGCTTTCAGTTGTCAATTTTATTTCTGGGCTGGGCATATGCCTTTCTCTCATGTATTCCAGCTGATTACAGTGTAATCAAAACAAATAAAGGAGGGAGACTTTAAGTGGCTTAAACAACTTACGAATACAGACTGTAGGTGTTCAGTGAAAGAAAAAGTTCAATTATTATCATTTTTGTTTAACCTAATATAGATTTTTGTTACTACTTGTATTAGCATGACTGTGAAGTTGTAAGTTTTTGCATATTTTATTTTTAACAAAATAGTTGTAAAAGATATTTTCAAAATTATTTTCTCTATCTATCTATGTCTCACTGTAACATAATAATCAATACAAATTTAATATGTTATAGTGTTACAAATGTATTTATATTTTATTATACTTTTCTATGTATAATTTCTGTTTTTACAACTGTACCGAATCCAAGAGTTTCTATCGGTGGCACTGCGTCTTTTTAATTTATAGTCCATAATATAATTTATAAGCGAAAATATTTTTACTTTCATAGGTTATCATTTTTCAAAATTTTCTTTGTAAAATAAAATGTTTATAAATTAATATGCCTAATTTATATTATAAAAGCGATGCAAATAAATTAAATTTCTCGAAAGAGCAATTTAAGAAATTGGTTGAAATTCGAGAGAGATATAAATGAAAATTTTTCTTTTTAGCGTGAGTGGAATAAAGAATGGTAAAATTTTTAAAATGACATAAGCGTTAATTAAATTTTGTAAAGAAGTCTTAGATGTTTCAAATCATAAAGAAATTATAAAAAAATACGTTACGATCGAAAGCGACTTGTTATATAAGTCTCATAATTGGCAGTTATAATAGGATTTCATAAATATAAAAAAAAACGCGGACTAAAAATACATCTTTAATTCAATTTATTCAAAAGAAATGATATTCTGCATAATTGTTTTTTTACAATAAATAAAGACTAGCTGCCTAATATTACCATAAGATTCATTCGATTATGTTTTGGCTTGTTTGTGTGCACGAGTCTAAATAATGTTTTCAACATATTTTTCGAATTATTTAGTGGTAAAGTTGTCCGCAATTTTCATATTGATTTTACGTTTTAAATATAGTAAAAGCGACTAAAATTTCTATGTAAAATACAAAACGATGAATAAAAAATATTTTTGATGGATTCGGCGGTAGCTTTGTGAGCATAAATTAAACTAGACTCAATTTTGATATTACAAACAAAATATTGCTAAGTTTTAAGTTTTGCATTGCTGGTTATCATCATATTAAAAAAAATAATAAACAGTTTGGGTATGCTAAAAAAAATATTTACGAAAGTAGTTATACTATCAACTTTAAAAGTAGTATCATCAACTGAAAAAATAATGTACATATTTCAAAATGCCTTTAGACCAGTCAAAAATTAATTTATTTGATGTCTTTTGTATCTTTTGAGTTGTGAGTTTTTGCAAGGGTTGTGAAATATAGTTCGGGAACGCATGCCATAAATGATATAAAACTGACGCCATTTAGTCTGGCAATCTCATTATAAGACAGGCGGGGTGAGGCGCACTCCGTCGACCTGGCCAGGTCAAGTTACGCTCCACGTTTTCATAAAATGCTCATCAAATTGCAAACGGGGAGTACTTAAAGAGGAGAGCATGTTGAAAATATTGCCAGCTACTTAATTAAAAGGGAATTTCTTCATATTTTCGGTGGTAGCACGTACTAAGAATGTCGGTTTGGTCGGAACTTCGTTATAAATGACCCATCAAACGGTCATAAACTGGAGTGTTTGTGAACATAAGGAAGCTTTATCTACCGTATGATTTTGTAAAATTTTAATATGCTGTTTTTTTTTCATTACTCACGTATCAATTTTTTTTAAAAAAAATTGTATCTTGTTCTTATTTCTGTCGTGTATTTAGATATTCAACCGTTATTTAAAAAGTGAGCTGTTTTACATAAAAAAAGGGTGTATAGTATACAATAAACCTACATAAATAAAAAAAACTGTTTCTTTCAATGTCGGTCGACGGTCAATCCGTGAAGAATAAACAGTTCTTTATTATTTCAAATTGTGGGCAAATGAAAAAAAAAAATACGCAGTAAAAATCTTATTTAAAATAGAAAGCTTTCATTTTTAATTCGAAATAGAAGTCTAAGTGTTGATTGAGTTCATCTGTAGATATCTTGTACTATTGACCTTGATTTCAGAAATAGAATAGTATACCAGCGAATTATAACATATATTCAAAATACGTATTTAATCATTAATTTGATATGCATATTTTTTATACCTATTTATATTCATTCTCTTACTTATGTGACTACTTTATTTTATACATAAAATATATTATATTAATTTGACATAAATAGTAGATACAGTTAAACTGCCAAAAATAATATTGGTTTAATCATGCCCTGTGGAAAAAACTTAACTCTTCTTGTAACCAGTCTTATTGAGGAATTTTGTAGAACTGATGGATGTTGACTTAAAAAAGTGAAATCCGCTTGATGATTATACAGTACTATGTGGTGGATATATACTCCACTTTGAGCCCGGGTATAGCCTTAGTCGTATATACTATGATTGTAACGTAAGAAAAAAATATTTACATCAAATCGATAATTTAGTTTTTCCACTTGATTTGTAATTGGGTGTGACTCGTCTTTTACCTAAATGAGAAGAAAAAATGGTGTCTAGTTAAAAAAGTAACGGAATAACAAGGTTATCAATTTCAATTTAAAAAGATTCACATAACTAAAGCAAAATCCATCGAGAGCAAAAATGAAAAAAAGTTGGTGTAGAATTTACAAAAGTGGAATAGTATTCAAATGATAAAAATTTAAAATTGGAATGCTTAATCGCTTGGAGTAAGGTATCATAGATTCCGATAGAACTTTTATTGGAAAAGAGGTAGACTTTCTATAGGGAAAAATAGGTTTATGGAAATTTACAAGGAAGAGCGCCTTTTGTGTGAAGAGTAAGAACACGTCATTTAAGTATTTCTCAAGAGTATTGGTTTATGAGAAGTTGGGAGAAATGACGTTGAAATAAGTCTTGATTTAATAAAGCAGAATGGACTGAAGTTTGACTATTCAAATTTACTCGCTTTCTTTGAAAATTTATTCTTTCGACAGTTCGATAATTAAAAAAAATCGCTTGAACTAAGTAATATAGATTTTTTTATACAATAAACTTTAGTTAAAGCAACAATAAAGAATATGAAAATAAATACAGTAGATTGATAAGAAAATAAAATAAAAGATTATGTATTAAATAATGTCGTGGTAGAAAAAAAATGATGAGGGCGAGAGGGATATTTTTTTCCTCAAAAGCTAATAATTATTTTTTTGAATTAATGGAAGTTTTTTATAATGAAATAAGATCTGGATGCCCTATAAAAAAATTTGGGGAAAATTATGTAATTCTACATTGAGAAGACCACCGTGTTTATCGAGTTGTTAACCGAGTTATTTTTTAATTTGCTTTGAGATTTATTTAAGAATAACAGATGATGTTCGATTATTATATTATACTCATTTAAATTAAATAGTTATTAGTCAAACATATTTTAGAGTTTTTTCGGCATCACACAATATACAATATCTCTGACTAGTTCTGAGATTTGTATTATTATAATAGATATTGAAATTACTAGATTATTTTTATGAAACCAAATACTTAGGTATTTTTGATCCTATCGATAATTTATAACTCATACTTTCAGTATTATTTAAGAAGCAATACGCCAAAATCTTTAAATCATGAAAATGTTAATTTTTTGCTTAAAAATTCTATTAATCTATTTTTCCAGACTGACTTGCAAAACACAAACTTCTTAATTTGTTAAATTAAACTGTGACGTTACAAAAAAAACGTTGTCATCTCCAGCTACTGACTTATTGTGATTTTTGGTTGGTAAAACTGCTCATTTTGTTTTATATCATAATATTTATTTTAAACATGTGATATTTTTCAAACCTAGTCACTTCCATCGAGTATTTAAATGGTTGTCTTGATTGAAATAAATAAATGTATTTAAAGAAAGAACTTACAGTTACATAAATATAAACATTTAGAAAGTGAATAAAATATATAAAACTGAATTAGTGATTAAAAACTATTTAAACATTTAAAAATGTAAGACATTCTACGAAGAAATATCAAGAAAATGTATTTCAGAACAACCATTATTTTTATTTACCTTGATATAAATATTACAGTATTAATCAGAACTGGACATGTTCAACAGAATTTATTTTAAAACTGGTTTTATCTAAAAACACCATCAAAAAATAATAGTGCGAGTTTCTTTTTTATTAAAGACTTTTTATAAATAACTATTGCTCAGCTGAATTGGTAAATGAAAACCATGATGATGAAATAACACAATATGGAATTGCTGGTTAAATTTACCTGATAATGAAAAAAAAAGATTTATTCAGATTCATCTCTGATAGAGATGGCTATTTTTGTTTTCTGTCGTTATAATTAACTTTATTTGTAAATAAATACCTGGTTATAGCAAAAAAGAAAATTGCGGAGTTATTTAAATTTGTCTAAAGATTTGCTACTATTACGAACTCTGCTATCTTAACTTTAAGAAAAATAAAGATTTGAAAATATTTAAAGAAATTCAGCTAAAAAAATATATTTAAAATACTATATACTATCATAACAATAATGTCATTACTATTATCAGTAACATCAATTGACAGACTGTAAGAACCTAGACAAATATAACTTTGTGCTTGCTCTCGTATTATTTTTTTGAGGAATGATTCTTTATTGGCATCATTGGTGCTGGATTTTAAAATAACATGACATACTTAACTAAGTTTTGTTTTTTTTGGCGGTTGATCCATTAATACAACGCTAAATGTATTATGAATATAAGAGTAGCCAAAAATAGAATATACAAAATTGTGGTACATTTATTGCACTGTTTCATTTACGAAGGAAACTTTATGAAGCCAAAAGCGCATATCTTTTCAATCCGAATTATGTTTCCTAATTTTAATAAAACGGTTAAACATGTTTTCTATATATTACTATAATAAATCAAAGGAAATTTGTTTTTAAAGACAAAACAAGGGTCTTAGATTTGGGAAAGCCGTTTCAGTAGTACGCCTACCGAAAACAAAGGCCCTACTAATTCCGAAATGAATTATTAATACCCTTCTAGGACGTCCCATATCCAAGTTTAATAATAATTATTTACCTATCCAATAAGGAGGCTGACTATACTGCAGGATCATATCTGCTTTTGCGCATGGAATTCGTGTAACGCAGGGCTGCTGCTCGTTTAGTTAATGTCGTGTTGGTTCTTATGTTTTTGTTGTACAGTATTAAAAACTATGCGAATCCCCTTGCAAAATAAGGTTATTTAGTTTCATAGCACGAAGGACTTTTTCTCGAGTGTGTAATACACTTTTTAAGTAAAACAAATATTAATCTGAAAAAATGTTTAATACATTTTGCTATCTATAGAACTAAAAAATCATGAAATAGGTGGATATTATTCATTATTAAAATAATTTATCAATTCGTTACTCATTTGCACATTTCAAATAAACTTATAATTAGTATTAAATCAATAGAATATAAAATATTTCACACTTGAAACTGATTTCCTTTTAGTTGAACGTTTGAAGCATTTTCTATTTTATAACTGCATCGAAGTACTATTATTGTTGTAACTTAAATGTTGACGAAGATTAGAATTTTTTAATTTAAAAAAGTTCATTATGAAATATATGTTTATATTTATTATAGTGATGCTAAAATCTATAATCTTAAAAAAAATCATGTTTTACTTTGATGTCTCGGATAAATAGTGCATACGTGTGAAACCCCGATTAAAAAAAAGGTACGTATATGTTGTTCTTTTAATTTAAGTCAATTACAGTTCTGTTTGAGAGGTTTTTTTTCTGATATACCCCTAAGTTCAAGCTTTTTTAAAATATCGATTTAAAAATATGAATCCAAGTATATATTGATGATTGTTATTATATAATATTAAAAGAAAATACATTTTAGTAAAATATAAAATGCAATTGATTGCAGTCATTCATTTATTTTAGTGACATTGTAAATGAGTGCTCGAAGATACTGAAGTTATTATAATCGCTTACCAATTAATTAAAAAGTAAAATCTAATTAGATTAATTAATTAATTAGGTTAATTAACCTCTTCACATGATTCGTGCTGATGACATGTTAATTTATAAATAAACCAGCATGTCGTATTTTAATTGAAAATATATTTGAAAACAATTTATGCGTAGTACTGAAAAAAGTACAACTAAAGCCTTATAGCGTTAACAATTCGTTAAGCTACTGGCCGAAATGTTATAAATATGCGGCTGCGTGGTCGAGTGGTCAACGTCATTGGCTTCGGTCACAGTTTTTATAAATTTAATTTCAATTGATGTCTTGACTGTCCTCACTCATCTTATCCTTAAAATAGATGGAGCAAAGTCAATTTACTTTCCACTAGTCATGTCTTAGGGCTATTTGTCAAGTCCTACTCTTTTTAATAAAAGAAAGCTTGAGCAACTGAGTAAAAAGCTGTTTTCGTAAAAATACCAGTTGACACAAGCCTCATTAGTAATTCATATGTTCTACACTAGAAGCGGACATGGCTTAAAAAAATAACAATATATTTTTTTGGTAAAAAATAACTAATCGTTTAACTCCACCCCTTAAAGACCTTGTTCTAGTGATAACCCTAATTGACGAGAAAATTGTTTAATTGTGTATAAGGTTCTAGCAGGTGTGTTTGTTCGTACTCTTTGAGGACCTGTTTTATTATTTATCCAATGGAAGTAAACGGCGACATTACGTGGAAATCCCAAAGTTTACGAGGTATTCATAAATACATGTGGAATAGTTATTCTGGGCTGGAAACAAATGATCAGGTAATAAAAGAAGATGGCGTTGTACATCTACGTAATACTATGCAGAATAAACTCAAATGTTTATGTGGTGATTATTGCTAGTGTATATGTTTGCGGATATTACACTAACAATAAAATAACAACCATACACATATTAAGTTCCAGATAAGATTTATCTAGTATCTTGTCAATTTCGTATTGGTGAACATAAAATAATAGTAGACAATAAATACTTAAGACAAACGGTGATCAACGGAGATATCATAAATTATAATATATAAATTGTTCTACTTGTAAACAATTTAACTGTGCTTATGCTTACGAATTTTGCTATTTATTCCAATAGAAATTCTTAGCAAAAGAACTGTTAAATGAAGATATACTTTTTTAGTTATTTTTATTTATTTTTTGTCATTGTTTTTGTAATAAGATGGCGCTTAAATGTGAATATATTTCATGTTAGAATCACGTATTTAACAAACTTCAAATAGCTATACTTCTTATAAAACGTACAGTATTTTATAATTAAATAAAAACAATAAAACCTTCACTTGAAAATCTAGAATTTCACAAGTTTCTCATCATGGTATAGTGCATTTACCAAAAAAATGAATGTTTTAAAAAATAAACTTAAACGAACATCGTTCAATTATCCGCACGGTTAGCGATTTAGTTTTTTAAAAATACACATTAATCAAGTGAGACGTTTTTGAAATTCTACACAGGCTGGATTTTTTTAAATTTTACGAATATTTGTGTTATTTATTATCAATTATTTAAAACTTTAGTTCTGCCTAACTTCTTAAGAAAAATGCCGTCATTTATTTTCCATATAAATTGTACAGATTATATTTAAAAATAAATAAACAGTAGAACAAAATTGTTCGTGTTTAACATCAATTAAATACGGTGCATTTTCAAAAAAACACTTTTACGAGTTTCAGAGAGTATCTGAAAGATTTGCATTGTCTAAGAAAAGTAATAATATTATATATTGTCAAAACAAAATAATAATAAAACTAAATTCCCAATAAGACTATATAAAACGTTCTTGATTAATGCTACATTATTAATTTTAATTTATATTGTATCGTGTTAGATTTTATTACTGAAAACAGAATGCTCAATATAAATCAAATAAACGCGGTGTTATGAAATTTCTATGAAAACTTTTAATTGAATAAGTGACACCAGCCATTATATGTTTAATTAAATTAGGTCTGTACTGGCAATGTGTATATTTTAAATTTGTGTCTCGAATTTATTTCATAAATAAATATACGCGCTACAAAAAATTACAACGTAAAAGCGTATTGATTTTAAAACGCGAGGAATTACAACGTGAAAAAAATATGAATCATCAGAACTTTTTCACTCCCGCGTGAAATATGTCGACATTTGAAGCCATACCGCTTAAAATTGTTACAGCTCTTTTCAGCAGAATAGTTTTATTAAATAATCGACCAAGGGTTCTAATTAATAAGTGAGCATGGTGTACAGAATTTGTATAATATAATATACATATGTAATAAGAGTGATTTGAGCTTGTAATTATTTTCTAAGTTTTACACTTCTCTACTCACAGTGATTTAGAAATTGATGTATACAGATTATAAAAAAATATGACTTTGTAGCTGGCTTGATGGTGTGTGGAAAACATTTTTTTGTAAAAATTTTCACATCTCAACGCATATTCTTCGTCTGTTCAATAGCATGTTCGGTCGTTATTTCAACGTCTGGGGTCTTGAAAAAACTCTTCAACGACGGTGTGCATCGTTGTTTCTCTTTTTCGTATTTACCAACAGCGTATGTTATGTTTGAAACCACATAAAAATGGATTGTATTAAATCGAGAAAATTTATTATACACAGATAGTGTATTTTTTATCGGGTGATGTCAAACAGGCATGGAAAAATTTATATATTCTGGGATCAAACTATCAATTAGTCTCCAAGTAAAGAGCTAGGCCAAATTGATTATGAGTGGTGACATTAACATAAATATTATCAAAAAAAAAAATCGATTACAACATACATTATAAACATGAAATTCAACAGTTTTTATCTGTCTGTTAAATTGACCACCATTATACTGAGGTTTGACTGAGTAATGATTTGAAATTTCGTTAATTAATTAAAATTATATTATTGTTACAGAAAACTCTTGTGGATAAGCGTTCAGTTGCGTAGTAACTAGAATTATTTCTGCATACGAATTCCTCATTAACAATATTTGAGCAGAGCGGTTCACCACAATGCAGAATCAGAATTTCCAACGCTCGGATTTGTTTAATTAGAGGCAGTTCGCGGTCAAAAACGTTGTGGCTTCACACGCTAAAATGATGATCACTTCATTTAATGTTTTTTTCCGACACTTACTAATACATAAAAAGAAACAATACTTGAGTAACTTAGAGCCATAACTCACATCCTACGAAAATCTATTCATGACAAAATTGCAAAAAAACCATAGAAGCACATTATTTTGTAGATAAAAAAAGTAATAATTATATCTATAAATATTTATGCCGAGTGATACGTAAGACTTTTTAAAAATGTAAAGTATATTTTTAAACTATGAAAAATACAGATCGCTGGTTGGTTCATTTTAACGTATCATTTTATTAATTTTAGAATGTGAGCTCGTCACCAATGGTGATCTTTGACAGTGATTTTATCATTGAATAAAGTATTTTTTAGAACACAACTATTTTTGTATACATCCATGGAATAATGCTGTATTTATTCGACATACTTAACTAAAAAATGTAAAAAATGCGAAATGTTAGTTTTGAGTTTTGATTCTAAGAACTTCCATGTCTGCTTCCAATGAAGAGTATATGGCCTTCTAATCAAGGTATTTCAAAAGTTGTTTTTATACGAGCACTGCTAGTTTTTTACTGAATATAAAAGGGAAATAAAATAAAGGGTTAGAAGGTGATTAGTTGTTATCTAATCGCTCTCGCTTCGCCTAAAATAATGCTGTTGATACTGCGCTATGGACACGATATAACAATGAATATTACGATGCACCATGATTTTTTTAATTTCTATATTTTATTGAACATAAGCAATCTGAAAATTATGTTTTTTTAATAAATGGAACGTTATCGTCAACCTAATTGCCATGCACCGTCCTCTATTAAAAATAAATAAATAAAAATGATAAAAACTTCGAAGAATATTTTTCTCTAAAAGTAATTACATTCCTATAAAGCTCGTCGAAAAGCTATCTCCCGTTATATCATCCTTAAATGTTATCTCTATTCGTTGTCTTCACATCTATCTCCTTCTCTTTCTGTTCTTATTTCAGCGGTTGGATTACGCGATAGCTTTAGAAAGGCGATTTGTCATGGAAATGTTTTAGATATACGTGCTTTTGCTCAAACAACTGCTTTCGTGCGTTCGTACATTTTTTGTTTGTTTTAAGTCATGAAAGAGTAATTAATGCCTGTATAAAAGGTAAATCAAGTGAGTTGACCAACACTAACTTATAATGAAACAGTTATCGAATTGACGAATATTTTGAGTGCCAGATATCGTTTCCTAGCTTCCTAATAAAGTTTGTATATGACTTTGATAGTGCGTGTAAATTATCAACGTTTTGACACAATTTTATTCCGATCAAACTCTTCCACTTGTACATCATTTTATATTGTAATTGTATCAGTGGAAATTTTTAAGTTACGAAAATATTTTTGAAAATAGTTCAGTAATGTTATTTTAGAGTGCATCACACTTATTTAGAACGGTCTGAAATACTGAACATAATCACGTTTTTAGTTTACAGACCGTCTAACTCTAATACAATCTCGTGTTGAGTAGAAATAGGGTACCACTGATGTGTTTGTTCATTGATCCAGACCGGTGGTGGTCACATGAAAAATTTATTTAGTAAACAATAAATCAATCACTTTTATATATATAATAAAAATATTATAATTTGTTTCGCTATTTATTTATATTAATGCATGGGGATTAACTGCTTTTAAGTAACTATCAATTAGTTATAATTTAAGATTTCGACTGAAGGTGCTAGGTGGAATTTCAATATTAAATTTGAATTGTTCAAACTATGTACATTCTCACAGATTTTGTCACTAACGACCCGGGTTTCGCCTTTCGGCATCTTCAGGCGTTCAAGTGCACGGATGAACTTGAACTGACAAATCTGTGGGCATTCCCATGAGCTTATCCTTTTCGCCAGCAATGGCTTTGAACTCAATGATACATTTATTTCTTATATAAACACGAAACATTCATTTACTAAACGTCAGTTCAAGTTCATCCGTGCACTTGAACGCCTGAAAGCAAGTCATTTTCGGTCAAATATGTTGTGTACAGTGTAGACTATAATTTTGCGGCTATAACAAACATACTTAATTTTTTTTAATTAAAAAAAATACCACGATATACTGTGTTACAGATATTTAAGTAGCACTATTGCTTTTTTTTTTATTGCGTATCACTTAGATTTGATCAGATACAGAATCTAATACAATATGAGTCTCGCTGAGCATGTTGTTAAGTATCATTTCAGATATCGTCAATATGGCATGTATAGTTCTTTTACAAAAAGCTATACTTCCCCTATGTGATATTTATTTTAAATCTGTGAAATTTTTGTCATTACCCGTTTATTAAGTAAACTGAATTGGATAAGATGCTATTAATCATAGTGCTAATGACAAAACTAGAAAACTTCCCAATATTAACTTTTGATAATATTTCTACGTTTTTGTTTGACGGTATTTAAATAAAAAAATGAAATAAGTAAATATTTTGAAGTAAAGCGTTGTTAAAAATTAGATTAAATTAGAGGATATCAAAATAGTCAATTTATGTTAAAATTTAACAGTACTTTGTCCTAATCGTAGAGCCTAGAAATTTCTTCTAATTAATTGCGCAATGATTTTTTTTTGATAATTATTTCTCAGTTACTATATCTATCCCTGTCATTGGAATATACCAAAAATGATTAGCAGATTTCCTTAACTAATCCGTCTATGATTGTATTTTCTAAAAATAAATGTTAAGTGACTAATCAATTCTCCACATTGGTTGATAAGCTTTTATTAGTATTAACTATTCATATATTAGTGAAACATCGTATTTTATTATTATTAAGTCTTACACTTGTTATAATGGAGTATGTACATAATGTTTTGTATTCAAATAAATAAAAAAAAACAATAGGTTTTATGAAAAAGTGCCAGTCAGTCACATGTCCCATCTCGTAAAAACAAAGGAAACGTGTGTAAGGGTGGCTGGCATTGAACCCTTTTTCCCTTATCTTGAATAATACACAAGCAGTATGTTGAATATGAATATTTTATTTTTGCTTTTAAAAAAAAATATTTTTAGTTTTAGAAAATTTTTATGGTACTTTTGAATTAAGTAATGCGTTACATAAAAAAGTCCATTTAAATTTAAATGTAGTACATGTCACTTTTTTTAGTTTTATAAATTTACACGGTATTACATTGAACATTTCAAAAGATTTTTTATGATGGCAATCATAATTGTGGATGAGATAATTAATAATGGTTTCATATTTGGAGTGTCAAAACAATATATTGATGACTAATTTAACATACCAGCGGCAAAATTGTCGCCCGAAATCCATAAATAAAAGGCTCAGTGCGTAGTGATTTCTACCGGTGATAATAATTATAAAAGCCGGCACAAATTCCCGTGAATTATCGGAAAATATTTTACGATACCCGTTCGCAATAATTTATATGTCACAATAATTTATTAATAATTTCAACGCTTCGATTCGGCACCTTCAAATGCTTATTTAATATATATTCATTGCCATTCTGCTCATATTTTATCAATGAAAACCGTTACTTACACTGTTCTTCTCTTATATAATATTATGGAGTATTTATTTTATGAAAACGATACTTAAGAACTAAGCTCTTTAGTTTAGAGCTTTATACCGTCTTTTTAAATAAACTCAGGCTATGTCTCTTATTTAAGCTATTAGAAAGCCCAATTGATTTTTCACCTTGTACGTAATTATATAACTAGAAACGTATTGTACTAATTTCAGTCTTCATATAACAAGTGGTATTTTAGAAAAAATGTTACACGTGTTGTAATATTCTACACGTCTTAAAGTATCGTAAAAGAGAAGTAACCTCAGTTAATAATACACATTACAATAGTGTTATCTCAGTCAAATAAAAATATGCAATCCACAAAAACACCAAATAAAGACAAGATTGTACTTAAAAGCCCAAGATTTTTTTTACCGTTTTACTAGTAGGCTCACTTCAACTCTCGATGGCTCATATACCGTCACTGTTCTGGCAAAATTCGATAAGTAATGTATTAAGAGTTCTAAGTAATAAGGAAATCAAAAACTTCAGCACTTAGGATAAAGCCTTTAGCTATTAGCTATGCATATTCGATATGTAATGTTACATACATAACTACAATATCAAAATAATGATGCATTAATGTCGATCTAACTCTTCAATTAAGAGTTTGAAATTAATATATCATATTCGAGCTTCATATCAAAAATTTCATATTTTGATTACTTTATAAATTTGTTTTAAAATCATGAACGTCCATGCTGTTTGCATTCCTTCGCATCCATCCAATTCTAAAAAAATAAAGTCAAAGGATAGCGATAAAAATCAAAATATCGTAAACTCACCTTTAAAGAGAATTTGAATGACTGGATAGCAACCAGTCATTGCAAAAACTGTTCAAATGCTTCATAAGCTCGACATAAGAGTGAACTTGCTTTGAATTTTTGATTGGAAATTAAATTGATTTAAAGATGGTTTGCCTTTCTTTTATTAAGGCAGTTTTTTTCTGGAAAATTGTGAAAATAAAATAAAGGTTTTATATGTTATTCCAAGCATATAATATAATTTATTAATATAATGAAATTTGTGAAAAGCGTTTAAACATCATCTGGCTAACAAAGTAAAGTTTGATACTGGCCTTTTTAAATATTAAACGACAATCAAACTTTTTTATTACCTCAGCGCCTTGTTAGATACATATTAAATATTTATATTTTTTCGTGGGTGTTTGTCCTACTGCAAACATAGTATTGTAGCTTTTCGACTATCGATTGTATCTTCTTTTAACGTTGTAGGAATAGCTGTTTCACCACCATAATTTAAATTAAAAAAATAGTACTCTTATTGTTTGTTATTGGTCAAGAGATATGTAATAATAATGAAAAAATACTTATGTAAAAACGTTTCTCATATTTATTACTAAGATAATGAGCATTTTTACATGTAAAAAAATACAAAAAATAATAACTGTATATAAAATGCAAAATAAAAAATAAAAAACAAAAAAATTTCCATTGTGACTGCTACTTTTTACTACGTTTTCGTTGTAATATTTTTTTTTACTGTAATACAATTTTAGATGAGTCAAAAATCATTTTTAATGTAGTTTTTTCTACATTAAAATTACTACAGTAAAAAGTTGTTTTTAGGTTTTCTCACCAGACTGTAGTAGACTGAAAAAAAAGTATTTAAATATAAATCTTACCATAGTAAATGATGAAATATGACATACATTTATATATTAATTCAGTTTCAATTCGATTTTCATTCGTAAAATCTTAAATAATTCGAATACATGGTTAACCTATTGTGAAATATAATAGAAGAATTTAAGAGAATCATATTATGCTTTGTTAAAGATTCATTTCACGGAACATCTTCGGTTGAAAGTTTTAATAAATAAAATAATACCCCGAAGTAAATTGATATCTTTAATGTTTAATTTGTGTATCAATTTTTCAGTTTATTTTATTAAAGGATTGAAAGGTTTCCATTACGTGAAGAAACGAGAGCGAATTTTTTTAGTTTAAAGTAATAAATATATATTAATATTAATATAATCATATTGTTCTGACAATGGCGTGATGAAAAATTGTTTAATAAGTTTTTTTTTACCTTACTGGATAAGAATGTCTGAGCTGAGAACTCTTAGTAAGAAACAGCAATTAAAACGCGACTGGAAAATATAAATGATTTTGAAGTAAACTGATTTTTTGCTATAGAATTTGATAACGAAATAATACTGAAAAAACTTTCGAGATGCTTTTTAAAAGTTTGCTCTCAATGGTCTGCCAAAGGCAAACGTCGATGCAAAATGTCTGGAAGTTGGCAGGTAAAACGTTGAATATATTTGCAAATATGACACTTTACACTGACGTTCGAATACGGAAAAAACTTTATTTGAAAACGTATGTTTTACTGTTTTACATTCTTTCATGTTAAAAGTTTACGTGTCAGTATTTTTATCAACAGTAATTGTAATAAAAACTAGATATTCAGCTACGTCATAAACAGGTTCAATAACTACAAAACATGATCCAAATGATAGTGGTGCGTTTTTTATTTATTAATTGACATAACTTATTGTACCATTTCAATGGCTCAAAGTCAAACAACGTTATTTAAAAAAGAGTTTATTTATTTATAAAGTTATTTTATATGATAATCAAACAACGTAACGTCAATATTTTTTAGTTTTTCCATAAATATTCATTAATGTTTAGCGTCAACTAAATGAAATTGTACTTGCTTTTTTTTTACATAGATTATACCTACAAATTTAAGCATACGCTAGCATAAGAAAAGCAAACGTATGGTACACAATAAATTATAAAAAATGAATATTAGTTTTTAAATAAACACTTCCTTTGTTGATTTAAAAGAAAACGAAAAACGTTGTTTGACTCTCCTGTAAAAATTATAAAGTAACACTTTTGTAAATACGTTCGACATTAAGCACTCATTTTACGCTGTGTTTAACTTCTTATAAATAAGTATTATATAGGTAATCGTTGTCGTTTATTGATTTTTTATTTTGGCATTTAAAGGAGTTCAAGTTTAAAAGGGATAGCTGAAAAACACCAAACAAAAAAGTTTAGTATAGTGTAACTCTAATATTTAATAATATATTAGGTATCACAATAAAACCGTAGTAAATAACATACATAAAAAAAATATTGAGAGTTCGTCAGTCAAAACCGAATGTAAGTTATTTGACACAATGTGTTTTATAATGCCCCATTGCTCACACTAACTAATTTCCAGTTTTTTTTAAATATTTGAAAGATAGATGACGATATTTTTACACAAGTGTTTTTAACAAATTTAATGCATACAGCTGGGTGTGGCTTAACCCAAATATACACGATCCAATAACTTGAACATACACGTAATTTTGAATATTTCTAAATTTGGCCAAAATATCTGTTGTTTGTTCATTTGAAGTTTAACTGTATTCCTGGAACAGATGAACTCTTCCTTCTTTTTAAATATATTTTTTTTAATCACCACGTCTGCTTTCATTGGGAAAAATAAGGATAAGTAATATAACTTATGTAAGCGAAGTTATCACTATTTGCTTGTCACTGAAACTCTCTGTTTTAAAGATAGTAAGGGCAGTAAGATGCGACTAAGACAGGACTTGTGGATTATTAAACGCTTTTACTACAGTCTATTTGTAGGATTGGGTGAGTGAGAAAAAATAAAGATATTTATGGAGTATCTCCATAGATATCATTTAATTTAAGATTTCGACTGAAGGTGCTTGGTGGAATTTCAATATTAAATTTGAATCGTTCAAACTATGTACATTATCACAGATTATGTACATTCTCACAAACGATTCAAAATCCATAGATATCGTTTAACGAAAACTAGTTGGAAGTCAGTCACATTACTTGTATATTAAGAAAATATATAAAGGTGAATGGATACGATTTTGAAAGAGCGTTATTTAATTCTTGTCACTTCACCTCGTTTTGAGGATCATATAAAGAGTGATTGGGGAGTACAAACGACTATTAGGCTACAGCTAATGACGCCATATAATATACATTTAATTTTACCCTTTTTGACGCCACATTGAATAAGCGACTTAATATCTTTACTGTTCCATATTCAAGTCACTATGTTTCCAAAGTTTCTCGATCGATATGGATAATCCAAAATTGATAGTTTTTGATCGCTTCCCTACGACGACGTAATGTGCGGTGTTCGAAATTTAAATATATAATTTTTGGGCACGTATTGCCAGCATGCCTTGGTTTTGCCAGCCGTACCGAAATATATTCCTTGCAAAAGTGTACGGGAATTTTAATAATACTCCTTTCGGCTCGTACATTTTCACCAAACAATGAATTCTAAAAAAATATAAAATAAAGAAGGTTTGTGCTAGATGCAGTCGATAAGGCGGGAGCGCAATATAATTAAAAAATCTCACACACTTTATACATTTTTTTTTTAAAATAAAATAAAGTTTAAAAAAAGTTATTAATATTTGCTTTGCCATAAGTCTAAATATCGTAAGTTTATAAAAAAAAATATAGCAAGCCGTAAGATTTATTTATTTAGACACTACCAAATCAATTAGGAATGCCGTTCATTGCCATGAGACAATAGTGACCAAGCCTTCATTGGTCGCTTTATGAGAGTAAGTCAGCAATATATTTTGGCTAACGAGAAGAAAACAGCAACATTATTTATGATTTTAATCTTCATTTGGCTGATTAGATATTTTTCAGACATCAGAATGTTTTTATTTAATTTAAATAAAAATTTAGGTAAAAAACTAACATTAGCAAGTACATTCGTCCCTTAATTTACGAACGTTCTACTTTCGTCCAGTTTGTACATTTCTTAAAATTGTGATTCTTTTCGATAATGTAACATTAATATAAAGTTGGATTAAAATAATATTATTTAAGCAAGTAAAAGCTAGGTTTAAACATTTTACGTGAATCATTGTAAAATACTCGTTGATTGGTTAAAAAATTGATAAACAATTAAAACTATAAAATTCGCTGTTTGATATATTTTTTACATTGCTTTCGTACTTCCGTACATATTTTTTGGAACCAATTATGGACAAAAGTTCTATACCCAGAATATGTTTGGTATATGCGCTGTATAGGAAAGTATCTCGTACTAGTACGTAGTATACTAGTTTTGAGCTAATTTCTGACTTATTTGATAAGTATTTTTTTTTACATTTTTCCAGATATTTTGGAGTCTCACGGAGCACGTCCAAGGAAGATAGCGTCACTGATTGGTGTTGAAGGTGGTCACAGCTTGGGAAACTCTCTTGGTGTACTACGTACTTACTACGAATTGGGAGTGAGATATCTTACTCTTACTCATACCTGCAACACACCGTGGTAAGTCAAACAAAAAAACCTATATTTTTATAGATCAAAGATTTAGAAAATAAAGATGCATTGATTAATATTCGCGTTCGATTGCAATACACTAGCATTGAAATTAGTCACTTTTAATGTGTTCACTGTTAGTACTTGGTAAAAAACTATTCTATGCAAAAATAAAATACTCTTTTGTACTAATTCCATAATTATTTTATATGATCAGACCGGTTTCACTCATGACAAGCATTGTAAACTTTGAAGCTCGAAAATTCTCTATGATAATTAGTTGATATTGCTTGTCACGAAACAAACTGTGGAATTAGTAAAATATATTTTTTTTTCAATACATTGCAACGAGTACTGTTTTATTTTAAGGAACTGTGTTTGGTTTTTTCAATAAGACGCTTTGCTTATTTGTACTATAGATTAACTGGTAAAACAGAATTGAAATAATAAGTTTTCAAGTCTGTTTTTAGTGGCAATAATTATTTGGTAAACACTAATTATTGTTTTTCCAAAAATTTTAATTCTTAAAACTTGCAGCTGGATTTGTTACAAAAATTAAAATGTAGTTTACACATTAATTTAATAATATTATTTTCTCATAGGGCGGATTCATCAGGCGACAAACCAAATTTGAATGGATTGAGCACCTTTGGGGAGGTGAGTTATCTATTTTGCTATGCGTTATCTTATTAGCGATATTTATTAAAGTTTCCATGTTTACTTACGCGCGAATTGTGTTATTTGCTGTGAGAACAAAAGTTGACGCTTTTATTAAATTTTCTCGCAATTTACTGTTCATTATTTTTTCACCAAAGAAATGTGTACAAATAACAACTTTGAAACTAAATATAATGTGACAATAAAGGTTTAAAAAGTTTGGTAAACTTTTAAAAATATTATTATTTTTTGTTAAGGTTAAGTCTGTTGACATATTATTTTAGTGGGTATATTTGCTTTTTTTCCAGGAATTATAAAACACAAGAATTTTGAATATATTTTTTTTATTTGGTTTGAATTAGCATTAACTTTTTATTATTAACACTATAACAATACTAATGAATTTTAAAAATAATTGACTCGACGTATATTTGGTTGAATTTAATTATAATAATCTAAATAAAGTTTTGATAAAATTATCTATAAATATTTAGGGAGGCAATTCAACAGCCATAAATATATTCTAAAAGAAACAAAATACCAAAAAAAGAGATCAAACGTAAAATTTATCGCAAATTTATACGAACGTTATTTAATCTTTCATGCGTAAATATAATAGCTATAATACTAGTATTTTTATTTTAAAAATAATATTTCTTTACTCAAATATAATATAATTAAAATAAAAATATGCCAACCTAATATAAAACCCCGCTGTAGAGCGTTATTTCATTATTTAAATTTTGACTGGTTTCATTTTGGTCTGGGTTAAACAAGTTATGAAATATATTATACAGACGTGAATTTTCATTATATTCTTTTACGACGATACTGAAAAATGTACAAGACGTAGTATTATTTTAAAGGTTACATAGTTTATTATTTATAATCATTAAATTTATACACTATATATTTATCGGTTGAGTATGATAGTAATTTACTAACAAAAAACAGACTGAGTGCAAATCTTATCTATATAAACTGAGATCGGCTGAATAATAAGACCATTTCGATTCGGTAGTCGTAATGCAGAAAACCCTTGTATAATATAATTCAATTAAGATAAATTGTCGGGAAACTTTATCCCCACCTGATCTGCAAAGGGGGATTTGAATTAATCTATTATTTATCTTAAGAAGTAACAATCTTTTATTTCTACTGATTGTTTTATTGTACTATGTAAGAAAATAAATAAAAGAAAGTACCAAGGATATAAAATCGATAACAGGGTTTTCGGGAATTAGTATAGTTCGATGTTATGTGATTTTTTTAAGAAAAAATATTATTCTTTTTACGATATCCATCGCTTAAATTTTTATGAAACTATGGTCGGAAAATAGTACCAGCAGTCATATTTAATCTATTCTAATCCAAAAATGTACATCTGAATATTTAGAATGCATCGGACATTTAAGTTTAGTTAATATAATAGTATAAAACAGATTTTGTCATACCTTTAAATGAAATCTTACATATTATATTAACGAGGTTTTTAATGTAGTCTACGTAAATAATTGCATTCATTAAATGGGCACATCAGAGGTGAAGTGAGCCAAGTGGTATTTAAGAGAAAAAAGTTAGATATGTTGTAAAATTTTATACAACTTAAAGTATTGTTTAAGTGAACTGATGATAATTACGTACAAATTGCAGTAGTGTTTGTTATATACGTAAAATGAAAATATGCAATTCGACAAAACACCAAATTGCACTCAAAAGTCTTAACATTTTACTAGTTGGTTTACTTCACCTCTTGTAGGTCCAAATATTAATTTATTTTATCACCATGTCTATCTTTATTGCGAAAAATATGGACACCAAATGGAGCATATATAATCGGAAGTTGTGCTACGTCTACTGCTTATCACTAACACGCTTTTTGTGGGAGTAAAGATAGAAGGATGTGACCAAGACACAACTAGTGGTTTACTATTCGCTTTTGTAACAGTCTATTTTTAAGAATGAATGGGTGAGAAAAAATAAAGAAATCACGGATATCCATGATTTCGAACACGAATAACTAAATTGATTGACAAATTAATTTATAAAATTGTCAGTACTAGAACACTTTAACCAAAGCCAAGAACGGTAAAGAACGGTAAAGCCAAATGAAGTCTATTGTTTAATTAATATTAGAGAAAAGGATTTTTTATTGTTGTTAGATACATATTCAATTTAAATTAGTACAACGATAGATTAGTGATTTTCCAAGACTTAAATTTAAACACTTTTATCACAATTTTGTCTCTAGGGAAAAAAATAATTAAGAAAATGTAAAATTAAAACGACGATAAAGAAACTTCAAACGAATTTACCAAAATTTTCCTTTTATGTATAATATTATAATTTGAGTATAATATAAAAAAAATATATTATTTTATGGTAAAATTAGATTTTTTTAATACGGCAATTTAATATTGTAGCACATCAAACCACTTGAAAGTAAAATACATTGAAGTTTATATAATTTAATTATATCATTTTTTTGTGAAGTGTGACAAATAAAAGGTTGAATTCACTCTCCACTTTCAGTCGAAAACGAGGCCATAAATTTAATTCCAGGAAAGGGTATAAGAAAGGGTTTTTTTATTAAACAAGGCTTGAAAAATATTATTTTCGGTGGATATTCAAATGAAATTTTTTGATTTATTTGCTAGGTTGATTTTTTAAAAATACTTTTGAAAACAGGCTTGTATTTTTTAAAAGAAAACGCAAATTTATATTTATGTAAAAAGTGTTATATTTTTAATATAATGTGTTGAAAGTAAGAATTGATAATATGATAGTGAACACTGCAAAAGTGATTGAATGCTTAAATCAGAAGTGATTTGCAATTTGTTCTAATTTTCGATATTATTTTTGCTTTCAATCGACACTTGTGTGTATTATTCATAATGAGTCAAATGATTACATTGCTTGATATTTTTGTAGCAGAATAACATTAAAGTATAATATGAATAATACAGATAAATAGTGACAAGTGATTGTGAGACGTTTAGAATAGTTTTGCTTAAAAGAAAGTAAAGTACAGAAGTTTGATGTAAGAATGGGCAAGGTTTACCTCTTAATGCTCTTTTGCAAAGTAAAGGCAAAAGTCAAGCCAAGACAGAAGCGAGTCATGAATAAAAGAAGAGGAATAAATGATGAGACGTATGCACGGCAATGAGGAGGGGGAGGACACGGGCCAAGGGGGCACTTCAAGCGAGGGACTCACCTGACAATATTCTAATATTTAATATCACATAAAACCAACGATAACAATATGATCTAATAAACTTTTTAATTACTTAAATTCTGATGAATTCTTAATAGGCTAAATTTGAATTTTACTATTTTTTTAATAATAATACGATATAACTCTAAATAATGCGTTTCATTCATTAAGATACAATTAGTAGTACTATGATATTATAATTAGTTATTCAAGTGGGGGCAAACTAATTTGTTGTTGTTTTGGTATGGGTGTTTCAAAAGCGTTTTCTTCCCGAGTTGATCACAAGTTACTTTGTAACTTAAACGTTTCAAAACGTCTATTAAGTCATGATTTTTTATTTAACTGTTGTCTTATTTTTTTAAAGGCCCCGAAAAAACATTTTTCTCTGGTAATGCTGCGTGTTATTTAGCTTAAAAGGTGCAGACAAATGTGTTCTTAAAAGAGTTTTACCCTCATAAGGTAACTACAAATATGGTGTGACGTAAAATGTTATAGATAAATACATATTATTCAAAATTACTCATAAGTCTTAATCTATTATTATAAACAGCCCTATTTGAGACTCCAAGTTCACTCTCTAGGCATTAAGTCTACCTTATTCAAAAACACGTGGGATTTTTGATCGCGAGAGCTTAGTCTTTAAAAGAAAAACATCTAGCTGATGAATTATTAATCGCACGGTCGTTTCAATTCGCTTGCATCTTTCTTGGCCTTTTTAATATATATTCCGGTCTTTTTCTAATATTCTTTTACCCACAAAATATAAAAACCGAAAGAAAGAAAAAAATTATACATAAAATTCACGGAAAAGACAACAAATTTCAGATTGTGAGATTTTTCGTAAAATATTTCAATCGTTCGTCCTTATTTAATAAATGTTAAAAAAAAACAACGTTTCTGATTCAAGGTGCTAGATGGAATTTAAATAAAATATTTAAATTACTTGTTATTACATATTAGATTCAAAGATTCAAAATTATAGTTTTCATACTTCCGGTTGTTTAAAATAACAGTGTATTCATTCAAATCGATATCTATAATAATTGCAAAATGGTAATTAAAAAAATATATATGTCTTTATATTTTTCGCATTGTGTTTCCATTTGTTTTTTTGCTGTTGTATGATGTGACGGATAGTAAAAAAAACAGTATTTGTAAATTTGTAGTATTCTTTTAAACAACAAAATAATTCTACCAAGTTTGCGTCAATAGATTTATAAATGCTACTTTCGTTATTTTATATAGTCTTGTAAGCTTATAAAACTTTTATTTATTAGCCATATACATGTGAAGGAAAAAAGTCTTTCAATGCTGGGATTTGTTTAATGGAATTTAATTTGATCATTTAAAATATAAAATTGTGTATATTTAAAATAATCTTAAAAAATAAATAGTCAAAACTATTCAAATCACCAATCAAGGTTGCTTTAAATGAATGGCTTAGCGAAATCAGTTGTGTGTTGAAATAAAACTTTTGGTAAAATATACTCCAGAAAGTTTTTTTAATATTTATTATGTCATTTTATCAAAAATAAGTAGCAAAAAACATTAAACTATTTTTGCATAACACTAACGATTGTAGACCACATTAATAAAATCATGGTTTATTGTTAATAATTCATGGGATATTAATATAAATACATTGCCATTAGAACTTGTTCTGAATCAATAGCATTACTTACATATAACGTACATGTTTATTTTTAATGAAATATAAAATGAAAAGTTTTTTTTGCTTAATTAAAACATACATAGACTTTAATTTACTCATGCAGACATGTTTTACAAAAGTTCGCTTTTATTTCGCGATTGCTTAGTGTAGCTGCGAAAATATTTTGTTAGAATCTCATAATAATATATAGGTGTGTTGCATAATCACGCTTGTTAATGTCGACAAAACGATTAATATTTCAAAAATAACACTGATCTTAATAGATAATTTGCAGTTAATAATATTTTTATATTTTAACATGTATCACAATTTTATCGTTTTTTTAGCAAAAATCTGAATAAATTATTGTTTTTATTTTTGACTAATAACTTTTACATATTTTATAACCGCCATTGTTTTGTAAATAAGAAAACATTATCAATTAAAACGCAAAAATTGCTTTCTATGTTACAAAATTATTTCTGTCCTTTGTTGAATTAACATGCATAATATTTTGTTAAAGTATGAGTTTCATTATAATTTTGTGGAAAAATATGTGTGCTCCATATATATGTTATGTATTGATTGTAATTTTAAGAAAATATGCGCGATTGTGTCTTATTTTAATTTAAATATCAAATTGTACACAAACCTTTATTGAGCTTTAATTGCAGAAAGTGATACGTGAGATGAACAGACTGGGAATGATCATCGATCTCAGCCATGTTAGCCCAAATACCACTCGTACCGTGATGAAGCTGTCTAAAGCTCCAGTCATCTTCAGCCACTCTTCAGTTTACGCACTCTGCAATCACAACCGCAACGTACCCGATGACATCATCAAAACAGTTGTAAGTATTATTGATATTATTATTAATGTTAACGAACAACTTTGAATTGAAAAGTTTCTCTTTTATCGAGTATTATTCATCTTTGGTGGTGTTATAGCATAAGTCGAGCCTTCGTCTTTATTCATCAGACCTGGTCGTCAATGCTTTTCTTTCAGTTGAAAAATAAGGAGTATTTAATGATTATATTCGTGATATTTTTATTATTTAATGTTTTTTCGTTTTTCTTCAACATATTTTAATATATTAGTATCAATATTCACGCGTACATACACTTATTTTGTACGGTCTGAAATACTCATTACAATCACGCATTAAATATACAGACCGTCTAACACACTCACGTGTTGAGTATTTTAGACCGTTCTATATAAATGTATGTTCAAGGGAATACTAAGGGATGAACAGGGCACTTAAAAACTGTGTAAATATTATGTAGTAAGTAATAATAGCTTTTGATGTTTTAAAGTCGAACATATTTTTTCACTAGATATTTAAGCACAACGACAATCGGTATATTAAGAATTTGGAAAACGTTTTTCATTGATTTTAAATCGGCTACGAATAAATCATATATTATATTAATAAACGACAAGACAAGACCTTTTAATATATCGTAGTAAAAGCTTTTTATATCGGAATAAAACGGTCGCATCATCATTCAAGAAACTGACGCTAAAAATAATTGTTTATAAGTATTTTCAACAAACCTACAAAGACTTTTTTTATTTAAATGTAGATTTTAGATAGTGATGATATAATCTATAAACCAACCAAGCTGAGACAGTACTGCTGTATAAAATCTAATTTGGTTTCAAGCTATTCAACTCAATTGACGATGAAATTCTCACTGAAATTTCCACTACAGAGTCCTCTCATAACAAATGTTTTATGGAAATATTTTTTTAGATATTGCTTGAGCGTTCGACCATACTTCTTAGCCACTTAACTTAAACTGTTATTCAATCGAAGGCTATTCCAAATATAGAGCGGACTTTTAAGACCAACACAATAGGTTGCCCACATGGCTCCATTCTTGGTCCCTTGCGAGAAACATTTTATTTGATGGTGTTCTGTTCATCTCTCATCCGTCTGACTGAAATATGTTTCCTACGCAGACGATGACTTGATTAAATCCAATTTAATATTAATTAATGTTTAAAGATATGATGACTCACAAATAATGCCGCAATTAACTATTAAAATATAGTGAAATTGAAGATTTAACGTACCTATTTAATTGGTGATTATTATAACAACATTGTTTATATGTCTGTGTGAAAATAGCATATAATTAATGTACAATATAACACATATGGAGTTGTTTTTTGACGGTTACTCGTATTGTTATTGACTTAAATAATTATCAAAATATATAAAAAAATTATTCAACTGAAAATACAGTAATCACTTTTTTACATAAGTAGTCGATCTTGTTATTCACAAATATTTATACGGCAGTTAAAAAATTACGCCTCATACAAACGGAAATGCTTCCTGCTTGTCGGTAAAAGGTATGGTAAGCAAATCCATACTTATGTAGACGAGAAATTACCAATTTTCGATAATATTTGTAGAAAGTAAATTCAATTTTTATGAAAAAAGATTTTTCAAACATTGGTAAAAAGTGGAAAAAAACTATTTTTTTACGAACCATTCAAAAACATTTTCAATTCAAAATCTTTTAGATAACAAACAATTGATTCAACAGTATAAAGTGTTTAGTTAGCTTTTAGATGAAATAATGTTATGAATTATTGAATATAGTACATTTTACCTGATTTACAGTGGTGGACTAAGCCTTTGGGAAGCACCAAGCTCAATCAAATTTGCAGGCTCTGTTTTACAAATTACTAAAGCTGAATTTAAAATTCTATATGGATTTTATAGCATATATTATGCTATTTTGAGGCCCCTAAGATTGGAGGCCCCAAGCGCACGCCTCGTACGCTTATGGGATAATCCGCCACTGCTGGCTGGTTTACCGTAGCATATAGAATATTGTTGTATATTGCAACCGTTCGCCATTTCCGCTGGGGTTTTGGCAACACATTTAACAATAAAATCATTATTGTCATTTGCTTTTCAAATACAGTCAATAATTACGAAGAATTGGTGATACATTATTTAATCGATGCATATTTTTCATAATTACGTTTCATTCAAATAGCGTTATTAGTGTTGTCTATCTATATTATGCGTATCTACATATTTATATTTTTTGAAAGATAATGAAAATTTGAAAGCTTATAATAAATATTGAATGAAAAAAGATCGATGATGAAAATTCAACAATTTGTCTATAAATCAGGAAATTTTATCGATAAATGAAGCTGAACGCAAAAAATAATCAAAAAAATGACAAAAATCAATTGATAGCAGTGTCAGTTAAGCAATTTTCGCTGCCAGTGCAATTGAATAGAACCAACGTCCAAGAGCCTTGAACACTCGGCCACAAGATCAGTAGAATAATAAAGTTATCAATTTAAATTTAAAATATCTCGCCATTTATTATTAAACGAAAATCAGATAAACAGCATTTAAAAACAAATTAGGCTCTTTATACAGTTCATAAGAATGAATTTATTTAATTAAAGCACAGTTTATATAAACGAACACAATCAAAAAAACAATCAAAACATGTTTCCCAGATCACAACGATGTCATTAAAACGATTTATTCAATGTTTTTTTGAAACATTTAAGCTTAATTAAATGAAATTGTAGATTATTTCCTGCTTACCTCTCAAATTAAAATTATAATCAACAAAAATAAGCCTGTTAAAACAAGATGTCGAGTTTTACGTCTTGTATACGACAATGCGGAAAACGGCCTCATTTCGTTACCATGAAACCACCTAAAGCAGGGCACGCATTTCATCGTCAGTATTCGCGGGTTTGAACTTTCATTGTGATTCATATTATGTTTATAACTACTGATTATTTTATTTCGAGACAAATTGAACTGTGTATCTATCGGAAATAAATTGAAACGCAAAATTGCACATTTAAAATTTAAAATAAGCAAGGCTGGTTCTAAGGAATATAACTAAGCGTTCATTAAAATAGAAAACTATATTAAAGAATATACTCTTTACTAGCTACAAAATAAATTTTAGGTTCAAGTAATGTCAGACGTTAAACAAATATATCATGCCTCCCATACACGATATAAATTAAATAGCTGCTAGCAGTAATATTGGTAAATTGTAAACATACTATACAAAAAATAAAAAAGGTGCTTATGCTCAATTTTACAATTTTAAAAATATAATAAATTGATCAGAATTTAGAAAAAAGAAATTCAGCTTACACGAATAAAAATTTGTTTGAAAGAATAGGTATACACATGTCATCGCTTAACAACATGTTCATCTCTCTAGGCAATGCATTGATCAGTTACATCTACTGTCTCGTCATATTCATTCATTTCCTACAAGGTGTAAATTCCACAACATAATGCGTTATTATTCTTTCATATTCTTTCGAAGAATTTCAGAAGAAAATTCCTCATGAATGGTTCCCATCTACTATAGTGTGTAGAAAGAAAATAACGATGTGGATTATGAAAGAACTTCTATGAGTTGCGATCCACTTGTTCTCTATGCCATATAATTTGACCTAGTTGCAACGAAGTCCGACAAGGTCGATAAATTCGACTAAAAGATTCCCCGTTCGTTATTCACATCTGGAAAAAAATTTGATTTAAAAAAAATGTAATGTTGCTGTCTTGCTCATTTTAAAATTGATCACTATTAATTCTTACTTAGTGAGAAATAAAACACTTTCTTTTAATAGTTCCAAATTTTTTAATACAAATTAGGATTGGTTTCGATCAACATGAGCACCAACTGATCTAGTATCCGTATATGTATTCATTTTAATGCTACCATATTTTTATTGGCGCTAAAAAACCAAGGCTGTGATGTCAGAGTCAAAAGTCGTGGAGTCAAAGGTTTTCTCCGGAGTCGGAGTTGGAAAAATCTTACGACTCGGAGCCATTTAAAAAATAAATAAATGATGTGTATTCAAACCACAATAGTCCATAGTGTTTGCCACTGCATGCTTAGCTGACTAAAGATGATCTGAGAGTATACATCAGTGCTTCCCAAACTGAGGTCCGTAGGGGTTTGCGAAAATTTTTATTCTTTCAACATTCTTTGTGATAAAATATGAACATGTGAAATTTAAAAAAATCTGTGGTCAGCATATTATTGTTTTCAGATTTAGGGTTCTGTGACATGAAAAAGGTTGGGAAACACTGGTAAACATAAAAATATAAATTTTAAAATGAAATGATTGAAAAAAAATGGAGTTGTAGTCGTACTTTTTTACACGACTTCAGAGCCCTAAAAAAGGGCACTCTGAAAATACACTGCGCCGATTTAGCCGCGCAGTAACTCGACTCCCTACGTATAGACCTTAGTTAAATTAAATGGCAAAGCAAGATCAAGACGTTGTAATAATTTACTTGGATTATACTGGGGTATGTGTATTCATGTATAAAACCTGAATTGAAGATGTGTAAGGGATCTGGCTCAGGTTATCCAGCATTAGCAACATCCCTCTCTGCTCCTGGTAATGAGCTACGTATTTAATTATAATGCTTCCGCCATGCACGAATACACCAGACAGTAGAATGGCAGGCTTAATTTCAAATTTACACGTTGCCCATTTTAATTACGATCGCAGTCGGGCTGGCTTATTTTATCTTGCAAATATAATAATCTTGTGAAAAACTTGCTCAACATCCGTGTTCAAGCGACGTGTATTAATTATTGGTAGACACAACGCTAGCTGTTGTTGAAGCTATTTTTTTTATAAAAGTAAAACGAGATGTTCAAATGATGGGCATTTTCACAAGTTTTGTCACTAACGAACCGGGTTTCACATAAAGACATCTTCAGGTGCTCAAGCGGACGGATAGAATTAAACTGACTTGAATTTTCCATATCAAAATGTTGCTCTTTTTTCTTATAACAAGATTTTTCTGAATTCAGAGAACAAATCTATGAATCAATTTAATTTTTAACTATTTTACGACAATTAAGAAATAAATTTTCAAATAAGATATTCATTGATTGGTGATTAAATCAATAAAGCTTGAAAGTTTATTTATAATAAACTTATAAGTTCAATATCAAATAGGTACCCACTTGGGTCAAAAGAATTCCTTTGAACAGAAATTTTTAAAAAATAAATATAAAGCTTTTGTGTTGACGTCTTCTTGCCCTCCGTGTAACGTCATAATTGGAAATAATAGTTTTATTTCAGTTTTTGGGTGTTCACTGTTAAAACTTAGTAAAATGGCATTATGTTCAAAAAAATAAAATACTTATTTGAACTATGTAATACCATATATATCTATTATGATCAAAAGTGTTTTAACTCAATGAGAATGAGAATACAATATTACAGTGCTATTTGTACAGAACAAAATAAAATTACTAAGGGGTAACAAACAATTGACAACGAAAAGAATTTACAAATAAAGATACAAAATCACTTTTAAGGTGTTTACTGTCAATACTTGATGGAAAGGCATTATAATAAAAATAATAAAAGATTTTTAGTACTTTTTCCACATAAAATTTATTAGATCAGGACCGGTTTCGCTCATCGCGAGCATTACTGCATCAGTTGATAATGCTCGCGATGAGCGAAACCGGTCCTGATCTAATAAATTTTATGTGGAAAAAGTACTAAAAATCTTTTATTATTTTTATAGATACAAAATATGAATTACAGGTATTAAAGTAATTTTAATTAAAAAAATTATTACCTCTTAAATATAATTTAAAAACTCATCAAATAACAATAAGGTTAATGTGGGGACTTATTTATAGCCAATCCTGATCATATTAAATATAAGTAGAATGATAAGAAATTAGTGTTTTATTTTTGAATATAATGTTTTACTTATTTGGCAATGGGTGTTCATCGGTACAATTGTTTACTTAAATATAGTATAATAATTTTCCAGTCAACATGATTATATTTTTTTAAACAGAAAGTATTACTACATTTAATAAAAATACACATTTTTGCAATGTGAATATTCTAGTTAGGGGCCCTATATGTATTTGACGTACATGCCGAATATCAGCAATATCGGATTGGGTTAATAAGATTACATTTCTTGTGGACTGACCGTATTTGTTTTTGTTGATCTCTAGACCAGAGTAGATGTGAATCATGCTTAGGGTTGCCAACTGCCACCCGTGTAGGTTGACCTAGTTTTTACTATTATATCATATTTTTCTATATTCCGCATAAGTTTAACTCTCCAGTTATTAGTCAAATTTTCCAACATCATTAATATTTACAACAGAGCATATGAATATTTAATTATTTCAATTGTTCAAAACAAATTAAAAATAATTGCGGACAGAATAATAAAATGAATATGTTATCAAAAGTACGTTTAACAATAAATAACAACGTATAACTGACAACTGGTGTTGATTTTGTAATGGCTTACGTTCACTTATTATCTATTGAATATATTTTTAAAGTATTTATAAATATACAGGTTAACTATTGATAGCTTGAGACAGTTTTGAGACAAAGCACTGCAAAACATATACTATAATATAAAATGATTTAACATTATTTAATTGATGAAGCAACACGAAAAAGCCTAGTTCAGCTGAGCAAACAAGTATGTACATTAAACTCTTTTTTTACATGGCAAGTACGATCCATAAAAAACCTTTTAAAAATTATATATTTCATAAAAAAATTGAAGCTTGGTTCTGCGAATTCAAAATAAACCGTGTTATTTAAAAAATTGTAAAATTGTGTTTTAAATCTTGGCAAAATAATAACAATAAAGATTTAATTAGTAAATTATATTCTTCTTCGCTTATTGATTAAATATGGGTACTTTTATGACGGACAAGACATGAATTATTTCACCACTAGGATGTCTTGCGTTGTTGAATTTATTGTTGTAAGAAAATTTGGTAGCCGGTAAATTGCTCGAATACCATTCCTCGAATTACAAATTCCTCGAAATGCAAGTTTTTCGACATGCAATTGCTCGGATATGGTTATTTAAAATTGTTTAATAAAGATTCGTGTGATTCGAGTGATCACTCAGCATTCCGTTATCCGCTTCTGTGTTTTTTGTTCCTGAGAATCGTGTTAGAAAAAATAATTCGTGAAAAGAAAATATGTAGTAATTGTTATTTTTGGTGGACCGTGCTATTTCGAAGCCGTGTCTAAAAAAAGGGCGGAGTGTGCTAACAATTGAAAACATTTTACTTGACAGCTTTTAAGAATATTTTATACAGTGTATTATTTTACCTAATAACACGCGTACCTATCTGTGTTAATTAATTTTACTAATATAATTTGGACAGATATACAGTTATACGTCCACACTTTCCGTGAGATGGTTAGCGTTGTTTTATACGTGAAAATACTTGTGTGATGATGTATAAAAATAGATTTTTTTTATTTATTTTCTTTAAGAATTGTGTGCTGTATTCACAGTATTCCATTAAATATACACCACCATCGAATCAAGAGTTTTGTTTTGAAAAAAATAAATTAATCTCACGTTGAAAATACTAACACTACTGTTCTACCCGCAGAGAGACACCGGCGGCATCATAATGGTGAACTTCTATCCAAGTTTCGTGAAGTGCAGTGATAATGCTACCCTCGCAGATGTGGCAGGTGAGTGAACAACATACAACTACCCCTCTTTGTCTACCCTCATCATACATTCTAATAATAATTGCATAGGGAAATTGCGTATACAATGACAATTATTTCAATGGAAATTGTCTTTGTAAATTGTGTATGCATTATTATAATATTTTGCCAACTCACCAGAATGAATTCCGAGTGTCAACTCACTATATGGGTGCTTTTAACATTAGTATTTCATATCTTAAAATATTTAAATGCATTTACTATAGAAATTCTACATGTGATTACAAAAAATTAAAGTTATATTTTAAAAAAATCCGCTTGTTATATTTCTAATAGATTTAGAAGTTAGTTTGTACATTCAAAATTCAGTCAACTTTGTTTTCGCACAATCAATAAACTTTTAACTAGGTACTACAGTTATTTTATAACATGTTTTTATTGACATCGTATTGTATGTTACATACATTTTTTTGGCACAACAGTGTTTTTGAATGATTTATAAACTGAAAAGATTCCTGTACATATGCGAAATTATTTGCTTACTGATTTTATCCTTGACCTAAAATTTTGCCTGCACGACCAATATGTTATTTGTCCCGGTTGAAAACTTTACGAAACTGTCAAGTTTTTTTATAATTTATAACTTAAGCTATTAGCTTAAGCAATTATTTCAGTAAACAAAACCTTTTGAAACCAACTTGTATGTAGTCGTATACATTTTTTTAAACCATGTCCGCTTCCAATGTGGAGCATATGGACTCCTAATGGAGTTTTTCTCAACAGAAGTGTTTCTACGAGAACTGCTTGTTACTCAGTTGCTCAACCTCTCCTTTTCCAAAGAGAGTAGGGATAGAAGGACAGGGCTAGGACAGGATTAGTGGTAAGCTAATCGCTCTCAAAACGCCCCGTTCATAGGATAGGATGGGTGAGAGGGGGGAATTCAAGACATTACATACATCCATGCCTTTGAACAGAAATCATAAATCGATTGAAAAATCAATTTATAAAACTGTCCGTACCGGGATTTGAACCCGGGCCCTCTGTAGCGGTAGCCAACAACGTTGACCACTCGACCACATAGGCGGCAAATACATTGGGAATACAATAAAAAGTTATTTTTAGAAAACGGAAGGCTACAATCTTTCGTTTTTCTATTCTGTTATATAAGCCAATCCAAAACACAGCCTTAGAAAATTTGGACATTGACATCTTGGAAGCAGCATTCCAAAAACCATAACAATGTATTGACATCAGAATAGAGCACAGACTTTGGTTTCTATGTGCCTTGAAAATGTTTCAGAAGTGTCGTATTGAACGTACACGTAAGAAATTTACGGGCTACGACAGATGTGTGAAGAAAACGAAAGATTTATGCGGCGCTAGATTTTTAAAAGTTGTTTGTAGACAAACAAAATCGTAAAAATGACTTCCCTCAACAATTAATCAATCATGATAATAATTAAGAATTCATAAGTCACCACTTAAACTTTATTAAGTAAGAGGTATTAATTTTTTTTAATTTGTGTGATTCAAGAGTCACTTATTGATAATTTCTACTGTTATTTGTAAATCCTTTTCAATGTCAATTGTTTATTACACCTTTACATTAAAATTTGTTTTTGTAAAAATAGTACTGTTAAATTATATTTCTTATCACTTGACAATGCTCGCCACGAGGGAAACCGGTTCTGATCTTGATAAATTAGAGTAGAAATTAAGTACAAACGAATATTGTATTTTTTCTTGATAAAATAATATTTCATTTCGACTCCATCTCAATTGATTAAAAATAGATAATTAGGTACCAAGAAAGTTATTTTCATTATTCCCTTTTTTAAATCACAATTCATCTTAATTCAAGATACTGTGAATAGTTGTGTATTACTGTGAATTTTATCGACATAATATGAAGCCTAGAGTTCATATCAAGAAAAATTCAACTCTTGAGAGATCTGAATGTGCTGAAGATTTCTTTTAAAACAAGATATCGGCTTAAGCTTATTTTAAATGTTTTAGTTATTTAAGAATGAAAAGCGTATTTTAAATTAGCTGCAATGAAAAATATTTATTTTTAATTTATAAATGACGGCATTACGTAGAATTGAAAAAAAATGTTAGTAAGGTAATCGATCATTGGTGAATTTTCAAAGAGCTGGTTTGGTTAAAAAGTGCCATCAATCATTTTAGTAATCAAAACAATTGTATGCTATAATTATTATACCTTTCTTTACGTAGCTACGGGAATTTCACTTCAGAAGAAAATTAAAATGGCAGTGTTGACATGTAATTTTCCAAGCCCACAAGAATGTATTTTTTTTATTTTTCTTAAGTTCAATTATGTATTTAAATGATATGGGCGCCATGAGAAGCGCGCAAGAAGCAAATTTAATATGTTTAATAATTTTGCATTTCGGTCGATCCTCAGAAGATATAAATGCAGATTAAGTAGAAACAAGCGATATCAAAAAAATAGTCAGTTAATGAAGCCTTTTGTTTGCAACATAAAATAAAAACTGGTAACCTTGCTATATTAAATTTATTTTAAATTTTATGTTGAATATGAACTCGTTATTACTGTCTTCTGTTGTTGAATTTCTTGTTATAATTAAATCCGTTATCAGATTTCGTGTTTTTCGTTTCTGTACAACAAATAATTCGTGTAAAAATAAGGCGTAAGTCGTTTTCATCTTCAGAAAAACGTCTTCGTTTCATTAATTGAATATGTATAATACGAGATTTTTAAACATAAAAAAAACGACAAACTAATTGAGAAGTACACAATAAAAATAGCATAGTTTAAAATAATATTATTATATCAATGTGATAATCAAACATGGAGAACGCCAGTTTTTCAAAGACTTTGACTATGAAATTCTGTGTTAAATTTAAACTTCGCTATTTTAATTTCCTCCACGGTATTTTTCGGCTTGCCAAAGAACAAAATACTTAACCGTGAGCTGTGTAAAATGGTGATAATATAAGAGAGAGTAATTATTTATGAATATCACCCAAACAAGCCAGATTTAATTTTTTAAACTGAGTATGATAAAGTGCTCTTGGATACCTTGTGTTTAACAGATTAAAATACCTTATTTATAATAAATTATTAACGTTTTATGATTAATAGTTGTATGCTTTAATAACGGTATACAAACTAATGACAAAAGAAGGTCTTTCAATATGCATCTGGTTTTTGAAGATAAACGAAATCCTCTTTTAAGAAACAGTTTATCTTAGTCGGCATATTCACTGAATTGTAAATTATAAATGAATTTCTTGCTTTGTTATCTCCATTTTCTTCTTCACTTTCCTCATTATAATTACCATTATAAATGATTATTCATAAGATTATTATTTACGTGCATTTAAAATAGCAGGTTTTGACATTTATCAAATATTACAATTGAATTGCTTAGAATGCATTGTTATCTTTAAAGAAAAACAATATTAGTACTGTCTGAAAAGGATTTTTTTATTTAGGTTGAAACCATAAATACAGTGAGATGGAAAAGTTGTGTTAATCGCTATAATAGGTATGATTGTATATATGTAGTATGTATTGAAGATAATATTCATGAAATAGTGATTATTTTATAATAAATGAAATAGTGAAGAGAAAACAATCATTGGTTAATAAAATGCAATTTTCAAAAAAAAAACATAAAAATTAAATAAAAAAACACAACAGTGTTTTCAATTTATTGAAAATTAATGAATTTAGAATTGGTAACTTTAATGATTCTATAACACGTAAATTATGAAGCTCACACAATATAGAAATAGCTGCAATGGAAAGCTTTCTTGAAAAAAGTTTAAGTGGCTATATTTTTTAAAACCTTTATTTTAATAAAAAACGTTTTCGTGTTGATGAAATGTGGTTGCATGACGGTATTTCATCATTAAATATTGCACTTACATTATTATGACTGTCTACCGACTTACTGTCCCGTATGAATGATTATCTTTGGTCTTATTATAAGGTGACGGGATAATAGTTTTTTTATGAATTATATCACATATCTCCTTGTGTTAACGTAAACATGTAGAGTAATGTTTGTTTTCCGTGTCACCATACTTCCACCTGCCGAACCATCAGCTGACAACTTCTCAAGTGAAAAAAAATAATTATTACTTAATATAAATAATTCGACTTTAATTGATATGCAAAAAGACGCAACCCATAGTTTCTTCAAATCCGATTTTTCCGATTATAAAAATAATTAAAACTTAATACAGGTTCTATCAAAACGATGAAGCTGCAAATTCTGAATAAGTTTTGAAATTTAGCTTTTAAGTTTGATAAAAAGGGCCTGTAAAAATTGAAACCTGCGCATAAAATACAAATAAAGCACAACAAGGTTTTTCTTAAACAACTCATTAAATAATATTAGATTCAATAGAACCAATAAAACCAGTTTATGCACGTTATTGCACGTCAATTTTTAGGTTTATTTCATATTTCAATATTGGCCCAAAATCACCAAAGAACGTTTTTTGTGCCTCATATATTTTTTTTTATGTGCTGACTATTTTCTTTTGCCTTTCCACAGTCAATAAATATGTCTTATTGCTAAAGGAAAAAAGACGACCGGAGAGATTATCTACAATTAATGATTCAACTGGTCAGTATACCTAGAAGTCCGCTCTATGATTGAAATAAAAAAAAAAAAATTTTTTTTCCATAAAATAAAAATAGAATATTAATCTCAATAAAAAGTAATTTCAAAAGGATTAAACAATCGTTCCAAGTGGCTATTCTGCCAATTGTTTGATTCAAATGCCTTTTTTCTCATTTCCTACCTGCAAGCGTGTACCGCTAATAAAACGTTGAAATTAACAAAGACCTCCGATATAATAAGCGGGAGCCTCCCCCGCTCCGCCCTGACTCTAAATCATTTTAATGTTCGCCACATTTCGTGCGTGTCCCCCCAGAGTGGGGCGAGCGGGAGTGGCCCATCGCATCTGTGTCGCCTTTTTCGACGCCGCGAGCCACACTTTAACCGGCAACAAGCGTGGGAAGGCGCGTGAAAAATCGGGCAGATATTTCATCATCGCGTGATAGCAACCCATAAAGTACACTGCAAAGGCTCGGTGCATCAATCTATTCATCTCTCCTTTGTATTGTTATTTATTATCCGGGTTTTCTTATAAAGATTGCTTTTGCAACGTCCAATATTATTTTTTTCAAAAATATGATGAATAACCTTTTTACCGGCGACTAAAACCATATTTAAGAAATCTTTTAATTCTTGATATATTATAAAAATAATGTCATCACGCCCAGCGTATTGAATTTATTTTAAGCCAAAAAATACTGTAAACCTTCATTATAACTGGCGAAAGTTTCGAGCTCAATCTGAACATTGTTATAAAAATCTATTGGTATTTCATAAACTTAAATCCAAAAATCTAAATGTAGTCCTTGCGAGATTTTTTTTCAGTTTTAACGTGTGTTGGCCGACGATATGACGTGGACAAACCCATGTCTAACAATTTGGATTTAATTTCTTAGTAACCGTTAATACACTATAGTCGTCGACTAACGTTTAAAATATTGAACGTGTTATTACAATCTCAGCTATTGGTTGTTATTAATAAACATGCTTACTGAGAGTATATCAAGGTATCAAAAATCGAATTAATTCGAGTTAAACATAAGCAGGAACCAAAGATACCACGTTCCCCATAGACCATACATGATTTATTGAATGCCTTAAAGTTGGGTTTGGTTGAGATCAAGTCAATTGGTTTCATTGAGAACTGAATATAAATCATTTTGATTAATTTGTTTTGTTTTATTAAACTAAAAGTTTATAGATATTCCTTCAAAGAAAAATAAATTAACTTTATCGTAAAAAAATATTATTTATTCTTCAAAAATAGAAGACGTAGTTCTCACTAAAATTATTCGTCGTTGTTTTGTGAACAATGAACCAAACTCACAAGTTTTCTGGGAGACCATATTCGCACTTGAAATATTTATAAGGACCTTCACGCTGGATTTTTTATTCTCGAAAACAAAAAAAAACGTTCTTTTTTATTCATACGGAATTAAAGAGCTGTCTTTTCAATATATTCAGGATAACATTTCTACCATGATATTTTTATTCCGTTGAATTCTTTTTGCTCCCGTACTGTTTTAATTGCAGTGTTTTAATTTTCAAACATAAATGTTTTAATTCTCTGCGAGATTTTTTATGTTTTATTTAAGGTAATCCGTATAATTGTTTTGTGTGGTCATTCGCGTGAAATTTTATGTTGACAATTTGTTACTATTGTTTTCAATCCTGTAAATGTTAAGTTCGAATCCATGAATGACTTTTCCTATACCCTTGATTTTAAAAAGCTTTTTTTATCTTTCATTTATTGCTGACGTTTTCGTTTTTTAAATTCTATCGAAATGATGATTTTTCTACTGAAGACTGAGTGAGGAAACATGTACTCAAACCCTATTCACAAATACTGACTTTCAATAACGCCAACGTTCTCTATATATGTATATGAAAATTTTTCAATTCTTACACATGAGTTACGTGCTGTTGCTTTTTATCAAATATTGAAAAAATAAATGGTTAAAATTTAAAAACAAAAAATATATTTTTGAGATATACTTTTTTATAGATGTTAATTTAATTTTTTTAATACGGTAAAAATATAAAAGTGTTTAGTTCTATAAAATTTAAAGAAAACAGTTTATAGCTATTTCGGCATATACCATCGTCATAACTATGGTTGAAACTACGCTAAATATACACAATACATCTTATTATTAACTCTTTCTATAATTCTTATTCAAAATAATATTACGTAAACATTTTAACCGTAGCTTAAGCTTACTTTATTTTAAATTTTGGATAGAATAAAAGAAATGTTGAAAACTAACTCTAGTTTTCTATTCAAATATTAATGATTTCATTTAATAGTAAAAGATTCGATTTCTGAAACGTTCGTTTTTAAATTGGATTCCTTCACTACTAAACTACGTGCTTTAACTTAATAACGACGCAAAGCGTTCATTTACTTTACATGTATTGTATTCAATAATGGTTTATTTTTATTTAATCTTTCAACGAACAAGTCTCATTGTAGTTTTAAAAAATTGAACTATAATACGTTTGATTATAATCAAATCATATTATTACACATGTTTACATATTTATCACGTCAAACTGTGTAATCAATTTTTCTATTAATATTAGATTAACACTTATCTGGTTTCATTCCCAAATGGATTTTGTTAAGATAACTGACATATATGGGCACCATCGAGGGTGATAGCATTTTTTTATTAAACAAAATTAATTTCATTTGAATATAGAGGGTAGCGTCACTGTATAGAATTTATATATAAACTATAGATAGACAAATAAAATAAAAAATTAACTCTTTTTATCAGCTACAATGTATTTTAAAAATTGATTTTGGAATGCGATGGTTTTATGCATGTTTGATCATCGAAAACGTGAATGTTACATATATGAAAGATTTAAAACAAATAAAACGTATAAAAAATATTCGATGGCCATAAGTTGACAACACGTAACCGACATTTGTTCAATTTTACAGGAGAGCCAAAAAACTGTATACATATTTAAGTATCGGGAAATCAATGAAAATGAAAGACCTTTTGGAGTAAAATAATTATTATGTCTATTTAAAATAATTTGTTGACACAATATTAATTAAATATACTTTTTATTAACAAGAATGTTTGAAACGAGTTAACAATTTTAATTTTGTTTCTTATTTTATGATGATACGAGGAAACAACTCCAAGTATTTTGATCAATTCAATGCATCTGTTTTAACTTCATCCATATAATAATAGACAAATTATACATGATTTTTATATACATATTTTTAATCCAGTTACGGATTGTTCACTCTCCAATACAAAATATTGCAGTAAATAAACATTTCGGAATTTTTTCTCACCTATTTTCAAATATTAGGTAAACGATGTAGCTCTTTTACTATCTTTTAGCAGTTTGGTGGGTTGGTACATGTTTTCAACTTTTGAACGATTTCAATGGAAAATATTTTTTGTAAATTTCGAGATTTTAATATTTGAATAGAGCTTGAAAAAACAAAAAAATGATATGTATAACTCATTTTATGTAAAAATGTCAGTTACGTGTTATCAACGTATGGCCATCGAATTATATGTATATTGTTTACCTGAATTCGGTTGCTGAAGGGAACAGTATGGTACGAGTACAATTTCATATATCAGTAGAGAGAACTATCAAAATACTACTGTTAGCTAAAAAAATATATCTTTAAATCGGTAGGAAACGAATAACCAGTAAGAATACAAAATCGGGTTTGTCGCTCAGCTGTTAACGTTGCTGGTTTCCGTGATGAAAATCACGGGATCGAGTCCCAGTACGAACAGAATTCTTTCGATCAATTTCTGTTGGAAATGATAGGTGTAAGTGTTTTACAAAAAAAATCTCTCATCCTTTTAATTCTAAAATAACGTAGCGAGAGTGGTTAGTTGAATATGAGAGAGGTTGAGCAACTAAGTATTAAACAGTTCTCAAATAAAATATTTTGTTGAGTTACCTTTATTGGGAGGACATATACTACAGACTGGGAGCGGACATAAGTTAAAAAATTATGATTTAAACAAAATCAATTTACCAAAAAGACATGTGATATGAGGATTAAAGTTATTTTGCTTACTTCTCGTATAAGCATTTAGTTGCATTACAATATTTGAAATTAATACGACAAAATGACTTTCAAAAGTACACTCATTGTGAGAAATAAAATAGCACAAAAGAACGGCCAGATTTAAATGTGGTATAAGGTTGAATAAATTAAGTTTTTTTTTCATTCAAAAAAAGCTTCCCTCTGAATAGAACATGTGATAGGTTTCGATAAAGGAGCAATTTGATACCCTCTATTCCTTACCTGGCTTATCTTCATAATAGATTGTGGCTTCAAAAGCTATTATACTTTTTGAACCTATATTCTTAAAAGCTTTGGGAAATTCAATAAGTGCTGTCAATTTTTCAGATAATATATTTCGTATAATATAATGAACTCGAAAAGAACCATTTTTATTGAGAAAATGAAAAACCGATAAGTACCTAATCCAAATAAAAAAAATAATGACATCGAACAATATACATTTCAATGGTGAAATTTTATTAACGACTATTTATCATAATGAAATCTATGTAATGTTCATATAATACTAAATCATAATATAAATATCTAATATGGAAAAAATATAAATATTCACACCTACATACATACATGGAAAATAAAGTATGTTCATGAATAATGTCAGATGCCTATGATATTTTCAATAATATAATTCCGAGCTGTCGCCTGTTGAAATTTATTTAAAAAGATTATTTTGCTGAACACATAAGACATCTCTTGAAATTTTATATTTCCACAAAAATGTAGATCTAGTTAAAGTACATCATTATATTATCTGTCGTTAACAAAATTCTTTCGGTCTGTGCTTAAAACGATAATAAAATAATCATTTATGTTATTACAATAATAAAATAGCATATGGCTTCTCAAAGGAAATCTCTCAAGATATTTTTTTCCACGGGATCTGTTTGTTACTCAACTGCTCAATCTTTTTTTTCTATAATATATTGTAATATTCTAATGTGTTTGTAAAATAAATGGCATAACTTTTTACATCCATTGAAGCCATAAAAGTTGGCATCTGAACAACTTCTTGTTTTTTTACATATTTTCCGAAAAAATATAAATAATTAACTTTTCACAGAAATAAAAGAAAAGAAAAAAAACATTATACGGAGAAAACAATTTAATAAATGGTACGTCTGGTGTAGTTTAGATGTAGTGAAAGGCAGCCGGCGTAAAATTATTGAATTGATATGTCTGAAAGAACCTTTGCGCATCGTATTTTTTTAGTTGCTGAAATTTCTCGCAGCCTATTACAACAATAATACAGCAGAAGCCGTTTCGTATGTATCTGTGACATATTTGAGCATGTAAACATATTTTAGGGAATTTTAATTATGTAATATGTTAATAGAAGCTGTTTTTACAAGAATCGGTTATTATTCAGCCGCTAAACCTCTCTTGCTTGGAAAGAATAAGAATAGAAAATTTGGATTTGATAATCGGGAGTAAGGTCTCTAATCCCGGGATCCCGTTTGATTTTGTGATCCAGAAATCCCTGGATTGGTATGGTCGCGCGATATCGGGATTTCGGGATTAAGATTTTTTTAGCTAATCCCGAAAATTTATAGTATTTTGGATTTGGAAGAGCTGAAAAAAAAACGAGGGTTTCGGAGATATACTGGGAAAAAGTATATGTATTAGAAGATTTCAAATTCCTCGGTGAGCTAAAAAAATATTCTGGGGAAAAAGTATAGGGATTTGAGATTTGTGAGCAAAAAAAAAAAACGAGTCACCAAAACTTTTCTCAAATTATACACCACGTTGAATGCCCAATCCGGGATTGAAAATTAATTAATTCCGAAATTCCAGGATCACAAAAAGGCTCTGGGATTTGATACCCTAATAGTGAGTGGTGAATTCAAGGTGTTTTTTCAATACTGAAATACTGGTTTTAAAAATATCGGTATTTTTGTATTGAAAATTAGCCAAAATTGAATAAAAAAACGTATGAAAACCATCACATATTTTAATAAAAGTTTTGTAAAAGATGAGTGAAAATATTTTCAATCTGCTAAGCGTTGTATCAATATTGACTGGTTCCAATATCGATAAACCTTTCAATGGTGTATTATTATTTTAAAAAATCATAACTTATTAATGATTATGATATAAAGTATCGAATTATAAATTGTGATTTAATCGCCCGATATACAGATCTCATTTGACAGTTTTTTGTTGATGTAAAACTAGAAATAATATTTATAATGATAGTATTTAGCAAGACTAAGTTTATATGTTTTTGTACTCTCTTATATAATATATCAAAAGCCCAACATTGACACTTTTACAAACAAGATAACACAGACAAAAAAGTAAAATAAAACAAAAATTTTGCCTTCAAAAGGATAGTGTGATGACGGAAGAGTAATAAATTTTGCATATATTTTCATTATCCAAAGTTATATCTTAATATATCAGACAAAATAAAAGAATAAAAAAACGAAAATACGAGTTGTAAAAGCTTATAAAAGACAAAACTATAGATATTTTGAAAACTTTGATTCACACAAAATCAAAACAAAACAAACAACTATTCACAAGATTACAAATATTGAAAAAAAAAAACTTTATATCGGCTTTCAGTATTTGAGTATAGACCCATATAATTGGAAAGGTACAAACCACCAGACAGTATCTAGTCAGCGGATACTATCATATGCGCTTATTATGAATGAGTTTAGAGTTTGCGTATGTAATCAATATTAACATATTTGACATAAAGAGTGTTCGATGCATAGCTTCACGAGACATTTCTGTAAAGGGCAGTGAATAATATTTTACGATGTTTTGAAATATGTATTTCAACCTTGTCCGATCATTAATAATGTAAAAAATGTTTACTTTGTAAAATAATGAGATTTTTTAACCCAAATACGAAACGTCTTATAATTATACAGTAAAAGAAATTCGTAATTGGCAATTTATTTAATATTTGAATTACTCTATAGACTTCCAAGTGATTCAACAAGCTATATAGAAAATTGTAATTAATTCAAATGTAATGCTTCATATTCCAGCAAAAGATCGTTAGCATTAAATAACACTTTTTGTTTCAATTATATTTCTACATCATAATATAAAAATATTCACCAAAACAAAATTTTTGAGCTTCGAATAAAATAAATAAAACACGTTTTTTTTATTTTGACTGTGTAAAGTTTTTTTTTTGCTATTTTCTGATTTTATAAATGTGAGTGATAAGGGTTCACGATGTTTTAGCGGAGTGGTATTGATATGTTCCGAAATTTATTCGTTGCCTTTCGTTTTGCGGTATTCACAGTGTTTGTTATCTACCCGTCTGTCACGAGCGATAAACCCTTGGCTGTCCCGTCAATGGGGCACGACGCGATGTGTCGCCTCCTAACCTTTTGTTCTCGATTTTCGCTTGGAATGGGCTTAACAATGTAGTCGAAGCGCGAGATAATATAAATTCTTTTGTTTACACCTTTGGTGTTATTTCGAAATGTTTATTCGCGCTACTGAATTTTTATGAATTCTATGATCAACGTATTCCTTTGATTTTTCCTTCCTATTTGAATATGGAGTATTTAAATTGGAACGTTCGAAATTCAAATACTACTACCACATTTTCAATTATTATATTTTCTGTGGTGAGATAAATTTATCTCGAGTTAAACCACATAAATATATATTTTTAATATGATGACTGACAATTCTGTGTTATGACAATTTGAATATCAATTTTATTGTGATATAAATAAGATAAAATATAACGTAAAATTATTGTTATTACGCCTAAAAGATTTAGAAAAAAATATTCGAAAAAAGTGTGGACCTCGTTTTTACAAGCCAGTGAGTGATTCAAATTTTCTCTACTATTTTCGTAAAATTTTTACTTGTGCCGTTTGAATATAGTGTAATATATTTTGCTTGGTTTTAAGTTTTTGTTTCCCTAATTTCTTTCCGAAGTATTCCAGATTCAATTAAAATGATGCACATTGTACAGTTACTGAAGGCATTGAAAGCTTTTTTAATAACTTCTACACGTATACGAACTATTACTACTACGATACTAAACCTTAAAATAAATTTATTGAACAAAAAAAGTTTTCATTAAAAAACACAGAAATATGAATAAACTTCAATAAAAAGTTTGTATTTATAAAGTTGACACATTGAAGCAAACCGTGATTTCTCTCCAACACTTAAATCATCATTTCCCATGCTCTGTATTTGTGTTACAAATCACTTTTTGAATGTTCGCTCCTCATTTATTGTTATTTTCGTAATACGAATGAAAAAAAATAAAGCAATTGTTGTTTAAACAAAAAAATGGGATGTGGCTGTGTCATGGACACGGCCGTGTGTTGTACGTGAGTACGCCTCGTAATAAGTGATATTACGCCCCATTTTTACGTTCCCGGCATTGCTTGACTCAGTCATATGGTGTTTTAGTGGTACCATTCGATTGCTCTTGAGAAGCCCTTTCCAACTGTATACGATCTCTGTATTTCGACTTGGCTTTTTGACGCGTATAGCCCGACATAATATATTTTTGATATATTTTTTTTATATTTTAACACCTATTATAGTCATAGTCGCAATATTACTCTAATGTTTTATCTATAAATAGAAATCTCGATACGCAGCAAATTGACCTCAAAATGGGCTGCCATTTTGAGGCTTTCCGCTTCGCCCCGCGCGATGTATCAGAGTCCTTACATAGCCCAATAAATTCTTTGATTCTTTAGCTTTCTAGTGGTGCAATTAAATTTTGGATAGCGATGATAGATATGAAGCTGCAACACCAAACTGTATCCTCCGATTTTGTTATCATTCGTTTTTTTGAATTGCCTCCCTATAGAAGCAATTTTAAAAACGTATTCACGTCAAAAATATTAGTTGTATAGCAAAAACTATGTTAAAATCGTTGCTCCCTAGCATAAAATAACTGTAAAACTTCAGTACCATCTCTTTACTGAAACGATCTTTACCTATTATACCTTTCAGGTGAATACAATGTTAAGGATTTGTATCAAAAAAAAATTAACTGTGTAAAGCATCAATGTTGAATTTACATTTTATACAAGTTGATCAAAGCAAGTTTTTGACTCGTTTACTCCCATGAGTCTATGCCATATGGACACGTTTTTTAAATTATATTTTATGAATTGATATTAATGACAGTCACCTAATGTATATGTACTAGGATTTCCAATCCCGTAGCCTTTTTCCAATCCCGGGGCTCAATTAGCTCACCGAGCCGAGCCGATTAGCTCACCGAGGAATTTGAAATCCTCAATTCGCTATACTTTTTCCACGGATTATCTCCAAATCTCGTTTTTTTAGCTTACCGAGGAATTTGAAATTCTCGATTTGGTATACTTTTTCGTCAGATTGTCACAGAAACACTGTCACAGTCCTGTCCTGTTTCTGTCACAGAAAGGGATTGAATGACCTAATATGTACACATTATGTCGCTGATTCAGTCCAAAGTTATTGAGACTGATTAATATCTAAATAAAATAAAAAATGAAAGAATTACTCTTTTACGCGATCTTTTTGTGTTATCTGTCGATTCTTGGTGAAAATGCATTTTTTTATACATGTTTTATACATACAGTAAACACTCACAATGTGGAGCATCTGTCCTTCTAAGAGAGTCATCTCAATTGAAGTTATTCTACGAGAACTGTTTTCCAAAGAGAGTAGAAAGATAATGCTAGGACAGAACTAGTGGTTAACTAATCTCTCCCGCTACGCCCAGTTATTGAAAAATCGGAAGCATGGGAAAGTGAATTTTCAGACATCACTGACACTCATGCCTTCGAACAGAAATCGATAAATTGACCGTAAAAATGCTGTTTGTACTTGCACTCGAACCCGTGAGATCCGGCTCGAAAGTCAACAACGCTTACCGTTGTGCCATACGACCTGACGCTTAATTATTAATAATTAAACAAAACATTTTTTTTACTAATTCCACAGTTTAACCGTTTTTTTGGATCAGGATTATGCCAGAATTTGTCAGCTTAAGTGCTCGAGGTAAGCAAACCCCGCCTTGACCATTTAATAAAATTGTGTAATTTGCACTGCCATAAATTTGTGTAAAAAGCTATTTTTTTTAAAACCATGTCCACTCCCAATGTGGAGCATATGGACTCCTATTGGAGTTTATCTCAACAGAAGTGTTTCTACGAGAACTGCTTGTTATTCAGTTGCTCAACCTCTCTTTTTCCAAAGAGAGTAGGGATAGAAGGATAGGGCTAAGACAGGATTAGTGGTAAGCTAATCGCTCTCGATACGCCCCGTTCATATGATAGGATGGGTGAGAGGGGGGAATTCAAGACATCACATACATCCATGCCTTTGAACAGAAATTCGTAAATCGATTGAAAAATCAATTTATAAAACTGTCCGTACCGGGCCCTCCGTAGCCGAAGCCAACAACGTTGACCACTCGACCACACAGGCGGCTAAAAAGCTATAGTAGACCATTTAATATTTTGATATAAAACATGGTTTTGAAAGGAATAAGTTTGAAGATTTATATTCGGAAACATGAAAGCAAAAGTTCAAAAGCTTTGTTTAATTAGTTATGTTACCACCACAAAATAAAAATGAACAAAGAATATAACTGATCAATATTTAAAAAACAATTCAGAAAATAAGGTTAAACGCGAAAAAGAGTAAAATAAAGGACCATGCGAAAGAAATCGGGTGAAACAAAGCGGAATTTGATATTTTATTGTAATGCCACATTTTCAAAAAATAAGTTTCACAATATGGTGCCAGATGCTAAAGTGAAAATATAAGCTCAGAAAAACTTCTACTATAGTAAATATGTCGTTCCATTGCATTTTTGTTTTTAGTTCAAAGGTCATACTATTAAAAATTCAATTAATTATCAAAGTAAATCCGATTCAATGGTTATTTCGTTATTTTAGTTTATATAACTAAAATACAAGCAAATGTGATAGATATTTTGAAATAAGACGGATACATAAACACATTTATAAGTCACTCGAGGTTGACTCAAGGATATATGACATCACAAACACCAATATTCAAGATCTCAAATTTAAATAAAAAAAATCTTTATTCGAACGTACATGGATTTGAACCCGACTGATAATTAGAGATTTTTTTGCCAACAAAACCACAGAGATCAATGATAACTGTTTGTGATATTTATTTCATAATTTTTAGAAGCATTTTTATGCGGATCTATTTATTTTTTGTTGTCGTTCAATAATCGTTAATTATTTTAAATAAATGACATAAATAAAACTTTGATTTCAATGTTTATTTATTGTGTCTTTCTATTTTTATCTTTGCTCATGACGAGCATTATCAACTGATCAGTTATTTGATCAAAAAAGAATATTGTGTTTTTTTAATACGCTACATTTCATTCTAAAATAAAAGCTTAAATATAATACATCGCATACTTAAAACGGACTTTTTGATAAAAAACGGACTTATATTCATTGCCTTGTGAAATCAAGTAAAAACAATTTATGTTTAGTATAATGTAATCAAAATATGTAAAAATTCCGAAATACTTCCGGGATGAATCTCGGAAAATAAGAATCATTTTGCAATTACCATTTTCCGGGACATCGTAATTCATAATCCAGGGCGTTCAAATTTATGGTAATTGATTAGTCACGTTGGAATTTTTAATTAAAAATAAAATACTTCACTTCGCGCTTGTAAGTCAAAATTTCTCGCACGAATTATTGACTGAAGAAAAGTTATGCGCTTCAAAATAACGTGTGATGGATTAAAACTGGTTTTTTGGTTTCATTTTCAGGGGAATTTCCCGCGACGAAGCGACAGTAAAAGTTTCAAATTAATAATATGATATCTGAATAAGACAACAGATGGCGTAGAAAAAAATTCAAGAAATATGGTGTCCCAACCGAAAGAACAGTCTGCTGGAAATTATTTCTCTAATATTATTGAATTAGGTTTTCAACCAACTTTTCCGTTCCAGAATATTTTCAAATAAATGAATAATTGTTTCTTTTATATAATACAGTTTAATTGTGGTTGGTATACGGCATGCAAGGCACTCCACACAACAATTTCTCGTATTTACATCCAAAATGCACTTCAACATGCAGAATCATCGCAAAGCTCACTAAGTGTTTTTGTACTTGTACTGATTAGCTAGGCTTAACAGAGAAAATGTTGCCTCGGCTTATTTATTTGCTGACGGGATTTTATCAAACTGTAAATTTATATATGCCTTCAAAATTTAGGCGCATGTTTGCTTCCCGCTTACTTAGTGATTTCTCAAGAAGCACATTGCTATAACGTCTATCTAGTATGTCACTAGAATTAAATGTTAAACATATTTTTTCCTTTGGTCTTTACTAAACATATCTATTTACTGCACTGAAAAATACTTTTACTAAGCATTGAAATAAAATATATAAATAAAAAAGTGATTGATTTTTTGCTGATTGACATATAAATATGAAGTAACGTGAAAATATTTGGGTAAGCGTGTTAAATGATTTCAAAATGAGAAAGATTAGTTATGTCAGTCTTTCAGTAAATCAATATATGATTATAAAAATAAAAATAATAAAACATTTTTAGTACTTTTTCCACATAAAATTTATTAGATCAGGACCGGTTTCGCTCATCGCGAGCATTATCAACTGATAAGAAAAATACATAAACAGTGATATTTATACAAAATTAAATTGAAATAAAAAGGTGTAAGCAACTATTAACAATTTAAAGGATTAGCAAATTACATTATAATTACACAAAATTAAAATGCTTAACACCCATAACAATTAAAAAATCATCAGCAAAGAATAATAAATCTAAGTGGCAAACGATATCAATTATAAACACAATTAAAATTTGGGAAATTTTTACACAAAGTGAAACACTACATTTCTAAAGTAAATATCCTAATGATGATTTGGTGTTTTTCCCGTTTTCAAGCAATGATGTACTTCAACAAAATCAGCAGTAATGAAGATTCTGAAAAAGACATTTTTAAAAACCATATCAATTCTTACAAAAGGAATAAATTTTGAAAAACATATAAATAATATAGAAGAGCAGTTAACATAGGCTAGAATTATGTTAATGAAACGGATATAACAAGGGTGATGATGCAAATACAAGCTGTTCATTTAATAAATTAGAGTCCGGCAAGAATTTATGTCTATTTATTTCTAAGATCTCTTGTTTATCAAGTTTTAAAGATTTATTGTTTACATGCAGGATTTTAAAGTTTTTAGAGATATCAAATGTATGCTTATTTAGGAACAAATGGTTCCCAAATGAAGATAATTCATTCCCTTTACGTGAGCAGGCTAGATGTTCTTTAAATCTGATATTAAAAGCTCTTCCCGTTTGACCAATATACCTGGCTCCACAAGAATCACAATCAATTAAATATATGCCACTTTGGTTAAGAATGTTGAGTTTATCTTTAGAATTTACTAAAATGCGTTGTAAGTTAAAAGAATTATAAAAAGTGACATTAAAAAGATTTTTGTTGAATTTCCTTGAAATCTTTTCTGAAACACTACCCAAGTAGCTCAATTTCACCCATTGTTTCTCAACAGCTGGTGCATTAATCACCAAACTAGAGCTTACATTTAGCAAAGCTAGTTTTTTGTGTTTTTTAAATAAAAGACGATCTATTAAATCCGAATCATAACCATTATTCAACGCAATTTGTTTTATCGTATTTAACTCAAGATCATAACTAGCTTTAGTCATCGGAATCAACAAGAGACGATGAATAAAGCAATGAAAGGTTGCTAATTTATGCGAGATATGATGTCTGGAAGAATTGTTAATGATGTTATCGCTGTATGAATCTTTTCTAAATATACTGAAACAATGCCGATTATTAATAATCTCGATCGTTAAATCCAAAAAGTTTATTTTATTCAACCCCAACTCCATTGTAAATTGAATATGCGGGTTAACGTTATTTATAAGTTTTAAGAATTGATTAAGTTGTCTCTCTGTACCTCCCCAAAGTACTAAGATGTCATCTACGTATCTATACCAGTAAATGACATTTCTAAAGAGATCAAAATTACTGATTTTAGATTCTAAAAAATCCATGAAAAAATCAGCTAAAATAGGAGACAAAGGGCTTCTCATTGCCAACCCATTCAACTGTTGGTAAATTTTATCATTGAATTTAAAGAAGTTTTGGTCAATACAACAATTGACAATAGATTTAATATCATTAACTAACAAGGGATTAAGATTTTTACTATCTATAAAGTCTAAAAAAGCTAACTTTAACTCAGGTATAGGGACACTCGTAAATAAACTTACTACATCAAAAGAAACAAGCTTAGAATTTAAAGGCACTGAGATATCTTTAATTTTATTTACTAACTCAATCGAATTTTTAATACTAAATTTAGGACTGAAATTTAATTTATATTTAAAAAGTAGGTTCGCATTTTTAGCTAGTTTATAGGTGTTACAGGGTGTTAAGCATTTTAATTTTGTGTAATTATAATGTAATTTGCTAATCCTTTAAATTGTTAATAGTTGCTTACACCTTTTTATTTCAATTTAATTTTGTATAAATATCACTGTTTATGTATTTTTCTTATCAGTTGATAATGCTCGCGATGAGCGAAACCGGTCCTGATCTAATACATTTTATGTGGAAAAAGTACTAAAAATGTTTTATTATTTTTATTTTTATTATAATGCCATTCCACCAAGTATTGACAGTGAACACCTTAAAAGTGAATATATGATTAGTAGAACTTCATTACATATTATGAATTAATAATAGTAAATTATTCATTTTTACACGTTGTTTGCTATTTTATTGGTCCTTGGCAGATGGTGGTGGGAACAATGTTGTCTACTATAGTATGATCTTGAAAGATTGTATTTAACTCAGAAAATCATAAATACCCCGCAACTTGTAATGCAAAAGTCTTATGTATTGAACCAAAGCATTGAGTTCTTTTTTATTATGAAATAGTTTGATTAAATTTGAATAGTTAAAATTTAATATTGAAATTCCACCTTCAGTCGAAATCTTAAATTATATAAATAGTATGTGCATCAAAATTTTTCGAGTAAGTAGGAACGTGGTTAAAGTCATCGGCTTCTGAGACGGATTTTACGGGCTTAAGTCCGAGTTCGAACAGCATTTCTTTTCAATCGATTAATAGACTTTTGCTCAAAGGCATGGGTATTTGTGAGGTTTGATATTGTCTCCTCTCACCTTTTGAATCCTAAAATATCGGGTCGTAGTCAGACTAATTAACAGACCATTAGTCCTGTCGTAGCCATATCCTTTCTAACCATACTCGTTTAAAAAAAAATGTTGTGAAATTGAGTAAAAACTTAATAGATACCTTCATTAGAAGGCTATATGCTCGACGTTGAGAGTGGATAAACACAACGAAGACAATATATTTCACGATCCCTTATTTCGCTCATAATAAAAACAGTTGAATTGTTTCAAGTTTTTTTTTATTAAATTATGGACGAGGTTTGAATATACAAAATTGATTGGATTTTATAATGCGTTAAGGCTATGTTTTAATTTGATTCAGCGTAAAAAATAATGTAAAAACAACTTTTTTTTTCCCACGAAAAGAAGTAATTGGTAGTTGAAAATAGAATGAAAAATTCTGTGAACATGACGCAATACAAAAGATTTAACATGGCGGAGTTTTCGAAAATTAAAGGACGAGCCTGTATAAGTATGCCAGACAAGAGAACGGTTATGCTTTGTGTTATTATAGATGAAAAATTATTATATATTTAACAAAATATATAATATAATAAATAATAAAGCACAAAGTTTTCGACTGTCGTTAACCAGAGAGAAAGTTGAGTGACGCTATTAGACCTGCGGTGCCGCATAGCATCAATCATTCCCTGACCACAATTCCACGAAAAACTCGTGGAAATTTCCACGGAATAATTATGGAAAGTATCCAATACAACCACTGAAAGTTTGACAGTCAAAGTTTTATCCGGAAAATATTCTTTGAAAGCTGTTTCACCCTCGAAATAACAATACAGTTGTTGCGAAACTACACATTGTTTTTAACAGCCTATTAACGTTTTTATACATACTTATTTTTTTACCCCGTTTATATTGTAAAAAATTGGTTGTTGAAAATACAGCTTTTGTCTACACATTTATCGAATCATTTTGTCAAAATATCCTTTTTTTTAATTGTATTTCAACCTTAATAAACACATACACTTTTAAGTCCTATGTGTTACGGTCACAGTGTGTCCTGAGATCAGGGAACAATAAAAATCTATTTTTAGATCCACAATCGATTGAAAATACCTTCTCGATTGACTGATTGATTGCAATTGACACTATTATCCGTATACACGGATGAGAATACGAAAAAACAAGTAAATGGCTTATCATTTTTTTTCTAGGCCACGTTTTCAGGATCGGATTGGATGAGTGGGAAGAAATGAAAACACTTATATTGCAACAACCGCGAGGGTTTTTTATATATTATTTACTCGCTTGATATTCAAGGAGCAAATATATTTGATAGGCAAATGAATAAATACAAAAACGTAGATTATTCCTCGAATGTATTTAACGTGAAACTTAAATATTTTGTTGTGTAATAGATTTTTTTAGTATTTTCTTATTATTAATTTTTTTCTTTAGAGAACGATAAGCAATGTGAAGTTCCTAATACGTTCACGTTGATAATTAAATATCAGAGTCGGTATCACTCATCGCTAGAATTACAAAATGAAGTTAGACTCATAACATAGTCAAAAAATGTGATAATAGTTTATAAATTATAGGACAAATTATAAATGAATTACACTAAATTGTCTATAATAAAAAAAAAATTCGAGTAAAAAAAAAACTTAATTAAAATTAAATTACTTATTTTATTGCAATTTTACGTGAATCTAGTAAAAGACTATGGCATAAATGACTAATAAATGTTTCCTACATGATATGTCCTAATATGATGTATAAAATGCGGCTTTGTGGCCGAGTGGTCAACGTCGTTGGCTTCGGTTACAGAAGTCACAAATTGATTTATGAATTTCTATCCATAAAACTAAGACATCTAAGACATAAATAAATGTATGAGATGTCTTGAATACCTTTTCACTGTCCTAAAAACAGGCCAAGAAAAAGCGATTAGATAACCACTAGTCCTCTCCTGGTCCTATCTTTCTATACTTACGCTTTTAAAAAAAGAAAGGTTGAGCAAATGTGTAACAAGCAGTTCTCATAGAAAAAAGATACTTCCATTAGGAGGTCATATTATGTGCGACATTGAGAGAAAACATGGATTAAACAAAATAAATATTATATACACATATATAAAATGGGAAAATAACTTTAGTTATCTTTAGTATTATTGTTCAAGAAACAGATGTTTTTCAATCCTTGGTTGAGATTGGAAGTTAGAAAATGATTGATTGTTTGTTGCTTTCTCTTCGAGGTGAGATTGAAATAGTATTACCTCTTTATTAATTGGATCACTTCACCTCAAGAAGGACTTTTTTAAAATTTATGAATGGATTCAAAAGTTATTATTGTTGCATTGTATGTATTTGACGAACACATATAATATAATATAAATCATAAATTTACTCAAAATTAGCATTTCTGAATTCCACGAATGTAACATTTAAACTTAGTGTAATATTGAAGCGGCAAACTATAATCATAATTCCAAAAATTACATCCTCAGCCCTTTCTGGGATTACATCCGGAAAATTTCACCCTGGAAGTCATTATTCCAGTTAAACCCATCACAGATTATAATACAAACTATTTGAATAACAATCCTCTTCGCGCAACAATACCAACATATCGTGTTAACAAGTAAGTTGATAATAGTAATTCTGACAATACAGTGTTCTTGCTAAGAAGCTATCATATGTACATAGACATGGACTTTTTGGCATTGTTTTTTATCATGCCCATTCCCGATTATTTTATGAGAACTGGTTGTTATTCAGTCATCTTTTCATCATCTTTTTAAATGGGTAAGAATAGAAAAATTAGTTTTGAAAAGGACAACTAGTTATTTAATCGCTGTCGTAACGCTCCATCGATATAAATCGACGAAACTTTTTACGTGGGTGTGTTAAAATTTAAAATATTATTTACCGACTTTTCAACGTGCCGAGAAAAAATATGTTCACAATATTTAATACAGTTTAATAGTGTATAAGTAAAATCAAGCAATGTTCCTCAATTGCTCATTTTATCTTAAAGACAGCTAGCTGTTTTTTTTATTAAATGATTGCAAAAAAAACTCACGTGTCAGCAAAATTTTTGAACGTGCTAATTCGGTTTGTGTTTGTACCAATTTAATACAAATTTAAACGTTATGCTTTATTTGGCAGTGTTCGGAGTTATGGAAAGTCTAATTACGGAAGGGTATTGTTTTCTTGTACGGAGAAATCGTGTTCGGAAGAATCTTGTACGGGAAAATCGAGGAACCGTTTTGAATAAGTAATCTAAGCTTATCTTTAATATTAAGTGATGGTATAGAGAGATCCGTTGATGATGGAAATTTTCATGTTATTTGTTAAATAGCCTGATCGTAATGCATGACTAAATTCTCGATATATTTTTGCAGTTATTCGACCATTTTTTACAAATTATGAATTTTCGATTTAAAGGTGAAAAGGTACGGCCGCAAAACTTACACACAATGTGCGCACGTGGCAAAATCATCCGACAACCCCCGCCCTACAACTGACAGCCCCACTCCCGTTTATCTCGTGAATGAAAATTTTCATCGGGTAGGTATCATTGGGCTGGTAATCGCTCGGCGAGCTACAAATTGCCAAGCGAATTTAATTGCTTTATTTCGCCTGCGTGGCTTCAGCTTTGCTTTAGCACCGGGGCGGAGTTGCACCCACCCCCGATTAATTAAACCGTAATTATGACTTTACACCCCCCAATCAATAATGATAATAATTCATCATTTTTTACCATGCGTAACTAGCTAGCACATCTACTTTCTGACATTTCCGCTATATATGCCGAGCATAAAGTAAACTGAGCACTGAACTGAGACATCTAAACATAGGTTTCATTGCGTTGCTGGATAGATTCTTTCTCCTTGAATAATGTTATTGCTGTTGTAGGATATCTTTCTTAAACAGAAAAATCTCCTTTCACTGTATATAAACCCCCTTAACACGTATTAAACTAATGCACACCATTGCATAATATCTCAATACAAGATTTTTTAGATGTCTTAGTAAGGCTTACTCACATTAAATAGTTAATTATTGGTGAAAGTAGGTTATTTTCAATGAGGTATTGGTAGAATAATATTTTGTTAGGAATTAAACCCCAAATTAACTTATAACTTATTTCAATGAAAGAGTTCAGTGATAGGGGTTCATTTATAAATAACGAATGACTTCTCATGCGCCAATATCAGTCGTGTACTGCGGTCACTTGGGTGTTCACGAGAATTGAATTTGTTTCTAATGGTCTAAAGCAGTGGTCGACAGAGTGCGGGTCTTTGGCCTCATAAGTGGGCAGGGCTTCTTACAATATTTTATGATATGGCTGTAGAAGACTGTCGTTTAAAATATAGTGAGTACTCGTTTCAACTTATTGATATGAAGCTTATTACAGTGCAAAGTCAAGACGTGTCAGCAAAAAATTGTTCTGTTGTATCTGATTCGGATATTTATGTTATTTTTTCAACCGCTGTTTGAAATCTAGTTATATATAAAAATATTATAATAATCAAAACACATATTCCATACAGTGGAATAAGAATAATAAGTTCATGTATTAGTTACTTTGAAGGACCTTTTATGTTTAAGCTCCGCCCTACCGTGGTAGAATGCCTGCTGCGAGAGAAAGCTGTCAAACTTTCGCCGGTCATTAATTGGAACTAATTTCATCAAAAAATGGAACATTCAGCTTAGCCGGGTACATTATTGAAACTCTGTGCAAATCGCCACACTATTTTTATCTCGCCTTGAAAAATATTTCATTTTTTTCCAAAGACGTCCGAGAAAATTATTAAAATTATTATTGAAATACTTAATACTTTTCTTTCATATTTTAAAAGATTTTTTATTCTGACTAGTTATTTAAGCATCGTGCGACCAGGGGATCAACATTCTTGTACGTTTGTTTATCCGGTGAAAACATGTCCAACATTGATTTTGTGTAAAAAAGCATTTGGTGAACACGTTTATTTTTTTAAGACGATATGTAGCGAGTCATTAGATTATTTGATGTCATTTATTAAACTCATCATTCATTCTTTACCATTAAAACAGATAGGTTAAGATATACGAACTAACACTGTACAGAACAATTTCTGATTCGATATTGCATAACTTAGAATTAATAAACCTTTACTCAAGCAACAAAAAATATCGGAAATATTCATTATGCGATACTTCAAAAACGACATGATCATATGATTATTTGAATTGTTGAAAACTTGTAACACTTCTATGGCATTGATACTAGGGAATTTTATCTCGGAATCTAGCCAATCTAGCGATTCCGTACTCCCGGAATCGTCTCAATACCGATCCCAGGATTTCGGGATTCACTATAACATGCTAAAAATCTTATTCTTCCCAATTTATTCCCATATATTTTATTAATAAAACTAATTGCAATAGTGTACCTCAGTTTATTTAAATAAATATTTTTGATATAATATCCACATACAAAATAATAAAAAGTTGTGGTCTTACAACCTTTCACATTTTATAGCAGTCGTTAACAGGAACCGACAGTTTTTTTTAATATTTTTTTTACAAAATTCGTTTGTAATCAATTTTTTTTAGGGTGCCATATTTTTTTTAAATTTTTATTTGAGATCTTTGACACTGGTATAATATTTCTTCTACTCAAATTGACATCAAGCAACTGTGATTTATGAACAAATATATATATCGCCTTGGCCGTTAGCTGTAGTGCCAGTTTTTTTTTGTATTCAAATTAGTAATATTTTATAAAATGAAAAAATGAAATAATATAAAATGATCAATCCCGGAATATCGGGATTGAAAGATTGTGAATTCTGAAATCACGGATCACAAAAAAGGTCCTGTATTGGATGCCCTAATTGAAACGTTTTACTGCAAAGTTAGGTTTTCTCTCGTTAAAGCACAAAGTTTATGACAGAGATGATAAGGCAAAGGCATTCATGGGCAATTCAAACAAATCTCACAAAGCATTAGAAGATTTCTTTTATCTTTCACATTTTCAATAATGTATTATGATGTTCAAAATTTCGTTTTAAACTGTACGTTATTGTGCGTATGTGTTTGTCTACAAATGCTATACGAGAACAAAATAAATCCTAAACTACGGACATAATTTATTTCATGTTGAGAGTGGGAAATAATAAATCTTAACGTACATTATCTATGTTCACTATTTTTAGTTTTCTTGGATTCTCTTATAAATAAAAAAACTGCCCATTCGGTGAGTAAGTAATACTGTACGTACATTATTTTTTGTTTCATATGTACGTACATACGTTTGAAAACAATTTTTTTTTTTTGAAATTGATTCTACAATTTATTTGAGTGAATTATTGAGTGAGTATTTATACTTATACCAATTAAAATTCAATTAAAAATATATTACATGTACTCAATAGTCAGTCAGTACATATATTATTAGATCTCTGAGGAAATATCAAAAATGATTTTTTTTTCATTAACATGTTTTCAGTTCTTTCAATTTGTATGTTGTTTTCGATAAATCCATGATAAATCCATGATAAAAATATTATAAAATGATTTTTTTACATAATATGGAATGTGGTAGACGTTATTATTATTTTATCAATAAAATAATTTTAGCAATTAAAAATTGTTGAACATAAGTAGAAATTTATCATACATTTAAAAATTGTAGGAGAAGTATATCAAATTGTATTTTATTTTTAAAATTTAAGAAATGGCCTGCTAAATAAACCGGCTGAGTGGCCGAGTGGTAAACGTCGTTGGCTTCAATTACCATGGTCAAGGGCTCGAATCCCAGTACGGACAGTTTTTATAAATTGATTTAAATTCGATTTATAGATTTTCGATTGAAGGCATGGATTTATGTGATGTCTTGAATTCACCTCTCCCACCCATCCTATCCTGAAAATGGGGTGTAGTAAGAGTGATTAGCTAACCACTAGTCTTGTCCTAGCCTTATATTTCTATTCCAACTCTTTTTGAGAAAAGAGAGAATAACAAGCAGTTCTCGTAGAAACACTTATGATAAACTCACATGCTTCACCTTGGAATTGGACATAGTAAAAAAATAAGAACAAAATTGATGAAAGGTTAAAAGAATAAAAATAATTTAACGGTTGTTGCCATAAAAATTTGATAATGATTCGAAGAATAACACTGTTAGAGTGAACTTGATAAAAAAAGAGGAGTAAAGTTACTCGCATGCCGACTCGGGAATTGGAAAGAAAGCCATGAATCAGCCTGGCGGCTTGAACAATTCAAATGAGCGAGATAATATTGTTAGAAAGTAGCGACCCCTTTAGGGCTAACACTCCTTTTAATATTATCGAGTGTTGGCGCTTAGGTGAACATCATTTTCACCCTTGTCAAGGCGGTAGGGAAATAATTCGCAGAACAGAAATTGCCCCGGAACGTAACGGGACGAATATCGATTTTCGTCGCAAACCGGTTTGTTTTAATCTGCATATTTCTTCATATGAATACTAAGCAGCTCGAAAGACTTGGAAAAGAGTGTCGATACAATTTATTAATATGATTACCATGACTTCGTTTTGCTTCTAAGTAAATTATCCTGTTTGCAAGACATCGTGTTTATTTTTTATACAGTTATGATATTCTAGACTTTATTTTTAGATAGTTAAAAACCTGGAGCAGAACTCTAATCGCTTTTTGACCCATAAAAAACTCTCTTCGACCTTAATTTTAAATTCACTTTCACAATTAACTAAATAAACAAAACGTTATTAGTGTAAATTCTACATAATGATTCACAGTTAAATAACACTACATTTATAAAAGATTGATTTTACTTCATAAACTTCAATATTTATGTAAGAATTCTACCAAACTAAAATGTTTGTTTTAATTTGCATTTTCATATATATTATATATGATAAAAATTCAAATCATTTGGCTCCTAAGAATTATTTAAAAAAAAGTTGCGACGATAGCGCTGTATAATTCTTAATATTTTTAAATTTAAACGTGTATCAACAATTAATTAAAAACATGGAATTGCTTCAAAGCACTCAATGAGATTTTTCGAATTCATGGATATTTTATCGCAGATTGGGATTTTTATCCCAGATTTTTAAATCGTAGTGCTAAAGATATCCATACAAAAGAAGTTTCCTTTATGTTAAATATTATACACTTTATTTTTTTGATTAAACGTTTGAATTGCAATTATCGTTTAAAATTATTAACTGTTTCGATTATTACAGTGCTTTTATCTATGTACATACAACTTTTCTTTATCAAGTATTTGACTAATATTAAAACTAAACCCACATTATCCTAAGATATGCTTCAACTCTATGAAATCTGATTTTAGGTCGATTGTTTAGTTCATTAGTCAAACAAATCCTAAAAATCTAAATTGTAAAATTTTGCTCTCTATTGATTAAAGATAATTAAAAATTTAAACAAAAAATTCAAATGCCTCTTAACTTCTGAAGAATTAATAAAAAAGGGACGGTGTTTTCTGGGTCAGTACTCGAATATGTATTAATGTTTTACTACTGAGCCAAACATATGGTCTTAATCTGTTAACACCTGTTGAAAAAGTTCATAAATTTCGGCCACAGATGAATTTAACATACTTGATTTATGGTGACCATTTGAATATTGCTTTTTACGTTATCTCAAAACAAGTGATTCGGAGCGTGTTTGAGTAATGACTAATGAACTGGTCAATAAATTTGACTTTACTATGTCCGATCATTGTTAAAGTGTATGATAAGTCCATAACTATGCCTTATATAAAGCCAATCGTTAAGTCTGCCAATTGCAATAAAATGAATATGTAATGAAAAGCCAATCTTTGATTTTTTGAGTAAATTTTTATCTAGAATAAGATGGTTGAAGACGTAAAAAAATAAAAATACCAAACGCAAGACTGTAAAAAAATTTATCCGCATTATTATAACAAAATAAATGTTTTTTTTGGCTGTGAAACTTCTGTGAGTAGCTTAATTTTTGATATTAATTATTGATAATATACAACTGGCCCAGGCCTTTTTAATAGACCTGGAGAAAATACCGCAAGAAAATTGTTGTAATTGAATAAATAATAGAGACAAAATGTCCAACATTAATTTTAAATAAAAAGTAATTTATTTACCGGCAAAGTTAAACAGTATTTCTATTATATTTTGTTTTTACTTTTTGAACAATTTCTTTTCGGTACACTTTATTCTGCGAAAACAAACACAGTGTGCAAGATGTACGACACTTTAATACACCTCGTTTGCCATCGGTATAACTTTACTGTCGACTAAGATAAATAACAAAATAAACCAGATACGCTGTATGAATAACGAGTTTTTAAAAAGTCTACCCAAATACGACACGGCGTCATTATATTATTTTCGGCTTTCGAGAATTTAAGTTGGGATTATTTGTTTCTCTTTCAAGACTTTTTGTTGTTTTGATAAAAAAAAAACTTGCCATTCAACTTTATAAAGAGCTTATAACGTTGTTTAGTAAATATATCGTCATTTTAATGGAGAAAGTTACTAACTAGGCGTATATAAAAGGTGGGTCTCTCAAGCTTATACGGAAATAACGAATCACTTACTGATATTAGAGTTTTTTTTAATAGTTTTAAAAACCAATAAACTTACATACAATTTTAAATTCAGTTAAAATATTGCTTAAATTTAAGCAACCTGTGTCGTACAAATTAAAATAAAAAATCAATTAAAATAAATAAAAAATATTTATAAAAATAACATTTGCAAAGTTGCTGAACGTTTATTTTATTTTAAATTTAATGAATGTTAATTCATTCTTACAAAATGTTTTTCTATTGTTTTAAAATTGATTGGCTTAGCGCTAGAATATAAGGTATCATTTCGTCAAATTAAGTTATATGTTTGAATCGTTCAAACTATGTACATTCTCACAGATTTTGTCACTAACGACCCGGGTTTTGCCTTTCGGCATATTCAGGCATTCAGGTCGTCAGTGAAAAAATCTGTGAGAATGTACATAGTTTGAACGATTCAAATTTAATATTGAAATTCCACCAAGCACCTTCAGTCGAAATCTTAAATTATAAGTTATATGTATTAAAATATGGCTAAAATGATAGCTTTATAAAAAAACTTTTATCAGTTATATATTTTCATCAATTAATATTTATTTTCGTTATATTACAATTATATTATAACTATTAATTATTCTTAAATCTAATGACAAGGTTCAGTTTTCAAAGAAAACGAAGGCTTAATTAAAGCTTCTTAAAGTTTTCTAGCAAAAAACGTATTCATCAAATTAACGATTGTGCTATTTAGATATATTAACATAACTTCCTTTTTACAAGGTTTCGAAATAACACGGTGTTACATCTCTTGCACTTATTTGCTACTCATTAATATGCGCAGAGGTTTATTCCTGTAAACCTGAAACTTTGGAAAGAAAATTTACACAGCCTCTAGATATCTCAAATGGTAAAAGCGATGTCATACCAAATGTGCGTAAACGGGTTCGTCTTATGTCTGATATCTGAATCTCTGTTACGATTTTTTGAATATTTTTGTAAATAAATCAATAAAAAGAGTGTGAAGAGTTCTGGCGATACCATGTGTATCAACTATAATTTCATTTAAATTAAAAATTCTTTTAATACAATAAACAATGTTAATTTTATTTTATGATATACTGAATTGATTTTTATACAAGCAAACTCTTCCACCATTATTTTTTATTTTTCTATGCTTTTTATACGGTATTTCGTAGAACGTATACACCGTGTAAAAAAAGAGTCCATTGTATTGTTGTATTTAACAATTGAAACTATCATTTATTAATGTATTATATGATGTAATGTTCTGTCAAATCTTTCGTATACCGCAAACATAACAGATCCAAGAAAATGACAACGAAATAAGTAAAATAATGATTAATGAGAAGTAAATGCCCAATATATATATATGACATCTATACAAAAGCATGTATCGGTTATTATTTATTGACGGCGCACATTGTAATAAATTTCGAATATGATAAATCCGGGGATGAAAAAATATTCTATCTCGGCCGCAGTCAAGCCTACGTAAGAAAGACTGCTGCATACAAATCTACGCATTGCCGTAAAAAGAGTTTTTATATTCAAAAGTGTCGATTTCTGTAATTTCCGGCCCAAGTCACGAGCGACAACTATTTTGCAATATGTCACGGGCTGAGCGGTAAAATTACAGCTGTTTCTCGAGGGGCGGTTAAGCATTTGGGGAAAAATTCACATAAAATATACGCAAACCGCGTCTTTTATTGATTGTACGCAGCTGTTGAAACATAATATGCGTTCTTATAAGAAGTAATTCATCGCTCTTTGCAACAAAAAACACACACGCGATAAAGTTTACGTTGCACGCTTATATCCTCGCCAAATGCTGGTTGATTAAATTGTTTTCGTTTGCAAAATTTAACACAACTTTTCGTTTCGATACTTCATAATATTCAATATTACGTACAACTGTTCATTTGTTATTGTGAATTACAGTCAAACAGGGAATTTCTACAATTGGACGAACTGTCTGATGACTAGAAGCTGATCCTTATAAGGAAAACAATCAGTGGTACCATAAGATGGTTTCCCAACTCAACGTCTTATGGTAGCCTTCCGCAACTTTATCGACAGAAAAAACGGAGTCTACCTTTTTTATGAATCAAGCAGAGCTGTACAGGCCCATTTTAAACTATTGACTAATGGTGTTCAAAAAAAAAGAAAAAATAATGATCAATAAAAAGAGTGTGCCGAGTCGTAGAAATACCATTTGTATCACCTATAATCATATTTAAATTAAAGATTCTTTTAAATTTAACAAATATATATTACAGCTTAACGACCGTGGACGCGTATTTGAGTCTTTGAAAAACAAAAGTTGCTGGCCGGCGTACACATATATGCGTACAGGTGAAGTATCTGGAAGCTAAGAAAATTAAATTTTGTAAAGATATCTCAATTTGCTTACAAATTATAGTGAATTTAGTAAAATTATAATTTTTGCGAATTTATCGCAAAATTTTATTTCGCCTGGTGAAATTTTATAAAAAAACGTGCGGTCGTTTAGCTGTTAAGATGTTTTCACAACAATTAGATTTATGTTGAAGTGGCATAGCAACCAAAAATATTATACTAGAGATGTACCATTTTAACTTGACTGTGGCAGAACTCAGAACTAAAATTGTCGCCCTAGGACGTGTTGACTATGGCAACGTTAATGATGCGATGGTGGCGCCCTCGCGGGCAGTCAAGATACGCTGTATATGTACTGTCAAGATAAGTACATCTATAGTAATGTCAAAAATAATAAACACTATTCATAATTTGACAATTTTCTCATATTTTATGAAAAGTTCGTCGATTCAAAAGATAAAGCGGATAATTTAACCATAATTTATAATTAAAAAAAGTATTTATAATTAAAAAAAGTATTTGGTCACAGCACAACGGTTTGAGGATTGGTTTTACGCATATTATATAATATTAACATGTATTATATAACTTCACGGGCAGAGATACTCGCTTAAATATTTTTTCATAAAAATACTACAGTACTACGGTTTTGGGATGCGAGGATTTTCCAGGGACGTGACAATTTTATGTCTCGTGTCCCGGGAATTGGAAAAAGCCGTGCCTTCAGAATCCTTAGTCAGAACTCATAACGTCAAAGAGAGTCTAGCAATAACGTGTGTTACGACAAAAAAGCGTAAAATTAATGTACATGAACGTTTTTCAATTGACTTTAAATGTACGGAAGAGTATTACAAGTACATAAGGGTATTGATAATTTACAGAAAAAATAATAGTATTGAAACTCAATCTGAGTTTGACACTTCACACCCTTTTCTATTCTAAGCACATAATAGGCGAAGGCCTTTGACCAGCATGCCTTGCAAGACTGTTTGCTGTGCGTATGGTGGGAAAGCAATGACCTGAGATGAACTGTCATTTCACAAACTCCATGTAGCTCTGACAATCATTGAGCGTGTTATGCTTGAAGTAACATAAAGGGATAGAATGAGAATGAAGATTTTTAACCTTAGCATTAGATTTAATATATCTGCATAATACAATGGACGTTTTGATATCCTTTCGTCTCAAATTTCTTTATATCAATTTGATTTGAAAATAAAAACAAAGTTTCAAGCGCAATGTTCATTACAGATTGCCTAATGTTTTTATTAGCAACTCCTTACTTAAATAATCCATGGCTTTAGTTCCACGGAGATGTCTGGTCAATGGTCTTAGTCTTAGAATAGAAATATTATACATTGTTATATCATAGTCATTTTTACAGTTGTTGATTTAACCCACACACGTTTGGTTCCTGAAAATGTGACTTTAAGATTGCACGTAGCTTCATCTTATTTATAACTAGTTCTCGTCTAACAATTTCATACGATATTATATGTAGGGAGTGCGCATAATTTTACAAAAATAGAAAAAAAAATCTGCATTCGATATTTAATAAACATATGTTAGTTAGATATGCACTCAGTCAATGTATACATTTTTAAATTGAAGCACATCTATTAATGTGCTTTACTGTCATCTAAAGTTTTATATAAATTCAATAATTTCAACGTCTTGTCGTTCTAGACGTTCTAGCCCTCTTTCTATTCAACATATCTAACCTAGCCAAATCTGAACTATAATCCAAATTCTACTTTAGCTTTCGCTTGGCATTATACTAACATAACCTAAAGCAAAGTGTCATTTTAACTCTGTCTAGCACTAGTCAGTTGGTGTATACACTAACTATTCAATTGAAACGTTGACTAGTGAGATTAAATATGATAATTATATAAGTTTCAACTTAAGCTGATACATAATGTGTATGTTGACAAACAAACGAATACATTGAAGAGATTCCACACTTTAACTGTGAATACTACAATAATCGATTTAGAATTAACTCATGGGTGCTTTATGGAATTTCATCGTCGAAATTAGCGGTTGCATATTTATACAGGCGATGAAAGGTTTTAGGTATAAGTTTGATATTATCATTAATTTATTATTGATGATGTAAATGATGACGTATCTGAACTATCGCAAACGCTTCGGTAGAAGGGCTACGTAAAAATGTTTAGTTTTAAATAAAACGTAAGATTTCTGTAATTTAGTTAAATTTATTTCTTACTTACTAAAAATAATTTCAAATAATTATGTATTTGTAAAAGCAACATCAAAAGAAACGAATTGAATAGTTTATATAATACAATAAAATAAAGTACAAAACAACGCAGATCCACGTAAAAGGGAAAGCCTCAAGGGTGAATATAACCAAAGCGAAAATGCTAAGTGGTTCATTTCAACGCAAAGTATAAAAACGTTACATACTACCTAAACACAAACACTTAAAATTAGTAGAAAAATCCAATTGTTATTCCGGTAGTCAAATGAATAAAACAATTCCTTGCTTTTAATTAAAGTGCGTAGTAGATGAAACTGTTTTTATTTTTAAATATGTACGAAAAAGGTACACGCGGACTTTTGTTTCGTTGAAAGATTTTACTTTTGCTGTTCTTTGATTTCCAACCACTGATGTAACAGCTTTCATGATTATTTTAAGTATTAAATCAATTTAAGTCTGTCATTAATATTATATAATTTGTCAGATTATATTTTCAACTTTGGTATATAACAAGACCATTAACGTCTTGATAGTTTGGTGAAATTGTGATACGAAAACTTTTTTTTAGAAATGTGATGCCTGTTCATCAAGAATTACAATTTAAAGTTAAATGTAAAAGCCAAAGAAAATGATATTTAACTTTGCATATTTTTAAAAGCTTTTATTTGATATTGATATTTTATTTATTATTATTTATAATAATTGTATTTTTTATTATTATAGACAGTCAAGGGCCAGGTCGGGATTTTTTTAAATGTCACAGTTTAACGCAATCGTCAGTAGTTTTTGAAATGATCTAACGCCCTTACGGAAGCATTAATCGGTTTCAATGCAATTTAACATTATAGCACTACGTTTTTATTATGAAATAATACTTTAAAACGATAAGGTATGATGAAATATAAGTGCTGAGGCATCGAACCGTCGATTGATCATCAAAATGTATTGTAATAATAGTGTTTTTGTAATAATGTATTGTATTGTAATAATGTATTGTAATAATGATGTATTGTAACGTTTGTGTCGATAAAATATTTATCTATTTTGCCAACATCATTAATTGATACGGCAACTAATGATAAATAATTTAAAATTTACCCATTTTCTAACTTTTGGTAAAAATTGTGTTTTATTTTTGGAGGGTAGGAAACAATCTCAGCAATGCGTAGATCAGTGATGCACAAACCGCGGCCCGCGGGCCGCATGCGGCCCTTTTTAAATTTTGTGGCGGCCCATCAATCTTTTTCTCTACATATTTTTTTCACGTTAAACATTTATTTAATAAATGTAAGCAAGCTTTTTCTTAAATGAAAGAGAATAAATCGGTTCATAGAAACAGGCCCTTAAATATTATGTCAGATCAAAAAAAATAGTTGAGACCAAGATCGCATTAACTTTTGAATTACATATAAATGAAACATAAATATTTCACAATGAAACGATTTTTAATAAGCATGTACTCAATACTTTTTTTGTATGGCTTATTTATTTTCACGTTTTCGAAATATCACGGCCAAAATAATGTAATGGAATCTATCAATCATTTATCTAAATTCACTTAATATTTTTTACACGGATTTTTTATAAAGCTGTTTTACATGGAACGTACTTATCTCCGTGTAAAAAATGACTGAGCGTATTTTGAATATTTTTTTTCTTTGCGGCCCGAACCCACGATAATTTGTTTTATGCGGCCCGCTAGAAGGTAAAGGTTGTGCATCACTGGCGTAGATCAAGTTTTTCTAGGCATGGGTTATTCTAATGTAACATATTTTCTCCTCGAGTGTTTTTACAAAAAATCGTTTTCAATTTCAAGATTTAAAAATAACTGGCACATTGATTGTTATGCCGGATATTTTCAATTTATTTTATTTTATTTCAAAAAAATCGTTGAAAAATAAGATTATTTATTGAAAAAAGCTTACTTATTCACCCGATAAAACAAACACAACACGAAATAATACGATATCAAATAAAACATGAACAAAGTTGTGCAAACACAACACTCGTTTTCTTTTTTGCTATTTTCAATTTGTTTGCATGATTCCAATTTATGAGAAAAAAATAAAATTCGCTTGTATTGGCACTCAGAATTCCAAAGAAACGTATAGTCCTACCTAAATAACCTTTCTATATTTTATTCATACACGGAGCCAACACATGTTTACGATTTTGAATTGAAGCCCTTGCAGTAAGAAAATGGTGAGTTCCTTTATGTATTTTTTTGAAATCACCATAACCCTTGGTAGAATATAAATAATATAGAATACCTGTGTATCATATAATAATATATTAGTGATGCGTTTCACAAATGGGGTTCCACGACGACTCCAAAGAAAAAAAAACAACCATGTCCTCTCCCAATGTAGAAGAGCTAGTGAAGTTTAATACGGACAAAGATTGATTACCATGAAATTTATATTCTAGCACATGATCCTTATCGAAAAACAAAAAAACGTTACATAAATAACACAAAAGAAACACGTCCAAAAACATACTTAAAAGCGAGCCTTTAATAAAAAAAATACTCTTCTTCTCACAAACAAAAGTTCCTAACAGACTCGCCGCGCATAAAAAATCTACGATAATTATCATCAGGAGGTGAGTGAAGACAAAGTTTCTGACCACTTCACACGAATAAGTTTCCCTCTCCTCTGTATTAGGGTATTTGTTTGAAACACATTGTTACGTTACATATTTATTTATCATCTAAATTGGACTTTGGAAATTGAATTATCGGCACGTGCAATAAACTTACTGAGCAATAAATTTCTTATTGCCCACCATGTGTTTTTCATCTTTGTTCATTTTCCTGCTTTTCAAATTACGAAATACTTTCGCAAGTACACATGAACTTATGTTTTATGAAACGTATTTTCATAATATACAGAACTGTAACATTCGAAATATAATATAATAATATACTTGCAATGTAAACGGAATAGGAAGGAAAATAGTCTTTGCACAATAAATATTATTGTTTTGTTTATACTGTTCAGTTAAATATATTAATATTTTCTTTTGTAGATTTTTTTATTCAAGAAGCTGGGGTGATTTTTTTATAACGCTTTTTCAATTTAGACTGAAGATACAAAGTTTTAAACGATAATTTAATTTTTTTATAAAAATGGTGTGCAAAACTGGAATTTTTGCCAATTTTAATGCAAAAACGTTGCCTACGTGAATAATATACAGTCGAAATCAATTAAATAACAAAAGACATTCGTTATACTAATAAATAAAGAAAATGTGAGACATTATACTCAACAACTGTTTTGTTTATACAATATTAACATTATTATAAACATTAAAGATTATTATAAAAAAAAATATAGTAACAAATCTATTATTCTTGCTGGAAAGGCATTATATAAAAAATAAAACACTCTTTTACTAATTCGCTGATCATTATCAACTGATGAAATAAAAACATATTCATGTTCACTGGCGTGTATGAGAATACATATTAGTGATCATTACGAACTATAGATAGAGGCTTCGTTTGGCAATGAGAAGGTTTTAGGTTCATTTTCGTTGTTATCTTATTTTTTCCCAATTATATGATTCTACTTAAATGATTTTAGCAATGTGATTCATAAATTTACAATATGTGGCAAGTTGTCAATGAGCTATAAAGTGAAAAACTTTTTGAACTATTCTAATAAAACTAACAAATTTTCAGTAAAGCAAACTAGGGATTGCAATATTAATATCGGTATTTTATATTAGATAGCAGTGATGTAAATATTAATACGGGAAATACAAAAAAGTTTAAATACTAAAAATCATTTTTTTACAAATAACAATACAAAATTAAACGGCTCATCAATTCTGGAACTTAATACAAATTTAATTCTAGATTAAATATATTTCAATTAATATTCCGAAATTTGATTTTGGTGATTTTCAATACAAAAATACTGGTTTTGACACCGGTATTACAATTTCTAAATCACAATAGAAAAACTATTTCTTGCCTATTTTTGTTGTTTTGTCTCTTTAATTTTTTAAGATATTCTCAGATGCCAAAACCTGATGTGTCTTTATTTTTACATACAGTAAAATAAAATAAAATGCAACAAATATAGCTTATTTTTCCCAATTGGTAACACTGTGTATACTTTATTATGCATAACGTATTTTTATATTGACGACAGCACTGTTTACATAATTAATATGGTGAACGGATTAATCCGTACAGAATACTCCGTACTCATATTATCAGCACCAAAACTTCTTACATCGATTAATCTGTACATAAAAAACTCCGGATGCAGAATATTCCGGATACATATATTAACAATAAATATAAAATACATTATTTTATTAAATGCCAAAGCACGAAGTAAATTATAAAATGTTCACGACATACATTATTATTTCAATGTTTGTTTGTAATACTTGGCATCCTTGACAAAGGACATTACACATTCTAATACAACAGAATGTATGGAATATTATGCGTCCGGAGTTTTCTATGTACAGAAGATTAAGTGTATAAAAGAGTCTTGTTGTAAAGAATCGGTGTAAGGAGTTTTTTTCACGTAGAATTCGTGTTCGGAGAATCAGGAAACCAGTTAATATTATGTTTCGGAAAGGATGTCTTAAATTTTGCGATATTAAGACAATAATCTACATCCTTTTGCTGTATAAGCATTGTGAATTAATACGTTGACCAACTGCACCTGTGGCTTGGCACAAAAGGAAACTGATTACATCCTTTGGGATTTGTCGCAGATGTAAACATAACTGATTTATTGCGTTGGTAGGTTAGCGCACTTGTCTGATCTGCCAAGTGATTTTGATAAAGACTATGCCACAATTATTAAAGAAATAATTTTACTATTACTTTTTCAACTAAGTTTTTCATGAGAAATTCATAATATAACTTTTAACTTAGCTTAATTTTTCTAATAGAATATAAATAAAAAAAACAGATTTTATATGTCAAACTAGTCTAGTAATTTATTTTAATTTCTAATTCTCAAAATACTGAATAATTTAATTCAAATGTATTCGAAAAATTGATTGAGAATTGGCGTCAGCTGATCTTGCGAAATACGTATCTACGCTTAAGGAAAATTTGAGGAGGAAAATGAAAGTCAATGAAATTGATTCCACTTAATTCAATTCATTGAATTCTACACGATGAAAGCTTAAGTACTTAATCAATCCAAAATGTCATTATGTGGAACTTAATCAAATAATTTGCAAGTAAGCCAAAGATATATCTTTAAGAAAAAAAATACAGTTAAAGATGTTCTTAAAGTTACGTGAAGGCTTTCTGAAATCGTACAATATTATACAGTTTGGTAGAGCCTTGGAATATTTATTAGAAATAAAATCTCGGCTGTATTTCGCGTAACGGAATAAATTGAATACATGTTACAAGTAAGTATCACGTAACTTGAATTTTGGCATAGGAAATATAGACTAAGAAATTTAAATGCATTGAGTTTTATATTCTTCATTTTTACAAACGCTTAAAGTTTACCTTGCAGAAACGATTTTTTTTAAATAAAAGTTATTTTAATCAAAATGATTAGAATATATTGACTATTTTATTAAATTAAAATATTTTTTTAATAAGTCAATTGTGTTTATGCCAAAATAATCTTACCTCAGCGACAATTTGTTTTTTTTTTGTTATTCCATAAATCAGTTATTTGTTCTTTTTAGTGGTCCGTGTTATTTCAAAACCGTGTAAAATAAAGATTTTTACACATTGTAATTATATTGCTTTCCTGTAACTGTCAATTCACAAATGAAGCCAGTGGGTGACCGACCTACGATTCTACGAGAAAATTTTTATTCAATGTTGAATATAAATAAGTTTATTTAGTGTAATATTCTGCGCTCCAAGTGGGTATTCGCGGTTATTCATTTCTCAAGTAGAAGCTTTACTATTTCATATAAAGTCAAAGCCATTGCGAAACTATACTTAGTAAGAATACCGAGAACAGGGTTTTAGCCCATTTGTTGTATTCAGAGTGCAGTGGCAGTAACCCAACCGTTCGGTGCGCTATTGTAGGCGTTTTTTTTTAGTTTTCGTCGAAGACCACCACCATTTCTTTCGAAAAACAATTTTCTAGAGAGTGCTATTCGTCTGTGTGGCGTGGAACTCTCCCTCCCTTTACGCCCAGTTTTACGAAACCTAACAATGGCGCACGGCAAGACTGTAATTGAAAATTTCAAACTAGTTACACTAAACAATAAACATTTTCAAGAGGATAGCGAGAACCGCTGTAGTTTTAATATATATTTTACGACGTCAATTTTCCGAATTTCTCGATAGTGAAACATTTTTATTATTGTGGCATAACGCGTGGTTCTACTTAAACTATATAAACAGCTAGACAGGTTTTAATATTAATTAAAAACTGTTTCTTAGTTAAATGAAAAATATATATAGTGATACAGCAACTAAGTATTTTAAAAATCAAAGGAGCTCAAATTATCAACTTTAATACGAATATGTTAACTTTATTATACAATTCTTGTGGAGCTTAGACTGCCTTTTTCATCCCTTCTTTTTAGCACTCCGCTGAAATATCACCTGAGTACCCTATTGTGCACGGCCATTTCTGGATGTGTCTACGTATCCAATTGTGATAGGCAGTGGTCTAAAACGCTTCGGGTCCCTGGGGCACTTGCATCCTTCCGCCGCGGTCTATGCTTTTATGTCCCTTATCGCTGAGACCCACCATCTTTTCAAGAAAACAAAATAAGCTATTTTCCGGTTGTAAGGGCTTATAGAGACGTTCATTTTCAAATAAATTCAAATTAGGTCGTGCGTTCAAACCAAATCTTACTTGAAATGGGTAATTCTAGCAAATTAGATTATTAAACAAATTTAGTAGTTTCCGTTTTATTCTCGGCGGTACGGTATTATGTATTTTTAAATCGATTTACTCTACTAATGTAGAGCATATGATTTAATATTGCTTCAAATTAGAAATAAATATTGATAAAAACGAACACCTCTGTATTTTTAAAAAAATAAAACTTTTTTTGTGTTATTTCAAATTTTTTAAAAATCTTATTAGAACCGGTTTTTATTATGAAGAGAATTTTAAGTTGATTCATTTATTCGTAAGTTTAAAATTATCAACAAGACCAAAACCGGTTCTGATTAAATATATGTAGACAAATGTGCCTTTCTAATGACATGCCTTAAAAGTAAACTTATATTATTTTTCAAATTCATGTTTACAAATAATTTATAAGCAAAAACGTATACTCCACTTACATTTAAAAATAAATTGGGTTTAATGAAACCATTAATCCCACAACAGATATTAAGGAATGACTTCATAATTTACATTTTCATTAATTCAATAAATGGTTAATTTATTCATGGCGCCTGCAATTGTCTTTTTAAGTACTGTTCTTTATTTATAACGTAAAATTTACGATTCTAATTTCTTTTATACTTTCATAAATCCTTTAATGTAATTTTGTTTATTTTTAATTCACTTCTTTGTTTTACGTTTAACGGCCTTCTTACATAAATACAACTGCATTTATGTGAGTAAAAACAAAAACATATAAAAAGTATAAAAAGATTTGGAATACTCTCCAAAAGATTTTTTCACTGTATTTGATTGATTAAACTAATAACTTTCATAAAAACTTAAATTTAAGATAAAACTAAAGCGTATAAAGTATTTGGCAAAAATATATGTTTTAAATTTCATTTAAGAAGTCTTTATATTGTACATTAGATTGAGGATGACATATTTTTTTTGAAAATGTTATACAACAGTCATTGCCACCTACAGTAAAAACGATAAGAACAGTAAAAAATATGCGAATCAACGACACCGGCGCCATGCAAAATGACTTTTAGTTTTATTGCTATTTGGATATATAAATAAACCAAAAGGGCAGATCATTGCGATCGCAAAGTCATCGTTAGAATATACTTATTCTTAAATATTTACTCATCTTTCGATCGCTTTCAGATTCGTCGCAGATGAGTCCCAGCGTGTAAAACGGGCTTGTATCTCGATGTATATAAATAATTTATGGGGAAATTCATCGTTAAGTAAGAAATATTTGTTCTGACGCTCATTTTTATGGTCTATTAAAACTTTGAACGTTCATGTTGTCTTAGCATATCGATAGAAGAGTTGTACAAGGAAACCTTCTACATTTTAGAGTGATTGCTTAATCTCGAGTTGCTGAAGCCATACCATTTTCCTTCTCAAATATGATGGTTATGTTTAATAATGACTGTTTACGTCACAGAAGAAATTTTAGAAGTCGTGAAAATTTAAAGTCATTTATTTGGAAGTAAAAAATAAATTTTACTTCCAAATAATTTTTTTTTTTATTAAGATATATTTAGAAAAAAATATATTAAAAGAAAAAGTAACGATGATTATTTCAGTAGTGGCAAGATTATTTAAATGTAAAACTCTATACCACTACCAACCGCTTTAGATAAGTGGTAATGATCCGAGATTCCGTTCTGAAATCAAAGAATAAAAGGTCAAACTTTTCTTTGATATGTTTTAATATGGGCCCATTAGAGGTGAATTCAGTCCAGTAGTATTTTAGAGAAAAATAAGTTATATGCGCTTTAATGTTCTACACATAAACACATTGCAATAGTGCTATTTCCGTAAAATAAAAATATGCAATACACCAAAACACTAAATAAATATGTGATTATACTTAAAAGTCAAAGTTTTACCATTTTACTACTTAGCTCACTTCACCTCTAGAGGGCCCATATATAAATTGAGTATTTGTAAAGTGTGAGTGTAGCGGTCTATAGCGAAACCTATAATGAAGAAAAAACGATTTTCCATTCAATGTTATGTTTGGCAAAAAAAATATACATAACCTTTTGAGAATGTGGATTCAATTTGTTTATAATTATCGAATTTTATGAAGTCGTTAGAACGATAAGAAATATTTATAGAGCATGAATAGAGATGTTAAAATTTCATGATTATCGAAAAAAATATTTCTTTACTTAACGCTTTCTGTCAGTATACCGACGAATATTCATACTTTGTTTTTATACACCAAAAGAATAGTTAATTTTTCGCGAGAGTTTACATTAGTTGACATTAAAGCCTAGTTATGACTAGTTGAGGTACAGCCAAAACGGTTCAAAATACATAACAAATGATTGAGAAGTGCTGAGCAATGTTCTTATTGTTTTCCTTTAAATATATACTTGTATTTATCCAATGTTAAAGAAAACTTTTGTTCACAGAGAATGTTTTTTCTTCGCAGTTCTGCAGTACAAAAAGAAATAGATATATAGACGAAGCCGACATTAAACCACTTAAAGACGACTTAGAAAAATGCTCCATTTTCGCCAGAATTCCTTCGTAGAGCCAAAGTAATGTCCATATAATGCATTATAATGCCAAAGACAATGGCATTCGTACAAACAATTTAATAATACTATTGAAAAATTCTTTAAGAGCAATCATCTGAATACTTTACGTTTATCTACCCATTATTTTTCTGTTTCTTTTAATATCTTTGATCGTCAATTAATTATTGTCCACTCAACGCTTTTAACTTGACCCCGTTAGTTATTTTGACATTATTTGAGTAAAGCTAAATTTATTTATGAAGTTATTTTGACTCGTCTGCGAAACACTTTTTATGAAAATATGCTCCAAGTTTTATTAGAAAAATGAAGCACATAAATTGCTAACATGTTATTTCAATTTTATCTACCTCGTAAATGTGACACTATTCAACAACCTTCGCAAAAGATGTCTCGCGAGACGTTAAGCATGATGTAAAAGCTCTAATTTCTATGGCGGTGACTTCTATTAATGAGAAGAAAATGTTCAAACAATCATGTAATTGATGTAAACTAGCTAGCTAAAATTTTGAGTCTTAATTAAAATATTTCTTAAAATGATTTTCTACTTATCGTTTACTATGGAGAACATTTTTTTTCATTATTGGACATTAAAGTCTTTTGTCTCTTAACGCCTTACCTTTACGATCAGGTAGTGAAATATTTGTCTTTATATTCAATTACGGCGAAAAAAAGAGTATACAAAATGTAATACCGGTGTCGTGGTTTTTACTTTTCCGATAAAATGGTTTCAGGATTAAGACCTCAACAGTCAAATTTATTTTAATTTTACATTTAAAATTTTGAGAAAAAGTCTTTGGCATATCAGATAATTTCATAAATTCTCATCAAATTTAACCTATGTGATTGAAAAATCGCTATGTGATGTCAAATATGTATTTTTTTTTTTTTGCTTATCATTAAAATAAATTTTGTCGTGTATTTGATTACGAAATGGCAATGGTGTACATTTTTAACTGGAGTATTGTTTCAAACTTTGATTTATTACTTGTGTTTAAATAGCAAACTGTCTCACAAAGTTTCGCTTGGACCCGTTTAGTTTTTGACGAAGATGTAATACAAACTGAATGGCAATTTGGTAAAGAGTTAAATAAGTAATGATTTATGATGTTAAGTTTCACAAGCTCCATGGAAACATTTTGCAGTAGTTAAGCGTACTTATTTATTATATAAAGATTTAACTGAGTTATGCTTCTCAGCAGATTCCTACATCCGAGATATGCCGGAAGTCTTTTATCCTTTAGTAAAGGAAACTTATCTTTTGCCGGCGGTTATTTGAAAATATATTTCTGCAAATACATTTGTATATTAAAAAAAATATTCTGTCATAACAAAGAATAAAAATACTGCAATAACAAAGAGATTCTTTCCAAAACTATCAAATCCGAGTGTGGGATTTTTTTTGTCATCAGAAGAAACAGTGTTCACACTTTAATTTGATGTTTTTAAAAAACTATGTAAATTATGCCGCATTTGAGAATCTAGAAGCCTCCTGTCTTTTGACATAACGTGAGATATAAAATAATTGGCTCTGGTATTCAAATTTTTGCCGAGTAAACATATTTTTTCAATTGATCCACGAATGAGAAGTATTTAAAAAAGAATTGATGGTAATTCAGTCACTCAATCTTTTACCTAAGAGAGTAATAACATAAGTATAGAAATAGGAAAGGTTTTTAAGTATCGTAATCATTATGTTTACACCTTATTTTAAGGGATATATAAAGACTGAAAAGATGGCTCAAAGACTTTATAAAATTCAATGTTTTTGGATAAAAATACATAAATCGAATGGAAAACCAATACGTGGAATATCTCATTACCTTAACCATAGTAACCATAATGAGTAAATAATATAATATTTTTTAAAAAAAGAAGATAAATGTGTCTATTTATTTGTAAAAATTTATGATCCCTATAATTTTCCGTAATCAATAGCTGTTTTTTATGAGTTTCTCTTAAGTAAATCAAAAGATAAAGCTCAAACAAATGACATATACTGGTTTGAGGTTTTACCACAAATATTTTCTTCCAGCTTATAAAACAAATAATTTTGAAATTCTTTTAAGTTTGACGTTACTAAAATACAAAAGGTAAATAAATGTAAATTCTTATGCGTTCGAGTCATATAAAATATAAGTTATGACAGCATTACTGCTACACAGGTTTTCCATTTTAATTAAAATGAAACTACATTAAAATAAAAGATGTTACTTTGGATAACTGTATTTCAAAACATCAAACAATACTTTGTTGCTATCACTACAGAGTATTTTATTATGATGAAACGATTTTTTTATCAATCGTGAAACTGAAGTTAAATGCGTTAAACATAACCATTATACCAGAGTGGTTTTTATACGTGTGCATTTTATAGAAAAATAGTTACATTTTAACAGCAATAAAATTAAATAAATGATTGATTGTCAAAAGCAAAAGCTAATAGTTTTGTGATAAATTCCTGTCGGTAATAAAATAATAAAATTACCCATTTGAGGTTATTTATTTCATAAAAAATGCTATAAATTTTTATTATTAGATAAAGTTCGTATCAAAATAATGGAAATACATACCCATTAAATAGGTACAGGTCATTCGTTTTCATCTAAAAATGATAATGAATCTGGAAACCTATTTTCACCTTTGCTCTTTTTCCACAATAAAATTTTATGGAGCGTCTGCGAAAGGCATTAAAATGGTAAAATAAAATATTAAACGCAGCAACAACCATTTTCATAAATACAGCGTTTCATTTTTAGAGCCATGACGGGAACGTACTTTCAAACAATTTACTTTTGTTAATAAAATTGTGTACTTTATCATTTATTCAAAATTTGATACATTAAATTACCTATATATATATATATGTATGTATAGTAGTTTTTACATGAACTAAGCGATCGGATTGAATGTCAAGCAATATCCATCCAACCAGTAAATCATTTCATATTAATCAATTTAGACAATCATGAATTAAATATTACGATTTGTAATGTTTTAGTTATACGTCTATTCAACTGATGTAATTTTACCCTAGTAGTGTCATATTTGCCGGGTACTATGGCGTAGTGGCTAGCGATGTGGGCTTCCGTGCCAGAACTCATAGGTACGAGTCCCAGTACAAACAGCATTTTTTCTATCGATTTCTGCTCGAAGGCATGTATGATGGTGATGTCCTTCCCACCATTTCCAATCCTTTAACAAATGGGCGTAGCGTCAAGTACATCCGTGCACTTGGAATGCCTGAAGATGCCGAAAGGCGAAACCCGGGTCGTTAGTGACAAAACTCATGGAAAGTACAAAATTCAAACAATTCAATTTTTTTTGTTTGTTAGAATTGTGTATTTCAAGCTTTTTTTAAATGAATAAACTTGTCTGTATGCCTCAGAATAAGCATATATGCTCCACGATAGGAGCGGATATGGTATTGCTAATTTTAAATCCATCCAAATAACCAATCCAATATAGTATGAGTAAAAGAATTTATTTATAAAGAGTTACAAGATGAAATCAGTTACATATAGATTTCGCTTTTCGAATGAAACCGCTTGGATTTTTTTACTGTTATATCCATTTTCAAGAGCCTTTGTTCTGCTATTCTTGTTTTAGTGTTTTTTTATGTTTTTATATACAAAAAGTTTCTTTATTAAATCTAAAAAGGTAATAGCGACTATTGTAAGTTGTAAAAAATAACAGTTATATTAGGTTAGTATACTGCTTGATACTTTTATTACTAAATAAAATTCGGAAAGATTTGAGTGATCGTACTGAGATAAAATAACTGGATATTTTTCATGAAAACTATTTATATTTGAATCTTGAGGTGTATTTTGCATCATAACTTAATATGTAGGGCAGCTCGTGGCGTGTGTGAAGTGCGCGGTGCACACAGGTGCAGAAATCATCGAGCCGGCTATGTTTAAATGTAACATTTTATCCCCTTACAAACTTTGTCAATAAGCTTGAGCTCTTTTTAACATCTGATAATGCAAGAATGCCGCCTGTGTGGTCGAGTGGTCAACGTTGTTCGCTTCGGCTACGGAGGGCCCGGGTTCAAATACCGGTACGGAAAGTTTTTATAAATTGATTTTTCAATCGATTTATGAATTTCTGTTCAAAGGCATGGGTGTATGTGATGTCTTGAATTCCCCCCTTTCACTCATCCTATCCTATGAACAGGGCGTATCGAGAGCGACTAGCTTACCACTAATCCTGTCCTAGCCCTATCCTTCTATCCCTACTCTCTTTGGAAAAAGAGAGGTTGAGCAACTGAGTAACAAACAGTTCTCGTAGAAACACTTCTGTTGAGATAAACTCCATTAGGAGTCCATATGCTCCACATTGGGAGCGGACATGGTTTAAAAAAAAATGTAAGATAATTGTGACGGTCGTTTGTGCCATAGGAAATACGATGCATTTATATTCGCGGAAAATGGTAAATCAAAAGTGTGGAAATTTAAAAGCTCAGGTAAATGTCTGTTATATTTTTAATATTTTTCCATTACAATTTATCTGTTTTGATTCAATTTTTATTGGTATTTTTTTATTTGTTTTATCATAGAACGATGTTTTTATGATAGATTTATTTGATTTTATTGAGAATAACTGGGGAAATTAATTAATTGTAAGGTTTTAAAGAGTGAAAGGAATTACCACTCACGGGGTGGTTGCAACGGAAATATGAAGAAACCAGTTCTCTAATACAATAACAATTTATAATACATAAAAATTCTGATGATCGAATGTACTTATGTAATACTTTACAATATATTAAATCATCTCATGAAACTTGAATTTTCAATATAACATTAGCTTAAAGTTAAATAATAAAGTTAAACAAGTTCTTGAAAAAAGATTAACGAGTATATTTGCAATCATGTTACCCTAAGTCTGATTATATTTTTTGTTGATATGCTTTTTAGAAATAAAAATGATGTAATTTAAACATTAATTTGTATTGGAAACTATAAACACAGTTACTACAATATCACTTGGAACATCATTGTAACATGAAGTATGGTCTTGACAAATATTGCACATGTATTATACTTTTTTTTTTAACCATGTCCGCTCCCAATGTGGAGCATATGGACTCCTAACGGCGTTTATCTCAACAGATGTGTTTCTACGAGAACTGCTGGTCATTCAGTTGCTCAACCTCTCTTTTTCCAAAGAGAGTAGGAATAGAAGGATGGGGCTAGGACAGGACAAGTGGTTGGCTAATCGCTCTCGATACGCCCCGTTCATAGGATAGGATGGTTGGGAAGGGGGAATTCAAGACATCACATACATCCATGCCTTCGAACAGAAATTCATAAATCGATTGAAAAATCAATTTATAAAAACTGTCCGTACCGGGATTCGAACCCGGGTCTTCCGTAACCGAAGCCAACGACGTTGACCACTCGACCACACAGGCGTATTATACTTAGCTAATTTATATTATAACTAAAATTGCACTTGACACATTGGTGTGCGATCTTGAGTAGTTATATAACTTAAATAAAAATATCATTCTTTGACAAATATTTTCTAAATGACATTTTTTTAAAATTTTTGAACTTGGATTATGAATTTGGCCGTGATCGATCACAAATCGTTTGACAGTCGAGTGGTCTTGTGGATTGTATATATAATTTTTAGCAAAGCTGTTTTCGTTATACTTGACACGACTGACTCGTTAAATCAGCGTTAATCAATATTATTTTGTGATAACTACAAAGGTAGAGAAAATAACATAACATACACTAAAATTTAAAAATTCTTTTTCAATATTAAACAAATAAAACAAATCAAAGGAAAAATATACGAAATAATGATTACTTTAATCAAGAAATATTTTTTTATGAGATGAGATGATATTATATTTACTTTGAGTTTGTTCCTACACTGTTGAAGCTTCTTAAACTTTGTATTAGTACATCAAAAACATACAAGTGCCATGAATGTTTTCTCATATCTTTCTTTCTATTTGTCTTAACATCAAAGACCCAAAAGATAATTCCGGAAATTTAAGCCGAATTAGAAAATATATGTTATTTTATTCGTCTTTCGAAGTCAAAGAGAAACGTTTTGCAATTATATGTAAATTTAATTTAATTCATAATACAGAAAGCAAACAATTTACAACGACACGGAAGTTTAAGCCGTGTTTTTGTATTCATCTACGCTACCAAAGTTAAGCTCCGTCCAAATCATTGCCAATACTGTTTCAGAACACTTTCTGTTTACTGTAAAGCAGGGGTGGTAAACTTTTTTTGTTAAAAACCAGGTCGCTTTTCCCCTTCGACTAGTCAGAAAGCAAACTCTACTCATATTACTATAGTATGTAAATGTATGCGACAATGGTCTTAACTTTTTAATATACTGTGATAATATATTTTCCAAAATAAAAATGTCTACGAATGAGCAAAATTAAATTGCCTTTTTGTCATTATTTATCAAACTTGGTTGCGAAGTTTTTACCTCCTATCATCAAAATCATTTGTGACTCAATTAACGCTTTTGTATGGCTGGATATGAACCGGTTCACAAATATAGGGCAGCGAATAGTTGTTTATTCATTACGTTATTAAAAAAGTTTTTTTTCAATACCGGAATACTGGTTTTAACAACACCAAAAGACCGGTATTTATGTATTGAAAATTGACCAAAACTGAATTTTGTATGTATATTTTACACATATTTTAATAAAAGTGTTCGCGCGACCAATTGAAATACTTTAAGTCTACATAGAGTTTTATTAATTATTACTTTATTTATTAGTACTTTCAAGACCACATATGTTTGTTAAAATATACAATAAGCCCCTGACAGAAATTCAAGTTTTTAGGGTATTTACGAACAATTTTCACAGTTTAATTAAAGTACCAAAATTTAGTATATATTTTATATTTTTGTTTCCCGCAATTTGCGCTTGAAATATTTAAAATTCGATTAAAATTAATAACAGCTGAAAGTGAACTTAATTTTAAATTGAATTTAAGAATTTTAGGGCTATTTTTCTGACTTTGATAACGTACACGACCAAACGTTTATATATGAAAACATCTATAACTCAATTTAAGTTATCCCTCTATTTGCATTTTTTTCGTTGGTTGGTTAAATATTTTAAAACGAGGTCTCACTGTGTAATATATTTTGCATGATATTTTGCCAGGCACTAGATTTATATGACGAGAAACAGTGCACTTTAAAATAATCCTGTGCAAAAAGCGCATTTTCACGTCAAAAATTATTATTTATTTATCCCTTCCATCTTAATAAGCCGTGCAGTTGAAATAGAAGAGATGGAGTAATGTTTCATTCCAGAAATTATATATATATACTCTATCAAAGAAACAGTAAAACGATACTCACGAAGAATGCATATAAAGAAGCACATTTTGCCTTTAACCAGCATTAGTAAACTTTTGTGATTATGTTAAAATAGCTTCATTGTAATTTAAGTCAATTTTTTTGTGCAACACATTAAAAAAAAATAAGCAACTTGTAATTATGTTGTAGTCAAACATTCTCGAATATTTACTCAATTTAGATAATTTTAGTGTGAATTCAATGCTACTTTTAATGGATTCGGCGATAACTTTGTCGTGTATTTTTAATATAAAATGTTCACATAGCTAAGAAAATTTTGTTGAAGTCAAGATATTTCCATCTTTCTTCTGTCTAGTCTTTTAGTCGAGTGGTTAAAGCTTCTCGGTTATTTTTTTTTTAAATTTCACTAGTGATTTACGAATTGTGAGTCAAAATGTAATGTATACGTTCATTATTACCTCATTATTGGATTGAGTGGAAAAATAGAACGTCAATAGAGTGAATAGATAGAGACTAGTTTTTTAGACTTATTGTTTTGTTGTTGTTCTCTTTGACTAAGCAAAGTGAATAATTAATACGACATTTATTGAATTTATGTACACGGAGTTAAACATATTTTTTTTGCTAGCTCCCAAAGTGAAACGCTATTCAACGACAGCTAGCGCGATTAACCTATTTTTCAGTTATATTAGGGAAATAAACTAGTATTATTAATGACAACAGGACTTTTTATACCGTGTTAAATTGTAATTTTAACACAGGTCATGTTCACAATTTAAATAATTGTGTGTGTTTTTCTTCATTTTCTATTATGTGTATTTAAAACATATGAATACAGTTTTTTGGTGTATTATTTTGTCTTTATAACTATTGACCACTATATTATTGACAACTATAGTATTTTATTTTACGAAGCATTTTGTCTACGAACGGAAGTAGTAATTCAACACGCTTGACCCAGTACAAAAAAAAATCTTTCCCATATAAAAAGAAAAAACAAAAATGGTCAGAATTCATTATAAAAAAATAACGAATTTGTTTTGCGTCTGTTTAGTTGTAAAATTGGCAGCCATTCAAAAATTTTGTACGTTTTTCTTTCTTACTAAACAAAAAAAAACAGTATGTATAGCGAAAAATTATATTTAGAAAAATATAAAAATCTAGCTATCGTATATTTTACTTAGTACTTGTGCTATTTCTATTTCGCATTCTGTTGGAATAAAAATAAATATTTGGAAGTGCCACGCAACCTTTTCATAAGAGTCAATTCCTGTCTACCGGACAGTGTGCTAATTCTACCGTGAAGCTTATGTATTGCTGGTTATGGCGTCAAAGGAACGTTAAGGGTTGTCAAATATAAAATATATATAATATATTTAGAGCATTCACATTAATTCACTAACAACGAAAAACTGGCTAAAAAGATTAGTAAGAGTGTACCAGTTGTCTTCTCTTAGTGTGAATAATGATAACTTCAAATGGAGATATTCAAGAGAAATTATTTAAAAAAACTCGATGTGATTCAGTAGATCAAATTTTGTTTTTTGGAGAGAGTAAGAATAGAAAAGTAAAACTAAAATATGATAAGTGCTAACTCAATCGACTTAAATCCGTTATCAGATACGTTATTGTAAATATTTGTACACAAACCTATACATCGATTGAAAAATTGATTTATAATGTTTTTTTTGCTCCCAATGTAAGGTGTAAAGTTTTTCTACGAGAACTATTTGTTACTCAGTCGTTCAACCTCTCTTATTAAAAGAGAGTATAGGTAAGGATAAGGCCAGGACAGGACTAGTCGTTAACTTATCGCTCTCTCTACACCCATTTATTTAAGGATCAGAAAGGGTGAGAGAGATTTTTCAGACATCACAAACAACCGTGCTTTCGAACAGAAATCGATAAATCGGTTTATTAATCAAATATTACTTCAGATTTAGAGGATTGTGATGTTTATCGATGTATAAAATACAATACTATTGATAAAGTATTTGTTTCGTTATTAAAGGTATCGATATTAAAAACTTTGAATACTTACTGCACGGTTTTTTTTATATATATTAACAGACGTAACAAATAAAATCGACGGAAATCATTGATTTATAAAGAATTCTACCAGTTGGAAGATCAAATGAAACGAATTTACTATTTGTTCTTTGGTTTTGCCTTTTCAGCTTAATTAAGTTGTATGCTAGGGTCAACACCAGTGGCGTACTGTGTACGGATGCTGTGAATGCGGAGCATTCATTAAACAAATTAAGCGGCAAGAGTATTGTCAAACTGTATGATATTTGAATTTTGTTTAGTTTTATTTTTTGTAACGTGATGATTGTATAGGAGAGGAGGTCTTGTGAATAATTCAAAAAATTGCATAAAAAATGCATTTCCATCGATCGGCAAAAACCAAATGTTTTCATGTTTTCTTATGCTACGTCTTACCTAGGTGAAATCACTGTAAACACGATTGGAACACGGCTTAAATCGAATCAAAATATCAAAAAAAACTGATGTGTATTGTCACGTGGACACTATACCGACGGAGACCATTTGAAATTTTCGTGCCGCACCGAGTCGCTTTTCATTCGCATTGATTTCGTCCACATACGACGTACAGTTAGATTGTGTACGCGTGCATACTGCGGGAAATCGCATGGCTAGCGTTAAACATTTTGTTTTTTTATGTCTCCATAGTTCCTATGGTGGATGCGGGTTTTCTATTTGCTTCTCTCCTTGGAAGGCGTTTCAATTAGTTTAAATATCGAAAATCGATACATATCAAAACATTTCATATTATGAAATTCTTAACGTCAGCGTATTTAATGATGTTTCCATTTCCAGTTTAAATCATTTCGGCTATCACATAAAAATAATTTTTAACACTTCTCCTACGGGGATAAAACATACTTCTGATATGTTGCTGGCCCTTAAAGAATGAAAAAACGTGTTTTAACACTTACCGCCTTTTGATGGACGGTAAAAACCTAGGACGTATATTTAAAAAAAAAACATGTTTTTCACTTGGTTCTTAACGACCTATGAAGAATTTTTTAGCACCGTAAGGGAAGTGCTAATAACATCAAAGGCGAAATTATTATTTAAATTAGCTGTAACGTGTAGACGCCTGAAATTCATTGAAAATATTCAAGTTACACAAAATAATTAATTGTGAAATATTCACTAAATGACTTATTAACTAAAGTATTTGATTGAATACAATCGATTTGCACTTACCAGAAGAAGCCAAAGTGAAGATAAACAGTGTGGCCTGGCGTTAATATCAGTTGAAAAAAAATGTAAAATTTGAAAAAAAAAACGAATTTCTATTATGTCGTTACGAAGAACAACAAAATTAATTGACTGTTGTCTTGGACAACATCCCCGAGTTGCAAAGTCTCCGCTCACCACTGTTCTACTCATATAATATACGGAAAATTTCAATAAAGGAGATAATGAAATGCGGATATACTAATACCGGAAGTCAACTATCCTTTCCGGTACAGCGTGCATCCCTGTTCACGACGCGTGTCCGGTAAATTGGGGCGGGTTGCCGCATATAAATTTTGCAAACCGCTCTCAGATCCCGTCCACTGTGACGGTATTGCAAGTGAAACTATTTGAATAGTTTGGTGAGACAATACGTCTAGAATTTAGCTTTGTATAACGCTGCTCTTCTGAGTTTAATGTCATACGCTAAATATGTTGTATTCTTGTCGTTGTTTTTTGTTATTGTAGTATTTAACACGTCAAAATAAAATTATAAAAAATGTTTTTATTTTTTTTCCAGAGCATATCCATTATATCAAGCGGTTGATTGGTTCAGACTACATTGGACTAGGAGGAGATTATGACGGTGTCAACAGGTGAGTTTTTTTTTAAGTTTTGTTCGACCATCATTGTTACTTTCCTTTAAAGAAATAAAAGTAATTGCCGCAATAAGTGAATTTGACCAGGAATGTTTTATTTTGTTATACATTATACTACAATTGTACATCACTATCAAGACAAATTGTGACCGATAAAAAAATATATATCAACACGGGTTTTTTTTTAAAAATATGTTGTATAACGAAACGACAGATGCAAATAATATTAAAAATATATACATTTACAAAGATAGAATGTTGCTTTAATTTTGTTTGGTGTGCTTTTTCAGTTATTAACTATATCATATTTGTTGTTTTAGTGTTCCACGTGGATTGGAGGACGTGTCCAAATATCCTGAACTATTCGCAGAGCTTTTACGTAGTGGCCAATGGACAGTTCAAGAACTGAAAAATCTTGCTGGACTGAATTTGATCAGGGTACTCCAGAAAGTAGAAAAGGTAACTTTTTCAGAATATTAAAAAAAAAACAGTTTCTATCAATGGAGAATTTTTTATCACTTTTAGGGTGATCACTGTCAATACTTGGTGGAAAAGAATTTTACTAATAAAAACACAATATTTCTTTGTTCTTTATTCCACTTTATTTACTAGGTCAGGATAATGATCGCAATGAGCGAAACCGGTCCTGACCTAGTAAATGAAGTGGAATATTGTGTTTTTATTAATAGAAGATTTTTTTTTGTATATTCAATTTATTATACCTTCTCTGCACTGTGAATTGAGAACATTCAACGTTTCAATATTTTTTTTTTATAAAGGTTTATTATTTCGTTTGATATCATTTATAATTATACCAATGGTTCACAATTCAACTGTACTTACCTATGTTTTTGTATTGACAATATACATAGTTGAAAGAAGTGTTAAATATTAATGAGCTTAGACTTAAATGTTGTTATTAAAAATTATAATTCTTCATACATTTTCTTTTCATTTTTTTTCTCCTTAATAATTGAATTTATTATTAACTTCATATCGTTCCATATCGAGAGAAAAATATATTTGATTGAAATTATTCATGGTTTTAAAAACGAATGTTTATTTAAATTGTAAAAATTCTTATCGTGACGAATTAAGCTGTTGTGTATTCACTTGAAAATACTTCGAGTCTATGTTTACCTGCATTAGAAATTAGGTTTTGCTTTCATGCACTGCATCTAAGAATATTTGTAGCTTCGGATGATTTATAAATCGAGAGAAATGGGGGAAATTTTGCTAAATACTTTTTGTTTAAAGTAGGGAATATGAAACGTTAATGGCCCAACTGGAGACCGTATTTCAACAAAAGTTGGACAGCGTGGTGTGTAACGTCCAAAAGTTTTACATTGCTCACCCAAAAGTATCTGCGTGAACTTTTCAAGCGCATAAAACTCCTAAAACGACTTAATTACGGAATTGACATTGTGAATTTATTTTCTTGCAAAGTTCGAGGTGATTTGATTGTTAAGTTTACAATGCACGCTCATACGACTCGTTAACAAATTCATAGATGCAAATAGCAATGAGCCAATAAGTTATATGCTCAGACATATATTTTTTTTTATATAATCATTAATATAATGTATGTATAATAAAGTTTACATTGTATCCCATATAATGTTAAATTATATTATTTCTTACTTTGGTTTATAGCACTTTTAGACTGGAAAACTTGGTGGAGAGACATTATATTGAAAAAATAAATTCAATCTAATTCGGTTTCGCTTACATAAAATATAAGTGAAATTAGTACAACTGAGTATTTTATTTTTTAAATTTGTTTATAACGTCAGTATAATTCGATGAAATATGTCTATTTATTTTTTTGTCGATACTTATTTCTCTGGCCTATACATTGAATAATATTCCAAATTAAAACTGTAACGTTGAAAATAAACAAAGAACAGCTATAATTTATATATTTTTTAAATTGGTCGTTCCCTAAAATATTAAAATCATATATAATACGGTTATTTATAAAATACATAATTATTCTACAAAAATATTTTTTAATATACAGATGACTGTCAATATGATGTCAAAATTAGTTTATTACACATTTTATTAATCGTTACCTTTCTGATATTAATCAGAAAATATCAGTTTTGTTTTAATTTGTATTTAAAGCAATAATTTGAATTAGGTTTTGCTTCGTTTTGATTTGGTTTGTATATATTGTTTTTCTTTTATAAATCATCGAATTCATTAATACACAAGCTTGTGTGCTTCGTAATTTTAGGTATTGAAAAAAATGCTCATAACAAAAAAAAAATCTAATGCTTAAAAAATATATATAAATTAGAAGTTTCTTATATCATTTATTCATATTAAGCTGTCTTTATATAACTGAGAAATATAGTCTCCTGATATTTACGTAATATATTTCAATATCTTGTTCTACATAGCTTTTCTACGAGTATCCATTTTCTCTAAAGCAAAGGTATACCATTTGCTTATGAAAACTTTAATCAACGCTTAACCTTTCCTGTGCTGTTGATTTGTGTCCCTGTCTGGGGAACTAAACTAGCGCCATCTTCACTAGAGACGGAAATTTACATATTAAAAAGCGATTTACGAAACGTTAGCAATGTCAAAATAATAAATTATTTTATTTTAAATCATGATAAGCTATAATAAATTCAAAACATTTACATTTTTTAAACGTTTAAAATGTACACGTAAAAAATATTAGAAAACCAAGATCATTTTTTTTTATTTTAGTATAAAAATATGTTTTACGCAATTATATAAAAAAAAAACAAATGAAAACCAAGCGCTTATTTGCTTTCAGCCACCCAATATCTTGTCCGTTTATACAACAGTCCTGTGAAGAACAGACTTTAAGCGTATACACAGTTTTTTTTGTTGACAGAAGGTGTCTTAGGAGCAACTGTCCAAAGTTTTTTGACTTGCACTCTAGAAAAAAAGATAAGTTTTTACTACATGAAGTATAATCGCTTTCTGTATGACGCCATTTTTGGCGTCATACAAGCTCGAGAATTTGCTTTATTATCTACCAAGTTGATTTGAGAAGATATTCTTATTCCACATGCATCAAGTGATACTCCCATAAGATATTTTCTTCATCCTGTAAGAGTGTCAATAGCACTAACTATCAGTGTACTCATCATTACTAATAAAAGACTCCACCGTCTGTAGTAATTAATAGGCTTGTTCAGTGATTAAATATCTCATAATAATACGGAGTTTATTTAGATTATAAACTTTAAAAAAAATAGCATAATAATATGTATATGATATTTTTTATCAATCATGGCTTACCAAATCCGATTAACGTTTATTTTATTTATAGATTGTAAAATTGTCTAAAAATAAAATTAAAAACTATCACTCAATTCTTTGGAATTGGACAATATTATCACCGAAGGGCGCTAATTTGAAAGTTTTTCCGGTGCACTGATTTACATTCTCACCGGAGGCTTTTCGTTTTTTTTTCTTTTTCTTTTTTAAGGACTGTATTTTTCATTTCCGTCGCTTGCACGACTTTTCATTTACATTTTCCATCTGGGAGCTACATTTTTTAACGTATGTATATTTATTTAGATTTTAGCATGCGTTTTTTAACGTGAAATATTACTCACAAATGGTCTTAACAGCATATGTGATTGATAAAGATAGCTTTATAATTTCTGCTTAATACTTATTTTTACTTTTCATTAAAACAATATTTGTTTTACAAAAAATCAGTAAAAATTGTAATGCAATCTAAAAAAATAAATATGTTAAAACATAATAAAATCATAACTGACAAATACAAGTGATAAGTCCTGATTTTTTTTTGTGTAAAGTTTGTTTAAATGATATTTCATGACAAATGCATTGATGAAAAAAAGACAGTCAAATCGTAAGGTATTTAAAGGTTTCGTGTAGGCTATTATTAGAACACGTAACCAGTCTTGTTTATTAACTATTTTATGTTTTTTTTTATGAAATTATAAAATATTTTTATTTTGCATATTATTATTTATATTTATTTCTCTAAAAAAAAGAGTATTTTATAAAAATGCATAGTTTACCACTCAATAATTTAACAGCTTCACAGTACTAATATTGCTTCGACGCTAGTTTTTTCACTGTACGCCAAGAATTTCTAGCAAAGTCGGCTTGCAGCTATTATAAACTTTGTTCATTAAATGGTGATAACCCATTTTTACCTTGACCATACGAATGAAGTATGTTAAATCTAATGTCTAATAATTGAAAACTTTTTTCAATAGTGACAACATCACTAGAAATAGTGAAGATTTTGTTTGCTTGTTTACAACTGTTATATTATACAAATATTATAGTAGGACCTATTGTAAAATAAATGCCAACCATGACCATCTTCAATATTGATTATATCGCTTTATTTTAGTCCAAATGGAGCATTGAAAAAAATATATTTTACGAGAACTCTGTCGATTTCGATCGATTGATTTTCCTCATTTTGCTAAATGTATAGATGGGGTATGGGATTTATAAGTTGTTATTTAATTATATTAGTAATTTTTACAATCGTTTGAGTAGATGACGATTAAATGAAAACATCACTGACATCTATAATTTTTCATTGAACTGTCTATTCTAGGATCTTAACATAAGTAATTATAACTATAACACTTTAAGTTGTTTTAAAATATAATAATTGTTACTCAATTCAATCACAAACAAAAATTCACCTTTAAAATAATACCGTTGTATTATCTTTTTCGTGAAGATTTTGATCAGCAATAAATACCTTTTCAGTAATACATTACGACAAAATATTTTAAGGTAATAATAAAAAGGAGAGTATTTGTAGATAACCGTCCATTTTCAATATATTGGAGGCTCTAAATCAATTTCGTATTAACCCCACTTCTCACGACTCGTGTGATTCAAAAAACGGCTTATGGAAAAGCGATAAGCTAACAGTGAAGACTTATGTATCCTTATTTTCATATACATACTTATTATTTCAGAACAGATACTATGAACGACTAGCATCCTGTTAGAAACCATATGTTTAAATTTTATAAGAATTTTAGGTATCCAAATATAGATTTGATTCAAATACCATGTTTTGAATGGTTATAATCCTGTCTATGGGACGCGTTATAATTTTTTTTATGGACTATATATAATACTTTTTTGATACATTTAAGGGTATCGCTGTGAGACGTAGCCCATATTTGATTCAAAGCGATTATTCAGTGATATTTCAGACCCACTCTATTTTATCACTAGCTTGAATGGAAAATCTCGGGCGAAAAGGTTTCAACCATGAAAATGGCCGCAAAGAGCGATCGTTTATCAGGGAACGAAAAAAACGTACGCACACAATCTGCAGATGTATAAATATAAGCAGAAAAAAGATTGACTGACGAGAGGTCGTATCGCTGACAAAGAGAAATGAGATATGTTCAATAGTCAAAAGACGATAAGTATTTTTATAGAGAGAAAATAAAATACAGAAGGACATTATTATTTATAGATTTTTTATTGGATGGATTTGTTTTGCTTAACTATCTTGGAGACGTATTTTCTTTCATTTGTGTGCTATAAATAAAGCTTCAGAATGCAATTCTCAAATCCACATAAATGCTTATTTATTTTTCAATATCAATATATATCAATATGTTATTTATCATTTTAGATTTTTTCTAGTCACACCATTCAATTACTACTCTCTCTCATCTTCGAAAGTTAACTTCTAATTCTGTTTAAAGTCTATCAAAAAAAAAAACAACGCTTGTAAAGTAAGTCATATAAACTAATATATTCCACTTCAGATAAACTCTTCAAAAATTAACGTAAAACATTGCTTGTTGTATATGTTACAATATAAAAATACTTTTGTGGTGTCTTGACATTTTACAAATTGAATGATTAATTAATGAACCAACACTGAAAAGTCATTTGTTTCTTCGATAACTATAAAATTGTGCACACTAATATATCAACCGAGAGTGCTTGACGGAACTTAAATATCAAATTTGAACTGCTTAAATTGCGTACACTTCCATTAGTTTTGGCACTAACTACCCTAGTTTTGCCTTTTGACAGCTTCGAGTATTCAAGTGCAAGATTAAACTTGGAAACTGTCAGTTTTAGTTCATTCGTGCATTTGAATGCCTGCGGATGTCAAGAGGCAAAACCCAGGTTGGCAATTCGTCGCTTTGGGTAAACAAGGTTCCACCTACAAAAACTAAAACTGTGTGGGAGAAGCAATTAAAGATTTAAGAAGATGTATTTTTTGTAGAAACTATATTATAGATTGAAAGTAAATTATTTGGATGTATAAATTTAATCACAAGTAAATGAATATCTTCCCTATAATTTTATTTCGATATCGTAGTTATATTAGAATATTTAGAATAAAATAAACTGCAGATAGTAAATGTTCTTAAACGGATGAAATAAATCTGCAGATAGAACCTTGGTGCACTAATTCGTGTTGGAATCGGTCATTTAAAAAAAAATAAACAGTCTGTTGAAGATGCATCTACGTACGCGAGTGACAGAGTAAACCGTTTCTAAGACTGTGATTTTCTACACGCTGATTTTTTAAATTATGAATTGAGATGAAACTTTGGTGATCAATACAATTCTTTTGTTTTTCAGAATGAACATTTTTCCTTTTTTGAATATTAAAAGATTAAATGAGAATTTTAAGATTTTTTTAAATGCAGATAGAACCGTATTTTGAATGCAAATAAAACTGCATTGCAGATGTAGATGAAATTTTTACCCAAAAAGACGAATGGTTAAGAAAGTACTTCCAACCAAAAATTATTTATTTTTGTTTTTATGTTTTGCATATGAAAAAAGATATTATTTTGTTTAAACGCTCAGTTGAATACTCTTTTGCTACAATTTTTTAATGATAATTAAAGAAATTATAATTAAATGTATTTCAGAAATAATCAGAAATTAAAAACGATTAAAAAGTGCAGGCTTATTATATGCGTTGAGAAGTGGATTGATATCGTAAATAACAGTCCACGTGTATGCATAATTAATTACGCAGCATTTTAAATCACTATCAAAAGTACACAAAGCTTTATCAACGAGTTAATGATGTGCCAAACACACTCGTTTTTAATCAAAAGCTCTTTAAATATAAACTTAACCTCCCTAGCATTGTGTAATTAGCAGTGTTCGTAAAATATATTCAAGAGAAAAGTTATTCATAGCTAAAGTAGTAGAAATAAACGTTGAAAAACTTGTGACAATCTTATAGTATAACTAGCTGACCCGGCATGCGTTGCAATGCCACTTAAAGAAAGAAAGTGTTTGTGTTTTAATTCTGTTTATTGAAGTGCTTTTGGATATATTTTGTTTTTTTGTCTGGTGCGATATGAATAGATCTGAAGTTTTTTCAACGCGTGAGCAGACCAGATACAGCTGTCCATGTGAGAAGCATAGATTTTTAAAATTTAGTCCACACATTTGTAGCGATTGTCGAAATGCGAGCCGCACCGGAAACTGCAAACATTTAAATTCAAATGGCCTATCTGTCGGAATTATTGGGATGCTTGGCAACAGTACATCGTATCCTTTAAATTTTCCATTTAAAATTGTAGCTTAGATGATATTGTTCATTACTTTTTCACTGACAGCCTGGTACCGTTGCAAAGTCGTGGTGGATTTATATTTCGGAGGAGAATGATAGGTATGCCAATTTTTAGTGTTAAAACGTGCGGTAGCATGCCTAGTAAATCAAGTGAGTTTAAGAATTCAGTTGGATAATTGACAACTTCGTCTTGATCAATTTATAGTATCGATGGACTTATACGTTGTTTCTTTGCCTGGTTTTTCGTTTGGAATCCTGAAGTTCATGGCATCGTTGTTTTTGACTGCTAATATAAAACATTCACTGAGCCACTGATGATTTTTGTAATTCTGTGCGATATTTGGGAAAACTTTGTGCATCGATTCGCTTATGGTTCCTGTGATTTTACAGAAGCTTGGTGGCAATGTGGATTCGTCGATTTCCATTTTTCCATTCCCAATATCCGACAATTGTTTTTTGAAACGTTCAGCGGATGCGTCATATTGTCATTCTACACGCATATTAGCTTTCAAAGTCAATTTCTGCACATTTAACCTAAAAACTGATGATTTGAGACATGCACTTGATTCATCAGCAGCTGTTGAACGTAGTATAACTGGTAGAGTTTGTCAAAAATCACCAGACAATAAAAAATGTGCGCCACCAAAGACCTGTTCATTTCCTCTCAAATCTTTCCTCTAAATGTGTACATATAGTGAAGATTTTCCAATGCCTTTTTGTGCGCCATAGTAAATTCGTCCCATTTAAAGAGTTTATATGATTAAAGTACTTCATCAATCATGATTTTTTTTTGATATTGTATGTTGGTGTTCAAAGGCAATTTCTTTGCTGAATGCGCTGTTTGACCACCATCAAAAAGATTTGCTGCAATTGCAGATGAAGCGATTGCCAACAATATTGTTTCGTGATCCAACGTTTTGGCTTGTGTTTGATTGCATGCAAAAGTCTGTCTTACGCTATGCGTTGTTCTGGGATTAATTTCGGAAGATTTGGTTGAACGAATGTACCCAATTTGTCGACATCAAATTGTGTTTCTCGTTCCTTATCACGGTCAAAAGGGTTGTTTGCATATCATTGTATCATACGATCGGGCTTGAGCAGTGAGAGCTCGAACGGTTTCCAAACTTACTCGTCTGTTTCTGAAGCTCGTGATGCCGCTTTCTTTCGTGCTTGAGGTCTAGATCAACTAATAGCAAGTCTTTTAGGTGGCATAATTGTTTGACAGCGAAAGAAATGCTTTGTGACGACTATTACAAATTTACTTGATAATTGTTTACAATACCCTTTGATTGTTTGACGTAACCATAACACGTATCAAACGTAACTAAGGAGTCATAAACAACTTGCTTATTATGTACTTAAGTTGCTGCGCACTTAGCGCCATCTGTCATTCAACAACATAAATAATTTCGTTCTGCTTAAAATACGAACGACCGAAAAATCGGTCAAGCCTATATAGAGATAGAGATAATTTTTAGAATAATTGAAATGTTTAAGTTTGCCAACAAATATATTTCGTAGAAGAAGAAATAGATCTCGGGACATATATCGACAGCCTTGCAGTATTTAAATTTTAAATAATATAATTTTTAGATTAATTAAAAAGTCTACAAATATATTTCGTAGAATAATTGAAATGTCTAAATTTGCTAACAAATATATTTCGTAGAGTAATTGAAATGTTGTCTAAGTTTGCTAACAAATATATTTCATAGAGTAATTGAAATGTTGTCTAAGTTTGCTAACAATCATTTTTCGTAGAAGCAGAAATAGACCTCGTGGCATATATCGACAGCCCTGCGGTATTTAAATTGTAAATTATTTAATTTTTGGAAAAAATTTTAAGTTTGCTAATATTTATTTTTCGTAGTAGAAGATTTTAAAATAAAAGTCGAAATGTAGTTCTATAAAATATCCATACTGGCATTAGAATATTCCTAATGCATGTCAGAAATTAAAAAGATTTTCAAGGCCGGATGCAAAATATAACCATACCGCCTATAATCGAATCAATGATCAAAATCTTCAAAATCTGTCAAATCAGCTCCAAAAAATCTTCGCCCAGCCCTATAATTGTAGCTTTAAAGAATCGAATCAGTATATTTGATTATCTAAAAAACTTCGTAGCGATGCAAACTTTCAAATAAAGTTCTCTCAATATTATTACGATGAGTCAGTTCTAAGCCAAGAAATTTGAATTTTGAACATAAAAAGACGTCCATTTCAATTGTTTTAAATTCGAATGACCGATGTCGGGGAAAACAAATTCTGGATAGGGACACCCTTCACATAGCGGGATGAAATATACTTTACAACCGATTCTCATATCTAACAAATATACATTAAAAAAATCATAAAAATCGGTCAAGCCGTTTCGGAGGAGTTTGGCCACAAACACCGTGACACGAGATTTATATATATATAGATATTAATATACCGAATACTTTGTTTACATGCTAATTGTCATTTGATATTACTATAATGAATGATTTTATTCATTATCCCGAATAGTCGCATAATTCATTATGTATCAACAGTGAATTGAAAAAAAATACACCATTAAAGTACTTACTAATTACGGGTGTGACCGTAAACAATGAAATATTTAAAATCAATTGATATTTTTCATCCATCTTTACACGAACTTTGGTTGCATTGTGGTTAATTTTGAAAAATCACCTGCAAAATTTGTTTAATTAACTCTTGTTAAAAACAACATTTTAATTATAAAAGAAGCAGAATACCACATGGATTTCAAAATATTATTTTAAAATGAGATCTCAAACATGACGTTTTCGGAAATGGGTTTCTCCATCGTGTATATCCGATTTTCACAGTTTCGTCTAGTTTCAATTTAGTACATTTTTATTTTCCCACAATATCAGCGGAAATTCGTCATCTTTTTTGTCAATCGCGTTTCACACGTGCTTTCAGCCGGTGTGTTGCTTTCATCCAACTATAAAGTGTGTGTTTAATTTTTGCCCGCTAAAATTGTTTTCGTGCTATTTTTTAAGTGGTTCAAATGGTGCATGTTTTTTATTCACAATAAAAGCGATATTTAATGTAGATTGCAATTTTTCTTTGCCGTATTTTTGACCAGACCGTAGAAAAATATGTTTTTGGATTTCCTGGTTGAACGGTACCTCGCATAACAATTTTAATTAATTTCAACAAACCTGTTATTGATCACCTTGCTTTTATGCGTATAACACTAACAAATATTCATAGCTAAATACATACATAAAATTGTACTACGTCATGATGAAATAATCCACATCTGTGTTGTCACAAGTGAGTAATCTACCAAATGTCACATTTGGGTACTGACACTGATGCTTAGTTACATTACTAGCTGCCAGTGCGGTATTTGTCACCGATAGCTTCTCTTTTGATTACCGGACAATGAAGCGAGTGTATAAAAGGGTAATATCTTCTGCATAATATTTGCTTGTTTACGGAAACCTGGTACCTACATAAAATGAAATATATTGAACTGAAAATCATTCAACTCAAAGCTTGTTTATATTCCGCCCACCCCGCAAATATGATACTTATTTTGACGCTGTCGTATTATCTGTTATTGTTTATAATTTCTTGTATATATTTTATATATGAGAAGCAAACATTCAAAAAGTGTTTTGTCACAAATTTTGAAAAATGGCATTTTATATCAATTCTGATAGCCCATAATAAAACCTATGAATGGAAATCAAAATTAGTGTTCAAAAAGGTATTTTTTCATATTAAAATGAAATCATAAAGTTGACACATTCATACAAACCGTCACTTTTGCAACACTTAAATCATCATTTTCCAAGCTTTGTATTTGTGTGACAAAACACTTTTTGAATGTTTGCTCCTCATATTGATCGCTTGACGAAAATATTTTTTGAAATTTACAAGTAAGTCAATATATTAAAAGAGTTTTTATTAAAAATAGTAATACAAAATTGCTGAAAAAATCTCAGTATGGCATTTTGTGCATTGGTATGTGTGTTTTTAAATATTCTATTGTACATAATTTTTGATATGGTATTTTATATTCTTTGAAAACGGAGTACTATCATAATTTTTAAAATTATTTTTTGATATTTTCAGCACATTAATGTCAAAACAGATGTGAGAAATATCATCAAAAATATGAAATTAATAAAAGCATTATTTTTTGGAATGGATCATATTTATGAAGAAAAAAAAACCAATCATAAATAATTGTATTTTCTTCGCAGAATTGTATGGTCTTCGAGAAAAGTAATGTTATATTTAAACCACAATTATGATTGCTGCTTGCTTATAAGTCTGGTGAATAGAACAGTAACAAATGGCATGAAGGGGTGGAAATAGGGGGGGGGGGAGTATTCACAATAAGATGCCTAGGAGAATTGGTTTCTTAGAAACTTGGCAACTATCCAAAAATCCTCTCCCATTGGAAGATTTCTCAAATGTTTTTTTATTGATGAGTTGTTATTACATGACGACATGGATGGAATCGTAATCAAAAAAAATAGGCATCAACATTTTGTTTTGTTTTTGATGTATGTATTGATAGAAAAACTTGCAGACTATTTTTTGCTTCTATTAATATAATATAGTATAATACAATTTATCCAACATAATGAATCGAATATATCACAGCCTTTAAAAACTATTTTATCGTATTTGCTTTGCCAAACATGCTAAGAAGGAAATACTTAATATTAAAATCATCGTACTATTTAGTTGCGATTGTTTGCTCATTGAATACATTTTAATTACAGTTAATTAACATATTGAGAAATGAAAATAACAAAGTTGTTTGGGGAGTTTTTGGTATAACTAACTGATTCCAACTGGTATACAATTCGTCATTAGAATTTAATCTTAACAAGAAGTTTCTACTATAGTAATCGTACCAATCACATGTACACTTAAATACTTCTATACTAGCAAATAACAATGTCTTCGGATATATGGATGTACATAAAAAAGACCATAAACTTTTAGAGAAGAATCCCTGAAGAATTCTTGCTTTAATAATGTTTCGTTTTTCAACTTTTATTGCAATAATTTCAGTTAATAAAACGAAAAATAAGTTTCCCATACATCAAAAATCGTTTAATGAAAAATATTTTTTCCTAAATTACATTTGAAGTATTTCATTTTATGATGAAAAAGTAATAATAACCACACGTGAAAAAGTATATACCTGTTGTTAAATTTAAAACTTTTCCAAGCGGTATACAGAATTCGAACATGCTAAGAAAAGAATGTAGAAAAAAGTTTATTTTACGAAGTGACTAACGATTTTTGCCAGTTGAAATTTATCATTTACAAGAAGAACTAATGTGCTATAGCAATATATTTTTATATGTATTATATTGATGCAGTAAGCTGTGTGAAATCTATTGTGAGTTTATGTACCTATATAATTGTCCAGCTCGTCGTATTTCATACAAAGACACTCGTTCTTTCGGGCGAGCTTTTGTTAATGTTTTGTCAGGTCTGCTTCATAAGAGTTTCAAACTGAAAATACGAGTCAGTTTCATACCAGCGTACCTTTGTCTTGACCACGTAACGATATTAAGCAGTTTCAATATTGAAATACTGTTCTAAAATGCTACGAAGTTCATTTGTCGAAATAATAGAGAAGTTACACATTTGATGTCGAGACCGAGCCGTTTATTAAATTATTCAAACGAGCTGGAATATTCCTACGTCTACGTTCCTGCCAAACTAATTACAACTGACGACGGTAAATATCCTTTAGATAGATAATGGAATCGGATGTCCAGATTGCATGTTTACTTACACAATTAATTAGGAAAATCTTTGGAGATTCAACGTATCAATTTTCATATGAAATTATTCTCTCAATCATAAAATTATAAATCCAAGAAATACTTACTTCGTTTTTAATTGCGAGTCAAATTATGATAAACAAAAAAATTGTTACAATATTTTGAACTAAAACTGATACATTCAAATCTACAGTAATTTTATCATACGTTTTAAGCTAAAATGAAAAAAATACTTTTCTATTTTCACATCAATTTTTGATAGTTTTTGATTTTAATAAGCATAAATGCAATGATTATTATTGTCGGCACGCTCTAAGGCTTTTATGATACTTGGTAGTGCAGTTGATGACTTAATTAGTTTGCCTTACTTTCAACGAATTATCTTATCATAAGGAAAATAGTGTAGATAGAGACGTTTACTCTCATAGTCTTTTCTTTAACTAGTATGTTATGCTTACCTAATCTGAATACACCAATTGATTAACCGACGTCAAAATTTCTGTGTTCTCCACTTGAGGTATCAAACTGTAGTTGTAAAGACTTTTGGATTTGTAAACGTTCATATTTTTTTTTTCACAGGTCCGTGATGATTTGAGGACTTCAGGAGCTGAGCCCGAAGAACATCCAGACTCACCCAATGACAATGGAGCCTGCACCAGCAATGCTTTTTATCGTGATTCCGATTAATTTTCTTAACATATAACCACTTTCTTATATTGTATATAAAAGATAAACTATTCTTCCAGATGATTAAAAACTTAAAAAATCTTCCTATATTAATGATACTGTAAATCCTTGAATTAATTGGTAATAAAAACATATTTTTTCAGTTTATTTATTTTTTATTTTATTTGTTTTGTTTTGTTTTAACATACGTTAACGCTAACCCGCAATTTTAAAAGATTTCTTTTTATAAACAAATATTATTTCGCTAGTCTAGAAATATTTTTTTTAATTCAGCTATAAAAACAATATGTTTCTTATAATCAAATAAAACGTTTTTTTTAAAACAGTCAAAAATGAATTCGAATACAAACACAAATTTACCGGTCAATTGTATTTTTAAGTGAAAAAATATTTTAAGAAAACATCATTTCTTATTCTTCAGTAATATTTGTTTAATTTTATTTATGTTTTTTTTTACATATGCATTTTTTTAAATAAAACTTAAATGTTGTGTGTCTATTTATAAATATAAAAATAATTTCGATCAACATTTTAAATTCAGTGGCTATAAGATATATTTGTATTCATGAATTCGTGCAGCATAAAATAGAGATGTAAAAAAATACTACTTCTTCAACAAAAATACCAAAGGTATCACTCCTGCACTAAAATAAATATTTTAAAGTTCTAAATGTTTGCTGTTTAATTTAAGCATTAATAGTATGTAATATTATATTTCATTGTTTTGTCTTCAGGGTATGTTTGTATTTATTAAATTAATTAACATATCGATAAATTTATACTACCTAATATGATAATGCTAGATAAAAAAAAATCATAACGGAAAGTTTTTTAAAAGAAAAGAAATGAGACGCTGGGTGTATAAATATATTTTAAAAGTATTTAATGCAGTGGTGTTTCATTTAAAAATCTAATGTATGAAATGAGAAACGTAAGAATAAAAAAATATGTTTTATTATTATAAACTTTCTTTGAATAATATATATTTTTTTAAAACTTGCTATTAAAAAATAAATCTTTCAATTTATTAAATCGTATAAAAATAATGATAGGATAAAAAAACTTTTTTTAAATAAGAATACGTAAGGGCGTGCGTAATAAGAAATATAAATAGTTAAATTAATCAATTACAAACATTTTGTGATATTTAAGCTGATGTTTTAAAAGAATCGTATATAAACATTTTAAATGACTGTTATGATATAAAATTAAGAAATATAAAATTGAACCTATGTATATTTAATTTAACAAAAAGTGTAGTAAATACATTTTGAATATTTGGTTTCATGGACACTAATTTCTGATGTCAATAATAGTTAAAACATAATATTTACATTTACTTGCGCAAATTGTAAAACCGGTGTCCATACATATTTTATTTTGTGCTTAAATAAAATCAAATGTTGGCTAAATATAGACACGACATATAATAATGAAGAGGATTTTGGTTAATCATACATTCATAGCAGCCAATAAAAGTGAAATACAATACAATTTCGTTAAAAAACAAATAGAATTAATATAAATTGTCACTTTTCAATAAAATTTTATAATTTTCATTGAGTACCTATATTTTTTGATGCAGAAATTTCGTCATCTCAAACATCTTTTCCATTTTGATATCATAAATTGGTGAAATGTGACCAAACAATTTTGTTAACATATTTTATTTATCTCTCAGCGCAAACTTGTGATAAGTAATTATTATGGTCACAAATATATTTCAAAATCAATGTACTACATTCGCTTATTTGAATACAACCTTAGTCGTCTAAATCGAAATAATAAAAAATGAAGACGTAGAGAAGTGAGACCCAAAAAAAATTAAGGAATTATTACTAAAAAACATTATAATTTATCATGAGCAAGTTATCTTTTTACTCTCTGGGAATTTCATGTTTTGATATGAGTAAAAAAATATTACTTAACACAAGCGTGCCTAGACTTATAAGCTTTTTTTATATGTATAATAATCTATATGTAAAATGTTTTATAAAATTTATGATTATAACATAAACTATAATCAGACTTAAGGATAGTTTTTCAACTCAAAAAATTCGGAGGAGTATAACTATTTCCAACGTCATCATTAATATTATTTGTATTTTCAACAAAATAACTTAACATCAGTCACAGCTAGGGTATCCAATCCCGGGATTGATTAATTTTCAATCCTGGGATTGGGATTTGCTCACCGAGGAATTTGAAATCCTCAATTCGCTATACTTTTTCCCCGGATTATCTCCAAACCTCGTTTTTTTTTAGCTCACCGAGGAATCAGTAATTCTCGATTTGATAATTTTGTGTAAATTTTCGGAATTTGCTTAAAATTTCTCAATTGATGCGGCTGCGATCCCGGGATTTCGGGATCAGAAAATTAAACGGGATCCCGAATCCCAAGATCGGATGCCCTAGTCACAGCGTGTGACTCTAACAATTGCAGGAATAAGATTTTCTTATATCGTTAACTTATTATAATAAGTTGTCTTTTGCAATCAAAAAACTTGAATTATAATAAATTTCTTTATTTTTATTTTCCGATAATATTATAACCACAATAAAAAAAACGATAAGAAAAAATATTTATTCTGCTGTGGATGCCTTCGGAGACCCTCAACCTTGTTTGTCTCTTCATCCGATTGGTATAATTCCAGCGTCCTGAATGACTTTTGGCTACTGCAAATACACAAGTGTACTCGGTGAAGTTAAAGGATTCTGGCACGTCATTGGAAGAAGCAAAGCAATTGGCAGATGAAATTAAATCTTAAGGGTGTCGGATGGTGGCCATATGCTCCTTATAGCTTGCGAATATGTTAAGTTAACATAGTATCGAGCTTTACTTCCTAGTCTGTCCGCAATCCTTTAAATAGATTGATATGCACCCAATAGTTTTAAGCCCCAACTTTTTTTAGTACAGGAATACCACATAAGAACATTTTCACTCCTCTTGGGGTTTATGTTTTATATTTATAAGCAAATACATTATGTAAAATAAGTGTTTAAATCAAAATATGTTTCAACGATATTTATATGTTGTGAAAAATATAACCGAATATATGTTATCAATGTGATGTCACAGCACTTAAAGTTTTAAGCTTCACAAAACTTTCAAAAAAAGTTCTTACATTTATTACTTTTGTAAATAAAATACTTTTCAATCTTCACAATTCACTGTATTCATACATATTTAAAGTATTTCAGTACGTAATAATATTTCGATTGTTCCATCAACACACAATAAAACACTTTGATCGTAATATACTTATTTCTCTTATGTCGTATTTTTGTAATACTCAGTTTATGTTAAATCTAAAAATGTTTGTTTCGATTCTTTAATTAAAGAATTGCAATGCACAATCTTTTTACTGAGTTTTTTTGGTAAATGCTTTGAATCTCTCAATAATCAATTTAGTACATTAATTTCTCAACTAATTTGTATCAGATAGCATAAATGTCTATGGTATTTACATCCCTTGCTAAAAACGGATAAGAAGGGAAGCGGTGAGCTAATTACTAATATATTTCTTGCACTAAAAAATATTTAAATAAGTACACTATTTTGTCCAGCAAAAATCAACATTTTACCTGGCATATGATTGCTACTGGGTCTTTTTGACTCGTTTAAAAAAAGTCAAGTCACGATTATTCTTACAAGAGTTTTGTGCTTACAAGTTACCATAGAATTGAGAAAATCTCAAAAGCGCTGATCAAGGCCAGATTTGTAGTAGCATTGTCAACTGATACACTGAATTACATAATTAACACAAATTGGTCACCATATGCAAACAATTTTTAGTTTTCAATCATTTAGGTTTGATAAAATAGAATACTTAAGTAATTTTATTAAATTATTAAAATTCATATCCCATTCTCAATGATTCACACTACAACTGAAAAATACAATATTAATTGTCTGAGATTGCCTAACGATATTCTGAAAACTAGAAAAACGTCAAATACTTACGAAATGATGTTTATTTCATTTTCATGTAATGATTTTAAAATAACTTTATTGCTTGCGAACTTTTTTTAATAACGTATTATGTACGACTGTTTTTTCATACAGGCATTAAACCTTTATCTTGCATACGCTTTCTAATTTCGTTGAGAGTTTACCATGAAAAATAATTTGTGTACAAAATAGGTAATATGTTTTGGCCCTTGGTATATTTTGATATACGTCTAATTTTCACTGCCATCACAGTCGGTATAAATATACATTTAAAATAAGAAGTATATTTACCAATATATCGTGGAAAGTTTACGAAGATTCCTATCAATATGTTCAGAAAACTTTAGATTGTTCTTTTTGTGGAAGTTGTTTGACAGAAACTTTGCTGCTTTGAATCTGGTTAATGCGTATATAATGGTGATATGCTAAAGTTCCTTAACTGTCCATTAACAAACTAGATAGAAAGTTGAATGAACTTTTTATTGCGGTTTCTTCGGAAGGTTAACTCCAATGGAAATGTTTATCCATTCACGCGACACATTTTTTTGGCATTGATTTGATATCAAATGTAGCACAGTAGCGATATGAAACGTAGATTTTTTCCCTTTTTATTATACACCTACATATATTAATGTTAAAAAGGTTTGGTTAAAAAAATGACAGACTAAATGCAAATAAAGATTATTAAAAAAATCAGACAAGTTTACTATTTTGTTTCAATTTATCAAATCATACAAAATCATAATATGGTGTTTATTTTTTCCTAACATTCAAAATACTATATTTCAAAAACTCCTTTGTAAAGTATTGTATCTTCAAAATCAAACTTTACGGAATGGTGGTTTAAAAAAACAAAAAGAAGCTTGTATGTCGAACTTTTGACCGCTTTGCACCAAATTTCGAATGTTCTTTGTCAATAAATATATATAGATGTATGATTCGATGAAAACGATCAGAAACTCAATTTCAACCAAGGCTTTGTCTTTTTAAACCACTCTCCTTTAAACTGAACTTTTTAAATTTACAATATACTATGTAGGGAGTGTCAATTTTTTGGTTAAAAATTAACTTTTATTTGAAATTTTTACATACTATTTTCACATTCACATCAAATATGTTTACAATCATTTAGATATATAATTTTATACTGAATGTACTATTTTTTATTACCTTTGTTATAAGTTCGCATATGGAATTGCACCATTTTATTATAAAATATATAACGAACACTCAAATATTTAAATATTACAAATTATTAATGACAATCACGCTGTATTCTTTTAATTGTAAATGTTAAATAATGTCATAACAATTATTAATATAATTGTCAATAAAGGAAATGTTAAATGTAGCTATTCTGGTATTATTAATTAACCATACAATATCGGCACCTGAATATATTTATCCCAAGCGTATATTTTAGTGTAACAACCGACATTGGCCGAGCCAAACATTTACAGGTGTATCCTTGCAGTACATGCTGGTGAACGCTGCATCAATCACATAATATAATGGTAAGGATATTCCAAGAGATGACATCTGAAGGTAAAGTAGAATTGGACATCTTAGTAAAAGTAGATTTTTTTTTTAAACCATGTCCGCTCCCAATGTGGAGCATATGGACTCCTAATGGAGTTTATCTCAACAGAAGTGTTTCTACGAGAACTTGTTACTCAGTTGCTCAACCTCTCTTTTTCCAAAAAGAGTAGGGATAGAAGGTTAGGGGCTAGGACAGGATAAGTGGTAAGCTAATCGCTCTCGATACGTCTCGTTCGCAGGATAGGATAGGTGAGAGGGGGGAATTCAAGACATCACATACACCCATGCCTTCAGCCATACACCCATGCCATTGCCTCCATGAACAGAAATTCATAAATCGATTGAAAAATCAATTTATAAAAACTGTCCGTACCGGGATTTGAACCCGGGCTCTCCGTAGCCGAAACCAACAACGTTGACCACTTGACCACACAGGCACGAAAGTAGAAATAGTCTCTTTAAAAGCAAAAATATGCTAAAATTTAGTTGAAAGCTATTTTGGTAAAACGCCTCGTCTAATTTCAATATTTTTTAGAATTAAATTACTTTGATATTTGTAACCGTATTAGTTTGAAATTGACCCGAAAATCAAAGTAAACGTGACGTGAATTTCCATCAAGCACATTAAAACAGTTTTTTTAAGCAAACAAAAGTATTTATATTCAATTTAAATACTAAAGACTGTATACTCTTTTAAATATATACATTGCACACCGTTGTTTGGTGTCTCTTTATTTTTTTATTGTCTTTCATCCTTTTACCTCAGTTATATTTTATTGTGGAATCGTAAAAATGTATTTTTTCCAAGAAGGCTCTTTTCAATGCCTGCCATTTAGATTTCTTGGAAATGTAATAAATGTTTTTTCTAAGAAAAAGGGTCTTGAGGATTGACCATCTCTTATTATATATTCGTGGCGGGACTGACACGAGAGAAATAAAGGTCCTAGATTTTACTCGGAGATTACACGGATATATTACCCCTTTTTTTTGAAGTGCAAAAAAAACACATAAGATTTTTGTGTCAAGTTGAGACGAAGCTTATTATTCAAATTGGGGGTGAATGCGCGCTATAAGACCAGTTTTTTAAGATCTGGAAATACACAAATTGATAGCTTGGCAATATTTTTCTTTCTGTTTTGCATTCAATTAAAATGATATCCTTTTACCCAAATAATATTGACTGTGGAAAAGAAAAAGAAAGTAGCCCACAGTTTTTCTACCAACAGTTTTTTCTCAAAAATCACAATATAAACAACTTGATACATGTTATATGAAAAGGACGTAAGCTGAAATTGCTGAATTGGTATCTAAATTTAGCTTTTAAGTTTGAAAAAAAAGAGCCTGTGAAAATTGCGATCAGGAAAAAAGACTTTAAAAATGGTTTATTTTGAAAAAAATAATAAATTTATGTTAAATAAAGTCAATTAAAAACCTGTTTAATCAAAAGAAAAAATATACAATCAAATACATATCGACTGTGGAAAGAAAAAAGGATGTAGCCCACATTTTTTTTAAAATAGCATTTTTCGATAATCACAATGTATTAAACTTGATACACGTTCTATCAAAAGGATGTAAGCTGCAAATGCCAAATTGCGTTCTAAATTTAGCTTTTAAGTTTTAAAATTGAAACCAAGAAAAAATACTGAAAAAAGGGTTTTCCGTGACAATTTCTTTAATAAATCTTAGATTATGTCAATTAAACACCGGTTTAGAAGTATCCATGTTCTTCCAGGTGGTGTATATTTCATAATTTTCTTTTGTTCCAAAATCATTGAAGCAAGTTTTTTGTGTCTCTTGTAAAGTTTGTTGTTAAAGCTTTTTCCTTTCCACAGTCGATATGTATAAGAATCATACTCTCATTCTGAAAATGATTAATAACTCATAATTAATTATTTTTATTTTATATGAGGTGTCTAGTAACAAAAAGCAATATATATATATAACCACAAGTTGTGAAAATCAATAAAAAAAATACGTACCTGTTCTGTGGGCAATTTAACAGTATTTTTTATAAATCAATATAATAATTCTATGAAAAAACCACTGCTGAGATAAGAAGATTAGGAGGCCAATGCTCCACATTGGAAGCGGACATGGATTTAATATAAATAAATATATATATTTATTTATTGTTTAAAACTAAAATTACAGTACATGACATAACAGCTGACGCCAATTCGCCATGTACTTGAAAAATATAATAAGACAAAATATAAAATAAAACTACACAGTACACCAAAATCAACATAAAAAATCAAGAAATATAATGGTAAAATTTATCAAACAGTTCACAAATACTATCACTAAAAATGTCCACTTCTCTAGGCAATGCGTTGATCAATCGAACGACCCTTGGAACTGGTGACTCTTACCTCCTAAGCGAGGTATAAGTTTTTAGAAATAAAAGCTTTGCTCATAGTTTCGCCCACGTAAGAATAAATTGGGAGCATATATATTTCACCTTGTGTAAAGTTCTTGAAAAATATATTCTGACAATGAGGAAAAGTAGTTTTGTAGATTGCCAAAATGCATATTTTATTAAAAAGCATTATTTTACATATAATTGTTTTAATAATCTACGCCCACATTTTTTTTTAAATTGTTGTGCTTTTTTCTTTTTATATTCTGGTATTGATATGTATAAACTACAGAAAAATAGGTATTTTGAATATTTACTTTAATAAAAACATAATATTCCTTTATTTACTGATGTCAATGATTGTCAACATTGTCACCTGACAATGCTCGCAATAAGCGAAACCAGTCCTGACCTATTTAATAAAGTGAAATGAAGTACAAAGGAATATTGTGTTTTTATTAATATAATGCCTTTCCACCAAGTATTGACAGTGAACACCCTAAAAGTGATTGAATATTTACAACAATTAAAACTGTTTTCTAAATTCACATAAAGCTCATTAATCTAATTTGCCCTTATCACTTATCAAATATCGGATATCTTACATACTATCCGACGGTAACAAAGATAATCAATATATATAAAAAAATATATGTTAATATTTTTAAATACTTAGCATGAGAAAGTTACTTCGAAATAAATCTCAGCCAAATTGGCGTTTACCTAACTTATCTGTATACCATCAGATCATTCTAATTACTAGAATAATTTTAATAGATTTCACCGATCAATATGATGAATAGACTAATATTTTTCAATATCTTTAAAATATTTGTCTCCGTTTTCGACTCCGACTACACCTTCGGAAAACACCCGACTCCACGACTCCCGACTTTACAGCCCTGTATTAGTCACGAAAACTAGCTTTATAAAGGTGTTGGTAATTCAGTCGAGAGATTTGATTTTTAATAAATAAATCAACACAAATAATTCTTAACCAATAATTCGTCTTGCTTGTAGTTTTGTATATTTTCAGTATCACATAGACCTTTCATCTTATTTGGGAACATGTCGAAGTTGTTGTAGCGTCATTTTGGTAAATGTTGTGGCGATAATATGAGACTGTCAATAGTAATGGATTGAGGAAAACATACTTGGCTAACATTGTTTCATCAATTTAACACTTAGAAGTAACTTAGAAGACTTTATTACGCCATTGAAGTGTCAATTTCATTGTAAGGAAATATTCTATTATAATAATAGTGAGGGTATACGCTTTATGATGTATATTATTTTGATTGTATTTAAGTCACACAAGATTTTGACTGTGATTGATGTTATTTAGCATTTAATTAAACTGTGTGGCAAACATTAATATTGTAATATTAACATAATAATTTCCACTACATATTTACCATTGATTTTTGGTAAATAAACCTACTTACAATATTTCCTAGAACTCAGCTTAAGTCGGGCTTCAAAGTTTCACATAAATAAAGTTATTTTTTACTGTTGCAAGAAAATATTTTATTTAGTACTGGCGTGGGGAACCTGTGGCCTTTTGGCTAACCTATTGCGGCCTTCTGCCCAATCCTGAAATTCTGTAAATTTTGGATTTGAAAATTCCTGGAAGACTTTTAAAAAAAAGGTCCCACGCTGATAATTTTGGGAAACCCGCAAATTTCTGAGATTTAGAAATTGGTATGAATTTTTTTCCGGCCAAAGATTCCCTAGTCTAGGGTTTCCCAAACTTATTATGGGATGGAACACTTCGCAACTCCGAAAATTTCAACGGAACACTTAGTTAAATTTTTGGGATGGGTAATTCGTAATAGTTTTTTTATTATTAAAATATCACATACGTATTAATAAATCTCTTATGGGGGTATACTAGTGTAGAAATTTTAAAAATCGATTCTTTCTATTTTATATTTTTTTAAAGCTAAGACATTTGAGAGTATGTTCTCAAAGTGATTTTTTCAAAATTTTAATAATTATTTACCGAGTTACAGCAATTTTAGTGACGCAGCAACTAAGCTGGTCCGGTCGGAACAAATAGCAAATTAAAACTTTATACGCGTTTTTCTCGAAACTACTTTTTTCAAGCTGGCGTGCATAATATCTCAAGTTCTACCAAACCGAGTTATTTTAAATTTTGTGTAAATTCATGGAAATAGTAATAGTTTCAAGCCTGCATAGCAGAAAGTTGACATTTGCTTTAAAACTGCTTTACACCGTGGCCGTTCTAGAATTAATCGTATGCCTACTGAGATTTGATGTCTTAGAAAGGATTGCAGAAAAAAATTCACGAAATAAAGTCTTGTAGAATTTTCAATCAATTGAATATAATGATCGTACAACCATTGTTTATTTGTTATTTGGTAATAATATTTATCTAATGAAATATGCTTAACCATGTTTTCATGTTTTGTACTGTATTGCGTTTGGAAATCTATTTCGGTCCACTTCAATATTTATTTTGAAGGGTCAAAGAAAACTCATACAACGTACTGTTGGCCTTTAATGACTGATGATTTTGGGTGTGATAAAATAATCTTTCATCCTCGGCAATAGAAATTTGGCACAATTTTTGTCGTCGTATTCAATTTATATTCAAAACCTCCTCTTTTACCTAGATATTTGACATCATAACTTATGTGGAGATAGACCATCACTCGCTTTTCAATGTGAAGTAGAAAATGTTTAAATGTGTTGAAACGTATAAAACGATTCCAAATTTTTGTGAAAAATCCACTTTGGCCAGCGTAACACCTACTCCGGAACATAGATTGGGAAACCGTGCCCTAGTCAATGTTTACGGCGGCCTTATGTCGAATCAGAAAAATTAATGCGACCTTTAGAGAATAAAAGGTTCCCCACCCCTGATTTAGTAGAATATTGTTCGTTATTTCTCGTAAAAAAAGGTTTTTTTTTGGGAAATTCAAAACAAAATTCGTTAGAAATATATTTTCAAATAATATTAAACTAAATATATCATCCCGTTTGTTTGTGCCATGGTGGTTTTAAATCAAAATGTAAAGATTTTATTTTTATAAAATAATAAAAAAAGGAATATTTGTTTTGATATTTAAAATATGGTTACTAGACTAAAAATAATCCCCGTTTCTCAAACGTCACAAATATTGATGAAAACTTTTTTTTAAAAACCAACATGCCCTTGTATTTATTTATCAAATATACTAATGCTATCTATATTAAAATCATACTCATATTTGGTTGATAAAACATTAAAAAACAAAAAAATCCCTAATGAAATTTATTTAACATAGCCTCTATAGACGTTAGAATATATATAGTTAAGAAACTAATACTTTATGAGTAATTTATTTTTCTTAAATATTCTACATTTTTGAAAAATATATATAATAAAATTTTTAAATCTTTCAAATGGATAAACCAGCCAAATTATTGTCCCATATGTTAAAAAAATAAACTTCAACAAAGAGTTTTTACATCCGCTGTCTAGTAAGATTATGTCTACAAAATATGCATATCAGTCGATAATAATAATTTTAATATTCTCATCACTAATGATTTGATATCATTTTTCTATGAACCTTTTTTAATTTTATATTTCCTCGTGTAGATTTATAATAACATTATATAAATATAAGGCTTAAAAATTATTCGTTTTCGTAAAATAATATCAATCAGCAAAAATTTTTATCCTTTCAAAATGAACAAGAGCAAATAATATGCTTCTACCAAGAAGTCTATTTGATACTATGTTCTATTTGATACTATGTTCATATAAATTTTACTCTATTGCGAATGTCTTTTTTAAGCTAGTAGAGTGAAACGTATTCTTAGCCAATTGCAAAAATAATATAATAATATATTTGCATAAACTTAAGCATGGGTTTGTATATTGATCGGAATAATCAAGAATTTGAAACCATATGAGGAGTAAACGATATTCCTAAATGTCAAACATAACATAACAATTGACACGAAATTTGCAAAAAAGAGCAACCAAGTAATAACCAGTTCTCGTAGACAATTTCTGTTGAGATACCTCCATTAGGAAGCCATATGCTCTACATAAGGAGCGGACATGGAATAAAAATAAAATCACTTTTAGGGTGTTCACTGTCAATACTTGGTGGAAAGGCATTATATTAATAAACACACAATAATCCTTTGTACTTCATTCCACTTTATTTAATATGTCAGGACCGGTTTCGCTCATTGCGAGCATTGTCAACTGATAAGAAATATAATTTAACAAGTTTAAGTTATGAACACACCAACTACTTGGAAGCGGGGAAAACATAAAACTATCATTAAGCATATTCACTTTATTAATGTAGCATTTTATCACTTTGTCAAAAATTTCCCAAATTTGAATTATGTTTGTAATTACTTTCAATCGCCATTCTGAATTTATTAATCTGGGATGACTTTTTAATTATATGTTAGATGTGTTGAACATTTTAATTTTGTGTTATTTTAGAATCACTTCAATGTAATTGGCAATTTCTTTTCAATGCCAATTGTTGTGTATAACTTTTCGATTTTGTATAAATAACATTGTTAAATTATATTTCTTATCAGTTGACAATGCTCGCAATGAGCGAAACCGGTCCTGACATATTAAATAAAGTGGAATGAAGTACAAAGGATTATTGTGTTTTTATTAATAAAAATAAAATGGTTTCAAATACCAAATGTAATAATTCGATTTTTTATAATGTGAATCTGTTTCGTATAACATACAATGTATCAGATGATACTTTACAATACAGTACCTCAAAATAAATGTGTCTACATATTTTAAAGGATTATTTAAAAACAATCTAAAATTTCTGAACCATGTGTAGTCTACAAAGCGAACGATGATTTCTTAGCCATTTCATTTCTAGATTGTTTCCTGGATTTGCAATTTTTACATGATCTTTTTAAAATGTTTTGTCTTACTTTTAAGATATGTCAGCTGAAAGGCTTAAATGGAAAATCCCTCAAAATATTAATGGCGCGTGTCCAAGCGTTCATAAGATATGGTGGCTTTAAGTTTTTGATTTTGTAAAATACAATGATTAATCGATTCGACATCGTACCAAAAAGAACAATATAATAAATAAATAAAATTGTATTAGAAGCCAACTTTAAGTTTCAAAACCTAAGATTTTATCGATTTTTTTTTAAATAGTATAAGATGAATAGCATCAAAGAAAGAACTGTTAATTTAAAAGAAGATCAATGGTTAAAAGCAAGTAATAACGATACGCGCAAATTAGATTTCACTTATACGATAGCACAATTCAAAAACCTTTACAATCGGTCGTTGAACCGTTAACAATGTAGGGTGGGTCACTTGAAACCAAAAATGGTGATCATTTAAAGAAAAAAAATATTTTTAAATAAATATCATCGAAAACTTGAGCCATATTTTTCCAGATATCCGCGTTAAATGTGAAGCATATGACCTTCCTATGTAGGTATCTCAACAGATTTTTTTCTACGAAAACTGTTTGTTACTCAGTCGCTCAACCTCTATTTTCCAAAGAGTGTAGTATGGATCAAAATATATGGCTAGGACAGGACTAGTGGTTAACTAATCGCTCTCACTATGCCCAGTGACTGAAGGATTGAAGGGTGGGAAGGAATTTTTAGATATCGATAGATCGATAGAAAAAATGCTTTTCGTACTGGGACTTTAACCCGTAAGACACGTCTCAGAAGCTAACAATGATAACAGCTGTGCCATAAGACCCAACAAAAGATTTGTTTCCAATACAATTTTTTTCACAATAGAAAAAAATAGAATCGAGGATATTGAAACTAGGGTATCCAATCCCGGGATCGGGATTTTATCACCGAAGAATTTGAAATCCTCAATTCGCTATAATTTTTCCCCGGACTATCTCCAAACCTCGTTTTTATTTTAGCTCACCGAGGAAATTGAAATCCTCGATTTGGTATACTTTTTTCCCGATTATCACAAAACCTCTTTTTTTTTTTTTAGCTCACCGAGGAATATGAAATCTTCTCGATTTGCAATTTCGTGTCAATTTTCGGGATTTGCTCAAAATTTCTCAATCCCGAATCCCGGGATTGGATGCCCTAATTGAAACGTCGTAAATTTTGTAAAGTTTAAATTAAAACACTTTCGACTGACCGTCGTTAGTTGACTCAAGAAAAAATATCGGTAGAAAAAGAAGCATTTCTTAAGACGGCTACGTTCGTAAAGATCGTTTTTTTTAACATAACACTGTTTTTCTTCTTTTGTAAGCTTGCTAACGTCCATCAAAATAAAAAAGGTACTCTAAATATAGGTTTTTTGTTTACCGTAACATATTTCAAGCTAATTATAATTATAAAAGTATTCTATAAAAATTTACACATCATTTGTGTGACAACAAATATTTGCCTGATATAACGTACTGATTTCAGTAATATGATAAAGAATAATAACAGTTGATGATAAACAAAAATCAGGAACTGGAAAAAGTGGGATGAGTTTAAAGAAAGTTTTTTTTAATATATATCCTGTCCACCAAGAATTGACAGTGAACAAAATAAATGTCTTCCAAATCAATTTTTTTCACTAATCTTGAATTAAGTTTAATGGGTTTTTTGGTATATTTCAAATATATTTATTATCCATTTTTATAAGTAACGGTTTTTTCTATACCACATGGAAAGCGTTAAATACCGATTTTTGAGTTCTTTGATGTTGAATATAGTTTATTTAATAGTTAAAATATATATGTCGTTTTTGGTTTCACTTTTGAAAGGAAGGACCTGCTAGGCTTTGTACTCTGTATATATGAGTTACAACCGTAATAATGTAACCCGTAGGGGAAGTAAGGTACGACCGTGGAGGCGCCTATAAATAACAATGGTTCTAGCGGTATTACCTCACAGTTAACATCCCTTAAAGAAACAGTTACCCCACATTGCCCTTGCGCCAGCCCGCTCCTGTCGCACATTTTTCGACCGCTTTCATATTGGCAGAGACTCCAATGAAAATACTCATTTTGTTTTATGAAACGAAAAAATGTTGATATTCCTGATCCTGTAACAAATTTGATGACAAATATTTCCGATACGGCCGCAGGCATACGTATCGATCCATAATAAACGAGATTTATTGCCCAAAGATCGAGGGCAAGATGTCTGAAATGAACATAAAAAAATCTGAAATAGACCGACATACACTTTTTTGAACTTAGTATTATACATTTTGAATTGATATTATTTTTAATTCAGTCGTGATGTTATATCATAGAAGTTATGTAAAAGTCACATAAAAATTGGTCAAAAAGATTTAACCATTTTTGTTATATATATTTATGTAGTAATTTTTCAAAATCCAAATAGAAAGCTTCAAACGTATATGTATGTTTCTGAGTATTTTTAACTCAATACTGTGCTCAATTAAGCGATATTTTATATCTCCAATGACATAATAATCCTATTATTAAATGAGGCATGTGTATGTAGATATTTGAGCTAACACGTAATAATTATAAATTAGAAAAATACAGCAAAAATTATTGATATTTTACTGCCAGAATAAAAAAAATCGAATCATTAAGCGGACTTTTGGACTTGACGACCAAAAAATAGTTTTTTAGTATTTCTTTAAAATATTACTTTTTTTGTGAAAAAGGTGGAGACTATTAAAAAAAATCAGTAGGAGATAAATCAAAGTGGCGTAGATGTTTGGACTAGAGCCGTTATCCATTAATTGCTCTTTAGCGACAAATGTATAATCATACTACGATGTATTTATGTAACTACAAAGTGTAAATTTCTCAGTAGAAAGATGTTTACTGGTTATTCATTCACAATAACTAAAAGTGGATTTAGTTAAGAATTACAAGGCTGGGAAGATTGATTTAATTTATAAGAAACACATTCACTGTTTCTATATGTCTTAGTGTGCTATAATTGAAGATTATTATCATTATGTAATATTTTAAATGTGTGTATTTTGGGCACAATTAAAATTTTGCCAAGTATATGATTAAGATTGAAATATCTATTAAGTTATTTATAGCAGGACAAATATCCAAACATACATTAAGGGTAAATTTTTAACGATACAGTCGACACAAAACAAAACACGCTGTGCACTAGCACTAAAGATGGAATAACAATGTTGTATGCAGTATTTTTATAATTAAATTTAAAAAATCACTTATATTATAAATGGCAGTACTACTCGTGTACATTCATTCGCTCACTGTGCCCTAGGAATTCTGAAGTCTCGGGGTTTTCAAAGTCCCGGGACTCAAGGCGTGATAAAGTCAAAGTCCCAGGACATCTAGGGACTCGAGACTTTTATGTCCCATTCAATAAAATTATAAGTTTATTAAAATTAATTTTTTTCATGTATGTATGTATTTACGTATTACATACACTCGGCGCCTTTCGTAAGTACGCACTAGTAAAAATCGCGTTTTTTTTAATACAGTGTTTAATAATTATTATTTTTCTTATGAAATGGATGTGTGCAATGCTTACGGTTAATTTTTACTAAGAAGGGATGCTAACGGTACATTTAATGAAAAAATATCAATGAAGCCGCCGTCAGGAGTAAATTTATGACCGTAACTTTACAATACAGCTTTTAGACCTTTTTTTGTCATATTGAGACATTGGTACCTTTGTGAAATAGTGAGAAAACATTTGCACATAAAACAACATCAGGTATGAACATTTAATTTTAATATTTGTAATTTGATTTTGCTACAGCTATATTACAATATATAAACACATGGTATTTGAAACTTCTCCGAAATTATTAATCCCAAACATCTGTTTTTCTATCAGATCGTTTTTATATATGCATACTTAATTTTGTTAAAACCCCAGGTAAGTGTTACGTCCCGACCATGCCGTGCCCGTTTTTTTTGGAGCTCCCCTCTTATACCTGCTTTCATTCAATACACATCAGTCTTTCCGAGGGTTTCTTTACCACAAGAATTGTTTTTTTTTTAAATTAAAATGTACATGTTATTAGCAAATTATAAATCACTGTCACGATTCCCGGGAAATTTTCCGAAAAAGTCTCGGGACTTAAGACAGCAAACAGCCCGAAAAGTTCCGGGACGTGTCGACACAGAATCTCTATTGTGCATGATGTGACACCAGTTTATGAGAGATAAATAACGTGTCCGTTTAGGCTGCCTTCTACATGTACAGATACATTAAGAATTTGTTTACAAGTAGGACAAATGAATTACTCATGGCTGTATTGAACGCACTAAAGCATCAATGGTTTTTTTTTGTATGTGATCTGTCAAAAATAAGCGTTACTGATTGATACTCAAAAAAAATCTATCCATATAACTAAAACATTATAATTACATTGTTTGATTGATCGAAAAAAGTAAATTCTTTGTATATATATATTAAAAAGAAATCTATTTATCCTTAAATGATTGTGTAATTGCTTTATACATTATATATTTCTGTAATTTTGTATAAAGCCATACAAAATTCTAATTCAATTAAGAGCCAGGCAAGGATTGGTTTATTTCTCATTAACTTTGACGATGTGGTGAAACCTTGCAAGCCTAATTTCTCAATCTACAAAATTATTTATTCATCTACCGCCGGAGGCTTAAAGTTTATATTTAGCAAAAAGGTGGTCTCATAAATAAATTTTAACTTAATAGCTTTTCAGAAATAATATTAAGCCTAATAATTATACATAAACTTTAATATAATATACATGTTATTTGACGAGGTTTCAATTTCGAGAACTCACACTAAGTTGTTATTTTATGAATGGTGAAAACCGGTAAAAAAATATTTAGCAACAGATATAGTGCTAAATATTTTGAAAATTTTTAATTGCATAATAAGCTCCATGATTTTTTAAAGTTACGCTACATCAACTAGAGACTAGTTAGTTACTGCACATTACTAGCAACATTGCTCAAAATCTAAACAGTTACATATATTAATCTTGTTAGGACCTGCATCCTGAACCATTTAGTAGTTAAATTAAAGTTTTTGAAACAGCACCAACCTTTAAATTGGCGATTTCAAATTGAGTCGCAAATAATTGTAATGTTATTTTAACTGGTTTGTGGTAATTTACGTCACTCGATTGATTTGAAGTGCTCAAGGGTTCAAAACCTAAAATCCTTTTTTAATATTTGGGTCTATAAGAGGAGAAATTAGCCAACTAGTAAAATGGTAAAGCATTGTTTGGACTTTTAAATACTAACAAGTACATATTTACTTGGTGCTTTGGTGGATTGTTTATTTTTATTGCACGGTGATAACACTATTGCAATGTGCACTGAGCTTAATTCCCTTTTACGATATTTAAAGACGTATAGAGTATTACAACTCATATAACTTATTTTTTCTAAAATACCATTTGGCTCACTTCACCTCTTAGAAGCCCATATGTGATTGGATCTTCCAGTCTGTCTATTTGAATTTATTACAATCAATCTTAATTTCAGCCTCTATGTCATGTGATTGTCTTGTTTTATATATTGAAAGCTAAAAATTGGCCATAGAAAGAGCGACAAATTGATTACCATTGGTCGACTGACTTATGATTTCGTCGATATTCAAAGTATCGGCGGAATTGTTAATTTTATCCAAATGCTTAACTGATATCTTATTATAAGATTGTGTATTTAAAGAAAAATCGTCACGAGAATGATTTAATATTTTTAATTACAATTCCCATAGATTTCATACGAGAAAACTTTTCGTTTTCCTTACTCCTGTTTTTTGCAAGATAAGGGTATTTCTACGCAGCTATTTGTGGAAACTGAACTACTTGCGGAAAATTGCACAAAAACTATATCGGGAAGTTTATTGAGAGAGGAAAAATGTTTCACCCGCTGAAAGAATTATTGCTTGGCACAGGTATATATGTATGAGACCCACCATTCCATACTTATAGATTTCCCACGGTGGCAATAATTTCGCTAGGATTTTTTGATAATACATTCATGCAATTTATAATAGTAACGTCAGAAATGGTTTCTCCATATTATCTCAACAGATGATGCCAAACGAAAATATTGAATTCGAAATATTAACGATTTTATCGGAATTATAATGTTGTTTTATGCATTCTTACTTTACTGTTATAAAACTCTGCCTTTAAAGCCTAAAAAGAACTGATCAGTGATAAGAAATGTTCTCAATTTAGCAAAAATTATGTCAATTATAGTGTCCGTAAAATAAAAATACGCAATACACAAAAACACAAAACTAAAACGTGATTGTACTTAAAAGTCCAAGAAAAAAGTTTTACCATTTTACTAGTACCTCTAATGAGTCTAATGCAGTGATTTCCAACCTGGGAGGCGCGCCTCTCTGGGGAGGCGTGGGCCATTGCAAAGGGAGGCGCGAACAGTCCAAAATATTTATTTACCCTATAAAACGTGTCTTTATTACTATATGAAATAAAGTATGGGGAGGCGCGAAGATATTTTTTCCTTCAAAGGGAGGCGCAGTAACATAAAGGTGGGAAATCGCTGGTCTAATGTGATTTCTGTTGTATTATTTCTGATTTAAAATCATCTGATTGCACTATGACAGCATTTAGTTAATCTAATTTTTCCTTCTTGGCACTTGCTTAATCTGTCAATTCTACTTAAGGAAAAAATCTGGACTTAGTCATTATTTTTTTTTCTATTTAAAAAAATATACTGTATATGAGGTTTAGTTACTATCGTCTGTAGTTTTAATTCAGTATTGCAATAATAAAACGTTAACCTAGCATTAGATATATCCACCAACAAGCAGTTAAGTATAAAATTTACAAATATATTGTATCACGCATCACGATTTAGGTTTGGACAATGAAGAATCTAAGAATATACGTTTACATTTATAATTGCTTTACATTAACACAGTGTCTGAAAATCTTTTTTAGATCACGGCACACTGGTGAATGGGATTTGCTACGTAGCACACAAATTAAAAATGCCTTAAAAAGGGAAATTTACCGTATTAATGCGATTATAGAAAAGCATAGTGATGGTAACATTTTTTTAAATATTTAAATATTTTATCAACATATATGTGAATGTGTGGTAGTAATTTTAATTTTTGGGACAGATGCAATTGATCTTTAGAAAGAAATCTGTCAATATGAGAACACGTAACTCTTCATCAACCATCTGTTAATTTCATTGACAAATTTGCACAGATATGACGATCTTGTGTTAAATTTAGTGTTAAATTTATTTGAAAATTAATACAATTTAAATCTATAGGCATTATTTAAAACTAAAAGTTTTGAGGCACAACCTGAGACATCGTGTGGCACACAACTTGGCAGACACTGCATTAACACATGGCTCGATGAAGACAGTGATAGGTCAGCCTAAGAAATGATACTGATTTTCCTAAAGAAAGTCTCCTTTTATTGATAAAAATATCGATAGGTTTTCTAATATAAAACAGAACGCCCATAAACTTTATACATCTTGTGATATTATTAATCCAGTGAGATTTCATAGAAATCGATCAGATGAATACAGTAGTATGAGTTAAATAATTGCTTAGGTCGCAACAGTTTCTCTCTCAGCTAAATCTTAACTAATCAAAGCTATTATGTAGTGTAAGATAAGTGAAATTCAAATCTAAATTGGTTTGTGACCACTGATATTGGATTGCGAGGATATTTATTATCGACATGTTTAATTGGTTGTAGCTCCAATATATATGCTGATAAACTACAAGCCTACACAATATGCTCAACAGGGAATGAGTGCTTAATTCACAGAATATACAAGCATGTATATATATAGATATATGAGCAAATATTTACTCTATTATGGTGACAATCGGTAGAGCATATTATGCGATTTGACATTTTATCGATAATGACTGCCAGCTTACGTCACAATTAGCATGTATGCTTTTAGATTAATTGCCTTTTAATCAATTTCTTCATTTTTATTTTTATATTTTCTTTATAATTAACTATACTTCGATATTTAAATAGTAAAAGCGCTAATATTATAAAGTAAAACTACTAAAAACTTTGTATGTATGCTTCAATGATTCATTTATGGTATTATAATGTCCCCTCTCGGGTCGGGCTCTATGGCACAGCGGATAGCGTTGTTGGCTTCCGTGTCGGATGTAACGGGCTCAAGTTCTAGTACAAACAGATATTTTTCGATCAATTTATTGATTTCTGTTCGAAGGCATGGGTGTCTGTAATGTCTAAAAACTCCCTCCCACCCTTCCAATCCTTCAATAACTAGGCGTATCCAGAGCGATTAGTTAACCACTGGTCCTGTCCTAGTCTTATCCTGTTATCCCTACTACTCTCTTTGGAAAAAAGAGTGGGTTGAGTGACTGAGTAACAAACAGTTCTCGTAGAAACAAATCTGTTGAGATACTCCATTAGGAGCCCACATAGTCTACATTAGGAGCGGACATGGATAAAAAAATGTCCATTTTAAAAATATGTTGTTACATTAATTGGATGAAATAACTTCAGGAAAATATCTAGATAGATCGTTTTTAAAGTTATTTTCACAAATAAAACGATTTTTTAATAAGAAAAACATTACGAAGAAAAAATTTGCTCAACATAATTTTATTGATATAGATTGTGTATATATTTAAATTGTCGAGTCCGTGGTGCAATGGTTTTTCGTCTTTGGTTTCATTGACCTCAATGGTTCAAGTCCCAGTAAAAACAGCAATTTATCCCATCCCATCAACATATAGCAATGCCTCCCACTCTTCCAATGCTGAAACAACGGCATAGCGAGAGTAAAACGCTAATTCTGTGGTCAGTAACGATTGAAATTTCTTTTGAGACCCAATTTTTTAAACTTTACTATTAAGGGAGGTAAATTATTATTAACTTGATTAGGGTACTTGTATGCTGTTTGCTTAAAAGATCATCAATTCGATTGAGGTACGTAAGCTGAAGTTTTTCCTTTAAATTCTAAGTTTTTAAGACCAAAAACTGACGTGTGGGACACGAGTTTTCAATCGCACTGTTTTTTTGTTGTTGTGGAAAAGCCACTCTCAAGAGGCCATAGAGCTGCAGTTTGCCAACCACTGCGCTAATCACTAGTCCTATCTTGATCTTTCTATACCTAATCTCGTCGGAAAAAGTTTGAGCAACAGAGTAACAAAAAAATGTTATATGGCTCCATAAAATACAATGTTCTTGTAGTAACCGTCGAAAATAGAATTCTAAATAAATATTTAACGATAATTCGTACAAAATAAACGCAAACGCAAGACCATGGCTGGAAATGTGCTCCAGTGGCATTACCAGCTGTGCTCGTTACGCGGTAATAATAATAATTATATCGCGTGCTTAGTCATCTCGATAATAGACGAGTCAGTCAAGTGTGGGATTCGCATAAGCGGTGCCATTTTCAACACAAACAACAACATAGAATGCGACCGGCTTAATTAGCAAGGGATAATTCATTATACGATTTCATCGTGTAGACGTTCGAAGAACTGAATTGTTTAATTATAATGATTACGAAATCGTCAGCAGTAGGGCCTCCAATCCCGGGATCATGGATCTCGAAATCCCGGGATACCATCCGATTATGTGATCCCGAAATCACGGAATTTTGACAGTACTAATCTCGAGATTTCGAAAAAGTTGAGCGAGGTGTAAAAAAAGAAAAATAAGAACGTTGGAAATTTTAGCATATTTTGGGAATTCCGTATATTGCTACGTTTTTCAATTCGTAAATCCTGGAAGACATAAAAAAAAGCTCCCACGCTGATAATTTTGGCGAATCCACTATGATGGGATTGGAATAATTTTTAATCACGAAACCCCGGGATCACAAAAAAGGTCCGGGATTAGGTGACCTAGTCAGTAGGTATTATAAAAAAACACGAAAAAATCAAAATAATACTAAGATTTGAACACGTCACTCGATTCAAGCCTTGGCTGTAAATAATGTACGTTACTAAAAGAAAGAATAAATGCTCAAATAAATGAAGAATTTATTTTGTGTTAGTTGATAAAACATTATATTTAAGGGCTTGACAAACTATTTATGAACAAAATGTTGACTTATGCAGTCAACATTTTAGACGTGCGTTTTTAATCAATGCCTTTTAAGATGTATGTATAAATCTATTTTCAGATGAATACTTTGAAGATTATTCATTGATATTATATTAAATTGAATTCAAAACATTGACATGTTTAAGTTCTAGCTCTATTTTAGATATATATATCGACATCAGTGTTTTTGTAACCATGTAACGCGGTGGAACGGCGTTCCGGCACCTTTTCTGACTTTTTCGACCTTTTTCTTCTTTTAGCGTAGACCTAAAAGATCTTTACTGTGATGTTAATGCGAACCTTTATATTACGAATCAAATAATAAAATCACCAGTAAAAGTTTTTGAAGAGAGGAAGCTTAATTTGGACCCTTTTTCAAATGCGATACAGCTGCTAAAGGCGATCTGCGTTTTCGTGGAGTTACACTTGAGGAGAAAAGAAGTGAGTTTGAACAACTGAGTAACAATCATTTCTCGTAAAAGAACCACTGTTGAAATACCTCCATTAAAAAGCCATATACTTCACATAATAATCTGACATGAATTAAAAAAAAGTCTTGGGAAGAATTTTTTTTTCTTAAAAAAAAAGTACTGGATATCTATTTATTTATTTATTGTTAAAAATTAAAATTACAGTACATGACATAACAGCTGACGCCAATTCGCCATGCACTTGAAAAATATAATAAGACAAAATATAAAATAAAAATACACAGTACATCAAATTCAACATAAAAAATCAAGAAATACAAAAGAAAAATTTATCAAACAGTTCACAAATACCATCACCAAAAATGTCCACTTCTCTAGGCAATGCGTTGATTAGTCGAACGGCCCTTGGAACTGGTGACTCATACCTCCTAAGCGAGGTAAGAGTCACCAGTATATCGTCATAATAACAGTAAAAGATATGTCAATACACTTCACAATGGTAACACGATCACAAAACAACTAATAATTTTTAGTAGGGATTACGTAAGATTACAAAAGACAAGTTCTTACTGAACACTGAATGAGCACCAGAGTATGTACAAAAATGTAAATCAGAGTAGGAAACGGTGATACATTCGTCTTTATTGTCTGTAACGTATTTTTAAATTGAAAAAATAATAATTTTATAAACATTTTTGGTGTAGGCTGATTTGGGCCACCCACTCGTGGTGCTAAATGAGCTTATGTATGACGTACTGTGTCTCATATTTTTTGTATCACCTTTGTAGCAATGCGAATGTCATTGGAACGAAATACGACGTAAAAATAGCATTGGACAATTAAATTATTGTTAAAAGATATTTTGATATGAGAGATGAGAAATATAACATCGAAAATTTATGTCAAGTGATTGATTGATTCACATCTATAAGTAATTTTCATTTTCAATACTGTCAGTCAAGGTTCTTTCCGAAAAATAATTAGAATTTGCGCATTTTGGATAAACAATATTATCAGTTGATAATGCTCGCCATGAGCGAAACCGGTCCTGATCTTGATAAATAAAAGTGGAAGTAAGTACGAAGGAAAATTGTGTTTTTTTTAATAAATGTTATTTATAAATCTGAATTTTATTTTATTATTAACAAATTCCAACAACATATTTTCAAAAAATCATTTTCCAGTTAGAGAATTAATTCAATTTATTATTTCTGGTTTGTGTGATATGTATATAAGCATTTGATTGTGCACGACAATTAATTTCAGATTTTTGATAAAGCAAAAAAAAATCTCCCCGTCAGTGGGTCACGGGCTAAGAGCTAATATTTAATTGACATTAAAAAGAGCTTTATGAAACTTTAGAAGTACGCAAGCCATGCAAGCTTTTTCCGTATATGTTTCTTTCAATAAATCATAAAATATCAGCGTATTTTATTTATTTATTTCGGCGTGCGCCGTCTTAATAACTATGTTTAAATTTGCAAATACTCAGATATATATACTGCCCTAGAAAAAATACACAATACATCATGTTATTAGTTACTGTTACAATTAAAAATTAATTGGCATAATCAAGCCAACGACACCTTAAATAAACAGACAATCATCAATCCATCACCGTAACTAAAACCCCTAATGTAACTTATAATAAATACTAGTTTCATTAAAATTAATTTAACCTCATGTTTAATAAATATAATAATTGTTACATAAATTAGGATGCTAGAGAAAATTACAAAATGCTTAGTGTATTTCTTTTGCATATTTAAACTTAGTTCTGACGATGGCTCACGCCGAAATAGTTCTCTAAAACTCATATATTTTTTTTAAATATAACTAAATACGTTGATATTTTTTTGACTTTATTGCAATGGAGTTCTACCAAGTAAATGCCAATTCAATCATGTTTCTTTCAGTTTATAATAGCATAACAGTACATTTGTTGCAAAAATTTGAATCATTTGATACATAAAAAGTTAACTTTTAACATAAATTGTCGCTTGTAAATTTTTGTAATGGCAGGATGTGCGATATGATGCTTGGTGCTGATAGTCGTTTACTCATTTATTACTTGACGTGGAATGGGCGGAGAAAGAATGGGGTTGAAATAAATTCTTAAAATAGGAAAAAAATATAAGAAACCTTTACAATGGCTGTACAAAGAAAAATATAGAGCATTGCAGAAAAAAAAGCTCCTTTTTTCTAACTATTCTATTTGTTTTATGTCCTGGCCAAACCTTTTTCAGAGTTCATAAAACACGTCCTTTAAGTAAGCACTTTTTATGTATTCTTCAAATTATTTCATTCGATAACGAAAACGGCCGTCTAAAAATTATTTTTAGACTATTCAATATATTTTTAACATATAGAGCAATCCTTTTAACTTTACTGAGGGGTCATCCATATCCACGCTCTAGAGCGGGGAAGACCTGACATAATGTGACGATTTGTAACACAATGTGAAAAGGTTGTAAGATGTAACAAAGTTACGAGAGAACCTAAAAATGTAATTATTCGTCAAAGACATTTCGCAAATTACTACCTTAAATGTAGGTTGTTTTTGATTGTGTATGTTTAATAATAAATATGTAATGACTGAATCTTTCGTTTAATTTTTTTTTTTTTTGTCTAAAAAATCAGTTTAAATTTTTCAATAGAATTCAATCTTACCACAAATAATCCGCTTATTTCATATTACCTTCTGGTCTTCATTTATTCGTTATGAATTATTATTATTGCATTGAAGTGGCTCGGTTAAAATATAGCACGTACGTTTTGTAAGGTATACTTTTTATTAATAAATTCAACCAAGAGAGAGAATTATAGGAATTTTATTAGTTTGAAATTGTTGTATTTCAAACTATATTCATTCACTCACATAGAAAATATGTTTTACTTGAACAGCATTTCAAGAGTATTGATATTGTGACTTGTTTAATATAATGTGGTAGTAGAAACAGTATAACGGGTCTATTATCCAATTTTAAATTGCCTCTTTTCAAAAAAAAAGGATTGGCATTTATGGAGTTTTTAAATCCACACGAAAAAAATACAAAATGCCACATTAGATATTTAACACATTAGACGTATCAGAAATTGCTACCGATGAAACCGATATATGTCCAGTCTCTCATAAATGTCTCCGTTTATAAAAAAAACCATCATGAATAGTATTTTGTGTCATTTATTTATTGGGTCTTCATTATTACCCGATTTTCTACACGACAAATTTGTTGCAAACGTGGTTTTTTGTGAAACATATCTGGCGTGTAAAAGAGAGTTGAGAATATAAATCTTTTAAAAATAATTAAAAACATTTTTTTTGATATTTTCATACATTCACTTTACAACTACGTGCCTCTCAATATTGCTAAGCTGATGTTCTTTCGGAAATTATATCTTTCGATTGCTCAAGCAAAGCGGTGTATTTTCGCGAAGAAAATTCTCGCTATGCAATATGAAACGTACAAGAAAATAAAAAGAAATTATTTTAAAATCCACCACAAAAAAACAGTTTTTCAACGTATACGTCTACATTTATGTTGAAATTACATTCTGATTCCTTCTTGTGTTTCAGTTGTTCGGGGTAGATCCATCTAAAGATAGTTTCTTTAATTTCCGGCCGGAATCAAAGACATTTTATGTCATAGTAGATAATTTTATTTTCAAACGAGGTCGTGAGTTTTTTTGAAGGCCAATAAAATGCCTAATGGAACGTCTTCACATACACTAGACCGGACTACTTATGATTGATTTATCTTTTATTAAGTACATATTTTAAGGAATACGTCATGAATGACCATACCCGGTTTGTCTAAACACTGTCAACTTATTATTATATATGAACTCATTTCTTCTAATTCCACTAGGATCAATACCTAATTCACTCACCATTAACATTTCTCGCTGATTAGAATAAATTTTAATACAGGGCTATTTATACTATGATGACTGCATTATCGAGTGGTTAATTTCGTTGGCTTAGAACACGGAAGTCCCGGGCTCGAATCTTAGTACTGACAGTATTTATAGATTGATTGTTCAATCTATTTATGGATTACTGTTCGTATGTATGGATGTATGTGATGATTTGCATTTCTCTCTCCCACCCATTCTATACTTAAAAAACTTTCCAACAAATTATTGTTAAACAAAAGATCAAATATAATAATTTAAATTTATATAACTTCATGTTATACACTATAGAACAAAGTTCTAAGATTTAATTCTAAAAAATATTTTTTAGTATCATTTTTTCTGACAGAAAACTTCAAAGAAAGTTCAATTTATCTCGTGAATTCATACATTTTACGGAGAAGATAAAATAAAAATCGCAAACCAATAAACTGAAAATCGTGAAAAATACAACTGGAAAACTTTGAGTATGTAGGGCGTTGCAAAATATTTGATACGGATGAATAAAGCCATTGGCTCTGCGGAAATATTTTATGAACAAGATAGCGGTTTCAATTAATAAGTTGCTCAAATCAACAAATGAAATAAATAATTTTAGAAATATTTTTTTTGTTGACCTTAATTGAGTCTCAGAGCGCATACTTTGGTGTATCATGTAGAAAGCAATGGCAAAAAAAATATTGTGAAGCAAAAAAGAGTCGTTCGAACCCCTTTCAATAAAATAAACCCATTTGCGAAACATTATTTTGATAATATTTATGTATTTTTATATTTATATTTTGAGTCTGAGTTTTTCTTCCTCTCACCTAATGGATTAATATAATAGTCAAAAAAATGATACTAGAGTACCATATCATCACAAATTAACCCCATGGTCCTAAAAAAAGTTTTCGATACATTGATTTTCTCATATTTTACATCAATGTCTTTGAGGTCCAGTTGGCTTAGAAAAACTTGACCATAACAAAAAACAGTATTTAATGCGAATCATATGCGAAAATGCACGACTCGAAAACGAAAAATATCCTGTAAATCTTCAGGTGAAAAGGGCATGGTCCATGCTTTCCTAACTATAAATATGGTGTTGATTGATTTTATATATATGTAAATATGTGAATAATTTTTTATAAATGCGTTATTATATTTTTTTGTTTTCCGAATATCACGGAGGCAGATGAACATATATAGGACTTTTTTCATATCCGGTGTAAAAAATACATTTTTTTGTTTTTTTTTTGTCGTAGTATTTTTTATTAAGACAATAAAATAATTTATTTTATTTATATTGTTTTAATGTAACACTATAATGAACGTATTTTTTGTGATAATTTGAATCGAAATATGTAAGTGCTACTTTTTTAAGAACATAGCTCTGAAGCTAAGACAATGGCTAATACGAACTTCTAATGAAACATATACACATAATGTACAGAATATTTTTGAGAATAAGATTTTTTTTTCGAAGACTGTTGCGTCTAGAATACGTCTATAACATAGTTAGCCAATCACTCTTGCTCAAATATAATGTTATGTCTGGCAATTTATAGAAAAAAAATGTATTGACATTGCTGTAATTTGAATTTTACGCCTAATGAAAAATACTAGCAAAAATTAAGACTCAAAATGCAGAAAATTTAAAAAGTAATGCTTAAACACGTCTCTAAAGATTACTAATCAAGTAATAATTTATTATTCTTTATAGTTAAAAGCTTTTTTCGGTTTTTCAAAATACAATCGCACTAGGGTCATATAATTTATTTACTTGGCATAAAGGAAATTGCTCTTTTCATTTTGAGATCTATATTTTAGGTTTCATGGAAAAGTGCAGAAGCAATTGGAGCAAATAAAAATATGTCAAGAAGTCTGGAAAGCCGTTTCAATTTGCATTTATTGGAATTTTAAGCATTACAGTCACGACTCTCTCACTATGCGATTTTCTCAGCATCGTAGCGTAACTTTATAAGCTCTTATTCTTCAAAACGATTTCGCAAATTTGTTATGAAATACATATTTCTTTTTTGTAATAAATAATTTGCATCTGATTAATTTTCTCGAAATCGTTTCTCAATAGATCAATTATGAGAATCGTTGCATTAGATATACATACAAATTTTTCTTTCAACTGAAAATTATATTATGATATATAAAGAGTCAGTTTAAATAAAGTAAATCATTTTATTTATGATGCCGTGCATGTTGACCATAAAGCAAAACTCTGGTAGGACTCTAGCACTAGCATTTCTTATTACTCGTTAGGTAAGAGGACCACAGGAATCATTTTCAGAGTGATTAGTGACAGGTAGTATTTGAAACATTATTAACTAATTAACTGCCATTAAGAATGTCTATTTTACGTTTGATAATAAATGAATTATAGTAAGTTCATCCAACATAGATTTAGTTAAGCATAATAATAAATATAGTTTGAAGTGTTTGCCGCATTTTATTACATTCAACTTTCTATACATCAAAGCGACCAAAGAAAAACTATATTACATTCTATTTATAAATACATATTAAAACCGAAAAATGTTTTCTCTACATTATACAAACAGAAAGATAGCACGAATCTCATTATTTCATACGATTTATTTTTCTGTTATTTCCCACACTCGTTTTATTTTTGTAAATCAAGAGATCTCAGTATACTTTACTGTGTACATTATATGTGTATAGATCAATATTTTTCTGTCGGCAAATGTTGCTTATTGGATTTATCGATATGAAACGATCTTATTATCTTCGGCGCTCCGTGACCGTGACATTTCAATCTTTAGTTTTTGCTATCATTTGAAATGGAGAAAATTCTCAGACTTTTGTCTTTTACGAAGGTTTTCTTTTTATCTGATGTTTTGTTAAAGAATTCATATTTCATGGTCTATCTATATAAATTTATATCTTCTTTTTATTAGGAAAGAAAAACGTTCAGCAGTAGTTGAATCGTATTAATGTTTACATATACAATGGAACACAAGTAACACGACATTATGAGGCATAAATAAATTTTTTGCTACTTTTATACGGTTAACTGACAATTCTTAGTAGGTAGTTATAAAATTTCAAGAAAATAAAACAGATTTCCATATTTTTACTTTAAAATTATCAAATCAGTTTTTCTCATCGCAAGTTATTTCATTTCAAAGTTGAAAGAAAGCCATCACTAGAAAACGCTTATTAATTAAAATTACTGCCAATACCGATATACTGGTATAGCAATCGTAATACCCGATTAAAGATGTATTCAACATAATCTTTTTATCTATAGGTATACACAAAATAAATTTTAATCACTTTTTTATTCACTAAATCAAAAACATAACAAGAAAGGTTTGCGGACATAATTAAAACACCTATCGACAAATTTGATAAATTTTTCCTTTTCAGCCCAAAGTTTTAATAACGTATGTTTTTAATCTAATGCAATTATGCTTCAGGCATTAAATTACACAGATTTCTTCTACACATTTCTGTTTGATACGGCTTGTTTTAATCAATAAAGAAAAATTAATTGGATAAAAATATATAAAACCAATAAAAATTAAGTTTAATTAATACCCGATAAAAATAATGCGTGTATATTAGGGTATCCAATCCCGAAGCCTTTTTCCAATCCCGGGATTTCGGGATTGAATTATTTTCTCACCGAGGAATTTGAAATCCTCAATTTGCTATACTTTTTTCCAGAATCTCACAGAAACTCGTTTTTTTTTTTTTTAGCTCACCGTGGAATTTGAAATCTCCGATTTGGTATACTTTTTCCCAGAATCTCACAGAAACTCGTTTTTTTTTTTTTTAGCTCACCGAGGAATTTGAAATCTCCGATTTGGTATACTTTTTCCCAGAATCTCACAGAAACTCGTTTTTTTTTTTTTTTAGCTCACCGAGGAATTTGAAATCCCCGATTTGCCAATTTCGTATAAATTTCGAGAATTTGCTAGAAATTTCTCAATCCCGAAATCCCGGGATCGCGGCCATCTCAATCCCGGAATTTCGGGATCAGAAAATTGAACGGGATCCCGGATCCCGGGATTGGATGCCCTAGTGTATATATCGATGTTTTCCACAGACTTTATTGTATTTAAAATATTTTTTTATTGTTTTCTCTCTTTATACAAATCATATCGAATTCAAACTACGTTTAACAAATCGCTGACACTCTCATTTTATTGGAGATATGTAAAAAGATGAGATTAAGAAATGTTTATTTGTTAACGAATCGCCATTTTTTTTAGGAAATATATTAGCTATTATAATTTGTAGCACAATCAGTGGATTTACAAAAATATCAAATCGAATTTGATAATAAAATGTACCACAAACACCTGAGATGGTACAGCTTCATCAAAATATTATGCTTCTTGCTGTTTATAATTATGAAAATTGCAACTTCTTTCATAATGTACTGTAGACTTGGCTTTACAATCTATTAAAACAAATGATAGCGGAGTAACTTACTCTGGCTTCGAGATTCAGGAAATGAGTTAGTATTTAAAAGTTTAATCGACTATGTAAGAGCCATTACAACTTTCTCTCACTTTAAGATTGGTTTTAAACTGTTAAGTACTATATTGAAAAATAAATAGAGTACTTCTACATTCAACGTTTATACTTATTTATTTTTATTTTTCAACACCTTTATACTAGTAATTTGCTTTTCGGATTTGTTTTGCGTAAATAATTTGGAATGGCCAGTATATATAAACTGAATTTGGGATTTGAAATTGATTTCATTTTTGGTCTTTTAAAAAAGTAATTAGCTTCTAGTATTTTTTACTGGTAAGAATTTTTTGATATGCTGAGTATAAAACAAGCTCTAATATGTATCATTTAGCGTATAAAAGATATTTAAAAAAAATACTCATTATTTCCGAAATCGGTCCAGATCTTATTGAATAAAAATGAAATTAGTACATATGAGTATTTTAACTTTTGAATACAATGCCACTAGTCATTGCCATTAAACAACCTAAAACTATGAATTAAAGATATTTAGCGAGATCGCCAATTTTAACGCCATTTGAATACAAATAATATTTTAGCAGAATGAAAATTTGGTAAACCCTATAATGTAAAGAATTTTTATCAACAACTTTTTTTTTCCTTATTTTAAGCACAGTATTAATATTATATAATGTAATATATGAAAATATAGAAAAAATAGCAAATTTCATCAATGAATATTTTTAACTAAAAAATATTGAGTATAATATACAAATTATATTATTAATATATTATATTCTCTATTAAAGCCGTAATTGATGCAACAAAGTGGGCTCCCAGCTTCCTGATTTATTTGTTAGTTAGGAAGAGTAAAAACTTGGTCATTATTTTTCTTTCCAGTGAAATCTTCTCAAAGCTTCAATAAATGAGACCTGACACCTTGATATTACTTGTTCCATATAGTGTTGCCATATCAAAGAATATTGACACATAAAATATTCAGAAATATGGAATGAATAGTATCGAATATTAATGAATTATGATTAAAAACAAACTTTTTTGCTCTAGACTTTTGTGAAACAAGCAATTCGATTGATAGAATTTAAAATTCTTGAATAAATGGCATTGTTTTTATTAAAGTTAAATTAAATGTAAAATATAGATTATCAATAAACTTTTGTACAAGATGTTTTGTATACGTTACTCTTTTTGGTTGGTTAAGTAAGCTTCATATAAAATTTATAGATTTAAAAAAAAACCAGTGTAAGTGATTGGTTAAAAAACTAAAATCTGCAACAAATGTATTTGTTAGTGTACAGATTAGTAATTTTACTTCTATTATTATAACAACTTGTAATGGTAAAGCAGTGATGCCCAACCTTTTGGGCAAAAGGGGGCAATTCAATTATTTCCTTCTTCCCCACAGTGTGTATGATTAAAAAAAATAATAATATGTTTTACTAGTGTATTTTAAATTGAATAACAACCTACCAGATAATTCAACCATTCATCATTTGTATTATTTGTATATTAAGTTTAAACATCCGTTAAAAGTTACGGTTAAGTAATGTTCACATTATTTTAAGAGAACTGACAGTTTGTTTGCAAATATTTTAATAACTACGAAACATCCAGATATTTAGTGTCTACTCATTAAAAGTTAAGTTTTAACTCTTCATTCAAAATTCTGAATGACATTTAGTCAGCTGATTCAAATCCTGTGATATGATTGGCTTTAACGACTTGGCCGGTATTATAAAAAAATGCGTTTTAAAAGTATATGTGTATACACTTATAGCACGATTTTGAAACTGAAACCCATATTGAATTGTAGGCATTAAAATTCCCTACCGAAGCTTTAAGAAAGATTTCATCGACAAAAACACAATATGGAAATGTTTGATAATGAATGCCTCAATTCAACTATGGAACTTATTATCAATCCAAGTGAGACTTCTGACAATGCAAAAATGTTGTTGATTTTTTTAATTTTTGTGATTCATATTTTTAGAATAGACTTAGACTTTTATTGTTTTAACGGTTTTTGTATATTTTTTTAGGCTTAATAAGAAAAATGTGAAAAAAAAGTGTCAATGCTTTCAAAAAAACTTTGCTTAATTTCTTACATTTGGTTAGAATCTGTTTTTTTTTAGGAAATTCTTACATAAAATATGGTTAACAGACTCATTAATAAAATGCTGCTTTATAAGCCAAACGAAACAAAGTATTTAGTCGATGGGCTGCAATAGATTTCATGTTTGTTCACAGGTTGTGAATCAAATTGCCATGTTAATACGAATATATATTAAAAATTATCTAATGACACCAATTTCCTGAATATAAATTACCTCTGGCAACACCTCATCGTCCCAAAGATATAAACTATGCATAAACAACGGTGTCGTAAAAACTGTCGTTAAAATATATGCATATGCAAAATCAAAAAGACGCATTGCGTATTATACGTAATACGGTGTATCGTTTATGCAATTAAAATGTTTACTACCGATAAAGTCCGATAATGCTGGTATATCAGTCTGAAACTAACATTAAATTTGAGCTTCTTTTGGTAGTCAAACTGAATTATGTACTTCTCAATTCTAATGTTAGATCACTTGATACAAAACTGTTTTCCAAAAGGTGTAAAGGCGCAATTCAATAATCGAAATAGGTAGTATTAATCTTGTTAGAAATTGTAGAATTGCCTTGGATCCTTTTTGCGATGTCAATCTCGAGATTGATTATTTCGAATTTTTAAATTCAAAAAAAAAATTGCCATTGCACCAAATATTGTAATGATGAAATATCATACAAGGTAAACACGGTGGAGATTTTTTAAAAGTAAATATTGACTTCACAAGTAGGGCATCCAATCCCGGGATTCGGGATCCCGTTCAATTTTCTGATCCCGAAATCACGAGATCGCAGCCGTATCAATCCCGGATTGAGAAACTTCCTCGGTGAGCTAAAAAAAACAGGTTTTGTGATAGTCTGGGAAAAAGTATAGCGATTTGAGAATTTCAAATTCCTCGGTGAGAAAATCCCAATCTCGGGATCCCGGGATCCCGGGATTGGATACCGTATTCACAAGTATACATGTTTCAGATTTCAAATTCAGGTTGAAAACAAAAAACTAACATTAACATTGACCTTACTGAGGATTGAACTCAGACCTTTCAGATCGGTAGAGCTACGCACGTTCCAACTACACCAAAATGAGTGACAAATATAATAATTGTAAAAGTACCTATCTAGAAATTTTCAAACATCTACCCACACAACAAAAGACCAAGGCATCATAAAGTTTTTATGTATCAGGTAAGGTACAATTTAGTAGTAATTGTTCTTTCAAGTCACTCGAGATTAATTTGAGTAGAAGAGACGTCGCAAACACCCATGTCACCCCTTTCAAATCAAAATTGGACAAATCTAAATTTGATGATAAACTAGCCGGGACTTGAACCGGGACATTTGATCGTGACACTATGATAAAGCTCTTACTGCAGAAGCCACCAAAAACGTATATTTAAAATTTATTTTGAGTGTGTGTAATATATTATATAATCGACAAATAATTATTGTTATATGTAGTTAATTAATTAAAAGAAAAAAACATGATTGTTAATTGTGAAGTATTTTTATTTAAAATTTGTTTTTTTTTACATTTTAGCCTGCTATTCAGTATAAGTTCAGTTTTTCTGACCCAATAGTTTCTTCTAAATATTTAAAGTCCCGAAATGTATTTCAAAATGACATTTACTCGGTAAAACTTCATTATATGAAGATAATAAAAAAAACTTAACGGTATATTATTATTACTGCCAATATATTACATATTTAAATTGCTATCTTTTACCTTATCTCACGTTATAACCAGATTTTTATTGACGTTATGTCATCAAATTGAATCTAGCAGATACATTATTCAGACGACCAAGCCTCACATCAGACAGATGATGGATACCTTGCTTGGCCCACAATTTGTTGAGTAAAAATAATGATCGTTTTGTGTCTTGGGAAAAGCTTGACATAATAATATATCTGTGCCATCTCGGTACAATGTTTGTTTTTATGCTTTAGAACAAAAAAAACTGATTAATTTAACCAATGGAATATTTTAAAGTCGATTCTGTCATGTTAGTGAAACATAATTTTATGAATTGAATTGGCGAAAAAAATTGTTTTTAATAAAAAATACAATGTTGAATATTGAGTATGTTTTTTTATATCATTGAAGGTAAAAAGTATTTACGCTTTACGCAATAATTTTTTTCATTGTTTTGAAAAAAAAAATGTTTTTTTATAACTAATTATTTCAATAGTTGTGGAACGAATACAACTTGAAAGTTGTTTAGTAAAATGTTCTTAAAAGAAAGGAATAAGTTAACAATAATGTTTGCTAGTCTAGAAAAAACGTCGTTTTTTAAAAACAATTTAACCCTTTCTGTGATGTAACCAGTAACCAGAAACTGTGATGTAACCAGCTTAAAGTTAGGTTAACATATTCAAATATTGAGTTCCGCAAAAATAAAGGATACATTGATAACCTTTTGGGCATAACTTCTATAGTTCTGAAAATTGCGTATTGCCGGAAAAGCTATCAATTAAACGTTATAATTTGCGTAGAACTTGTTTCGACAGCGTTAATACCAACTTAATGCACAATATTCAATAACAAACTTATTATTGAAATCCGATTTCATTTCAAGAATTTTAATATGTCTCATGCTTTAGTTTCTCAAATAAACTAGTGGATAAATAAGATTTTATACAAATTTTTCATTAATCTAAAAAATAAGAAGACTATTCATCAATTAAATTATTATCCGACTAAGCAGTGAAAAAATTATTTGATAAGGAAAGTTGTATAAAAACGTCTTATGTAAGTTAATATGTCAGGTAGATTGTACTATGTTATTACAATGTTATAAAAACTTATTTGGTTAATTATTACTAATTAATTACTAGTTGCCAGACAGCCTTTATTAAAACTAAAACGTCGTCAAAAGAGATACTAATTAGCTTTGTGTATATTTTTTTTCTATGGATTAATGAAATTTGCTTCATCTTTTGTTGTAAAAATATCGTTTATGAAAAATAAATATAAGCATCACTAATATGTGGATATAATAAAACAAAAAGTTTTCTCATGGGTATGAGAAAAAAAACTAATAAATTATAGATGGAAACGAAAACTTATACACACATATAATTTTGTTTAAAACAACAACGCAAGTTTTTTTATGTCTTTTTGATAAGATTTATAAAACTTCCAAGAAAGTAAAATAAAATTTACGTGATAGATATTATTTATTACTTTGAAATTGATATTGTTATATTTTATAACAAATTTATAATAGAAGCTTTATAAATTCTATCAAATAAAATGTGGTCTTGAAGTCGATGTGAATTATTTTTTGAGATATTTATTATACGTCATATATTTATCCAAAAAAACATAACAAGGTAACATTAGCTCCAAATAAAAGACATACTGATTCAAATCTATCTATTGTTTGGTATGAGTAAATATTATGAATTGGTATAGGTTTTTCCTCTTTGTTCACACAGGGTACTCCAAATACTAACATACTTCCCAAGTAACGGTTTTCCGATCACATTGAAACACAAAAGACAAAGTTTTATTTTTGTGTTAAAAATAAAACCACTTAAGGCTTATTAAAAATGAAAAATATAAAGTCATAAATTTAGGTGATATAATTAATCAAGGCTGTGGAGTCAGAATCGGAAAAATCAGAGAGCAGTTGCTTAAAAATATTGAAAAGTTATTAGTCTATTAATAATATTGGTTAGTAAAATTAATTTGAATTATTCTAGTTAATACAATGAACTGATAGTATGCAGATATGTAAGTTAAACTGAAATGTTTAAAAAAATCAAGTCTGAGTTGAAATCAATGTGGTTATTTTTTACCCGACTCCACCGCTCTAGGTATAATAGCAGGATGGGTTATTTTATATTTCTACTTGTAATACTCAACTATTTTTTTTGTTTTTAGATGTAGACATGTTATTAGCCAGAGCAGTTATCATTTTTCAAACATTTTTCCCGAAAGAAAAATGTCTTCGAGGTTCATTAAATAAGATTTAAAATTTACTATTGTTCAAGTAAATACAAAATAACCCACATATATTATTTAACGTACATAACGTAGTGTTTTAATGTTAAGCATGTGTTGACCTTTCCTTAAACGTGACCTTTTTGAGTCCTCTGTGCTTTTAACAATCGAGAATTGGCAATATTTATTTTTATATAATTTGTTAACGCCATGTGATCATCAGAAAGAACTCATAACGAATATCCTTTTTGTGCAATGAACCAAAAAATGCGCCACTTTTTTTCTAAAGGCTTTCAAGTGAACCAATCAAATGGAAACATCATAAATATTCTGCATGATCCCAATTTATTTATACAGGATGTTTTCTTGCAAGTTTTACGAATAAATATAGAATATATATCTGAATGCTCGTGATGAATAAAATGTTTATCTTTAACTGTTAAAAAATGTTATTTTTAATGACGTAATTTAAAAAAATCAAACCTAGATTACTACATCAATAGAATTTAGGCTTGAGATAAAAGAAAATTTACTGCATTAGAAATTTACTTCATTTTTATAAGAATTGAGTGTATTTTTATTGTTGCATGTGTTTATCAAAATATAAAAAAATATATAGAAAGTATCGAAAGTATCTTTTTTATTGACTTATCTGTAAACCATCAGGTTTTTACCTATATAATCTGGCTTACAAATGAATCATCTCAAAAAACTTTATTTTACTATAACTGAATGTCAATCTGTCACTCAATCTGCCTTTAGATAATGCAATAAAAACAATGTTGATAGTTGTTTTCTGGTGCACAAAAAAATGGTGATTTGTGTTTGAATGCATTGTAAATAAATTTTGTCCAAATCGCTTCTGTCCCTTTAGGTTCGTAAAACTGAACAGCGATTAGTGAGCCACTTATGCTGCCCTAACCTTGGCACTATCGTTAGATCTCGTGCAACAGATTATGTTAAGATTATCTTCATCGGGAGTATATATTTTGCTCTAAATTAGGAGCTTAAATGGCTTCAAAAAAAGGTTGTATGAATTAATAAAAAAAAAATATCTAGTATTAAAGAGCACCAAAGAGAAAAGATTCTAGATGACCTTTGGAAACGTGTACAAAACACGTAAACAACACGCCCTGTACGTGAATCTTGTTGAAGAAAACCGTCCTGACGCGTGTTGTTCAATTTGTAATATAGGATAAATAAAAAATAAGGCCCTACTCGTACGAATTTATCACACCCGTGGGTATCAGGAGAAGCGAGTCGCCTCTTTCTGATTGCGTTACGAAAAGATATTGCCTCAGCATCAAATGATCAAATATATGCCCACTCACGAAACAGGAAAAACACCCAACCGATATGATTTCCTGGTGATATTTACGTTGTTTCGTTGTTTGGCGGGACTAAATATTATTTAGGTATTGCCTCGGTATCAAATATACGCCCAGTCACAAAACAGAAGAAAGTACGCTGAACTATTATGATATTTATATGTGTATTGCTAAAAGTAAAGCCTAAATACTATTGCCATATCGTCACCATATTTTGGCAGAAGTTGGTATGTACACATAAACTTGTAAACATTTTGTGCAGTAAAAAAACATAAAATGTATTTTTTTAAATTATTTCCATCCAAAGATAACTAGCGTAAATGGGCATCTTTCAGCTTGAGGGCAGTGTTAACACAAAATCTCTTAGATAACCGATGTATAACAAAACATTTTTTTTTTAAATACTCAATGCTAATAGAAAATTTAAATTAACTTTGATTATTCCACGTATTGTGTTACTAACTGTGACACGTGTTTCGCCTCTTTTAGAGGCATCTTCAGACTTACTATCGCAAAGTTTGCTTAAGTAATGAAGCAAGATTGATTCTAACATTTTAAAATTATAAAATTACAAAATGGAGGTTTGGGTTTTTTTCCTTTTAAGAGGAGCAAGGAGGGGGGTGTAGAATCGAAATAAAACAAACAAATAATGATACTAGTGATACTAATGAGTTGTAATCAATCAGATTGGGATTTTTCCTTTTTAAGGGAAGCAAAGAGGGGATTATAAAATCGAAACAGTGCAAACAAATTTAATCATACTACTTACTAATGACGTTAAACATTACAATCTATTAAACTAATGAGCTGCAATCAATCAGCTAGGTTTGTGATTACTCTATTAAATGAATCTACAATACGTGGAATAATCAAAGTTAATTTAAATTTTCTATTAAAATGAACTTCCACAAAGTTACCGCCGAAACCATCGAAAGTATACTCAATGCTGTTGATGCATTTTGCCTAATCCTACGTAATGTACATTAATTTTTACAAGATTTCAGCAAAAACCAAAAAAATCGCAATCCAATGGATATTTGAAAATGTCTTGTCTTGCATTAAACAAATCGATATGCTAACATATTAAACTTGGTAAATTTTAATAATAGTCATTTAGATTTAGAAAATGCGCGACATTTAACTGGACAGAATTACGTTGTTAGTGTTTATCTAGCCAAATTTGCGCAAGCATGGATATATACCTACTTAGTTCACAAATACAATAATTTTTTGAAAAGTTAAATCAGTTAATAAATAAAACTTTTAAAAATGGTATTAAAAAAAAAATGCATTAAAAATTCAATATAATTTTATTTACTTTAAAATGAGCATGAAGCAAACTGTAGAATGAAATATATATATATAAATCATGTAATGAAGGCATTTTTTTAAAAATTGAAATATTAGAAACGGTTCCACTTAATGACTTAGCGTTTTTGGACTTTTTGTTAAAAAACACGTCACGTTTGAATATATTTTTGAAAAATTCATGACATTATATTATATTTAAAGAAATGGAAATCAAAAATGTGTATCATGTAATAATGAAAACAGGACAACTAATCATAATAAAGTTGATAGAAAATTTAAATTAACTTTGATTATTCCACGTATTGTGTAACTAACTGTGACACGTGTTTCGCCTCTTTCAGAGGCATCTTCAGACTTACTATCGCAAAGTTTGCTTAAGTAAGTCTGAAGATGCCTCTGAAAGAGGCGAAACACGTGTCACAGTTAGTTACACAATACGTGGAATAATCAAAGTTAATTTAAATTTTCTATTAAAATGAACTTCCACAAAGTTACCGCCGAAACCATCGAAAGTATTATAATAAAGTTGGTTTATGCTTTCACTTATAACGTGACGTTATTAGCAATTGATTTAGACAACTCTAGGACATTACGCCGCCATTGCCAAGCCATGTTAGATATATATATATGCCTATACTTTATGGCATGTATAATACCCAAGCCGTTAGCATAACACTTAACAAATTATGTTCATGTACTCCTATTAGAGTAAGGATAGCTAAGCAATGCTTTATATTTGTAAACATAGGCATCCAGAAATTGGGTATGTTTAACTCAAGAATGTTTTCCGTCAAACTATTTCAAGTTAAATTCAAAGTTTAGTAAGCCTGGAGCGTGATTCATATATACATATAATATTATACAATTTATTGACAATCAAAAGGGTTTAATATACATTTTGCAACATAGCATTGGACGAAAACGCAAGAATTTCATATCGGGATTCATTAATACACTGTGAAATAGAACACTATTTTGTACTAATTCCAAATTTATTTAATGCTAGCCGGTTTCCGGCATGCATTGCAATGCCACTCAAAGAAAGAAAGTTTTTGAGTTTATTGACGTGCATGTCTTCTTTTTGTCTGTTTCACGTTTGACGTTTGCTGCCGATTGTATATGGTGCGACACACGCGCCACCTACTGTAATTGAATTGTACTACGCCTATAACCTTCGTGCAAGTTGCATGTATGGTATGGCAGACATACAAACATTGATTTTTATATATAAGACCTACTGTAAGTTAATTTTAATATGCCTGTATGCTTTTACAAGCAAAAACTTTGTCAAAGTTTTATTGCAATCGGATGAGTGGTGTGACAGCGGATAAAGTACGAACAAACAAACATTCATTTTTATATATTAGATACAGCAGCATCACAAGCATTTTCAACGGATGCTCGTGATGAGCGAATTCTATTTGAATTGAAAGAATTGGCAGTAAACACCTTCAAAAGTACTTTCACGTATACATACCACTTATCTGTGAGGGAAGTATAGCAATATAAGTTACAAGAACTAGTTATAATTCAGTCATTTAACCTATTTTTTATATTGTCTATAAGCCCCGTTTCTAATGATTTGGCTGGAGATTGATAAAAATTAATGTCAAAATCACAGAAATCAACACTTTTGGATACAAATCACTTAAAATCCACCATGTGGTTGCGGATGAAATCATGAGAATAACATGAGAATACAATTTTAGTATATTATCTTTCATTAAGGTAGTCAAAAGAATGAGCCGAGTGAATGAAAGCAAAAGAGCATTCATTGCTTTAACAAAAAAAAACAATTTGTACAAATTGTAAAAATAAAGTAAAAATTGTTTTGAAAAAATTTTGATGTTCACGTTTTCTTTCCACGCCTGCTGATATTTTTCTGGTAAGTTTAAAACGACATTGTTAGGAATGTAATGCTCCAAATAACTCATTTCCCCCAAATTACTCATTGAACCCTTTTGACTGTCCAGCCTAAATGGGCTGGAATTATGGAATCAATTTAAATACCAGAGAGAATGTGTGCCTATGTACCTTACAACACGAAATTGGTATGTTTACTTTACTTAACTTAAAGATGCTTTTAGTGGGAAGCTTTGAAAAGCGCTTAATGTTTATTTGCTACAAACGAAAGGTCAAATATACCTAATATCATTTATAAGACAAAACAATTTTGTATAGTCATATTATGATAATATATTACAATTAAATGGGTAATAATTTAAATAATTACGATTTTGATTCAAAATACAAGTATGAATATCTTTTTTGTTTACAACGTTCATCAAAATTAACCTTTTAAATACACCTTACTCGTTTTTTACACGTTTTTATGCACGAGTTTGACAAAGAGTAGATTTCCTAACAAAAATAAATTCAACAACACATGACGATAATAACAAACAAAATTTTACATTCAATTCTAGCACGTTAGATGTGTCAGAAATTTCTAGCGATGAAAGCCGTTTACGTGAAGTCCTCATAAACCTGTGCGTATATTATCAAGTAGCGATGAATAGTTTTTTTTTTAATGAAAAACATATGTATAAATTATATATGAAGATTTTTTCTCTTCAATTTCTATTATTAACTTTTTAACACGATTTTATATTCTATAATGTTATTTTTTTTTCAAATAACACGGTTTTTATATTGAAAAGAAATCTTAAATTTGTATATGAATTCTATCAGTTTTTACACAGCTTTTAGTGGAATGTATAATATATACCGCGTAAAAGTTTTTTTTTAACGACTGCGTTAAATATAAAGCATAAATATGCCTCATTTAGTACCTCAACAAAAGTTCGATAGCTATTTTTTTAAACACTATTTTTTGGAGAGATTATGGATATCAAGATTGAGCTAGGATATACTAATGGTTAGTTATTACTATCATTTATGTGTGAATTAAACGTTAACACCAAATCATAGACAACTGGCAGAAGCAGCTTAGTCAAATATCGACTATTTTGATTTATTAATGCAGGTAGATAGATTTTAGTACGTTGTATATTCTGAAAAAACATGTTCAGCCATAATTTGTATTTTTTTATAAAAGTTGAACATAATATTCACCAACCCAATCTAGATTGAAATTAGTTTTGGCAACAAAAAAAATATAAATTACATAAAGCTTTTGAATATGTGAATCGAATTTATGAAGTATTTAATGATTAATAGTTATAGTGACGATTATCGTAAAACAAAGTTTTTTCATGTATCGCCTTCTGCCAGTTTACCAATGAAATAAATTCATTCAAAATGAACAACGTATGGATAAAATGATTTATAAAATAATTCATCGATTGAAAATCGTCTAAGAAATGTATTTGTTTTGGGACGAACAAAAGCATTGGCCATACTTCTAAAATATCAAAATATAATATGCATTTTTCTTTCGAACATAACCTCACATTTAAACGAGGAAGAGAAAGAGCGATTTTATATTAACAATCCGAAACCTACTTTTATTTTAACCCAGAAAAGAGTTCCCAAAAATTCTAATCCAGCTTTTCATCAACGTACAAAAGTTGTCAGAAACCATAAGTGTGATTAATACGGAATACATGTCGCCCAAAAATGTTCTAATAAGAAAATAATCCATCCAATAGAGTAGGCGCATAATATAATAATACGTGAAATATGTCAGGGCTGCCACAAATCTTTTCCTGACCGTGATATGCGGTTTTAATTAATGGAATCTTTTGTGTCAAATCGACCCTGATAAGTTAGACACAGAGGCAATGCGCAAGTCGAGCTGTCAGTTTTGAGATTTGTTGTACAAAACATGCGTCGCACTCCAGACTTGGCTTGACAGTTTATCAATACGGATACGAGCATCCTTAGAATTCTAACAGCCGTGTAAACAGAACGCTTGGCTTAAGTGTCAACAGAAGCCGTTTCAGCAATACATGTATTTTAAGTATTAATTTCACCAGCTTACTTTTTACTTCTAGTGTATTTTTTTTAAAAATATGTTTGAAATCATGAAAAAAAATTAAAACCAAGAATTTTTTAAATTGTTTTTATGCTTTTATTACACGTTCATTTAGTACTGAAATAGCGAGTTTAAAATGAAGATATCTTTTTTTTAATTGTATGGTTACATAAAAAAATTCGTTTATTTTAAATTTGTAAAAGTCTATTTAAAAAAATCAATGTCAAGCACCCAATCATTTTCATCAGTCTGTCATTTTTTAACTAGAATAAAGTGTAAAAGTTATATTATGAATACGTTATAATCTATTAATCAACTGTGTCATTAACAAGTTCAATTTAGTCTTATTTAATGAATAAAACGTTTTTATGTAAAAAATAATTGAACATTTTTTTCTGAACAATTAATTGTAGTGATTGAAGAAAATATCATTAAGATCTGATTAGCTTATTTTTTTTTATTTTTTGCAATGTGAATAGCTATGTTCACGATTAAAATTATGGCGGCCATGATAATGAAGTTATCTATGACAGATATTTTGTAAACTTTAATACAGTTAGTATGTGCGATTTTTATCAAATGGTTTTGATGACATCTTTTTAAAAAAAATATTTAGTTCCTCCGCCGAGCACATCTTATGGATGCTTGGTCATCAGTAGCCCACCACAATATCAGGATTTATACCGATATTAAAAGAGACAGGCAGGGTCCAGACTTTCTGGGTCAGACAATCCAGGTCCATCGTGAATTTTTTATATTAGACGTAATAGGTAGCTGATCATTCCGTTTTCTTACTGTATTTTTGACAAGTTCAGACCAACGTAACCCTATTATTTGCAGGCAAACAACTACAATTATTGTAAACAACACTTATTGCAAAATAAAGTAGGTATATTGTGTCGTTACAATAAGAAATATTGTAGGTATCGAATAATTCCTGTATCAAATATTAAAAATAACATACATGAAAGTCAACACATTGAAACAGTTTACCATGTAACATTTGATTCGATTTGGTGAACAAATTCATTCAGTTCAACGCTTATAGACCACGACAATGTTATAATATTTTCTCTTACACGCAGAAGGGTTATAAAATATTTTTTTTGATGAAAACATTTTCTAAGAGGCTTTCAGAGTGTAGATCAATTGGTTTTTCCTTTTAGTCGACATTGTATTTTTTTCTTGTGGTGCGGAGTAAGCCATTTTTGGAAGCGAGCTGGCTACATTCGATCCATCAAAATGTGCGCACACCAAACATAAAATACCTATCTGCGGATAGAGAAGAGGTGTGTAATAACGCACACTTACTTTAAAAGCATCGATTATTAATATTACAAAAAGTAACGGCCGAAAAATTTCCATTCATAAGTCTATGTAGATATTCGTTTAAAGTTACTTAAGTTAAGAGGTTTTCTTTTGATAGATTACGCGAACGATAAAATTAGAGTGTAATTTATTTATTTCTCAATGTGAGAATATTGATGATAAAATATGTAAATGATATTTTACAAGCGGTAAGTCAAAATATGAAAGGATTTTTTTAAAAAAATCTTATCGGTGGGCATTCAATTTCTCGACTTGAAGACTTGTAAACTCACTGTAAAAATCAAAATGACGATGTGAATAATGAAAAACCTGTTATGAGTTAATATCAGCTCTTTGCACTTCGTATAAAAACTTAAACGTAATAGTTGTCAATTTGCGATTCCGATGAATGTATATCTAATTGAAATTTTCAAAGAAATTCGGCTGGTTATGTTAAAAATTTAACACATCTGACTCCAATCGTGTATTATTCCTAACCTAAATAAAGCAAGTTTTCAAAAATGTTTTGCAACCATCTTCTACGATTCAATTATGCCCAGATTTTTCGTTAGGTTTCTTAAAATATAATTTTTAAATAGCCTACTTTTATTAGTTTTTTTTTTTCATTTTATTAAATTCACTTTTCTCCGACCTTCAATATGTTTTAAAATTTCGACTGACGGCGCTTGATAAAAATTCTACATTAACTGTTGATCTTTCGAATTTTGTAAATTTCAAAACGTTTGAAATGTGTGAAAATGTACAAAATTTGAACGATTTAAATTTTATTTCAATATAAATACTTAATTTCGGGTCCGTGGCGCAGCTTTCAAGCTCGTTGGTTTTAGTAAAGGATCTCACGAGCTTGAGCTTCAGTACGAACATAACTGTTTGAATCAATTTATTAATTTCTGTTCGTAGACATGGGTGTTTGTTATGTCTAAAAAATTTAGTTCCACCCTTGCAATCCTAAAATAACATATCGTAACGAGAGCGATTGGTCCACCACTAGCTCTGTCCTAGTCTTTTATCAATACTACTATCGTTGAAAAAGAGATGTTAGCGACTAAGTAACAAACAGTCTTTTGAGATCCCTCCATCAGGAGGCCATGCGCTTCACATTGGTAGCGGACAACAACTAAAACCTTTCAAACGATGTGTTTGGTTTGCTTTGCCAGTAAAATATTTTCAAAAAACAAGTATTATTGGCCAAAGCTAGTTAAATTAAAATGCTCATTCGATATTCGAAAATTGAAATTTATTTATATTGCTAACTTTTGTCGATTCAGTTATGATGTTGTCTTTAAAATTATCTTTACTATTCACAATGTGTAGTATCACGTATTGTCAACGTTTTATTACGTTCGAAAGCATATTTATAACTTTTATTTGGAACAGAGTGTTTGTGTGCTGTATGCGACGCTATTATTCGCTATTCAAGAATAGTCAACCTTCCCCGCAGTAACTGTGGCAAGGGTACTTCCCCGGTCTTTTTATTATAATATCGGGCGCAGAGCGGATGCGATGGCCGATTTGCCAAAACTTTTCTAGCCGTTCAAACATTTATTTTTTTAACTTCGGGTGAGATTTACTCCCAAAAAACATGCCGCTGGCCTCCCGGGTAAATGATGTCGAAGAATTTGACTTTGTTAAGCATAGCGTATTGTGTAGGTGAAATACATTGAGGCCAATGCTCTGGACGAAAATTTGGTATTTAACCGTCACCGTTCTGGCAGAATTTGGTAAGAAACGAAACTGACAGAAATAATTCAAGTATACAGATATTCTTTGATATCAATTTCTTGTCTACAATAAATAAGTTTGTACAATTATTATACCAGTTTGCACAAAAAAAGGATTTATTTGAATAGGCAATAATTATAAATGCTAAATTTGAATCGTTCAAACTATGTACATTCTCACAGATTTTGTCACTAACGACCCGGGTTTCGCCTTTCGGCATCTTCAGGCATTCAAGTGCACGGATGAACTTGAACTGACGCTTAGCAAATGAAAGTTTCGTGTTTATATAATATATAAATGCATCACTGAGTCCAAAGCCATTGCTGGCGAAAAGGATGAGCCCATGGGAATGCCAACAGATTTGAGTAGTGAGCAGTTTCAAGAATTATATAATTTGTTTGTCGGCAAAGGTTTTATGATTATATGATTATATGGGGTATAGAAGTGGAGATGTGGGAAAGTTTGATATTTCATTTAAAATCGGAAGACTTAGTTTGAACGATTCAAATTTAATATTGAAATTCCACCAAGCACCTTCAGTCGAAATCTTAAATTATAAATGCTAGTTTATAAAAATGCAATTAATCTTGCTCATTATTTTTAAGCTCTTATTTGTGTCAGATCAAATGCATCTTTATTTTAATATTATAATTATATTTGTAAAATAAAATATCGATTCCTGAGGCTTTATTAACGCTATCAAATATGCACATGACATGTATTTTTTTTAAGGTAAATTGTATAGATTATTTGTAACTCTAGATAAAAACACCATTCGCCATACTATCGATTAACAAACAGTGCATTGGAGTCAGAGTCTGGGTGGGAGTCGTGGAGTCGGACTGCTTAAACTGGAGTCGGTCGGGCTTGAAAAAAATAAAAACTTCAAGCCCTATTAAAAAAATAAATCTATTCAAATTCCTAGGTTCAAACATGGCGCGACTGCATCCTACATAGCATAAAAAATCATTAAACATGTGTTTTAAGCTATCGTCTAAATCGTATTTGTTTTATTTATTTACGATGAAATTAGTACAACGTTCTGTTTTGTAACGAATATTGATTTTTAATCAAGATCTCGTAAACCCAAATAAATCATTTTGAACAATTTTAATTTCCAACAATGACTTATCGTTCATGTCACTTTTTTCACAAATGACAGAAAAATGTTTATGAAGAATTGCTATTAATCAATATACATTCCAGTTTTTGGTAGTGGGCAGTGTAGGTTTCCAACATCGTTGATGCTATTGAATTTAGCGATATATTTGATACACATACGAATCGTCTCCGCTATGTCGAAAAAGTTTTGTATGTTTACACTATTTGTAACTGCCAAAACATTATCTTACTTCGGCTCTGTTATCTAGGAAAACAAAGAAATCTTTTAAATGAAATAAAAATTAGTTTATAAATAAATGAAAGAACTTTAAATGATTTTTATTTGTCAGTATTTCAACATAATATTTTTATAGTATTTTCACAGTTTTTAACCGACAACTTCGATTTATACGAAAGTTAACCAAACATTTTTTTAACATCACGACATTAATATACTTTATGCCAATGCTTCTCAACCTTTTTGGGCACGTGACATATTTTTTCCGTGGCCCCCTTTTTTGAAAAAAAAATTATCATTGAGCAATTTACGACCAAAGAATTTACGGATTTCCCAGACGATGAACAGACCCAAGACCTATTTTTTTAGCTCTTTCCAGAATTTACAATTTGTAAAACCCAGGAATTTTGCGGATTTCCCAAAATGAATAGACGCGAGACCTTTATACTATAAGTATGTAGCCAGCGTTAAAATTATATCATGATACCAACAGTATAAATAATATAATAATTTTGATTCAAACATCAAAGATCTCTTTGAATCATTAACATTCTGTACGCTGACATAAATTTTGTCATTTGTCACGCGAGTTTTTCCTTTGAAGCTGCGAATCCCAAAAACCGGAAGGTGTCGTAACTTTTGGAAACAGAAAATTTTCTTCGTTTTAGTATAGCCATAAATAAACAGCCGATATTTGCTTTAAATCGTGTTTTCATAAATAAAATTGAAAGGAAGTATGTAATTATAATATAATACATTCATTAGTGCAGATCAAACGTAGTCATCATTATCAATGGTAAATTTAAGAATAAAGAAGCAACGATACACTCATGAATATTCTTGTAAACAAGCATTGTTCAGGTCGTCTCAAAGTACGTAATCATTAAGGCTTATACAAATTCATTTAAAAAAAATGTATTTTTAAAACTTCGTATATTTATTAAAAAAATTGTTGCAAAAAAATATTAACGTTTAAGTTGACAAAACAATAGTGGTTCGGTCAATTTGGCACTGAAAAAGTTATACCTATCTCGTATTCAGGAAATGTATCCGAGTCAAAACTCACGACAAAAATATTTTCAAATTAAACCTTAACCTATTACCGCCCACCCTACTCGCTTGAGTACACATATTCCAAACGTGATATTGTGTATTATTTCTTTGTTTATTTCAAAAGTAATAGCCTATTATGAAACTATGTGATAGTAGTAAACTGTAAAAAAATATAATTTGGCAAAAATCCGTAGATAAATGTAAATAGTTTATCATCGAAATATTAGTTTAAAACAAGATGATTATAAAAATAATAAAACATTTTTAGTACTTTTTCCACATAAAATGTGGAAAAATGTGGATAAAATTTTATGTGGGAAAAGTACTAAAAATGTTTTATTATTTTTATTATAATGCCATTCCACCAAGTATTGACAGTGAACACCTTAAAAGTGAAAGATGATTAAGGTTAGATATTTGAATTATTTCTTAGTATGAATAATAATACATTTTTGTTTCTCATTATTATGTATACGTAGCCTCTACTTAAACATAACATATTTTTAGTATGACAATATTTTTCATCTACCGTGTGCTATGTTGCATTTTATTGCACTGTATTCAAGCGAGTACAATGGGCGTTTAGCCGTCAACACTGCGCTTGTCTTTTCGTTTTGATTTTGATGTAGTGCGCGAAAAGTGTAATAATTCAGTTCATACAAAGACTACAATGGCAACCCATCACGTTTTTACGAGGCAAAATAACTATACAAGACTCAAAAAGGCCTTTGTATCGATTATGTCCGATGAAAATTGATTTTTGATTTTTTTTCTAGTGTTTGTATTTACTCATAAACTCTCAATAAATAACACAAAAACATAGTTTTCGCACGTGGTTTTCTTTTGGGAGTTGATGGGTTAATATCATATTTTTAATGGATTCATTGATGTGCTATCTGACTATCTCGTTTTATTTATAATCAAGAAAGTTTCAAGCCAAAATACTGACATTTTTTATTGAATGATAGTAAAAAAATAATTAAAGAATATTAATTGTAATATTGGTAACCGGATTGCAACGAGTTGAAAAACCCAAATTTTGAATTTCAAAATTTCGCTTGAAAACCGTCAAGCCCTCCCTACTTGTCACGAAAGCAAAATTCCAGAAAGTCTAACAACTACAATAATCATTTTCTTTTCTAAATCTTATGTTTGTAACTAACAAGAAACAGTATTACATATTTCAAGAGTTATTATTTGCTTTATTTAACATACGTCAGTATATATTTGATATGTTTTTATAGCTCACGGTGAATGCTACATGGAAGGAGTGGGGTAAATTTTATAAAACTCTGCTTAAACAGTTAAATTAAACCAGAGTATATCATTTCAAATAACGACGATAGTAATATTATTTTAAGCGTGCATAAGACTCATTTTATTTTCTAAATCTTAAGTTTGTCACTAGAAAAAACAATATTTCAAGAGTTCATATTTGCTTATTTAACATACGTCAGTATATTTTTGAAGTGTTTTTATAACTCACAGTAAGGAATACATGAGGAGGGGGTAGAGCTCAAGAAACTCTGCTTTAACGGTTAAATTAAACCACAGTGCTTCATTTCAAATTTGAACAAAAGTAATAGTATTTAACGCGTGCGCGTAACACTTTTTTAATAATAACAAAAAAAAACAATTTTGCGTTTATAATAATAATTATTTAGAAAGGGAACATTTAACTATTTATCTTCGGTCTTTTGCTCGGAAATATCATTGAAAAAACCCAAGAGGAATCTCAACTTTTATCCGTTAGTAACAAAACAAAACCGATCCATTAACCATTGTTCCTCAACCATACATATGAAAAAATATATACTCCTATTTATTTAGAGACTGGTTGATTTTTGATTCGGTGCTAGTCCTTATTTGGAAAAGTTCCAATAATCGTAAAATGTACATTCTCTGCTATATGATGTAATTTATAATTTCATACAACACTTTTTAGATATAAAATACCTTTTAACTGTAATAAATAATTATTTTAATTAATGAAAATTTAGAATACCCTTTTTTCCATTAATAAGAACGCTCAAAGAAAGTAAAAATACAATTTAACTTGGAAATACAATCTAAAATTTTCACCGACAAAAAAAACAGAAACGCTGAATAAAAAAAATGTAAAGTTATAAAAGTCTTAAATGAAAAAAACAAAAGATTGGAGCTTCATGCAACAATTTAATTTAAATCGTTCAAATTATGTACATTTACACAGATGTTGTCACTAACGACCCGGGTTTCGGCTTTTGACATCTTCAGGCGTTCAAGTGCACGGAGGAACTTGAACTGACGCTTAGTAAATGCGATTCATGCAATAAGTTGTTGTTTAAAATGGTTTGACACTTTTGCCTAAAGACACTTGATTTAAATTTTTCTACAAATCTTTTTAATGCAACCGCAAACCAAATTTTAAATTTAAAACAATTAGTGAAATAACGACGTTGTGAAATTGTATATTATATTAAAAATATTTTTTCACAAAGTTTCTGCTGAATACATAAAAAAAACTATTTATATGATTTCCTAATTTAAAATATATAAGGATTTTAAAATGACAATGTACAAACATTTTCATCAAAACAAATAGTCGTGATTTTGTTTTAACCTTTTTAATTTTAACGTTTAATTAATTCAGTTCTAGCAGAAAAATTGCAGCAATAAATAGGGCTTAAGGCTTAAGATCCTGGGTGTTAGACTACTTTTCTAGAAGGTCTGCAATATTTTGAAAACGTTCATGATCGCTGTTCAAAAGGGTGACATTGATTGAGTAAACGACCCCTGATGGTTGGTAATATATATTTTTGACTTTGAGATGCGCGGATAGGACGACATTGCCTTTTAATTACTCCCCAAGAGGTCACGCACTAATAAATCATCCCTTGTTGAAGGGGTAACTTAAATTATAGAACAATGCTCGACCCGCTTACTCGGAGAGACTGCAAATTTTCCATTGAACCGCCTGCTTTTGGAAATATCCAATATCCATTAAATATTAATACTCCCCCATCTCCCACCCTCCATCTTACGAAATGAAGTTTACGAAGGAAAGTCTCAAATAAAATTATTTGAGGCTATAGCAATAGAAAAATGTTTACCACATGCTAAAAATTGGAACTCCATAAAACAGAATCTGTAATTTTTGTCTTCGTAAAAATAAATGTATTTTAAATGAAACTATATTTTCACTAGTGTACAATAATTTTTGCCAAATCAGGCTGTGAATATATTACTAATTTACTGCTCAGTATCAGTTAAACTATATTTACAGGGACATGAAAACAGTATCAAGTCCTAAACTTACATCGCTCAAGAATAGAAGCGTATGTCTGAAGATTGAGTAATTCAATAGCTGGGATTGAATATTTAATCACATTATTTGATTTCATTTGTCAATTCATAATAGCCAATATATGTTCAATAACAGTTTACATAATAATACCATTACACTAGTGACTGTCGGTATAAATATTTTTTCAATAATAGAAATATATATGTACTGGTAAAAATATGATTTCACTTAAGCGCAAGATAAAATTTAATTTCACTTACAATACGCTTTCGTTGTAAAATATCCAAGAATAAAAAAACTTTAAACATAATTTACCCTCTGGCCTCTACTCATCTCAATTTTGTGCATATAAACTTCACAAAGTATTTTTTCTGAACAAAGTCTGCATGTTAATTGGTCTTGGTACCTATTTTTCAGGGGATTATTTTTTAATGCATGTCCGTTCCGAATGTAGATCATATGCCCTCCAAATGAAGGTATTTCAACAGAACTTTTTCTACAAAAACCGTTTGTAACTTAGCCCTTCAACTTCTCCTTTTCAAAGAGAGTAGTAGTGGTATAAGAATAAGGCTAGTGATTAACAGTTATTTAAGGATCGGAAAAGGTGTGAGGGAATTTTTAAACATCACAAAAATCCATGCCTTTGTACAGAAATCGAAAAAATGCTGTCTGTACTGGAACTCAAACCCGTGAGGTCCGGCACAGAAGCCCACAGCGCTAACCGCTGCGCCATCGGACCCAACTTTTTCAGAGGACTAGGACTACAAAATAAAGTTCATATTGTTAGATTATTTCAGAGAATGACAACTTGTAACTTTTTTAAGCAATGAATGGTTCTGAATTTCTGTGAAACTTTATTATGCTTTTTAGTTAATTAATCACTCAACATCTTTTTCTAATATAGTTTATAGGACACTTAAAATAATAATTAGTGCTTGAATTATCTGTCGATTCGATAGGGAACGAAGAAAGAAATAATAAATTCGACGCATATCTTAAAATAGGTTTAGAAATTGTGTCAGTGAATAGAAATTTTCGTTTTACAATTATAACGGAAGCCTAATAGCGTTAACTTTTTGCATTGGCAATTTGCATACAAAATAGCCGCTTCGTACACATTAAATATTCAGTCGTGGTAACAGCTAAGTGATGAATTTTGTATTTTGAGTTTTTAGTGAATTCGTTTTCAATTTCTTTCACGGTCCTTGCATATCTTTAATATATGTATATATTTTTTAATCTGTTTTAAAAGATGCCTCTTTTGTTGCATTCAATAACTAAAAAAAAAGGTTTGTGTAATTTTATTATTATCAAAGGGTGTATTTCCAAATTGAACTTATTCCACCTTATCAAATTGTTGGCAAATGAAATTTTTCTCCTCAGTCTTAACTGACAGGACACCATTATAAACACACTTTTCCTATTGGTCAATTTATAATATATATATTTTTTGTTACAGACACAAATTTTGAAACTGATTTTTCTACTGGATTGCATACCATAACTTGTTTACAAAAAAATACGCGCTTAAACTGTTTTCCTTTAAAACTCAGCATTCATAATTAATTTTCATCAAGTAGTGGAATAAGTTTACTATGAAAAAACTCCTTTTGATTAAGCAAAAACTTAATTGACTGAAACGTTCACAATATTGAATAGATCAGGTTTTATTTAAGTATACGAATGCTTACAAAATTTTAGTTATTTCACATTGTTTAATTAAAAGTTATTTTACTTATTAACTGATGTAATATAAAATAATGCCGTCCTACCCAGAATTGAAAGTGAACACGTTAAAAGTGAGAAAAAATATCGTTTTTATTTTATCTTTTATTCCACATAAATAGTACATATGTTTGTCTTCAGGTTCCAATAGTTTCTTTCACTGTTGGTTTCCATACATAACTTATTTCATTGAAATTTAATTTTTAACCAATATCTCAGTTTGGCTACGGCTTAGGACTACATTTTATAAAAACAAGACACTGAGTAAATTATCATTGATTATTATTCATTTTTTACTATCTTTAAAAAGAAAAACATTTTATATAATACAATAGCTTTAGTGTAAAAAATGTATAAAATATTATAAAAACATTGTAAGCAGAAGTTTTTGCACAGTTGAAAACGTTTTTATTATTTTCGTTCAGTGTCAATAATTGTACAGACACAATTAAGGCTTTATTTATTTTGTAAATAAATCTGTTTTAATGAAAATCCATTGCAATGTTTTTGTGAGGAGTATTTTCTTTTCAAAGCGAAACGATCAATTCATCCCTAAAAGTGAATAAATAAACAACAACAAAAAACACACGCTGGTCCTCTCGTTGTAACATATATAGCAGTGGTGGTGCGCTGCGTAATACAATGTAATATCCCCATTCCATCGCATATAAAAACTGACAAATACATTATGATTAAATTTATTGACGAACGTGTCACGGTGACGTTTTAAGCAACGTCAAAGTTTTCATCACATCTGTCACTAACAAAACATAATTGTCGACAGTTATTTCAGAATGAAACAACACAACACATGTTATCAAAAGTTTTGATATGTAATCAGTGGCGGCTCGTACACACGCACTGCTGAACTGTAGCATCTCCAAGCGTATTGAAAATAATGTAATATTATGTATGTACATAAATTTATGTATAATATATTACATGAAAATATCAATGTTATTTAAGCGTGTTTTAAGCTCGCCCGCCCACCGATACATCCAATAGTTATCATAAACGGCGATTATAATATCAGAAAGCGACGCACACTTAAATTTACTGCAGTACTGTTTTCGATAGAATATGCTCGCGTGCGCGAAGGAGGGCGTGAGGAGGAAGTTTAGGACTTAGACGCTAGTTGTGTACTGCCACTTTGGCAGCACGCGAGACATTTACTGAATTTACTGAATACATATAATGATGAAAATTTTTATTTTGGTTGGAACTTTTTAAGTTAATGAATGCCACACGTAAAAAATATTTAGAACCAAATGCAATCTACTAATATCGATGCATTTTCAATTAAAGAAAACTTTAAATGTTTTACTTATGCCATTATACAAATACGAGATTCTTGTAGCGAATTGTGTTCATCTCAGTATCTTAAGGAAATAACAAAATAACAAATACCTATTTAATAAACATAGAAGTATGAATTTTACAATGAAATAAAAATGTATATTTAGTATAATTTTTGACGTTAAAAATAAAACATAATCCTAATGTACATTTTTTTTATTTTTAATCTACTGCAGCACCCCCAGATGTTTTATCCACGAGCCGCCACTGGATATAATTCAATTCAGAGGTGCATATAGAAAAGATTAAAAAAAAAAAGTCCTGGCGTCATGTGAAACATACAAAGAAGAGGATTTGTATAACTTGCTTCCATTGTGTAAAATCAACAGTTTTGCTTAATATACAAAAATTGTTTTGCTAAATACTACCATAAAAGCTTAATGACAGTCATCGAAAATAATATCGGCAATCAACGATTTTAAATGAACATTTAAAACACAACTATAAAACACAGTACAACAAAACACCAATATAAAAAATCAATTTAATTTCGGGACAGAACCACGCTACTCTCATTCGCAATAATTATAACATTTTGAGCATAGCTAAAACGATTTAGTAATGCTGAAGTCGATCAACTTTAATGGCATCGATATATTGCCACAAAAGTTGTCGAAAATTGATAGTCTTTAAATGAAATTTTAAATGAAATGCTACACATGCCTGGCTCTCCACTTTTATACCCAATATAAATATAATCATAAAACTTTTTCCGACAAACAAAAATAATAATGATTCTTAAAACTACTCACCATTCAAATCTGTGGGCATTTCCATGGGCTTATCCTTTTCGCCAGCAATGGCTTTAAGCTAAATGATACATTTATTTTTTATATAGACACGAAAAATTCATTTACTAAGCGTCAGTTCAAGTTCATCCGTGCACTTGAACGCATGAAGATGCCAAAAGGCGAAACCCGGATCGTTAGTGACAAAATTTGTGTGAATGTACATAATTTAAACGACTCAAATTTGATTGCTTTGCGTTATGAATGCAAAATGATAAATTAAAACACGCTCTATCATCTTAAAAAACAAGCTTACGCATATTGCATTTATTAATTTCTATATTTAAAGAATTACCAATTACAAACTAAGTCAATTTCGTTGGCAGTTATTATGGGTATAAATAATTGAACGCTTTTAGCTGTACAGATTTATTTTTTTTGCAGCTCCTCAAAGACGATTAGAAGACAAAAGGTTTTTGAGCTGTAAACATTTTTGTCAATTGTTGTTTATTCACTTGTCTATAGCCTACGGCCACGCTACTACGTTGATCGTCGATTATCTCAAAACAAGGCTTTTTGATTTAACGTTTTCTGGCAGTATACCGACGGGATATTTTTTTCTCTTAAGGTTCTTCTAGTCTCCTTCATCGAAAAGTTTTTGAAAAATTGTAAATTGTATCCCTTACCATCGTTGCAGACGGAAGGGCGTGATCACTACAGAGATAAGAAGTTCACGGGAACTCCATATGCATTATTTTTCAAATCAAATTTTATATGCTTCCCCCATACTATATCCGTACAAACAATGAACCAAACAAAATATTCAAACAAAACTTTAATAAAGTTCTTGAAAACAAAATATGTATTATCAAGTTTTTATGGTTCTCTCTTTAAGTAAAATACTCCACACGTTACCGGTATAAATACATATTACCTACGTGTATATTTATAAGAATATATGGATTCAAGTTTACTTAACATTATGAAGGCTTCGTATGAATTTTTATGCGAATCATGTTCTCAACTGCTTAAGCAATTTGATTACATTTTGATAAATAATACATGTATATTCTCTATTACGTCAATCAGCCTGATGGCAGGATTATAATCGCATTAAGGATCACAAAATGCGTATCCTTTTACTGTGTATGTATTGTATGTATTCAGCGTAAGTACAAGAATTGATCAGGCTCAGGCAAATATATTTGCATAAACAATACAAATTCAGCACTGAGTGGAATAATGTAGATAAAACTCCCTTCTCATGGAACGTGTAATAAAATAAGACCTTCTCATTGTACTGCACTGTATATGAAAGTTATGATATCTAAAACAAACATTTATTTAGATTTTCTAGTGGATTAAAAGTCTACACAACGTTTCTTGCAGTTGTAATGAAATTCTAAGCCTGTTTAAACTTTTTTAATAGATGTAACAGAAATTATACATAATTTAAGATTTCGATTGAAGTTGCTTCATGGCACTTCGATATTAAAATTCTGTCACTTCAAGTTCATTCGTATATTTGAATTATTGAATATACTGATAGACAAAACCTGAATCGTGAGTGGGAATGGAAATGTACTACATTTGTAATGGTTCAATATTTTGTTTCAATTCACAATAATCTATTAAAGAATAACTATCTGTAAGCCCGTTGCCCAGCAACTGGAGATTTTTGTTGCATTGTGTTTAATTTTATTTAGTTTAATTTAATTTAATTTTATTTTATTATATTTTATTTTATTTTAATTTATTATATTTTATTTTATTTTATTTTATTCAAAAAAGTGGAGACTGGAAGGTGTGAAATGTGGTCGGACAGACATTATCGGCTATTAATATATATATTTATACGAATTATCTGATCCTTTTTTTAACGTAACAGGGATTCTTAATAACACTGTATTTTATGTAGGATACTTGATATTCGTAATACCAATATTTCTAAAATATATGGACCCATTAGAGGTGAAGTGAGCCAAGTAGTATTTTAGAGAAAAATAAGTTAGATATGTTGTAATATTCTACGCGACTTAAAGTGTCGTAAAACTGAAGTAACCTCAGTTAGTAGACATTGCAATAGTGCTATCTCCGTAAAATATAAAATATATGCTATCCACCAAAACACCAAGTAAATACATGATTGTATTTTAAGAGTTCAAGAAAAAAGTTTTACCATTTTACTAGTTGACTCACTTCACCTTTCGAGAAATATTGAAAAACAAGAAAAAATATATTTTTAATCAATTTCATATAAATTATTGGCACTATTTTTTTAAAAGTAGTATTCAAAATTTATTGTTTTTTTAAATATCAAGTGTGAGTACTTCAAAGCTAGATTATTCAAAATATGAATTGAATCTAAGTGCAAATAAGTATGGTTACTGAAAACGCCCTCACTCATTTTGCGTTTGTTAGAAAATAATGTTAACATTTTAATTTTATATATTTAAGAACATTTTATATTGAAATAACAACAGTGGTATTAAGTATTTTTAAAACCGATTTTTCGGTATAAAAAATGATAAGGGAACGTTAAAACTCCTGCAATATTAAAATTATTTTTAGACTAGAAATATCTGCTAATTACTTAAGAACGTACAGAAGAATTAGCCAAGATATAAATTTTTTATTTACTTGAAATGATTACCACTCAATAGATGTTAATTTGTAAAATAATTCATCGGAATCTGGGAAACTTTGCAACTAGTTGAACCCAGTCGCGAAGTTTTCCATTGATTTATTATGTTCGAGAAATTTTTGTGAAAAATATTTATGAACGAGAGAATTTTTCTTTTTATTTACGGTGCTAAGTATGCATTATTCATTGTGATGTTTTAATAGCAGTGCTATTTCATTTTCTAGGACAAAGTTTCATTTAAATGCTCAGATTAACATGTCACGATAAATGATATTTACTGAAATGTAACCTAAGTATCTTAGGGAATTCATGGTGTAATATATTTAAAATTTATACTATCACTAACTATAACATTTTTTGTTATTGATATATGAGTTTCATTAGTTTCTTATACTTTTTTGGGTGATCAATAACTCGTATATATCGCACCCCTGCAATAAAAGTGATACTACTCAAAACCATTTTTTCGATGAATCTATGCTTTAATTTATATAATTTAATTTAAGATTTCGACTGAAGGTGCTTGATGGAATTTCAATATTAAATTTGAATCGTTCAAATTATGTACATTCGCACAGATTTTGTCACTAACGACCCGGGTTTCGCCTTTCGTCGATAATCGAAATTTCGATTCGTCGATTTTAAATGAAATGCTACACATGCCTGGCTCTCCACCTTTATACCCTATATAAATATAATCATAAAACCTTTTACGACAAACAAAAATAATTATGATTCTTAAAACTACTCACCATTCAAATCTGTGGGCATTCCCATGGGCTCATTTTCGCCAGCAATGGCTTTAAACTCAATGATACATTTATTTATTATATAAACACGAAATATTCATTTACTAAGCGTAAGTTCAAGTTCATCCGTGCGCTTGAACGCCTGAAGATGCCGAAAGGCGGAACCCGGGTCGTTAGTGACAAAATCTGTGTGAATGTACATATTTTGAACGATTCAAATTTAATAAAAATATATCTTCTAAAAACATGTTATTTCTGTAGTTCGTCAACTCATCACTACAAAGCTTAAATAAACTATGCTCGTGTGACAATTTGACATCGCTGTAATCGTTAATAGTGTTATTTTTTTCAATGTGATGTGTGATAGTTTTTTGAGAGCTTTGCATATGTAACTTATACCAAGCAAGACACATTTTCGATATTTGTTGTGTATTTTGAAATTATCGTGATATTGAAGTCACGTTTTATCTCAAACTGACTTAGGTAAAACCTACTATTATTGGCCATCTTCAATTATTGGCCACTTGCAGATAAAATCTAGTTTTATAAGATATGAAACTAACATTACCACTCGATGACTCCAACAAGGAAGTTCATTAAGTATTCCTTCGATGATATAACAGATAGCTGTCATTTAAAGCATTGTCAAATAACCTAAAATCTGATTTTAAAAATACTGTTTGAGCTTTGCTGTGAAACAAGCGAGATTTGTTGTACAAATCACAAAGATTTGACTTCCGTGTAAAGTTTCGTTAAACATTTATATGTTCATTAAATGAATTGAAAATTGATTTCAGTAGTTTGTCTTTAGTGTATTTATAAATCATTCACTGATTGAATTGGATATATTTTTATAAAAAGTTATAATGGTGGTGGCCAATAATTAATTCAAATGTTTTGCAGAATTTCTATTATTGGCCTGGCTGGCCAATAATACAATATGTGACTTGTAAAAAATATATTTTATTTTATTTCGGCAATAGTATTTTGGGAATATTAATAATCACCTATGTATTTATGAGATTTGTCTTACAATCCTATATAAATGTTGGCCACCTGGCCCATAATTGTTGTTTTGATGGCCAATAATTTAAACTTTTTCACGCAATATAGTAAACATCATTAAAAGAAAACACCAAAAGGCTGGCGTCAAATTCCCAGTCATTTTATAGATATTTCCAATTTTGAAATGTATGTCCATTCAGCTCAATTTAATAAAAAAAAAAAAAAAATCACATTAAATCACTTAACTTTACACTTTATATTGATGTGAGAACATAACATTACATCATAAGATACTATTTTATTTTTAAATATTTTTTTACTGCAATTTTTGGTATGGTAATTGTATCTTTTGGTGGCCGATAATTGAAAAAAATGGCCAATAATTGTAGATTTCTGCCTTTTTTTTGTTTATTTTTTTTCAAGTGCAAAATATATTTTTTACATGTTTCGGTAATTGATTATCATAAATAAATAAGCAATATTATATTTTATTATATTTATATTTTATTTATATTTTTTTGTTTCACCTTTCTAAGGATACGTGTCTACAAATCAAGAAAATAGTTGAAAAAATCCTTAAGTGACCAATAATTGTATGTTTTGCCCTATTTTGAATTGTGACACTTTTCTTACGGGGATGTGATATGATTAAATTTATTTTTTTCTTTAATATATGGGTGACTGTTGGCACGTCATCATTGGTATAAGATATCAACATCGATGCAATCCAAATTGGGCATCCAATGATAAGAAAATCGATGACCTTCTCGTGTTGATGAAGTCGACAGAATGTGTGCAGTATTTATAGTTTAATTTATGATTTTTATTTCAATTAAGATTTTTTAAATGTTCGCAAGGTGCTGGACATATTTTAACAGAGCAGTGTTTATCGATTTATATGTCAAAAATTACATTAATAATAGATAAACTTTTTGTAAATTTTATTTACATGCATGTCGGATATCCAATTTATAAATTTAGTCATCATGAAATACATTATCACACAAATTTAAATTTAATTGAAACTTAGTTCTATTAGAGATGTACAGTTATAAATGATGCAAGATGGCATTATGACCATACTCACAAAATACCGTTCCCCTTGCTTTGCCGTTTTAAGCCTCTTCACTACCACAACAACCTCACCATGTGTGAGCTTAAATTCTGAAATATTTGTTTCTGAGGTAAGATGTATAAATGTGACAACTAGGGTATCCAATACCGTACCATTTTGTTAATACCGGGATTTTGGGATTCACAATTTTTCGATTCCGGGATCCCAGGGTTAGATCTCTCACCATAAAATCGTACCACAGTTGCTTGATATTTACAATTATGGAATAAGTTTGAAATCGGGAGATTTATAAATAAGGTCAAACACCTTTTTTACAGGTTGTTGGCTAATTTCACTGACTTCTGAATTTCACTGAATTTCACTGATTTGGCTGATTTCGAAACACTAAGAATTTACGGATTGCACAATTGTTAAAAAATTACACATCTACAATCCCGGGGTGGAAAAATTAGACGGGATCCCGAGATTTCATTGGTAGCCCTAGTGAAAACAGAATACATATGTCGGTGAGGTCATGGAGGGTCGTTCAGTTCAATATTTGGAATACTTTCTCGGTAGGAAACTATTGCATCACTCTGCCTGGGATTCAGTGATAGTTTTCTCAAATCATCTTCTGTTTCAACCATTCAATTCAAGGAACTCGGTTGGAACAAATTGTTTTTGTTTCGATAATTTGAATCAGCCAAAACTTTTTTATAACTTTAACAGTAAATTATGACATCTGGTGGAAATTAATAACAACATTAAATTTATTTAATTTCGAAAATAAAGTGTCATATTGTGGTTAGACTTTGTGAGAAGCTTTGAGGTTCGGAATTTGATCATCCACCTCCTTGTCAGTGGCGTAGACAGATAAAAAAGGACGTAAAGCGTGCTGCAGATAACATTTGAGACGCCGGAGACATTTGAGACGTCAAAGACATTTGAGTTTCCGATAAATGTAATTCCAGCGTCTTGAAAAACTTTCAATACGTATTTAACGGAATTAAGAAATGTTGGCATATTTTGGAAAAAGGTAAACCCAAGATTTACACTTCAGATTTTTTTTAAATTTTCGATCCAAATGTGAAGCATTTGGCCTAATAATGGTAGCATCTCAACAGAAGTTTTTCTATGAGAACTGGAATTTAGTCAGTTACTCAACCTCTCAACTAGATTATCTAATCCCGAAGCCTTTTTCCAATCCCGGGATTTCGGAATTGATCAATTTTCAATCCCGGGATTCCGGGATTGGGATTTTCTCACCGAGGAATTTGAAATCCTCAATTCGCTATACTTTTTCCCCGGATAATCTCCAAACCTCTTTTTTTTTTTAGCTCACCGAGGAATTTGAAAACATCGATTTGGTATACTTTTTCCCGGATTATCACAAAACCTCTTTTTTTTTTTTAGCTCACCGAGGAATTTGAAAACCTCGATTTGGTATATTTTTTCCCGGATTATCACAAAACCTCGTTCTTTTTTTAGCTCATCGAGGAATTTGAAATCTTCTATTTGCTATAATTTTTCCCCTGATATCTCCAAACCTCGTTTTTCCAGAATTGGCCAGAAGGCCGCACCAGAGTGGCCAAAAGGCCGCGGGTTCCCTACCTCTGGTCTAGTCAATTGTGTTATATGGAAGTGTAAAACGATAAAAACGGCGCCTAAAAAAACCATTTTTTTTTGGTGTCCTGTTTTGGGGGAAAAATAAACGATCACGATCAGCGATGATCCATGGAAACATAAATTCAGCAGCATGAAACTTATGCTGCTCAAATATATTATGTAGGGAGTCTCCACAGGAATTCATAAAATGTTTATTGAGAGTAGGTAAATGAAGGTTAAAAAAAATATTCGCTAAACAAAAAGATCACTGTGGTATTTTATAAGAAGTTATTGTTTGACACAAATTAACGATTCTTTTAGCAGCTAAATTTATTTTAATTTCCAGATACTTGACATCGAAATTTTGAGTTATATTGTATTAAATCATCGATTTCAATAACAGCATTTTATAAATCAAACGAATATCACATCCTATTAAACGTACATTATTCAAAGGTGAAAATGTTAGGATATCAGCTCCAAATAATTTTGCATTCATTATTCAAAAGCTCGGAGTACTTAATATATATTGATTGGTTCACCTACTCCCACCAAAACTTACGAAACTTTTAGGTAAGAATTTATCGCACTATATTAAGCAAAAGCCGTTTCATTACTTTGGCAACGTTTCGCACTCTATATACAATTGTAAATATAACTTTGTGGAGTCATTTAAAATTTATTGACACCGAAGTCACTGAATACTACACTATAAACACTTACTAAAAAATACTTCCGATATATTGCTGGCGCTTTAGGAACCAAGTGAAAAACATGTTTATTAAAAATATACGTCCTGGGTTTTTACGTATTTAAGTATTTTTTAGCACCGTAAGGAAAGTGTCAATAAAATATAAATGCCTAAAAATAACTTGTTCAACTTTCTTTTGAGATTTATTACGGCAAATATATCTTGCATCACGCAGCTTTATGCACGTTTGCATGCGTGTGAAACTGTGTTGCTGTTTTTTAATCCAAACGCTCTCAATGTGCTGCATATGGCCTCCGTACGAAGGTATTTCAACTGAAGTTTTACTATTTCTCTTTTTCATTCGATTGTTCACCCTCTCTTTTTTTCGAAGAGAGTAGGAATAGAAATAATACATTTTAAACACCACAAACATCGATGTTTTCTTAAAATACAATTTTAATTGTATTGTTGCCATTTACGGCCATTTTTCAATTTCTATCATGTTGCTTTGACACCAACTAAAACATTTCTCTTACTCTGAGTAAAGTAAATGAATAAGCACTGGCCTAACTTTATATACATTTACGATATAATAATAATACGATGTCTTCAAATACGATGTATAATTAGTTATCAAACTCATTTGGAAATAACCAGAAAAAAATATTGCCTTGACTTAATTGGTTGGACCACAGATGAAAATATAATAACGTCAATCATAGTGTTCAACTGGGTGAAATAATTTCTCCAAATAAGTTTTAGAGCTTATGATTACCCGCTTTGATTTTTAATAATAAAACATTTTATTTAACGACTCTTAAAAGTTTGCGTCCTTGACGGTGTACAGTATTCTGTACTCTTAAGGTTATATTAAAACAGTCTACAAAAATTATTATTAGAAAGCAAAATTTAATATTTCATACAGACAAAAAATATATCATGGGCTTACATGAGAAATTCACATAAGTGAGATTGTGAAACTGAGGAAGGCTGAAATATTTAAAACTAAATTGTATTTTATTTGTATTTTCATTATTTCAATACAAGAGACAATTGTGAACAGAAACAGAAAGTGGAGGGACATTAAACTAATAGTAATTTGGTTTTCTGTTTTTAAAAAAATTACTTTTATAGACCAATATTATTAAATAATGTTAATACATGCACTAGTTTTTTATTCTTATTATTTGTATGAATATAAAGCTTGAATATGAAATTTCTTATTTTGTCGCTGACTGTTGTCTAAGAATCGGACCAATTCGAGTCATCTAGCAAAAAGCTGTATAACCTAAAGTAGTCCGAGGACCGCATTGAAAATATAGTTTTATTAAAAAGCCGCATATGCATCCGCATAACAATACTTTTATAGTTATTTATATAGCTAGAAAAAAAATATTGGCCCAAAAAGAAAAAAATTATGTTAATTTCGCCTAGCGACCATAAGACATCGTTAGCGATGGTATGTAATTACTCTTGTTCCATAATCACTATATAAAACCATGGCTAAGTATTTTAAGTAGAACGAGAAATTAAATTTTGAATATTAAGATCATTTAAATCAAAATACCCAATTCGATTTTTTATTCATTTATTTGATTTTTTTGTGCGTAAAAATAAAAACTTCGTACCAAGGGTGGCGTTTTTACTGCCCTGATCTAGCACAAAAGCTTTGAGGACTCTTTCAGCGTATTTAATAATTTGAATTCTTCTACTAATTAAAATTTATCCCAAAAAATAGAGATGAGCTTCCAATCCATTAAAATTTATTCATTTCAATAAATTAAAGTAGTGCTTTAAATAGAGTACTCAATAATTATTTTATCCATTACTTAAAATGGAGTACATCAGATTTATTACGTTATCGATGAATTAATTTCAAAAGCTCCACTTTTAATCCACTAAAAGCTTTCATTTGTTAATTTACGTACATATAAAAGCATAAAAAAATCGTTAATAGATTGACCACTTACTTTTCGAACGTTTTATGCATATACCAACTCACATTCGTCTATGACATGAATGCTTTGGCAAAACACTAATTGCTTTCCACCAGCAAGCTTTCTAATAAAATACAAATTAATCACACAATGTGACGTACTATTGCGGTGGTAATTGATTTTCCATTACTCGTGTATCGATAACAAATCGAGTTGAAATCAATTATTCATCTATTCGATTGTGTTGTATGCATATACTATGAACGTAGATGGAATCAGCTATGCACGTATGTACATTTGATCAAAGCACGACTAGAGGTTGTACACATTTTAAGGGCTTAAAGTTAAACAACGTTAACTACAAAACGTTGTTTTTTATTTATATCGTTAATTTTTCTAGATCATCAGTAAAGTTTAACGTTGACAACATAAAATCTAACTTATTTTATTGTATATTTTTTAAGACCATATTTTAAAAAGTTAACATCACCATAAGCAATATAAACAACACTCATTTGTAAGTTCATAAAATATTGTTTGGTATTTTTTTATCATGAGTGTATGCAAGATCACCGCTAAGTGAGATGAAACATAAAATTATAATTAGTTCTGGTTGAATAATTTTAAAGAAAAAATATACTTTATATTGAAGCATTTTATATTGTGAATTTAAGAGTTATTTTTAGAATACTATTATACGATTGAATGTAATCTTGGTTGCTTATATTTTAATAATTACTATCAAAATAACCGGTGCATAAAGTTAATGGTAAATCTACTACTTAGTTATTTGACTATCATCTATGTTGAAATTCGTTTTCTGCTTAGAAATGAAAACTTTAAATTATTCACATATACTTGTTATTTGTTTTGCATTTGTATGAAACATCCTTAGACCGAATATATCAAACAAATATATCTATTTAGAAAGGTTTGTTTCCAATCCTGTGATTACTTAAACGTAGAAGGCTATAAGCTTTGTGAGGGTGTAGGCTTAGGAAGAAGTTAACACGTATAACACCTATTTATTGTATATGAGCAGAGGTTATATTTATGCCATGGAGTACCCATGAGTGCTCTGGAAACAATGACGGCAGTCTTCATTTTTTGTCAAGAATGGGTTAGATATGAGGGGCTTGGTATCAAAACTTATAATATTATTTTTTTATATTTAAATGCCAAAAACGTTTTAATGCACCATTACGTATATCAAAAAATAGTTGGGTATTATAATTGACTTTTAACACTGTTAAAACCACTGCCAAAGATCACTGTCGATGACTATGCTCACATTTATAAAATAATAATATGATATGGTTGGAAGTAGGGCATCCAATCCCGGGATCCCGTTCAATTTTCTGATCCCGAAATTCCGGGATTGAGATGGCCGCGATCTCGGGATTTCGGGATTGAGAAATTTTGAGCAAATTCTCGAAATTTACACGAATTGAAGATTTCAAATTCCTCGGTGAGCTAAAAAAAAAAACGAGTTTCTGTGAGATTCTGGGAAAAAGTATACCAAATCGGAGATTTCAAATTCTTCGGTGAGCTTAAAAAAAAACGAGTTTTTGTGAGATTCTGGGAAAAAGTATACCAAATCGGGGATTTCAAATTCCTCGGTGAGCTAAAAAAAAAAAAACGAGTTTCTGTGAGATTCTGGGAAAAAGTATACCAAATTGGAGATTTCAAATTCTTCGGTGAGCTAAAAAAAACGAGTTTCTGTGAGATTCCAGGAAAAAGTATAGCAAATTGAGGATTTCAAATTCCTCGGTGAGAAAATCTCAATCCCGGGATCCCGGGATTCAAAATAAATCAATCCCGAAATCCCGGGATTGGAAAAAGGCTTCGGGATTGGATACCCTAGTTGGAAGGTACCGATCGGCGATTAGTATTTATCAAAGTGTAATAGTATATTTTGCATCTTAATAAAGTGATATTTTGTACGATAAATATTCATAATAATTTAAAACATTTATTGCAACAGTGAGACAAAGTGCAAAAAAATGATTTAAAGATAATTATGCCAATCGATAGCTGAAATGTAAACCTTTATAATGGACCACTGAAATATATTTTTCTTAATGCCCCTTTTAAAAGAAAAATCTTATATTTACAATTATTGATATTGCCCTGTAACTATTTTTTTCAGACGTCTTAGAATTATAAAAACAGCTCCCTTTGTTTCCCGAGCTCTCTTATACATTGCTATTTTTATTACAGAAACGTTAAATTTCCATTTCAATACAAGACATATTTTAGCTTTGTTATTAACAATAATCATTATTTTTATTCGACGTTTGCAATTAAATGTGTAATATGTTTAAAATACTACTTCAGAAATGCAATATTTATACGATAAATTTGTCAATTTTTGTGCAACTACACGGTGAATGATGAAAGGTTTTTTATTTCTGATTGAAAAGTAACGACACAATAGAAATTGCATTTATGCTGTTTGGTTGAAATCACCAAAAAGTAAAATCAAATCGACCATTTTGGTTTTGTTAGGATTTACAAAAACCGTAAATCGACTCGCATCTATAATATTTACATGTTCGGCAATGTATTTTTGTAAACATGGTGGTTATGTAAAATTTATGCATGGGAAATTATCGAGCATAAATATATCAGGCAATTTGATCTGCCTATTCTGGATACTTGTGACTATTCTTTTAGCTGTCGTTTTATATTAAATTATCTTAAAGTAAATAATATCCAACACAAATGTTTAAAATATTCGTGAGAAAATCTATAATATCTGGTAATGTAAAAAATAAATGTAACGTTCAAATCGGTGTATGGCAAAGAATGAATTTTGTAAGCTCAAATCAACAGTCATTTGGTCGTGTCGTCAACATTCTAATAAAATAATATTTTGAAATATCTAGGAATACATATTGTATTTATAATTCAAAAGTAAAGGCGATCTCTGGCTTTGTATATTTGATTTAATGTTTGAAGTAGCTGCAAAATCGAATCCAATTATTTATTATTCAACTTATTGTAATGAACTGATTTATTATGCTTCACCATCAAAAAAACTTAGTCACATTTGTTAAATTCAACGATATATTTTATGTATGTTCAAGCAGGAAGAAATATGTACAATATTTTAATTCTAAATTGAAACAATCGATATTCACAAAAAAAAAACGATACGCCATTTGTATGCCTCAGGTTTAAATACTGCAGTGTTTAAAATATATTGTTTGTAATTAAGACACAAATATTTAATGTAAATTTTCGCAAAACATGTTGATCTGACTTTACGTTTTCTTTTAGACACAACGACTGCAGTATTATTTAAGTCGCTTTTTTTTAATTAACCCTTCGCATAAAATGTTAATGAAGTGAATGTAATATGAGTCGGAGCTATAAATTTCCTCAAGTACATTCTGTTTATCATCATCGTGGTAGAAACAGTTCTAACATTCCGAATAATTTAATTGTTATACGTATATGAATACCAGGCTTATGGAATTATACATAGCTCATCCAAAATTTATTATACAAGGAAACTGAAGTCAGAATTTATATATGATATCAGTAAGTGTTTTCCTACTTTAGTACTTTATGCGAGCATTTTAATAGAACATTACCTAATAACATTACTTGATATTTAAATTAGGTTAATGACTTTATAATTCTGTGTGAATATTCAAAACAAGACATTTGTTTTAATTGAAACATACTATCATTAAAAGTAAAAAGATGTTTTAACTCTTGTTATTCTTTTTCTATTTACATATTATTATGAAAATGCTGGAATGTGTGAAAAAATAATGCTAATTTTTACACAGTTTCTTATTTATTAGATAAAATGTAATGGAGTCCATTTTTTATTTACCTATTTTCAAAGAATCTTTTTAACACTTTTTATTTTTGCTCGGCAGTTTTGCATGACAAGTATCCTCCTTGTAAAAAGAGGGTGGAGCGTTAGGTAATAACAATAATAGAAAAATAAAAAATAATAATAGTTTTATTTTAAAACGTTTATGTAGCCACGGAGTATTTTGAAATACTAAAATGTTTGCATGTTTTTAGAAAATATATTTGAATTATACATTAATACTTTAATTATTAGGGTATCCAGTACTGCATCCTTTTTATAATTTCTGGATTAAAAAATTGTCAATCCCGGTATCCCAATTGATCATTTTACATAGTTTGATGTTTTCATATTTTTATACATCTTATAATTATCATATAAAAAGATATGGCCAAATATTCAAAACGAAATCAACCCACAAGAGATCAAATTAAATGATAATTGTTTTTTTTAAGTCACTTGAGATCAATTAAGGAAGAGGTCGTATCACAAATATAAGATTTCAGATTTAATAAAATGAATCTAAATCTGACGTTATACCTGTTACGCCTTAAACCCAGCCCCTTGATTGTTTGGGTGAAGTTCTTATGACGACCACAGAAGCCGTCAAAAAACATATTTTAAATACAATTTGTAACTATTGGTATCAATAAGAATTAAAAATCACGTAACCTTACAAAGAAAAATGATAATAATTGCATATTGCATAATATATAAAGGCTTGAATTTTTCTTTGTTAACTGAGAACTAACAATTTGTAACTTACTAAATTCTGACAATAAGGTGACGATATTATCATGTCGCCTCTCGAAGGTATATTACAATTTAAATAACAATACATAAAACCTTTCCTTCTCAAGCTGAACATATTCGTATGTGAATAATTCATTTATTCCGAAAAAATCTCAACTTAAGCATGTAACTCTTAAACCTCGCATAAAAATACTCTCGTAATAATATTAGAAAAGAGATGCTCCGTACCTACAATAGAAATTTTCCCAGGCTGTGGAACGCAGTTCATAATATTTGTTATCGATAAAGAGCAAACATGTCTCTTGAAATGGATCGCCCTGCAAAATGGTGGAGGATATTTTCCCGCCCAAACGGTTCTCCATATTTAATAGTTTGGATGTGTGCCCAGAGATGACTTTGCAGCGTGGCCGCGATACATTCGCCACGTCATATAACCAAATTTCTCGGCTTAACTCATTTTGGGCTCCAGCCAAACATTCGTTGTTGACCCACAAAAGTAAAAGATTTTTCGAACGCTAACTGTTTTGGAAAGGAAGCAGTATTTTTAACCTTTCGCGTAATTAATATTTTAACGTGGTAAAAGGCGTTTAAGTTTTGTTTTATATTTTACCGTCTTTCAAGGGCGGTTGTCATCAAAGAAATTAATTATTTTTGTTACATTTTACCATCGTTTTCCAATAAATCTTTATTATTACTGTATTAATGAGAATTTATATTATTTTATCAGTTAAAAATGCTAGCGATATAAAAATTCATTTGCTATAAAAATCGTTTGTTTAGTCGTATTTTTTAAATTTCAGAAATATTAAGTCAAATATTTGATGCACATCCACTCAATTCATTGACATAATTTCGCGGAGCACTTTTTTCGGCATTCGCTATTTTACGGATTTGGATTCGTCAAACGCTTTTTGTGTCATAAAAATATTTCCATCATTATTTTGTATTTGGGCCCTTGAGAGGTGAAGTGAGCCAACTAGTAAAACGGTAAAACTTTTTCTTGGACTTTTAAGTACAATCACGTCTTTATTTGGTGTTTAGGTGGACTAAATATTTTTATTTTACGGATATAACTTTATTGCAATTCACTGAGGTTATTTCACTTCAACGATACTTTAAAACATGTAGAATATTACAAGGTGTCTAACATATTTCTTCTAAAATACCACTTGCTCACTTTACCTCTAATGGGCCCATTTGATGACACATTAATAAAACATATGTAAGAAAAGATCATAATGAAAATACATTTTTCCCGAGTGCATTGTATTTACTTGGCAAAAGAATGTATTGTTGATGTTAACCATACCTTCACAATGTTTATTATTATCAAGTTTAAAAAGAAGTTGAAAACTTTTTGCAATAAATTTGGCAAAAATACAATTTTGCTCACCGCCGTCGTAAGCTATCACAATTATCACCACCTTTATAAAACAAAAACGCTGTTACGCTTATAGATGTGTGCGTTAGGTGATGACTGTGTGTTGGTTTATCAGAAAGGCTTATCAGGGTTGAAGGGGCTACCTACATTTATTAAAGATTATAACAAATCGACCGGAGAGATAATACTTACAAAGTCAGGATATTATTTAAATGTATAATGTTAAATCGGTTGTATTATGCCCACACTTTGTGAGAAATAACAAAAGATTTCATCCTAATAAAAAGCTACTAGGCTTTTAACAAATTTTATGCGTTATTCTTATTTTAAATCGAGCATTCTCGTTATCAACTTACAAACATCTGTTTTGGTGAATTGGAAAAACATAAAACACAAGAAACCGGTCCTGACTTATTAAATAAAGTGGAATAAAGTACAAAGGATTATTGTGTTTTTATTAATATAATGCCTTTCCACCAAGTATTGACAGTGAACACTCTAAAATTCGGTATTGATTATATTCAATAGAAGTAGTATTAGTACAACAGAGTATTTTTTTCCAGCATAATGTTTTTCACTAAGTATTGACAGCTAATACTTTAAAAGTGAATATATTACAGTTTCAATTATTCTAAAATTCTCGACGAATATATAAAATTACTTACTTTAATCGGGATTTCTTGTTATTTATTAAAAAAATAATCTCTGTTAGTACATTGGAAAACAATTAAATTCAATTAATATGTTATTAAATAGATCAAGACCAGGATTTGCACGTGTACGATACAATTTAAAAAATAGTGAGTTCAATACATTTTTATAAGAGATGCTCGTAAGTCAGTCATTAAATCTCTCTTTTTCGAATAGAGAATAGAAAAAAGGTCGGGGAGAACAAAACTGGCAAATAACTAATCACTCTCGTTGTGCTCCGTTTTTTTAAGATGAGATGGATAAATTTTAAACATCTATACCTTCGACCACAAAATTCATAAGTCGATTGAAAAATTAATTTATGAATTTTCCTTTATAGGTTTCAAACCCGTGGGCAATCCAATCAAAGCCGATGTTGTTGGCTGCTTGACCTCAAACACGAGAAAAACAAGAGCACCGTAGAAAAATATTACTAGTGTATAAAATATTATAATCTTTTATTTTTACATAAAAAAAAAAATCCCCAGTTATATTAATTTTAATTTAAATATATCAATGAATTTCTAACTGTATATTAATCTATACTCGAAGAAACTTAAAAAAATACATAGCACATGTCGTTGTTTGACTGCCAGAAGTCATTAAATGACATATCGATCAGAACTGAGTTTGATGTCGTTTTTTAAGCTAAATTGAAAACCTTAATAGTTTAAGTGCATTTATTGTTACATTTTTTTTGCAAGAAGTCACTAAGTATGGTAACTTACTATTGAAAATTTCTGGTAAAACTGGGATCGAGAGAATAAGTATTTGCGAGACTTTTTGGAAACTTTCAGATAATTCAAGAAAAAAAACTTTGTTATTATTTAAGCTTGGATAAAACTGACAAAATACAGTTTAAATACGATTATATCAGAATCAAAATTTTGACACTTAATGACTTCTGGCAGTAAAAAAAACAATGTTTGAATTTCGGAAATCATTCTGGAAATTTAATTCCTGATTTCCATCAGAATAAAGCAAATTTATTTCGTCATTTGTCACAGTGCCCTTGTTATGGGGGTAAATATCGAGAGTGACGTAATTCAAAATATTTCCAGGGATTACTGATTCATGTTTAGAAACAACGTGCGCTCAAAATATGATATTTTGATATGCCTTTCTAGAAATTACTGTAATTCAATATTATAAAGACGTGCTCACTGAAAACAAATACCTTGCGTAATTCCACAACCACAGAGCTTTCATGCGTTCAGGCTTCTTTTAAAATACTAAAGGAAAATTATTTTTTTATTAAATCACTTACTATTTAACCAAATATCACGTGGCTTAAAATAAAATTTAAAGCAAGAGATAAAATTAAGCAAAAACGTTCACATATTCTTTTATTTAAAAAAAAAATGTTATCGTGCATTGGTAAAAGAGCAGTTTATTTATTTATTGTTAAAAATTAAAAGTACAGTACTTGACATAATAGTTGACACCAATTCTCCATTTACTTAGCAAATATAATGAGACAAAATATAAAATAAAACTACATAATACATCAAAATCAACATACAAAATCAAGAAATAAAATAGTAAAATTTAATAAACAGTTCACAAATACTGTCACTAAAAATGTCCACTTTTCAAGGCAATGAGTTGATCAATTTAACGGCCCTTGGATTTGGTGACTCATACATCCTAAGCGAGGTATAAGTTTTTAGAAACAAAAGTTTTTGGTTATAGTTTCGCCAACGTGAGAATAAATTGGGAGCATGTAAATTAATAGCCATGAGAATTTCAGGATTATTAACTCGGCCCCGAAGGAGAAGAGAAAAATGCTTTAAACTTGAAAACGATCTTCGAGCTTCAAGAGAGTGAAATGATAACATTCGAAAAAGAAATTTGGTGGGGTAGTATTCCTTTAAGGAATTATTGAAGGAGAAGAATTTAAATTTTTTAAAATAATAATATCTTAGAAATTTCTTACGGATTTCTCCAAATGATGGGTCTATATTCAAGCGTACTTGACTTAGACCAAATAATCATAAAGCGTGCGAAACACAGTTATATGCAGCTATGTATGTGATCAAAATCTTGAAGACTAAGTTCAATTATTTTATTGTAGAAATTATGTTATTATATAAAAATACCGGGTAGTTTTAGGACAACCGACTTGTATCATTCCAATATTATTTAAGTAGCATTCGTTTTACTTAAATCTTTATCGCTTGGTGTATTTTTAATGGTATGGTGTCTTCGTCTACAAAAAGTTTTTCATGTTCCAGTTTTTTCAAAAGATTTTTATTGGTCAGAAAAAAGTCATACTCGTTTGATTAATTATTTTCTGTCATTTTATCACGGTTGTATTTTGGTATTTTTTTTCGCCAAAGACGACCACATCATTGAATTTTGACACGTTTCCGCTGCTCATATAACGGTAATCATTTTAAAGTTGAGATCGCGGATATTTTTTTGATTTGAATATTGGTCGATGCTTCCTTTACTACGTGATCAAAATATATTTTTATCGCTTAAATGTCAGAGTTGGCGAAGAGTGGCGCTTAAGGATTTTCACCTTCCACGATTTTGTGGTCAATGCCACGAATTTCCGAATGAAGACTTCTTGGAATATTTTTATGATCAATAGATTTATTATTTGGTATCCAAAGTGATGTATACCTTTAAGAATTTTATTCCTCATTCTTAATAATGGAGAAAAAGGTAGGTTTAAGCTGCTTGTCTCGTCTAAAAATCGAACCTTGAAGCTTTTTGATAAAAAAAGATTGGATGAACATTATCTTTTGTAGATTCTTCATTTATGCGTTACATTGATGACTATTGTTGAACTAAACATGTTTTTTATATCGCGTCAATTTACGTTTTATAATAAAGTACCATACTATGAATCTTATATTAAAAAGCCGTTTCAGTTAGCAATAACAAACTAATGCTTTTAATGCTTAATGCAATCCGAAATTAGTAAACACGGAAGCACATTGTGTTACAGTTATGAAAATACGTTGTTTTATTGTGTTGCTTCCGCATGAACCCCAAATAAAAAGAAAAAGGAAATCATCATAATAAAATCAATTAATTAATTACGACAGGAAGCTTTTTTCTGCGATTTTTATTCTGTTTTCGCAACCATTTATTGCAAGAAAGAATAAAGGTACTGTTTGTGATATTTATAAACCTAATCAATGGAAAATAAAAGACCACCAATAACATCATGTTTAATTTAATATATATTTATAAAAAAATATTAATCATTGAGACGTAAAAAAGATTCTTTTCTCTCCCCTGGCAATTGTGTTGGGTAGCTTTTGTTCAAATTTAATATATTGAATTTCCGAAACGATTCTCTTACGCATTCAAACTTTTTACTGTTTTTACACCTGGTTCTATTTCGCATGATTTTTACACACTGACTATTTTTCTGAAACACGTTTGTAAAAGTATGACAAAAAAACTGCGATATATTAAGTTTCTTATTATATTTTCAAGGGGGCTTAATAAGTATGTATTTTTACACTTTATTTAACTATATACGAAAACCTTATTTCTATTTTCTTCGTTCAACTTTTATTTACCGAAGATGGTAACAATAAAATGAAGGGGTTTGAAAAAAACTAGTTTATATCCAAATGCTTTAACTACAATCAGGGCTACCTGTACCATTTTATTATTTTAAGATTGTTTCAGGAAGTTTCTTCCATAGAACTTTATTATTTCAAATATCATGAAACAGACGTTTTTGATTCAAAATTAAAATTGACAACTTTGTTATTTTACTGTTTTGTTATTTTTTTTGTTATAATTTTGTTTGTGGCACAATCAAAATTAATTTACACAAAGCTATAGCCAAATCCATTGAACATACAAAGGTCCTCATTTTCAAATCGAGAATTATGAAATAGATATTTTTTGATTATTTTTTATGTAGATTGCTTTTGATGTCGATAGTACTTACCTCAAACCTATAAACTGAGAGGTTAGCTTCGGCAGCCAATCCAACAAATGCGTGGCATAATTTGTCATATTTGATACGGGAAATAGTTTTTTTTTTGTTTTAATTTTCAAAGTGAAATCTGTATTATTTAGTAGTTTGTAAATAAGTTTTTACTTATAATATAAGTATGTAAAATATAACATGAGAAATACCATGACGCATTTTTTATATGAAAGAAAATCAATCATTAATTAAGAACGGCAAATTGCAAAGAAATCATCAGTCTTAGTAGAATGAAACAAATCATCAATCGCTAGTAAAAATATTTACAAATTATATATTGTACATTTATTTTTAATTTTTCTTTAAGTCGTTCCTCAAAACCTCATATTATATACTCAATTTAGATAAATTTATTGTTTTGATAATAGATAATAGAATTCAATTACCTAAATGTTCAATTGATAATTTATTTCGATTAATTATGATTATTCTAACTTAAAAACATACTGTTTGAATAGTTGTATTTGAGTCCGCGACAACCAGGGATGAGTGCGCGGGGGTTGTCAAGGTGATGCGCGGCCGCGCGCGCGCACGTTAGAGGGAACATTGCTTATCTCTAATATATTTGATACTGTTTATTTTACACATCCACCAGGTATGGTGTAACATTGAATTAATATAATAAAAATCATAACCCAAAAACACGGTTCGATGTGGGGTTTGAGTGTACATATTGTGTTACCCTCTCTTGTACCGAAAGTCTACCTTTTGTATGCACAGGCATACAAGCACAATGAGCAATACCTTAAAAGCACATTTTATTCAAGGTAAGAAATAAAGATGAGGCAGTTTATATTTTAATGTAATAACATTCTAATCAATATTAGTGATTCAGCCCGAATTGAACGTTGGCCGCTTAGTATAAACTACAGCATAACTTCGATTACTCTGACTAATTGGGGATAAAAATAGTCCAGAAAATCGAAAAAAAAAGTTATGAAAATTATGTTTTGTATGAATATTTTTTTTTTAATTTTTATATAAACATTCACACATATTGTTTTATTTCAGAATTAATTTTTAGTAAAAAAATAAATTATTGATTTGTCATAAAGATAACTGTCCTTAAAGCACATTAAAGCACAGTCACAAGTTCCTTTATTCGTTCATTTTAAAAAATAAACCATTTTGTGAGGAAATTTAAGCATTGTAAAGCTTCAAAACGTGTAAAACCAATCCTTATCTTGGAAAGCTCACCTAAGGCAGATATTTCCTTGTTTATTTTATAATCATTCAAGTTTTGGAAACCAGAATCGTTCATATCGTAATTCAACCACTTTGCGACGTCTTCATCGTTACATTCTCTGCATATTTAAACGTGTACTACTAACCGCCTAAGCGACATCTCATATATCAATTTCTACTTCATTATTTGAAATTACTAGCGGTCTTTCCCATAATTTTCTTTCGCGATTTTTTCAGATTTGATTCTCATCTAAGGAATTTTAGCCCGAATAACAGTGTTACTTTACTTCATATTACTGTGTTACACACTGCTTCTTTTTTTATTTGAATATATTTTTCGCACTACACATCTATCAGAAACATAGTTTTCATAAAGCTAACTAGTAACGCTTTAACACAATCGTTACCAAGGGTGTTAATTCTCGAATAAAAAAACATGTTTAGTGATTTAACAATCGATTAAAGGAATTGTTTGCAAAGACACAAATTTAAGTCGAGTTTTCCTTCTTTCTCTCTCGCATTTAATCTTACGGAAATGTGACAATTATATAATAATTTATTATTTTATTAAGTAACGTATTAATTTTTCAATTGAAATTCAAACGTTTTTCTTCTGAAAACATATTTTTTTCTAAAAATCAAATGGAAGCATTTATTTACGATCCACACTTGAAGCGAGCATGTGTAATACTGACTGATTGTTTACATAATTCAAAAATGATATTTTATTCTTTATTCAGATAAAAAAAATTGTACAATAATGAGGTTTTCAGCAAAACTTTGATATTTGCACGAATTGAAAGCTTTTTAAATATTTTTTTAAAATTTTAAAGTCACTCTTAATCACGGTGACTGGACATTTAACAATTCATTTGAATTCAGTTTTTGGTTGCAAGAATATACAATTTGTTATCGACGTTTGCAGTAAAAGGACTGTCACTAAATCTCAAACTGTTAACGAAAGAAAATTTTCAGAGGTTGTTGACACTATTTATTCCTTGCCTTGGAATTAAAAATAAAGTCATAACTCACCACCCCCGCCAAGTGCTATAATACAAACTGCTTTTTCAATCCTATACCATGAAACTGTAAGCGTAGCAGTCACAATCTACCTACACATACGCAAGCCTAGTCCCATTCCAAGGGTCGGCACTAGGCAAATAAATTACCTCCCGGGGCCTTCCGTATTTACAGAGTACCCGAAGCTTATGTTTACTCCGACGCGATTCTTGAAGCTTTTGACCCAAACAATAACTATGGGGACGTATTGGATACAGCGTTACTATTGTTAAGGGCTGAGCTGCAATCTACTTGCCACAACATTGATAATTGTCACTACGAAACAGATAATCTTACCTGGTATCGTCACGAAACTATATTATTAATATATCTATACACAATATGTAAATTTCTCGTAAAGCATCATTGTTGAGTAAATCTCACTATGGTGAGACGTATAACAGAACAATACATTACTTTTAATTATCTTAGTATTTGTTTTCAGTTTACCTCAGGGATGGGCTCACGCGAGCTCCTTGTTAATATAAGAAAATCATTTTTCTTAGATCAAATCATCGCATAACTGCAATTTCTGTAGATGGTTAAATTTGAAAATTAGTTGCCCCTTCATTTTTTTAATCAGCGTTGTAGGCTTCTGTGTCGGACCTCACGGGTTCGACTCCCATTACGAAACAGCAATTTTTCAATAGATTTATCTATTTTCTGTTCGAAGGCATCGGTGTTTATGATGTCATAAGATTGCCTCCCACTCTTCCAATCATTCAATTCAACTGGGCGCTACTATTAGTTAATCACTAGTCCTGTCTTATCCTTATCATTCTATCCCTACTACTCTCTTTGGAAAAGAGAGGTTGAGCGACTAAGTAACAAGCATTTCTCGTAGAAAAATAACTTTTATTAAGATAACTTCATTAGGATGCCATATGCTCGACATTGGGAGCGGACATGGATAAAAAAATGGATATTTACCGAGTCCTTTGTTAAGATATTGGCAGCCCACCGTTGGTTTACCTAAGACATAAATATACGGCTTTACATGCGAGGTAAAATACACCCTGTTAAAATGATATTTTTTTACTGTGGCTATTCAAAGCTTCTTCATGAAGTTTTTTTCCTCTAATATTTGTATTATAGGAAATTTGAGCTTTAACTAAAGGTGTTTTTTCTACAATATTACCGAAAAGGGCATCGCGGACTTCACTTCACGATATATATGTATCAATTTCGCCAAAATTGACATAGTGTAACATAGCTTACCTGCCACGAACTTAACAAACGGGTTTGCTTAAAAGTTTTAAAGAAGATCCCACCTTAACTGGAATCACATTTACTAAAATTATTGACGGATTAAGATTACGCATTGAAATTATTGAGAATAGTGTAACGTGAACAAATATGAACAGATCTATTTTCTCAAGCGTATAAAACGTTACTCAAAATAGTTGCTCACTGAAAGTGTTTGTGTCTGTTAAGTGTTTTTTGTTTACCGATCAGAACGGTATGGGTGAAAATTCCAAAAATGTCATTTTTTCTATTTAAATTTGAGGTATAAGACATTTGTGTATTTGTGATTTTAAGTGATATAGAAATTTTCATAGAAATCATCTCGTACGATCTTTTTTCAAAAGAAATTTCAAAATATTTGATACATTGATATTAGCTGTAATGCTACAAATATTTTTTTATCCATACCCGCTCCCAATTACGTGCATATGGTCTTCAAACGATTTTTTATACAAAAACTTTTTGTTGCTCTATTTGCTTAACCTTTCTTTCGAATAGAGTAAGGATAGAAAGATAGTGCTAGGAAAGAACTAGTGGTTAACTAATCGCTCGCACTGCGCCCCGTTATTTTAGTATTTTAAGGATAGGAAAGATTTTTGAGAAATCATAAACACACATGTCGGAACACACAATCATAACAGACGTCGATAAATGAATTGAAAAATAAAAGATTTTAGAAAAAGGGTCACAAAACGTTTCGATCTAAGCAAATTCGCTAGAAGCTGCAAATTTTCATAAAAAGCTTGTATGGTATATAAAGCGATACAAAACTAGTTAGTTCATTGTCATAATAAGCATTCGTTGGTCACGTTCGGCGTCACGCTGGACGAGGCCGACGGCGTTGTTTGTAGACCAAGGCTTAATTAAGAAAGATGCATTGCGTCATTTATAAGTGTACTGCTAATCAATGAGGCGTGGTGGCTAGAAATGTAGTTTTATGAATACCATGCTTAAACTATTAATTCGAAAAAATCGATTTGAATTTCATATGATTAACTTAAACTTACGTAGAAATAATATAATTTGATTTCAAACGAAGATACATATTTTTTAATGTGACGAATAAATATCATTTGAATACATAATAATAAAAAAAATATATAATTAAAATCTAATTCGGCACTGAGCTCAAGAACTGTGATGCCGTTTTTATGCGTTCAGTAAAATATGGCAACATCATTTAATAGTCGTTCTATTAATTAATCTTTTACAGCCCTGCTAAAACTAGATTCTAGTTGACGTGCCAACATAGGGCTAGTAAATATAACGCAATAATTCGGACAACTATCCCGGCAAATAAATCCCGAAGGGGAGGGAAATAAAACCATTTACATACTCCAGCCATTTGCGACACTGTTTTATGGACAGCGACAAAAACCATACTGTTTTATTACTTTTAGCATTCACATATGAATGTACTATGAAAAAAAATATTAGCTATTTCGGAAAAAAAAATCAGATTTAATATGTCACAAATCAACTGTTTTATCTCTGCTATAAAAATATTAAATTGTCTATTTATTTATGACGTATTTATGCATGTAGTCTTGTTTAACATTATACATTGGACAAATAAGAGCTTTTGTTTCTTTACAATCTACTGCAGTGAAAGCGAATAACGTTTGCAAGACAATGGTTCTTATGATTTTTTCTCGAGTTATTTCATTATATTGTCTCATTGTATACAGTTCATGGATGGTAATAAGAAGTCTTAACTTACCACATTAAATATACCAAAATAATCAACAAAAAATATTTCTTTTGCTATTAAAAAACTTAATTTGATATGAGTAATAAATAATTTCTATTTAAGTTACAATTTTTTTCATAAAAACAGCCTAAAAATATCATTTACACAAATGTAACACTACCATAGTATTTTAATTTAATCTCTTAAATGTCAGTGAGATTTAAAAAAGGTTTAGTTTTGTTAATTTATAAATTGCTTAATAAACAATTCAGTATTGAAGTATTCGATTACACACCGATCACTTAAGGATTGGAAAACAACAAAAGCTGAATTTAATTAATTGATTTAGGTGTGCAATATTTGAAAACATTCTTTGAAGCTCGTGTCTCTGATTGGGTTGATAAAAGGTTCCGAAATTAATTTTATGTTAGTATTAGAATAGTTCCAAAGCACAGTTTGTCAGCTAAACAGTTTTGCTGAAAGGATGAAAATTAATTTATTCATAAATCCGTAATTAGTTTGTTAAAATGATAATTCCGCTTGAGTTGTTTCTAAAACACTGTTCCCCCAACAAAACTATTGGCTTTTGGAAACGCTTAAAATAGATTTTATGTGTGGTGAGAGTATTTTTATAGAGTCGCCAAATGTGTGAGAACTAGGAATTCCCAACCTTTTTTGGGTCTGTTAAAAAAACACCCAATAAATATGGAAAATAATTTACTTTTAACATGACGAGAAAGATTTTTTAAATAATTTTTCTCGTTCTATCGAGATTTCTATTTCTCAGCAAAAATCTACACCATATTATATATTACATAAAACGGCATTTTTAAGCTATGCCCCCCCTCCAATTTAAGCGCTCTCAGTGTGGAGCAAATGGACTCCTAATAAAACTTATGACAATAAAAGTCTTATACAAGAACAAGTTGCTCAACTTCTCTTTTTTCGGAAAGATCAAGTAAAGAAAGATAGGGCTCGGACAAAACTAATGGGAAGCTAATCGCTTTCACTACGACCTGTTTTTTTTTTGAAATCGGATAGTTGACATTACTTACTCATAATGTTTATATGTAAATACATAAATCATTATATTTATAACTGTGTCTTTACCAAATATGAAAATATAGGTGTTATTTTTTTTTGTCAAACACGATGGACTTTGTTGAAAGCTAATAAATTAAATATACTACTACACAGTATAAATCTTCACCACTTCTTTTGTGTATCAATTCATGCTTATATATTAAAATTAAGTGTTCTCTGCCTCATTTCAAAATAAGATCATAATTATTTTTTTTAAACCATGTCCGCTCCCAATGTGGAGCATATGGACTCCTAATGGAGTTTATCTCAACAGAAGTGCTTCTACGAGAACTGCTTGTTACTCAGTTGCTCAACCTCTCTTTTTCCAAAGAAAGTAGGGATAGAAGGATAGGGCTAAGACAGGATTCGTGGTAAGCTAATCGCTCTCGATACGCCCCTTTTATAGGATAGGATGGGTGAGAGGGGGTAATTCAAGACGTCACATACATCGATGCCTTTGAACAGAAATTCATAAATCGATTGAAAAATCAATTTATAAAACTGTCCGTACCGGGATTTGAACCCGGGCCCTTCCGTAGCCGAAGCCAACAACGTTGACCACTCGACCACGCAGGCGACAAAATCATAAATACTCTGACTTAATTTTACATTTGTATTCTACCAGTGTTTCTTAACGGTAGCGAATCATGGCACATGACAAAGACTAAAAAAAGCCCGTATATCGATCATCAAGAATATACATATGCTTACATCGGATTATGGTGAGGTGGTTTGCTTTCGTAAGGAACAAGGAGATAAAGGAAAGTGAAAGATGGTGTCCAATCATGTAGTCATGGAGAGAATTTTTAACTGTTTGAATCCCATGCTGCGGATGCCTTCGGAGAGGCTTAATACTGCCTGATTTTTCTTCCGACTGGTCGGATTCCAACAATTTGGATGACCGTCGGGTACATGGCGGAACCGAGGGACGCTGGCATGTCATGGGAGAAAACAAACCTGTAAGCAATAGACAAGAAAACATGGAAGTGATGGGGACTGGCCATATACTCCTCATCATGTTACATAAATATAATGAATGAAATGATATAACTTATTTGGAAATATTAAAAATACCGAAATCAGAATTCTGTGAAGAAAAAATATTGTAGTCTTAAATCTTTCAAAGAAGCCTTCATAATGCAAAAGGTCCATCCATTTTATTATCCAAGCGATTTAAGATTCCTGGAAATCTCATGTTTATTCCAATATAACACAGTTTATTAACGGCATTAACTCGGGCTTTGTAGACTGTTATCCAAACACCAAGACACTGATTAAAAAAGGATTTTACATAAAATTCCATGTTTTTTGTTTGCCATATTTCAAAGATTCTGTCACTAGGGATTGCAATCAAGACTTGTCGGTTTTTAAAAACCGGTTTTTTTTCAATTTGGTGTTCAAGTATTATTAAATTTTATTTATTAAAAACTGCCATGATTACAAATATAAGAGATGAAAAATGTAGTTTAACAATGAGAATAAATCAATAAATGTGCTCAAAACATTATATTTTGATTAATTTAAGACTATTTTTTTTGTGTACTTTTATATTTCATATATGTTTTTCGTTTTCTAAAAACATATTTGTTGAAATTATAAAACAGGTTTTTGTATAAACCCTAGTTGCAATTTCGATAGACTTTTTTAAAATCCATGTCCGCTCCCAATGTGGAGCATATGGCCTCCTCATGGAGGTATCTCAACAGAAGTTTTTATACGAGAACGGTTTGTTACTCAGTCGCTCAACCTCACTTCCTTTTCTTCCTTTTGACTTCTTTTCAAAGTGAGTAGTAGGAACAGAAGGATAAGGCTAGAACAGGACTAGTGGTTGACTCATTAATACCAGCAACTAATTTTAAGCTAATTATGAAGTCGAAAATATCAATGTATTTTAGTTCTACAAAATTTTGCAGAACTAGAATACATTTCTGTTTTTGACCCTATTATATTGTTTCCATGTAAATGTCAATTAATTCAATCAATACCGGTGGTTTGATATTTCATACAAAAAACCCTTATTTAAAAAATGCTACATTGAATATCTTCACTTGTACAATGGTCTTATTTTCATAATATATATAAACATTTAAATTGATGTTTCTTTGAAAAACTGTTGAAGTTCCCACGGATTTTACAATAATTTTCTATTGAATCCAATAAAGTTGAACCGTTATTACAACTGAGTCGTTAATATATATAAAGATTTATAATAAAGACTTGTTACTCGGTTTATCGACCTATCTTTCTTCCAAAGAGAGTTGGGATAGAATGATGGGGCTTGAGAAGAACTAGTGGTTGGCAAATTTCTGTCGCTAGGTCCCATTTTTTGGATAGCATGGATGGAAGGAAGGCAGTCAATACATCTCATACATCCATGTTTTCTAACAAAAAAATCATTAACCGATTAAAAATCTTACTGACATCCGAACCCGTGACCTCCGTAACCGAAGCCAACGATGCTGACCAATCAAACAAACAACTAATTATATATTGTTTTACCTAAAAACTGATATCTTCCGATACTGAAATCAGTATTTTGGTAACGAAAATACAATCGAAATACATATTGATGTCAACAATACGGGTTTTTTTTAATCCCAAGTCATGACCCACCGGTTGAGGGCACGTCTATAACCGGAAGGGAATGGCATCACCATGAAAGATATTGTCTCGAACGGTTAAGCTCACCTTTTTCGATAGGTATTTAAGAGTTATAAATCTGTCTCTCGGAAAGGTTCTAAAAAAGAATATATGTTGATCCCGGGGTTTTGAAGAAAGTGAAAGGTTAGCAAAGCGAGGAGAAATCTTCAAGATAAGGCATGCCGTTATTCGATAAAATGATAAGACCCTGCTCAAAACGTATTATCATAAACGTTTATTCAGTGTAAATGACATTGTTTTTCACTACGAATTCCGCTCAGATATCGATCGGATAACAGGTATGCACTTGACTATGTACGTTTCCTACAAACAGTCTCTTTAAATATGTACTACTATGCAAATTTAAATTAAAACCCTGTACATTTTCGTATTAGCTATAGTACTGTCATCTACGAAACCACCGATATAAACCATAACACTGAAAAGAAAATACACGATCTAAATTTTACTTAAATAAATTGATCAGATTCGTAATTACTTGTTAACTCTACTTACAACAATGTAAAAAGTACAATTTATTCGATTGCATAAAAAATAAAAAACACTCTTTTGTACAAGCTTTACATTTATTTAAGATTAACAGGGCCGGTTTTGCTTAAGCGTACAGTTTTAACTTATGAATGCTCGTCGTGAGCAAAATCGATCCTGTTCATATTGAATGAAAGTAAAATAAGTACAAAATATTGTTTTTTTTTTTAATATAAAGCTTTTCTACTAATTATTGACAGTGAACACCTTAAAAGTGATAAATTATTAAAATCGTGTACTTCGGTGAGTATTTTTTTTAAATATTAATCACGCAATGGAAATACAAAGTTAAAGTGTTTATTATATAGAATCCTTGAAAATGGGGCATTAAGACAAATTGTGTAATTAAACATATTTACTATAACTTATAAACAATTATCGCTAAACACATCCTGTTGAATGTCTGTGTAATAATTCTATTAATTCTATATTTGGAACAAAACTGTACGCTTCGACGATTAAATAAAAATTAAATAAATTAATCGTTAAAGTGAAATCAAACGGAATAAATTCAAACTGCATCATACATCATTTCACAGAAAATTATCAATCCGCTTAACGTAACTGTATGCACCCTTTAAACGGATATCAAAGGATTTGCTTGTTTGTTTTGTCAACATTTACAAAAACTTTTACTGGGGTATCGTTCAACTCAATATTTTACCATATTGTGTTTACATTCTATTTTATTTTGCCTAAAACCAATACAATTCTGATCAAAAAAGTAATAAACGTGATAATATATACTCATAAATATTTTTATATTCAATATTCGAATATTTCCTTTCAGCGAATATATTAATAGGAAATTTAAATTTACGGTCCGATCGATTATACTTGACAATTTTAAAATAAACAAATGTTCATAATGTGAGGCACTAAGCTTAAAAATCTCTCAGAAATTTAAAATCAGTGAAGTGTAATAAATAGACTTAATTCGTTACAATGTGGTATGAAATTTTAGACGGCAAGGGTATTTATGCCTAGATTTTATACAATTGTGTACCAAATGTAAGATTCGGAAATTTGATCGATTTTATACTTCGTAATCCAGAGCGTATATATAATCTGCATAGAAATTCGATATTCGAAGGGATAACGGTCCAAGTTTGCACTACTCATTTTGAATACCCTTCTCCGAGAAACCTTCAAAATTCATAATTTTAGTTTGTCTTATCACCCTTACTCTAAGACAAGTTTATTTTGATTATTAAATCGGATCAGTGGTCGATTGAACAATGTTATTCAGCTTTTGCTTTATTAAATTTTCCGTATTCGCGACATCAATCTTTGAAGCCTAAGTGAACAATTTTACACATTGTTTTGTTAATCAATTGATGAATTTATATTCAAAGATAAAAAAATATTATAATTTGTTAATTTACTACTAATACTATCTTTAAGCTTACTACTACAAGTTTTAATCAAACTACTATTATTTTCCAAGCAAAATCCTTCCACCTTCACTCTCTCTGGAGAAGAAATGTTAAGATGCGCTACGTAAACACATAGTATTATACTTAACACAATTTAGAAAAAAAAACTACACTAAGCATACTTTTTACATATGAATGCAAGAACAAAAAGAAGTAAGATATGTTTTAAACAACAATAATAATATAGTACCAGTAATTTCCTTAGCACAAATTTTTCCAACGTTTACTAAACCTTTCCAAAAGATTTTCCTTCTTTGATCTGGAAACTTCTACAAAAAAACATGAATCAGTCTGATGCCTTCGATCTAGTTAGCAAAGATATCTTCTGAATATAAAACTTTTTCCTTTTATTTCTATAATATTATATAAAGTAACGCACATAGGTTTAACGGTAAAGTAATCAAAAAAATTAAAGGTGTTTATTCTTTCGTTGACAATGTTCCCGATTGATGAAACTGGTTTAGATATAAAATAATATTATGAACACACTAAAAATAATGAATAATTTTTACTTTAGTATATAAACTGCATTATTATATTGATACTTGATATGCACTTGATAAGTTCAGTTCTGTTTGAAAGATGAATGTATAGATAATCTACTTTTCTTATGTCGTTAGCATGCAGAAGGCGGCAGTGATACACCAGCTGCATATATACACGCAAAGGTGGAGGTGGAAAGCAGATGAGAATAATATAGTGATTATTTTAACGTTGCTCATATCTGTAAGAAAATTTAATAACGTTTGTTCTCGTAGATTATAAGTTGACGACTCCAATGAATATTAAAACATGAAAAAAGATTAATTTTACTTTAAGCTCCTCTCCGGTGCGATGCTTTATGAGCTGACCATTCACACAGCCGGTAAAATTGGTCTTGGTATTTACTTTAGAACCGCCACGGGTTTACCCCCACGATTCATACACAAGTGATTGATTGTGAAAAACACAAGTATTTTATTTGCTTACGATTAATTAAGTATCTCGTTGAATTCATTGCTGTAGCAAATTTGTCTATTTGACTGAATAAGTAATCAAAATCGCCCAAATTGAAGATAACATTTTTAACTTGTTTTTAGTATAGTAAAATTTTAATGTTTTGTTAGTACGATGTTGATTTATATCATATTTTTATACTCAATGTTAAACTACGTTTCCAAAATTTTCATCACTCAAGCTCCACTAATTAATTAAAATGTGATCTTCTTTTATATTATTACAATGTGTTTTGAATTAAATTTTGCTACATTTTTTTCAAATATTTTCTTCGTTGCTATAAGTGGAATATATTTTAATGGTCTACGTCTACGAAATAAATGTTGCGATTTGTATGTAAATTAACGAGGGATATAAAAGTTCTGTAACAAAATACATTGTATAAAAATATTTAATTGGGAGACTTCTTCAAATTTTTAATAACATATACCCACACAGCTTTAATCTTGCTTTTTTTAAATAATATCTAATGCCCTTTAGCAAAATATATTAATTAAAAAAAAAATGTTTATAGAAGAGTAATAATATTCTGTAGGTTCCGTAGCGCAGTGGTAAATGTTGGTGGCTTCCGTGACAAATCTCACGGGCTCAAATCCCAGAACGAACAGCATTTTTCAATCTCTGTTTTTCGATTTCTGTTCGAAAGCTTGGATGTTTGTGATGTCTTAAAGTTCTCTCCCATCCTTCCGATCCAGAAGTATTGAAAGCGACTAACTAACCACTAGTACTTTCCTAACCCTATCTTTTCTATCCTTACTCTCTTCGAAAGAGGGGAGGTTGTGTAACTGAGTAACAATCAAAATTTGAGTTGCAGATACAGTTGTGTGTGAAGTGTTACCTTATATCAACAATCAGGCCCAGTAATCAAATCTTGGTTCATTTAAATAAAAATACGCAATAAACCGTAAAAAATTATCAATACCACTTGCTGAAAAATGTACTTACATATTAAAATTATTGTAACAGTGAAGAGTTCTATGTTCCAAGAAATGAGTACTATTTTTTTCACTCCGATTTCATATCTCAAACGTAATATTTAATTAAACCATCGTATTAATAAAAACACAATAATCCTTTGTACTTCATTCCACTTTATTTAATATGTCAGGACCGGTTTCGCTCATTGCAAGCATTGTCAACTGACAATGCTTATTGCAAAGGATTATTGTGTTTTTATTAATATAATGTTTTTCCACCAATTATTGACAGTGAACACCCTAAAAGTGATAAACCATCGTAGTTAATAAATGAAAAGTTTATAAATAAAATAAGTTTAACAAAACAGAAATTTGACAACCATTCATAGCCATAATGATTTGAGATTTTTCTTTTAAATGATTTTTTTTTTATAATTATTGTGTCTATCGAGTCAGTTATGTTTCTTGTTGTTGCGAAATATCAACTACGTTTAAAGCTTTCATACTTTGATTTTTATTTCGTGTTGAAAAATATAATTTAATACGATGAATAAAAACACTATACAGTACTTACATTCCCGAGGGAGTAATCTACGGCTTACGTCACAGCAAATGAGTTTTTAAAAAAGTAGTAAAATCACGATGAAAGGAAATACAATAAATCGAAAGTCAAACGTTTCGAATATTATGGTAGCTGCATAAAATGCCACATAAAGTTTTCAAGAACGTCTCTCGCTGTGTTAGTAAAAAATATTTCGCCGGGAAAACTGCACGTCATATAACTTTGAAATTATGCCATAAGTAAACTCGAAAGCGTGGCAGACTTTTCAAATACCTGCAAAAAGTTTAAAACTATCCAGGTAAGAAGAGAAGGAAAGGAAACTCTCGCAGACAAACTTAAGAGTGGTGGAGATGTAATGAAAATGTATAAATTACAACCAAATAAACTCAGCGAAACTTCATTTGGAGGCGGTGGGGATTTAGCGTCGAAGTTTTCTTTCGCTATTTCATTATTATAACACACTTTTGAAATAATTCCACAACGTTTATATGCTACTTTGAGATATGAATACTATTCAGAAAACTTATAGGAAGCTAAACAATGTTTGCTTGTTTTCTTTTCTAACTTTTAATGCAAGGACTTTTATAAAAAATTAAAAAACTAGACATACAAAACATCTGGATTTAATACACAGAAAAATCTTCCAACAAATATCTGAAAATTTTCTAAAATAAGTTTTTCAGAATCTACATGCTTTTAACAACGATAAATTGAGTACACCCGTCAATGTATTAAATGCAAAAAAACAGACATAAAAAAAGAATGAATAAAATTAAAGGGTGTACTTATAATTATCTGGTGAACTTAATGCAAATTTTTTGTAGTAATTTGAACTAATTTAAAATAAATTAGAATCAGCTTTGTTATTTTTTATATTTAATATTTGGCAGTAAATTAAAAATCTAGACATTCATTTTTAAAACTGGTACATCTCATACTTGTAAAAATATCTGCAAACAGAAAGAATTTTGATTCAAAGAAAACAATATCGGAAATTGTGATTTAAGTTGAGTATTTCGAAGATGTATGCTTTTACATGGCAATGGTATAACGTTATTCAAACTGGTGGCCAATGTTTGTTATAATCAATATCGCTTTATTAGTTTTTTTAAAGATCAGATAATAGTGTCACCTGTCAAAATTATTTATATGCGCACGAAGTACCAAAAAACGAGATGCAATTGTGTGTAGGGCATCCCGGAATCCTGTTCAATTTTGCAAACCCAAAATTCCGTGATTGTGATTGAACTAATCCCGGGATTTCGGGATTAAGAAAGTTGCGTGAGGGCTAAAAAATGGGTGTTTGAAATCGACTATTTTTTTTTGAAAAATCTCAAAAAATTTTCTATCTCCGATCCCGAATTTATACACGATTTTATGATGAATTTTCAATCCCGTGATTGGAAGAATTATCAATCCTGAAATTCCGGGATTGGATGCTCTAATTGTGTGTATCTGCTGACTTACGGGTATACAGATAAAACAGAATAAACATAGTATATTATATTTATCAATAAATGGAAGCAGAAATAATATGAGTGAGATTTCGATAAAGAAGACATATTTATCTTCAAAAATACTCATTAATAGCTGGTATTTTATGTGGACATAAACGTCACCATGCATTCGTGAAATTTTAATATAATACTATAAAACAACATTGTTATGCGCAACTGTATTAAATCACATTAAAGAGGAAAAAACCTTAACATTAAGGAGTTTTAATGGTTGCTAGGTTGACTTATCCTTATAGACTTCACCCTTGGCGTAACTCAAGTAGCAAATGAATGTCAGGGTAAATAGACGATTTTTTTCACACATACTTTGTAATCATAAGGCGTTTTCTAACGAAAGTAGAGCTATTTAAATAAAGATTTGTTTATGTTGAATGTTTTCCGTATAAAACAGACTGAACAAATATTTAAATCTACTACATTTTTTGATGAGTTTAAGAATTTAAGTTACTATTGGTCGTGGAAGGCCACTGATGACCATTAATAACAATGTTTCTTAACCGGTGGTTTGCGAAGATTTTTAGGTGGACCGCAAAAAAATTTTGCTCTTCAAAAATAGTTTGTATCCATTTTTAAAATTTTATATTGATGGTCCGCAAAACAATTTTTGATCTTTTAGGCTCACACTTTTCGGATGGAGGGCCAAATTCAAGAATTCAAAATGAGCGGCGAGCCGCAAGTAAAATACCTTTTTTAATAAAAATAATAAAAGATTTTTAGTACTTTTTCCACATAAAATTTATTAGATCAGGACCAATTTCGCTCATCGCGAGCATTATCAACTGATAAGAAAAATATATAAACAGTGATATTTATACAAATTTAAATTGAAATAAAAAGGTGTCTTAATATCTAAGTAATCTTTTTCAAACTTAAAAGCTAAGTTTAGATACTAATTCGGCATTTGCTGCTTGCACCCTTTTGATAGAACGTGTATCAAGTTTGATACATTATGATTATCGAAAAAAATCGTTTTTGAAAAAACTGTGGGTTACGTCTTTTTTCCTTACCACAGTCGATATGTAACAATATGCAATAACCGTAAACTTATCAGTGCAAATGGCCAAAAATGTACTACTGTGTATACTGAAGCTGTCCTAGATAATATATAAATCAGAAATTGCAGTCATGTACTCATTTGATCTAAGAATATTGTTTTCTCTTAATTTAACGAGGGGATTGCGCGAGCCCCTCCGAGCCCACTCCTGCCTTATACACATTAAAATTTTAATTATAAATAATTTCTTCTTAACAAAATAAGTATTTATTTGATTATCTCAAAACGACAATATATAACGATTCAATTATAGTATCTTTCCTGACCTTGAAAAACATTCAAGTTATTGCGAAAATTGTATTTTATTTATATAAAGTAAAATCACTCATCTAACGTAACGCAGTGTGCAAAACTTTTTCGGGGCAATCGACAAGCGAATAAGTGAGCACAAAAAGGCATTCGTGTAAGAACGAGGCAGTGGCATTGCTGCTTTGTCGCTAAACCTCTCTGTACGAACCGCCCTTGGGACTGTCAAAAATCTGGATACGCGAGACATATTTTTTACTCGTCAAGGTTTAATATTCAAATAAAAAAATAATACTAACTGCTGTTTATCAAGTACTGACGTGAGAAATCGACAGAATACGAAATCACATTTTTATTTATAGTTTAAGACAGTAACTTTTTTTTTTTTTTTAAATGTACCGAAACTTATTTCTTGTCAAGATTTTTTTCTAATTCGTGTTCGTTCCCAATGGCATACGGCTTCCTAGTGTAGGTATCTACGCAGAAGATTTTTTGCGAGAACTGCCTGTTACTCAGTTTCTCAGCATATCTTTTTTTTTTAAGAGAGTAAGGATAGAAAGATAAAGTGGTTAACTAATCGCTCTAGCTTTGCTTTGTACTGTGATTCAAACTTGTGAGATCCATCACGAAAGCCAACCACGTTAATCACTGCGTTATGGACCCGACTGTTGTGAAAAAATGTTGTAAATAAGAAAATTCATAAAACAAAACAAATTTGAATAATACATTTAAAAGGGATCTAAGATAGAAACAAAGATAATGGTTTTCAAGAAAAAAAATCAACAGATTTAAAGCAAAATAAAAAATTAAGAATTTTGATTTGTAACATTAAAATTTTAAAACAATTGTGCCGGAACGCTGTTCCACCACATAACATGAAAATAAAAGCACTGGCTTAAGATATAGTTTGTCAGTCGTAATATTTTTGCAGCATCTATCTTAACGACCAGCTGCCATAACGCATTGATAATGAAGAAAGGAGAAGAAAGAACAAAAGAAAAAATGAGTACATGCGGCATTACGCTTTTGACTTAATGAAGATTTCTACGTGAGTTGTTTTATAACCTTTTGTACTTAATTATAAAAGTGAGGAAAATGTACGACTTGTTGAGGCGCCCAGTTTAAGATGCAATAAGTTTCAAGCAATAACTTTACAAAAAAAAACAACTGCTGTTATTAAGAAATGATTAGCTGATATCTGAAAAATATTTTTTTATGAATCAATCAAAATGATAATAAACATTGAACATAATAAAAATGCCTTAATCAACTAGCACGACTAAATTTTATTATTCAAATGACTTGTCAAAAACATTACAGCGCTTTGGTTGTTTTTGGTCTCAAATATATGTATTTTTATTAAAAAAAAAAAATACTTCATAAATAATTCTATACATCATTTACAATACATTCAAAATACCTTTAACATAATGATACTCGCCATGGGGGAATTAAATTCTAAGCAAATATCAATATTATATTATAATGCGTGCCTTCATGGTCGAGTGGTCAACATACAATCCTAGTACAGACAGTTTTATTAATCGATTAATGAACTTTTGTTCGAAATTATGGATGTTTGTGATGTCTTGAACTCCCCTCTCACACCCATCCAATTCAAAAATTGATGCGAAAGTAAGAGAGATTAGATAAGCACTTGTCATGTCCTGCACTATCTTTCTATTCCTACTCTCTTAAAAAAAGAGAGATTGAGGAACTAAGTCACAAGCAGTTCTCCTAGACAATTCCGTTGAGATAAACTCCATTAAAAGTCCGTACGCTCCACATTGGAAATGAAAATTGTAAAAAAATACTAAAGGGATAATTTTTCAACTGATGAAAAATAACCCATGAAAACTTTTGACGCAGCTGTTATTAATCCCGATATTGAAAAGTTACTAAGGCTTAATGATTAATTTTAAAATCCCTCAAAATATACCAAACGAGTAAGTATACGCACTGTAAAAAAAATGTAATAGATCTCGTAGCCTTAACCTCGATCTTAACCATGACTAGCTTGAAGATATAGCTCTTATCACTAAACTGTATAACCCAACAATAAAACGATAGATTATGTGCACTAATTTCTATTACGGTCTCTATTATGAATATTTATTTATTCATTGTACAATATTTCACATTAGACAGTTTAAAAATAATCAATCATATAAATAGGAGAAAATATTTTGACGTGAATACGTTTTTAAAATTGCTTCTATGGGAGGCAATTCAAAAAAACGAATGATAACAAAATCGGGGGATACAGTTTGATGTTGCAGCTTCATTATCTATCATCGCTATCCAAAATTTAATTGCACCACTGGAAAGCTAAAAAATCAAAGAATTTATTGGACTATGTAAGAACTGTGATACATTGCGCGGGGCATAGGGGAAAGCGCCGCCACTTTGAGGCAATTTAGCTGCATATCGAGATTTATATTTACTATAACTTTGCACTCAAAGAAGTTACGATGTTCGTTTAAGTTTCAATCGTTAGCACTTGACAAAATCTATCGATTAAAAATAAAACATAAGTGTAATATTGTGATTGTGACTATAATTAGGTGTTAAAAAAAATCAAAAATATATAATGTCGGGCTTAACGCGTCAAAAAGCCAAGTCGAAATACAAAGATCGCCTACGGTTGGAAAGGGCTTCTTCTTCTCTTCAAGAGCAATCGAATGGTATCATTAAAACACCATATGACCGAGTCAAGCAGTGCCTGTAACGTAAAAATGGCGCGTAATATCACTTATTACGAGACGTATTCACGTACAACCCACGACCGTGTCCATGACACAGCCACATCCAATTTTTTTTCATTATTCTATTGAAAGAAGTGCCAATATTATATTTTGGCTGACACATTTGGTTATAAAATACAAAATCATACAATTAAGTCACTTAATTTTTACAAAAATATTGGAAAATAATATGTATTTTTACTTATATACTAAATGTTTCTGCATCGTGGGGTTGAGAGGCAAAAATTTCTACCCTGCTAGCTATTTGAGTGATGAATAAAGATTAAGAGGATCTAAGTGTATTATAATATGTCTACAACAGAAGTGCCCTAAAGGTAGATTGTGATCTACCGCTGATTTAAATTGCATTACCGAAAATTAATTTTAATTGCATTGCAAAATTTGTAGAAAACACGTTGGTGTGCCGTCAAAGATTTAAGGTTGCGGAGCAGTGCATTAAGATAATATATATTTTTTTAAATTTATTGAATATAGCAGAAAACGTTAATTACTATTATCACTCGTAGCAAAACGACGACAAAATTAGTCATTTGTATTTTATAAATTTGCGAATCATGGCACCTGACGAAGGCAGATGCTTGCGTCGGATAATGGGGGTGAGGTGGTTTGATTTTGTGAGGAATTCAGAGATAAGGGAGCGTACAAGACAGCGTCCCGTCACGTCAGTGGTTATGGAGAGACGTTGGAACTGGCTGGGTCACGTGCTGCGGATGCCTCCGGAAAGCCTCAATCCTGCCTGCCTCTTCTTTCGACCGGTGGGATTCCGGCGTCCTGGACGTCCGTCGGGTACTATCCATAGGATGTACTCGGCGGAACTGAGGGATGCTGGCATGTCATGGGAGGAAGCAAAGCTATTGGCGGGAGACAGGGAATTATGGAGGTGCCGCGTGGTGACCATATGCTCCACATAGGGAGCGAACATGGCCAAAGAAGAAGAGATTTTATAAATACTATTTTTTTTAAATAATATGATTGTATAAGAAGCATTTTTGATGAGCATGTGAGGTTTTATTTGATAACTCTAAATCACTGAGCAGATCCCGCCTTGAATTTTGAATTGTATACAATCAAAAACTAATACATTAGAAATGTCTTTTATTATACCAAATATAACATGTTAAACTCGGATAATAATGGATATGACTCTTAAGAAAGAAATCGAACCCACTTAAGTGATTGGCTCAAAAATGTAAATGTATTGAAAACTTCTTACCGTTTTGTGTGATGAGCCGCTTTCTCAATTTAAGGATACGCGAGGCACTCAAAAGGGACGAAAAAATCGCACTCCATTTCCGGTTGAAGGACTCGCTCCGTGTTCGCATCTATAAAAGAGAATTTGTCAGGATGAACTTAGACATTTCGGTTGAGCCAATACGCCTGTCATACATTACAGCCAAAATGCTAACATGGCAAACGTGCAGGGATGTTATATTTGCGGATTCAAGGCGCATTTTTAAATATTATTATCAGCTGATTTATATTTTATCCAACTATTGAATGATTATATGATTAATATATACTAAATTAAATAAGTTTAACGAAAGAAGGTTGGGTGAATATAATTATATCGTACAATTCTCATTTACAAAGTTCATGTTAAAAACATGTGAAATAAGTACAGAAGAATGTTTTAGTTTTTTAAATGTAGAGTCAGTTCTCGACTTACGATGGGGTTCCGTTCCACCACCTAGGAAGTAGGTCGAAATGGTCGTAAGTCGAATTTCATACAAAAAATAATGAAATAATAGACTTAAATTTGAATTGTTCAAACTTTGTACATTCTCACAGATTCTGTCACTAACGACCCGGGTTTCGCCTTTCGGCATCTTCAGGCGTTCAAGTGCACGGATGAACTTGAACTGACACATAAAAAGTGTGTGGTGTGTTAGTGGTATTTATTTCAGAATATGTACTATAAGTAATGTACATGTATTTATAATATTCTGTGGAATTTTATCATCTGTGCTAATATAGGTGTCTCAGTGATTGTAGTAGTGGGGTTAGTTTTTCTCACAAACTTATCCAGATTTGTTTATGTAAATTGCTTTTTCTTTTCTTTACAAATTTCATTGTAACAGGCGAGTGCTTGCTGAACCAGGCGATGTACCTTAAAAAATCTATCAGTGTCTGGGTCCATATTTTCAAGTTGTTGGATTCTATTGTTGATTTGGCTAAAGCTGCAGCCATGTCTTTAAACACACTTTTTTTAGGTAGGTCGTTGTGTTCATCTAGTTCTTTTGATGTTTTTTTGTAGCACGTTCCTTCTCAATCCCAATCAAATCTTGATTATTGAGCTCTTCGACATCATTTTTTAAAAGTTGAATTATATCTTCACTGTCAACTTCCAGATTAAGTTTTTGAGCGAATTGTACAATGATATTCGTTACTTCTCCTACTTTATTTTCTATATTAAAATTCATATTATTATTACGTTTTAATAGTTTGTTCCATATACCATTCATACACGATGTCGTTACATTTGACCATCCTTCCATGAGATATTTTTAATTGCTTGAAAGATTTCATAGTTTTTCCAAAATTCTCTCAATGTCTGGTCTTTTTCTATTGCTTTGATTGCTTGAGCAAAAGTCATTCTTGAATAATTTTTCAATTTTTTTTAATTTTGGTCTCTGTCGTAAGTCCAAATGGTTGTAAGTCGAGAACTGACTGTAATGCCTTTCCACTAAGTTTTGACAGTGAACACATTACAAGTGATCTTGCAAGTATCCTTACTTCTAAAAAACATAATTAAAATAATAATATTTAAATAACACGTTTTGACTAATGATTAACTATATAAAACTAAAATGACGTGGCTTTTTAACAAGATCTTATTCAAATCTTTTATTTTATCTTATTTTTAATAAAAATAAAATGTCCGCTCGCAATGTGTAGCATATGGTCTCCTAATGAAGGCGTATCTCAACAGAAGTTTTTCTACAAAAACTGTTTTTTACTCAATCGCTTCAAAGAAAGAAGTAGGGATAGAAGAATACGCCTAGGACAGGACTAGTGGTTAACTAATCGCTCTAACTACGCACGATTATGCTAGGATCGGAAAGGCGGGAAAGGAATTTTTAGACATCACAAACACTGGGACTCGAACCCGTGAGATCTGACACGGAAGCAAACAAAGCTAACCGCTGCGCCATAGTACCCGAAAATACGTTATTTATAATTTTGTTTTATGACACAATATCATTTGTATCACGATAAATTGATTTAAAAAAACATATCAGTAAAAAGTGCTAACAATTTTTGAGATAAAAAAACATTTTTCTTAGTTACCCACGTCTGTTCAAAACATGTTGACAGCAATAGCAACATCGTTGAACAATTTTACAGCTCTTCGCTGTGAAATTACCACTGAGAGGTTGATTCTATACTTCGTCTCAATACAATGAAATGAATAATATCATTGTTATTTAAAAAACGTGTGTGATAATGAATATACAAAATAATTTAAACTTTAAAATTTCGACTGAAGGTGCTTGATGGAAATTTAATAATAATTTATAATTATTTTTATTTTGTACACTTCCATTAAATTAAAAAGATGCAGATAGGTAGTGTACAAAATAAAAATAATTCTAAATTAGAATATACAAAAGTTGATATCTTTCAATAATACATTATAAGTGACCACTTTATTGTTTATAGTTCATACAAGTATTATAATATTAAAAATATATATTAAAACAAAGAGATGCTGCTTGAAAAACTCTGACGCTGCCAACAATTTCCAAAGTAAACACGCCTCCAAGGATAAGTGCACTTAATTTTGTCCCTTATATTACATTAAATTATGATTCTCAGTCAAATATTTACCATAATGGATGATACGTACTTAACAAAATTACGTATTTTTTAAATTAATTACATGTATAATGTTATTATCTCTTATCACGTGTCACGTCATAAACTGATAAATGTATTACATGACGGAAAGATAATATAAGTATGTATTAGTTTAGTTTTGTGATCCGAAAATCCCAGAATTGTGATAGTACTAATCCGGTACTATCCGGTAGGTCTCACATCTTTTCATTTTGGTAATTCCTGGGTTTTTGAAATCGACATGAATTTACTTTCGATGGTTTCGGCGGTAACTTTGTGGAAGTTCATTTTAATAGAAAATTTAAATTAACTTTGATTATTCCACGTATTGTGTTACTAACTGTGCCTCCTTGCTCCTCTTAAAAGGAAAAAAACCCAAACCATCCATTTTGTAATTTTATAATTTTAAAATGTTAGAATCAATCTTGCTTCATTACTTAAGCAAACTTTGCGATAGTCAGTCTGAAGATGCCACTGAAAGAGGCGAAACACGTGTCACAGTTAGTAACACAATACGTGGAATAATCAAAGTTAATTTAAATTTTCTATTATTCGACATGAATTTGTTTGAAAATTCTAGGATTTCAAAATCACCGAGCAACAGTGCCTTAATCCGAAATCCCAAATTTATACACGATTTTATGTTAAATGTTCATTCCCGGGACACCGGGATCGGAAAAAACGTAAATTTCCAAGAGTTCTTTTACCACTTTACTATTTGGCTCACTTCACCTCTCGAGGGTTCATATGAACAAATGGAAAATACTTCATTGAGTTTAAAATTTTACAAAAAATGTAAAATAAAATAAAAAATGAATAATATTATACATACGGGGCCTGTGAATAATAAATTGTAAAATGGATAGACGACCTTGCTGTGAAATATGTTGTGCATCACTGAGCTAGTCACACCATACACGCATTTTTTTACTTCGCTGCGCATTTTATTTTTTTCATAATAAAATCTAACTTTCGTATTCGAAAGGAATGAAAAATCAAGTTAAATAAATACATGATCCATATTCATTATTAAAAGATCAAACGAGCTTTCGAGCTCATTTTGAATTCAAAAATATAAATATATATAAATATTGATACATGTAAAAAAAACTGGGTTGGGCAGTTGTAGATATATATAAAATAAAATCAAATAAAAATGTCTGACAAACAGAAAATACAAAGTCAAAACATTTTCGCTGAATATTGAAGCATAAGCTTATTTTTAAAAAATCTTGATTTACATTTTTCCAACAAAACAAACAACTCAAAGACAAAATATTTCGTTTATCTACTACCAAGTAAAAGAATTATATCGAAATATAAAAGTTATTTTATTTGGTTATTTTTTGTAACTGGCTTGTTAATTAATAAAAAAAATTATTAAATTATATTATATTGAGTAACTAGTTCAACTGAGAACAAATGCTATTATACACTAAAATTAAATTCACATTTTTTGTAAGAATATATTATTATTACTTTGTAGATAATAAATAATATATGTATTTTGGCCACTTTAAGAATCGTTTCTAATGATAACTTAAAAATAAGTTTTAATTGTACATGATTGAATCGATTTGTCTCTGAAATTTTATGTGATTATAAGCCAACTCATCAAAATAAAATACTTGCATAAATTATAAATATATTTTTAATATCCTGCACAAAGAAAAAAATCGTGCTTACGTACATACTAAATCTAAGTTTGTCAGAGAAGCGTTTTATATGCCACATAACAGTGAACGCTACATCCAAAACATAAAGTGTGATTTTAGGTTTTTAGCCGAATTTTTTTCTACATGATCAGTAGTAGTAAACATTTTTACGTGCGAGTGCCAAAAATTCCAAATATTATTTGACAACTTTTCAAAGTGCCAAGAAAAAATACTTTTTCCATAAATTCTAAAGCTAAATATTATACATATATGTAACATAACTTTATAGTCCAAGAATATTTTTATCTTCAAGAAAGCTATATATTTATTATTTAAATATTTTTTTCTGCAGACGATTAAATTTGTGAATCTTGCACGTACCAGCAAAATTTTAGATCGTGCCAAGTCGGGCACGTGTGCCCTAAATTTACCATTCTCATACTAGGCTTCGTGGTTTAGCGTTCGATTCTTTATATCAATATATTTTTATAAATTGATATTTCATTCGATTTAAAGATTTTTTTACAAAGGTATGAATGCTTGTAATGACTTCATCCTTTTCCAGCCCTACTTTACCTAGTCCTGATATAAAACGAATTGTAGGAGGAAAGCAAATAGTTTAGTATACGTCGTTCTCTAAGCTCAACCTTCTATCCTTAAACCGATTGATTCACTACGCAATCTCGTCAAATACCATTCGTAGTGAGTTGATATTATTCACATTGAAACCAGACATGATAAAAGGTAGGCACTTTTTCCAGTCAAATTTTTGTTGTTTTAGTTTAGGTATTTGTTATTTATCTATATATCACAGGCAACGCCTTGATAATTCTTGTATAACTAAATTAACGTTATAATCAAAATCCATCGCGAATATTGTATTAAGCGTTGCTATTAGACGTGATATAGTGACATATAATATTGTTATGCCATCATTAGGAGGCACCGTAGATCGCTGAATCGCAAAATTCAAAGTCTGCTTTGTCAATTGCCACACAAATTTGATTCACGTGATTGTTGTTCGCTCGATACGCTTGTTGAATAAAAGCACTTGACCGAATGGAACATAAAACTATGTATTTTAAAATGAGTGGAGTTTTGCACAAAAGCCAATCCACACAAAACACTACATGAAAAGGGGCAGATACTCACAACTAGGGAATCCAATCCCGAGCCAAAATGTTGATCCCGGGATTTCGGGATTAGAATTTTTCGATCCCGGGATCAGTAAATTTGTTGAAGAAATAAAAATTGATAATATAGGTGAAAAATAAATTGAGCAACTTATTCTATATTATATAGCCAACTTTGAGCTGCCAATACGTTAACAAAAAGCTCTCATAATCTCAGTTATTCGCGATGTACAATGATGTACGAATGATAAAAAAATATGCGCCATAATTATTAAACGAACTTGATATGCATACATTCTGTAAAAATACGCAATATAACTAAAAATAACTATTCTCGATAGCTGAAAAGAGTATCTACCTACTTCAGACTGCAAGAGTGCCTAAAAGAACACACGGTAATTTTATATTATTTTAAAATATCCCCGAAGTTAATACCAGAGCATCAATTGTTTTTCCATTTATTCTATGGTTTCATTGTGCAAAGAACCAATAAAATATATTTTTATATTTATCATATCCGGTGACAAGTGTTTTTGTAGAAAGATCATTTTTTACAGTGAAAATAATAAGAACATTCAATAGAAATAGTCAAAATGAGAATTGATTTTCAGCTCTTGAAATAATATAAGTCAAAAAACTTTTAGACAATGCGGTTATTGAGAGTTTAGTCGCATAAAGTGGGCGTGCGCGCCTTTGATATTTATCACACTGTTCATATAGAAAGCTGACCGAAATATGTTTTAGTTGACACGTGTTTTATTACATAATTGATGTTAATAGAACAAAAGAAGCATAAAATCACGCAAAAAAAAAACACTGCAATTGATATCTGATACCTTTCATAAAGAGTATGTAGAAAACAAAGGTACCGAAAAATTATTACTTTTGTAAAATGCATTCAAATAAATTCGATAAGAAAATTTGATATCTTAGGCATCCCATTACGGTTTTTGTATGCGGTAAGTATTATCGTAAAAAATGTAAGCTGCCGTTCGGCTTGAAAACCAACACGTTTGTTTTATAATAAAATCAAACCCAAAGTTTCGGGATCATTTCTTTTAATCCTAGAATTGAAATTTTTCGAAAACTGTACGGGATCCCGAAATTTGATTCCCTACTCAGAACACTAGTCAATTGACAGTTCTCAGAAAACATCAAACGAAAATTTGAGCTTTTCAGAGAAAGCTTCTGGCCTCAATATAACATGTTACATGGATAATTAAAATACCAATATTATATATATGTATGGATTCATGCCAACCTGACATAAATGAAGTTATGGAATTATTAGTCAGGCTCAATTGTCTGAGTAAAGCTTTGCATTAATGTACTAACCTGTAGTATTATCTGTTGTTTTTTTGTCAAATTAGTATAAATATTTTGTTATGTTTAAAAATGAATTATACGAGACGAAAATTTGAAACCCAAAAACCATAATGACAATTACCAAATTAATCCTGTGTACTGGATTCTTTGTTCATTTTTTTTGTAATCATATCGTCTTACAAAAGATAGAATGATTTGTCTAAGACAGGACTAGTGTAAGTCAGCGAATTGGTCTTCCTTCGGCGCATATTTTGGATTGGATAGGTGTGAGGGTAAATATATTACATCGCAGACATTGATGCCTTCAAACACGACTTTATTAATTAATTAAACTAAAATTAAAATATCTGTCATGAGATTCAAACTAGTGAATGACGCAATTAAGGGCAACGATGTTGACTATCTTTTGAAGGCTCGGCAAATTTTGAAATGGAAAAACACGGTAATTTAAGTTTTGTCCACCTCCATTGGTCGTACTTATAGCGTGTATATTGGACGTATTTCATAATAATGTAGATAAATAATGATCATTAATTTTATAGTCTACAACAGAGAATCTAAAATTTAACTAAACCTAACTTTGCGTTTTCTCAAACATTTCGGAAACTGCGATGTGCTCACAGTTTTCTAAGCAACATTAACATTAACACAACAAGCTTTCGTTGATAAACAAACCCATAATATTTTAAATATATAACGAAGCGGCTAAGTTCAAATTCTTGTGTTTTATCTCGTTGCCATAGAAAAGAAAAAAATAAATAGCATTTTCAAGTAATTTGACTGAAAAATTGTTCGAAGTCTTACGAGTCTGGAAAAAATGTTTAATATTACATAGGTGTAACATGTGTCTTTGACTTCATACTTCGCATGTCAATTCCACCTGATTGAGGTGTGGCTGTTGGTCCCGGTCTGAGGCTGTGTGACTTTGAATATGCCGATGATGTTGTCATATTCGAAAAACCTATAAAGGACATCCAGGAGATTATCGACGGGCTAAGAACTAGCTCAGGTCGCATTGGTCTAAAAATTAATACTAGTACGACCAATGTGATGTGTAACCAAACCTGCCATGGCTCTGGTAGGACCCTGACCAGCGCAAGACAAATCATCAAGAGGGTTGACAGCTTCAGTACCTCGTCGTACTTATCCCGGAAGACAATAGTATTAAAAAGGAGCTTGCCATTAGTCTAGGAATGACTGCAGTCACATTTGACTCAATGCGGATACTCTGGGACACACAGCTGTAGTCGATTAAAACCAAATGGCATCATCAAAGCATCTGGCACATCTGGCACATCTGGAACATGGCATCTGACAAAGACTCAGCAAAACCGTATACCTAGCTTCGAGAACAGGTCCTTGCGTCGGATAACGGGGGTGAGGTGGCTTGATTTTGTGAGGAATTTGGAGATTAGGGAACGGAAAAGACAGCGCCCCGTCACGTAAGTGGTTATGGAGAGACGTTAGAACTGGCTGGGTCACGCGCTGTGGATGCTTTCGGAAAGCTTCAATCCTGCCTGCATCTTCTTTCAACTGGTGAATTCTGGACCTGGATGAATTTAGAGTACTATCAATATGATGTACTCGGTGGAACTGAGGGATGCTGGCATTTCATGCGAGGAAGCAAAACAATTGGCGGGAGACATAAAAACATGGAGGTGCCGCGTGGCGGCCATATGCTCCACATAGAGAGCGAATATGGTGAGCAAAAAAGAGATGTACTGACAAATGTTAAAAATATTTTTCAAAATGCGAATGGGTTTTTGGATAGATAATTAATGTTCGAAATGACATATAGCAAACTATTTTACACAAAGTCACTTCCTATTGTATGGTGACAGAATACTGTCTAATCATCATTAGTTACATGGCAATAATCCCTATATGTAATACTTAACGTAATTAATATATTAATCATAATGTTTTATTGGTCTTAACGGTTTATTGCATAACAGCTACATTGTTCTTAAATAAATGGTATCTGTATTAAATTCTTCATTGAAATGTAACTTTAAGCAAATTTATAACTTGCATACAATGTTCTGTAAAGTTTATGGATAGGTAATGAAGTTTGAAACAGAACATCAACACTTAAACAACAATAGAATGGTAACAAAATTGAAACAGATAGAAATGCATCATAAAATATAAATTACCCAAAGCGTTTAACGTAACAAAATAACAATATTTTGTAACAAAATAATGTAGCATTATATTTACAATTTTTCACATTTTTTTTAAATCGTATCCACTCGTAATTTAGAGAATAATAACAACTCCTCATTATATATTGAAATACAGTTATTTTGAAACCGTGATGCATGTATTCGTAGTTTTTTTTTAATACAAAATAACCGGTATTTAGGTATTTAAAACTGACCAAAATCGAATCTTGAATGTCTATAAATTATCACATATTTTAATATAATTGTTTCAGATGAATTTTAATCATAAAAATCTGCTAAGAGTTGTGGCAATATGGAAAGGTTTCAGAATTGATGCATGATGTATTTAAAATATATATATATGAGAAACATTCTTTATTGAGAGTATTTTATAATTAAATTTCAAAATATCTTTTGTAATTTATTTTCCTTATAATGATATCAATTGGCCGTATTTTTTTCTTTTCTTAAACATTTTTTGCTATGCCGGTATTGATATTTGTAAAATCGAAGTTAATGTAAAATTAATTTCATAAAGCAAGTTGAAGAGCTGGATGTTATTCAGCTGCCTAGCTTCTATCTATTTAAGGGCATAAATCTTGGGTTTGGTACTAAGATGATCCCGGGATTACAGAATCACCTTACTGATTAGGATCCCGGGATAAGAATCATTAATCTTATATTTCTTAAAGAATACTGATAGAGCAATCGGCTTAAAAGTGGATAAGTTGTTAATCGTCCTGTTTTTATGATCGGATAAGTAAGAGGAGATGTAAACATCACCAAAACGTATGCCTTTGAACGCGAATCCATTAATAGATTGAAAATGAATTAGTAAGATTGTCATTGTTTCCAGTGATATTATGGCGAATCGGATTGGAACGAAACGAAAAAGAAAAGAATATATTTTCAAACATTTAATTAAATTTAAGTGTCGATTTCTTCTTAATGATTCGAAACGTTTTTATTTTATATGCAAAGTGTAGTAAAATATTTTTATTACTTTTAGGGTGTTCACTGTCAATTAAAAAAAACACAATATTCCACTTTTATTTAGCAAATTCCAGACCGGTTTCGATCATGACGAGCATTATCGACTGATATGAAATGAAATTTAACAGTGTTATGTATACAAAACAAAATGAAATAAAAAAGTGTAAAGTGAAAAAATCTTTCAATGCCAATTGTTTATGACACCTTTTTATTTTATTTTGTTTTGTATAAAAAGAATTTTGATTCATTAACTTTAATAATTAATCACTGTTGAATATATGTAGTTTGATATTATATTTGACTCTCTCTTTGAAACCAAATGATTCAAACTTCGATAATGTGATCCATTTGGTAGATTTTAAATATAGAAGTGTCACACATTATTACAACATATCATTTCATGTACACGTTACAGATTTCCGTTCAAATATTAACTAAAAAAAATGTCAGTAAAAAGTAAAAGTAATCTGACTTTTAAAAAATCTTAAAACTTATCTTAACATTTAGAAACTAAAACTAAATTAAGCCAACAACCATTTATTTTCGACCTAGACACACTACAAGTTGTGTATCTGTATATGTTATTCGCGCTCATGTATTTTATCAATAGCATTATCTTATTTTGCCAAAATATGGTAATTTTATGTAACTTCTGTGTAGTTGAGGACTACAATATACGTTAATCAGTAGCGTAGGCCGTAGAGCTTCGGTCGCAGCACGTCGTAGCATATTCGTAGCAACATTCACAAGTTATCTTATATGAAAATTTTCCAATTTTGGTCTGTTCATTTTCAATGAAAGTTTTTTTTATAAATCCTTATATACGCGAGTGTTAAGTTTACGAAGCTTAATAGACACGCATGTTATATTTATATACAAAATAAAATAAAAAAAAACTTTTAAATATTTTAAGAACTACTTTCAATCTAAGCAAAAAACACATACTCATCTATAATTTGAAACACTTGTTTACGATCAGTCTGTTTTATTTATCTTTCGTGAAAAATTACTGTTTTCAAAAGTAAGTAATTTATAATTATAAATACTTTTTACTTTTAAGTAAATAGTACATACATAATTAATTAACAATAATGGATTTGATAGAATATTTATCGACACAAATTATGCCAAAAAATAGCCTGATTTTCTTTAAAAAATATCACACCAAAAATCTCATTTTCATGATGAATTTGTATTAAAGATTTTTACATCAACCATTTGAAAGTCTATTTCTAGTAAGAAGGATTTGAAGATGTGATCAGGAAGAATAAATACTTAAGTAATCGTTCTCTTCCCATCCCATTTTTTTAGAATCAAAGGTAGGTGGGATATTTTTTTAAATATACAAATATGCTTTTTGGCACAAATTCATGTAAAGTGCCCGTTGGATGATTTTGCAACGAAAAATAAGAAAGGCAGTATTGGAATTCAAAGTTAAAACAAACTATTATTTTTTCTTTTATATATAATAACATTATTTTATAAAATATAATTACATTACACATTGTGCACGATTTGATTTGACCAAACTTTATCCGAAAATTACATACATATAATACAATTAATTATAAATTTCGATTTGTTTCGATAAATTGTTTATCACGCCATTGCATCATGATCAGGGATTGCAATACCGGACGAATATATCAATAACGTGTACGTTGGTGTTTTATAATAAATATCGGTATTGCGAATGTCAATACACTCAATACCAATAAAATAAAGTTTAAATATATATAAATATTACTACAAATTGGAATCTCAATAGCGGACCACTAAAACAAATGCTGTATTTAGATATTTCATAAAATATGCATTATCATATATTACATAGGTAATTTTTTTAAACAACTAACGGTTTCCCAAAATAATAATACACCAATAAAATTATTTTTTTTAATGTGTGGTGTTTTCTGTACATTCAAAATTTGATTTTGATTAATTTTCAATACTGAAAAACCGGTATTTTGATATTGAAAAAGCACCTTGAATACCGGGATTCCGGCTTAAGTTATACTAGTATTGCGATTTCTAATCGCGATGTGACCTGCATCGAAATAGTTAATAATTGCTTTTTTAATCCAATACACTTTGATTCAGTAAAAGCATCCAATTTTCCAATGAAACTTTTTCCAGACCAGTTAACCTATTTAATTAGATCTGTATTCTTTGCGTTACTCGGGATGTATATTTAATTAGTGAGAGTGCACAGTGTTGGCTTCTTCAGCCTTGACAAGGCTTCAATTTCAATCCTGACGATTCCACTGGCTCGTATATGTAATATTACAGTATGATCAGCTGCACCGTGAAGCTTACTAGAAAGTTTTCCAATTACTGTCATATTGTTCGAATCTGCCTTTCTTACTTGTATTAATAATCAAATTTATTTATTTGTATTTCAAATTTTATGATAACAAAAAGACAATATCGACTGTGGAAAGGAAAAAGGACGTAACCCACACATATCAAATTTTACAGGAGGCGCTAAAAACGTGTTTTGATGATTTTGTGACATATGCAAATTATGAATTATACACAACCTTGAGGTGCACGGATACTTCTAAACTGGTGTTAAATTGACATAACCCAATATTAATTAAAGAAATTGTCTCGGAAAAACCTTTATTTCAGTGTTTTTTCTTGGTTTTAATTTTTTACAAGGTCATCTTTTTCAAACTTAAAAGCTAAATTTAGATACTTATTCGGCATTTTCAGCTTCCATACTTTTGATAGAATGTGTGTCAAGTTGTATACATTATGATTATCGAAAAAAAGCTGTTTTGAAAAATTGAGGGTTACGTCCTTTTTCCTTTCCACAGTCGATATGATAAATTATATCTTATACCAGAATTATTGATGAAAATAATATAAAATCATACATATCATATATTAATATTTTACAATTATTTTTGATCACTACAATCTGTTTTGTTTAGTTTGATGAGCATTTTATAATTACACAAGTCAACTTGATTTTTATTGATGTGATGATTTATGACTGTTTTCATCTTGTGTATTAATTAATCTTTTCCTTCCGGAAAGCTTTCTTGTTTTTTTTTAATTATGTGTAACTTATGCAATACGTTGTATTATATTGAAATTTTAGATTCGATACAAATGAAGGAAAACAATACGGCATTATTAGTCGCTTGTTTGTCTGCGGTTTTATGTATCTTTTATGGCTTAAAAATATACACTGTGACACTAAATCCTTGGAAAAGGTACGATATTACAAAAAAGGCTTTTAGAAATGACACGGGTCGTAAAATGAACCGATTTTTCGTTGTTGATATTTTTGTTTTTAATTATGTCTCCATTCGGCAGAAATAAAGTATGCTTTGTTGCTTATATTATTAAATTTCCTTTCAAAAATAATTCACTTTGTCAAACAGGATAAAAGAAAAGTAAAAAAAAAAATTGGGAATTTTATTTAACCCTTAAATTTTATTAACCTCGCATGATTTTCTACTTTAAAATAAAAAACATTTTCATTAACAATGAATGGGTGTGTGTAGTTGTAGAAAAAATAATTTTAAAAATTTTCGATAGTTTTTTTTTACATATTTTTATCAAAAACACTTGGTACTCTTACAAATCGCCTGGACATTAGAGGCATAAAACATGATCGCCCTACAGTTGACAAAAAGGTAACACTTAGAATACACAGTTAAATTACTTAATGCTATTATGATGACCAATTTTTTTTATTGTGAAAACTGTATTAAAAACTGTCGAAAATCAATGGCCGCCAAAACTCCAGCTTGCTCTGTTAGAATGAATATTATAATGGTTAACAAGACATCTTTTGATATATTATGAAGTTTTAATATGTATTTTGTCATTGGGTTTAAGAATAAAAGTTAAAATTGATTTTCGTTTTGCGAAAATGCCAAAAGAAAAGTTTGTACTTTTCATTGTCATAGATGCATTTATGGGTTAATTTGTATTGTTTTAGCAGCTTAGCAGATTTTATTCGATTATAATCATTAAAGCACTTTTTTAATCTGCCACATCGATATACATATTGCTTAAATGGCTGTAAGCTCTACAACGACGGAATTTTCCTTCATTTGTCCCTTTACTGTATGTGAGTCGAAATTGTAACTTTTATCAACACGAAAATTTTTCAAATAGAGCTCTCTCTATTGGGGACACTAATAAAATGGGTCTCTAATAATTGACACGAACTTTGTATTTTGTTTTGACGGTTGGTATAACTTAAATGTTAAAACTGTAAATATATTCACTGCTTTTACTATTGACCTGCGATGATTATGTTTAGACCAAACAAAAAAATGTGTTATAAAAAGATTTTTTTAAAACTAACTCAAAAATTGTCGAAAAATGCTTATAAGGTTGTACAAGTTGTAATGGGTAGTTTTCGAATAATAAAGCAAATATAAATGATTAATCATGCATGAAAAAAATGAAAGAATAAAACACAAATCTGTTAATCGAAGAAGCTTGACAAAGGTTGATTTTTATTAATGACAATAACTAACAACACTATTTAATGTCAGTTAATTTATTCTGGTGGTGGTATAATTGATGTAACTTTTGTGTGCTCCGTTGTAATGTATGTGCGTGCTTGGCAAGTTGTGTGCGCGCGCACACGCGCACAGTTTAGAGGGAACACTGATAAGGATCTGTCTAAATTAGCTTTTAAATCTTAATAAGTTTGAGAATAATCGCGTTAAAAGCATTGCTTCGAAATGAGAAAATTATAAATTGTGATATATTTCACACAATAAGATGTAATTGTAATTCGTGGTTCCGAATATTTGAGAGTGCTAAATCAATTTAATAAAAAAATATCTGGCATCGTTTCTGTAGAAAAAAAGTAGAAAAACAACCTTCAGTCTAAGTATTTATGTTCAAATTTAAAATATATATTTATATTTCATTATTAAAGACAGCAAAAAATCGAGTGTTACACTGTATAGATTTTTGACCTGAAATTTCGTTGGAATATGTCATATTAATAAAGAGAGCATTTGTTTCGAATTTGGAATCGGTTTGAGGGGCACTGTGAGACACATTGCAAAAATATTGTAAAACATTTTTCTTTGTTTTCCCAAATATACATTAGAAGGATTTTTATACTACCATAAGCGGCTTTTTTGGTGGGCTTAAAAAAGTAGTGTTATAGAATAATATTACCACGCTATGCCTAATAAAAAAATGACACCTACTTATTAATTCATAAAATAATAGTCGAAAATTCACTAATTTAACAGGAATAAAAATGTATAGTCATACATCTCTTAAATTGTAGGTGTATATAGTAAACGAGGCCCTGAAATAATAAGAGACACTATTTAGTTTTGAAATTTGAAAGTAGGGGTTACGTTAAAAACTGCAGTCTTCAGCGCAGACAAGGGAACTGATACCAATATCATCAAAAGCATTAACCTATACACATAACATTAAGATATAAAAAATTTGGTGATTAATAAACATTTACATATCAGCGAGCAGGTACTTATTGTTTTGGGGCTCTTTAAATTGACACCCTTTTTACACGAGAGCTATATTACATTGCGCTACAACAAAACGACCATAAAGAAAAACGCCAAAGAAGTTAGTTCGTAAAACATGAGCACAATGTAAAGAAAAGCTTTTAAGAATTTGTGTGTTATTCTTGCTCTTTCTTTTGTTGTTGTCAAACGAATTTTTCAAAAAAAAAAAAACTCAGAAAACACTTTACTGAAATTTCCGACGTAAAAATCTTCTAAATGTCAGTATATTCTTTCCATCGGAATCCTGGCAACACAAAAAATACAAGTGATGCTTGATAGGTGATATGTAATTCATTGTTTATAAATTTAAATTCAATCCTATTCTTCTAATATATACTGTTTGTAATTAAAATAGTCTTCGCTTTTGTTTTGGGTCACATCAAACGATTTCAATTACACTCAACTTTTGTTACACTTTTTTACTGGGTTTTCAAATAACACGCTCCGCCAAAAATAAGCAAATAATATAATATTTTTACACGACTCATTGATTTTTACACGTTTCTCAGACACAAAAAACACAGAAGCAGATAATGGATTTTCTAATAACAATGACTTTAAGGAAGGAAGGACAATAAAAAAGGCTTCATTACATTCTAGAACAGTAAACGTGTCAGACATTTCTAGCAATAAAGTCCAGTCCCTCATTAAAGTCCCTGCATATTATTAAGTAGCAATGAAAAGCATTGTTTTTTTTTAAATTAAAATACTTATTATGAATAATATTGTGTGAAGTTTATTTATTGGGTCATTAAAACCTTTTTTTACATGATTTTCCATACCACAATGTGGGCTCTTTCAAAATAAAACTTTTTTTTAATTCAGAGAACCAATCATCAATTTTCTTATGAATTATATTACTTTTTATACACGGTTTTTTGTTAAACGTATCTACTGTATAAAAAAAATGTATCATTTTTTTTATTGCAACTCCAAACTTGAATACAACTTTGCTCATCATGCGCATTATCAACTGATAGATTCAATACAGGGATTGCGATAAAAAAAAAACTGTTTCCTAAGACATTTATTGATACACCTTTAGGACTGTAACGAAAATTTATTTGATATGTCGTGTAATAATTATTAATGTCAATTTTACATAAATGAACGTGTTGATAAAAAAAACAACGAGCCTATAATTATTAGTAAATCTATTCTTCTTTTTTATGATTTTTAAATTCAATATGTGTACATTGTTACTCACATATATTTACAATCAACAATAATATGTATTCCATCCTTTCTAATACAACACTAAACGCTGTGTTAGTTTGTTTCAAGTTTTCAAACACGTCACAATTTATTTAATGGTATCTATCAATCGATTGTAATATTGAGTTTCTCGTCGAACAATCAAACTCATTAATTTATTGTCTGCGATAATGGATGGCAGTCTTTTGCTTCCAATTCAGAATGAAATTGTCTGTAAAATTAGGCCATTCACTTCCAGAGATAAACAGCAAACCTTTCTTGCTAGTATTGATTACTTAGTAGCATTTCTTTCGTCATATTTTACACCCCTTTTACACCATAGAAAAATTCATACTAAGCTTCTACTCTAAAGAATAAACAAATATTTTTTGTACTGTTATTTGACCATATCTCGAGTGAATCGTAATATTATCATTAAATCTTCAAATACTTTTCTAATTTCAATGCATGCGAACATTTTTTTGGTAGATAAAACATTTAAAGACTTCAAGCAAATATCATTTTATGTTTTCGATGGTTTCGGCGGTAACTTTGTGGAACTTCATTTTAATAGAAAATTTAAATTAACTTTGATTATTCCACGTATTGTGTTACTAACTGACTGACAGACAGGTAGAAACTTTAATATTAGAATTAAAGAACATATAAGATGTCTAAAAAGTAACAATTTTTCTGAGTTTGCCAATCATTTAATAGAAAATAATCATAATTTTAATCAGATTTGTAATTTAGAAATACTCCACCGAGTAAATAAAAAGGGTTTAAAGATGAATAGCTTAGAATTTTTAGAAATTAAAAAAACTCTTAACAAAAAAGAAATATTATTAAATTACACATTATTAATTTACAATTAGCACAGGTGGTTCCCCGTTACTCAAATTGTTTCCAATTAATAGAGTAATCACAAACCTAGCTGATTAATTGTAGCTCATTAGTTTAATAGTTTGTAATGTTTAACGTCATTAGTAGTATGATTAAATTTGTTTGCACTGTTTCGATTTTATAATCCCCTCTTTGCTTCCCTTAAAAAGGAAAAATCCCAATCTGATTGATTACAACTCATTAGTATAATTAGTATCATTATCTGTTTGTTTTATTTCGATTCTACATCCCCCTCCTTGCTCCTCTTAAAAGGAAAAAAACCCAAACCATCCATTTTGTAATTTTATAATTTTAAAATGTTAGAATCAATCTTGCTTCATTACTTAAGCAAACTTTGCGATAGTAAGTCTGAAGATGCCTCTGAAAGAGGCGAAACACGTGTCACAGTTAGTAACACAATACGTGGAATAATCAAAGTTAATTTAAATTTTCTATCATTTTATGTCATTAATAAAAAATAGAGCCGAAATGTTTGTTATTATTATATATTGTGGAAAAGATTTTCTTTTGCTCATTGGTCATTTTTTCTGGAAAAAAACGTTAAATCTGCTGTATGTTTTACATTAGGTGATCTTTCCTTGACAACCCTTTCTATATACACATTTTTAGGGGACAGAAAAATTTTGTCCACTAATGTAAGTACATATGAAAATATTTTAAGAAGTTCTCTAGAAGATGTCATTCAATGTTTATTAGAAACATTCAATAGATTTCGAATAATATTTACATTTTTTTGTATTGATAATAATAACTCAAATCAATACTTTTTAATGCCAGAACGATAATGATACAAAGTAATTATGTTGGATTTATGAGTAATAAATATATTTTAATGTAATAATTATCAATTCAAAATAATCCAATTAAACCTCTTAACACAGCTAAACAACATTGATTGCTTAATATTACGGGCATTATTTTTAAATGAATGATAATGATTTGCAACAGATTTGTTTAATATAATCCCATTAATTTTTTATTTAATAAACTCTGTTTTGAATAAATTCTGAGCCACTAAAGGCCAATCAGTTAGAAGAACCCATTCAATTAATTTCATCCCGATTCGATCCTGGGATAGGGATTTGCTTACCGAGGAATTTGAAATCCTCAATTCGCTATACTTTTCCCCCGAATTATCTCCAACGCCTCGTTTTTTTTTTTGGCTCACCGAGGAATCTGAAATTCTCGATTTCGTGCCAATTTCGTGTCAATTTTCGGGATTTGCTCAAAATTTCTCAATCCCGGCATCCCGGGATCGCAGCCGTATCAATCCTGGGATTTCGGGATCAGAAAATTGAACGGAATCCCGGGATTGGATGCCGTAATTGTGTTATTCTTGTGTGTTCATTATTACCAGCATTGACTTCTTGTCGATTTACTGTCAATGCCATTCCGTGGTAATATTATTTTACTACTCCGTACTAGAAAACAGAACCCAGAGCAATGGGTTCTGTTTTCTATACCATTCAATGTTGTTAAAGTTGAACATATTTTCTGTAAATTAAAACTAATCAAAACTTACTTACGATATTCTGTACACCAGTCAAGTCAATATGATTTAAAATATTTCAGAATGACACTTCATTACTCTGATTTAATCAGTCAATTCAACAGAGCCAATTCGAGAAACTTATCCAACAAATAATCGTTTGGCAACTTTTTTAATTAAATATTTTCCTAACAAATACAGTTGTTTTCGTCTTAGAAAAAAAATATCCATCATTTTTATCGAATTTCAAGTTATTTTTCTCAACCTTTTCAATAGTATTAACTACATGTCACACTATTTATTTCAGAAATACTGCTACGAAAATATTGCATACTTAAGTCTAGTAATGAGGAGGGTGAATCTTCATATCTTCCACAAAGCATTTACTGGGAGTGTAAAAATCTCAAATCAATAGATAAATAATTTAAAAAATGTATTGAGGACGCGTATTAAACATGTACATACAAAAATGTTTCTAAACATATTTCTTTTTAATTTTACCTTATTCTACATCTATCTTTCTTAAAATAGCAGTAGTTTAAGATATTTTTAGAAATTTTACAAAAAGGTTGAGAACTAAAGTAATATAATGTTTTATGAACTAATGATGTACGTTTTTTTAGTCAAGCAATTAAATTCATTTCTCTCTCCAGCTCATTTTCAAGGAACAATCAAGTTAATAGTAATACAGAGTGCAAAAAATTGCAGGGTAATATTTTCCTTTAGTAAAATTTGTATTTGAATTTAAACATATATTTTTGTGGCAAAATAATGAAAAACATAAGTGGATAAATGTACCATGTAATCATTCTTCATATGAAAATAAAATGCACCAGAAAATTTAAATGGTTTCTTGTTGCGACACAATAGGCGAAAAGGCTGTTACTTTTTTTTAAATATTAAAATGAAGAAAGGTGTAATAAACTTAATCCATTACAATCACCGAGGATGTATATTATATGTTTTAAATAAATAATATTTTTGTTTTATCGATGTTCGCTCCAAATGTGGAGCATATTGCCTTCTTATAGAGGTATCTTAATATAAGTTTTTCTACGAGAATTAATTGTTATCCAGAAGCTCAACCTTCAACATAGTTTTTCAAAGAGAGGCGAGATAGAAGGATAGGACTAGAACAGGACTAGTAGTTAGCTAAGCGCTCTCGCTATGTCAGTTTTAAGGAAAGGAAAGGTGGAAGAGAATTCATGGCATCAAATATATACATCCATACCATCGGACAGAAATCCATAAATCGATTAAAAATCAATCTAGAAAAACTATCCGTACTGGGATAAAAAAAAAGAATACGCAATAAATGTATTCATAATTTACTTAAAACTTTGATTTTGTTACAGATTTGTCCTGTTGCGTATTATGAAAAGGTTTAAAAATTCATTCTAAGTAATTGCTGTGTTTTTTTTTCTTTATGTCGACTGCAAAATCTTCTCCCATTGTATTTTTCTCACTCTGTACTATTACGTCTTGTTTTTAGAAGAAGTATTTTTTAAAATAGGTGTAGTTGTGCACCCCCTGGGCAAAGACCCCTGAGTGTCGCCAGACAATGTGACAGAAAAAATTTCAACAAGCTGGGTACATACAACTATAACTGAAATTAAAAGTTTTTCATTGAGATAAACTAGAAAAGTTATGTTTGATGATTTAAATTAATGGAAAGCTTAAAACCGTTTGGTTTATTTAAAATTATTGTTTGTTTTTCATGTCTATATTTCAATATGTAATTTACGAAATAAACAAAACACTCAACCAAGCACATCAGAGAAACAATTAAAATGCCTTATTACCATAAAACATTACTGTCATAATTACATATTGCTTTATTTTTGATATATCATCAACCACATTTTGATTCAAGTTTTATTTGTTAATATTTGATATTAAAATTAATAAGCACAGCTATCAAATACATAATTTGTGAGTATTCCCAAATCTTAAATCACTCACAATGCTACAACGTTACGTTTCATAAAACTAGCTCACTTGTGTTAACGTTTTCCAGATAAGTAATCTGCTTAAACCAGGCCTAGCCAATTCAAATTTCACCCCGGAACGCATTGACGACCTAAAATTTTCTCAAGGGCCGCACATACATTATACAAAAAAAAATCATTTTTTTTTATTTTAATATAACGAACTTCATACTTATTGATATTTTTGTAAGCACAGAATTTTTTTTTAAATGCAGAGGTTATTTGAAAGCAAAAAAAAGAGTATTTGTGAAAAAACACATTGGGAACCAACAACAAAAAAATCAGGTTTAACAACAAAATCTATGCATAACTTTAACAACGTTATTTCAATAACTTAAATGTAATTTTCAATACATTCTAAAGTACCCGATACTTAAAACAGCTTAACGACCGCGGACGCGTATTTGAGTCTTTAAAAAACAATGGTTGCTGGCCGGCGGACTCATATATGCGTATAGGTGAAGTATCTGGAAGCTAAGAAAATTAAATTTTGTAAAGATATCTCAATTTGTTTACAAATTATAGTGAATTTAGTTAAATTATAATTTTTGCGAATTTTTTGCAAAATTTTATTTCGCCAGGTGATTTTTTTTAAAAAAAAAACGTGCGGTCGTTAAGCTGTTAAAAAAACATTATTCGTAATATACTACCGCGGGCCGTATGCGTTTGGCCAGGTTAAAACAGTAGTTAGTGCAAGGCATTTTTTTTTTAAATATTACTTATAGGAATCGATATTACCTACTCATAACTGCATGAAAGACACAAATTATTTATGATAATTTATTATCACCATTACTGAACGTGTTAATTAATCCGTGATAGTCGTATTTAATCGTTACATCTAGCAAACATTTATAACTGATTTTTGTCTATATTTTTCACAAAACAAGTCTTTTATGCGAAAAATAAGCTATTAAATTTGTATCAATACTAACAGAAAATTTATAAAAAAACAGAAAACACGTGAACATTTATAATAATTATTGTGCTTAGCAAGAAAGTATTGTAAGTATAATTATAAAATAGAAACTTTATTCTTTATCTTATTTATTTAATTGCTAAGTGAAAATTTTCACACCGATTTGAGCTTGACGATAGCGTGATTATATTCTATGGAATTAAATCTACGAAGGATAAATATTATGTTACACAATGATTAATTAATGCAAAAATATTTAAATTTCAAAATATAAGTCTTAATTTAAAACGCTTTATCGTTGTCTCTCTACTAGGGATTCTGTGTCGAGACGTCCCGGGACTTGTTGGTTTTTTTGCTGTCTTAAGCCCCGGGACTTTTTTGGAAAATGTCCCGGGAATTGTGACTGTGATTTATAATGTGCTAATAACATGTACATTTAAATTTTGAAAAAAAAACAATTCTTGCGGTCAAGAAACCCTCAAAAGGACTGATGTGTATTGAATGAAAGGAGGTATAAGAGGGGAGCCCCAAGAAAAACGGGCACGACATGGTCGGGACGTGACACTTACGCGGGGTTTTAACAAGATTGAAAAACAGATGTTTAGGATTTATAATTTCGTAGAAGTTTCATATATTGTAATAAAGCTGTATCAAAAGCAAATTACAAAATATTAAAATTAAATGTTCATACCTGATGTTGTTTTATGTCCAAATGTTTTTTCACTATTTCACAAACGTACCAATGTCTCAATAGGACAAAAAAAGATCTAAAAGCTGTATCGTGAAGATACGGTCATAAATTTACTAATCCCTTCTTAGTAAAAGGTAACCATAAGCATTGCACACATCCATTATATAAGAAAAATAATAATTATTAAACATTGTATCAAAAAAACACGATTTTTACTAGTGCATACTTTTCAAAAGGCACCGAGTGTATGTAATACATAAATACATGCATGCAAATATTTAATTTTAATAAAACTATAATTTTATTGAAGGGAAAAAAAAGACTCGAGTCCCGTGATGTCCCGGAACTTTGACTTTGTCCTGCCTCGAGTCCCGGGACTTTGAAAACCCCGAGACTTCAGAATTCCTACTCTCTACACATATATTAAAATTGAATTATTTTTTATCAGTTATAAGTTTTTATTGCGTATTTATAACAAAAGTGTCAAGAGAAAAGGAGACTAAGAAACACGATATAATACTACACATTTTAACGATGATTCAACGTATACGAGATTCAAGTTTTCTTACTATTTGAGTGTTTTTTTTGCGGTTCCGTTCCATTTAAGGATATTTTATATCCGATTTAACGTTCTTATTAGTTGTAAACGCATCTAAAAATATCTAAAATCAATCAAAATTGTGCTCATTTTAAGGTAAGTTGCATCTGGTATCTGAAAATATTTTACTAACTTCGATGTCGTACAACGTACGTGATCAAATCTTCAACCTTTTTTAATGTATCGAACGAGTATTATATCGTCTGTGGAAAGGAAAAAGAACGTAACCCATAGCTTTTTCAAAACAGCCTTTTTTCGATAATTACAATGTATCAAACTTGATACACGTTCTATCAAAAGGATTTTATCTGCAAATGCCAAATTAGTATCTAAATTTAACTTTAAAGTTTGAAAAAGATGAGCTTGTGAAAATTGAAACCAAGAAAAAAAGACTGAAATAATGGTTTTTCTTAGACAATTTCTTAAATTAATATTAGATTATGTCAATTAAACACCAGTTTAGAAGTCTCCGTGCACTTCAAGGTTGTGTATATTTCATAATTTGCATACGGCCCAAAATCATCAAAACACTTTTTTTGCGCCTCCTGTAAAATTTTCTATGTGTGGGCTACGTCCTTTTTCCTTTCCACAGCCGATATTTAAAAAAAACAGAAACAACTAGGGTAATTTTAAAATATAAAAAAGTCTATGCTTCAAATATTTACATCTATTTTCATTTTTTCGATGGTTTTTATTTATATCACAAAAACCTAAAGTGTTATCTCCTAAAAAGTAAAAGTAACGATGCCAAGACTGTGAATTTGCATGTTTTTTTTGTCTTTTTATCTATCACTCGATTGTAGCGTATGAACAATTAGTGGAATATTTAAACATTGTGTATTGTTTTGTCAGCTAATTGCGGTAAGGGGACGTGTCCAATGAATCGGAAATTTAGGCCACGTGGGCTACTATGCAGCATAAAAACGTTTTTCATGCTATAAGCCTGATAAAATGAAGTGCCAAAGGACCACGGCTGTGATGGCTTGATGGTGTGGAAAAAACCATTTGACTTCTGGGAGCTTAATAGAGCGAGGGGGAGAAACTAACTCAAGGCGGGGAAATGCCGTCTTGACTGTAATACTTTGGTGGTGGTGATGATTTTTATTCAATCGATTAAGCCAAATATAGGGGTCAGGGCTAGATATCGCATTTTCGTGGTTTTATAATGATCCATAGATAACAATACAAATAATTGAGACACATCTCGAGCTTCTTTCTATATTTTATAACGACTTTTAAAGTACTATAATATTTATGTCGATATACATTCTGTCTCTAATAATTACATACCATATAATATTTTGCAATAGATTTTAAAATACAGAATTGATTATTTTTTTGCTAAAATCTTAAAATATGTGAATAAATGCTAAAATCAAAAAATATTTTTCAAATTAAAGATTGTGTTTTACAAATATATGACCATATTGATGGAAATTTTCTCCAACTCTATGGCCACATTAGTATGCTAGTAAAACCGTTAAGCGCACACAACGTGTCACCCGATCCGAATTATTTGAAGAATTTTATTGTAGGTATGGCTTATTTTTATTGTATGGCTTTATTTCTTATAAGTTAAGAAATTAAATTTTTAAACATGTTTGTTATTGTCGGGTCATATGGCGCAGCGGTTAGCGTTGTGTGCTTCCGTGCCGGACTTCACGGGCTCGAGTTCCAGTACGAACAGCATTTTTCGATCTGTTCGAAGGCATGCGTGTTTGTGATGTCTAAAAAATTCCCCCCACCCTTTCCGATTCTTTAATAACTAGGTGTATAGAGAGCGATTAGTTAACTACTAGTCCTCTCCTAGCCTTATCCCTCTATCCCTACAGTTCTCTTTGAATGAAAGAGGTTGAGAGACTGAGTAACAAACAGTTCTCGTAGAACAAACTTCTGTTGAGATACCTCCATAGGAAGGTCATATGCTTAACATTAAGAGCGAACATGGATTAAAAAAACTTATAAATATAGATGCCAAATGCATGCTTAAATTTTTAAAAAATATCTTACAAAACACTAAATATTTTCTTAATCAATTGCAGTCAACAGACTACAATATATTTTATATATATATAAATATTTTACACAACAAAACGATTATTCAGAAAAAAAAATCAATTAGATGCAGAAATTCTATAGTTAAAAAAACATTAGAATAACTTATCTACAACATTGATATTGTTATTTTAATACAACGTTCTTCTGGAAAAGGGTTCATGCGGAAGAAGGTTAATCTCCGCTTACCTAATTCATAAAAATAACTCCCCATTTACACCAGCTATTTTTGGCGGATCAGACACCATCAGATGTATAAGAAGGGTATTTGTAAGCTATTTCTAAAATTGTTTTATATGAATTATATTTTATCGATATCGTCAAGGCAACAAAAAAAACATTTACTTTTAAATAGGATTATCGTTAATTATGTGTTGAAAATTTATTAAATAAAACAAAAAATAGATTTTGTTGCCAAAATCTCGAAAATAATAAACACACATGTTGGAATACTTTTGTGATAAAAATAGTTAATTTATTTGTCGAGTCCGTGGCCGAGTGGTCAACTTAGTTGGCTACGGCTACAGTACTCACGTGATCGAATCTTATTACAGACAGCAGTGGCGGCCGGTCAATGTGGCATTTGATCAATGTACCCCTTATATATGGAGGGGTGGTTATATTTCATGAAATATTATTCAAACATAATATTTATACCATTCACTCATTTTAAATTCTTCATGTATTTATTGTCTATAAAATATATATTTTTTTTAAAATATGACAGTTATCATAAATTCACTATGAAATCGATTTACGTTTGAAGAAATAGATGTCAGTGATGTCTAAAATTTCCTGCCGTCTGATCCTAAGCGGGCGTAGCGAAAGCTATCAGCTAACTATTAGTCTAGCTCTACCTTTCTATCCTTTACACAAACAACAGGGTGTGCATCTGAGTAACAATCGGTTTTCATAAGAAAAACTCATGTTATAATAAGTTCCGTTGGCAGTCCAACTGCATTGGCATAGGGAGCAAACATCGTAATTTATTATTATTTAAATCTTTTATCTTCATTAGATATTAGATTAATAACATTTAACATAATGAACAATTTGATTTATTTGTTAAATTGATATTTACTTGGTAGGACTCCATTACTATATATAAAAAAATCTAACAATTTAGCACTAAAAAAAGTGTACTGGTTGATAATTATCATTAAGTCGTGGTATTATAAAACATTTTTTTTAAAGTTTTGTACAACTAAATATTTAAACCAAAACTTATGAAAGCCCAGTATTTTAATTTCAATTGATCTGTTTTTCTCTTCGGGCGTTTTAGTTTAGAATTGGTTACATTTTTTTGTATGATATAATATTATTTTAAAACATCTTAAATCAAACATCGCTTATTCGACTAAATGTTTTTTTCTTCTAGATGGGGGGGGGGGGTAAGATTTACTTTTATAGATAATTAAAATATATGCTGATATAAGAGTCTGTTTATAAAGAAAAATAAAACACTATGCCATAGTGATAAGTTTGTCTAGAGGAAATCACTCTACTGGGGTTAATAAGGGTCCGATGATATCTACTGGCACTTTCGGTAAAGTTTGTTGCAAGAGCAAGATATTTAGCAACACTTAGGTTTGTTTATTCGTTTGCGGTCGTTCTGTTTCTCTTGTATATCTTTGTAGTAGAATTTCTGAATGGTTCGGTCTCTCAAAGTAACACTTTCTTGAATGCTTGTATTACTGGTTTAATTACAATAATAATAATACCCTTGCTTTGTTCAAGTAAACAAACTGTTTCAAAGGAAATCAAAGTGAAGACAAATCGTTATAAATCGATAGTTTTATTTTAATATTAAATACTGCTTTCACAATGTGAATTACAAACAGTAAAGTCAAAATAACAAACTCAAACGTTCTCGTCAGAACTAAAAAGTTCTGACAAAGGCGTAAAGTCGAAGCAGCTGCCAAGTTAATAAAAAAATGCAGAAGTAAAAGTACCTAATTATTATGAAATTAAACGTGTAATAAAATAAACTGATTATTCAAATTTATATGAGTACTCAATTATTGGTATGCATTAATTAGTATATTGCAAAAGAAACGTCTCGATGGAAATAATATCAATAAATAAATTTGTTATAGTGTCGTAGGCAACTTAAATTTATCATTTTTTCCAATCGATATCTGCTCAAAGGCATGGGTGTTTGTGATGTCGGTCGCACCATTTTCGATCCTCTAAAAACAACTGGGCGTAGCAAGAGCAATTTGTAACCCACTAGTCCTGTGTTTGCCTTTATTCTTATATCCCTACTACTTTCTTTTAAAACGAGAAATCGAGCGACTGAGTAACAAACAGTTCTCGTAGAAAAACTTATGTTGAGCGGACATGGAAAAAAAAAGTTCAACTGCACAAATGTTTCACTTTAAGAAAATTATGCTAAGCGTACAAAATTATTTATATCTCCTTTGTCTGAAGATGGCTATATTAACCATCCAAAACCAAAGTCAACAGAAACATAGAGTTCTATATGCTACATCTCAATTGCAAGTTTTTTGTTTACGGTATTATTGACCAATGTGGCATCGTTTCACACAATTTCTGTCTAACTTCAACGAATTATTATAACATAGCACATGGAGTGCTTTGAAGATCATGCATCGATCACGTGACTTTTCCATGTAACTATGTATGCCCTAATCACTTTGTTTGTGCAGAACATATAGAGGGTAACGAGCTCAGTATTTCTTTGTACATATCTGCCATTCCGTGGATTTGTTTAAATCTTTCAAACTATAAATGATAATCAAAATCACTTGATTATCAAGGGTTGAAAAAATACTAATGATATAAAATAAAATAAGGCAATAAACTCATATTTTAAGAAGACTGTTCTTATGTTGAAAAATTAGCACAATAAATATTTACGAAGAAATACTTGAAATACAATATATAATTTATTTATTTTTTAACGCAATTTCATATCGTTTTGAATAACCAAATTTTATTTTAATATATTCATTCAGCTGTTGACTTTTCAACGTGAACACAAAAGCAATTTAAAAAATTTGATATTTTTCATGAATATTTTTTTCCTCATTTGTTTGTTTCGTTTGAAACAGAACATTTTAAAATGATAATGCACTCACTCAAAAATAAATTAATTCCTTGTATTCACAATTCATGGAATTTGTTGAATAGTCACAGTTTATATAATTTGCTAATGCGGATTAAACACGATATGTGGTTTTCTATATTTATGTTAATATTGTAATAAAAATGGATGTATTATAGATAATTACAGTATTATTCATTTTAAGCCATTTTGTGTTATTATTCTACAATATCTTAATGTACGCGCTTGCATATTATTTAAATCCGTTTACCAAAAACTACTTACCCTAATGTAGAATAATACTAGACAGACCTTTTAATAAATTAATGCTCAGAAAAATGTATCATAAATTAGTAAAAGAATATTCCTTTTATGAAACATTTTGAATAAGAAAGTTAAGTTTCGTAAAGACGCTTTATTGAAAAATATCTTTTTGTCTAGGTGACCCAATTTACCAGCGAAAAATATCTAGCATTTTCCATGCCACAGATTTTCTTTATTCAATTGAGTGGAGATAGGAAGCGTTTTTCTTACATTTTCCGGTATTGTTTTTCCTTAATCTCGTTAGCAAAAATCCGTTTTTGGATGCTTTAATTAAAGGTAAAATTCTTAGGCAATTACACGCAGGTAAATGGAAAAATACTTCCTGTCGTGCAAATTATATAACGCAAGACTGCTTGAGAGACAAAGCTTATCCGAAGATTAGTTTTGCACATTTATTTGACGTTGTTTCTATACACGTATCTGTGTTTCATATTTTTGTTCGCTTCTAAATGTATTTTCTTGAAATAGATATTTCCGCATAACATCTTTATTATAGATGTTTATGTATTATATTTGATTTTCGTATAAAATTAAGATTTTAATAAAAAGAAAAATCTATTTAAAGATTATCAATTATTGAATTGGCATCCAATTAGTAGAAATCCAGGCTGAAGTAGGTAGTGCTTTTTCTTGACAATAAAAACGTACCGGAACTCAATTCTTATCAAGCTTTTTAAGAAAGACTTTTTTCTAATCCATGTCCGTTCCCAATGTGGATCATATAGCTTCTTAATGGAGGCATCTTAAACCTCTCTTTTTAGATAGTGAGGATAGATGTAGGACAAAACTAGTGGTGAACTTATCGCACGCACTCTCGTTTTGTTTTGTTAATTTTAAGAGTGGTAGGATGTTTTTTATATATCACAAGCAACAATTTCTTCGAAAAGAAGTCAATAAATTGAAGTTTTGTAAACGATTTTTAAAAAGCTGTCCGTATTGGCACTAGAACTTGTGAGCAACGTTCCCTCTAAGCTACACGCGAGCGCGGCCGAGCAGCGATTGGGAAGCCCCCGCGCACTCATTCCAGGTTAGTGCGCACTACAAGACAGTTGTTCAATTAATATTTGATCCGTCACGGCAGCCTTGTATTATTCTGAGTCACCACTGATCAACGTATTTTAAAAGATTGAAAAGTGGCAAAGGTGATCAGATGATTCCCACGAACAATCGAGATGAACCTGATCCAGATGGAATCCGTGTGTCTCAGAAAATACACTAAATTAGCTCCTGGGTTTTGGTCACAGAGTTTGTCTGTGAAACTGGTATTGTTTCTTTATGTTATTGTTAAAATAAATTAAATAACTGTGTTAAAAAAGACAAATAATTGATATCCAAGAATTTCACTGTGCGCTTAACCCATTTTAGACGATTTTGTAACATATTTATTTTTTTTGGTATGGTGACGATAATTTGTTGAAAAAATAACAGATAAAACTTATTTTTAATTAATATAATCGTGCATTTTTGTCGTCGTACTATTTTTTTGAGGTTCAAAGTGTGTGTATACAAAAATATTTTTTTAGCATAATAGGCTATAGACTAAAAAAATGTTGTTAGAGATGTACAATTTTAACTTTACTGTGGCAGAAGTCAGAACTAAAATTGTCGCCCTAGGACGTGTTGACTATGGTAACGTTAATGATGCGATGGTGGCGCCCTCGCGGGCAGTCAAGTTACGCTGTTACATCTATAATTTGAAATTCAAATATTTTAAAATGGACATCTGACAATTTTTGATAAAATGCTATTATATTATATTTATTTATAAAAATAACGTGAAAAATACTATCAATTGCGTATCGCGTTTTTATTACAAGCTAGTTTCGAATATATTTAGTCGTTTATAATCATTACCATTGAATAAAATATCAAATCACTAAAAATTATAAAATATTGAGTTTTTACCACTAGAGAAATAAAAAACAAAAGAACAGGTCTTACCCTGCACAAAATATTTGTTAAATACGCTATACGTTTGATATTTTCAGTGAAAAAATTGTTCGAAAAATCGAGATTTTATTTCTAAAAATTCTCGAAAAATGAATGAACTACTGCGAATATCTGTATAAAATTTAGTGGATGCAAGATTAGAAACGTTACTGTACATTTATTTCAGACAAATCCATGTTGAACACAGAACCTGTTGGTTCAACTACAGGTTGTTTCAAATGAAATATTATTCATATATAAAAAAATACAAGTATTTTATTTCCTTCCTATATGTGTTTACTTATTTAAACATTTTGGTTCCTGCGTAGCGGGGTCTCAGTTCATAACTATTTTTATTTCTAGGATGGGGAGTTTTAATATCCCTTCTACGCATACATTATATAGAGCAAAGTACCATATTTTAAAAGATTCTATAAGCTGAAAACCTTTACTTAATAAAGCAATTTTAAGAAAACCCTCTCACGATTACTAGTTGTTGGTATTCAGTTTACAAAAGTGTTTAATTCTTTTAAGAAACTTTATTATAAATATTAAAAATAGAGAAATTTTGACTTCTAAACAATACAAAGTTGGTATTTGAATATGTCTATTAACCTTTAGAGGAGTATGGGCGTACATATACGTCGGCGTCATTTTTCTGTAAAGAAGTACATACGTACTTTTAAATCAACACTAAAGTGTCTGTCTGTGAGTATATATATATATACTTTAAGTATGAAATACATATATTCATTGGAAAAAAGTCACACAATTGTCATGTTAACTCGATGGCTGCCACAGACGAGATATCTCGTAAATTTTTCCGTACTCAACACGCCAGAGACGAAATATCTCGTCAACAACTAATTAAATAAATAGTTGCAAATTATAGCCGGCGTGCTAGGTAATTACTATTAATTATCTTCGGCAGCTAAAAGGTTAAAAAAGCCAGTAAAGTAAAGTAGGGTCAGTATTAGGTCGGTTTTTTGGATAAATTTGTGACATTCGAAAACCGGTTTTTCAACTTCGTAACCGGTTGTGCCGAATTTTCCATAAATGATTATTTAAACAAAAGGAAAGAAAAGTGGATCTTTTATTTGTTGGCTTGAAGACCATTTACCCCACATCATTATCCAGCGAAAGGGTATTTTCGATATCAGGATATTTTGTTACAAAACGATCATTGGACGCTTTGTGTTTTCTTAAATCATATTTTCTGAAGAGTAACACCAAATAATTTCTTGTTGTGTATTATTATGTATGTAAATAAACAACTTTTTCTCGCTTTTATAATTGAATAATCTATTTTTTTAAAACTTGTATTGACATTCGAAACCCGGTTTTTTTTAAGTTGGTTTTTTTATAAGCCCTAGTCAGTATAGATATATTCACTCATCTAAAACTTAAGTTATAGTCGACTTAATAATAATAATTATTTATAAATTATATTGTGTCTAGTTTCTATCAGGTCTGATCCTTAAAATAGAACGTAGTCACAGCGGTTAGCTCATTTATAGTACTATTTCTCAACTCCATTCTTATCTTTTATAAAACGAGAATTCAGCCAACTGTGTAGCAGTTATTGTTATAAAAAAAAACGCATATGTCAAGATTATCTAATAGAATCTGTGTGATATACATTGAGGGCAGATGTGTGAGGAAATTAAAAAAAAACTACAAAGAAACACATTACACAATTGTTATTTTTTAATTGATTGCATGTTTTTGTAGATTGTCCTGTACATGGTAAGCTGGGATTTTCCAAATGTTGAGTAATGGTTAATGGCAAACTATTATACTTCCACCAGTGTGATGGTACTTTGACCAGTATTGTATGCATTCTAGCTTACGTCCAAATGCAACGTTAGTTTTTGATTAATGTACCAAAACCATTATGATGAATTATCATAAAAAAGACGAATTTATTCGTAAAAATTACTATTTGTACCTATAAGGTCACACAATAATTAGTGCGCTAGTTAGTGCCTGTGTGTGAACAATACGTAATTATTAAACATGTAAACTTAAAAATAATCAAGGTTACACTCATGGTGATACCAACCACTCCCCACTGCAATCCCACAGTCATTGTTTATTACTGTCATCTGACATTTCGATCACAACAAAAACTTCAACGTCTTGATGTCATTCTCATCCTCTTTCTATTCAAAATAATAAACTAAACTAACCTACCCTAAACTGTAATGTCATTTCTACTTAGCATAGTTAACGTCAATGAGTTTACACTTACAAGTTAATTCATACATTGAACGAGACAGAGGGAATTGTTATGATTTAAGCTTTAATTAAAACTGCTACTTAATATATTATATATTGACTAGTGAATGTATACATTTATAGTATTGCACAATATTTTTTAAGCATTATAAGGATCATCCTAAAATAACATATTGTATACAACAGGCATATCTTCATCGCTCGCATATCAAATTGTTTATACAACGTTATTACATTGATGTAAATTTTTCTCTTCTTATAAATGAATTTATGAATGTAAATATATATACATTTTTCTAGAATTTACCAGTTGCCAGCACCACCTGTCAAAATTGTGTGCGTGGTTTAGTTCTACATCAGAAATTATCTTGATTAAAATCACATTCAGGTTTCATGAATACTTATTTATTTGATGACAGTAACACTTTATACGGCAAATAAATTTGACAATGTCTGGTTTTGCCATATTTTTTATAAAACGTGATTTTATTGCCATGCCATACAATTTTACACTCGGAAATGTAAAACCGTATAAGTTAAATAAATATTTAATATTTCAATAAAACATTTTGATACAAATAATAAACGCGTTATAGACAAATAAATTAAGTCAAATTAGTATTTTTATAAATACACAAACATACATTGAGTATATTAGCATATTTTTTTTTATTTTTTAACCAAGCGAAAATTTTGAAGATTGTCTAGATTCGATCAATTACACGATCTTTTTGTCTTTTCATTTTTTTCTGACTAATTGATTATACTTTCTTCAAATACGAAACTATGTTTAACTTATTTTCTATTACACGGTTTTAAAATTTAATGTATTACGTATTTGACTTAGCTCCATCATCTGATTGCAAATTTACTACATAATATTTTATTACTTGCAACACATTAACTATCATTGATTTGCATTGTAAGGCCTTCGAGAACTTGTAGTTGACCGAAACATTGTGGATGATTTAATGCATACAATTAGGGATAGCATTACTTAAATCGAAACCGGGAAACTGGTTTCTAGGTTTTTTTCTTCCTGAAATACCTGTTTTGAAATTGTATGCTTTGCAGGCTCCTCCAAACTTGCCCTTCACTACCACAATCATCAAAATATAGAGGGCATAATTCGCTTTACTTAAATAAAATTCAAGTTTAATTTAAGATGTTCCAATATCACTTCCGCGTGCAGAGTTTTCACAGCGGGGCAAACAGCGTGCTCGCTAGTACGCACAAACGAAGGCCAACAGACAGCACAAACCAATCAGAGCGCTGCGTTTTAACAAACGAACGCTAAGATTGGCTTAGACTAGTGTCTGCCAAACTGTGTGCCGCGGCACACTACCGTGCCGCAAGAAGTCTCAAGTGTGCCGCGGTGGAAGAAGCCTTAATTTTTTTAATTTTAAATAATACTTATTCATTTAAATTGTCTCCAATTGACACATTTTCCATATTTTCTTTTCTAATGATACATTTCCTTTTTTAAAGCATTTTTATTTGGTGTGCCGCGGTACTATTCCCATTCACCAGTGTGCCGTGGAGTAAAAAGTTTGGCAGACACTGGCTTAGAGCTAAGATCTCGGATAGGAATAAAACTAGATCCAACCAGCATGTAAGATCCCACGTGCAGCATTCCCGAAGCTGTATAAATGATAGGGCATTTTTACTTACATTTAAAATAAATTTTTCTCAAAATAACTCTTTGATTTTATTTTTCTCGTATTTCATAAAGAGTCTTTCTTTTCATTTGCGTCGTCTTCATGTTCTCTTTGGTTCTAAAAAAACCCCGCGACTTTGGATAATATATAATTGATCCCGTGATCAGTTAAACAGAAGCAAATTACACCAGCTCCGTGTAATCTGGTACTTGTGTCTGCTCTTGTAAAATAGCTTTAGAGAAAATGATTAATGTTAAATTGTTTGTGTGTAGTACAAACTCAAATTATTGCTGTGTTCTCACATCGGGAAAGAACCAAGTTTCACAGTGTCGGGTTGTTCGGTCATTTTTATGACGTTCTTTCTGGGACTATCACTTTTAGTGGCACAGTGTCACATTTTATATCGTGAAAGTACTTTTGTAGTTATCGGTAACAACTGTTCATAATTAAAAATTGTTACTTTTAGTAAGTAACATTGAATCTGAAAGATCTTTTAGCAGCCAGTTTTATTTGTGGAAAGATTCAATCCACATTGACTTGCCTGTTTCAACGATTAATCTGAGATACTTATAAAACATAGCCGTCTTTGATCAATTAAGCAATTTGAAATATCAAAATACCAGTATTGTTGTCCCAATAAGCTGTAATGATTGTTGTTTTTGTTGACCCTTTCTTTAATACCGGTATTGATATCGTTCTATACCGATTCAAAATATGAAGTATTGTTGCCCCTACATTCAATACCAAATTTAATTGCGCCAATTGATTGGCCAGCTGTCTTGGCTTTGTGGCCAATATCGTTAGCGGTATTGGCTCCCCGGCTGGCGTGCGGCTATCGGGAGAATTCACATTGGCATTCGGCGAAGCATTTCTAAATTATGAGTTAACCAGACACCAACGCCTGTCGGTCGAATGCAACTACGGTTCTGCATACAATGCGCACCAGAAATGTCCAATTAAATGATCGTACATTATTACAATTATTCCTTTTTTCTTTATACTACAAAAAAGCAACAAATATAATTTGAGACCAATCTTTTAAAACAAAAAATCACCTAACATATTATAGGGCCTATTTCGGGTAATATATTTTACGCCTAGTTTTAATATCACATCGCATAGTAATTAATTACACATTAATTTATTGTAAAGAATATAAATTGACCTGTATGAAATTATTGTGTGACGGTCGATTGATTGAATTGGCATTTTTTTTATACAACTCCATTATAATAATAGTGATAATCGAGATTTTGCCAAATAGGAACAGCATCAAATTTAAGCGATTTGTGTAATGTGCAAGACTTTTTTATGTAAAAATATAAGTTTAGCATGATAAGGAAAATTATAATTTTAGGCATATTCATATAAACGGATCTAACAAGTAAATTGTATGAATCCTCAATCTCTTATTCTGATATTAGAAGTTCTATACTGTTTATATAAAAAATATGATAAGCATGGAAGTGTATATAAAACTTTTTTATCTAGAATAAATCATGATTATTTGTTGAACCAGTGTTGGTAGAAAGTTCAAAGACAGAGCCAGTGTAGTACATAAATAAATTAAAGAAATAAGATTATTTTATTTTTGGCAGATCACTGATCGACGTCACCTTTATTTCAGTTCAGTTTGAAATGTGACAGCTTGACTGTGATAATTCAATAACACAGATGTTACTTGTTTGTAACATAATAAAGTGCTATATATCTAATACATTTTTTTATACAAATCATGAAAGCGCTTTATAACAACTGCTTAGAATAAAATCGTTGATAAAACATAAAATTTCATATAACTCTACAAGAATCATTTTTATTATATGTAGTTTCAATGATTTATTGGTTTTAAGCAATTAGTCATCGAAGAGAAACTCCTGCTGTTTTTTAAGTGTCAAATTTTATTTACTGGAAGATTACTTGAGAAATCGTGAACATAAATTGTTTCTTCTGCCGAAACGTAGTAGCAGTCTACCAACAGCAATACCACTTAGAAGAAGCTTAACATTGTTCAACGATATTGGTTTGGATGTTAATATATTCAAACACGTAATATGTCATACGTTTTAGTGTAGACATTGTCGTTTTGGAGTAGACTCGATATACATCCAAACCATTTTGTATGTAATCGTTTTTTTTACATACCCAATTAAATCGCATTGTAAAAGCAATCAAGTTGAATTTTGAGATCGGTTTTTAAATAATGTATAAAGAAAATCAAAAGTATATTCATAATTTAAGATTTCGACTGAAGGTGCTTGGTGGAATTTCAATATTAAATTTGAATCGTTCAAACTATGTACATTCTCACAAATTTTGTCATTAACGACCCGGGTTTCGCCTTTCGGCATCTTCAGGCATTTAAGTGCACGGATGAACTTGAACTGACGCTTAGTAAATGAAAGTTTCGTGTTTATATAAGATATAAATGCATCACTGAGTCCAAAGCCACTGCTGGCAAAAAGGATAAGCCCATGGGAATGCCAACAGATTTGACTAGTGAGCAGTTTCAAGAATTATATAATTTGTTTGTCGGCAAAGGTTTTATGATTATATGATTTTATGGTTATATAGGGTATAGAAGAGGAGATGTGGGAAAATTTGATATTTCGTTTAAAATCGGAAGATTTTGCAGCTGTGCTTTGTTGATTTCTAACATTTCTTGGAAAAAGAGCTTATGACTGTCCGTATTTGGGTGTAACATTTTTATCCCTTGTTCATTATATTCATAAGTTTATATAAGTTTATATAAGTTTATATTCATAAGTTATAATTTAATTTGTGCCGTGCTTCTTTTGGGATATCCTTTTGCATGCAAATCGATCAAATGGGGCTACTGGACAGTTCGTGAGCAAGATTATCTTGTTTGTGCTTACCGTTATTAGTTACTGTTTATGTCTGCTCTTTGTCACATCTATCTTTAGTCGATTCCAGTCTATCATGGGGAGGCTTTGCAAATGAATTGAATGTTTACGACTTATTTTATTTTCAACGGAAACTGACGGGAACTGCTCGTGGGTCGTGATAGGTTGCATCCTACCCTTAAGATAATTAAATAGTGATGATCAATTTAAATATAAAACAAAACTATATAGTTGTGATTGCGAATACCAAATCTAATAACATCGTTATGATTTTTTTACAAAAGTATCTATATAATTATCTAAATGCATTTCAGACCATTTTAATATACGCAGTATTTTACTTTTTAATTGAAATAACGATATTTAAGATATGTAAAATAACCGACTGCCCAATTTTGTTGCAAAAATTACAATACTTTCAATTAAACTTGACTAAGCTACAAATTTGTCACTGATTGTCACCGTCATCTCAAATATATTATGAATACAAAAAGTCTCATATAGTCGATTTTCAATCGGTTTTATTTTTCCCTGAAAGTATTTTGCTATATCATGATTCAAAAACTTAATTTTACACGTGATCAAATAAAACGAAATAAACTTTGCGATTTTCATTTTATACACAGACATAAATAATTGCAAAACTCACAAGAACAAATATTCAAAAAATATAAAAAATCTACGTTAGCAAAGTTAAAATGCATTTTTTTAATTATTTGCTGTATAAAGTTAATGAAACTACAAAAATTTGGACAATGCTAATTTTATTTTAACAATAAAACTTTATTCAGCAAATGTGTCATCCTATATGACAAAACAAAAGCAATATGTTTTCAAAACATAAATGAATTTTCCGCATAGCTCCTCTTTACCAGGTGTCAAAAAAATCTTGTGACAATGAAAATAATGCCATACAAGAAAAAAAGCTCGGATTTTCAGATGACGATAATCTAATGGTAAATCAATAAAACTGTCGACATTTTCAAGTAGCCATATTTTTCTTTAAAGTTATCAGATGGAAGAAATCTACTCACATTTGCGAACGATCATTTTATGTCCTAATTCAAATGTGACAATTCTCACACTTTTTTCCAGCGTTTGATTTTATATTTTTTATTAAATCCAACTAAATAATTTCAAACCAGCCACGTCTTTTCCGTTCTCTCACATTCAATATAATTGAAAGCGATTGGAAAACAGACTTTCTACATATATTTTGTATTTTTTTTATTCTAGTCTCCGTTCTGACAAATTATCTATTGGATAGTTCACGTTCTGGTAAAGAGCAACTCCGACGTTTGTTTCTTTACAATAAACGTAAAATTTAAAAAAAACTCACGATGAAATTATTTATTTAAGAAGTAATGTGGTTAGGTATTAAGAAAAGGTTCTCGATAAGTCGATAGCTTTTTTATTCGTTAAGGGCTATATTTTCAAAATTTATTAAAATACAATGAGACACAAAATTTTCAGTTGCAAGCTACAATTGTTTTAAAATATCGGATTATTACCATCATTGAAAACATTACGTCATCAAGTAATCATTACGGGATTCCAGCCCGAATATCCACAACCGAGTAGACGTATTGAGCACGCAAGTACAGGAACGACAGAGATGTCGAATAGTATGTAAAATACAATATGGGAATCGTTTATACGTGGGACATAATACAAGCCTGAGTATCGGTTACAATGATGGTTCATGATCCATTCTTAATCCATCGTACCATAAATTCATCGTTTGACATCGTGAAGACATTATTCACGAGTTTTCATGCGTAAAAAACGCGAACATACAGCAAAGCACGTTGTTAGTGAGCAAGCAGCGAAGATATGTCGTCAGGAATGAATAACTTACGCAGGGCAAACAGGGTCCTGGTCGAAGCATGTAAGTTTTGACATGTATGCGGAGAGTTTGTGGGACGTCAAGGATGCTCACACGTTGCCCGCAAAGGACCACGTCAACACAAGCTTTCGAGATCTCTGAGTGACGCGTATCAAAGTTTGTCGACGACATTATTATACGGGCTGTTATGTGTCCAAACTTTTCGACAAGGCTTGTGGAGCTTTGTTGTTATTATGACCGTGTGACCTGTACATTTCGCGACAGTAAATATAGTGACATCGATATTGACTTAAGTTAATTTCATCAAAGTTATTGACAGTATAATAAGCTTTCGATAATAAACTTTTAAGTATATTGGATTCATTTATATATTTTTATAACCTTGTCACCGAAGAAAGTCACGGTGAAATGAATCAATTCAATTGTATTCATCCATCTGAACATTATCAGTTATTACTGGTTAACTTTACGATAAATACATCATTGTCAGATTATACTCAACAACATAAATCAATATAATAATTATTATTTCACGATTAAATAATAAGCATGCAAAATTTCAATAATATGCTATTCATTTAAAAGCAAATTATTTATTCCAATACCAATCCAATTCGAAATACCTTCTTAAAATTAATTTAATAAATTTTGCGCAACTTTTACCGCTTAGTTTGAAATCATTTAATATAAAAACAAACTCTTATCTGTATCTCTTAATTGTAAAAATGTATGAAAGTAAATGTTTTTAGGATAAATAAAAATGAAAGTTTTTCAAAATAAAATAAAAACGTACACATCTAACAATTATAATTACAGTGAAAATATTTTATTTTTTTAATCTTTTCATTGTTACTACTGAATCAATTTATTTTTAGTATTAATCTAATAATCTGTGAATTACAGTACAAGTAATGATAAAACTGCTAACTCGCTATATCAACAAGTTCTGTGTCAAAAGTGTCTAAAATATTATCGTTTTATTAAAGATTCATCGTCAAATTGAAATATTTTGTCTGTATTATTTATTATTTTGAACAGAAGAGAAGATTGTCTGATGATTTTTATACATAGATTGAAATTTTATAAACGTGTTAAAAGATAGAAAATGTCAACGATGGAAATATAACCTGCTTTTTATATAGCTCACGTATTTATATGCAAATTATTTGACGAGTATGTTGCACCAATGGAAGCTCTCTCTAGCATACAAATAGCTCTTTAATTAGGTGTGCCGAATCTGTTCAAGCATCAAACCTCACTGTCGGTTGCATAATAAGGGCTAAGTGTAATGGCCGGGAGTAGTGTGAGTAGAAAATAAGAAACACTTTTAAATAAATTAAAGAGTTTTTAACTTAAAACTTGTGATACCTGCAGCAGAGTGGTCAATGCTCATGTGCGTTCAGTTACAGACTCGAGATCTCAAGCAAATATGTTATGAATTTATTACACTGATTTTTCAATAATGATGTTTATATTAGTTTAAGTGGTATGTGTGTATTTGATGTTTAAATTTCTTTTAAACACATTTCATCCTGAAATTGGTGTTGACAGTGAGTGATTAGTCAATTAATTGTCTTTTCCTTAGTATGTTCATGTATTCTTAGTTCTTACTATATTCATAAAAGAGAGATCAAACGATGAAGCAACGTTGCTAAATAAACACTTATGCTGAGGTGCAATATTAGAAGATCACAGTGAGAGTAAAAATGGATTTAAAATACATAATATTTCATCAAATCCTTTAATATGACGCATACGTAGAAGTAAGATGTTTTTAACATCAGCGGTTATCAAAAATCGTTGGAACTGTATGACGCACGGGCTGATGATGAGAAGCTCAACTCTGCTTACCTCTTGTTCCTGCCATTTCTGTGACCTGGAGACAGTTAGTAAAGGTAGTTAATAGTGAAAAATTTGTAGAGTGCACTCAGTGAAACTTACTAGGCTGAAATCTCATGGGAGGAAGTAAAGCAGTTATTGGGTTATAGGGAAACTTTAAAGTACTGCTTCGTTACCGACAACTTGTATTATCACTTTTTGTTATTGTTTACTATCATTTGATATATTTAGATATAGTTTTTTACTATGAAAATATATTCAAAATTTCTAGCTTTTCTGTAATTATACAATCCATTTATAACCAAAACACATTTTCGGTTTACAAAACACTTACCCGCCTTTTGGTGGACGATAAAAACCCAAGACGAATATTTAAAAAAAAATATTTTCCGCTTGATTCTTAAAGGGGCAGCAACACATTGAAAGTATTTTTAGCACCTTAAGACACGTTTTAATTTTTCTCTTTGATGTCTTCGTTTTTTTGTTAAAACAAGCAATCGCCGAAAAAACGTAAATTATCAGTTAGAATGTGTCACTGTTAAACCATCAGTATGCTTCACACAAGAACTGGATATGGTAGTAAAAATTAAGAATTATACGCATAAGGAAAACTCAAAATGATAACCTCAAATTTCAAACAAAATACATATTTTATCTTTCTATGAATTTGTGCCAAACCTTCCAATCACCGAGCGGCTTACCTGTTTACCGCATGTTCGTGGTATTGACTGCATTAACCAACCCTTGGTTGTTGTATTTTGTTCCATATACGATGAAATTTATACTAGAGTAGTTTGTCTGGTGAACCTGGTAGATACTTTTTTGTCAATCGACATATTGCGCAGATGAAATCATATTGATTTTATCAAAAATAATAATACTTACATGTTAATGCTTGATTCATTTATGTATTAAAATCTTTTGGTAACTTTCATTGAAATTCCACTTACAATCGATAATAATTATAATTAATGTACACTACATACATACTTCATAAATCTTATATAGGCCATAACATAACGGAATGAAATTTGCGAGAAAATTGGACCCTAACTGTCAAAAGTTCGGAGTATATGTTAATATACTATCAAATTAAGATAAGACAGAACAACAACCTCCCACCTATAGAATTACATTAAGAGTTCTTATCAAAATGGTACGATTGCAATTATTCTCCACATAAATTTAAGCAAACCGTAGTAAACAAAGGTCATAAATAATAAACGGATATTTTAAAAACTGATATAATAAAGTTACAAGTTTATCTCAATCCAGACTATGGCTGCGAGAGAAACGTCATTGCCTTCAATTGTAGTGCGGTATGTTCAAATCTCATAACGTACAGTTTCACTTTTAATGTGTTCACTGTCAATACTTAGTAGAAAAGCATTATGTTAAAATAAAAAATAAATCTTTTGCACTAATTCCACTTTTATTTCATTTGATCAGGATCGGATTCGCTCACGATTAGGATCGTCAATTGATAGTGCTCGTCATGAGCGAAGCTGGCCCTGATCATATAAAATAAAAGTTTAAATTATTGGAGTTAGTTAAAAATAGTTTTTTTATTTATTTTAATCGATTAGCGAATTTCTGTTCAAAATCATGGATGTCTGTGATGTATAAAACCTTGGCGTAACGAAAGGGATTAGCTTACTACTATTCCTGTGTAAGCATTATCTTTCTAGTATTTCTCTCTTCGAACACAAATGTTGAATGACTGAGTAACAAGAAGTCTTCATATAAAAAATGATGTCAAAAAAAGTTTCATTATAAATCTTCTACATAATGAAAACGGAGATTAAAGAAGAAACGCAACAATAAGACTATATAAAAAAAATCTGCACCAATGATATATTAACCCCAACATGGGCAATGTTTTTAAAAGTGGGATGGAAAGTCAAAAACCAATTAATATTATAAATTATCCATATTTAACATTGCTTTCGGAAAAAAAATCATTTCAATTAAGTTTTATAAATCGGTTAACTATCAACAATTCCACCTAACGAATAAATATTTTGTTTATATGTTTAATTATTCCATTATCTTTTACAGAAACATTTTAATAATAAAAAAATACAGCAAACCTATATTAATTCAGTTACAGAACTGGTCTTACAGTAAAATACTTATGGTTTGGTTATCAATAAATAAATACGTTTCATAAAACATTTCAATCAACATTGCCAGTAAAAGTGATTTATGGAATCAAATTTTACAAACACATTACATTTTTCCTTTGATTTCCTATGTCAATAAAGAAGGAATAGATTCTTTCAGGATTGGCTGAAAAAATCAGAGTAATCTACTGGTATACTACGCACGCGTGTGTACCTATATTACAGCAACATGTCTGGAAAATATTGCTGGTATACATCAATTTGTAAAGTGTGAGTTACTTCATTTCGAAGGGGAATATAACAACGTTGAAAAAAAAGACATTTTCAGAAAACTATGTCACATTCGAATGTACAATTTATTGATACTAGCTGTTATTTAATTCATTAACGGCTATAAAGACAATAGACATTCACATTCTTAAGCTTTTAATTTATTATTTCGAAAGTTTTATCGATAATTATTTACAATTAAATATTTCATACAAATAACGTTAGCAATTTGCTGACCGCTATTCCTCTCGTAACCCTGTCTTACTTAGATAGCTTGAACAAGTGAGGAACAGACAGTTTTAGTAAAAACGTTATTATTACAATAAATATATCGCCTGCTGTGGTCTATTTAGTAAGAGCTTGCTCTACCGAATAGGTGGGTCTGAGGTCGATCTCTGGTAAGGTCAAATTTAGATTTTTAGGAACCTAAAACGTGAGTGTTTGTGATGTTAATTTACTTCGAGTTGACGAGATCAACTTGAATTACAATACATTTTTGACGTGGTTAAAAAAATATTTGCACATCATGAAAATAGTTTTTTTAAATAAATAATGACTTTTTCGGCTATGCCGCCGAGTGAGCAGTACACACGTGCGTTGGTCTTATTCAATTACAGTGCCCGCAGGCTCGTAGCCATTTGCGCAAATCTATTCATGAATAAGACTCATGACTATTGAATGTATGGCTTAATCTTCTGTATACTTAGTTGATCAATTTGATAATTACCATCTTTTCATATGCTCCATTTGGAAAGGTGAAAAAATAAATTGTTTATTATTAACAATTAATTTGCAGCTTTAATATGTATTATTAGAAACCCGAATCGAAAAACTACATTATATAACATTTTTCTGTATGTCCATCTGTTATGGATAATAATTTTTACTGAAACACTCTTTAAATGTTTGGTTCAACTTTTATTTCCATATGTCATAATTGTACACTTTTATATAAATCACTAATCTTATAATCGAATAATAGCAACGTGAGTTTCAAGGCGTCTTTACTGGATCGATGACCGGTCAATTTGAACTCTTGAATTGAACTGAATGGAAGGAGAGTAGGATATCGGTTTTGGGCGTTGAAAGGTTATTGTTACAATTATAGTATGGCATAGAGTATTAACATAGTACTCTATGACAAGATGTTGAGTATACATAACACATCTATAATTTGTAATGCAAAACATTCTATATTTCTACAAAACGTGTGTAAATATTGGATTCATCTAATTTTGAATAGTGGCATTTGGTAAATTTCTATTATATATGTAATTCTACACTTTTAATGTTGCAATGAAATGTACCTGCATTTGACAGTGTTAATATTACTCTTGATCTGCTTAATAATATTCTCGCCGCCGCTTTTCCACAGTCAATTGAATATTCATACCTCTTCGCACTCAGTTCTTGCAAAAAAACACCCCCACCAAACCATTCAAAGCTGCCCTGCGGTAATGGATATATTTCAAACGGGCCGTGAACGATCCCAATGCGAATTCAACATACCAAAAACGTCACAAGTATATGAGTTGGGGAATTTTATTATGAAATATGAGAGCAATATCCATTGAATACTCCACGCAAAGCACAAAGACACTGGAAATAGGCAAATGACAAACGATTTCCCCGTGCGATAAATTAAAAATAAACATTTTAATGAAAATAGTCTGGCAGCGACCCGACAATGAACCGAATAATAAGGCATTCCTTCTGATGCTACAATATTTTTACTAGACTTAACTGTATAAGATGTTTTCTTTTTAATTTTTTTATAAAGTCAAATTTTCAAGATCAAAAGTTTCAATTTTGTGAAAAGCTTTCAACTCCACGACAGACATTTTTCAATGAAAATATTCATTTCGTTTCTACAAACGTTTGTTTAATTTATTTGATAAAAGAACATCTAATTTTAATTTACTCTACAAAAAAAAATATTTTGACTGACTACACCAGAAAAAATAAATGATTTTATTTGAAAACAATTGAATTTACTACTTGCTATTTGCTACCGAAACCATTTTTTTTATTTTCGAAGAATGTATGATTAGAAATGATAGTTCTAGAACAGGACTTTTAGTAAGTTAATCCCTATCGTTACGCTCCGTTATTTTATGAAAGTAAGAGTAGGAGAGAATTTAGAAATATCACAATTATACTTTCCTTTGAAGAGAAATCTATCGAAAAAAGCTATTGGTGCTTGTAATTTGAACCCGTGATATTCGTCACGGAAGCCAACGACGTATTGATATATAACACATTGATAATAAAAATAATTCATAAATTATATATATGCATCGGTATCTAAGGTAAGCCGTCATCGTTAAATAGCATTGTATTCTACTATAAAGTGTTCACATTTTATTATCTACCTACGTATCTTTTTCGCTATATTTATACGATGTTTTATATTCTTTTAACTGCCATATTATAAGGTTTTCCCGAGTATGATAATATAATGCATAAAAAATGAGCAAACACAACATGTGAAGAGCTGAGCAGCTTTTTTATATAAGGCCCGCAAAATTTTCGGCACATTAACAAATTATTCCAGTACGCTAACATTGTATGAACTGTCATCCATCTTAAAAGTAGCTTTTACATTTTATGGAAGTTCAAAGTTCAACTGACAGTGAGAAGCCACTTAGATCAGTTAAGTCTAAGCTGTCACGAATTGAGCGTAACTATAATAGAAGATATTCACCGGAAATAATAAAGGAAAGCTTTCAACGAAAGTTATATTAATATAATTTATCTACATCAAAAGATATTTAAATCCTGGTATATTTTTTTGTAAATGGCATAAAATAAAATGAATATATAAAAAAATAATACACTATTTAGTACTAACTAATTCCACATTTATTGGATACTATCAGGACCGTTTTCGATTAACACGTGCATTATCAACTGATAAATGCTTGTGATATGCAAAACCGGTCGTGGTAGTGTTAAATAACTGTGAAATTAGCACAAAAGAGTGTTTTAAGAGTACCTTAAAATTTACAAATGAAAAAGTTTGCAGTACGCAATGACACGTTTACATAAAACTAGATCAATTTTAATTTGGTGATCTATTTATTATTTAAAAACGCAAGCTCCTAATGTTGAGAATATTGACACCTAATAGTTCTGCTAAGATTATTCAATTCAATACCATATGAGATGAACTCGAGGAGAACAGACATTGTATACATACAGCTATGTTCAATAATTTGGTTTGGTATCGATCTTGGTGAGACTTGAGCTCTAAGCCAGCTGGCTGCTAATTTGAAAATGTAACCATTAGACCGCAATACCGGTAGAGCATTTATTTTAAAATAGTATTTCAAGAAAAGGTTAAAAGATGGGGCTAGAAAATGACAAGTTTAAGCTTATCGATTTTGTACAAATCAATTGGTTACAAATCCATAAATGAAATGAAAAAAAAATGATTGAATCTTTTGGTTGAGTGACCGCGTCAAAAAAAATGCTGAAGATTATAGATTTTTTATCTACGAAAGTCGTTACCGTGGGTTATGCTAAAATTAAGTTTTCAGAAACCAATTTACTAGTTTATATTCATTCTCTCTGATCAAATTTAAGAGTCATTACAAAGTAATTAATGTAAAAAAATATTCATATTCCCATAGTTATTTTTCAATATAATTTGCATTGTTAAGAAATGGTATAATATTTTTAAGTTATGCCTAACTTAGAAAGTAAATGTATTTTTTGAAAGCCTTGCAATTTCTATAAAATTATTTTGCAAACAATAATCAAATATCTTTTCCATAAATTTAACAAAAAACTATCAATGTAATATAAAGTTCACTGAAGGAAACCATGTAGTCTCTTAGTCTACGACTGCATTATAAAAGAAACTAGAGGAGCGTATCGCTTTTTATATAAGACATCCTGAAGATTTATTACCCCTGGGCCCAACGTATCCGAAATTCCCCATTTACATATCAACCGGGGGCTTAGCCTAACCCGAAAAAAGCTTCTTTCACTTACGGTTTAAGCTTTTCGCTACAAACGAGCATTTATCTGTGCCCTCAAAAATGGCTTTTTACTGTACAAAAAGAATCCTTGTTCTTTATGCAAATTCACTCCATGATTTTGTTCAAATTTATTCGCGCGCAAATCTCGATTTTTATATTCATTTTTTTTCTCTATGACAACGCTGCAACGACAAACAAAAAACAATATTTCTTATCGTTACGAATTTATTCATGCTGGGTGTTTGAAATCGTACCGGAACTTAAAATGGTGGGGCTTTTTTGTAGGTACGACTGTTCTATCTTTGTAATGAAATTCAGCCAGGCGTATATTAAAAACATTTTTGACATCAAAAATAATTGAATACTTAGGAAGAAAAAATACAATTGTTCCGTCGAATCAATAGATTTTTTCAAACTGACAAAGTAATAAATTTGGAAGCCTATGCAAATGACCCGAAATAAAAAGGGAAATTACGATGGAAGTAAAGAGATACTATTCTTTTATTTACTGAAAATAACAAAAATGAAATATGATTTACGACTATTTATTCATACACCTCATTTTTTGTTGCGAATTATTACTGATAGAATGATGAGTGTTTTTTTTTTTATCGAAATCTGTTCCCAAACAACTAACTTAATCATTTTAATAAATAAATTTAAAACATAAAGGTCTGTTACCAACAGTGAACTTATACATATTTTACTATTGAGAAAAATAGATTCTTTTTCAGGACTCAGAGATTTTCAATCATCAATAAGCACTCAAACAAACAAAAGAAAAACTGAAAAAACCGACAAACAAGCACATGCATAAACAAGCATGGCAAGCAATGTAGAGTAACCGACTTAGTAAAGGGTCGGCAAACTACGATCCGCGGGTAAAATCCCGCATTATTCTTTTTTGCGATCTGGCCCCAATCCGTCTAGAGCAGTGGGGGGGAACCTGCGGCCTCTTAGCTACTCTGATGCGGACTTTTGACTTGATCAAAATATTCCTTTTGATCAATAAATAATACGCAAGCGTTTGGAAGAGCGTATTCAACCAATTATATGTTCGACAGGCGAAAAAAAGAAGTGGGAAGGTATCAACGTTTTCTTTACGGCCTTATGTTGAATCAGATAAATGTATGTGGCCTTTAGAAATGAAATGGTTCCCCACCTCTGGTCTAGAGCATGCGTCGACTGAATCACAAATCATTTTGAAGATATAGAGTACAAATTTTTAATGTTTGTTAAAATCAATAACGCATTATTCTAATTACATTAGTAGAGCCTAATTTTTTTAATTTATATATATTTTGTTTGATTATGTAAAAAAGTTGCACCTTATTTTAAAAAAAAGTGTTATATTACGTATTGCTTCGAAAGCTGCACTATCATCGCATAATAAATAACGTGAAAACGATATTTTCGCCGTATAATTAAAATCACCTAATATCCTTTAGTTTGCATCCTGGCGCATCGAATCTAACACTTATTTATACGATATGTGCTTTACGAAATAATTTGCCTACCCCTGGGCCAAATTACAGTGAATAAGGGGTATGGTGCTTTCCTGTAATAAGTTTTTTTTTCATTCTCCCAGTTTGCTTATTATATTGAAGTCTATATTATATTGCCCGTATGTTTCTTAAAAAATAAGATACATCTAAACGAGGCTATTCTTTGCATGTTGAATGTAATAAAACTATGAGATTTATTCAAAGAGGCATCATTTTGCAATACCAAAAAAACGCATTTTATATTATATATAAAGAAACCAGCCTTTTTATAATAAAATATGAACGCTTCTTTTGATGTTTGACCTTTTTATACACCAGTTTTCGTATTTACAAGCCATAAAGAGAGCACGGGAAAACTAATGTGTAAACGATTCAATGAGATTTTATGTTAGCATTTTTTTCGTTGCCTTTACATAGCCATTCTATTGAGCAAGTCCAATGGACACAAATAAATCAAGATAAACCCAATTATAAAGACGTTTAGGGGAAAATTAATATTTTAAATTATCTGAATCAGTATCTGCCAAACTGTGCCGCGGTGGAAGAATCCTTAAAAATTTCAATTTTAAATAATGCCTATTCAAAAACAAATATTTGTTATGTAGAATTTCGGAAGCAAAACGGTAGCAAATCGAGGATTTCAAATTCCTCGGTGAGCTGAAAAAAAAGAAGTTTCGGAGATAATCTGCGGCATCTTGGTATGCTGCGGCACTAGTTCCATTCATCAGTGTGTCGTAAAGTAAAAAAGTTTGGCAGACACTGATCTAAGTCATGAATGAATTGAATCGGAAGGTGAAAAAATAAGAAAGTAATTTAGTTGTACAAATATTATTATGTAATATATATTGTTGATAGCTATTTCATTCACTATATAGTTGATAGCTATCCATCACAACTAGTGATGGCCATGCCTCCTCCTCCCTGAGGGGAATTTATTTTCTATTTTTCTAATTTATTCAAACTTTTCTGTGAAATGGGCTATTTAATTAAATTTGAATCGTTCAAACTATGTAAATTCTTTCTCATTTTGTCACTAACGACCCGGGTTTCGCCTTTCGGCATCTTTAGGCATTGAAGTGCACGGATGAACCTGAACTGATAATTGTTTAGTTTACTATGTTTTATAGAATACATAATTAATTATGTTTTGACTATTTGTATATACACAGATCATCTATTTTCAAATTGAATGGCCCCCTCCTGTAACATTTTTTGGATCCACCACTGCTTAAATCGCATAAAAAAATTGTACCCCACAAATGATCGTTGACTTAATTGTAAAAAGTTATTTTTTATTCAAGGTATTGTAAGCATATTTTTGGGATTCTATCAATTATGACAGAATAGTACGAAAAAGTAAATTATTGTGTGTAAATATGTCATTTAATTAGTAGATTTAGTGTTTTAGATATTAATTTTATCGCAAGAATATTAAAAATCTATTATTTAGGCGATAAAAAGATATTACAATACAATGTAACAAGAAGATAAGTTAAGTTAGGTAAAATGAGAAGCAATTCTATATAAATTATAATTATGTATTTCCTAGCGAAAAAATATGCTAGAAATCTTGTGTAGACTGTAAATTGTTTATGCGATCAATTAACGCGGCGGTAAACTGCTAGCGATTTATTGTGTGTGGTAAATTGCTGACGATGAATTGGGGTCGGTAACAATTAAGCCGTTCCGTCGTTAACAGGGCAAATATTTAAAAAAATGTTATCGTGATTCAGCGTAGGTTGTTTCCCTCAAAGTAGAGAGTTAACAAGAGAGCCTGACACGTATAAGATCGGCCAGCTAAGTAAGATGAACGGAAGACAAAATACGAAGGTTATTTTGCACAGCCAACTAAAGATTGTTATTTTTCACGCACATTACACTATCCTCACATGTTATTGGCTTGTTTTGTTTTTGTGATTTATTGCAATTCATATTAATATGTATGCCAATGGTGAGTACGAGCTTGTTTTGGAATATTGTTGATTACTATATAGTGATTGATGATTTTTTTTGTATCTAAAGCCATATTATAGTGTTTTCTGCGATGAAAATAAATTTTACTTTTTTCTCATAATGTAAACTAGTTTAATTTACGTTTAGTCATGTAAAGACTGCAAAATATTGTTCTACCCACACCAGTATTAGTAAGCAGGTTCACTTAAGCTTCTGGTCTGAAGACCTGATGCAGTTTTTAGGGGGAACGTAGAACAAAGCTTTCAACTTATAAGTGCAAATCAAAGGACGGATAATAAACCAAATAAAGTTACTTATATTGAGACTGTATATGTCTTTACATCTCCAATACTGAAAGCTTATATCTAAGAGATATTTTTCTCGATGGTTAAAAACTCATAGATGTTGGTTATTCAATATTCTTGGAAACTCCTACCACATCTACTTTATTCTCCAGAGATTACAACGAGTGGTCACTTTATCACTTTATTATAATTATCACTTTTTTAGAATTTTGCAACATTTTTTAAATGGCAAACATTACGTAACAAAAGAAACCATAAAAATAAATTGGTGAATTTACTGGTTCAAAATATGTGAATTTTTTCGAATCCGGAATAAAAAAAAATGGTGAATATTAATTGTAGACAATGATGGACAATATATAATTGATTAAAAAATGTATTATTAAGACCACATGTTTATATCGATACGTGTTGATAAGTTTTCTTATTTTTATCGCTGTTTTAAAGCTTGAATTTGTGAGATAAAGTTTAGTTAATTTAATAAGTAATCAAAACGAACACTCTTTTCAGTTAATGAAATAAATTTTATCCATAAAATACTTTTACAACATCTATCTGATGGTATCGTCTTGTAGTGAACATTAAATGAAATCATTTTTAATGCCTGATCATTAAATTGAACATATAAAATTTACGATCGCGAGGAGAAAGGCATTTTAAAATATGGACACCGTTACGATTTCATTTGTCAAGTGTAATGGTCTCACTTACTTGAAATGGTATACAAAGTTGTGTAGTATTTTGTATATACGTTCAGCCACATATTTTTTTCCCAGATTAAATAATGAACAAAATAACAAAAGCCCAATAAACATGACCCATACTATGGTTGTTTTATTGATTTTTCAAAGAAATAAATATATTTTGATGTTCTTTACTTACTGCGATATTTTACTTTGTAATATGATATTATATTTGTTGTCAAAGTAATATGCTATATTTTATTATTTTTTGTCTGTTCAAATATTAAAGATTTATTTTTAGATTTTAAGTGTAACTGGATATCATAAAGGTAGTAATGTGTTAATTAGAAAAAATATTGAGATTTTTATAAATTGTTAACAAAAAGTTATATGTGTCTTTCAACCTGAATATATTCTTTATTTTCATTAACATCAAAAAAAAATATTCAGAAATGAAAAATATTAAGTATCTTAGTAAAATAAAGAGAAAATCTTTATAATAATTTAATAAAATCATACGCCCTGATTATCTAGAATGAAAAATATTAAAAAAAACATTGTTTACAACATGCATATTATATCTAACACAAATATACTAAAAAAATGTGTTTTTTTCCGATTCAACTTTTTTGTGGGAACGGCGATAATAAAATATATATTATTATTTATTTGTATAGACTTAGAATATATTTACTTTACTCATTTTTTTCGTATTTATATTATTTATTATTTTATATTATTTACGTTACTCATATTACGTTACTCGTTCTTGAATGAGTAAAATAAAATAATTATAATAAAATTAAAAACCATAATATATAACTAGTAGCAAAATACATTAAATATAATATTTAGTCGAATTGAAGTAAGAAAAAAAACGCTTTGATTCTACATTAACGCATGCATTTAAAGTAACACATTTATACGTTTACACACATGGATATGTGTATAAACGATATTTTTTTACAATGATACTGCCCATCTCTTTCTCAACTGTCGTTCTGGACGACTTGCACTATTGTGTTCCTGTTTGACACACTCGCTGCCAATAACGTATACACACGTCGTATCGGCTTACCATAAACAGCCAACGTCAACCGATTGCTAAATGGAGCTGCTGCGTGGAAGTGTTTCATTTTCCGATATCCATATACATTGAATCCTTGCAACTTCGTTCCCTTATTTAATGTATTGAACTTCCTTCTTCTTGAAGTTCTCAACTGCAAACAATTGTTATCGCAATCGAAAAATACATGTTTTGAAAAATGTAACTTTAAATAATGTGAACTCCGGAATTATTTAAAACATATGGTTACCACACGGTTCCTTCAAGATTCTCCAGTCTCTTTGCTCCTTACTATGTCATCCTAGCGTCCAGTAGCCCCGCCAAGTTGGGATTCATCCGGTTGGCAGAAGAGACAGGGCTCAGACTCTCTTGAGGCATCCGCAGCATATGTCCAAGCCTTATTTTCTTGCCTTTTTTTTATTATGTAAGATAAAAACGTATGAAAAAAACACGAGAGCGTAAGCCAATAATAATATTTATTGATTATAAAAATAAAAGTCGATGCATTTGGTGGCATGATTCTATAAAAATAAACCGTTGAAAGAAAGATCAAACGGATTAAGAAATACTCATTACACAAACATCTGAATTTTTTAGAATTTCTACAACAACCTATTTATACCTTTAAATATTTTTTTTATGCTGACTCCATTTAAAAATCGAAAACAAATGTTTATTGTTGAAATACCTTCGCCTCTTAAGAAGCGGACGTGATCAAAAGGAAATGTAGGATGAAAACACGACTGTTTTATTTCGAGTGCATAAGAATGTAAAACAATATTCGTAACTGCATAAAATTTTAATTAAAATAATAAAGCGCTCGAGATTCAATGAGTCAAGGGGGAGCGATTGTATTTGATGGGAGAGGGGTGTAGGTCAGGGCGTAGAACGGAAAAGGGGGTACTGAAGACGGGGCAGTCTAGTGTATTTGCTTGAATCTCTTACTCCCATTCATGATAGAAAGGTACCGAAATAAATCAAATGACAGTAGATTGGTTGAATGGAAAAATTGTCTCTGTGTGAGGATCCCTTTTTCCTGTTGAGTACAACGCATGTGTATGCAAATTCGTAATTCAAATATTGAGTTCAATGTGGGTTTTGTAAATTAAATTTCTAAAAACCTCTTAAGTGTATAAAATTCGATTTCAAAACAGAAAATCGAACAATGTTCAACTTTTTACGGAATCTCCTGTCGTGTAGAATATACGAGCGTTAAATGGATTTATTTTAACCGTTGACGTCACAGCAATTTTATGTCATCACATGTTTTGCTTTTGTTGAAATAGCATATTAGAAGTTTGAAACGTAGGGAAAAAGGTTAAAAAAGAAAATTATAAAATCTACATTTATTTATTACAACACCGTGATCTTTTAGCCTCTCTTTTGATCAATAAAATGAATAAAGAGAAATGATGGGAAAATAATATTAATTTTGTAAAAATTAAATAAGCGGTTTTTTGAACTACATACGACCCACAACGATAGGTGTTGCGGCTCGTCAGATCATATATACTTTGGCTGGTGAAAATTTGATTGATATTTATACGGATGTCGACGAATAAACTAAACAAAAAATTATTGTGCCAGAACATGTTTGAGAAATTAAAATTGACTGCTTTGTAGTTTGTCTGATTGTGTCACTAAGCGTAACACTTATTTTGCAGATTGTGATTTTAATACTTACAAATACTTGTTCGATAAATATGCTTTGCTAAGGCTATATATAATTCATCAATAGCGCCAGTCCAGATTCGTATCTAGAGTTGCTCGCTATTCAACAAGAGCCGGTCATTGTGTTAAAAAAAAAGTTTTAACACAGAAAACAATAATAACCTAATCATGCTTGGTGGTATATACCATAAACCTTAACGCAAGGTGATATCATGTAGTGTCAACATATTTTTATTTAAATTTTATAGAACGTATAATGTGAAATTTTGAATCGAGATTAACTAAATTATCGAAAAAACAGTATTTATTATCACCGTTGTAATTTAAAAATAATAAAACATTTTCAAAAGTTAAAAAAAAGTTGTTTTTCTTACTTAACTTTTGTATAAATATCACTGTTTCATTGTATTTCTTATCAGTTGACAATGCTCACCATGAGTGAAACCGGTCCTGATCCAATGATTTAATATTTTTATTATAATGCCATTCCACCAAGTATTTGACAGTAAACACCTTAAAAGTGACTTTTGGTATTTCCTGTAAGACTTGCATTTTTATTGGTGAATTTCTCTACTTTTAAATAGGTTATGCATCTTGATACCTTGGCAAAAGTAAAATATGTGTAATTTAAGATAAAGACTTTTTCATTTATATTAAATAAACAGTCGGTATGTAACATAATTGTATACTAATAGTTATGTAAAAGGACTTATAGTTATCTCTTTAGAAATTCTTAATTCTAGACACATTTTTCACTTCATCTACATTCGGCATATTTTAATAAATAATATCTTAGTTCAGATGTGGACTCGAGCATGTTTAATTTAATATAATTCTGGGTAGCAAGCATTTCATGGGATTTTATTTCGGCTTAAAAATACGTTTTGTGTTTTTTTCTCAGCCTATAATTAGTTTATTTTCAGTTTTATCTTGCTGTACGATTCAAAAATATTTGTTTTGAATTTTAAACAAAAAAAACATGTCGCCAAAAATTTTATATTTTTCAGACAAAACTTTATCGCAATACCATCAAAAACATCTCATAATTCAACGTGAAGCTGCAAGAGTTTTCCGATTCGCAGTTATTCGTTCACGTTATGCAAATAAAAGTATTTTTCAAATGGTAAAACTATTATGCACTAAAGCTTTGTCAACTTTGTTTGCCTCGTTACGGCCGTAGTAACAAGCTACAACCGGATATGACGTTGCTACGAGCGAGGAAATAACTACATCTTTTTATATCTTTAAAACTAAGTTCTCTCCTGCAGTCTACGATGTTTTATTGTACTAATCACGCTCTCTTTTAATTAATATTCTTATTTCATACATGAATAACAAAAAAAAATGAAGTCTATTAAACCAGAAAAATATAATTTTAATTGTAATTTAAACTAAAATTTTAAAGTTACACTGTTAAAGCGTTCCGCTTCGCTTGGCGATTATCTCCTTCAGTATACCGTCGTTGTAAGTGCAAATACAGCTTCATAGTAAACGGATTATTCGTTGCAAACACAAACACATGTTTTTGATTGATTTAATTTGCAATTCACAACAGATAGAATGAATGAAATTTGAACATTGTGTCTTTATTAATTTTTTATTTGAAAAAAAAATCTAAAAGGTTCGTTTCGTTTAAAATACACCGTTGTATTATTATTTGAAGATATAAAATTTTTTGAAAGCTTTTCATTATATTTTGTAGAATTCTTTTTTTTAATGAGTAAAACGTGTTTTTGTCTTTAAAAACAAACAGACCAAAAAAAGATCGCATTTTGAAGTTTCTGTAATCAAATATTTAAATGACGATTAAATAAATTGTCTTCGATTGCGAAACTCAAAGTTTAAAAAAAACAGTAAATGTGAATTGATTGCAACTTGAAATGACAATTAATTAATGATGCTCTCTTTCCAAGTTGTTGTACATGAATTTAAAAGCTTTCCGTTCCATTATATTTGATTTTATATTTCTCGATTTATTTGAATGGAAAAACTTTCCTTTACTTTCACAAACGGATAAGTTCAATACCAACACAGATTCATTCGGAATAGTTGAATGATTTATTTTTAAAATAGAAAAATAGCTTTAACAAACGTTTTTGACCACAAGTAGCTGTAATCAATGATCTCGCTAAGGTATGCGCGTGTGCGCGCGCACACTTTCTAAAATGTGTCCGCACACATTTTCACATATCCCGCACACATAAACATTGTAAATAGAAGATTAGCTGGAGTGTAATGTAATAAAGCACCAACCAATTGGGTATGAATAGTATTTTTATTTTCATAAACCTTATTGATTCTACCTACTTTTATACTTGCGAACACTTTTTGTTTTTGCTGAAAATTAACTGCACAAAGCAGTGGATGGTCCGCACACACAAAATAAAATTTAGAGGGAACGTTGGCTGTAATACACTTCGATTAGCGCATGTTGAATTGACATTATTAGAAGTAAAATTTGTAGTTTGCAGGACTTGATAAGACAATATCGTTTAAATGTACTAATTTTCTAAATAAAAAGACGTTCAATTGATATTTAACCCTCCAAGGACGAGCGTCACCATATGGTCACAGTTAGGGTATCCAATCCCGGAGCCTTTTTCCAATCCCGGGATTTCAGGATTGATTAATTTTGAATCCCGGGATTGAGATTTTCTCACCGAGGAATTTGAAATACTCAATTCGCTATACTTTTTCCTTGGATTCTCACAGAACCTCGTTTTTTTTAGCTCACCGAGGAATTTGAATTCTTGAATTTGCCAATTTCGTGTAAATTTCCGGGATTTGCTCAAAATTTCTCAATCCCGAAATCCCGGGATCGCGGCCATCTCAATCCCGGAATTTCGGGATCAGAAAATATAACGGGATCCCGGGATTGGATGCCCTAGTCACAGTAAACACCGTTGTCTATTAATCCCACTATTCATTCTTTTTCTACATGAATATCGTTGCTTTTGCTCATATTTGGTTATGAAGGGTACAGACTACAATTAGTCATCAGCCATGGGGACAGAAACGGCCTCTAAAAGCAAATGTGATTTTTTGAATTTCTGTTTTTTTTCATTTACTTTTTGAAACTGTTAATTATTTTTTTTATAAAAACATCAAAAAACAGTTATTTTGCTAATATATTTGTATTGAAATTATGTTGATCTAAAGAGGTTAAATTTTAAATGATTTAAAAAAATCTCGTTTAGCTATATTTCAACCCAGAATATTTGCGAGCCCATACGGTCACTTTTGTCCTTACTACTGTCCGTACTCAATATCACACGGTAATAAAAGAATGAGCATGACCATACAGTCATGCGGGGTTTCCATACAACGACTTTGCGTTTTTCTTTTTTTTAAATTTTGGATAGGAATAAAAGTTATCCGTGACTTCAATATGGCTTAGAAAATATTTTTTTTATCGGAAAAAAGCTCTCGTCTCTGGATGGTTTTAAAGTAGAATATCAGTTACGGCATAAAATAGGTTAAAAAATCTTGGATCTCACTTTTCGGCATCTTCAGGAATTCAAGTGCACGGGTGAACTTGAAACAAGAATATCTGAAGATGTTGAAAGACAAAACCCGAATTGTTAGTAATAAAAAACGTTGAAATGTATAAAGGTTCAATTTAATACTGAAATTCCACCAAGCAATTTTACTGTGAAACAAAATTGAACCATAACAAAAACAAAATGCGAGACTTACGAAATCGCAAATTTGACGCCTTTAGTACACAATGAGTCATAATATAACTTTTGCACACCCTAGCGACTTCTGTGCGCTAAGACTTTTTGTATTTTATTTATACTGCTAAGTTGAAAGCCCCGGGGAAGGACAGGGAACACAAAATGGTGGTTATGTTTATTTTAATACACTCATAGGAATTGAAGTTTACATTATTAACAAAAACTACCCAAGGTAATTTGATACGAACCCACCTCCTACATACTTTCAAGTTGTTTGAAAACTCCAAATGTTATCACGAGGCTGCTTAATAATGTACAAATCCACATATCGGATACTGAACGAAAATCAAGACTAATATGTACCTACAGCATATACAAACAACCGGAAAACTTAATGAAATAATTCCTTGTGCGTATTCGTAATATATTACTTTGCTTTTCATAACATGAAAGTAAAATATAAATGAGAGATGAATAGACTTAATTCAAGGCCGTAACTCAATACAGTTATTATCGACTCCATACTTTCCTTATAAATATTTCCATACCGTACAATTTGCGTTCATTTTAAATACAAATTTCAGAGTATTCTGGGACTTTATCTCTGGTAAGATAATGACGGGCATTGAAAAAAGACTGGTAATTTCTCCGCCATATCTAACCGTTTCAGGTCCAAGTTACTATCTACAAAAACTTAATTTCGCATCTTGATAAACGTGATTTTAAGGCCGGTTGCCCCGAATGGAAGTTAGATCTCGAGTATAATTGATAAACAACAAAATTCAATCCAAGTATTTGAAAATAAATATCTTCAACGCATACTTGACCGCATTATGTAAATTGCGCATCGGTACAAACGTAGAGAATGTTTATTTTAAAGATATATAACTTATATAACAAACCACACAAAAATCGGCTATAAAAATCACTAGCTATAAGTAAGATGATTTGATACAAATGACAAAATATAATATAGTCATGTGCTGTGTTCCGCATGAAGTAAAGGATGACATGGATGGAAACGTCTTTTACTTCTTTCGTTATTAACCACTTGAATACCAAGCGGACACCAGCGTCCGGAACATATGCAAGCGAACACAGATGTCCAAGACATTTCAAAAATCAAATACTTGGTATTCTAATAAAAAATAAGCAATATTTTGATGAATATGTGTAGTGCCATCTATACTGAGTCAATATATTTTTTTAAAATATCGAATTCGAGTGTATATTATGCAAAATTATTTTTCTCAAAAACACGCAATCTCTGGGACATATTAATGATATATTTGCACGGTATTCAAACGGTTAACTTCCTTAAAGATATTAAAGACGCAACTATAACAGTGGTTTTTATAGCGATTGAAAGCAATAGCTATAAAATAAAGTACATTTATGTGTGTCATGAAAACTTTTACTTGTACTATGAAAATAACCGACGATATCTCTTCACCCACCACGATTCAACGGAGCGTAAATAGAGCGACTAGATGATTACAATTTCATCTATGTTATCTTTCTGTATCCCCTCCAAAGAGGCAGGTTGAATGACTTTTTTATTCATGTCCACTTCCAATGGCCTCTTAATGAAATTATCGCAATATGAGGTTTTTCTACGAAAACTGTTTGTTACTCAGTCGCTCAACGTCTCTTTTTTTAAAGAGAGTAGTAGAAAATAAAAGATAAGGCCAGGAAAGGACTAGTGGTTAACTAATCGCTCTCGCTACGCCCAGTTATTAAAGTATCGTAAAAGGTGGAAGGGAATTTTTAGACACCCATTCATTCGAACAGAAAAGATCGAAAAATGCTGTTCGAACTGTGGCTCTAACCTGTGAGTTCCGGACGGTAGCCAACATGGTAGTATATGGTATTGATGTGACTTAATAATGTAAAATGATGGCGAAACATAGGCCGTTTAATCTATGTTCGACTGACAGTCGACGTCCACATTCCACAGTCGCTCAGCGGTCCTTAGCGTACGCGATGTCATTTATTTATAGACCCGACTGGACTCGTAATCACGTTCACGTCAAACCCATTGGCGATATGAAATGCGAAACGTATCGGGGGATCACTCCCCCCCCCCCTCTACCACTGTCCTGTAATACCGACTGTCTCACGGCAGGGCTTCTCTTTCGAATTATTTTAACTTTTCAGAGAAGAGACAGACACTTAAAACTTACCCAGACGTGCCTTAGTGAATGGAAATAATGTGATTTTCAATTTTGTTTTGGACAAGCCAGTTCCTGATCGGCCATTTAAGTCAAAATTGCTTAGGATAAATATAAGATTGACAGATGTGTACATGAATAGATCTTACTTCATACAGGACAATGGTTTATAGTGAAATGGTACTGTTTGAAGTGGTTCAGTCTCAGATTTTTTAAAATAATATATGACGTCATATTACAGTGGAGGGGAACTGGGGTCTTTTGGCTATTCTGATGCGGTCTTTGACTTGAGTAAGGGGTCGGCAAACTACGACCCGCGGGTAAAATCCCGCATTATTCTTTTTTGCGATCTGGCCCGAATCCGTCTAGAGCAGTGGGGGGGGGACCTGCGGCTTCTTGACTACTTTAATGTGGCCTTTTGACTTGATTAAAATATTCACTTTGATCGATAAATTATACGCAAGCGTTTGAAAAAAGAGCGTTATCAACTCATTATATTTTCGACAGTCGACAATAAAAGGTCAACGTTTTCTTTACTGCGGCCTTATGTTGAATCAGATAAATGAATGTGGCTTCAGAAATATAAAGGTTCCAAACCCTTAGCATAGTAAATATACATTAAAACTTTGATTACGATTAATTTTCTATCCAGAAATACTAGTCATTTTTAATATTTAATTTCACTTTTTTGGTATTGCAATAAACCATGTTTATCACGTTTTCCGTCGAATCTGTTCAATGTAGATTGTCGCGGTGTTAAAAATGATTTACGTTTCCTAGAAACGATGATTGGTAAACATTTATTCTATAGTAAATTTTGTTTGACTGGGGATATTAACGGATAATAATTATTTTATGTTTGCGACAACCTTTATCCAACAGGGCGCTTGTACTTTGTATGTGTGTACTCGAACGCACCTAGTCAACCGGGCACGGGCGCGGGTGATTAAAGGGGTGTCCGGTTAAATATTTGCTCAGTGCGGGTAGAAACTTACACAGAAGCCTTGGCCGTCTGTGGGCGGCGGCGGTGGCGTATTGTAGTGGAATTGTTATAAGTTGACACATTCAAAGGGTACTGACATTCTGAGTCATAAAAGCTTTAAGTCACAGCCAACTAGTTTCTTAATTAAATTGATATTGTGTGAAAACAAAATGTTCAAAAACATTATTTTTACGTTAAATTACAAGAACTACTATATTTCGAATCTTCAAATTTTTATCACTGGTTGGATATCGTGAGCTATGTTCCCTCTAAGGCAGTGTCTGCCAATCTTTTTTACTTTACGGCACACTGATGAATGGAACTAGTAGCGCGGCACACCAGGATGCCGCAGATTATCTCCGAAACTCCTTTTTTTTTTTTTTTAGCTCACCGAGCAATTTGAATTTGGTATACCTTTTCCGCAGATTTTCTCCAAAAATCTATTTTTCAGCTCACCGAGAAATTTTAAATCCTCGATTTGCTACCGCCTTGCTTCAGAAATCCTACATGACAAATATTTGTTTTTGAATAGGCATTATTTAAAATTTACATTTTTAAGGCTTCCTCCACCGCGGCACACCTGAGACTTCTTGCGGCACAATAGTGTGCCGCGGCACACAATTTGGCAGACACTGCTCTAAGGCTAGTGGTTAGCTGCGCGGAAATTTCAAAGGTTGCACCGTACGATCAAATATTAATTGAACAACTGTCTTGTAGTGCGCGCCAGCCCAGAATAAGCGCAGTTGATCGTGATCAGACATTGATCGTTGAACCAGAACGTTGAACTAGAACCAGAACGTTGATCGTGAGCATGATATCAAAAACATTCATGCATTTGAATGAAAATAATACATCGATTGTAAAGTGTTTGTAAGGAACGTTTATTATAGAGGGCTTAACCGCATGAGTACATAACATAATCATGTGACCAACGATGGGTTGCCAATACATAAACAAGGGGCTCGCTTAATCTCCAAGTAATTCTCGGTGTTCCGGGGAAGGAGTGATTTTTTTAACACTTCAATGCAATTATATGCAATACTTAAATAAGCAATCGATTTTTAATTAATACACTAATAATATGTTACAATATGCTATTTACCGTAAACATATCAATGTGAATCTGTCGTAGATAATATAAATGTCAGAAATTGCATTTATGTACTAATTTGATCTGATAATATTGTTTTCTCTTAAATTAAAAAAGGGGCTCGCCGGCCTTAGTAAAATTTAACAAAAGGCTCGCGCTAGCCTACCTCTAGTGTTAACTTACAAACACAGCTAAAATTTAGTGTTAGGCTCCGTCTCGCAAAATCACTTTTCTTAAAATATAAAAAAATGTATTTAATAATAATTTCGACGAAAGAAATATTAGCTAGGATACTATATTTTTTTCCGTAGTTGGCTCATAATTAGTTTAAATTGATTTATCTATTTTTTTAAGCTTATATCAGCTTTTAATGTGGAGCATATGACCTCCGAATGGAGTTATTTCAACAAAAGTTTTTCTACGAGAACTGTTTGTTACTCAGTCGCTCAACCTCTCTTTTTCAAATAAAATAGTAGGTATATAAAGATAATACTAGGACTAGTGGTTAACTTACCGCTCTCGCTACACCCATTTGTTAAAGAATCGGAAATCGTGACACAAACATCCATACCTTCGAACAGAAAACGATAAGTTGATCGAAAAATGCTCTTCGTACTGGGACTCAAGCCCGTGAGGTCTGGTACGGAAGCCCACAACTGTGCCATTAGTCAAATACATTGAATCCCTTATTATTAATGTAAGCCGTGCTTCCCTTTGTTTTTTTTGACACCTAGAAAACTATAAACGAGTAGCAAAGCAATTCATGACGAATAGATAAAAAAAAATATTTTGTTTATTTTTTAGTAAAGATATTTAGCATGACGTCCATTACTTTAAGCTCTAAAAATCACAAGAGGTTAACTAAACGATAATTTAACGTCTTTCGAAATCGATAAAGGCTTAAAATTCCCTCGCAACTCAAATGAATTAATAGATACTGGTAAATAGTATCACTGTATAATAATATAAGTTTTATTTCGAGCTAAAGCTCGAGACAGTAAGTTTGATAGCTGACAGCTAATTTGTACTCAGTTTAGTTTGCCATTTCACCATGAACAACATTTGCAAATTTTGCTTAAAAATATATGAAGCCTGGACTCCCAGATTGCACTTACTTTTCTAGCCAGTCGGCGATGCTCGAATACCTGAATTCGTATTGAGACACTAATTATATAAAATTATTTTTCCAATAAAGCCAATACAATACCAGTACGATGATTTTATAAACATAATTATTTTAAAAGTAATAAAACATTTTTAGTACTTTTTCTTTTAGTCATTGTTGTTGTATTTCTTATCAGTTGACAATGCTCACCATGAGCGAAACCGGTCCTGATCCAATATTTTTTTTGTGGAAAAAGTACTAAAAATGTTTTATTATTTTTATTATAATGCCATTCCACCAAGTGTTGACAGTAAACACCTTAAAGGTGAACATAATTATTTATTATTATATATCTATATTATAATTATTATATATCAATTAAAGCAGTAATAATTTTTCATAAATAATAATCAGGTTAACAAAAGATATCTTCTGCTAGATTTGTTTCTACTGAAGTCCCGTTCTCCTCTTCACTTAAATATTATTATAGCACAAATTTTTGTGAAGAACTTAATCTTTGTTTAACGCTTTCACATAAATTTACCATAACATTATGTTTATGCTTGCTTTGCGATATTAATTTCTAGATACCACTAAGACAATTTCTAGTATTTTACATGTATATATAATTGATTCCTCTAAATATATATATATATATATTTTAGCCGCAGGCCGGGCGTCTATACATTAAGGCAGAAGCTTTGAATGAAATAGTTAACCAGGGCTTGCCGTGTGCTTTGCCACAAAAGCAATATTTTAGTTTATCGTGAATATACTTGAAATAAAATAGTAAATATTGATATATATTTATTTATAACATACAATCCACGGAAACTTGTTGACGATACTTCTACAAAACATAAGCTCTTTTCCTTTAATATCCGTATTCTTTTGGTGCCTATTTACGGTATCGAAGCATTGTAACTAACAAACTTTATAAATAACCGTTTGGTACACTTCTAAAAGGTGGTGCTTGCGGCGTCTACTAGAGAGTTTAGTAGAGATTAGAAGTTTCGTCCTGAATTGGTAAATGTATTCGAACAACGGGAGTAATAAATATGACTAAGAAAAGTGTCGCTAAGAAAAAAACGAGTCAATAAAATTGCATATTAGGCTGCCTAGTTTAACATAAATTGCTTTTATAATGAGCTTAACATAAAAATGTGTTAGTGATAAGTATTATAATTCTAACGAGTCATAACTTTTCAACTTTGCGCTATATCAATACATGCCTGGGCAATTATAATATAAAATAATTGATATTTCACTTTTGAGATAATGAATCAGTTGGTTCGAAAAAATCACCGTTCACACGTTAATTGGTTATGATTATCGTCATTTTATTAAAATAAAACTCTTTATTGGTCACACATTGAAATATTTTTAAAATTTAATCACGGTGTAAGTAAGAAAAAAAACATTACGATCAGATCTCCAAGAGTATAGTTGTTTCAATAATTTCGGCAAACTATAATACTTTTCAATGTTTGCAAAAAAAAACGCTAAATTTATATTGAGCGTGCTGTGTATGTATGTATATATTTGTTCAGTGTGAAAACTCTGGAGTCGGATTGTTTTAACTGGACACGTGCTTAAAAAACTAATATCTTCGAATAACTTTTTTAATATACATATTCAAATTTCTAGGGTCAAAAGTGGCGTGACTGCATACTAGCCAGCCTGAAAAAAATAATTAAAGTCGTGTTTTAAGCTATGGTCGGAGTCGGAGTCGTTTAACTTCTTAATCACTTTACAACCGCGTTGAAAACAAATCATTTACTCAATTCAAAACGGCTGAATATTATGACATCACTTTAATTTTGTTTTTTAGTTTATCGTTGCAGTTACATATACTAAGAGATATATAAGTATAAAATATTGATTATGGTTTGCTTTTGAATATTTATAATAAAACTTGTGCATACATTAACGATTTTTTTATATAAATCCAGAAAATAGATCTAGTTATTAAATGATTTGATAAAATACGAATAAATATTTCTAGAAAAATTCGACTATGCACAACCCCAATGTGGAGCACATATGTAAGTTCTTAGGCATCTGGCATCTTACCAGAGGTTGTTTTTCTCACGAAGAGATAACTTAATCATTACAGATATATATATGAAGCGTCTTGTCAAAAAATTTATACGTACACTTTTAAATATTTGGAACAAACGTTGAATTTATATTTTAAGGGAAAAACGCACGAGTACGCACACATTTTTTATTACATCATGTCACTTTTTGTAATTAGACGCCATCATATAATATATGCTTTCTTTTGCACCGCGATTGAACAAAAAAGAACGCAATAAGACGTTGAACACTCTCCTGGGTTACGTACGTATTTGGTACGTGATATCGTATGGAAAAAATGACAAATTTAAATAGAGACCTCTTGGCATATTCGGATATAAAAAAACTCGGCCAGTAATTTGGAAAAAGAAACTATTAAAATCGTTCGGAAATTGCGAATACATATAAATTTTATTTAATAGATCCAATGTATAATCCCTATTATTTAACTAGGCGACAGAGGCACAGAATCAACGAAGCTATGTCTGTACTTCTACAGGTAAGTATGGGTAGTACGTAATCCTCAAACATGGTATTAATTCGGAAGCGTGACTGGAGCAAACAATGTTTTTCTTAAAATTATGTTTTTGACGTCTGTGCTGTATTAAATTTATAATAAAATTACACCCAAATTAAATTTAAATAAAAATAAGTATTTGTTATAATACCGTCAAAAAAAAAGTACATTAATTTAACTGTTAGATAGTACTTCGATTCGAATTGTCAGTAAAAAAAAATGACGACATATATTTCATTAATCCTTTAAGGTTATGTTTAAATAAAACTTCAAAATTTGTGCATTTTAACGTCTGAAGACGCCAAAAGGCGAAACCCGGATCGTTCAAATTCAAAATTTGTCTTACAATAATTATATTATTATTTTAACCAAGCGATTGGTGTAGCTAATTGGAGTTTTGTTTGTCTCTTTGCGTAATATAGTAAGGCAGAATTTTCAAGTCCAATGTATGTATTATATAGTCAACAATTTTTATCGGTGCGTTATTTTGTAAGTGAATGAAAATTAGAAAGACGACGCTTGTACCCAAACACATTTTTTTTTGTATAGTAGTCTTGGATATATATAGTTAGGTATTAAATATTTTATGATTGGTCATCATAACATACTTATTCGCATTTTAAACAGAAATCAATCAATCCCTAGTCCGCGCTGGTTTCCGTTAGCTGATTAACACAGGAATGTGGTTTTGTTAAATTAGTAAAAAATATCGTCCATATTCTTATGTGCTCTACCAGTTCACAAAAAACATTCTGATTTAACATAATTTTGTCTTCCGATTTATAAAAATAAAATAAAAATTGTCAAACATTCAAAAAACACCCAGCATCATTGTTATTCTACTTTTAAAATATGAAAACGTAAAAGAGCTACATAATTCAACGTTAAATATTATATTGTTGTAGAATGAGCTTTTTGTTTCATATAATTTTGTGAAAATTATACTTTTTTCTGTCTCAGTTTTCCAATTTCTACGAACACGCCTTCGCCCACATTTAACCGTTATATCAAAGTTTAAATTTATTACTATTAAACCAAAAAACAATTCACGTTCCAGATAAAATTACAACGACCATGAATCAAAAGTAGTGTTTTTAAAACAATTCAAATAGTTTCATTAGATTATAAAATCAAGATACGGCCGTTTCTTGTAATTAATTGTTTTTTCAATCGAACAGTGACACGAGAGTATTTTTTAACACTTCTTGGGATAGTCATACTTGAATAGTAATAGTTTGAGAAACGTAGGATCAAAGGATACAGGGGAAGGTGTTTGAACGAGAGGATTAAATGCTACGCCAGCAACGACACGATGCCAATTCCTTTCGCAATGTAAACAGCACCTTTTCCTTTTAAATACATACAACACCAAATCGCATGAAATCTCCAGTACAATTTGACAAATTAAATACCTACGTAAGAACGTACCCTCTGAGCGTAAATAATAAAGGTAATTTATTCACTTCCTCTTGCCTGAATTTCTTTCAAACCTCACAAATCACATTGCAAGTTTCTTGTTGTGACTTAAAGGAAGACTAATGATAGAACTATTGTCAAACCAGGATAAAAGGGTAATAGGGTAATTAAAAATTGAAATAAGGATTTATACTAGTTTCATTCATGTAATTAGATTAAAAATTGCAATGTATTTAGTGTGATCCGGAAAATTTACCGCCATCAATTAATCGCTTAAACATAATTAATAAGCAACGTATAGCCTAACAATGATCGCTAAGCTATTTTACCGTCTATGCGATGTGAAAAAGATATTTTTTATTAAAATTTTTGGCCAAAGACATGGTCAGCATATTTTTTTTTATTCTATGAACTATGAAGGAATAATATTGCTAGGTTATAAATTATTTATTTATTCAATCAATTGATGCGGCAGTAAACTGCTGACAATTAATTGCTGGCGGTAAATTGAGGGTGCAAAATTTTCCTATACTGGTAATTAGTTTTAGAACTTTCAGAGTTATCTTTATAATTAGTAGCAGTAGAACCAAAACATTTGTATTTTGGCCTCAGTTCAATGGGTTTCTACAAAAAAATTACAATGTTCAGCTTAGTGATATTTTCATTTATTTAAAAAAATAAATATGACATATTTATTACGAATTTCACATTTTTTAAACATGCGACTGGTATTTCGCGACATTTCACGAATAATAAATACTAATGAATAATGCTCGCTATGAGGTGCTGGTCCCGATCATAAAAAAATATTTTCAGTGTATTTTCCTGGTGCCGCTTTACCAAGAATCATTGACGTTGAAAAGTGATATTGATTTAGGTATAAAAATATACTTTGCTAAGAATTCGCTCCAACGACCGTCGGGTACTATCCATAGGCTGTACTCGGTGGAACTGAGGGATGCTGGCATGTCATGGGAGGAAACAAAGCAATTGGCGAAAAATAGGCAAACATGTAGATGCCATGTGGCGGCCATATGCTCCACATAGGGAGCAAATATGGTCAAAGAAGAAGAAATTGTAATTCGCCAGTCGTTAATTCTCTTAATAAGAAAGAAGTATGACAAAATAATCAACTGAAAAATAAATAATACGTAAGATAATCACTTTCATTTTTCCACGCTTTCAAAATTGGATAAGCTTTAAATAGATTTAAAAAAAAACACGAATATCCATTTTTTGGAACATGGGATAAAAATTCGAATATCCTAGATAGTTAACGATTCAGCTATGACACTGGAAAGGTTTTTTTCACAACAAAAAATGAGTCTGTAACACTATATTCTAGTATCGAAACCATATTTCAATTAAATAACAAAATACGAAACTATTTTTTAACAATGTTTTTATTTTATCGCAATAAATTAATCACAAAATTAATGATCAAAATAAATATGGGAATATGTTTTAAAAATGAGGTATTTCAAAAATAATACAAATTGTATTATTAATTATCATTAAAGTCTATGTTGGTTAATGTGTCTTGTTATTTTGTGCGTGGGAATATTTATAAACTCCAATTAAATTACGGTACACGATATAACGATACACGATTATTATTTACAAGCATATATTATAGAAGATTGTTTCTATTCAAACACGCACCAGTAACGTATTGTTTATATTAATATTCATGACAAAGAGTATGTGAAAAATCTGTCATGTTTTTTTATAATAATAATGATTCTTAGGGTGCTTTGTTTTCTATTCAATTGATTCAACTCTATTTTTTCAAGCCAATTTTTCATATCAGAGCATATAAAATTGTTATGATTATTCTATATTTCACTCATATAATGATTCGCGTTTCACTTTTATTCAGTGGCGGCTCGTGGATAAAATATCTATAGGTGCTGCGGTTGATTAAAAATAAAAAATGTACATTTAGATTATATTTTATTTTTAACCTCTTAAATGTCTTTATTATTTTATTGCTCTTCTGGCTCAGCGGTAGTCATTGGAATTTTAATCATAATTTGAATACAATTTGTTATTTCTTCATGAACTTTGCATAAATTGGTTGCATAAATAAATTTAAACAATGTTAATAAATCATTAAATTTATGCATTTATTTCCATTAGTAAATCACTTATAATTCATTTTGAAGCTTTTTCTTTTCAAACATAGGATTTGATTTAACGGTTGTTAGTAAACGGCATTATCGTTCAGTACTTTTCAAATTTTCTTTGTTAAATAATTTCACAGCCATTAATTGATTAGAAAAAGTATATCTTTTTTTTTATATCCTTAAATATAATATCGCACATATTTGTGGCTTCTTGAGACTGAAATGAAGACAATTCGCTATAAGAATAATATATTTAAATAATTGCATTAATACCTTTTAAGGTGTTCACTGTCAATACTTGGTGGAATGGCATTATAATAAAAATAATAAAACATTTTAAGTACTTTTTCCACATAAAATGTATTAGATCAGGACCGGTTTCGCTCATGATGAGCATTGTCAACTGATAAGAAAAACAATAAAACAGTGATATTTATACAAAAGTTAAGTGATAAAAACAAGGTATGACAAACAATTGGTATTACAACCTAGCAAAAGAATTGAAGCAAAATACAAGGAAAATAAACTGTAAATAAAAAGTTGAAGACCACTTAGCAATGAAAACGATTACAACAAAAACCGATTAGGTATGAATTATCATTAACAAAGTTAAAACCAACAATTAGTGTATATAATAAATAAATCTTAATGTCTGTCAACCTTAACTTTTTTTTCTTATCAGTTGACAATGCTCATCATGAGCAAAACCGGTCCTGATCTAATAAATTTTATGTGGAAAAAGTACTAAAAATGTTTTATTATTTTTATTAATTGCATTAATACTTTAAGCCTGTAACTTTTTAAGTAATCTTTTATTGAAAATGGTTGTTAATAGTTTCTACATGTGGCATTCATTAACTTATGAAAAATTTCAAACCAAAATAAAAAAATTGTCATCATTTAATGTATTCAGTAAGTTCAGTAAATTCCACGCCGTTCTTATATTTATGAATGAACAGTGAACGTTGGTCTCAAAAAATATTTATAAGGTTGATTGATACATGAGGTTAAAGAGTGACTTATTGTTGTAAAATCGTTCTTTGTGCGCCCTGATTCTAGGTTTGATAAGAGTGGGAAGAATTGAACACATTTAAAAATCAATACTCTTAGGTTAACAGTTTTCAAATCGATTGAAAATTTAATATAAAAACTGAACAGCTATTTGCAGAATGTGTTTTTGTACTGTATGTTTATAAATACATTAAGATCTCTTTACTCACAATATGATTACATAACAACATCTACAATTTAACTTAACAGTTTTGTTTTGCATCCAATCGCATTTCAAAAATAAAATTAGTACTTCTAGCTACAGAATCTATAGATAGAGAAACAAATCTATTACAAAATAATTTGTTTCAAACCACGTATTTGAAGCTAATATCATAATATAAATATATATAATTATTATTAGGTGATGAATCTTAATGAGATTAGAATACGTGCTTTGAAATATATTTAATAGCCATTTATTTGTTTTTTTTTTGGTTCGATAAATCCCATTGAAATAAGTATTAATTCGGTTAGATGCAAAACAAAACTGTTCAACAAAATTGTTGTCATGTCACCATTTTTAAGTGAAAAGAGAATGTGAAATAGGGTTGTAAAACATCTTAAAATATTTTGTATTATATTTTAAAATATATGTCGTCACACGAAAGTCTTAATGAGTTCTTCAGTGTTTTTACTGTAAGTAATGATCATAGTCATGTCTAGTTATAAATAAAAACTGCTGAAGTATCACAATATCGACACATATTACATTGTTTTTATCATTAGTATTTCAGGTTTGTTTCGTCAAAAACACTCACCAGGAAGATATAATCAATTGATAAAAGACAAATATTATGGAAACGTATAAAGGTTCCCAAATAAATTTCAATGTGGACATTAAAAATTACACTGAAAATTCAATCAATAATTTTTTTAATATTTCAGAAAAAAAAAACATTTATTTAAAATTATGACAGCATCGAAAATCAATTGCGTTACTTAAGATTGTTGAATTGCCGTCTGTCATTATGGCAATATGTTTTTCTTTATTTACTAAATGAATTTTACTGAGAATAATGCATGGCATATTGAACTGATACCTGATTGTTTTTACATAATTTTCTGAACATTGTACATAAAAAAAATACTTGCTTGTAGTTTTTATGACAGTTGACCAATAAGAAGTGCACTGAAATATGTACAGTCTGTGGTATAAACATAGGATGAATAAGACTGTGGTTTGTACAATTTGTATGCTGTCTTATCAAGTAGTTATCGTTACATGATTTACAAAATTTTCCGAAAAATGGTTTATGTGTTTCAATCGCTCAATGATTGAAAGTTCTTTAAATATTTAGCGCTATGAAATTTAATAATAATCGTTGTGCTAAGTAGTTTTTCTTAATTAATTATTTTAATGTTTCACAGAGATTTTTTTAAAAAATTTACCAAATATTTCCATTTTAATGTAATTTATGATGTTTTGGTCCTAAATTATGTTATAATCTTGTTTCTAGCATAACTAATTTTCTTTGAAAACTCTAGTCATAAATGAGATAACGATGGCCTTAGCCTGACAACTATTCAACAATTGAATAGGGTATCGCAACCTATTGCTATACATGCAGTGAATATTTGGACTCTACTGATAATAAACTTAAAGTTTCGGTTATCTGTGACCAGGCAACACGACGAGTAGCAACTTTACACAACAATTAGATAGTAACTTCGTCTACTGTCTGTACTGCAGTCTCTGCCTGAAACTTTTGACAATCTGTTCTCACTCTTGCAAATTTAAAGACTTGCTTAGAATATTTTGACGTACTATTCAAATAATATAAAAATTGTGTGACAAAAAATTATTTAGCAAAACCTTTTTTTTCAACTTCATATGCATATAAAGTTGGATGAGTTAGCGCAAAAACGATTCTCGCAAATCTATTTCTATTGAAATAGTCCATATTGGTGGCTTAGAGCTGAAATATTTTGTATCCAATTTTGGTCGAAAATGAGTTAAGTACTAAAATGTCCCAAAAATAGCCGTCAAATATTGCATTTCCCAATCTTTAAAAATTACATACATATTAAAATTTTGTATTGTAAATTGTTGGATCTTATTGCGCAGCGGTTAGCGTTGTGGGCTTCCGTGCCGGACTTCACAGCTTCGAGTTCCAGTACGAACAGCATTTTTAGATCTGTTCGAAGGCATGGGTGTTTGTGATGTCTAAAAATTCCCTCACACCCTTTTCGATCCTTTAATAACAGGGTGTAGCGAGAGCGATTAGTTAACCACTAGTCCTGTCCTAGCCTTATCTTTCTATACCCACTACTCTCTTTGAATAAGAGAGGTTGAGTAACAAATAGTTCTCGTATAAAAAACGTATGTTGAGATACATCCATTAGGAAGCCATGTGCTCCACATTGGGAGCGGGCATGGATAAAAAAATCTGCAAATTCTCTGAGCAATATTTTTATGAGCACAGATATTTTATCACCTGGAAAATATATTTATCTTTTTACTAAATGTTTTTTTTATTCCATTTTTCAAAGTTGAATTACTTTAAACTATGCAGTGTGGAAAAAAAATATTACATATGAAAATTAAATAAATCAACTATAGCAGCGTTTTCAAAATGATGGGTCGCCAATTTTCTTAAATAAATCTGTATATTTAATATATAATTTTTTTATAGCTCTCATTAATAAATTATTAGTACATTTGATTTCTATATACGAGTCGTCCATACATGATGTATGTAACAGTTCTGCTTTTGATTCCAGACGACTCATATGTAGGTTTATCAGAGTAAATTATTTTGTATTATAACATGTAAAGACTGTATGGACATAAATATACTGTTTTTTTTACCTATAGGCCGGTATGTGACATAACAAAATTAGTGGGTCACGAAGTAGAAATATTAAAATAACCGGGTAGCGCGGGAAAAGTTTGGGAAACGCTGAACTATAGTATGATTCTAAGCACTCATTTTTATATCACAAAATCTAATTTGAAAACTTTCACTTTCAGCTTTTTCTATATTATGATTTACGGAGCCGTAGAGCATCGAATAACATTGAAGGCACACACTGCATGTCACAGGCAGAATATCGATCTACTTTAAGACGACCGATTCAGTTCAGTGGGTTAACAACATCCAACAGGGCAAGCATACATACTGCATGACTCCACGATTGAGCCTCCGTCACTCATAGGGAGATGTATATTTCAACAGAACTTATGTATTATATATCAACTGTTTATTGATTAAATTAACAGTTTTCTGCTTATCGGTGAATTGCTAATGAAAAACAGTCCCAGTAATTTCAGGCAAATTTGTTTTTTAACCAGTATTAAAAATATATATAAAATTAGTCCGATTCGAGTGAAGTAACTAACATATATTCAATTCTTAAAATCAGAGTAAAAGTTTTAATATTTATCATTAACACATCATTTCATTTCAACTTAATTTGATCCTTAATTTGTATCAATTGTGTTGATAAAATATGACAAAATCGAATATGGCTCTACTTGTTTGTTAAATTCTATAAATTTTTACATTCTATATGAGAACACTGCTTTATTTTTTGCTGATTTATCTACCGACTATTAAAAAAAACAATAATGGTTAAGCAGGTAATGTCATAGTGGAAAAGTGAATATAAAAAAAATAGTTAACAAGGGCAATGGTTAAAGTAACGGGGAACTAGCAAAAATTATTTGATCGTTCAAAAGATCTGAATCAGGTAAAAATTTGAATCTATTGATTTCTAGGATTTCTTGCAAGCAAGAAAGACAAGCACTATTCTTTTATATAAATTAAAAAAAAATAAAAATAAATATAGATTTCTTTTGTTAGAATTGATATGGTCTTTGAAAAAAATATTTTTCAGAATCTTCCTGGCTGTCGATTTTGTTTAAGTTATGAGCACACCAACTACTTGGAAGCGGGGAAAACATAAAACTATCATTAAGCATATTCACTTTATTAACGTAGCATTTTATCACTTTGTCAAAAATTTTCCAACTTTTTAATTATGTTTGTAATTACTTTCAATCGACATTCTGAATTTATTAATCTGGGATGACTTTTTAATTATATGTGAGATGTGTTGAACATTTTAATTTTGTGTTATTTTAGAATCACTTTAATGTAATTAGCAATTTCTTTTCAATGCCAATTGTTGTGTATAACTTTTCAATTTTGTATAAATAGCATTGTTAAATTATATTTATTATCAGTTGACAATGCTCGCAATGAGCGAAACCGGTCCTGACATATTTAATAAAGTGGAATGAAGTACAAAGGATTATTGTGTTTTTATTAACTAAATCTTTAATAGAATTAGTATAAAACAGATTTTATTTATTAAAAAATATATAAACCTTCAAAACTATTTTACATTTCGGAAGGTATTGAAATAAAGGTAAGAAAATTTTAAAGCCTGCTATTTTTTTAATAAAAAAATGATCATTCTACGTATTAAACGCATATTTTAACTAAATAAATGGCAATCCAGTCAATATTGTATTTTTCTATTTTATAAAACCAATGTTAATTTATTAAAACAGATGGTTTTTTTTTCAATACTGGTAATTTAAGATTTCGACTGATTTTTTTTTTTATGTTTTGTATATTTACACACATTTTTATTTCAAACGTGCACTTAAATACTTTATACTTTTTAATACCGAAAGGTGAAACCCGGGTCGTTAGTGACAAAACGTGCAGAAATGTACACAATTTGAACGATTCAATTTGTATACTGATATAACTTTGTGATAAAAGTTGAAGCAACCATCCACATCGATGACATGTTGATATGGTTATAAAAATATTCCTGTAAAATATTGCCATGTTTTATATTATTTTCAGTCGCATATACAAAGAATGCACTCGTTCCTTTAAAATTTGATTCGTTCTGACAATGTGTGAAGCAGTGTACACACTTCAAGTTGAAAAACCTTCTGAAAAATTGTAACTATACATGAAATGACGTTTCAGCTACAGTAACTCTCTTTTTGTACTTGTATTGAATAATGGTCTGGCGGTTTTTGTTATCAAAGATGAGTATAACTTTTGCTGTTTTGCATTTGAATTGCTGTAGCTCCTTCAGCGACGTGAAAACAAATTTCCGCTGTAATAATAGTATATCAAAGCATTCAAGATTATAAACTGTTTATTTGCTGAGCTGATGAAAGTCATTTTTTAATATTATGTTACAGTAATAGAACGACAAGAAAATTTTAATGATCTTTATTCAATGTTTTTACTAGCTGACCGGTTTTCGATTGAATGAAACATGTTTGACTTATCTATATAACAATGTGTAGAAAATTCATATTTATAGAATGACATTGAATTTTACCTAGATGAAACCAATAATAGTCGTTATTATCGTACTTTAAACAACAAATGGGAAAAAAAATTAAAAAGAATAGTTTTTTTTGTAATTTTAATGCATCGACATTGGTTTTATTATATTTTAAGCACAATACGAAAAAAAATCTAGTTGGAAGATCATACGAGATAAACTCGATGAGAATTTAAAATTATCGACGGATTCGTTGGTAACTTTGTAGAAGTTCATTTTCAATATAAATTTTAATTTGATAACTTTTTTCAAACTGTGACACGTGTTTCGCATCTTCAGGAAGCATTATCAGACAGAACTTTGTAAGGTTTAAGAATAAATTTCCTATAAATATAAATAGAATTTTCTTTAAAATATCTGGTCTCATCATAAAATCAGTTTAAATGTATGACTTCGCTACTTTTTAAACTAAAATGAGTTGATATGACCATTTTAATGTATAATTTTACGTTTTTAATACAGTCTTACATCTGTGAATCATTCAAATTTCATGAAACAAAAATTGGAATTCGATGGATAAACGTGATAAAACATATAAGTGACGGAATACGAATGTATTTATTGATAATAAAAAACAAACAAGATTATTATTATAATAAATGAAACTCAAATATAATGTATGGGAATAGGATGCATTTAATTAAAAAATATCCACATTATCCAATAACCACAGAATTAACAATATCGAAAAATCCAGATACTATGTAAACGTCAACTTTTACGCTTCATACAAAATACTGACTGTCATTCAGCCATCTGATTGGCTCTCTACGACGTGGCTGGCTTGATAATAATAAACCTTTGACTTGGCCACTTTTGGTAGTAAAACAATTATTTAAAGTTGAGTTGCGATTTTGAAGCTGAAACATATATTGAATTGTAGCCATAAAAATTCCATACCGGAACCAATAAAAAAGTGTACGTCGCCTAAAACATGACTTGGCCGTGTTTGATACTGGACACCTCATATCTATTATTGACGGCTAATTTATTCACCGTGGCAGTAAACAGCAGCCAATTGCCAATATTGAATAAAGGCGCTCCGTGTGGGGAAGCGAATGAGGCTGTATTTGGGCACATTGTTGTTTGCGAAGGACGCGATGAACTGCGAATGTCGGGCGAAGAAACCGCGCCGAAAGTAATTGATACTGTCAAAGTGAGAGGTGGAACTAAGGCTTCCAAACCGGTTTAAACCGAAACCGGCTAACCCGTTTATCGCATGTTTTGAAAAAAAACGAAAACCGGTTTATTTCACTCGGTTAACCGCGTTTAATTAAAGGTAATCTTTTCTTATTTTTATTTTTTTTTAAAAAAGAAAAATCGTGTACAATGAATTTACTGCGTAGAAGCGGAAATAATTTACATAACACAACAAGCATGCATATGAATTTTATAAAATAATCTACTTATGTCTCAAAGTTGTCCATGTTGTAAACAGAAATGACTTTTTCAAATAGTTTAATATTTTTTCGTAATCATTGACAATTATTTATCATAAGACGGAATGATTCTTACATGCACGTCATTTATTGTAAATTTGACAAATCATCCATATAATTCTTGAAAAAACTATTGATAAGGATACCATATAACTGTCATGTACCATTTTCAAACGTATACAATTGAATCAATGAATAATAATCTTCATCTTCTTACCCATTGCTATTTTTTGTGTGCTTGTTAATATATTTATTCTTCATTTGCATGATTATTGGATTATAATTATTCTAAGTATACTTGATTTTGTCTTTAAATCAACAATGCAAAAAATCGCTGCTTTAAATATGATATTTTTAATTATTGTATCAACCTTTTATTCTCCATCATAATGCAATATGTAAAAACTAATACCCAAAAGTTAATTGTAATGTTTTACCTAACGGGGGGTCAAAATTATTCCAAGAACTTTGTCCCATGTCACTTTTACTGTATTGTTCAATTATATGGTTGCTTTTTGTTAACTTCATACATATCCGTTTGCCGTTTTGACAAAAGATGCAGTCATATTTATTTTTTTTACCTAAGTACTCATCCTTTCTTCAGTTGTAAACATTAGACGTTGCGTATTGTAAAGTGTCATTATCTTAATACCAGATGTGGCTAGAATGTTACCCACTCACAAGGTCGATGAAGTTAGGTAAAATAATTAATATATATATATAATGCCTTCTGTGTTCTATCTATAAAATAAATATCGATTTTCATTAAAATCGGAGTATTTATGACAAATATTTAAAATTTTCTACAATTTTATTTTTTTTTGCATACCTTCCTAATCAAAATACGTTATATTTCTGTTTTAACCGGTTATATTGCCAGAAAAAAACCGAAAACAGGTTAGTTGGAAAGTCCGGTTAATTGGAAGCCCTAGGTGGAACACAGCAAAATAAAAGCCACCTTTCCCTTTATCGCATACTCAATTGCCCTGTATCTCTGAACCCGAATTGTGAGCTGTAACATTGATGCCACATACGTATGTATAATGTTGGCGCTATAGGCACATGACAAATTGACTCGTTCACAATAGGGAAATGCATCTGATTTAACGAATTCTCAGACGTGACAATACACCAGTACAAAGCGTGATTGTTGGAGGGCAATAGTGATGAATGTAAAAATAAATTATGTACTCTTACCAATACACATATATATTCCCACCTAACGCTGTGGAAGGGAGTTCCGGCACCTTTTTTCTCGACATTTTGAATGTTTCGAATTAATATTTGCAAATTTTCATTTTCCTATGAAAACTTTTAATTTTTATGCTGAAAGACGTTCGAAAATATCTCTCGGAAAAGTAGTAACAGTAAAAATAGAATTATCAGAACTAAAATAAGACCGGCAAGATCGATTTCTGTTTGAAGGCGTTGGTGATATGTATCCGTTTCACTATTTCAATAATAAAATTAGCAGGGCAATGCGAAAGTGATTAATTAAACACTAGTCCTGTACCAGCACTACCTTTTTCATCATTTCTCTAAAAAAGGGAAGTTGAGCAACCGACCAACAAATAGTTCTTGTAAAAAAAGCGCTGTTGAGATACTTCCATTAGGAAACCATATCCTCCACACTGAGAACGGACATGAATTTAAAAAAAATCTTGATAAGAATTGAGTTCCGGCACCTTGTCCTTTAAAAAAAGTACTGTTTATACTTACTATACTTATATTTAAAATTGCTTTCAATGAAGTACTAAGCTATACGATTTAAATTACATAACATGTATTGTATTGGTGGATGCAAAAGTTTTTTTACGTATTTTTTAAGATTTCGGAGAAAAATTCGGTTGACCAATTACAATGTGGGTTTCCACGAAAAGTTAATTTGACATTTACTCTTTGAAAATCACTAGTAGAAAAATATGTCCATTTTAAGATAGAAATTTTTAACAATTAGCTATCAGTAAATTCTTTTGCTGGACGTGGTTCTGATGCAACTATTTCATATCGCTTAAATTTATTTATTTATCAGTTGATAAAAAATATAGTGTCAGTTACTATGAGAGTAAATCATACTGATTGTGTAAGAAAAGAAAAACATTAGAAAACTTCTTGTGTAATTTTTTCACATTTTTAACGCAACCCGACCTTTACGGTTGTTTCTGAAACTGTAAGAGAATTTTTATTTTGTTAAGAACCGATAAGAGTAATGAAACATCTACAATATACCATTAATCATTTGATACAGAACTCAAAAGGCATCTAAACCTTAAAATGAAACACCTTTTCAAAATGTCATGAGAAAAACTTAGATAAGGTGTTTACCAAAAGAGATTTTTGAGAGAAAAAGAAGATTTTTTTACCTTTCAGAGGATATTTTTTTCAACTGTACTACATGTATACAACACTATTTTACACAATATTATAAAACTTTTCAAAAATTGATACACACGGAGGTTGGAAAATAAATGACTTTACTTTTATAATATCTAGAGACATTCGTAATTTATCGAAAGGTTACTTTTACAGCTGCTATAATGAGCATCAAAGAAATCATTTATGAGCTTTTAGTTAGGTAAGAATTTAATTTTTTCACTATCATTTGGTAGCAACCACAAAGCATTAAGCTACACAGGGATTATAAATATATTTATTTTCATTATTCTCAGCTGAATTTATATAGTCTAATTTAGGAATTTCAAAAGATTTTTTTCTACGTTAACTGTTGATTGTATTTTGATAGTCAATATCGTTTTATCTTGTTTTATGTTTGGATGACGAAAAAGTACTGGGACTTGAACACGTGAACACCAAATTGGCAGAGCACGACGTTGACCATGAGACTACATCCACGATTGATAAGGGATAATAAAACCAGTATGATGTTGATTTTTTTTAAATCCATATTCGCTCCTAATGTCTAGAATATGGCCTTCTAATAGAGGTATCTCAACAGAAGTTTTTCTAACATAACTGCTTGTTACTCAGTCGCTCAATCTTTCTTTTCGAAAGAGAGTAGTAGGGATAGAAAGATAAAGCTAGGACAGAACTGGTGGTTAACTAATCGCTCTCACTACGCCGAGTTATTGAAGGATCGGAAGGGTGGAAAAGAATTTTCAGACATCATAAACACCCATGCCTTCGAACAGAAAATATCCAAAAATGCTGTTCGTACTGGGACTTGAACCCGTGAGATCCGGCACGGAAGCCAACAACGCTAACCGCTGCGCCATAGAACCCGATGTCGATATAGCTCTTATAAAATTTACTGAAAATTTTACCAACTGTTTGTTAGTCGTATGAATTTTTTCATTAAAATACTCACAACGTGAACCCGTATTTCCATAAAACTACTTGAACACAATATATTTGGGCACTTTCTAAGGAACAAACTTCTTACCCTCGAGTTCGTAACAACACTTGTTTCACTACAAAGGCAATTTAACTTTGATAAGTAATGTTTCTTAAAGTTAAGATTTTTTTTATCTTTTTAGCTCCAGGTATAAAACACTCATTAGATTAACAGAACAAAGACGAAAAATATCAAAATTAATATGGTTTCCAACATAATTTTAAACTTACGAGAGATAGCAACTTTCTCTTTATTATACTTGAACAAGTCTGTATATTATAATTATTTGAAAATATAAACGAGCAGCCATGTATAAATAAAATACATATTTTTAATTAAGAAGGTTGTGCTCATTTTTGCAAGCTTTCAATTTTCAAACAAATAAAATGTAAGGTACGTTCTTCAAACGCGCTCAAACGCTTTCTTCTAACACAGTTGGGCGGTATAGGGTTCGAATACTCCGATAGACACTTTGATCATTCTTTTTTTTCAATTATTTGTTTTCACGCCGTAACCCAAAATATATCGGATACTGAAAATGGGCGCATAGTTATCGATTATTTTAAAACTAGCAATTTCGTTATACCAGTTTACAACTCATCTGTTGGTGACGCTCGCTATGCGAAAAACCGGTCCTGATCTTTGTAAAATTTGCTAGTAGTTTAAAAATATGTTTTATTTGTATTTTTTAAATTGTGTTTAAAAAGGCTATTTATATTTAGATTATGTTTTCCCTAAGACGGGATCGTTTATATTTTTTTAAAAACCAATAGCAAAAATCAGACTTTGTTTTTATTTCGTTTTTAAGTTCCGGAGGTCGTATCTAAATGTGTAAATATTTCATTCAATACATATAATAAATCCAAGCACAAACATTTATGATGTGATTTTCTAAATCCTCCATACTGTAACGCAAGCTTCTCAGCAAAAAAAAACCTGGCTGGTTAGATCAGTGCTTCCCAACCTTTTTCGTTCCACGGCCCCCTAAACCAAAAATAAATAATCCGCGGCCCTCCTCAATTGCTATACTTTTTCCCCGAATTGTCTCATTATTAGCAATAGTGTGTGGTTGATAAGCGAGACATTCAACGAGGAAATTGGGAGTGCGCACCTGCATCTATGTGTTATATCAAGTTACTTAGTTCCTTGCGCCTACCAAGAAGTTCTGAAGTCAACAACTAACACGAAGTCACAAAGTGGTACGGCACTGTGGTGCCCCCGCCACCCACTCGAGAGAATTCCGGCCATACTTACTAGTTTCCCGCAACAGATCGATTTCCACCGCAACTTGACTGTTTGGAATTCGATTCCTATCTTGTTGTATGCTAAAAGGCGATGGAAAGCACTTATTTGCACATAAATTTGCAGACCGTTGATATTTGGGACTTCCTTTCTAAGCCCTTTGTCCTACACGCTGCTCACAAAGCCATATAGGCTTAGGCGCTTGAGACAAAGTAATGCCTTCTTTATTTAGTTACAGTATGTTCATGAAAAACAGTAGACATCAAAATAGGTTTGATTAAAAACGCCGATTCGATCAACCACCTTCACAGCTCAACAGCTGTAACTCTTTTTAAGGTGTTTACTGTCAATACTTGGTGGAATTGCATTGTAAAAAAAATAATTAAACATTTAGCATATCAGTTGACGATGCTCACCGTGAGCAAAACCGGTCCTGATCTAATAAATTTTATGTGGAAAAAGTACTAAAAATGTTTTATTATTTATATTGTAACCCTTTTATTTCAATGTTTATATTAGCGGTATTGCCACCTCGTTATCTGTCACACCTAGTCCTAAGATATTCGGTTATTATTTTATATTTTTTTCAGTATCGAACGGTATTTTCTCAAATTTCAAGCGTTTAATAGTTAAACCATAAATGGATTTCTTATTGAAAAATTCGAATCAATTTGAATGTTCTGTTTTGAATTATTCGATTAAATTTGCAAATTATTGAATTCATTAGATTTCTCTTCGTTTTATCGTTGTCTTTTATGTGGATAATGTCATTTATGACTCCGTTGATTGACACGCGGATAGACTGAAATCTCATCATGAGAAATCGTTTCATATTACTTTAATACAATAAAAACAACATATGGATAACACTACTCCGAATGTGTTTGTTCTATGATTTTTGTATACTGAATTATACACAGCCTTGAAAAAAAGTTGTCTACCTTTTTTTTTCTTTTACAAATAAACTATTTGAGTGAGGTGACTTGAAAATATATAAGAGAGCGAATAAATTTTGCAAAATTCATTTTCATACGAAAAAAAAATCAATATAGGTAATTTGACATACTCAACTCTTTTAATTTGTCAGAATATATGTAAAATAAACTAAGCCCTTTTTATCAGTTAGCATATCCAACTGCTTTAGTTTCAAAAGATTAAAAAATGTGTCAATAAGTTATATTCAATAAATAAAACACTCTTTTTTTATAAATTTCACATATTTTACAAAAACTGGTTTTGCTCATGACGAGAATTTTCAACTTATAAGAAAACAATTTAATGCAGTGCTATTTTGTTTTGTATAAATAGCATTGTATTAATGTATATTATGTTATAATCAGTTGAAAATGGTCATGAGCGAAACCGGTTCTGATCATACAAAACAAATGTGGCATTAGTGTATAAGAGTGTTTAAGTTTTAAATAGACTACCTTTCTATCAAGTACTAATCAACGCATTAAATGTTATAAGTTAGGTTTTTTTAAGACGCAATATTAAAAGTGTTTTAATTAATTTTAAGAATACCCTATGAATACCCATTAGAGAAACGACCGTTGGCTTATTTATATTATTATTTAGCAACGCGCGGCTTGTATCGAAGTTAAGTAACCAAATTATACTGGGAGTATACTTTTGTTAAAATTGTATTAATTATTTGCTGATGTTTTATTGATGATTGTTTGATCAAAATTTTGAGGCTTAAAAATAATTTTAATACCTAGAACAAAACAATTCCTATGTATATTCAATGAATTCGGTGGTTACAACGGTAACTTCGTGGAAATTCATCTTTCATATAAAATTATAATACATTGAAAATATGATACCTTCGGTTTTCATTTATTTGTGTTACTAACCACGTTAAGACTAACTATATCAAATTTAACATAACATCAAAACAAAGGTTTTTTTATTTTAAAGTAAACATTGATTCTTATTTTTGACTTACGTACGTAACAAAATGAGGATTGGGATTTCTTCTTTTTACTGAACTAGGTTACCACTTTTTTCAATAGGATGCTTCTCAAATAGACAAAATATGTGTAACAATAATTAATAACAAAATCGGAGCAATAAAAAAATTATTATTTTATATCAATTCTTATGTATGTAAAAGACATCGCCAACGCTGCATTAGGTGTATTCAATATGAATCATATCATAAAAAAATAAAAATAATAAAACATTTTTAGTACTTTTTCCACATAAAATTTATTAGATCAGGACCGGTTTCGCTCATGATGAGCATTGTCAACTGATAAGAAAAACAATAAAACAGTGATATTTATACAAAAGTTAAGTGATAAAAACAAGGTATGACAAACAATTGGAATTTTGTAAGAATTGATATTACCTTTATTCTTTTCGCAGGAATCAATTTTGTTGGATTGAACTCTACTGGATTTTCCAAACTCAATTTGGTTGACAGACATTAAGATTTATTTATTATATACACTAATTGTTGGTTTTTACTTTGGTAATGATAATTCATACCTAATTGGTTTTTGTCATAATAGTTTCATTGCTAAGTGGTCTTCAACTTTTTATTTATAGTTTATTTTCCTTGTATTTTGCTCCAATTCTTTTGCTAGGTTGTAATACCAATTGTTTGTCATACCTTGTTTTTATCACTTTATTGTTTTTCTTATCAATTGACAATGCTCATCATGAGCGAAACCGGTCCTGATCTAATAAATTTGATGTGGAAAAAGTACTAAAAATGTTTTATTATTTTTATTATAATGCCATTCCACCAAGTATTGACAGTGAACACATTAAAAGTGATGAATCATATCCTTTTTTTCTATTTACAATTTATAATTGTGATTTGTTCGTTCTGGTTTATTTTTTTTCTTAATACATAAAACGTTAATAGGAATAATGTCCTTGCATCTAAGCATTACTTTCACAGAATTCTATTGATTCATGTATGTAATATATGTCAAATTCTAAACAGCGAAACCTAGTAGGGTCATTTTTGTTGTATTATATACAACAATTGTATATATGGACCCATTTGAGGTGAATTAAAGTATCGTAAAGTGAAGTAACCTAAGTTAATACACATTTCAATAGCGTTATCACCGTAAAATAAAAATATACAATCCACCAAAACAACAAATAAAGACGTGATTGTAATAAATCAATTGTAATGAGAAAAATGTTTTATCATTTTACTTTTTGGCTCACTTCACCTATCGAGGGCCCATATTAACAACTTAAGGAAACTCTTATTAGATAGAATCATTTCTTTTAAAGCGGCATCTATTGTCTCATTTTTCAAGACTGTCAAGCTGCTTATATAGGGCAGATAGGCAAAAACTATAATGTGGAAACTAAAGAACATGTACGATGTCTAAAAAGCAATAATTTTTCAAAGTTTGCGAATCATTTGATAGAAAATTATCACAATTTTGATAAATATATTTTTTTAACATACTCCATCTAGTCTATATATTAATAGTCGATAAAATAATCACCAATAATCACAAATCACAAACATGTTCGTACTAATGGTCTCGGGTCTTTTTCTTCTTCTACGAAATATATTTTTTAGTGTACTTGAAAATTAGTTGAATAAAATATATATTTTATTTAATAGAGGTCTGTTTCTGCTACTACGAAAAATGATTGTTAGCAAACTTAAACATTATTCCAAAAATTAAATAATTTACAATTTAAATACTGCAAAGCTGTCGATATATGCCCCGTGGTCGATTTCTGCTCCTACGAAAAATGATTTTCAGTAAACTTGAACATTATTTCAAAAATTAAATAATTTACAATTTAAAAACTGCAGGGCTGTCGATATATGCGCCGAGGTCGATTTCTGCTACTATTAAAAATGATTGTTAGCAAACTTAAACATTATTCCAAAAATTAAATATTTTACTATTTAAATACTGCAGGGCTGTCGATATATGCGCCGACATATATCGACATAAGAATAAAAGGCAATTTTCATTAGAGTTTATACGTAAGCCTTGCGGTGTTATGTCAAAACACGTTGTCACATTTAATTTTATATTATAAATGAACTTCCACATAGTTAACGCCGAATCTATCGAAAATACTTTCAACAACATTAACAAGATAACTATTTTCAATAGAACAGCTTTTATCGAGGTGATCTGTGATCTACTAAGAATACATGTGGTTCGCACACAAAAATGTAGACAATGAAATCATTAAGTAATTTTTATTTGGTTTTATTGTTAAAAATAATGATTTTCTTTTCAATCAACAATGTCACCGAATTCTATGGATATGTTATTATATTCCTTACATAAAATTCACCAGACCGTATTTGGTGAGTCAATAAATGCAAAAAATCATATGATTTATATGATTACTCGCCGGAGCAGAAAAGGTATGTTCCGCAAACATTTCTGCTCCACCTCTCTTCGAATTGTTCACAATCTCTGTTCCAGAGACGACGTTCCGAGGGAAAATTTAATCAACTTCCGTTCGGCCAGCGCAAGAACTCTGGATCACATATACCTAAAAAGGTTCAGGATTACTGTCTGCTCACACGCTTCACTAGTTAGATAGTTCGCCGTATTATGACAAGGTTGAGAATAACATATCTGCGGAACAGAGGTACACAACCAAGAGTCGCAAGTATAAAAAAATGTATTGGAGGATAGAAGACAGTTATTTTAGAGACAGTATTTTGTTTATATTGTTTCTGATTTTATTGCAGATAAAACATGAATATATCGAGCCACAATTGACAAAAAAACTTAAACGACACAATAAGATAACTGTTCAATATCGCCTTGGGCGTCAATGAAAAAAATAATAGAATATCACCTCATTGGCCTGTGTATTTTTGCGTTTTCACTTGTTATTGTTTGCTCCACATGGACCCCCGTTGAGAAAAACTGATCTAGAGAACTGAAATTAGTCAGTATAATATCAGGATAGAGTATGTATGATTATTTATTAACCGCATTTAAAGAAATCCTTTATCGAACTTAGTATGAAAGTCATTTTAAAAAGATTATATATTAAAGTAATTTTATGGGTGAATATTATTAACTGAATGAAATAAACGCTCTCGTCTGGCAAAGTTTGATAAATAAATCTTTGCATCACCGCTATAATAGAGTATTTTCTCATTTACATTTCAACAGCGCTTCCTTATTGATGAAACTATGAAAACGTCCATAAGGGTGGGGAAGTGTAACGCCAGGTTAATAAACACTGGACAAGCAGAGTTATCTAATAAGAATAGTTTTTTGCTTCATTTGATATTTAAAGTTACTGTCGGAAACGCGGATGATTCGACAAATTTCATGTTAACTATTCACTAACTGTTTATGCTTTCGTTGTCTCAACATTTTATTTTCCTCTCAAATAAGAGAGGATTAGAGGCTTAACCAAAACAACTTTCTAAAATAACTTATGCTCAAATGCACCATGTGGATTTTTGGAGTTAAAAAAATCAATAAATAAGTAATGCAATTGTAATGACGAATGTGCATAGCGATGACTTTTCGGATACGAGAGCAGTGGCTTTTTGTTAATATTAAAATCAAACTACACAACCAATTTGCTTAAAATAAGTACTACCAAAATGTATACTTCTTAAAAGATTTATGCTTTTACGCTCCCTTCAATGGCGATGAAATAATGATATTTATTTTAAACCTAGTTTTCCACCAAAGAATATTGCTGATAATTAAACTTGTGGTACATTAAAAATAAGTAAGCGTTTTCCCGACCTCATTTCCTAGATGCGTCATAATATAATCGTATAAAAAATGAACGGAGGGAATCGTTTAAGACTTTAATAAACCAAAAAAAAGCAAAAAATCGATTGTACCGCGCTGTTTGAACAACGCAGTTCGCTTCATAAAATTGCCTCGAGACTTGAAAGAAATGAAAACTTATACCTTTCGTACAGCGTTCTAGCACCCATTAGATCGCAACATATTTCTCGAATGAAACCTTCTAAAAAACGCTGTACTCACCTGAAGATACAATTTCTTGACTTCGAAGCACAAAAGCCCTTGCCTTTTTTTGACAAGCTTTATAATTGTTTTAATAACATCGTCACTCCGCTCTGTTAATCATTTCTCAATAATAGTTATATTGTAGATATACACCTTAACTCAGATTCACACGGAAGACGGGGGTCCAAAAATCGTGTAAATTAAAGCATAAAAATTGTACAAAACAGGAGGATTTTTTTCCAGGATATCCAAAACAACATAAAATGAGTCGTATGATCCAAATAAAATTAGAAGAGTTTCATAAATTACGAATGAGTTTTATAAATCAAAATAGATTGGGAAAATTTTTTACGAATAAATATTTATCGTTTTTACACATGTAACAAAAAAATATTTGTTATTTTTTTATTTCTTTCTTCTTAAAATACATTTTTTTATAATTGGTTTTAATTTCACACTCGTTTTTACTGAGTCTCAATATCTCATTATTTATAGAACACTCACTGGTAATCATCAATATTTTTTATATCCTTGTGAATATATTCAGATTCAGCATTGAATCAATATTTTGTATGCCTTTATTAACCGCGTCAATTACAGCGTAAACCGAGGTGTTGGTGTATAGACATTGAATTCTACATATTCCTTGTTTCGAAGAAAAAATGAGAGATCGGTTGGATGAAATACAACGTCACAGACATCAATGCTTTCAGCATTTATAAAATAACTTCCAAAAGCATATTCCACCAGGCTAAAATATTCTTAATTTTTACTAGAATAACATTTAAATTTCATGAAATATCGGAGCATGAAAGTAACTTTTCAAAGTAAAAACTAAGATTTAATAAATGAAAAAGGTTTTATGTTCTCCATTTTTAAAGAAAAAATGACGGAGTACACTTACTGAAACCTGAAACGATTGGAGAAGACTTATTATGTAAAAAAAGTTTTTTTGATTGTGATTTTTACTCCTTACATAAAATATTTCAAATTTTTAATTTAGCCATCAATATATAAAATTAAATATAAAATCCACTCCAAAATTATTGATAATGAAAGAAAGGGTGAAAGGGAATAGGAATGTAATAAAAGTAAGAGTTTTTGGCCATAAAATATTCAAACAATCGACAGTTGCTAGGGGTGTAAAAGAATTTCTGAATGACACAGGATTTAATTTTTTTGTTTTTTTTTCAAGTTAAGTTCGAAAGTAAACCGATAAAAATCTAAATAGTCAAAATTCAAGTTTACTTATACTAACACAGATGTTGGGTCTTAAAGTATTTGGAATAAACTTCTGTCATAAAAAGGCCGCGTCCTTTAAAGGAATGGCAGCACTCTAAATAAGTTCACCTATACTGAAAATATTAAGACAAATAGTATGTTTAAGAATTCGATGTCACACAATGATGGCATAAATCTAGTACAAAAATGTAATGTGTAAAAACAGTGTAAAGTAGTAAATGTACATTATTGAATTATTTTTTCTGACAAATTTGATATACAAAGCGCACCATTCCTTTCTTTTACACATTTTATTATTTAGTTTTTTTTTTCACGAGCACACTAGTGCGTAATTCAAAACCAGTCCAGTGCGTGTGGTAGACTCCTTTTTTCTGTCGATAGCGCTGCGCTGTAGAAGCCAGCCGTGAACTTTCGGCTGCATAGGTATCGACTGTGGAAAGGTAAATAGACGTAACCCACAGTTTTTTCGATAAACACAATGTATGTAACTTAAAGCACGTTCTACCAAAAGGATGTAAGCTGCAAATGCCGAATTTGTAACTTAATTTAGCTTTTAAGTTTGAAAAAATTGCGACCATTAAAAAAATACTCTAAAACGTTTTTCTCAAAAAAAAAATATATATATATTAAATTTGAATAAATAAACTGTGCATGGATGAACTTGAACGCCTAAAGATGCCAAAAGGCGAAACCCGGGTCGTTAGTGACAAAATCTGTGCGAATGTACATAATTTAAACGATTCAAATTTAATATTGAAATTCCACCAAGCACCTACAGTCGATATCTTAATTTATATTAGATTAAGTCAATTAAGGACCAGTCTATCAGTCTCCGTCCACTTTAACTCAGTTTGCTTTTGGCCCAAAATCATCAAAAAACGTTTTTGTGTGTCCTGTAAAGTTTTTTATGTGTGGGCTACGTTTTTTTTCCATTCCACAACCGATAAAACGAGAAGTGGTGGGAAGCAAGCCTGCACCGTTGTATAATATAATAATGTTATAATAATTAAAAAAAAAAAACAGATTTTCGTATTTTTTTAATGATTAAATTTTGATCTTTTGACTTCGACGGACACCTTGTTTCACCTTTATATCAAGGTTTTACTGTGCTTACAATAAATTCTTTGATAACAAATTTTAAATATTAATTGTACTGTAAAATACTTGTATCCCAAAACTCTCGAATATTACTCTAAGACAGGTGGAAAACTAATCAATCCCAGTCCCAAGCATTTTTTGAAATATATAGTCCACATAGCTATAATATTGTTTATATTTTTTAGAGTGATAGTGGCGTGAGAAAGTTTTATAAATAAATTCCACAACAGAGCAAGTAATCAAAAGTCACGTAACTTCTAGGTAAACTCAAGAGAAAAGTCTGCCAGAAGTTAGGATAACTTATCTTGACATCAAAGTGTGGCCCGAGTTTTCAAATATTTTGATTAAACATATGTATATTTATTAATAAATATTTTTTTCTGTAAAAAATAACTTTTTAGATAAAAAATATTTATAGAATCGAAAGCAGGAAACTTTGAAAATGTGACTTTAATGTCACATGCGGCTTTTTGCTAATTCAAATGCTTAAATATTTTGACTGTATATAAATTATTTTTTATATTTATTCGTGTGCTTAACTAAATTTTTAAGCAAACAAAATAGACCGATCGCCACTTTTTTTTTATTTGCACTCACGATTTAGTTCCAGTACACATAACTATTTATACTTATTTTAATGGCGTCTGTTAGGGATTGCTTTATTGATACTACCGAAACCGGAATCCCGGTATTCATGATGATTTTTTGATATCAAAATACTGATTTTGAAAATTAAAAAATAGCAGTATTTCGGTTTTTTTTACTAAAAAAAATTTACTATTCCAGATGAATTAATATTTTAAATCTGCTAATAGTTAATACGACATTGACTGGTGTGTGAATTTACGAGTCTTTCAAAAGTGTTTTAGTTTATTTAGAAACCGAATGCTATCCATAAAAAAAATCGATTTATGATTATGATATATTGAAATATCGAAATACCGATTTTGATTTATTCTACCGGTATCTACATTCCAATTTTCTGTATCTTTTGTTTTTTTTTCAAACTTTTTCGTAATACCGGTATTAATATTTTCAATACAGGTATTTAATATAAAATACCGTCATTGAAATCACTAGCTAATAAAATCTAATAAAAAATAGTTGGTCGTCAAAAAAGGAAAAACTTTCTTACCCCTGTTCTAGATGATGATTAATTCCATTGTTTATAAAAATAAGTCGTGTTTTAAAGAAGGTATCACATTTTTACTTAATTTTAAATAAAAATTATAAACTTTAAATGATTTAAGTATCATTTTTATGTGTATATATGAGGAGCTTGGGATCAAAAATCCACCTATTCCTGAATAGAGAAAAACAAACTTTTCTTATAAAAACTTTAGACAGTTTTGAATACAATAACGTTAAAAAATAAATTTTGTTCTTTTGAAACAGAAATCTAATAATATAGTAATATCCCGTTTGTTCTCAAAACTGGATTTAGATGTGCATGATCTCGAGCTTTTCATATTTATATAATGGGAACTGCGGCCGTTACGCAGTACACACAAGGGATTCTGTGTCGAGACAACCCGAGAATAAATTCCCGGGTAATCGAAGGTTTTTGGCAGTCTCGGTTCCCAGGACTGGCAAATTGCCAGACTCGGATTGAATAAAACAACCCAAGTCTTGAGACTGTATAAAGTAGATTTTATTCATTCAAAACGAAAATAGTTTTAGAAACTTTATGCTCTGAGAACATCTGTGCATTTCAATGAACAACAAAAGGTAATAATCGTTAAAAATCTTCTTACATGGAAATGTGGCAGATGTTATTTTGCAACAGTAATCGTAAAATAACTGATCTAATGCAATATTTTTCGAATCAAATGATTTCATCAGCAACAGCAAAAAAACTCTTGTACTAAATAAAACACAATAAAAATATTTACAATTCAATTTTGTCGTTTTTTGTAATATTTTCAGTTAAAAAATAAGTTTGTATGAGTTATGAGTTACCGACAGTGCCTGTGTTAATAAAGTAGAGAGAGAAAAAGCTATTGGTTTGTCATTTGAAAGACAAACTCCATACTTTGAACCCACAAGTTCCGAATAAAAATATAAAAGGAATATTATTAATCTAATTTTCACTCCTCATAACATGCTTTAATTATTTATAACGGATAAATATTAAAATCAAATATAGATCAAAATAAATTCAAAACAATGCATTTATTTTAGGTTTATATTATTATTATGTTTTTTTAAAAAAACAAACATATAATATATTTAAAGATGACTTCTTTATAACATCCATGAAAGTTACAACATTACTGGGGTCCCGGGACGCGAGAATTTCCCGGGACATGACATTTTCGTGTCTCGTGTCCCGAGACCCTGGTACACACAATTTAATGTTAGCTGTTGTATTATTGAATCCACAATGAAAAGAAACGTTGGAATTCAATTCTTAACATATTCAATATTTTATTGTATGTTACATATTCGACTTAATAAATATAACATTAATTGGTATACGGCGGCCGTATACTCAATAAATGAATGCAGGACACATTGACAGTGTTAGTGGACAAAACTGCATAAATGAGTATTTTAAATTACTTAGTCATCGTTCTGGTGCATATAAAGTTGCATATACTATTTATGAGTATGTCGATGTTAAATGTTTGTGTGATTTAGTTTTAAAAAATCCAACGAAAAGACCCAAATATACAATTATCAAGAAGAAATTTAATAAATATTATCTTCGACGGATCCGGCTCTAACTTTGTGGAAGTTTATTGTTATTCATAAACCTTGTGATGTATGATGATGCTTCTCAAAGAAGCGAAACATGTGTCACATTTTGTAACACAAGTAGAATAACAGTTTAATCAATTTTATATTATGCGTAAATATTTCCTTAATTAGCCGTTTTAAATTTTGTGTAAATTATTTGTATAATTTTATACCTTCATTTATTTGCAATTATTTAAAAACTTAAGCAGAGATTAAAATTTTAATTTGGTTTTTTTAATCAAAGTATTTGTGCCTTTTAACCAAGCTTAAATTAATCAGTAGAAAATTCACGTAATAAACGAAACCAGTAATGATCATAATGAATAATAAATATGAAAAGAGTGTGGCATTTTTTTTTAACCGAGGCATAAATTTATTTTAAAGAATATTTGTATTATTTTTAATTACCTTTCTATAATGAAGTTATTATATGTCGGTTACAAAATACATTTAATAGTTATACCTTTAAATAAATCTGAAAATATGAATAATGACTTTGGGAACGAAAGTGGGAAACATGAATAGAATAAATCGGAAGAAACACGATCTGTCTATCACCGACTTCGCTCTGGCAGACTCATACTAAAGGTGCGATATTTTTAATCGCAATATTTTTGAGAAGTCTCTGGAAGAAGACTGCGGGCGTTGTCGGGCCCGCTTCACCTCTGGTGATGCCTAAATGAAATCCTGGAACCAGGAGTCTGTAGGCGCGAAGGGTTGAAGTGCGCCTGCGTGTTATTCAAAGGACGAAGACATACACACTGAAAAGATTTGTCCTCAGCGATGTAGAAAATGCATTTTTTATGTCAATTATTAAGTGGGCTTAGTGTATTTATATTTAGTTTATTAAGCCTGAAAATATATATTGTTTCTTTATTCATCGGTCTATTTAATGTTACGCAATTGTATTATGTGTACAAAACTGTTAAATTTGATTTTTTTAATTGAACTATAACTAATTGAAATACTATCATAGACTTATAGATAAAAATTCTAACTAATGAAAACACCTATGATGAACAGTGCGATATTAAAAAAAATAACACGTGATTGTTAATCTATACTTTGATCTGTATCGTGAATTAGTACGAATAATTTAATTTCATTTATCATTTTAAAAATATATTATCATCAAAACAATTTCTGTTTCAGAATGATGCCTCGACCAAGAATATGCAAATATCTGTTTAAAATTCTGTTTGAAAAAATCCACTAGTTATGAAAACGGTGTCTTTTTGCAATTGACGATGCCCAGTACTGCTTCTTTTGAGAACACGAGACATCTTGCACAATTGTTCATATTTTGTTGAAAATCATATTCAAAATTGAGAAATATTGCATTTTGATTAATAAGTTTGGAGATGACTTTGGTATAATACAGATCACCAAGAAGAACACAAGAGGCTTCATTTGTATTTGCATGCACATGTTTTTAGGGAGCTGTATGTGTCATTTAACGTTAGCGATTAATGAGACTTGAACAACTTTGAGGCTAAGGTACTTAAAGCTCAACGAATTTGATATACAAAAAAAATGTGACATTTGAGATGAATATTTTTTCGTATGTCAAATTCAGTCGTTTTTTAATGGCATTACCAAACGAAATAAAACAAAAACTATAAAATCGGTACAGATAAAAAAAATATTGTCACACTTAAATCGTAAACGTATTAAGCATTTATTTTCACAGTGATAAAAAAAAATTTCAGTTCAAAAGAAAGACTTAAAAATGATCATTTATTTTCATACTAATAACTTTAAAAAGGTTAAAATCTCAAAGCTGTACATATCAATAAATAAGATGCGTGCCTTACATATAAAATATCTCTTTTGAAAATAATATGTACTAGCTGTAAGCCCGATACCTCAACGGATTTTTGTTGCATTTTTAAGTAGTCAGAAAATTTACTGGCGTGAAAAATAAATTACAAACCTATTTATTGAATAAGCCTAAAATTCTGATAGTAAAAGAAATATATCTCGGGGCATATACCGACAGCCCTGCCCTGCAGTATTTAAATTTTAAATTATTTAATTTTTGGAATAATGTTTAAGTTTGCTAACAACAATTTTTCGTAGTAGCAGAAATAGACTCGTAAATAACTTGATTTTTGGAATAATGTTTAAGATTGCTAACAATCATTTTTCGTAGTAGCAGAAATAGACCTCATAAATTATTAAATCTTTGGAATAATGTTCATGTTTGCTAAAAATCATTTTCATTGTAACAGAAATCGACCTCGGCGCATATATCGACAGCCCTGCAGTTTTTTAATTGTAAATTATTAAACTTTTGGAATAATGTTCAAGTTTGCTAACAATCATTTTTGTAGTATGTCTATATATTTTATTCAACTAATTTTCAAGTACGCTAACAAATACATTTCGTAGAAGAAGAAAAATACCCGAATGTGGAAAAAGTACTAAAAATGTTTTATTATTTTTATTATTAATATATAGATTATTAGGTATTCCAAAGTTTATGGCTCAATTTAAGAATCAACATGTCTATAAGTAACATTTAATTGCTAAGTAAATAGCAATTCAAAAAACATTGAGTGGTCGAATTGTTTAAGGTTGTAGGCAAACCATTTTCCTCCCTAACATTCCTCGCGCCGTGGCTCGATAGAAGTGCGGTGAGGAGAAGCGGGGCGGGAACTCCAGGGCGACTTTTACGGGCCACGGCGCTGCGTGAAATGCCGCCGTCAAAATTTTATAGATTTGCGGGAATCCCGGAATGAGGCCGGAATAGGGATGCCTAACAATATGTCACATTTTTTCATATTTTGATCTCGATATTTTTTCATGCATTTCCCATCTTCATTTAGACACCACACGTTATTCTAATAATTCATCTCTACAAAAGTTATCATACAATAATTATTCGTAATTTTATTTCCGAATATATTTTCAGTGGAATAGGTAAAGATGAAAGAATGAGGCAGAAAAAGACTTAAAATTAAGTAAACTTAAGACTTAAAGAGAAGGATTAAACTTAAAAATTTCGCAGCGTAAACTTTTTCGAATCGGAAATAAAGGCAGCAGTTTTCATAATCTTAAAATGTTGAAAAATAAATTAAAATGTTTTTTTTTCACTTGATAATACGTCTGAAAAAAACTATGTAAAATATTCTTATTAGTGATATCTTGGTTCTTTATTAACATTTACATTGTTTTGTTAAATCCGTTAATTAACTGCTGTGTTTGCTATACAGGACTATGTAAACTGCCGCTTTAGTTATATACTAGATTTTAATTTTTCAATAAAGTACACGTTAGAACCTTTTTTTAAGATTCTCAGACTATATGCAGAATTTACAGCTCTTACGATGACATATCTTACTAATTTTCAAAAAAAACATTGAAATTGTCATCTTTGTTTTTAGAACCTGCATCTAATAAATAGTAAAATGTCACAAATCCATAAAACGATTCATAAAATAGTCAGTCTTGTAGAAAACCCAGCCGATTGGACGAACGTCTTTAATAGTTGAACATTCGGCTACACGATTCTTGATATTTCCGGAAAAGAATAGTTCAATATGATCATTTTGTTATGTCTCGCGAGTGTCAATTAAATAGGTATAATTATTAAAAATAAAAAAAAATCACAGCCCTAGAATTTGACAAGTGCGAGTGTGCGTAGTATAGCGCGTGTGTTTCCGTGAGTGAGTGTGTGTGTGTGTTTGTGTGTTTGTGCGAGCTGTCAATGTGTCAGTGGCTCTGTATAAATAATGGCATGCCTTGATTGTGCAATTCGTGAATTTTGCCAATACAATTTATAATTTCATATATTAAAATATTATGAAAATCAAAAACTACGCAGCACCTTGGTAATAAACAGTTCTCGTAGAAAAATAATCTGTTGAGATACCTCCACTCGGAGGCCATATGCTGCACATTGGGAGCGGACGTGGATAAAATATATACATATATATATATATTTTTTTTTTTTTATGAAAAATGTCGTTAAAAGTTCCCGCTGATGCTATCACAAGGAATCTTCGATGCAGAAAGTTGTTTTCCTTTTATCATAGGTGAGTACATTAGCATACATAATAATAAACCTGAAATAATATTTTTCTAAAAAAAATTTTTTTCTGAAACTAATCCTACTACAAACATTTACTATAACAACTGTTTGTACCTCCAATTAAGGTTATTATGATTCGTGAAACAAATCAAAAAATTATAATGATATTTTTTACAAATCGCATGTGACATGACGTGCTCATTTTTATAAAATACTAGCTGGCCCGACGAACTTCGTACCGCCTCAGAATCAATACATGTTGTGTTAACTTGATAACTTGAAACATGATGACTTCCGAGCCAACCTTTAGTTGTAAATTGTGCGGTGGCAAGCCAAGCAGATCCAATGAGCTTAAAATTTCAGTTGGATAGTTGGTTGCTTCGTCTTCGTTTGTTACACGCTCGATAGATTTGAAAGAATGTAGTGGAACAACGATTTGATTTTGAATTGTGAAGTTTAAATGATCCACATCCTTGTTTTTCGCCGCAAGAATTGCTCGTTCACTCAACCAATTGTGATTTTTGTGATTAGATGTTTGGGAACATTTTGTTGATGAAGCCGTCCTTCGTTGAGACGAAATTACTAAAATTCGGCGAAAACGAAATCAATCCGTTCGATTCATCAACAGGAACACGGTCGTTACCGACGATAGTCGAAGATCGTTTTCCTAAGTTAATAATCCTCAAATTCTCATGACTATTAATTTACATGCTCCCAATTTATTCTTACGTGGGCAAAACTATGAGCAAAAACTTTTATTTCTAAAAACTTATACCTCGCTTAAGAGGTATGAGTCACCAGTTCCAAGGGCCGTTAGATTGATCAACGCATTGCCTAGAGAAGTGGACATTTTTAGTGATAATATTTGTGAACTGTTTGTAAAGTTTTACTATTTTATTTCTTGATTTTTTATGTTGATTTTGATGTATTATGTAGTTTTATTTTATATTTTGTCTTATAATATTTTTCAAGTACATGGCAAATTGGCGTCAGCTGTTATGTCATGTACTGTAATTTTAATTTTTAACAATAAATAAATAAATAGTCAGTAATTGCTTGGAGAAATCTTCGGCAGATGGATCGTTTAGCAATGCAACTCGCATGTTTGTCGTCAGCTGAAGTTTCTTCACATAGCACCAGAGTCAATGATTTGAGGCAAGCGTGTATTTCATCGGCAGCGGTCAGTCTTGGAATGACTGGTGGAAATCGCCAGATAGTACAATCATTGCGCCTCCAAAAGATCTCGAGTCATTGCACAGATCTTTCATAGTTCGATTGAGTGCTTCCAATGCGCATTTGTGCGCCATTGTCCATTCATCCCAGGTGATGATTGTATTTGCTACCAAAAAATTTGCCATTGCCGAGTGTTTCGCCTTCTATCTACGTGGCCGCTATTCCAGAAGAAGAAACTGCTACAGCAATTTTTTATCTCGCACGAACAGTGGCCATAATCAATGATATGAGGAATGTCTTTCCAGCTCCACTGGCCGCATCGAGGAAAAATAAGCCACCATTTTATTCATTCACCATTCATCAACGTATTGTCCATTTCCTTCTGTTGAGGGTTCAACAGTGGTACATTCGTTCAAACTGATTGGTTCAATGCATCTCGATCATATCCACGTCCACGTTCACGTCCGATTCTCGATTGAAAGCGTCGTTCATTCCACGATCTGGCGTTGGCATTCCTAACTTGACTAACAAACTGCCGCACATAAGGTAACACGTGTCTTCGATCAAAATCAAAGCCTGGTTATGTATCTTTTCATTCATATCGAGATCGGGATTCCCTGAACTGACACGAATTCGATGTAAAATGTATTCGGACATGTCATCATTGTACTTGTTCCACAGTTCACGGGGATTCCATGGGAAGCATTTCAAAATAATGATAGAAAATAATATGCGAAATAGATTCAGAAAAAATTTCTTCAGCAATTGTCATTTCCCAATGAGTATCATTTTCAAGCAAATCAATCTGTTGACATGCAAGTAGAAGCATTCGTCATTTTTCGGATGAACTGTGTAAATTCAACCAAGAGCATCAGTAGTCATTCGGATGAATAGGAATCGCATCGCCTTGCTTTCGACGTTAAAATTTCTTCGATGTAGCTTTCCAAGTGTAATAACGTGTCATCTCAGAGTAGAGCAAACAGTTATCATACCTAATTATAAACAAAATTATCATACCTAATTATAAACATAACCTTATTTCAATATTATCCGATTTTCTTTCATTTTCATTTCATATCGTCGATTTTTTATATTCTAATCCATACTCTAAATTTAAAATTATTTTAAAGTCAATCGTACGCAAAAGAAGCAGAAACAAATGAATTTTGGAAACAACTTGCCATCTAGCGGATAAAATTTGCAAACGATGACATTTTCATTATTTCAAGCTGTTCGCCATTTGAAAACTGTATGAGAATATTAATTTTCTTCATAATTTATTTTCCGTGTTATTTTTCCGATGTTTTAATGCTTATTCTGCTATTCTAGGCGGATACGAATTTAATAAATCAAAGATCATTAAAATCAGCCAAGTTATAGCCAAGATATACGTGGTGTAACAAACCCCACTTTCTTTTATATATTTAGATATGCGGCAGAGAAAAGGTTAATTTAATTTTTTGGCCTCAGGCAGTTCACTTGGGATTTTAGGCTAGGCTGTTGAGGGGTTATGGGGCTTCGTAGTTTATAGCAATAAGTGTCAAAGCATGATATGTTTCTCGGACTCCTTTCTAAAAACGTGTTATCTTCTTCATGGGAACTGTAAATAAATCAATTTATTCAGATAGTCTACGAGCAGGAGAAGTTCGTTAATGAGTTTGGCCCAATTCCTCGAGGAAGTGTTTTGAGCCTCTATTAGTTAGTTATGCTTACACGCACGTTTTCCATCACACTTACACAAACAAAGTCACTTACAAACACGTCCACGTCTTGGGCAAATATTATTTTTGCACTACCCCTCCAAAGAAATCTCGTTTTTCTTTTTTTAGATAGGTTTTCTGCGTAATGAGAATCGCTGGAACAATTCCCTCCGATTCTATATTGTATATTTATTCGACACGGAAAATCAAAAATGTAGGCAGAGGCTTAAAAATAATACACTTTTTATCAAGCAAATATCGTGTATTGTTTTTTTATAAAACATGATTTTTTATTGTAAAAAAATCACAATTTTAGTTAAGTGATTGGGCATTTTTATTTGACTGAATTTTAATTGAGCGTAAACAAAAATATCAAATAATTAAAGATTTTAAATTATCTACCCTGTAACCGAGTGGCTTAGGCTGTTGGGCTTTCGTCTACTCAGTTGTGGGGCTTCGAGCTCTTACCCAGAAATTAAAACGTTTACACATTAACCTTTCTTTAGATTTATTTTTTGATATTCATTAGTTTCTTTGACCATTTCCTACCTTCCCATCCATCTACATATATATGTATATCTGATAATACAAATTAAGGCGTAAATAGACCGACTCTTTCCTTCATTCCTTACCGTTCAAAGATAAATTTTACTTATTTGCTACCAACCAGTTCGCGTGTTTCGTAGAAAATAATCAATTAAGTTACGTTTTATTTTTAAAATAACAGATAAAATCTTTTTAATTTATATAGTGTGTCTAAAAGTAATATGATATTTGCAAATACGCTAAAATTATACACAAGTTTTTAAAAATAGTGTGAGAATATTATAAAAAAAGAATGTTTTTTTTGCAATTTTCTACATTTCATGTTTCTTTTCGCCTTTTTTTATTATTATTGAAGTTATTAATTAGCAGTCTTCATAAAAATATCCACTTTAAAGAAACGCGGTAATGTTTTTGCTCAAAGTTTTCTATACCACTTTAAAGTTGGACCAATGAACAGTGGATTTAATGATGTTATAAATTTTCCAAGTTTTATGAACTTTTAAAAGCTACATAATTTATAACCTCTCTTTTCTTCGAAGTTTTTCAATTTGTAAACAAGAAAATTGATTTCAGCGACTTTCTGTAAGTTACAATAATTAACAATGACAAGGGTGGAACTATCGTTTAAAAACAACAGATGTTATTTAAGGCGGAAACGTATTTTTTTATTATTCGATTACATTATGATAATAAATAATAATTGTATAACTTTTCGTTTGCATATTCCCAATATTCTTTTCCATATTTCGATAATTACAATTTACTTAAATAGAAAAAGATACACAAAAACACTTTCGTGTTCCAGAAGTAAAAACTTTATTTATGCAATCAGATTATGTCCCGGCAATGTCATTATTAAAATTAGATTTTTTCAATTTAATAATTGAGATTTATCCTTCTCAATTTAATCGTGAGTGACATTCAAATCCTCACTGAGAGTATCTTATGTGATATTAACATTTGAAAATATCTGGTGCCTTGGCTATTATTAACTTGAATGCGAAATACTTTTTATTAAAAAGATAATGGCTTTATAGGTAATGATCTTACATAATCATCATCAGACAAAAGATAAGGACTAGATGCCCAGTTTCGCTTTTCTGTAAAAAGGTGTGACTTTAAACGGAAAGTTTATTTGTACATATAAAAAAACTTTTAACTAGTTTCTCATTTTTTCTTTACCCACACACACAAAATCAATCATATTTGAATCGCGTAAGCGATTTTAATCAAATTTCACTCTAATCTGTTTGGTACCTTTTCTTGCCATTGCCACATCTAATAACTATGTGCTTTCAATGCAAATTCCGCCTCTTAGGTAAACCTTTTAGTCAGATTTTAAACCATAGCGTATACATTACATTCAATTTTTTTAAGTTGGATACATATGATAAATTAATACTGGTTTTTTTTCTATTGATAGACGTTAAAAGAGGGAAGATGCAAGCATATAAAAAGCAGTAGCAGAAATAGTAGCATAATTCTTTATTTGGAAAGAAATCGTGATTTGGTTATTAATAACCCTTCAACGCTCAAAAAATTACAGCTATTATATCAGAACCCTGATACCAAAACCTGCACCTGTTTTAAATTGTCGGTTATTTATTAGTTAAATAGGATAATTATTTCTTGTATGTGTGCGGAGTAGCAAATTCCAAAAAAAAAATATAGAGTGGAGATACTCGTACCTGTATATTATTTATAATATCTTTGTAGAAAAATATGTATTAAATATCAACACAATACAACTGTAAAAACAATCATGAGAATTTTCCCGTAAAATTAACATAAAAAACAAAGGTATTTTTTCTGGGCGAAAAATAAACTAACAATTTGTTTTATGATATTATTTCTGCTTTTTCATCATTATTAATTAGCTTTTTTCTCTGTAACCTTTGACTTTTGTGCGGATTCATATATGTATTGTAATATAATGTATCCTTAAGTAAAGTGCACAACACATAAGCCAGAATCTAGTGAGAGGGTGTAAATCATCGCCTAATAGGGAAGTATATATCACAATTAGAAAGATTTTTCGCTTTCACACGAAAAGAATTCCTCGTGGAAAGAGAACCAATTTATCGTTAGAGCTGGGAACAACATTTCTTCTCTAATATAACACAGTTAAAATGAGATATGTTTTGGTCGTCACATAAACATTCATGATTTAATATAACAACGTGCTATAGAAAAAAACAGTACCATAAGCAAAAACAGCAGAGATACTCTTTTACTTTGTTAATGATTCGGTCAAGTATAATTCAAAGATATTGTTCATTTACAACAATATACAACGTAATAATTTTATTACGTTTATAATTTCGAAAAATAAAGCTCAACTCTTTCAGTGACGATTTTAGTTTTTAGGGTAATATAATCATATTAAATATTATTTTCATTCTATCTCAATTTGTGGTTTTGCAATGTTATTATCATTTTTAATAATAAATACATATAAAAAACATATTATTACTAGAAATTACCATCCAAACTAATAGTTTACTATACACAATTTGTTTTATGTTTTGGTCGACTATTTTATTTTATATTCATTTCATTCGGCATAACATAAATTAAACATTTTAATCTTAACGAGAATAAATGTGTAAGTTTTGGACTGATTTTTAATTTAAGTACTGCTTTTTAACCGTCACGTGGTTTTGTTAGGTATTTCAGATCGTCCAAAATAAATTTTATGGATACAGGAATAGCACTACAGGTTTGATGCTAAGTATTAATGAATCATCTTCACAGCAGGTGTGAGAGTCAGCTGTTATTGGATCAATCATTTAGAACCGAGTTAGTTAGATGAAAATGTAACCTTCACACACCCTTAAGCACAAAACTTTTGGTCAACGTATGGAGATTCGAGTCCATAGATACAACAATTGAATGCGATAAACTTTCAAGAGTATTGACTACTCAGTAGTAAACTACAGGATAGGAAATAATAAAACATACGGATAATGAAAATCTAAAACAGTTGGAGCGAAAAGTCTCTTAAAGGGTATTTTTTATTTATTGTGAGGAGCATGTGTGTCCAACGTTTTACTGTCGACGGTCACATTGCTTTGAGAGTAATTGTTTTGGGCCACGAATAAAATCTTGATTACAAATAAGAGTAATAAGGTAAAAAATAGCAAGAAACTATATCCATGTTTAATAAATGTAATACTATAATTAGTTTTATAAATTAGGATGTTAGAGTAAATAGCAGGATGTTTTGTGTATCTCTTCTAAGCTAGTATAAACATAGTTCTGATGAAGGCAGACGCCGAAATAGCTATCAACTGAGGAAAAAAAGTTGTAGAACTAAATTCTTTGCTGTTACAATGGAGTTCTACCAGATAATATATTAAGGCTCGGGAAACAAATGCGGCAGTTGTCATAATTCTATAATGTTGGCAAATTAATTAAAACGTGTTATTGCATATAGTATACATACATACATATATGAAACGACTGAAAAAAGAAATGCCAAATATTCTTATTAGTAATATTTTGATAGTACATTTTTTGTTGCAAGATTTTGTAAACTGCCGCCTTTGTTGCAAACTCGATTTAAACTGTTCGAAAATGTACATGTAAGAATCTTTTTTTTGAAAAAAAAAAAAGCTTATGAAATTTTCAGCTCTACGCGATGGCATAATATACAATTTCTCATAATAGTCATTTTCGATAAAACATTGAGACTGCCGTATTTGTTTTTAGAACTCTCGTATACATTACTAGCATACTTATTTGAATGTAAAAAACATATCATAACATTATACAGGGTAAACTTATTCAACTAATGATTTTTTTGTCATTTTTATCAATACTACTTTAAAAAAAATGAGGGGCTTTGAAACACATAATATTTGTGAGCTTGGGGATAATTTAGTTAATTCGACTGAAAATGGAGCCTAAACTGTAAGCAAATATTGATTATTTCTTTGTCCACATACCTTTCTATTTTGGACCGCATGTGGCACATAGCCCGCGGGTTGGATACCCTTATTGTAGACCTTCAGTATTTTGAAAGATGGGTATTGAGTTGTAGAGATAATCAGCTACTTGTTGGAGCGGAATGACATGTGGCAGGGTTGTTTCAACTGTGACACTCCCTTGATACACGAATTATTTTATTTTGTAATGTATCTCTCAGTATATACTGCACGTCTTGTAAGCGAGTATTCAACGGGCGTTCATAGTATTTGGTGGTGTAACCCACCAGTTTCAATCCGTGATAAATTGGTTTTATGAATTTAATTTTTGATTAAGTATTTCGACTTGGGTACTTGGTGGAATTTCAATATCAAATTATTGATAAATAATAAAGATGTTATAGATTATAAAAACAAATCTGGGATTTATAGATTGCAGTGTAGTGATTGTCCCATATTTTATATTGGTAAAACTGCTAGAACCTTAAATATAAGATTGGCTGAGCATTTAGCCGTTTTTCGCTTAAAAAAAGATACCTCCACCTTCGCCAACCATTTAATTCTTGAAAACCATACGTTTAATTTTGACTCACGTATTGATTTGTTACATACCAACAGGGGCGAGCTTAAATTATTTTACCAAGAAATCTTAGAGATTAATCGAGCTCAGCTCAACAGTTTGCCGATTTTAAACGAGCAACTTTATTTAGCAAATTCACCATTGTTGTACCCCTTTTAAATAATTTACATTTATTAATAATTCAAGCACTTGCTATCATTAAATATTAATTCAAAGGCTTAAAATCAATCAACTCATTAATAAAAGGTCGGATAAAACCCTAGATTTATTTTAAATATTCCTATGTTATTATCTGGTCAATAATATTTTCAAAAAATCCCCATAATTATGACAAACCCACTTCATTAATTGAAACTTGTATTCATTCATTTTTCGCTAATTTACATTTTAATATCCTTTTAACTTAGTGATATACTTATATTTTTGTATATAAACGATACAAACTGTTTACTACGCGTCAGTTCAAGTACATCCGTGCACTTGGAATTCCTGAAGATACCGAAAGGCGAAACCCGGGTCGTTAGCGACAAAACTGATGGAAAAGAACAAAATTCAAACAATTCAAATTAAATTTTTAATTTGTTGCAAAAAAGCATATATGACTGTAATTTTGAGAATACCTCTTACTCATTCCATAAATTATTATTTATCGGATAAACTAACATCTTACAATCCCTTCTTTCTATATTTGTTCTCTGACTATGTCCGATTAATATCCACTCCACCAAAATGTTAAGCAACACCTTTTAAAACTGATTACATTAGGAGTGGACACAATCTAAAATACAAATATCGATACTCTTTATTGTAAATATGAAAAATCGAATACTACGAAATGAAATGAAAATTTATACCTTGCGAATTACATATTTACGCTGTACTCATCCGAACATATACTTTTCGGCTTAAGAGAATAGTTGAAGACTAACATCATTGTTATATGAGTTAACATATATTTTTTGGTTTTGAGAAGTCATTTTATTTTTATTTTTGCCGCTTCTTATATTAATGATATCTCAACAGAAGTTTTTTAAGAGTATTAGTTGTAATTCATTAAACGTATTTTTATGGAAAAGCCTATGATAGTATAATAACCTGTGGCGGATTAAAATCTTGAGAGGCCCCAGACGCAAAAAAATGGAAGCCTTATTTTTCTTGAAAGCAATTTTTTTTTTTTAGTCCATATCCGCTCCCTATACGGAGCATATGGTCACCACGAAGTTCTTCTATGATTCTCTATCCCCAGCCAGTCTCCTTGCTTCCTTTCAGGTCATCCCAGCGTCCCGTAACTCCGAGTACATCCTGTGGATGGTCATCACTCATCAGTGGCCTTCCTCGACGCCGGGATCCGTCCGGTTGGAAGAAGAGACAAGCAGGGTTCAGGCTCTCTTGAGGCATCCTTAGCATGTGTCCAAGCCAGGTTCACCGCCACTTGTTTATTTTGGACGTAACAAGAGGCTGGTTAGTCCGCTCTCTAATCTCCGCGTTCCTGAGAAAGTCAGACCATTTCACTATTAGCATTCGCCGCAGGCATCTGTTTTCGAAGCACAGTATACGGTTACTGAATTCTTCCAGTAGAATAGTTCCAAAATTAAAATAGAAAACTGAATTTAAAATATATGAATTATTTATCATGTGTGCTATTTTCAAGCCCCAAGTGCGCGCCTCATTATCGCATAGGGTAATCTGCCACTGATAAGGATGCGTCTCGGACCCCGTACGAGCCTTTTAAAGAAAAAATATAAACTCAGTATTTAACAATGAAACCAACGCAGGAGTTGTTTGTTCACAGGTGCTAACATTAACTTTATAATTAAAATATTAAAGTTTTCAGTCAGATTTTTTAACCTCTATCTTGAAATCAAATATATAGGTCAGTCATTATGGCTATTCAACTTTAAGAATAAAAAGTATATATGAATATTCAAATAACAAGTGATCTGTAAAAATATAATAACACAACTCTGTCTGAGGCAGAGATTACCAAATATATTATTCAAACGCTAATCGACGTCTTGTGATATTGGCAGCATTTGAGGAACACTGATGCCCACGCCTGCATGAAAGGGTTTAGCTGTAAAGGCGTTGTATCAAGATTCAGGTTCTTTTGAACGGTCCACTACCCATATTCAGCTTTTATGTTATGTATTTTATTTTTTTCAGCAGGGTATAACCTAGATATTTCTTCACATACAAACATAGAGTGACTGATATAAAATTTACTTTTATACCATGTCAGGTGGCTCACCACTATTCAATTTATTACACGTGAAGCTTAAACCTCTCAGATGCAAGTAATGTTATCGATATTAATAGTATCACTGTTTTTATCTAGCTTTTTCTCTGCGTCCAGTAAAGAGAGAAAAAAACCCATCTTCCATTTTGCAATTTATAAGTTAAGAATGAGAATCAATCTGGGGTTGGTTGAAGGGGGCTCGCAGGGGACTGCGTGGGCCCCTTTGATTTTGCATCAAATTAAATTTAAGAACGCAGATATGTACATTTGGTGTTTCTGACAGATTGAATTTTATATTTTAAGACAGTACAAGTATAACGTTTTGAACATGAAATTGCAACCCTTGAACTTTTCACTCTTACAATTCAATATAGGTAAATGCATTCTTCAGCTTTTTATATCAAATTTATTTACGTTAAATTGTGTATTTTTAAATAATAGAAATACATATATATATACAGTAACACTTGATAGCTTTAATTGTTATTGTGTATTAATTATTTTTACCATGTCCGCTCCCAATGTGAAGGATATGGACTCCTAATGGATTTTATCTCAACAGAAGTGTTTCTACGAGAACTGTTTGTTACTCAGTTGCTCAACCTCTCTTTTTCCAAAGAGAGTAGGAATAGAAAGATAGGGCTAGGATAGGAATAGTGGCTAGCTTATCGCTCTCGATACGCCCCGTTTATAGGATAGGATGGGTGGAAGGGAGGAATTCAAGACATCACATATATCCATGCCTTTGAACAAAAATTCATAAATTTATTAAAAAATCAATTTATAAAACTGTCCATACTGAGATTCGAACTCGTGACCTCCGTAACCGTAGCCAACGATGTTGACCACACAGGTTTATAAGAAAGATTAAAAAATCACCTCTTCCCCAGAACACCGCGAATAGCTTTGAGACTAAGCGGGCTTCCTGTTAACGTATTGGCAGCCCACCGCTGGAATCAATTTATACTCTCTTGATAAATAACCTTAAATGTAAAAAACTAATTTCATTCATCAGAATCATGAATGTACTAGTTGAAAAAGAAAAATCAAAACGTACGTCAATGTGTCTTAAATAGTAATATTTTTATATAGAAGCCAAACTATATTTTATTAATTACACTCCTTCTCAATGTGGGAGTATTAATCAAGCACCTACTAGAGCTTTTCAGCATTCCCAACTTTTTACGAGAACCAGTGTTAGTCGCTAACTTAGACTCCTTATCTGAAGAGAGTATCAATAGAAGAATGGGAACAGGAAAATACTTATATTTGGTTAATCGCTCACTCTACCTTTAAAGGATCGGCTGAAAGAAAATATGAACATCACATTCATCTATCCATAAGCGGATTTAGGCCGGCGGACATCACAGCCGAAAACAACAAGGCCTATGAACGTGTACCATACGAGCGGCAATAATTTACCTTTTTAACATTTATTTCAGCTAAGCCAATAAAGCTGATAAGCTCATGTGAAATTTTATCTTATCCCGGTTGACATGTGCGTGATTCTTTAAAGGGATGTGCTGAAAGTTCTTATATACATAGAATTTACATGGTGAGAGTCATACTCTGAAAACAGTTTATCAGGAGTTTGTATGGATAAATAGCTCTTTTTAGTATGAAAGATCTTTATGTTTTCCTCGGTGGTTAACTTTAAACTCACCCACAACTTGTGCACCAAGCAAGAAATTTTGTCATTAGTTCACTACTTTTTTTTCACCGCCGTTCCTAAAGCAGAAGGTTTATCAAGCTTCACATACATTTGCTTCTAAAAAATATATTGATCCAACAACCTTTCTATAAATAAAACTAATTAAATATGTATATATTTTCATGGCTTTCGTGGAAAAATCAGATATGTAATTCTACGAGAGCTTTTTGGATTGATGAAAATCAACATTGTGTTTTGAGACTATTTTATGAAATCTATTGTTTATTTATTATCTAACAATTGATTTAAAGGTGTTTTGAACAGAATTTTTCGACAGTGAAATTTTATTTATAAGAAAAACAGATATATATATAGCATATTTTTATTATGTAGTTGATAAAATTTGGCGTCGTAATAGATTCAAGTATTCATTAAGACTATTTATTTACATATTATAACATGTAATACTCACGGTGTACCAATCCAGGTCAAACCTATGTATGGTGTGCTTATGGTCAAAAGGTAAATCTGTCATAATCCACAAGGTTCTACGCTAAAACCACTTAAAGCTGGACCATTTATCACATTAACATGTGGCTATTTACATATAATTTAGTAACTATGTAAATACATTTTAACATAATATTTTTTTTTTAACCATGTCCGCTCCCAATGTGAAGCATATGGACTCCTGATGGAGTTTATCTCAACAGAAGTTTTTCTACGAGAACTGCTTGTTACTCAGTTGCTCAACCTCTCTTTTTCCAAAGAGAGTAGGGATAGAAGGATAGGGCTAGGACAGGATTAGTGGTAAGCTAATCGCTCTCGATAAGCCCCGAAGTAATATAATAATAATATAATAGAAATAAATATTTTGTATTTTTATTTTTATAAATATAATTAACTAATAAAGGTTCTTTTTGCGGTGCCACATTCTTGCAAACCCCCCTCATATTCACCTCAGTCACTATTATCTTATTTGGCTAATATTGAGTATAATTCATTTATTCTGTACAGAATTTTTGCTTAAGCAAATTTGGAAATGACACATTCAAAATCTGTAAAATCGTAAAAACTTTCCGGAATAATATTTATGTTTAAAATTTCAAATAAAAAACATTAATAATAGTGTAGTATTTGAATTATCGTTTTACTTGGGAAAGGGAACATTGAGTTATTTTTCTGAATTAGAGAAGAAAAATGGTTTAATAATGTCAAGGAAGACTACATGCAACCATGTCTTGGAAAACTTTTCTCTGACATTATTGTAAAAGATTTGAAACATTCTTAAAATAGTTACTCTTCGTAATATACTTATAAGTAATCTTAAACCATCAGAGAATATTCTGGTGGATGACCATCCTTGGAAATACAAAACATACAGTGGAAATCGTTTAACGTGATATATCAGTTACCCAAAGTAATATTATGGCCCTGACAAAACACTTTGATTTGGCGTTTACTAGGTAGAAATACATCATCAGAAGGTAAAAATATCAAAGTATTTCAGTTCTACAGTGTTCAATCATTTTTATGCGTTGATAACTATTTCGGCTTTCGCCATCGTCAGAACAATGTTTAAACTTATATTTTGCTCAGCTATATATACTGGCTCTGAAGAGATACACAATGCATCAAGTTATTCACTCTGACATCCTAATTATAATTACAATATTACACTTGTTAAATGTGATTCTAGTGCTTCAAAGAACGATTAATAATCTGGGTTTATTTCTTAAAACATTAATTAGGATAAGATTAAACTGATATTTATTATTAATTACATTACTCACTTTTAAGGTGTTCACTGTCAATACTTGGTGGAAAGGCATTATAATAAAAATCTTTTATTATTTTTATTAATTACATTGTATTAAAATTATTAACTATGGCTTTATTGTTACGAAAAACAATAAGCAATATGGGATTTTTTAAGGTAAATTAGGATAAATTATACTAATATTTATTGTTAAAAATTAAAATTACAGTACATGTCAACAGCTGACGACAATTCGCCATGCACTTGAAAAATATAAGACAAAATATAAAATAAAAATACACAGTACAACAAATTCAACATAAAAAATCAAGAAATACAATAAAAAAATTTATCAAACAGTTCACAAATACCATCACTAAAAATGTCAATATGTATTATTAATTACATTATTATTAATTGTATTATTATTATTACAATATGTATTATTAATTACATTAGGGGTTTTAACAACGGTGATGGATTAATAATGGTTTGTTCATTTAAGATGTATTGTTTATGCCTATTAATTTCAAGTTGTTCTAATAAATTTAGTTTTTGACCCTTATGACAAAGATGCAAAACGGTTGGCTCTAAACTTAAACTCATGTCTTTGAGTCGTTTGAGTTCTTTAAGTCATTTGAAAGGAACAATTTGAAATATCGTACAGCAATTTTTTTTCTAACACGAAAAGATTTTGCGTCTCGGATAAACAACAAAATATAAAATGTATACATGCAAATGGTACAATAAACTAACCAATGGACAGTATCGATCATTATGTCAGTAAATTAATGATAATACCAACGAACAAAAACTGTCATTATCATACAAAAAATGAAAAATTATAGAAAATTACATTGCCATAGAAAATAAAGCAGCACAAAAAGAAATCAGTAGATAATTAACCTTTCAACATAATATCATTTGAAGAAATTTTCTCTGTTGTATAATTTTGAAAATATTCCTCACCAAACCATTTGACCATAAAAAAGTATAATGACAACTGTTTGGTCTCGACAGCTTTAAAGCGAATTGTAATCGGTTCAAGAATCACAATATCAGACTTGTCTGAATCAGGGCTCTGATTTAAATATTTAATTTTACTAAAATTCCCTGAAATATTTTGATACCACAAAAGCGTAAACGAACAAATTAACAACAGCGTCCAGAATTTTGATTTTGTAAACTCATAAAGAGAAGTTCTCTTACATTAAAACCGGAATAATTGTGGAATCCGTTTTAGGTTGAAATATGAACGGAGCAAAATTTATCAAACTTATAAACATCACACGTTTGGCTGTAATATTTGTAAAATAACAAATACTCAATGAGTTACGGAACAGATTGAATACGATATTGTAGGGACTAAAATATGTTTTGTGTATACACGAAAATTATCAATGTAATTATTACTTAAGGAAGTTTAATTGTTATTGTTTTAACGTTCAATTATATGGATTTAAAACAAAAGAAGAACAATATGTGTTAGTACACTAATCAAATTCAGTAACTACATCAAAAAGATAGTTTAAATAAACTGTAGTTTTAAGTTCTGTGCGACTAGCGGCACCTTTTTTATACTGTTTGTTATGAGATATCGGCCTGGTCAAAATAAAAAGAATCATTAACAAAAACCCTTATTTTCGTCTACGCGGTTGGCATACTTTTTGTTTTTCAGAGATGCAAATTCGTTATCTTTCGTGCTAAGTAAATTACGAAACGTTTGCCGGACCAGGATATTATTTCTTGCTAATCGAATTTTGAATGCGTCGTTTTACAAATGAATTTTGGTGTTTCATAAATATTTATATTTAAGCCGCTTAGCTGAATATTTTATTATAAAAATCTTAAACCGTTTATTATTTGTATCGTTCAATTGAAAGGCATGCTTTGTTTCATTGTATTTTGATACAGACTATTAGAAGAAAGAATACATTGAAGAACGATACATATGTAAACAGCAATAACAACGGGCTTAATCCATTCGCTCGTGAAATAGCGCAGTCGTATAAAAGTGTTGATCATTCAAATAATATCATACCAAACATTTACTTTTATGCGACCGCCGCTTTTGTTTTAGATACGGTGATAACATTTTACTGCCACGCATAAGGTATTGAGGGAGTTTTGGCATCGCATAATATTTGAGAAACTTTTCACGTAAAATTTAACGCCGTCGATACACCGTCAGAAGCAAGGAAACAGTTCACTTTTTAGAAACGATTATTTTTGTCCATAGATAAATATGTCGGGTCTTAGCGTTTTGAACTTCCGTGCTAGACCTCATGGGCTCAAATCTCAGAACGAACAGCAGTTTTTCAATCAATTTATTGACTTCTGTTCGAAGGCATGGGTGTTTTTGATGTCCCTCCTACCATTTCTGATCCTTTAACAAATGAACGTAGCGAGAGAGATTCGCTAACCACTAGTCCTTTCCTAGCCTTATCTTTCTATCCCTACTACTCTCTTTGTAAAAAAAAGTCACTTAGTAATAAACAGTTCTCGCAAAAAACTTTTGTTTAGATACCTCCATTGGGAGGCCATATGCTCCACATTAGGAGTAGACATGGATAAATCAACTTAAAATAATTATGAACTAACTACCTACGGAAAAAAAATTGCATTTCTCCAAGTCGTATAGTATTTAAGCTCATATTTCTTTTGGTAAAATTATTACCAAATACAAAGTTATTTTCGTATTCTAAAACAGTGATTTTGCGAGACGGAGAGCAGCGATAAATTTTAGCCGTGTTTGGTTGCATGAGTGGTTATAATTATGTTATGTACTCATGGGGTTAAATTCTCGATAATTCACTTTCCCTACATACACTATGCAATCGATTTATTATTTTCACTTAAATGCATGAATGTTTGTGATATTATCATGCACACGATATCCAATCACGAATTTGTGGCTAATAGACTGTGTTAACAATTTGAAGTCATCCAAAATATATTTGCTAAACAAAAATATAGAAGTTCTTGTAATTAAAACGTAAATTTGTTTCATGTGAAACTTTTTGATACAACGCTGTGTTTATTAAATGATATCATTCCAATTTTCAAAATGCATAAATTTCGACATGACCAAAGTTCTACACTTTCAAAATGAAAACGAATTGGGGGCGGTAAAAAATGACACTTGTCGGTTTTTAAATTTCGCTTTTTATCTCGCCACACACCCATTGTCAAGCGAAATGTATAACGCAATGAAACGATTACGGTAGACGTCAATTATATCCCAATGCAACGACTCTACGCAATTCCAGACCCGGTTCCTAATGAACGATCACTATTTTGACAGTATTTTGAGTTGACAGACCTCAAGGATTCATAGAGTGATGTGGTGAGGAAAGGAGAGATAGATGAGTTATATTGAAAAGTATAAGGATAGATGTATGGTTCTACATACGTTCTACAACCTATGCATATCGCAATCGATATGGACTAAATATGTAAATTATTTTGTTCGAGATGTGTTTTTTATAGTCTCTCAATCATTAGAGTTAGAAGACGGGGCTAGAATATGAATAGTAGTAAGTAATAGATCTCTCTGTGACCTATAAATCGATCATCAGATACATCAGATGGGCTGAAAGGGATGCTAACATCACAAACATATGTGCCGAGTACACATATAAGACAAACGCACAAGAAACTACGAAGAGACGAAGATAAGAAATATTTTATAATAATGTGTCATTGCAGTATTTATGAGTATAAAAAAATTGAAAACTAATGTTAATATAAAAAATACTAGATATCCGAAATTGTGCTTCGTATTTGGCCAAATGAATAAGCACATGCACAAACACGCTTTTTATATAAAAAAAAAAAATACTATACACTCATCCCTCGGTTTACGCGGTACCCATTTTACGCGGTTTTACTTTTACGCGGTCAGGAAAAAATCACATTTGAAAACTATTCAATCAATTTACTACGAATTTTGTTTTCTTTATGTCGCAAATAATTATGTATTTTTACCCCCAGGAATGTCTACTCGTATTTTGAAGAAGAAAAGAAACAATCTTTTTGGATATAAAGATTCAAATTCTGGATTCCCTCCAGAAATATGATTGTTTTGTACCTCTTGCAAAAACTTATGGAATTAATGAATCTACTGTCCATACAGTTAAAAAAACGAAATAACTGTCAGAAGAAGTGTCGCCTCTGGATCCCTTATTAGTTCTAAATGTACCTCATACGTTAGAGATCCCATAATGGAAAAAAAAAGAAAAAGCCTTAATGATATAGATAGAAGATCACACACAAAAAAGAATACCAATTGATACTAACGCAATTAAAGAAAAATCTAAAAGAATTCATAAGTGTCTATCAGAAAATAATCAGTCTATATAATCTGACGAAAAAAAACAAGATTTTACAGCGAGCAAGGGATGGTTAGAAAAATTTAAAAAAAGATACTCATTACTCAATCTCAAGATAAAGGGTGAGGCTGCTTCCGCCGACAAAAATGCAGCTAAGATATTTTTACCACATTTTCTGAAGATAGTAAACGAAATTTTGTATTCCCCGCATCAAATTTCAATGCTGATGAAACAGGACTAAACTGGAAAAAAATGCCCAGTAGAACATTTATTGCAAAATCTGAGAAAACGGCCAGTGGTTTTAAAGCTGCTAAAGATAGAGTAATGTTAATGTTTTGTGGTAATGCTTCAGGAGATTGCATGATGAAATCTCTTTTAATTATCGATTTACGCTAATGTTTATTTTCAGGAACCTATCTTTCGTTTTTGTATGAGCTTGAAGTCTCGATTTACGCGTTTTCGGTTTACGAGTATTTTCTTGGAACGTATCTACCGCTTAAATCGAGGGATAATTGTATTTATGTATGAAAATTTCTAGATTTTAAAAAAATTGATTGAAACAAAATGTATTTAAGAAATAGGATACCGTTCAAAAAAATGCCTTTTATTATTATTCTTATCTTTTTGATGTTTTTATGCTAAATGTCTTGCGATGACGTGATGCCGAAACACGTTAACTCTTGTAAAAAAAATTGTCTTACTTTTTAAAAGTATTATAATGTAGTTTTACTGAGCAAATATTCTACTTTAATTGCCATTATTTGAATGGTAAAAATTGAAAATGTTTCAAAGAGAGTTCTAAATCCGATGGTTCATGCATATGTTTTTGTTTGTGATAAGTGATATGTCACGGGGAGAAGTAAAATTGAATACCATTTCCAAAGAATTTATATTCAAATTTCTTGAAGAGCTAGCGCGCAAATAATAAATAACTTTGGCAGCAGATAGCGTGAAAATTTTACTAACGTGTTGCATTTCAAATCTTTCTCACATGCCCAACTTGCGAACGCATCCAGAACTTGAACAACATTTACAATTTTCACCATGATAAATCGAATACGTGAATGGAATCCCAATCGTTTTCTCCAACACCGAATTGTAAAGTTAGAGTTATTGAAACTACTCAAAGGAAAAATTGTTTCAATGTAACACCAAACATCGAATACAGAAAAATGACGAAGTCAAATTGGATTGCATCGTACATTCACATCATTTAGTAACCCAACATGAAATACTCGATAAATAACGATAACAATATGTTTTTATTATTATTTTGACTCAACTTACATTGTAATTATTTCACCCATTTAACGATTAAAATGATTTTGCTATGATACATTTCAAAGTCTTAATTCTAATTCTAATTCTTAATTCTAATTCTTAATTCTTTCTTCGTCTTAATATTGCGTAATTTTGTTATGGTAACCATAAATATCCCTCAAAATCATAGAGCAGTTGATTTTTTAAATTTAAATTTAATTTTAATATGTTCACTTTAAGCCAGTTGTGTCATAACTGAGTTGTCTACCTGTATATTTGGTAAGTTCTTTGGTTTGTCATCAATATTTTGAAGGCTTAGAATCCAGTCCTGTGGAGTCGGGGTTTTGTCCGGAGTTGAAAAAATCTTACGACACAGACCCATTTAAAAAAATATATATTAAATGATCTGTATTCAAACCACAGTAGTCCATAGTGTTGCCACTGCATGTTAGGCTGACGAAAGATGATCTGATGGTACACATATAAATAAGTAAAAATAAAATTATTAAAAAAATTCTTCGGAGTCGATGTCATCTTTTTTTTACCCGACTCCAAAGCCCTGTTAGAATCAACATACAGTGGAACCCCCAATTACACTACCCCGAATTACGCGCTGGTTTGAAATATTCGCTGCTAATCCCCTAATTGCACTGTCGCATTACATTGTCGTTGCTACGAGACGGTCGTCTGTGCGGCGCATACAGTCAAATGTTAGCTAGCGTATATTTAAGACGTGCCAGGCTATACACGTATAGCCGGTCAACTGCCTATGTGTTGGATTTTGGAGCGCTTTGCATTTTATCACTTAGTAACTAAATATTTCTTTCATATTGTTTTTTTTGCAAAACTAAGGAAAATCTTAGTTTTAATCATTTTTACGGAAAAAACCAAATCCCTAATTTTGTATGAGATTCACTCCCCCAATTACACTACCCCGAATTACACTGTCCCGACTTTAGTGTAAATGGGGGTTTTAATGTATTGGCAAAAGACTGTTTGATGTATGACAAATTATATACGCAAATACATTATTTTGAGTAGAAAATTTTCGTTGTAAAAACCACTCTATAAATTTCTATGAAAATTTCTATGAAAATTTTCATGCAATGTCAAAAACTATATTTTGAAACCGATCCATCTCGATTTGACTGACGTATAAATGATTTATGATATCATTATTTTTTCACAGATGTCACTCTTAGTCGGGGAATTGAATAAATAATTCATCAAATGATTTTCCGAAACAGTGCGGTGTATGTCATTCATGACGTGTGATTATAAAATTTATAGTACATTACTTTCCTCAATTACCTTTTATAATTACTTTCCTAGTGTCCGTTACGTAATAGCCATCACTTTGATATAGCACACCACCGGGTATCACTCAATGCTTCCGTTCTGTGATCCAGGGATTGAATCTCCGGTTTGAAAATTGCTTTTTGTTTTTTATTTTATATTTTTAGATTCATACTTAAGATTGCAAATTGTAATAACGAAAATTAAAATTGTACCTTTGATGTTTTTCTGTGGTATTTTGAATACGAATTGTTTCTTCTTTCAACCGCCGAGGTGAGGTTTTACAATGTTCAAACAATATTACTTCAGATAGGTATCGACATATTACGAGTGGACCTTCGCAAGTACAGACGAACGCTCTGTTTTACGTTTATAGACCGTTCTGTAATTCTAATTCTAATTCTTCACATGATCGATTTACATGTATGTACATAATACACCGATTTTCTTTTCACATAAAAACGTTTCGGGGGCCCTACTGTGCAAAAAATATCACTTTTCACGTGTCTACCACCGCCATTTCTTGCCCGAAACGCATTTCGCAAGCTTGTTCCGTAAGTCTTTGCGTTTTTTTATACGTTTGCTAAAACGCACATCTATTTGAAAAATAAAAATATTTTTTGCAATCTTACTTTTACCAACGGCTTATTGCTTTTAATTACACTTCATACCAATTTATATTGATTTTAATCTTATACCACAAATTGTTACTGAAGATAAAAATGCCCAATCTAAACTGCGGTATTCTTGATGTCTTATAAATGGGATATAATATCACACAGACAATTAGAAACAGTTTTGGGAATTAGATACAAAGATGTATTAAGCTTTACCATTTTAGATAATATAATTTAAAAAAATCGTTTCAAGAATTTTGACATTCAAGTTCTACAAAAGTCAACTTGATAGTTGACTTCAAATGATTTATAATTAACAAATTGACCCATAATCGGCATAAGATCTTAAGCGACAAAATTGGGTAAATTGCGGTTTAAGCCGATGATTGTTCAATATCGCATTGGGAGTCAGTGATTTTTTTTTTAAACGTTATCTCATTCGCCTGATATTTTTTTTAGGGCCTGTGCATTTTAGTGTATTAACTGGTTATCGTTTGTTCCGCGTAGAAACCAGATGAGAAACATTGATCTATAAAACGAAAGTAGTCAGTATAATATCAGAATAGGTGTTGACCATACATTACTGTTAACTAACCGCATTTAAGGAATTCTTTTATCGAACTTAGTACGAGGTTAATTAAAAAAAACATTCTCCTGTAAAATTTGTAAATTTTCAGTTACATTTTTCTGCTTATTATGGGTCGACATTACGAAGGCTGTCATTGAATCAAAAATGATACGAAAGCTTGCAAGAACGAAATAAGAAAACGATTTGAACATTTGAAACAAATATGGATAATGTAATTTTATAAATGATATGTAATAATATCAGCACTTTACACAGAAGCACATTTTCCTTTTCATATAGACTGTGGAAAAGAAAAAGGACGTAACCCACACATATCAAATTTTACAGGAGGCGCTAATAACGTGTTTTGATGATTTTGTGACATATGAAAATTATGAATTATACACAACCTTGAAATGCACGGATACTTCTAAACTGGTGTTTAATTGACATAACCTAATATTAATTAAAGAAATTGTCTCGGAAAAACCTTTATTTCAGTGTTTTTTCTTGGTTTTAATTTTGTACAAGTTCATCTTTTTCAAACTTAAAAGCCAAATTTAGATACTTATTCGGCATTTTCAGCTTCCATCCTTTTGATAGAATGTGTATCAAGTTGTATACATTGTGATTATCGAAAAAAATCTGTTTTGGAAAATTGAGGGTTAAGTTCTTTTTCCTTTCCACAGTCGATATATAATTGCTTAAAATTAATTAAGACTTCCTTTTTTGTTCCTTATTGTTGGTTCATAAAAGAACGACTTACGGACCAACGTAGTTTTTAAGTGTAGAAATAGAAATAGATAGTGCTGAAAATTCTTTTTATATATTTATTTTTAAAAAATCGTTCATGGAAGCATTTACTTCCCAATAATATCGATATCACAATAGTATCCAATTCCGATTTATCTTTTCTAACAGTCAAATTGGTACTGAGAGTATTTGCTTTGAAATCGCTCCTGTAATGTTATTGTATATATCTGAACTTTTGGATGTGAATACATCGCAAATGTACTCCTCACATTTCCGTAGTCAATATAACTTTGATGCTTTTAAAATATCGAGTTCGGATTGTAATGCACGTGGAATGAAATTTCACGATGTATTTTCTTTTGATATCTCCATGCCTCATATCGAAACACAATATTGCATAGTAAAATGTAGCATATTTCTTTTTAAGCGACTGAATTTCATTTTATACTCCCGGCTGCTGCGCCTCTCTCTAAAAGCAATACATCGAGCTGATACACAGTCTCATGAATTCTCGAAAAATAACATTTTCAATATAAACTAATTATGATAACTTTGTTATTTCACAGGCTATGTAACAGTTTGTGACATGTGCTTTACCTCTTTTTAAGAAGCATCTGCATACAAAATGTCGTTGATCTATAAAGTACCTGTTCATGGCGTAGCAGGCAACGTCGTTGGATTACGTAATGGATATCACAAGTTAGAATCTTAGTACAAACAGTATTTTTTCAAGAAGCAGTTTAACAATAGAATCATAATGCTTTGCAGTGTTTACAAGAGTCTATACATCAGTATCATTTATATTTTTAGCTTAAAACAAAAAATATTATATCTTGAATTATTGTGTTTTTTTTAATCAGTTTTCGTTCGCGGCTCAATATGTCTTACTGTAGATCATAAGGAAATACAAATGAGTAGTTTAAATAAGATGGTAGGATCATAAATATTATATATTATTGTTACAATTTTTTTATCACTTTTAGGGTGTTCACTGTCAATACTTGGTCAATACAGAATCTTCCTGGCTGTCGATTTTGTTTAAGTGATGAACACACCAACTACTTGGGAGCGGGGAAAACATAAAACTATCATTAAGCATATTCATTTCATTAAGCATATTCACTTTATTAATGTAGCATTTTATCGCTTTGTCAAAAATTTCCCAAATTTTAATTATGTTTGTAATTACTTTCAATCGCATTCTGAATTTATTAATCTGGGATGACTTTTTAATTATATGTTAGATGTGTTGAACATTTTAATTTTGTGTTATTTTAGAATCACTTTAATGTAATTGGCAATTTCTTTTCAATGCCAATTGTTGTGTATAACTTTTCAATTTTGTATAAATAGCATTGTTAAATTATATTTTTTATCAGTTGACAATGCTCGCAATGAGCGAAACCGGTCCTGACATATTAAATAAAGTGGAATGAAGTACAAAGGATTATTGTGTTTTTATTTATACATTTTTTTTAGTTAAAACCGTGAAATATTCAAATTTTATATATTTAAGCGTTAAGAACAGTAAGTATATAAATAATGATATTAGTATAACAAGTCTAAGTGAGATTTATAGCAAAATAATTTATGATAAAGAACTAATCCATTTCCAAAAATTTTGACTGGTGACATAGCGATCATACTGTCTCAAAATGCATTCTTAATTTTCTGTTTGCATATATTTAAGCTGTTTATCTATGATTTTAAATATTTAAGTCGCTGTACCTGACCGTTAACACTTTTCAAATCAAGGTATTCAATAACCATGAATTATCATTAGTTTCATAATTGAAAAAAATAAACTACTTTTACGTATTAAGTGTAGTATTATATAACAGTTTGATTTCGCCTGACGTTTACCAACTTTTCAAAACCAATGAAAATATTATATTTGGAAGTAAATATAGTTTTATTTTTAGCCATGTCTTCTACTATTTCAAAGATGGTTAACGGCAGCGACTTTTAAGTCAGACATTTAACTACTCTTTGGAGAAAACAATAATAGCACTAGAGGGGCTAGGTAAGAAATATCAGTACTAGGGATAACTAAAAAATAAGTGTTTTTTTTTTTTGACAGAAAGCTTTATTTTCCTAGAATAATGTAAGTGCTTTGGTGAGATATATCTTAGAAATTCTTTTATTTTAGATAAATCGTTTTAACACGTCTTAAAATATAGCATCGTTATACTAGATTTTGGAGATATCTCGAAAGCTGGGTGTTGGCAAATATAATAGAACTATTTAATTTTATGCAAATAACGTGTATCAAAAGTTTTAAAGTTTTTTGATTCTCAGTTCTTAGTCTGTGGTTTTTTGCAAATGATCCAAACTTTCGAAATGATTTCCCCGACAGATATGATGGAGTTTGAGGCATTGGCCTACTTTACTTGATAGAATTTACGTTAAAGAAAATATAGTGTGCATAGATCATTTTCATAATAAATCGTCCGGAATGGTTTTTGCAACTCAATGAATCAAAAGTTTGTTGTATCAGATCAGCATGTTACGTCGTCGTCTAATCTTTATTTGTAGAGAGCAGGAATGGAAAGATCGTACTTGTAATGAAATGGTCGTTGGATAATCACTCTCGCTGAGCCTCATATTTACGATCGGATAAGTGGTAGGGAATTAAGACCTCCGTGTCTTCAAACACAAATCTTTTAATCGATTAATAGATTCATTAATGAAACTATCCTGGTATTTAAAACCCTTCAGAAACCAACCATGTTTACCATGAGGCTAGACTACAATTTAATCGTATCGATGAAATAACCCATTGGAGGGATTGATAATTATTGTCAACGTAATCTAACGAAAAATAGAGTTTGAGTGAAAAGGATCAGTTCTTATTAAAGATAATCGGTTAAAATCTTTTTTTCTCTATGTTAAAAACTAAAATTATTGAAAAATAATTAATTTAATTTTGAATCAAATTGGTTTGATGGTAACCAAAATGTGGTAAATGGAATCAGTTATAATTATTAAATTCCGTTAACGAAACGGAATACGTCAGATGAAAATAATTTGTACTTAATCCGGTGTTATTTTACAGGTGTGTCTGGAGGTGTTTGCTAAAGCTGGGCTAATTAAGGCTTATCGAACGTCTCACGAACCAATAACGCAATAACGATGCCAAATGAAGCAGATAAACGAATTCTGCATGTTAACTCACTGGGCCGTTGTTTCTCTACTAAATTTTGGTTTCAGATCCCACATTATTTCTAATGGTTCTATAGCGGGGAACAAATTTTTATAAATATGAATACCGTATTGCAAGAAATTAGTTTATTAAAACAAATAACAAAAATAAGCTCAGTACACAACGATATTCTTTAATATCAACCCCTTTTCCGGAATAAATTAGTTGGTGAATTTATTTTACCATTATGCTACTGACAGCGTTTTTAATTATTGGTTATTATTATTAATGAAACTTTAAAGACAGACAATTTGACCTGTTTAATAATTCAAAAATCATTTGTTACCACATCAGATAATGACGAATATGACATGTAAAGTTGATATATTGTATAGTATTTATTTCAAGCCTGCAAATATCGATCAAATTTAGACAAGTCTTCTAGAAGTGTGAATATTATATATTGCTTTTGTATCAAGCAATGCAGTTGTTAGAAATAAATTTTAATCCGATCAATAAATTAATAAAAAGTAATAAACTTCTTAAAAGTAGTGAATTGATAAGTAAGCCAAGAAAAAAAAACAGATTTAATCAATAAAAAAAATTGTTATACGAAATATTCATCCTTGAGTATTGCGCCAATTTTTCTTATAGAAAAAATATGTTAGATGTATTGTAATATTCTACACAACTTAAAGTATCGCAAAAGTGAAGTAAACTCAGTTAAAACACATAGCAAACCTTTTTAAAATAAAAATATGTAATCCACCATAACACCAAGTAAAGACGAAGAAGATATTTTTTGTTTCAGATAGGCATAAGTTATTCTTTATTTTGACATTAGAATTATCTATGTAACATAAAATATCGAGGCTTAAGATTTTATTTTGAAATTCAGACAACAATTTGGTGCTTAATCAGAACTATCAATTATGGCCCGTTATATGACGATATTCAGGATCGTATAATATATATTGAAAACTATCAAAGTAGTACCATCATACATGAGAAATAAACCAAGTGCATTTACGTAGTTTGACACAGAATGTAAAACCGAAGAGAAATAATAATTAATGCGATTATTATTAAATCACGTTTTCGATAAATTACACATTACAGAATTTATTGCTACAATTTAAGACCGGCTAGCGGTAGGAAACTTCGACTCATTTTATCGTTAATAATAAATTGTGGAATATGTAATAAACGTATGGCAAACTTATGAAAGGCGTGTCGCGAAGTTGTACGCGGACAAATTTTAAATGATTTTACGTTGGGTGATATTGTGCATTAATATTTTCTTGCAAAAATAACATAATTCTAATCTATATATTAATAGTCGATAAAATAATCACTCACTTTTCACTTTTCACAAATATGTTCGTAAAATGTCCTCGGGTCTATTTCTTCTTCTACGAAATATATTTTTTAGCGTACTTGAAAATTAGTTGAGTAAAATATATATTGTATATATGTTATATAATAGAGGTCTATTTCTGCTACTACGAAAAATAATTGTTAGCAAACTTAAACATTATTCCATAAATTAAATAATTTACAATTTAAATACTGCAGGGCCCGAGGTATATTTCTTCTTCTACGAAATATATTTGTTAGAAAACTTAAACATTTAAATTATTCTAAAAAATATATTATATACAATTTAAATACTGCAGGGCAGGGCTGTCGATATATACCCCGAGATATATGTCTTTTACTTTTAGAATTTCTGGCTTATTCAATAAATAGGTTTGTAATTTATTTCTCACGCCAGTAAATTTTCTGACTACTTAAAAATGCAACAAAAATCTTCCCGTCGAGGTCAACGGGCTTACAGCTAGTAATATATGAATGACGGTAATTTTCGTGTAATGTTTTGTGTTTAATGAAAATCAGACTGTAAAGAAGTGCGCGTATATAATTTTTGTTTATTTGAGTCCGTGGCGCAGCAGTCAATGTCGTTGGTTTCCGTGACGGATCTCACGGGTTCGAGTCTTAGTACAAATCGAGGCATGGGTGGTTGTGAAGTCTAAAAACTCTCTCCCAACCTTCCCAAGCTTAAATAACGGGGCGTATCAAGTGCGATCAGTCTACCACTAGTCCTGTCCTGCCATATCTTTCTATCCCTACTACTCTGGTTGAAAAAGAGAGGTTGAGCGACTGAGTAACAAACAGTTATCGTATAAAAACTTATGTTGAGATACATCTTATATGTGTGAGCAAGCTCTTACCAACTGGGTCACAGCAGGCGACAACAATACATGTTGCAAAAGCATCATACTTACAAATTACATGTTGCAAGAGCAACATACTGAAAAAATTGAAAATAAAATATACAGGATTAATACTTTGGACATTGCTGTATGTCTGGAATAAAAGGTAACGCATGGTTTGGCAATACAAACCTATATGTGCAGATTCCTTGAAATGTCACTTGCAGATTTCGTCACACGATCGCATTAAATTTTCGTTCAACTCACGGAAGGGAATATGTACTCATTCATATATGCGAGCAAGGAGCAAATGTTATTTTACATTTGATATGCCTGTAGTGAAATTTGAAGTTTGATTATATTTATCTTTAACATATTATTTATCTTGCAGCGCGGATCTGAAATAATATTAATACAACTTCCGTTGATATTAATTCACCAAATTTCAGCCTCCTAATTATTGGTATTTCAGGAAGAGGTAAAAACTAAGGTAGTACAATTCTCCCCCGCATGTATAGCAAATAGCTAAGCAATATATTACTAAAAAAAATGGTTGACTAAAGACTTCAAATGGTTAAAACTTTTAAGAATACTGATCATAGATGTTCAGTAAAAAAACTTAATGTGATTTTAAGTTTAATGATTTGCTTTTTTCTTCAATCTCTAACTGAATGTTGAGAATTGATATGGTTTGTAAAATTATTTTTCAGAATCCTCATGGCTGTTGATTTTTTAAAAGACTACATACTTGAATAAATTACCTGGAAGCAGTTAAATCATCGTGTAGTTATTATTTGTGTTAATGTATCATAATATATTGTACAATGTGCAATTGTTCCTCATTTTTAATTTAATTTTGTTTTGCGTTAATAACACTGTTAAATTTTATTTTCTTATCAGTTGATTATGCTCGTCATAAGCGAAATCGGTCCTGATTTTAATAAATAGAAGTGGGAATTAGTCCAAATGTAATACAATTAATTATACTTTATTATTTAGTTTACTTTCTACTTTCAATGTGTCTACAACAAGTATTCATTGTCTTATCAATTACATATAAACATTTTTTTATCAGTTAATCCTTAGTTAATAATTATAAATAAATAGCCATGTGGAGTAAAATAAATATCTATCAACCAGTCAGCTTTAAATTATGCACCCTAATAAACTATGTACCTCACAAATAAAACAAAAATTTATTTTTAATCAAATTGTATTCGCAGATAATCAATCATGTTTCTGTGATTCAACTCAAAACAGTTTTGAGTGTTATTAAGAAAACTGTATCGCTCAGAATTCTTTTTATATTTTTGTCAAACAGCTCAGAGCTTAATCAAAATTTGGCTGCAATGAAACCAACCTGTAAATTGTAAATAATCAAAGTACCAATTTTGTCAAAAGATTTCAGTAAAAATAACAAAAAGCATAATTTATACAAATCTAAACTTTTGTATTTACAATGTATTATCATAAGAAATTTTAACTCTACACTGATATCTTTCAATTAATATACACCGAAATCATAAAAAAGTTACAATAGCACTTAGATTTCCCAATTTTGTTTCACATCTTTGTAAGTCTAAACTTTTGCATAGCGGCTTAACCCAAAATCTTTATTATCTGAAAAATGTGAATGTAGTGCTTGTTATTTTCACAAGATCATTTTTGAAGTTTAACTTTAAAAGGCATATTTTTTAGTCCTTTTTCGTATAAAATGTGTATACACAAATAAAATGGGATAGCAAATGTTTTAAATTGTTTAATACATTTTTGGCTTTTAACCCGTTAAAAAAGGATCGAAAATATTGAAATATTGTTTATGAATTACAAAAATAATATCAGAAATGAATTACCTGTCACTTTATTGTTATATGAAATCAAAGGTTTCACGCTACGTTTCATATATGTTTTCGATGACTGTGCATTCAATTATATTATACAAATAATTTTAACTTGTTTCATAACAAGTGTAATAGTGTTATTTATTTATATTTCTTTTTGTGAAATTTAAATTATGGTATCACTTTGTTTATTTCGTGGACGACTTCAAATATATCATAAAATGTTAGTAAATGGTACCGTAACGAGACAATAGTTTGTGAATGGCGTCAGATTTATAATAAATTGTGTTAATATAAACTTATAAAAGTTTTCATAATGAATTAATACTATGATTATGTCAACCATTAAGTTTCACGGAACACCATCTCAAGTTTGGTCGTGCATTTAAGATACTCATCGTATCAGCCGTCTTATTAAGATAAAGTAAAAAAAAACACAATATTCTTATAAAGACACATTTAAATATTTTCTCATTCTAAACTAGACTATCTAAACAATTGCAATATGTTCTAATTCTTTTACTAACACATCCGATAGTAAACTTTGATTATCGTTTCTTGATCTACTGTCTCCAATAACTGGGTATAATTGTTGCGATCAAAAAGCTTTGCTTACTAGAAGTTTTATTTTGTAAAGTAAATTGTATTTCTCCCGTTGTCTCATCACGTCTAATTGTCACATATCCGAAAACTTCTTTCATGCTATTTATTTTCGGCAACCGCTCATTTTGTACGACTATATTATTTAATCTAATATTTCTTTTTCCTCAAAAGTAACCAGAACATATGCGTTTTTTATCACGGCAAGAATGATACATATTTATTAAGAGGATAGTTTTATTTCTGAGAATCGTTTTTGTTCTTCAAACCCGCTTACATTATTGAAATTAAAAAATACGTTTTCGCTTATAGTGCAGCGCAAACATCGCACAAGAACTCGGGACATTTACTCAGTAAATTGAAACTTTTCTATTAAAATGAAATTGCAATATTTTGTACTTTCGTACAGTGACGTTACAATATTCACAGACTCCGTAAATACTAGCGAAGTTGACCCATAGTACGATTTCTTTTCAAGTCCATTTGAAAAATAATCTTCATGGTTAAGCTATTATCTTTTAGGGTTTCTGTTTTTTTTATTCCGTTATCACGATCACGTATCTTATCAAGGAATGTTGCAATTTTTCACTTATTAGATTCGTAAATAAAGCAATTCCATACAATGTCCCGTGAAATACCATACAAATCGAGTGTTCGGCGGACATATAGTGCTTCCCAAGTTCAAGTATTCTACCCTGACCATATTTGAAAAAAGTACGCTTGTATATTTATAGCCTATAATCAATTTCTTAAATAGAATTAAAAGTATGTACATGATTTACGAAATCTGCATAATAAATTACTTCATTATATACATAACGTGTTTGGCTTCCGTGGAGGATCTCGCGGTAAGAATTGACTGCTCAATACATGTTTTTAGTAGCGTATTTATAGCATAATGTACAAAATGTTTTGAATAATTAACAAACTTTTAAAGTAAATTTCGCAGAGCTTCTTACATTAATAACTCTGAACAAATTAAAATATACCAAAGCTCAGTATGTTTGACTATTTCAAATTTTGTATGGTATTAAAATACTCGAATCTTTATTTTACTTTACCGTCGATAAACGATTTTCCCAGTACACCCCATCGTCAAGTTTTCTAGGACCCGATATGTCATAACTTTCTTGCATAAGACGTTTTTATATGAATTGACCACCTTCTGAGATAGTAAAACTCTTACTTATTGAAATAAGAAATGGAATAATAACACTCTGACCATCCAACGCTCGTGTGCTCAGGTCAGGTATAACGACAAATCTTTTTTCGCGTATTCTTTCACCTGCTACATATTTTCCCTAATTATATAGTACGTTGAAAACCCTATATTTCAACTAAAAAAATAATTTAATTTACAACAAAAGTTTCATCATATTCAATATGTCGCCCAATTCCGAACCCTTTTTGTGATCCCGGGATTCAGGAATTGAGAATTTTTTGTTGGGCAATTTTTAAACATTGGTAATTTGCGGATTTGCCAAAATGAAAAAATGTGAAACTTTTATTTGTTTAGCTTTCGCGGCGATTTTTCAAAAACCCAGGAATTCACCGAATTCTTTTAGATTTTTTTTTCCAGAAGACCCAGCAGACTTACTAAATTAACAGGTTTTTGACAGATCTGCCAAGTGACATAATCATTTTAATATTTATTGTTGACGTTATGACAGATTTTTAAATAATAGATACTACGCGGTTTTTAAAATCGAATAGTCTATCTTTATATTATTGTGTATGTTTTAGATAACTTATGCCTGTAGTGCGTAGGTGGTGTGTGTTTATAATTAATAATTCATTTTGATAGAACCCTCTTCGATGCCACTGCTTTCCATAACATCGTATTAAATTTGCATTTTGTTTCGAACCCCACGATCTTTATAAAGGTGGATAATGTCCGAACATTCTTTCGTTGGGGTAGCAGCCGGTAAACTGCTTTTAAAACAAAATTAAAACCTCTTTTTTGCTAAGTAAAGTCTCAGTTCAAAAAAAATATACTTCAAATATTTTAAAAGAAGACACTACTTATTTAAGAAAGAATTTTATAATATTTATAAGAAAGTGTTTGGCTAAAATTATCATGTTATTAATACCAGACTAAGAGATTAATGTGAATAAATATATAAAATATTTTTACCAAATACGCTCTTAGTCATTCATATCCAGTCACAATAATTATTCATATAACAATACATTGTGAATTATCGATTTTTTATCATCTACAATTAATATAACTTAAATAATATTTTTGACCAATCTTTATAAAAAATGATATACTTTTTTGTCAATTTAAAACATTAGAATATACCAAATACCATGACATTAAAAGTACACAGTATTATCGGTAAATTTTTCTGTCATTCAATATCTAAAACCCTTTTTCCCGAATTTTCAGCTCACTCCAACGCACACAGGATTAGCTCGTACCCTTTTCCTCGCAGAAAGCCATCAGTCTTATCAATAAAATCGATCTTCGAGGCTCAAAGATATGAGTTAGCTGAGATAAGTTGTTTTGTACACAATGCTTTGCCTAGGAACGTGTCAAATGACGGCGGAACTCTTGCATCAGGTGGCATAAACGTTTATCTCGAGTGCTATGTGCTTTATCCTGCCACCAGCCATTTAAAGTTGTGATAGAAAACCAATAGAAAAACTGAAATTCGTTTAGGAGATTTTTTGAATATGATTGATTACTGCTCTAAATGTTTTATTTTCGAAGTTACAGATAAAATTATATACATTTTAAATATCTAGTTTAATAATCACATTACTCTGTATTTTTTTTTTATCCTTGTCCCGCTCCCAATGTGATGCATATGGCCTCTCAACGGAGGTATCTCAACAGAATTTTTTCTACAAGAACTGTTTGTTACTCTTTCGCTCAACCCACTCTTTTTTCCAAAGAGAGTAGTAGTGATAGAAGGTTAAGGCTGGGACATAACGAGTGGTTAGCTTATCGCTCTCGCTAGGCCCAGTTGTTGAAGGATCGGAAATGCTGGGAGGGACATCACAAACACCCATACCTTCGAATAGAAATCGATAAATAGATCGAAAAAAAATGCTCCTCGTACTGGGTCTCGAACGCGTGACGTCTGGCACGGATACCCACAACGCTAACGGCTGCGCCATAGGACACGACAGTATACGAACTCTTTATATGTCATATTTTCAATGGCGGTCGTGAAACAACGGCTGCATGCACATTACAGGTGGGGGTGAGACAAGTTGGTTTCCCACAGCTAAAAAAAGGAGTCTAACATTTAAATTCATGGCCCGAGTAGAGCTGCACGTTGTATTGAAAAATCAATGTAAAAAAATGTTTGTTCGGGGATTTCAAGGCGTGAGAACCGCAATCGAATTAGTATTTTGTCCAAAAGCATTGACTATACGGCTGCAGGACTGCTTTATCGTTAAATAATATAATCACAATATTATAATTTATAGAGTCAAATCTGAAAATGTTGTTTCTGCTGCTTTTTTAAATTTAACTGGACCGTTATGGTTCTCCAAATTTTACATGATCATATAGTTACCATTTTCAAATAATTTCAACTTAGAGTATTATGGTGTTTTTTAAAGGTTTGTTTTTCGAATTAGCCATACTTTAACAACGACAACCATTTTTTGCGCGCGCTCTGTTGCATGTTGTGTTGTCTTATTGAAACCACAGCTTTTCACATAAATGTCATTCAATTAGAGAACGAAAATATCAGTGATCATGGACTTATAGCGCTCACCATTGGCTGTGACCTTCTGGCCGGCATCATTTTTGAATATATAAATTTTCACAATTTACAAGTGTTCTTCTGGCGTAAATCTTTTCATGGTGAAATGGGAAACTAAACTGAGCGAAAATTAACTGTCAATTGTCAAATTGGATGTCTTGGGAAAAGCTTTTGCTAATTCTTAAAACAAACCTCTTATTAATACCTTATACCAGGGATGGCGAACCTATGGCACGAGTGCCCGAGTTGGTACGTTTGAGAATTTGAATGGCATGCAAACGATTTCGAAGTTCAAAATTTTTATCTATAAAAAATTGTTTAAAAAATTTTGATTAAAAAATCCGTGAACTATTAATTTGTTCCGTTTTATTATTTTTCAAATGTTTCCCAAGACAAACGACAATCGTTTTAAAAAAAACATTTTTTATTTTTTCTATTTTGGCACGCCACACAATCGAAAAATAATGTTTGACGATTTTTGGAACGCAGACCCAAAAAGGTTTGCCATCCCTGCTCTATACAAAAAAAATAGTTTGCCTTAATGTTATTTAAAAAAAAATGTTTAATATTAATACAAATATTAGATCACATGATCGATTTTTATATATTTTTGAAATCTTGATTATTATTTTGCAGTATTGCTTTCTTCTACACTGAAAGCTGACTTGCTTGAGTTGAAGTTAGTGTAGTGGCATTTTCTGATTCATTAAAATTGCATGCCGAGAACGTTGCAGTCGCTGTAATATTCCACGTATTCCTTGTTTGTACGAAACCCATATGGGAAGTAAACTGGGATAGCATGGTCGTCAATACTGACATGGCTTCACATCCTGCCAAAATTATTAACCATCCTAAAGGATAATTTATGTATCTATACACACAAATAAATATAATTATATTAAATATTCTGGGGGATAATATGCTAACCTAATAATAAGTTTCCAATCACTTTACATTATTTGATACGTGCAGTATATTTTTGGAATGTATACAGTAGTGACTCATTTTTTTCTTGCTTTTTGTTTAAATGTTGAAATATATCATACATAAGCTAATACTCGCTATTATTGTTCGTGTCGCTATTCATGTATTTATCAGTAATGTTTTAATACTAATTCATAGATATACATTTTAGCCAAAACATGCATGTCTATATAGATTGTAATACCAATATTTTGGTATAAAACAACAATACAGTATAACAAATAAAAACAACTTCTAATTACGATAGAAATACCGAACGAATAGACTATCAACATCAGTATTTTGATATTCCATGTTAAATACCATTAAAAAATCTATATCATAAACGTAACAGGGTGGCATTCATAAATACTTTATTGTTGCTTTCAAATTAAAATATTACCTTAAAGAAACGGGTTCATCTTTGATATAGTCTTTTTATCATGATCAAAACTACGTATATTAAAAAACCATTTGCAGAAAAATCACTTTACCTAATATACAACGCATGCTTTAGAACAGTCATCAAATATTTTTACTTCCTTATATGTTTATACTTAATACACTAATATGTTTTTTTTAAATCAAAATTTGCATCGAATAAACAGGATCTCGAGTTTGGTAATAATATACCTGTAGAAATCCCTACGTAAATACATTAAATAAAAAGGCAAAAAAAAAAGTATGCAAAAATGTTCTATATGACATATATAACATTTCTGCATATTCACTTTTTTGTAATTAGTGTCTCTTATTATTAAATTTATTCGCATGTGTGTTATCACAAAAAAATTATCGCTTGCTGCAATAGTATTTACTTTTTTTGTCTTCCTTGTAGTTAATTGTCTTTAAATTAAATGATATTTTATTTCTAAAAAAATCATATTATCCAGCGAATAGCGTAAACCAAAACACATATTTTTAAAAGTGTAAACTGAAGTTGTTTTTGTACTGTACCGCGTACACTTAGTTTGGATATCACTCAATATGGATAAAATTGTTTTATAAAATTTAAAAATAAATTACATTAGCGCTCACGTAGAATGCTGATTAAATATGGCTTATTTAACTATTTAAAGTTGGATACCTTTTTGATATTCTACAAATTCCTTTGTAACGAGAATATAATTTGATACGAGTTTGATTAAACAACAAAGCAAGTAAGTACACGAGTCGTAAGTTTTTCCATTTAATAATAACCAACTTTGCAAAAACGAAAACAAAACGGAACGTTGTTTCGAAATTTGCGAAATGTTTTGCATAACAATATTATCTATTCGAAACAGCATGCTGAAGTATAAAATATAAAAGAAATAGACTTTATCCAAGAGCTTAATGTCAAAATGAGAGGTTACCATATTTTACCTGTTGAAGAAAATAAGGAATGTCGTATTATATTATATTTTTCATGGAACAATGTGGGTAGAGTTTATTGCGCTTAGTTTTTTGTCTCGTAAAATAAAGATCTTTTTTAAACGGGATTATCTTACTGCGAATAATATATTGTGTGCGAATGTAAAATGATTCATTGTTATCTTTATCTGAACACCTTTATTGTTTACTGTAATCCTTAGTACAATGGCATTATAAACACAAGTTCGTGTTATATAATAGTATAGATTATTTTATGGCGGAAGAGGACAAAGCTCGTTATATATTTTATTTGTAGATAAAAATTCCGAAAATGAGATATCCCTACCTTTTCAAGTGACGACTTTTAGCAATATCTCACCATTATTAAATCATTTTTTTATATTAAATAATAATCGGAGTACTACTCACTCAATTTCAACTCAATGAAAAACGCCATCAAAACACTTAATAACAAAAACAATTGAATCGAAAAAAAAACAAAATCTTTGATACTTATTTAAAAATGTCATAAAATATTATTGTTTATATCTTTAAATCAGAGTGATTTCATGTTCAAAATTGATCACACAGCTGCACCGGCTTTAAAGCGTGCCGGCTGATGATTTGATGGGCGCCAACCAAGTGTCTTTATTATTACTATCATGTTGACACATCTTCGTTCGCTTACTCTTCTTTGCACTATATGCAAACGAAAAAATAAAAGTCCAAAATAAAAAAGTAACTTTGTATTAGAACTTATGTGTATACTGTATATTATGTCTTGTATATGTGAGCAGTATGGCATAAAAGGCATACTCTTTTATGTAGGCAACGGACTTTGGGTTTTAATGGACTCGTTCACTTGCCGTCATTTTAGTCTACTTATCACGATACTACATTATTTACGTTCTAACGCTCTGCTCAAAAGTAAGTTGTGTTTTATGGAAATACGAGCTTTACACTGTGAAATGCTTATTCACTTTAATAAATCAAACATGTTAAGTAAATAGAATTATTAATAGATTGGGTAGTACTTGATAGCTATCATTATATCTTAAACCAAATATTAAGCTTCAAATCAGGGGTTCACAAAGTGTGTCCCGCTAGTATTATCTTAAAACTGAATTATTTTGATTCTTCATATAGATATATTATAATATAAACACGTTTAAGCGCTTAGATTTTAAGAAACATCAAATAAATTGTAATTGATTCCAAGATCCCTTTTCCTTTAACCCGGAAGCTGTTCCCGTAAATATGTAGTTTGAATTAATAGGTTTGCGAGAGAACTTGGAAACAAAAGCATTAAATTCGTGATAAGAATTTAATTCAATTCTACATAGGACTTTCACCCGATGTATATCCAAATATAATTAAACATGCACATCAAATGGCTTCTTTACTTAGAAGTACTTATATTTGTGAAAAAAATATGTTTGTATATTTAGTTATTAATAAAATATAATTAAATTTAAGCAACGAAATATTTTTCTATATGTTTTTTAACAGAAAAATTTTACAAAAGAAATGGTGGCCCGCCGAAAATTTTTGATTTCATAATTGTCTCTTTGACAAAAAAGTTTGCGAACCATTGCTTTAAATTTACAATCTTTTGAAGAATGAGTAAAAAGTGAGTAGAACACTGTCCGACACAATTGACTTTAAATTTATATAAGACGCACGTATAATTAAGATGTATTGATGTTTGACAAATCGGACTGAATATAGAAAACTCTAGAAGGAATCTCTGAACAATAAACAAAATAAGTTTGAAGGACGACGACCATAAACAATAATGCATGTACTGCCGCGGGAGGAGTTAGTTATAGATATGCTTGGTTGCCAGATGGAAATTCCAATATAGTTAAATAAGATTTTGGGCAAGTGAGAATTATAATATCATTGTAGTATTTCAATAAAATAATTTACCCTGATAAAATATGAACAAACATAATAGAAAATTTTAAATTAACTTTGATTATTCCACGTATTGTGTAACTAACTGTGACACGTGTTTCGCCTCTTTCAGAGGCATCTTCAGACTTACTATCGCAAAGTTTGCTTAAGTAATGAAGCAAGATTGATTCTAACATTTTAAAATTATAAAATTACAAAATGGATTGGGTTTTTTTAAATAATCATAATTTTAATCAGATTTGTAATTTAGAAATACTCCACCGAGTAAATAAAAAGGGTTTAAAGATGAATAGTTTAGAATTTTTAGAAATTAATAAAACTCTTAACAAAAAAGAAATATTATTAAATAATATTCTTAATAGCACAGGCGGTTCCCCGTTACTTAAATTGTTTCCAATGAATAGAGTAATCACAAACCTAGCTGATTGACTGCAGCTCATTAGTTTAATAGTTTGTAATGTTTAACGTCATTAGTAGTATGATTAAATTTGTTTGCACTGTTTCGATTTTATAATCCCCTCTTTGCTTCCCTTAAAAGGGAAAAATCCCATTCTGATTGTTTACAACTCATTTATATAATTAGTATCATTATCTGTTTGCTTTATTTCGATTCTACACCCCCCTCCTTGCTCCTCTTAAAAGGAAAAAAAACCCAATCCATTTTGTAATTTTATAATTTTAAAATGTTAGAATCAATCTTGCTTCATTACTTAAGCAAACTTTGCGATGGTAAGTCTGAAGATGCCTCTGAAAGAGGCGAAACACGTGTCACAGTTAGTTACACAATACGTGGAATAATCAAAGTTAATTTAAAATTTTCTATTAAAATGAACTTCCACAAAGTTACCGCCGAAACCATCGAAAGTATGAACAAACATCATTGATTGGATTTTTGTTTAGTACTAGGTACTACACATTTTTTTATGTTGTTCTGTTATGCAAAATGAAACCGATTACACTTGTGTGTACTATGTTAAAACGATGACTAAGTCGTTGCTATATAAAATTCACTTTGCGATTATTTATTTAATTTATACAAATAAAAAACAATTAAACAGCTCATTTAAACTCTTTCTGGAGATAATTTAACTCTTTATTCTTTAAAAACACAAGTGAATTCTATTATTTTGTGGCATTGTTTTTCTTTCTTTCCTGAGCTTAAACACTTTCGGCCCCGGCCTAAAAAGTAAAATTGTCTCGTGTGCCCGGCTTATTTTTGAAGAAATGCATTTTTTCATGACTTACTGACAACGCTATAACTGTGAAACGATGAGATCAAATCAAATGAAACCTTTTGTGGTTGTTTGAAAGACTATTACTATTCAATTATGTATGTTATTATTGCTAGATTTTTTTTCTATGGAAAGCCATATTACAATATTTGCACATGTACCGAGTCTTACTCCATTTTTTGCTTGGCGCCCACCTTGCAGGTTCAATTGGGCTTATTTATTTTTTCTTGCTGCTATTAGTAACAAAAGATTTAAAAAAATGCTTTTTGACATTCTTTTTTATAGAATATTTAAAGCTTAAATTGAAAATAAGCTTAATGACTTCACCGTCATGTAATCTTCAAAAGGACAAATGGACCCATCGAATGCGTTGTGATATCTTTAAATTTTGGTTGGTAAAATCAGTTATTAACTTTAATTAAAATACTGATTTAGAATAATTTGAGTATCTGTTATAATGATTATAATGAATCTTCTATACAAAATGTTGTTTGATACCACAATGATGACTCTATTTTAAAGCATAACCCATCACGTGAAAACACGGTTCCGGGACTCAACGCTTGGCTTGCCTATCACGTGAAAACACGGCTCCGGGATCCAACGTGTTAACTATTCGTTTAGTAAGTGAGATAAAAATGGTCAATCCTCTTTGGTTTATTTAGTTGCTAGTCTAAATTGATACCTTTAGCGGATTTGTATTAAAGCTATAAATGTCTATGATATTTTTATTGCTTTACACCCTCCTTGATTAGCTAACAGGTAGTCTTTTCATATGTTTATCATTCTGTATTACGTTTAGCGAGGTAGGAGGTTGACAGACTGATCAATTACTATTTTTCGTGAGGATTCTGAAGGATTAGAAATTGTTATAGAGTAGGATTGTTATGTGATATGTAAATAGTTGATAATGTTAGTCGTTAGAAGACTCGTTGGGCTGTTAAATGGCAATAGCATAAAATGACAATTATTTTACAAAATATCAAAACCAAAAAATATTTATACCTAATTCAATATATTTATCTCTTTAAATATGTAAATCACTTAAATACATGTAAACATAAAACGCGTAATTGAATATTAACATTCGGAGTTGATATTTTTGTGCCTGCCTTAATTTAGAATAAGGAATCTCATGAAAACTGTCACTCCAGTAAGTAATCAAGAATGATAAAGTATCAAACAGTACTGGGGAATTTTTATGTTGGCTTTAATACGGAACGCAAAGACAAATTGAAACAAATCTACCATTCTTTGTAGCAGTTTCTTATCTCGTTTACAGAACCGTGTTCAGAAACTTTGAAAAATAACTTAAAGCACTTTTTTAACTGTGTCCGCTCCCAAATTGAAGCATATTGTAAGCTTACAACGGAAAAATAATAACCAAAAAAATAGGGTCATGAAATTAAAGAGATTGCGGAGGTTGGTTTATATCCTTAAAGTTTTCTTTGTTTTAGTAACTAGAGATATAACAATGCAGAGGCAGTGGTTCACTTTTAAAGATAGTTGGGCTATAAACTTTTTTGTTAATTCAAAATTTTATATTCTCTGCTTACAAAACAAAGCTATTAAAACGCAGAAATATTAAGTCAAGTCAAAACTTGTTTTACTAATTCCAGATTTTATATTTTCATCAGGAGTATTATGAATATTATAATAATGCTAGTGATGAGAGAAACCAATTCTGATCGATACAAATAATGTAGAATTAGTACAAAAATTGTTAATATTTTTTTTTATTATAAAATCCCACTTATTAATAAAGACAGTGAACACCTAAAAAGTTAATACTTTTTTTTTTATTCGATAAACATGTTTTTCCTTTCTGCATCACACCGAAGATTATATCTCCTCAGTAGGGATTCTGTGTCGAGACGTCCCGGGACAAACGTCCCGGGACTTTTAAGATTTTTTGCTGTCTTAAGTCCCGGGACATTTAACAACCAAGTCCCGGGACTTAAGACAGCCAAATTGTACATTTTTAATTTTGAAAAAACCATTCTAACAAATAAAAATTGGATGCAAGCAATCGCTAATGTGACCTAAAAAGTTAATTTTAAAGTTACATTGGTGTCTATCCACGGGATCAGTTTTGAAAAAAATGCATTATATTTAGGCTAAGGATAAAAGGCCGGGGTTTTAACAAAATTAAGTATGCATTTATAACAGGAATCTTATAAAAGAAACAGCTGTTTGGATTTATAATTGTTGAAGTTTCAAATAACATCTATTTATATATTGTAATACAAAACAACCATTTTTAATGGGTAGAAAGAGACATGCAGAAATATAAAAAAAACTTAGACACGTGTTCGCTTACCTATTTTTGCAGCATGGGATAATCGCACAGAATTCTAAGAATTAATGGAACCAATAGTTATTTCTAGAAAATTATGTTATAAATCAAGGCGGCTTATAAACTTTTATTACCAACCGTTCTGCTAAGACTAATTGATTTTCGAAAAGAATACACGAAAGATTTTGACAAATACTCCAAAACAATATTTTTGAAATACGGAGATAATTTACTACAACGTCTTTTCTCCGTGGAAAAAGATATCGAGGTATCTGAAGAAAATACCGATGATGAGATAAATATTGCAGAACTGTCACTGGATTACAAAAAAACAAAAGATTTCTCCATTAAAAACTAAAGGAATTTAATATTTTAAAATCAACTGAAGAACGGAAACAAAGATTATTTTTTTATATATAGCATTAAAGCAACATCGACTTACAATGAAGATGAGCAACAACGTTTATTACAAAAATAAGAAATCGGCTGTCTGATTCGTCATTAAATTCATTATTATTTTTAAAAGCATATTTTGATAAGCAAGAATAAAATATTAACTTTTGTGTAAATAATACATACTATGTATGATTTGAGGTTGTGACTTTATTATTGAATTAATTTAATATTTTTATTATTAATAAATAAATGTGTTCAAAAGATGTATTTTTTTAATTAACGCATACTTTCGCCGCCCTTTTAAAGTACGCATGAAAAAAAAATACGTCTAACAGCGTAAAAAAATGCTCAAAAAAAATAGTTTAATTGAAACGAAATATTAAAAACGTTTGGGAGAAAGATATCTTCATTTATGTTATTAGAAATTTGTTTAAATCAATTCATAATCGTATTAAAAATATAACTGTAGCAAAAACAAATTAAAAATATTATAATTAAGTGTTCATACCTGATGTTGTTTTATTTACAAATGTTTTTCACTATTCTACAAAGTTACCAATGTCTCAATAGGACAAAAAAGGTATAAAAGTTGTATTGTGATTTGTGAAGTAACGGTCATAATTTTACCCAATTCATTGTTATTTTTTCAATACATGAACCGTTATCATCCCTTTTTAGTAAATAAGTACTTACAAATATTTAATTTTAATAAATTCATAATTTTATTAAAGGGGAAATAAAAGTCCCAAGTCCCGGGAAGTCCCGGGACTTTGACTTTATCACGTCTCGTGTCCCGGGACTTTGAAAAACCCGAGACTTCAGAATCCCTACTCCTCAGTGATACAGTTAAGATACGTTTTTTTAGATAAAATTTGATAGGTAACAATAAATAATAATTAAAAATATATAGATATTGATAAAGGTTAATTAAATACATAAAATTGGTATAACTACAAGTAAAAAAATAATCAAATAATAATACGCAAGAATGATAGTTTATGGCAATAAAACAACTTTAAAAAAAGTTATTACTAGTAAATACGAATTCAGCTATATGGATATTATCTTATTTCAAGGGTAAGAACGAGTACTTTTTATTACAACATTGTTATATGTGAAAATTTTTGACTAAACAAAAATAGCAATGTATACCAATAATAGTACTTGGAAGACCGCAACATTGTTACTTATGTTTCATCAAAAAACTTCACATAGAACTTTCTAGTACTCAGGTCGCGAAATGTCTAATTTAAAACACTCTATCAATTATTTATTATCGCGCCTTATAAACCAGGTTGAAACTAACAATTATTAATAACTATATTTTAAGTTTAAATGTTTTTGTTAGGTAACGTAGAAAATTTATGTTTCAAAAAGAATTGATTTTCTAGTAAATAAATCCACATGTTATCTGCACTGACTCAAATTCCGTTAAAACACACATACATTACACTCACTTGTGTGTGTTTTTTTTTACGTTTCTTTGCAAATGATAAAAGGTAACATATTCATGAAAAAAATATCTACGCAATACGGCCCTGGCCTATCTGACAGACTTCATCTTTGTATTTTTATCATTACAGTTCCCTTCTTTTGCATTCATTTTTTTTAATAATATCTCTTTTGGTGATGGAAAATATACCTGCTCCCGTGTAAACGAGCTTTATCGTATCGTTTGTTACTTTTTCTTACGATTATAAAAAGAATAATAAATGTACGCGTAATATTATATAATATAAAATACGCTTGAATAATTTCTCTGTGTTAAAATGACACGGTTATTGTATTTTTTATTTGAGATGTGTTTTCTTAATTTTTTAAGATAAACGAAATGCCTGAAATTTCCTACCACCGATTTTATCTTATTATCAATTATCTAACCACTAATCTTATCTATATGTCTCTGCTATCTTTGACAAAAAAAAACAACGTTAAGCAACTGAGTAACAAGCAGTTTTCTTACAAAGGTTTTTATCGAGATAAACTTCATCAGAAGTACATACTATGCTCCACATGAAGGTCACGTGCACGAGGAATTGCATTCGAGCAATTTACCGGGAACCGAAAAAGATAATATGAGCAACTTTCTAACGACAATTTTTTGTTGTTTCACGGTTCATTTTGTATCATTTAGTTAATTTATACGGTTTTTTATTGGAATATTTTAAAGCTTAATTTTGTGCTTAAGCTTAAGTGCTTGTAACGATTATCAGTTTTATTATCTAATTTTAAATGGCTGATTGTGATTCTGCATTATGATACGGAAAAAGTTGGTCGTGTTTCAAGCACAGAATACTTTTATAGTTGAAAAGGGCAAGAATTATTAGTCCATCTACGAACATACTGAAAAATCTTGATAAAAAGTTATAAAAGATCCAAAAATAAATCACTTTTTGTGTTATACAAATTTGTCATTATTTATTATAAGTTCAAGCTAATTTTACTCATTACCAGATTGATCGACTGATAAAATACAAAATGATACCGAGGTATTTATTGGAATTGTTTATCACTTGCTCTGTTTGACTTCATAGAAATATTTCACTTATATTTTTATTACTTACCGCACAACATTTTCTACGATTATTAAATAGCGGTTACGAATAGACATGCTTTACATTTTTCACTCTGTATGTAAGGTATTTCAATATGTTCGTTCACGTTTATCGTGTGAGCGTTGTTCCAACATATAAAAATATTTTCAGTGCACAAAAAACGCGCTATTGAAAACCTCATCGCAATTGAAAGCATCGTATTAATTTTATTGATTGAGAATATTTAATTTGATACGATACTTAATATAAGCAATTAGTAATATTAATGTTTGTATCTCACCCTCTCCCTGCGTTAAGTAAAATAGGTAAAATACTCGGCATTTATTTTATGACTAGCTGTAAGCCCGTTGCCCAGCAACGTGAGATTTTTGTTGCATAGTATTTAATTTAATTTAATTTTATGTTATTTTATTTTATGGTATTTTATTTTATTTTATTTCATTTCATTTTATTTTATTTTATTTTATTTTATTTTATTTTATTTTATTTTATTTTATTTTATTTTATTTTATTTTATTTTATTGAATTTAATTTAATTTAATTATATTTTATTTTAATATATTTTATTTTTATAGTTAGCAGATATTTCGTAAATTATTTAATATTTGGAATAATGTTTAAGTTTGCTAACAACAATTTTTCGTATTAGCAGAAACTTCATAAATTACTTAATTTTTAGAATAATGTTCAAGTTTGCTGACAACTATTTTTCGTAGTAGCAGAAATTTCGTGAATTATTGAATTTTTGGAAAAAAAAAGTTTGATAACAACCATTTTTCGTAGTAGCCGAAATTTCGTAAATGATTTAATATTTGGAATAATGTTCAAGTTTGCTAACAACCATTTTTCGTAGTAGCATAAATTTCGTAAAATATTGATTTTTTGGAATAAAGTTTAAGTTTGCTAACAACCATTTTTCGTAGTAGCAGAAATTTCGTAAATTATTTAATATTTGGAATAATGTTCAAGTTTGTTAACAACCATTTTTCGTAGTAGCATAAATTTCGTAAAATATTTAATTTTTGGAATAAAGTTAAAGTTTGCTAACAACCAATTTTCGTAGTAGCCGAAATTTCGTAAATTATTGAATTTTTGGAATAAAGTTTAAGTTTGCTAACAACCATTTTTCGTAGTAGCAGAAATTTCGTAAATTATTGAATTTTTGGAATAATGTTCAAGTTTGCTAACAGCCATTTTTCGTAGTAGCAGAAATTTCGTAAATTATTTAATATTTGGAATAATGTTTAAGTTTGCTAACAACCATTTTTCGTAGTAGCAGAAATTTCGTAAAATATTTAATTTTTAGAATAATGTTTAAGTTTGCTAACAACCATTTTTCGTAGGAGCAGAAATTTCGTAAATTATTTAATATTTGGAATAATGTCCAAGTTTGCTAACAACCATTTTTCGTAGGAGCAGAAATTTCGTAAATTATTTAATTTTTGGAATAATGTTGAAGTTTGCTAACAACCATTTTTCGTAGTAGCAGAAATTTAGTAAATTATTCAATTTTTGGAATAAAGTTTAAGTTTGCTAACAACCATTTTTCGTAGTAGCAGAAATTTCGTAAATTATTGAATTTTTGGAATAATGTTCAAGTTTGCTAACAACCATTTTTCGTTGGAGCAGAAATTTCGTAAATTATTTAATATTTGGAATAATGTCCAAGTTTGCTAACAACCATTTTTCGTAGTAGCAGAAATTTCGTAAATTATTGAATTTTTGGAATAATGTTTTAATTTGCTAACAACCATTTTTCGTAGTAGCAGAAATTTCCTAAATTACTTAATTTTTGGAATAATGTTTAAGTTTGCTAACAACCATTTTTCGTAGAAGCAGAAATTTCGTAAATTATTGAATTTTTGGAATAATGTTTAAATTTGCTAACAACCATTTTTCGTAGTAGCAGAAATTTCCTAAATTACTTAATTTTTGGAATAATGTTTAAGTTTGCTAACAACCATTTTTCGTAGAAGCATAAATTTCGTAAAATATTGATTTTTTGGAATAAAGTTTAAGTTTGCTAACAACCATTTTTCGTAGTAGCAGAAATTTCGTAAATTATTTAATATTTGGAATAATGTTCAAGTTTGTTAACAACCATTTTTCGCAGTAGCATAAATTTCGTAAAATATTTAATTTTTGGAATAAAGTTAAAGTTTGCTAACAACCAATTTTCGTAGTAGCCGAAATTTCGTAAATTATTGAATTTTTGGAATAAAGTTTAAGTTTGCTAACAACCATTTTTCGTAGTAGCAGAAATTTCGTAAATTATTTAATATTTGGAATAATGTTTAAGTTTGCTAACAACCATTTTTCGTAGTAGCAGAAATTTCGTAAATTATTGAATTTTTGGAATAAAGTTTATGTTTGCTAACAACCATTTTTCGTAGTAGCAGAAATTACGTAAATTATTTAATTGTTGGAATAATGATTAAGTTTGCTAACAACCATTTTTCGTAGTAGCAGAAATTTCGTAAATTATTTAATTTTTGGAATAATGTTAAAGTTTGCTAACAACCATTTTTCGTAGTAGCAGAAATTTCGTAAATTATTGAATTATTGGAATAATGTTCAAGTTTGCTAACAACCATTTTTCGGATTTTAAATTATTTAACAATTATTTCCAATAAAAATCAAAAGATCAAATCCAATTTTTCAATAAAAAATCAGTTGCACATTTTGTCCAAGTGTATGAAAAAAGCAAAATATTATTCTATGATATATCCATATCATAATTTGAATATTCTTAATGTATTAAAGAATTCTAACAGATTTTCAAGGTCAGACGTGAAAAGATTCATCATTATGATTCAATTGATCAAATCCGCTCCAAAAAATATTAGTCTCACATCGACTCACACGATCAGACGATTCATTTCGATAGCCCTATAATCATAGTTTGCAATAGTCGAATTAAAGTCTTTGATTATTCGAATATTATGATGTATGGTGATACAATACTTTAGCTCTACACCAAGAAATATCAAATTTTCAAACGTGGCGATATCAGAACATTCACGCCCGGTTTAAAATAAGCCGCTCCCATTGGATAGAACAACATTTCAAAAATGTGCTGTTCAGAATAAATCGAAATCATTGGTCTGTACCTTACTGCGGACGTCCTTACAGACGGACCTTATCGGCTATTAATGTTAAGATTTATAACAAAAGAATTAGAATGATTTTTAGTTTATTTGCAAACCTTTCGATTTCCTGTCTAATGATTCTTATTAACCTGATCTGTGCCGTGCGGGATTAATATGGCCGTAAACGGAGCGCCGTGATTTTCTTTAAAAAAATAAAGCCTCATAAATTTGTACTTTTCGGACATATATTAATATTACATCACACAGTTACCATATAAATTGCACGATGGGTCATTTCCGCCATCATTTATCCAAAAACAGTTTCAAAAACGGAAATTACCGCCACGTTAACATAAGCGACACATTTGAACACAACGAAAAGTCTCTTTTTAAAATCGATATATTATGGATTACAAAACAATATATTTGATGTTTAAGTATCACACTATGATTCCAAGAGATGTGACTATATGCATGATATTTTAAAATTATTAAATACGTTTCTTGTGGTCTTTAAGCCGCGTCTCAAGTACTGCGTGTAAACACGCACATTTTGTATTGCCGGCCTTACGAGCACGAAATTGTATGGCGCGTTAACACGTCTGTGGAAGAGAACCGGTTAAAGAGTCGAAGCACGCGTCACAATCTGAAACAAAACAAGTGGAGTAACAAATTTATAAAATTTAATTTTATACTTAAAATAAACTTCTACAGAGTTACCGCCGAATCCACCGATAATATTCATTCGATATATTAATAGTTAAAAAAATAAATGTTTAATTTTAATAATTAATAAGCATTGTTAAGCTTATTATTGATTGTAATTTATTACCCTCTCGCTGTGGTCTAGTTGGTGAGAGCTTGCTTTACCAAACAGGTGGGTCTGGGTTCTATTCCCGGTAATGTCGAATTGAATTTTTCAATTTTAATTTGAGTCCTAATACGTTGGTGTTTGTGATGTCAATTTACTTCAAGTTGATCTCAAGTGACTTACAATAAATTCTCATCGAGTTTTTCTCGTATGATCATTCAACTTTAAAATATTTGGCGCATTGGCATTAGCTGTAATTCCAAATATTATTATTTTTTTTTTAATTAACTCGGTAAATAATCAAAAATTTCTAGGCGAGAGAAGTTCCCATAAGATCGACCAATGTCGGAATTACAGAATCATTAGTTAGATTTGACTCGAACAAAAATGTTGAATAGCCTGTTTCATGATTTTTTTCCACTGCAGAAAAATTAAGCTTGATACAAACTTCTTCAAATGCGAGGAAAATCTTCAGTTTTTTTGGTAGTAACCTAAAATATTATATTACATATTTACGTATTACACATTTTTTAATTGATGATATCTTAAAGGGTACTGTTCTAAATAGGCTTTAGATGAAATAAATTAATAAAAAAAAAACCATTGAACGCTTCTGGTAATTGAATCTGAGACATTTTAAAAATTATATATAAATAGATTTACAATAACAATATCTTTAATTGTAGTTGACACTTATAAAGAAAATGATTTTCGAATTCGTGATCAATAATGTGAATGATACAAATATCATTATTTCAAAATGATAGCAAATTTATTACGTTATTCTATGTCGACGAAATGCAAACAATATACGTTTTAACAAGGAACGAGTTTCCTGTACATTTTGCGACTGGCAGTAAAAAATCTCATATGCAAAATCGCATCTTGGGTTGAAATAATAATACGCAAAGACAACGAATCGTGTAATATTTCACGTGAAAGCGACCGTTGCCTCTGACAATTCTATTATGGCAGCGTCAAAATATTGCTTTTTATTCTCGTTTGTTTTTTTTTATTTATTTTATTTTATCTTTCGCTGAACGATAATGTTGTTTCGTCAGAGAATATTTGCAGTGCACGAATACCAATGTTAACATAAGTTTATGTTTGTTATTATACCCCCTCCATTCAACCCCAACCAACTATATCAACAAAAAGACTAACATCACAATATTTACGGAAACGAATATCGAATAAAAAATTCTTTTTTGTAAAACAGATATAAATAAATATTTAATTCTGTTGTGTATTGCAAAAAAAAAGAATGATAAAGCATTGTCAATCAGTAAAAGTTTAAATTAAATTTTGTACAATCAGCAGCAACCCAGCTTTTTCCTTTTAGAATTATTTATCTTAATTACATTTACATTATAATCGATTTGTATTGTCTTCAGTAAATTAAAATACAACCAGATTGTGTAATTATTTATGGTAATATTTATGGTAGAATATACGCGCCACAGCAGTTTTTAACTATATTAAATATACCCCAAAATAAAACATTTTTTTTCTATGTTGAGTCTTAACCCAATGTGAATCATAATTCATTTTAATAAAGCCATTCGTGTGTATACGCTTCAAGACAGAACAAGTTAATCTCAACGTTTCCGCTGGCTAAAAAATATTTATTTTCAGCAATGAATTGCCATACCCACATGTCAGTGTGCCTTGTTAGAACGTGTGTGAATTTGAAGTTGACAACTCTTTGTTGTTTAAAAAAACACACAATAAAAAGTTAAATTAAATCTCTGCATGATGAAAAGTATGTTAGTCTTAATTTCACATTCGCGTCATATATACTTACTTTAATCAAACGGCTCCATGGTTACTTTAATCGTCGAAAAAATATTTCTTTCTAGCAAACATTCGACAATTTTTGTTCTACTTTACAGTACAAAAGTTAATCATTTGTCAACTTTTATAAATCAAGTAGTAAATAAAATTCTTGACAGGTCTCTTCAAAAGAGGTCCTATTACATCAGCGATCAATTCATCAAGCTTTACGGTTATTATTGATTGAATTGACAGAACTCCATTGTAAAAAAGTAAAAAGATAACAAATTATTTTAGTGCTACAAATAGTGTTTTATAATATATAGTTGTTAGTAGGGCATCCAATCCCGGGATCCCGTTCAATTTTCTGATCTGGGATTGAGAAATTTTGAGCAAATTCTCGAAATTGGCAAATTGAAGATTTCAAATTCCTCGGTGAGCTAAAAAAAAAAACGAGTTTCTGTGAGATTCTGGGAAAAAGTATACCAAATCGGAGATTTCAAATTCCTCGGTGAGCTAAAAAAAAAAAAAAACGAGTTTCTGTGAGATTCCTGGAAAAAGTATAGCAAATTGAGGATTTCAAATTCCTCGGTGAGAAAATCTCAATCCCGGGATCCCGGGATTCAAAATAAATCAATCTCGAAATCCCGGGATTGGAAAAAGGCTTCGGGATTGGATACCCTAGTTGTTAGCTATTTCGGCGTATGTCTTACTACAAAATTACTGATGAATTCATTCGAAATAGCTATTCACTATGTATAAAATAATATTTGAAGAACTCAAATACTTTGTTGTTTTAACCTTATTTAAGGTAATTGTTTTTTTTATGTGGAAAAGGGTAATTTAAAAAAATAGTAGTTAAACCAATGAAAACCGATTGTTCAACGCTGTCATTGTTTTCCAATAAAGTAGTATAGCTTAAAAATCTAAGATATGCATACGTTTATTGTAACGTAATCGTACGTTTGACGTGGTAAATCGTTGGCAGTGATCCCAGCAGAAAATCCTTACAATGAAAAGTATCTTTAAATGTAAGTCTTTTAAATAAAATCGATTAAATTATAAAGTTATTTACCAATCAGCAGCTTGTTAAAACTTTTATTTTTCTTATCAATCTTTCAGAGATATTGCGGTTAGGCAATGAAGTCGCAAACAAGTTATTATTTGTTGCTTATTCAGTTGAAAATGTCTACATAGTTACGAAAACCGCTATGTATTTATTTTTTTAATACATTTTCAGTTGAAGTGGTGATATTTCAAGAATTATTCATAGCGTAATTTACACATACCAATATTTTCCTTGCCAGGTTAGTTCTTCTATTCTTGTTATTATTTACAGAATTTTCCCTCGAAGACGGCAGCGTTTGAAAGAAAACAATACTGGGGTGAAATAAAACAATGGCGAGGAAGGTTCGTTTCAATTTTATTTATGAAGTGCTTATTTTTTTGTGGTGCGCGATTTTATGACTTGCCTATCAAAAACAATACTGCGTTTTTTTCTTTTAAATAAAATAACTAAGCGCTGGATTTTTTCATTTTATATACTTATATATATATTATACAAATCTTCACTATATCACACAAATATTTTCACAGTTGAAGTGATTATATCGTCAACGTACTCACATAAGTTAGTACGTAACAAATTGATAGTTGTTAATAAGTTGACAACAAATAAAATAAAAATTGCCTCGATATTTTACGTTTATCACTTTTAAGGTGTTCACTGCCAATATTAAGTGGAAAGGTATTATATTCGAGAAATAAAACAATCTTTTGTTCTTATTGTGGTTTTACTAGCTGTGAGCCCGTTGCCCAGCAACGTAAGATTTTTGTTGCATTTTTAAGTAGTCAGAAAGGGGAGAGGAAATCGAGGAAAATCATAAATAACAGTTGTATTTGAAAAATATGTCTTTTGTATGAATAAAAAAATGGCGGCAGCGGGGCAATGTAAATTGTAATGTAAATTGAATGTATACAATTTTCAATGATTTAAGTGGGTTTGTTATAATTATTGGGATTTTTGGAAATATTAATGACCAGATAATAACATAGGAATGTTTAAAATAAATCTAGGGTTTTATCCGACCTATTATTAATTAATAATTAATAGCCTTTTAACTTAGTGATCTACTTATATTTTTGAATATAAACGATACAAACTGTTTACTACGCGTCAGTTCAAGTATATCCGTGCACTTGGAATGCCTGAAGATGCCGAAAGGCGAAACCCGGGTCGTTAGCGACAAAACTCATGGAAAAGTACAAAATTCAAACAATTCAAATTAGTTATTTTTGTATATTTTTAAGTAAACACAAGTAGCATTTTACCTGTTTTCTAACTGTATTGTTGTATTTTTTGGAATAAAAAACATTGTAATCTACTAAGGATACGTTATTTCAATAATACAATATTTTTATGATATTAAAATATTCCGTAACGCTAAATTAATAAATTAAGTTGACATGCAGAATATTTTTGATGAGGGGAATTTAATTTGACATTCTTGTTGTTAATTACAGCCTCCAGATGAATTTATTTTTATTTTTACTGAGGAATTTTGAAATAAATGAGATGTCAAGTCAGCCAGGCGACCCGAGAAAGAAATTTAATTCACTACAGTAAGCATTCTTTTAAAAAGAGCAAAGTCTTTTGCATGGTTTAATATTCTACACATACGTCAGTAAATGTTAAAATCGCAAATAGTAAACACTATCATATTTTATATTTTGACAGGTACTAGAAATTGTTTCGTTACTATGTGTCATTTGACCCATTTATGAAGATGTCGTTACAAAACTGATATTACTCAATCTATTGATAGTAACTATAGTTTATCGCTATAGTTTATAGTTATATCAAATATAGTTTGTCGCTATTTATGAATTACGCCACTGTCAGACATATGATGACTAGATGCTGAACTAAACAATAACATCATTTTATACTTGTGAAACAAAAGGTCTTGCTATTTCTGTCTAAGTATGTATATGACAATTCAATCAATGGTGTTTTTTTTTTGACAAAGACAATTACATTTTTTTAATCTAATTATAATTATTTACAGAATTATTCAATTATGTTGACAGCTAATGCTATAAGTTAACTAAATAAATATAATGTTTTTAAATCATAATCGAAAGCATAAGATGCGTTAATTATTATAAAAATTATAAAAAATCCGTTAACTTTTATTAGTTAGCGATTTTTTTTTAACGTTGAATTATAAACAATATATATTTTTTTATATAAGGAAGCCTTGTTTTATTATTGAAATTTGTCTAGAAATATTGATAAGCTATACCAGGGTTTCTCAACGGGGAAACAAAGTGAGTTTTTTTTAGCTCTCCCAAGAATTTAGAATCCGAAAATCCCAAGAATTTACGAAATTCCCTAAAAATATCAAAATTTCGAACCTTCTTATTTTTCTTTTTTTTAGACCTCGCTCAATTTTCTCTAATTTTCTCAATCCTAAAATCCCGCGATTAGTACTGCCACAATCCCGGGATTTCGGGATGACAGAATTGGACGGGATCCTGGGATTGGAGGCCCTAGTTACAACGTCTCTCTATGACCATTGACGTAACAAGGCTCTGTCTTGTACGTTATTTAATTGTCGAGTTCCTTACGAATTCAAACCGCCGAAAAACTTAATTATACTCAATTTTAATCACACGGCATTAAAATAAGATTGTGAGTGGGCTTAACAAGAACTCAATTAACATTGTTTTACGATTAATCTATTTAAGTCTCTTATAACTGCCACGCTTATAAAATGATAACTTTTTCATCACAGTCGTAATACTTGAAATAAAACATTAATTAGAACAGCGTTCTACCCAGCACCCAGTAATTGCTCGTATTTGCTATCAAAATAAAATTTCGGCAGAGCATTTAAGTTGTACGTCTTGGGGAAAGAGTCTTAAAAAAGTTCAGAGTCGGTACTTCATTGTGTTACAAGTCCTGGTATTCATTAGTCCACAACGACTGTAAACATACTTAACGAGCGAGGCCCGTCATTTCGCAACTCCGGCCCTTAGAAATGAGTACTTACCTGACAGTTATGCGAAAGACGTGGTGCGCATGCCGGATTCGGCACACTGCAGTCATTGGAACCTATAGTCAATTTGAAGAGGGGTGAATAATATAACAGTATACATATTTATAGGAGTACTGTAGGCTAGGGATTCTGTGTCGAGACGTCCCGGGACTTTGTAGTAAAATGTCCCGGGAATCGTGACTGAAAATGTGCTAATAAATTATACTTTTTAATTTTGAAAAGACAATTCTTGTGATTAAGAAACCCTCAAAAGAACTGTGTATTGAATGAAAGCAGGTATAAGAATTATTATATTAGATATTTTTTCAATACATGTACCGTTATCATCCTTTTAGTAAGTAAGCTTAAGTAAGTAAGCCATAAGTATTGCATATATCTATTACATAAAAACAATGATAATTATTAAGCATTGCATTAAAAAACGCGATTTTTACTAGTGCATACTTTCAAAAGGCGCCGAGTGTATGTAATACATACATACATACAAATATATTTGCTTAATACGATTATAATTTTATTGAAGGGTAAATAAGTCTCGAGTCCTGAGAAGTCCCGGGACTTTGACTTTATCTCGCCCGGGACTTTGAAAACCCCGAGACCTCAGAATCCCTACTGTAGGCTAGTGGTTAAGGCTCTCGGGTTTTCGTCTTACTCTTTTGCGGCTTTCACTTGTTTCAAAAACATTTTTTTAATCGACATACCGATTTTTTTACATTTGTATTTGTAATAAAATAAGCGAGATCATTATTAACACAAATGAATTATAAGTAAATGACATTTTAAGTAGGACCGGTGATTAATCAATATTAAATTTATTCTTTACGTTTTTATCTCTTCCAAGCGTAAGAAATTAATTTTTAATTCGTCGTGTTGCTGTAACAAGTATTATGAGTTTTTTTTGATGATCACTGTGACCAGTAAAACTTTAATAAACATTAAAGTTATTAATAATTTGTCTAAGATATTTTTTAATGAAATAAAACACAAATTTGTGACGAAATCAGTGGAATAACAAAGTTATCAAATTTATCTTAATTTACAATTGTTTTTTGTTAAAAAATAATCTTCCACCGAATGTATCAGAATAATTGTATTCCCTTCTCTAAAAAGTAGACGCCGAACGATTTACTAAATAGTAGTAAAACAACTTTTCTTGAGGTGCTTAATTATGGATCTAAGGCAGTGCTTCCCAACCTTTTTCATTCCACGGCCCCTTAAATCTGAAAAAAAATAATCTGCGGCCTTCCTCAATACAAAACTCTTCTGCGGCGGCCCCCAATCTGGGAAGCACTGATCTAAGGTAATATAGACTGCAAACAGGCATTAGTTTTTTTGAATAGTCTTACAAATACGTTTATTTTCAAGAATACAATAAATTATGAAACTCAAATATATTGTTATCGTAATTTGTTATGAAATCATTAGTAAGTCTCCAGTTTTAGTTCTAGGAATTACCTTGGATAATATAAATCAGCGCTCGGCAGATGCTTTGCAATCGTAGACTGCCTACCCAATTATCTAATCAGCAAAGTTTTAACGATTTCAATATATAAAAGAAACTTCTAAACATAATTCGCGTCAAGATAGTAACAGATTATTTAATTTTACTTTATGTGCAAAACTTCGTTAATCCTCCTACACTTCGAAGTATTGTTCTAACCATATTCAAAAATAAAAACATTGCTCACTTTTAAGGTGTTCACTGTCAATACTTGGTGGAATGGCATTATCAACTCAATTTGGTTGACAGACATTAAAATTTATTTATTATATACACTAATTGTTGGTTTTTACTTTGGTAATGATAATTCATACCTAATTGGTTTTTGTCATAATAGTTTCATTGCTAAGTGGTCTTCAACTTTTTATTTATAGTTTATTTTCCTTGTATTTTACTTCAATTCTTTTGCTAGGTTGTAATACCAATTGTTTGTCATACCTTGTTTTTGTCACTTAAATTTTGTATAAATATCACTGTTTTATTGTTTTTCTTATCAGTTGACAATGCTCATCATGAGCGAAACCGGTCCTGATCTAATAAATTTTATGTGGAAAAAGTACTAAAAATGTTTTATTATTTTTATTAAAAACATTGCTTTACTGTTTTATATAAACCAAAAAATATATGATTATTTGTTTATTTACCGATTAAAAACCAGATCTTTTATTGCCACACTAATATCAATAAATCATAATGTAGCTGAATTCAATGCCAATTGATAAAAAAATAACATTAACAGAAAAATGCACAATCAATAGAAATAAATAACGATGTACAAAATTGATAGCTGAATATATCCACGTTTCTAGACAATGCATTTTTAAATCAGTTAGTAATTCGTTGAATAATAATATTAAACATAACAAATTATATTTGTATTATAAATTAATATTTATAATATAAAATAACTGAAAAGATACCTCATATACATGATGTTTAAAGCATTAGGAAGCAACTGAGAACTGGGCAGCTAGTTATTTTTCCTACCACTAGCCATAATCAAAGATAAAAAATAACAAATAAATATACTTCTGGCGGTCGTTGAGGTCTACATGTATCTATTAATTGCGTTCTAGGGTGCGTTGTAATTCTTAAATAAGAATAAAATAGTTTTACGACTACATAGATTAAGGTGAAACACGTGTCTTGTAAATCCATCTTGGCGGTAGAATTTAATCTGATTCGCGTCGAATGTTAAAATGTATTTTGGATAACCAGTTCCTCATCGAAAGCTGAAAAATAACAAAGTGTTATACCAATGGACTTTTAAGTAAATAAGACGACAACAATTTATCATTTCAATGCATATATTAATCCATTGAAAACTATTGCATTTATATTCAGTAGAGTAACCCGTGATTTTTGCATTCCAGCTATGCTTCCAGTTAATTACTTTACAGTGTAAAAACACACCGTCAGCTAAATAGAAACGGACAAGGCAGCGCTTGGGGTAGTCTTTGTTTATAAATGACTCCGAAAATGCTTATGAATAAGTACGAGGAAGTTTAAAACTCTCAAACGAGGAGAGCAAATATTCATTCCATGTTATATTCAAAACAAAAACAATCAACACAAGCAAAACTACAGCGCGACAAATTTTGTCAAGTAACTTCTGACGCTATGTTAAATGAAAAATTGTCACAACACTTCCGTCAGTATATTCTTCAGTTTAAATTGCATTTGAACTTGATACTTGACAAGTCTTCCGTATTCAAATAAACCTCGCAACTTATTTCGATTTACTCTTAAAAAAGCTTTCGTCAAGTGGTAATACTCTATTTTACTCTTTAAGTAAAGCCAATCTGTTGCCATTGTTTTACGTATTGACTAAATTGTTTGAAAGATTTCGTTTCAATTTATTTGTAAAACTAAATAATTTACATCACATTTTATCTTTCTGCATTCAGTATTTTTTCTTCCGACAAAAGAAATCTTTCTTTATACATTCTAACAATATCGAAATGGCGAATAAAAAATATTATTGTATTAATAGAATTATAAACATAATTAAGTATTTCGACTGAGGGTGCTTGATGGAATTTCAATATCAAATTTGAATTGTTTGAATTTTGTACTTTTCCATGAGTTTTGTCGCTAACGACCCGGGTTTCGCCTTTCGGCGTCTTCAGGCATTCCAAGTGCACGGATGTACTTGAACTGACTTGGACTTGCACTTGGGATGCCTGAAGATGCCGAAAGGCGAAACCCGGGTCGTTAGCGACAAAACTCATGGAAAAGTACAAAATTCAAACAATTCAAATTTGATAAACATAATTGTCAATCCATGAAGGTGAAACAAAAGACATAATGATTTTAAAAAATGTGTATCCATACACATTAAAATTTGTTTATTTTTTTAATACACCAACTTTTTTCGCCCCATAAGCAATTTCAACTACTTATACCAGCTTAAAATTTAAAAAAAAAAACAATTATCAGTGAATAGAAACGTGTTGTTCAAAAGTATTAAATGTATTATACTTAAAAATGGCATACTTATTCATTATAAGACAAGTAAAACAGGATTACAACAATATTTGTCTTTAAATGTTGAAATCAAAAAAATACCTTTAAATAGTAAAACAAATAATTTATTTTTCTCACAATTTTAGCTCCGAATATATAGAATGCTATGGCGTCTTAATGGGAATATATTTTGTGTATATTTCTAGAAAAAACTATTAAAAACTATATCAATTAACATTTTTATAAACAAAAAAAAGTCATAGTATCAAATAAATAGTATAAATACCATAGTATCATACCATAAATATCATAGTATAAATACCATATTACCAAATTTAATTATCTGGTTTTAAGCTAAGGGGCTTAAAATATTACTTTCAATATTCATTTCCAATATTTAAAATGAATCCTTACAACGAAAACTTAAAATGGCCGCTAAATAAAAAATAAATAATTTTCACAGTGACGTATATTTGGTAACATCGAACACTGTAATTACAATCGAAGGAAGCCATTCGTAAGAACTACTGCGTATTGAAGACTTTGTACAATTTATAGGTTTACCAGAAACGGGCAGTAAAATTTCCGGAAATTTTAATCACTTACTTAAGCAGATTAATCACCGAGACATTCTATCCGGAATCTCGTTTATCGGATTGTCGCAACGCTGGCATAAAATTGAAGCTTTTTTTATTATTATAAATTTGTGTTTGGTCCACAGTCCCCGATGTAAAATATATACAAAATATTTCGTTTTCGCTAAATGCCCGAGAGAATTATTCTCCGCAAGAAACGGAAAAAAACCGGAGAATTGAAGGGAAAGACCGAAAAAAATCCTACCCTATTTGCATAAAAGATAATTGAATGGAATTCTTTGATCTCCGTTTCAATGTAGTCCCGAAATAAGGGAGGCTTAGTAGGAACAATTGTTCTTCTGTTAACCGACGTGTCAGTCCTTCATGACAATTATCGAGTCTTTTGTTGTTATTTTGTACACATAGGATTTACAGAAAATAAATATCACTTTAAAGCATTATCCAATGGTCACGTGTTAATTATTTGTAAATATATTTATATATTATTCGACAACACGAGAGCCCATGAAGTGAGCTCTCTGTTTACTGGCTATTTTTTATATCTGGAATAGGTACAACTTAAGTGATTATACTCATGAAAACCCATGTATCCTCATAAGTACTGCCTTGCTCACAGGGGAAACAATAAATGTAACCTTTTACGAATATACATAATTAGTTTAACACTTATCTGGAATTGTTCTTTGTGTGATTGTTTTTATTTATTTTATAAATAATGAAATTTTTAAAGTTACTTAAAGATGAGCGAATATACCTTTTACCAAAAAATGTACACATATATTACATTATATCGACTGTGGAAAGGAAAAAGGACGTAGCCTACAGTTTTTTCAAAACAGCTTTTTTCGATAATCACTATGTATCAAAACTTGATACCAAGAAAAAAGTCTGAAAAAAAGATTTTCCCTGGACAATTTATTTAATTAATATTACATTATGTCAACTTAACACCAGTTTAGAAGTCTCCGTGCACTTTAAGGTTGTGTATATTTCATAATTTCCATATGGCTCAAAATCATCAAAGCACGTTTGTTATGCCTCCAGTAAAATTTTCTGTGAGTGAGTTACGTCCTTTTTCTTTTCTACAATCGATATGTATTTAGACGAATGTTATTTTCTATTTAATGCATATCAAAAAAATCATTTCTTTTTTTTTTAATTTTTAAAACATTCAATTGATGCTAATAATACATATATGAAATATATGTATATATTAATCGTTACTTCGAAATATATTAAATAGTAATGAATTACTTTAATAATATTTCAGGTCAGGAAAAAAATAAAATAATTAAAGAAACGTATTTATATTGCTACCTTTTTTTCATAAAGAAGCAATTTTATTTTTCCAAAATAAGTTGCTACAATATAACCGCCGAATTCACTTAAGAGTTTAACAATTCATTAAGCCAATTATCAGTAAGGCTTTAGTATTTTAATTATTGTTTTGAAAAAAACAGTAAATAAATCACAAGATATTCCAAACATGCAAACATTTGCGGTATTTACAAAAAAAAAAGAAAAACATAATTGTATCATTACAATTTGAAAAAAAAATGCTTACCGCTACTTTTTCTGCCCTAATAGCCTACTTTCGTCTGAAAGCAATGTAATTTAATATTTAATGCACATAATGGATGATATTTTTACAAAATGTTACGTTTATTTAAAAACACAAAAATATACGACCAGGCCGTTAAAAATGAAATTGAATTGTGTTTGCCCAATTCAAATTATTCAGATGTTTTTATTTTCGAGCGGAAAAAAACATTTTTAAGGAATCGTACCAAGAAAACATAAATTGGAAATGAGGAAGAAACCCGTTAGAAACAAAATGCGAAAAAAACATTTTTATATTTATTTATATTTTGCATTTCAAAAACGTTTTTCACAATACCAATCCAAAATAAAACATTCTTAGTTTTTCTTGCCAAGAAATGTTTTTTACAGTTAAGTGAAATAAAAATAGAGGCTGGTTTGACATATATAGTCCGTCTTCTGTTTGAAAGAAGCACTACCACCGAAACAAGTGCTGTAATTCAGTCACCAACCCTTAAAAAATGGCATCAAGATTCACTTGAAGACACCTGAAATATCTTACGGCCAGTGTTGTAGTGGTTAATAAATAGGTACCAGGTCGGTCATTGATTTCTTCTCTATTTTTTTTTTAATATCCGTCCGAAGTTAAAAAACCACAGGTTTTAACAATTTAGTCAATAAAAAAACGTACAATTAAAATTAGAAAGAAAGATCCTAGAAAGAGGGGTGATATTTCTTCATGTTACATGTGTACATTTTTATTTTTGTAAAATCCGTCGGGTAGATCATTTTTGATATAATGCCTTTGAATTTCATGAACATTATTTTGAATAAATGTGTGTACTTGAAAATTAAATTAAAAGTCAAAAAGGTGGCAGGGCGCGCCCTGGCTCATTTTCAGGAGCCAGGTCGCTACTGCTTACGACACTTATCTTAACATGTGTTTGCAGCCAGGAAATGAGTTAACATATAGAAAAAATTGTTTTTGCAAAAGTATATATAAATTGTAATGTACAATACGTGTCCGGTCTTTGGTGTAGTAGTGAACGTCGTTAGCTTTTGTGAGGGATCTCACGGGTTCAAATCCCAGCTTTCTTTTTAATCGACTTATCGATTTCTGTTCGAAAATTCTTTTACCACTTTTCTTATGCTAAAATTGACGAGACGTAGCAAGAGAGATTAATCAACCACTAGTTTTGTCATTGCCGCCTGTGTGGTCGAGTGGGCAGGAGTGTTGGCTTCGGCTACGGAGAGTCCGGGTTCAAATCCCGGTACGGACGGTTTTATAAATTGATTTTTCAATCGATTTATGAATTTATGTTCAAAGGCATGGATGTATGTGATGACTAACTGAAGTCTGTACTCTTCTTAACCAAATATGAGTGAAAGCAACGATATTCAGGTAGAAAAAGGATGAATAGTGGGATCAATAGACAACGGTGTTCACTGTGACCATATGGTCACGCTCGTCCTTGGAGGGTTAAGGCACATTTCCACAAATTCTCTTCCACCCTTATAATTATAAAAAACTGAACGAAGAAAAAATGTATACTCCTTTTCATTTACCTATATGTTCTTACTTCTTGTAAATCCATACATCTTTCTATCCATACCCTCTCCGAAAAAGTGAGGTTGCAACGACAACCAGTCCTCTTAAGACAATACTGTTGAAAAGTTTTTTTATTATATAATGCTTTATATTGGAATCGAAAATTGTTGAAAAAACACGTTAGTAAACAAACAGATAAGATAATGGATTGTAAAATACTCTATATTTTTTTTCCAGAATAAATTTTTGCCAAAGATCATTTACCATTTTTTTTTAAATCCATGCCTGCTCCCAATATAGAGCATATGGCTTCCTAATGGGGATATCTCAACAGAAGTTTTCCCACGAGAACTGTTTGTTACTCAGTCGTTCAACCTCTATTATTAAAAGAGAGTAATAAGGATAGAAGGATAAGGCTAGGAGAGGACTAGCGGTCAACTAATCGCTCCCACTACACGCAGTTATTAATGGATCGGAAAGAGTGGGAGAGATTTCTTTTAGACATCATAAAAATCCGTTCCTTCGAACAGAAATCGAAAAAATGCTGCTCGTACTGGGACTTAAGCCCGTGCAGTCCGACACGGAAGTCCACAACGCTAACCGCTGTGCTATAGGACCCGACTCATTAAAATATCTACCCTTTTTCATCAAACTGTAACAAAAAAAATGAATAAATGACGTTTTCTTGTAGAATGGCCAAGGAATGAAAAAAAATGTGTACGAGCAAGTAATATATTTTTTGAAAATTGCGAGAAAATACTTCTTATAATCAGTGACTTGCTAATATTTTCCGACACACACTATTTTTCACATTTTTCTTCTATGATCTAAAAATATGGGCCTTTCTTATTATTATTATCCCCTCACTATAAAAATGATATTATAGCAAGGCAATCAATTACATTTTTTAGGGGTGAAGCAAGTAGCTACGATCCGCGCTGACTCGCAAGAGGCATGTTCATCAATCAATCAATTATTCATTCAGCCAAACACTGAGATTAATTAAGCGTAACTGGTTTACTTTGAGTGACTACAGGGTGCTCTTTTATCCAACCCAGTCAGAATTTTAATTGCTTCTATATTTATTTATTTTATTTTTAGCGCAGTCAAAAATCTTTTCAATCGATTTGAATGTCATAACGATAATCGTCATTTTAATCAGCAAATAATTGTGTCCATAAATGTACTCACATGCTTAAAAAAAACTACATTTATCAAACTGTATTCGCCCTCTATGTGGAGCATACGACTAATGTCCTCTTAATTGAGGTTAGATATTGGGATACTTGACGAATATATTATTACCATCTGTATTCCATATTAAGTAACGGTTTTACAAATATCAATACTGGAATTTTGTTTTGAAAAGCGAAAAATATGACCATTTCAATATTTCATACAAAAATACAGACATTACAAAATATATTATATTAACAAGTTATTTTCATGAAAATTATAATATTACATTATTTAAAAGCTCATCAATCCTATAATCTTAATAATAGATACAATTCTAAGCAGATATAAAATACTTTAACCCTTAAATGCATAGATGACTACCGAAATTGATTTTACCTTTTATTCTTATACCCGATGGGAAAATAAATATTTACTTTTCATATTTTTTCAATAAATGTCTTGTCTACACGTGCTTAACTATAATAATCTGCATTCGAACAGAGCAAGCTAGAATTTTGACGAACATTGTTTTTAGACTGTTTTTTAATATAATTTTCACAATAAAAAATACATGGTTCATCATGATAGCATTAAGTAGTTTAATTGTGTGTTCTATAGTTGATTGTGATTGTGTATAAGTGTTGCTTTTTTTATAAACTGGATAAAAATCATGTTTTATGCCTCTAATGCCTAAGTTATTTGCTGCCTGTGTGGTCGATTGGCCAACGTTGTTGGCTTCGGTTACGCAGGGAACGGGTTCAAATCCCGGTACGGACAGTTTTATAAATTGATTTATTAATTTCTGTTCGAAGGCATGTATGTATGTGATGTTTTGAATTCCCCCCTGCCAATCATTTTATCCTACGAGCGGGGCGTATCGAGAGCGATTAGCTTACCACTAGTCCTGTCCTAGCCCTATCTTTCTATCCCTACTCTCTTTGGAAAAAGAGAGGTTGAGAAACTGAGTAACAAGCAGTTCTCGTAGAAACACTTTAGGAGTCTATATGCTCCACTTTGGGAGCGGGAATTTATTTATAACTATTTAGTATACAGATCAGGATACAAACTGGTTGATATTGTTCTAATGATGTTTTCTTTCAAATACTAAAACAGTTGCATGTTTTTAGTAAAAGGGTCAGTGGTCGAATGGACAACGTCGTCCGCTTCGATTACGGTACTCACGTACTCATGGATTCCTGTTCCAATGCATTGATATCTGTGATGTCAAAAATTCCCTCTCACCACTTAACCGCTTTAAAAACGGAGCATATTTAGAGCAATTAGCTAAACACTAATCCTGTTCTTGCCTTATCAAAATATCCCTACTCTCCTCTAAAACTCCCACCTTACCCATCTAACCATACAAATTATGTGAAGTGAGAGGCGATTGGCTTGCCACTAGTTATGTGTTTTTTTTTATCCATGTCCGCTCCCAATGAATATGGCTTTCCTAATGGAGGTATCTCATCAGAAGCTTTTCTACGAGAACTGTCTGTTAATCAGTCGCTCAACCTCTATTTTTCAAAGAGAGTAATAGGAAAAGAATGATTAGGCTAGGACAGGACCAGTGGTTAACTAATCGCTCTAGCTACGCCCATTTATTAAAGGATCGGAAGGGTGGGATGGGAAGTATTTGTATACATCACAAACACCCATGTCTCTGCACAGAAAACGATAAATCAACCAAGAAATGCTGTTCAAGCCAACAACGCTTACCGCTGCGCCATATGACCCGACAAACGTCCTGTGATAGTCCTATCCTTTTATCTTTACTCTCTTCGAAAAAGAAAGGTTTAGCAACTGAGTAAAAATAAGATTTTGTATAAAAATGCTTGCTGAGACACTCCATTTGTAGTCCATATGCTTCACATTATAAGCTGACGTGGCTTTAAAAAATGCAGTACAAACATAGCGTTTTAGAGTAGTTTCATTGAGGTATATCATGTGTCACACATTCACCCAACAAGTAGAATTACGAAGTTTTAATTTACAAAGTAGCTGTCAAATCCATCGAAAATATCGATCTGCTATAGTTAAAAATCAATTATTTTTATTCGTCACTAATATTTTTCCTAACGCAATACATTTTCACCAGACGGTGTCTTATTTAATTATTTTTTGTAGGTCTAGCTTTTCATAGAATAGTTACGTGGTTGATTTTCGTACGCAACGCAAGTGTTTTCTTGAAATATTCAACGCTGAAAATGTAAATATTTTGCAAGCTTCCTGGTAAACAAAATATGTTTTTGAAATTTGATGAATCTTACTGTCTGCCTTCCAGCCTCTTAGAGCTTTAGCATACCCATTAACTATTCAATGAGACTTTTTAATGAAAAAATGAAAAGCACGTTTTAAGCTCTTTTCCATGGTGTTTTAAGAAGACAGTTGATTTATAAAAGAAGTGAAATATTTACAAAAAAAAAAATTATGAACATAAACTTGTTTATACATTTAACTTCTGTATCGATTGAAAATAATTATTGGACAATAAAATCCGGTCTTTCTAATCTATATAAATAAAATTTCAATTTACCACGATAATGACTTGTGTTTTAAATTTACGGATGAACGTTATTATTCATGCAGTACAATGACACATTTATTGATTTATGCACTGAAAAAAAAACAAATGAACACCTAAGAATTAATAGATTTATATGTTTCACAATTTGTATCAAAAAGCAAATGGCGTCAAAATAATAAAATGGCTACTACGAAAAAAGTGTTACCAACCGAAAAAAAATAATTATGGAACATATTTCAAATTCAGAATGAAAACAATGCAACGTTTCTGACTTTTCTTTATGTAGGTAGATTGATTCCGTTGTCAATTTGAAGCGCAATTTATATTGTACTCGAGTCGACGACAACCAACCAAGCGTCTGTACTTGACCATTTTCATTCATATTACAGTATTATCGTTTCAGCAGTAACCATGTAACATAGTATTTCTTTAAATATAATTAATAAATTTCTATAATTTTGTTTGATTTGAACGCTTCCTACCCAAACGATACGAACGTTTTAAATATTCTCATATATAAACTGCAAATAATAGTAAATAAAATTATATTTTTTATGTAGTTACAATATTATGTTAGTTTTTTGTTAGGGTTTCATTAGAATGAAATCAAATGAAAAGAATATTAAACCACTTATACATATATGTTTTGTATGCCTTATCTGCTTTTAGCACAACTTATATACAACGTACCGCAGGAGTGTAGAATTAACAAGAACTGATTGTTAAAAGATTGTTTTACTTACATATAAGTAGGGTATCCAATCCCGAGGCCTTTTCCAATCCCGGGATTTCGGGATTGATTTATTTTGAATCCCGGGATTGAGATTTTCTCACCGAGGAATTTGAAATCCTCAATTTGCTATACTTTTTCCCAGAATCTCACAGAAACTCGTTTTTTTTTTAGCTCACCGAGGAATTTGAAATCTCCGATTTAGTATACTTTTTCCCAGAATCTCACAGAAACTCGTTTTTTTTTTTTTTAGCTCACCGAGGAATTTGAAATCTCGGATCAGAAAATTGAACGGGATCCCGGATCCCGGGATTGGATGCCCTACATATAAGGTATGAACTGAAAGATAAAGTAAGAGTAATTCATAATGACTTAATCCAATAAAGTAACAAATCCAATGAATTTTAAAAATTTTGAAACATATGAGTAATTTGAAAAGATATTTTATAATTAAGTATTTCGACTGAGGGTCCTCGATGGAATTTCAATATCACATCTAAAATTAAAGATTGAAACATTCAAAAGAAAAAACACTCTTTTGTACAAAGCTTTTTCAATTAAACGAAACCGGCTTAGAAAATATTACCAGTGAAAATCTTAAAAGTTATTATTGAAACATTGTATGTTTTTTGATTTTTTTTAGTTTTTCAAAAACTTTCTCATTCTCTCGTAGAAAGAAAGCATATAAATCTGCAAACACGTAACGTCAAATTCGCGTTCATTTCTCACTCGCCTTGTTGTGCGAACACATTGATCTCACATTTTTCGGACATGTACATAATATAATATATATCAAGCTGACGCCGTGATGAGATGGACGAGTTTTTTATTATACATCATACGTTACTATTGATAAGAGTTGAATATATATTTGTATTGTTTTTAATTTTCTGTTTTCACTACACATATCGACTGTGGAAAGGAAAATGGACGTAACCAAAACATATCAAATTTTACAAGAGGCGCAAAAAACGTATTATATTTTGATGATTTTGGGCCATATGCAAATTATACACTACCTTTAAGTGCACAGAGACTTCCAAACTGGCGTTAAATTGACATAATCTATATATTAATAGTCGATAATGTCCGTCCATCCGTCTGTATGATTGTCCTCGATTTCCTCTCCCTCTGCCCCTCACCTTCTCCAGCCACACCTCTCCAACCTCAGCGACACCTCGCCAACCTCACCCTCACCCTCCAAAAAATAAGTAACTTACGAGGTCTATTTCTGCTACTACGAAAAATAATTGTTGGCAAACTTAAACATTATTCCAAAAATTAAATAAATTACGAGGTCTATTTCTGCTACTACGAAAAATGATAGTTAGCAAACCTAAACATTATTCCAAAAATTAAATAATTTACAATTTAAATACTGCAGGGCAGGGCTGTCGATATATGCCCCGAGATATATTTCTTTTACTATCAGAATTTCTGGCTTATTCAATAAATAGGTTTATAATTTATTTTTCACGCCAGTAAATTTTCTGACTACTTAAAAATGCAACAAAAATCTATATATATTAATAGTCGATAATGTCCGTCCATCCGTCTGTATGATTGTCCTCGATTTCCTCTCCCCCTGCCCCTCACCTTCTCCAGCCACACCTCTCCAACCTCAGCGACACCTCCCCAACCTCACCCTCACCCTCCAAAAAATAAGTAACTTACGAGGTCTATTTCTGCTACTACGAAAAATAGTTGTTAGCAAACTTAAACATTATTCCAAAAATTAAATAATTTACGAAATTTCTGCTACTACGAAAAATGATTGTTAGCAAACTTAAACATTATTCAAAAAATTAAATAATTTACGAGGTCTATTTCTGCTACTTCGAAAAATGATAGTTAGCAAACCTAAACATTATTCCAAAAATTAAATAATTTACAATTTAAATACTGCAGGGCAGGGCTGTCGATATATGCCCCGAGATATATTTCTTTTACTATCAGAATTTCTGGCTTATTCAATAAATAGGTTTATAATTTATTTTTCACGCCAGTAAATTTTCTGACTACTTAAAAATGCAACAAAAATCTATCCGTTGAGGTCAACAGGCTTACAGCTAGTCTAATATTTATTAAAGAAATTGTCTGGGAAAAACCATTATTTCAGTCTTTTTTCTTGGTTTTAATTATTTACAAGGTCATCTTTTTCAAACTTAAAAGCTAAATTTAGATACTAATTCGGCATTTGCATTTTACATCCTTTTGACAGAACTTGTATCAAGTTTGATACACCGCGATTATCGAAAAATACCTGTTTTGAAAAAACTGTGGGTTACATCTTTTTTCTTTTCCACAGTCGATATAAATAGCTTGATCATATCGGCATGAAACTAAAAGTTTATAGGACATTGTTAATGGATAATTAATTTTAAATCGACTGATGGTCAGCGTATGGTACATTTCCGTTGCATCCTTTGTGAGAATTGTTGAATGAACAAAGCAATATAATGCCTGATATCCTTTGCAATAAGCAACTATAGAGCGAGTACTATGAAATGATATCCATATCGACGGCTGGAAAATCAAAAGAGCGTAAAGTACATTATGTCAGTTAAACTTTTTAAATACATCTCAAGGCGTACTATAGTGCAACCACATTTTGAGTGCCCGAATTACTTCACGCCATTTGTGTGTAAATTTACAGTCTCGTTTCATTTTAGTACATTTAGTGCTTCTAAATTTGTATGTCCCGCAATTAGCGTATAAAATATTCAACATTCAAATAAAATTATTGCAATATTAACTGAAAGGATATGAATCAATTTTACTAATTTACTGAATCAAAATAGTTTTATATGAACAAAAAATAAATATAAATAACAATTATGACATCTTTGCAATCTACGTTTTCCTTCTGTTTACATTTCTTTCTGACAGTTTTTTCAAAATAGTGATAAAAGGGATATGCTTTAATTAAGCTTTAAATGAGTTAAAATAGATTGTGTGGTTTATTTTTATTGTTGTCATATTTTGTTATTTGTTTTTTCATCAATATGTTTAAGTGTCATTTTTTTTATAAATACATTCAATTAGTCGTTTTATAATAAAAAAAATATATTTTCTCATTGTCTGAAAAATATTTTGAAAATGTATTTTTTATAAGATTGGTGTAACGCAATACTTCTTGGCGGATCGAGGGAATCAAAAAAAAGAGAACAGTTTTATAATTTATGTACAATTACTATCATGAAAATAAAGTTATTTTTAGGTTTTCCGTAAATTGTATATTACGGCGTTTTGGTTTTTCAACCTCAATATAATATATACGTCCCTTGTTTTGCCTTATACACGATTCTAGCATAGTTATTACACTTTCGGTACCAGCAACCTCCTCTTTGAACAATGATAACACATCAATTAATTTTAAAATACTGTAATAGATGATTGATTTATTCATTAACCTAAAAAAATATTTTTTTAAATGGAATATGACTGCTTATGATATTGCAACATAAAGTAATCAAAAAGTTTGTGATACTAATCTATTTACAAGAAGGAGACTTTGAGACAGGGGTGTAGTAAAGTATAACGTTTGAAACATGGAATGGTATCAAAAATAAAAGTATCTGTTTCTGCATCAATCTTACTAATTTTTACACTTGCTTTCAGAGGTAGGGAAATTAATTACTTCTTTCAGCAAATTGATATTTAAATATGTTACGGTGTATGTATTGCGTATTGTTACATATCATAGTTACATTCGATTGCTTTTATAATTATTTCGTATAATTTATAAGAGTGATAAAAATTCAGCTATTACCCGGCACACCGCGAATAGCCCTGATATTAGGCGACACGAAGCAAATACTACATTTATGTATTTTTTTTTTACTTGAGTGAAATAAATATAAATAAATGAATGTTACAATTATTATGACCTCTGTATTTGAGCTGCGAATTTTTCATTAAAGAATAATTTCGCTTAAAATTACTGTACAATAATATTATTTACATGGGTACAGTTTTAATTTTAAAAATCATAATCGAGGAACTCAAAAAACACACGTACCAAACCAGAAAGCAGAGTTTCAAATAAATTCAATTTTATGGACGATATTATATTCATCTAACTGGCATAAAACAAAATAATTTCTGTACAAATAAAATGATAAATAAGTTATATTTAAAAAAATACTTTTCTAATTCACAAGATTTTGAGAGATTTGTCAATCATTATAGTAAATACAAACGTCTCATTGGCTCATGGAAGAGAATAAAATTTAAAAAGACTGAAAAGTTGATTTGGCTATTTGTACACTAATGAAATGGTTATTGGATAATTCTAATAATATAAAAAATAATCAGTTTATCCCAAAAAGTGAAAAATGTTAGTAGGGCCGATTATCCTTTGAACCTTCCAATTAATCTATCTTGTGTATAATCAACACTCGATAATTGCAGTCATTTTTGTTTTCGCTTCTAATGACTAAATAGTTATTTCTTTACTTCTCTTTGAAAGACAGGGGCAGAGAAATTGATTGGAAAATAATGAACCCCTAACCTTAAACTCAATAAAATGAGTGCGAGCAACTGAAATTGCTACATAAGTACTCTTTTGCAAAACCATAAAGTTCAATTTTAAAGCGGACATGTAAGAAATAAAAAGAAAACTCGAAAAAGTGTAGCTAAATAAAATTTTATTCGTATTACGGCCGCGCAAAAATCAATTTCATTGTTTTTCTCGTCCAATGCTAATCCGTAGTTTTGTATACTTCTTATCCTGTCACGAACACAAAAAAACACAAAACGGAATGACGATTGCTTACATCCGCCCGAGGAAATGTACTCCAGAAGTTTACCTTACGGCCCAGTTTATATCCTTAGGAATTGTCTTTCATCCAACCACAATTTTATCCCGTCGAATTTTCATTTAAAGAACATGATCTACAATATTGAATTGTTTTTCACAAGGAATATAAAAGTATTTTCTGTCGTATCTATTGACAGGAAAATACACTTCCATCCAGCATAAAACAAATCATAAAAGTGAGCCTCTTTTCCAAAACTTACTACTGACAAATTTTATTTTATTCTCGTATTGATATTTTCTATCGCAAAACATACGAATTCATTGCTTTATTTTTTCGTCAATATATTTTTATATGAGATAAAATCACATTTTGATTATGTATTTTTAACCTTGATAGACTTCGTTCTTATATGGGAGATTAGCGAGTATATGAAAATTTCAGAAATACTAACGTAGGATTTTGTTTTATATTTATGGATTTATCCATTTACACGATTTTTGGTTGTTTTATACAGACTAGCTGTAATCCCGTTAACCTGGAGGGATTTTTGTTGCATTTTTAAGTAGTCAAAAAATTTACTGGTGTGAAAAATAAATTACAAACATATTGAATAAGCCAGAAATTTTGATAGTAAAAGAAATATATCTCGGGGCATATATCGACAGCCATGCCCTGCAGTATTTAAATTGTATTTAATATAATTTTTAGAATAATTTAAATGTTTAAGTTTGCTAACAAATATATTTCGTACTAGTAGAAATCGACCTCGGCGCATATATCAACAGCCCTGCAGTATTTAAATTGTAAATTATTTAATTTTTGGAAAAATGTTCAAGTTTGCTAACAATCATTTTTCGTAGTGGCAGAAATCGACCTCGGCGCATATATCGACAGCCCTGCAGTTTTTAAATAATAAATTATTAAATTTTTGGAATAATGTTTAAGTTCGCCATCAATCGTTTTTCGTAGTAGCAGATGTTAAAATAAAAGTCGAAATATAGTTCTATAAAATAACCATACCGTAATTAATTAAAAAGATTCTCAAAGCAGGATGCAAAATATAACCATACCTTCCAATAATCGAATCAATGACACTGAACAAAATCTGTCAAATCAGCTCCCAGCTCTATAATTATAGCTTCAAAAAATCGAATCAGTATATTTGATTATTTAAAAAACGTCGTAGCGATGCAAACTTTCAAATAAAGTTCTCTCAATATTATTACGATGCTTCAGTAATAAGCCAGGAAATTTGAATTATGAATATAAAAGACGTCCATTCCAATTGGACGAACGAAATATGCGATTCAAAATAAGCCGTTAACATTGGCCGAAAAATGTGCTGTTCAAAATAAACCCTTATCATTGGGTGAAATGGACAGTGTTACGGACATATTTGTGATTATTTTATCGGCTATTAATGTTAAGATACTTATTTACTTATGTCAGATGCTTTAAACTTTAATGTTAATCTTCCACGGTCTACCTTATGAATAGGTATTACTAAATATAAACACTAAAATAGATAGCGCGAAAAATTTACTTAAATTAATACTTCCTAGAATCATATAACATTTCCAAAAAAATATATGTTCTCAACCAGTGCAGTGGCGTAGCCACCTTATAGCAGAGTCATGCAATGCATGAGGGCCCAGCGAAAAGAGGGGTCCAGATTTATACATTGACAGTACAGTGGAACCCCGATCTATCTTTCTCGCATTCTTCGTTTACTTGCTTAGATCGTATATTTTTTACAGTCCCGTCCAAACACTCTTAAGAAAAACGTTAAATAATCCCGCAATAATCGTTCCTTGATATATCGTCTAAATGTTATCGTCCCGTGACATGGACTCACAATTTAGTTTATCTCAACATAACTTTACTACGAGAACTTTTTGTTACTTAGGTTTTCAGCCTCTTTCTTTAGAAAAGTGTAGGGATAGAAAAATATGGCTAAGACTATTGGTTAACTAATCGCTCTCGCTACGCTTTGTTTTTAGGGACGGGTGAGGGGAACCTAATTTTCTACATTAGAGACATTGATGCCTAAAACCAACCAAAACTATTTGCAAACTAATTACGCTAAGTAAGTTTAGTGGCACTTAACTAATTACTTAATTTTTGGCAGAGCAGGGGCCTAAATAATGTTAAGCAAGTAATGGATACTAACTACTGAGGTGCTCACTGTCAATTCTTGGTGTATTACATTTTTATAAATCAGTAAATTATACATTTATACTCCTGATTATAAATTTACATAATAAGCATTAAAATACCTGAACCGTTTTAAAAAGAGATAAAATTCAACAGAGAGTGGGAAAATAACAATGTACAGTTAGTGCAATCTTTGACATTGTGTTTATCTTACTAATTTAATAATTTCGATAGTGTAAAATTATCATCTTAATTGTAAACAATCATCAATATTATTTGTTTTTCCATTGTTACATTATTTGTGAGGGCGCATCAAAATAACTCCGTTGACGCTTTTGGGCCCGCGGGAACGGTGCTAAGACCCCCTATCCCCTATCCTAAAGTGAATTTTTTTTTTATATATATATAAATCATTGCATTTAATAAATGTGAGCAAGTTTTTTCGTCGATGTTACAGAATAAATTGGTCCATTGAACTAACTTATTACGGCTTACTATTACAATTTTTTAAGTCTTATAATGAATAAGCCTCAAGTTTATAAACTACATTTGAATTATAAATACATAATGTATGCATAGTATACAATAAAAATATTTTTCTTAAATGAATACTTTAACTTTCATTTTTCGTGCAGCCCGAACTCATGATATACTTTTTTATGCGGCTTGCTGGTGAAAAAGGTTATACATGAATGTTATATCGAGAAGCAGTCACTAGAAATATTTTGTAATCCAGTAATATCCGATTAATTCGCGGCTTGATAGGCGAAATAATCGAAGTCAGTGTTTTTGTAGAGACCAAAACATATCGGCTGTGGAAAGGAAAAAGGACGTAACCCACACATATCAAATTTTACAGGAGGCGCATAAAACGTGTTTTGATGATTTTGGGCCATATGCAAATTATGAATTATACACAACCTTGAAGTACACGGAGACTTTTAAACTGGTGTTTAATTGACATAATCTAATATAAATCAAATAAATTTTCTAGAAAAAACCATTATTTCAGTCTTTTTTCTTGGCTTAATTTTTTTACATTTTTTCATCTTTTTCAAACTTAAAAGCTAAATTTAGATACTAAATCGGAATTTGCAGCTTGCATCCTTTTGATAGAACGTGTATCAAGTTTGATACATTGTGATTATCAAAAAAAAGCTGTTTTGAAAAAACTGTGGGTTACGTCTTTTTTCCTTTCCACAGTCGATATTAAAATGGTGTTGACATGTATTCATGTAGCAGTAAAACCAATATAATTATCACTGAAAGAAAAGATTACTATTTTTTGTTACAGTGAAATACCTACTCACACTTTGGCTAGCTTAAGAAGTTAACTACATTTTATACAAATCTTTCATGGCAAAGAAACGTATTAATGAATGTTACAACCCTTTCAATGGTCCCAGCAGTTTTCTTATATTCGGTTTTGTTTTTGGTCAAAGCATATCGAATGTGGATAGGTTAACTGACGCTGCCTTTACTTATTTCAAATTCCTTTTTTTAGTACCACTGCGTAGACTGATATGTTAACATGGTTATATAACACATGCTGATTTTTCCTCAATCAAAGTGGGTACGTAAAATGTTTAGAAATACATATATTAAAAAAAAAAATCTAACAAAGTAAAAAGTTTTCCGTGTCGTATGTACCATTTAACTTATTCAAAAATAGTTTCGAATCAATGAGCTTTATAAGTTTGTATTTGATGTTTTTGATTAAAAAAATTGAACAGAAGACTGAAGTGAAAATATTTCGTTGTTTGAAATCTCTTTAATCTCTAGAATTCAAAATTTTAAAGCGTATAAATTGTTTTTTGAAAAGAGTTTTATTGTGCTAGGAACAAATACTTTTTGATAATTTAGTAACTTTTAAACAAGTATTTAATGGTGACTTTTGTACTATTTAGATTACATGAATTATTGAAAATAACAGATTGAAATCTTGGACGAATACATAAATACTAGAATTTCATAGAAAATATCGGTATTATTAAATAAAACGACGGCAACTTTGTGGAAGTTTATTTTTTCATTTCAGCAAATTAAAGCTCACAATATCTGCTGATGCTTCTTGGGGAGGCGAAACACGTGTCAAAGTTTGTAACACGACAAGTGAAAGCTAAAAAAATACGAAGAATCCCATGCCGAGCGAATAAAAACAGTTGGTTTTTCCTGATTTCATACAACGTCATTAAAAAATAATCATTAACGGATGATGTTCATTAATAAATGACAGCTTCTTAAAATGATAATATGTACATGATTGACATGGCTGAAACATGTCAATATACAGCATTTAGCAGATTTTAAATATTTCAATTCATCACGAACAATTTTAATAATATTTGTAATGGTTTCTTTGCATTCATATTCGACTGATTATTTGGAAGCATGAGGAATAAATTACAGCAAGTGGTTGCTTAAAAAACATACATATTATTAACATAATCAACAAGAAATCATTACCATGCAGCAGTGTCACATGCCATGCAATGCGCTTTATATCAACAATGCGCAGATAGAGTGTATATAAATGTATGATAGACAGAAAAATGTAAACAAATGCATAATATAGTAAGTAACCAGTGCTTTTTTTTAAAAAAAAAAAGGTTGCGGAACGCGATTCTTGTCAAAAAAAAAATTCTAATTCATGTCCGTTTTCAATGTGGAGGATATGGATTTCTAATGGCGGTGTCTCAACGGATTTTTTTTAAAGAATTGCTTCTTAGTCAGTTGCTTAACTCACCTTTTTTTAAATAGAGTTAGGATAAAAAGATAGAGTTGGTTCAGGGCTAGTGGTTAACTAATCACTCTTGCTTTGGTCTGTTAATTTTAGAATTGGAAAAGTGGGAGGGATATATATCACAAACACCAACACCTTCGAACAGAAATCGATCTTATAAGTCTAATTTTAGTTCTGATAAACCTTTTTTACTGTACTTTTTCGCGAGATCATGATTTAAAAAAATATTTTTAAATATCTTTTGGCATAAAACATAAATAAAGTTTTGCAAATATCGATGTGAACCATTAAAAATGTCGAAAAAAGAGGGTGCCGGAACGACGTTCCACCGCGTTATGGGGGGGGAAAGCACTGATATTAACACTCTAATACCCGATAATCAAACGAAGCCGTTATAAAAAAAACGCATAACATTTACTTTTTCTATTATTCATGTACATGCTTGTATACATATACTTGTTAATCGCAAACCTAAAAAAAGTAAAGACAGTGAACTAGTAATTGTTGTGTAGATATTTTCTACGGTCATTTGTCAGTCAGAAGGTGCAAAAACTTCCTGCGAAAATAAAAGGTGGGCATTCGGGAATATGGCCGTGCCAGTCGTGCGGTGGGATAGTTCTATAGTACACAGCCAATATTTGGCTCGAAACTATTTCCACAACCAACTCAAACTTTTTCAGTTCGCCGCTCATTCATTTCATAACATAAAATTACAATAAATAACAATGGGTAAATAAACGTACACCTATTTAACTCGTAACTGAAAAGCACACCATGAAGAAACACAACTATCAATAACAAAATATTGACAGCATATTTCTTAGATCAATTCAGTTTGTTGGTCAGTTTTTTTTTACCTTTCTTGGTACTACGCCTGAAACTTTGAGAGTCCCCGCTTTGGCATTAGGATATTCCTGATCCATTAATTCCACACGTCAGTCTATCGTGCCGATACAATTTATATCGAGAGTAAACAAAAAATGTGTTTTTCGTAAGAAAAAAAATGATGTAATAGTAGAGATGCTAGAAATATGCTAGTTACATTACTATATTTGCTGACGAAGCAGTTGTATTGAAATTCACAGTTGAAAACCATCCTTGTTCGGTTTCTGGCGGTGTTGTTGTATGAGTACGATAAATCTGATAAAACTAGTATTTATTTGTATGATAATCAAGTGATGGAAATAAAACAATACTAAGTAAGCATTTGACGAGCGTAAATATGTTTAGGCAATTGAATTATATTTTATAGTTTTCAACCTCTAAGCTTTAAGTTAATGAAATGGGAAATAAATTAGAAATTTACGCTTTGTCAAAAATTCTAATGGAAAATTAATTAAATTGAAAATTATAAAATAAATATATAGAAAATTGCTTTTGGTTAAAAACAATTTACTTTCGCAATCTATTTTTCAATAACTTTATCTTGTGAAAAACAATTTTATAATTATATTACATATTGTAATATGCTTTGATTATCGTTGGTTTGAAGTCTACTTATTGACATTTATGAAGGTTTCTTCAATAAATGAGTTTGTTTCTTACCAAAGTCGGATGATACGGTGAAAACTTTACAGAAGAGAAAAAAACGCAAATAAAAGCGAAAAATACTACATAAAATAAAACATACTTTTGTACTAAATCTACATTTATGTATATATAGATCAGAACAATTTTTTCTCATCACGAGTGCTTTCATTTACGGCAGAGCTCCGCAACCTTTTCTTACCTACGACACACCAAAATTCTTCCTAGAATTCCGCGGCACACCAAAAGCAAAAATATATAGGTATTAAATAGATACACACATTTTACAATAAACTTTCGTTTTCTATTTGAAAAGTATACATACGTAAAACTATAATATATTTACTTTTATGCAATCTTAATAATTATAAAATAATAAATAATTAATGTGATACCTGCGCTTGTTTCAATGAACACAGAGGTTTTAATAATAATTCAATTAAAATAATTTTTCATTATGTATTTGACCGCGGCACACCTGTATCCGGCTCACGGCACACCGGTTGCGGAGCACTGATTTACAGGACTAGTTATACAAAACCAAGTAAGACTTTTTTTTTACCATGTCCGCTCCCAATATGGAGCATATGGACTCCTAATGGAGTTTATCTCAACAGAAGTATTTCTACGAGAACTGCTTGTTACTCAGTTGCTCAACCTCTCCTTTTCCAAAGAGAGTAGGAATAGAAGGAAAGGGCTAAGACAGGACTAGTGGTTAGTTAATCGCTCTCGATAAGCCTCGTTCACGGGATAGGATGGGTGGGAGGGGGGAATTCAAGACATCACATACATCCATGCTTTTGAACAGAAATTCATAAATAAATTTAAAAATCAATTTATAAAACTGCCCGTACTGGGATTCAAGCCCGTGCCTTCTGTAGCGGTAGCCAACGACGTTGAGCGCTCGACCACACAGGCGGCAGTAAGACTTATATGAGTGAAATAAACATAGAGAAAAATTAACATATTCTATGCATGGGTTTTTGTGATGTCAAATCACATTGTGTCCTCTCCTCCATACTTTAATAACTGGGTGTAGCAATAGCGATTAGTTAACCACTAGTTCTGTTCTAGCCTTATCCTTCTTTCCCTACTTACTCACTTTGGAAAAAAAGTGAGGTTGAGCGATTGAGTAAAAAACAACTCTCGTAGAAAAAACTACTGTTGAGATACCTCCATTAAGAGGCCATATGCCCTACATTGGGACCGGTCATGGATAAAAAAATGCATGAATAATTAATACTATGCTGCTAAAATAAAATAAAATAAGATCTCTTACATTTAACTGCTTCTAATTTGCAATCCCAAACAGTTAAATAAGAACAGTCACTAACAATAAATTCTAAAGCAATATATAAATGAAAAAAATGGAAAAGGAAACGAAATGAGCAAGTAAGTGGCTTGTGAGCAAAAAAAATAACTGGAAATAGTAGCTACCTTATATATGAATATGAACTTTGCAATATAAATGATTAACAAAGTACTTCTAACAAAAGGTTATAAAATTATTCAAATCTTCTTACACGAGTAAAACTAAGTTTGGATCTAAAAGCTCGGATGGTTGTGAATTCCAATTAAACTTGCTGTTCTGTAGAGTAGAAAGCTTGCGCAAACCTTTTTTTTGCGTATGAATGTGAACGAGAGTTTTTTGACCAACTTTTGAAAGTAGGGATAAAATTCCGACGGTCTCGGAGGGATTATGAAAACAGAGAAAATTTAAGACGACAAATATTTAGTAACTTGAAACATTACTCGAGCATTGAACAAAAAAGCTTATTTTACTTTCAATAGTAAAAATGTCTAAAGTTTCTCAAACTATTTTTTCTTCAAATTAAGCAACCGTGTTTTTGTAAGCTGAAACGAAAGCGAATGAAAAATATATCTGATGGTTATAAATCAAAGTGTCGTTTAAAACGAGTTTTTATTGTACGATTTTTTAACAATATCTGTTATTTAAGATTTGAGATATAGTGTGTATATTTTTATATAACATAAATTATCGGTTCAATTTTAACAAATACATATTCACTTTTAGGATGTTCACTGTTAATACTTGGTAGAAAGGCATTATATTAATAAAAACACAATCGCTCATGTCGAGCATTGTCAACTGAAGTTGAACTGAACACTTACGCCCCAATGGGCGTACGCATTACGCATCAATATGGACGGTAAAAATCCAGGACGTATGTTTAAAAAAAACATGTTTTTCACTTGGTTCCTAAAGGGCCAGCAACATATCGGAAGTATTTTTAGAAACATATGGGAAGTGTTAAGATAATGAACCATTTCATCACGATACGCATCTAAATATCGATCATACCGTCTATTACTAAGACAACTCGGAAAAATCGAAATTGAAGTTTAAAAAAATACAGATTTTGTAACAAAAAACGCTCTATCAGGTTCAATAATCAGATAATTAAAGCACGGCGCCAAAAAATGCTAATGCTCATAGACTTGAAAATAAAATATTGGGTTTATTTCTGTCATTAGAAGAATCCAAAGAAGAGTCTACTACTGAACCCGACTTAAGTACATAATCAGTAAGTACTTGTTGATTATAATAATATTTTATTCATGGTGACCATTAGAATTATGTTTTTCTCGTTGTCTCAAAAGGGGTCACTGGAAGCTGTTTAGTGTGACTTATGAATTGAACGATTAGCCTGTTTTAATATATGTATATTATATTTTACCTACCACACGAGAATATCAAATCAAAAATTGTTCTCGATCTAGTAATAACTATGTTATTTATATTTTTTACGTATCAGTAAACCATCATACACTAGCGGTACTATTCCCACTTACATACTCTTATATTGGATGTTCTGAAATACTCAACACGTGATTGTGTTAGTAGAAGGTGAGAATTTTATACCGCTGAAAATCAACGTTATTCGCGTGGGAATAGGACCGCAGAACGTTAAGAAATTATAATGTGATATGTTTGATTCACCATCAAAGATGACACACTTTATACCATAGTTTCATATTTTTGTGTTATATAAAAATTATAGAATTCGAGTGTAGTAAACATAGTTAAATATTCAAGTATTCTGTTCGTTTCAAATCAAACAAATGTACAACAGTCATTTTAAAAGTTTTAAATAACTGCTGTTGCTATAAATACACGGCTTAACCATATTTTCCTGCACATTACATAACAAAACAAGATCAAAGTCTTTGCCTGCAGTCGACAAACCCTTACGAAAATCCCCTTTTCAAATAAACGACCAACTCTAACTTTTAATGGAATCTAATTCAATTACAAAACAGAGACAGCGTGGAGATCTTTTTTTTAACAGAGTGACTACGGCTAAACATTATTCGTTACGATTATAAAGAAAGTTTAAACGTTTAAATGAAGCGAATTGAATGGCGAAGTTCGATACATTTCTAAGATTACATTTACCAACATATTTTTACATTGTTCTTTATTTATAAAAACATCAAGTGTTTTAACATGAAAATAATTATCAATTACTTTAATTTCAAACGTAGTTTGTCTACAGGGGAGGGGGCTCGTGCGAGCCCCTTGTTAAATTTAGGCGCGGCCGGTGAGTCCCTTGTTAAGATAAGAAAATCATTCGTCTCATATCAAATCAACATATAACTGCAATTTCTGTAGACGGTTAAATTTTATTATGAAAGAAGCCCCTTATTTTTTTCATTCAGCATTGTGGGCTTTCGTGCCGGACCTCACAGGTTCGAGTCCCAGTACGAAGCAGCATCTTTTCGATCGATTTTCTGTTCGAAGGTATGGGTGTCTGTGATGTCTAAAAATCCCCCCCCCCCCCCACTCTTCCGATCCTTTGATTGAGATACCTTCATTAGGAGGCCATATGATCGACATTGGGAGCGGACATGGATAAATAAAATAATGGGTAAGATTTACCAAGCCCCTTGTTAAAATATTGGCAGCCCACCGCTGGTTTGATATATGTTTTAGTTACGTACGTAATTTGCTCTTGCCAAGGTAAATTCAACACATATCATGGTTGAATCTATCTGTTAACCATACATTAGAGGTCTGCACGGGCCGAAATTTTACAAAATTACCCGGTTCGAGCCCGAAAGATTCAGGTCCGACCCGGCCCGGGCCCGAGTCTAATACCACAATTTTTACCCGAACCCGACCCGAAGCCCAGATTTATACTCAGCAGACCGAAAAAAACCCGTTTTTTACAAATTTAAAACAATTTACGATTCTCTATAGAACTGGTAATAATTAAAATCATCATGCCTGACTTATGACACGAACATAGTCTGAAATATTTTTTTGAAGAATAAATTCCTTAGCCGGGCCCGGCCCGAGCCCGAATCTCAATTGCGCTTACCCGCCCGAACCCGGCCCGGGCCCGTGCAGACCTCTACCATACATACATGTTAGAATTTTTAAGATAGTTGAAGGTTTTTATACCATTTAATGCATAAAATTACTAAAGTTACGTTGAGATATTTTCACCACTTATTTTAGAACGTTTTCTGTTTGAAAATAAATAGTGCCTGAAGTAGGATATATTCCGTAGTGAAAACCTCTGATAATAGTATGAAAATGGTGCGGAATTTTTCGGAAACTTCTTATGATATATTACTCACCTCAAAATTTATGGGTTTCTAAACTATGCACATAAATTCTTTATTTGAGAGAGAAAGGAAAACGAATCCTATTTTCTCTTTTTGATGTTGAATGGAAGATGATGTAATATATATTTTACTTCACAGCTTATAATTCTAAAAAAATATATATTTGTTACATATACACCGCATGTAAACGAGAGTTAAAAATAAGAATTTTCAAATCAAATTATTGCATGAAGTATGATAAAAACATTCGATATGATCAAAATCAAAATATTGCGTAAAAGTATCAAAAATGTATGGAAAACTAAAATTTTCTCTTTAAATTTGTGCAAAAAAAGATTTTTTTCGCATATTACCACTAATTTATTTATTCAATACAAAAATATAATGAGAAAAGGATCAATTTGTATACTTGCTTAATTGTATTGACATTTTAATATATGAGTTATTCGCTTCTGTCACTGTCGGTTGCGAAATATAATCGTTTGAGATCTTTTGAACGAACGTATTGAGTTTTAGAGTAAAAATCTCGTAGCAATGAGTAAATCGCGTAAAAAATAGAACGATGCGGTCCAAAAAATTGCTTAAATAGAGGACTGGGTGTAATAAATACAGCTCAATATTAACTCTCGCGGCTCGGAGACTATAAAAATACTGCCGATGGGGGTCGTTTAGGGACCCCAGTGGTTTCCTCATTATTGGCCTTATTCTTATGAATTTTAAATAAAGAAATAGTCTAAGAGCTTTAAAATATCTCTCTGCATCATTCCTTATACATTTTTTTTTAAATCCGTGTTTTTTAATAAATAATCATATTTTAAGTTGCGCGTAAAAAAGACGTCATCCCAGCACACATATGAAATTGCAACTGACGACTTACGAACGATCGCTTATCGCCTCATCGCGTTATCGGGTATTTATATAAACTACAAAGGTCCAAAAAACTATGATATAAGAATACCTTAATTATAAACATTGTATTACCCATATTAAAATAGATATTTAAGAAAATGTGGGTATTGAGGTCGCATTTCTTGAGCTTAGAACCGGAAAAGTTAATAATTAAGCTGGTCTTTAAAATAAAGACCGAGCAGATGATTTGAGGCAAAAACATCGTTCTATATATTTCTATATTGCCTGCTGTGGTCTAGTTGGTTAAAAAAAATCTACCGACCATGTGGGGCTGGGCTCGATTTCCGGTAAGGTCAATGTCAAATTTAGATTTTTCAATTTAAATTTGAAATTTAAGACGTGGGTGTTTCTGATATAAATTTACCTCGAGTGACTTACTTTCTCGTATGATCTCTCAACTTTAAATATTTGGCGTATTGACATTAGCTCTAATGCTATTTTTTTAATTTAAAAAATACACAAAAATGAACCGAATTCAATTTTTTAAATTCGAAATTTAGTTCGACAGTTTTTGCTGTCTGCTGAATAAAAAAGTGTTTTGGATTTATTTCTATTGCAAGAGAGGCAGATGATATTCGTTAAATTTATATCGTTGATATTCTGATATTCATCATCATCCAATGCTTTAAAACAAATTACTCATTTCAAATATAAAATGCGTGGCGTAAGCAAAAAAAAAATGTGCACAAAATGTGCCATTCTTCGGTATTAAATCACCGGCCGTGCGTTTGTTTTTAATTAAAATTGTATGAGCATTGACAATAAATCGTTTCGATACCCTCTTTTCCCGCGTTTTTCATTAAATTGTTCATTTTCAATTTGATTCCCTGTATGAATAACATTCCTGAGTTCACCGAGAATTAATTTAATCTTTTCCGACGGGAAAATTTTTCGAAGAGATTTTCACAAACCGTGGGGCGAGCTTCGATACGATGTTAATCAATTACTCACGCACAAAGGAATGAGTATTTTTTTCAATTAGGCACAGCGTGAAAGGTAAATACGTAAAATTTAAAGGAAAAATTACTTATCTTCCAACAATTTGAGATATACCGCACGATGTCAATTTAAATATTTTACCGAAAACATAAACAATCAAATGAGAAATGACATCTTTTTTTATATTGTCTTATACGTCACTCCATCAATATCAATCATTCTTCATATTTACCAGCCTACTTTGCACTTTATTTAAATCCAGCGATAGACTGCCAATACGGTAACAACGGGCTCGTTTAATTTTATAGCTATTCGTGATGTTCTAGGGAAGGTGTGAATTTTTTTTATCATTCATATGCAGTTATACGCAATCTATATATTAATAGTCGATAAGGTACGTTCGTACGTTTGATTTTTTGTTTGTATAGGCGCGATTTCGCCTTTTCGATGACGTCAAGAAAGACAGTTGAATATTTGAATTATTCTAAAAATTGTATTATATACAATTTAAATACGGTATGGCTGTTGATATATGTCCTGGGGTCTTCTTCTTCTTCTCCGAAATACATTTGTTTGCATACTTGAAACATTTGAATTATTCAAAAAATATTAAATTGGATATAGCAGCTCAGCAGGGCAGCTCAATTATGATTTTTATGAATATATTTTACTATATCCGCTATTTGCATATTTTGTTTTGCGGTCCCGGTGTATTTTAGTTCTTTAAGAGAATTGGGTGTATTCCTAAAATATCCATTTAGAGATCTGCCAATCTTTTTTAGTTCACGGCACACTGATGAATGGGACTAGTACCGCGGCACACCAAATAAAAATGCTTTGAATAAGGAAATTTATCTTTATAAAAGAAAATATGGAAAATGTGTCGCGTTGACCAATATGTATGAACGTCACAAATATTTGTTCGAATGTTGAATTTATTTAAAATTGAAGAAAAATTAAATGAAGAGGCATTATTTAAAATTAATATTTTTTTTAGAACTTCTTCCACCGCGGCACACCTGAGACTTCTTGCGGCACAGTAGTGTGCCGCGGCACACAGTTTGGCAAACACTGATTTAGAGATTTAATTACGTTTAGATTTTCTGGCTAATTCAATACATAGGTTTGTAATTTATTTATCACTCCAGTAAATTTTCTGACTACTTAAAAATGCAACAAAAATCCACCCCGTTGAGGTCAACGGCCTTACAGCTAGTATTTATTAAAGCTACCGAATGTTACTATATACATATACTTATAGTGTGTTACAGTACGCAATATACAGTAATTTAATTTAATCAATATCAGTAATAGCGGCAAAATGTACGTCAGAAATACCAAATGTAGATTACTACTTTTTAACATTTAAATACATATATTGCATGTTTATAGATTATACAACGAATAGATCAGAGAACATTGTTTTTCTTAATTTAACAAGGGGCTCGCCTGTCTAGGTACTATTTAACAAGGAGCTCCCGCCCACTCTTGCTTAGATTGTATGAAGTAAATGTATATATTATATATCAGAACAGCGTTTTCCAAATCGTATTACGCGAAAATAACTAAGGCATAAGTTTAAAAAATATATACAAATACATTCATTAAAACCAAGTATATTGTAGCAGCGGTTATTTCATTACACTAGAACAGGAGTGGGAAACCTTTTCATTTCTAAAGGCCACATTCATTTATCTGATTCAACATAAGGCCGCAGTAAAGAAAACGTTGTCACCCCCGCCCCTCTTTTTTTTCGACTATCGAACATATCGACTGTGGAAAGGAAAAAGGACGTAACCCACACATATCAAATTGTACAGGAGGCGCTAAAAACGTGTTTTGACGATTTTGTGACATATGCAAATTATGAATTATACACAACCTTGAAGTGCACGGATACTTCTAAACTAGTGTTTAATTGACATAACCTAATATTAATAAACAAAATTGTCTCGAAAAAACCTTTATTTCAGTGTTTTTTCTTGGTTTTAATTGTTTACAAGGTCATCTTTTTCAAACTTACAAGCTAAATTTAGATACTTATTCGGCATTTTCAGCTTCCTTCCTTTTGATAGAACGTGTGTCAAGTTGTATACATTGTGATTATCGAAAAAAAGCTGTTTTGGGAAATTGAGGGTTACGTCCTTTTTCCTTTCCACAGTCGATATAATAGGTTGATGGGTATAATTTTTTGATAAGAGTGAATATTTTGATCAAGTCAAAAGGCCGCATCAGAGTAGCCAAAAGGCCGCAGGTTCCCTCCACTCCACTAGAATGTTAAAAGATGGCAGTGCCATACATATAATTAGTAGGTATAATTACCAAAAATATTGCAAAATTTTAATACAATTTATTACTTAATACATGTAAAAATTACAAATAGACAGATAAATATATATTAAGTATATATTTGAATGAGACCGTAAAACATCTTGGATGTTCCTTTCACTTTCCGACTGTTTTGTGATGTGTATATATATTCTGCTTTAAGACTTGCTAGTTGTGAAAATTTGCTGTGGCGGCTATGATGAATATGCATTAGAATCCTTTACGCTGGAGCTACATGGGTATTATAAATTGACTTAAGCAAAACATCGCAGCTACACGGTTCTGCACTAGACACTCTGCTGTCGAATTTATGTACATCCGCAATAATCTCAACGGGTTACCTAAGAAATAAAACATGGCTCCAAACAAAACATAATCTTAATGTTTATTCTGTATGCTCACGCTTGGCATGTGCCATTCTAGCGTAAATACATTTTATGTTCTACCATCAAAGTCTAAGTGCACTTAATTTTAATAAGATTGTTGACATGATATATTCGGTATCCCCTGACGTAATTAATAAATTATCCAATTGTTTAAAAATTGTTTTTTGTAAAATGTCCAATTTGATTTGTAAAACGTCCAATTTTGTTTGTAAAAAGTCCAATTTGGTATGTAAAAAGTCCAATTTGGTTTGTGAAATGTCCAATTTGGAGTGTAAAAACTGTATACATACAACATACTTTTTTAAATATTTCTTTTGCCATAAGGAAAAAATGCGAAAGGGAGAGCTTTCATCATCCCATTCTTGTGTATGTATACATCCGATCAACCACAGTAGAATATATGTAGTTGTACAAACGACTAAATTACAAAACAATTCTCGTAAAACAACTACTGTTGAGATGCTTTATTAGGAATACATATAATTCACATTGCGAGCCGATGTGGCTGAAGATATCACAGGAAAATTAATAAATCCCATTGACAATTCGGTTGAATGAGCTGTAACATAAATATACATTTTTTTTTACACAATGTTGAAATAACACGATCCACTAAAAAGATCAAAAACTATATTTTTACACGATTTTTTTTATCATGATTCCCAAAAACAAAAAACACAAGCGGGTTACGAATTTTCTGATAACATAATTTAAAAAAAAACAAGACATTAATAATAAAACAAAAGGCTTCATTAGATTTTAGGACATTGGACGTGTTAGACATTTCCAGCGATGATTTATGTACAGTCCCTCATAGAAGTCTCCGTATATAATCATGAAGCGATGAATAATATTATTTTTCTTAATTAAAATATCTACCATAAATAATATTTTGTGTAATTTACTTATTAGGTCTTTATTATTACTTTTTTTCACGATTTTCTAGAACCACAATGTTATGATTTTTTTAATATCATGTTTTTTTTTAAATTCAAGAACAAACCAATCTTCAATGTTTCTATGAATTATATCACTTTTTACCCGATTTACACACGTTTTTTTCTCAGTTTGAAAACGTCCATAAAAAGATTTTTTTTTTAATTTGTTTACTTTATTTAAATTCAGAATTTTATGAACACGGCTAAATCCACAAATATACAAAAACAATCATATGGAATATAATTATTATGATAATAGTTGAAAGTGGACGAAAAAAAGGAAAATAAGTTCATGTATACGGAATTAAATAGACTGTAAAAATTCTAGGGCTTCCGAATGATGGTAAGTTTGATTCTTTTCTAGGCTCACAAAAAGGCTTTTTATACTGGATAGTATATCAAATCTAAATAAGTTCACTAGAATGTCAAATCTTCTGACTTTTATAGAGTTTTTTTACGCGTTGTAGAGTCGATACCTCGGATAAAGTAGAAATAAAAAGGTAAACTGGGCGTGGGAAATCGGCACATGCCTAGTACAACTTGTCCTTAATATCGCTGCAGAAGATACCCATCTAGCATAAATAGATAGATGTAAGGATAGTGTAGGAAATAGATGTGAGGATAGATGTAGGAAAGATAGTCTTGATAATATGGATGTCTAGTACTGTGGGTAAACTCTAATTAAATTGGTGTACTGTTTGCTGAAAGCGTTAACATAAATATAAAATAAATATACAATTATCAGCACTGATAGAACAGCTTTTAATCAATATTTTATTGTGTAACTACCCCATCCCTCGGGGGTTATAGCCCTCTTTTCCATAAATTGGTTAGTCTCACTTTACACGGTTTCGTTCAACACGATGATTTATTAGAACCTATCTTCCGTGTTAAGCGAGGAATGGGTGTATTTCCATTATAACACATGGAGAAATTGTTCAACATTCGGATATATGTATACATATATATATTATTTTTTATCCATTTCCATTCCCAATGAGGAGCATATGGCCTACTAATGGAGGTATCTCAACAAATTTTCTTCTGCAAGAACTGTTTGTTAGTCAGTCGCTCAACCTCTCTTTTCCAAAGAGAGTAGTAGGGACAGAAGGAAAAAGATAGGACAGGACTATTAGTTAACTAATCGCTCTCGCTACGCCTAGTTATTAATGATCGGAAAGGGGGGTAAGGAATTTTCAGACATCACAAACACCCATACCTTCGAACAGAAATCTATCGAAAAAATGCCGTACTGGGACCCCGTTCGTACTGGGACTCCGTGAGGTCCGACACGGAAGCCCCCGACGCTAACCGCAGCGCCATAGTACCCGACATATATTTCAATACCATTTTGTTTTTGATTTAATTGATATTCATTTTAAAAAACTCCATAACGATATACTGAATCTTCACAAGATCAGAGTTATGTGCTTTCAAGTGAAAGCTAGGAACGTTTGAGAAGAATTACCCAAAAAATGGTAAACTGTGCTACAAAAAAACAGTTTAAAAGGATTCTCTGAGTTGCGGCCTTCTTATTCTCTGTGCTTATAATCAAATATTTTTAAGTGCAATATATATTATTTATAAATAATTGTGAGCTGCTGGCTGTGTGGTTGAGTGTCAATGTTATTGATTTAGAACACGGAGGTTCAAGTCCCAGTACGGACAGTTTTTATATATTGATTTTTCAATCGACTTCTGTTCGAAGGTACGGATGTATGGGATGTCTTGAATTCCCTCCCACTTACTATATCCTAAAACAGGCGTAGCGAGAGGGATTAGCTAACCAGTATTAGTGTTTTACTCCTATCATTGTATCCCTTCTATTTTTGAGAGATTGAGTAACTGAGAAACAAAAAATTAATACCTTAAGTGCCGTGTTCTTGTAGATTAGAATTGGTAGTACCGGTTGTAAATAACTGTACCTCTTACTTATCTCTTTTAATAGTTTAATGACTATATGGAGAAAACGATTTTTTATGCGTATTAAATTTTAGACGTTGTTTTAACCCTTTTACGACCAGAAAGATCGATTGAGCTTCGCAGTACTTGAACGGAAAAGACCATTTTATTCAATCGTCTTCCGTAATGTGTTTACGTATTAATTATTCATTCTCCCTTAATCTTACTTCTTAGCTATATCTTTATATGATATAAGCTTCATAATCAAATCTAGTTATCGTTATTTTATGTAATATCGTGTATTATATTACTCCGCAAGAAGCTGAGTGGAATCTGTTGGCCAACGTGTTTTCAAAAAAGTAAAAAATATTATTTATTCAACTTCTTTATACTGCACGTAATTGCTTTCATTTATTTCATGAATTCACAATATTGATTTTTTCGATAGTAATATGTGCTCAAAAAATATTTTTTTATATTATTATGCAATCGCCGAAGTTGTAGATCTCTTTTCGTAAAGTTTTTTGATCGAACTCTCGCTGGTGAACTGCAGTAAAGTTTTTTTAGCCACACTGTACTTATATAATGGGAAAATTCTTTTGACTGAAAAACAAAAGAGTCACGCTAATTTAAGCTATTATTCTATTCGCCTGTAGCGAATGACTTAGCTCAAACGCTGTAACTACCTAGTATAGTTTGCATTAGAAATTCTGATTTTGGTAATATAAATCAATTTTAGTTTAATATTCTTTAACACAATCAATTTTGTTTTATATGCAATATCTATTATAATATTGACATCGAGGAAAGAATCCAGAGGCTCGCAGAAGTCACAAAGCATGCTTAATGGTGAGTGCAGCGGTCTACAGCGACACCTATAATTAAGAGAAATTAAGTGAATTATTTACAAACATTCGTATAATTGATAAAATCTAGCTTAATAACATGCTAAAAACATCCCAGTTGAGGATTCCATATTATCATATTCTGATAAAATTCTGCTATTTTTTTCAATAAAAAATCACGTCTCGACCAAAACGAACTATTTATTTTTGAAAACTTTATTTTACGTTAACATATTTTTTTATTTATTTTTCAGTTTTCATTAGACAGTTACTATTCCAACATTTAAGTAAATTATCCGACTAAATCTGAAAAAGTTAATGTTAAAGTTAAATGTTAATATTATATTAATTTATTTTATTTTGTTAACGTTTAATTAAATTGTATGAAACAGCATTCTTTCAAGCGGTAATTTTAATGATGCATCCATATTTTGATCGTTTAATTATTTATGTCGCATACAATATCGAGGCTCAGTTTTTTCATTTACTGTTTACTCAATGCTATCAATTCTTTACTATCCAAATTTTGTCAGTAAGGGGACGATGTCGTATTAACATATTGACTTCAATCCCTTTACTAATTAACATTCCTACCACAAATTTAGGATAGCGATGGTCGGTTCACTTGCTTGAATTATTTATTATTTCCGAAAAATCTATGACCATGAATTTTTTTCCTAAATATTTACATTCTCAGCCATTATAAATGAAGCAAGAAAGTGTTGTATTAGAAAATACGAGACGTTGCTGCTTCGTTATTTGAATAGCCAAATTTGAAAGCACGTACTTAGTTAATCTCTTAAACTTTGAGATCAGGCAGGCAGCTTGTTACGGCAAATAAATGGAGGGTTGTAAATTGTATATCCTATACAAGAGATTGTATTTTGCTGGTTTGAAGTTATGCTCTAAGTACTTTACGTGTCTGAATACAAGGACTCGTTCTTAATGATTTCACGTGGTTGAAACATACAATATTATACATACTTGATATACCTACAACAAAAATATTTTTAGAGTAATTAATACTGTTAAACCTTGAATAATATTTATTATCTGATTAAATAATAATTATATGGATAATATGACCTCCTCATGGAGATGTTTCAAGAGGAGTTTTTCTACAAGAACCGTTTGTTTCTCAGTCGCTCAACTTCTAGTAGTAGGAATAGAAAGGATAGGTCAGGACAGAACTAGTGGTGGTAATGGTTAGTGGTTAATCACTCTCGCTACACCCTATTAGTTTAGGATTGGAATGATGGGGGAAAACTTTTAGATATCACATACACTCGCGCGTATTTTTTTCGGGTTAAAGAATCAAAAATCGTCAAAGCAAAATAAAAATAAGCTTTTGCGAATATTAATTTGAAACATTAAAAATGCTGAGAAAAAATTGATCGAACGTCATTACATGGGGAAGAAACACTGCTTTAAACTCTTTAAAGAACCAACTTGTTTCAACTTGGTTATAAAACCACTAGCTCTATCTTAGACCTATCTTTCTATGCTTACTCTCTTAAAAACGGGAGGATGAGCAACCGAGTAACAAGCAGTTCTTATAAAAAAACTTTTGTTGAAATACCTCCTCTATGAAGACATATGCTCCATGGATTGGAAGAAAAACATAGTAGAAAGCTTAACACGAAGTGAGTTCCGGCACCTTTTTTTAAAAAAAAAACACTGTTTTAAAGTATTGTTACTTACTTTATCGTGGTCGTCTCCAACTCTGTATCCAGAACCGCGGCAGTAATGAATGATTGCGTACTGTGAGGATGTTATGAAAGAGGAAGGCCGAAGAAAAATGCTCACTTTTGATTCAAAGAGATGAAAAAACGTATACCCAAAACGTATGCTTATTTAATTCATGACATTTTCGCCGTCCATTACGAATCGCGACTATTTTATTATGTATTGTTCTTATTTTTCACTTTAAATAATATGAATACACTCACAAGCTTTATTAAATATGCGACAAGAGTTCAACAGGAACCACTTACATTTTGTGAAAAACAAAACAATTTTTCAAAAAAAAATCCCCGAGGCGTTAGATCCTGGCGCTGGATAAAAACTCGCAAAGGAAATGAGAGCAAAAAAATATGCTAAACTTTGCATTTTCTATGCAAATTTCTTGATTCCCTCTTTAAAGGGACGTATAAATATATTCATCGCGATATTTACATGTTTCTGTATCTGGAAAAGTTCACGCAATTTTGCTAATTTTTATTTTTATTCTCATGCAACACCAACGATTTACGAATTATACTTGTAAATAAGCGTAAAGAATTACTCGCTTATTTCAATCACTCACAATATTATTACATTTCCTCGTTAGTCCCTTTAAGCTTACTTTTTTAATTGTAGTTAGGTACACTTAAATTTAATTTATAAAAGGCCGACTTTTTGTTTTGTTTTTCAATGCGTGAAGGAGGTAAGTGATCCATAAATTTATTTTTAAATAAATATTTTACAGTCATTATGTAACATAAATAAACATAGTGTAAATTCTTGGTGGTGATTCAACAAACTTTGCGGTGAACCATTCAGCTGCACTTTGCATGTTTATTTTTATTTTTTTGATTGTATTATTTTTTTTAAATGCTTTCACATTTTGCCAAAACGGTATAAATGAATTTTATATAAATTATAAAAATGCTGTGGAGTCGGCGTTGGAAAAAAAAGGTGACTAGCTTATTTTTTAAATTAAATTTTAATATTTTACAACTCGTAAAAGCTATGTATTTTAGTAGATTTTTGAAAAATACGTATTGACTATATTAAATTGTGTATCGTTTAAATTTGAGTCGAAGCCGTAGCCGTAGTCGGAATTGCAGTTTTTTTTCATGACTCCACAACTTTAGAAAACAACATCTTTTAATAATATTAAATTAAATCAATTACTACTATGAATGTATTGGAATTTGATTTATTTTTTTATAAACGAGTCGCTTAGAAATATAAAAACAACACTGCAACATTAAATTGCGTAATCTTATCTCGAAATGTGAAAATATCGAAGAGAAAACTGCCCTTTCTTCGAGCTTACGGCATAATTGTCTTCATTTCCTGTGTCTAGTCATTTATTAGACTGATCCTTTATTCGAGATGATCGATGACAAACACATTATACGTGACACGTAGGCCAAATATCCCGATAACATTATTTATATCTTTTTTGTAGCAAATACATCCCATTACATTAAGCTCCTTGTGTAGGGTTTGCTGATGTATTGTATTTATTTTTCCCTTCTTAGAGAAAAGATATTTCATATGGAGTGAGGATTCGAAATGTGAATCACTGGCGGATCCGGTATTTTTCAAGACGGGAGAAAGAAATTGCTTAAAATTATAAAATCTATAGACAAAAATAATTGAATTTATAACAATGTATCTACAATAGACAACCTTACTAATCGAAAAATAAACTTGTGATGATTATTATTTTTTTTTTTTTTTAATTCATGTTCGCTCCCAATGTGGAGCATATGACCTCCTAATGGAGGTATCTCAAGAGAATTTTTTCTACGAGAACTGTTTGTGAGTCAGTCGCTCAACTTCTCTTATTCAAAAAGAGTAGTAGGGATAGAAGGATAAGGCTAGGACAGGACTAGAGGTTAGCTAAACGCTCTCGCTACACCCAATTATTAAACGGTCGGAAAGGGTGAGAGACAATTTTTAGACTTTACAAACACCCATGTCTTCGAACAGAAATCAATCGAAAAAATGCTGTACTGGGACTCGAGCCCGTGAAGTCCGGCACAGAAGCCCACAACGCTAACCGCTGCGCCATATTACCCGATTATTTATTACACACTTTAAAAGTTAAAAGCTTGCATTCTACAAGTGTTTTATGGTTCATCGCACATGTGAAAACCAGGGCTGTGAAGTCGGATAAAAAAATAGCAACTCCGACTTGATTTTTTCAATCATTTTAGTTTAACTTACATATCTGCATACTATCAGATCATTCTGGTTACTAGAGTAATTCTAGTAGATTTCGCCAATCAATATGATGAAAAAACTAATAATTTTTCAATATCTTTAAATTATTTTTCTCTGATTTTCCCTACTCTGACTCTACCTCCGGCAAAAACATCCGACACCACAGCACTGGTAAAAACTCAGTATTACTGTATATTAAGCTTCAAGAATAAATACTTAGAGTGGGCTGTTGGGGTCAGATATTAGTATTATTGTCAAGCAGCTTCCTGTTGCGTCAGTGATCACAGAGAGTTATTAGAACTCACTGGGTCACACGATGCAGGTACCTACGGAAAGCTTCAACCTTGCCTGCCTCTTCTTTCAACCATTGTGACTCAGACATCCTTGGTGACTATATAGTGTACTTGGCGAAGCAAGCGGATGGTGACAAGACTGACATCAGACATTTTGCTGTCTCTGGTCAGATTGTATAGCCAGAAAACATATCAACTGCTTTGTTGTATTCACCACATTAGAACTGCGAGGACGCTGCAAGTCGGCTCTTTTAAATTCACTGCTAATGGTGGTCTTGGTCTGCGCCTATGCTTCACTATCACTTTATGGTTGCATGAGTCTTGAGATGCAACGAGGTAGCTATAGGCCCCATGACGAACAATGTTTATTAAGATGACATAGTAGCTTTCATAGCTCCACTTATATTGTCCTCCGAAAATAAGAACCGATATCGGTCTTCTAAAAACACAAAGTTCCGGCTTTTATTACTAATTAAGAACTGTCTATGGGTGTGTAGTGTCAGTATTAAGCATAATCACAGTAGGCGACTTTATCAACATTAAATGTAATGTTTATATCACAATAATCTTTACTCTTAATAACTTTGGTGGAAATTATTATCTTGCCTAGGGCGGCAGAACGTCTGTCACCGGACTTTATTTTCCGATAAGAAACCTTAAATTCTTCGCAAACCACTTCTTAATTATATCAGGTTCTTAGATCACATGGTGTTTGCAAAATGGAATTGGGACTTTAACAGGTTGGGAGCTTGTTAACTAGAAGTGTGTACCAACCGATGATCCGTAGACTGGTGACAGTCCACTGAAATTTTCTGCAGATACAGCGAAACCCCGATACTACTTTTTTCAAGAGACTAATATAAAACGAAAAACTGATAACGTTATGTAAAAAAATCAAAAACTAAGTTAATTGCACTTATTTTATTGTATATTTTTTTAAAAAGTACTTATACTAAGTTGCCTTTTTACCATTTGACACTTGCAGTCTTGATTATTTTCTACCAATGAGGATGAACGCCTAAAGTCAAAATGAGAAATATTCAACAAAAATAGTCAATTGGGATAATTTTTTGTGAAGGGACCGTAATATTCAGACGATAGATCGAAAATCTAGTAACAATCAATGCAGGATTATTTAAAATTGATGTCTTTTAAAGTGTTTACTTGGTGGAATGGCATTATAATAAAAATAACAAAACATTTTTAGTACTTTTATTAAAATTGATGTGTTTGGCTGGGACTGTAATAAATGAATGATTTGCTTGATAACAAATAATCCGAGAATGGTACATAAAACATTGACACAACTATAAAATGATATTTGTAGTCGTATTTATATGAAACTGAGAAAACACTGTCTATTTTTCTTCATTTTCAAATGTAAACATCTGCTTACTAAAATTTTTTCTAATTGTATTATTTTGGAGCTATAGAAGAGAGATAATCGAATAAGTAATGGGTAATGTAACTCAAAACATTAAATTTTTGGCATATCGTTCTATGGAACTCGGCCATCTATATTTTTTTTATTTTAGTACAAATCATTGCACACTGAATTTTAGATGTCAGTAGACAAAACTCATTGTTGGTACTGCCCGTCTTTGCAGATTATTGTGATCTAATTGAATTCATTTTGCAGACTTTTCTCTGGACAGCCATGCAGCTTAACAACTTCAACACAACAGCGAAGATCATCGTGGTTAGGAGATTGTGATGCGGATGATAGGAAATTAAATAATTACAGTGGCAATATATTTTTTCTGTGATAAATTTTTATTTTATAAAAAAAATACATACTGATATTAATAATTTTATCACAGAAAATGACATTAAATGCTTGGTACATAAAATACTTGATAGAAATAGGAAAAAATAGAATTACATTTGAAACCTACAGTTAAAGCAATCAGTGATCCTTTGTTAGCAATCAAATACAATAACTATTTTCTTTTTATATGAAACTAGTCAATATGCTAAAGCATTGTACTTCTAATGAAACCAAACTAAAAAATTTCGATGAAAATTATTTATTCCAGAAATTTTACATAAAAATATACAACCATTTGACTTCCAACATTGGCAAGAACTCTTGCATGAATATTCATCGATACCGAACAGAAAGATCAAGAGACCAAGAACTGTGGCCGAAAAGAAAATTAATTAATATTAGTATTGGCAATAAAATAGTATGCATTAAAAAGATATTATGTAAACAATTTCATGGCGGTCACTAAAAACTATCATTTTTTTAATAAAGAATTATTAGCCAACCCTCTATTATAATTCATATTTTATTACATGAATGAAGTTTGTTGACAGTACAGGCATATAATATAAGTATTAAGAAGAAAAAGATAATTAAAAACTTAAAATTTGTGTGGAAACATAACATCAAATGTATAACGCTTTAAACAGTATGTATGCCTATTATATCATCCAAGAGTTTTAAATTTATAATTTTTAATCGTTATATTGATATTTTTTTAGTCAATAATGGAAATTAACAATACTCGTGTATCAGCAATAATACAACAATAAAAATCGAGGTGTGAACCTGTAAAAAAAAATATCAAACGTAGAAACAGCAGTAAAATTTACAACACAACATGAATAAATCAGTAGTAAGAAAACAAAAGACATTGCACGCTGTCGATAATTCAAATAACATTTCAAATTAACATATATTTGATGTTGTCTTGGATATCTCAAGCAGTAATAAAATAACAATGTCAATATTGTTACTCAACTAACAATCTGTGGACAATACAATTGATAAATAACAGAAAAAATAAAATACTACCGTTGTGGTACAAAGTAGGGGATACTCCCGATGGCATGAAAATTATTTGTGTTCATCTTAAACAAAATTAAAAAAAAAAAACTCCGCCAACCAATATATGTTGGTTCTGGCAGTCAGTGGTTGGTATTTTATCAGTCTATTGTATTTATTATAGTGTAGCACTGATATCTTAATCGTTAAATGAATGACAACAGACTATTTAAAACATCAAGTATATGAAATTAAAACTTAAGCTCTAGCCTCAATGTTTATATTTGAAATAATGTACATATCTCTTTTTATTCAGGTTATTTATCTTTACGTATAAGGTAATAATCATTTCTAAAATAAATAAAATTGGCATATTTAAAAAAAAGTATTACATAACAGCACAACTAAATGAATTAGTGGATAAATAAGATCAGTAGTTTCTAATAAAAAAAAGACTCGCTCTAATAAAGAATTTGTTCTGATAGTGCAATACCCTTTGATATTCATTTTATAACTTACAATACTGCCGTCATATGCGACATATTTTTAGTTTTGACAAATGACATGTGTTTACATTTTGACTGATTAACAAACATTATTTGATAAAGTTTAAACTCTTAATTCTGTCAATAATATCAGCATAAATCAAAATTTACCATGAAAAATTTATTTTCAATTGTAAATCAATATTGTAATAGTATGTAAAACAGATGTTTCAGCAAGTATAAAATATAACTGAAACTTTTCAAAGAGTATTTACACGTTTTTAAACAATATCAGTTTTTACATACTAATTGGCATGTATGCGGTAGTGTGATTGAAAATGCTATAAACTTTCATAGTAATACGCAGTAGACTATCCTATTTCTAAAGAAATATCTCTTTTCAATAGTGAACAAAGGCATTGAATATGAAAAATACACTTGATCTCAAAATACATTAGGAGTGTTAAACTATCTAAATAATAAATACACAATATACAATCCCTGGCCACTTTATAGGATGCACCTAAAGATACCTATCGATTATGTGCTTAAAGCTCATGAGTTTGTTGAATCACGGTTTGTTCTATTATGACTTCAAGTTAAATAAATAAATTAATGAAAAATTTGGATACATATTTACATTACAAGTAATTTAATCTAATTTTTAGTAGTTCCTCCTTTGGCAACGATTTATTCTTTATGTCATGTATTTATTATCATAATACAATTTTTTCTGAATATACAGATACCAATTGAACGGGTGCCGGTCACAAGAGAATAGTTGTTTAAGGATGTTCCAAACATTTGCAGAAACGAGTTCTTGGAAATATTCATATTTCCTTTTAGAATACATTGTTATAATGAACTTGTCCAATGCTACTATGCTCGAATTTCTGAAGTCTTATGATCAATCAATTATCTTCTTAAGTCTTCCTGATACAATTTAAGAAATATTTTGTATTCCACTTAATAATAACTGACTTGACCCATTATTTATGTACAATGCAAGATTGTGATGTTAATAAAACATAAAGGAAACTAAGAATAACACCAACAAACGAAGAATAAGTAGAGGGCAACCTACTATTACTTCCTTCCATGTTGTGACTGTATATTTAAGTTTCTCCTTCAACAATCTATCTGTAATATCCAATAGTTTTCTTTAACTGATACAAAATAGTACTATGTCGAATTATTACCTAAATAAACGATTTGAAAGCATCCTTCTTACTAACAAATATTGCGCAGTTTTTTACTCAACCATGTTGTTGAAAGTTTGGCAACAAGCAGTACATGGTCGCTATTGAGAGTGTAAACAAAAATATAACACTTAACTCATAGGAGAGGTTTTTATGTATAAGAGTAAGAAGGAACAGTGACAAATAAGTGGATCATTTGAAGCAAAGAAATTTCACATTTAAATATGTGAACCATATATATACATATTCCACAGACAAAATATTTTCAGTATAAACTTAGTGCATCCAATAAACTGGCCAAGGGCTTTGTAGGTACAGATGAATAAATCATAATCATATGAATAACTTGACAACTCAGTCAAAAAGAAATATATACACAATAATTGGGAAACCCAATGCTAAAGCGCAAATAAAAGCTAAATAAAGTAATGCTCGACAAGTAATGATCATAATATACATATCATGTAAAGTATAAATATGGAGAAACAAAGAGTTAAGATAAAATTTAAAAACTAAATAACAATAAAATGTAAAATTTCACATTTCGGGATCAATAATAATAGATACATACATTTAAAAATTCATTTTCCTAATGGCCTGTGAGCTCGTGAAAAGTAAAACATTTGCTATCTCTTCACTGCAGATTTGCTTTAAAGAATACTTTAAACTTTTTATAATCTGTCAGTATGCCCGTAAACTTATAAATAAGTCATCAGTTTTATTTACACAAAAAGATGTACAGTAAACCAAAAAATAAAAAAAACGGTTTTCATTCGACTAGTATTAAAATTGTTACTCAAAGCCAAATATAAACATACCATATTTAATCTAATTCAACATTTTTAAATCTAACATTTTCTAGGTTAAATTATTCAAAACACAGTAAATATATTGGCATATGCATTCACAGGTCATCAAGACACAACTAAAAAAAACTAAAAAAAGTATAATAAATAATATTCGTGGATATCATGCGGGCAAAATATACAGATACACAATGAAATGGTTGGTAGTAAATTCACATATAGAATGGAATGGCAGGAATTGTGCTTATACAATGAATAAAAAACATACAACAGATGATAATTTTATGTTTACATTCTGTTCCAAGGCATTGAGATTTTTCGTGCCGTTTGACAATTCCCAGATGTTTTATTTTAATATGGATTGCACAGATACTATTGTGGGCAGCATCAAAGAAAAGTAACAAATCATAATTTTCATCGTTTTACTTTTGTTACTAACTATTGTACTATAATGAGTTGCCTATTAAAACTACGTATTGCAATTCAATATTTTTTTCAGTTAATTTATCACTATAATAGTGTTTACTTTTAATCAGGTAATAGGGATGGCCAACCCGTTTCCAGAATACTACAAGAGATGTGTCTAAGGCTTTAAGCATGGCAATAGGGAAGGCCAGAAAAAATAAATAAAACAAAATATAATACAAACAAATTAACAAATAATAATAAAAAAAACACAGCAAAATGTGACTTGACATGCCTCTCAGTGGCACAGTGAATATCAGTCTAAAAGGTAAGTATTGTGACAGGCAAGAGTGTAAAACATTCCTCAAGATGACTAGCAACTAATCGAGGAGTCATTTATAACTTCCAGCAGATCCATTTTAGAGCTACATGTTGTTACAATTGTGATCATTATGCATTAAAAAGTTACGATGTAAAAAAAAAAATTGTGGTGTAACATAAATACATCTAGTTTAAGCTCTAGCCAAAATCAAACATCACACAGGGAATCATCAATAATAAATTAACAATGAAATCATAAATATACAAATCAGCAATATATATCAGAATAAGTCTAAGTAAAATTATTTTACCTGGATTTAAGTAATTAGACCGACAGTTCAGTGATATGATCACAACAATCCTGAAGGACGAGTATTAATGAAACATTTGATATTCTAATCATGACAACCAATTCAATAAATATTATGAGGAAATCTATAACGAGAAAACAACTAAAGCTTATGTAAAATGATAAATGTGAAATTTCACATTTCATGTTATAGCATAATGCATGTAAAAGCTTCCATTATGCAAAATTAAAAGAATTTTATAAACAAGTCATAGTCCAAATATTTGATACATATTTATGAATATATATAATAAAGCACAACTAAACGCTAAGTAAACAGTAAATGTGAAATTTGACAGTAAGTTTATTATGTATGACAAATAAAAATATGTTGCCAGTGAAAGTGTATATTTATTTATACCTACAACCGAGAAGAATAATGCACAAAATTATAAAACCCAATGTACTGCATACATTTGGAGTATAAAAAATATACTATTAATACACAGTGAGCTTATGGGAAAAAATATATTAAGCATTTGGCGTATTTAGGTTTTTAATTTTAACAATTATCTACAAGAACTTCAATAAAATCATGGAAATTTAATTAGGTCTTAAAAACAAATAAAAACAACAATGCCATTATTTGATAAATAAGGGAAGGGAAGAATTAACCCTTGGTTACAGGTCATCGATCTTGATGATTTAATTATCTGCAAAATGAGCAGGTCGTCACAAAATCAGTTATGTTACGTGGCTCAATTTAAAAATATTCCAAAAGATATCATTTAATAACTACCTTATACTTGGTATATAATTCCACTTATTTTGAACCAAAATTTTGAAAAAAAAACATACGTCACCAAAAAAAATGAATTGATGAAGTTAACTAAGTGAACACATGTGTCTGATAGCTGGATGTCTTGGGGACCATAAATATTATGGTTTTTTCTAATTAAAGTGATTTTATAGAAATAATATAACATAAGAACTATCTGATATGAAAGGTTATCAGTTATATATATGACTCGAGACAAAATCATCTTATAATGCATATATTTGAATTGCAAAATGTTTTCTCATGTATATTACTTTTTATTCTTTATAATAATCCAACTTCAATATACTGCAATTTTACTTTCCATTTAGTTCTTAACGTGCTGTAATAAAAAATATCAGTAAAATTATAACTATATCAATTATCCCAAACACTAAAAACTCACAATTTTGCACCCACTTTTTTCGCAAATACATACAAAATTTCGCCTGTAAGCAAAGGTTTAATGAAATTACTTAATTTACCTGCTTGCAAAAAGGCTCAGGAAATAGGTATAAATCAATAATATTTTTTGAATTTTCAAAACATAAAAAATAAACAAAAAGATTCTTCAACAATCGAAAATTAAAATAATAACGGAATAGTTAGTAACATAATATATCGTAGTAATACTAATTTCAACAGTTTTAAAATATTATAATAATTTTTAGCATTGTTTTCTATACCTAATTATCTTAATTCAGTCTTGGTAATGAAGAATCACGCATAAGCGCAACTTATATTAACCCTCTCAGGCCCAGATCGACAATCATGGGTGTAATAAAAATTATTGTACATTGGAAGTTCTGAACAATTTTTTTCTGTCAATTTTTGATACTATGCACCTTACTACATCCTTTCAAAAGTAAGTCATGAAAAATTTCACTTCAAATGATATCTAAAGTTTCGTTGTCATAGAAAATATGACTATTTCGTTTAAATTATTTGAAATTGATAAAATAAATAATGAACAATTGAAGATTACCATTTTTACATTAGATGCATTGAAATATATAGGGGAAGAAAACAGATTTTCTCAAAAATTAAGTATAAAATTTCACTTTGCAAGGACCATGGGTCTGACAAGGGTTAACTAAAATTTGAGTCATATATTTCCAATATCCACCATCGCTCTACAATTATCAAATGATTAATATTAAAGTTAAAGTATTTTTTAATTCATTCCATTCTTGAAAATAAAGACTCCAGTTTATTCAATATTTTAAAATGGTATTCAATGAATATATTTGTGAAAGATGGCAGAATTTGAAAGTACACGACACATTCCACCAATTTAGGATAACAAAAATGCAACAAGTGAAATTGTTTGGAGGGTTACTCTTTAAGATATATCACACCTGGGACAAGCTCCTGGAATATCGAAATCAAGTACCATCAATTTCGTCTCCTCTGTGCCGTTACGAGAACCTACCGCACACACTAGTTTCGTAGATGAAGCTCTAATACGCCAAACAACACCGCCAGATCCACCCGACGACAATGTCACCAAGTTCCGAATGAAGTCCCCAGTTTTCAAATCCCACAGTTTTACTGTACCGTCATCAGAAGAGGTTATCACAAAACGATTATTGGATTGAAGACAAGTTACTGCTGACTGATGCTTGTTTAGTCCTTGATAAAACAGGATAAAAGATTATTTTAAGTTACAGCCCCCATTAGATAGTATTTATAAGGGTATTGCAAAAATTATTATTTACTTTATGGTTATCGTGAAATTTATGTGGAAACCTAATAGCTTGCAGGGCTGAGAGTTTTATGCGTTCCTTTATTACTAAGTAGTTTCAATTACAAGATAACTAACTGCATTGAGTTTACCAACATAGATTTATTTGTTTGATGCAACTTAATAAACAAAAATAAATTAAATGTAAAAATTAATTATAAAGCTTACCTGTGAGAGTGTGAAGACATTGTCCGGTTATTATGTCCCATACTTTAACTGTACTATCAGCATTTCCAGACACTAAAATATTCGATCGCAATTCCATTCCTGATGTTAACGATTGATGGCCCATTAGAGTATGCTTTAAAGCACCCGATTCCACATCCCAAACCATGATGGAAGTGTCTAATGATCCGCTAACAACATGAACACCGTCAAACTGAAAAAATAAATGCTAACACTGGAAGCAATTCAACATGGATATTCTTAAATGGATAAAATGCTTCACTATTTTAAGGTGGATTATCTCGGAACAAGAAAAAATATGCTTTCTATGTAGTGCATAAAATTCCTCCTTTGCTGAGATATAAAATGGGATTTCCCACAACCAAAATTTTGAGAATTAATTAATTAGTGTCGGCTACCAAAATATTATGAAAAATTTTAATCACTTAAGCTAAACTCGGTTGGAATTGTTACAAGTCACGCGAGATCAACTCAAGGAGAAATGACATCACAAACACTTCCTCCCAATCTGAAGCATGTGAACTCCAAATGCAGTTTATATCAAGATATGTTTTTCTACACAAATTGTTTGTTACTCAGTTGCTCAACGTCTCTTTTTAGAAGAGGGTAGGTATAGAAAGATAGGATTATGACAGGTGTAGCGGTTAGCTAGCCACTCTCACTTTGCTCCATTTATAGGATCATAAAGGTGGTGCAAGGTAATTTCCAACTTCACAGACATCCATGCCTTCAAACAGAAATCTATCAATCGACCACTAACACTTAGATATCTCAAATTTTGATTAGATGTTGACCTTGCCAGAACTATTACCCAGACCCAAAACACTATGGTGAAACTCTTTCCACTTAACCACAGAGGACAAAAATAGTGGTGACAAGACAAATTAGGAATACTTTCATATAAAAAGAACCTTATATATTCTATATTGAATAGTAACAGTTGTTACGTTGGCATGTTCAGCTTTCCCTATAAAGCCTTTTGATAGTTATAGTATAAAAAATTCTTGTTGAAAAAGTGATTTTCATTGTTTATCATGGTTTTGAAAATAATTACTTGAGAGCATGTACCTGAAGGCTGTAGACTCGGTTTGAATGGCCAGCTAATGTGTGTAAACATTCTGCAGTTTCAGGATTCCATATCTTAACAAAATAGTCATACGCTCCACTAACGACTAGATTCCCATTGTATTGGACGCAACGGACAGCTGCCATGTGACCGACCAAAACTCGCAGACATCTTCCATCCGGAACAGACCATACACGTAGTGTTGCATCACGCGAACCAGAAACAACCCTGCGGAATAGAATAAAAAGAATATTTTAATTATGCAAGAGAAAATTCCTCATTGGATAGTATATAAAAGTTTTTGCACTTGTTTAGCTCTGTTCTCAAAAATTCAAAACTGGAAAAACTAAATATTCAGTTACTAGGTAGTAAAATGCAGTCGCCTTTCAACATTTGACTATATGCACAACAGACAGCCACCCGGCAGTGTGTATATCCGCGCACGCGCCAAACGCACGCTCGTACATCAGCGACGATGGAATGCGTTCGCGCAACTGGAAAAGGCAGCCGTGAATATTTCTAAAATTCGCGTAATTCGATCACTGCACTATGAAAAAGGTAAGGAATCAGAACAAATTGTTTCCCTATCGTAACCAAATTGAAATGAAATGTGACTCGACTCAGAAAATAGAGTGAAAAATTAGCCATCAATAATAAAAATAAGCCTCACAAAGAAAACATCAAAACACATGAATGATGTTACGTCTATATTATATATATACATAATTGAAAATCTCATTTTTAGTACTTCACGCTTAAACATATTAGCAATATATATAAATTTTCGCGATTACAAATTCCAACATCCATGAACTAATACAATATTAATACATGAGCTAACGGGCATTCAGCTCAAGTAATGTAATACTTAACACCATACCTATCATTAAATAGGTGCATACACCGCACTGTAGACGTATGCCCAGTTAAGGTTCGCAGACAGGCCCCAGTATTCGCATCCCAAACTCGTAATGTTCTATCGGTGGAGCCGCTTATTATGGTACGGCCTATCATCTGCGACGACCAAACGCCACCTGTATGACCAACAAGTGTTCGAAGGCACTGGAATATAAAGATAAGAATTGAAAAATATTCATTCAACAGAATCAAAAATGAAAATTTTCCTGATTTCAAATGCATAAGATTTACAGTGGCAAAAATTCTATAGATAATATAATACTACGCTTGCAGTGCTGGATTGACATAAATTCAGGGGTGGACATGAAGGGGTTCGCAAGAGCTCGCTTGAGTCCATTGTTAAATTTTACTTGGACTGGCGAGCACATAGTTAATTTTAAAAAATCATTATTCTCAGATTAAAACAATACCTGATTGCAATATCAAACTTGTATTATTTACGATCGTTTTAAGTATAATAATGTATAGAAACATACTTATTCACTCTTGCAATCTAAGGTAGGTAAGTACTTTTTCAGCTAGGTATTTCTATTAATAATTGTTTTACGCTTAATGTTGTATAGTTACATTATACAAGCCTATTAACCTTTAGAGTGAATAGATCTATACTGACCTTACTTTAAATTACTGGCTTTTTTATCATGACAATTGTAACGTTTTTCCAATGAAGATATGTAATTCATAATTAAAGCATAGATGCTCACAGACACTACTATGTTGAGAAAAAAGTACTTCTTTACAGAAAACAGAGCCGACATACATGTACGTCCATACTCCTCTAAAGGTTAAGTAATATTTGATTGTCAGTTCAAGTACATCCGTGCACCTGGAATGCCTGAAGATGCCTGAAGATGCCGAAAGGCGAAACCCGGGTCGTTAGCGACAAAACTCATGGAAAAGTACAAAATTCAAACAATTCAAATTTAATATTTGATTATTTCAATAATTATTGCGTTCAGTTGTATAAGAGTGATAAATAAAATCGCTTCTTCCCCAGAACACTGCGATTAGCTCAGAGGTTTAGTAAGCATTTTGTAAACGAATTGGCAGCCCAATGCTGCATCAATTATATTTCATAGCAAAACCCTATTATAGATTGAACAAGATGAAATATTTTAAGCGTGAAAGGAATCAGAGGTTTTTTCTGATTTCTTCTTGTATAAATAAATGCACAATTAAAACTTATAAAAACCGGCAGAATAGCTGCAAAAGGCTGTCTAATTAAAACGGTTACCTTCTGTCAGGAAGTAATCGGTAAGATCACTAATACGATAGGAAACTATAATGCTTTAAAGAGGCACAACTTAAATTTATTGCATGACTCGTTATCTTGATACTTTTTTTTTTATCCATGGCCGCTCCCAATGTGGAGCATATGGCATCCTAATGGAGGTATCTCAACAGAAGTTTTTTCTACAAGAACTGTTTGTTACTCAGTCGCTCAACCTCACTTTTTTCGAAGTGAGTAGTAGGGAAAGAAGGATAAGGCTAGAACAGAACTAGTGGTTAACTAATCGCTATTGCTGCACCCAGTTATTAAAGGATCAGAAGGATGGGAGGAAAGGAAATAATGTGATTGATATCACAAACACCCAGTCTTCAATCACAACTTTGAATTGAGTAATTCTCAAATTCACTGTGATCTTACTGGGAATTGAACCCAGACCTGCGTCATCGGTAGAGCAAACTCTAACCAACTGGGCCACAGCAGGCGACTTAACACTTAGTTCACATTAAAAATTGCCTTTGGATATTTATCTCATCATTAATACCAAGGTAAAATGTCAGCCATTGAAATATAAAAAAAATAATATACAGTGCAAAAACCCACCCGTCCAGTAAGAGCCGACCATACTTTCAGAGTTGTATCGTCAGAGCCACTTAAGATCTTGTTGCCATAGAATTGCAAGCAGGTAATAACATGATCGTCATGTCCTTTAAGAATTTTAGGCGATAGCATGGATTTCTTCAGCCAATTTTTTTCAATCATGTGCTGTCTCATGAACGCAGCTTTCCACATACTATCAGATATAGGATTTGATCTCACACTTCTTGGTAATGTCACAATATCAATCCGCCTACATTGTTCTTTCCAAAGAAGATTGTCGTCAGCTAGGTATCTGAAACACACAACATTCTTTACTTTTCTCGAAAAGATAACAACACTGTATTAATCTTGAATCATAAAATAAAACCACTATTTCAAGAACTCATATATAAAACACTTAAGACCCCGGTCCGGCGCTAGCGCGGGTTTACACGCGTGGGTGTGTAATCGGTATCCATTAAGGCAAAACTAATTGATTTCGGGTTTTTATTTTTTTATACTACTCAAGAAGGTTTGCTGCGGAGGTATGATTTTTTTGTGTCGATTTACATTATTATTTAGGGGTGAAAATACCTTTAGAATACTTAAAATTAAACTATTTTACGAGTTGACTTTTACTTTTATTAGAATAATGCATACTGCAGTTCGTTTTAAATATTATATATTTCGATATTAAATCAAGTGTATTTTGGAAAGGAGTTAATCGCACACATCAATATCTATCATATTATTCCATTTATCGTAAGACCAGAGAGTGAAAAAAGAAAGTGTTGTTTTTTTTACTTATTTGTGCCAGGTTTAATCTTTTTTATTGTGTAAGTTATAAGTAAAAGTGACAGTGTTGTCAATATATAGTTTTAATCTAATGTACTTTCAAAAATGATTCCGTTAAAAAAGTGCATATAGTACGTCATATGTTACACAGTTTGAGATTTTCTGGATGCCGTAAAAATCAATCAAGGGTCATAATTTATTGCCTCAAATGTTTATGGGCATTTGCTTTAATTAAGCATCTCAAATATTTATTATTTTCGGTTCATTCCAATGATGTCAACATCAGACAATGATTCATTTTTACCGTGTCACATTCTAGTTTACAAGACCATTCTTTGTTTATTTTCATAGGCTCATTGCTTTCGAGCCCTTTTTGTTTTAAGAAAATGTGTCGATTAAATAAAAAGATATGATTTTTTTAAAGCAAAAACGCACGAATCTGGCTGCTCGTGCGAAACTGCCGGTTGCTTGAGTGTTAAATAGGAATAGTCACCCAACCTTTTAAAAATCAATATCGTTCTTAAGGGTAGTAATTGATAGTTTTAGAATTAGAAAATAGTAGTGTTGGATCCACAAAATCAGAACATGAATGCTTACCAAAATCATAATTTTATGAACACAAACCATGAAAAGCTAAAAATATTTGATAAAATTTTTGACGTCAAGGCTCATTGGCTTATGTGCGAAATATTTTGAATATCTTATAATTAGAAAAACACGTGAAAGAAAAATATACCAACTTAGATATAAAAATTGTATTACCTCCAATATCTACAAGTTTCTGCTGCTCGAAGAAGATCTCTTGGTTCTAAATATCCTAAAACGGCTAAGGCTAATTCTCGAGGCAGAAGGGATATGAAATCACGTTGAAAAAGCGGTTCAATTGCCTGCATCATATGACGAACTTGATCGGCAGCACAGCGTCCTATTAATAGATCAATTGCCTGAAGACGTTCCGATCCTGACCAGAGAGTAAACCTAAAAAGAAATGTTGGTTAAAAAAGAGAATCATTGTTAACACTTGCCAGGCATGGGGATATGTCCCCCAGTGAAGTTTGTTCGATTTTATCAAATAAAATAACTCCAAATGGCAATATAAAAGGAGAAAAGAACATGTTTCTTAAATGAGACAAGTTTGTTTATGAGAAAAATATCTTGATCGCTGTAATGGTATTCATAACATATTACAGTAAATTTATTATAGTATATAAATAAAATTAGAAGTTTGTTTCACTATTGCCTCTCAAATCACCAGTAACTTTGTCAAAAATGAATAGCAATCTAAACGAAAAAATTTGATTTTAAACCATATCAATAATATTGAAAGCATACCTTGTCAACCAATGCCGCGCTTCGGGAGGGAATTCCGAGGCATTGGTATTCCGAGGATCCATGACGGGATCGACATAATGCTTTTTGGTTGAAGAACAACTTGACGGACTTTCTACTTTTCGTTTTCGCTAGAAAAACATATGTTCAAACATCAATATACAATAGTTTAACAAGTTCTTTAGTATAAATATATACTGTGATGAGAAATATAATAAAGAGTTATTATTATAAAAATTAATTCAGGGGTCTGCGGTAAAAAAAAACTATCTGAACCTGAAGTGTTAGCTGCGTCACAACAAAGTATTCATTTTATCATATGTTTTTTAGCCTTCATGTAAAAGGGATCGAGTGTATGTTATTATATTCACTAGTGTTTGATTTGTGAAAGCATTCCTTTACAATAAGTTTACAGTACATGGATTGGAATAATTTATAATTCATTAGTTACCAAGAGCCTTGAATTTTCATCCGCTGAATGATATTGAGCTTCACTATCAGATGCACTAAAGACAGTCATTTCTTCATCACATATTTGTCTACTGTCTGGTCCACTCTCTTCATCTTCCTGTGAAAAAAAAATCAATTGAATTTTGTGACATAAACAAAAAAAAACATTTAACAACTGCCTTGTTTATACATTAACCCTTTTTAATGCTACCTAATTTAGTATAGTATATGCCAGTGCTTCCCAACCTATTTCGTTCCACAGCCCCCTAAATCTAAAAAAAATAATCCGCGGCCCTCCTCAGATTGTCACTGAAACTCGTTTTTTTTTTTTTAGCTCACCGAGGAATTCGAAATCCTCGATTTGCTATACTTTTCCCCCAGAATCCAATTTCTATCCAATCCAATCCGGCGGCCCCCTTAAGAAATTCCGCGGCCCCCAATATGGGAAACACCGATTTGATAGACTTAAATATATAGATTTTTGTACTTTCTACTGAATTTCGCAGCCCCCGCAAGAAATCGTTTTTTAGCAAAAAAAAAAAGGTTTTATATACATTTTTTATCTTGGTAAATATTAAATTTCTAAGCCTAATTTTTTTTTATGTTGTCATCTCGACGGTGTGTACAATATTAATTATTATTCATACATAGGTCACACGTTTAAAGATTCTAAAAATGTTAAAATCTCATCATAATACAGAGATCACTAATTTGACAATTATTACATTTTGCCATTTTTTTCGAAACTACCAAAAGCATGTTTTAAAAGTGAGTGCTTCATATTTTCTTAAATCAAATTGAAAAAGATAATACTATTTGATTTAAGAAAATATGGTAATTTTTTTGCAATTAGAGGTTTCCTACAAATTCTTTTGTATCTTCAATAAAATTTAGATGGACATAGTGAATTTTGGAAATGGGCGACACATATATTTGACTAAAAAATCATCAAGCCAGCGTGAGATCACCCTCATAGAGTCTTTCGGATATACTGGCGGGGCCGAAAGATCAGCCCCATAGGATTAAAAGAGTTAATTCCCGATATGACATCCGACCCTAACCAAAAGAAATCAAAATTGTTTACTTGAATATACTATCCAACATTACATACCGATACATGATTTGATACACAAGTGCAAACAGCCTCTTCTTCTTCACCTTCTCCTGAATCTGGATCTTCATAATCAGAAAACAGGATGCTCTGAAAAAAACAATAAATGGTAACTAAAAAGATTTTTCCAAATTTATTCATATTATCTATTGGAATTCTGATTCCTCCATTTGCCACATTGTATTATCATTTATTTGGTCAATTTGCCGGGTCCGTGTAGCAGTGGACAACGTCGTTGGCTTCCCAGACAGATTTTACACATTAAAATCCCAGTAAGATCAGTATTTTCACGTTCTTACTTAAATTATGACTAAAATATAACCCTGACACGTCATATGTTATGTTTAAAAATGCCAGTATAGTAAAGTATAAAAAACAAAAAATATATCCTACCCATATCAAAACAACATCTTGTTCCCATGAAAAAATAACATGGATTTCTACTGGATTGGACATGGAGTAGTAAAAACAAAAAGATATGTATATTTGACGTGATTTGTTTAAATTTAATAAAAATTCTTTTGTTATATAAATTAGTACGTGGTCGAGCGGTCGAAGTTTCGGTGCCCACAGGTTCGAATCCCAGTATGGATTCTGCATTTCTGTTTGAAGGCATGAAGATCTGAGATCTCTTTTATTCCCACCTGTCCCATCTCAAGTTTATCTCAAAATAAGTTTTTTTACGAGAACTGCTCTTACTCTCTTTTTTCAAAGATATCAGAAATAGAAGAGCAGATCTAGGACACGACTAAATATAAGTTAATGCTCTCACTATGCCCCATTTTTAGAACACAAACTTGTCCATACTCGATATAACTAATTGCGTGGGGATCTTGCATAACGTTTTCATGAGGGCTCCAAATGTCTAGCTATGCAACTGGCAACCCTGTGCCATCAGGATGGATACAACCATCTACTACTTTGGCTCTGAAACATCTCACTTATGTTGGTGGATAAACATAACAAACGAAAAACTCAAAAAAACAATGCGATTATCCTTAAGCACTAACAATGCCAATATTTATTCATTTTTTAATCCTGTCCGCTAACAATGTGGAGAATATGGACTCCTAATGAACTTTATCTCAACAATCTTCTTCTAAGAGAACCGTTTGTTACTCAGTTGCCTAACCTCTCTTTTCAGAAGAGAGTAGAGATAGGATAGAGTTAAAACAGGACTAGTGGTTAGCTTATCACTCTCACTATGCCCATTTAAAAGAATCGGAGGAATTTTAGATATAACTAGTCTAGTCCATCAATCGATTGAAAAATTTACCTTTACAAGTTCGTGAGCAAGTCAACAACAACATAATATTGAAAGTCAGCAGAGCTATTCTCAAATTTCTAATGATCTAAACACCGATTGTGAGGTGACTTTCACACTCAACATGATTTTTGTATTTGGTTTTTACGGTTGGTATAACTCAAATATAATAAATAATGTTAACAGGTCAATTTCAAATAAAAAGGTTTGTTTTCTTTACATTCTTATTAGATCTACCATTATAACTTAGATGTTAGCCATGACAGGCGAAGTAGTATGACAACATTAATCCCTCTCTAAGCAGACACCTTATAGTGGTCAGTTACCATTACCTACATTGTTTTAAGGAAGACAAGATTTTTCCAGCATTTTAAAAACACATTAGATCAACAATCAATCCACTGTACTCAAGAACTACTAATTTTTCCCATAATAAGCAACTAACAAAATAACGCAAAGTAGTCATTAATAAAGGTCTGAAGTAATATTTTAAACTCGACTTTGTGTGATTTTTGTGACAGATGGACTCCATTCCGTCGCAGATGGAATCTGAGAATCAGTCATCCACACCTTAGGCATTCATAGAACATTCTATAGCGATACAGACATCGGGAGCGGACTGTGATCCAGAGGGATAAATTTCATCATGAGAAGCACCACGCGCACATGCATGAGGGGTACGGCAGAGACATACAGTAGAATTTCAGTGACTTTTTAACAACCGTGCAGGTGGCATGTATAGACTTACAGCTTTTACAAATTGAACTTGGGCATAGAAAGAATTTTATAAGTGTATTTGCAACCTGCGTTACGGTGTGAGAAATGTAGTTTATACAAAAATAGAGTCGCTCGTTGGAAGCAGCATGTGTGGAAATTTCTAGATAATTGATAAAGAATTAGGATTAATTAGGTAGGGAAGAAATATTCATGCAAATGTACTCATAATAATTCTATTGCTTAAAATGTATGTTAGCGATAATTACTTTTTTCTAAGCAACACTAGTAAATTTCAACTTTTATTTTTCATGACTCACTGTGGGTTTCATTAAAGCACAGCTTCAAACTTCATTTTATAGATTTTATCCCCCTGTAAAATTATTCATTTTTGGCGTAAACCAGCCGATTTTTAATATCATATCCAACCGAAAACACTTCACTTTTAGGGTGTTCACTATCAATACTTGAGTGGAAAGGCATTATTTATTAAAGGCATTTCAAAAAATAAAATACTCATTTGTAAAAGTTTTGAAAAAATCAAGTACTTGATTGAATGCATTAATTACCTGGAACTAGTTAATCATCGTTTAGTTATTTTTATTATTAATTATTCTTTGATGAGTTCTGAATTTATATTTTAGAGGTAATAATCATTTTAATTTTAGTCAATTTAGTGGTACTTTATATTTCATACCATTATTGGTAAATTATTTTCAATACCAATTGTTTGTTACACCCTATTAATTTAATTTTGTTTTGTATAAATAGCACTGTAAGATTATATTCTCTTATCAGTTGATAATGCCCATCATGGGCGAAACCAGTCCTGATTTTTTTAAATAAAAGCGGAATGAGTACAAATGAGTATTTTATTTTGTGAATGAAGACAATTCATCCAAAACGAGAAATTACGAAGATAATGGAATTTTTTATTGAACTAAGCCATATCATACTAACATGGTGCATTGTAACAGTTTCCACCAGCGCTATATCATCATCTGTAACCAAATCTTTTGTGTCTGACCCACGACTAGTTCCTTGTCCAGTATGTTCCATGGGCCTACCGCCATCTTTTTTTACTTTGTCACTAGTACTATTAACTACGATGGATTGGTTTGAATTATCTGTCGCTTTTCGGCAATGATCACTCAGGTTGAATACGTTTGACAATGCCATATCAGTCTTCGGAATGTCGGAACATTTTTCTTTAGAAGAGTTAGACTGACTATCAACTGATTGACTTTTACATGTATTAGTCCCATCATGACTTTTGTCACAAGATCTTCTCTCTTCACTATCATCAGGTGTTTCTTCAGAGTCAAATAATTTGTATTTTGGTATAGATGAGGGCCTTATAGGTTTAGGTGGGGTAAAATTCATGTTATATATATGATTTTTCTTGAGACAACAGTTATCAGGAGTGTTAGTTTTTTTTGTGTCGCAAAGCTGAGATTGCGTTTCTGAAACCTCCGGTTTAATACTACACTCTGGAGTACAGTCGTCATTTTTTGTGTTCAAAATAAGGCTACATATAGTTTCAGAACTGGATGCTAAGCTAAAATTGGCACTGGACAATTTTTCAGAAAACTCTGAAGATGAGGTAAGGCGCCGTGCGTCTACTATCACTCCTGAGCACTGGTTCATCAGTCGGTTTTCTTCTTCAAAGTCTTCCCGTTCTATTTCATCGATGGGGTCGCTTGAAAGATTTTGCAATGACTGGGATTCATCGGGGGCACTACTGCCAGAGCTTTCAAGCTCGTCGCCAGTCTCAATATCAGTCTTCGTCTCTACTATGTATGTTGAAGAGGGGACAAGATTAGTCCCCTCATTACAATCAAAGTATTTTCGTGAACATGATGGTTCCATACTAGATTCAATCTGAAAATATTTAAAGAAATTTAGAGTCAACTTACAATGAATATAACAAAATTGCATTTAAAAAAACAAGATATAAACCACTGTGTTGATAAAAGAAAGCAATCCAATTGGTTGCATGCACAGTTAAATCGATAAACAGGATATTGCACCATCGGTTGGCATTAATATCGTAGTGTTATATTGTATCAAGTTTTTAAGGAATACTAAATTGTGTTTCCATTGATATTTCTAATATTAATATCGATAGAATCTTTGTAAGTAATTAATATATATCAATATTTACAAAAAAAATATATTGTTACAAACGACACCAGTTAACCCCTTTTACTTACAATTTGCCTATATGAGACTCATTATTACATATCGACTGTGGAAAGGAAAAAGGACTTAACCCTCAATTTTCCAAAACAGCTTTTTTTCGATAATCACAATGTATACAACTTGACACACATTCTATCAAAAGGATGGAAGCTGAAAATGCCGAATAAGTATCTAAATTTGGCTTTTAAGTTTGAAAAAGATGACCGTGTACAAAATTAAAACCAAGAAAAAACACTGAAATAAAGGTTTTTCCGATAAAATTTCTTTAATTAATATTAGTTTATGTCAATTAAACACCAGTTTAGAAGTATCCGTGCACTTCAAGGTTGTGTATAATTCATATTTTGCATATTTCACAAAATCATCAAAACACGTTTTTAGCGCCTCCTGTAAAATTTGATGTGTGTGGGTTACGTCCTTTTTCCTTTCCACTGTCGATATTATAAGTACCTAAGAAGTTCACACAGTATGATTTAATAATATATAAGCTTACTTGTATTTTAAAATGAATTTATGCATGGGCAGCAGGCGATGGTTTGGAATCAAAATTTATAAATTCAGCATATAAATCACTTCTTGTTGAACAGCTCAATTAGCAATTAATGGTACCCATTGAATATTAGTTTATGTTAGGTGCCTGAAACAAATTAGAAAATATATATATATATATTGTTTGAACTATGACTGCTTCTAATGTGGTCAATATGGACTCCTAATAGAGTTGATCTGAACAGATATTTTCTATGAGAACTACATGTTATTCATTAGCTCAACCTTTTCTTTTGGAGATAATAGGGGTAAGGAGTGTTAAGATAGAACTAGTGGTTACTGAATCGCTCTCCTGATGCCACATTTTTACAATTGGATGAGTGATTTTATTTGGACATCAGACACCCCACTCATTCCAATAGAAATCTATAAACGATAAAAAAAATAGGAATTATAAAGCTGTTCGCACCAGGATAAGTCAACGATGTTCACCAATCGATCACGCACTGGCCAGAATATTATATTTAAAAATAAAAACCAAAAAATTTACATTGGCTGCGAGCCAAACTAACATAATTTAATACAAATTAAGTCGCAAATTTATTGAAAGGATAAAGCTTAAATTAAATTTTATTCAGTGATATCACATGATCAATAGCAATCAAGGTTTGAAGACGCATATCATTAATAAAAAAGCAAACCTGGTAATAATATAATATTATTAAAAAAATTGTGTAATGAAATAAATTCAGACAATCATTACCGCATTGTAAATAAAAGAGTACACAGCAAAATTAAAGGCTTAAAAACCATTTATATGAATTTTCTACTATATGGATTGTTTAGATGTGGTAGTGTGATAAAAATGGAAGTTCTATAGAACAGGTAGTATATAACAACAATAATTTTTATAAATATAATAAAGACACAATAAGCTAATCCACCTACTAAAATTATTCCTCACACCTCCTCCTCCTAGTGAATTCAAAAAGATTAGGTAAAAATCTAACATTCAATATAAATTGGCGTAGTCAAGCAGACATCCAGCCAAAAAACTGAGAAATAAATGTTGAATTTTTTTTAGTTAGAAAAGAAATTTCAACACAGCATTCAATCTGAATGGATTTATTCTACAAATTTAAATGTATAATAATTAATTCAATGAACAATGTGAACAAATCTAAAAGTGCTTAAACCACTCACGATGATTAAACTGTGTTTTTGTTTTGAATAATTATCTAGATGAACTATGATAATGGTTCAGTGATTGTCATTGCGGTGGAATGTTTTCAGCAAACTAAAATTTGAGCTAGACTATCTTGAATATATCATATCTCAATATTGCAAAAATGAGGATTGGATGGCTTCTACTTATCAATGTCCATATTGTATTTCACAAAACAATGAGCTTTATAAAAGTGCATACCCTAAAATAGTTTTTTTTAAAAGTAAGGCAAAACAGCCTCTAATTTATGGCAAACATTTCACAAAAGAAAATCACTTGTGCAAGATTCCAAATCCATATTAAATGTTTTCATTTTGTATTTAAATTGAATACTTCTACGCAGATGCTGAATAGAAAGACGCAAGTTCAATTTTAATGTGTCCTTTATTTTATTCTAATTTGAATACATAAATGAAGCCATTCAAATATTTTAGTGTGCATTCTGTTGAGTGTGAGTGTTTTTAAGAATTCATACAGAATAAAAGGAAAAACTGTACTAGGCTTTAATAATCGACTAACCATAAACAAGTTGGGTCACGCACACACGGTTGTAATTTAAAAAAAAAATATTTGGAAATTTAGCCACTATTTTCTTGTCAATATTCTTCTAAATCTATAACAGGTCAACTCCCATAAATATTTATTTTAAATCGTCAACAGTCACCTTCTAATGACCAATTCTGGGTGAACCACGATAAACATAACCTAACTTCAACAATAGCTTGTGCATATGACAACAATCAGACCATTTGGACAGCAAACTATTGTGAACATTATAATAAAAATTAAAAACTACTGCTATAAATTTAGTTACAGTACAATTAATCAGTTAAAAAAATTAACTAATTACTGGAAGTAATAAAAAATGATTATTTCCAGGTTTTTGAGATATGGCAAACAGATTCAAATTAATTATGTTGATCTGTTTTATATAAGTAAATAACATGTATGATTAATGTAGTTCTGGAGGTAATGAATATTCCAAACGCTGTTGTATTAATTTACAGAATAAACTGTATGTCAAAAACAATAAGTTTTGATGTTTTGTTGAACTGATTGGGTTTACGGAACACTAAATTTCCAAAAATTAAATAAAAACTTCCGACTAAATTTTACCAAAAACATGAGTTGAAAAACTGTCATATATGTATAAAATTTGCCTCCCTTAAATTGATTTAATGTGACAAATAATACGATGTAACAATAACACTGACAATCACAGGCATCCTGAGAACGTAATAATTAAAAAAATAAGCGGGTGCGAATAAGCGCGGATAATTAAGATATGGTTTGAATACGAAAACGTACATGTTTTAGGCCATGCACCAACTGATATGGGTTGAATATATTTTAATAACTAATAATATTTAGCCGAGATATAAATATCGGTAAGAAAAATCTGCAGCTCCTGTAGTAATTAACACAAACCCAAGGATTACCTCTCCATAAATTAAGTTGTCAAGAGATATATATACGGTGTATGAAGACCTGAATGAAACACTGAAGTGGTTAAATGGTTTCTTAAACTTAAACGAACATATCAACTAATTTTAAAACGATATTTTCAACGTTTTCTCGATGACCAAGCCCGTTGCGAGGTAAACATTATAATATAATCCATAAGTTACCATCGAGATACTAATGATAAAAAATAAACTTACGAGTTGGATTTTTTATTTTAATGTGCACTTAAAGCCTAGCCTAAATCTAAAACATGACTGAACAGTCGTATTTAGATGCGAAAACGAAGCGCATCGCCTGCAGCCACCATTGTGATCGTGATTTACACTGGTGTAATATTATTGTAGTGGCATAACTGATCCAAAGATCCGACCATAAACCAAGGCACTACTGCAAAATTAAACATCGTGGCAGCATTATAATTGTATTTTTTTTTCACTTTATTACAAAACCATTTGTTAATAAACAAGCGTGCGCATTTGAAAGTAATTGCATATTAGTAGTGTCAATCAAGAATAAAAAGTGTTCTTAATGTATCTCATCAAATAACGAAAAAGCTAATTTATTATTTTCAGCTGACTAAATTATTAAATATTTTTCATTTTTATATTGAGAAATGGTAAATCTTCTGTTGCTACAAAAAATACATCAATAAATCTAACAGAAAATATTATTTTTAAGACATTTTCTTTTATAAGAAAAAAATGTCATTATTTCTAATTACTGTGAAAACAATAATATGGGTGAAACAAGAAAATAATTATTTGATAGCACATATTCTATAACTATTCATCAATATTTTTAAAACTTTTGTTATTGAATTTTCAATATTTTTTTCATTCAGTCGTTTTTTTTAACTCAAGTTATTTTATTAGTTATAAATAGCAAACATATATTCTAAAAAATATTGTTTTGTTTTGTAAAAAACGACAATATACTTAAAAGAAATTGTTAAATTGATTTAAAACCCACCTATAAAAACTCCTTGTACTGGAATTTGATTCTGCGACCTCAGTGCTATTAGCCAACAACGTTAATACTACTAGACAACGCATCCTGCCGCATTTTTTAAATATATTTTTGTAAAGAGGTATTACATTTTGTAATCTTAACATTCTATGCTTCAATGTACTAAACATGAAAAATATATAAATACATAATAAAATGTTAAACTCATTTTGACAGAAATAGCACAAATTTAATATAGAGCAAACGTTTTTATTTGAAAGCTTCAATTTCATTGTTAAGATAGCGTTACAAACACTACATATTTTGATACTAAATAAAAACCGTTATTTTATGCCACAGAGTGATCCTATTTTTTTATGAAATCATGAAATGCAATGTCTATATTTGAATAATATGTTTTTTTTGTTTAATTTAAACAAACGTTGGTATTCAAGACTTTAAATCAAAATACATTTTAAGAAATCGCACGTAAAAATATTTTGTTTAGTGGCATATATACAAGTTTTATTTCAATATTTTTGTTATCTGGACTGGCTTCGTGGCGAAACTAGCCCAGATTATAAGTTTTTTTGTCGATATGTTTCCTGCTTATTATAATAAGATACCTAACTCTAGATGAGGTTTTTTCTAATTAAATTCCTTGTTACACCCATAAAAAAGATTTTTATAAAAATTCAATTATTATAATCATGTGCATCAAGGGTGTCCAACCTTTTTTGTCCTGGGGTCGACTTTTCAATCATAAGTTTTCTCGCGATCGACTTCTAACATGATTCTTATAAGAAATTTATTTAGGGTTTTTTCCCTTCTTCAAACTTAGAAATGTTTATTTTTAACTGTGAAATACATATCATTAGATAGGTATGTGCTAAAAAAATAATTCAATTTTATTATATTTAAATTACATATTTTTTCGAAATTTACGGAAGCTTTCGGGATCGACCAAATTTTGCTTTGGGATCGACCGGTCGATCGCGATCTACCGGTTGGACACCCATGATGTACATACTCTTCATATATTGGAAACGTTACTTACAAAAGTGACATTTCAGTCGGATTATCCTTTGTCACTCTTTTGGATTATTTGTATATAATGTTGACCTACAGAGTAGCCAAAAGGCGTGGGGAACCTGCGGCCTTTTGGCTACTCTGGTGCGGCCTTCTGACCAATTCTGCAATACGTATTTTTTTTTTAATTCGTAAATTCCTGAGATTTTGGATTTGAAAATTCCTAGAAAACCTGGAAGAAAAGTAAAAAAACGTCCCACGCTGGTAATTTTGAGAAATCCGCAAATTTCTGGCCTTTAGAAATTGGCAAGATTTTTTTTCCGGCCAAAGATTTCCCAGTCAATGTTTACTGCGGCCTTATGTCGAATCAGAAAAATGAACACGGCCTTTAGATTAGAAAAGATTCCCCACACCTGATGTATTATAGTGAAGTATTTTTCAAATAAAGAAATCATCTGAGGATGCTTCTTTGGTGAGGAAAAAGCTATATAGAATAACAATAAATAATCTTTTTTAATTACACTGTAATGTAATCATATTTTTACTTCTCTCACTTAAATTAAATAGGCATACTTGGTACAATACGACATGCTCTTTGAATTCTTTTGGCTAAAAAAAGCTTCAAACATAGAAAACTTTTAGCTTTAGCCTTTCCACACCCTCCATCGTATTACAATCAACCAGTTATTTTTATAACATGAATTTGTTTTTAGAACCCTTCTACTGTCACTTCACAACCTGTAATGACATAATTGTATGTCTTACGTGGACGAAATCAAAACAACTCGGTGCGATACGAAAATATCAATTAGTCTCCGCCGCTAAAGAGCGTCCTACGTCATAGTCAGGAACGTTCCATGGGCATAGGCGAGTAGGCAGTTGCTTAGGGGCGGCAAGTCTTAGAGAGCGGCAAATGAACTCAGAATAAATTTAAAAATCCGAAAAATACATTTTAAATGGAAATAATATTTTGACCTATGAGTCGTTTAGGTATGGCATTTACTGATGGTGGCGCTATAGGCTAGTGGAAATGGTCTGTGTCATAAAAGCTCTCAGGAGACATTTTTTTTAAGTACGTCGATGAGTTGAGAATTCAATTTTCTATATTTGAATTCTTAGAATAATCGGAAATAATGAAAAAAATGACACTTAGACTCTTATGACTTTAATTATTTCATATGTTTATTTCGAAAAATAGTAAGGGTGCTATTTTGAACTTTGCTTAGAGGCGGCACATTGCCTAGGAACGTCACTGGTCATAGTTTCTCAACCTTTTTGTGCCCGTAGCCCCTTCTGATTCTTGTATTCTTCCATGGCTCCAAAATAGATTACAATTCTTTGAAAAATTTTCTCGCTGGCAGTTTTTACCCAGGAATTTACGGATTTTCCAAAATGAAAAGATGCGAGAAGTTTTTTTTAGCTCTTTCAGGATTTGCCCTTGGCCCCTCAAGACTGTGCTGTGGCTTCCCTAAAATTATTTTTTCTCTGTGGCCTACGGCTGAGAAACTTTATCTTACGTGACAAAACGAACGCCGCAATCAGTTTATTTGATTCGCTTTAAGCCAGTCCAGTAATGTAGCAATAAGAGCGGGCAATTTTGGGGGTTGAATTTTCTATTAGAAAATTTAAGACGTTGGTAGTAAGGAAATAATTTTGTTATTCGCTTATCCATCTTGAAGATTTTTATAGATAATTGATTTGTCAATTGTATGATAAAGTTATAGTCAAACGTATATAAACGCTTGCACAAATCACAAGTAAGAAGAGAAAACCATAATCGAGGCAGTGGCGTAGTCTCCTCATAGCAAAGTCATGCAATGCATGTGTCGTTTATACCAGTGCTTCTCAACTTTTTTCATTCCACGGTCCCCTAAATCTGAAAAAAAATAATCCGCGACCCTCCTAAATACAAAACATGTTCTGCGGCGGCACCCGGAGAAATTCCGCGCCCCCCAATCTGGGAAACACTGGTTTATACGAAGTCCCGAAATTTCTAGCTACGCCGCCGGTCGAAGGATTATTTATATTTTGCATTGATTTTGTATAAATACAAAATATTATTTTTTACTAATTCCACTTTATCGTCAGAACTAGACGATGGCGAAAGCCGAAATAGCTATCAACAAATATGTATAAAAACTGTGAAACTAAATACGTTGCTATTTTTACCCTACTATAATAGAGATCTTTTTTTTTATTTTATTCGATAAACTTTTTTTTCCTTTCTGCATCACACCGAAGATGATATTTCCTCAATGATACAGTTAAGATACATTTTATTTATGTACACATCACTACCTAAAAAATATCTACAAAGTAAATGCCAAGTCAATTAATAAATTAAGCCACTTAAAAAATATTTTTTTGTTATCATTTGCCGCTTCCTAGGACATGCCGCCCCTAGGCAACTCGCCTATGCCAACGACGTTCCTGCATCTCATACAGTCAATCTATATCAGTATAAAGATTGTTTGATTTTTTACGTAATATGTGTTTCATAATTAAATATTTTAGTATTAATTATTTTATGTATTTTTTAATATTGTTACTATTTTATAATTTTGATATATCTATAGTTATGTATTATTTTATGCATTAATAGAAAAATGTAGTTTATGAAAACGGTAACTGTTTGATTGTCATATATTATGACGTTTATTTTTGAATAGGGTGTAAATAATGTCGGGTATTAGAGTTATATTAATGAATTTGCAATGTATTTCAAAATAATGTATACAATGTTACTTAAAGCTTTTTGTTGTTGTGTATGTATAAAATAAATCAATTTTTTTTTCTGAATCATTTACCACTTTTACATTTCATAAAAACATTTTTCTGAACTCTAATGCATTTTTGAAAAACTGTAAGCATGAAAAAGTTTTACAAAACGAATTCCCATTATAACGAGCATTTAAATTTTATTCGGTCGCTTGAAAAATACAAAGTATATTCTTGGTATGTATCTATATGTTTTTCGGTATTTTTTTTTAGAAACTGGTAAAATAGTTTTTTTTGCGTACTGTTTGGCTATGGTCACATTATTGTCTGATCTTGTGCGCAAACGTCAAACCCAACATTCCAACCGAATTCCGCCAACCCAGTTTGCAAGTGGCGCAGAAGAACAGGCAACTTTTTGTTGTGTTGCCAGTATATTAAATAGTTATATATATATTTTTTAGAGTAGCAACCTTTAAGACCTAAGCCAATCTATGGCTATTATTCAAGATTCATCTCTTAATCAAGTTCATCTCATCTTCTCAATTCAAACTTCCAAGCGGGGTAATTATAGAGTATAGCTCGTCATGTATTATTACGGCGATAAACTTCACAAACTAAACTAAAAACAACGCCACGATTTAAAGTTATTTTTTGAGAGCTTTATAATCGCGTTAAAACCACACATTATTACGAAGAACACTGATAAATTATGCGAAATACGAAATATTTTTCAGTACATCGCCTCTGTTTTCCATTATGGCGGCGCCGCCATAATGGAAAACAGAGGCGATGTACTGAAAAATATTTCGTATTTCGCATAATTTATCAGTGTTCTTCGTAATAATGTGTGGTTTTAACGCGATTATAAAGCTCTCAAAAAATAACTTTAAATCGTGGCGTTGTTTTTAGTTTAGTTTGTGAAGTTTAACGCCGTAATAATCCATGACGAGCTATACTCTACTTTTACCCTAAATTTAGCTTTTAAGTTTGAAAAAGATGACCTTGTATAAAATTAAAACCAAGAAAAAACACTGAAATAAAGGTTTTTCCGAGACAATTTATTTAATTAATATTAGGTTATGTCAATTAAACACCAGTTTAGAAGTATCCGTGCACTTCAAGGTTGTGTATAATTCGTAATTTGCATATGTCACAAAATCATCAAAACACGTTTTTAGCGCCTCCTGTAAAATTTGATAAGTGTGGGTTACGTCCTTTTTCCTTTCCACAGTCGATATACAATATACACTGGCTTGTTTTCAATGATGTATTTTGCTCCTAACATTTTTTTAAGTACACATACGTATATTAAGTTGTTACACGATTTCACGGGCATATCTTCCATATATTTCGTTTTCTAAATGACACCAAACATATCGACTGTGGAAAGGAAAAAGGACGTAACCCACAGTTTTTTCAAAACAGGTTTTTACGATAATCACAATGTATCAAACTTGATACACGTTCTATCAAAAGGATGCAAGCTGAAAATGCCGAATTAGTACCTAAATTTAGCTTTTATGTTTGAAAAAGATGATCTTGTAAAAAATTAAAACCAATAAAAAATAGTGAAATAAAGATTCTTCCTAGAAAAATTCTTGAATTTATATTAGATTATGTCAATTAAACACCAGCTTAGAAGTCTCCGTGCACTTCAATGTTGTGTATAATTCATAATTTGCATATGTCTCAAAATCATCTAAACACGTTTTTAGCGCCTCCTGTAAAATTTGATAAGTGTGGGTTACGTCCTTTTTCCTTTCAACAGTCGAATTATACAATGTTTTCGCGCCAAATATTCGTTGTGTAATATTTTTGTTTACCTACCCTTAGACATGTAAATATAACGTTTTTACGCGATGTTACGGACATTGTTTACTTCCTTAAATCTCGTTTTCTCAGTGACGCCAAACAAAAACAATGTTTTCGCGCCAACTATACTGTTATATTAATTTTTTGACTAGACAAATATAAGTGATAATTACCAGTATAATGTGAAGAATTTTAACAATATTTTTTTAATGATGACTATGAATTTCCACTTATTTCTCGGTTACTGAAGGATCAGCTACGACTGCAGCTTAGGATCGGCCGGTAACATTGTTGTTACTAAATTTATACAAAACTCAAGCCGAAAGTGGGCACGCTCGCTTTACGAACCCATCGACAGTTGTGGGAGCTGATTTTAACATTACTCAAACAAGAAAACTACATCTACACAGGAAACAATTGTGAAAATCGGTGGAGGGTAATTGAGATAAAAAATTGAAGGATTTGTCTAATAGAACTGGTGAAGGGAGACATCATTTTGAATATGAGGAGGTGATGGACGAAATTTTTCAAAGAAAAAGAAGCTTGTATCCGCATCTAACATTGTCCTCAGACACTATACTGCATCTTGGGGATGATGAAGATGTGGAGACTGACAACAGTGATGCTCCCACCAACATCGCCTGCACCCTGACAATCAGCTCCCAAACGAACGCCACTGTCGTTGGGTTCACTAGGCAGACGACGTCGCACCACCACCTACAGGCAAGACGAATATCGGCGAGATTTAAAGAAATACTTTGACGAAAAATCAGTTATTTAAAAACTAAACTACAACACGATGAACGAAGACTTATTCTAGCAGAGTTAAAAATTGCACAAAATGCCCAAAAGATAGCACGCCGTTTTGCCCAAAATAAACATACAGAAGACTCAATTTCTAAACCGTAATAATATTATGGTCTGGTTATTGATGCTTCTATCATCGCTATCATCTCCGACGTCCTGGGTTTCATCTTTCGGCATTGAAGTGCTCATATTCAAATTTTTTTTTTTTATTAATTTATATTAAAACATTTGTTTTCATGGATTGAGTGGCAATTGTGTGGAAATTGAATTAATAATTTTATCTTTAATTTAAAACATTTCCTCAATCAAATAGTTTTTGTATTAATTTATGTGAGATGACGCTGACTCATTGTAACAGCCAAAGTGAATTATATTTAATAATACAGACAACACAGCCAAAGACTTAAATTAAACTTTATTTGCCGCTAGCCCAATTTTTTTTTGTATTCATAATACATATGTGATAAAGGCGGACACAAATTATATTTATATAGACAAAAAAGCCAAAGAATTACCAAAATATATTAAACTTTATGTGGCGCCTATAATTGTTCTTATCCAAACATTTCTTTTGTGTTCATATATCTGAAAGGTGCACACAAATTATATTTTATCATTTATGTTTAAGATTTCGACTGAATGTGCTTGGTGGAATTTCAATATTAAATATGAATCATTCAAATAATATATTTTATCAATTGTTACTAATACTTCGCCTCATTCAGACATTTTTTGTATTTCTTATTTACATTAAAAAAACATAGCAAAAATAAATTAAAATTTATTTGCCGTTAATCCAAATTTTTTTTGTATTAATATATATATGTGATCAAGGTGGACACAAATTATATCTATAAATTGTTGCAATATGTTTTTCCTCATTCAAGTATTTTTTGTATTTGTTAATTATATAAGACAACACAACCAAATAATTGCCAAAATATATGAAACTGTTCCTAATCCTAGTGAATAAAGTATTTTTTTTTAAAAAAAATAGTTGACTATTTTATTACTGCACTATACACATTGATATTTATTTTCATTGTTATGGAATGTGGGCTAATGAACCTTCACCTGCATACAAGTTTTCTCAGTTTCACTAAATTGTATGATCTCCATTAAATATCATTTACTGATAAATTGAAACCTCTGGCTTGCAAGTATTTTTTTATCAACCAAAAGTTGATTGGGTAGAATTATTCCTTATTAACAGGTTATTATTCATTGTTACATTAGGCATACTTAATAATAGTTTATTATATTATCAATATTCTTATTTTAACTAATGATTACCATTATTATTACCAGTCTTCATGCTTTACGGTTTTTAACAATATTGCTTTGGACCTCGACATATCACACGTGGAAGTAGGTGAGTTCCGACAAGTTTGAGTCCCAGTGCGAATAGCAATTTTTCGATTGATTTCTTTTCGAAGGCATAGGTGTTTATGATGTCTCTATTCCCTCCGACCTTATCCAATCCTTTAATGACTAGGGAGAGCAATTAATTAACCACTTGTCCTGTCCTAGCCTTATCCTTCAATCCCTACTACTACTCTTGAAATAGGAGAGGATGAGCGACTGAGTAACAAATAGTTCTCGTTAAAATAAATTCATTATGAGGTCATATGCTCCACATTGGGAGCAGACAAGGATAAAAAAAAACAAAAATTTATAAGATAAAATTGATTATAATTATAATTGTTAAAAAACGCATGCCCCAAAAGGTTCAAGCTTGATATCAATGTAAAAAAAATAATAATACATTTATTGACTGAATTGGCATTTACTTGGTAAAGCTCCGTTGCAATTAGGTAAGAAAATATCAACATATTTAGTTCTACAATATTTTTTTATAAAATGAGTTGAGAGCTATTTCAGTGTGTGCCATCGTCAGAACTATGAATAAACTTACATATGCTGTCGTAGAAGAGATACACAATACATCTTTTTATTTGCTCTACCATCTTAATTTATATTACAATTATAACACTTATTAAACATGACTTAAGTGTTTCTGAGAACGATAAATAATATGGGGTTGATGAATTAATGATTGTTTGTTCATTTCTTGTTCGTCCGCAGAACATTTTATATCCATGAAGTTTGTTGATTTTATCTTTACTATTTTTATGCGTTCCTAAATTATTATCAAATTTAAATGCTACATTAACCGAATGTTTCTAATCTAATTCTCCCCAGGTATTTAATTGATCTAAAGAAGCGGTTCTCTTGGATAACGTTACAATAAATAAGTTGCCTAGAGAGCTTTAATTGTTTTTTATACAGCAATTTCTATATCACCGTTACATTATAACCGTTATTAATTGCAGTATGTTTGATAGTTTTAAATTCATTTAAATAATCAAAATGATTGAATAACCCGATATTAGTTATCGTTCTTAGAAACACTTAAGTCATGTTTAATAAGTGTTATAATTGTAATATAAATTAAGATGCTAGAGCAAATAAAAAGATGTTTTGTGCATAATTCTGACGATGGCACATGCCGAAATAGCCGTCAACTCATTTTATAGAAAAATATTGTAGAGCTAAATATGTTGATATCTTTTACCAAATAACAATCAAGTTAATGCAGCAGGCCACATTTCACAAACACTTAATCGACAAATCCATGTCTTAGAGATGAAGAATAGAATTTGTGTACAAATAGTAAAATTGAAATACAAGAGAAGGATACAACATTCGGTAAACGACATTTAGCTTCATGCTAAAAATAAAATAACATATTTTGTGATACACAACACCCTGCTGTCATGAACAGACCCTGGATATCCAAGAAATAAGTGAGTGAATCTTCGTGCATCATCACAAACAGCTTGAACCTGAAAATACCAATATATATATATATATGTTGCACTGTTTAATGTTAATCCTTATGTTAGACATGTAGAAAATTATAGGTAAAATTAAATCAACATATTATCCCTTTCCGGTCCACAAAAAAAAATCAAAACATTCCATCAGGTCCATAATTGATTTACAGTATTACAAGAGGATTACTAATATATTTTTTTTTTTAGACTAACAATATTTTTTTATTTCGAAATATGTATATACAATAATGACCTTATTATTTATAATTTAAAAACTTCTAAAGTGTGATAACAGTGAAAACATTCATAGTCCAGGCATTCTCTCACATTTCATACAATAAATGTATCAAATTTCTTTTTTTCAAGATTTTAGGCATTTTCGCAAAGTTAGAATTATTTGAACAAGAGCAAATTTAGGTAATAGTTTTCGAGTGCACGTGGCAAGCGAAACTGTCGGAGAAAAAATGCAGAACGCCCGTGCTACGCGGGCCGAGCCAGCCCCTAAAACGACCCTTTTGTATCCATTGCAGGAAGACAGTTACAGATTTAAATGTTCTTAAAAACTATTTAATTCTATGCTCAGAATACCGTTGTAATAGATAGAGTGAAGAAAAAAAATATTCAATACATTTTACCTAATTTTAACTCAATACTAATAATGAAAAAAAATGTCGAATAACATTCGACATAGGACCCACCAGAATAAAATTGCTGTCGAATGTGATTCGACACAGGACCGGAAAGGGTTAAAGTAATCAAAAAGGACCAGTTTTGCTAAAAATAATAGTAACAATATTTTACTTTTTAGATATACAGTTGTGAGCATAGTCATAGGAAAAATGGAGAACAAAATCAAACCCCTTACATCTATATATATTAAACAAAGTGGGGTTGGTTAAACCACGTATATCTCGAGAATGACAGTACGGATTGTAATGATCTTTGATTTATAAAATTCGTATCCGCCTAGAAGAGCAGAATAAGCATTAAAACATCGGAAAAATATCACGGCAAAGAAATTATGAAGAAAATTAATATTCTCACACAGTTTTCAAATGGCGAACAGCTTGAAATAATGAAAATGTCGTTGTATGCAGATTTCATCCGCTAGATGGCAAGTTGTTTCCAAAATTCATTTCTTTTTGCTTCTTTTGCATACGATTGACTTTTAAATAATTTTAAATTTAGAGTATGGATACGAACAAAAAAAATCGATGATATGAAATGAAAACGAAAGAAAATCGGATAATATTGAAATAAAATTATGTTTATAATTAGTTATGATAAATTTTTTGACAAAAATATTACACTGTTTGCACGAACGTTGTTCTACTCTAAGATGCCACGTTATTACACTTGGAAAGCTACATCGAAGAAATTTTAACGTCGAAAGCAAGGCGATGCGGTTCCTGATCATCCGAATGACTACTGATGCTCTTGGTCGCATTTACACAGTACATCCGAAAAATGACGAATGCTTCTACTTGCATGTCAACAGCTCAATTTGCTTGAAAATAATATTCATTGGGACATGAAAATAGCTGAAGAAATTGTTTCTGAATCTCCAAGTCAGATACGCACATTATTTTGACATGATTTCCATTGAATCCCCGTGAACTGTGGAACAAGTACAAGGATGACATGTCCGAATACATTTTACATCGAATTCGTGTCAGTTCAGGGAATCCCGATCTCGAGATGAATGAAGAGATACATAACCAGGCTTTGCTTTTGATCGAAGACATGTGTTACCTTATGTACGGCAGATTGTTAGTCAAGTTAGGAATGCCAACGCCAGATCGTGGAATGAATATGATCAAGATGCATTGAACCAATCAGTTTGAACGAATGTACCACTGTTGAACCCTCAACAGAAGTAAATGAACAATACGTTAATGAAGGTAATTGATGATGGAAATGGTGGCTTATTTTTCCTCGATGCGCCCGGTGGACCTGGGAAGACATTCCTCATGTCATTGATTACGGCCACTGTTCGTGCGAGATAAAAAAATTGCTGTAGCAGTATCTTCTTCTGGAATAGCGGCCACGTAGATAGGATTCCGAACGGCTTCTTCAGCGTTGAAATTGCCGTTAAATCTTCAAACCATTGAAAAACCGACATGCAAGATTGCGAAACACTCAGCAATGGCAATTTTTTTGGTGGCAAATACAATAATCACCTGGGATGAATGGACAATGGCGCACAAATGCGCATTGGAAGCACTCAATCGAACTATGAAAAATCTGTGCAATGACTCAAGATCTTTTGGAGGCGCAATGATTCTACTATCTGGCGATTTCCGCCAAACACTACCAGTCATTCCAAGATCGACCGCTGCCGATGAAATAAACGCTTGCCTCAAATCATTGACTCTGGCGCAATGTGAAGAAACTTCAGCTGACGACAAATATGCGAGTTGCATTACTAAACGATCCATCTGCCGAAGATTTCTCACAAGCAATTGCTGACTATATATTTTTTTATTTATTGTAAGAAATTAAAATTACAGTACATGACATAACAGCTGACGCCAATTTGCCATGTACTTGAAAATATAATAAGACAAAATATAAAATAAAACTACATAATACATCAAAATCAACATAAAAAATCAAGAAATAAAATAGTAAAATTTTACAAACAGTTCACAAATACTATCACTAAAAATGTCCACTTCTCTAGGCAATGCGTTGACCAATCTAACGGCCATTGGAACTGGTGACTCACACCTCTTAAGCGAGGTATAAGTTTTTAGAAATAAAAGTTTTTGCTCATAGTTTTGCCCACGTAAGAATAAATTGGGAGCATGTAAATTTATAGTCATGAGAATTTGAGGATTATTAACTCGGCTCTGAAGGAGAAGAGAAAAACGTTTTAAGCTAGAAAACGATCTTCGACTATCGTCGGTAACGGCCGTGTTCCTGTTGACGAATCGAACGGATTGATTTCGTTTCCGCCGAATTTTAGGACGGCTTCATCAACAAAATGTTCCCAAACATCTAATCACAAAAATCACAATTGGTTGAGTGAACGAGCGATTCTTGCGGCGAAGAACAAAGATGTGGATCATTTAAACTTCACAATTCAAAATCAAATCGTTGGTCCACTACATTCCTTCAAATCTATCGACCGTGTAACAAACGAAGTCGAAGCAACCAACTATCCAACTGAATTTTTAAACTTATTGGATCTGCCTGGTTTTCCACCGCACAATTAACAACTAAAGGTTGGCTCGGTAGTCATCATGTTTCAAGTTATCAAGTTAACATAACACTTATTGATTCTTAGGCGTAACGAAGTTCGTTGGGTCAGCTAGTATGTACATAAAAAAGAAAAATCCCATGCTCCATTTTGTAATGTGGAACAATGTTTAATTTTATTAATAAATAAGTCTCACAATAGTGAGTCTAAGATGTTTCTCAATGAGATGAAATAAGTGCCAGAATTTGTCGCACAATAAGTGGGAAAAAAAGATATAAAATTAAATAATATATAACAGGATAGTTGTTATAACTATGTTAAAAATAAATACCTGGATAGAGTAATATTTCTTTCTATTGAAATATGATATAGGATCAACATTTGGTTTGTCGATCTGCACATGACTCCCATCGATAACACCAATTACCCCAGGAAAACCATTTTGTCGAAATGATTGTTCAATCCGATTCTTCTCACTGTCATTTGGCTGACGAATTCTGGGGATAAATTGCTTATAAAGCATGCCACAGTTCTAATCACTCCATATAACGTGCTGATGGTGACATCAAATCTATCCCCCACATCACGAAATGACGATGTTTGATGGCCAGCAATCCACAGAAATATCAATACCTGAGTGAGCGCATTCAATTTTTTTCCACCGCATTGAGAATCGTTGAAGTATTCTGAAACAGAAAATCTTTCAGACAGCTCCATGTGCACAGTGCGTGACACACGAAAGTGCATAATAAATTGACTATCAGTGTAGCCTTCTAAAACTCTCTCTACGTAGTGTGGATTCTTATTGAGTGGCACATTCTCACTGCATTCATTGAAATTCATCGTCATCAGACCAAACTAATGACGAATTTGAGGCGTCTGATGAGGAATTTGTCGAGAATGTTTGTTGTGAGATATCAACAGGATCCATTTCACTGGAAAAAGAAACATGAAATATTTTTTAATAATGGTAAGTAAACACACGGTTTACTGTTGCTTAAGTAAATTTGTAATTATGTAGTCTCAGTTTACTTATCAAATCGTAATGAGCGATCATAAATCGTCATCACTTTACTAACATACTTATATTTTGGTAAAAATAGATTCCATTTTGGCTTCATCATATTTATGTGAAATTTTACACAAAAGAAAGTGCACACGTTTATTTATAAACTGAGTCATTACTAAAAGCATACTTTTATCAGATGTTTAATCTTAGACGAATGTACGGACAATTGTTAAGAGTATTACAATAGAAGCATAATAAGTATATAAATACAAAGATATCGAAAACACATGTTTGGCATTTATTTAATTTTGCAATGGAAACTACGCGTAAATCAATAATCACCTTATTATATTCACACAGGATAAATTGCATTATTATTGTGGCACCAAAATATCTCATTTATAAGAGTTTACAAATGCAAATTTATCAGACTAATCCGAAACCGTCTAATATCTGTCATTTTATGTTGTCACTTTGACATTTTCGCGGTAATTCATCAATTTGGCTTGGTTAAGTTGTCGTTTCGTCATTCTGGGGTTGGTACTCCAAACAGTTTGCGTTATCAACCATGAATCGTCGGAATGCGGTTTTGACGCAAAAGAACAGAAACAGCCGTCAAAACTGTAGTCCAAACCATGTGATCAAAGCTTTGAATTAGATTCTAATCCGAAAACGGTTTGCAAACCGTCAGCAAACCATCAGAATTACACAAAAGAACAGATCTTAAAACGGCTGTCAAGCTACTTGAATGCATTTTAAATGATCTATTTAAATGCCAGTATTTTAATAAAAACTCAATATTTCTTTGTACTTTATTTTTAAAAAGGTCAGGACCGGTTTCGCTCATTGCGAGCATTGTCAACTGATAAGATGATTTATTCAAAGCCTCACCCACAAGCTAAGTATTCTCCGAAACCCAGCCCATATTTCAAAAGGCTCTGCTCAATAAAAAAATCGTCTCTATTTTTCAACGAAACTTATTTTGGTTTTTTTTCAATATTAAGTCGGATTATATGAATCTTGAATATTTAAAAAAAAGCCAAATTTTGGACATCTTTTATCGGATTCTTATTAGATTTCGCTTAAATGCAGATTCAAATAAAATTTTTCTACCTAAAGATGTTGTTTACTTTTAATTGAAGGTCGATCGAGACGTATATTATAAAATATAATAAACTTTTTTTGAAGCCCTGCTCAAACTTGTAACCCGGCCCTGGTTTGACTTTTTTGTAGATCTAAAAAAAATATCGTAAAATATATTATATTTTCAGTATAAAACCGAGAAGTATAATTTTATTTTTTATTGAAATACTGAATATTCTTTTGTTAGCTCACTTATGCGGTTTTATATTGATAAGAATCGAAATAAAAAATAAAGTGGCTTTGTTACAAATATTATATTGAAACTATAAATCCAAGCAATAAGAAAATCATTTCAGTTCAAATATTTATCTTAGTCTCTTTATCTCTGATTGAAAAATTATAATGCAATAAAAAAAGATATTAAAATCGAGATGTATTTTTTTAATATCTCTCAATTAAGTGTATACTGTCAAAACAAATTACAGAGTGAATAATAAAATCTTGTGTTTTAGATAATAATGTTTTCTGCTGCTGACAGAAGCCATAGGAATTTAAAAAATTAGTAGATGGCATTGCCTGATGCTTAAGGCTGATAACTTTCTAGTTTTACACAATTAAAATGTGCCATCAATTAAATAGAAAAAGTATCTCAAAGATCTTTTTATCTTTTGTGCCAAATTGAAATGATTTTTACTAAATAATAGATTATTCATTTTTATTTTTCAAATTATTCAGATGATCGCACAAAAACATTTGAGCGCGCAAAGCAGATTGCGGATAAATTACGAAGCTTTTTTTGACACGGAATTTGACAACGTGAATATTTTCAATCGTCTCTGCGTTCACGGATTTTAATTCTGATTGTACATTTAAAATAATTGAAAAGTCGTGCATGATTTTGCGAATAATAATTTCCGTATTTATTCGATTATAAGATGCTTTTTTTGGGATATTTGAATTGTTGAATGAGCTGTAGATGTCGCTGTGCTAAGTTATTATTGGTGTCATTTTAAATGATTTGTAGGTATATGAAAATATGATTAAGTCTTATATTCGAGGATATAAAGTATTTTGTTTTACCAATTGCTACGTTCTAAGCAATTGCAATATATGTAGTCAGTGGTGTGCTGCTATGGGTTCGCACCAGCTCTCCTGTGCCGGTTCCTAAAATAACCTCGGTTCGGAGAGCCGGTCCCTAATCCCGTCAAGGTTATTAGTAGCGTTGTTCTTCTGCGTACTTCTGACGGTTTGATGATAGTTTGCAAATCGTCAGAAGTACGCAGAAGAACAGAGCTATTATATCAGAAAATATCTATGATTTTGGATCCGAAAATTCACGGGAGAGCTAAAAAAAACTAGTCACGCATGATATTTTGGGCAAATCGGTAAATTCCTGGGTTTTTAGATTCGGAAATTCTTGGAAGAGTTAAAAAAAAAATACGAGTCACGCTGATATTTTGGGCAAATCGGTAAATTCTTACAACCAAGGTGCGAGCCGGTTAATAAAATTTTAGCAGCACATCACTGCCAGAAGTTGTCGGAAGGCAAAACTTGTGTGAAGTTATAAAAAACCGTTGGAAACGTATTAAAGTCAAGCGGTTCAAGCGACTACATCCGCCGTCGATATAAAGTATATTATTAAGCATTTAGATAAGAGTTGTTTTACTAGAATCGGTAATAAGTCTGATACTCAAGCCACCGGAGATAAAGTACAAGTAGTTATAATGTCGGTCTCTCCAAGTTTCGTTTTCACAATCAAATATATATATCATGGGATAGAGGAAAAACCATTTCACTTGATTCAGATATATAAATTTGGTGACTGACTGGTGTCTTTCATCTTTGACAGAGAGAAGAGCTCTTGCTCTATTTCTCTTGTATTTTGATTTTGTTTTTTGAATGTTTTTTTCCAATTCATTCCATTCTTCGATGCTTTTTTGATTCGTATTATTAGTTATAGTCAGTGTCCTTTTCATCTCTCTGGGGTTTGATGTCGTCAACCAGGCAGCAGGGATAAAAAGTAGGGAAATAAAGTAGGGGGGCTTAGGGAGAATTGAGCAAAAGTGGTCTAACGTTGTACATATGGGGTATTCTATGTAAGGCGTGGAAAACCTGCGGCCTTTTGACTACTCTGGTGCGGCCTTCTGGCCAATTCTGTAAATTTATGTAAATTCGTAAATTCCTGACATATTCTGACCGTAAATTCCTGTTTCCGGCCAAAGATTCCCGTAGTCAATGTTTACTGCGGCCTTATGTCGAATCAGAAAAATGAATGCGGCCTTTAGAGAAGAAACGGTTCCCCACCCGGGTCTATGTAATCGCCAAGTGATGTTTTATCGTTGGGTTAGGATGATAGGATGTTGCTGTAAAATTTCTTCGACAGCGTCACGATATATTCGAGGATGGGATTGATGTTGAGGTATCTGTCTAGTGTCGTGTTACGCACATAACAAGAAGTGTCCATGATTGTGCGTTATATCTTGTTTTGTATTATCTGGAAAGTTTTATAGCGAATCACCAGTGGCGGTTCCTGACCAGAAATCTTGGGTGGGCTAGAGAAAAGCATAGCATTGTATACTATTTACGAAATTTTGCATGCTTCCACTTCATCTTATACATTAATCTACAAGAAAATTAACAAATACTACGACACTACTGCAAAGCATAAATTACTATATAATAAAATCAATGCTAATCTAAGTAAGAAATAATAAAATAATAACCTTAAATTTGTCTTTCAAAGTGAAATAACAAGTACAAAAAGCAATACAGAGCTGTCACTTTTATACAATACATCGATTTGGTATTTGTGTGTGGCCCATGGGCTAAATCATTTTAGCCCCCAATGAATGACAGAAGCCAGTAAATTTGAAACACAGTCCTGTGAGTTTGATGACGTTTCCGTACATACAAATACAAACAAAATCGAATCGTGCTAGATTGCGTTCCAGTGTAAAGAAATATTGTCTATGATTGCGGGCTGGAAAGCTTTAGCCCCTGAACCTTTAATACATAGGTGTTGCCAGACTGACGTCACGTTGAATGTTCTCTATGAATTATTTATAGAGTTATTGTTTTTTTTATGCCGGTTCAGTTTAAAATTGTAATACAAAGCAATCGAGAATATTATTGTAGGTAGACATGTTATTGTTTTATATTGACAGAGGAAAATTTAAACAAAGATATTATATTCATTTGGGAAAGGTTAGTTACGCTTGTAAATGTATTTATTTTGTTCAGCGGCCGAATTGCTGTTCATTTTTATTCAGCCATCTAAAGTTTTGGGTGAAAAATGCAGGTCGGGCTTAGCCCACCTAGCCCAGTACCTAGAACCGCCACTGCGAATCACCTTTGTAAAATGATAAGCAATTATTATTAAAGCATTTCAATATCATTTAAAATAGCCATGTTATGTAACGATACGCAATATGCCGTAAAATAATGAAAATCAATAGCTGAAAAATTTACTTACTTAACTAGATTGCAAGTGTGAGCAGGCTTAAGATGATATATTGGATAAATAGCTACAATTCTTTTAGCTTCGATTCCTAAATGGAAAAGGTTATACTTAAGCCCTCGTAGATAATATAGTACATATCTCTTAGCACTTGCAATGAGATACTGTTTATTTTTTAGAATATTGTTATTTTTTAAATATTTTACAAGGAGCTCGCAGAGCTAAGTCAAATTTCACGAAAGGCTCGCGCAAGCCCTTTCGAACCCCCTCCAGCCCACCCCTAAGTAGAAATCGAAAAACATAGAAAGTTCTGGTTCTGATACAGCGATCGGAAAATTATTTAATGGTATTTATCCATCATCGGTTCCATGACGCAGCGGTTTGCATAAAGAGGCCACATGCTCCACATTGGCAGCGGATATGGAATAAAAAAACTACCATTTTTTATATAAATATTTCGATTCAAAATCTTACATTGTCATAAGAGAAGCAGATAATTATTAACAATGGACAGTTTACAACACACCATAAGTAATATGTCTTAAATGTTTTTTTTCCATCATTGATCATGATTTCTGGCTACAGTGCAAGAATATTTCCTATTGGCCACCCCCACTAACAGGGCGTTCACTACCCCCCCTATCGCTCACGAGGCTCCTCCCCCTATCCGTTGCAGTGCTCTCAAGATCCAACATGGCGAAAACATCTAACGGAAGATAGTGGATAATCACGATATTGCGTCGTCAACGGAAATCGAAATATAAAACGTATTATCGCGGTTAACTTTACGTGTGTGCCGCGAGAGACTTAAAATGCATTAACACTTTTAGTGATAAAATTTATTAATATTTATACAAAGTTTTGGATTAATAAAAAATGGTTTATAACACAAACATATTGTTTGATATATGTTTGACAGATGAACTAAGTGCGGTAATAGTTTGTTGGTTCTAATCTGTTTCAACGATTGCTTTCAAAGTGGAAACTTACGGTGTATTTTTAGAGGGGGTGGATCACTCCTACAAGGTACGGATATATTCAAATAATTGTTTTTAAACTTTTTATTCCAATATACTGCACTATATGAATAATCAAGGTTTTTTATAACAACAAACTTCTCATAACTTTGCTGTATATTTTCACAATACTATTTAGACCCTTTAAGTCTGTTTAAAAAAGGCAATTTAACATATAGTTGCATTCTCAATAATCAATCAATCTATCAATATTGGTTATGACATACGAGGTTTTAATTACATGTTTGAAAACATGACACCTGCGAGCATTTAATTTGTCAATATGCTACACAATATTCTAAGAGTACTGAGGTTTTTATTTTGTAGAAGAAACTTCATTTTTACAAAAAAATGACACACGTAAGGGGACGATATGTCAAATGAAGTCATCCCCTACCATTACAACAACCAATAGTAAACATTAACTCTCAATTCTTAGCTTATATATTTTATTTATATTTCACAGTTCGAATAATAATTCCGTGTAATCACTTTCAATTGATGAAATAATTCAATCAACCAAGGCAAGTGATAAGTATACAAATGTTTATACAAGGTTTTTGTTCATATAAATTTACTATTTTTCATTTAAATATTTTTACAATCAGAACTTGTTTACATTTTTATTGTGTAAAAAAATACCTCCTTTCAATTCTTCATAATGCGTTTATTGATGTATCCGTGTTCAGTTGAATTTTAGCCAGTTCATATCATATTGAATAAATAATTTGGAATAAGCCAAACGAAAATTGCATACTTTTTATACGCATATCTGTATTAAATGAAATGAATTTGTTCGTAGGTATTCAAAAAAATAAACACTAGTTTGTTATAATTTTACTTTTATTTTATATGATCAGTACCGGTTTCGCTGTTGACGAGCATTACCAATTTTTATTTTTTTAATGTTTTACTTTTCCACCAAATATTGACAGTGAACACGTAGAGTGAAATTATTAGTAGGTATTTATATTTCTATGACTTGGCATTGTTTCTGGTAGTAAATTATTATGTGTAAATGAGAGAATATTGCATGAATTGTTTATAAATATAATGTATTCTACAGCAATTTAAGCTGGTTATAATGTCATTTTTTTTGGTCACAAGCCATTTAATTTGTAGCATAAACATTTTTATTTAAAAATAATCGGTTATATTAGCGTATGCATTTTTGGATGGTATTGTACGACTGGCTATTTTTTTTGATTTAGAAAAATAGTTGATAATAAAAAAAATTGTCAACGAAACATTATAGTACACCTGTCATCTATTAAATGGTTATGCTAATCAAAAATAAATTTATAAATGAGAACTTATTAAACGTTTAGTTTGTGCAAAAAGAACCAAGGATTGTCAAATATTCGTGATAGCTATTTTGACATCGAATCATCGTCAGAACTTTGGTTTCTCATTCAACTTTACAACTCACATGCTTTATTTTTTTTATAATTCAACTAATATATATAAAATCTAACTTATTTTATTCTGGAATCAATATGAAAGACAGATTAATAGTAAATCACAATTCAATCATATATCATATTTTTTTATACCTATCCTACTCGCATTATAATATTTTCATCGAGTTTATCTCGTACGATCTTTCTACATAAAAATATTTGGCGCGTTGGTACTAGATGTAATGGCAAATACACTTTAAATTTTGAAATTGAAAAAAAAAGGATGATACTATATATAATATATGTATTCAAATTTGATACCTTTCTTAATTAAAAAAGCTGAAGATGCTTTTCAAAGAAGCGAAAAATTTATTACATACTGTGTACATCCAGTGGCGGATTAACCCGTAAGCGCAAGAGGCGCGCGTTTGGGGCCTCCAATCTGTGGGGTCCTAAAATAAAATATATTCTATAAAACCCATATAATGTTTTCGAATTCGAAATTCGAATTCGAAAAAGTGGGCCTCCAAATTTATTTGCGCCTCGGGCCTCTTAACTGTTTAATCCGCCACTGTGTACATCATTGAAAAGATGCAGCGATGCAAAGTGTGGTATTATTTAAGACTGTTTTAAATTACAATATAACAGTTTTTACTTTTAATTTTAAAGGGAATTATTCACATGAAATAAGTCATGAATAATTTATAGCAGTGTTAGTCAACAAAGGATCGCAGTGCTTGTATTATTTATCATTCTTAAATATTTAAAATGTAAAATTTCCTTTCATTATGATTGTGTCTTTTAACATATGAATTTTCATTTCATATATGAACTATCCTATAAATAAATTGATATATCTCTCATTTCATTTCATTGATTAGCATTTAGTGTTATCTGAAAATGTATTAAGGTATTGAAAAATAGTATGATTAGATATTAGAATATATATAATAGTCATCTAAATTAAGGATAGGAATTTTCAAACAATAAACGGGTAGCTTGTCATTACCTCTTAAATAATAAAAATGATTGACATACCAAAAAAGTTTTCCACCCCTAGCGATCGAAATAATACGGAAGAATTTATTATCAAACCTGTCTGATATTTGAAAAATGCCCGTTTTGAAAGTCTTCCAGACGTGTTTATACGTTTGAAAGTTCATTATTAGTCCCTATTAGAAATATAGTTTTCATATCTTTCGTATTAGATTTCACCTTACATATTTTTTATGACTTCCAAAAGTACTATGAAAAATGTATCAAATCAATCATATACAGTTAAACGATGCATACAATTTTTTATAATATTTTCAGATAAAAAGAGCGACATTTGTTATGAAAAATCCATCGGATATATTCTGTAACTTTGAAATACAATAGAATAAAAATATTTTTTATTTTCTGTTACAAAATATGTCCAAAAATTAAGTTTCCATTTGTGTATTGTTCGATATTATTCGTACTATACAAGGCAAAGAAATTGAATAACCATTTCTTATCGTAAATCGGCTACTTATAATATAAAAATAGGAGAGGAAAGCATAAAGCGGTTAGGAGGACTTGTTAGGTATATTACCAATCTCATTTTATTATCGACCGTAAAAAAAACAAATGAAATAACTTTGAAGTCTGTGTAATTTTGGACGTCCACGTTAAAATTTTTTTTTTAACCTAAACCATACTGTAAAATAAACATTTGACTTTGTCAAACAAACAACAAACATTTCGTTTTGTTCGATAATGAAAAAAAATCGCTGTAGCCATGCATGCAGGTATTGCACGTAAAATTAAATGAAACATTGCGGATGCATGTCAAACTTTCAAAACGAGCAGCCCATTTTATTTTTTTTCGAAAATCGTCAATTAATTTATTTGTGATATTTAACAAAATATTGGTAGACTTATTATTCAATTAACAAATTTATTTAATGGCTATATTGCTGTATTGCCAGTATTACAAAATAGTCAAAAGCTGCATTTGCACGGTGAATAATGTCGAGATGTTTTCTTCACCCACGAAAACATTCAACAATTGTAGAATTGATAATTTTTCAAGTATTATTTTCTAATTTACTTATTGTTTAAAAACATTTTAATGTTCATCGTTCATAACTCTTGTGAGACATCCAAAAAAGAGTGAAATAGTTTGTCATTTTCCAAAGATTTTTTTTTTTATCTATCGACTGTCGGGAAACGTCAGTTTTTGGTATGACAATCATCATTTTTACGTCTTTGTTTTTTTTCTTGAAATAACAAATTGAAATTTAAAAAAAACCTCATTTCTTATTATCTATTTCTTTTTAAACTTTTTAACCCTTTTTTGAATCCCGATTGCAAAAACAAAACACCGTCAGATTTTTAACCGACGAAAAAATCTATATTTATTTATAACGCATTAATTATATGATTCAGATAAAATAGTTTATGTCCTGTTGGTAACTAAATAAAATTAATGTTTTATGAATTGATTATATGTGGCTAATTTAATTTCGTATACCATTATTGTATTACTGATAAATAATGTATGTCATAATAAACTACGTTTGTAAAGATGCTTAAAATTATATTATATCTTGTGAACTTGTCCACGTACCACTGATTGAGACGCGGCGTAGCATAAGCTGCGTAGAGGGAGCCTCTACGCCAAATGTTAGCTATAACCACTGGGGCGTCCTTAATTGGATATACAAAGGATTATCAGGTTCTACCGATGCATGATTAATTGATTCATAACATGCACCATTGTATTTATATTAAACAGGGGTAGCCTCCCTTAACGACACAATTTCACTATCCGTAAAGCAATCGTAGGAGAGAGTGTTAAGAATTTAATTATTTGTTTACAGTTTAAAGAGAAATTCTAAACCAAGATTCAACGAATTAGATAAAGGTTAACATATTTTTCATCCAATTAAATATAAACAAGACTTTTTCGACAATCATAGACTTTTTTTTATGGTAAACTGACATTGTAATCTCATTTCATTCTCAGATACCTTTAGTTTATTCAATCAGGTCATGAAAGCTTTATTACAAATAAAAAAACAATATTACTTTGTACTTTATTCCACTTAATTCAATAGGTCAGGACCGGGTTCGCTCATTGCGAGCATTGTCAACTGATAAGAAAAATATATAAACATTGCTATTTATACAAAATTAATTTGAAATAAAAGGTGTAAACAACCATTAACAATGAAAAAAAAATACAAATTATAGTATAAGTGTCTCTATAATTACACAAAATTAAAAATTTTAACACCTATAACATGTAATTAAAAAATCATCAAAGATTAATAAATTTTAAGAGGTGAATGATGGTTATTATAAACATAATTTCATTGTTGATGGGTGTTTACACCTTTTATTTCAATTTAATTTTGTATAAATAGCACTGTTTATATATTTGTCTTATCAGTTGAAAATACTCGCAATGAGATAAACCGGTCCTGACCTATTAAGTAAAGTGGAATAAAGTACAAAGAAATATTGTGTTTTTATTAATATAATGCCTTTCCACTAAGTATTGATAGTAAACACCCTAAAAGTGATCAACAAAGCTTTATTATGTACCGTCAAGCACATACTATTGATATTAATTGTTCAATATAGAGAATATTTAATATTTTTAACGAATTGTAAGCCATTTGCTGTCAGATTTGTCAGAATTTTTTGTCAGAGCTGTATTCACAGATACATAATTAAGTACAATAAATAGTGAATTAGGTTTTAAGTGATTACTCTACGTCACGCCACCACGTGTCAAGACAGTGTTTGTAAGGAAGTGCTTCACAAAACTTCGCAATGTTTTTGTATTCTTGTTCTAAAACAGGGGAGGGCAAACTTTCCGGATGAAGGGCCAAATTCAGGAATTCAAAATCAGCGGCGGGCCGCAAGTAAAATAATATTTTTATATGTACACTATTTATTAGTAAATGTTCATCGGTGATGTTTGATCGAGGTTCATGATTGAAAATGTTTGTTCATATATATAGGTTGACCCAAAGATAACGATTATTATATTTATTTTCAATCTTTTCAAAAAGGCGTTAACAGATAAAAACGTCAATCTTTTTCAAAAATATAATATTTTTCGCGGGCCACGGTTTGCCCGTGCCTGTTCTAAGGTCTCAAACATATTTTTACTGTGGCGCATTTGAATATAATTTTGTCATTTGCAATCTGTGGTGCTTCAAGACTTCGGGATGCATGATGAACTTAAGCTGACCTGAAACTTTTACAATGCTGTTCATGGGCATGTACATTTCCCTCATAAGTAAGGTTTTAAATGAGACGCTTAGGTACAAATAAAATACCACATGATTTTTAAAGGTTTTTTTTTCTACTGCCTGCTCCTAATGTAGACCATGAGGATTTCTAATGACGCCCATATCAACAAAAGTTTTTCAACGATAGATCATTTTTACCATGTTGATCAACCTTTCTTTTTCGAACACCATAGGAAATGTGTAGAGGAGCTATGCAGTAGTTTTTTCGCCATGTAACGCGGTGGAACGGCGTTACGTAACCTCTTTCTCTGCATTTTTCATGATTAAAAAATATTTTACCCTGCCTTGAAAACTGTTGATTTTCGGAACATGTGTTACGCTTTCCTATAATAATCAGAACAAAGTTTAGACCTGCAAGATCTGAACTGTGATGTCAATATGAATCTTTATATTATAAATAAATAAATACACTAGTACAAGTTTTTGCCTACAGGAGTACGAGCAAATGAGTAACAAGCAGTTCTCGCTAAAATTACTGTTGAAATACCTCCATTAAGAAACCATATTTTCCACATAAAGATTGGAAATTGATAAGAAAAAAACTTGATAAGAATTGAGTTCCGGCATCTTGTTTTTTTAAAAAAAAAACACTGGAGCTATTACTTGCCCAGTGAATAGTTAATCGCTCTCGCTACTTTACATTTTCAGATGGGTCGGAATATAATGTTTGAAATTGTCCATGCTTTCGAACAGAAAATCTATAAATCGATTGACAAATCGGATTATGAAATGCTCCGTACAGGGATTCTAAATTTGAATGTCACAGTACCAAAATTAAAACCAACAACGTTGACAACTCGACTATGGAACTGCAATTAAATCTATATATAAAACAAAGTAGGGTTATTTACACCACGTATATCTCGAGGATGGCAGCACGGATTTTAATGATTTTTGTTTTATTAAATTCGTATCCGCCTAGAATAGCAGAATAAGCATTAAAACATCGGAAAAATATCACGGCAAATAAATTATGAAGACAATTAATATTCTCATACAGTTTTCAAATGACGAACAGCTTGAAATAATGAAAATGTTGTTATATGCAGATTTCATCCGCTAGATGGCAATTTTTCCAAAATTCATTTGTTTCTGCTTGTTTTGCGTACGATTGACTTTTAAATAATTTTAAATTTAGAGTATGGATTAGAATAAAAAAAATCGATGATATGAAATGAAAACGAAAGAAAATCGGATAATATTGAAATAAGGTTATGTTTATAATTAGGTATGATAATTTTTAACGACAATATTACGCTGTTTGCACGAACGTTGCTCTACTTTGAGATGTCACGTTATTACACTTGGAAAGCTACATCGAGGAAATTTTAACGTCGAAAGCAAGGCGATGCGGTTCTTGATCATCCGAATTCATCATCTGATGCTCTTGGTTGCATGTACACAGTTCATCCGAAAAATGACGAATGCTTCTACTTGCATGTCAACAGCTCAATTTGCTTGAAAATAATATTCATTGGGACATGACAATCGCTGAAGAAATTGTTTCTGAATCTCCAAGTCAGATACGCACATTATTTTCTATCATTATTTTGACATGCTTCCCATCGAATCTCCGTGAACTGTGGAACAAGTACAAAGATGACATGTCCGAATACATTTTACATCGAATTCGTGTCAGTTCAGGGAATCCTGATCTCGAGATGAATGAAGAGATACATAACCTGGCTTTGCTTTTGATCGAAGACATGTGTTACCTTATGTGCGGCAGTTTTTTAGTCAAGTTAGGAATGCCAACGCCAGATCGTGGAATGAACGACGCTTTCAATCAAGGATCAGAACGTGAACGTGAATATGATCGAGATGCATTGAACCAATCAGCTTGAACGAATGTACCACTGTTGAACCATCAGAAGAAGGAAATGTACGATACTTTAATGAAGGTAATTGATGATGTAAATGGTGGCTTATTTTTCCTCAATGCGCCCGGTGGAGCTGGGAAGACATTCCTCATGTCATTTTTTATGGCCACTGTTCGTGCGAGATAAAAAATTGCTGTAGCAGTTTCTTCTTCTGGAATAGCGGCCACATAGATAGATCGACCGCTGCCGATGAAATAAAAGCTTGCCTCAAATCATTGACTCTGGCGCTATGTGAAGAAACTTCAGCTGACGATAAACATGTGAGTTGCATTGCTAAACGATTCATCTGCAAAAGATTTCTCCAAGCAATAGCTGACTATCTATTTATTTATTGTTAAAAATTAAAATTACAGTACGTGACATAACAGCTGACGCCAATTCGCCATGTACTTGAAAAATATAATAAGACAAAATATAAAATAAAACTACATAATACATCAAAATCAACATAAAAAATCAAGAAATAAAATAGTAAAATTTTACAAACAGTTCACAAATACTATCACTAAAAATGTCCACTTCTGTAGGCAATGCGTTGATCAATATAACGGCCCTTGGAACTGGTGACTCATACCTCTTAAGCGAGGTATAAGTTTTTAGAAATAAAATATTTGCTCATAGTTTCGCTCACGTAAGAATAAATTGGAAGCATGTAATTAATAGTCATGAGAATTTGAGGATTATTAACTCAGCCCCGAAGAAGATGAGAAAAATGCTTTAAGCTTGAAAACGATCTTCGACTATTGTCGGTAACGACCGTGTTCCTGTTGACGAATCAAACAGATTGATTTCGTTTCCACCGAATTTTAGCAATTTCGTTTCAACGAAGGACGGCTTCATCAACAAAATGTTCCCAAACATCTAATCACAAAAATCACAATTGGTTGAGTGAACGAGCAAGTCTTGCGGCGAAGAACAAAGATGTGGATCATTTAAACTTCACAATTCAAAATCAAATCGTTGGTCCACTACATTCCTTCAAATCTATTGACCGTGTAACAAACGAAGACGAAGCAACCAACTATCCAACTGAATTTTAAAACTCATTGGATCTGCCTGGCTTGCCACCGCACAATTTACAACTAAAGGTTGGCTCGGTAGTCATCATGTTTCAAGTTATCAAGTTAACACAACACTTATTGATTCTGAGGCGTTACGAAGTTCGTTGGGTCAGATAGTATATTTATAAAATTATCAGATATAATATATTTTTTAATCCATGTCCACTTTCAGTGTGAAGCATATGGCCTCCTATTAGAGGTATCTCAACATAAGTTTTTCTACGAGAACTATTTGTTACTCGGTCGCTCAACCTCTCTTTTACAAAGAGAGTAATAGGAACAGAAGGATAAGGCTAGGGCAGAACTAGTGGTTTACTAATAGCTCTCGCTACGCCAAGCTATTGAAGGATCGGAAGGGTGGGAAGGATTTTTTTAGACATCACAAACACTCATGCCTTCGAACTCGTGAGATCCGGCAAAGGAGTCAACACCTTTAATTACGTTTCAATCAAATACATGCTATTTAATTAATTTTTGTTGATCACTTCTTTACATTGTGAATTACAGTACTCAATATTTTTTTAATTGGAGATTTTTAAATCTTCAAACAAATTCACCAAGGTAACGTTGTTTATAAATTATTAAAATAAATAAAAAAATGACTGTAACGAAATTTACCAATCCTACAGTTCTTCAAAAACTTTACCGACGAAGGAGACTAGAAGAACCTCGACGCTAGCGCGTCCTGGTACTTAAAGCTCCATAAATTTAATATCAAAACAAAAAAAAACCAATCCTCCCAAGCCGTCGCTCTTTCACAATGCTTACTGTTTATCCGCCACGGGACATTATTGGCCTTATAAAATAACGAATTAATAGTTTTGCGATTAATACTGTTTATTATTTTACAAACAGTTTTGGTGTCCGATAATGATTTAATAATTTATTGGACACAAAGTAAATTATAAATTATTTTACATATGAATTTCGCGTAATTCAATCCTCACTAAAATTAATTAACATTAATAGCATAGAGATAAACTTTACGCATTTAAATACGTTAAACCACAATATTTGCACTTGTTATCATTATTAATATCATCATTGTAATTTAAGCATACCCATTTAAATAGTGTTATCGAGTGGTCAACACCCTCGGACGTTTGTCCTATTTATTATATTCAGCTGCAGATTCTACTCGTTTGACGTTTCGTAAATTGAGTTTTCTATACATTTATGGATTTTTTAAATGCATGGTTGTTTGTAATGTTTTAACTCGTTATTTCGGAAAATTTTATGACTGAGTTAAAATTAAAATGAGGTGTGTTCAAACCACAAGAGTCCATAGAATTGCCACTTCATGCTTAAGATGATCTGATGGCATTCATATATGTAATTTAACTTTCCTTATTATTAGCTACCGAATAACATCCAATTCTAGTAAAATCATTTATTTAAATGCTCTTTTATAAATACATATACGTTGCTTTAGGAAAGAATCTGAGAGAAAATAATGCTGAGAAGCAGATTTCTTTTTTACTTATATTTCTCGCATTTGAGATAATTTGTGTAAAATACCGATACGGTTCTTAGCACATATATTTTATTAATAAGTAAGTGTATAGTTCCAGTATTGGTTGTAACTAAGGCATCCAATCCCGGACCCTGTTTGTAATCCCGGGATTGACAATTGATCCAAGATTTTCATATAGATTTTAATAACCCTGGAATTTGCGAATTTCCCAAAATTGAAGGCCCAAGTTGCTACTTTGACATCTGAAGATACTTGTGACAACGGTGTGATACCAAAATACGTAACAGATATACAAAAAATGTTGTTTAATTAAATACGTTGCTATTTCTTTAACCATATTAAATTCTTAAAATACAGGTTTTAAATAAAATTACACCTTCTTGAGACATTTGTTTTTTCTACAATAATTGGTAGTAATAATTCGACCGCAACAATTATTGTCGTTGCTCTTTAATGCGATAAATGGTAAACCTCTGTCGGTTGAGAATATTAATTAATTATATATATGACTTGTTTAAGGTGGCTGGCTCGGTGGCGTGTGGGGGCTGCGGCCGCCCCATCTGCGACCGCTACTTGTTGAGGGTCAGCGACGTTTCTTACCATGAACGGTGTCTCTCGTGTTCCGCTTGTGGTGCGCCACTGCAACATACCTGCTACGCCAGACAAGCGAAGCTTTACTGCAGAATCGACTATGATAGGTAACTATATATGGACATTGCTTAAGTGCTACGCTTTAATGACGTCTACCCATATGCGATTAATTAAAATAAGTGTATTTTTCTACCTGAGAATTCAAAAAATATGAATAATTTAAAAATGTTAATTACATATTTTGATTAAGTGTATATGACCTCAAACCCCGGCAAGGTCAACCTAGTATATTTTTCAATCTCACATCTGAAATCTTGGGAAGGAAAGGGTTCTTGCGATATATTTTCTCCCCGGGCTGATATCAATTGCTATTGAAAAATCTCAATGAATATTTGATATTTTAAAAATATTCATCACTTTAGTAGCTTTATGGTATAATGTCAAATATTTTTTTACTTAATTTAAATTTATCAAACTAAAAATACATCACATCACAATATTCGCCATCATAATAATATAACTGGAAAACTCTAGTTTGATCATTGTTCTTATAAATAAATTTAAACATTATTTGTATTATATTATATATATATAATATATTTAAGATATAATTATTGTTGAAAATAAAAATGAAAAATGATTTTTTGTACAATTGGGAACAATAAAATAATGTTTCATTAAATTTTGTGGAAAAAATGCAAGATTATATGGGCCCGTTAGAGGTGAAGTGGGTCAAGTTATATTTTATAAAAAAATAAGTTAGATGCGTTGTAATATTCTGCACATCTTTAAGTATCATAAAAGTGAAGTAACCTCAGTTAAAACACATTGCAATAGTGTTGTCTCTGTAAAATAAAAAGTCCAAGAAAAAAGTTTTACCATTTTTCTAGTTGACTCACTTTACTTTTTGAGGACCCATATTATTTATTATCTATCTCAAAAGCATTGAAAGTCAAGTTACCTAGTTTAAGTATTAAGGTGGCGATATAGTATGTATAATATATATATAGAAATTAGCCACAAATATTGTTTATATTGCATATTAAAAACAGCAACATTTTTCAATATTTTTTTTTGTTGAAAATGTTCACTAGGTGAATGAAATACACTTGAATCTTATTTACTCAACACGAAGACAAATCTTAAAATATTTTATAATGTTAATTCATATCGGCAAAAATATCAAAAGTTATTTTCAATATATAGGAAGATATTAAAAATGGCTAAAACATAAAGTTGGTGCACAAACACCCTCTTCTTTCTCTTTTTAAGCCGATAAACGACAAGTATAAAAGCATGAGCTCTTATGGATATGAAAGTTTTGTGTGAATATTGAAGGCATCAAAACTCGTACTCACATTATATGAGCCTGGTCGACGTAACAGCCCTCATAGTGGTAAAACTTTCATAATACGACATAGAAGGGCGATGTAATAAATTTCATTGACTAGAAAAATATTCCGACAGATTATTTGTACAGGGTTCCCGTGTAAACAATGAAACAGCCGTATGTAGAAGGCTGAAAAATGATTCCTTTTACAGATTTGTTATTTATTCAATGAATTTAATATAATATTCTTAGGTTTAATTCCTGGTCTTCGGCCAAAAGGCAATACGATGGTGTTAAGTAAAATTGTGAAAATAATGTACCTAGTTTCATTTCAATTAAAATTTATTTTATTAATTTATGTACAAAAAAACACAGCTAATGTAAATTTTTTCCAACGCAACTCGTTCTGATCGGACTGGATTTAAATCTAAAATGTATTATTTTTAATATTCAATCAATAAACAAACACATTTTCAGTTTCAATAATCAATGTTAGTGAAATGTATAATAAAATTGATTAAATTGTTATTCTAGTGATTTATAACCAGTGAAATAACACAGTTTTTAATTTTATAATAAAAATGATTTTACGCAAACTTACCGCCGAATAAATAAAAAATATGACGGTATTAGTGTTTTGATTAAACATACAAATTGAACGATAATTATGGTAACGTTTTCCAATAAGCGCTCTTAAATGTTCTATATTTATATACGTGCATATTTTATTAAAAAATAATGTACAATGAAGCTTTCGGAATTTACGTCTTACCACTATTTGTGCTTAATTTTAATAGTTCCGTTACATTTGGTACTCGCTGTTAAGCTTTTATTTTCCGCAGTTTGCGTCTGAAATATTCAAATTTATTATTAAATTCAACGTTATCCAACAAGAGAATTTTAAAACTTTTTAAGTTGATGACATACACGACCAAATCCTAAAACCCTAGTATCGAAACAGTTTTTTAGAAAACCACAGAAATAAGAAAAAAAATTGCTTCAAACCTTCGTTTTCCATGTATTTGCATTTTTTTTGTCGGTCTTAAAAATGTAAAAACGGGGTTTCACTGTATTCATTAACAAAAACTCGTTTGATACGAAGTAGCAGCGGTTGGCTGCCAATACGTTAACATGGAGCTCGCTTAATCTCAAAGCAATTCTCGGTGCTCTGAGGAAGAACTGAAACTTTTTACCATTCATTTGCAATTATATGCAATACTTAACTAAGATTTTTTTTTACTTAATATGCTTATAATATGTATCAATATGCAGTTTACCGTAAACTTATCAATCTAAATGTATTACTGTGTATACTGAAGCCGTCGTAGATAATATATACATCAGAAATTGCAGTTATGTACTAATTTGATCTGAGAATATTGTTTTCTTTTAAATTAACAAAGGGCTTGTCGGCCTTAGTAAAATTTAACAAAGGGTTCGCGCGAGCCCTTCTGAGCCCACACCTACGATGTAGGACTAAGCATCATCATCGTTCTATGTTATGTTACTTCTGGAAACAGCTCTCTCGACGTTACTTGGACACGTAAAAGAAAAATATAATACGTGCTTCGTTTTCATTATTTTAAATTATTTTTTTATCAGCTGATAATGGTGAGGAGGTAAGTGTGAATCTACATGATATATGTTATTTTGCATCTATATACTCCTTTTTATGCCCCTCGTCTAAGCATGGAATGCCATTTATTATCCATTACAGGGTAGGACCCTTTTTTAATAAGGCCCGCAATACTTTTAATTTATTGACGCGGCACGTTACTTTTACTCGGCTCGGTCGTTAACCGACCGAGCGAGCACTTTGACCGAGCTTCATCGCGCAAATACACCGCGAACAAAAGTCTCAGTGGCGTAATCGAAGTAGGGCATTTTTATCCAGACCGGTGATATCTGACGAGTGTTTTAAAACTCATACAGAAAAAAAATGATTCATTTGATAAATTCTTAAAACAAGTAATATTATATTAAAAAAACACAATATTCCATTGTACTTATTTCCACTTTTATTAAGCTTGTTCAGTTGATGATGCTTGTCACGAGCGAAACCGGTTCTGTTCTTGCTAGGTAAAATTTGAAATAAGTACAAAGGAATATTACATTTTTTCAATATAATGCTTTTCTACCAAGTGACTCTATCGACACTTTTAAAGTTAAGTCAAAATATAGTTTCTGGAATAATCAAATCGAAACTTTGTGTATGTTAGGCAGTGAAGTAATCTTTTGCTTAACTTTAGTATTTCAAACTTATGACTTGATGTTATTTTAATTTGAGTCTATTTTATTTGATAATGTAAAAAAAGGTTTATATTTTTTTTCAATCGCAAGATTTTCATATTTTTTTTTCAATAGCATAACAATTTTACTATAATGATTTAAAAGGTTGATGGCGGCAGTAAATTTTGAAGCGTATAAGTTCTTAATCTCTATTTTTTATACAAAAATTATTAATAAATATAACAGAATAAGTTGAAGGTACTTTATCTACGTGAAAGGAATGGTGTCGCATCCACCCTAGCGAAGCTAGTGTAAGATCGGTGGATCGAAGTGTAGACTGTGTAAGGGTGCTACTGGGGTGGGCAATGAGAGGCTGGCGACCACGTGACTAAACATATAGAATAGTGTTCTTGGATTATTATTTTTAATTAATTTCGCCGACGAAAGAAGACAAATATACGAGTAAAGATTTAAAAAAATAAAATTGCAATAATTAATAAAAATATATATATGATAATATAACAGCATAACGGTATATGAATTGAATATATACTCAATTATATTTCAAACCATCTAACACGGATATTTTTTAAAATTTACACTTATTATTTTTTAATTGAAATCACAAGAAAATCTACTCCAAACAAAAAAAATATGGGTCTTTGAAAAGTCAGTCTATGCTTCGTTTTTATTAATACCATAATATTAGATTATTTGGTTAAATATCAATGTATCGCAGTTTTTAATCGGCGATAATATTATCTAAAATGTTAAAAAATAATAATTTTGATCATCACACATAGTGAAATTTTTATTAGACATTACTAAACACTCACGATCGATTTGTTTTTCTTGGTATTCAGGTTATTATAATATTTTTTTTGATTATAAATATGAATCATTATTTCTTAACTTCCGGCTAAATTCAGAACCAATCTAGCAAATCTAGAACAATACTAACTGCCGAGCGTAATCTCATTCATTCATGTAATATTATTTTGTTTTTTAAATAGTTATGTTAAAATAAATACGACAAACCAATAAAAACGGTGTGAATCATGTGGTAACTGACAGGTAAAGTAGTATGGTAATATTCCTCAAGCGCCCTCCCAAAGCGGCCGACTTATAATGGTCGATCATTATAATATATATTTTAATTTTCAACAAGTATAGTAACATCGAATATTTATATGCATATATTCATATTATTGTAATTTATGCCGTGTCATTATACAAATATAATAATCTATCTATTTTTTTCATAGGCTATACGCGAAGAAATGTCTGGGCTGCGGAGAGCGCGTGGCGGCAGAAGAATTGGTGATGCGGGCTCAGGAAGCCGTCTTCCATGTGAGATGCTTCGTCTGCGTGGTATGCGGTGGAAGACTTCAGCGAGGTGACCATTACGTCGTGAAGCAAGGCCAGCTCTTCTGCAGACCGGACTATGAGAAAGAAGTAGAAATGCTTCAGGGCTACGCGCAAGGTGCGACATATGAGGACGGTATTTGTTTCGGGCGGTCTTTGTACAATAGTATTAAATGATAGTTATATGTTATTTTGTTTTTAGCTTTGGCAAAGATTTTTTTATGTTAATTTAGATTTCAATGCGCGTTTACTTGTTTTTTAGTTCAGCGGTTACCAATTTTTTGGACTTCAGGAATCACTGATTTTTCAGCTTTATATTTAGCACTCCACTAACGTATTTTTTTAGAAAAGTTAAACATTTATCAAATCAGATCATAAAAATATTTTTTTATTACATTATGTTAAATGAAATTTATGAATCTTGGCTCTGATGACGTCGCTGCAACAATATCCCCGATTCAGTTCTTACAATTTGAGAATTAAGCGAAATTATTACGTGCTAATGTATAATAAATTTAATGTAAGTTCAAACATAGTTCTGACGAGGGCATAAGCTGAAAAGCTATCAACTACATACACAATAATTTGATATTTTTTTACCTTATTACAATAGAGTTCTATCATGTAAATGTCAATTCAATCAATAACAATATTATATGTGCATCGTTTAGTTTTAGTTTGATACATAAGCTTCAGCATCAAATCAATAGCTTGACATTAACAAATCGTAATGACATTGTTTTAATACCAGCTGTTGTCTGATATATCGAAATTTAGCTTTATATATAGAAAATGTTATTCCGAAATTTCTCACATTTCTGCAATCATTCAATCCCTTTAAAGCCAAAAGATTTATTTAATTTGACTCTTTTCCTAATTTTGTTTGTTTAAGCAAGCTGCAGTTACAAACATGTCAATTGTCAGTTACTAGGTATCATTGTTAGACTATCGATATTATATACACCTAGTGATCGACGTTAAAGTTATAGTGATCACATGTTTGAATCGTAGTATGCACAGTTTTATATATAGATTTTTAAATAAATTTATAAATTCGTGTTCATTTGTATGAACGTACCTTATTGATGTCTGAAATTCTTTCCCACCCACTCGATCCTAAAACGGGGCGCAGTAGTATTGATTAACTAACCACCATTCCTGCAATATTCATAGTAATATATTCTTAATATTTTACTGGGTAACAAGCAGTTCTTGTATAAATAGTTCACTGTCAATACTTGGTGGAAAGGCATTATACTAATAAAAACACGACATTCCTTTGTACTTTATTCCACTTTATTAAAAAGGAATATTGTGTTTTTATTAGTATAAATAGTTTATGTTGAAATAAACTCTATTTGAAGTTTGCATGCTCCACATTAGGAGTGAACTTGGTTAAAATATTAAAAATCAAATCCATGAAGGACGAATTAAATTTATTTATTTTATGAAATTATGCATTGTTGCGTACAGACATTTATCGAATTTTGATGAAATATTAAACAAACACATTTTCAACCATCATTTCATAATGCTTGTATCAAACGTTCTTAATTCTATTTTTTAACCTAAAAAAACACTAATTGCAAGTTTGACGGCCACAATACAACATAAAGTCCCTAACTAATAATAATCAATTTAATTTAAACTAATTTACTTTTAATAATTTCATATTTTTTATCATTCCAAGAAACACCGAAGTCAAGTTATTGCATATAAAACTATAAATTAGGATGTAAGAGGGCATGACATGATATATTGTGTATCTTTTTTAAAGCAGTATATATACCAGTTTATGTGTAAGTTTAATCTGATGAAAGCATTCGCAGAAATAGCTGGATAAAATAATATTTGGAGGACTTATTACTTTGTCCTGTTTTCACCTCATTACAATACAGTACTACCGAGAAGATACAAATTCAATCAATCCATTAACATCATGTGATTTCACTTAAAGCAGTTCCATTAAATTGTTCATAGACCAAATGAAATTTAATATGATTAAATTCATCATTAATTCAATTCATATAATACAAAAACATTATAAGAATTTACTATATACTATAATATATGTTTGAAGAAAATAAATATTTGCAAAGTTAAGATGTCTGATTAAATGGAAATTTAAAATTAACTACATACGGGTCGTAGGTTTATTATTTGAATCTACATATTTTTGTTCAAATTAAAAGCAGCGGATTTAAACATAGTATTAGAAGATTCTTATATGAGCATGAAGTTGGTTACAGTTTGATATGATAAATATAATAATAAATGCTTAGCCTTAATAATTTATATGGCGTGTACAATATGTAGAATAATATGAATTGAATAGAATATATTGCGTCGTAGAATGGTAATACAATCTGTTTGAACGGGTACAGTTTATTATCTATGAGTTATGTTTAGAATATATGTAAAGAATTGTGTTTTTATGCGTAAATGTCATCAATACAATTTAATTATGTACAAAAAAATACAGAATAAAAAATGTTATTTGCACTGCAGTTCTGACAATCTTTCAGCCTTCGTCAAATTCAATTTTGCTTGCGTTGGCGTAGTTTTATTTGATTTCTTGAAGTGAAGAAATTTGATGCTTAACTAACTAAAGTGCAACAAAAAGTCATGCTCCAAGCATTGTTCCCTCTAAGGTGTGCGCGTGTGCGCGCGCACACAGCTTGCCGAGTGCGCGCACACACATTACAACAGAGCGCACAAAAGTTACATCAGTTATACCACTACCAGAATAAATTAATTGACATTAAATAGTGCTGTTAATTATTGCCATTATTAAAAATCAACCTTTTCGTTTATTGGGTCTAAATACCGTTAGGTGGTGCACAAATCTTTTTATTTCTTGTCAAAGTTGCACAGCCAATGTCTTTTGCGCACATGACCTTCCAAAAATTAGAGGGAACATTGGCAACTATGAACTCCAAGCAAATTCGTTTAGCGCTTCTATGAAAGATTGTTGCACTTAACGAATTTGCTTAGAGTATGATATTTGCGGCTATTTTGTTACAGTCATTAGCAGATTCCAACGCGCTTAAATAAGTAAATGCAAAAATCTTTAATCTGTAAATCTGACACCAAATTGCCATCCATTGGAATAATATTGATTATAATATTAAATGCATTTCAACACTTTATTTATTGTGTCTGACGTTATTATTTATTAAATAATAACGAGAATTCAGTAACTGGTAATTAGTGATACTCGGTGGAGAAAATTACATTACAATTATACGCCAAATATCAACAAAACATCAAAATTATACTCGTTGATACTTTGTTTTATTTATTGACAAGTAATTTTGAAATATGATGTTAAAAATAAATCAATCAAAACCAACTTTTGGTTAGCGAGTAGAAAGATTTTGGATTAAAATATACCGCATAAGAACACATTTATGATATATTAAATTGAAAGAACTGTTTTTACAAATAAAATATTGAATTTTGAAAATCGCTAAAGAATAGTAAGCAGTTTTTTTTGCTTAATATTTAATTGATACAAACGTTTAAATATTTAATTGCGTTTGCTTTGAGATTGAACACGTGTTACATCTTAAATTTTAATTTAAAAAAAAACACGGCGCGTAGAGGGAAGATAAAGGCATTGTCTTGAAGAGTTTTAAATTTCTATGCATGAATGTTAATAAAACGTTATTACTTTCCCCCCCTTCACAATTTCATTTCTGCTCCAGCAAAAATTTTACGAATACAAAAGAATTTCACTGCATTATTGTATTTTTTCTTTCATTCTTACGCCTCTTCACTTTTAATATTGAATATGTCTATATATTATACAATTTTATACTGTCTCACAAAATATTTCTTTATTTTATTAAATATGTCTGTAGATATTTATAGTGATTATTACAATTGCATTTGCCTGCGGATTTCAACTAAGTAGCTTTACAAATTTTATTGCAGATCAGTAATTTTACTATATAAAAAACTGATGTATTTATTTAAAAATGTCTTTATAAATAATTTATTTAATGATCTCCTTTTTGATTTGAGATAAATATCAAACGAAAATATATTGCCTCAAATGTTTTATATATTACGTAAAAAATATTTGATGAAATATATTTGAGCTTGATTTAATGAATCAAACGAATATTTGTAAAAAATCTTAAACACTAAACTACTCATTTTTCCTTTTAAAAGATGCCACTATAAGCTCTTAAATTTCTTTTCATCCTTCTTTTGTGTTAATCAGATTTAATATAAATAGTTTACTACATAACTATAATTCACTACAGTCTTATATAATAATCTTTTGTGAGAGCAAACGTATATTCATTTAACCTCAGCTATGATTATATGCAGCGATGTTGGTAAATTAAAAATAACAAATATTCAATTAAAAGTATGGGAATATATATTTTCATTCTGAACTTTTATTAAAAAAACTAAATGCTTTTTTTATTCTAGCATTAAGATTATTTGCATTGTTGCGAAAACAGTCAAATTCATGATGAAAAATATGTATGATTAAAATGGCTCACGTTTCTGCAAACGCAGGAGAATTTTCCTGCGACGAACTCCTCCCAACAAGATGTGCCGATGGAAGACGCGGCCCAAAAAGACCAAGGACAATCTTGACAACACAACAGAGACGAGCTTTTAAGGCTTCGTTTGAGATGTCACCGAAACCTTGCCGCAAGATAAGAGAGGGTCTGGCGAAAGACACAGGGCTCAGTGTGCGAATAGTTCAGGTAATTTAAATTTTATATCCTTGTTCGTTAAATTTACTAAAACTTCTTTTCACATATTGGAAATTATGCATTGCTTAGTGTTTATAATCGGAGCATCGCACATTACTAAATCATTTGCAATAATTTCTTGTTGCCTTGGTATGTAAATGCGTTTAAACTGATAATCATCGAAATTATCCATGATGATTTACCCGATACTTTGCTATGGCTGTACATGTTCATTTTGTCGATGCCAGCAAAATTTATTCCTCTCATTCAAGCTTTATTTCCGACTGGCGCGAATTTTGAATTGTGTTCATAAGGAAATGTATGAATTAAAAATTGTCTAAATATTATATTGCCAATAGTATTTTGGAGATTAGAACGCCATTTATACAGCCTGACTATATTTAAGTTTATTAAAATTTAGAACAAGTTTTATTGCAAATGTCAAATGAGCAATATTTGAAAACGATTATCAAATATCAAACGATCAAAATTTTACTTTTGCTTGCTGTGGGGAATAGATGATTATAAAATCATATACTGTTTGTTCGACATGATGAAACATGTTTTTTTATTTGCAATATATAATTTTAGGGTTTTAGCAATGAATTTAATAAAAATATATCAAAGAGAAGTATAATGAATCTTTTTCTTACTAAGCAATCATTCAATAGTATCAGCATGATACAGTTTACGAAAATGACATTTCTTAACAAACTAAATGTAAAAGAAAGTTTTTTTTAAATTCTTCAAAGTAAAATATGGATGCAACACAAATTGTAGAAATTAATTTATATTACTGTTTGTATTTCAAATATTTGAAATAAGCTATACAAACAATAAACAAACGATTCTTTCGACGGTTTGGCAAATGTATGATGGTTAAGACTTATTTTTTATGTTTTGTATTTTGTTATTCTGAAAAATTTCTGACACCGTACAAAATAAATAAAAAAGACACGTTAAATTCACGAAGAGGCACGCCACCTTGCAAAGCAATCAAAATTTCATTTCCACCGAAAAAAAATAAAAAGTACTCGATATTTTTTTTTGCCTTATAATGTACTGCTTAATTTGCACGATTAAAATTACTGGAAAAGCAAGTTTCTCTTCATGCATCGTAAATAATTGTTGTTAGTAAAACACAGAGCAAGGATATATAACAATATGATATATTCAAAAAAAAATGACTAACTATTAGGCTTCTTAAATAATTTTTATATAATACATTTCCATATTTAATTTAGTGCTTTTAAATGCTGAATAAAGTAGAAATAAGAAGAAATGTATTTTTTTTAAATCGATACTATAAAGCGTTCCTGCTTGCGAATTTTTCCATTCCATTCATTACTTATTATTCTATCGTTTTGCTTAATTGTAATTTAGTTAACAAACTTTTGATAATGTTGTCTTGAATTTAAAAATTGGTAACCGAACACACTTTTTTATTTGTAAGTGTGTTTGTAATTTTGATCTTAATTTTATGTTAAAAAATAAATAAGAGAAGAGTACACTACACCTTCATACCACATAAATTTAGCATACAATCTTAACTACACGATTGAAAATAATTTATTATACATGACTATTTCGATGAGTCAAAAAACAGAGCTCCGCATAATAACAAGGTTGCATATTTTATGAAAATATTTTTTTAAGTTTGCATCGCTCGTCTTGTGTATATCGTTTCATATCACGAAAAGCCTTTGTGCGCTTATTAAATATTATACTGACGTCGAAGCAGAGTTGACATTATAATGCCCTAAGTAAAGTTTTTGCTATACGCAATAAATATATTTACTTTAATTGGTAATATACATTATGAAACAAAAATCTTGTAGAAGGGCTTTCTCTTTTACATTTATATTTCATTTTATATTTTACTAGCCCATACATAAGTGTTATCTGTAATGTAAAATGCACTAATAAGAATAGGTCTGATTTAAAAATAAAAAAAACAGTATTAAAGTATAATTTATGTTCTTCATTTCTTCATTTTCTATAATACAATCATTGTTGAACTTTATTAAAGCTTTAAGAATTTTCAGTATTCACTTAACAAAAAAAGCCACCTCAATATTACTGTGACCCAAGCACGCATGGTTACGTGCTTGGAGTACTGACCTACAACTTCGATTAAAAATAGTATTTTATTTAATAATGACTTTTAAAGAAAAGAATGACATGCTTGACAAGGTATTCTACGTTACACGGGCCTTCAATTGAGAGTGGAAACATACTGCATGTAAATTAATTTAGGAGCGAGCAAGATGTAAAATTTGTATTTAGTTCAAATTGTCTGTCCTTACGGTTAGTATTTCTTGAACATTGATAATTGAAAACTGATTCTATGGGAAGTTGATCATATAAACCTTAATGGAAATGATCTTCAAAAAAACGGAATCTTTTTTTTAGACTGTGTTTACTTCCTTTTATTACAAGATCTCGAACTGTCAAATATTTACATCAGCAATATAATTAGAGGGCGCATACGCCCGCGATGCAAAGAAGGTTTGAGGATTGATTATTTGTAATTCATGTACGCGGTGGAGATTTTCAAAATATTACTAGATTTTTTAAAGTGTGCCTTCAAATTAGAATCAAAGAATTGAATATCAAAAAATCCTTCATTAAAATGAAGCTTTGTTATTGACACAACTGAATTCGATATTGAATCCACTGGATCGTTCAATTTTTTAATTACATGTTTTTTTTCAGGTCTGGTTTCAAAATCAACGAGCTAAGATGAAAAAGATTCAAAAGAAGGCACGAGACAACAAGGGTGGCTCGGGAGGTTCTAAAGATAGTTGCGACAACAGTGATGGCGGAGAAAAATCTAAAATTAAAATTAAAGAAGAAGATCAAAGTAAGTTCATTTTTTTTAATTTATTTAAAAAAGAGATCATCAATGCAATCGTAAAACTTTTTAGAATGCAAACAAAAAATGTAATAAAAAACTTTTTTACAATTGTTACCTGAAATGAAGTTGAGCATTTACACTTAACAGTTTCAAAACAGTTTTTCAAATATCTGTGTTGCTGGATTTAAGTCTTTCAAAATTTATTGAAAAAAGTTTCAGTTTCGGTAGTCAATATTCATAAAACATAATTTAAAAATAAATGATGGTATTTATTTTTATTTAGATTTGTAACGTTTAATTTTCAAATTCACAAAGAAAACACTTAGCTTTGTCAAATAAGTTAAGTTTTGAGAATTATTTTTTGACAAATTCTTATAACAGTTGATGTTCAATCATCTACGTATATCGATAGCATACAAAAATAAAAAAAATATGTTATGAATAGTACCTGTGATAAAACAAATACACTCCAAGAGAGTTTGGAAGCTTTGCCAACATTTTTCGGTTGGCAATATTGAAGCGGTTTAATTTATAGGACGAAGGCAGCCTTCAGACGTCAAATAATGTGCAGGGGTACCAACTATTTTCCTCTACTACTTCAGTCGTAACAATTTGGTGTAAATGTTGTCAATGACCTTAGAGTGTTAATTGTGATCAGAGAAGTCCAATAATTATAGAAAAAAAAATATATTGTTGATTTGAGTTAAAGTTTTATTAAGAAGAGTTTCAATAATATGTACGTTTAGTTGATAGGGAACGCTTATTACGCTTAAAAAACAGTTCTTGTACTTTATCGTCATCAATTTTTCTCATGTTATGGTTGAATAATGTAAGCTAAATATTATGATATGCAGATTTTTTACTATGTCCGGTACATACTCAGAACATTTAGCCACCACACAGTATCTTCACTGAGTGATAATATCACTGTTTTATTGTTTTTCTTATCAGTTGACAATGCTCATCATGAGCGAAACCAGTCCTGATCTAATAAATTTTATGTGGGAAAAGTACTAAAAATGTTTTATTATTTTTATTATAATGCCATTCCACCAAGTATTGACAGTGAACACCTTAAAAGTGTTCACTGAGTGCATTCTGTTGATGTCCATCAGAGGCTTTTTACGAAAACGAAATCTACCCAGTTGGTAGAAGAATTAGGTAATATTCAAGCTCCTTCTGGGCATCTACAGTAAATGTCTAAGCCTGGTTCATTATTGATCTTTTGTTTGAAGATTATAAAGAGCTTTTTGATTCGTTATTTTTTCTGCGCATTCCTGACAAAGTCAAGCCTCCGTACCCCTACAATTCTTTACAGGCAGCTTTTTTGTCACAGTATAGTGTCCCACTTAGTTTTCATAAAGTGTAATGACTTGCAACCTAAAAGCAGCAGATAAATTTAAGTTATGTTTATACAATGTATATATAAATATATTGAATATGATTCAAATATTTTATTGTATGTAACATTATCTTACCACGAAAATTCTATATTCAAGCTGTAACAATTAATACTGTATTTTTTTTGGACATTTTAAAATATAACAAAATAAATGTGACAGCCCTAATCAAGCCGCTAAATGGGGCTGATATTGCTCGAGCATCGTAGTTCCCCTCTACGGTGCTACGGCATGGCGTAGAGGCTGCGATGTGTTGCCACAGCAACCGCTCGAGTAGCCTTTATTATTTTTCTTCGCGCCATATGGTTCCTCTTAGAGGTTTTTTGAGTTGAACGTTCTGAAGTTGCAAGATTATTTATATGTAACTAAGTATATAATATAAGAAATTCACATGGTACTTAAATGATTGAAATTAAATACTTACCCGCCTTGTTGGGGTTCTTGTGCTACCTTGACAGCTTTTCCTACACTTAAAACATTGCTGAATACTTATATCTAATTAGTTTAAAACATTTAATTTTTGTCAACATCCTCAAACTTATTATACTTGTAATATTGCAGTAAACTTTATTGACAACATAGAGTTTTTTATGACACGTCTATAATTTTAAAACACGAAAAGGAAGAACGATTTCATAGTGGTACAGACAAAATAATAATAAAGACACACAATTTTAATTCTATAATAAGCGAGATTCATGTACAATAGTTGCACTCTTATTGGTATGGTGTTGTTTCATATTATTCGCCTTCCAGAATTAAGTTCGTATACTAAAAACTACTTTTACCCCTTTCCACGATTAAGTTCGTAATTTAGTAAAATAAATGTTTTTTTTTTTTAACTTTGACAACTCAAATAATGTTTGATATATTCGATAGTGATGTTTTTATAATGTAATCTGAACATATCATTGACGACTGATTTTTCTTATGATGTCTTAAAGCAAGCTTTATAAGTTTTTTGTCACTTTTGAGCTAAAAATAAGGGGTCTCATTAGGAGCTCAATATGAACCGCGGGCCACATGTAAAATAATATATTCGTAATCGTAATTTTAATTATTATCACCAAAATGTAATTTCAACGTAAAAAAAAATATACTCTAAAAAAGCAATGTAATAAGACGAACAGAATTGTTTTAGATTTAACAAAATTTTAGTATAATATGTGATAATTTTGTTTGTCGGTGAAAAATCTTCATTCAAAGCGTTAAAAATTGTCGCATAATTTTCAATTTTATATAATGGCATCTTCTGCATTTCTAACTAATATTTCTCTCGGGCTGTAGTTTTCCTAGGCCTGCCGTAAATTATATCGAATAAAAACTGGTTTTGCTGTACCAATATACACAATTGTAATTGTAGTTATTGTATACCAGCACAAGCGTAATATGTATACCTAAGTGTATAGAAAAATAAATAATATTGTATTTTTATCGCAGGTCCTCATGGATTATCAGCTTTCTTGAACGATAGCTGCAGTGATACGGAAGCTCCCCCTTGTGATGCAGAGAGTGGTGGGGTTCACAGACATTTCTTACCGATCAAAGAAGAACTGACATCTGATGACAGCTTTTACAAAGATCCCGGAGCTCATATGGCGATGGCAGACTTTGCTAGTAAGCCCGTGTCAAATTTAAAATTTGTTTTTTTTCAATTTTTTTATTTTTCTAAAGAAGAAAATATTATTTCTTATATTTGCACGTTATTGTTTATTCAACTTTATTTTTCTAGGAAAAAATATTGAGTACTCCCATTTACCATAAGCCCATTGAAAAAGATTAGTTTTCGTGGAGGCGTGATATATCAACGGTATTTAAGAAGAAGAGACTCGTAGTAATCAATAATTGCCGTTTACTACGTTATTATAATGAATAACTTTCTAACGATTTAATTAATATTTTTTTCTAAGAATTTCCGAAATTGCTATATTTGAACGCTATTTGTATAATGATTTTGAATTTCATTATTATTTGACGATAGTTTATTTTTTAAGTCTACTTATTTAAAAAAACCTTGTATTGGACAATTTTAATGGAATATTTTTATGACGTACGTAAAATTTTATCAATATTTATAATACAAATATATCGAATGGATTGATCTTTCAAATAATTATTGTCTAGTGATTTCATCACAATCGTCACTATTAACGTAAATAATAAAACACTTTACTAGTTGTAAGGTATAGCTATCCTCTTTGCAAGCATAAGTTCGTTTAGCAGGGGAAAGAAACAAAAGACATTAAAAATACCGTAAAATTGTTGTCAAATAAAGAGCTGGCGGGTCGCGAAATATGATACTGACATTAAATAAACGAAAAATAATAAAACGATATCGCTCTATAAAACGCCATTGGCGGAGAAAAGAAAGGAGGTCGTTATTTTTTACGCACGTATCGTTTCAAGAGATGAAAGAGACATCAGCGGGAAAAATTGGCCGCGGAAAAAGTATTTGAAATGCAACTTTTCGCATTAAACCTTATTTGAATACTTTTGTATGACATATCACAAGTAATGTTTCCACGTAACAAAGAATAAGTAGTTTTTCTGATTATCGTTAATTATCACGTAATTGATTTTGGATAATAACGTAAGTCTTTGACGTTTGGTTGTAGACAAAGAATATAATGAAGTACAATTTTAAGGTAAAAAGAGATTAAAAAAGACGTATTGTTGTTCTTAATTTATCGACATATAGTTATAACGTTCAGGGCCGGAGTAACATAAATCAAAATAAGCGTTATTATAGCATCAATAGAAAGAACTATATTAATCTAAACTATAGAATAAAACCTCAATATTTTAGTACCTGGCCGTGAATCTGGCAGCGTTGAGTTACAATTCGAGCAACATTCGTCCCATGAGCAATTGGTGATTGTATTTTTTTAGTATTGAAACAGATGTACTACAAAAATTGGGCTAAATTTTAAATGTAATCAAAGGCTTTACTTCCAGAAAATGTAGGAGAATACTTATTTTCAAATAAATTGAAATGCACTTTCAGAAGGAGTTCATCGTTAATTCGTGGTGGAAAGGTATTAAATATAAAATTAAAAAAATCATACTTGTTTCAATTTTTTATTAAATATCATGCTCGTGATAATAAAATTGAGTGTAACTAGTGTAAGTGATCGAAATAACATTAACACTACATTGTATCTTAAGTTTAGGTGCTAGTCATGAGCTGGTCATACAAGTTTTGAAAAAAAAGCATTTAGAAAACTGCAGAATAGACGAGTAAAATGTTCCACCGGCAGTAAAATCTAAATTCAATTATTGTTTTTCTATTGTGAATGTTTAATGGTGGGTCTCTCCTTCGCCAGATATGACACCTGCAGAAAAGATGGACGCGGCCTTTTTGAATTTCCCATATTCTGCTGAGCACCAGCACGCCTTGCAGCAGTTTTTGGGGGCGCCACCACTCGCGCACGCGCATAATGCCCCCTCCCTGAACCCTATAGACCGCCTATACTCCATGCAGACCTCGTATTTCTGCGCCGAAGACACGACTATGGTGGACCACTAAAATATCGATTATTTAAGATTTAAATACCTAAAGCACATGTATAACCCATCAAGCATAGTTTAATATTCAAGACCCGCACCGATTTCACTCAGCGAGTGGTAAGATAATTCATTCAAGGTTCTTCGCTAACGAACATCTGTACGAAAAAAAAAAATAACAGTAGTTTGTAATAACAAACAATATATGAAATAACAGCTTCTCAATGATTTTGTGCTCAATTATTTTATAAAAACATAATCTGTAAAAGAAATATAAAAAATAAATAATATATAAAGACATCCACTTCTTTATAAATAAATAATCAAGCGTAGAGGGTCAAAGGCAGAGGTACGAAAATAAAGAAACTGTATTATTTTGTTACTGGTGTTGAAAATTTTTACTCGCTAAGTAAAATCGCTCTGGATCTCTTTATACGTGTTTTTTTTAGTAAGTTAAAGTATTTGTTTATTTTATAACATGCTATCTGAATAAAACTTAAAAGTTCTACGTCAATTGGTAAAATGTTTGAAAAATATTTCATGCATGTACCTTAGGCATACATGTGTATTAAATAGAGATAATCAACTGACCACAAGAAAGGTTGGGGTTCGCATTGGGTATGCTTTTGTCTACGAGACGAATAAATTCTGTATAATTAAATACCGCAATAGCGTACTTTACCGCACCACTCTCTCGTTTCATATATTCAAATACTACAGGATTTTCTGTGTTTTTTTGTCAAGTTTTCTGTATATTAAATATGTATGTATATTCTTTTAACATGATAAATATCTTAATTGGGGTTTATTGATTATTTAAATGGTTTTATCTCTCAATAACAATTTACATTATCAACTATTACCAATTTTATTTTACATTTGATATTCATTCTTCCATTGTATTATTTTTTAGACATTTCCAACCAATTTTTTACTGTTAAATTTAATGTCTTGTGAATTGAACAATCAGTGTTATTTAAAAAATAAATGTGTATTGATTTGCTTCATGGTGTTATCGAAACCGGGATCCCGGTATTTATGATATTTTTTCAATACTGAAATACCTGTTTTGAAAATACAATATTACCGGTATTTCGGTACTAAAAATGAGCCAAAATCGAATTTTGAATGTATAGAAAACAACATATATTTTTGAAAAAATGTTCGCGATAAATTAAAATATTTTAAATCTGCCAAGAGTTGTAACAATATTTTGATAGGACCCAATGTTAATCAGCCTTTCAATGATCTATTATTATTTAAGAAAGTCATTTATAAAAAAATGTCATTGTATAATAATGAAATGTTTTTAATGGCAGCATTTTGAAAGAAATATCGAAATACCGATTTTGATTTTCTCCTTGGTATTGCATTCCAATAAGTCGGATTTTTTTGCTTTGTTTTAACATTTTTTAAGTAACGGTATTGAGATTTGCAATATCGGTATTGATATTAATCCAGTATTGTAATCCCTACGTTACACCCGCTTAATAAACGAATTGCGTGAGGTTTCGAACTAAACAACTTTTTTTTTAAATATATTGATTGATCAATGAATACATCAAAAATATTTTGCTTAAACACAATGTATGAATATATTTCTTATTAAAATAAACGAGATTCCGATGTTAAATATATTAGAAAATAGTACTGCTGGACGTTATGTTGCATAGTACAATAAGTTGAAAATACACATTAAAAATAAATTAGAAAATTTTGTAAAATATTCTATTGTAGTGTTATTTATAACATTAATCATCGTAATTTTTTAAATTAATTAATTTACAACAAGTGTTACAATATTGTAAATAATTAATATGTAAATAAATTTTTAAGTGATTGTCTAAAATAACAAAATTTATATGATACAATATGTATGAAACGAATTATGTAAAATATTGGTAGTTAATATAAGTTTTCGGATAAAAAGTTGTATGTTTTCTTACTAAATATTTGTTGCTTATGTTTTGAAATGAAACAATTAGGCAATAGCTTAAATTTATTTGAAAGGCAGGGTTGCCAGAATTTTAAAATCAGATATCGGGATTGTATTACATCACATTTTAGGAATTCATGAAACACTGAATAAGTTTATTGACATTGTATTAAAAATATAATTTTCAGTAACTATAATATACAACAAAACATCGATATATCGTATTACGAATTAAAGTAAAGAGTCACCGCTTGTAAACAAAGTTCTGTTCATGAAAAATAATGATGGCAGTGAAAAAAGCGGACGAAAAGAAACACCACTTACAAAAACAAATTTCGTTATTATTTCAAAAAACTATCAAAACTTCATTGTATTGTGTAGTTAATTTTAACAATGCAATGCAATGACAATCAACGCCCGGACGTTTTGTTATATTGAGATTATATTGTACGGAATAGAATCAAAAACAGAACATTAATTATGATTGAACGAAAAAGTACTATTACAACTACAACCTTAAAAATATTATAAACTATAAAAAAAACTATAAAAAATATTATAAACCGAGTTAAAATGTGTAACAAAAAAAAGATGTGTTAATTATTATAGTTAATTATGAAGAAATGCTTAGAATACCAATATATACCAGTTACAACATTTAACAAATGGCAATTTGTGATTCGTTTAGAATGGCAGTAGTTTAATTCTTTAGATCCAAGCTGTAACCATCTACAAATTCCTGTGAAAGCATCTAAAAACACTTTTTTACTGTACAAAAGTTAGATACAAGATAAAATAAATTTGTCCAAAATCTAATTTTCTAATTATCTCAAAAGTATGATTTTTGAGATATTACACTCTCAAACCGAAGTATCGATAAATTTAATCAGGATTAACAGATATTGTCTACGTCTTGGAATTACTCGGTTCACCTTTTCAAAGCCTAATTCAAATCAGGACGTCTGGCAACCCTGCATAGAACATATGAGAGTAAAATAAAGATTTAAAACTTACACTATCATCCGTGCGGTAGGCTGTAAATTTCTGAAACCTCTTGTATATATTATCTAAACGGAGTGGCTGTTATTCAAAAACATAGACAGGTGGCATGGTAGTAAAACGTAGAAGTAATATTATAATATATAATATAACGCACCACGGTAATTTAAATGTCATTACGGAAAATGAGGTCACGAGAGACATGTGACAATACTGTGTAATATATTATAAGCAGTGGTGGATTAACCTATAAGCAAATGAAGCGCGCGCTTGGGGGTTCCAAATCTTAAGGGCCTCAAAACTAGTTTATATAATATGACCCATATACTTTTTGTTCAGTTTTATATTTTATTTGGAATTTTCTGTCGTTTTTATGCTATCCGTAAAACAGGGCATCCAAATTTTATTGCGCCTGGGGCCTCCCACGTGCTTAATCCGCCACTGATTATAAGTAGTGTTTTGTTAGTAAATTTTATCTGTTATACAGTATGCATTGCATATTCAAAGACGATAGGGGTTAAACACCTTACATTGGTTTTGTTCAAAAAAAAATCACAATACCAAAACGGTGAATGATCTATTGATGACAAAAAATAATGGCCTTTTACAAAAATTCGCGAAATTGATAATTTTCAACTATACTGAAGATTAAAAATTTCAGATGATTAAGACATTACTTGTATTCTACTAGCTGTCTACACTTTACACCAGATAAGTAGACAGTGTTTGTAATAATATTCTTCTTGGCTGGATGTATTCCATTTCAAAAATTAACGAAAAACATTAATGTCATCTAACCCTTTTTTTGAAAACTAAACGTAAGTATTTTTAATCAGTTATTTTTTTGCGTATCTAATAGTTTTTGGATAAAATAATTAACAAAACATTATACACCCATCTCTCGCTTAACACAATTTCCATTTTGGAGATTTTTTTTATTAAATCTTGCATTGTACTATTACGGAAAAATCAAAAAAAAGATGGATTACAAACGGCAAGAAATATATAAATTCATTTTCTATATAGTGATTCGGATATGAATCGAGCTTTAAAATTTCAACGAGAAATGAAGCAGTGCATTGTTAGATATGAAGAAATTTACACGAATCTAAAAACAGATAGACAATCAAAGATTACAGATTTTTTGATACGACCGACGGAAAATGAAGGTAATATAATCGAAGGCATCGATGAAGGCACTGATGATGACACTTAGCCAAAAAGAAGGAAAAAAAAACTCCGTGATAGTTTATAGTGATAGTGAGATCGATTTTTTTTTGTTTCATAATATGTTTTAATAATTTTTCAAAAGTAACATATTTTTATTTTATTAATATTTCTAAAATAGAGCCTATAACCCTGTTTTCCATACATTTGTTAGTTTTGTTTAACACGGGTTCGTTCAACACGGTGATCCAGCAGAACCTATCTACCGTGTTAATCGAGGGATGGGTGTATTTCTTAACGAAATTACCAGTGTCCTATGATATGAATTCTGTAATATCATAATATTTTTTTATCTTCTTCATGATGCGTACTAAAAAACAAATTAATCAGTAAACTTCACAATGAGTTGCTTTCAGTTCTTATGTCGGTTATTAATAAAAAAATATGGTATTATTTCACAATATTTAAATACAATTGTGTTGAAAAAAATAATGTAAATAAATACGTAAAGTTTATAACATAATCCAATTGTTATGTGTTTTTCTGAGTTATAAATTGAAGTGATCATTTTTCATTATAATTATTTATTTGACTGTTCTATTAATGTACATATATGCCCATTTAATAATAATTCAAAACAGGTTTCATTTGATTTTATCCAGTTACATATTTATATAGTATTAGCTAATTGATATATTGTATTTATGTTTTTGGTTGAGCGAAAATTCTTCTCATAATGACAATTATTTGATTTGACAACATAATATTATCAATGCCAAAGACTTATACACTGTTATATAAGAAATTGAATTTAATGTTTTTTTATCGTAATGTATAATAAAAAATCTCATATTAAGCAAGAATAATATAATGTCTTTTATTTTTGTTTTCATAAAAACAAATAAACTCTTAATATAATGCCAAACGAGCAAATCGATTGAAATAAACATGTATTTTTTTTACTATTTTCCAAAAATTCACTAAGTACAACTTTTACTCTTAGACACAATGCCATTAAGTTTATTATAAATGGACATTTATTATCATCGATTGGTATTTTTTCTGTCAACCTGCTTCGACATTTTATCAATGTATATGCATTACGTATAATTTTTCAATACAAAAACAATTGATTGCTTCCAATAATACATCGGATTTAACTGGTCTTTTAAATATTCAATACTATATCTTGTCAGCTTAACATGTGTCATAAGTATGATCTGTTTATTTTGTACAAACTATTTGATTTAAATCGTTGCACACAAATTCAATATTGTTGCGGACGGGAGACATAGACTTGTATTATTTTATTAGCAAAGATGTAGGTAGGCAGTGGGTACGTCAAAGGGACCAACATTTAATAATATCTTGCCGAGCGCCATTCGTTGGATGTAAGTAAACAGAGGGTGATCTTTATTGAAGGTTCTCGGGCGTCTCACGAAGGGAGGTTGACTTTTCTTCTTTTCCCAACCCTCGCTCTTCACACACCCGTCGGCTTTCATCACCCTCGTCTTTGTCCAAAGACCGATGGATATGTAGAATTTCGACGAGAATTTTTGTGAGTTAATCTTTCAAATTTGATCATGGTAAAGTAACCGTTGTCCAAAAATTGAAATTTTAAAGAGAATGCAAATTAATTGAATCAATCATAGCATTGTTATGGATTATAATTTTTACCAACACACTTTTAGTATGCTGGTTCAACTTTCGGACAACTGGATTTGACGACCGTTCGATTTGAACTTAAATTTGTAACTAAATGGGAAGAAGTAGGATATCGGTTTTGGGCGTTGAAAGGTTATTGTTGCAATTATAGTATGTCATAGAGTATTAACATATTACTCTATGACATGATGTCGAGAATACATAACAGCATTCTCCTTTCTTTAAAGTTATCATTATGGAGAATATAAATACATATATTTTTGTGTAATCAGAAACAAACATGAATTAAATAATATTATCAACTTCGAGAAACTAATCGAAGAGCGACGAGAATATATTAACAAGTCGTGAAATATTATATTTTTTATAACAATTGCACCGTTGTATTTTATTTAAAATCACTTACTTCTTATAAGCACCAGGTCATGGCAGAAGTGATTATTTTGTACGATGATAATCATCCCAAATTGGTTGGCTATTTTTAAAGTGACGGTTCCTTGGGGACAAATTATCTGAGGACTGATATAAGGGGAGAACGAGGTAAAAGGGACACGGGAGGGCTAGCTGCTGCCGCAAATATCCTGGCGCTTAATATCGCAGTGCACGCCACGTGTCGACGCGTGCGCGTAAAACCCCTTACAGTTCTACTATTGTATACATATATGTGTACTTTCTTCCAATATCGGCACCCCAATACAACCTTGCTGTGTACAGATATGTACTTTGATGGCGAGCGAGAAATTAACGCAAGTTTGCGTATATTAGATCAATTCCAAGAATAGATGATGTGCAATTTATCAGTTTAAGCAGTTGGAAGTAGTTCACACCTGCTTGCTTACTATTCATTCTTTATTAGCGACCAGCCCACAGCTTATGTATCGTTCATACATATTTTATAATAATATAATATGTTTTTATTTTTCACATCGCTTATGAGCTTAAATTTGATTTTGTGTTTTTGGTAATCAAAACATTTAATGATTCAACTCCAGTGACGGATTAAGAACTTGGGAGGCCTCAGGCTTAATCAAATTTGGAGGCCCTGTTTTTTGAATTATTAAAACCGAATTAAAAATATTATATGGGTTTTATTGCATATATTCTATTTTGAGACCCCTAAAATTGGAGGCCCCAACGTGCGCGCCTCTTGCGCTTATTGGGTAATTTGCCACTGGCTACGTCAGTCCTATCTTTGAAGCTGTTACAACTTATTAATTACCGATTACAACTACAATCATAAATAGGTTAAGAATACAATTTGGGTAAAATAAATAAAATCGGGAATTGTAAGTTTGAATGGATGGAGAGAGCATATGAAATCAATTTATTGATAAGATTTGAGGTGTGTGCAAACCAAGGCTGTGGAGTCGCGTGAAAAAAAGACGACTCCGACTCTAGCTTTAAAATAATTGACAATTCCGACTACAGTTTTAAAATAATTAACGACTCCGACGAAATTTTTCAATAATTTCATTTTAACTTATATATCGACTGTGGAAAGGAAAAAGGACGTAACCCACAGTTTTTTCAAAACAGGTTCTTTTCGATAACCACAATTTATCAAACTTGATACACGTTCTATCAAAAGGATGCAAGCTAAAAATGCTGAATTAGTATCTAAATTTAGCTTTTAAGTTTGAAAAAGATGACCTAGTAAAAAATTAAAACCAAGAAAAAAGACTGAAATAAAGGTTTTTCCTAGACAATTTCTTCAATTAATATTAGATTATGTCAATTCAACATCAGCTTAGAAGTCTCCGTGCACTTCAAGGTTGTGTATAATTCATAATTTGCACATGTCACATAATCATCAAAACACGTTTTTAGCGCCTCCTGTAAAATGTGTGGGTTACGTCCTTTTTCCTTTCCACAGTCGATATGTGTATACCATCAGATCATCTTTAGTCAGCCAAGCATGAAAGTTAACTATTTTGACTATTCTGTTTATATACACACCATTAAATATATTTTTCAAAAAAAAATCAAGCCGCTCATATTTCACGACTCCGACTCCATAGCCCTGGTACAAACATTACAATTTATACTTAAACTCTTAAGCACAAAATAAATTCATTATGATATATTATGTACAGTCGGACTCGGTTATTACGATCACGGTAATAGCGAGATCTCGGATGTAACGAAGCAACATTCGTTGACATTTTAGTTTATGGTTTTCTCAATACTCAATTTCTCAATTCACTTTTATAACGAGCTACTTCTCGGGCATTCCGAGCAAAAATATCGTCAATTTTTTTTTGAACTGTTAATGTGCCGATCGTTTTAAAAACCTGTTCGACCCTAAACAATAAAATCCGGCAGGGAAGTTAACTAGATCGATGCTGCCGGGATCGGATTACGTTTATGACACTAGTTAAGTGTCAATGTACCCAATTTGTGTTTTCGCTGACAACATGCAACAAGTATCCACGCATATGGTTGAAATTGCATGTAAAAATCCAAGCTCTGTGAAGTCAGTAGGTATTTAACAGAGTCTTTTTTTGTTGTGTGACCGCTCCAGATAATTCATGTCTTCGTGTGATGAGTATGTTTGTAGGTCTTTAAAAATACATATTCCCTTATATTACGAGTAATGATTGTAACGATCAAATTCAGTCGGTCCCATCTTCTTCGTAAAACCAAGTCCGACTGTATATGTATTTTATCAGTAGATTTAGGGTAATGTTTTTTCTCACTACAGCCCTGGAAAAATGAGTTACCTTTTTGATCAAATAGCCTCAATCTATTTGAAAAGACCTAAAGGTTTACAATATTTAAGGATAGAAATGCTTCACTGTTTTTGTAAAAAATCAAAGATAGTTTTGTCCCGACTTACTTGGGCATTAATTTAATATTGACAATACAATATGTAGTAAAAAATTCACTATATCCGTTCTCGATGAAATGGACCACATAGTTTTTTTTTGAAGAGGAACTAATTGTAAGATGGTTTGATGAGAACTGGCGAATATTCAGTTGATCGATCTATCTTTTCAGAGAAGTAAAATTTATAAGAATAGAAGTTGAAGATTTTTGTTACTAAAATGTAAGATAGAAGATCCATGGAGTTGATTTCTCGTGCATTTCACAAGACGTGATCAATATAAAATATATTAATTTTGTCATAAAGAGTTTTTGGTATATTGTTGCTTGATTTAAGGCACACTTGTTCTTAAGCCATGTATACACGGCCGGCTCGTGGCATGTACGAAATGTGCGGTGCACACAGGCACATGGGCGCCGCACTTAGATTATAAAACTATTCACTCTGCTCACTGCTCTAATTTTGAGAGGCGCCAAAGGCGTCAAATTTTTTAAGCCGACACTGCATGTATATTTTGATGTCTACACATTAGCTTAGGCATAAATATTTAAAAAAAGCTTAATCGAGCTATCGGCAGACGACCCTCTCAAAGCTAAATTTCATTAGATCATATGAAAACCTAAGTTACATTTTATGTGTGCTTTGATAACTATTTTTTCCATTTCCCACAATACATTTAATTCTTTAAAAATCTTATGTGTAGTCCACGAAGCTTCTAAGGTTTGCCGACCACTGCTAAACAGCATAATGCAGAATATCATACATACGGATGAAGTACCCGCAAAACACATGTTTTTTTTTATTTCAACCACAAAAGTTTTCACTGATTTCTTAACCGTTTGAATACCGCGCAAAGTAATCTTTAATATGTTCCAGAGATACTGCGTGTTTTTGAGAAAAATATTTTTGCCTAATATACACTCGAATTCGATATTTAAAAAAAAATATATTGACTCAGTATAAATGACACTACACATATTGATTAAAATATTGCTTATATTCTATTAGAATACCGAGGTAACGCAATGCTGCAAGACAAAATATGATAAAAATGTGTTTCAAAATTATCAGAATACGATTGTAGATAATAAAAGTCAGTGTGTGCAGTGAAGGTTTTGGAAGGCGCCGCTTCACCCTCCATTCATAAATACAAGCTAAAGCCTGCTTTGAACACAATAAGCTTGCAACCCCGTTGAGACAATGTCACCATGAGGTCTTTATTCGCTCGGAATTAAAATTTCAATCTGCTCAAAATTTTCGACTAGATCATAATGTTAATAATAATATATTTATACTAAATCCGTTTGTATATATTATGGTATATGTGCGAAGAAAAAATAAAAATTGATATTTAATGAGTATACAAAATAAACAAATTTAGTATTTCTATATAAAAAAAAATACGTATATTTAAAATGGAAAACTTGTTTTATTCGTTATTACAGATTATGTATTAGATTTCGTAAAATATATATTCTTATCAGTCTCGAGAAAAACCTGCTTACTAGATTTTCGTATTTTTAAGCTAGTGTCTTTCGAAAAAAAAAATAATGATCGTAAACGGAATACGTTGTCCTTAAATATTATAAACGTTTATTTTAACGCTCACTTACTGTACAGTGTATTTGGACTAAAAATAGAGTATTTCGACAGAAGGTGTATAAATACAACTATTAATCATTGGTATATCTACGTTCTTCTTTCAGGATCAGGTAGGGTTGAAGTATTGTGATTGAAATATTGTAAAGATTCTTGAATTGTCAATATATATATATATACTGACAACTAATGTGAATAAAATTTAGAGCGCATACAGATACCAAATTTAATGTCAGAATCCGAGCCGAAGACCGGAAAATCATACTTAATACCAAATAAAAATTATGATAAAAACGTCGATTGGAGATAATCAGTTGACATGTTCTTGAAATAAGTTTTTTTATTAATATATTACGTAACTCACTGAACAGCTGAACAATTCAAACAGGTGTATTGAAAACGATAGTAATATTTTTTCCCCACAATTTCAAACATAAATACACATATTAATCCATATCAGGTGAACCAATACTCATTGTGGCCATATTAGTAGATTAATTCAAATTGTTTTTATATTTTAGTATTGCATCAGTCATAATGAAATAAAGGTGGTTTATTTTAAATTAATGATGGTAAATTATTCACATTATTTATACCTCGGTTTGGTGTAATGTTTTGCTTAAAACTGAGGATACTTATTGAAAAGCGTTACGTAGATAAAATAAATTCTTATCGTAAACTTATTTTATAATATTGACTCAGCTTTTCACAAATCAAAATTCGCCGCTGAAATGTTTTATGTGATGAACTGCACAAAAAATAGTTTTAATTCATAACTATAAAACACGTTAATTTATTTAGAGTTAAGGGTATATTTTTACATGGGAAGGCATCTGCTATCTGTCACCTCACAAGTACATTAGATTGATATGATTTTGATAGCAAAATGGGAAATATTTTTTGGTTAATGCAATGTAATATGGACCCTCTAGAGTTGAAGTGAGCAAACCAGTAAAATGATGAAGATTTTTTCTTGAAATTTTAAGTACAAGCACGTCTTTGTTTGGTGTTTTGGTGGATTGTATACTTTTGTTTTACGGATATAACACTGTTTCAATGTGCTTCAACTGAGGTTGCTTCATTTTTACGATACTTTAAGACGTGTAGAATGTTACAACGCATCTAACTTTTTTTCTAAAATACCACTTGGCTCACTTAAGCTAAAATGCAGTAGTGTCATCTCCGTAAAATAAAAATACGCAATCCACCAAATCACCAACTAACGACGTGATTGTACCAAGAAAAGTTTTACTATTTTAATAGTTGGATCACTTCACCTCTCAGGGGTCCATATAAAACATTAGAAATGAAATATAACCATGGATCATGAAGCACTGATTCTCAAAGGAAATCGATATGTAAAACTATTTTCTAATCACACCATCCTAGTTTTATGTCCTTTAACCACAAACATTAAAACGTTTGATAGCTTAATAAAAAATCATCAGCAGCTTTTAAGTTTTCGTTACTCGAGTATTCATAATATTTAAACAGATTCCAATCGTCAAATTGGTTTTAATCCATAAAAAACTGCACGTTGCAGTTGCACAAACTGATACATAAAAATGTGTTTTAACTAAATAAATTGATTTTCCAGTCACATATTGGACTTTAAAAAACCTTTGATTTAAATTGGCGTATATTTTTTAACAACATAACAAATTTTCGCTGTTGTTTATTGTTATGTTGGCACGTTTTAAGCGGTGGGCTTGTAAAATGAAATGATAGTTATTTTTTGTCTTGTTTGGTTGCAGTTAGGGTTTTGTCCCGGTATCCCGGGTGACAGGCGGGTCGTAAATTCCCGTTATTTCGAAAACATAGTCCCGGGAAATTAAAAATATTGTGACGTTATCGCGTGCCGTATTTTAACCGATAGTAACAGTAGTATTATGTATTAAGTATATTTATTAAAAATATACATATTTTCCTTATTCAAATTACTGTATAAATTTTACCCTTAGTGATTAATTTTCTTATATGTTCCTAATTTGTCTCAAGAAAAAATCCGGGATCCTGCAACCGATATTCCGGGAACCAAAAAATACCGGATAGTAAGAAACCTTCAGTCGTAGTTTTCAAGGGTTTGACTACCCATACGTAAAATTGTATTAATTGATTTTTCATTTGATGCATACACTTCCTTTCACCCAGTAGCGTAGTAATGATGGAGACTTTTGGAAGGGTGGCGAAATTTTCGAATAAAAATATTGAATTTCGATCGTAGTAAACATTTTTTGCAAGCAACTGCTGAATTTAATTGTTTAAGTCTTGAATAGTCATAAAAAACACTTGGAACTAATAAATAAAATGAAATTATTAATCGAATTATTTAGTTTTTCTTACAAAGTCCAACCTAAATGTTTAACGTATACAGTTATGATAAATTAGTATTTATATTGTATAAACCGTTCGACCTTTCTCATCAGAGAGCGTAAAAATGAATTATTGAAAATTATTTCTAGAAGTTATTTTATTGCAAAGCATCACATAATAATTCACCGCAAGACATATTACAAATAAGTACATACATCGATATAAATATAAATCTATGATAGTCTCCAGTAGACCATGGAGGACAAAAGTCCAAAAGCATTCAGAACTAGGCTACAAGACCAGCGAGAATTTAAACTGCTATAAATACACATTAATCATTCATACGTATTATATTTATATAAGAACCATTACCTCGTCAATAATCTAATAAATATATAATTATAAAACAAATATATATATATCGACAGAGAACTATCAGCATAATTCTATAATATATAATGCCTATATATAAATTATCATTGGCTTTTGTAAGTACGTTATGTTGACTTAATTTTCTGTCATTAACCATAAATAAATAGTCACTCCACTTGAGTTATATATAACAATACGAAAAAATGATAAACAGATAAAAAAATATTGTGTAGATGGAGACAAATTTATATTTTCTCTATCCGCTATTCGTTTATTAAAATCAAACATCTGAAATATAGAAAAAAAAAACGTTAAAATAGTGTCTAAATAAAACGAAAGCAATCATTGTATCACAATTGCATGAGACCGTGCAAATAAAACTATTGGTTGGTTATAGGGCATCCAATCCCGGGATCCGGGATCCGGGATCCCGTTCAATTTTCTGATCCCGAAATTCCGGGATTGAGATGGCCGCAATCCCGGGATTTCGGGATTGAAAAATTTTGAGCAAATTTACACGAAATTGGCAAATTGAAGATTTTAAATTCCTCGGTGAGCTAAAAAAAAAAAAAAACGAGTTTCTGTGAGATTCCGGGAAAAAGTATACCAAATCGGAGATTTCAAATTTTTCGGTGAGCCAAAAAAAAAAAAACGAGTTTCCGTGAGATTCCGGGAAAAAGTATAGCAAATTGAGGATTTCAAATTCATCGGTGAGAAAATCTCAATCCCGGGATTCAAAATAAATCAATCCCGAAATCCCGGGATTGGAAAAAGGCTTCGGGATTGGATACCCTAGTTGGTTAGTTGGTTATAAGCACGCACAACCTATTTCCTCTAGCGGACTGCATTAAAAAAATATTATAGTTTTGGGCTGCAATGAAAAATGAAATTTAAAGTAGTTGATTATAAAAAAGCTTTTTAGTGTAATATAATAAAACCCAAAAAGTAGTGCGTAGTGTAGTGCCTTTGTAAATTTGAACCAAATTCTGTAGAATTATCATCCGAAAATTGTCAACGGTTATAAATGCAATTATTTACACAAAATATAAATGCTATATTTTTATTTTGTTTACTATACTTTGTTTTTTGTAAACAGTGTAATCTTATATTTTTTTACAATTTTTCTAACTGATAAAATCTAAAAATCTATCTATCTATCAATTTTTCTAACTGATAAAAAATGAAATCCTGTTCAATTTTCTGATCCCAAAATCCTGAGATTGATACAGCTGCGATCCCGGGACATCGGGATTGAGAAATTTTGAGCAAATCCCGAAAATTGACACGAAATTAGCAAATCGAGAATTTCAGATTCCTCGGTGAGCTAAAAAAAACGAGGTTTGGAGATAATCCGGGGAAAAGGTATAGCGAATTGAGGATTTCAAATTCCTCGGTGAGCAAAAAAAAGGCTCCGGGATTGGATACTCTAATTATAACCATATTTAACTTCTCTGCTTCCCATCGTCACATTTCGTCACCAAATTTTGAACCTACCCTGTCTAAATATCATCACATTACTTAAAGTGGCTTTATATTTGAAATGTATATTCCCCATTGGCCCCTTCATAAAAAAAATAAAAGCATATCAGCTATTTTAGGTATATTTTATGATAGGAAAAGTTTTTCTTACTGATAATTTGAATAAATAAGACTGCAGGCAATTTTAGATTTTTTCAAATTCATGTCCGCTCTCAATTTGGTTTATATTGCCTCATTATGGAGATATAGAGTATAGTTCTCAAGAATAGTTTTTGTTAATAAAACTGCGTGTTACTTAGATGCTTAACCTCTCCCTTTTCTAAGAGAGAAGGGATATATACATATAATAGAATAAGCTTTGAACAGTACTAAATTAATAATAAAGCTAATCGCTCTAGCTACAACCCGTTATTTTAGGATTGTAAGAATGGGAGAGAATTTTCAGACATCACAAACATCCATGCAATGGAAGAGAAATTAAAAAATCGATTGAAAAAATACTGTTCACACTGGGATTCGAGCCCGTGAGATCCGTTACGGAGGTCAACAACGTCGACCAATGCGAAATTTATCATTTTCGTAATTCGCAACCATTAAAGATCTGTAGCGTGAATTTACACATAACTAATATACATCCAGTGTATTTTTTTTTATCAAAAGGTTAGGTGGGCTTTATATGTAAATATAACAAGTGATTGATAACAGTGTTTTGCCAAACCACCAGTTGGTTATTAATTCCTCCATTTACACACGTTCAGTGAATATAAGCCCGTTGATATGCGATCAATTCATCCACGGTTCATGGTTATTAGTCATTCATAAGAATTTACAGAAATATCAACAAGAATTGTAATAAATGTGTTTTTATTTATCAGGGTATTGTTTATGTACTATATTCAAATGAAAATGATTCAAATTGTGCAGGACTCAAATCTCTGTGGAAGGCACTGGCGTGCCACCCTGATTCTTGCAATTATATCGACTGTGGAAAGGAAAAAAGACGTAACCTACAGTTTTTTCAAAACAGGTTTTTTTCGATAATCACAATATATCAAACTTGATACACGTTCTAACAATAGGATGCAACTAGGGCATCCAATCCCGGGATCCCGTTCAATTTTCTGATCCCGAAATTCCGGGATTGAGATGGCCGCGATCCCGGGATTTCGGGATTGAGAAATTTCTAGCAAATTCTCGAAATTTACACGAAATTGGCAAATCGGGGATTTCAAATTCTTCGGTGAGCTAAAAAAAAAAAACGAGTTTCTGTGAGATTCTGGGAAAAAGTATACCAAATCGGAGATTTCAAATTCCTCGGTGAGCTAAAAAAAAAAAAAAACAAGTTTCTGTGAGATTCTGGAAAAAAGTATAGCAAATTGAGGATTTCAAATTCCTCGGTGAGAAAATCTCAATCCCGGGATTCAAAATAATTCAATCCCGAAATCCCGGGATTGGAAAAAGGCTTCGGGATTGGATACCCTAGATGCAACCTGCAAATGCAGAATTAGTATCTAAATTTAGCTTTTAAGTTTGAAAAAGATGACCTACTAGGTATTAAAACCAAGAAAAAAGTTTTTCTTAGCCAATTTCTGTAATTAATATTAGATTATGTTAAATTAACACCAGTTTAGAAGTCTCCGTGCACTTCAAGGTTGTGTATAATACATAATTTGCATATGACACAAAATCATCAAAACACGTTTTTCGCGTCTCCTATAAAATTTGATATGTAGGGGTTACGTCTTTTATCCTTTCCACAGTCGATATAAGAGTAAAACGCTTTTTGTAAAAACGTATCTTTCCGTTTTGGTTCTTAATATACTGCCCTTATAACTTCGGTAACAATTATAGTTTAAAAAATTATGATACGTAACGAAAATTTTGATTTTGTTCGACATTATTTTTCACGGATTTTTACAAACTGGAGTATATATAATATTGAGAATGAAGAACATAATATTCTTGATTCCTGTTTATATATTATGTATAAACAAAGACTCACTCAATCATAAAGTTATATTAGACTAAGAGCTTTGTGGTTAGAATTTTCCCCATGAATCTTGTTCATAGGTTAGTCCTGAGACAAGGTGAATATAAATTTTTGATTTTTCAATTTAAATTTGATACCTAGTGTATGTGATATATAGCGCCCCGACTGTTACCTTTAATGCCAGAAATAAAATAAAATATACATATACCATTTGTTTATTTAGTATTTCAAATAGGTGGCTTGCGGCGACAAGGGTGAAACTACATAACAAAGTTTTTGGGAAAAAATGCAGAAATCTTTTTTATCAAAGTAATATTGTATTTTAAAAATATCAGAGAGATCAAAAATTTTCTTTGGTAGAAATATTGTTTTTAAAAAATAAACTACCTTTATCATACAATACTAAATAAAATAATTACACTACAAATAACTAAATGTTTATAATTTCGCCCTTGTCACCCTAAAAACCCGAAATGTAAGCTGAAAAGTATTTTATCGTACAATCGTATTTTTTTGAAGATTTCCTGCTCTTACCAACTGAACTTTTCATGTATTTAAGAACTTTGACTGTCGACTATAGGAAATGTTGATTTGTACTGTGAATAAAACATTTCTTTATTGAGTTTTCGCAAACTTTTCCAAACATGTTTTCGAGGTTTCCTGAATGGAATAAGCCTGAGTTGTTTTTTTTGTGTTCCCTTGGAATTACCAAAAGGTTTGAGACGTTTCATGACACGGCAACTGCGTTATTTAACTTTAGATTACTATAATTAATTAGATAAAACATAAAAAAATAAAGTTAGTGACATAAGAATTTGAATGAGAATTAGAACTATGAGATGCGTACATTACTGAAAAAAAAGTTTAATTATAGTAAACAAAAACCTCTCTTTGAAAAAAGAGAGGTTGAGCAACTGAGTAACAAGCAGTTCTCGTAGAAACACTTCTGTTGAGATAAACTCCATTAGGAGTCCATATGCTCCACATTGTGAGCGGACATGGTTTAAAAAAAAAAAAAAAAGTATATCTGGCGGTGCCATGCGGTGAGCCATATGCTTTAAATTATGAGTGGACATGGAAATAGATGATAGCATAGCTTCGTTGAAATACAATTTAAGCCTTTTCCATATAGAGCATAGGTTCCCAACCTTTTTCGGGTGGCGACCCCTTTTTATAAAAGCCATGTGACTAGGCGATCCCCCCGAGGAATTTGAAATCCTCGATTTGCTATACTTTTCCCCCGGATTGTCCCCAAAACTCCTTTTTTTTTTTTTAGCTCACTGGGGCATTTGAAATCCTTGATTTCAAAATCGAAAAAAGTTGTCTATATTATAGAGCATATAGGCTTCAAACGAAGTCCATATACTGCTTTCTAACCAGTCGATCATCCTCTTTTTTTCGAAATATTTAAGACCAAACTTGTTATTCAGATACTCAACCTCATTTTTTTAAAGAGAGAATGGATCTAAGGCTCGAGCTAATACAGGACTCGTGGTCTGCTGATCGAATTCTCTACCTCCCGTTTTCAGGGTTGGATAGTTGGGAGGGAATCTTACACATCACAGATATATTTAAATTGATTGAAAGATCAATTTATGAAACCGCCTGAACTTGAACTCAACAGCAACGTTATCCACTCGACCACGGACCCGATATGAGTTAGGAAAAGAAAACAATATCTTAATAAAATACGCATATATAATATATTATGAATAAAACGGATTTCTGTATCCTTTGCTTCGATGCAGAGTAAACTCCGTGGGCTTACCCAGGTGAAATATAAAAAAATATGATAATATTGATGAATGTATTTAGCTAGTTATCACATAGTTACGATAAATTCGTATTTGCTTGAAAATATTGGTATTGTGCCGAATAGCTTAGATAACGCGAACGGAATAATTTTGTAACATATTGTTTATATTTTATGCCACGGAAAACATACGGCATACGTCATTTCATAAGTAAATTGGATTAATTTTAAGCTCTATTGTTGAAATGATCATCCTCTTTATTCAAAGCGATCCGAGAATAGTAGGGTAACTTTTAATAATACGATCTCCCGCTGACGGTTTATTGTGACAGAATTTTTATTATTAGACTTTTTCAGGATGGTCGATTTTGACGTACAGATGGCAACCTGATCTTTTGCTTATCTTTTATTTTGCTGCCATGGAAACAATTCGCCTTATACTTTTTAAAATATATAGCTGTAAATGTATCCTGTTTTAACTCTCCAGAGACGACAGCTTTTTTTCGAAAAAACAAATATTTTTAAAGCCATATTGAAGTCACGGATAACTTTAATTCCTAACAAAATTTAAAAAAAAAACAAAAAAACGCGAAGTCGTTGTATAGAAACTCCGCATGACTAAGTGGTCATGCTCATCATTTTTTTTACCGTGTAATATTGTGTAACGACGATCGTGACCGTATGGGAACGCAAACATTTGGGGTTAAAATATAGCTAAATGTGAATTTCTTTGAAAATATTTATGATTTGACCTTTTTAGATCAACATAATTTCAATACAAATATATTAGCAAAAGAATTGTAAATAATTTGATGCTTTGATAAAAACAAAACTAACAGTTTCAAAAAATCCATTAAAAATAACGGAAATTCAAAAAATTGGCCGTTTCTGTCCCTGCGGCTGATGACTAACTGAAGTCTGTACCCTTCTGAGCCAAATATGAGTGAAATCAACGATATTCAGGTAGAAACAGGATGAATAGTGGGATCAAAAGACAACGGTGCTTACTGAGATCATATGGTCACGCTCGTCCTTGGAGGGTTAAAGAGTGACATTCGATCATTGTTTACGATTAAGCGGTAGAAAGAACGAATGAAACATATTGGAAAAAATATTTTATCTTAAATATGCATTAATATCAATCAGTACTTTTTTTAGTACCGTGTTAATGAATTGCTTGTACACGGCGGCGTGGTCAGTAAAAATAGGCTCACTCTTTTTTAACACGATTTAGATATAATACAGTCTACTAAAAAGAGCGAATATTATATATTTTTGAGCACGATTCAAAGGAACAAATAACACAGAGATCACAATAACAAGAAATTCAACAACACAGCTATAACAAGCAAAAGTTTGTATCAGATCCTAATTCATTAACCACTTCCCCGGCGAATTATTTTTGCAAAAATGTTCCAAAAAAAAAACGAGTTTTATTTTCTTTTAATTTGAAGCATATACGTATTATTTGTATTAATTTTTTTTTAACCCTTCAGTCTATTTTTTTGTATTTATTTTATTAAAGATTTTCCTTCTGAATTTTTATATAAAATATACGAATTCCACAAAGCTAATTAATATAAATTGAATATCGTGAAATTGTATGAAACACGTATTTGCGTGAACGTCAAAAATCAAACAACGATTTTAAAATGTTTATATGGGCGCGCTTCGATTATCACACGCATTTGCGTGAGCGTCAAAATTGAAAATCTTTTTTTACACGTATTCGTGTGAACGCCGAGGAAATGGTTAACAAAATCAGACATTTCAAGCAATGTAAGCGATTTATGTGCCTCATAAATGTCTCCGTATATAATCAAGTAAAGATGAATAGTATCATTTTTTATTTATTAAAATACATGAATATTGGATATTGTTTTGTGGAATTTTGTATTATTTATTCAATATTACATGATTGAAATAAGTAAAAAAAAAATAACATCGATGTACACAAAATGAATATTTCCAACATATCGTCTTACACTAGAACGACAACGACGATATACAGTTTGTATTTCTAAATTACGTTTATCTTGTCAAATTAAGATTTTACAAGAGCTCTCCCTTCAACAGTAATTAATTAAAGTAACGAGGGAACATAACCACGCCCTTATTGGCAGGACTACTGACTTGAATATCCACAAAAAATCCTATTCTGTAATTAGATCTACCATGCATTGTGATCATATTTGGGGACAGTATGCAACATTACAATGACGTCACATTGCACGTGTTGTTCATGCAGCACCACCTGTTTCACCGTCCAGAATCGGCGCGTCAAATTGATATTTCGCCATGAAAGGAATGTTGTGATAGACAAGTGCGCCGATGTAGTCGGGAAAATGTATTTTTCCACAATAATTAAGTTCAATAAATTATTCCTCAAAATATTATTTAAAGCACATTAAAAAAAAGCTTGTTGAACATTTTAGGTTGATTCAGGGATTAATTTAAAAATCCATTTAAGTACAAAATATTAATGTACATTTAAATAAATTATTAAAAATTGTAATAATTAAAAGTTTCTCTTCCACTCTTCCTCTACTTAAGTAATGGGTAGTAGCGAGAGTGGTTAATAAACTATTAGTTACTATCCTTTTATCCCAACTCTCTTCAAAAATGAGAGGTTGAGTACCTGAGTAGCAAACGCTTCCCTAAGAAAAACTTCTGCTGAGATACCACCATTTTAAGCAGTGGTGTAGTGGTAAATAATGTTAAAAACCACAAGTTTTAACAATTAAATCAATAAAAAAAACGTTAAAAAATATTTTTCGTCCTTAATGATTGTAATTGTAAAGTTCTCGTATTTCCATTTGAAGGTACAGAAATTGAACTCCATAATTTTGATATATTACAATCTTTTATTTTGAGCTCAGAACGATTCTTTACAATGATTTTTTAATTATATGTTGGAGGTGTTAAACATTTTGATTTTGTGTAATTATATAATCACTTGTACCATCAGTGGGCTGCTTATACCTTAACAAGGGGCTCGGTAAATCTCAGCCATAATGCCTGTACACTATAAATGATACACCTTCGTATTACAATTTAACAGAAATTGCAGTTAGGTGTTGATTTGATCTGAGACGAATGATTTTCTTAACTAAACAAGGGGCTCGGGCGAGCCCCCCCGAGCCCCCTCCAGCCCACCCCTGACTTATACTGTTATTTGTAAATTATTTATAATTTCAATTGTTGTTTACTTACACCTTTTCATTTAAATTTATTTTTGTATAAATAACACTGGTGAAATTATATTTCTTATCACTTGACAATGCTCATAATGAACGAAACCGGCCCTGACCTATTTAAAAATAAAGTGAAATAAATTACTAAGGAATATTGTGTTTTTATTAAAATTTAGGATAAGCAACGTGTCGCATCTTGTCTGAATTAAAGAAGCCGGAAAATTGAATAGTGGCTGTCGATAAAACAGATTGCAATTAAATCCATTGTTCAAATCTAGCGTATACAGTTTTTGAATCAAGATATTTTCATTACTGAGACAATTAAACTTCAGTGGGTATTAATTGAGAATCTACGTTACCGACAGCGGGTATTACAGAAATCTTCTAATATATGAATCGAATATCTGCGCAGTGGAAGAATAATTTTATAAGTAACATATTTCTTTATTTGACATCCGTAACTGTGTTTTATAATATTTAATGCAGCTTTATTGATTCTTTATTTAAATTAAAATATTACTTCTCGATAGCGACACGACAACACGACTTTTAAAAATTGTTATTACTTTTACTGCTTAATTTTATAAAAATCTAGGAAATATGCGACCAGAATATATTCGGAGCAACTCCATGTCACTGCAAAACTGAAATATCGCGGAAGTGCATGATGTTCAAGCGAAAACATTAAACAAAAGGTGATATGGAAGGTATTTGAATTGTAACTGGCCTTTTTATACATTCAAAACAAAACTATTTTTCGGCGCATAGTTTTTTTGATCCCTAAAATCTTATTGTTTAGTCCGTGACAGGAGGCGGGGTCGATTTCACGCATTTGTTCCGACGCCTCTTGTTTCGACGTCGCATTAGTCGTCCCGTAAACTAGGACAATCTATAGGGTAGAGGGGAATTTACCGAACCATACGTAATATGTCGCCAAAGGGATGACTTGTAATATAAACTAGTGGTTCCCATTTTAACATTACAGTCATTATCAATCACAATCAATGTTTTCATATAGTCGTTCATGTTCAATAAACACTATTAAATGTGATTCTAGTGTTTCAAAGAACGATAAGCAATCTGGATTTTTTAAAAAACATTAATTAGGATAAATTAAACTGATATTTATTATTAACTAGCTGAACCGACGAACTTCGTACCGCCTCAGAATCAATATAAATGTCAAAGATCATAAAAATCCGTGCAGCCATTCTTGAGTTATACGTGGTGTAAATAACTCAACTTTGTTTTATATATATATAGATTAGATTACATTGAATTTATTAACTATGGCTTTAGTGTTTCGAAAAACAATAAGCAATATGGGATTTTTCAAATCCTAAGTAATTGTAATTTGAATTAGGATGTTAGAGTGAATAATATGATGCATTGTGTACCTCTTCAGAGCCAGTATATATAGCTGAGCAAACTATAAGTTTAAATATAGTTATGACGATGGCGAAAGCCGAAATAGCTATCAATTCATAAATATAAAAAAAACTGTAAAACTAAAATACGTTGATATTCTTACCCTATTATAATGGAGTTCTACCAAAGCAATAAATAAACTATAAGGCGAATATAAAATTTAGTTTAATGAATTTGTTATCCTACTTGTTATGTTATAAAATCTTTGTATCTTATTCCATCCTTGCGTCCAGTAGAAAAGGACAAAACCTTGACTTTCATTTTGTAATTTATAAAATATTTAAATAGACGAATCAGAGAGGGCAAATTAAGCAAAGAGCTCGATTAGTGTTATGGTGACTCATTTTCTGAGTTTAATATTTGCTTAAAACTGTCTGGGTCACGTACCTTTAAAGAGCCTTAACTCCAGCGGTGGGCTGCCAATACGTTAACAATGGGCTCGCTTTATATCAAAGCAATTCTCGGTGTTCTGGGGAAGCAGTGAGTTTTCATCACTGCGATGGAATTATATGCAATACTTAAATTAGCTATCGATTGTAACTTAATACGCTGATAATATGTAACAATATGCAATTTACCTTAAACTTAGCAATGTACTAAATGGCCAAATATTTATATTGAAACTGTCCTAGATAATATATGTCAGAAATTTCAGTTATGAGATATTTGATCTGAGAATATTGTTTTCTATTAAATCAACAATGGGCTCGCCGGCCCGGGTAAAATTTAATAAGGGGCTCGCTTGAGCCCTTCCGAGCCCCCTCTAGCCTACCCCTGCTTAATTCTGACGGCCTCTTCTTCCGCCAGAAGAGGTTCCGGCATCTTGGACTACCGTCGGGTTACTATCCGTAGGATGTACTCGGGGAAAATGAATAATACCGGCATGTCGTAGAAAAAAATAGTGCTCCACATAGGGAGCGGTATGGTAAAAAAAGAAGAATATTCATACTAACTTTTGCATGGAAATCTCTGTCTTTGAATATCGACTGTGGAAAGGAAAAAGGACGTAACCCTCAATTTTCCAAAACAACTTTTTTTCGATAATCACAATGTTTACAAGTTGACACACATTCTATTAAAAGGATGGAAGCTGAAAATGCCGAATAAGTATCTAAATTTTTTGATAAAGATGACCTTGTAAAAAATTAAAACCAAGAAAAAACGCTGAAATAAATGTTTTTTCCGAGACAACTTCTTTAATTAATATTAGGTTATGTCAATTAAACACCAGTTTAGAAGTATCCGTGCATTTCAAGGTTGTGCATAATTTGCATATGTCACAAAATCATCAAAACACTTTTTATGTAAAATTTGATATGTGTGGGTTTCGTCCTTTTTCTTTTCCACAGTCGATATGCATGGCTTAATGATATAAGAGCTCAATTATAGTTTTATTCAAAAATCTTTTAATTAACTCTTATTGTACGTTTTGGGAGTTTCTGATCTAAATGGCATATCAAGTATGCCAAAGTTACCGTCAAATGACAAAGAGAGAAAACCACTTTGCATTGAAAACGAGTGCGAGGGAACGAGAGGGATGTCTCCGAAGCTTGTAAAATTCAATTCACTTTACTGAACTGGGAAGTTTTTATGGCAATTTTTGACTTGCACAATGTGCACTGTCTTTGCAAGGTGAGGCAGAAGTTTTGAAAGTTTATTCAATTTGGGTAAAAAGAAAAATGTTTCTAAAACTTGGAGTACAAACTTTCCTCTATTATATTGAACATACTAAATTGAATCTTCTGCGTCATGCAAATTATATCTATGAAGTTCAGAATGAATGAATATTATAAAACTTGATGTTTGCAATATTTTAACGTATATAGTAATTATAGTGACCAGGGGTGAGTTGTAGGCAGTGATGTAGTGGGGCCAGGTCGGCGACCTGACACCTGAAAGTGAGCCTGGGCGCCACCCTGCCACCTTTTTGACTTTTCAAGTACAAACATATATATATTCAAAACACTGTTCATAAAGTTTTAAAGTACTATATCAAAATTGATCTACCCGATGAAATTTACAAAAAAAAAAAAGAAATCAATGACCTACCTATTTATTTACCACTACACCACTGGCTGTAGGGGACTCAGAGAGGCTCGTGCGAGCCCCTTGTTGAATTGTATTGAGGCCGACGAGCTCCTTGTTAATTAATTTAAGAGAAAACAATATTCTCAAATCAAATTAGTGTATAACTGCAATTTCTGACTTATATATTATCCATAACAGCTTCAGCATACACAGTAGTAGGGTATCCAATCCCGGGATTTTGGGATTGATTAATTGTCAATCCCGGGATCCCAAGATCCGGATAGGATTTGCTCACCGAGGAATTTGAAATCCTCAATTCGCTATACTTTTTCCCCGGATTATCTCCAAACCTCTTTTTTTTTTAAGCTCACCGAGTAATTTGAAATCCTTGATTTGGTATACTTTTTCCCAGATTGTCCCAGAACCTTGTTTTTTTTTTGGCTCTTGGTAATGGTTTAACTTTTGGTAATAGGAAGTGGTGGGTCAACCGAGTCTTATGATACTTATTACTACAAAAAATGAACAACTCTTTTTATTAGCCTGTATGAATGACCACAAAAACAACCATTGTGCTCAGGTTTCGTCGGGGTGCATAGTTTGTCATTCATGAATTATATTTATATATAACAAACATATTGGCTGCATCAGTGCACGGGAAATATATATTATTAGGGGAAGCCGGGCACCCCTTATAGTATTATTATTGTCTCTCAACTGTGCAGACACCCTAAAGAGGAGATCGTCAACTAACGCCAAGAGAATTTTATCATATTAAATATTTTCTATACGTTTACGAATTTCAATTTAATAATGCCAGTCATATATGCAAGAGATAAATATCGAAAGGCAATTTTTAATGAGAACTTAGTGTTAAGCCCAGTTGGTTAGAGCTTGCTCTACCGATCACGCAGGTCTGGGTTCGATTCCCGGTCAGATCACGGTGAATTTGAGATTTATTCAATTCAAAGTTGCTTTCAAAAGACTGGGTGTTTGTGATGTAAATCCACATTATTTCCTCTCCTCCCATCCTTCTGATCCTTTAATAACTGGGTGTAGCGATAGCGATTAGTCAACCACTAGTCCTGTTCTAGCCTTATCCTCCTTTCCCTACTACTCACTTTAAAAAAAGTGAGGTTGAGCGACTGAGTAACAAACAGTTCTTGTAGAAAAAACTTCCGTTGAGATACCTCCATTAGGAGGCCATATGCTTCACATTGGGAGCGGAGATGGATAAAAAAAAGTCATATTATTCCCGTGAAATTCAACTTGGTAGTGTCCTTTATATAGCCCGGTAGTTTTTTTCACACATAATAATTGGTTTTTAGAGGTGACTCTTTCTTAAGCTTTTAAATATAATAAATAATTAAGCTCGTAGTGAGATTTTATATTAATCATATTCGTGTCTTTAAAGACATTTTAACTAGGGTATCCAATCTCGGAGCCTTTTTTCAATCCCGGGATTTCGGGATTGATTAATTTTGAATCCCGGAATCCCGAGATTGAGATTTTCTCACCAAGTAATTTGAAATCTCCGATTTGGTATACTTTTTCCTTGGATTCTCACAGGACCTCGTTTTTTTTTTTTAGCTCACCGAGGAATTTGAAATCTTGAATTTGCCAATTTCGTGTAATTTTTCGGGATTTGCTCAAAATTTCTCAATCCCGAAATCCCGGTATCGCGGTATTTCGGGATCGGAAAATTGAACGGCATCCCGGGATTGGATGCCCTACTTTTAACATGACAATTATATTGGCCATCGACAACACTACAGTTACGGCTGACTCACTTCATTATGAATTCTGATGAAAGAAAGTGGCTTAAATAACACCTTATAATCTTCAAATTAAAAAGGGTGTGATTCATCTGGTTTGAACATATGATGCGGATGTTTCAAGAGAGACTAAAACACAAATCACAAGTATTTACTATTTCCGCTTTGAAGACCGATTATTCAAATCAGACATCTATATATATAAAAGAAAGTGGGGTTTGTTACACCACGTATATCTCGAGAATTGCAGCTCGGATTTTAATGATCTTTGTCTTATTAAATTCGTATCCGCCTAGAATAGCAGAATAAGCATTAAAACATCGGAAAAATATCACGGGAAAGAAATTATGAATAAAATAAATGTTTTCATACATTTTGTTTATTTGAAATTTCCAAATCGAACGCGGAACATACGTTGTATGCTGTTTACGGTTGACGTTGTATCCACTAGGTGGCGTTGATTGCATTATACCATAGACTGATAAAACTTTGACAGTTGACTTGACGTGAATCGCTATGTAATTTAAAACAATTGAAATGGACGTCTTTAAATTCAAATTTCCTGGGTTAGAACTGAAGGATCGTAATAATATTGAGAGAACATTATTTTAAAGTATGCATCGCTACGACGTTTTTTAAATAATCGAATAAACTGATTCGATTTCTTGAAGCTATAATTATAGGGTTGGGAGCTGATTTGACAGATTTTGTTCAGTGACGTCATTGATTCGATTATTGGAGGTATGGTTATATTTTGCATCTGGCCTTGAAAACATTTTTAATTTCTTACATGCATTAGGAATATTCTAATGACAGTATGGATATTTTATAGAACTGTATTTCAACTTTTATTTTAAAATCTTCTACTCGGAAAAATGATTGTTAGCAAACTTAGAACATTATTTTAAAAATTAAATAATTTACAATTTCAAGATTTTTTGGAGCTGATTTGACAGATTTTGATCAGTGTCATTGATTCGATTATTTATGGTTATATTTTGCACCCTGCCTTGAAAATCTTTTTTATTTCTTACATGCATTAGGAATATTCTAACGACAGTATGGAAATTATATTGAACTATATTTCGACTTTTATTTATAAATCTTCTACGACGAAAAATAATTGTTAGCAAACTTAAAGATTATTCCAAAAATTAAATGATTTACAATTTAAATACTGCAGGGCTGTCAATATATCCCACGAGGTCTATTTCTGCTACTACGAAAAATGGTTGTTAGCAAACTTAAACATTATTCCCAAAAATTAAATAATTTACAATTTAAATACTGCAGGGCTGTCGATATATGCCCTGAGGTCTATTTCTGCTACTACGAAAAATTATTGTTAGCAAACTTAAACATTTTTCCAAAAATTAAATAATTTACAATTTAAATACTGCAGGGCTGTCGATATATGCCACGTGGTCTATTTCTGCTTCTACGAAAAATGATTGTTAGCAAACTTAAACATTATTCCAAAAATTAAATGATTTACAATTTAAATACTGCAGGGCTGTCGATATACGCCACGTGGTCTATTTCTGCTACTACGAAAAATGATTGTTAGCAAACTTAAACATTATTCCAAAAAATAAATAATTTACAATTTAAATATTGCAGGGTTGTCGATATACGCCACGAGGTCTATTTCTAATACTACAAAAAAATGTTGTTGGCAAACTTAAACATTATCCCAAAAATTAAATAATTTACAATTTTAATACTGCAGGGCTGTCGATATATGCCCTGAGGTCTATTTCTGCTACTACGAAAAATTATTGTTACTAAACTTAAACATTTTTCCAAAAATTATATTATTTACAATTTAAATACTGCAAGGCTGTCAATATATTATGTCCCGAGATTTACTTCTTCTTCTACGAAATATATTTGTTAGCAAACTTAAAACATTTCAAATATTCTAAAAAATATATTATTTACAATTTAAATACTGAAGGACTATCGTTATATATCCCGAGATCTTTTTCTTTTTCTAAAAAATAAATTTGTTAGCAAACTTAAACATTTCAATTATTCTAAAAATTATCTCTATCTCTATATAGGCTTGACCGATTTTTTAAATGTATATTTGTTAGATAGTAGAATAGGTTTTAAAGTATATTTCATCCCGCTAGGTGAAGGATGTCCTTATCCCGAATTTTTTTTCAATATTTTTGACGTCCGTCGTTCGTATTTCAAACATAGCGAAATTATTTATGTTGTTGAATGAAAGATGGCGCTAAGTGCGCAGCAACTTAAGTCTTTTAAAGTTTGATACGTGCCATGGTTACGTCAAACAATCAAAGGGTATTATAGTAAACAATTATCAAGTGAATTTTTAATAGTCGTCACAAAAGATTTCTTTCGCTGTCAAAAAATTATGCCACCTAAAAGACTTGCTATTAGTTGATCTAGACCTCAAGCACGAAAGAAAACGGCATTACGAGCTTCAGAAACAGACGAGCAAGTTTGGAAACCGTTCGAGTTTTCACTGCTCAAGCCCGATCGTCTGATACAATGATATGCAAACAACCCTTTTGACCGTGATAAGGAACGAGAAACACAATTTGATGTCGACAAATAGGGGTACATTCGTTCAAACAAATCTTCCGAAATTGGTCCCAGAACAACGCATAGCGTAAGACAGAATTATGAATGCATATCAAACACAAGCCAAAACGTTGGATCACGAAACAATATTGTTGGCAATCGCTTCATCTGCAATTGCAGCAAATATTTTGAAAATTATTTATAAATGTTTGCAGTTTCCAGCGCGACTAGCATTTGGACAATCGCTACAAGTGTGTGGACTAAATTTTAAAAATCCATGCTTCTCACATAGACAGCTGTATCTGGCCTGATCACGCGTTGAAAAACCTTAAGATCTATCCATATACGTACCAGACAAAAAAACAAAATATATCCAAAAGCACTTCAATAAACATAATTAAAACACAAACACTTTCTTTCTTTGAGTGGCATTGCAACGCATGCCGGGTCAGCTAGTTGTAAATGTATATTAGAATTTTGGTCGCATTCATCATATAGGGGTCTATCTTCAGGGGTGGGCTGGAGGGGGCTCGGAGGGTCTCGCGCGAGCCCCTTCTTAAAATTTACTAAGGCTGGCGAGCCCCTTGTTAATTTAAGAGAAAACAATATTCCCAGATCCAATTAGAATATAACTGCAATTTCTGACTTATATATTATCCAAGACAGCTTCATTATACACAGTGGTACACTTTAAACCATTTTAATTGATAATTTTACGGTAAATTGCATATTGTAACATATTAAAAGTTAAGTAACAATCGATGGCTTTTTTTAAATACCACATGTAATGATGTAATTGGATGGTAGTGATAAACAAATTGACTCCTACCCCCAGAACACCGATAATTGCTTTGAGGTTAAGCGAGCTCCTTGTTAACGTATTGGCAGCCCAACGCTGGCTATCTTAATTTATATTTCCAAATTACATTTTTTCCAATGTTTATGAGTGAAGAATTTGTATTATGTTTATGTTTATGAGTTAGGTTAGGTCAATTCGTATTAAATATTTGAGTCCGAAGATTTTATTCTGTTAGAAGTTAAACATTCAATTATCTATTTTGAGAATACTTATATGTCTAAACAGGTCGCATGTCCTCTTTATCAGCCAAATTTTTTTTTAAATCATTTTAAAACACAATAATAACATGCATTTGTAATTATTTTTCAATATTAATAACGGATTAAATCTTTCATAAACAAATTAATTTAAAAAATAAATGTTTCCGACTCCTGCTTTCAGATAACCCACTGGAATTTTTAATATAGGCGGCCTGACGATGCAAGGGGTATTTATGTCACGAGTTGATTGATATCAATCTAGTTTACTTTTGGATGTCATGCTCCCATTTAGAAGAAAAAAGGCAAGTCATAAGGATACTACGAGTGAGTGCTGACATGCTAAGTGTTTATACCACCTAATCATTGTAGTGGTGAATAATAGCCCATAATCCAGCAGTAAAAACCAGGACTGTGGAGTAGGAACCGTGAAGTCGTAAGGTTTTTCACCTTCTTCTCTCTCGCTAATCCAAGTATTACTTTGTTTTCTCCCATTACATGTTAGCGGCCCTTTGTTCCACCGAGTGCATACAATGGAAAGTGCCCGACGGTCATTAGGACGACAAAATCCCATCGGTTAGAAGAAGACGCAAGGAGGATTGAGTTTCTCCGGTATCCTCTGATGAGAGATGATAGGTTCTACCAAGGCGCTGTTTTGTACTTAACCCCAATACTCAAAGCTCAGTATACGTTTTTTTGAAATCTTTTTTATGTACCATTTGTTCAACCAGTTCTACCGTAAGCAGTTACTGGTATATTTGTAAAAAATCTAAAAATCAATAGGATCTTCTGATAACGAATTTCATATGAAAACAGTCGGAAAAGACTTGTTTTTTGACAACCGAAAGCCTTTCTATTTTACATTTGAGAGTTAGAGGCAGTGCCTTTTTCTCATGTAACGCGGTGGAACGGCGTTCCTGCACCTTTTTACTTGGCATCATTTTTAATATATTGGCAAAATTTTATTTTGCTTTGAAAACTTTTGATTTCACTGTCAGGAAGCATTGGGCGTTTGTCCTTTTTGGATGTAATGTGCCGGGTATCGGGGAACACATTTTAATCAATGTCATAATACAAAAAAATACCAGGCCCATAGACTTACTCTGTAAGCAGAACCAGGGGTCTAATAAAGCCCTCCTAATCTTTAAATAATAGAAGCAAAGCGACAGCGATTAGTTAGCCACTAGTCCTGCCCATGCCTTATATATAAACTTTCTTCGAAAAAAGAGAGGCTAAGCAACTGAGTAACAAGAAGTTCTCGTAATAAAACTTTTATTGAGATACCTCCATTAGAAAAGCATATGCTTCACATTAGGAACGAAAAAAAATAGTAAAAAGCTTGAGAAGAAGTGATTTCTGGTAACTTTAAAAAAAAAGCACTGGTCATAGGTTGAGTTGAAGTTATTCGATTTTTAAAAACAAAGTAAACCCAAGACCTCAATTGATTCGGTTTCCGCAGCATAGCAGTTATAAAATAAATATGCTTACTAATCAAAATGTTACATGTCAATGTTGATAAATAAAAAAATGTTGACTTTTCAATTCTACATTTGGTTTAAGTTTAACGTATCTATTTTTATCCTTTCTCCTTGAGCTGATCTTGGGTAAATTTATTTGAATTTCATTGAACTGAAATAAATCAAATTAAAATAAAAATATGTCTTTCATATTGTTAGTTTGATAACAGCTACATGCATATTAAAAATATCTTAAAAGTATAAATACTGAGTTTGCCTCTACACAATTATAAATAAAATAATGATAATAGTAAATATAATAGATAGGGAAGGTAAAATAAAATCTTAAAAAATATTCGTGAATATCTAAAAGTATTTGTATACTCAAATTTAACGCCTGTAGTTACTACAAATGTCAAAAGATTACCTTTACGCATTTGATTCCATTCTTTAGAATAAAGCAATGCGAGTAAAAGAGGAAGGTAGAGAGAGCCCCCTGGGTACCAATATTGGTCCCCTATCTAGCCAAAATTTTACACAAGGGGAGTTTGGTTGCAGCGCAGGGACAAATAATTTTATTGTGTAGCACACACTTACGCTTAAAATACTCCAGTGTAGGCTCGTGGAGAGAGAAAAACAAAACTATTCCAATTGAGTGAATATATAAATAAAATATTCTGCGAAGTTTTTTGATGCCAAGTAAATTAGATCACTGCATTTTTATAGACAAACTGAGTGTATTAATTATCTCGCTAAGCAATCTTATAACATCTGAAATATTTATATTTAGAATTTAAAAAACACCTTTAAATGAGCTTATTGCTAATAAATTAAAATAGTGAATTGTTGATTTTTTTTATTTATATTTAACGTCTCACGCCGACGGCTGCCAAAAAATAATAAAACTGACATGATTTATTTCCGTTCGCGAACGACAATTCCGATTCGTGAGTAACAGTTTCATGTGATTTGCGTCGAACAACGTTCGTTTGAATGACTCTTTTTATTTACCGGGGATGTGGAATCAGAGTCGGAATCGGAGTCGGGAGTCGGTGAGTCGAGGGTTTTTTCCGGAGTCGAAAAATCTTACGACTCAAACCCATTCAAAAAAATATATTTAATGATGTATATTCAAATCACAATATTCCATAGTGTTGCCACTGTATGTTAGGCTTACTGAAAATGATTTGATATAATACAAATATATAAGATAAAATGAAATGATTGAAAAAAATCTTTGGAATCGGAGTCGTCTTTTTTTTCAGCCGACTACACAACCCTGCTGTTTACACTCCGTTTGCAACTTTCGTTCACTTCATAGATTAGGTCGTTTGGATTCATTTGTTTGCAAACGACGTATCTCTAGTAAATATACAAAGAGGAAATCCCAAATTTTCTTTAAACATTTTTTTTATTTTTTGCATACATCTCACCGCTTTCCATCTGCACCAACACCGACCCACATATTATTATTCAATAAAAAAAAAAATGACTTTATTTTTGCGTTCTGGCACTCCCCTGATAAGTCACTTTGTCCTTGGAACAGTTACACTTATCAACAAATCGGTAAAGCATAACAAATTGAAACAGGACTTCGCAAAATGCCAGCCGTGTACAGTACAAACAATGCCTATTATGGTAATATTATTGTTGTCAAAAGAAATCTTTACTTATAGACAAAGCTCAAATAGGGAAGGTGTTGATGGCTCTTGATCGCTTCGAAAAATATCCCTTACAACTATCGAAGTCATATACATAGGTATTTTTTAACGTTCTAAATGGCTAATTAAAATTTATCGGACTAAGACGTAAATTAAGGATGGTCTTTAATTTTAATACTCGACAGGATTTTTGTATTAAGTTTTTACGGTTAGCATAACTTAAATGTAATAATTGTGACTATGTTCACTGTTGTTATATTTTATCGGTATAACGCCAACGTGCAAAGAGTTTTGTTTTATTATTTCAAGTGTTTTATGTCTGATTAATAATTATGTGTATTAGAATAATTATAATGAGATAAGTACCTACTATTGATTGAATTGGCATTTACTTGGTAGACATCCATTGTTATAAGGTGAAAGAATATCAAAGTATTTAAGCTCTACAAATATTATTTTATATGTGGTATATTTCGGCTCAGACCCCTCCATTGATGGCATTAGCCAAAATAGCTTCCAACAATAATATATAACATCATATTTGCAGAACTAAAACGCTTCAAACTTATTTAAATATTCGATAAAACACGCTGTTATTACACTTATATAATCGATATTTTAGAACTTTTCCGACCATTTAAAACATTGCGTTAAAAAAACTGTTAAAATTGACGGAAACTAGTAAAGTACTTTAAGTATCAACAGATCAGGAACATAAATTGTTTTCAATGTCAGTTAATTAAAAATAACGAGTTTTAAATATGACCAATTAATGATAAAGAGTATTGTTAGTTTAAAATCCTAAGTGATACATGTTTTAATTATCTATATCTGTATCGTATAATTTTCAGCATGGTGTTTGAGTATTACTATTTATTTCACAAGAATCATTTTCAAATATCACTAACACCAATAAATAATACACCTCCTAACACTTTTATATTATTGTTTATTTTTCAACCGTTACTATGAACCGTTGTAAACATAATCACTTGGAAAAGGAAACAAATAACGTCTCAAGGAAAACAAATATCTCTCATTTAAAATGTCAACGGGAACGTTATCCTAGAAATTGAACGAGAATTGAAAATGTACACCGACAGACAAAAGTTAACTTGTTGATTTTGAACCATTTACTTTTTTCAGTATTTTTTTTGTTATAATAAAAGCTTTTATTTATCGGTGTTGTTTGATAAATAATTTTTGAAAGCTGTTGCATACATACTTTTGAATATAGATTAAATTATTGTACAATTCCTTAAAACCGATATAAATTCAATAAAAATAGGAATATTCGAAAATGTGATAATGATGTTTTTGTGTTCGTTTATATTCTTATTTGTTCTAAATGCCCTCTTGTAAAGTAAATATTTTTCAGTAATCAAGTTAGGCCAAAACACCACCAATATGCTATTATATTAAACATCAGACTATGTATTTATATACTCGCTTTTATGAAATAGTAACATCTTAATTTTTTATGGTTGTTTCCTTTCATTGTTATTCGATATATCATTTCATTGAATTAAAAGATTTGTTTGGCTTGTTAAGCGATTCGAACTTGAACATTATTGTGATGAGCAACCCCGAATTGATTTATGTATATTGTTTGTAACGCTCTTCCACAAAGAGTGGACAGTTTACTCCATGAAAGTAATTAAATAGAAAATAAATTATTTCGTTAGCCAGCTGTAAATTTTGACGTTTTCTGTATAAATAACGTTATTGCTTGTCGTATTTGTATTTGTTTTTCTCTGCGAGGTATATTCGAGTAAAGAGGAGGTAAGTTTATGAAAACATGTGTTTATTGCTCTTCACGACAGACGCATGACCTTTGAATAAGATACAAATATTCTTGTTGAAATGTATCTGTTAGTTTAAGAATATAATCTTTACAAGCGATGAAATCGCTTCAAGACATAATGATAAAGTGATCGACGATAATTAACATTATTAAATGGCGTCACTTGAATAAAGCCAAATATATTTTTTAAATATATTTTTTGTATACCTAATCTCGTCGGTTGCGATCATAAATTGATTTGTTCAGTTAGTTTACCGACTTACATTTATTACCGTCTTCGAGATCGTGTAATTTGGACGGGATACTAAATAAAAATCAATTCTAGTAAAAAACTTACGTTAAGATTTTTCATGAAGAGTATTTATTCTACGCATTGAGAGCGGTGAAATTCATATTGCATTCTTGACAAAGTAAAATATACTAAGTCATTTATTTGATTATGATCGATTGATTATTTAAGCAATGTTGATAAATGGAGTATAAGGATAAGCCTAGTTAAACTTTAAATGCTTTACAATCGGATAATAAATGCGTGCCCTCCATTATTGGTTTTACAATGTTAAAAGGGTTAAACTATGAATAATCCAACTATGCATGAAATGATCATGCACAGGTTTTCGACAAATTATAAGTTACAGCCATTGACGTTGATTCTCTTCTATCCGAATTGATGATTCTGCGGTATACATTTTTATTGTACAGTTATCACGATCGCGAAAATCAAATAAGTTACACATGTTATCTTTTGATATTATCTAATTTTTGTTTTAGCAATATTTGCAACATGCAACTTTTATAATATAATTACCTATTCATCTAAAAATCATTGTTTTCCGATACATATTATTTTTAAAGCGGTTCGTTGATTTTGAGGCGGTGGCATAATTATCAATTTATTTTCAGAACGACCTCTCAACTCTTTCCAGTAATGAATATTCATTTAAGCTGAATAGAAAATTTCGCAGAGAACAAAGATGGCGAAAGCTTTCTTAAAATGAAATGAATAACACATTTAGAATTAATTTAATGCTTTAAGATTGAAATCAAATTCATTTTTAAAACGCGCTATCTTAGCCAAGAATATTTTCTTTTTAGAGGTTTTTTAATGCAAATGTTTTCAAGCATTGAATACTTAGAATAATTATTATTATAATTTGGAGACTAAATTGGAAAAGATTTTTTTTTTTGAATTAATTAAACATTTATATTGTTGTTTATTTAATAGTACAGTAATGAATAAGTTTATATATTTACTGTTCTCTTAATTTTGTTGTTTCTTATAAATCATTGATAATTGATAACTATTACCAACTAAATTATATCATAAAAATAAACTTAATTTAAACGTCGTGAATAAATATTGAACTATCAAGTATGTACAACAGCATAATATTAAACGTAAATATGCCGATAAAGTGTCCATATTTTTAACGATTTGGGTGGTGATTAAACAAGAGATATTTTAAATGTTAAGTAAATTTTTATTGGATTAATAATTATTACGTAAAATTGTATACGGTTGATAAAAACATCTGATTTTTCCCCGACACTCTGCGAATAGCTCTAAGATTATCGATCCCCGTGTTAACGTTTTGCAAGCCCACCGCTGAACTATTTACTCTCTCTCTCTCTTTCTCTTTTCGCTATAATATCTGGTTCATCTATTAATTGAAACATATTTTGATTCCAATTCTAAAGCCAATGAACGAAAATAGTCATTCAGTAAATAGAAAATAGTGACTCAAATCCTTTACCACACAACTCGAAAAGGCAAAAGTCTAAGAATTCTAGAGCGTTATTACTTGGCAATGACGATCAAAAGATTTCAAGATATTGTGAATGAAATTTACCAACCCTAATTACGTATTAAATGCTCGTGATTTTGATTTCTGGAATAATTAATTGGAAATTATTAGGAAGATTTTGTTCTGTGCAAGTCCTTTAAGGATTTTCCACGTTATTTATATCACAAAATGGTCAATCAAAATCGTATATACATTATACGCCACCGAATGCAGGCATTAAGTAGGGCGTCGGTCGGAACGTACGCCAACGTCGTCATAAATATTAATCAAACAATTGCTTCCCGCGAAGGTCCCGCAAAGTGAAAAATAAGCGAGAAGCGCCGTCAGATTTCATCCTCGCCACGAGGCTTACCTAGGAATCGCTTCGTCCTTTCTGCATTCATTTAGAATCAGCATTGAGTATATACTACAAAGCAGGGTGTGTAAGAAATAACAAAATATAGCATATCGACTGTGGAAAGGAAAAAGGACGTAACCCACCCATATTAAATTTTACAGCAGGCGCAAAAAACGTGTTTTGTTGATTTTGGGCCATATGCAAATTATGAATTATACACAACCTTGAAGTGCATGGAGACTTTTAATTACTGGTGTTTGATTGACATAATCTAATACTAATTATAGTAATTGTCTAGGAAAACCTTTATTTCAGTCTTTTTTCTTGGTTTAAATTATAAGGTCATCTTTTTCAAACTTAAAAGCTAAATTTAGATACTAATTCGGCATTTTCAGCTTGCATCCTTTTGATAAAACGTGTATAAAGTTTAGATATACATTCTGATTATCGAAAAAAAACTGTTTTGAAAAAACTGTGGGTTACGTCCTTTTTCCTTTCCACACTCGATATGCATATTGAAAAATGTATGCGCTTTCACTTGCTTTATACATAATAAACGAACAGAGTTTGCCTTATATCCAGGACTGTGGAGTCTTGGATAGTGGAGAAAAACTCTGCTATTGACAAATGGTGACTCCAATTTAAAAGAAAAGATGCTTTTGTAAACTTTATCATTGTTTATTTTTAAATATTTATTATTGTTAAATTTTTAGTAGTTTAAGTAGTTAGGGTCATCTGACTTTTAACGATTCCGACTACGACTAAATGCTTTATATCAGTCTGCTATCAATAAATTAAAATACTTGTGTTATACTAGAAATAACCAAGTGGTAGGGCTACCTCTCTCAACTCTTGGCCGAGTTTATAGCCTTGCAGCAGAAATAATGTTAGACTTTATTAATCAATATTTTAAAAAGTTAACAATCGATAACACGCTGTTAATGTTATAATCTCTGGAACTCTTTGTTATCTTGTATATAATATGTGTTCTTAGTGACTCAAAACTCAGCATTCGTAAATACAAGACCAAATAAATAAATGAACTTAAAATTATCACAATAAAAAAGATTTTCATATTTCGCTGTTACAGACAAATACGCAAATCAACAGAAAAGTGAAGTGAGCCAAGTAGTAAAATAGTTAAACTTTTCTATTGGACAATCACGTCTTTTTGTAAATTTTTGCTATTATAGTGTTTATTTACTGAGCTCCATTTTACGATAATTTAAGAAATTTAGAGTAACATATATTTTTCAAAAACACCATTTGTAATAATTGGGTGCATATTGTGAAAAAAAAACTGCGTTTTCGAGTGACTTTTTCGTGAACACCCGTCTCTTCTGCTCTCTGACAACGAGCTAGTTACTGACTAGTTATTTTATTATGTATGCGTACAGTAAATCGACTGCTCCTGACAATTCTGCACCGTACGTCAGTATGGTAAATGTGCTGGCTCGACTCTAATCCTTTCGGCAAACTTAAGGGAATGAATAATAATATATAGCCGCCGTGCAGTAGATCACGCCACAAAATAATGTGGGCCGCTGTATAATATAACCATTTACATCGATTTAATAGTCAATGTAGTTTAATGAGAAAATAAAATATTGAGCGTCAATATCGAACCAAATGTGGATTTTAAGTGAAACTATATTTTCAATTAATATCATATATTCAAACATATTTTTGCTTTCGATTTTTTTTTCGAAATATAATTTCACTGATATTCTCTGATGAAAGTGAAATTATATTTTTATTCAATCTGACATTGAATCTTAAAACCCTCCAAGGACGAGCGTCACCATATCGACTGTGGAAAGGAAAAAGGACGTAACCCACACATATCAAATTTTACAGGAGGCGCTAAAAACGTGTTTTGATGATTTTGTGACATATGCAAATTATGAATTATACACAACCTTGAAGTGCACGGATACTTCTAAACTGGTGTTTAATTGACATAATCTAATATTAATTAAAGAAATTTAATCGGAAAAACCTTTATTTCAATGTTTTTTCTTGGTTTTATTTTTTTACAAGATCATCTTTTTTAAACCTAAAAGCTAAATTTAGATACTAATTCAGCACTTTTAGCTTCCATCCTTTTGATAGAATGTGTGTCAAGTTGTATACATCATGATTAACGAAAAAAAGCTGTTTTGGAAAATTGAGGGTTACGTCCTTTTTCCTTTCCATAGTCGATATGGTCACAGTAAACACCGTTGTCTATTGATCCCACTATTCATCCTTTTTCTACCTGAATATCGTTGCTTTTGCTCATATTTGGTTAAGAAGGGTACAGACTACAGTTAGTCATCAGCCGTGGGGACAGAAACGGCCTCCAAAAGCACGTGTGATTTTTTGAATTTACTTTTTGAAACTGTTAGATATTTTTTATAAAAACATCAAATTATTTACAGTTATTTTGCTAATATATTTGTATTGAAATTATGTTGATCTAAAGAGGTCAAATTTGAAATATTTAAAAAAAAATCACGTTTAGCTATATTTCAACCCCGAATGCTTGCGAACCCATACGAACACTTTTGTCATTACTACTGTCCGTACTCAATATTACACGGTAATAAAAGGATGAACATGACCATATAGTCATGCAGGGTTTCTATACAACGACTTTGCGTTTTTTTTTGTATAATAGGAATAAAAGTTATTTTTATGCCTATATATTATATAAGAGTGTTTACTGACTTACTTATTCAAAGTAATATTGAAATATTCATAATTATTCTGCAAATATGTATTTACCGTGATAGTAATATACCGGATTGATTGTTACACTGTCGTTCAGTTACAATAAATACTCATTAAATTCCAGACCATGAGAAGCGGCAGATTTAGCAATAAAGTTTATCAGGTAAATAGCAAGTCAGCTGTCAACATTAATCCGCGACGTCCTCGTCAGGCGCCTCCGTTGCCCCTGGCTTTGCAATACGCGCAACGACGGGCTTTGCAATATGCACTACGAGGGTGTTTTTGCACGCGGTCGACACGCGACTGGCGCGCGCCTCGCACGACGCTAGCGATTAAATCAAACCGAACGTTTAGTGGGGGGCTCGCCGGCAAATGGGGCGGCGGTGTGTAAACGAAACTGTTGAAAAGGCAACACGTTCCGGCTCTGCCATCTCATATAAAGTTCAGGCAGGAAAGCTTGGGCTAGAAGTTGACATATTTAAACTATATTTAACACTGCCTGATACGTTCCTTGTTACTGTACGTCTTACGTGAACGAAATCAAAGCAAATGCAAAGCGACATGAAAATATCAAATGGTCTCCGCCACTATCCAGGGGTGGGCTGGAGGGTGCTCGCACGAGTCCCTTGTTAAATATTACTCAGGCCAGCGAGCCCCTTTTAAAATTTAGAAAAACATTATTCTCAGATCTTTGCGTTATACAATCTATAAGTATGTAATATATTTAGATTAAAACAGTTGTGATGTACATTTAGGATATCTGACGTACATTTTTCAGCTATTGATAGTGATTAATTTACGACATACTGCGTACTGTTACAAAATATAAGTGTATAAAGTAACATTATTGTGTCTAATTGCATATGAGTGATAAATAAATTCACACCTTCCCCAGAATATCACGAATAGCTATCATATTTAGCGATCCCCTTGTTACCGTATTGGCAGCCCACTGCTGCCGCTATCGAGTGTCCACGTGACAAAACGCACGCCGTGATCAGTTTTTTTTTGATATTTTTATTCGCTTTAAACCGTGTTCTAATCGCGTTCGCAGTGACTTCGCCCGAGTAAGACGTAGCGTTACGTTACAACTTTTACTTGCATTCGATTCTTTTCACTGTGCAACGAAAATAAATAGCTCGTAGATCCAAAATATTTGTTTTCACTCCACCGACTTCTGTTAAACGCGTTGTTAGAATAAGAAAACAAATGACGTGTATGTATTTTAGTAATGGATTGTTTGTTTTCACAAAAAATCTGACAACAATTGGACATGTTGGAATAGTAATATACTCTTGATAAATACAAAGATTTGGTAATTTCACTTTTGCTGAATTGAATTAATCACGAGTGGTTTTGTTTAAATTTCTTCGTAGCTGTCAATAATCAACATATTAAAAAAATCTTTTCCAAAATTGGCTAAACGACATATATATATATAATATTAAAGACATCTTTCAACCATAAGAATAATTATTGTTGTAGTTTGCTATAACATTTTTTTCACCAGTCACAACATTCGGCCGTCTGGTAAAACTCCACACAGTTTGACACCCCACAAACCCCCTGAGGTATCAATTTTATTTTATTATTAAAGATTTAGTTGGCCATTGATTGGTGGGGAACAAACAGCGCGTAGGGGATGCTTATTGAATCGAATGATAAAGGATCTATTATCAATTGATGTCAAATTGAGCTCATCATCTTCCAACAGGTATATACTAAACGCCTGTCTAGTAACCGAGTGGTAAACGTCATTGGGCTTAAACTGCGAGCGAACGCTTTCATACATTTTTTATCCATTTATGGAGCTGTACTATGTGGTGTTTATATTTTAAACGACCTGACGAGAAAACTTGGGTGTGCGAAACTTTCATCATTTCATACATTTTCATTTTCAATTTTAGTTAAAAGACCTTTGATGTATGAACCAGAATGGACGCCTAAGCCTACGCAATACGAGATTCACACGGGATCGTATGTACCGACAAGGCGAAGAATGGTTTCGGAGGTTAAGAAATATGCTGGCAATATGTCTGTAGAATCGTATTGGTTTTGTTACCAAGTCTGAAAAGATTATTGGAAAATTAATTATTCTTACTTGAAGTGTTTCGTTAAATATTGACGATGTTATTAATATTTATAGCCTCTGTGATAAAACTCACTAATACGCGATAAGCCAAATATTGTTTTTCTTTTCATATCGCTAAATTCACGATATTTGATATCTAATGAATTAAACTCTACCGATAATCACAACAATACAATATAAAAAATGAAGTAATGAGTAAAATTAAATCAAATCTTGAAGTATATTTAGTACGAGAAATAAAAGTATCGTAACAAAATTAGAAACTGCACTGTATTTCTTGTTTCAGTGTTTATGGACAGACGCTGAAACTAGAACGTCCAATCCCGAGATTCCAAAATTGTGACAGTACTTATTCATTATTTCGGGATTGAGTATAAAAAGTGCAAAATTCTCGAATTTATTTGAAATGCGCGTGAGACGTAAAAAAGAAAAAAAAAGTACGAATTTTTGTTCCGAATTCCTGGGATTTTGAAACTGGTCACTGACAATTTTTTTTGTAATCCTTAGAAGAGTGAAAAAAGGAGGTTCCACATTTTTTCATTTCGGGAAATCCGTAAATTTGTCCGTGGTTTCCCGGGATCACGGGATTGAAAAAACGTGAATCCCGAAATCCCGGGATTGCAAAATGGGTCCGGGATTAGATGCCTTAGTTGAAACTGGCTGGATGTAGCGTGTACTTGAAATGGCTAAGAAAAGCTTCAACCATGCGTGTTTCTTCTTCTGACCGGCAGGATTTTGACGCCCTGGGAGGCCATTTGGTCTTACAGTTACGCTATGTTTATTATTCGGTAAGCTTCCTGAATTCATTAAATGTTGTATTTGTGTTGAAGGTAAAATATCATTTCATTCGACGACAAATATCTATCATTACTTTTTATACACATTTATTAATTGAAATAATTCATGATTTCACGGTATCTGTTATGTCAAAAGCCAAAATTTAAAAGGTTAAAGATAAACTATATAAAACTTAAACAAAATAAAACACTCATTTGTACTAATTCCACTTTAATTATGATCTGGTACAGTTTTGCTTTTGACGACCATTATCGACTGATCAAGCACGTAAGATTTACACTACAGCTTTGGCACATGAAAAAAACTATAATTTTCAACGTTATTTTTCAACCAAAAAATTGCCTTTGGTTTGATTATACTGAACTCAAAATATTTCCCTGCTTTCAAAGAATTGATTGCCATCAAAATAGATATAAAAAGTACACAGTGGACTTAGGTGCATATGATATTTGTCGACTCAAATATATTACAATACTTTTAAAAAATACTAATTATAATACCTTTTCACCACGTATTCACATAACACTAGATTCAATTTTGAAGTAGTGTGAATTTGTATGATGGTATATTCTCCGGGAATATTATATTACATGTTAGTATTTTTTTGTGTATTCAAATGGCAGGGAATCGATTAAACGACGAGTAAACAAAGTTAAAATCGATTGATAACAGGTGAATGGTAACTTTCTTATCAGATTATTTTTACTCACAAAGAGGGGGTCTATTATCGACATAATAATCTACCTACTTAGTGTGGGAAATGAATGGATGTTTTTAATCCCTATTGTGTTGTTCTTAAGTCAATAATACATTATTTAGTTTGCACAATATCACCTCGGAACAATACAGGTGTATTTTATTATATAATAAAAATCAAATCTAGCCTTCGCAAAACACCCTGATATAGTTGGAATTTCAAACACGCGATAGAAAATCTCAATATCTATGTCAATATAAAAAAAAACTTTATTTTTATCACCATGCCCAGTGGCGGCTGGTCAATGTGGCATTGAATCAATGCGCCTCTTGTACATGCAGGGGCGGCTATATTTCATGAAATAAAATTCAAACATAACATTTATGCCATTCGCTCATGTATTTATTGTCTATAATAAATATTTTAGAAGATTTTATTTTATTTTAGAAAATAAATACATGAAGAAATTAAGAACGAGTGAATGGTATATTTTATTTCAGTATTATTATAGTATTATTTCATGAAATATAACCGCCCCTGCATATACAAGGGGTGTATTGATCCAATGCCACATCAACCGGCCGCCACTAACCATGCCTTCTCCCTATGTGGATTATATGATTTTATCAGAAAATTTTTATCAAAATTTAAAAAAAAAACCGTTTTTTTTTCTATAATGCTTTTCTATGTAGAATTGACAAAGCACACTAGATAAGGTCTTATAGTTAGTAAATCGTTCTACTCACAATTTTTATATCAAAATGGATAGGTACAAACGAGACATACATATCTTTGAGCACAGATCCATAAATCGATTGGAGAATCATTTTTTTAAAGTTATTATATATTTTTTGAACGCTTACACAAGTATCGGGATTTTAAGATCCGGGATCGTGGGATTCGAAACCCCAGCGCTGATACATCGGCTACAGGACTTCTTCTTTTTTGGCCATGTTCGCTCCCTATGTGGAGTATATGGCCGCCACGCGGCACCTCCATGTTTCCCTGTCTCCCGCCAATAGCTTTGCTTCCTCCCATGACATGCCAGCATCCCTCAGTTCCGCCGAGTACATCCTATGGATAGTACCCGACTGACGTCTGGGACGCCGGAATCCCACCGGTCGAAGGAAGAGGCAGACAGGATTGAGGCTTTCCGGAGGCAGCCGCAGCACGTGACCCAGCCAGTTTCAACGTCTCTCCATAACCACTGACGTGACCGGACGCTGTCTTGTACGCTCCCTTATCTCTGAATTCCTCACAAAATCAAACCACCTCACCCCCATTATCCGACGTAAGCATCTGTTCACGAAGCTCAGTATACGGTTTTTCTGAGTCTTCGTGAGGTGCCATGATTCGCAACCGTAAAGCATTACCGACAGAATGCAAGCGTTGAACAAGTGGCATTTGGTTTTAATCGAGTACAGCTGTGTGTCCCAGACAGTCCGCATTGAATTGAATGTGGCTCCAGCCATTCCTAAACGAATGGCGAGCTCGTTTTTTGTACTACCGTCTTCGAGGATATGTACGCCGAGGTATCTGAAGCTGTCAACACTCTCTATGATCTGTCCCGCGCTGGTAAGGGTCCTATCAGAGTCATGACAGGTTTGGTTACACATCACATTGGTCTTACTAGTATTAATTTTTAGACCAATGCGACCTGAGTTAGTTCCTAACCCATCAATAGTCGGCTACAGGACTGGCAACTTTTTTTTATAATATTAACTATGGATTTGCAGTGTCCCAAATATCGATAACATTTTGGCCATGTGTTTTATAACGCTTGGACGCAGCATGGTGTGTCTAAAGTGAATAGAGAAGAGTCCACTCAACTTTTATGCAGAAAGTCCGTGGGTCATTTTGATATTTACTCAAAAGCGAAATCATTCCCATTGTTATCTATATATTAATAGCCGATAAGGTATGTTTGGACGTCCATTTCACACCTTCCATTTCTCCACTTTTTTATTCATACTAAATTTATATATTAAAAGTCGATAAAATAATCACTCGCTTTTCACTTTTCACAAATGTGTGCGTACTGATGATGTCCTCGAGACATCTTCTTCTTCTACGAAATGTATTTTGTTTGCGTACATTTTCAAATTAATAGATAATGAAATGAAATAAAATATAATTCAATAATTTGCAATTTAAAAACTGCAGGGCTGTCGATATATGCGCCGTGGTCGATTTATGGTACTATGAAAAATGATTGTTAGCAAACTTGAACATTATTCTAAATATTAAATAATTTACGAAATTTATGCTACTACGAAAAATGGTTGTTAGCAAACTTGAACATTATTCCAAATATTAAATAATTTACGAAATTTCGGCTACTACGAAAAATGGTTGTTAGCAAACTTGAACATTATTCCAAAAATTAAATATAAACGAAATTTATGCTACTACGAAAAATGGTTGTTAGCAAACTTGAACATTATTCCAAATATTAAATAATTTACGAAATTTATGCTACTACGAAAAATGGTTGTTAGCAAACTCAAACTTTATTCCAAAAGTTGAATATTTTACGAAATTTATGCTACTACGAAAAATGGTTGTTAGCAAACTTAAACTTTATTCCAAAAGTTGAATTTTTTACGAAATTTATGCTACTACGAAAAATGGTTGTTAGCAAACTTAAACATTATTCCAAATATTAAATAATTTACGAAATTTATGCTACTACGAAAAATGGTTGTTAGCAAACTCAAACTTTATTCCAAAAATTGAATATTTTACGAAATTTATGCTACTACGAAAAATGGTTGTTAGCAAACTTAAACTTTATTCCAAAAGTTGAATTTTTTACGAAATTTATGCTACTACGAAAAATGGTTGTTAGCAAACTTAAACATTATTCCAAATATTAAATAATTTACGAAATTTATGCTACTACGAAAAATGGTTGTTAGTAAACTTAAACATTATTCCAAAAATTCAATAATTTACAAAATTTCTGCTTCTACGAAAAATGGTTGTTAGCAAACTTGAACATTATTCCAAAAATTGAATATTTTACGAAATTTATGCTACTACGAAAAATGGTTGTTAGCAAACTTAAACATTATTCCAAATATTAAATAATTTACGAAATTTATGCTACTACGAAAAATGGTTGTTAGCAAACTTAAACATTATTCCAAAAATTAAATATTTTACGAAATTTCTGCTACTACGAAAAATGGTTGTTAGCAAACTTAAACTTTATTCCAAAAGTTCAATAATTTACGAAATTTATGCTACTACGAAAAATGGTTGTTAGCAAACTTAAACATTATTCCAAATATTAAATAATTTACGAAATTTATGCTACTACGAAAAATGGTTGTCAGCAAACTTAAACATTATTCCAAAAATTGAATATTTTACGAAATTTATGCTACTACGAAAAATGGTTGTTAGCAAACTTGAACTTTATTCCAAAAGTTGAATATTTTACGAAATTTATGCTACTACGAAAAATGGTTGTTAGCAAACTTAAACATTATTCCAAATATTAAATAATTTACGAAATTTATTCTACTACGAAAAATGGTTGTTAGCAAACTCAAATTTTATTCCAAAAATTGAATATGTTACGAAATTTATGCTACTACGAAAAATGGTTGTTAGCAAACTTAAACTTTATTCCAAAAGTTGAATTTTTTACGAAATTTATGCTACTACGAAAAATGGTTGTTAGCAAACTTAAACATTATTCCAAATATTAAATAATTTACGAAATTTCTGCTCCTACGAAAAATGGTTGTAAGCAAACTTGAACATTATTCCAAAAATTCAATAATTTACGAAATTTCTGCTACTACGAAAAATGGTTGTTAGCAAACTTGAACATTATTCAAAATATTAAATAATTTACGAAATTTCTGCTCCTACGAAAAATGGTTGTTAGCAAACTTGAACATTATTCCAAAAATTCAATAATTTACGAAATTTCTGCTACTACGAAAAATGGTTGTTAGCAAACTTAAACTTTATTCCAAAAGTTGAATTTTTTACGAAATTTATGCTACTACGAAAAATGGTTGTAAGCAAACTTAAACATTATTCCAAATATTAAATAATTTACGAAATTTATGCTACTACGAAAAATGGTTGTTAGCAAACTTAAACTTTATTCCAAAAATTGAATATTTTACGAAATTTATGCTACTACGAAAAATGGTTGTTAGCAAACTTAAACTTTATTCCAAAAAGTCAATAATTTACGAAATTTCGGCTACTACGAAATATGGTTGTTAGCAAACTTAAACTTTATTCCAAAAATTGAATATTTTACGAAATTTATGCTACTACGAAAAATGGTTGTTAGCAAACTTAAAAATTATCCCAAAAATTAATTATTTTACGAAATTTATGCTACTACGAAAAATGGTTGTTAGCAAACTTAAACTTTATTCCAAATATTAAATAATTTACGAAATTTCTGCTTACTATAAAAATAAAATAAATTAAAATAAAATAAAATAACATAAAATAAAATAAAATAACATAAAATAAAATAATATAAAATAAAATAAAATAAAATAAAATAAAATAACATAAAATAAAATAAAATAGAATAAAATAAAATTAAATAAAATAAAATAAAATAAAATAAAATAAAATAAAATAAAATAAAATAAAATAAAATAAAATAAAATAAAATAAAATAAAATAAAATAAAATAAAATAAAATAACACAACATAACATAACATAAAATAAAATAAAATAAAATCAAATAAAATAAAGTAAAATAAAATAAAATACAATCCAACAAAACACAATGCAACAAAAATCTCACGTTGCTGGGCAACGGGCTTACAGCTAGTATTGTTTATTATCTATGGGAAAGTGTATGGAGTGTGCTTGTAGGTGAGTCAATATATTTTTTTATTGTGAAAGGGGAGTTAGATGAAAATAAAAGTTCTGCGATAGTACAAAGGTTCATCGGAAATACACTATAATACTTGTGGTACCTATTATTATATAAATATTTAAATCTACATTTATTTGATGCAATATATAATATCAATTGACCAATAGCATAATCATGCTGCACACTTTGAAAAACAATTTTCAGTAATTGAAATATGTATGCTCTTTTGCCACCACGTAGTTAATTTAAAATATATATATATATATTGATACTCCAGTTCATTTGTAGTACAGCTGTAAATAACTTGTTGATATAATGGGAAAAGCAATATTTAAATGCTCACCATTGATAAAGCATTTTTCATATATTTTATCAACAGGTGTTTATAGATTAGATAGTAAGGTCGGGTTCAATAGTAAGGCATTAAGAAATATTGGTATAGCGACAGTACGAAAATTTTATTAATTAAGTTTACCGTCATTAGCATTTACTTCTTCGTTTTTTTTTTAATAATCTGATAACTGGACGTGACAGAGCGCAACATTTTACACATAACTGCATATCAAAATCTATATTTTTCAGAGTTGTCTTTCTAATAAACTAGACCAGTGGAGAGGAACTTTCGGCCTTTTGGCTACTCTGATGCGGCCTTTTGACTTGATCAAAATATTCACTTTGATCAAAAAATTATAAGCAAGCGTTTGGAAAAAGAAAAATTATATGTTCAACAGTTGAAAAAAAAGTGTCAACGTTTTCTTTACTGCGGCCTTATGTTGGATCAGATAAATGAATGTGGCCTTCAGAAATGAAAAGGTTCCCCATCCCTGAACTAAACGATCGATACAACTAGCAAGAACTGGTCAACTCTAACCAGTCACTCAATCAGCTGTTTTTTTTCAGGAATAATTATCTAATGGTGGGTTCCCAATAAAAAAAAAACTAACAGTAAGCGAATAGTTACCGCCATATTTAACATCAATATGACAAAGTTATTACAAAAATGGTGTATATTTATGTATGTCCAAGGTAAATGGACAATTATAATATAATATTGGTTTGCTTACATTGGATATTATATTTTTCAAACGAGGCGTGTGCTTAAATTCACTAATTTGAAGAATATATCCCAAATATAAAATTAAATTTGATAACTTTGTAACTAGTTGTACTTCAAACTGTAACACGTGTTTCGCCTATTTAAAATCCTGACGGCTCACCGTGGTTGAACTTATTTCATTTACAATTTAACGTCTCTAATACAAGTAATTAATTTGTAATTAGTACTATTAATATTTTTACTATACACGATCTGAAAAGTAGAAGGTCTCCGATCTTCATTTTGTAATATATAACCTTAGAATAAGAATCAATTTTTAGTTTATTAGTAAACCTTCTTCTTAAAGAAGCAAAACACGTGATTTAATTTGTAGCACAACACTTGGAGTAGCAAAATTATAAAATTAAATTTTATATTCATAATGATTTTTCACTATATGGCCACCGACTCCATTGATTCGAAATTCTGTAAAAATAGACTTTGGTTTTTCACACATCAATTTCAATGCAATATTATCTTCGGTAAACAACCCCTAGAGATAAACCGGCAAGTAAATCTGCAAACGGCGTTCAATGTTTATCCAAACGTCAATCATATGAGTGACCGAGCGAGTTCAATACCAGCACCATTCACTTGATAGACTATCTTCAATGGCTTAGAGCAGGCATATTCAATATTTTTTTTTAAGTTACGCTACGCTGGCCAAAACATGCAATAGTATTAAAATCATTTTTGTTTTTACCCAAAGGATACTTACTTTCCACGAAAAACCGTCCAAAAAAGGTGTTATAGAAAGAAGATCGGTCCCCTTAATTAAAAAAAAAACCGTGTTATTTGAAAATATCAAGGTATAAAAAGTCAAGTAAAAAGGTTATAATAAAAACTTAATTACTTAATACGTAAATTACACAACATATTATTCATCATATGTATTTTAATTAAGAAAAAAAATTACTATGTATCGTTACTTGATTATATGCGGATAAATTTATGAGTGACTGGACATAAATCGCTTTCGTCGCTAGAATTTTCTTGACACATCTAATGTGTTAGGATCTAATGGAACCTTTTGTTTGTTATTATCGTCTATTGTTGTTTTTGAATTTCTTGTTATAAGGAAGTCAGTTATGCGCTTCTATTTATGTTTTTCTTTCTGGTGTTGGAAAAAATAATTCGTATAAAAATATAGTATTTGCTTTTTTTAGTAGACCGTGTTATTTCAAACCTGTAAATAAAAAATCTTTGTAAAAATAGTTGATTTCATTTTTATATATTGAGTATTAAAATAAAGCTCAGCACATAAATATGTACAAACATTTAATACAAAAATAATGTGCTTTTTGATGAAGATAAACTTCAAATTATTTTAGACAATTCAGATTAATAATTGCTACTTTCTACTTTTAACACATCATCAAAGTGTTTATCAAAATCAACATAATTTTTTTTTCCTAGTTGTTTTAAAAAACTGTTTTTGTCAGATGTTTTTTGTATTTGTTTTGGAATCATCGTGTTTGATGTGTCATCTTTCCCTACTATCACGCGTACCATAGGTTTGACATGACTGGCTTATGACTATGCCAATAGAGATATTGAGAATTTGAACTTTATTTAAATTGTGTAATAAAAAAAGTTTTATTATGAAACTATGAACTAATAAAAAGGGAAAAAAATCTCTTTTGTTACTTAAGCTAAAATTCAACTTATAGTGAGATCAAAAAAAGAATCGCGCCGATTAAATACAACAGGCAGTGAATGAGGTGAGTCACTTTCAATCAAGGTTGTGGAGTCGTAAAAATAAAAGGAATCCGACTCCGACTCCGACTTTAACTTAAAATACGATTCCGATTTTTAAGTCGGCTTCAAAAAATAATAAAACATATTTTATTGCTCAATTGAGATCTTCATTTTTCTCAATAATTTTTCTTTCTTTTAGTACAAACAGTCATTATTTCACCAATTAATACGATGAAAAGACTAATTTTCGAAAAGATTTGGTGTGAACGAACTGTGTGAAATCCTCAAATCAGTATTTTATTTCATTATCTCGATAAAGAATTGGAACATTCTTTACTGTTTTTTTTTTGTAATAACAAAATACTATTTATTTATTAAAGAGTTTAATTATTTATATCGGGTTCGGACCACTAATATTTTTTCAGGATTAGCAACATACAGTTGTGCCACTTTTAACTCGTACGATTTCTGTACACAAAAAATGATAAACAGAAAAATAAATCGTTAGTTGTTTTTACGATTCCGCTTTCCAACGTTGCCTTCAATACTACTAGTAAACAAATATACCATTAATTAGAAGAGTATATAATTTTATATAAACTCGTATCATACTTTGTTTTACTAAGGCGACGTCCAGTTCATCTTCTTCCTTTTTTTTATGAATTTCTTTCACGGAGGTGACCAATTACAGCATGGATGCTTCGACGAATCCCACAAAAGAAAGTCAGCAAGAAACTTTTATTTTCATCTCTCCAAAACTCTTTATACAAAATAATTTAGTTTATAAATCTTTCAATCCGCATTTGCAATGAGACTTCTTTAGAATGTTTACTTGATATCATAATTTAATGACAAATCAATCTGAAGACATTTTACTAACCGTTTCGGTTGGAATTTTGAAAGAATTTGAAGAAATTCTAGTCGTTAATATGGTTAACATTTGTAGAAAAAGGTACGGATTTACAATTGAATTTATCAACAAAAAAAAATGCACCAAACCGAAAGGTAAGTATTAGCGGTTAACATGGCGGAATAGCGTTGGGAGCTATTTTTTAGCCGCTACGAAATAAAAATCTTGTCTTTTTTATGAAAGGCATTATACTCTATGGTTGATTGGTATACTTGAAACGCTGTTGTACTTCCAATGACAAGTAAAAGTGGATGGGGTTGGTAATTTGAAATATATATTTGAAGTAAACATACTATGCGTATGAAAGGTTTTTCAATACATATGACCCTTTCCGGATTCAAGGGGTTTTCAACTATGCTAAATATTTATTTTTGCGACAGATACTATTTTGAATTGGAAATATCCGAGTTGTGAATTGACAGGTTTAAAAAATAGGTAGTCATGAAGTTAAGAAAAGTTAAATAAGATGTTTATGATAAAATTCTGTTTTCATAAATTATAATCAAATATTATCAATTTGAATACGTTTGTCTTTTATGATTTTTTAATCGTTGAACTCGTATTTTACAGATATTATCATTAATTAAAAAATGGTAAGTGGCCCTTTTTTGGACTAGAACTAAGTATGGGTAATACATCAATATATCACTAGAATAAAGCATGCCTTTTTTTAGTCAAACATTTAACTTTAAAAAAATATCAAATGATGATTACTATTAGTCTGGATTTGAGGACATCTGCCCGACGTAGTGAGCTTTGCCAAAGTGTGCCCAATATAAAAAAAAAGACAAAAGCTCCATCGACGAGATGAGGCCAATAAGCGCGACCTCCCGCGGCCAAAAAAGCTTCGCACTACCCTCTTTTAAGCTCCGGCTCATCCCGTGCAGTGCGCATGTGTCAAATTCGTGACTTTCCGGCCGATTAAAGACTTACTGATCTGTTATGGAGATTCGATCCTCGTTTTGCAGTTTGTTTACCGGTTAATCTTCGGCGTCCTCTCATATTTTTGACAAAATTCAGGCCGCTATAGGGTGCCTGTCATTAATATACATTCACACATCCCTCACTTTGAATGACTTTTCAGAACACAAGATGTTTTTCTTTTGCCATCATGATTTCAATTTATTTATGTCAGGCTTGTATTCAAATAAACTGATTCATTATTTTTCATTTACCAAATTAATCAGTATACATTTTACTAAAATAGCATTTGATGCTTGTTATTGATTTCAAATATAAATCGTATATATATATCTTACAAACAGAATACAAAAGTTTCTATAATTAGTCAGTATTTTTTATTAATATCCCCAGTAAACGATGTTCAATTTAATTTTAGATCTTATATATTATGCTGAAAATTGTAGTTATTCATATGGATAAATTATTCAATAATTTCTTTTTATTAGCAATTTTGTCCTGATGTGTCCTGAATTTTTAATTTTAGTTTTGAAACTGAGCTCCCCTACAGTTCGGTCAGACAGAGCTTTTAAATTCCGGCACGATTAATATCTAATTTAAATATTTTAATCTAATATTTGAGATCTCCAACATGAGTATTTGTCATTTTTTCTCCTCGAATTGAAACAAAGTATTTGCCACATTCGCAACTACTACCAGCCATATATATGTCATTTTTAAAAATAAGTAGAAAATAAAATCAAAAGAATTCTTTACTGAGATGGAGCTCTTTTTCCATGTTGAAAAATCTAGATTATACAAAATAATAGTAGTCATATTTTGAGACACGGCACATAGTAATTATATATATAATTATGACCAGTAAAAATTCAATCTTTTTGTATCTATGTCCACTCCTAATGTGGAGCATATGGCCCCATAATGGTGGTATCTCAACATATATTTTTTTAAAAGCCATTTTACACCCTTTTAAATACTCATTAGATATTATATGAATATATTACAATCGAATAGATATTTATAATTTAATTCAAATATGTATTATATTCGATCTGAGGCCGGGAGACTGTTTTTACACTATATTATTATACCTGGTTAAAAAAAGCATTAGATAAAATATTTTGAATCGAAAATATAATATCGAATAACAAAATTTATGACAGCGCAAGCCAATTCTATTTAAACAATATTGCTATAAAAATAATATTTTTACGCACATCGAAAGTCAATACAACAAATTCACACAGACATTTTAATATCACTCATTACATCCGAAGAATTTTACACCGTTAACAAGTTGTAATTACTATTTTTATATCACTAATATGACCATCGTGGTCTAATGGCTTAAGCTTTGAGGAGCCGTACATTTTATTGGGGTACGACTCCCAGCGTCGAAAATTCTATGTTAATTTTTTTAACATTTTTTTATTCAGCGATATTTGATGATTTACATGTAAAAAATTAGAACTGACAATACAATAATTGGTCGGAAAGTAATCTTTTTTGTTCAACTATTCATTTGATCTCCCACTGATCGGCTGATCATATTCAATTATTTTTAATATATTTTAGTAATGCCGTACACATCTCACTGACTTATTACATGTTATAAAATATGCGGATTTTAACCTAAAAAAAGATTCCAAAATTCCCTGTAAAACTTATACTTAAATATTACAAAACAGGTATGGGGGGCTCGGAAAAATATGGCACTCAACCAAAGATAACGGTAAACATAGCCGCAATTATAGTTTTTAAGATATACCAACCGTAAAAACGAAATACAAAAATCATATTGAGTATGAGAAACTCCCCTTGAATAGTGTCTTAAGTATTGATTATCTTCAGTCATTATTTTTTTATTACCTTATGGAATACTCTGTTTGGTGCTTCCTTTGGATTTTTTTATTACAATCATGTCTTTACTTGGTGTTTTCGTGAATCGCATATTTTAATTTTAGGAAGAAAACACTATCGCAGTGTGTATTCAGCTCACTTCATTTTACAACATTTTAAGACTTGTAGAATATTATAATGCATCTAACTTATATTTTCCTAAGCTATCACTTGGCTCACTTCACCTTTCATAAGCTTGATAACATAACAATCATTACAGTATTAGACTTTTAGCTGCCGTAGATAATTTATAGTAATTACCTAGCACGCCGTCTATAATTTGCAGCTATTAATATAATTAGTTATTGACGAGATAACTTGTCGCTGGCGTGTTGAGCACGAACAATTTTATGAGATATCTCGTCTGTGGCAGCCATTGAGTTAAAAAAAAACAGCTCTAATTAGGCTTAAACACATAAATTTGATGCGTTTGACCAACCAATCAGAAATTAACGTAATTGCCAAAAAATATAATTAATAATGTTGGTGCGCAATTTGTTGGACACGCGGTATTATCGCAATGAAATAGTGGCAAGCTATTTTCGAACAAGCGATAGATAGTGAAGGAGTTGCCACACGTGGACGCCACGCGATGTCACGCGCATGACAATATGTTTTACTCTTTTGGGAAACGACCCCGAACATACCGGGAAAGTTAAACAAAGGTATGAATCGAATTTTTGTTACCGTGTGAAAAAATCGAAACTACTTCAAACTATCTTAAATTATTTGCATATAAATCGCTTTAAATGTAGTATATGAACACTTTATTTTATTTTGAACACATTTTTGTTACTTGTATATTTTTATTTAAGAGAGTACGTCAACAGTTAGTAATTCAAAATAAGTCACTCAATAACAATAAGGGTAGAAGAAATAACTCACGAGATTTTGTATTTAGATGTTTATATTTATCTGTAAACAGTTTTAGGGTTCGAAAGGTACGATAAGAAGGCATAAAAACTCTTTTCAATTTTTTTTGAGTAAATTTATAATGTAAAACAACAATAACACTACAAATAAACTCAAAATTTTGCGGGTCAAATCATTTCTGAAGTATGACTGCTGAACGGTGGTAAACAGTTTCCAAGTTAGTAATTAAACAGATATTCTTAAATGTAATTAAAAAAATATATTTAGTGGCAGATATTTTGAAATTTTTAAATCACCTTGATTATAATTCTAAGAGAAATGCCACTTATATTGGTAATATTCATGGTCAAGATGTCAAATAAAAAATCTAAAAATTATACATTTGATATTGACCATAAACCCAGACTTATCTGATTGCTAGAGTACGGTTCTTACCAGAAGTGAGAAGACCTCAGGGCCCAACTTTACAACTGAAAAGTACTTTGAAGGTATGGTAAAATTAATGTTAAGTTATTATTTGTGTATCTTTTATTAACATTTTAATAAATTCAACCGTAGAAAACATAACTATTAATATTATTTCTTAATAAACTTTAAATTTTAGTTTTTCCTACAAGCCATGGAAGAGCTACAAAAAAAATGTAAGTGTTTCAATCAAAATAAATGACAATATCGATGAAGATCATTGGTCACTTAGATATTAATAGTTCATACCTTGATTCAAAAAGCAATATCAGTTTGAGTTTAAATCCTGCGAGTAGTTATGAAAGATATATAATACTTAACTAGCTTAAAATCAAAAATCAAAAACCAATATTTAGTTTTAAAATACGGAATGATTAAATAAAGTTATTTAATATTATATAAACATTATTTTATGGTAATCACCGAGTGGATTTTTTTGTTTTTCTTTTGTGAATTAGTATTGTAAGTTTATTGTATACATTTGCGATACATTTATTAAAAGTTGCACTGTAAACATATAAAAACATTGAGGAAATAAATGTAAGGAATATGTGACAACGCACCTGATAAATTTTTAATAATGTTAAAGAAAATAAAAGACCTAAATTTTTATCTATTCTAAAGTTTTTATTACATATTTAGTTAAGTCAACTTATTTGTTTATTATAGTTTATCAAAGATCTATCTATAAAGAGCTAAATGAATAAACTCTGCAAAGTAAGGTGCCCCCATTGTCATCTAATGCGCAGATGGTTAGATAGAGCTTTGATCAGCGCAAAAAAATGCCGGGGCTCTTTAGGGGCACGAGTGGGGCAAGGTACGAGAAGGGTAAGCCCCTGTATCTCTTTGTTTGCGTCAAGTGAAACAATCACGGGCACGTGGGGCAAACAATATCCTCCCGTTCGAATCCTTTCCGTTTTATTGCCTGCCCACTCCACTCCCCCAAAATTCCTATCGGTATGATGGAATTGAAAATATTTTTAATATATTCCACACGCTGTTCATTTTTAAGGTAACCGTTTATTTTATTTCGCTGAATTTGATACAGCGCGAGTTAACATAATTCAAGGGAAAATTGCGGAAAAATGCAATTAAAGGTAAAAAAATTAACAATTCAAGCACATACGACAAACGTTTATTTACTTTTTATAAAAATGTTGAGTGCTAATATTTTGTACTTAAAGATTTCAATAGTTCGCCGTGTATTTTAAGGATCATGTTGATTTAAATTTTCCTTTTGAATTACCTGTCACGTAGTCATTCTTTTGACCTTTTGCGCTATTTAATTTATTCTTAAAGGATTTGATTCCAATCCCAATCTCGAATTGTCCATACTTAGATTTTTCGTGTCATATGTACAAGAAGTATTGTCCTTTTTTCTTAAAAATGATATTTGAAAATAGCAATTAACTGAAAACTAGCCTATAATTAAAATAGATCCACTAAAAATACATTTACACCAAGTTACACCCTTTTTTCATTATTAACTTCTCAAAATCGACAAATTTTAATAAAATTAAAAGGCTATTGAGTTATAACTAACACATTAACGTTATAAAAAAAAACTTTTGTACTAATTCCACATTTATTTAATAGAATCAGGACAGGATTTATTTTTAAATCCATGTCCGCTCCCATGTGGAGAATATATTCTCCTAATGCAGTTATATCAATGGAAATATTCTAAAAAAACTCAGTTTACTCAGTTTTTCAACATCTCTTGTTTTCGAAGAGAGTAGAGATAGAAAGGATAGGATTAAAGCAGGACTTGAGGTTAGTTAATTCTTCTTGCTACGCACCGTTATTTAAGGTTAAGGATTGAAAAAATGCAGTTCCCTCTGGGATTTGAAGCTATGAGATCCGTTACGGAAAACAACGACATTGACACTACGCTACGGACCCGACAAATGTGTTTAAAAATAATCACTTTAAAAGTGATTAATGAAACCAGCACGGTTAAGCTAATTGTCATATTTGATAAAAAAAAAAACACCCTTAAAGTGATTCGACAATGATGCTATCCAAAATTATTTATGTTTACTAAAGTAAAAAGTTCAATTTGTTTATCGAAGTAATTACACTCCTTTCAATGAAGTTCCTATCTGACTGGAAAAATCAAGGTGCGACTTAATTTCTCCGATGAAGAGTGTTAATTGAGTAAACATTCACCAGAGTGAGGTTAGGTCAGGAGGGTTACCTGTTATTTGAAGTATTCTCTCATTTTTACACCTTTGCCAATTAGTCAAAGCTTTTTCTCTTTTTGTTTTCAACGTTTTACCCCGAGCAGTTTGACTACAAACGAAAATAATTTGTTAAATCCACGGTAGTTACTTTCGCATTGTTTCAATTAACGGTGACTGCTTTTAACATTGTTATTTTTTTATCAAACCTTCCTTATTCATAATTTTTAATATTTTCTCGACTGTATAAAGTAATAAAAAGAATATAAACATGGTGAATTAAATATTTTTAAAGTCATGTCCACACTCAATTATATGAAGTAGGTTTATACTGAGTATTAACACCTTTTGCAACTCACACACTAGAAGGTCGCTATTAATCATATTATGCTGAGCATCAACAAAAAAATATTTTACATCAAAGCTTCTTACAGCTTATTGTACATCGCCTACTTAACCACATTATTTACTCTAAACTATCAAGTTAAATGTAAAGTTATTGGCAAAAGATTAAATGCGGTTATGTTACAGTAGACCAATTGTCTTTAATATATGTACGGTCTTGATGAATAATTTCAATATAATGTGTTTTACTTTAACTAATCGTAAGCCATTTATTCTTTTTTATTCTTTGAAATATACTATAATGTTAGACGTATATTGCTTTTCCAAAAAGCATGCTTACTAATTCAACTGGAAACAAGGTATCAAATGCACGTATAAAGAGAGAAACCAGTAACGGACAAACGAAGAAAGATAGAAGTCTTTCCCCATCAGGATTCTATGAGAACCATATTTAGTACCATTTGTTTTAACATGCATAACCTGCCTGTATATGCCATGATTTTCAAAATCGTGGAAAACGTTGTACCGTATTACTTGTATTTCTCATAAATGCCAACTTCATAATACTGACGTTTGAAGAGTCTTATATGCCAGAGAACGAGCACGAAGAAGAGAATCCAAATAAGAAAAGAAAAACATTACTTTGGCTTATTTTGGGCTGTGCACAAAATAGCCCTGCCATTTACTAGTAAATGATATGCCACCAACTAAATGACAATCAGAAAGTCACTTTACTATCCATATCAACTACCTATTCAGAACGAATGTCTACCATACGGTTCCTGCAAGACCATTCGTTTTCCGCCAGGTTTGTTTTCTCCAACGTTATCTTCGCCGAGTACATCTAATGAATGATCATCAATGGTTTTCCACAGCGACTTGTTCCATCCAGTTGGTAGAAGAGACAGGCAGTATTTAGAGTATTTTTGAGCATCCACAGCACATGTTCAACCTAGATCGGACGTAGCTATTTTTTATTTTGGACACCATAACGGGTCGATTAGTACCTTCTCTTTTCTCCGTGTTCCTACGTATCTACGACACACCGCAGGTATCTGTTTTCAAAATCATTAGACGAAAATTATCCTCAATCATGTTTTACTTCGAATATTTTTTTTTGCCTTTAGTAATTATATGAAGAGCTTATTTGCATCACTTGTAGCTTTTTTCTACAATTCATATCGAACTCATTTGTGCAAACACGTAAGGAACACAATTTTTATGTATTTACAATTATATTTATACAAATTTATTTATTTTTCTTGGTGTAGTATTTTTTTAAATATTTTAAACAGCTGCATCGGGTTCGACTAAAATATTTTTTGCATCGTTCAGTCAATGCCAGTGACGTGGCAAAAAAACTGCTCCATACGGATTCATATGGAATCACGGCATATCACCATGTAAATCTATGAGCCTTTGTTTTAGCACAACAACTCTCATGGGAATGCTCTTCATTATCCAAGTCTGACTCTTGCGTCTGACTTACATGTTATTGCTAATCACTATCAAACTGAGGATTATCACATTTTCAACTGGATTTAGTGGTAACTGTCAGATGAGTGGAGGCAGGGATGGGCGGAAGGGGGCTCGTGCTTGTTAAATGTTACTAAGGCCTGCGAGCCCCTTGTTAATTTAAGAGAAAACAATATTCTCAGATCAAATTAGTACGTAACTGCAATTTCTGACTTATATATTATTGACGACAGCTTCAGTTTACTCAATAGTACATTTTTAGCTATTTACATTGATAAGTTTACGGTAAATTGTATATTGTTACACATTATAAGTGTATTTAGTAACAATCGAATGCTTATTTAAGTATTGCATATAATTGCATAGTAGTGGTAAAAAAATCACTCCTTCTCAGAACACCGAGAATTGCTTTGAGATTAAGCGAACCCCTTGTAAATTTGCAGCCCATCGTTGAGTGGAGGCTAACCACCCAGAGGAAATCATTTCTGTTATTTGTTACAATTTACATGATACTGGTCTGACTTTAACCTTGACACTCATTGACTGGGCAGCAGTTGTATTTCATTTGGCACGTCTGATGGCGAAACTCTACTGGAATCATTTCATCAGTATGAATTTAATAAAATTAAACCACCGCATAGACTTCTTATCAGCTGTCAATTTTGCTTTAACTGATTTGTTTTCAATTTACCCAATATTTACCCACTTATTTCGGCATGAAAATTCACATAGCAAAGTTAAATAAACGAAAACTTTATCAAAATGTAAAACTACGTATCATAATCTCATCGAATTATGTGACTCAAATGATAATAAAATATTTTTATCGCGAATTTACTAAATAGAAAAAAAGCATTAACTTTTCTAAGAAAAATATAGCATGAAATACGACTTGGATTTTTTTGATGATTTTACGCTCTATATATATCGACTGTGGAAAGGAAAAAGAACGTAACCCACAGTTTTTCAAAACAGCTTTTTTTTCGATAATCACAATTTATTCAACTTCATACACATTCTATCAAAATGATGTAAAAAATTGCAAATGCCAAATTAGTATCTAAATGTAGCGTTTAAGTTTGAAAAAAGATGAGCGTGTGAAAATTGAAACCAAGAAAAAAGACTGAAAAAAAGGTTTTTCCTGGCCAATTTCTTAAATTAATATTAGATTATGCCAATTAAACACCAGTTTAGAAGTCTCCGTGCACTTAAAGTTTGTGTATAATTCATAATTTGCATATGGCCCAAAATCATCAAAACAGGTTTTTTGCGCCTCCTGTTAAATTTTCTGTGTGGGTAACGTCCTTTTTCTTTTATACAGTCGATATATATTCTTAGTAACGTGAAAAAAGGTTTCCAAAATGTAATATTATTACTGGTTACTTACTAAAAAAAAATATTTTTTATTCAGAATTTAAAATATTGGGTACATTTTTTGTTAGGCGTTAAATTATCGATAGTTAATTAATATCGTGCGCCGCTGTACGCAGACCATCATATTTTACGTAATCTTTGCCAGGGGACGGACTATGGCACCGTATGCACATGTTCAACAATGCATGCGTATTCTATTGAATTGAATTAAAGGTGGGCGCAAATACTGTACATCAAAAACACTCATCATATCACTGAACCGCAAATTAAAAAAAAACAATAGCCACTCGTAGTTTTTTACTTCACCGATAGTAAGATTTAGCTTAAGTGGTTTTTGGCTCGCGTGTTTTCCGAAAACATATGTCATTCGAAATAATCATTAAAATAACGTAGTAAATATGTGCTTAGAGGACATGGAATAATGGCACAATATTATTGACCTATTAAATAATGTCACATTTCGAGACCCTTTTCATTTTCGTTTATATTTAATTATTACTTTTTTACATCTTCTACGAAGCATTTTTTGCAACAGACCAATGTCTCAAATATTTTAATTACCTCTTTTATGATGTGACTGTTGACATAATTTTTTTATCCATGTTTATTGAAGTTTTTCTACAATAACTGTTTGTAACTCAGTCGCTCAACCACTCTTTTCCAAAGACAGTAGGGATAGAAGGATAAGGCTAGGACAGCACTAGTGGTTAACTTATCGCTCTTGCTACGCCTAGTTATTGAAGGATCGGAAAGGTGTGAGAGAATTTGGAGACATAACAAACAAGCATGCCTTCAAAGAGAATTCGATAAATCGATCGAAAAATGCTGTTCGTACTAAGATTCGAATCCATGAGAGCTGGCACGGAAGCCAACGCCGCTAACCGCTGCGCCATAGGACCCGACATCATTTAGCATTTTTTGTACGCTCTACTCCTAAAATGGAATGTCTGTGATTTTACTGATTAAATACCTAAAATTATTAAGATAAAGTTAAAAGCAAAGTGGTTTTTCAATTTTGCTATTCTATTAAAACGAAATACAAATTAAGTATATGCGACTAACTTAATTTTATTTTATTTAAAATTATATTATCGTACACATTTTGAGGTTAAATTTGTATGCATATTGACAGTGGAAAGGATAAAGGATGTAACCCACACATATCAAATTTTACAGGAGGCACAAAAAACGTGTTTTGATGATTTTGGGCCATATGCAAATTATGAATTATACACAACTTTAAAGTGCACGGAGACTTCTAAACTGGTGTTAAATTGACATAACCTAATATTTACTAAAGAAATTGTCTACGAAAAACCTTAATTTCAGTCTTTTTTTTGGTTTTAATTTTTTACAATGTCATCTTTTTCAAACTTTAAAGCTAAATTTTGATACTAATTCGGCATTTGCAGCTTGCATCCTTTTGATAGAACGTGTATCAAGTTTGAAACATTGTGATTATCGATAAAAACCTGTTTTTAAAAAACTATGGGTTACGTCCTTTTTCCTTTCCACAGTCAATATGCTGACAGAAGTTTACTGAAAAAATGCGAGATAATTTACTCGGAGAAGACGTAGAAATAGTAGCTCTTCAAATGAAAACCTCGCTAGCATATCTTCGGTTTTAAACTTCAACCTCATGGGCAATTGATGCATTTTTTATCCTTTTGAAAATAGTATTTTTTAAGTATTATAAATGTAACAGTGACAAAACTGAGTATCTGAATACAATTTAGATGTCATTTTCTGTTAGATAATGAAAAATATTTTTTCATATTTTACTGTATTTTTTTAAGTTTTTTGTTTGAAACTGAATAAATTTTATTTAAATGTGTCCTCTTAGCAACGAGTATAATAGCATTTTTATAACATACAATATTTCAAGCCGCTCAATATTAAAAACATACAGAATACTCTTCGAATGGGTTTCGTGAATATTTTGAAATTTTTAAAATGCACCGAATACTAAATATTTTTTGCATAATAAATTTGAAAATATTTAACACATTAAGAGAAAACCCGTTAACGTTTCGATATACCAGAAAGTAAAAAAAACTACCGATATATATTTAAACAATTATTCAATTGCTATGTATTGTACAAAAACTATTTCACGAAAAAAAATATTTAAAAAAAAAAACACTTCCAACAAATCCAATTAACTGTGAAGATAGAGACGTATTTATTTTATGTTGCAAAATGACGCCAATTATCATTTTGATACAAGTTATAATGCTGTAACATAGTCTTTTGACCGCAATTTGGCTAAAACTCGCTAAATGTTTGAAAACTTTTTGACTATATTGTAGTTTAATTGTTTGTCGCTAGCACTGTATAGTCATTAACTGTGGTCTCTTGACTATTTGTGGTCAAGTAACGATATAAATTGTTGTCTCGATTTCATTACAGTTTTTATATAAATTAATTAAATAATGGTGTTTTACTGAATCTATTTATAACATATTAAGATAATCCTCGTAATTAAATTGATGTCAGTAATAATTTGAAAAAAAAAAACAATATCACAATTGGTTCTACAATTTGATTCTACAAGACTTTCCTATATTGTAATGAAATTCGGATTGGTGACTACAATTATTAATTTGTCACATTGTTTAAATATAATATTTATTGTTTTATTTACAATTTTATTTATGTACCTTACGAATCACGTTACGTTGGCGAATTCAAGCTATTTACGTGTTTGTATAATATAGATGAGTTTGTATAATATAGATACATTTCTTTTCAATACATTTTTTGAGCATAATGCTTTCCTGTGAAGAGAATATCTTACAACAACAAAAAAAATCGCCCACTGCGAAAAAAAATTGTGCTTAGTGTGTTTGTGTAAAGTGTTTCAAGAAATGTAGAGTACAGTGAAACAAACTAATTAGCATTATCATGAATCATTTTAAATATAACCGGCTAGCGCATATACGTCACTCGCTTTGGTTTAGTTGGAAAGAGCTAGGTTCTACCTATGAGACGTGTCTGTCCTCAATTCTCTGTAAATTCGATGTCAAATTTAGATTTGAGATTTAAGAAATATTCCTGATGTCAATTCTCCTTGAGTTGATCTCGAATGATCTTTTAACTTTAAATATTTGGTGCATTGAAATTAACTGTTGTGCCAAGTATTTTTTTAAATATAAATACTTAATAATAATAGAATAGTAGCGGAAAAATAGTCTCAACATCAATTTTTTGCTAAAACTCATAATTCAATATCTCAACTACTCAAGAGTGGAAAGGATATTAGGATAGAGCTAGAACACAACTATCAGTAACTTTATTGCTGTCGTTACGACCTATTTTTAGGATAGAATAAGTCGGATGGAATGTAAAAATTACATAAATTCTTTCCTTTAAATCTAAAATCTAGAAATCGATTGAAAAATCAATTTATGAATTTGTCTCTACGCAAGTTTGACCCCGCAGACAATTCAGTCATATGAGACGAGAACCTAAGTTCACATACCAATCGGTTACAGATCCGGTATTATATTCTGCAACACTAAGTTCGGTTATTTCATTGAAATTCTGAAATTACTGAAAGCAATAGTCATACCTGAGCTTTAGTAATAGCGTAGCAGTAATTATCATCGTAGCTGTTGTGTGACCACACTGCTTAGAGCTACGTCGCAAATGTGATCTACGAACGCGAGGAGCGGTGGCGTAGACCGTTCTGCCCCCACCCGGTGTGTAGAGGCGGGGCTGAATATTATTCTATTGCGCAAAATCAGCACCTCCTATTCGAAAATCTCCCGCCTTTTTGATCCCCTCTTCCCATCCAGAAAAGTAATTTACATAAAGCCGTCGGCTGACAACTGTGCAATAAGCGTCTGTCACTCGAAAGGAGAGAGTCCTGCCAGGAAAACCTGAAATCGAACAGCTTAATTTTTTTTATCATTCATAAATCGCTTAGTAAAAATAATGGTCGTGAGGAACGTAGTAAAATAACAGACTATATCAATGTGATTTCCAAAAAAAGTTGTCGTTAAATCTGATTATCATATCAAACAGTTCAAATAAACACTTGTTTAATCTCATAAAAACTCGGTAATGTGTTTGAGGTATAATTAAATATGAAATTCAGGAATATTGTTAAAGCTAAAAAGTGATAAATGGTATATTAATAAAGTTTCATTTTATGACTGTGATATTGTAGTGAAAAAATGCTAGAATTTTATCCAAACTTGGCACCAGGCCTTTCATATGACAATGGTGCTCCACAAAATATACCCTTCAATGGATCAGCAGGTGAAAATAATCTACTTTTAATCAATATAATAAATGTATATAAATATATATTTTGTACTCATGCATAGAAATAAATTACTGAAAATCACTGCTTTGCAAACTATATGATAAAAAAAACTCGTGATATTGTTTGATTTCAAAATCATACATCCTTTATTTCAAATAATAATCATAAAACTAAATAACCTATGTTATTTGTATTTTTGCTATAAGTATTTTGATTGCATTCACCATAATTTTCTATCGCTGATTTTTTATCCAATATACTTTGGAACTATTTGTATGAAAGTAAATTATATATTGTCTTATTATTATACTATTTAAACCACATAGAAGCGCTCTGATACTCCGATGCCCTACATCCAACATATATTGCGAATTAATCTTCGTTTTATTAATTCTTTATAATATCATAAAAGCTCAAACTTACATACCGAATTATTATTGAATATACATTCTATTTTTTGATTATTTCGGTATTTGCTTACTTTTGCAGCCGTACTGTACAAATATTCTTAATGAAATAACATCATATTATACATTGAAAACATGTGAATATCATGATTCTTTTAAGATGTATTTATAATATCATGACATGGTTTGCTTAATTTCAATTAGAAATCTATGCTTTCACTTTACAAGTAAACTAGTCATAGTCTTCGGATATACTTAAAAAAATGTTTTCATTAGTAGAACAAAAAAAAATCCAAAAGAAATCATTGGAAACAACAAATTGTCAGGTTACTCTTATTTATACATAAGCTTTGTGTAATACATTATTTAAAAAGTTTTGAATTCCTTTAATTGCTTTAATAATGTAACTTTTTTAAAAACATGCAATATTGCGCAATTATACAAAATTGAATGTTGTTTAAAATGTAAAATATGTTTTAATTACACGCCACTAGTTTTAAAATAGCAATCATTGTTTTTGGTTCTTAACTATCTCTAAATGTGTACCTTTGCTATAACTGTACAATTGTTTAATGTCACTCTAAGTATGGAAAAAGAATAAATAAGTGTGTTGATATTTATGTATCATAATAAAAATAAAAATTCATCCATAATTATCCGTATAATGTCTTGCTTTGTAATTCTACCCTCCCAAATTGTCTCTTGTCTTAACACAATTCTGATAATTTGATAAATATATCGAAGGCTTGCCGTAGTAATATAACCTTGGGATAGTATACTTATTGTGAGTGTTGTATTCACCAGGATCTGTCAAACGAGAGGGCTCGTGCGAATGGTGCGGTGGGTGTGGAGGAAGTATACACGATCCATATCTCTTCGTAGTTGGCGACCGGAAATGGCACGAGAGATGCTTGGCTTGCTCGGCTTGTGGAGTTCCCTTACACAATAAATGCTTTTCCAAAAATGATAAACTTTACTGCAAAGCAGATTACGAAAGGTGATTATAAAACAAATTATGCATGCAAGGTGACTTAATGTTTATGAATATTATGCAACATACCATTGAATTGTGGCGCGCTTTATTGACACCAATTAAACTGAAATATAAATTTTGCAACTGTAAAAATATATTGTTTTATGTAATAACTCATGTAACGTATTATGCGATAATGTGCAAATTTCACTGTCAAAAACTATTATAGAATGGCTCTTTACCTTTCAGGCAAATAATTTCATTTTTATCGATGAATCTAATGATTTTTTTCAAAGCTGTATAGCTTTAACATAAGGAATCGATGAACATAAATTAATATAAGAACTTTTATTGTTTGTATCAATTGTACCCATCTGTTTTCCCAGGAAGAAAATTTCTTCCAGTGTTGATTTATTATTGAGATAAATGTGTTTAAAATTATAAGCAAACAATCTGACAGTAAAATGGCCGATGCGTTGAGGCAAAACACGTGCCAAACATTATAAAGTTGTCGGGATTAAATAAATATTGTTTTATTGAATGAAAAACGCTGTGTAAGCAAATTGTAAAATTGCCTTTCGTTAAATGTGAATGCGTATATGTTAGTAAGTTTATAAAATGCCATCAAATATTAATTTATAAATATTTCACATACTTAGAAATATGTACCCGAAATCTGATTATTAGTTATGATGACAAATAGGACATAATTAAAATTTAGATAAATCTTAAGCCGTAAGTAACTTCATTCAATATAAACTATTATATGATACGTTTTTCCCAATATCATATTTTATATTGGGTTATGTTATATAATGAAGCCACCCTCTATTTCTGTGGCTAAAATATTTCTACAAAATTACAACAATATTATATAAATCGAATATTTATGAAGGCTAAGTGAAAAGGTCCAGATTTTGATTAAGCGGTATTTATTAATGAATCAGAATATTCAATGTTTTTTTTTTATTACAAACATTATGTTATTCATAAAAAATATCGAATTAAATTTGTACAGTAAACCATTTGCGGAACAGAATAACAAGAAGTGCTTTAACCAACTGAGATGTTTTAAAAAATAGTCAACAAGATTTTATGAATGAAATGAATGTTTGTCAGAATATTTTTTTTCATTCACTGATGTCGTAACAAAGTCTGAACCTTTTCTCTTACCGTTAAGAGATCGGCTTGGAGAAAAGTATGTCCTAGAATTATATAGAATAAGTTTGCAAGAGAATCACATTTTTTAATGTTTAGTAATTTATGAATAAATTTATATCTTATAAAATATAATGTGACGAACTATTTGCAGGCGACAAGCGACAAGCACGCGCTAAATTTAGTATTTATTTAATTAATAAAAACACAATATTCCTTTGTAATTTATTACACTTTATTAAAAAGGTCAGGACATGTTTCGCTCATTGCGAGCATTGTCAACTGATAAGAAAAATACATAAACAGTGCTATTTTTACAAAACTAAATTGAAATAAAAGGTGTAAACAACAATTGACAATGAAAAGAATTTACGAATTAGCGTATAAGTGACTCTATAATTACACAAACTTTCATTGTCAATTGTTGTTCAATTAAATTTTATATAAATAGCACTGTTTATATATTTTTCTTATCAGTTGCTTTCAGAATAATAATTTAAGACTGATTAACCCCTCTTCTTACGTTTCTTTCTCAAAGATAAGAAATTGGGTGATGAAAATATTAAATGCAATCGATAGGTACTAGCGCAGTTTTTCAATTTGGGATAGAATATATTATTAAAATGTATAATGGTATTATTTAATGTATACATATTTACAATATATTTTTTAAAACCGTGCTATCGCTAAATAGCTTTCTCTTTTTTAAGTAATTCACAACTTACGATACATTTGTTTTTGTATTCCCCCCACTCCCTCTCCCAACCCTTATTCACACAAAATATAAATGTGAATAACTCGTATCACATTTTGTAGGAGGTCTAATTTTTTAAATATGTTGTAACGTTCTCGAGTAAAATTTTTCTTTTAGAAAAATGAGCCAATTTTGTAACGTTAAATTTTCTACAAATTACACCCTCCCAACTCCTTCGTAAAAAAACATGAACCTTTTTTTAATGCCAATGTCATAATATTATTATAACTAGTTTATAATATTGTTCAAAAAATATTTTAATAGATCAATTCAAATTGATTACTTGCTTAATTTCAGATGTCAATCTTATAATTGCGATGTGTTGATTTTTTACATTTATTTTTGATAGAATTTTTGGAGTGTGTTCTCGCTGTGGAGATAGACTACAACCTAAAGAATTGGTCATGCGAGCCCACCACCACGTCTACCATCCTCCATGTTTTGTTTGCGTCGTCTGTTGTCAGCCGCTGCAGAAAGGAGAACAATTTGTGATGAGAGCGGGACAACTATTTTGCAGACAGGACTTCGAAAAAGAACTATTTTTCCTGCAGCATGTTGATGAGGATATGTCACTGGACGAAATAGGTAGGCCGAGAGATGGAAGACGAGGACCGAAAAGACCGAGAACCATTTTGACTTCCGCACAACGTCGACAATTCAAAGCTTCTTTTGAAGTTAGCCCAAAGCCTTGCAGAAAAGTACGAGAAGCATTAGCCAAAGACACAGGACTAAGTGTCAGGGTAGTGCAAGTCTGGTTTCAAAACCAAAGAGCTAAGATGAAAAAGATCCAAAGGAAAGCTAAGCAAGACGGAGACAAAAATTCGGACAAAGATAAGGACAAGGGCGAAAAGGTTATCAAGCAAGAGTCGCAGCCTTCTGAGCATGATCATTATTTAGGACTTAACTCATCATATTCATCTAGTCAGCCACTAAATCCAAATATGCCGTACTCTCCTGAAGGTATGTGTGTACTTATAACACAATTTATTTTTAGCTCAGATCTCGTGCTATCGTGATACAGTAATTACCCAGATAAAAAATATAGTTATGCAACACAATGTACCTCATAACTTCGTATATGTACATCACTTTTAACTTTAAATCGACCTCAGTTTCTTCTGATCTTAAAATGGTACTGATGATGGTAAAATATTTTTTTGAAGTAATTGACATCTACATAATATTAAAACTGTTAGAAAAAAGATAATATTTAGAAAAATAAAACGCCTTTCAATGAAAAAACATAAACGTCACAAACAAATGAAAGTAACAAGTGTGTTTTTGAATTAAGATTTCAAAGAATTCACATTCTTTTCGAAATTTTTACAAATAAAATATTTTTTCAGAATATCATGGAAATTCGGACAGTTTCTGTAGTTCAGACTTATCTTTGGATGGCAGCAACTTCGATCATCTTGACGAAGGAACATCAGACACGCTCTCTCTACAAAACTTGGATCTTCACAATCACCAAGGACAGCATAGTGGAACACATCATGATCCGATTGCGCTCACTTCAGTCTCGTTGATAAATCCTATTGACAAGTTATATTTAATGCAAAATTCGTATTTTAGTACTGATCGTTGATGCATTAAGTTTGTTCATGATTGTATCATTTAAATAATAAAATGTTATTTTATAAATCAATTGAAGCAGGTGCAGGAGTTTTATTTATAACCATAAATAGCAGGACATGTTTGTTACAGATATTTAGAGTCATTATATTTTTTATAACACCTAATTCTACCCAATTTACATCAAATGTTATTTGAATATACACGAAGAATGGATTTTAATTGCTAAAAACCTACGGTTGATTGTTTTTACATAATTTATTATATCTAGTTATATCATTTTGAACCAATTCCTGAAGAGGGTTATTAGTACTATTAACCTATACATTAATGATTTTGCCTTTCACCTGGTCGTTGAGGTTACTAATCATTTTTAGCCAGTGTCGGATTACCCCATAAGCGCAAGAGGCGTGCGCTTGGGGCCTCCAGATTTTAGGGGCCTAAAAAATAGCATAAATTATATAAATCCTTATATTTTAATTTCAGTTTTCGATATTCATTATTATTTTACGAAGAGTTTTGTAACACTTTTATGTTATTCTAAAAACAGGGCCTCCGAAATTTGTTGCACCTAGAGCCTCCAAAGTGCTTAATCCGCCACTGTTTTGTAACACCGTGAAGATGACTGGCATACTCAAAAACCCTTTAGAATTTGGAGCATACGAGTATTTTTTTTCAAAAGTTTTATATGTTTGAGAATCAAGGAGAGAACAGAGAGAGAAAATGGACGCTATTTTAAAACATAGTATAATAGGATGCTAATTTCGAATGCATAATACGTTATCTCACTTAGTGTGACAAGGAAATATTACTAGTGATGGTACCTCTGAAGGGAAAGCTTAATATATTAACAAATTTTGAAATAAAATACATTCTCACTAAATACGAAAAAAAATGGTAAAAAAGTGAGTACATAGAAATAAATTCTATGAGGAGCTTTTACTCACTCATAGAAACATTTCTGCGTGCTCATTTTTAACTTTCCTAAATAATTGTCTTGTGCCAGTACAACTAAATCATACTTTTAATTAAGACTACTTGAGGACCGAACTTGGGCAGTTATAACCTACATCTACCTTAGGCGTCCAACCTCCACGTTACCTACGAGTAGAGGTCTGCACGGGCCGAAATTTTACAAAATTACCCAGTTCGAGTTCGAAAAACTCAGGTCCGACCCAGCCCGGGCCCGAATCCAATACCGCACTTGTTACCCGAAACCGAACCGAAGCCCGGATTTATACTCCACAGCCCGAAAATAACTCGATTTTTACAAATTTACGATTCTCTATAGAACTGGTAATAATTAAAATCATCATGGATGACTAAGTCACGAACATAGTCTGAAATATTTTTCTGAAAAATAAATTCTCTATCCGGGCTCTGCCCAAGCCCGAGTTTCAATTGCGCTTACCCGCACGAACTCGGCCCGTGGGCCGGGCCGGGTAAGGGCCCGAGGGCCAGACCCGGGCCCGTGCAGACCTCTACCAACTAGCCACGCACTCCTTAAAAAAATCCTAAGAGAAGCATAAGCTACAAAATTGTTTTTTTAGAATTTCGTGCAAATATTAATCTACGCGACATCTAGTGGAAAATAATAGCGAACGGTTCCAAGCATGTTTACAAACAGCTTTCACGTTTTGTCACAAACAAACGAAGCAAAAGTCAATGTACATACATAATCTTTAACACATAAGTAGAGTATCTGCAATACGACATAATTGGACATAATTCTTCCGTCTGACAATAACATATCCTTATGTTAAGTGCCCCCCAAACAAATGAAAAACTACGTTTGAAGTTTTATCAGAAAACCGCCATTCAAAATGAATATGAGAAATTAGCTAATCCATCTTTCACTTCTCATTGTAAAATTTATATATTAATAGTCGATAAAATAATCACCAATCACAAATAATCACAAATATATCCGTACCAATGTCCTCGGGTCTTTTTTTTCTTCTACGAAAAATAATTGTTAGCAAACTTAAACATTATTCGAAAAATTAAATAATTGACGAGGTCTATTTCTGCTACTACGAAAAATAATCGTTAGCAAACTTAACCATTATTCCAAATATTTAATAATTTACAATTTAAAAACTGCAGGGCTGTTGATTTCTGCTACTACAAAAATGATTGTTAGCAAACTTGAACATTATTCCAAAAATTAAATAATTGACGAGGTATATTTCTGCTACTACGAAAAATAATTGTAAGCAAACTTAAACATTATTCAAAAATTAAGTAATTTACGAGGTCTATTTCTGCTACTACGAAAAATAGCTGTAAGCAAACATGAACGTTATTCCAAAAATTAAATAATTTACAATTTAAATACTGCAGGGCTGTTGATATATGTCCCAATGTATGTTTCTTCTTCTGCGAAATATATTTGTTAGCAAACTTAAACATTTCAATTATTCTAAAAAATAAATTATATACAATTTAAATACTGCAGGGCAGGGCTGTCGATATATGCCCCGAGACATATTTCTTTTACTTTTAGAATTTCTGGCTTATTCAATAAATATGTTTGTAATTTATTTTTCACGCCAGTAAATTTTCTGACTACTTAAAAATGCAACAAAAATCCCCCCGTTGAGGTCAACGGGCTTACAGCTAGTTAACTATTAAATTACTCTGATATTTATTGACGGCTTTATAATTACGCTGGAATAATGTTGGAAAGGCGGTCTAAAGGTGGCGGCTAAAAGCTAAAATTTCCAATCATTTTTTTAAAGTAGGTTATGTCATCGTTGCCATGGCGCAGGGGTGAACGCCGTTGGCTTTCATGACCTTCACGGGTTGAAATCCAAGTTCATACAGCATAAATCGATTTTTTTTTCCATAGCAAGAATGTTTGAGATGTCTACGCATGGGCCGTCAAAAATAGCATATACCTAGTCCATTTATTTAAAATTCAGTATTCAATATTATTTCTTACTTTAAGTAGTTTTTCGAATATAAGGGCCTCCAAAATTGATTGCGCCTGGGACCTCCCAAGTAGGTAATCTGTCACTGCTTGCGGGGTGTTTGGATGGTAGTATCGTAGAGTTCACGTCATATCTAAGCCATAGTCACATTTTAATATATTATTCTTGGGAAGATAGTTTGACGAAGTGGCTTAGATGTTGATTGTTTCGTGACTTTAGGGTGTGACCGTCTAGACCAGGGTTTCTCAACCGGAAGCCCTGTTGGCGGCCAGGGGGGCACAGCGTGTTTCAAGCGGGCCATAGAGACTTTTTTGTTTTCGGGAGCCACAGTTCAGCTTAGGGGGGCCACGGGCAAATTTTCCGAAATCCCTATTTTAATGATTTTGGATTCGAAATTTTCGCAAGACCTTAAAAAAGGTCTCATAAAGGTTATTTGGGCAAATCCGCAAATTCTTGAGATTTTGAAATTCGAAAACATGAGGGGCACAGAACAATAAAGACACTCAATATGAGTCACGGACTCAACAATGTTGAGAAATACTGGTCTAGACACTCTTTTGAAGTTTTTTTTTTCCATATTTTACCTATTTGATCTATAATGTAGATTCTACATGTTGTCAGGCATAGCTGTCAAATATTACGCAATGTTTTATGAGGTACAAATTGTTTATTTTGTGAATTTTTAAAAAAAATACCAGTGGTTCGCATTTTATTTCATTATTATGTATTTGATAACAGCTAAGTATACATACTAGTCTATGGGATGTCTATGGGTATCCGTACAGCTCGTTTCATAATTGACAGCTGTCACTTTCTAATTCAGTAAAACTCTATTACGCGCGTCTATAGTAGACTTTTTACCCTCTATTTGAGTGCAATTTCTGGAGTCTAGTTCAATTTAAGCGCATCTAGTAGCGGCGTATGTGTTTTTATTTTCTGTAATACGTTTCTAAATATTGAAAATTCATTTGAATTTTGAAGGCAAATCGAGTGTTACCCTTTGAGTTCAGAGAGGGCCATTCAAATTTCAGAATTCTTCTTATTTCAACCATTCACTAATAATATCTAGCTAATATTTAGTGTCATCTTCAATGATATCTCATAAATGCAATGCAAATATTACGCAAATTTTTCTGAGGTCACTTTGTACCCCATCGCTCCTCGTCGTATCCATTTTCGACTTTTGGTTGAGTGTTAAGCGAGATTCAAGGTCACAAAAAGTGATAACGAATAGATTTTTGATGCTATTTTTGGTAATTGTGTGTTAAAGCTAGTCATGGATTATTTCGGCAAAAAACTTCACAAACTAAGCTTAAAACAACGCTATGATTTAAAATTATTTTTTGAGGGCTTGATAATCGCGTTAAAATCACACATTAATATGAAGAACACTGATAAATTATGCAAAATATGAAATATTTTCACTATACATCGCCATACTTCGTGAATTATGGCATGTTATTATCTATGACACACATCATAATTCACGAAGTATGGCGATGTATAGTGAAAATATTTCATATTTTGCATAATTAATCAGTGTTCTTCATAATTAATGTGTGATTTATCTGTCTTTTTGCACTTCAATATTTCATAATTTGCTTTTGACCCAAAATCATCAAAAAACGTTTGTTGTGTCTTCTATAAAATGGGTGGGTTACGTCTTTTTTTCTTTCCACAGTCGATATATGATAGTTATAATATGAAGATTAGGTGGCATGCGTCCGAGAGTGCCAGAAATCATGTAAATAAAAGCATCTGTGTTAATATAATGTGAATTGTGTATTATTTAAAATAGACTTTAATAAATGAATTTTCCTTAAAATCTGGTTGTTTTCTTTTTACAGTTAAGATATGGGTACTTAAATAAGCTCGATAATCTTTTTTTATTACTAATTTGTAATATTTTTCTTTTGTATATTTTATGATAATCACGAAAATAGTAATACTATCATAATAGGACTTTATATAACTACTAAATATTGTAAGCCAGTGAAAAATAGGAATCTTATGTCATGGAATGTCTGATATTATTCATTTCATAAATTCATTGTTAATAACAATATTTTTTATTATTATTCCGTCAATACAATTTTTTTTTGTTATTATTCATAACAAAAAGTTAATATTAAATTTGAATCATTCAAATTATGTACATTCACACAAATTTGGTGACTAACAACTCGAGTTTCACCTTTCGCATCAACTTGAACTGACTGTCAGTTCAAGTTAGTCCATGCACTTGAATGCCTGAAGATGGCGAAAGGCGAAACCCGGGTCGTTAGTGACAAAATTTGTGTGAATGTACATAATTTGAATGATTCAAATTTAATTTTTAAAATTCCACCATGCACCTTCAGTCGATATATTAAATTAAAAATGTTAATAGTTTAAATAATTTGCTGCACATTATTCAATAAAATTTGTAAATTATGGTGTCCTCATTGAATATGCTTATATATAGGAACTCACAAAATTGTACGAACTAATTTAAACACAACCAGAAATGATGATTTCTGTATTTAGGCATGACCAATATTATTGTGAAAATTGCCCATTGTGAATATTATTCAATACCTGTATTATATTGGTTTTAAAGGTCGACAGTTTGATGTGCTAAAAAAACTTTTTATTAACCACTTGCTGGTCCAATTGATTTAAACAAATGTTCCAAAAAAGATCACATATTTTTTATCTTTTTTTTTCTTTGTTTGGGAAGAAATCAATGAAAATCGATAAAAATCAATGGAATTGATAGAACAAAATATATTCTATATCATAATTGATATACATTTTTATATTCAAATATTGTACATTCTTGAAAAAATTTATTCGAATATATTTTGATAACTCGTGGTAATTGTATGTAAAACCTGAAAATAATGAAAAAAAACAATTAAATTAAATAATTATAAAATTATATATATATATATATATATATTATTATCATTATTTTTATTATTTTTTTTAGAACAATATAATAGAAAAAGGATGATATATTTATATTTATTACTCACCTAACTTGCTGTGTGGTGAAGACGAAAACATGGAACCATGCATAACGGCACATCACATTCTTTACAACAATATCTCGTTTCTTTTCTAATTTTTTTCCCATTAGCATCCCTTTTTTTGGCACACGCAAAGCACACCCTTGTAGGATTTGCTCTTTTTTCAGTTGATGGAATATAATCAGGAAAATGATTATTGGTGATCCTGAAGATCCTGGGTGGTTTCTAATGTTCGTTGTCCTGCGTGTGTGCTTTCCACCATCGAATAATATTTTGTAACTGTTTGATCTATTACATTCAGTCTATACTGCAGATTGGTATTTTTACCTCCTGTTTTTTTATACAAAATATAAGAGTTGTATAATGCCAAATCTAGGAGGTGGAAAAATATCTTCTTATAATATTTTTTTCCACGTTTACGTGGAATAGGATAATAAGCCATCTGTTGATCCATCCTGTCTACACCTCCCATTGTGTGATTGTACTCTATTACCACTGCAGGTTTTACGATTTCTTTATTTCGTTTTATTAAAGTATCCAATCTATTATTGTGGACAGTTGACAACAACGTCACATCACGTTTGTCCTGCCATTTCATAACCATGATCTTTCCTTTTTTGTAGGCCACGCTACCACCTTTATGCAGTTTTCTTGTTTTTATTTGTGGAGGCATTCTTAATCGTACAATTCGTACTGTCCCGTACGTGTCGGTTTTCCGAGAAAGTAAAATTTCAGCTAGTTTGGGAGATGTATAAAAATTATCGGTGGTCAAACAATAACCCTTATCCAATAAATTAAGTGTCATAACTATCTGCATGGTTTGCGGTAGTTGAGAAAACTCATTTTCCATTACAGTTCCTTTTCCTGTGTATGTAATGAAGTTATACACATAGCCACTAGAATATTCACACAAGACGTAATTTTTGATTCCGAATCTTGCACGTTTTAGACGCAGGAATTGACGAATCGAAAGTCTACCTTTATATAAAAGTAGGCTTTCATCAATTGTGATGTCTCTTTCTGGTGTGTATACAGATTTGAATTTTTCTACTAAAATATGCTGTATGTTCCAAACTTTATGTAATTTCGGGCTGAGTGAGTTTCAGCATCATATGTCTCGTTATCGGAAAAATGCAAATATTGTTTTATTTTCTTGAATCGTCGTAATGACATTGTTTTGCCAAAGTAAGGGGTGTGTAGCATGGGTCTTGATGACCATGACATATCCATGTCTGGTCTTGTGTTTATTCCCAATAGCATGAATAATGCAAAAAAATACGCATTTCTGGAATTGAAACAGGTTTCCAATGGTTTCGTGACCTTGTTGTTCCCTTTAGACTTATGCTATGTTCAGCAAATCTATTTGTTTCAACACAAATTATATTTAGTAATTCATCATCAAAATAATATTCCAAGTACTGTAAAATTGATCCATTAGGATCAAATTCATGATGAATGCCAGTTTCTGCAGTAAACTCCAATCGTTTAGGAATAGGTAATAATATATCACTTGGCATTTCGGTCCACGAATCTTGAACCACTGGTGTAACGCTGGAAGCTTCGGAAGAATTCCCTGAAAAAGACCCTGAATCTTCACTATCAGAATAATCTGACCAATCGTAATCCATTTTATAGGGAATAAAAAATGACCGAAATAACAACCGATAGACCGAAAATTACGAATTTGATATAGTCCAAGCAAGAGCTGGACACAGACTAACAGATAAAAAAATATGTTATCACAAATTTGTGTGTGTATTTTGCATTTTCAAATGTGTGCACAAATGTATATAATTATATATTTCAAAGGGAACTCCAGAGGGTTCGATTCCTAGTAGAAAGATGCCGATGAATACGTTTGACATTTTTATGGCTATTTATGAGTACCTTGATTTTCATACCAAGTGCGTATGAATAGGTTTGACATTTTTATAGTTAATTATGGCCACCAAGCAGTGGTGGGCCATAAAAACATAATATCCACAAAAAAATTGGAGTGGCTTCATATAAAAACAGCAAATATTCTGATCATTTTTATTTACAGGATATATTATTCACGAGCTGCCTTTTAAGAGCGAAGAATATTATGTTCGAACACCAAACACATGTATACCATTTATAAAACATTCATATTTAATAAAAGAATTAATTGTTTTTTATGTATGAAGTTTGCCCGAGTTATCTCGTGGTGTCCATTTTTGACGACTTCCAATACCCGAGTATACTCGGGCGTGCCCGGGAAGGGGTAAATAGTACATTCTTTCAAAATGAATTTCAACAATATGCAGAAAAGGTTTAAAGGTATTGTCAGCTAGTGCGAGCACCAAAGTAAATTTTAGCATTACTTTATTGATAGTTTAAGTGGTGAACCAGTCTCGCTAGTGATAGGGTAGATTCTATTATTTTTTCACAGTATTTTAAAATTAAAAACCATCATCTAAAGAGGAAGAGTAACAAAACGATTAGTGAGTTTTTAAGCTTGGTTTTTATAATAGAAAATCATATTGTAGATTAAAAAAAGCTTTGGGTGAGAAATCTGGTTTGCGTAACAAAGTGGTATTAAGACTCAGAGTTTGGGACGAGTTGAGTTTGAATTGACTGGGCAGGGTCCTGGTAATTTCATAAAATTTCGGTCTCAGTAGATGTTTAGTCTACCAAAATTTTGCTGTAGATTATAAATATAGCTACTTTGCAGGCAACAGTGAAGTATGTTATAAATGAAAGTTCCGAGGTGATTGAACTTAAAGGTTTGATTGATACTTTTAAATATTTGATTATTGTTTTATTAAGTCTCTTTTGGTTTATGAGACAGGATAAAATTGTCATATTAATAGCCGATAATAATATTGGTTGGTTAAATTTTGTGAACTTTATTTGAATCATGCATTTTTGCATGTTCCTTTTTTGTAATGTTCTGATATTCTTTACAGTGACTGGTGACATCTGTATCAATATGTGACTTCTGCTGTTTGGCATGCTGCTTTTAATTTCATTCATTCTTCCTGAAAAACTTTTTCAGTAGTATATTGTTAACGCATTTGTTCTCTGTGAGTCAGGAAGTCTTGGCTACTTACGGTTCATGGAATGTAATCGGGTATCGTTAGATCATTTAAATAATAAAAATACGAATTTGAACAGTAAGTAGTATTCGCACAGGAAATGTTATCAATGGTCAAAAGTTTGATAGAATATGCCTTTTTCTTTAACAACCTTAAAGTATAGTTTTTATCGAAATGGAGTTGGGTTAGTTTTCTTTCTCGATTTTTTCTGAAAATCAATAATAATCAGCAGATTTTGAATAAACAATATTATTTATAACACTAAATTATTATTTTTATTTACAAAATTCAATCAAACGTATTCCTAAAAAAAAAACATTTGAAGAATTGATTGAGCTTAGACATTCTGATTGATTCAATAAGTAAGTTATCATTTGACTGTTCAACGTCTGTAAATTTTTGCTTTTTGATCATGCAAAATAAAGATGGGTGGTAACATGCTTATAGTTAGTAATGAATACCATTTTTGGAATGTATTTAGTTATCTCATTGATAGTTTAAAGCAGTGGTTCTTAACGGGGGCGTTTTTATTTTTTCAGAATTTGGGGGGCGATTGAGGATTTTAAATTCGTGAGCTAAAAAAAAACGAGTTTCGGAGATATTTTGGGGAAAAAGTATAGGGAATTGAGTATTTCAAATTCTTCGGTGAGGGGGGGGGCGTTAGATAATTTTGGATAATTTATTTCTGCAAAAGGGGGCGATTCTTTCAATACGAGTAAGAAACACTGGCTTAAAGCTACTTACCAAGATCGATTAATAAAAAATTGAAATTTATACTCAGCATTTAATAATTTCTTTGTTTTACGAAAATCAGTAGGTATATTTATCTCATTTTTTAATTATTTAATCTTACGTTTGCTTTCGAGAAGCAATATTGAATCACGTACATTAAAATTGATGTGACATTTATATAATTCTACTAGCTGACCCGAAGAACTTCGTACCGCCTCAGAATCAATAAATTTTGTGTTAATTTGATAACTTGAAGCATGATGACATCTATGATGATGACTACCGAGCCAACTTTCCGTTGTAAATTGTGCATTAGCAAGCCAAGAAGATCCAAATGGTTGAATGACAAATCACAAAATATGGGGTTTAAAATAAACCATTAGCATTGGTCAAAAAATGTGCCACTTAAAATAAGCCGTTATCATAGGGCAAAATACAAACGACGGCCTTTCTTGCGCCATCTATCATTCAACAATTTAAATAATTTTGTTCTGTTTGAAGTTCGAACGACGGACGTCAGGAATATTGAAAAAAAAATCTGGATAGAAACACCCTTCACCTAGCGGGATGAAATATACTTTACGACCAATTCTACTATCTAACAAATATACATTAAAAAAATCATAAAAATCGGTCAAGCCGTTTTGAAGGAATTCGACGACAAACACCGTGACACGAGATTTTTATATACATAGATTTAATTTATATATATTCATTGTACATTATTTTACCATAATTCACGAAGGAAAAAAAGTAATTTATTCAATATTGTTTTTTAGAATTTACCCATTTTAATATTTTTGGGTTGTTGCCATAATGGAAATCTATATTTTTCTATCATTAAATGTCAGGGAAAACTTGGATTAAGAGCTAGCAGCATTTTTGTATGCAGTTCTATTAGACCTGTTGCGCTGCTATGTCATTTTTCCTTACGGGAATACATAACATCTGAAATAATAATAAATTGTGGTCTAAATAAATTATTCTGTTAGTAATTTTCAACTGTAATTTTAATAGAAAAGTGTCATTTTATGTATCTGAAAAAGTAGTACACCGTACGGTAAGTTTTCCATTTATATTTATATAAAATCAAGTTCTTTGTTGTGTTACCTTTTGACCGCAGATATATTATACTACGGTAAATTAGAACATATTTTGTGATTAATTCAATTAAAAATTGTATTATTATGAGGTTTTATGTCAATATATGGTTTCAGATTATATGGCAAGTTACCTATGATAGATATTTCGGCTGTCTTTTCCCAATTTATTCGTTCAATTGTTATTGTTTATAATAATGTATTTTGACGTTTTTATTGTATGATCGTTTTCATAAGGGTTTAATAATAATTATTTTACATTTCCGACCTTCGTTTTAAAAAGAGAGGACAAACTTGGCACTTAGAATCTTACCAAGGGATTCTGCTTTCGTGTTTATGTAATCTCAAAAATACGTATTATAGGACGTTATGATGGTGAAAGATTTTAATAATTGTAAAAAAAATGCATATGACTTTCAGCATGTTTTTGCGGCGATATAATACTGCATCATTTATGATTTAATGTTATGTGCGCGATGTTTTTAATATGTATATATATTACATATTATTCTAAATATTACTTTATGTATAGTGTTTTTTATGAACCGACGTATTTATAACCGAATGACTAAATTCGTCAAAGAATACTCGACATATTTGTCCACAATTTAAACCAGCAGTAAGTACTCTTGTAGTATGTGAACTTTATTATGTGCGTGTATTTTCTGTAATGTGTAATACCTGGTTATAGTACCAAAACTTCTTTGACACTTAAATTTATCTCGATTATTTCATGCAGATAAATTTATTACAGGGCTGTCGAGTCTTGTAAAAAAAAACGACTCCGAAGACTTTTTTCAATAATTTCATTTTAACTTATATATATGTATTCCATCAGGTCATCTTTAGTCAGCCATGCATGCAAGTCAACACTAGGACTATTGTGGTTTGAATACACATCATAAAATATATTAAAAAAAAAATGTTTCGAGCCGCTCATTTTTCACGACTCCAGCCAAAACACCATGACTCTGACTCCACAGCCCTGTTTATTACACCAACGTTTTATCAGAAAACTTTTGTCAGGGCAGAATTATATGCGCGAAACAATATACACAAACATATTCTGGTGACATTTTCTGATTTTTCTATGATATTTCATTTATTGTTGTCTTATCAGCTGTAAACATTATGGCAAAATTTTATCGATACTATATACGCTCAGATAGACACTCGAAAATTAATTATTATGTATCATTCATTTCGTTAATAATAATAGCATTCGAAATATATTTAAAAAGGCGATAATTTCGTAATCAAAACATCGGAATAAATAAATAGCGGGGTAAGTATGTACATTGTCATCGATTAAATGTATTTTGTAATATTTTTAATCATCGGCAATTTTTTTGTAAAGTAGTAATTATTTCTAATTTATGTTAAGATATCCTCTACAATTGTGGGTTGACATGGTAATAAAAAACACATAGTACACAATGTATAAAGGGTAATTTATTTCAATATTCTCACTGATGAAGTCTATATCCTAATTGCTATTTACAGACTATACTTAATAGTAATTTATAATCTCTATAATAGAAATCGGAATTTATTATAATAGGAATGAATTCTTTTTACCAATCATTATTTATTACATTATTCCTCGGATAAAAGTAAAACAATGTATTTTTCGTGTTGAATCGCTGCTTTTTAGTTTTGAAAATTGAGTATGTCAGACGAATTTAGTTAACAGCGAGTACCTACTGCATACAAATGAGTAACGAAACATAATTATGAATTGTCTATATATTATGTACAACAAATTATCGGTCTTGTCTGTAACTAACTTATCAATTGATTTGCGTGTTTGTCCTAGTCGGTTGAAGTGTACTCGAGCTAGAATCCATAAACGGAAACTTTCATACAGATTGATTCCGTCTATTCTAAATTCGTGAATGTCTGTGATGCTTACATTAATCCTAGTGGCGGTTCTAGGTAGTGGGCTAGGTGGGCTAAGCCCGACCTGCATTTTTCACTCAAAACTTTAGATGGCTAAATAAAAATGAACAGCAATTCGGCCGCTGAACAAAATAAATACATTTATAAGCGTAACTAACCTCTCCCAAATGAATACAATATCTTTGTTTTGATTTTCCTCTGTCAATATAAGACAATGCTATGTCTACCTACAATAATATTCTCGAGTGTGTTTTGTATTACAATTTTAAACTGAGTCAGCATAAAAAAACAATAACCCTATAAAAACTTCATAGAGAACAGGCAACGTGACGTCAGTCTGGCAACTTTACGTATTAACGAGTCAGGGGGTGGAAAGATCTAGCTCGTGTTTTTTCTCTTACACTAGGGTGCAATCTAGCACGATTAGATTTTTTTTATTTGTATGTGCGTCAAATTATCAAACTTCTGTCATTCGTTGGGGGCTAAATTGAATTTGCCCATGACCCACCGATACATTCAAAACACAAATACCAATATCGTTGTATTGTATGAAAGTGACAGATATTGACTTTCAGTGACAGTTCTGTATTGCTTTTTGTACTTGTTATTTCACTTTGAAAGAGACGAATTTAAGGTTATTATTTTATTATTTCTTACTAACATTAGCATTGATTTTATTATATAGTAATTTATGCTTTACAGTAGTGTCGTAATATTTGTTTATTTGCTTGTAGATTAATGTATAAGGTGAAGTGGAAAAATACACAATTTCGTAAATAGTATACAATGCTAAACTTTCCTCTAGCCCACCCAAGATTTTAGTTCAGGAACCGCCACTGATTAATCCCATCCTTAAAACACGGTGAGGGTGATGAGTATTCCATTCCTCTGAATTACTACCAGTAAAACTTCTATTAAACGTCGTTGAAAGCATTATCATAGTCTCGTCGATAAATATTAAACTTCTAAAATCGTCGTCGTAGATGTCAAGGCAGTCAGATAGCCAAAGCTGAGAAATTGACGGGCAAAGATTTCGTTTGACAAAAAAGTAACATTTTTCACGTGAACTTTTTTGTTTTGTTTTTAAAGATATAGCGGTGAAACTTTGAAAAAAGATATTTCGTGATGTTATCATTTTATTATTTTCAATGAACAACGTCTCGTATTTTATGAAATTATTCGGTCAATGACGACAAGCAGCATAAGTCTTGAGACTTATGCTGCTTGTCGTCATTGACTCCTGTATTGTATATGTTAGGCTTATTTGAAATTTTTAAAATACTAATAAATAGGGCTTTTTATGACTCAAATCTATTGAGCATGGCATTTTTGATGTTTATAAATGCTTTTGTTTGCTTAATTCATTTTTTACCAAATTTGTGGCTAGTCTCTTTTGACGTCTACGGCGACGAAACACAGTGCGGAAAATAGATGAAGTAAACAACCAATTCGAGAAGATTAAAAGCACATGTTAAGCCATAAAGTCACACAGGAATAATTTTGATAATTCTATTGTATGGGGTTCCGAATTTTTATTTGAATAAACATTTACTAATAGAGGGGAGGGTATATACGAAAGAGTTGTCGTAGAAAAGATCTTAAAATAAAATAATAGCTACGTAGCTAAAAATGGAATCGAATCAATGATAGAATTCTAATCAGGGCTAAAATTTTAGTCTGTACGAAATGTTATACATTTTTACAATTTGTTAATTTGTTAGGTTTTGTCTAATATCACAGTCCTGGGGATGCTATAGGCCACGGTTTCCCAATCTATGTTCCGCGGAGCCAGAGTAGGTGTTCCGCGGGCCAAAGTGGATTTTCCACAAAAATTTGGAATGGTTTTATACACTGCAACACATGTAAACATTTTCTACTTCATTTTGAAAAGCGAGTGATGGTCTATCTCCACATAAGTTATGATGTCAAATATTTAGATGAAAGAGGAGGTTTTGAATATAAATTGAATACGACAATAAAAATTGTGCCAAATTTCTATCGCCGAGGATGAAGGATTATTTTATCACACCCAAAATCATCAGTCATTAAAGGCCAACAGTACGTTGTATGTATTGAAGTGGACCAAAATATATATATTTTTTTAAATATTTCGGTTTTTTTTTAAATTTTTACCATCCATTTTTTTATATTTTAAAAATACATAACAAATTTTAAAAAATAAATATATTCAAAACTCGAAAAGTTATCGGCTGGTAATGAGAAGGGTCCAAAAAAGGGGTGTCCTGGTGTACATGATTCCAACCAAAAAGTTTAAAGGATTCTTAATTAATAAAAATGTCGCTATCGCCCGTACCTCGGAGAAATAATAAAAAAAACCGTTTGAAAAAAAAATCAAATTAAAATCTGCTACGGGCCATAGAAGGATGTATAGAGAAAGTTTACACAAAATTTAAAATAAATCGGTTTAGTAGAATTTGAGATATTATGCACGCCAGATTGAAAAAAGTAGTTTCGAAAAAAACGCGTTTAAAGTTTCAATTTGTTCAGGTCGGACCAGCTTAGCTGCTGCGTCACCAAAATCGCTGTAACTCTAACTCATTCTCTCCAATGTCTAAGCTTAAGAAAAATATAAAATAGAAAGAATCGATTTTTAAGAGATTTATTAATTCGTATGTGATATTTTAATAATAAAAAAACTATTACGAATTACCCATCCCAAAAATTAAACTATGTGTTCCGTTGAAATTTCCGGAGTAAAGTGTTCCATCCCAGAATAAGTTTGGGAAACCCTGCCATAGGCTGTCCTTAAAATATTTAATATGTTTTCAAAAATAACAGATTGCTACTAATTAAAGAATGAACAATTATTCATAGATATGTAAGGATTTATTTGTTTTTTATGTGAAACAAGTAAAAAAAACAATACGAAGATTTCGTTGATTACGCGATACTTAACATATCAGTTTTTTTTTCTTTTTGACACTACTCTGTATGGGATATCTTTCAAATTCATCAACATTATTTCAATCGTGTTATTAAATCTTTGAAAATAATTCGAATAATTTTTCTCGAGTGGGCAATGATGTAATAAAACATAATCTTAAACAAATAAAAATGTTTATATTTTGAGAAATTAAAGATCAAGTTGGTAGGTATATTATAGGCAAACCGCGACTCCCACTCTGGCATTGACAAATGGTCTGAATCTGATTTAAAAAATAATTTATATTAAATCTTTGCGTTTTTTTTAATGTCTACTAAAATGTATTACTTTGTGTGTTTTAATTAATTACTATTTTACGAGAACTGCTGGTCAGTTTCTCGATTTATTATTGGTTCATTAATCGCTTTTTCTACGCCTCATTTCTAGGATCGAATAGGTGGTGGGGGGCAATTATAGACAGAAATTCATAATGAGCTCCGCAGCTGAAGCTTATGAATTAAAATATAGTAGAACACTCAATTAGTATTATAATGAAACTGACAATATGGGCCCCATATGGCCCTTAGTTTTGCAATCTGTTTTGTTAATAAATGCAATGAAAATGAAGACTTCTTTCTAGTTGTAAATAAAATTCCCGGCCGTCGACGGATTAGGGACAGCATACGTCTTTTAACGATTTTTTTAGCTGGCGTTAATAACGAAAAACGCCTTCGCCATTTGTTTATATATATATCGACTGTGGAAAGGAAAAAGGACGTAACCCACACATATCAAATTTTACAGGAGGCGCTAAAAACGTGTTTTGCTGATTTTGTGACATATGCAAATTATTAATTATACACAACCTTGAAGGGCACTGGTGTTAAATTGACATAACCTAATATTAATTAAAGAAATTGTTTCGGAAAAACCTCTACTTCAGTGTTTTTTCTTGGTTTTATTTTTTTACAAGGTAATTTTTTCAAACTTAAAAGCTAAATTTAGATACTTATTCGGCATTTTCAGCTTCCATCCTTTTAATAGAACGTGTATCAAGTTGTATACATTGTGATTATCGAAAAAAGCTGTTTTGAAAAATTGAGGGTTACGTCCTTTTTCCTTTCCACAGTCGATATATATATATATATTTATTATTATTTTAATATGAATATAAATTCCCCCACTGAGCCATACTCCCTCATGCGTCGCATAGCCCCCGTTGTATGGTGGTTACGCCCAATGACGTCCCGAGGGCATAGGCGAGTAGGCAGTTGCCTAGGGGCGGCAAGTCCTAGGGAGCGGCAAATGATCACAGATTTTTTAAATGATTAAATATTTTTGACACGAATTTGATTTAGAATAAATATGTTGCCTCAATGTTTTTAATTAACAAAATACCAAATCAAGATTCGATACTTATATTATTTAAGTGGATTTAAAATTGATTTAATTTTTTATGATGTAATAGTTATTTTTTCATAATTATTGAACAATAATGTGGGCTTTTTGATCATATTTATTTGTTTAAAAAGTTTATGAATCATAGATAACATATTACAATGCATAAGCTGCAACTGAAATTATGTATGAAATTCCGTCTAGAGGGCATACGCGAGTAGACAGTTGCCTAATGGCGGCAAGACCTAGAGAGCGGCAAATGATCACAGATTATTTAAATAACTGAATATTTTTCAAAGGAATTGAATTTTGAATAAATATAATGCCTCAATGTCTTTGATAAACAAAATACCAAATCAAGAATCGATACTTATATTATTTAAGTGGATTTAAAATTGATTTAATTTTTTATGATGTAATAGTTATTTTTTCATAATTATTGAACTTTTGTTCAATTTTTGTTGATCATATTTATTTGTAAAGATTTTTGCCAATAAGGTATTTACATACAATGAATCACCTGAAAGCAAAACAGAATAAGTGGCAAAAGATTTGTTTGAGTATGTGTAAGTAAGTAGAGAATTCGAACTTCTATATGTGGATATTTATTCCTAGAATAATGGAAAGGAATGAAAGAAAATGGACGCTATTTTAGGGGTCTGCCTAGGGGGCGGCAAATAGCCTAGGAACGTCACTAGTTACGCCAGTAACTCCAACGAGAAGAAATTTTATAGCCAAAAACTTCTTTGTGAACGATATAAATAATTAATTATATTTGCCTTCAAATCAGTGCATCACAACTGAGTATGAATTGCTTAGATAATTAGTTCGAATAAACACGTTATCAACTCATTTGTTTTGTTGAAGACCTGGACTACGTTTGCTCAAACGCGTTATAACAATATTACGCATCTGTCACAAATTGTGACAGATGTGTGACTCACAATGCACATCGAAACAATATTACTCACGGGTAATCAATACAATAATTAATACATCGCATATAAAACTAGAGATATTTCGTAACTGCACCCAGGGCCGGCGCCACCATACAGGCGAAATAGGCAACCGCCCAGGGCGATAATAATTAGGGGGCGCATAAGTGGAGTATTATTTTTTTTATATACACTGATAATAATAAATAATGTGTAGTACATTTTTTTTTGACGTTTGTATTTGTTCGTTGTAATTATGTATCTATTTCTATATGATTCGAAAAAAGAGGTTGGGCGACTGAGTTAAAAATATTTTGGGATACATCCATTAGGAGGCCATATGATCCACATTGGGAGCGGTCATGGATATATTAAAAAATATTTTTAATGATTCCGATTTTTTCATTATTTCGAAAAAATGGGACTATTTGTGGAAAATGGGGCGCGCCAATTACCGTTGCCTAGGGCGCCAAATGACATTGCACCGGCACTGACTGCACCCCGCCGGGAGAGTTGTTCCTATGGCGGGTTTTTATCTATATATTAATAGTCGATAAGGTCCGTCCGTCCGGTGTCCCCGATTTCACACCTTCCAGTCTCCACTTTTTTATTCGTACTAAATCTATATATTAATAGTCGATAAAATAATCACTCGCTTTTCACTTTTCACAAATGTGTGCGTACTGATGTCCTCGAGTCTTTTTCTTCTTCTACGAAATGTATTTGTTTGCGTACTTGAAAATTAATAGTTAATGATATAAAATAAAATAAAATAAAACTAAATAAAATTAAGCACAATGCAACAAAAATCTCACGTTGCTGGGCAACGGGCTTACAGCTAGTTCCTTATTATATTATTATATGAACATTGAGTTCAGATATTTTTTTTAATAGATTCTTTGCAACAACAATCATATCAACTTCTTAACTTTAAATTTTAAAACAATATTATGTACTGGCCATGTTAAACTATGAATTATTAAATACAACTTTTTTTATACTTATACTTACCACATGTTTTAATAAAGATCACGACCGGGTTACACATCGTAAGCGTTATTAGCTGATCTTAAGTACTACTAAAAGTATTAATAAAAACACAATATTCCTTTATACTTCAATTTATTAAAAAGGTCAGGACCGGAATATTGTGTTTTTATTAATTGAATGCCTTTCCACCAAGTATTGACAGTGAACTACGAAAAGTTGTAAAACGATGAAGTCGTTATCAAACTCACTAGAACTGTCTTTTTCGTGATGATGCATATGAATGGTCGTGGTGACTAATTCCATGATCTACATTGAACAATTATTCTCTTAACCACCCCCATGAAACGATTTTCCCGTTATAAATTAGTAAGTTACTGCTAGTGACTAGGTTTTAGTGATACACTAATAAGTTACAAAGTTGTTTTCATGAAACGAATTGTCACTTGAGAGTATTGTTTGGAAACACTGCTCGTTCCAAAATAGTTCAAAAAAATTACTTAAATTCCATTTTTTAAAACAATAAACATTTTGAAAGTATTTTTAGTCTTACATTACTTTGGAATACCATTTTGTATGTTGTTATCGAGTCATGTTTGAGGCTGATTTCTAAAAATACTTTTAAAATTTATATGCATTTACGAAATTACATTCATGGTTAATGTTAAACAATTTTAGAACGAGCCGGGCTTGCAAATAATAGCATTACTTGTTAGGTTTGAAGATTTGATTCCACCCTCAAAGACACTGATTTCATCAGTGACGTTCCTATGCTATGTGCCGCCCCTAGGCAGACTTTTAAAATAGCGCCCGTTTATTTTTTATTATTTTAAATATATAACCTACGTACCCAAACAAATATTTTACAATTATTCCGTTTTGCTTTCAGAAGATTCATAATATATTTGTAACTTATTGACAAAGATCCTAACGAATAAATGTGATAAAAAAGCTCATATTATTGTTCAATAACTACGAAATAAATAACTATTACTACATGTCATAAAAAATAGTGTTGATCTTAAATGCCCTTACATTATATAAGTATCGATTCTTGATTTGGTATTTTGTTTATCAAAGACATTGAGGCATTATATTTATTCAAAATTCAATTCCTTTGAAAAATATTCAGTTATTTAAATAATCTGTGATCATTTGCCGCTCTCTAGGTCTTGCCGCCATTAGGCAACTGTCTACTCGCGTATGCCCTCTAGACGGAATTTCATACATAATTTCAGTTGCAGCTTATGCATTGTAATATGTTATCTATGATTCATAAACTTTTTAAGATTTTATAACTTACTAGCTGACCCAACGAACTTCGTTACGCCTAAGAATCAATAAGTGTTATGTTAACTTGATAACTTGAAACATGATGACTACCGAGCCAACTTTTAGTTGTTAATTGTGCGGTGGAAAGCCAGGCAGATCCAATAAGTTTAAAAATTCAGTTGGGTAGTTGGTTGCTTCGACTTCGTTTGTTACACGGTCGATAGATTTGAAGGAATGTAGTGGACCGACGATTCGATTTTGAATTGTGAAGTTTAAATGATCCACATCTTTGTTCTTCGCTGCAAGAATTGCTCGTTCACTCAACCAATTGTGATTTTTGTGATTAGATGTTTGGGAACATTTTGTTGATGAAGCCGTCCTAAAATTCGGCGGAAACGAAATCAATACGTTCGATTCGTCAACAGGAACACGGTCGTTACCGACGATAGTCGAAGATCGTTTTCAAACTTAAAGCGTTTTTCTCTTCTCCTTCGGGGCCGAGTTAATAATCATCAAATTCTCATGACTATTAATTTACATGCTCCCAATTTATTCTTACGTGGGCGAAACTATGAGCAAAAACTTTTATTTCTAAAAACTTATACCTTGCTTAAGAGGTATGAGTCACCAGTTCCGAGGGCCGTTCGATTGATCAACGCATTGCCTAGAGAAGTAGACATTTTTAATGATAGTATTTGTGAACTGTTTGTAAAGTTTTACTATTTTTTTTCTTGATTTTTTATGTTGATTTTGATGTATTATGTAGTCTATTTTATATTTTGTTTTATTATATTTTCAAGTACATGGTGAATTGGCGTCAGCTGTTATGTCATGTACTGTAATTTTAATTTCTTACAATAAATAAATAAATATATAGTCAGCAATTGCTTGGAAAAATCTTCGGCAGATGGATCGTTTAGCAATGCAACTCGCATATTTGTCTTCAGCTGAAGTTTCTTCACAGCGCCAGAGTCAATGATTTGACGCAAGCGTTTATTTCATCGGCAGCGGTCGATCTTGGAATGACTGGTAGTGTTTGGCGGAAATCGTCAGATAGTAGAATCATTGCGCCTCCAAAAGATCTCGAGTTATTGCACAGATCTTTCATAGTTCGATTGAGTGCTTCCAATGCGCATTTGTGCGCCATTGTCCATTCATCCCAGGTGATGATTGTATTTGCCACCAAAAAATTTGCCATTGCTGAGTGTTTCGCAATCTTGCATGTCGGTTTTTCAATGATTTGAAGATTTAACGGCAATTTCAACGCTGAATAAGCCGTTCGGCATCCTTCTATCTACGTGGCCGCTATTCCAGAAGAAGAAACTGCTACAGATTTTTTTTATCTCGCACGAACAGTGGCCATAATCAATGACATGAGGAATGTCTTCCCAGCTCCACCGGGCGCATCGAGGAAAAATAAGCCACCATTTCCATCATCAATTACCTTCATTAACGTATCGTTCGTTTCCTTCTGTTGAGGCTTCAACAGTGGTACATTCGTTCAAACTGATTGGTTCAATGCATCTCGATCATATTCACGTTCACGTTCCAATTCTCGATTGAAAGCGTCGTTCATTCCACGATCTGGCGTTGGCATTCCTAACTTGACTAACAATCTGCCGTACATAAGGTAACACATGTCTTCGATCAAAATCAAAGCCTGGTTATGTATCTCTTCATTCATCTCGAGATCGGGATTCCCTGAACTGACACGAATTCGATGTAAAATGTATTCGGACATGGCATCCTTGTACTTGTTCCACAGTTCACGGGGATTCAATGGAAAGCATGTCAAAATAATGATAGAACATGATGTGCGTATCTGACTTGAAGATTCAGAAACAGTTTCTTCAGCAATTTTCATGTCCCAATGAGTACTCTAAATTGAAAATTATTTAAAAGTCAATCGTATGCAAAAGAAGCAGAAAGAAATGAATTTTGGAAACAACTTGCCATCTAGCGGTTAAAATCTGCATACGACGACATTTTCATTATTTCAAGCTGTTCTTCATTTGAAAACTGTATGAGAATATTAATTTTCTTCATAATTTCTTTGCCGTGTTATTTTTCCGATGTTTTAATGCTTATTCTGCTATTCTAGGCGGATACGAATTTTATAAATCAAAGATCATTACAATCCGTACTGCCATTCTCGAGATATACGTGGTGTAACCAACCCCACTTTGTTTTATATATATAGATAAGTTCTTTTACAATAAGTGTCTAAAAATGAGCCAAAAATAAGCGAGCTTCAATGGAATGAAAGTATATCTGTGAATGATCAACATAAATCGATACAAAATGAAACGCTTACATTATTCTTTACTAAAAACATTGTGTTGTGAGTACAGAAAGCCCCCTTTAGCATCCCCCCCTATGTAAAAGTTTCTTATAGTGTATACGGCATTCCCTCCTATAGGGTAGTTTTTTACAAAACGCTAAATTTTCAAGGACAAATATGTACAGGCGGACCTCTACTTTCGCACATTCTACTTTCGCACAATTCGCTATTTTGCACAAATGAAAGTGAGGAAGAAGAACCAGAAAAAATCATCAAGACTTTAATAATAAAAAATATGAACGAAGCTTTTATTCATCTCGATACATTTTTGAATATCATGGAAGAATGTGATCCCAATGGAGAACGCATATCTCAAGTGCGTAGGGCGATCCATAAAAGCACTGCATGTTACAAAACTCCACGAAGTAAAGACAAAAAAGAGTAAAATACAAGTAACTCTTGACAAGTTTATTAAAAAAAAAAAAATTTCCCTCCACTTTCGAACATTCAACATTCGCACACATTTTCAGGAACCAATTGTGTGCGAAAGTGGAGGTCCGCCTGTATTTTCATATTTTTTTCATAACATAAATACATTTTTATATACTTGTATTGAAAACATGTTTGTCGTTAGCTGTTTGTCCCTTGATGTATTCTGTGAGAGTTAAATGAAAAGGTGAATGTGACAATTGAAATAACCTAACCTCATTTTTTTATTGGTGCAGAGTACACTATAACGTAGTATTCCTGTAGTGTAGAGATTGGGATTTTAAAGGGGTCGACTGTACTTATGTTCATAAGTTAAATATTAAATTATCGACAACACAAACATCTTTTTCGTTTTTAGTATAACTGTTGTTTGTTAACTTTAAATTACTTGCTTAATTTCAACCATTTACTTATCAGCGCTCACCTGCATTTTTAGTCTCCTGTTAAGTTGTCTTTTTACACGTAGTGATAATAGAATCGCTTTAAAACGGAATAAAAATGTTAGTTAATAAGTTTTAAAAGTAGACAACTGAGAGCTATGTATAAATTTTTATGCAGCGTTTTTTTAAAAACAAAAAAGGTGCTGAAAATTAATCCTGATATGCTTTTTTTCTTTTAATTCATGTCCGTTTTCAATGTGTATCATATGGTTTCCTAACGGATGTATCTCAACAGAGTTTTTTTTACTAGAACCGCTTGTTAGTCATTTGCTTAACCTACCTTTTAAACAGGGTAAGGATAACAAATATGGGTGGTACAGGACTAGTGGTTAACTAATCGCTCTCGCGACCTGTCAATTGTAGTATTGGAAGATAGAGATAGATATCACAAATAACCAACGCCTCTAAATGGAAAAAATCGATCTTGTAGGTCTAATCTTAGTTCCAATAATTGTTTTTTTACTGTTAATACTTTTTCGCGAGATCATAGTTTAAATAAATATTTTAAGCAAAAGAAAAAAAATACAAATATTGATTTGAAACATTAAAAATGTCGAGAAAAGTGTCGCCGCTCCTCCGCGTAACATGGGGAAAAAAGCACTGCTTTTATGTAAATAACATGAAACGGTATTTAAATATGTGTAAAATAGATGCAATCAAACAAAACTGTTTTGATTCCAAAAACAGCTTGCACATTTTGATGTATAATTTTACATACATGCATTACAATAAAACGTCATCTATGCATCATACGGAGAATATATTTTACGAGAATTTGTGCCGATTATATTTGAAGAGAAAACCAGCTGAATATTTCTTCCACGGGTCATTGTCTGATCCTAATAGCATCGCTAGTAGGTAAGATAAAAATAAACGGACTGAAATGAGCTTTGGAAAATACTTTTCTGAGCTAGATTTCACCAGCAATGTGTGACGGACCACAACCACACTGCGGAAAAGACTTGGCATCGCGACTGTGTCACTAACATAAGACACTCACTGCCAGAACGACAAGACATGCAAACCAACTTACGAAAGCGCCCGGTTGCATTCGATATAATGCACACCGAATCCTAGATTTGCATGTTACTAAAGAGGATCACGATCATACTCTACAAAAAACTGGAAGCATCGTTGAACTAAACCATAAATAAATATTTATACGGTGTAACTAAATATGCAAGCAAACAGTTTATATAATAGAAATAGTCCATTTAGATTTTGATTGAATGAATACACTGGTATGAAACGTTATCTATTTTGAATCTGAGCAATTATTGCTCAATTTATAGTCAAAATTTAACCTATATTTTAGACGTATTTTGTGCATTTATTTTTGTAAATTTTAGCATTTACTTTTTAGCGTGCTAGGGCGTTAAAAATGTTCAATTTTAGCATTAATTTAGTATCTATTTTTATTACGAGTTAAATTTCAAACAATAAACAATTTAGATAAATTTTAATAAAATGTATATACATATCGACTGTGGAAAGGAAAAGGACGTAACCCACCCATATCAAATTTTACAGGAGGCACAAAAAACGTGTTTTGATGATTTTGGGCCATATGCAAATTATGAATTATATACAACCTTGAAGTGCACATAGACTTCTAAACTGGTGTTTAATTGACATAGTCTAATATTAATTAAAGAAATTGTCTTGGAAAAACCTATATTTCAGTCTTTTTTATTGGTTTTAATTTTTTACAAGGTCATCTTTTTCAAACTTAAAAAGCTAAATTAAGATACTAATTCGGCATTTGCAGCGTGCATCCTTGTGATAGAACGTGTATCAAGTTTGAAACATTGTGATTATCGAAAAAAACCTGTTTTCAAAAAACTGTGGGTTGCATCCTTTTTCCTTTCTACAGTCGATATAATTCAAAGACAACACAACATTTAAAAAATAAATGAAAAATGTTTTGTTATTAAAATACATGAATATAAAAATACAAAAGACAAAATACAACATCAAATTAAAATTTATTAAAACTCAGCACGGAGCATATGTCTACAGATTTTTTTTTAGTATTATATTTATCGATCGGTAACACTTATATTATATTTACTAAAATACCTTTCAGCATCTACTTTATTGACGGGACACCAAATTGATTTAGAGCTGCACAACCAAACTCTGCATATTTATTTTTTGTTGCCATCAATAATAGCAATATATCTGGCGTGGATTTATTTTTTATACTATCCATTAATTGTCTAAAAAAAGTTATTAAGTTACTTTAGTATATATTTTGAAAAATGCACAAAATACGTGTCTTTAACTGAGGAGCAAACATTCAAAAAGTGATTTGTCACAAATTTTGAAAATTACCGTTTAATATCAGTTCTGATAGTCCATAATAAAATCTATGAATATAAATCACAATTAGTGTTCAAAAAAGGTTTTTTCATATACAAATTAAATCATAAGGTGACACATTCAAGTAAACCGTGATTTCTCTAACTCTCAAATCATGATTTCTTAAGCTCTGTATTTGTGTGACAAATCACTTTTATTTTCACTTCTTATGCTGTATATATATACTCTAATACTTTCCGACAGTACAATCAAGCTAAATAATATTTGATACACTCCTTTGCTGAGTGAAACGGCATTTACATAAGTAATATCGAATTCTCAAATCATTTTTATGATTCTTGCAGTAATTTTGACATGTGCGTAAATATGGGTGTTTACTAGGGTATCCAATCCCGGAGCCTTTTTTCAGCCCCGGGATCCCGGGATTGGGATCAGCTCACCGAGGAATTTGAAATCTTCAATTTGCCAATTTCGTGTCAATTTTCGGGACTTGCCCAAAATTTCTCAATCTGATCCCGAAATCCCGGGATTGACACGATCGCGATTCCGGGATTTCGGGATCATTTGAACAAATCAAATTGAACGGGATTGGATGCCCTAGTGCAGGGGTTCTTAACCTTATTGCGGTGACGGGCGCAGTTGAGATTTAGGAGAAGAGTGATGGGCGCAGGCCGGATTAAAAAAAAAACAAGATTTACATACATAAAAAAAGTAGTATAAATTTATGTATTAATTTTATTATTGTTCCCTTAACAGCTTTACATGTGTTACATTTATTTTATTATTTATTATAAATCGGGACATTTATTTACATTTACAAAAAAATCATAAAAATAACAAAGCACATTTATTACGATTCTTGACATTTAAATTGTATCTGATACTTTGCCGGGCGCACAAAAATGGCTCCGCGGGCGCACATGCTCCCGCGGGCACAGGGTTAAGAACCCCTGCCCTAGTGTATACTCATCGACGCTGACAAAATAATTTCAAAATGCTAGGGATTTATTTCTTGATATAACAGCATCTTATGCTAGAAAATATAAAGATTAAAATAAGTGACGGAATAAAAAAATACTGTCGATATTTATGTCAAGTTGCTTGTTCAGTTTCTGTTTACAATGTTACTTGAAGTACCGGAATGTGACATCTCCATTGTTATAATCTTGACCAAATATGTCGTGTTTTTACAATTTAAACTGTTTAAATTCATGAAGATAACTATATTACAATGTAAATACTGCATAGGTTAAACATATATCGTACATAACTCCATTCATAACGAATATTGTCAACAAATGCAGATGACACTCGTTGATACTACACGTCGCATTAAATATTATTAAGTTATTGTATCCTTGTTCTGATAATACAGATTAATCATTTGTGGTTAAGAATGCTTAAAGACGAACGAGTACTCATAGTAAATAATACATTTGTATACGTTTCATCACAGGATATCACCTCATATAAAAACTGTTCATATGTATCTAATCGCTATCGAACTTTAAACTGTTACTCATTAAATTAAGCTTAGAGATCACTGACCGGAGGCGAATTCATACAAAGGAAACCACGTATAGCATCATTTGTATTACCTGTAGACGTATACTAGTTGCACATATTATACATGCTCTTAATTCATTAAATATGTAATATGACATCTGTGATTTCACGTTAGGAACGCAAAACTATTTTAAAGTCGCTTAGCAACCACAAATATTAGAATATACATGTCACAAATAATTAAATACAATGTTGTAATCGTTGATTTCACTGGCTTAAGAAGAGCTGAAAATAGACAATCATTCAACAATTAAAAAAATATCAAATACAATATGCCTGATGGTTCATTTATTTCAAAATATAATTTAAATATGAGCCCCTGATAGGTGAAGTGAATCAAGTAGTATTTTAATTTTTTAAAAAATGTGTTAGATGCCTTATAATATTCTACATGTCTTAAAGTATTGTAAAAGTGTGCAAAATGTGCAATCCTCCACACTAACGAAAGCTGTGATTGTAATTGTCCAATAGAAAAGTTTTACCATTCCATCACTAGGCCCACTTCACTTCTAAGGGTTCGTTTATTATGATTGTATTTAATGTTTCTCTTATTGAAGCAATAACAGAAATTTTGTATCGCGTAAAGAACAAAGGTTTATTTTCAATACAGTATTAGTTTGTCGGTTAAATAAAATACGCATAGCTTTTCCAGCGTGACTGGGAATACTAAAATACTTATCTTGCTTGTTGCTTGTACTATAGTTATATGCACAGTATAAAGCATATTGTATTATTTATGAAAGGAATTGCATTGAATTTTCTCTCTATATTTTGTTCATTCGAATATCTTGGTAATTTATGATAATACTCATGTAAAGTAAGCGTGCAAATTTATATTCACCTTCAGACTTGAAATGCACGTTTTCATCTCGTGCTGGCTGGCAAATTGACAACAGACTGCCAACGGACGATTCCCAGCGACCAAGAAATATGTCTGGTTGATTTATAATTATGTCAGCTTGGGAAGCAGTGATTTGGTCGGTGGTACTCTGTAATTTTCATTATGGGAGAATTATGGTGAATTAAATTTCCATACAACTAAAAAAACATGTTATGCGATGGAAGCTTTCGCCGATTAAATCATGTCAGATCTTAAAATCAGTATTATTAATTAGAACATATATTAAGGGGGCAAATAGTAACATTGTAAGACGTCCTTAAATAATAGTTATATGTAATTTAATATTATTCATTCATAAATATTATCATAATCTACAAATTCTTGTCATATTTGTTATATTCTTTGTAATTTATTTCTACTTTTAAAAATCTATATATTAATAGTCGATAAGGTCCGTCCGTTTGTTTGAGTGAGTGTATGAAGGATGTCCCCGATTTCCCCTCCCCAAAATTTAAATACTGCAGGGCAGGGCTGTCGATATATGCCCCGAGATATATTTCTTTTACTATCAGAATTTCTGGCTTATTCAATAAATAGGTTTGAATTTATTTTTCACGCCAGTAAATTTTCTGACTACTGAAAAATGCAACGAAAATCTCACGTTGCTGGGCAACGGGCTTACAGCTAGTATAAGATTATTCCACTAAGATTTAACACCTTAAAAAATATTAAAAAATATATTGCCTCGTTCAAATTAATTTCCAGACAGACTTTCAATAGCTTTTTCCAGCCGTGAGAAAAAAACTTTTTTAAGGCCCAGTATTTTTCCAATAAAAATGAAAGTATGTACAGTACTTCCAGTAAGTATATAAACTAATTCGGAATGAAAGTAATCAGGATAATAAGAAATCTCGTTCATTCAAAAAATATATAATTGTCAGGGAAAGAAAAGTACATTTAATATATTTTTGTATGATACAATAAATTAATTTTTGATCAACGTTAGCTATCTTTAAGACATAAATTGTCTACAGATCCTTTCTTCATTCTTCCCAGAGTTTAAATGAATAATTATTATGGTAACATCCAAACATTGAAAAGCTTCAAAATGTGTAGAATGAATATTCCTATTCTCGAGAATCTTTCCTTTCTCATCTAAGGTAGGGGTGGGCTAAAAGGGGCTCGCAGGGGCTCGCTCGAGCCCCTTGTTAAATATTACTCAGACCGGCGAGCCCCTTGTTAAATTAAGATTTAACGTTTTTCTCAGATTTTCGCGTAATATAATCTATAAATATGCAATATATTTTTTAGATTAAGAAAGTTGTTTGAAACATTTTTCAGTTATTGATATTGAATAAAATACGATATACTGTGCACTGTTGCAAAATATAAGTGTATAAAGTAACATTCGATGTTTTCAATAATTATTGGGTATAATTGCACATGAGTGATAAAAAAATTCACACCTTCCCCAGAACATCACGAATAGCTATAAAATTTAGCGAGCCCCTTATTACCTTATTGGCAGCCCATCGCTGATCTAAGGCGATATTTCCTTAATTATTTTCAAAGTATTCGACGTTTGAAATCCAGGATCATTTACATCACAATTTATTCACTCAGCGACATCTTCTTCATTACATTGCTTTCATATTGAAGTAGTATTGAAGTAGTTTCCAGCAATGTAGTAGAAAGTGACATCTCATTTGTCACTTTCTACTACATTGCTGGAAACTACTAAAGGTTTTTTCAAAATCGTATTCCATAATTCTAACCCGGATAATCGAGGTCCGGATAATATAGGTTTTACTGTATTGATACAAGTTCGTGCTCGACTGTCTCCGACATCTTATAATACTTCAGTCGGAATGCCCACACATGATCAATGACCCGCTTGCTGATTGCCCGTAATGACTGACCGATTTACTTGTTAGCTCCCACAGTTCAATTATGAAACATCTTATGATGGTCAACGTCGTATTTTAAAAGACGAAACACACTCTGCATCGCAAAAAAATGCGCACAGGTCTTCGACTCATTCGATATAATAGTGTCATCACTTAAACTTTTTAAAAACCATATCCGCTCTTAATGTGGGGAATATGGACTCCTGGAGTTTCCTCAACATAACCGTTTCAACGAGAACTGCGTGTTACTCAGTTGCTCAAGCTTTCCTTTTTCCAAAGAGAGTAGGAAAGGAATGATAGGGCTAGGGCAGGACCAGTGTTAAGCTAGTCGCTCTCACTACGCCCGGTTTTTAGCCGCCGTGGAGGTGGTGAATTCAAGATATATACATCTATGAAATTCGTAAATCGATTAAGAGATCAATTTATAAAACTGTCCGTATTGTGATTCGAACCCGTGATCTCAGTAACCGAATCCAACGACGTTGACCGCTCGGCCAGGCAATATAATTAATTGAAAGTTTTTCCATAGGAAATTATTGAAATCATTCTTCACATTCATCACATTATTGTATTTAATTTTATAGAGCAATGGTAGCGAACACTTTTACATGCGCATCATGCTAAAAATCCCTCATATTATTTATCAACGTTTGATCTTGAAAATATAATCTTTTTATAATATATAAGTAAAATAATGTTATAGGAAGCCAGCTATGTATATATTTAATAATTGCAGAACATCATTAAAAAGATTATTTTAAATATGTGAATTGCGCACGTGCCAGCGAAATTTTCGATCGTGCCAATCCAGACACGCGTGCCCTAGGTTTGCCATCACTGCTATAGGGGCCCAATGTTTAATTATTTATTTTTAAATGGTCTAGTTTGAATTAGTTTATATCCATACGCGGTGGAGGAAACATATTTGTGTGATATTGAGACATAGATATTTTACCCTTAAACCTTTACTTTCTACCACGGTAAATATACGGGATAGGGGTAAAATTGCATACTGCTTTTTTTCGACGCAGTATACGCAAACTATTAAAAAAATTGATTAAGAAGTTCTTGACGTAAGTAGATGTTAATTATGGTTTTAAAAGTTTAATCGGACCTTCGTATTATATAAGTGAATAAAAGTCTAATTTTGATAAAGACAAATTATAAAATCTGTTTGATTCCGATCGACTTCAAACCATCGACTTATTTAGCCAGTAACTTGGATTTTTCTGGTCGACGGTGGGTTTTATTTAAAACGGATCGGGAAAGTGAATAGGATGGGTATTTGGATGCCGTACGAACTATCCACTGTTAATTAAGCATTAAAAAACAGACGACTTTATGTATATACCAAGAATGACCTGAAAAAAATCCAAGAGTCAACTGGGAAGTTATACCACACCCGCTGTATTCACCAGACTTTACGTACGATTGTCATCTTTTTCGACTCGAAAAAAAATTGCAAGATGAAAAATGTTAAAGTCATCCTACCCAATATTTAAACTCACAATCACATTTTGTTTCACAGAAGGGACTTAAAAAAAAATACAAAATAGATCCTTTCAAAAAATTATAATTTCAAATAGCTTTGACAATATCGACTGTGGAAAAGAAAAAGGACGTAACCCACAGTTTTTTTTCGATAATCACAATGTATCAAACTTGATACACGTTCTATCAAAAGGATGCGAGCTGCAAATGCCGAATTAGTATCTAAATTTAGCTTTTAAGTTTGAAAAAGATGACCTTGTAAAAAAAATAAAATCAAGAAAAAAGACTGAAATAAAGGTTTTTCCTAGACAATTTCTTTAATTAATATTAGATTATGTCAATTAAACACTAGTTTAGAAGTCTCTGTTCACTCCAAGGTTGTGTATAATTCGTAATTTAAATATGGCCAAAAATCACCAAAATACGTTTATTGCGTCTCCTGTAAAATTTGATATGTGTGGGCTACGTCCTTTTTCCTTTCCACAGTCGATATGTATTACTTTTATTCCGTAAAAATGCTAATAAGGTTCAACATTTCCAAACATATCTGAAAGGATATTTACGATATTTTGTCCTGCCTATGTTGGCTACAACTCTAATAGAATTATCATGAACATATTTTTTTTATATAGAGGTCGTAAACACACATCTATAGGTTATTTTTTATCAATAAATCAGAGAAGCAACCAGCTCTGCAGTCTGGATACTTTTTTTGCGTCAACAGTATTGTATTTCAATATTGACGACTATTGAAATTAGTGTCAAATTTATTGTTTTTCCACAACGTATTAATTTATTCGTGCGATTGAGTAAAATATTGTGACTTGGCTCGTGTGTTCGATAATATTTTGCGAAAGGTCGGGAAAGAAGGAAATGACCATGAAATTTCTACGAGCACACCGAATAATAATAAATTATCGTAAACAGTGATACGTTTTTCACATAAATGAGACCGTCTTTTCTAGTGCCGAATCGGCCAGTGCAACTCCTTTTAATTTTAAAAAATAACATATTTACACATATAACACAGGCTCCAAAACTTTATAGTGCCTGACTTGTATAATAGTCAAACGACATACTGTTCTAACAGAAGCTGGTAAGTAACAGATTGATTTTAAACAATAAATGAAAAAAAACAGTTTTTATGATAAAGCCTCTAGCATCAATATTTTAAGTTATGTACATTGATAATTATAATATCAAAATATAGATGCATAAATATCGATCTGACACAAATAACAGTTTTATAACAGTTAAATTAATAGATAAATACTAGGCTTTCCATTCCCGAAATCCCGGGATTGGTATGGTCGCGATCCCAGTATTTCGGGATTGAGAATTTTTTTAACAAATCCCGAAAATTCATAGGTGGTAGAGTCACGGTGATATTTTGGGCAAATCGGCAAATTCCTGAGTTATTGAAATTGGAAATGGAATTTCGACACCAAAACTTTTCTCAAATTATACACGATTTCATGTTGGGTGCCTAATCTCGGGTTCCCGGGATCCTGAGTCAAGTTCATCCGTGCACTTGAACGCATGAAGATTCCGAATGGCGAAACCCGGGTCGTTAGTGACAAAACTTGTGTGAATGTACATAATTTTAACGATTCAAATATAGTATTCTTGGTTGTTTAAAAAGTCGTATTTACACTAATAAAAATGGTGTCGGAGTATAATTGCGGATTTTTAAATATCTATTAATAATCCTCATTCATGATAAGTATAAGTTTAAATAAAATTTATTGTTCAACTATTGCCGGGTTTTGCTTTTGTAACTGAATCTTGTGTTATTTAATTGTTTGTCTGCGTAGAAATAATACTATCGAGTGTTCACACATGCTGATCAAATAATTTCTGAGATAATAATATCACTTATCAATTGTTGTTATTCATTTTCATAATGTATCACTCAATTTAAAATCTTACAAGCCAATAAATATTTGTTAGATATTCGTCATTGTGGCAAACAACAGTTTGTAGAAATAATAGTTCCGACAAAATTTATGTTGATCAAGTTTTAACATTACTTTTATGCAATAAAATGCATGTGTAAAATCTTGTTCACTAATTTACATCATCGTATTATGACAATTCATCACTTGGTGTTTTTAAATGTCTATTATAAGATAAGCAAAACATTATATTGCATTCATGAAAATATAATATTTTCAAAACCAAAGGATCAAGACCAACTCTATTATAAACGATACCGCTCTTGTTATTGCATAAAATTTAAGAATTAGTGCAAAAAATGTGTTGTAATTTTTATTATACTATCAATATCATATAAGCAGTTTTTAGTGAATATGAACTGTTGAAAGAATATTTATCGTAAGTCGATGTTGTATTTGAGCAGACAAAGAACTTGGGCGTATGTTCTACGTGGTCAGAGATTCGAATCCAAGAACGGACACTTTTATGTGTATATATTTTCATTACATTTATGGATTTGTGAACAAAGGCACGTTTGTTCGTGATGTTTACGTTTATTTCCACCCACCCTCTCCCCATATTCTAAACTGAAAACGAACGTAGAGCGAACGATAAGCTTGCAATTAAGTCCGTTCCTAGTCTCAACCGTTTTATTACCCTTTGCTAAAAAGTTGTGTGATCAGACGTTAAACCAGTCGGCCAATAGGAGTTCAAATTCACCACACTGAAACTGAAAACGATTAAAAAAAGACTCCAATAGAAATTCCTGAAACAAGTAATCAAGATATAGTTAATGTTTTTATTGTATTTTATAATATTAGACTACCAATTTTTTTGTTGTTTTTTATACATTCTTCTATATATTAATAGTCGATAAGGTCCGTCCGTATGAGTGAAGGATGTCCTCGACCTTCCAGTCTCCACTTTATATATTAATAGTCGATATAATAATCACTCGCTTTTCACTTTTCACAAATGTGTGCGTACTGATGATGTCCTCGAGACTTCTTCTTCTACGAAATGTATTTTGTTTGCGTAAATTTTCAAATTAATAGATAATGAAATGAAATAAAATAAAATAAAATAAATTAAAATAAATTAAATTAAAATAAAATAAAATAAAATAAATTAAATTAAAATAAAATAATAAAATAAAATAAAATAAATTAAAATAATATAAAATAAAATAAAATTAAATTAAATTAAATTAAATAAAATAAAATAAAATAAAATAAAATAAAATAAAATAAAATAAAATAAAATAAAATAAAATAAAATAAAATAAAATTAAATTAAATTAAATTAAATTAAATTAAATAAAATAAAATAAAATTAAATTAAATAATATAAAATTAAATTAAATTAAATTAAATTAAATAAAATAAAATAAAATTAAATAAAATTAAACACAATGCAACAAAAATCTCACGTTGCTGGGCAACGGGCTTACAGCTAGTAATCTATTAATTCAGCTGTTGCTTTGTCAGCCAGTTAATACACGTGAAACCGTTTTAAAATGTGATATTATAAACTGTTAGTTATTCAAAAGATAAGGCATCTTTGTAGATGTGAAATTATGCACAAACGAACACTTACAATAATTGGAACGATCTCAAAAAGTTCACGTGTCCAGAATGTGGGTACCCGAATGTAAGATCATGAATCAGACCACTAAGGAAATGGCTATTTTACTAAAAATACAATCACCATCACCGCTTGCTTTGTCAGAAGTAATTTTACACACGATTACACAATACTTAAAACAGTGCAAACACCAATAATACTATACACGTATAAGAAAAATCTTCGTAATTGACTGCTTAAATTGTGGATTAAAAAATATATTCTGTACCAATTTAAAAACAAGTCAATTAAAGTTATTTTTACCGACAACTCTAAACAATAAACATCAATATGCTAGGGGAACTACTAATTTCTTGGATGTATTTTTTTAGAGCCGAGAGTAAACAACTCAGTCGTCAATACGCTGGAACGCCGGCTTAGGAATTCGTAATGATTTAATTCAACATTTATTTTGTTTGAAAACGAATAAGAAAAAATAGCGATTGCTTAGTACCACAAGAATACTTTTATCCAAAACATATTTAATCTGAAATGCGAACTGGTTACTTATCTCTCTATTAGTGAAATTTCGTAAATGTAATACACAACAATGTAATACTGGTATAAGTTTGATTTTTCTGCCAACCGCAAGTCAATTATTATTTACACTAAAAGAAAATATAGACTTAGTATAAAACTACGGTTATAAAAAAAAGTACCGTACCATTGTGAAAATCACGATGTTAATAATTATCAAATATTGGACTTTATAATTGCATTTATAAAAACTTTGAATAATATTATTACGAAATATTTGAGCACAAACATATGTTCTTTTATTACGTGTTTTCATATCTTCTTTTTTGTGATTGCAGTCTATCGGAGTGTTGAACCAACAATATTATTCAAGTGCTCTGACAACGCTATCGCGCCGATTAAAAACACTGATTTTTTCGCTGATTTATTACTATTATTTAAAATATTAAGAAAATTCATTTCGATTTCATTAATCGTTTTTATACATAGTGCCTACTTTAAATTAATGTATTCTTGCTTAATTATTGAATTAGTGCGCAAGTTTTTTTTAAATGTGTAGTTTCCTATACCAAAGCTCATTATCAGCAATTGACCTTGCGAAGTTTTGCATAAATTATGTATTGATGACAATTTTCTGTTTGGATTATTTACATAACTGCCTCATAAGAAAAAAAAATCACTTTTCCATTTATTATCTTTAATATTTATCATACTACATGTATTTCATAATGAATCACCGAGCTTCAAAACCAGGCGTGGGGAACCTGCGGCCTTCTGGCCAATTCTGTAAATTGATGTAAATTCGTAAATTCATGACATATTCTGATCGTAAATTCCTATTTCCGGTCAAAGATTCCGTAGTCAATGTTTACTGCGGCCTTATGTCGAATCAGAAAAATGAGCTTTAGAGAAGAAAAGGTTCCCTCGTGCCTCTGTTCAAAACCATCTAAATAAATTAGGAAAATTTATGACTTTGTATAATACCTGTACATATTATATAAAAATAAATACGATATAAATGCAGAACCACTTAGGAGATTTGTACGTACTACTGAATTCAATAATCAGATAAAATATTACAAATCCATTATGACACAACTAAAATGATCGATTCATTTACTTATTATTCAAGTGTTATGGAATATAAATATACATAGTCTAGGAAGGCATGCTGCGTGATGAAAAATATGCATATCTTAAATTTTAACTAAAACTGAACTTTAAGCTATCATTAAATATTAATTCAAAGGCTTAAAAACAAATCAACTCATTAATAATAGATCGGATAAAACCCTAGATTTATTTTAAACATTCCTATGTTATTATCTGGTCATTAATATTTTCGAAAAATCCCCATAATTATTACAAACCCACTTAATCCATTGAAAATTGTATACATTCAATTTTCGCTAATTTACATTTTAATAGCCTTATAACTTAGTAATCTACTTATAATTTTGTTTATAAACGATACAAACTGTTTACTACGCGTCAATTCAAGTACATCCGTGCACTTGGAATGCCTGAAGATGCCGAAAGGCGAAACCCGGGTCGTTAGCGACAAAACTCATGGAAAAGTACAAAATTCAAACAATTCAAATTTGATATTGAAATTCCATCAAGCACCCTCAGTCGAAATACTTAATTATAAAACTGAGCTATATTTTTTGCAATTATTTCACACTTAATGAAATAGTGCCTTATGTAGTGTCTTCATATTCAGCGATTTGTATAGGCGAGTCAATTCGTTTACAATGATGTTCTGCAATGTAAATACTAATCTATACTATCTACAGTGGCGGTTCCTGACCTAAAATCTTGGGTGGGCTAGAGAAAAGCATAGCATTGTATACTATTTACGAAATTTTGCATGCTTCCACTTCACCTTAAACATTAATCTACAAACAAATTAACAAATACTACGACACTACTGCAAAGCATAAATTATTATATAATAAAATCAATGCTAATGTAAGTAAGAAATAATAAAATAATAACCTTAAATTTGTCTCTTTCAAAGTGAAATAACAAGTTCAAAAAGCAATACAGAGCTGTCACTTTCATACAATACAATGATATTGGTATTTGTGTATGGGCAAATCCATTTAAGCCCCCAAGGAATGACAGAAGGTAGCTAATTTGAAACACAGTCGTGTGCGATTGATGACGTTTCCGTACATACAAATACAAAAAAAAATCGAATCGTGCTTGATTGCGTTCCAGTGTAAAGAAATATTGTCTATGATTGCGGGCTTGAAAACTCTAGCCCCTGAGCCGTTTATACATAGGTGTTGCCAGACTGACGTCACGTTGCCTGTTCGCTATGAATTATTTATAGGGTAATTGTTTTTTTATGCCGGCTCAGTTTAAAATTGTAATACAAATCACAATCCAGAATATTATTGTAGGTAGACATGGCATTGTCTTATATTGACAGAGGAAAATTTAAACAAAGATATTATATTCATTCGGGAACGGTTAGTTACGCTTATAAATGTATTTATTTTGTTCAGCGGCCGAATTGCTGTTCATTTTTATTCAGCCATCTAAAGTTTTGGGTGAAAAATGCAGGTTGGGCTTAGCCCACCTAGCCCACTACCTAGAACCGCCACTGACTATCTAATGTCGTATTTGGAAAACTTTATTTAACAAATAAATATCAAAATACAATATTTATTTATATGGATTTATCATTTCAGTTGCTTTTCACAACTTGTGTTTGTGGCAGAAAAAGTTTTTCTATTTTTATAAAGTGTAATAAATATTTCACTTATATTTGGATACATGGTAAAGTTAAATGAAACTAAAATAACTTTAATATTTGTGTTCCTGCTTAGAAAAGTACGTTCTTTGGAAAATTTATTACTACACAATATTAAATCTAAATGGGTTATAATTTCTATAATGAAGCCTTATAAAAAAAATACATTATTCATATTGGCACTGTGAAAACAAACAGACCGAGTGTATTTTTTTTGCAGGATTAGGAGTAACATAGATGAAAAAATTTGGCACGTCTATGTATACCAACACTTCTATTATAAATATAAGTACGTTGTGTCATAAATTAAATCAATTTAAGATTTTAAAAATAAATAACGTAATTCCGTTTATCAATTTCGATTACTGATTAGAAATGATCGTTGGCAATACGTGATCATTTATTTCTAGTGCAGACGTGTCGCTTTTACTAATAGTATCTATCACTCATCTCATGCGAAATGCTCATTACGTTGTATTTTGGTTCATTGTCACTTTTCTATTCAAGGTTTGTTTGTATATTTTTTGTTTTGTTATTTTTTTGTTTTTCGCTGATCAGCGTCGCCAATCGCCACACGCATTACGTATATGAATAATTATTTACATACTTATTGTTTTATGCAAATTGTTGTTTACTGTTTTTCACTCGCCATTTAAATATTTATATAATTTGCACATACACGAAATGCTGTCATTTTTAGGAATTCCTTTATTTAATTTTTATTGGTACATCTCGGTAGGGCACACCATGGGCGACCACATTTTTTTAGTTTAATCAACTACTAAATGAAAAAACCATTATTAATCCATCACCGTTGTTAAAACCCCTAATGTAATTAATAATAAATATTGATATGATTTATCCTAATTTACCTTGAAAAATCCCATATTGCTTATTGTTTTTCGAAACACTAAAGCTATATAGTTAATACATTTAATGTAATGTAATTTATAATAAATATCAGTTTAATTTTATCCTAATTAATTTTTTAAGGAAAAAACCCAGATTGCTTATCGTTCTTTGAAACTCTAGAATCACATTTAATAAGTGTAATATTGTAATTATAATTAGGATGTTAGAGTGAATAACTTGATGCATTGTGTATCTCTTCAGAGCCAGTATATAAATCTGAGAAAAATATAAGTTTAAACATAGTTCTGACGATGGCGAAAATCGAAATAGCTATCAACGCATACAAATTATTAAAAACTGTAGAACTAAAATACTTTGATATTTTTACCCTGTTACTATACAAAGCTTTATAATATATGGTCCTGACTAGGGTATCCAATCCCGGGATCCCGTCCAATTGTGAGACATGAAATTGTTTGAAAATCCAAGGATCGCCGTGCAAAATTTTTCTCAATCCCGAATCCCAATTTATACACGATTTTATGTTGAATGTTCAACACCGGGATCACAAAGAGGGTCCGGGATTGGATTCCCTAGTCCTGACGATGGTGCGACGTCGAAATATTATATGTAATTAAAAATATTATATGTAATTAAAAATATTATATGTAATTAAAAATATTATTTGAAAATTCATGTGGGATGGTATTTTAATTTATTTTTAATTGGTTTTACCAAAGTAAATACCTAATATTATAAAGTTGATATATACTTACACTAACATTATTATATTACACATTTGGTACATTAAAATATAAAAAGATTTTTTTTTAATAATTCAAGATTATTCTAAAAAAAATCATCCAAAACAACTCACAGCGATGTTGTATTAATTGATGTACATACCTGGTAGCTTCCAATGTGTCAATTTTTAATTTGAAGTTTTTACCGACCCATATTATTTATAAATGGGAAAAATGGTTCAACGGCAAGGAACATCCAAGGATTGTTTTTTTTTAACTTCACTTACTTATCTTTTAACTATTAAAAAAAATAACTATCACACGGTCAAATGCACACAATATTTTCACATAACAAACACGATTCAAAGACACCGGCGCCGTGCCGCTAGCGAGTATCAGCTAGATTTAATATTTTACTATGCATGTCGCGCCAAATCAATAATATTTCAAATCAAACGGTAAAATTTAAATACCAATTCAATAAATAAATAATTAAAGATGTATTAGTAAAAATGACTGCTACCTTAATCAGTGAATATTCGTTGAACCTTTTCTATTACCGTTTTACATTTCTTTTAAAGATATGTAATTATATATTTATTTATTATATTTATTATATTTATTATCGTTCTGTTGTGTCTGTGTCTCAGTGTCTTGTTTAGGATATGTGTTAATTATTAATATTATGATAGTGGTCGAGCAAGTGATACGATTGTTGAATGTTGACTTACGTGAATTAAATATTAGTAAAGCATTATGGGGGTGAGAGAGTAATCGGTGGTAGGGTACCGGTTGTTGAAGTTTAGTGCCGTTTGTTTTACATAATCCTGAATATTTTTTTTACCGTGGTGGAATTTGTTGTGTCCATGGCACAGTGGTCAACGCCGTTGGCTTCCATACTGGACCCCACGGGCTCGAATCCAAGTACAAACAGCATTTTTTTTTAAATCAATTTATCAATTTCTGTTCGAAGTAATGGACGTTTGTGATGTCTAAAAATTCCCTCCTACCATTCCAATCCTACTAAAACGGGGTGTAGCAAGAGTGATTAGCCAACCACTAGTCCTGTCCTAGCTCTATCATTTATATCCTTACTCTTAATCTTAATCTAAATAACAAGCAGTTCTCGTAGAAAAAAATCTGTTGATATACCTCCATTAGAAGGCCATATGCTCAAATGATATTGCAAAAAAAAAATCGACGATATCACTTGAATTTATTTGTATGCGAACAGTATTGATTTTTTAATTCTAGAATTTGTATTTTTTTCAATATTTAACAACGGTAAATTTAATTTGGGTCGTTAAAATTATGAACACTTGCACAAGTTTTGATACTAACGACCCGGGCTTCGCCTGTCTACATCTTCAGTCGTCAATATTGAAATTCTACCTTCCTTCGAAATCTTAAACTTTGTAAATTGTTTAATCTGAACCAAAGATTCAGTGCACATTATTTCGTATTAATTTATTAATTAAAGTGATTTCGAAGGTCATATCAGACTGAACCTATTTTCGTTTGCAAAAAAAAAATTCCATTATTTCGAAAAAATTGCGACCTATTTTCGAAAAAACTTTTCCTTCAATGGGCAGGATTTCATTACGTAATATTGGTTTTTTTAAATTATTTTCTAGATTAATTGCCATTGATGACTTTTACTTATTGTTGTATTCTTATATTATTTATTGTCTTGCATACGAATAAAAAAAGTTTATTCTTGGCCTAAACCTGCAACCGACTTGTTCATATTTTACAACATTTATAATTCAGAATAGCCATCTTATTAAACAGCACATCCTTGTAATATGCAATCAATTAGCTTGAGTTTGCTCCACATATTGGCCCATTACTTTCTGCGACTGGCTGCTCATCTTGGCATCATTGTGACGCGTATGTTATTCATAGATTTTTATTGAGGTATGATTGCTTATTTGCGAATGATCTCTGGCGTTTGCTTTGAAATAACCCTTATCCATTATTAGATGATAATATTATTACTAGATGGTAAAAGCACTACCTTAGCCAGCAGATGAATCTGGGTTCATCATCAAGTGTTGATATATACATGGATGGTTGTGATATCTCTTTGAGTTGATCTCGAGTGGCATGAAAAATAAAATAAGTCTCATTCTTCAATATTTTATAAAATAGAGTTTTTTTTAAATATCTATCGTTGTGGCTGGTAGCTGTACCAAATATTTTTATTAAATAATTAATATACAATTTATTGATTTATTTCTATTTCAAAACGATGTATTACCGGTTTTGATTATAAACTCATTTATTTGTACCAATTTCTTGTGCCATATATGTGCAATATTTTTTATATTACTTAAATTCTTTAATACCTCATAAATTCGTCACTGCACTGGCAGAAATCGATAAATAACAAATTGATTGTTCTGAGTAAGTAGCAAATGTAAAAACTTTAAGGATTAAGCCTCAATATTTTATCTTCCATAGATAATTAATATTTGCTTCTATGCCGATCTGACACAAATAAAATGATGCATGCTGGGTCAATTTCACACCTTTAAATCAGTATTAATAATTATTACAAAAAAAAAATGCTGTTTTTGTCAAACTTGTTATTCCTCATTTTGTACTTACCAAATTTTTGATAGTGTTGTTACTTACCAACTTCTGCCAGTATGTGTGTATGATGACGATTTATTCTTAAAATTTGAGGTTTTAAAATAAATATTGACCTACATACTTTTTGCAGTGCTTAAGATATAAAAATATTCTACAAACGAATTAAATTTGAACGTATTGTGTTTGGCTGTTGTCCAATTATGTTTTACACACTTCAAAATCTCAATAATTTGTAGATATAGATTAATTTAAGAAGAGAATTTATTTTCATTCAATGCTTGATTACTGTTGTTACAGATTAAAATATGAGTAAACTGTGTCGCCAAGTATCAATAGAGTCACCTGGACCTCTCATCAGGGAGAGCGTCTTCACATTTGATGTACCTGTACCAGAAGTCCCTCCTCTTGGAGCTCGTTTGAGAGTTGTGTGTGCTGGTGCATGCTATCGGGCCAACCGTGGTCGATCCATGTCGATTTGCAGCACATCTTCTATCACCTCTTTAGGAAGTCTCTCCGAATTTGGTGACGGAACTGCTTCATCTTACGCAACTCCAGCGCACACCGGAGTACGTGATGGAGCGCTTTTTCCAGGGTACGAAGTTGCTGGAATTGTGGACACTCTTGGAGATTTAATTGATGATCTTTCAAGCTGTGGCTTAAAACAAGGACAGAGAATTGTTTTGTATCCGTATGAAGGAGTTCCTCATGGTTATGCTGACTATATTGTTGTTCCTGATATGAAGTTTTTGGTTCCAATACCCGATAATCTCCCATTGAGTGTTGCTGCAATGTTACCTACTGGCGCTTTACTGGCCATGAATGCTGTCTTTACAGCTCATGAATGTATAAAAAAGCGCTTAGAAGGGTCCCAACGTAAACCCCACTGCAAAATACTGATCATCGGAACTGGAGGACTTGCTCTTTGGACACTGCGCATTGCTGCGCATCATTTCAAAAATCTTCCATACAAGGACGATGTGCACATTATTGTAGCTAGTCTCAAAGATGAAGGATTGGTGTTGGCGCAAGATTCAGCTAAGTGAGTTTTTTATGCAAAAGATTTAATTGACACTTTATTATTATTAAGTAAGGTGTAAGATTTGGATGCTCCTCAGGAGAAAATACTTGAAGTTACAAAAATAATATGATTACACATAATATAAGACCACCATAAATGCTCATATTTATATTTGATGCCCCATATTTATTTATGTACAGTGGAACCTCGATCTGCCATTCTCGCATTTTTCGTTTTCTCACATAGTTCGTTTATTTTCCATAGTCTCATTTCACACCCGTAACAACATGTTAAATAGTCCCGCATGAATTGTTCCCGATTTGTCGATTTCCTCAATCTTTCATCTACATGTTATGGTCTCGTCACATATATTATCATGATTGACCGTTTTTGTGAAATACTATCAATATTGCTTACAAAGTATGTTTTACCTCGAACTACGTTTGGCGAATATTTCTAACTCAAAACTAAAATGCACCCTATGAAGAAAATTACAACTCTAGCTATTAAAGTGAAAATAATTTAAGACACCCCAATGAAAATTTTCAAAATCGAAGTAACCGCAAATATCGACTGTGGAAAGGAAAAAGGACGTATCCCACAGTTTTTTCAAAACAGCTTTTTTTGATAAGCACAATGTATCAAACTTGATACACGTTCTCTATCAAAAGGATGCAAGCTAAAAATGCCGATTTAGTATGTAAATTTAGCTTTTAAGTTTGAAAAAGATGACCTTAGACTGAAATAAAGATTTTTCTTAGATAATTTCCATAATTAATATTAGATTATGTCAATTAAGCACCAGTTTAGAAGTCTCCATGCACTTCAAGGTTGTGTATAATTCATAATTTGCATATGGCCCAAAATCAACAAAAAACGTTTTTTGCGCCTCCTGTAAAGTTTGATATGTGTGGGTTACGTCCTTTTTCCTTTCCACAGTCGTTATTATAAAGAATTTTTAAATAAAAATACGTATTCTATATTCTATAATAAAAATAAGAGAAATAATTAATAATTAAGTTTTTTAGTATTGTTTGAAGCTTTCCCACATTATTGGTTTTCCATATTTTCGTTTTTTATGGTCCTTGGAAAACCTTAGAATTGAGGTTTCACTCTACTGAATCTAATCTATTTAATGAATAGTGTATAATGGATCAATTGAAAATAATATTTGCTCCAGGTTAAAATGGGTCCTGTTAACCAATTCAAAAAAATAATGATATTTGTATATATCTTTTCTCATCAAACATTGGACTTGGTGTATTGTCAAATAGCTTTTAAATCAGTGGAGAAAATTCATCTTGGCATATGTTCTGATTTTATTTTGTACTGATTTCAGCCTGAAAGTTGTTCAATGGTCTGAAGATTTATACGAGAAACAGCTGATTGAGAGAACGTTAGATGCTTGCGAAGGGCCAGTAGATATTGTGCTTGACTTTGGTGCGACATCCAGGAGTTTAGCTAGGTCTTTGCGTTGTTTGGATCAGGTACACATTTTTCTTTATTTTGAGATTGTATTATCTAAAGTATTATAAAACAAATGTAAAATAAAATAAACAGAATTATAACTTTAAAAACTAGAAAGTTATGACAATTTTTGTAGAGCGCCCAAAAAACCTCAAAAGTTGCTTGGTAGTTTTAGCAAGTCCTCCAAAAAAAAGCCAGAGATAAAAGGGCTAAGATGCAAAATACAAAGTCAATTTTGTTAGCCCAACTATTTTTCAATGGATGTAGTGATTGTCTTTAGAATTTTTTGGCCTACTTCTCTCAAAAATGGATATTTTGATACCAAGCTCCTCACATGAAAAAAAAGACATATTAGTTTACACATAGTATAAGCTAGCTATCTAGTTGAGTGGTCAACGTTGTTGACTTTGGTTACAGAGGTTACGAGTTCGAATCCCAGTACCTACAGTTTTATAAATTATTTTTTTAAATGGTTTATGAATTTCTGCTTGAAGGCATGAATTTATGTAATATCTTGAATTCCCCCTCCCACCAATCCTATCCTAAAAACCAGGAATAAAAACTTTGGAAAAAAAGATAGGTATTTGTAGGCAACAAGCAGTTCTCGCAGAAACTTCGTTTGAGATAAACCCCATTAGGAGTACATGCAACAAAGCATGGTGGTAAAAAATTGGTAAAATTATGGTGTCTATTAACCATTAATGTGTTATTTAAATCTGTATTCAGGGTGGAGTGGTGCTTCTGCCAGAAGATGTTGCTGAGCGGTTGATGCCGCGATTCGCTCACAAAGCTCAAGGAATGGGATTAAGACTTAGAGATGTTCCTAAAGGCACAATTGAGCAGCTAACACAGTTAGTCAAGCTGGTTGCTTCTGGAGAGGTAAATAAATTATTTTTCTTATAATTATGAGCATCAATTTTCTAATGTCTTATGCGAAACTTTCAAACACAGTTGGTTTTATTTATATATCAGTGTATGATGAAGATTTACAATTTTATTTTATCTGTTAACCCAGTTAACAATAATGAAAGTATTTTTATTTTATGGCGGCACCTACCGCGCTGTGACTGTTCATGACATAAACAAGTCGTTGTTTGTATTCCAATTTATTGATGTTTCAAAAAAAAAATATTATAGAATACAGAGTTTTCATGATTTATTGTTGTAAATTGAGAAATATTTTTGACTATTGACGTTTGTATAATGCAAATTTATTATTTGCAATATTTGCTTGTCCATACTCAGAGATCTTAATATTTTTTTTTTAATTCTGTAGCCTCCAATTTTATATTAATATTACAGATAGAACCACCGCCACACTCTGTGTTTCCAGCTGATGAAGCTCAAGAGGTAGTCAGAAAACTGTGCCAATCAGAAATTAACGGACGTGCCATTCTACGTTTCCATGACATTGACTGAACATTTTACAATTAAAAAGATAGTTTAAATAGATTTATTATCATGTAGGTGTAGTAAGCAGTTTTAATTTTTGTAACAAAAATGAAAATATATAGAGGCACTGTCATCTGGGTCTTTCAAACAAATTCATGAGCTAATGTTTTCAAAATTACCAAATTACTGAAATGAAAAAAATATTATTGCTGTTAAGTGGTTTATAATATTTATTCAATCATATTTTTTACACAAGCTTTTCAGTCTTTCTCAAAAGCAAATTTATTTATAATTATAGAATAATTTAATCCATGAGCTATTTGGTAAATTATCGCCAGTGTTGCCAGTCTATTTATTAAACATAAATATGATTATGGAAATGCTTGATTTGTTGTATTTTTAAAATTGTCAAAGCACTTGTTGAGTTAAATCAAAATCGTGGCCCTTTATATTGTGAGACCCGGGTCAACACCCCTCTCTGATAGGGCCTGACTGTTGTTATTTTAGAAAGTTTTGTGTAAATAGTGACATCGGGAATATAATATGTTATTTGCCAATGCTACAATTTTCTCATTACTCGTATCACATTGCTTCAAATTTTACAATATTTGTATTTATCGAATATTAACTATAAAGGTGCATTCTCGTCCATTTCATCAATCAGTTGACAGCCTTAAATATTCTGTGTAATGAATAAGATTTTTCATTCCAAAATTCAAATGTAATTAGTACCTTGTCATTATTTTAACAGTGCAGTAATGTTATACTATTTATTGCACACGTGTTTAGATTTTCACATTAATTATATTGTCATTGGATAGTCTCAAATAAACCACAGATCATTATTATATTTGTTGCAAGAAAAGTTAACCTAAATCTTCACAAGAGATGCTTTTCTCTATTTAGTTTAGTAAGATTTCATAATAATTTTTACTATTTTTAAAATATGCTTAATTAAAAATACTTTTTATTTTAAATTTCGACTGTTATAATGGTTACCGATAGATTTATATTGTAGTATAAATGAATATTTACCCATTTTGTTTAAAAATTCCACATTATTTAAGAATATTGGAATGAATTTTTGATCCTTTTACATATTCTGAATGAACATCTATTTATATGTGTGACAAAGCACTGATGTAGGATTTATGCTGCCAGAATCAAAAGTATGCATATCAATTTCTAAGCCTGGTATTCACAATACATTTTAAACCATCATTAAAATAAATTTAGAATTGCCAATTTCGCTTACATGAAAATCACAGTCATGTATTTAACCAAACAGTATGGGATTTATTAATTTAATTAATATTATATATATATGCACAGAAATTAAATATCTTTCCAACAAAACCTATCCACAAAAATAAATAAAACCAAAGAAAAGGATTAAAAAAGTTTTATTAGATAAAGAAAAAATGTTTACATTTAAAATTCTGTTACATTTAGTGGTATTGTTTCTGATACAGATACAGCAGTACAAGTGTATGAAATTTAATTGTGATCTTAAATAGAAACTTTATGTCTAATTATATTATTAAGTATCGTAGTAATTACTATAAGAAAAAAATAATGCTTAGATAATATTTTTTTATTTGATTATATACAATGTCAAACATAAAATTAGCTCTCACATGATACATTTTGTTTTTGAATGTTAACTGCAATATTCTTGTAAAAAAATAATATTTTTATTGATTGCTGTAGTGGTGTCAACTGACAATTCTTGGTGGACAGACATCATACTTACAAAAATAAATAAATAATACTTATTCTGCAATTCGTAGTATTTTTTTGTTGTTGATCATGTTTGATGGTATGTGAGAATTTTTACTGGTGAAAAGATATAATCAATAGGACAAATTATTTATGACTAATTAAAAGTTACACTTAAAATAAAATTATTTAAAAAAATAGAGGGTTAAATTCAAATTAGTTAGAAATGCTTATACTATTAAAAAAATTGATAACCAATCAAAATCTATCAATGAATTGTAAATTTAAAGAAATTGGTCATTTGGTGGACTTCTCATGTTTTAAATGCTTGGATTGATAAATTGAAAATAACATTTATAATCCTCTACATAACAGGTAGAAATATAAGTATAAAAGAGCTACATAGTTTTTATGTATACTACAGCGGATTTGTAGAGGAAATGCCATTTTTATTCATATTTAACTGGGCACCCAAGGTTTGACTTTGTGGTTGACATTTTGACTTTGTCTATTTAATATCAATAGATTAAATCTTTGAATGTAAATTTTTGTATATTTAATGTAAATTATTTTTTACTTGTAAATGTATAAGTAAAAAATAACTGATGCATATAATATTGGCAACTAATGAACATACACATAATGACAGTTAAATCTTTGATAGAAATACTCTCATTCCTTACTATTCCAGAGACGGATCTTAACAGATAATATGTCATTTCACAATCAAATTATTTTAGATACCTTTTGGTTAGTCAGAAATAGTTCCCATTAGTAGCGCCATAAGATTGTATTTTTTGATCAAATGAAATAACTCGCTCACTGAGTGAAACCGGTTGTAAAAATATTAAAAATTGTTAAAATAAGTGTTACATATTTTGAATTATAAAATAAATTCAATCCTGTTGCAAATGATTATAAATTTGTATTATGTTTGAATGACTTTAACCAGAAAGTAGATACATTTATATGTATTGAGATGTAACCATTTTTTTGTAAACATAATGAAAAAAATCATTTTTGACAATAAAGAGATCTCAGAAATTAGAACATGTAATAATTTACTCAATGTATACTGATTTTATAAAACATCATACATTTTAGTATATATTCACAGTTTTAGAAAGATAAATGTTTGATATTATTTTTTTATTTCCTCATTTTTAAACGAAAAGATGTCTTTTTCCAGAATAAAAAGAAATATTATATCAGTTAATATGGTACAACACTACCAAGGCCTGCTCGTGGAGTGTGCAAATAATGCAGCGCTCACAAACGCCGCACTAAGATTTTGGCACTATCCACTCATTTAGATCTAGTTTTTTGGAATTCACAGGCGCAGGAATTCTCGAGCCGGCCCTGAATATAACTACCTATACATCTTATAAATATAAGCATTATGCTTTAAAATAATTAAAAAATGAGTGAAGAGGGATTTTGAAACATATAATATATCCATATTATGGACAGGTAACCTAGTTCTTAAATAGAATCAATAAAAAAGAGAAACACATGAATGTGCACTTGTCTCTTCTGCCAACTGCTTGGAAGTCTGAACAACTTTAGAATGTATTCAATAAAGTTAAAGAATACAATTTTATATTAATTATTAAGAAATAGAAAAAAACTTAAATCAATCATTACTCTGACTGCTACAATACAGTTGCATTAACAATCAAAGTATTATAAGGTTTTGTTAGTTATTTTGCTGCTGAATCTCAAACAATACGGATTTGACATGTTCTGGTGACATATCAGTCGAGTTTATGAGCGGCGGCTATCTTGTGGTGTCTCAAACCTCTAGAACTACTGTAACTTTTTTGACAGAAGTTGCAAACGTATGGCAATTTTGTTATGTGAGTGTTAGTATGGTTAATAAGATCAGTCATTTTTACTGTTGTGTACGGACATTTACTGCATACAAACGGTCTAGTGTGCGTTTTCTCATGTGCTTTCATGACATTATAACTCTTACTTTTGTACTGACATTTAGTGCACTGAAAAGTATTCACTGGGCTGTGAATTAATTTATGAATTCTCAAATCGTTTAAGTTATTACTTGTGTAAGAACAATGATTGCATACATTTGGCCGAATCAAAGAGTGTGTTGCCTCATGGTTGTAAAGTTCAAACGAGTGCGTACATATGTAATCACAGTGTTTACATGCGTAAATTGTATTATTATCATAAATCTTTCCGTAGGATTTCAAATCACTGATACGTTGGGATTTGTATGGGCTTGTTTTGCCCATGTATTGTCTTTCAGAACTATGGTTGAGATCGTGGTTATTCAGTTCGAATATATGTCTGCACTTAAAATCGCATCGATCACAAGAGTACCGTTTGTAATCATCGTATATATTTTTGCTATATTTATTCTCGCCAAATATATCAGACATATTTCTATCTACAATGATTGATTTTGTATTTGATTTCGCCACAACAGAATTCTGAAACATAAGATAACAGTACATGAAAAAATGTTTTTTTTTGTTAAAAAAGCACTAATATGATTCAAGTCAGTGTTCTTCAACCTATAGTCTGCGGACCGGAGAGTTTATTATTGGTCCACGAAGACTTTTATGTTTCGAAAAATTTTCGACATGATTATCTCCTCGATATTGATGCAAAATGGTGAATGAACTGCTTTCTGATATCTTTAAAGTGTCAGCTATCTCACGCAACTTCAATTTACAATCGGTCAAAACTATTTTGTGGACTTTTGTTGTTTTCTGGAACAACTGCCGAATTTGAGCGACCAGAACGTTCAGCTCAGAAATCATGAAATGAGCATTCAGAAATCAGAAAACCACTTTTCTACAATTTGTCTCGATGGAACAGAGTCCGAATAACACTTGTCAAGCCATTGCTTTGCTTGAACGGTATTTTTCCATCAAAAAGCAATGCTTTATCAACACACGGAATTCAGATTTTTCGAATACCCTGTGCCAATATACCGGCTTATCAAAATGTCCCATAAATTATCCAAGTTTTAAATTCAAATATACACCAAATTCTGTTTTTGCACAGGGGATACATTCCGTGCTAAAAAAATCGTGTGAAAAGAATATAAGTGTTCACAGAGAAATGAAAGATATGTTCCATTACATTGGATCGTGTAATTTCAAAACCGTGTAAAAAAACCAGTGCAAAAAGAGAATTAGGTATACTTCACATACATAGCTGACATGTTATAAAAAAATTATACGATTTCAGTTGATCTAGCTCATTAAATGTGGGTAATAATTTAAAATCTTGCTTAAAGAACATGTGGTTATATAATTCACTAAAATTTTTAACTATTTAATTTAAGTTATTGTTATTTTTTTTATCTTGGGTATTACTCAGGGTGCATATCGCTATCAATTTAGACTTGAATATTTATAATAATTACACAATGAAATTTAAATACGAGTATGTAGGTATTTCTTAATATCGATGGTCGGAAGGTGACTACTCATAACTACCATTTTCACTATTTTACAGGGGAGAATTCAAATTTAATAAAATAAAAAATATATTGAAAACAATGCAAATCCAAAACATCTTTGTTGAAATAGTGAAACAATCTTTTGATATACTAGAAAATAGTAATATATTTACTAAACATGGAAGTTATTGACGAAAATATACTTTACGATATACTGTATTTCCTCGATTATAAGGGGGTGCGTTTTATAATCAAAGTAATACGGTATATTATATAGTAGTTACTTTAAAACAGGTCTAGGTTATGAGTAGTCAACTTATGACCATTGATATTCAACAAATTTCATATTTAATCCAATGTCACAAATATAGATTATTATCAGAATAAATGCAAAATTTCTTTATAGTGTGACATTTATAGAAACACACAGTCGAGCAGTTATATTACAAGCACACATTAATAACAAGTCAAACTTGTTTTTTGACAGTATAAACCTGATAATTCCTCTGTGTATGTATTTTACTAATTCTGACATATTTCATCGGTACTTCTTAGTTCTCTCTCTCTCAGATCACCATTGATCTAAGACTAAGATTATAGAATACAAAATGTAATTTAAGATTTCGACTGAAGGTGCTTGGTGGAATTTCAATATTAAATTTGAATCATTAAAACTATGTACATTCTCACAGATTTTGTCACTAACGACCCGGGTTTCGCCTTTCGACATGGCATCTTCAGGCATTCAAGTACACGGATGAACTTGAACTGATGTTTAGTAAATGAAAGTTTCGTGTTTATATAAGAAATAAATGCATCACTGAGTCTAAAGCCATTGCTGGCGAAAAGGATAAGCTCGTGGGATTGCCAACAGATTTGAGTAGTAAGTAGTTTCAAGAATTATATTATTTGTTTGTCGGCAAAGGTTTTATGATTATATGATTTTATGATTATATAGGGTATAGAAGTGGAGATGCCGGAAAGTTTAGTATTTCATTTAAAATCGGAAGACTATGCAGCTGTGCTCTATTTATTTCCAAAATTTCCTGGAAAAGAGCTTATGACTGTCTGTATTTGGGTGTAACATTTTTATCCCTTGTTCCTGATTGAACACGTGTCCTTCCGAAATTAAGTGATTAGCAAAATTAGACGTGTCTTTTTTCAATCTAAAGGCTGCCATATGTTCTAAAACTCGGATGTTCAGTGTCCTTTCTGTTTTGCCGATATAAAACTTTGTACAACAAGAGAATTGCAATCTATAAATCCCGGATTTATTTAAGTAATGTATTTTATCTTTATTATTAACTAATAATTTGCCTAAAGAGTTTTTACAGTAAAAAGCTGGACTAACACTATCAGCTAGCTGTTTTTTAATTTTAAGACTTGTATTTCCTAAATAAATGATTCTACGCCAATACCTAGTACGATCTATGTCCTTAGACACTATACCTTTAAATAACATTTTTTCTGCAAGTTTAGTTTGTTTTTTTGATAAAAGATTGTCTATAAGAGACATATCGTATCCATTGTTTATGGCGATTTGTTTGATGATTTTCAATTCGATATTAAAGTTTATTTCGTTTAAAGGAACACTCACAACAGAAACAAAACAGAAGCCAAACCTATAGTCTATTGGTTGCGATATGTAGACGATATTCTTTGCCTGTTTAATGGAACAGATAGACAAATAACTAACTTTCATATCTTTATCTGCACGGACCCGGGCCTGGCCCGCGGGCTCCTACCTGAGCCGGGTTCGGGTGGGTAAGCGCAATTGAGAGTCGGGCTCGGGCCGGGTCCGGGTAAGAAGTTTATTTGTCAGAAAAATATTTCAGGCTATGTTCGTGTCATAAGTCAGCCATGATGATTTTAATTATTACTACTTCTATAGAGAATCGTAAATTGTTGTAAATTTGTAAAAAACAGGTTTTTTTTCGGTCTGTTGAGTATAAATCCGGGCTTGTGGTAATTGACTCGGGCCCAGGCCGGGTCGGGTCTGAGTCTTTCGGGCTCGGACCGGGTAATTTTGTAAAATTTCGGCCCGTGCAGACCTCTACTTATATGGTACAAAAAATTTCACACCTTCATGAAACAACTTGATAAAAAAAAATAGCTGTTTTACCATTGTTTCTTTTAACAAGCTGAATATAGATTTGAAATGGTAAATTGAGATTTGTACACTCCTACTACAGTAAAAGAAAACCCACCACATGCTAATATAAAATTACATTTGATAACATTGTTACTCCACTATTTTTACATTCTGTACAATTATCTAAGAAATCAACATCTTACGCAGGTAAACAATACAAAAAAAATACCTCATTAGTAGTAGAATCAGCATTTTGTATAACAACATTATTGTTTTCCTTCTCATGCTTGTATGTAACATTAGGTGGTGGTGTGTGGTCAAGAGCATATTTATCTTCTTCAATTAAATTATAATGCATAGCAATCTGGAATAGCAAAACTAAACATTTTTGAAAGATAGTATTGATGGCTAGATTATTATTACATTCAAAATTTTATTGATAATGTATCTTCGTATTCTCTATTTATTTTTGATGTTTTTTCTACATGTTGAAAGCAAAAACATTATTTTTATTCACTTTTAAGGTGCTCACTGTCATATCGACTGTGGAAAGGAAAGAGAACGTAACCTGCAGTTTTTCAAAACAGCTTTTTTTGATAATCACAATGTATACAACTTGATACACGTTCTATCAAAAGGACGTAAGCTGCAAATGTTGAATTAGTATCTAAATTTAACTTTTAAGAGTGAAAAATTTGGACCTGTCAAAATTGCAAACAGTAAAATAGACTTAAAAAGAAGGTTATTCTCAAACAATTTATTCAATTATTATTAGATTATGTCAATTGAACACCAGTTTACAAGTCTTTGTGCACTTTAAGTTTGTGTATATTGCATAATTTTCCTATGACCCAAAATCACCATAACAGGTTTTTTGTGCCTCCTGTAAAATTTGGTATGTGTGGGTCCTTTCCACAGTCGATATTACTGAAAGTCACTATATTCGATTCACTTGTAACTTTTCCGCATCTTGTGGAATTCATATAGTGGTTGACAGGTTCATAAAAAATTATTCATGTGTTATTTTTTGATGTTTTTGTATTATGATTAATATAAACAAACAAAATATTTGTGAAATTTACCTCATCAACTCCATCAAATTCATCAAATTCATCAAATTCATCGCTATCAATGAAAAAGTCACTCTCCCTTTCCAACTGGATCCGTTGTAAATATGAATCGCTCCACTTCGAACACCCAGGTACTGGTTCATATATTGGGATAAAAACCTGCAATTAATATAATAATCTGATATTTGCCGTCTCAATAATTCAATAATAAATTATCACAGCTATGTGAGCACTGTAATAAGACATGAGCTCAGCACAGTAAAAGTAGTTAGCTAATAGCTCTTGTTACGCATCATTTTTAGGACCAGAGAAGTGCGAGTACATTCAGACATCACAGATATTCATCCCTTCAAACAGAAGTCCATAGATAGATTGGAAAATCAATTTATGAAACTATCAACACTGGCATTCAAGCCTGTAACCACCACAACCAAGGCCAAAGAGTCAAACACAGTCTTGGTAAATTTATTTTTTCTAATATGTAAATATATTTATGTCTATATTTTTACTGAGATAAATCTGAAATATCATTTAAACATAAACCCAGGGCTCAGTTAGTCAATATTTTTACTAAAGGTCTGTTCTTGTGCGTAAACGTCAAAACCAACATTCCAACCGCATTCCAACGAATTCCACCAAACCCAGTTTGCAAGTGACGCAGAAGAACAGGCATTTTTGTTGTTGTGTTGCCAGTACATTAAATAATTATAAATTGTTTTTTTCATAGTAGCAATTTTTAGGTTTGTAGCCAGATTTTTACACGCGGCAAAATCAAAATAACTAACTATCGATGTTCAATTATTCTTAGTTCAGCGAATACGCCTTTATAAGACTATGGAAAATGTTTGATTGTTCATAAACAACTTATTGTTTCATTTTTTTTCGTGCTATTAAAACCGTATCGCCAATTCGAACATAATCGTATTTGATGAAATACGTCAATGGGAAATACAAATATAATTTTCACTTAATTGGTGTGAAAATTATATTTGTGTGAACCATTTTAGGTTAAACTGTACGCCAAATACGTACTACAGTTTAAAAAGTATCTTGTTATATTGAAACAGCGAAATATTGTTGTCAAACAAATTAATCATACCTAATTATAAACATAACCTTATTTCAATATTATCCGATTTTCTTTTGTTTTCATTTCATCTTATTTCAGCGCATACACACTCAAAGATAACACAATGTTTTTTATTGTTAATAATAAAACGATTCTTTTATTCTACTCCATACTCTAAATTTTAAAGTATAGATTAAGAATATAAAAACCTTGTCATTCACTGTTGCTGACAGATACAAAAATTAAATTTTCGCTCAAATATCGGCTTTGTACAAATGTTTCCTATAATTTTGTTTTAAAATACTCCATGCTTTTCAAGTCAAACAAAACAATGTTTTTAAGCCAAATATTTTGACAATTTACCATCATGTTAAATATTTGACTTATAAAACTTTTTATATAATATACATCAGTGACGTATAACTGTCAGTTTGACATTTGGTATTTAGTCGGTTAAGTTGTCGTTTGTAACAAAATTCGCCATTCTGGGGTTGGAGGTTGGTACGCCAAAACTGGCAGAATCAGAGTCAGAATGTAATCAGCGTTTTAGAGCATGAACCGCTTCTGACGGTTTGCAAACGGTTGGAATGTGGTTTTGACGCAAAAGAACAGAAACATCCGTCAAAACTGTAGTCCAAACCAAAGCTTTGAATTAGATTCTAATTGGAAAACGGTTTGCAAACCATCAGCAAACTGTCAGAAGTACACAGAAGAACAGAGCTTAATTTATCTCTGCAAAATTTGTGCGATGGTGAAAGATCATAAAGAGAAATTAATCATGTTTTCATGCGCTAGTATTTGTTCAATATAACTGAATAATAGTTGTCAAAATTACCTTATCGGATTCATATTTCACACCCATTGGGTCCCTCGGTTTCTCTACCTTTATTTTGAAATCGGAATCACTCCATTTCAAACGTTCAGGAGTTGGTTCATTCTGCAATAAAAATAAAGTTTTGAGAGCATTAGATATTAGAAAATTAGATCAGTAGTTCTTAACCTTTTCGAAGACACAGTGAACTTTTTGTCATAAGAAAAAATGGCGGTGCACCAAAATCAAACGGGTAGAAAACAAAGAAAAATATGCGAATATAAACTTTCTTACAAATTTAACGGATTATATACCAGTAATTAAAGAAAAGATATACATATGTATAGTAATTGTATAGAAAAACTGAACTAAAATTACCATAAATAAAATGGAGATTATTTGATGTGAACAGTGACATTCCTAGGCTATGTGCCGCTCCTAGGCAGAGTTTAAAATAGCGTTCTTACTAGTTTTATGTGTATCGAATAAAGCCATACAAGTATAAGTGGTATTTTGTAATTATTTTCCAATATTCTAAGAATATATATACAAATATAGAAATTCGAATAGTCTATTCATCTACGTACTAAAACAACGCTTTAATGACGCCATTTCCGCTTGTCTATATTAATTTACGCCAAAACTGCCGCCATCGGTAAATGTCGTTACCGGTGAAAATGTATTTTTAGGCATTTTTTATCAAATACATTACATTAAGGCATCATATTTATTCTAAGCCAAATTCATGTCTCAAAAAGTATTCAATAAGTTATCTCTACGAAACTTTTGTGATGGAACATCCTGAAGTAAATTATATGTTTTGATACGCTAGCATTTTGTCAATACACACTAATCAAATATTTGTCACAATTACCTTGGCGGGTTCACCTTTCGCATCCATAAGGTCACATGTTTTCTTTGCTCTAATTTTGAAATTGGGATCAGTCCATTTAGAAGATCCAGGAGTTGATTCATTCTGCAATTAAAACAAAATTTGAATAAAAACTTACCTCCTCAATATGTGGACATCGTTATTTTGTTTTTATTAAATAATTCGGAGAAATTATTTTAATAGACAAAACGTGAAATATAATTTATAAATTAGCTTACATTTGAGTTGGTTAGTCAATATTTTTAGTGCAATTACCTTAGCAGATTCATCCATTTCATCCATAAGGTCACACGCTTTCTTTATATTTATTTTGAAATTGGTATCACACCATTTCAAACATTCAGGAGTTGGTATATTCTGGAATAAAAATAAAGTTTTGATAGCATTATAATTTCCAAAGTAAAATAATTGAATACTAAATTATCTTCACTATTGCGAGCAGTTATTTTGTTTTTATATAATAATTCATAGATATCATTGTTACAGAGACAAAATGTTTAACATAATTGAAAAATTTGCTTAGGACTCGGTTGATGAGTGAAAATGTTTTTGCTGATATATTCATCAAATTATCTTTGTGTATGTTCAACCTCACTACAGATAGCGTGTTGGAAAGCCAACGGTTCACTTTGTAACGATAAAAACGAAGTTTTGATCGAACATTTCCTACAAACACACGACATTGACGCCCTACTCATCAATGAGACTTTTCTAAAATCTGCAACGCTGTTTCAATTTCCAAGCTATGTTATGTACTGAACTGATAGGGTGCACGCGAGTGGCAGCAGAACCGCGTGCGATCACGAATCTCCGGCGATCCTCGAAAATCAGACCTATTAGCTTGCTCCTGTCGATATAATTTGCTGTGGAAAAAAAAGCTCATACCGGATGAGCATTACTGCTTCAGAAGTAAACATTCCTCCAACCACCAAGAGTAATGGAATTCATCACAGAAGGTAATAACTGCCGATGTTTCACTACCAGACTGTTTTTAGACATAGCCAAAGCCTTCGACAAGGTTTGGAAGGAGGGTGTGAGAGTTAAACTCGAAAAACCAATGCTTGGACTAATAAATTCATTGGTACAGAACTTTCCGCATAAAATTGATGACGCCCACACCAGTAGCAGGTGTACCACAGGGATCCGCCTTGTCATAAAACCTTTACACTCACAATATTCCGATACCAGACTACATACCCAGAAGCAATGAAAAAAATGTTGCGCAATATGCCGACGACACAGCCATCCTAGGCAGATCGCTAAACAGGAACAGAGCCACTGTGCTTGTGGTGCAAAAAGCAAGCACAGAAATATCCATCTGGTGTTCCGACTGGAGGATTTATGTCCACCCTGAGAAAAGCACTGCAATAACTTTCAGTCCCAGGCCCAACAGACAGCATCCAGATGCATTACACCCACATCCTGTGGGCCTGCATGGTAAAATACCTCAGGCTCACACTTGACTAATGTTTTGCAAACATATTGCTGAGAAAAGACGCCAGGTGTTGCAAATCACTGGTAGACTCGATCCGATAATTGGCTACAAAAGTAATCTCGCTGTAAAAAGCAAGCTACTTTTGAACACTGCGATTACAAGACAGCTTGAGGTTACTGAAGCAACCGCCAGTCACACCTGTAATGCCTACGAATGAGAACTAATACCACCATAAAAACAAAACAAAAAACAAAAACCAAAGACCACACACCCCCCTACGGTAAATCCAAGACGTTGCGCAGGCAAAGCAGCATCAAAATAAAGCCAGATGGCCGATCCACCAGTCCAAGAATTTGATGTATCAATCAAAATTGTGTGAATTCTTATTGTGAAACATTCAAAAGGAAATTATTTAATGTTTTAATATATTTGCATTTAGTCAAGATTCACTATCAAAATAATTTTCAAAATTACCAAATTGGTTCTATCTCCCATAGCGATGTAGTTGGCCCCGCTTCCGAACATCAGCTTTCGACGTGCATATGTATCCCCCCATACTGAAGACCCATGTATTGGTTCTTCTCTTGGTATATAAGCCTGTAATTAAAATAATATTCTGATAACATTTGTAACCTCTAAAGATACAATACAACTCAGAAATATTATTTTTACTGAGACAGAATATGTAATAGTCTGAATCTTAGCGCAGGGCTCGGTTAGCAAGACAATAATTTTGCAGATATAATTCATCAAGTTATCTAGGTCAATGTTGCATAATGGTGAAAAATTCATAATGGTCAAATTATTCATACAATCAAGATTTGATAACAAAATATTTGTCAAAATTACCTGTATGGTTTCATCCGCCTTAACAATGCACTTAGTCTCTCTTTCAAACTCCTTTTGACGTGCATATTCATCACTCCATTTCGAGCATCCGGGAATAGGTTGATCTACTGGTAAAACAGCCTGTAATCAAAGTAATAATATAGAATGGAGGATTTATAAGCAATATTAATTTTTATTGAAATATGGAATGTTATTTAAAAAAAAAACGAAATATTCAATATCATTAAAAAATGAACTCTGTGTTCAGTAGTTTAGTCTATATTAGTCCTGATATTTTCTTCCGAGATGTTTATGTAAAATTCGGATGATGGCAAAACATTCCAAAAGAAATCAGTTATACTTTGAGATGTACTTGAATTATGGTAAAAATTACCTCAGTAGTCGTCTTAGCATTTCCCAATGAACTTTTTTTTTCTCTTTTGCTCCTTATTTCGTCAAAATATGATTTGATTTCAACAGTAGGTTTTAAGGTCTGCAATAAAAAAAAATGAAAGTATTTATGATCATTGTCAGTTAGCATTCTAAGATTGTCAAGTCTGTGAAATGTATGAGAATTTCATTTTCTTAATCTATTAATAAAAATCTCCAAATAAGTAATCTAATTTATAAGGATGATAACAATGACAAGAAAGTTTTGAAATATACATAAATATTGTTTTATTTAAGAGCTCGTAGGGTCAATAATTTCTGTGATATGTGGAAAAAGGACAGTAGAATGTTAAGTTATCTAGTTATCATTGCATCGGCCATATAGGAGCTTGAATTCTATCTCATTAGACATACGCAAAGGAGTCTGTAGTGTTATAGATAGAAAAATAAATTTTGATAACACTTAAGCCATTATTTATTAAAACGGTTAGACTAGCCAAAATTAATCATTCACAGAGTATTTAATTTTTAATTATTATTTATAAAGGATTATATTATAACATATGTACAATTATAAGAAACAAAATCAATGAAAAAGAAATACACTAACTTTAAATATAAAACTAATCAACTACATTAACAAATTAGGGTAAAAGGGATTATTATGAACTTACCTTTTCATCATCGTCAGTGTCATCGCCAAATAATTGTTGAATCAACGGAAGGTGTTCATAATTATCAAGACTTGTATTGGATTCTTGATCACTATTTTGGGTCGATTTCTTGGAGGATGTAGAATCCGTTGGCTCTTGCTTGATATCCATTCTGGAACAAGCTCATAACTAAACTGGTCATGCTTTCGATGGTAACATAAATTCCGGCGTCTTTTCGCATACATATTATCAGATTTTGTTTACTTTGCGAAATTTGACACTCTGCCTGACTGATATGCATTGATATGTGAGACGTTACCAACGACAATCAAAACAACAGAGCATGGCATGTGCATATATTTTTGTCTATGGATTTATTTGCTTGATACATGGCAATACTGGTAAATAAATTTGCCACAGCTGTGTATACTTGATACGTTTTTTTATTATTATTTAAAATGGTCCTTGTTATAATAAAATTAGTCAAAACATTTTTTTGCAGCTGTATTAATATACGGGTGGCATTACCATGCATGCGCTGAGCTTTGAAGATTACGCGAAGATTGTTTTGAAGATTGTTTCGAATAGTTTTACAAATTGACCCATGAGTTTAATTTTATTTATTCAAGTTTATAGCAATGAAACCGCTGGAGAATACTTTTATGCGACTGCTCAGTTAACATGCACCTTTTAAACAACTTTTAAAAATATTATGGAGTTATTTAAAGAAAATGCATTTTTTTTAAATCTGAAAAAAATGTTTTATTCTACAAACATATTTAAGAAAAACTAGTTTCAATGATTTCTGTTCATTATTTATTTTTTATAGTATACTATTACGAGTAAAAAAAGTTATTATTGAAAAAATACTTATTCAATTTTTTATAAAGTTTTTGTTGGGTAGTAAAAAAATAAAATTATAATTTGTAATATTTATTATAAAAACACAATATATATCAAGAAATTGATTTTCTCTACAATTTTAACATACAACATCTTTTGATTTAGTATTATTTACTTTGTTATGTACTTGAAATGATTTTTTTACTGATGTGGTCGGTGACGTTGGCAAAATAAACGAGCTGCAAATTGCAATTACTTGAGAATCTTTATATCATTTACGCGCGCACTACTCAAATTGAAGTTACATATTATGTTTATATTACCAGTTTTGGGATCTTGGTACTTGCCATAATTATTCAATATTGAAATATTCAACAAATATATATTAAATATTATTTAATTTTGATGAAACACGAAACTTCAAAGTCATTCATTTCCTGACCGCTTTTCATTGCACAAGTCAATATTTTATTATCACACAAATGCATTGTTCATTTATACTTCTTACCTACCTCAGTAACTGATTCATTTAGATATTGTTAATTTTTTTGTCGATTGCGCGATAAGAGTTGCAGTTTTATTTTTTTAAATACCATTACAAATTTATTATTATATTGAGATGGTAAAGTTCATTTTGTTAGAATTGTTAATTTGTTCTTTATCATTATCGTTATTTTGTTAAAATGAGCATGTATTTGAGATCATGTAAAGATAAATATAATCTAATATATTTCAAATGTTTGCTTTGTATTTAGCATTATTTATTATATATATCTGGTATTTGCTAAGAACAAGAATTCAAATTCACTTGCACAAACATATTTCGCTTTTTAATGATTCTGTTATAATTATATTACATAAGAATTAAAACATTGGGACAATTAATATTAAATGAAAAAGTATATTATAATAATTGGAGCAGACGTTGATGTTGCTATTCTATTTATCAGTAAATAGTAGTAGCAGCGCCGTAACAACGTTGTTCTACACGAGTAGAGTGATTAACGAGTCCATTGGTCACTCGTGATTCATGATAGTGTATGGGTGAAATCAGGGCCGGCCCTAAGCGTGTGCGAAGTGTGCGGCGCACACATGCGCCGGCTCTATTGGAGGATCGCTACACAATTAAATGCATGACATTTGACAGTCGCAAGAATCCACGGGCCGGCCCTGGGTCTCACTGAATTTGAACGTGCCTATATATACTAATATGTATTTTGATTGATTGTGCAGCTTTCAACTCAATCGAGAAAATAAAAACACACCTAGTGCCCACTGTAAAAAGTAAGTTAATCGCTTGAATACCGCACAAATAAATCATTAATATGTTCCAGAGATAATGCGTGTTTTTGAGAAAAATAATTTTGCCTAATATACACTAGAATTCGATATTTTAAAAACTTATATTGACTCAGTATAGATGGAACTACACATATTCATCAACATATTGCTTATATTCTATTAAAATATCAAGTATTTGATTTTTTAAATGTTTTGGACATCCATGTTTGCTTGCATATGTTCCGGGCACCTGTGTCCGCTTGGTATTCAAGTGGTTAAACGGGGTGGCTGCTTTTGAAAAATGTTTTCCGGCCACTGGCATGAATGTACAGGTAGTCCCCGACATACGACAATTCGCACTAACGACCGAAAAAATAGCATTTTAAAAAAAAATGCATCACGGGGCACCACAGCAGATGCTTGCGTAATGTAAAATGACGGGTAAATGATAATGCAATACAAATTTGTTCATATATACAAATTTAACGTAAAAAAAATAATATCAAAATGATTTATTAATTTACTTTGTCGATGAAAATCAAATGTGATAAATGTGACTATGGGTGCATTCTGAGATAATCGATAAAAACTGTTTAAAAAAACGAAACGGAAAATATGCACAAATTAGCGGAAAATATTTTATTCAGTATTAAAATACATGTACATATTGCAATTATTTACTATTTTGAAGAAGAAAATTACATTTTATTGCGTTTTTTAGAAAAAAAAACTTTAGATGGCTGAACAAAAATGAACAGCAATTCGGTCGCTGAACAAAATAAATACATTTACAAGCGTAACTAACCTTTCCCAAATTAATAAAATATCTTTATTTTGATTTTTGTCTGTCAATATAAGACAATGCTATGTCTACCTACAATAATACTCTCGATTTTGTTTTGTATTACAATTTTAAGCCGAGCTGGCTTAAAAAAAGCAATAACCCTATACATACTTCATACAGAATAGGCAACGTGACGTCAGTCAGGCATCACCTACGTATTAATAATAATAACAAAAGCTCAGGGTAACTATAAGATAGCCCGAGTACTTTGTTTACACTGGGGCGCAATCAAGCACGATTAGATTTTTTTTGTATTTTATTCACATTGGCCAACGGAAACGTCATCTAAACGTACACGACTGCGCTTCAAAGTTTCAGGCTTCTGTCAGACGTCAGGGGCTACATTAGATTAGCCCATACATACAAACACAAATTCCAATCTCGTTGTGTTGTATGACGTACGGCTTTTTGTACATGTTAGTTAACTTTGAAGGAGACGAATTTGAGGTCCAGTTTTTACTATTCTATTAGTTCTTATTTACATTAGCTTTGATTTAATAATACAATAATTTAAGCTTTGCAGTAATGTCGTAGTATTTGTTAATTTGCTTGTAGATTAATGTATAAGGTGAAGTGGAAACATACACAATTTCGTAAATAGTATACAATGCTAAACTTTTCTCTAGCATATCTCTAACATATCAAATATGGTCTATGTGACGAAAGTGCATTCCGAGATAATCGATAAAAACTGTTTAAAAAAAGAACGAAACGGAAAATAACACTTCTATCAATGGAGATTGGAAAATTTTTCCCATTGATAGAAGTGTTATTTTCCGTTTCGTTATTTTTTTAAACAGTTTTTATCGATTATCTCGGAATGCACTTTTGTCACATAGACCATATTTGATATGCATCGACGAAATAATATTTATAAAGAATCGGTCTCGCGTATAAATAAAAAAAAAAAAATAGCAATGAATAACCGAATGAATAAAAGAAGATATTGTCGTTAATTTTATACAAACACGTATCTCAACTTTTGTCAGTTTTGAGTACATATTGTGATATAATAAATTCAGAATTTCAATACACACATATTTTACACTACTTAGTATTACAAAAAAAAAATATGTTTCATACATTCTTTAACCTAATACAGAAACGTTGGGAAATAATATGGCTTAGCATGAAGAAGAGGATGGCATGGATGGCGTGGCAGATTATCATAAAATCGAATAAGGAGCGCGCTTGGGGCCTCCGAATCTCAGGGGCCCTCAAAAATAGCTTATATTATATAATCTCGTATACTTTTAGTTCATATTATAATATACTTGTATTGAAATACTTGTAATCTTCTGCCGTTTTTGCGTTATACGAAAAACGGTCCCACCGAATTTTATTGCGCCTGGGGCCTGCAATATGCTTAATCCGCCACTGTTCACAACGTCTTTTTTAACATTCTCGGAGAAATTGAGGACAAAACAATTTCTTTGTTGCTTTATAGCGATAGCGGTAGAATAAAGTACATTTATTTGTCTCCTGAAAACTTGTACTTTTTGAGATACCAGTTTGTAGAAAACTACCAACGATATGTCACCTAACATTATATATATATATATTAAACAGTGGCAAAAATATTCGTTTCTATTTCGCAACTTTTAATATACCGAAGAACTTTTGATTTTTAACAAATAACACAATATAGCAGAAGGCTTTGAAGCCCAAAAAAATATTGTAGGTAAATATTTAATATTCACTTACATTATATTTATAGGCAGTTGGGTCAATTATTATTATAGCATCTCTACTGAATACAGAATTTCTATTGAAATTTTAATATTTAATAATTAATCACGAAACTTGTACCGATAACAAATCTTTGACCGATAACAAATCGCGACAGGATAGATCGAAATATGCAGTACGAAAACAACCCGTTTGTGGCGAAAGGTTCGTGAATACTATAGAAATACAGTAAAAGGTAAATAAAAAAAACAGAACTGAAGCCAGAAATTTTGAGATTCCTGTCATAGTGTTTTTTTAACTTGCACAGTTACCTATATGTTGTACAGAGTAAATTTATTTAAACGGTTTCATATTTCCTAAAATTACCGACTTGCTGACAGTTGTTGCGATATTTTTAAACATTCTACGAACAATATAATTAGGCACCCATTGAAATGTGAAAATAAATATGTGTCATTCGAGAGGGCCGTAAGATTGGTCTGCTGGAACTGCGCAACTCGTGCGCTTATCGGGTAACCTGTCATTGTTAGCGAGGTTGTTTATTTTAACCGAGGATTTATGAACCTACTATAAAATTGAGCCATATTTTAATTTCGAGTAGTCGATTGACTATTTAATAATAAAAGTGTTAACGCAACTTCGAGATAAGTTTTTTTTGCTGTGATATACGAAAATCAATTGCAATCAAATATATATTGATAAGCATGCTTCTAACCTCATCAGTGAAGATTTTGTCATATAACTTTCATTATAAAATACTGCAAGGCTTTGGAGTCGCGGTATTTTGGCCGGGGTCGGAGTCGTGAGAAATGAGCGGCTCGATTTTTTTTTGAAAATATATGTAATGATCAAAGTGTTGAAACTGCATGCTTGGCTGACTAAAGATGATCTGATGGAATACATATATATTATGTAAGTTAAAATTAAATTATTGAAATTTTTTCTCGGAGTTGGAGTCGTCTTTTTTTACGCGACTCCACAGCCCTGTAAAATAGTTTTTAATATAAAATAATCAACAGACTCTTTTAAATGACATAAATAAAAAAAAAGATAGGCATCTACTAACATTTCCTAAAAAAAAAAGCGTTTAAATGAGGGTATTACTTGCAAACACGGCTTATTCCAAAATGGCTAAAAATGAAACTTGAGTTTAATTTTGAAAAACAATGTACATTTTAAAAGTATTTTTAGCCTTACTTTACTTTAGAATAATATTTTGGATGTTGTCAAGTCATGCTTGAGACTGATTTCTAAAATTTATTTTTATCTACTAAATTCGGGTCGGGTCCTATGGCGCAGTGGTTAGCGTTGTGTGCTTCCGTGCCAGACCTCACGGGTTCGAGTCCCAGTACGAACAGGACTTTTTCGATCGATTTTTCGATTTCTGTTAGAAGGTACGGGTGTTTGTGATACCCCTCCCACCATTTCCGATCCTTAAAAAACTGGGCGTAGCGAGAGCGATTAGTTAACCACTAGTCCCGTCATTGCCTCATCCTTTGCCTATACCTATTGAAGAAGAGAGGTTGAGCGACTGAGCAACACAAAGTTCTCGTAGAAAAAACTTCTGTTGAGATATCTCCATATGCTCCACATTGGGAGCGGACATGGATACAAAAAGAACATGTTTCATGGTTCATGTTTCAACAACTTTGAAATGAGCCGGGTTTGCAAATAAAACCCTCAAATATGAATAATCGGCTTGGAAACATACTATATATATTTTGCTAAAGAAATATGGACACTTTGGTAACTATAATATAACAAGTGAATACGAAAAATCATTGGGCTGAATTTATTTGGTCAATATAATGATAGCTATTTTGTGGAGCTATGAACGCTGGACTTCCACTTGAATATTTTCCCATCAGTTTCTTTCAATGAAGTTTCTCAATTCTTATACAGTCCTCCTTTAGCACGGCTTATTTAAAGATGATTTTGTTATGTAATGGTACATATCGTTTTTTTGCACAGATGTTTTCCGTGGAACCATTCCTCCGTATAAAATAGGAATGAGAATTCTTAAAATTATTCGTTGCCTTACGGCTAGGGTTGCCAGATATCTTGCAAGTCAATCCGGGACATTTGTCCGATTTGCTGACTTTCCGAATTTAGCGATTTGCCCAAAATACCATCTGTTTTGACTCGTTTTTTTTACCTCTTCTGAGACTTTCGAATCCTAATTCGAATCGAAGTTAAATAGTTTTCTCTAAAATTCCGGGACAATATAGTAATCATCTGGGATACGGGACAGCGATTCCAATTACGCGACAATCTCGGCCAATCTGGGACACCTAGCAACCCTACTTATGGCCCGATCCTATCATATGTTTTTATGCAGCCTAGTAGCACAAGATTGTGGATGTCTGTCCTAAGTCATGAGCGTCATTCGTGTAGCCAAATCTAGAGCCTTTTAATGGTACCTGGGTAGATTCAACATTCGACAAAGTTATTCACTCATCTCTTACAAAATCAACTCATACTAGACTACTCTATGGTTATGTTTTATTACTAAAATCAACTTCGAAAAAAAGATAGTTAGTTAATATAATGTTTTAAATGCGTTGTTTGGTATTTCTTTACAGTTATTTTTTATGCACATCTGCTTTAGAAACAACGAAAGTGTCGTTAAAAAATAATGAAGAGTAGCTAGAGATTTTATATAAGTGAACACCATATTAGCAACGTTTCCGTCGAGTTGTTGTTACGGAGAGATCGTTTCTATTAGCTTATCTGAAAGTGAGCGCGATTTAATGTGCCACGCCATGTAGGGCAAGCTTGTTTGAAATCAGAAATGGCTTTTTTTTTTTTAAATATAATATAAATGTTTATTAAAGCGATGACCTCAAAGTAATTGGAGGAAAACGCCAACACCCAAGTTTGTTGCATTCTCGTTCTCATTGTGGGTATTTAATATTTGTCAACAAAATACATACATACATAATTGTTACATTGAATAAAAACATATTTTAAGACCAGTAATTTCGAAATTGTGAAGAGTTCGTTCCTGAATTTATTTATTTGATGCTAAATTACTACACTTCCTCGTCGAAAAAGTCGGGTCCTGTGGCGCAGCGGTTAGCGTTGTAGGCTTCCTTGCCAGACCTCACGGGTTCCCAGTAGGGTTGCCAGGTGTCCCGGATTGGCCGGGATTGTCCCGGAATTGGAATCGCTGTCCCGTATCCCGGATGAGTACTAAAGTGTCCCGGAAATTTAAAGAAAACTATTTATCTAACTAATTCCTCGGGTTTTGGATTCGAAAGTCTCGGAAGAGCTAAAAAAATAATCACGCTGGTATTTTGAGCAAATCGGTAAATTCCTAGGTTTTTGGATTCGAAAGTCAGCCAATCGGACAAATGTCCCGGATTGACTTGTAAGAAATCTAGCAACCCTAGTTCCCAGTACGAACAGGACTTTTTTCGTTCGAAGGCATAGGTGTTTGTTATGTCCCTCCCACCATTTCCGATCCTTTAACAATTGGGTGTAGCGAGAGCGATTAGTTAACCACTTGTCCTGTCGTGGCATTATCCTTCTATCCCTACTACTCTCTTTGAAAAAGAAAGGTTGAGCGACTGAGTAACAAACAGTTCTCGTAGAAAAACTTCTGTTGAGATACCTCCATTAGGAGGCCATATACTCCACAATGGGAGCGGATATGGATACAAAAATAATAATTACTTAACTAAATTTAAGCAATTTTACTAATAGGTTTATTCCAGGGCTGTGGAGTCGTAGTCGGAGTCGCGAAGTCGTGGTATTTTGGCCGGAGTCGGAGTCGTGAAAAATGAGCGGCTTGATTTTTTTTGAAAAATAAATTTAATGATGTGTATTTAAACAAAATAGTCAAAAGTGTTAAAATTTCATACTTGGCTAACTAAATATGATCTGATGGTATATATATATATAAGTTAAAATTAAAATATTAAAAAAAAAATCCTCGTAGTCGGAGTCGTTAATTATTTTAAAGCTGGAGTCGGAGTCGTCTATTTTTCACGCGAATCCACAGCCCTGGTTTATTCACTTGTAACGGTGAAATGTTCATTCTTGTTGAAAAGACATTTTAATTGCTTAAAAACAATGTTTGGATATGCAAAATGTATAAAACAATGTATTTGTTGAAGGATTGATAATTCAACGATAAATAATAAAGTTAAAATGGCGAACAATTTTATAATAATAATCAGTAGAAAAATTTTACTTCGTCAGAACAGAACTATAGTTTTTTTTACCATGCTCGCTTCCAATGTGGAGGATATAGGCTGGCATGAATTTTATTATAACTCAAATGCTCAGATGCTAAGTTGCTAAAAATGTTACATTGGAAAAAAGCACTGCATACACCCAATTCTTCCATGAGTAGTAAAATTGAGAGACTTCCAATAATGGTAATTACAATATTTTCAACATACCCAAAGTCGCTGTTTCAAATGATTCATCAATCAGTAAAGGTGGAAACATACTACCGACACCCGACGCAACGTAAGCGTGTTGGATGAGATCATAGCTACATATTTTTCATTGTACATATTCTATGGAACAGGAACGCACTGCCAACATCCAACGTGACACGACGGCAGTGTGTTCCTGTTCCATACGATACAATACAATGGCAAATATGTAGCTATGATCTCATCCAACACGCTTACGTGGCGTCGGGTTTCGGCAGTATGTTTCCACCTTAATCGTTCTTTGTCAATTTGCTTTGCTTCTTCACATTTCTCTTATTTTTTAATATGCCTGATGTACTCTGCAAGCTGAGTGCTCGTGTTTTGATGTGAAATAGGATATCGTGAAGAGATCAGATACTCATCTTTTCTGGGTACGAAAATCGATGTGTTTGATTTTAATGAGTTTTTCTAAGCGTAACTCATAAAGGCTTCTCTCCAATATTTAAACCAAATAGGAACGATACTTGTAAAAATGGTGATGATAGTGATTTTTTTTTTCACTAAGAGTGCACATAATGATTTGTACATACAAACAAACATTCAAGTTTATTTCAAAATAATCTTTTGAAATCAACTAAATTAATGTGGCGAAGTGAAAGTGATCAGCTAACCACAAGTCCCGTCCTAACCCGATAATTCTAGCCGTAATTTCTTCTAAAAATAAAGGTTGAGCAACTGAGTAACAAGCAGTTCTCTCAAAAAAAAAACTCATGATACCTCCATTAGGAAGCCGTATGTTCCATATTGAGAACGGACATGGATGAAAAAAGCTTATGTAAAAAGCTTGACAAGAAGCGATCGACTAAATAACAACCAGGTCTTGTCAACAACAACCAAGGGTGAGCTGTTCGAAGGGGTTCGAGCGAGCCCCTTGTTAAATTCTACTAAGGCCGACGAGCTCCTTGTTAATTTAAGAGAAAACAATATTTTTTAGATCGAATAAGAATATAACTGCAATTTTTGGTTTATATATTATCTACGACAGCTTCAGTATACGCGTAGTTAAGTTTACGGTAAATTGCACATTTTAAGTGTATTAAGTAACAATCGATTGCATTACATTGCATAGGAGTAATACAAAAATTCACTCCTTCCCCAGAACACCAAGAATTGCTTTGAGATTAAGCGAGTCCCTTGTTAACCGCATTGGCAGCCCCCGGCTGACAACAACTAATGTTAAGAATACTCAATAAGAATGAGAAAATATGCAGTGAGTAGTTTTTGTAGAATCAATAACTACAAATGAAACCATATTCTATATTTTTGGTAGTAAATCTTTTACACAAACAAATGTCAAAATACTCAATTACGTATGTATGTATTGAGATTTATTTTAATTATTTGCTAAAAATTTAAAAATTATTCAGTGTTTCGATGTTGTGTTGCCGAAATGGAAATGAAGTGCATAAAGAAATAAAAAATAAATGTCATTTATTACTTAATATGTGACACTTCTTTTTAATATCTACTTAACGCAGTGTGTTTTATTTCACAGTTTAATTTAAAATGGACTCCTTCCATATCAACAATATACAGCGATCTGAACCAAAGTTCGCAGGGGTCATCAAACAAATCATGAAAGTAAATCACATAATTAACTTTGTTATTAAGTTTGTGCAGCAACAGCAACGGCACTTTTTAATGGTGTTAACAGTGACTAGATAATTTAATATAGATAAATGAAACAATGAGAGTAATAACCTATTTATTGGTGTCATACAATCCCGATCCAGCGCTCAGTGGCGATACTAAAATTTGGCATCTATCAAAGGTGAATTCTCAAAAATAATTAATTAGTATATTTTGAAAACAATTAATATATATTCACGTGCTCATGATATATACCGAACATACTTTCATACAGTCGAACTTGGTTATTACTATGAAGATGGGACCAACTGAATTTGCTCGTTATAAGCATTACTCGCGATATTAGAAAATTTTATATTTTTAAATACTTACAAACGTACCTATCACATGAAGAGATGAATTATCTGGAGCGGTCACATAACACAAAAAAACGCTGATAAGTACCTACTGACTTCACAAAGCTTGGATTTTTTACATGCAATTTCAACCATATGCGTGGATACTTTTTTTAATGTTTTCGGCGAAAACACCAATTATGATGTACTTAGACACTTAACTAGTGTCATAAACGTATTCCGATCCCAGTGACATTGGTCTCATTAACTGTGTACAGATTTTATTGCTTGGGGTAGAACACGTTGTTTTTAAACGATCGACACATTAACAGTTTAAATAAAAGACGATATTTTTGCTCGGTATGCCCGACACGTAGCTCGTTATAAAAATGAATAAATATATGGAGACAATCATAAACTAAAATTTCAACGAATGTTTCCTCATAACATCCTATATCTCGATATTTCCGTGATCGTAATAACCTAGTTCGACTGTATTAATATATTAAACATATTCACCTATATGTGAGTGAGCTCAGACGATGAAAGTAAATTTTGTCGAATAAATTTGTTTTTTTTTTGTAATCAACAGATTATTTATAAATGTCTAAATTACATAAAATTAGCTCGATGACATTTTTAATGTCACCAGTAATGAATTCGAGGCGATTAAGATATTGACCACACACTTGACTAATATCTTAAATGTCAATCTAAATTTTACAATAACTATGTTGGAACTTAAAACTAGACATGTCTGATTACTAAAATTATAACTATTGCACCGTGCAGTTAAAATCGACGTTTTAAAAATATCATGTGAGTTGAGTAATGGTAATATTATGTAGTATCTTAATACACAATTAAGCCATTTTTTTTATAAACAGTTTACTCGGTGAGTAGCTGTAATATTTGTTACGGAGATTTGGGGGTTAGGTGGATGATTACGTTAGTAATATGGATATTATGGGACGGGCCAGGCAACCCCATGTTACGTCAGTGGTCATAGAGAGACGATTGGGATTAGCTAGGAAATGTGCTGCGAATGTCTCCTGGGAGCCTTAATCCTGCTTTCCTTTTCTACCGACCGGTGGGATTTCAGGCTTCTGTCGGGTATAATCGATTGGATTTACTGAGCGAAAAATTTTGCAAATCCAAGGACGAAATATAAAAATTAACGGACGGAATTTGTTATATGCTCACATAAGCAAAATAAATGGTAATTGACAGTGAGTAACTGTATATTTCATAAAGAAAGATTGGTGTTACATAACAGTATTATTTTTATATTTAACTGTTGGTTTTAAAGTTTTTACATTTCGATTAGTCTTCTTTTTAAACTGATTGTAAAATTTCTTTCGTTTTTTTGGATTTTTATACCTAGAAGCGTTATTAAGAATTATTTAGGATTTCACTGATCCCGTAGAAAGTTTTTAATTGATTCAAATATAAATAAACAACATTCAAGCAATTGTATTGCTTGAATGTTGTTTAGATTTGACTCTATCTAATTAAGATTTTTTGGACTATATTTAATATGAAAAATACCGGTTTTGCTCATCACAAGTATGTAATTACAACTAATCATCAGTTAAAATACTCGTGATGAAACCGGCCCTGATACTAATAAATAAATGTGAAATTAGTTTAAAAGAGTGTTCTGTTTTTTTAAATAATATCTTTCCACTAACTATTGATAGTGAACATCATAGGGCAGGGTTTCCAAAACTTATTGTGCAATGGAACGTTTCGCAAATCTAGAAACGTTACCGGAACACAGCTTATTTTTTAGGTCGGTTAATATGTTATTAAATCACTTCTTATTTATTAATTAATTACTTTTAAAGCATGTAAAAAAATCATTTAACAAAGCAGTTAGTGATTCAAAATCTCCACCTTTACCTAGATTTAATATTTGATAACATAATATTTGACGTCTTAAACATCAATAGAGTTATATCACCACTCGATTTTTAATATGAAGTATAAGATGCTTAAATGTGTAACAGCGTGTATAACGATTTCAATTTTTTTTGGAACACCTATTTAGGTCCCATAGTTTGGGAAGCCATAGGGTATAAACTATATATAATAATAATATTCATTGAAAAGTACTATTTTAATATTACATATATGATAGTAAGTCACATACAATGTCATTTAGGATATTTGTATTTTATTGACAAGGATGTGGTTACAGGGCAAGGGATCAAGGATTTTTTTTATATACATAGCGGAAGGATACTTCCCCGAATAACGAGTTGAGATATTAATTACAAGAACATTTTGATGTTTTGTTTCAGGACACCAGTTGTGAACTGTTTTATGATTATGTTAATGTTAATAAGATAGTCTTTACTGTATTGTATGGGTGTCCAACCGGTAGATCGCGATCGACCGGTCGATCCCGAAAGCTTCCGTGAATTTCGAAAAAATATGTAATTTAAATATAAACTATACAAAAATACTAAAATTGAATTATTTTTTAAGCACATATCTATCTAATTATATGTGTTTCGCAATTAAAATAAACATTTCTATGTTTGAAGAAACCCTACTAAATACAATTTCCTATAAGAATCATGTTAGAAGTCGATCGCGAGAAAACTTAGGATTGAAAAGTCGATCCCAGGGCAAAAAAGGTAGGACACCCTTGCTGTATTGCAACAGCATAGTATCTTTTAAATTTGTGTCAATAGATAGACATTTTCGCAATTAACACAGTGTCGTTGTTACATTATAATTGGTGAGATTATTTATTATGAACCATTTTACAAAGATTTTTAATTCATTTGTATGTATTTGTAGTAACGATTTCTGTACCACGAACATGGAAGATGCACTAGTTTAATACGGATGTATGGTTCCACAAAACGTCGTGTAATACAAGGTTCCGAATTTTAAAAAAATAGGGGAAAAAAGTTGGGGGGCCGGTTGAAAAATATTCATGATTAAATCCTATTGGAATTTTCAAAAAATCAGTATTTCGTAGTTTGATTACCGCTTATTAAGGCTATAAATTTTAGAGTGAAGATCAGTGATTTTCAATGTTTGTTTAGCCTGGGCCGCTTACCGGTTTTTGCTACGATATGTAAGCCCCAGCATATTAATAATAATACGTTAAAATACCATACACCATACGTAAAATAGTGACATAAAATACATCTAAGTGCACAAAAAAACAAATGTCTACAAAATATTCATTCGTTTACGTAAAGTTTTGTAAACAATGCCAGATGTTTGGAAAAGCATCGCATGACTATGTTTTTGTTGGGCTGCGCATAAAATCTTAATGGGCCGCAGATTGAGTGTGGCTAGTGTAAATAATGTATATCAGGGGTGGGGAACCTTTATATTTCTAAAGGCCACATTAATTTATCTGATTCATCATAAGGCCGCAGTAAAGAAAACGTTGACACCCCCCATTTTTTTTCGGTTGATTACACTCTTTTTCCAAACGCTAGCGTATAATTTTTTGATAAAGTCAAAAGGCCTCATCAGAGTAGCCAAGAGGCCGCAGGTTTCCCTCCACTGGTGTAGAGCAAGGGCGGGGAATCCTTTCGTACATCTGTAATAAAAAATACTTCAATAAGGTAAAGTTAAAAATGTATTTACATAAGTGGCGGCCGGTCAATGTGGCATTGGATCAATGCACCCCTTATATCCGCAGGGGCGGTTATATTCATGAAATAATATTTAAACATAATATTTATACCATTTTTAAGGTGTTCACTGTCAATACTTGGTGGAATCGCATTATAATAAAAATAATAAAACATTTTTAGTACTTTTTCCACACAAAATTTATTGGATCAGGACCGGTTTCGCTTTATTATTTTTATTTATACCATTCACTCATTTTACCGATGAAAGAAGGGAATATCTTGGTTTAGTTAACAGTAGCAGATTCTTCAATTCTGCGGAGGAATTTTAAAAAATGCACTGTCTCATACCGTATTAGAATTCAAACATTCTTGATTGCATAGCGCGGTTATGAAGGGCTGGGACGATTCGAAGACGATTAGGGTCTCACGGCGGTCATCGCTAAGCGGAAGTGCGTGGGAACACGGTGCCTTTGGGAGACTCCGTAGGGGCGATTCGCGTGGAAGGAGAGCGCCAGTGTCAGGGACAGGAAACGGAGCCACGTCGCGTGACGAACACAATGGCACAGCCCCCGTGGTAAAGTCGACCCGCGAGAGAGGGGCCGGCGAATACTCCGCGACAAGCAGCAAGCACCGGCGGCCCGCCACTCCCGCCGGAGATACGTCCGTCCGTAAACGCGTGTCAGTTAACGGGCCAACAATAACAAGAAGACATCGCGTTATCAACATTAAAACTTTTAAGTGTTTTCAAACACTGTGCCCCCCAAAATTTCTCTTATCACCAAATTTCTTTTCAATGACAAATATCAATGCCAAATTATAAGTTGTATCTAGTATCGATGACTGCATCGCTACGAAATAATAAAACGTGTGAAAATTTTGCGGCAGTGAATTATACTTTGCTAATTTTAGTAACGAGCGTGGAAAAGTTTATAATGAAAATTGTTGTAGGTCTTTAAGTGAATTCAGCAGAATTTGTAGTGTGTATGAAATTGTGACAACGAATTTAGTTTAGATTTAAAATGTGTTTTTATTATCTACTTTCAGTATGATAATAGACTCAGTGGTCGATGTCGAAGCCGACGATTGGACTAAAGATGTTAATTCCGATGAGGATTTAAAGATTCAACAACACTTTACAATTAATAATATGTATATTGACGTTTCTAATGATATTGATATTGAAAAGAGTTTGAAAAATGTTTCCGAAAATAGTGATGATGATAATAATTTGATGTTTGAAGTGGACGGTGAAAATCGTTTCGATGATAGTTTGTTGGAAAAGTTGAACAGTTTGAGTGTTGATTCTGACAGTGTTGAAACTGATGAAAGCGTTGAAAGTGATGGTCTTATATCTAACAAAAGAGTGCAGCCTTCATTTAATAAAGTAAATTATGTTCATGACCAAAAAGAGAATGATTACATATTCAATGCACAAGTTGCGCATATAAATTATTCTACGGGTGAAGAAACAACAGATGTAAGTTCTCTCAAAGACTTGTTAATATTAAATACAGAACATCAAATCTCAATGTTAATTAATAATGATAATGAAAACTGTGTCACTGACGATGAGTTTGAAAATGAATCTGAAAGAGCATCGCCCGTTGACAATGGGTCGCTCGATGTCCAAAACAATCACAGAAATATTTTTATTGCTAACAAGTCTCACGGCGGAGTTTGCGGTACCTCGCAGAATGCGCCAATGCAAATGAGTGACATAATACAGCGCCGCGCGGGGAAGGCGGTAGGCGAAGTTGATCATACAGGTGAGAGACACGTCGTCAAACCTGAAAACGGTAATGCTTCTTGCACTCTCCGCATAGACGACGACTTATCCGTCAGCATCCTAGGCGTCGATCTCATCGATGTTCTCACGAGGCTGACGCAAGGCGACAACCCCCCTAAAATTACCGTTCTCAAATGTGGTTGCGCTGTTAATCGAAAAATTAAACATAACGAAAGCTTTGATAAGAATTATAATGATCGAGGGACAGACTATAGTAATAAAAAAAAAGGGTCAACGAAGAAGTCCCGCTCAAGTGGCGATCGTGAATGTGAAGTTCCAAAGTTTTCCCGCCGCGGAAAAGTTTTAGGGGAGTCAGAGGTGGCGGGTAAAAACTTTGAATGGGACGGGAGGGTGAATCGCGCGGGAAAAGGCGTAGGAGCACGCACGCGCGACCGCTACGGCGCATCGATCGGAAGGGCGGCGCGGCGTCGGCTCCCGCCTGCCGCCACTCGCCGTCGGCAGACGTCGTCGGGACATCGTCTCTCGGCTTTCGGACGCGCGACTCGCGAATCCCGAACTCATTTCGTTTCCGACCGCTGCGAGAGTAAAAGTGAACTCAGTCAAAGTCAGCATGCCGATCGCGGTCTTTTCACCTTTGGAAATTTAAGGATCTGCGTGCACGACTCCGGTGAAGATTTCGATAGCGAAAGGCGAAAACATCGTGGAGAGAGTTTTGTCGGGCACAAAGTCTCACTTGACGAGACCGGTGACCTCAGAGAAAGTGATCGAAATTCGCGGTCAGGAGTTCCCAAAACTCTCAAAGAAAAAAATATTTTCCCCGAGACATTTTCTTACGAAAAAAGTTGCGGCTGTAATTGTTCATGCCATCGACTTGAAGGTGGAGATATCGATGTGAGTGGTGAAATTGTTGAAACTTCGGTTGATGAAAATTTGCAACTCGATACCATCGAAGAAGAACAGCTTGAGAAGCTCGACACGATTGTAAATGAATCATTTGACAATAAACATAACACATCAAAAGTTCACGAAGATGGTGACAAAACTACTTTAAGCGACAACGATTCCCTGGAATATCTAAGCAGTAAAAGCCTAAATTATTTTGAATTTAGCGCTAGATTAAAAATACTTGAGGGAAAACTTATAAGTTCTACTAGCAGTGAAGTAGAAGCTAAATCTTCAGAAAATAACAAAATATTAAACTTATTTGATATAAATGAGAATAGTTTGTCAATTCCTGTCGAAGATATCAATACTATAATTGGTCACCATTCAAATCAAAGTAATCAAAGCTTATTAGAGACAGACAACCATCAAGGAAATAATTGCGAAAAACATCTTAATACCAAACGCTATAATAAGGATGAAAACAGCTGTCCTGTTATAGTGAGCGATGAAAACATAGCAAATGAGTGTTGTGTTAACAATAATGTGAGTGATGATGAAGTATTTGAATGTTTCGAAAAATCATTAACTGAATCAAATTGTCATAAAAAATATCCAGTTCTTGGCGATTTATTTGATGATTTAGAAAGCGACTCATGCAGCGAAGCTGAATCAAAAGAATTAGAAGAATTCGAAAGGCAAGAACGGTGGGCAACTAATGAAGAATATTTCAAAATAAACGCAAACCAGTTCTCTTCCAGCTCTTGTCAATTTGACGCGTCCAACGTAGCAGGTTACGGTTTAACTGCAGGGGATTCCGACCAACACTTGGAATGCTACGATGAACTGCTGGAGCAATCTGATGAAGACTGGGAGTCAGGCTTAGACGAAGAAACGGAAGCTAATACACAAGCCAACATGCGTGGAGACCAGCCAGCCCTTGAAAATGACCGCCGCCACAACAAAGACTTTGGTAATCTCAAGTCGCTTCTCAAGAAAGTACCTAAAGCAAAGGGAAAAAAGAATAGAGTTATATTCAATGAAAATAATAACGAGTTTTTTGAAGCAGATTATATTATATTAATACGAGAAGAGTGTCAATACGACGAAGAAAGTGATGAAGGAGTTTGCACTTGTAGCCAGCATGAAATGGTGCGGCTGGCGTGTTGCGAGGGAGGGTGCGAAGGTCAGGGTTGCGCGCCTCCGGCTGACTTTGTTGATCAGGTGACTCTGAGTCCACCAGAGGGATACAAAGACTCTGGTCTTTTTAACAGAGATGGAACATTCCGGGATCAGAGTTTCTTTGCCCGCGAAGGACCAGGGCTGTTAGTGAGCGAAGGAAGTGGAGCGGTGTTCACTCCTCAACATTTGAGGCAACTTCAGGTAATCCAGCGACTGCAGAGGGAGCAGCTGAGGCGAGCAAGAGCGGCACTTTCGGTCGAGGGTAAGACTTTTCATCCATATTTTACGATAGTTTGAAATCTTTTTTTCATTTACACATTAAACATATTATCAATGTAATATGTTTATGCCTTAATACAAATACTTTATACTAATGGCTACTGGCATCTTGATTCATTTTCTTTTTTTGGGATATAAAATCATTGTTAAAGACATGATAAATAACTATTTGATCGACCAATATACATATACGAGAAGCTTATAACTAATGACCCAGCTGTTTTTGATGTATAAACACTTTCGTGAGCAAGTTTTAGTCTTTCTAAAGGTTACTATTTATTACAGATATATTAATTATTCACCACAAATAATCTAACTAATGAAATGAAAAATAAGTTATATTTTACATATTTTAACGAACTTTGAAGTTCGTTGTTGACTTCCTTTATTAATTTTGTGCTTTAATCTGAATTGCGAATGGAATAATTCGAAACATCAATGAAAATAAATCCCTACACCAGTGGTCGGCAACTTACTAACCGCGAGTAATTAAATTACCAACTACAACATATAAAGTTAGGTACTCACCAAGAAACGTTGGGTCAACTACATATTTGCTAAATATGAGATTTGTATTCGAATTAAGTTGGAAAACAATTTTCACTTGTAACACGTGTTAATAAACATTAAAATATCTGATTTGGCTCGCATTTGTACAGTATAAAAGATGGCGTCCAACATTTTCTTTCTAAAAACATTACTTTTTTACTTGACGTTTAACAAGCAAAGATAATTATTTTATTGATTTATAATCTGCTTAAAACATTGGTCATTCCTTGTAACGTATTGTTTTACGTACCATCATCCATACTTTTTTGTAGAGGCTTTAATCCATCAGAAAGTATACGTGATGGGTAATTATGAACATGAATATTCACTTTGGCATATTATTATAACGCTGGTTATGAATATATCTACTTTGAATGAAGATGTATTTTTAGTCGCTATAAAAATAAACTTCTAAACGTAACTTTTCGTTAAAATCGAGCAGCACGTTGGAAAGGATTTAAGAAAATTTACTCGCTGAGAATTTATTATTACGCCACAAGGATTGATTAAAATAACAGCCGGTATATTTAACTAACTTTTCGTAAAATTTGAATACCAAAATTATTAATAAAAGTAGGTATGTGTTAGCTAATTTTGTGTTGCTTGAAAATTATTTCGCTTAAATGAGCGATGTTTGATTCAGATCCGTCTTTTTATCGCTTAGAGGTAGATAGGTGAATTGAATGTAATATTACTATATTTTTAAACTAACTAATATGATTTGCCGCCTGTGTGGTCGAGTGGTCAACGTCGTTGGCGTCGGTTACGGAGGTCCCGGGCTCGAATCCCGGTACGGGCAGTTTTATAAATTGATTTTTCAATCGATTTATGAATTTCTGTTCGAAGGCATGGATGTATGTGATGTCTTTAATTCCCCCATCCCACCCATTCTATCCTATGAACGGGGCGTATCGAGAGCGATTAGCTAACCACTAGTCCTGTCCTAGCCCTATCCATCTATTCTTACTCTCTTGGAAAAAGATAGGTTGAGCAACTGAGTAACAAGCAGTTCTCGTAGAAACACATCAGTTACGGACATGGTTATATATAAAAAAAAAATGATTTCAATTTACAACACTCCGAAGTACTCAACGTTGTACCCACACTCACTTGCCCGGCCTTCTTACAGCGTGTATACCGTAGTATATCAACTACATAACAATGTTAATATTTTCGATGGATACTTTGTGGACGTTCATTTTTAATAATGAAATTGTTGTATTACAAATCATGACACGTGTTTCGCTTCATTAATAAATATCATCAGGCAGCACGTCTTAAGGTTAATGGAATTTGTAACATAGCTAGTCGAGTAACAAGGTTATCAAATTAAATTTTATATTACCGAAGCATGACACGAAATGAAAAATATGTTGACAATTCACAACATAATAATTTAAAAAAAGCTTTGCAAAAATGTTTCTTCTTCAGAAATGGTCTTTCTAAGAAACAATTGGTATCTTTTTTTTCGATACGTCATTTCGTAAAACAGTAAATTTAATTTATCGATGCTTTGTCTTCATATGCGAAAATAAATAAAGATCTTATTACCTCTATTATTCTATGTACCTATACATAATTTGAGAGAAAGAGCATACATTTATCATTTTTTTCGTGTTAGTTGGATGTGTAAGGTGCTTTCCTTTTGTTTGAAACACTTTTAGGGTCAATACAAACCAACTTTTGTCTTTGAGATGATCTGTTAATCGACATATTACACTCACTTTCAACGCTTGTACATATTATATAAAATGGAACGTATGTTTTTTGATCGCCACCTGTGTTCTATCGGAACTTGTATTGAATGCTACCGGTCAACGGGTGACCGCCCACTGTTTGTTCAGACCCATGATATTTATAATTTATTTCAACTGCCCAAGTCAATATTATATTCAATGCAATTCTAAGACGAGAAGAAGAAGAAGAAGCTGTGCGGAAAAATCAAAGGCTGCGCGGGCCAATTCAACAAATGCGCGGCGTAGTTTGCCATATTTGATTTGAAAAATATTGTTTTATTTTGTTTTGATTTGTATAATAGTAAATATTATCACTTGATTATTTATAAATAAGTGTATTAATTAAAACAAAAGAAATAAGAGAATTATTATTTTTTTCAATACATAAAATCAAGCACACACTATGAAAATAAGTTGAATAAAACATATAACCAGTCGCTTATTAAGTTATTAAAATGTTTCATTGATTTATTTATAAATTTCTAGTTTTTAATGTCGTTCCTTACAACTAATCCTGATAGTACACACTCAAGATAGATTATTTTCTTGTTCTGATTATAGATACAAGTTCAATTCTTGTTGATTTTTTTTTAAACAGTTGTATTGGAGTGCGCGCCAACCCGGAATAAGTTTGCGGGTATTCAAACTGCTTCGTGGCCGCGCGCGCGCCCAGCTTAGAGGGAGAACATTGTATATGATTCGAATAAAACATTTTGTTTGTCATAATGTAATCTGATTAAAATAAAAGTTACTAACCAGATCACTGCCACATGTAATTTCAACTTTATTTAACCGGTGTCCGGAACATATGCAAGCGAACACGGATGTCTAAGACATTTAAAAAATCAAATAATTGGTATTCTAATAGAATATAAGCAATATTTTGATGAATATGTGCAGTGCTATCTATACTGAGTAAATATAGGTTTTTAAAATATTGAATTCGAGTGTATATTAGACAAAAATATTTGTCTCAAAAACACGCAGTATCTCTGGGACATATTAATGATTTATTTGCGCGGTATTCAAGCGGTTAATTATGACATTCCAATTGATATTCAACATAACATCATACATTTGATAATGCATGCAACTCGATTCGGTTACGTGGTCAAGAAAACCATCTGCGATGTTCTTCTGGTCTCCTTACGTGATTAGTTAGAGCAAATTTTAATTCTCAAGGTGTAACATATGTCTTTACCTGAACGAAGTTTGATGATATGTATACATAAATCAACGGTTGTTTAATAACACTTACGTGCGAGTGATCTAATATTTTTAATACATGAAACTGTACTAAGCTGAATTATTGCACGGATAACGGAGATCGTTTCATTTACATGAAACTTCAAAGGAGAGTTTGCTAAACTAGCGAAATATAATAAAAACGTGTCGATCAAAGTTAAACAACGAACGACACTTTGAATAGTCATCACTTTTTAAGCATACAACGGCTATTACCTTTGATCGTGTTTAAGCATTATTTGAAATAACCATACGTTCTATATCTTTAACGTTTAGTACGAAAGCATATCCCTTGGCACAAAGCTTAAAAGTATAATTATTTTTTACACGATTTTAAAATAGCAAAATCCACTAAAAATAACGAATTTTATGTTTTAACTCTATTCACAGACATAAAAAAACACCGAATCGGATAACGGATTCAACAGCACAAAACAGTTATAACAAACAAACGACTTCATTAGATTCTAGCACATTAGACGAGTCCGACATTTTTAGCGATGAAAGCGATTTATGTCCAGTCCTTCATAAAAGTCTCCGTATATAATCAAGCAGCGATGAAAGTATTTATTTTTTTAATTAAAAAAAATATTGTGAAAAATATTATTTGTAATTTATATTTGAGTCGCCCATTTCCAAAATTCACCTTTTACAAATTTTTCATTATTTTGGAAGTATTTATGAACGGACGTGTAGGGAACTTTCTACATTTAAAAAATAGCCATATTTAAGTGAATCAAAATAAAAACGATAGTATATTCTTCAGTTTGATTTAAGAAAAAATCGTTATTGTTTCAATATAACGGTTCCCTACACGTTCTTTTGTAAGTATGTCCATAAAAACAGGGATCGGCTGGAGGTGGCTCGGAGAGGCTTGCGCGAGCCCCTTGTTAGTTTAAGAGGAAACAATATTTTTAGATCAAAATGGTATGCAACTGCAATTTCTGACTTACATATTATCTACGACAGTTTCAGTATACATAGTAGTACATTTTTAGCCATTTACATTGATACTTTTATAGTAAATTACATATTATTGCATTATTATGAGTGTATTGAGTAAAAATCGATTGCTTATTTAAATATTGTATATAATTTCATAAGAGTGATAAAAAATTTACTCCTTCCCCAAAACACCGAGAATTGCTTTGAGATTAAGCGAGCCCCTTGCTAACTTATTGGCAGCCCACCGCTGCATAAAAATGAAAATGGATGTGGTTAATTTTAGAAATGGCGACTCATTTCTTTATTATTTTTTAATAAGATTTTCTATACCGCAATGTTGTTATTTTTTTTTTAAATAGCACGGTTTTGCAAATTCAGGGAAGCGACCTTAAATTAAATTACTTTTTATTCAGGTTTTTTGTGGAACGTATCTATCATGTGTAATTTTTATTTAGAATATCTTGAATAGCTTTCTATTACGATGTACATGATAATGGGCGATTGGTGATCAGTGTTGCTTTCTAACTAAAATATACTGAACAATTTTAGTATTGCCAAATGAAAAAAATACGAATGAGTGCAATTGAAGTGACTATCGCAATGTTGAATAATAGTAATTTATTTTAATCCCCACGGGATGGAGAATATTTTATTTGTAGTTGATACAGTACAATGCAGAGTGTAGAGATACTATACGTAATGGACAGTGGTAGAGTGCACGTATCAAGTTTAAACTTAATCTTCCTAAGAGGTCCAATGCGATAGAAAAACTCTACGTTTGACGTTGCTCGAGACTACTTCATCTATTCTTGCCTTTTCGAATAGAAATCCACATGTTGGGCTTACAGCGGATGCACGTAACAGAATTAACTGGGGCTTATACAAAAAACCCATTTTTAAATAAACTGGTTTTCGAATTGCAATATTTCTTAAAACTCGGTTTATGCCGGTTGTCGAACTTTAACACAAAAAGGATGATTTAAAAATTTTAAACTACGTTTATCTAGTAAATCTGAACACTGTTATCCATGTTACAAAAAATAGTTTTATTTTTATTTTTTTATCCAATGTGGAGTATATGTTTGAAATTCTTCAGTGCAGCTTTATCACTTATCTATCCTTAAAAATACATTGATCAGTAGTCACTTAAAGGAAGACAAAGTTTCCGTGACTCACAGATTCGAGTCGTAGTACGAAAAGAATTTTCTTCAATCGATTTATGGGTGTTAGTGATATCTTTAAAAAAAATCCTCCCAGGCTTTCCCAATCCTAAGGATTGACTAGTTAACCACTAGTTCTGTCCTAGCCCTATCCTTCCATCGTTACTTTCTTCGAAAAAAGAGAAGTTAAGCAACTGAGTAACAAGCAGTTATCGTAAAAAAATGAATTTAAATTTTAATGAAATTTATGCGTTATGAACAGTCGAATTACACCCATGATCATTCACTTTTGTATTATCAATTAATTTACTGTAAAAGAATGACAATACATGGCATTAAAGTTGGCATAAATTTGACATGCGTTTGATTTCTATTATGTAGAAAGTTCACGAAATAAAAAAAATGTCTTATATGTATATTCACTGTGGAAAGAAAAAAGGACGTTTGATGCAAAGCGTGCCAAAATCCAACACACATACAGTCGCCCGGCAATACGTGTATAGCCTGTCACGTTTTGAATACACAGACGCTAGTCATATTTGACTGTATGCGCAGCACAGTCGACCGTCTCGTAGCAACGACAATGGAATGCGACAGTGCTACTGGGGGATTTGCGGCGAATATTTCAAGCCAACGCGTAATTCGGGGTAGTGTAATTGGGAGTTCCACTGTATTTCACAATGAAATACAGTAGCTAAATTAACATTGCTGACAAAAGCTCATAGCTGCACATTTAGCCAAATTTAGTTTTGAAAAATTATTTGGGATATTTGAACCATCTAAATAACTTCAAATGGATGAGTGTGTGTTTTAAGAACACCGATGACTGGATTAGCTGTAAAATGTTGGCGGAAAAGGCAAGGGTTCGATAAGGTGTAGACTTATCATAACAGCAAAATACATTTCCATGGATGTACAATATGTCTACAAAAGAAGATTACCGTCGTAGGTAACAAGTATTTAAAAATGGCAGCAAAATAACACTTATTATAGTTTAGAACAGAGGTGGGGAATACGCGGCCTTTTGATCACTCCGGTGCGGCCTTCTGACAGGAAAAGACAGCGAATTCAGGATTTCAAATTCCTCGGTGAGCTAAAAAAAAGGATATCTGGGGGAAAAGTATAGCGAGGAAAAGTAAGGTAAGGGATTGAATATTAATCAATCCCGTCCTATGTTTACTGCGGCCTTATGTCGAATCAGAAAAATGAATCCGGCCTTTAGAGAAGAAAAGGTTCCCCACCTCTGGTTTAGAAGATTACTGTTCAATGTCAACATTTCGATTAGTTGATATATATTATTAAAACTATATACATACTACAACGCAGTCAGCTAGCTACTGTGGACTAATTGTGATATCATTTCTCCCTAAACTGACTTTATATACATACATTACAATTAATATCTAGCGCCTGTGATAAAAGGTTTTTTTTTCGTTTGAAAAATATTTTGAATAGCTCACGCGACCGATGGTACTTAGTATGTTTGTAAATAATTCAAAGAATCACACATCACCAAACAAAATTTTGATTTGGTCATATACCATTTTGAATATCAATATGAATAATATTATTTGCTCGTCAATATTTGGTTTATGGTATTTGAACTATTTACTGTATATCAGCAGTGACATCATTTTTCACTATAAATTATTTTAATGAAGTTTATTTTAAAAATAATTTAGTTTAAGCGTAAATATTGCTCTCCGTGTAGCCTTTTGAATTTAATATCATGAATATTCATTCAATTAAACGTTGGTCTGAGCATAAACATACAATTTTGGTAACGACGAAACATTTTATTATACATTTTAGCTTTATCCCATTTTCTTGTTATTAAATTATGAATATTTTGGATGTATTAACCTTTTAACTATTAACTTAATACTTGTTAATAAGTTAAAATGTAAGACGTTATATTATTTTCATAAAAGTGATATTTTAGGTAAATTAAACATTCCACCTTTTATATTCTCCTTATTGAAAAATGATTCATTCATTCATTTAAGTATATCGTCTTTACTTGTAACTTGTGAAAAATGTGTCACATAAAAATATCTTTCACGATTTTGTCATCTACGGATACTTCTTCAAGTTAAAATGTTATTTTGTTTTAAGTCTTGCGATTATTTTACAAAAAAAAAGTTTATTTGTACACACTTTATATTAAATAAAAAGTATCATAAGTCTTTTCGAAAGGTACGACGGTAAGATGTTTTTCAAAAAGGAAAATAAGTGCCTTAATTAGCAACAGTTTGTGGAAGAGCAAATTTTCTTTAAATAAATGTTTAAATCGTTTAAAAATCGATAATTTTAATTGTAGCACTGTTAAATATAACATATGTTGTTGAATTATTCGATCATAGATAAAGTCTATGTTTTAAAGTTAATACATGCATATTTATCATAGTGATATGTGAGATAGCGGTTTCTGTAGTGGGCTAACAAGTTTTGCTCTTTCAAAAGTTGTTTTGATATAAACGTTTCAAACCGGAGATGCAAATCAACGCTTTAATTTTAATTCAACACTGGCAACATTTTTACTTACTGTCAACCAACATTTTTTGAATATCGAACGTAAACATGACATACAATATAATTTCTATAATAATATTATTTAAAAATGACAGATGAATATTGTCTTTGTTATAAAAGTTTATGAATAGATATATTATTAAAAATGAAAATGGCGTATAATTTGACTACAAAAGAAAAACAACCTTGGAAATAATAAAAGTTACGGAACTGTTATGAGTTCGACAGAACATAATGACAGAAATATTTCGCCTATGAAACAATAAAGGATAGGTTGTTGGGTGCTCTGGAAGCAAAAGAATTACAAATCATTTTACAATATAGCTTACATTAGACGGCATCTTTTACTCAATGTTGTTAAGAATACCTTTTTTATTCTTTGGCCATTGCATCAACGAGTTTCATTGCCGAGTAAATGAAGAAAAAAATATCAGAACGTGGGAAGTCGTTTCAAACAAATTTCGTCTTAGCACATTGAACGCAATAACTTCTTTTTTTAAATACAAACGTATTATTACTTATTGCCTATTCTCTAAAAGAGGAATTCTTTATTTAAATTAAATTACGGATGTTTAGTATTAAATCATGGCGTGATTTCGTGTTTTTGTCAGAAAGAGGGATAACGAATAACTTTAAGACATCTGCTTTTCTCATATTTAATTAAAAATAGTCGCCGTTAGAAAGAACAAAATATCCGGATAAAAATTTGATATCCACAGTCTTTCTTAGAGTGAAACATATTTGAAAAGAATAGTGTTGAAATTAAAATTCATCAATCAAACTTAATTAGAAGTATTAAAATCATGTCTACAATTCCTCAACACTTAAGTATGACAGATTTCACATTTTTCGTTTAGTATAATCAAAAAGATATCGACTGTGGAAAGGAAAAAGGACGTAACCCACACATCAAATTTTACAGGAGGCGCCAAAAACGTGTTTTGATGATTTTGTGACATATGCAAATTATGAATTATACACAACCTTGAAAAGCACTGTTGTTAAATTGACATAACCTAATATTAATTAAAGAAATTGTCGCGGAAAAACTTTTATTTCATTGTTTTTTCTTGGTTTTATTTTTTTACAAGGTCATCTTTTTCAAACTTAAAAGCTAAATTTAGATACTTATTCGGCATTTTCAGCTTCCATCCTTTTGATAGAGTGTGTATCAAGTTGTATACATTGTGATTATCGAAAAAAAGCTGTTTTGAAAAAATGAGGGTTACGTCCTTTTTCCTTTCCACAGTCGATATATAAAAAATATAATAAAAATAGCGGGTCGTTTGTCTGTAAACATTAAAATGTGCTCTATTTGTCGTTAAAATACAATGATTTCAATTAAAAATCAAAATAGTAAGATACGGAGCGCGGAATAGTAAAGAAAAATGAAGGATGGAAAAAAATTACATATAATATATAAATAAGTACATACACGAATATGGGCATTTCACCAATAGGTAACAAAAAAATGTTTTAAAGCAATTTTATAAAGATTTTCCGTTATCTTTAGTTATTCATTCTATAATAATGTAAAATATAATACTGAAATGCTTAGATAAAAAAGTAATAAATCGCACAACGTTTTATAATTAGCATCTCAATTTTCGTTTAATGATTTGCATTGAGAATAAATACTCACACGCAAAGAAAATTACATACCAACCTGTATAAATACACATACATACTAACTCAACAGTGTTGCACGATTGGCCAATTATCCCATACTAACAAAGATATGAATGACTAAATGTATTTCGTTGCGAATAACAAATATTTAATGATATCGACGAATGAAAGAAACTTTGTACGTGTTGCTTTTAAAATATTTCAAATTAGGAATTGGAGATGAATAATTGGACATTTTTTGGATGCAATTCTATTCAGAGTTCCATTTAAGTGTACGTAAGGACATTCTTATTTGAACATCGGATATCATTATGTTTGGGCGGTCTCATCTGGCTCGGATCCAGTTTTTGGAATGGTAAACATAAAGACTACCGTAAAACGGGGTGAATAGAGACACTTTTACCCCTTCACGGCTGGGTATACGGATCGATTAGTTACTACCAGGGCTGTGGAGTCGGGTTAAAAAACGACCACTTCGACTCCAAAGATTTTTTTCAATCATTACATTTTAACTTGTATAAATTTGTACAATCAGATCATCTTTAGTCAGCCTATACAGTGTAGTATACAGTGACAACACCATGGACTCTTGTGGTTTGAATACACCTCATTGAATATATTTTTTTGAATGCGTCCAAGTCGTAAGATTTTTCCGAATCCGAATCCGAATAAAACCCGCGACTTCCAAACCCGACTCCGAGTTCACATCCCTGGTTATTACTAAATTTACTACTTAACAAAGCCAGTCATGTTTGAATAAATATTATAACTACCTACCTTTTTAATTACATATATTATGTAAGTAATAATTTCTGAATACAAAATAAGATAAAATGAGATTGATTGATAACAAACGAAATTTTAAAATGTGTTTGCCCGTTCCCCTCTCATAGGACCAGATTATTATATTATAAAGTAAAACACGAGACAGCATTAACACGAAGTTATTATAAGACTATATCTTGACGAATATATGAAGATGTCGTGTTTAAATAATGGATGTGGAGTCGTGGTGTTGAGGGTTTTGTCGTTGGTCGGAGTCAAAAAATTTTACAACTCAGACCCATTGAAAAAATATATTTAATGATGTGTATTCAAGCCACAATAGTCCATAGTGCTGCATGCTAGGCTGACTAAAGATGATCAGACGGTATTTATATATTAGGTAAAGCGAAAAGAAGTCGCATTTTTTTTGGTACGAAGAAAAAAAATATTTACAACAAAATTACAAATAATTTCCTTCGTTACTTACAAATAATATCTCTCCACAATTTGGGCAACTTTTCGATGCCTATTTTGTAAAATTCAGGCTTCTTTGAAATAAAAAAGGCATCTAAATAATTTCGGACTTGGCTATCAGATTTTTTTTTTTTAAAAACTCCACAGCCCTGGTTAGTATAGGAGTCCGCACGAAATTACCCGTTTTCATTTGCTCTGTCACTTTTTTGCACCTCCATTCTACAAACATTTTCACAACCTCAGTTATTTCCTTCAATTATGTATACATTATAATATTCTATTGTGTGTGTGTTTAAATGCTGAACCAACAATAGTTTACCACTTTTGTGTATCTGATTCATTCTGTGGTTTTGTAGGAAGGCTCGTTTTTTATGCATTGTGAACTTTCTGAGTCAGTCTAGTTACACGGTCATAATAATATCCAATTTTATACCACGCATGTAGCGATGCAATAATAATTATGCCAAAAAATGAATTTGCATACCGCCATATCCATTACCCACCCATTGTAGCAACACCAATATATACAACCATACAAAACGTGGCAAAACATACAATTATTGGCCACTTAAGGATTTTTCAACTATGTTCTTGATTTGTAGGCACGAGCCCTTATAAAGATGAAATAAAAAAAATATCACGTGATAAATTGCTTATTTATTTATGATAATCAATTACCGAAACATGTAAAAAAATATATTTTGCACTTGAAAAAAAGGCAGATATCTACAATTCTTGGCAACTTTTTTCAATTATCGGCCACCAAAAGATACAATTATTGGCCATACCAAAAATTTCAGTAAAAAATATAAAAACATAAAATAATAACTAATGATGTAATGTTATGTTCCCACATCAATATAAAGTGTAAAGTTAAGTGATTAACGCAAATTTAATGTCATTTTTATGTAAGAATTATATTTTTTCATTAAATCGATTTGAATGGACATATATTTCAAAATTGGAAATACCTATAAGGGTTTGAAATACCTATGTTATCAAAATTGAATAATCCAAGTTCGTCATTATCTTTGAAGTGCTTAATCAATTCATCTAATGACAAGTCTGAATAACTGTATAGAGCTGAGTAAGGAGCAAAAGTATGAATTTTTAGATCAGAACATAACTTGCTTATTTTATATGTAATATGGGACTGGGACAAATAAAATGACTGGGAATTTGACACCAGCCTTTTGTTGTTTTCTTTTAATGATGCTTACTATATTGCTTTAAAAAGTTTTAATTATTGTCCATCAAAACCACAATTATTGGTCAGGTGGCCAACATTTATATAGGATTGTCGGAAAAATCTGATAAATACATAGGTGATTAATAATATATATTTTTTAAATAAAATTAAATATTTTACTTATAAGTCACATAATGTATTATTGGCTAGCCAGGCCAATAATAGAATTGAGCAAAAAAAAAAAATGGAATTAATTATTGGCCACCACCATTATAACTTTTTATAAAAATTTATCCAATTCAATCAGTGAATTATTTATAAATACACTAAAGACAAACTACTCAAATCAATTTTCAATTCATTTAATGAAAATATAAATGTTTAACATATCTTTACACGGAAGTCAAATCCTTGTGATTTTTACAACAAATCGCACTTGTTTCACGGGAACGCTCCAACAGTATATTTAAAATCAGATTTTATGTTATTTGACAATGATTTAAATGACAGCTATCTGCTATATCAACGGAGGAGTACTGAATGATCTTCTTTATTTAGTCAACGAGTGGTGATGTTAGTTTATAAAACGAGATTTTATCTGCAAGTGGCCAATAATTGAAGATGGCCAATAATAGTAGGTTTTACCCTATCTAAACATTGGAAAATAAATATAACGCAAGCTAGATGTAAAAAAAACGATCGTAATGTATCTATACAATTTGACGAAATTATCAGATACATCGTCACTCTTTTGACAATACAAAATTATTGGTATGGAAATAAAAAAATGTAAGGTAAATGTAATATTTTGAAAGATTTTCATTGAATGTTCCGATAAGGTTTCGGACGACCGTCTATATACCATGCCAATTCAAGTGCGAGAGATATACCTTGCCAATTCAAGTGTGAGAGGATGTTTTCGAAACCTTACCATTTCAATAAAAATCCCCAATTTTAACCTGTGGAGGAGTGAGTAAATCTGTACTGAACTTGCTGTGAGGAGTGAGTTCTTTTAAAATGACAATTGTGTGACTTTTTTCCATGAATATATGTGTTATGACTGCTGGAATGATGTACAAATATTTTAAAAAATATAAGTTAATATTTATAGAATATTTTAATCCTTGAAAAACTGTTTGCTGAATCCAGGGGTCACAAACCTTACATATTCACATATACGTTTAAATAATAATTTTAAAAATACCAAATACTTCTTGAAAAATGAAAATATAAAACTAAACATAAACTACATTATATAAATCCCAGGACCGGTTCGTAACCTGAAGTTTTTGATATGTTAATATAAAGTTTAGCCTTTTATACAATCCAGTATTTTTTATTCAGTTTTTTTCAAGCAAGCTCATCAAAATAATAGTGAACAGAAAAACATGCATTTCTTGAACTGTCGTGTTAGCCCACTTCTTCATTTTGGACATTCTGGACGACTTTTGGGAAACAGCTGTGGCATAAATTTTTGCTTTGATGACTATCGTGTCTCAAATTTCTTTTGTAAAAAAAAGCTTGAAAAAATTCCAGCTCGGCGTTGTCTCCTTCTACTTTAATTTATTTTTGATTTCGGATTCAAAGTTTAACAAATTTATGAAGCGTTGGAGTGAAAGTACAACTGTTCCAAATCCTCATTTTTTCCCGACAACGCTTAGCGCTAAGTTATGTCACTGGTTTTTCGTCGTCATCAGATGAAGAAGAATCATATTCCATCGATATATCATCATGTTATCGATGCAGTGGTATAGGAAGGAGTCCTGCCACCCAGGGCGGTCCTTGAATCTGCCATCCCCAAAATTTCCTCAAATTTTCTTTTCAAATTACTTCTATTTTTTATCTATGAAGTAGGAGTTTTAACTACAGGTGGCTGAATTATTTTATTTATTAATAAAGTTTATCAAAAAATTTTGTATATATTTTTGAAAATGACGCCCCCAAAAAAATGATACCCCCAATTAAACGGTCCCGACTATGTGTAAATGGGGGTTTTACTGTATGTATTAGTAAAGTTGATTGAAATTTTAAGACAGCATATGATGTATGAAAACAAATATTCAGTGCACAATGGACAATGTAAAATAAACGTAAAATACGGCTCTGTTTGTTCTTTAGCTAAGTGCAGACGTGTAGGTGTTTGTCCTATTCGCTGTCGGTGGCGACGGGCTTGAGTTTTTCAATCGATTTACGAATTTATGGTTACTTCGTCAAAACAACTTATGTTACGATAGCTTCATTAGTAAGGATTTATGCGTCACATAGGGACCAGCAGTTTAAAATATAACTACATTTTAGTAAGATTGTATTTATTTGTAAAATAGTTAATAAAACCATTCCAAAAACACAATTCTTGCTATATTATACTTGAGAGGTCATGAAACAAAGGTTTCAGTTTTTATAATTCTCAAATGTTGGCAAATCAACTGAAACTTTATTTTAAATGAAACGTCGGAAAAAATATTTCTAAGCTGCTGCTTTTGTAAGCCAATTTAAACTCTTCAAAAATGCACATATTGGCGCATTGGTTTGTAACCTATAAGTCACGAGCCAAAATTGGGTCGGTTGGTATATTTAAGTGGGTCGTGAAATATATTTAAAAAAAAAAACACAATATTGCCAGGATTATTAAAATAAAATGATTTTTCGTCGTTATTTTATTCATTTTATTTTGGGTAGCGATATTTGGGTAAAAAATATCGCTGATAATAGAAGAAAAAGGTTGGAAAGCGCTGTGTTAGAACCATAATTTAACAAAAAATAACAAATTACTACATGCGGAATTGTCAGATCTACAAGATGGCATAAGTATCTAATTCATTTTGACAAAACGTGGAGACCTTTTTTGTTCCCAGAACTCTCTCTTGTACATTGATATATTCATTCTTAACTAAAATAAATTAATTGATTTGGCATTTACTTGGTAGAACTCCATTTATAACAGATTAAAAATTACAAAGTATTTTAGTTCTACAGTTTTTAATAATTTAATAATAAAATTATTAAAAACTGTAGAACTAAAATACTTTGTTATTTTTAATCTGTTAACTAAAATAAAAATGTTTTAATCTGCATAAAAATTCTTTATCTGCTACGGAAACATTTTCTTACAAAAATTATCCAAATTTTGTTTTATATGAATCCTCTGAATACAATTCTTAATTAAAAGTTATAATTGTCATTTATAGATAGATTCATGCAATTATAATAAAACGAGTGAAAAGTGAACAAATTTTATCACACCAAAACAGCACGGAATGAATATTATTTGTTTTGCAATAAATAAATATTATTTGATGTTCAATAAATTATTGGAAATATCTCCGTTTGTATTGAATAATGAAATGACTAGTAGCCGACACTTACTGGTTAATTAATTCAACAAATGCTTATTTTTCTAGCAGAAGTTTTTAATTGACATCATTCACAAATGTAGTTTTTTTTTATAAATCATATTGGGTCAAATAAAATGAACAGGTAATAATCCGGCTCCAGCGAGAAATAATGACTCAATTACCTTTTTTTTTATTTACGTCAATTAATGAGAGACAGTTTCATCGAATAGCTCAGTTTGCTGCAGGTTTTTTTGCAACCTCCAGCGAATTATCGAAGCCAACAGAATGCAGTCGAATACATATCACAATTCTTTAATGCTAATTAAATAAACTATTAATTGGTTGAATTTTCGACGACTCCAAATTCAACTTCATATGTTTGTTGAAAACTTTATATGAGTTATGGTTTAAAAAATAAAAGGATTTATTACTTGTTGGTCGAAAACAATTATGGTAGGTACATTGGTTATATTCAAACAATAGAATTGTCGGCTTTAAAATAAGTTGCTTTCTCAAGGCTGCGGAGTCGTGAAAATAAAACCGCGATTCCGACTCCAGCTTTAAAATAATTAACGACTTTAACTCCAACCCCGAGGATTTTTGTAAATAATTACATTTTAACTTATATATATGTATACCATCAAATCATCTTTAGTCAGCCAAGCATGAAATGTTAACACTTTTGTCTATTTTGTTTAAATACACATCATTACTTTTCAAAAAAAAATCGAGCCGCTCATTTTTCACGACTCCGACACCGGCCATAATACCGCGACTCCGACTTCGACAGCCCTGGTAAAATGGTCTGTTAGCGAAAATAAATATGAGTCATTTTCAAGTTTTTGCGTGTTTTTTTAAAAACATTTACTAAAATCCACGGAATTTCGTCTTATAATTTAATTGAAAAAATGGAGTTGGATCACCCGTTTATTTACGACTCCTACTTAGATCGGTAGTGTTCTGTACACGGTGCACTGAAACCTTGTAACACTGTTTGGACGAGATTATTTAATTTCAACTGCAACGTTCTGTTTGTGTCAGCTTGCAGATAATGTTATTTGGTAGCAGACATTACCATTACCTGTTTATTCACTTTGTGCCAATGAATCCAGCAGACGAAAGATTGACACTAGGGCTGAATCAATTTACGCCAGCAGCTATATGAGTTGTTCACTTTGAACTGCTTTTAGAAAGCGAATACCGCGTCCACTCAGGGTACCCAATTGTCCAAATTTAAATAGTAAAAATCCAACACTACTGCTGGAACTGTTGTGTTTCTAAGTAGTTTATGTCTATATTTTTTACGAAGTGGGTAGTCTTAAATTTTCTAAAAACGCAAATATACGATTTGAATGTCTTAAAACCGTTTGATCCATTTCCCAGATGTATCTAATTAAATACAATCAAAGTACTAAATCTATAATTTTAATAAATAAACACCCCCGTAACACGAAGTAATATTTCTTCTAATTTTTTGTGTTGTAAAGGGCTGAAATCATAGAAATTTACATTTTTGTATAATGAAAAGCATGTATGTCTGTGTTCTCTTCAGCCCACTTAAATCCTGAAAACAAAATAAAGAGGAAGTTACCTGTTTATTACTAGTTTTGTAAAATAAATTTTCTGTCTGGAGCAATATGTTTCTGAGAAGAGAGACTGAGCAATCAGATACTTTTCGTAAAATTGTTAACTAAAAAAAAAACCAATCGCTTAGACCTGTTTTAAAAATGTCAATTTTAAGACGTTCAAAGAAATTACAACTAGAAATTTATACAAGTAGCCTTAAAATAGTTTAACTAAATACTAGCTAATTTTTTTTATTTATTTTGATGTTTATCATTATTTTAGTATGTGTAACCGGTTAATAGTTTTCGTCTACACTGCAATAATTAATGGATAATTTACCGTGAAATCAGGTAACTTAATTGGTCAGATAGCCCATCGCTTCTACGTTACGGTCACTCACGTGTATGTATAATTAATACATTTACCGTTAAAAAAAATAGACATAGCTACGCCGTTCGAGCTAAATATACAGGAATTAATTTTGTACCGTGAACTGATAATAATAACACAATTCTGATATCGAATGCATCACTCGATAACAAGAAACTAAACAATGTTGAAAGAAGCAATGTTTCAATATATTCGATGACTTTACCAAAAAAAAATATCATGGGGTCCATGATATTTTTTTTTGTCATTAGAGGTGAAGTGGGCAAGGTGGCATCTAAAAAAAAAGTAATTTGCGTTGTACTATTCTACACGGCTTAAAGTATCGTAAAAGTGAAGTAACCTCAGTTCATACACATCGCGATGGTGCAATATCTACGTACAATACAAATATACAATCCACCAAAGCACCAAGTAAAGACGGGATTATTACTTAAAAGTTTTACCAATTTACTAGTTAGCTCACTTCACCTTAAAGAGCATGAGCCTACAACAGGGATGGCGAACCTTTTTGGGTCCGCGTGCCAACAATCTTCAAATATTATTTCTCGATTGCGTGGCGTGCTCAAGCAGTAAAAAAAAATAGCGATTGTCGTTTATCTTGGGAAACATTTAAAAATTAATAAAACGGAATAAATTCATAATTCACAGATTATTTAATCAAAATTAAGTTTTTTATACTCAAGAATTCAACTTTTTGAACTTGAAATTTTCAAACGTGCCATAGGTTCGCCATCCCTGTTATAGAATATCGATGGGTCGAATGTTGACAGCGGTATGAAGGTCACCCGCGAAGTTCTTGATAACCGCTCGCGCTTCCATATATGAATTATTTGTTTACACTATATTTCAATAATTTATGTTATTTGAATTGTAAATATAGTCTCAAAAATGACAGATATAATGACTTCATCGTGATTATTTCTTAAATTGGGCACATTAAATACTTAAATGTCACTGTATATTGCCAAAATTAAGGTCAGTGTGTTAGGCACCCATCTAAAACATAAATAAAAACGAATATGTAATTGATTACGTTCCCGCTTTTTGGATCATATAATAAATATATGACACCTCTAATAAATAGACCACCGACATTATTGTCAGTAGAAAATCATTTTAAATTACGATGCATCATAAAAAACAACCTGTCGAACGTAATTTATTATGATTTCTCGCAATTTAAACCTAGTAATCTAGTGGCTGGAAAGAGGGACGATATCCTTGATGCAGTGATGCTTAAATCGACAGATTACCTATTAATCCGATGGATATTATGAATCCATTGTCTCAACGCTGTGCAAACATTACTTAATATGTTCTGTCATAATATGTACTCGGTGTAAACCGGTACAAAATTACGAAAAAGAATGATTCAATTACAGTGCAGAAAAAAAGTGTACAATACATTTTTTTAAGCGTCGTTTATTAACTATATTTTAATAAAGTATATATATTACAAACTTGCAATTTTTCTATTCGGTCTCTGTATGGCACGGCGGTGACTAATTAAAGTAAACCCCCCAATAATGAGCTCCCCGCTAATGAACCCCCCAATAACATTTGTGGCAGGTTTTCCAATAATGAGTTAAGTCCCCCGAATAATGAAAAAACTTTGCATCAGACGTATTTACGCGGTGATTCATCAATTAGATAAAGCCAGGGATATTCAACAGATATACAGTAAGATAATTTTAAAAGCTAGTTTAAACGTAATATGTATTTGAAATAGAATAATAATACATTATAGCGAATTATTATATGTATCTAAATTCACATGTCTTGATAATGTGCATGACTTAAATAATTTTGAATACGTATAAGTAATATACATATTTATGATCAATTAATTAATTAAAACATAATATTTAATTCCGCATTTCAAATTTAAAAAAAATCAATTGAAAATCTTAACCCCCCAATAATGAACCCCCCCAGTAATGATCCCCCTATCTCTTCATTATTGGGGGGTTTACTGTATATCTGCCCCGTATTCATGAAGCGTATTTAAGTCATAATGCGAAGAAAAAATATTTTCAAAATACATCCACCTTAAAAATGTTAAAATTGTTAACGTTGACTGTTTAAATGTATATTTCATCTCGCTTTATTTCCAACCAATGCAGTTTCAAATAAAAATATTAACATTTTCAATTAAATAATCATAAAATATTTGAATCTTTGTAACTTTAATTTTGCTAAATAACCGGGTTCAAAATCACGAGTTTGAAAACCGACAAAATCTAATTGCAATGCTATCCGTTTCTTGCAATAAAAAAAATAGTACACATATGACTGAATAATCGAAAAATCCCTAAAATGAAATAACTACATTTTTACGAAATAGATTTTTTTGTGGGACTACAATAATATTTTTGTAATTTTAATTATATTTTAGCTTTGAGTTATTTTTATTTACGTTTTTATTACACACTGCTAAATTAAATTGAAAACGTTAAAAATGACTGGATTAAAATATTTATTAGCTTTTTTGATTGTTGTTTTTTAATGTCCGCAATAAAACTAAATAATATATGTTATTGTACAATATATTTTAATGTCAATGCGAAACAAATTTTAATAACATGTCATTATTTGCCTATCTTTTGAAATCGTCAAGTCGATAATAATTTGATCGATCGCGAAGGTGATGTACGTTACATACGTATGTATTGTTATTAGAAAGTGAGTAAGTAAGTATAGAAGATAACAATCTCGAAGTTGTCTTACCAAAGATTCAACATATCGACAACTACAGGGTTCTTGTAAAAAAAAATACTTTACCATTAATTTATTTCTTTTTTGTCTTGGTTCAAATTAGAAGGTAATTGAAATATTCATGTTTTAAAATATTATGTATTTCAAACGATCGAACAGCTGCTTTTATAACTGTATTAAATTACAGAAAAAACAGTTTTTATTATTTTATAAAATTACTTATTAGCATATCGATAACAATTTTATCTGATAAAAACAATTAGGTAACATCGTAGTTTTGAATTTTATGTAAGGGCATAAGTCAAAGTAGCTATCATATAAAATAATAGCTCTGTTCTTCTGCGTACTTCTGACGGTATTCTGACGGTTTGCAAACCGTTTTCGAGTTAGAATCTAAAAGCTTTCAATTCGATTCTAGTTCGAAAACATTTTGCAAACCATCATCAAACCGTCAGAAGTACGCAGAAGAACAGAGCTAATATTTGTAGAACTTAAATACTTTGATATTTTTTCACTTTATCACAATGGAGTTCTTTCACGTAAGTGTTAATTCAAACAATAATGTACTACCGACATTTTTTGTCGATTGTTTACAGAACACCTGTTTTGTTTGAAGTGGATACTAATTATTTTAGAGATGTTGTTTCTTCCCACAAACGTAGTTGATATTAGGGTATCCAATCCTGGAGCCTTTTTCCAATCCCGGGATTGATTAATTTTCAATCCCGGGATCCCGGGATTGAGATTAGCTCACCGGGGAATTTGAAATTCGCTATACTTTTTCCCCGGACTATGTCCAAACCTCGTTTTTTTAGTTCACCGAGGAATTTACCAAAATCTTCAATTTGCCGAGGGATTTGCTTAAAATTTCTCAATCCCGAAATCCATAAAATTGAACGGGATCCTGGGATTGGATGCCCTAGTTGATATCTTGTGTGTCTGACTACAAATAAACTATTTATTGAAACGGTAGATAGTCGTTTACTTTATTTCAATGATATGTACCGAACGAATTGCTTTACAATAATTCCTTACACATGAAGTAAAATCACACTGTAAAACATATTGCAAAGCACCAGTCAAAACGAAATTGCTGAAAGGCGTTTATTTGTTCAATTTCACTTATGTTTGACAGCTGGATAAATTGTAAAAGCAATTAATTGAATCGTTTGCAAATACCCTGTCGATATCTGTTTCGTATTGTTGGCGTTAACTCTGCACAGGTGGAAATTCAACGATCGGTTTCTATATGTTAACTTTTCGAAGAGAGGCTATTTAGTTCACTTCTCGACTAACAACGCCCGTTTAGTTTCACTCTCTCTATATTAGTTTGTGTAGTGAACATAGTGACTACATGTGCCGAGTGATTTGGCACAATAATTTCATAAATACTACATATTTCAATTATTTATTTATTTGACATGTACTTTGTGGATACAAATAAGAGTATATTTATTTCTGCTTAGATAATTTTTCATTAAATTCACAAGATTTTCTCAGCTTAAAAAAATCGCGAAAATTCTCTATCAGAAAAAAATACAATATAAATTTGTAGATAAACAAAATAAACGAATAATATGATACGGACTGATTTTTGTTAATTTTTTGTCGAGGAATTTAAAATAATACAAAAGTTTCGCTAATTTATAATTATTATAATCAGGACTTTGAACCGGAACGGAACCGAAAACCGTTATTTTTGCCGGAACGAAAACTGGAACCGAACACGTTCACGCTAGTATTTTGGGCAAATCGGTAAATTACCATGTATAGGGTTTTGAGATTTTCAAATTCCTCGGTGAGCTAAAAAAACGAGTCACGGGAATATTTTGGGCAAATCAGTAAATTCCTGGGCTTTTGGATTCGAGCTGAACCGAAAACCGTTATTTTTGCCGGAACCGAACCGATATATATTTTTGTACTTGAACCGGAACGAAAAAAATAGCGGTTCGAAGCCGTGATACATTCTTCGTTAATTGCTTAATTTTTATTTCGAATGTATTTAGGGCCCGGTTTATTTCAAGCCAATGTAAGGGTTACCGGTTCGTACATGCATAGGCTTAACAAATATATTAATAAAATTCATTCAGTTACATTGGTTTCCAGCAATTCTTCGACTTGCGCCGACTCGGATTCGTAGTCAAGCGTTTAAGAATTTGATCACAATCATACGCCTGTTAATTCGATATCTCAGCTATTCGCACACCTTGTTTACATTGTACGAAAAATACACACGTTTTTTTGAAAACTAGGGCTTCCATTACCGTTAAATAAACGAAAATTGACCTTCGGTAAAAACCGGTAAATTAATCGGTAAGCACCGAAAACTATGGCCTAGTCAAAACTTACAGAATACATATTTTTGATTTGAATTTCATTGTTTATCACTCGATTCAGAAATGTAAAACTATTGATATTTAACAAATTTAAGTATTCCTTGATTAACTTAGTGATTTTAGTAGGGTAATTATTTTGATTAACTTCGAAATAAAATTACTCTTTTATTATATGCTAAAATTTATAAGTAAACCTTGAAAATTGATGCTGTAACCCAGTGGCAATTCGTGACCTAAAATCTTGGGTGGGCTAGAGAAAAGTGTAGCATTGTATACTGTTTACGAAATTGTGCATGTTTCCACTTCACATTATACATTAATCTACAAGCAAATCGACAAATACTACAACACTACTGCAAAGCATAAATTATTATATAATGAAATCAAAGCTAATGTAAGTATGAAATAATAGAATAGTAAAAACTGGACCTCAAATTCCTCTTCTTCAAAGTGAACTACCGTGTTTTGTTTCATTCAATACACCTTGTCTCTGAATACAACGAACTCTGAAGTTTATTTTTTAACGAACAGAGGTTGGTACAAGTGTTTTGTATGTATGGGCTAGATTGAATTAGCCCCTGTGACGTAATGACTGCAGGCTGTATACCGAGGCTCAATCGTGTAAGATTAGATGACGTTTCCGTATGGCCAATGGTTATAAAATACATACGCTTAGACATAGCATTGTCTTATTTTGACAGAAGAAAATCAAAACAAATATATATTGTATAAATTTGGGAAAGGTTAGTTTAGAAATGTATTTATTTTGCTCAGCGGCCGAATTGCTGTTCATTTTTATTCAGTCATCTAAATTTTTTTTTCTACACATTTTGGGTGAAAATTGCAGGTCGGGCTAAGCCCACCTAGCCCAGTACCTAGAACCGCCACTGCTGTAACCCATCCTCAGTGCCTGATTATTATTTAAAATTCACAGTGAGATAATAGAGGTGGATATAAAATAATGACTTTGTATGGTAACAGTAATTAATTGCTGTTAACCTTAATTTTAATCGATTAGTTGCATCATCATTATTCATAAATCATAAACACATCATATTGATTAGCATTCAGAAAATGCATGGTCACTTCAAAATTTATGACGCGCTTATTTTTTAGATTTATAGGAAGACTGGCTCTATCGCAGGCTCATGTGTGAGATGACAAACGAGAGCTGAGCGCAATCGTGATAAGAATAAAAATAGTAATAACTAATTTAAAGTCAAGAATATTGCGCTACGTCATTGATGCACAATCCGCGACCAGCATGAGCCCCAAAATTAAATTTATTACGGCCCATATACTTAATACAATGTTTTTTAATAAAAAAAACATCAATCGCTTTTAGGGTGTTCACTGTCAATACTTAGTGGTAAGGCATTATATTAAAAAATAAAATATAGATTTGCACCAATTCCCACTTTTATTAAATAAGATCAATACCGGTTTCGTTCGTAACGAGCATTATTAACTGATAAATTTGTATAAATAACACTAACATTGTATTATCAGTTGGTAATCTTCGTCATGAACGAAACCGGCCCTGATCCTATTTAATAAAAGTGGGAAGTAGTAAAAAAAATATTTTTTAGTTTTTGAATAGAATTGTCAATATTGGTCAGTGAGGCGTTTATTTTTTTTCCATAAAGACTCGAGTCTCTAGAACAAAATATGTCACACTATCCGTACGGTGAGATCCAGCCAAACTTTTTTTTTCACAACCCATTGTAAAGGTAGTTCTACACAAACAGTTTGGCAATAAGCTACGCTTTGTGCAAGAGTTGTCGGAAGAAAATCCATTTTATTTCTTATCTTTTATTGCGGTATGAAGTGTAGATGCGTACTGGACTAATTGGTGATTTAAAAAATATACTTTGTATGTCTAGCCTCGGGAAATCACTGTGCTGCCCGAAACTGAGACAAGGTAAAATGAATTGAAATCGGTATTGTAAATATATTTTTTTATCAATTTAAAAAAATAATCGTAATGAAATACACCTAACTACAGAAAGTCAATTCCAACAAAAGTAATACATATATTGTTTCCATATTCAAATAAGCTTCTAGTAAAAGTTAAACGAAAGCTATAATTTGTTCCAAATAATAAATTTTCTTTTTTCGAAATACCTTATAAAATACCAGTTTTATTATGTTGTTTAGGTTGAATCTTCTCTTTAATTAACAGAACAAAACCGGTCATTTTATTAAAATAAAAATTGTATAATATGTAATCTTTTTTCATTATTGGCTTAATCAATTTTGATAAGTGAAATTAAATATGTAATAAACAAGTGCTCATTTCTCGTCAGACGTTAAAAATAATCACCTCGTGTTTTAAGTGTGGGTCTTTCTTTGAGTATTAAGTCCGCCTCTAAAAAAATACCTGACCTACTTATTGATTACCTGCTAGTAAAGGTCTGCACGGGCCTGGGCCTAGCGCGCGGGCTGTTACCCGGCCCGGTCCGGCCCGGTAAGCGCAATTGAGATTCGGACTCGGGCCGGGCCCGGGTAAAGAATTTATTCTTCAGAAAAATATTTCAGACTATGTTCGTGTCGTAAGTCAGCCATGATGATTTTAATTATTACTTGTTCTATAGAGCAGGGTTTCCGAATCTATGTTCCGCGGAACACTGATGTTCCGTGGGACCTAAATAGGTGTTCCGCAAAAATTTGGAAGGGTAATATTCCCTGCAACACATTTAAGCATCTTTTACTCTATTATATTAATAATCGAATGATAGTAAATCTCTACTGTTTTTAAAACGTCAAATATCTAAGTACATAATAGGGGAGCTTTTGAATCACTAAGACATTTTTTTCCTCATATATTTATGTAGCATGTCTTAAAAAAAGTTGATTAATAAGTGATTTAATAACATCTTGTATTCAAAATTCTTTAAGTATTACGAATAATCCGGCCTAAAAAATAATCTGTGTTCCGTTAACATTTCCTAATTTGCGAAATGTTCCATTGCACAATAAGTTTGGGAAGCCCTGCTAGAGAGAATCGTAAATTGTTGTAAATTTGTAAAAAACGGGTTTTTTTCAGTCTGTTGTGTATAAATCCGGGCTTCGGGTCGGGTTTTGGGTAACAATTGAGGTATTAGACTTGGGCCCGGGCCGGGTCGGGTCTGAGTCTTTCGGGCTCGGAACGGGTAATTTTGTATAATGTCGGCCCGTGCAGACCTCTATCTGCTAGATATTTTACTGTTAGTGTCAAATGTACATATTATATATGTAGCTACCATAGATGTGAACTAACGGCAGACATTTATACGAGAAATATTAGATATTGCCCGGATTTCGGGATTCACAATCTTTTAATTCTGGGATACCCGGAGTTGATTATTCACCATAATATCATGCCGCAATTAATAGAGATCATTGTCGAAAAAAGTGGGTAATTAAGAGATTCCAGAATTTTTGTTAATTCGAAATGACTAATTGACTTATTCCACATTTATCAAAAGTGTGAGACAATTTTTTTTAGCTTTATCCTTTATGAATTAAGAGATTGTACAATTATTCAGAAGCGTGAGAGTATTTTTTAGCTCCATCAAGATGAAAAAAAAACGACTCCGACTCCAGCAATGCTCTGACTCAGATTTATAAAAATGCAAAATTATATCTATGCATAGTTCAGTGGAGGAGAACCTACAACCTCTTGGCTACTTTGATGCGCCCTTTTGACTTGATCAAAATATTCACTTTGATTAAAACATTATACGCAAGCGCTTGGAAAAAAGTGTAATCAACCCATTATATGTTCGATAGTCGAAAAGAAAGGGGGGCGGGGGGTGTCAACGTTTTATTTACTGCGGCCTTATGTTGAATCAGATAAATGAATGTGGCCTTTAGAAATGAAAATTACCTCAAAATTGTCAACGTCTTGTTGTCATATTTACCCTTTTTCTATTCAATACAATGTCTTATTTAACTTCAACTGTAATTTAATTTTTACTTTGACTAGCACTTGTCAGTAAACTAACATCACATAGGCCGTGATGTTATTTCTACTCTCTAACGCTCGTCAGTGGGTTTATACACTTACTAGGTAATTAATACACTGATTGGTCAAAATAAATGTGAATTGTAAAGATGTAAATGCTTAAACTAAAACTCAAATAAATCATTATATGGACGAGTGAACGTATGTTATGCGTTGACGCGAGTTCACACTTTAATACTCTGACATAAGGGTGGGGAACATTTTCTTCTCTAAGGGCCACATTTATTTTTCTTATTCGACATAAGGCCGCAGTAAACATTGATTAGGGAATATTTGGCCGGAAACAATTTCATGCCAATTTCTGAAGCCCAGAAATTTGCGGATTTCCCAAAATTACCAGCGTGAGACCTTTTTTTTTAAGTCTTCCAAGGATTTTGACATTGAAAATCAGGAATTAACGAATTTACAAACATTTACAGAATTACAGAATTGGCCAGAAGGCCGCACCAGAGTAGCCAAAAGGCTGCAGATTCCCCACGCCTTCTCTGACTTATACAAAAAAAAATAATATTTTAAAATGAAAATACATCATTGAAAAAGTGCACGGTGCTATGAAAATACAAATTCCAATCTCCATGCCTAGTTTTTTTTTTTATTGCTGATGCTGAAATTGCCAATATATATGTCCATACGTTCGGTTCAATTCATATTTTATTCGCACCAAGTGTCAGCCATTGAATATGTATATGTAAGTACGTAGGTAGATGTTTTTCTCCACTACCCTTTCACGTCAAAAACTGCTGCAATTTAATTGCAGTATCGTCCAGTGGTGCATGCATGCAAGCGAATTGATTTTTTCCTACTTATAAGCAAACAACATGCGGTATTTATTCCATCTATCTTTACTTAATATCTTTTTAGTAATCCGACAATATTGCCTTCAATGTAAAAATCTTATTTAAATCTGTCGTAAAAACTTAGTTGCTTTAAATAGTTTTTTGGTTAGAATACGAAATGCTTAAATCATTGATACGGTATGGTTTATTGTCACCCGCTCCCACTACCACTTTTGTGGTGAAACGATTTTTAAATGTGTAGCTAAATTAATTGTGCTTAAATTTTGTTATCATGTTACCCGTAATATCAATTGTTTTAGTGTTTATGGCCTTAAATGGCAACATTGTTTTTCGATACCCGATGTGATTTTTGTTTCTTTCTTTCTTGCTCTTTGGGACACGAACCGAACACAACGTGTGTGGGGGACACTTCCCGGTTTTGGGACTTGGTTCCAGAGACCTTTAGTTGTAAATTTACTTGCAGTTTTTTTCTTTTGTGATGCTTCGTCCGAGATGAAAGAACTGATATTTTTCCATTTCGACGAAAATTAAAATTCAATTTAGTTCCCGCGCGGGTGGTAGCTTCAATTTTTTCAAACTTTTATAAAATCGTGTGAGCAAGCTAGGTATTAAAAATAGTTATTGTGTATTGTAATAATTCAAAATTTTGTCTGTTAAATATTGTATGTAATTAATTCGGTGATTGAAAATTCTTAAATAAACGTTTTCGTGATACTAGAGCGATGGATTTTATTTCGTTTCTACCTACCTGTTTAACGTCGAGTTTATACCAACTGTATTGGTCTTAATGACTTTTATTAGGGGTTTGACATCGTGAACAATAGTAGAAATTTCTCACAATAAATGAAACTCGCTCTAAAATAAATTACGAGTAATGTCACAATACTAAGTTGATAACATTACTGTCCCGTGATTCAGCACTAAATACCAACTAACTTCTGTTGAGATGCTACGTTCAGAATCCACATGCTTTGTCATTAGAAGATATGGTTTATGGCATAAATATGGACTTTGAATCGTTCAAATTATGTACATTCAAACAAATTTTGTCACTATCGACCCAGGTTTCGCCTTTTGGCATCTTTAGGCGTTCAAGTGCACGGATGAACTTGAACTGACGCTTAGTAAATGAATGTATCGTGTTTATATAAGAAATAAATGTATCGTTAAGTTTAAAGCCACTTCCGGCGAAAAGGATTAGCCCGTGGGAATGCCTACCAAAACTTGTGGAATAAACATAATTTGAACGATTCATATTAAATATTAAATATTGAAATTCCACCAAACACCTTCAGTCGAAATCTTAAATTATGGACTAAAAAATAAATGTACTAGAATATTAATTTATCTTGATTTTTCTATTGAGTAAAAGTGTCAGTTAGTGATGATTGACTTTGTAACGCGCACCACTCACACGCACACTCTATATCTCTCATACGGACATCAAAAAATTGTTGTGGACTGACAGTAAGAATTTTGCTGTACTCATATTAAATAAATTGTAAATCAAATACAAAATAAAACACTTCACATATTTCGCAGAACAAAGAAAACATTTTATGCTCATAATGTTATATTATGAAATAAAGTGCCATAATCTCAAATAAAGATTGACGTATTAGGAAGGATAATATAATTTTTCTGAGCGACGAATAAATACATATGTCAAAACACGTTATTTGTTCTTTTTATGATGCCATAGGTGATTCTACCAGAAAACAAAATACATCAAGCATATAAAATAATACGTAATGTTAATAATATACAATTGCGATGATATTAACGACATACATATTTACAATAAAACTTTGATATAACAGACTAATTAATATAGGTGAGAGGATTTCCTTTAAAGCTGAAACTCTAATGCGTACAAGTTATGTATTGTTTTAACGTTTAATATTTTTTTCAGTCCGTATTATAATGGTAAAAAAACGACGATGTGGTGGATTGTAATTAATAATTTAAGCCTTCTGAGTTGTAAGAAATGCATCTACACGTTTCTGGTAAAAACAATTAAGCTGCTCAGTAGCTGTGTGAATTATCGTTATGCGTTAAAAACGTTACTGCTACGTCAATTTTACGAGCATGACAATATTATGTACGACTCAAATTCAAGTTTGAGATGTATGCCGTGTCTATGCGTAGAAATTTTGTTTACAAATAGTAACACTTGGATTGATACATGTGTAAAATAAACGGACGGACAAATTTTCTTATCGATTTATGAATTTTGAAGCCACAACCATAATTCTACAAACATCTATCAAATCCTAAAACATGGCGGTTAGCTTATCGTCAAATAAGAGAGGTTGAACAACTGAGTAACGCGAAGGTCTCGTAGAAAAACAGTTGTTGAGGTAAACTTTATTAGCAGTCTATGTGCTCCACATTGGAAGCGAACATGGTCAAAAAATGTGAGTATGTTTATTTGTGACGCAATAATAATTGACGTGTATTTATTTACCACTGGATTTTCAATCCACCTAAGTGCTTCCAAAAATCTCTGTGGATGGCTGAACGTTTCCCAGGAATGACATGATACAGGTTTAAATATCTAACAATATGTATTGTTGATTGAAATTCTACGCATTCATAAAATAGATTCTGAAACCAACACCTGATGAATAATTATTTCACGTCTGATGTTTATGTTTGAGATTAAATTAACTAATTGAAATTCCTGGAAGATGAAGTTCTATACGCTTGGCTTAATATTATATATAGTTTATTGGATAAATAATACACTAATATATTGACTAGGTATAAATATACCAAGACTGTGCGGTCGGGAAATTTGTGCGATTCCTACAACTATTTAATAAAATATATTATTTTTTTAGTATCTTTTTTAATATCTACTTTTTAAGACTGACTCCAGCTTTACAATACTGGCAAATAATTATTTAAAAAAATCGTTGCACAAAGGCGTTAGTTCTCACCACAAAAGAACCATTCACCAAAATGTCCATACATTGACTAATTTACGTTGTTATAAAATAGTACCTAGGTATATACTCTGTCAAAAATACAGTTGCGCTAGGCAAATTTTTGGTTAAATTCAGAGTTTTCGTAAACCGGTTTTGTTTCAAATATATTTACATATTTTACCAATAAAATTAAGAAGAAACGAATGAAATTAAAACTTATTTAATCTTTTCGAATGATAATAACGGTTATGTAGAAAAAAATAAATAACAATTTATTCGTTACAACAGTTAATGCGTCATTGAGAACAAAATTTGAATTGAAATTGCTCTTATATTATAACTATATTCCTCGGTTGAATGGTAATAACCAAAATAATTTATACCTATAATTCTACTTGTCACTAAATGCATAAGAATAGGATAACAGGTAAGCATTTTGACCGCAAATAGTGGTTGACTAATCGCTATTGCTAGAAGGATAGGGGGAGAGAAAATAATGTGAATTGACATCCAAAACACCCGGTCTTCGATCACAACTTTGAATTGAATAATTGTCAAATTCACTGTGATCTTACCGAGACTCGAGCCCAGACCTGCGTGATCGGTAGAGCAAGCTCTAACCAACTGGGCCACAGCAGGCGACAAACATACATTAAAACCCACATTTACGCGAAGTTTGGGACCACGTGGTTGGGAGTCGCGTAATAGGGAGTGAATCTCATACCAAAATTAGGCGTTACGTTTTTTTTCGCAAAAAATGCAAAACTAAAATTATATGGACGAAATATTTAGTTTTTATGTAGTAACATGCATAGCGCTCGCCAACGTTTGACTGTATGCACCACACATACAGCCGCCTGGCTGTGTGTACAGCAGCAACGACAGTGGAATGCGACCGCGCAATTTGGGGACTAGCGGCGTATATTTCTGTTCGGCGCGTAATTGGGGGTTCCAGTGTACACGTGTGTTGTTGTCATTAAGTGTTATGACGTAATCCAAAAAATATAAAACTAAGCAGTCAGAATTTTATTTGAACCATTCAAACTTTGTAGGTTTTATATGTTGTGACATTCGACATCTTCATGCATTTGAAAACAGGAATGAAGTTTATTATATATTATATGTACATACTACAAGTTTGAAGAACTTATGTATGTACGTACAGATATCTTATAAGTGACTTTTAATTGAATTTTGAAGTCATATATATATTCATTAAAATAAGAACAAATCATAAAACGTTGTCTGGTCATATAAAATTATAAATATAAGCTTATTTTAGAAACCCATTACTGTAAGGGTAAGAATAAACATTTAATCCATAATTAGATTTGGTTTTAACCATTATTATTTTAAAAACGTTTTTTTTATTTCATCACAGGGATAATTAATTTATCAAGGACGTTGAATGTATTGTTCAATTATTATTTGAAAGATAATATGATGAATTATTATTAATAAAATTTATCAACCTGCGAAGATGCCGGTAATCACTCAAAATATAATCAAATAACGGAGAAACTAACTCAAAAACATTCCCTCTCGCTTGATTTAATTAACTCTGCCTCATTGTCATTAGTAAATATTATTTTGTGTTCTGTAATTAGATCACTGTATGGAAATGACAATCATTTATTGCTAACAAGAATGATAATCTCCCGTCTTTCATTATGGTCTGTATTTTGGTAGTTTTCAGTGTAAAATTTCAAACACCTTAATTTGACAATTAGAGTTAATCTGTCAGATAAAATTTCCAGAGTTAATCATCATTCAAATTAAATTCAAATGCACAGCGGAAAAGTCGTGACGTTGGTAGTAGGGCATCCAATCCCGGGATCCGAGATCCCGTAATCCCGGGATCCCGTTCAGTTTTCTGATCCCGAAATTCCGGGATTGAGATGGCCGCGATCCCGGGATTGAGATATTTTGAGCAAATTCTCGAAATTTACACGAAATTGGCAAATTGAAGATTTCAAATTCCTCGGTGAGCTAAAAAAAAAAACGAGTTTTTGTGAGATTCCGGGAAAAAGTATACCAAATCGGAGATTTCAAATTCTTCGGTGAGCCTAAAAAAAAAAACGAGTTTCCGTGAGATTCCGGGAAAAAGTATAGCAAATTGAGGATTTCAAATTCCTCGGTGAGAAAATCTCAATCCCGGGATCCCGGGATTCAAAATAAATCAATCCCGAAATCCCGGGATTGGAAAAAGGCTTCGGGATTGGATACCCTAGTTGGTAGGCTCCTGTTTTATTTATACCTTCAGTATCGATTTAAGTGGTTTATTGATTTTGCCAAAATTTACATAATATTAAGAATTGATTTTATAACAGGCTATGATAACATAAGTTCATCTATTTGTTCTCAAAACGCGCATAAAAAACCTTATATCATTACCAAAAAATAAGGTCAAAACCAAACTTGTTATCTATGACGTGAAGAAACTTAATTAAAAAAATTCTTGTCATATAACATGTGTAACTTATATTTTATTTTTTATCCTGTGGAAAGAATGGGTAACAGTCAGGGCTGTGGAATCGTGTAAAAAAACTTCGACTTCAGCTTCAAAATATAAAACGACTCCGAAGATTTTTTTTAATAACTTCATTTTAACTTGTATATAATTTTGTAGGTATTCCATCAGATCATCTTTAGTCAGCCAAGCATGCAATGTCATCATTATGGACTATTGTAGTCTGAATACATAATTTGATTTAAAAATGTTTTGAGCCAGTCATTTTTCACGACTCCAACTCCGACTCCACAGCCCTGGTAACAATCAACGTATCTGTACTTAGATATCCAGCAATGATCTAGCTATTAATACTTGTAGAAATAAGGTCCACGGTATCTGAAATGTATATTTTTACATTTAATATAAAGCATAACCAAACTAAAATCAAATGTCAACTTTTTTGTTGAGTTATTGATGACGCAACATTACAATAGAATAATGCCTGTAAACACCCAAAGTGATATTTCTACAACAGTGCGAGTCGTGCTTTGTTTTATTCTGTAAAGAAAAAAATCTATACAGAGAAAAATCACAAAATTTTACTGTCAAATTCGGCCATCCCTAAATCAAACTTTTTGAATTATGGCTTTTCCGTTGCGAGGCAGTAAATTTTACTTTGAAATTGAAATAATGTGACAGATACATTATGAACGATTTTCTAAAATTGGCAAAGTATTATATAAAGAGTATGACATTGTAAAATAAAACAATCTAGGTATACACACAACATATTACACTAGTTTTAATTAAACTAGCGAGGATTTCAAAAGATACAACACATAATTTAAGCAATGGTTATTATACAAAATGGCATTACTAGTTGACAAGCTATACATATAAACAAAAGGGTAGAGAAAACATTCTATACATGATAATTTTTGTGAATAGATTAAGTCAATGAAAGTAGTTATATTTAAACAAAAAAAACAAAACGGCAACGATAATGATATTAGTGATGCTTACTTATAATTAAGTATTTCGACTGAGGGTGCTTGATGGAATTTCAATATCAAATTTGAATTGTTTGAATTTTGTACTTTTCCATGAGTTTTGTCGCTAACGACCCGGGTTTCGCCTTTCGGCATCTTCAGACATTCCAAGTGCACGGATGTACTTGAACTGACATACATGAAGTACATCCGTGCACTTGGAATGCCTGAAGATGCCGAAAGGCGAAACCCGGGTCGTTAGCGACAAAACTCATGGAAAAGTACAAAATTCAAACAATTCAAATTTGATGCTTACTTACATTTGATAAGTTATTAAATTATTCAAATTCATTTAAAGGAGAGTGATAATAAATTGATATCTTAATTTAGCCTTTTCTATATTAAGCTTCATGTTGTTGTCTAGCTTGTGCCATCATAAAATTAAAAAAAACATTTCACTTGTTTCATTTTTATACAGGCATTTTTTATATAAACTGATCTTGTTATTTTCATACGAAAATTGTATTACATACTTTTTTCATCCAATCAGTCTTTTTTTAAAAAAATAGCTTGTACATGAGTTAAGAAATGTAACAATATTGGTTTGTGAGTACACAGCATATTACAGAATGTTATTCTGTGAACGTAAATAATCAATCGTTTCCGCAAATATCTTAAGAGGTTATAAAATTTTAGTATCGTTCCAACACAGTTTCGATTTAAAAGGGCCCATACATATAGGAACAAATGTCCCGGAACATGATCCTAAGCATCTACGTAATGTGTCAGGAACTATATTCCAGAAAATATTCTTGAACACACCAGAGGTCACAGAACCCGTGAGTTTTGTGTTTCAGGACATGTGCTGGAACCATTTGTTCCTAGATGTATGGGCACCTTGATTAAGTTTAATGGTTGAAGATACCCACTACAAAAGTCTTTAAATAGTTTTCGCTCACTATGGAGTGAGAAACATTTGAATATTCTAGAGCTGGCTTACATTTGAATGGAATTAGGTCTGTTAAACAAAGGTTGTTCATTCCAAACTAGCCTACGGCGGTTATTATTTCTATTCACCGATTTTTGTGGAAATATATCAGTCCTATTTTGACAAACAATAATAATTGTTTTGAGTAATATGTATGTTACTTTTTTGAAAGATTTGCTAAGCACTTAGAAAGAACTGTTTAAATAAAAAAAATCTTTAAGCCCATATTAATATATCGACTGTGGAAAGGAAAAAAGCCGTAACCCAAAGTTTTTTGAAAACAGCTTTGCTTAGATAATCAAAATACATCAAACTTGATACATGTTCTATCGAAAGGATGTAAGCTTCAAATGCCGAATTAGTATCTAAATTTAGCTTTTAAGTTTGAAAAAAGATTAGCTTGTGAAAATTTAAACTAAGAAAAAATACTGAAAAAAAAGTTTTTGCTAGACAATTTCTTTAATTAATATTAGATTATGTCAATTAAACACCATTTTAGAAGTCTCTGTGCACTTCAAGGTTGTGTATATTTTATAATTTGCATATGGCCTAAAATCATCAAAACACGTTTTTTGCGCCTCCTGTAAAATTGGCTATGTGTGAGTTACGTCCTTTTTCCTTTCCACAGTCGATATACATTAAAAACAATTTACATATTTTTTTAAAATTTAGAATATCGACTGAAGGCGTTTGATGGAATTTCAATATCAAATTTGAATTGTCTGGATCCTGTACTCTTTCATGAATCTTGTCGCTAACGACCCGAGTTTCGTCTTTCGGAATCTTCAGAATATTCAAGTACGCTAATGTCCTTGAACTGACGACAATTCAAATTTAATGTACATATATTCAAAGTAAATTATAATGTTTTGAAATTTATAGATTATAAGAATTAAAGTCTCTTACATCTATCATTACACACAAAACAGCTATTTGTGTGTGCTTTAATAATAATAAAGCAGATCATAATTGTATGTGACAAATATTAAACATTGATCGACTCAAAACAAATATTTATATCTCAAAGAAAGCTGCTTTATTTTGAATAATTATAAAATGCCAAAAGTTGAACTAAGAATTTAAATATCGGTAAGTACAATCAAGATCGTATAAGTTTGTTAGGCTTACACAGTTTGTATTTAAAATGTTAAAACAGCAGAACCTCGGTATAACGGACTAATGCGAGCGAAATGGTATCCGAGTCCGTTTTAATCCATAGAGTAGGCGTGGGGAACCTGAGGCCTTTTGGCTACTCTGGTGCGGCCTTCTGGCCAATTCTGTAAATTTTTGTAAATTTGTAAACTCCTGAGATTTTGGATTCTGGAAAATTCTTGGAAGACCTAAAAAAAAATAGGTTCCACTCTGGTAATTTTGTAAAATCCGCAAATTTATCGGCTTTAGAAATTGGCATGAAATTTTTTCCGGCCAAAGATTCCCTAGTAAATGTTTACTGCGGCCTTATGTCGAATCAGATAAATGAATGCGGCCCTAAGATAATAAAAGGTTCCCCACCCCTGCCATAGAGTATAGACAATTAAGTGTTTTGCTATAAAATATAAATAAATAAACCAAACACATTTTCCGGAAATATACTTAATTTGTGTGTGAAAATAATGTTGAAAAATATAAGTAAAAACACAGAATATTGTTTATTAGTTTTCAGATTTTCAGATTTTTTATCCGTTTTATCGTGGTTCTACTACATTTTGAGAAAGAAAAGTGTAATGATGGCGTTTCGTGAACATAGTATTTCTTCATAAACAATGGTGATTTCATACTACTAGCTGCCCCGTACTGTTCTCTGCGGGACCACGGGACAGTGACGTTCCTAGGATATGTGCCGCCTCTAGGCAGACCCCTAAAATAGCGCATTTTTTTTTCATTACTTCCCATTGTTCTAGGAATACATATACACATACAAGAGTTCGAATCCTCTACTCACCTACGTACTCGAACAAGTCTTTTATCAATTATTCCGTTTTGCTTACAGGTAATTAATAATATATTTGTACCCTATTGACAAAGATCCTCACGAATAAATATGATCCAGAAACCCATATTATTTTTCAATAATTATGAAAACATAACTATTATCTTTACTACACATCATAAAAAATAATGTAAATTTAAAATTCACTTACATTATGTAAGTATCGATTCCTGATTTGGTATTTTGTTTATCAAAGATATTGAGGCATATTTATTCTAAATCAAATAAGTGTCAAAAATATTTAGTCATTAAAAAATCTGTGATCATTTGCCGCTCTCTAGAAATTGCCACCCCTAGGCTACTGCCTACTCGCCTATCCCCTCAGGACGTCCCTGTCACGCGACATTACAGTTCATATATTTTTGCTAACCACAGTCAAATTGGGAACTATGTATAAACTAAAAAACAAGAAGAATTTACGATACTGACTTTATAAATATACTTGAAAGCTATTGTTGTAATGGTTGGTGCTAAATCAGGTTCTGTTGTCAGTTGCGGTTGCGGTTGATGTTATGATACATTTAAAGACTTTAAAATTCTTTGTTTTATCAAAAACGATCGATTTATTTAGTAATGGAAGCAGTAAAGCAATTGTTTATTTGTTTATTTTTCGGAGAAAATGAGTCGACAACTCGATTGAGCCTGACAATAAAATTCTCATGAAATGCTTCATAAATTCGATGGTTTATTGTGATTAAACCTATTGTTTTTCGCACAAAACGTACACGAAACAACGGTAAATGGCTTTTATTGTTGTTTTTATTGCATGATTAATCCCAAAATCTGATTCAAATGTGAAGAGTGGATACAGGAAAAACTGTCAAATAAGTTTTCAGATATTTCACGTACGTTTTTGTTTTTGCCTGCCACCAGCGTTTTCTTTTTTTTTCATTCATTTCAACCTTTGTGTAAAATTTTGAACCTTTATTTATCTATGACGTCATATTTTTGTGAAGATTTACCTCTCAGAACAGTCTCAGATACAATAATGAAAAATGAATTAATTAATACACGATGAATACTTAATATGATAAAACAGTTTAAAACTATACAATCATCAAGTATATTATTACTAGCTTAAGCGGTAAAGAACGAATTAGTTTTTTATTATTATTTATTTATCGCTAAGTTTTAAACTTTAACATGTTTTAAGACCAAACAGGCTGCTCTCTTTGTAAACAGATTCTCAATGGAATACTTCAATAGCGGTCTTTGATGGAGACTAAATATAAGCCAGTTTCTTCAACTACATTTTCAAAAGGGGCTTATAAAGGGAAGTGAGGTAAATGGATAAGGTTATTGAATTGGTCGCGAGCGTAACTATTTGGCCACGTAGCATAGCAAATTCAACAATAACATTAACCACTTTTAAGGTGTTCACTGTCAATACTTGGTGGAATGGCATTATAATAAAAATAATAAAACATTTTTAGTACTTTTTCCACATAAAATTTATTAGATCAGGACCGGTTTCGCTCATGATGAGCATTGCCAACTGATAAGAAAAAACAATAAAACAGTGATATTTATACAAAAGTTAAGTGATAAAAACAAGGTATGACAAACAATTGGTATTACAAAAAAAATCCAGTAGAGTTCAATCCAAAAATCCAACAATTGAACTCTACTGGATTTTCCAAACTCAATTTGGTTGACAGACATTAAGATTTATTTATTATATGCACTAATTGTTGGTTTTTACTTTGTTAATGATAATTCATACCTAATTGGTTTTTGTTGTAATAGTTTTCATTGCTAAGTGGTCTTCAACTTTTTATTTATAGTTTATTTTCCTTGTATTTTGCTTCAATTCTTTTGCTAGGTTGTAATACCAATTGTTTGTCATACCTTGTTTTTATCACTTAACTTTTGTATACATATCACTGTTTTATTGTTTTTCTCATCAGTTGACAATGCTCATCATGAGCGAAACCGGTTCTGATCTAATAAATTTTATGAGGAAAAAGTACTAAAAATGTTTTTTTCTTTTTTTTTTATAATAACATTAACTATCAAAATCCTGTCCGATTAAAGGTTTTATGCCAATACTTTATAATGTTGTATATTGCGGTTAGTTATTAATTAAAATGTAGTGTATTTATTTGTCTTGGCTTATCGGTATGTCTGCATATTTGTAAAAGCAGCTCACACACACAGTCACAGAACCAGTACAACAACAGACACATATACATTCTCTCTTTCAGCGTTAGTGTTACGTATGGTGGCAACACTGTTGACAGATAATTGTAACAGAGTGTGTGTGTGAGAGCGATAGAATTCAGTATTTTAAAACGTACAGTTCACGTACACACTCTGTATGCCTACGCATCAGTAACAGTGAGAACTGCCACCCAACGATTTCAAAGTACATAATATGGATAGTAGAACATTTTTATGCTAAGAAATTCGGTAAATATTTTTAAAAAAAATGCTGTTCTCTTAGTATTAAATTGATTTGAGGGGTTCGGTGATTCTTCCGAACATGATTCTCCCGAACACGAACTTTCCGAACAAGAATACTCCAAACACCGATTCTTTCGGACACAGAATCTTCCGCACACAGAACCTTCCGGATATAGAATACTTCGCACACCGAATACTCCGAACATTTAAATATTTTTAATAGAAAAATCATTGTTTTATTGTAATGTGGAATGTCTTATGGCAATTATGCCAAATATTTTTCAGAATGAAAACAAGAAAAGTATTTAATTTTCATGTCTATAAACAGTTTATAATTTTATTTGTATTTTGGCTTTTGAATTTTGAAAATTGTGTTGTATTATAATTGTGCTGATATTATAAGAATTAACAAGATTAATGATAGTAAATACAAAAATCTATGTGCCCCTGTGTGGTCAAGTGGTCAACGTCGTTGGTTTCGGTTACGGAGGTCACGGGTTCGAATCCCAGTACGGACAGTTTTACAAATTGATTTTTCAATCGATTTATGAATTTCTGTTCATGGTTGTATGTGATATCTTGTATTACCCCCTCCTACTCATCCTATCCTATGAACTGGGCGTATCGAAAGTGATTAGCTAACTATTAGTCATGTCTTAGCCCTATCCTTTTATTCCTACTCTCTTTGGAAAAAAAAGAAGTTGAGCGAATGAATAACAAGCAGTTCTCGTAGGAACACTTCTGTTGAGATAAACTTCATTAGGAGTCCATATGCTCCACATTGGGAGGGGACATGGTAAATATACATATATATATATATATATATATATATATAAATAAATTAGGAGCTTCGTTTTCCTTTTATTTGTAATATTTTTTGTTATATTTATAGAGTGAATTTCTAATTTTTTTTAAACTTTTTATAATTAAAAGCAAAGAAAGTATCACAAATGTTTATTTAATTTTGTATTTTATTTCAGAACAGACATATCAATATAAGCCAGAAGACTCATTAAAGAGTTTTAATGTACATATTATGTTTTGATGTTATTAACATGGCTAAAAATATTTTATTCTCAAATAAAAACTAACAAATATTTTTTTTTATAAGTTCTTCTTGAATAATGTTAAATGAAAATATTTTTTTTATTAATAACAGTATTTAAGTAAAATAAATTGAATAACAGTAATTACAATATTTAAACTTTTTATAATAAAAGAAGACACCGAAAAAATGCAATGGTTAGTATTGTATGTATTTTATTTTAAAGTTTATGTTTTAGAGCCAACAAATCAGTGGAGATCTATGAGTGATGTTATTTATTTCACAGTTTCAATATATATTGATGTAGTAAAATAAGTCACTCATGATACAACGAAAAAGAATTAAAAAAAATGTTTATCCTGAAATAAAAAGGCATTATATTATATTAATTTAATACAATTGAATGTCGGCAGTTGGATTAGATTGAACATGATATTACAAAGGTTTGTTTACCGAAAATAATATTATTTTATTTAATAATAATTCAGTACAAACAGTGGTTATCTGGCATTAGAAACAAATCCGACCCTTATATTCACAAAGCAATAAAAATAGTCATCGGAAAGAACTTTCTCCGTCCAGGTATTAAAAATGATCATTTTCAGAAAGGTAAGAGATAAATCAAAAACAAGATTATTTTTTGTATACAAAATTCCTTTTATCACTACATACTTCTAATCCAAAACAGCTGCTCATAAAAAAAATGTATTTGTTAGTTTTTATTTAAGAATAAAATATCGCTTTAGCCATATTCATAACATCAAAGCATAATATGTATATTAAAACTCTTGAATCAGTTCTCTGATTTATATTGATTTGTCTGTTCTGAAATAAAATACAAAATTATTTATTTATTTTTAATTATGAAAAGTTTAAAAAAAAATAGAAATTCACTCTATAAATATAACAATAAAATATTCCAAATAAAAGGAAAACAAAGCTCCTAACTTATTTTTATATATATATGTACATTTACCATGTCCCCTCCCAATGTGGAGCATATGGACTCCTAATGGAGTTTATCGCAACAGAAGTGTTCCTACGAGAACTGCTTGTTACTCAGTTTCTCAACCTCTCTTTTTCCAAAGAGAGTAGGAATATAAGGATAGGGCTAGGACAGGGCTAGTGGTAACCTAATCGCTCTCGATACGCCCCGTTCATAAGATAGGATGGGTGGGAGGGGGGAATATAATATTAATCATCGAAAAACAGAATAATAAAAAGATCTAAAATGACTTCTTTCTTCTATACTTTCATTTCTTTCAATAATAATAATTGCTAAAATTATTTATTAAAGTCATTGCAATAAAAATTTACAAACACATAATATGTTTAAAATTTGATGTACACTTTTTGCATTTGTCAAGTGAATGTAAAATATGTATAATATGTATATCAATAAGGTAATAAAATAATGTTTAAAGTACTGTGTATATCAATTTGCAATTTTAAATGTTTATATGCATGGTATTTCCTTTCAATATAATCAAAAATGTCAGCACAATTTTCAAAATTAATAAGCCAAAATACGAATAAAATTTCAAACTGCTTTATATACATGAAAATTAAATACGTTCTTTGTTTTCATTCTGAAAAATATTTGGCATGATTGCCATAAAACATTCCACATTACAATAAAACAATGATTTTTCTATTAAAAATATTTAAATGTTCGGAGTATTCGGTGTGCGAAGTATTCTATATCAGGAAGGTTCTGTGTGCGGAAGATTCCGTGTCCGAAAGAATCGGTGCTCGGAGTATTCTTGTTCGGAAAGTTCGTGTTCGGACTATTCCTGTTTGGAGTGTTCGTGTTCGGAAAAGTAATGTTCGGTAGAATCCGTTCACCGATTATTAAGTAGTCTTCAGACTAAATTGGTTTGAATTAAAATGATAATGTATAATCTTGGCTTCTTGTAACGGTTTAAGTAACAGTGATTGATTAATAGAATATATTCATACCTCGAACATATTTTAAATAAGTTACAATAAGACGAAGTAATTATCATAATGGTGTTTGATCAAATATATTCTCAGGGTGAGAATACATACTTTCATACAGAGTTCACAGTAACCATTTTTGTGAAATAGACAGCTTGAATTAAAACAGTATTCACAGAAATGACGTAATTTTAAGCGTATATAGACAATTCCATAACGACCAGAGAGTGGGCTTCTGAGCCAGTGTTGTCGGTGAGTCGAGTTGCGGACGTGCCGAAGACCCTGTAATAATAAAATATAAATTAAATCACAGCAAAAACAATACACATTTAATAAATTTAATTGAAATGCATTTCTAGTGAGAATCCATTCACGCACAGTTCGTATAAAATACTAGGTATTAGATTTTTTAAAATTTGACACAATTATGACGTAGGTATTCAACTGCTTGAGATTCAAATCAATATGGCTGATAAAATAAAAATCATCTTTTGAGAGGAGATTTTATTTCATTTATGCCCATGCTTGAGTGTCAAAAATTACATTTCGATAAACATTCACGTTATCAATAGAATGTTATACAGATATTGAGAATTTTGATAGTACAATGAATATAATTGTTACAAACAATTAATTTTAATAAAGGTTATATTTTTTTATAAATATAATAACAGACTATCTTTATGGAATAAGTACTACTAATAAGTATATAATATAATACTATATATTAGTTTTTTTTTATGTTTATGGTTAATTTTTTGTATTACAATTTTGTTAGGCAATTGGCGTTAAGCACTAAATATAGACTAAAGTTGGTTGCTTATTATCACACCACCGCCCGTTATGTGTATGCAGTCGCACTAGATATAGACTGCAGTATACACTTGCAAGAAATTAGAATCTAGTAGAAGCAGTTTTTTTTCTTTTCTTCATTGTATTTTTTTTTTAAATAGTGTGAAGTAATATATGAAAATTAATAAATGTGTTACTTATAAAAAACTCAATTTTATAATCAAAAAGTTAACGGCTATTCGATTATCAGATTTAAATTTGAACACCATCTTCAATATAATTATTAATATTCCTGTAAAATAAGACGAAACAATTATTCTTGAAAATTAAACAAATGTACAATTAATTACTTATATGCAAATAAATTGACTGTAGAAATAAATTTCTGATCATATTGCTAGGTCCAGTTATGGTCAGTAAGCCAAAACTGTCATGCAAACACATTATGTGTGGTACGGCACGTTGTCAAACTGTTTTTATTCACTAGATAAACAGTGCTATGTTTTGTGGTCATTCATTGTAATAATCGATCTAAACCTCTAAAGACAGAGAGGCAGGCAAAAGTACAGGTAACCAAAATTTAAGAAATTTTCTACAGATATTCCTGTCAGCATACAAATGCAACAAAAATATGTGAACGGGATATATATAAAGTGTAATGAGTAATAAAAACATATTACCGAATTGCACGTGAATGTACGAGTAAAGTTTGTCATTGGGTCAAGTATTCAAAAGCTATATAATAATGTGTTTGAATAAAATTGCATCCTTTGTTGCACGGTGGCCGGATTTTGCTTGCGAGCCCTCTGACTTAACACAGCTGACATTCAACGTTTGTATCTGTAAAGCTAGCCAGCGTTCATAGAGTCTGGATTAAAAAGAGCCACACGCTTGCAATGATAACTCGTTGTTTGGAAATGCACGGCTTACGCTTAGACTATAATGAAATCCGTTCCATGTATGTCACCTCGGAATGAATTGAAACAGAATAAATTTTCGCTATCACATTTTCCTCGATGCAAATTTAAAACTTATTCAATGTCTGTTTTGAATAGTTTTGTTTTTCATTAGCTTCAATTGAAATAGAGGCAGTAGCATTACTGTTGTAAATAAAACAATGCGAATTTCAGTCCTTTGTTTCAGATATGATTTCATTCAGGCATGGACAACCTTATTCCTCTAGTCAGCCGCAAGAAATGAATATAATGAATTCAGGCCGCCAGATAAAAAAAAATACAAACAATAATTGTACTGAAATATTTATACGTGTTTTCAAAACATAAAGCTAACTTTTTCTTTGTAAATTAAATGCATTTTTTGAGAATGAGTCTTAATATTTCTATGAATACAATTTCATTATGTTTCATCAACAAAGTGGTAAGGTCACACAAAATTGTACTACCGTTAGTTTAAATTTGTTCAGGTATCCCTAAATTGATTTATTCGATTTGTCTATTCTTCAAACGAAATTTTTTTTTTTTGAATTTTACGAACCGAACCTTTTTATATTTAATTTCTGTCTGTCGACAAAATAAAATATAAAAAGAGAGAGAACCGCTTGTTACTCAGTTTTTTGTTCAAATCGAGTATTAATAAAAAAGATGGGGCTAAGACAGGACTAGTGGTTAGTTTATCGTTCTCACTACACTCCGTTTTTAGGATATGATTGGTGGGAGGGGGGAATTCAAGACATCACATACATCCATGCCTCCGCACAGAAATTCATGAATCGATTGAAGATCAAATTTATATAACTGTCCGTATTGGGATTCGAATCTGTGACCTCCGTAACCGAAGCCATCGACTTTGACCACTCGACCGCGTAGGCAGCAATACATACATTGACTTAATTTTAAAAAGAACCATGTCTTATATTTTAAGAAAAAACTTTCGAGGGCCACTAAATATTTAAAAACAGACCGCATCCGGCGGGTTTTATATAACTGGTTTGATTGAATGACTCAGTGCTAATTTTGATAATATTTTTTGTTTATAGGCTTCACTATAGGCTATTATAAGTTTTCACAGTTAAAAAAGAGTGTATCAAAAGAAATGGTACTTGGGAAAACGATTGTTGGTGAAAAACTTTTGGAAAATCATAACAAAATATTGGGTAAAAAAGGGCGTATTTTTCAAAGGGAGTCTTCTTGGTTATCCTCCACAAGAAATTTAATGTTCTCCTTAAAGAAGAGGGTGTTTTTATGCGATTTTTGTAAATGAAGACATTCATATAAGGATCACTTAACAAGATTATTAAAGAAGATAATGCTCATATTAAGGCTAAACATGTTAATATACACAAGAATTATATTTCGCAAGGTTCCAGTTCCAGTATGAACGGCACTGTTTTTCAATCCATTGAAGGATTTCAATTCGAAGGCACGGGTGTTAGTGGTGTTTTAAAATTTCCTACCCCTACCATTCCAATCCTTAATTAACGGGGCGAAAGGATAGCGATTAACTAACCGCTACACCAGCTGTCCTAACCTAACCTAACCCTATCCTTACTATGCATAATTTATTTTAAAACAATGAAAGGTTGAACAATTTAGTAACGAGCATTTATCATATAAAAAAACTTCTGTTACAATAGCTCCACTAAGTAGAAGCGGATATAAAAATAAATAATACTATAGTTAATATTGTATGTATCTATTTTTCTCGCATCGCATTGTTTATGCAAAATAAATAGCCGTGCGTCATTCAATATCGGGACTGTGGAGTCGTTAAGAAATAAGACGACTCCGACCATAGGTTGAAGCAGCGCTATCCAACTGGTGCCGAAACTTGTTTTACGGCCCGCGAGCTATTCGTTTTACAGCAAATTTTTAGCTGACTTTTCATTTACCTATACTCTGAAATGTTTGCTAAAGAAAAAATGGCCTCGGCTGAAAATAAGTTGGACATCGCTGGCTTCAAGCCCGAGCCAGTATAGATAGCTGAGCAATTGTAAGTTTAAAAATAGTTCTGGCGATGGCGCACGCTGAAACAGATATTAACTAATATCATTAAAACTGTAAAACTAAATACATACGTTGCTATTTGTATCCAATTGTAGGTCTACCAAGAAATTGCCAATTAAATCAATTAAAGCACGACTTTAATTGTTTTAGGGCTTAGTATCCTGCCGTCGTGCTATTTTAGACCATAGTTTCTCAACCTTTTTAAGCCCGTGGCCCCCTTTTAAGTCTCATATTTTTCTGTGGCCCTCCTACCCCTAGTAATAAAATTCTCGGGGCTCGGAAAAATGAAAAAAAATGTAGGTGCATTAATTTTTAAAAAATACAATACAATAAAATTGTTGGTTAAAAAAAAATATGTTTACAAAATAATTTATAATATTACTTTTTTTTGAAAAGCCCTAGTGTACCCAACGTTTTACCCATCATAGTGGTTCACACTATTCTTACGGGGGCGTATTCTGCAGCGTTATTCGTGTTTGTTTTTTATCCATAAATTTCTTAAAACTAGTTTGCATGCACTGCAAGGTGCAGAATGCGAAATAAAATAAAATAACGTTATCAAAAGAGTTTTTATGAAAAGAATTCGATTCGTTTTTCATAAGACGCCGTGAACTCTTTGAATGCTTTGTAACTTTTTCTAGATGCAACTAAGTCGGCATAACCAACAGGACCACCAGATGCGACTGTGGTCGTATAATCTTGAGCAGTTCTTCCTGTTTGTTATTCATTTTTGGACATTCTCAAAAAATGCGATCAGCATCCTGAAGCAATTTACTAATCACCCGACCTGGAAGAGCTTGGCAGTGAAGTGATCAAGGCTAGTTATAAATTGGCCTATCCGAAAATTTGGAGTCGAAGCGTTGGGCTCCATTAGCATTCTTAAATTTTGAAAGAATTTATAAGATTGCCTGTCCTTAGAATAATTTCCCATCAATTTTACCAAATTCGCATAGCAGCATCTGTAGCAATAGTGTGCAACACAGTTCTATGGGCTTTAAGAATGAAGGGTCTGGTCGAGAAGAAGGCAGTCAAAGAATTCTCACCTGACACTTTACACCCATTATGTAGCATTGCTGTTGCGCCTTGAACTTTAATGTAAAGATTATCAATGCACTTTTCTGTAAGAGAATAAGGTTACAAACCTTGTATCACGTACTTTACCAGCCACTCCCATTGATTGGGTGTTAGGCTTCAATTACTTAATACCTTCTACGCAAGAAGTTTTGGCATGATATGCAGTGGTTTAGGAAGGGGTTCTGCCGCCCGGGGCGGTACTTGAATTTGTAGCCCCATGGAGGGCCCTAAGGACACTAGCCACTAAGCGAAGGGACAAAGCTTTGCCAATGATTAGTTTTGGTCTTTAGTATTGGCGTTTTGGTATTTGCATCGAGCTGATTAAAAAAAAATCGAAAAAGACATTCTTGAAGTTAAAGGGATTTTATGAAATTTACTGTTTATCACAATATTAATTGTTGACGATGAATCACGCAGGGAATTCAAAAAAATAGTACACACCTAGTAAATTAATCGTCATGCCGTTGGGTTGAAAGTTTTCTCTCAGTGGCATCGATCAACACGGGGTCAGAATTTTAATTGAATAACTTTTTACAACAATTGAAAATAATACTGGTATAGATAAATTTAAAATTGTTCAAGCTTTATTAATTATTGCCAACTTGCAGAATCAATTTAAACATCAGTTTGAAAACGAATGTTACTACAGTTTTAATTAAAAATGAATTTCATCAATTCAGTTAGGCTGTCAAATCAAATATATAGTATAACTTAGGGCTCGGAAAACAAAAGCGGCAGTAATAATCCCAAAATGTTGGCAGACCAGATTTTTAAAAAAGTCTCAAAAACGTAATGTTTTATTTTGCTATTTTAAATATTTTACATTGTTTCGTGAAACACATTTAACAACTGCCATATTTGCTATATAGAACTATCTAAACTGCCAGTTTTTTGACTGCCAAAAATTTATATGTTGGAGTCGTATTTAAAAAATTAAAATGCATTTTCGATAAAATTTTCAATTTCTTTTCGTAAGAGTTGTCGTATTATTTATTTCCGAATCCTAGAAATTATTATTTTACAATTATTTACTTCATGAAAACATTCTTCTTCCTTGATATGATCATGTTTATTAAAGTGATAAATTGTTATAAGCTATGTTGAATAATATTGTGTATAATAATTTGCACTGAATCAAAATTGTCTCATTTCTGATATTATAGAAAATAATTAATAATTATTACTGTACACGTTAACATAAAAATGCGTTATTAATGTGTAATAATTATCAATTATAATACATCGATAGTTTGTCCTAATTAATATTGAGAATACACTGATAATATGGAATTTATCGCATACCAAACACTTTAGTAGTATTACACTGCGTTCCATTATAGTTGTTCATAGAATATTCTTTATTTAACAAATAAAACAGTGACTTTGTTATTTATCCATAAAAATAAATATACTCAAACTGACGCCACAATTAAAATCTTAATTTTGGCTTTAGTTTAATAATAATAACATAATGGATAACCTAATACTTAAGTATTTTTTTTCAAAAATCACATTTTTTATAAATGTCACATTCTATGTATATTGAATCTTATACGTTAATTACATAAAAATACAAAGTATTATTATATAAAATATCGTATGGCATAAAATGATTCATTTTCAAGTACTTGGCGTTGTTTATTAGTTTATATTTATAACAAAACAAAAATACAAAATCACATCCAAACTCTGTATTTGATGCATACAGCCAACACCTTTTGTTTGATATTATTTGTCTCTCATACCCTTTGCTTTCATATTCGTTCAAAGTGTTTTCACCGCAAATCAAAAGAATGGTAATCAGGAAACCTTTATAGAAAAGCGGAACTTATTCAGCTAGAAAAATACGAAGACCTAATTCGAGCACGTTCCGAGACATTCGTAAAACATGCTGAAGACAGGACATTATTACGTTTAATAGTCATTTCTCACTATGTAATAAAAAAATTACAGCAAAAACAACCAACATATGAAACATTAACCTTAAAAGAAGTCATTGTGGTTTTTTGTCATGTGATGTCTTTTTACTTTCGACTGAAGAGCGATGAAACTTATTAATAAACAAATATTTCATTACTGCAATAATATTATAGTCATCATAATATTATATTATATATTCCATAAAGCTTAACGAGAAGTTGCAGAGCATGTTCGCAGATAAAGTGCTAACTTGTTTGACATTTGACATGCATTTGTTCCCGTTACAAATTTATAGATTGATAATAACAATTTAACTGTGGTGTACCTAGAAAATATTAATATATTTAAATTTATCTTGAATCGATAATACACATCGACAGTGGAAAAGAAAAAGGACATTACCCACAGTTTCAAAACGGATTTTTTTCGATTGTTACAATCTATACAACTTAATACACATTCTATCAAAAGGATGTAAGCTGAAAATGCTAAATTAGTATCTAACTTAGCTTTTAAGTTAAAAAAAAGTAGGGTATGTGGAAGTTGCGATAAAAAAAAAGCCTGAAAAAAATTATTTAAGTAATGTCAGATAAAGTCAATTCAAAACCAGTTTATCAGTCTCCATGCACTAAAAGTTGGTGTATATAGCATAATTTGCATTTGTTCCAAAATCATCAAAAAAAGTTTTTTGTGTCTCCTGTAAAATTTGTAGGTTATGTCCTTTTTCCTTTCCAAAGTCGACATGCACACTACTTGTTTTTCCTCAAAAGTCCTCAAAATAATATCGCTTAGCACTTTCAAATGTTTTCAATGAGTGTCGTAGTAGCATGGAATCCAAGACATAGTTTCAATGTTAATGATTCTCTTTCGTTTTTGTTTTATCTGGATTGTCAATTAGTTTCACCATTATTTTTTTCACACAAAAAGCTTACTTTCTGAGTATAAGCACTCATTGTGTTTCTTACAGAATTATTTTATTTTTATGCATACAGTGAAACCCCCAATTACGCTACCTAAAAATACGCGGCGAACAGAAATATTCACTGCAAATCCCTCAATTGCGCGGTCGCATTTCATTGCTGTGTGGTGCATACAGTCATCGTTGGCGAGCACTGTATTTTACCACTAGGTAACTGAATATTTCATCCATAAATATTTATTCTTAGTTTTGGCAGTTTTGCATTTTTCGCGAAAAAAACGTAACTTATAATTTTTGTACGAGATTCACTCCCCCAATTACGCGACTCCCAATCACGTGATCTTAACTTTCGCTTAAGTGGAGGTTTTACTGTATTTAGGATATGATTTCTATTATACGATAGCCTGCCACAAATTATGCTTACACCGATTCTTAATAAAATTATTGTATATCAGTTAAAACGAAATACTTTCTTTGCTTCTTAGGCTAGTCATTTTTCAATCAGCATACAAAATGTTCTACCTGGCTTTAAGTGAGCTTTTGATATAGACGCTAGATAAAAAGTTGAGAACTTGCGGTATTCCAGGTCGCCAAGTGAGACCTGTACAAAAAAACTATTTATTTAAAAAAACATTTTTTTAATTAGTATAATTATAAGCATAATTAAAATAGATATAATTAGAAGTATAGAAGAAGAGAAGAGAAGTAAAGGTAAAGTAGGCTTAAATTGAGGTTACTTAATGCGGTTTTATTTGATTAGTGATAAAAAAAATCTTTCTAAAATAATCAGATTTTCCACCATTGTTCATTTGAACAACCTACAATATATAATTAATTATTTATAAAGTTTTTTATAATATATAATATAAGACACAACCGTCAAAGATTTCTAACAATAATAGTACTTTTCATCAGTTGACAATGCTCGCCATGTTCAAAATCGGTCCTGACCTTTTGAAATAAAGTACAGAGGAAGATTGTGTTTTTATTAATAAATAGTACTTTTACTGAATTTATTTAGGATTTTTAGTTATATGTATATGTGTGTATGTTACAGTTCAAGTATTAAATCTAGTCTATTTTTGAATTCATGTTATAGTTAAAGCTCATCAAAATTCATTCCACATTTACGTTAAATAAACAATTTATGACTTAACTAGTAAGTGCTTCAAGTCGCATACAAGTGCTAGTAAATCTTAGGAATATGATTTGAGTCGAGCGAGTCTGACAGCTACTTTACAGCAAATTACACATTTGAAATGACCGAAGCTTGTGTATTTTATGTTTGCTGAGAAAAGCATGCTGTCTTTCCGGGTGGGCAAAGTTAGGTTAAGTCACCAACTTACAGAAATGTACAGCGGTGGGCTGTCAATACGTTAACAAGGGGCTAGCTTAATCTCAAAGCAATTCTCAGGTTCTGAGGAAGGGATTCAAGAATATGCAATACTAAAATAATCAATCGATTGTTACTTAAAAATATGTAACTTAAAAATATGCAATTTGACGTACACTTATGAATCTAAATGGCCAACAATGTACGAGTAGTGTATACTGAAGCTGTCGTAGATAATATATAAGTCAGAAATTTCAGTTGTATATTTATTTGATCTGAGAATATGGTTACATGTCATGACTCTGATAGGACCCTTACCAGCGCGGGACAGATCATCGAGAGGGTTGACAGCTTCAGATACCTCGGCGTACATATCCCCGAAGACGGTAGTACAAAAAACGAGCTCGCCATTCGTTTAGGAATGGCTGGAGCCACATTCAACTCAATGCGGACTGTCTGGGACACACAGCTGTACTCGATTAAAACCAAATGCCACTTGTTCAACGCTTGCATTCTGCCGGTAATGCTTTACGGTTGCGAATCATGGCACCTGACGAAGACTCAGAAAAACCGTATACTGAGCTTCGAGAACAGATGCTTGCGTCGGATAATGGGGGTGAGGTGGTTTGATTTTGTGAGGAATTCAGAGATAAGGGAGCGTACAAGACAGCGTCCCGTCACGTCAGTGGTTATGGAGAGACGTTGGAACTGGCTGGGTCACGTGCTGCGGATGCCTCCGGAAAGCCTCAATCCTGCCTGCCTTTTCTTTCGACCGGTGGGATTCCGGCGTCCTGGACGTCCGTCGGGTACTATCCATAGGATGTACTCGGCGGAACTGAGGGATGCTGGCATGTCATGGGAGGAAGCAAAGCTATTGGCGGGAGACAGGGAAACATGGAGGTGCCGCGTGGCGGCCATATGCTCCACATAGGGAGCGAACATGGTCAAAGAAAAAGAAAAAGAAGAGAATATTGTTTTCATTTAATTTAACAAAAGGCTCGCGAGAGCCCCTCCGAGCCCCCTCTCGCCCACCCCTGGATATGTATATATTTATACATGCCCGTAAATGCACCGTAACTGGTTAAGCGTATGTATACAAGGGTATTCTTACAAACTTACTTTTAACAAATACGTATCTAGAAAACATTCCATATTGACACTTCTTATACTAAGGTCTGTTGAGAGCTTTGGAAACAATGACGAATGATTTGTCGAAGAATAAGTTAGATAATGGCATAATATGGATTTTTTTCATATAAATATAATGTATAATAATTCATATAAAAGCTATTTCTATAAATTCCTTGAATAATTTCAAAAGTGAGTGAAGAAAATATAGCAAGTGTTTAGGATGAAATTGTATTCCCAAAAGCTTACTAGAGCAAAAGCACTCGCATTCTAAAAGTCGCCATACAAATTCAAACTTCTTATTTGTACAACTTTATTAACGCGTGTGACAGAAACATAAACCAAGGAAATATAAATGTGTTGAAATATAATAACTTTGAAAATATTGTTCAAAAAAACTTATTTTAAATTCATATATCAAAATAATAAACGTGTAACTCTCGTAGTCGGGCCCTATGGCGCAGCGGTTAGTGTTGTGGGCTTCCGTGCTGGATCTAACGGGTTCGAGTTCCCTTTTTTTTTTAAAAACGATTTATCGATTTCTGTTCGAAGGCATGGGTGTTTGTGATGTCTAAAAATTCCCTCCCAGCCTTTCCGATCCTTAACATCTGGGCTTAGTGAGAACGATTTGTTATTTCCTAGCCTTTCATCATCTATCCCTTCTACTATCCTTGAAAAAGAGAGGTTGAGTGACTTAGTAAAAAACAGTTCTCGTAGAGCAACGTCTGTTGGGATACCTCCATTAGGAGGCCGAATGCTTCACATGGATTAAAAAATCATTTTAGAAAAAGATTGAACACGTGAACCGCAAATTTTTATGAAATTTATTTTCTATGGATTCAGGGCGAGTGTAACGGTTTTAAGCGACGCCTACGTATAATTAAGACAACATATTTAAGGAATTTGTACACAATAGCTTTTATGTGAATTTTCAAAGACCAAACGGATCCTTAAAGTTATATTTTTTCAAAAAAATCATTTGTATGAGTGAGAGGGAGTTTTGACATCATAATACAATAGACGTTTGTACATAAATTTAAAAATCGTTTGGAAAATCATAAATTTATTGACGTGTTTGTTCTGACGGACGACGTTTACTGTCAACAATGGATTATATTATGTAATTTACCAGTTATCCTCGACACAATGTCTGTAAATGTTTTATTGCCGAATCGCTCTAGCAATATGGTGTCTGAAGAGAAAAAATCTATAATATATATTATCTAACTGTTTTTCAACAAATCATGGAGACTGCCGTCTTTTTTTCCAGAGCTCTCGGTGGAACTATTATAATAACTATAATAATATTTTTATGATTAAAATAAAGGAAAGATTATTTATTGAGATAATGACATAAAAATGATAAAATACTAATATGGGAAATTCACACCCCCGTTCAACTAAAAAGTAGTTATCTGTAAGTATTATTAGCCAAATATGTATATTCTAAAATAAGCCAATTTATCGTATCGATTAACCACTAGACCAGTAAAAGGGAGGAATTTTTTCACGTTTTTTTAAAAATATAATTTAAAATCGGAGTAGGAGTCGTTTTATTTTATAAAGAATTTACAGTATTGGTTAAAAATATTAACAAAAACAACACATACCTTTATCGATGTTGGACTGGCAAAAGGACATAACGCGCACAATATATTTTTTACAGGAGGAACAAAGATCGTTTTTTGATGATTTTGGTTTAAAGTCAAAATATTAAATATGCATAACCTTGAAGCGCACGAAGAAGTACATAAACAAGTATTTATTGCAGGGCTGTGAAGTCGTGTAAAAAAAAGACGACTTCGACTCCAGCTTTACAATAATTAACCACTCCGACTTCGAGGAAATTTTTCAATTATTTCATTTTAACTTACCATTAGATCATCTTTAGTTAGCCAAGCACGAAATGTCAACACTTTTGACTATTTTGTTTGACTTCACATTATTAAACATATTTTTCAAAAAAAAATCGAGCCGTTCATTTTTCACGACTCCAACTCCGACTCCGACCAAAATACCGTGACTCCGACTCCGACCCCAACTCCGACTCCACAGCCCTCATTTATTGCCGCAATATTATGTTTATTTATTATTTCTTTTATGAATAATTTTTAATTCCCTAGGGTACTCAACGTTGTACCCACCACCACCCACTACGGCTTCACACTCTTCTTATAGGGTGTATTCCGTAGCGTAACAACGTTAATCGTGTTCAAAATTTTGCCAGAAGTGTCCCGAGAAGAAATTCTTCAAGACTTGGTTGCATGCACTACTGTGTGCAGAAATTAAAAGTTAATAAATAATTAAGTGCAGTGTAAAATATTAGATTTTATCTATTTAACTCAACTCTTTTTCCAAAAGACGCGGAGAATTCTTTAAATGCCCTATAATTTGCCTTAGACGCAACCAAGTCGGCATGACCGACGGGGTCGACAGATCCGACAGATAGTCGTATCGTCTTGAGAAATTTTTCCCGTTCGTTATTTAAGTCTGGACATTCCCAGAGGATGTGGTCAGCATCCTGAATCATATATCCGCATTTAAATTTAGGACTATTTACTAATCTTTAAGATCTTTTTCTTGGTTGCAATTTTCACATGTCCTTCTTATTTAAAAATAAAAGTTAAATTTAGATACTGATTCAGCATTTGCAGCTTACATCCTTTTGATAGAACGTATAATAAATTTAATACACATATTATGATTATCGAAAAAAGCTGTTTTGGAAAAACTTCGCCTTTACAGAGTCGAATTATGTATTGAACCTAAATATGAGCACGTATTGCCGACCACCAAAACAGAACATTTTTACACATGAACGCCATTTACATTGTATAATTCGGTTGGAATTATAGTAAATAACTTTTTATGTACACGCTTCTTTTGTAGTGGCAGTAAACAATAAATGCTTTATGTAAGGAAGTTGATTTTTGAACAGAGGTTTTTTGCGCCTTGCTTTTTATATGCCAATCATATTTTATCATTTGTTCCTACACGTAGGTACTCACATTATTTTTTACGAGCAAAATGCCATGCCTACGTAAAATTTAAGCGGCTTAGTAGATCAGTAATGGCGAATTTTGATTTAGGGACATAAAAAAATGTTATGAAAACGATAAATGTTATACACAGAATATCGCCACAAAATAATATACATATATCTAGTTCTGATGAAAGTATGCTGCCAAAACAGCTGTCAACTATGTTAACTTTTGTAATTCCTGATGAACTAAATAATAACATGTGTACCTTAATATTTTTCAACATAACAGAGTTCGACCGTGTTAATTCATTTGTGACTGTTCGACTTTCAATGGATTGAATTGATCAATTGGAAAACTCTTGCACCTGCCTTCTCAAATGATATACATAAAAATTATTTAAACTTATATATAACTTAGCTTGATATATATGAAAAAAAAATGAAACAAACAAAGCTAATTTTTGTTTGTAGCTTAACTAAAAATTAATATTCAATTTAATTTGAAAATTGCAAAGCTAGTAAACGCTATTAAAAACAAGTGTTTTTCATGATCGCAACCTGAGAGCGAAAAATAAAAAAGATGGACCATTAGAAAACGTCAAAATAAAAATGCTCTAACGGCCTCACAGAGCCAACGCAAACCGTTTGCTCATTTTTTTTTTATCGCGGCTTGTTTATTTAATTTTTAACTGGGTAGTATTTTTTATTTCATTAAAGCTTTGCATTTTCCCAGAACTCTTTACTACCCTCGTAGTAATGAAACATCGAGAGGAGTTAACAAGCTTAGTTAATATTTATTCTCGTGGTCTTTAATGCGTTGCAACTCCCCTTCTCCACTGTGATTTAATATTCTTGCAGCTTGTTATATCCTCGAGCTATTTTGTAATAAATTCATATTTACAAAAGATAGCGCTCCATATTAGCTACCTATAATTAATAATAGAGTGGCCTGGTACTTGCACATATTGGACGATTTCTTCGTTTAACAGATCAGCTATGGTCCGAAAACTCATTAGTCAAATACCAACTATAAAACGATTGAAATCTCTTTTAAGAGCCAATTTTATTAAACTTAAACTATATAAATTTGAACGATTCAGTCTAAATCTTAAATTAAACCATATAGGTAGGTAAATCGTTATTAACGTGATTATGGTAAGCTGGCTGTTGCTTAAAATATCCTCAATCTTATTGAAGTACGTTCGCTGAGATTGCCCCATCCAACTCTAAGTTTTAATAACCAAAAACCGACTTCTTCGCGTGGGACACGATGTTTCAATCGCACTATATGTATGTGGTATTTTGTAGAAGAGCCACACCCAAGGGGGCAAACATTGAAGTGTTTGATATATAAAATGTGACAACCGTGAACATAGACGCAGTTGTTTTTTAACTAACCGTCAAAAGCTACTACAAGACTGTGGGTACAATCGCAATAGACGTACATCAAAAAGTGTATACTCTATTCGAACGGAGTTCATTTTGCTTCCTAAAAAACGCCCCACTTCTTCGCAAACAAAAAACCCCTCTTTACAATAATATATTGCTAGAGATGTGAATTTCATAATTTAATAAATTTAACATTCATTTAAAATGCGAACAATATCTTTAAAAAATGATCTTATTCTCGTTAGATAGAAATCTAAAAATCTAAAATATTTATATTATCGAATTGAATTATATCAATAGTACCTAATTAGTTGCAGTATAAAATAAATTGTAAACGAAAAATTCAAAAATTATATGATATCAGTTTAACTACTTACTTCCACCATGGATTATTTGTCAAAGAAAATATGTATGTCGGAAAAAATATTCAAAATTCTGCTGTATTGTAATAGGGTCGATATTTTTGATTATATTGAAAAGAAATATCATTCATATATGTATTTAATATTGAAAGTTCACATACACAGTATTTTTACATACTTTTGTTGTCTTACTGATACTCATATATGAGGGTATTACTTGCAAACACGGCTTATTCTAAAATGGTTAAAAAAAAAACGAAACTTGAATATCATTATGAAAAACAATGTTCATTTTAAAAGTTTTTAAGATGTACATTACTTTGAAATGATATATTGGATGTTGTCAAGTCATTTTTGGGACTGATTTTTTAAAAATACTTTCAAAATTTATTTTTATTTACTAAATTACATTCATGGTTTAATGTTTCAACAACTTTGGATAAGCTGGGTTTGCAAGTAATTTCCTTACCTTAGTAATTACCTTCATATTATACGTTCACTTGATAAATGCAAACAATGTCATTATCAAATATCAAACATAATTTATCAAATTGTAATTGCAACATGAGAATTTAATAAATAATTTCAACAATTATTAACAACGGAAGACATGAAAATATAAAAATATCAAGGGCCATCTCTAGCGTGCTTCTGTATATAAACCTTTAGTGTAAGTCAAGACTTTATTCGATAACTGAATGCGTGACGATATAATTAAATACGTATGATACCGTTTAAAACGAATTTACCGAAATAAAAACGAATTGTTATTTGATTTTCTTTCTGAATATTAGATATTAATGTTTGACGCACAAAAAATATTGTTTAACTATTGTATATGCTAGTGTTTATTTATTTTTGATTTACCAAAATGTGTACATCAATAAAAGTCTTAAAAACTGTATACAAGCGAAGGTCGCTTGATTTTTTTCTTCCCGGAGTATTCTTGTAGCCCTTTTTATATAAATGTACATATTCGGTTAAATTTTTAAAATATGTATGCTGTCAACGTCTAAAAAGTTAGGAAATGAAAGTTCAGGCATCCGGCACAACTTGAAATACCAAGTCGATTCTCGATATAATCTGGTCGAATTAAATTGAGCTGTGAATGTTTTTATTTCTCTCGTAAACATTTCTCATTTAGCCATCCACGCCGGTGGCTAAATATAGAACGTTTTGTGATGTTCATACTATTTAGTTACGATTTAAAACATACGTATTACGTGATTAATTAATTACTCAAAGTATTTTTTTTTCAATTTAGTTTAAAACGGGACTTTTAAAAGGTGGCAAAGAGTCTACTACTAGTATTTTCATTGATCCCATCCTTCTGTTTTTCACTTCTTTGAAACCAGTTTTTAAGTGGGTAATTATATTTTTTTCTAAATCAACTTCTGAAGAGACCCTTTGCTCTCCCATTGGTGGCGAACCGTTTCATTTATAAAGGCCACACTAATTTATCTGATTCAACATAAGGCCGCAGTAAAAAAAACGTTGACGCCCCCCCTTTTTTTCGATTGTCGAACATATAATTGGTTGATTAAAATTGTTTATTTATTAAAGAAATATGCTGAACGTTTAAAAGATTCAAAGCCCAACAACATTATCAATATCATACTGATATTATGTTCGAATATTTCACGTAACGATTTAAGAAATATAAAACAGCTTCTTCTTGGTAATTCAGTGCCCACTTAAATCTGATCCATTTTCAAAATTTAATGGCGCAGAATAAAAGAGTAATGGTATGTATTAGAAGGAATGTGTTTTATTACAACAATTTGTTTGGCTGTTTGTAGTATATTTTCATTTTCCTAAGATACACGGCAAGATTGATTCTACCGTCCAGCGTCTGTAAGTGAGCACGTATTTTCAATATACTTACTACCGGGTTAACATAGCACGAACATTCGTCCCCGGTGACAATGGTCCAGTTTTTTTGTTTATATTGTTTTCAACACTATTCTCAAGACAATGAAAAGCTTTTAACAACGTCGGGATATTTTTATGGGATTTTCAGCGGGTCTGTTCAATTAAAAATCTGCAGAGAGCGGAGTCGAAACTTCTCGTACTGCGACACTTATTGAGAAAAATCAGTTTTTATTATTAACAACATAATATCCGTGTAATTGGTATTTTTCATTTTCATTATTATTTCAAATTACAATTGTCAAGTCATGTCCTTGGTTCAGGTTCAGATAATGACAATATCGAAGTTCATTTTTCACTTGAAATAAGATGTTATTCATATTCTAGTACAGTGGTTTCCAACCTTTATGTGATTGCGCCTCCCTTTGAAAAAAATATCTTCGCATCTCAATCCTTTATTTCATCGACTGTGGAAAGGAAAAAGGACGTAACCCACACATATCAAATTTTACAGGAGGCGCTAAAAACGTGTTTTGATGATTTTGTGACATATGCAAATTATGAATTATACACAACATTGAAGTGCACTTCTAAACTGGTGTTTAATTGACATAACCTAATATTAATTAAAGAAATTTTCTCGGAAAAACCTTTATTTAAGTGTTTTTTCTTGGTTTTAATTTTGTACAAGGTCATCTTTTTCAAACATAAAAGCCAAATTTAGATGCTTATTCGGCATTTTCAGTTTCCATCCTTTTGATAGAATGTGTGTCAAGTTGTATACATTGTGATTATCGAAAAAAAGCTGTTTTGGAAAATTGAGGGTTAAGTCTTTTTTCCTTTCCACAGTCGATATAGTAATAAAGACACGATTTTAAGAGTAAATACATATTTTTGACTGTTCATGATTTAAATCGCTGTTCTACTATGAATGTATTCAATGCTAAAAATATTTTAATTGTTAGTATTTTAAAATTTCCTACACTTTTATCATTTTAATTGTCAATATTTGGTTCTACATAATTCCCCTTTTAATTTAAATGACCACTGGTCCTGATCATTGAAAATAAAAGTGGAATTAGTAAGAATGAGTATTTTACACTTTTATCACTAAAACTAAAAATAATCAATCCATTCTGCAAAAACGCCGTGAAGCTATAATTGAAAGATTTCTGTTTATTGATCGCTTAAGTATTAAAAAAGAATAAGTACAATATTTTATGTTTTGTTGATCTTTAAAATAGCGTATGTTTTGATATCGTATTGATTCGTATGTGACGATTTTTTCTGCGTCATGGCGTAGCATTGTTGAAGGAGATTGATTTTTATATTTGTACAAGTGCCGAAAAAGCTTTATATATGAAACCCCACAGGTGTAGCCACCAGCCACTATCCAACATCCAGGTGTTTGCTCACCCCACATACTTGTCTCTTATTGTGCACCATTCGGATGTGGTGACACTTGTTCTTTTGGAAAGTATATAAGGTCGATTGATGACAACAATTTTGTGTACAATAAACGAATTGTTATAAGACATTAGATTTTAGATTTGCAAACTGACACAAATAATAAAAGAATTAGCATTGGGAAAAAGAGTGATGTACTTAACTAAAGACATATTTAACCTTTTAATTTGGCCTTTTTTTGTTATAGGTTATAAAAGGTTGGGCACAGGAGAATTTTTCAGTTTTTTTTTTAAGTTTTCGTATTTTTATCGCATTGATACGATTTTAACATATTGATTGAACTAAGTTTTGTCCAAATATATCTACAGGAGTTAATATTGCATAAAAATCAGTTTGAATATTCAGCTGGAAAAATATAATTCTCGCAATATGTCAATGCTTTAATATGTTATGGATATATTTTTACTAAAACACTTTATTGTTATTCAAATCTTGTCTCAACTTTATTCAATAATAATAATTTATAAACTTTTTAATAAATCACTTAATCTTATTAAATCAAAATAATATCGATGTGAGTATTGAGGAGTTTCTACTGAGCTGTCGGCTTTTTGATTTGAACTCTCAATTTGAACTGGAGAGAAGGAATTGGATTTTGGTTCAGTCCGTTGATAGGTTTATTGTTACAAGTATTTCATAGAGAATTAATCATAGCATAGATGTAGATGTTGTGTATACATAACAAATACGTCAATGTTTCAATTAAAGAATAGATTAGTCCCACCTAATATTAGCTTTTAAGAATTTCACTGATTTTCACTGATTTTCACTGATTTTCACTGAAATGATTGCATATTACTGAATGAAATTTATAGCTTGTTTCATATTTTTACGTGTGCGTGCGGCATTATGGAATAATTCTGTTTTCATTATACATACCTCAAAAGACATCACTAAAGAAAGCACAATTAAAATTGCACATTTTTGTGTGAATGATTAAGCGATCGATTTCAAAATTAATATTTTTCAATTCTATTATATTTAAACTTTAAAGGCTTCGTTACCAAAGCCTTACTCGTATTTAAGTCCACAAGTGGATAATTTCATGCATAAATTGACTATAGGTATTATTACTAAAATTTCTTGAATAGACTAAAGATTTTACTAAAATGTCCTATCAAAGCTTTACCCGTCAGTTCAATCCTAACTATTCAATTTATTGCCCGATTCTAGCACGATAAATATTTTTTTTCTTTATCTGAAAACGAGACTGACAATTAATGGTCTAATTTATGGTTAAATTCTACATAATAATTCATGAAAAAATATCGACCGTTTCACAAATGGAAATTAGAGACTGAATATTTTTCAGTCGTGAATATTTTTTATTCGACCGTGACCTGAAAATTATCTAAAATATATTACTAAAAGCTTAAATCTCTTTTTAAAATGGCTCGACTTCGACGGATACATTCATACTTGTATTTCCAAAAATAATTAAATCAACAAATACATTTTAATAATAGAGAGGTAATTAAAAATATAATAAAAGATATATGTAAAATTAAATAATCGATTAAAATAAGTTAATATAAATATTATATTAATTCGATTATGGGCGCAACTTTTACAAGAACACCTGAAAAAATCAATGCATGAAAGCAAGATGTCTTTAGGATAAAATTCTGTTTGACAAAACACTAGTTTTACATTATAGGGACACGTATAATAGAGGACCACAGTTCAATACTATTCTACCGTAATTTTAGTACATATTTTAAATCAGCTGAAATACTGAGATCCCGGTTTTCGTAATACGTGTAATGCATTCGACGTCATCTACCGAATCCAGTTCGTGGACAAAGCCAGTTATAGGGCATAGCGATTTCCACCACCACCTACCACGATCGTACGTAGGGATACTAGGTGTCCCGGAATTGGATTCGCTGTCCCGTATCCCGGATGAGTACTAAATATCCCAGAAATTTAGAGAAAACTATTTGACTAATTCCTGGGTTTTTGAATTCGAAAGTCTTGAAACAAGTCACGCTGGTATTTTGAGCAAATCGGTAAATTCTTGGGTTTTTGGATTCGAAAGTCAGCAAATCGGACAAATATCCCGGATTGACTTGCAAGAAATCTAGCAACCCTAGTCGTACGTATGTGTTGGACGTATGTGTTGGACTTACACAAATATGTTATTATTATATGTAGTCGTATATTAAACAGTGTATTTTTCATTGATTTAGAATTCATAAGCTTTGGATCGCCTTGCAACTGGTACTCGAAAACAATAAAAGCGTGGCTTGTCGAATGTCGAGTATCAGAGTAATCAAATATTTTATTGCTACTAAATTTAAAAAATTAAATACACGGAGGTTTTAGAATATGCCAATCGCTTTGGAAACGTTCACTCGAGTCTCTGTCTATACGTTATTTTATTATTCATTTGGTAAAGTGTTTCACACGTATTAGGTAAAAAACGTATTGATCTTTTGTGAATAAAATATACGGCTTTACGCAAGGCAGTCAAAAATAATTGAATATGTAAAAAGCACTCAATTCATGTATGAGAAAACTTTATTTTTTTATCGAAAAAAACACGCAAAAATAGATATGACTTTAAATGTATATTTAAAAAAATACAGCAGTCGTCACACAACAATGAAGCCTATGTGAGTTTATGAGGTATATGGTGAGATAAGAGTAGTTTTTGTTGTAATTTATTGCTTTTATTGGCAATTTACTTAATAAAACGCCAGTATAATATAATAAATATTAATGTAAATGTATTAAGTTACACGAGCAAGTGATATTTTAAAGTGTTAAAACTGTACAGTTTGAAATCACATTACTAGTTATGAAGATGGCTTGATGACGATATAGCTACCAACATTAGTAAACTACATCATTAGTCAACTATAACGTCTCGTTCTTTTAACCTTAAAATTATTTTTTCAGTATCGCAAACTAAAGAAACCAAATACGTACATATTTTTAAAAATGAACAGGCTTAAAATAATGTTACATTTTTACTGCTTTCAATATGTTGTTAACTATTTTTATTTTATTTCGACAAAAGAATATCGATCGAGGAAACTGAAAATATGCACAAGAGACCAGGAAATTTGAAATTGTGAAGTGATGGGCTAATTAAAAGCTCTCTTTATATCATGATTATTTTCTATACAACTTCAACTGAATTAGTAAAATTTTCAAGCCTTTAAAGTTTAAATGATCAATATATTTAATCTTAGTTTTAAAACAAACTTACCTTTTCAAATATATATTTAAGGCAAGATCGTTATTATGTGGAGTATATGGATTGATCATGTATTATTTTAACACAAAAAAATATTTATGACTGGCTCTACCAACCTCTTTCGGCAAGGTGGATGGAGTCAATAAGGATTAAGCTAGGGAAGTACTTGTAAGCTAGTTCTCTCTTAACGCTTCGTTTTTTTAGAATCCAATGGAGAGTGGGTGGGTAGTGGGTTGGTACTAGATATGCCATAGCATATATTCATAAGTCGACTGGAAAGTCAATGTACGAATGTTAACGTTGTTACGCTACGGTAAACATCTGTTAGTGCCAAACGTACGGCGGTGGTGGGTGCTTGGGGGTATTGAAATGTACGAATGTTAATATCTGTGGTCTAGTAACTAGTTGGTTAGGGTTTTCTCTTCCGATCAGGCGGGCTTGGGTTCGATTCCTGGCAAAGATGTCGATGTCAAATTTAGATTTTTCACTTTAAACTTGAAATCTAAGACAGTGATTTAAAATTACAAGAGAATTACCCCCTAGGGCAGGCGTGGGGAACCCGCGGCCTTCTGGCCAATTCTCTAATTCTGTATTTTTTTGTAATTTCGTAAATTCTTGGGATTTTCGATGTCAAAATCCATGAAAGACCCAAAAAAGGTCCCAGTTTGGTAATTTTGGAAAATCCGCAAATTTCTGAGCCTTAGAAATTGGTATGAAATTGTTTTCGGCCAAAAAATTCTTAGTCAATGCTTACTGCGGCCTTCGTGTCGAATCAGAAAAATGAATGCGGCCTTTAGAAAATATAAGGTTCCCCACCCTATGCCCTAAAGGGATATGTCAGACTTACAGGAGTGGCATCGTTAGATCGATTTAAAATTTGATTGACATTTTTGTTAATTGTTTTTAGTATGTTTGAATTAGTTAGTAAAAATCATCCAAAAGCGTTTATAATATTACGTAAAACTTAAGTTTCAACACCATTTAGAGCTTAGACTGTCTTGGTTAAAAGGAATTATATCCTGAAAAATAGGTAAAGGGAAGAATTGCGCAAACAAGCTTGTAGGTCCCTGATCTTAGACGTAGGTATTTGTGATGTGAATTTTCCTCGAGTTAATCTTCACTCACTTAAAAACGTTCCCATCGAGTCTATCTCGTATGGTCTTTCAACGTCAAACTATTTGGCGTATTGGCATTAGCTGTAATCCCAAATATTAAAAAAAATATATATTAAAGTATTCGAAGCCATTATCACTAGGGTATCCAATCCCGAAGCCTTTTTCCAATCCCGGGATTTCGGGATTGATTTATTTTGAATCCCGGGATTAAGATTTTCTCACCGAGGAATTTGAAATCCTCAATTTGCTATACTTTTTCCCGGAATCTCACGGAAACTCGTTTTTTTTTTTTAGCTCACCGAAGAAGTGAAATCTCCGATTTGGTATACTTTTTCCCGGAATCTCACGGAAACTCGTTTTTTTTTTTTTTGGCTCACCGAGGAATTTGAAATCTCCGATTTGGTATACTTTTTCCCAGAATCTCACGAAAACTCGTTTTTTTTTTTAGCTCACCGAGGAATTTGAAATCTTCAATTTGCCAATTTCGTGTAAATTTCGAGAATTTGCTCAAAATTTCTCAATCCCGAAATCCCGGGATCGCGGCCATCTCAATCCCGGAATTTCGGTATCAGAAAATTGAACGGGATCCCGGGATTGGATGCCCTAATTATCACCGAGTGGACGAGTGCCTGACAGCGTTTACTTATTATACCTACGAACAAGACATATATCAATAAGCATCTTAAAAAAATATTTTTACACCAAGGTCTTCTTATAATATATTATATAGCATGGAGGGTCAGATTAAGGATAGATAAAAAGTGGTTAAATTTATGAGATTGAAGAAGTTTCGATTACTTACTGTGGTATAACATTTAGATGGTAACTAAAACTTTATTTAACTATTATGTTATAAAATTATTTATTGAAGTGTCTCCAACAGAGACATTAAGATGCTTTAACGATCTCTTCGTCGCAGTGCCAATCTAAATAAGGATAGAATATAATGTCTTTTGCAGTCGCAGTAGTAAATGCTCAACAATAAAACAGGCTTTGAAAAAAGGATCTCAAAGTCTTAACGATTTTTGCTACATTCGATATGTTAAAGGACATAATAGTTTATGTGACAATAAAATATGGTCTATGGTTCAATGACTTTGTTTGTCGAAATTATTGGTTTATAGATCAACAGTAAAATTATTGTTTAATCTATCTATAAATCTATAATTTTGTTAACAATTTTCAATTGTAAAGCATTTAGATTTTGGGTAGTATTGGAAAATTTTTAAGTAAAGATGATAATGGGTAACACAAAAAAGTTACTCCGAAGTAATGCAAAGGTTTCTACAGATATTCAAAATTGTGAGACATTTTTTTTTAGTTCCTTAGAACAGTTACAAATGCCCGTGCCTCCAGCGCAAAATTATTTTTTCAGTGGATTTAACCGATTTTTCACGTGTGTCCCAGGATAACGGGATCGAAAAATTGGTCGGTATCCCGGGATTGGAACCCCTGATGTGTAAACACACAATTTTAGCTTGATAGTATCGATGGTCTTAAAATCAAGTTGCCATAGTTTAAATATAAACTATGATGATAATATTATATTTAAATATCTTTATGGTTTCAAATTCATCCCGCATTCATTTTAAAAAATGACAAGTTAAAAATCATTTCATGTAATAGTGTAAGTTTTTATTTAGTTAGAATAATAAAGCGTAATCATAATTTATTGTTTTCACTCATGAATGCTCAACCGGGCCGGGCCGCATGTGGCTGGTTTGATTTTTTTTGTTGTCTTCGTTTTCATAAAATAAAAATATTGTTTAATTTTATTCGTAAGTAAATAATTTGATTTATTTGATTTTCGCCTTAACTTTCGAATTGTAAATACAGTACGTTTACATTAGGGATTCTGTGTCGAGACGTCCCGGGACTTAAGACAGCCAAATTGTACATTTTTAATTTTGAAAAAACCATTCTAACAAATAAAAATTGGATGCAAGCAATCGCTAATGTGACCTAAAAAGTTAATTTTGATTTAAAATAAAGTTACATTCGTGTCTATCAGTTTCGAAAAAGATCAGTTGAAAGATCAGTTTTGAAAAAAATGCATTATATTTAGGCTAAGGATTAAAGGCCGGGGTTTTAAAAAAATTAGGTATGCATATATAACAGGGATCTTATAAAAGAAACAGCTGTTTTGATTTATAATTGTAGAAGTTTCAAATAACATCTATTTATATATTGTAATACGAAACAACCATTTTTAATGGGTAGAGAGAGACATGCAGAAATACAAAAAAAACTTAGACACGTGTTCGCTTAACTATTTTTGCAGCATGGGATAATCGCACAGAATTCCAAGAAATAATGGAACCAATAGTTATTTCTAGAAAATTATATTATAAATGTTTTATTACCAACCTTTCTCATTCATACCTGATGTTGTTTTATTTACAAATGTTTTTCACTATTGTACAAAGTTACCAATGTCTCAATAAGACAAAAAAGGAATAAAAGCTGTATTGTGATTTGTGAAGTAACGGTCATAATTTTACCCAATTCATTGTTATTTTCCCAATACATGAACCGTTATCATCCCTTTTTAGTACATACATACAAATGTTTAATTTTAATAAATTTATAATTTTATTGAAAGGGAAATAAAAGTCCCAAGTCCCGGGAAGTCCCGGGACTTTGACTTTATCACGTCTCGTGTCCCGGGACTTTGAAAAACCCGAGACTTCAGAATCCCTAGTATACATATTCCACTATGGCATGTTTTAAAATCTTTGTGTACCGAGTAAGAGTAGGTACGATTAAGTTACTCTTCTCGATTGGTTAAACTTTGATACCTTTATTTGTGTTTTGAAATGTATTTTTAAAAAACCTCGAGTTTCAAATTTTTTTTAAAATGTGACACGTCTACCTGTTCCAAATTTATGCACCACAATATAAAACCCATATTTTCTGTCTCAGTATTTTAAAAGTCAAATATTAAACTGAGAAACATAAAAGCTTGAACATTTTAATATTTTATGTTAAGCTAGCCAGGGTAGCATCGTTTAAAATTCCTTAATGTTTTTGCTACGCTTTTATTTAGTACGACGGGCTAATTTTCAGTTGAAGAGTTTTAACACACTGAATCCGTAGCCGTTTTTCCACGTGATAAGGTAGCCAAGCGTTGAGTCCCGGAACCGTGTTTTCACGTCATGTGCTATTATTTTAAATCGAAACATAAATGTGGAATTACTATAGTAATTACATTATATACTAAAATCATTCTAAAACTGTCATTCAACTATTATTTTCATCAAAAATAGTTACTGATTTTATCAATATAAATTTAAGGTTTTTGTCTTTTGAAGACTAATCACATAAGAATTATTGTCTTTCAAACAACCACAAAAGGATTCAATTTATTTGACTGGTTTCACTGTTTATAGCACTTATATAAAGTTCTTAGGAAATACACAATTCCTAAAACATATTCCGGGCACTCGGATAGTTTCACCTGATGTGTGCCGGGGCTAAAAGAGTTAATATTCTCATATTTGTCGTTAAACGAAGATTTTAGTAAGTACATACGCATCGAATGAATTCACACATGAGAGAAGAAGAAATGTAATTTTATGTATTTATATTTCATAATTTCTCTGAGAAGAAATGACCAGTATATCTTAAAAAGTGTGTACAATCTATTTTGTAAATAAATATTTTTCTTTTATTTGACAGGTACTGAGCTTAACGAGATCCCAAACAACGAGCTGTTCTCAGGTAAAGAAATAATTCCGTTTTTCATATTATAAATTAGGTATTAAAAAAAACTGAAACGAACAATTTAGTTTTAATAAAATTCAATAAATCGAAATTTTTATTTTGTTTTGAAATTGGTAACAAATCCCAAGAGAAATTTTTACTCAAAATTTCATCGCTACTAATATTGATAAATCATATGGGGAAATTTCTGTGAGCTCTAACATAATATGTTAAAGCTTTTATAAATAAATGATAAATTCCGACATTCGATATAAAATGGCCATTATTTATAATATAAATAAACTCATGAAATGTAAATCAGGTGGCGAGTTGATATTTCTGTGTAAAACCATTTGAATATTTTATGCCAGATGAGATAAAATATAAATTCTTTCGAGGTAAATTTTTTTATTTTTTTATTGAGGCAAAATAATACTTTTTTTTAGATTCATTAAAGCAATGGAATATAATTTATGTAACGATTTATTTAATAAATATATACAATATGGAATAATTCTTACAGTTTAAGTTAATTTCCAGCTCAATTTCAAGGAGTAAGTAGAAAAACTTTTATAGAGATAGAATAAATATGCGACGGAGTGGATATCGCAAAATTATCTTTTTTTTGGGAGAAATATTTCATTTTTCATTTTTTTATATTTTTTACAACACAGCGGTAATGAAATGTCACAGATTGTGTTGCAGCTTCGTTTTTCATATCGAGAGTAGTCATGTAGATGTATTCTTAAAGAAACCATTAATACTTTATAAACAATTTCAAAAAGTTAAGCCCCTACAAAAAAAAGGAATATTACCAACTTCTTCACTATACATACATACATTTTTAATATTGAATTATATTTAAAATGAAACAAACGAGCTTGTTAACTTTTTCGAAATGGATATGCAAGGAACTAGTTATGACTGTATGCAGCGAAGAAATGTCAAACGTTGTCAGTAGTAGTGTAAGAAATTCTAATTATAATGATAAATTCACGACCTAAGCTTTTTTTGCGCAACGAATTATTAATTTCTTCTTGTATGTAAATATTTCACCTGCATACGAAATATTTTGATTACCAATAACTAAAGATGAGAGAAATTCGTATTTTGTAGAAATTCGTGATAGATGTCAACATTTACAATACATGTTGACTTTTGTTAAGATTGTGAAGTAAAAATTAAAATATATGCATGAGTCAGAAATTAATGTATTTTTCAAAGGAATGTTACTGTTATGCAACTCTAAATTTTGTTAATGGTTATTTAGTTTTATGACCTAATTGTAATGATGGAAACTCTGTTGAAAACACCCATGCCCAATCTAAATTTTTCCATATAAGTAAGGTAAGTAAATATAATTTAGTTGGCTGATGATATTTTCATTTTTTTGTGCTTTCAAATTTTATGCGAAGTATTTTTACGATATTAAAATTGATAATTATTTGAAATGAATGTATAATTATTATTTTAAAATAAAAAATATAATGCTATAAAACGACCTAATTTAAAAGAAAAAATGATAAAAACAATGTTAAAAAATACGGGTTTTTAATAAAGATGTATGCGTATGTCAAAAATAAGCCATCGGTGATATTTTTGATTCAATTAATTTACAACATTATCGTGACTACAGTTAGTAACGCTATTTCAACAAACAAAATATAACTAAACATTTTTTTTAAATAAACACTTGTACTAATTTCGCACTATATTTTTTAAATAATGCCTTTCCAGTTTTCCACCAATAATGAACAGTGAGCAACGTAAAAGTAATTTTGAATGTACTGTACGTTAACGATAGTATTATGAAATGCCAGTTTCTTATGAAACGCTATCCATTACATTGTAATTTAATTTGAAATTTACATTGAAAATTCATGTATTCAACAGGGTGAAATAATACATTTAACATTTCCCACGGGCGTGATCATTCTGAAAGCTCGTGGATCGTTCGACAATCGCCGCAGCTTATTCTGGCAGTAATGAGGGATGTCAGTCTGAGTATTAGATACTCGTGACTTCGAAATTTATGTCAAACTTTGAAATAAGTACCCGGATATTTTAAAAGTAGTTAACACCCGATCATGTCACCAAGTAATCGATTTACTTGACAGAATGAATTCTGTTGTATTATTATTCTGTTACATCGAAAAATATTTGGGACGAAGCGTCATTTATTTTAAAAATTAAGTTTTTAAAATTATTTGGTTTCACCTATCAAAACATATAATTTACAAAAATCGGTATACAAGAGTTCAACGAAAGCCACATTCTGGATTTTCATATGCATTAAGAGTCACACCAAAGTCATGTTCTCACGTATTACACAAAATCGAATTTAATTACCTTTATACAGAAGTCTTAATTGCTATATAAACTATAAAAAAGATTTTTATCAATACATATTGGGAGGGGCACTCACCCACGTCAGTAACATACTAATAACCTAATAATGAAACCACTCAAAGAAAGTAAAATTTGAATTTTATTATTTGCAAATGTAACATGACCAATGGATATAACAAAAGATTAAATTTTGATTTCCGGAATTGTCAATTTACAATTAGTAATTTAAAGTATTCAGTTGCTTTGTAAATTACTGTTCGAATGTACAAATGTCTGTTATGTATAAATTCTATACGATTCGTTCAGTCATCTAAATAGGACAAAAATTAACCGATTAGCTCAATACTAGTCTTCTGCTATCTTTATTATTTTATACTATCTCTCCTAAAAAAGATAGGTGAGTATCAAGAATTTTTCGTAGAACAATTCTGTTTTGATAAACATTATTAAGAGTCCATATTATGTCCCACATCAAAAGCGAGTAAAAAATACTTTAAAATAATTATATACCGCTGAAAGTGTTTGATGCAATATTTATTTTTTTATATTATAGTAAATACATCTTCTCCCAATTAATGTATTTTTGCAATTTCGTTATCCGTAAAAATAAGACTAGTTCTCCATCATATTCGATTACCAGAGTATGTATTTCGAAGTTCGACATCCTTATTTCTGTTTCAACATTGGAACTGCGTGTATTGGAGCAAGAATTTATTTGAATAAATGTTTTGATGATGTGTTTTGGCGCAGGCAGGTATGGCAAAACTTCTAGCTGATGCTTTCCATGCTTGCGTGTGACCTGTAAACTTTTAATAATTGAACCGGAGAAGTGTAATCTGGCCTTAATTAATTTTAACTGATTCAACTTAAGACATTTTCTTCATAGCCTATAAATTAACTTAAAACGCAATTCATAAATTTGTATCATATAATATATAAGAATGCGATAGTAGATATAATTAATAGTCTACCAGTTAAACTTTTATTCAATTCATATCAATGCTATTTATTAAAACATAATTATTTCCAGTAATAAATCCAGTGAAAATCAAAACGATGCGCCAATAAATACTTTTAATGATATCAATCGAATCTAATTTTAAACCTATTTAGCGCTGTTCGCCTGCAGGTGATTTGTCACACAAATACAGAGCTTGGGAAATGACGATTTGAGTATTTGAGAAATCACGGTTTGCTTGAATGTGTTAACTTTATGATTTAATTTTTATAGGAAAAAACTTTTTTTTAAATACTCATTGTAATTTCCGTTCATAGATTTTATTATGGACTATCAGAACTGATATTAAACGCCATTTTTTAAAAATTGTGACAAATCACTTTTTGAATTTTTGCTCCTCAATATCAATATTCGAAACATATTTTTTCTTAATTTTATTCCCAATACTGTATTAAAACTCTTGAAAATTGAATCTCCAATTCAGTTACATGAAATAGTATAAAATAGTGAAGGTGGAGTGAAGGAAAAGTAGATCAACATAATACATGTATAATGAACAGAAGAGAAAGGAAAAACTTTTTCATAGTTAATGATTATTGTCGCTTGGATGCCGCTTATAGCCATCTTAAGGACGCACATTGAGGATAATATACAGGCTGTAGAGTTGACTACTGTGGTATTATTTCTTGATTGACGTGACACAGATAATCTCGGAGGAAACTTCTTAGGACCGAATGATCAAACTGGTTAAAGGAAATGAACATAAAAGAAAATGTGGTTATGGTACTGAATTTGCCAAATGCAAAGTTAGTTGCTCTGTTTAGTATTTTTGGGTTGACCATCGAAGGTCCGGTTTTTAAAATGAAGACTTTTGTACAATGATTTATGGGTTTGAATACAAATCTCCATGCTTGCCAATGATGCTTTCATTTATTTTCACCCATCATCAATCACTTAAACTTGAAAACTAACATACACCTAAACTGTCTTAACAAAATATTGTTTCTTTACATAAAAACAAAATATTCCCTTGAGAATCAACCTGGCTTTCGTTTGGAGAAAAAAATCTTAACTTTTTCCTTCGTAAATTTTTATTCGTGCCCACCTGCTACGCCCAACCGGATTTTTTTTATTATTATTAATTTATTCGCTGTTTCAAGCTAATTCAAACTTAACAAAATTACCAAGTAACACAGTCTCCCAATATTTAATTTTATTGGTTCGATTTTCTCTGACATCGTCGTCGATAACAAACCTATATAGCCCAACGCTGTATTATGTTTTTGAGAGCTTTTTAATATTATTTTTAAATGTTACTAGCATATAAGTACGGCTTATACTAATATATTTATATCGATATTGACGACATTGTCAGTAATTTGTTATTATTATTGCCCAAACCTTCAAAAGGCAACTGTGTTGTATTTTACCATTCCAAATATTTAGCGATAACACCCGGCTTCTATCATCAATTAGGTATTTGTATTTTTTTTACTTCGGTTACACAATATAAGTACTCAATTGTTGAACTCTTTTTATCATATTTTTTTAAGCTTTGTTTTAGCCTGAATCAAACGCACCATTTTAAGTATAGCCTAAAGTTACTTCAATGCCGGTTTTAAACAGGGTTTCGAACCGCAACGGAACCGATCCGAAAAAAATATCAAAATTAATTAATTGCATATAAACTATTGTATCTGTTTTTTTATGTTGAGCGGTCTTGCGTGAAAATTTTTTTCATCACAATCGGAGTTAGTAGAAATATGTATATAATATCGTCGTTATACTAGCAAAAGGTGATAAGTCAAAAAACCTTGTTTTGAGATAATCGCCATTTTCGATAATTAAGAAGTTTTAACATCTCTATTTATGCACTGTACGATTACATATCGTTGAGAATATTTTATGAAATTCGATAATGAATAAAAAACTCTATCAATATTATTTTTTTGCCTAGAAATAACTTTAAACGGAATTGATTTGATGCATATTATGTAAAAATAAACAACATATAACTGAACTTGTTTTTTCTGTTATCTCTCAAGCCAGCTGGATTTTGCGATATATTTACGATTGTTTGTAAATAATATATAATATATACGCTGATGATTGTTCTTTTTACATCGAATTTTTATACAGTGGATAAGTATTGTTTGCTGTGAGTCTTCCTTAAATTTTCAAATATTTTACACTTATTTTAAGAACGGAAATCATGGAATGATCCATTTACTTATTTTAAATTAAGTTATCTGTTTCCCTCATTCGAATAGTTACTTGTCTAATACTTTCCCTTTAAAATCATTTTGATATCAGTTCAAGTTCATCCGTGCACTTGAACGCCAGAAGATGCCGAAAGGCGAATCCCGGGTCGTCAGTGACAAAATCTGTGTGAATGTACATAATTTGAACGATTCAAATTTAACTTGAAAACATTGTTTATCAATTATTTTTTTATTTCAACCTTTTGAGACTAATGAAATTATAGAGAGCAAATGATAGTAAAAATAATAATGAAAGACTACTGTGAATTTAAAAATTAAAAATGATCTGCGCTTTTTTCTTCTATGGAACGGGAAGTATAAACAATTTAAAAAATTTCTCGTTAAATACATTGTGATAAAATACCATATTTTCCATCCATACCATCCAAATCCACAAAAGAGCATTCATCATTTAGAATAAGATGAGAATTTTTTTCGACAGAAAAAAATATTTTTCAACATTTTTTATTCATATTTCCGATGGTTAAAGTCCTTATAATAAAGCAATTTTCCTTTCGTTTTAGCAATATCCTTTAATATGGAAAGATAATATTTATTGTCTTAATTATTATTTCTTCACCTTCTAAGAAATAACAACTGAATGATTAACACGAATTTATTAATTATATTCAATTTAACGTTGTTGACTTTAGTTCAGTGTGAAATTACCATGGGCGGGTTAATTCTGCCATGATTTTCGCAATGTTTATGAGTCAGCGAATTTGATTTGAAATTGCTAACAAATTAAATAGGGTTCTGGTATTTTGAAATAAAACTTGTGGAATTTATAGTATGAAACGTGCTCAAAATATCTATGCGTACGTTTCTTCGTCGAAGTATAATTTTGATAAATTCTGAACGTTAATTTAATTTAATTTTTTAAATATTTTTTCAGAGAATATAATTTTACTTTACTTTTAATAAATCATGGAGCGTGGATCAGCCGTAAATCAAGGTAATTTTATTTTACTTTTCAAAAGAAAATAAATCAAGCAAATTGTCTGGATCTTATGAATGCCAAAAATATGTTGCATGCATGAATTATACAACTTATACAGTGGAACCCTCAATTACACATCTATTCGCCCCAAATACCCCAATTGCACGGTCGCATTCCATTGTCGTTACTACGAGACGGTCGCTAACACGTGCCAGGCTAAACACGTATAGCGGGCGACTGTCTATGTGTGAGATTTTGGCGCCCTTTGCATTTTATCACTTGGTAATTAAATATTTCGTCAATATTTTTTTTTGGAAAACTAGGGGAAATCTTAGTTTTGCATTTTTTGCCGAAAAAACCAAATCCCTAATTTTGTATGAGATTCACACCCCCAATTACACTGTCCCGACTTTAGTGTAAATGGGGGTTTTACTGTATATTCATAAGCCAAATACAGTCAATTAGCAGTTAAGGTCATCAGAAAGTTAATAAAAAAATACGTTTTTAAGATGTTGATCTAATTCGGGACATTATCATTGTTTCTGGTCATAAGGTCACAGACAGCTCGCACCTTATTTCTCAATTTAGAAGTGACGTCACGTGTAAGAGGAGACTTTCTCGAGTCTTCTATTGAATACATATTTCAAAAACTTGAAGCTCGTTCGAAATGTTATACCTAGTCAGCTGCAAGTTTATCCAGACAGGGCGGCGCAGCGCGAGTCCGCGGCCTGCGACCTGTTCAGGGTCGCGCGTTCGCAAGGTCGCGATATCGATCCGGCTCGCCGCACAGTCGTTCCAATAGTATTTTTGACCTGAAGAGTCTTTGAGTGGATCGAGACAGTGAAAGCCGCGCGAATACATTTTCGGTTGAAATAATATTGTGCTAACGACAATCGTACCGCTAAAGTATAATTCTCTAACTCACACGCTGCAGATAATATAATTGAAAATAACAAGCTGCATTGACATGACATCGAATAATTACGTTTTTATTTATTCCGTATTTGAGACAAATGATAAGCAGGTATTTTTTTTTCAATAAAGGTCAACAAAGCCCCGTTCTTTTATGTTAATAAATGTTAAATTCCACATGTGCTCTATTAGCTTATTATCGAAGAACAGTTTTTTAATTAAAAAAAACATCGAAAGATAATTAAATGGAAATAAGCATGTTCACTTGTTGGCTTTCGGCGTGATACTGTAATAAAAATATGCAGATAAAAAAAAAATATAAAATGTTATACATAATCTTAATTTTATTTAAAACGCTGTGGAGTAGGATAAAAAAAGGACTTATATAAGGACATAATATACCTACGAATAACATCAGATGGATCTTAGGTCAAACTGGTATGCAGTGAAAACACTATGGACACTTGTGCTATGAATACACATCATTAAATGTGTTTTTAAAAAATGGGTCGGAGTCGAAAGATTTTTTCAACTCCGACTCCGGAGAAAACGCCCGACTAAACAGCCCCGGTTAAAACTGCGTCGTTACAATGACATATTTTCAGAAAATATGTACATATGTACATTTTGTGAAGTAAGTTTTTTTAATTTATCACAATGGCTTATATTGATGAAATATGGCACGTTTTAGTAACATTTTTAAAAATCCTGACAACTGCAACATACACATAGATAAACCTTGCATAATATTTAACTTTTATTTCTATTTTCCGAGGTAATCTGATTAATTATTGATGTCATAACGATACGATTTTTTTTCAATTGTTTATAAAAAATGTTAAAAATTAGCTCTAATTAACGTATTTATTCAAATACATGACGCCATAGTATAAGACACACCCCCACATTCAAAGAAAATATATTTAAAAAAAACATACGTTTTATAATCGACGAATGACGGAAAATCAACTCACTAATTGTGTTTTTTACATCAAGCACATAAAGTTGATTTTTTTATTTGGGCTTAAGCGAATCAAATATTGTTTGTGTAATAAATAAAAGAAATAAAACTTTTATTCAAAAGTTTGCATTAAGAAATCAGACTGGGTTCACTGATTATATTCTCTCCGCTGAAAATGTACTCTATCCGAGCGAAACCTGTCGAGTTTTTGGATTTAAAATTGTATTTCGACTAAAATCTAGCAAATTTTGTTTTCTGTTAAAATAACAATATTATTTGAATCAATCACGACAGATAATGGTTTCTTTATCGTGAAGTGCTATCAATTGTCGGGCAGAAAAATGTTAGAAATAAATTCTAAGTCTGACGAATGAATTCAATATTGGTTTTCTTTTATTGATTAAAGATTTTTATTATTGTTTGACCCCGTTCGTCTCAGTGTCTTTGGCCGACCCAAGAGATATGTATATGCGACAACCAGACAAAGCTCTCTAACCCCTATCGCTGACAGGCTGCGCGCCCTCACCGCGAGCATACCTCCCCAAAATTCACACGATGGCTGCTGGGCTTATCCCTTTCTTTCGTCCTGCTCTTGCGTACCCAACCCCCATATTTTTGAAGCTTCGTGAAAATTTGTGAATCGAACTATATATAGCCACCGCATAAAAATATATATTTTTTTACCAATATTGATTGAAAATAAAGTTTTATATTTCTCATGATAATATTATATTGTATAATAGAATACGAATGTACTGTTTATTCGAAATTTTACAATCAACGACGATAAATCTGATTATTTTTTTAGCGCTCGAATGCCTTGAGCTGACACAATAATTCTTTTAGTTTCATTTTATTTCGTTTCGCCAGAAAAACCTTTTTTTAGCTTAAATTAAAAGAAAATTTACGATTCCGATACATAGAGGTCATACAAGTAATAAATTATTAACTTACTAGACGCTTGCTAATAGAATTACAATGCGCCTTGAAACATAAAGATATTACAGTTATACTTTATTTGAAAGACCGGTTAAAATATTTCGTCAACTGACATTATGTTTTACTTTACCGACACCCCATTATTATCATACATTATTAGAATAAACGGTATTTGTTTTGCAAGAAATTATTAAATTATACAAATAACATTAAAAACAATACACTACATCGATTACAAAGGTTTTTAAATTGCATTCTTTATCAGCATAATTTATTTTGGTAATAAGAGAAATTCATTAACGACCATTTTTTAATGATTTTATTTACTGTATCAATAATTTGTGATACATATTTTACGAGCTGATCAAAACACAATATATACTAAAATCGAGTGACATTTCTGAAATATGTATAAGATAATATTTTTAATATTATACAGTGGAACCTCGATTCTACGTTTTTCAAGGGACCGTAATAAATGAACGAATAATGTGGGAAATATTCAAATAATATTTTAAAAAATGTTCAATTTTCAAAAAACTTATTTATTTATGTAACTAAATGCGATGTAAAACTATTTGAGCGAAAAAAAAAATATTCTACAAAAACGGTCAATCGGAGTAATAATTGGGACGGGACGATAATATTTAAATGATAGATCGAGGAAGTCAGTAAATTGGAAAAAAATAAACTAAATAATAAAAAAAAAACTAAAAATAAAATAAACGTGGAATTATTAAATATTGTTATGTAAGTTAGTTAGTAAAAAATAAACGATCCATGCAAAAAAACAAAGATAGAGAGAACGGTAGATCGGGGTTCCACTGAAAAAAACGCGAAACGAAATGCGAGGCAAAACTATTTATAAAAAATATTCAACGAAAACGGTCAATCGGGATAATATTCGTGACGAGGCCAAAATATTTAAACGATAGATTGAGGAAAACGGTAAACCAAGGAACGATTAATGCGGGATTCTTTTACATTTTTCTTATGGTGTTTGGCCGGGACTATGAAAAATAAACGATCCATGCGGGAAAACGAACAATGCGATAACGGTAGATCGGGGTTCCACTGTATATGTATATGTGTATGCCACCTGTGTGTTCGAGTGGTCAACGTCGTTGGCTTCGGTTACGGAGGTCCCGGGTTCGAATCCCGATACGAACAGTTTTATAAATTGATTTTTCAATCGATTTATGAATTTCTGTTCGAAGGCATGGATGTATGTGATGTCTTGAATTCCCCCCTACCACCCATCCTATCCTATGAACGGGGCGTATCGAGAGCAATTATTTAACCACTAGTTCTGTCCTAGCCCTATCCTTCTATTCCTTCTATACACAGTACTTTAAACATAATTTTATTACCTTATTGACACACATATTATACATATTTTACATTCACTTGACAAATGCAAAATGTGTACATCAAATTTTAAACATATTATGTGTTTGTAAATTTTTATTGCAATGACTTTAATAAATAATTTTAGCAATTATTATTATTGAAAGAAATGAAAGTATAGTTGAAGTTATTTTATATCTGTTTATTACTCTGTTTTTTGATGATTAATATTATATTCCCCCCTCCCACCCATCCTATCTTATGAACGGGGCGTATCGAGAGCGATTAGGTTACCACTAGTTCTGTCATAGCCCTATCCTTCTATTCCTACTCTTTTTGGAAAAAGAGAGGTTGAGCAACTGAGTAACAAGCAGTTCTCGTAGAAACACATCTGTTGCGATAAACTCCATTAGGGGTCCATATGCTCTACATTGGGAGCGGATATGGTTAAAAAATAAATAAATGTATATTTCAGGAAAGTCCATATAATACATATTTATGGGGAAGATATGACCGATGAATTCAGAATAAGACCACTTAAAAGAACAATAACACACTAATATTGTTATATTATAATGCAAGATAAAACACCGACCAACAGACGAACAAGTGTGAAATTGATGTTATGAAATAGATTCAGCTGTCCGCAATCATTTAACCGTTTTACCAACAAGTCAATTTCTAAGTACATCCATTATTAAGTAATACGTCGTTTACTGTTCAATAGGTTATTGCGTGGATCATAAAAGATGTACGTGAATTAAATAAGGGGATCCCAATATGTGTTTTGTATTTTCACCGAACGGAATTGGGTCAACTCCACATTGGAAATCTTTCTTGCGCATTCGTAAACCATATATTTTTTTAAATCTATGTCTGTTCAGCGAGAACACACGCAAAATTTTACGGATACAGCGTATTTAAGCTGTAAATCAAACACAGGCTTCGTACACATGTCAAATTTAAACCAAGGATTAAAAGTTATCCGGGGTGGCGCTTTTATATTATCTAACATAGAGTTATTTTAAATATTTTAACTGGAATACGATGTAGGTCATATAAAACAGTTTTCATATTATGAGTAAGTATGTAGAATTTTTTTATAAATTTTTATTTCTAAATAAAAATATTTAGCATTACAGCTAATGCCAATGCGCCAAATATTTTAAAGTTGAAAGATCATACGAAAAAAACTCGATGAGAATTTTAGAGTTGTAAATCACTCGAGATAAACTCGCGGTAAATTGACATCACAAACACCCATGTCTTAGGTCTCAAATTTGAAAAATCTAAATTTGACATTGACCTTACCGGGGATCGAACCCAGACCCACCTGGTCAGTAGAGCAAGCTATAACCAACTATACCACAGCGGTCGATTTTAACGAATTGTAATTTTATTTGAAAGAAATTATTTAAGATTTCGACTGAAGGTGCTTGGTGGAATTTCAATATTAAATTTGAATCGTTCAAACTATGTACATTCTCACAGATTTTGTCACTAACGACCCGGGTTTCGCCTTTCTGAAGATGCCGAAAGGCGAAACCCGGGTCGTTAGTGACAAAATCTGTGAGAATGTACATAGTTTGAACGATTCAAAAAAATTGAAAGAAATTATTTTTTTATTTTTAAATCATATTATAAATTAAAACACATTTAATAATTACGTGCTTGGCTGTGATGTGTAGTATTTTTGAGTTCGTAAATCATCAAATATATAAATATTTGAAGCCTTCCTTTGAAATTTTGCCGCTCTTAAATTTCCATAGAAGATAATGTTTGTTGTCTGAATTTCCGAAATCCCAATTGTTCGAAGAAGAGAAAATCTGAATTGAAGTTTGTGAGTTTCTAGATTAAATCTAGATGTAGCAGGCGTCTAGTGTCTGAAAACCTTTCTCCCATATCCTAATATCAAACATTGGACCAATTACCGAGTATATTATAGTTGATTCCCCAAAGCAGTGATTATCGAATTAAATATTTCCATAGAGATTTTCCATTTAACTGTCAACATTCAGCTCATTATCACTCGAATGAGATTTTCGTGTGTCAAATATTAATTTTACAAAGAGAACAATGATAGCTTTTTCAACGGTATACAAAAATATAATTTATCATAGGAAGTGGTTAAACACTGTTTTTATTTGTATTTTATATTATGACATAAGTAAACAAATCAATTGTATTAATAAAGATGACTGTTTGTGTCATTTCAGATGATTCTCGAGAGCCTAGGCCTACAAACGGACTCCTCGAAGATCTTGGATTCGAAGTCCAATCAGCTAGAAATGAATTTCCTGCTTCAATACCAAACAGTAAGTGCAAGCCATTGATTAAAACTCTTTCTTTATGAACATTGCTTGCAGTCGAGCTACTGTACAACAAAAGTTACGGGAACAAGATAAAACGAATGGTTCAAACATGAATTGTTTTTTTCGATCCGTCGTTTGCAATACAGTACCTACTGTCAACATAACGTGTATGTGTATGCTCGTCCAAGTTTTGGTAAGTGAACTGAATTATTTGCTAGATTTAAAAAAAAATCTCATTAAATATACATGAATGGTATAAGCTTCACCTGAATATTAACAATTCAACGTTTAGATTATTTTTTTTAACCATGTCCGCTCCCAATGTGGAGCATATGGACTCCTAATGGAGTTTATCTCAACAGATGTGTTTCTACGAGAACTGCTTGTTACTCAGTTGCTCAACTTCTCTTTTTCCAAAGAGAGTAGGAATAGAAGGATTGGGCTAGGAGCGGACTAGTGGTTAGCTAATCGCTCTCGATACGCCCCGTTCGTGGGTGGGAAGGGGGAATTCAAGACATCACATACATCCATGCTTTCGAACAGAATTTCATAAATCGATTGAAAAATCAATTTATAAAAACTGTCCGTATCGGGATTCGAACCCGGGACCTCCGTAACCGAAGCCAACGACGTTGACCACTCGACCACACAGGCAGCATGTTTAGATAGTGATGATATAGTTACATAAATAATCGAAAAGTACAAAATTTAGTTTTAAAAGAATTACTCATATAAAATTAAAAGCATTACGGCGTCAGGTTATGGTCGTTATAATAAAAATGAGTAAACATATAAATTTTTGTAACAAAACCTATTACCCACATTTAGGTGTTTGCTTTCTATCTACCCATCTACCGAGATCTTTGACCTAAATCCAACTGATTTGACGATATTGGTTTGTTTGAAGAAATGTGCATATTAAGACGAGTAAATATAATCTTTTCGAGAACTTTACCAAGGGTTGGGAGTAAGGTTAAAGGACTGTAGGCTTTTGGGCCAGTTGGAGGTTTTTCACAGCGCTTAGGAATGATGATCAGAATACCAGACTTCCAGCAATCAGAAAAAATACCTTGTCTTAAGCAACTTTGGCAAAGGTATGTGAACTCATGTTGTCCGATATCCCATGCTCTTTTGCACAATTCAGCATCAATCCTGTCGAAGCCTGGTGATTTAGTAACATTAAGATTTTAAAAGATCTGGTTCTTTTGATCTGGACATTTGAATTATAAAATCTTCTTCTTCTTTGACCATATTCGCTTCCTATGTGGAGAAGATGTGTGCCACCCGGCACCTCCATGTTTCCCTGTCCCCCGCCTATTGCTTTGCTTTATAAAGGTTCATTAAATCCTCCTTTTTCATGGCTTAGAAAAATATGGTCAAATTGAATGGAAACTTTCTTTCATTTATCTATACATATTCACGTCATATTTTTACAAAGTTGTTTCACGTGGAACGTATCCCTCGCGCAAAAAGAAGATTTTTGGTACTTTGAATTTAATTGTTCTTGGCGGCCCAAAACCATGTTAATTTGTTTTTATGTGACCCGCTAGAAGAAAAAGATTGTACATACATGACTGCTCTAAATTGAGATCGACGACACATCGTTCTTTTGCATTCGATTTTAGCAAAAATGGCTATATATAAAAATATGTAGTTAAGTCAAAGATATATTTTTGTAAATACTATCGAGTGCAGTGAATTTTTTTAGCTTCAGTTGCAGATGCCATATGTACCGCATATTGGCATAAAGCAAATTGTTCAAAGCAGGGCTGTGGAGTCGTGTAAAATAAGACTACTCCGACGAAATTTTTCAATCATTTCATTTTAACTTATATGTATTCCATCAGATCATCTTAAGTCAGCCAAGCATGCAATTTCAACACTATGGACTATTTTGGTTTGAATACACATCATTAAATATATTTTATAAAATGGGTCTGAGTCGCTCGTTTTCACGACTCCGACTCCACGGCAATAATAAAAAGTCAAAGCAGCGGTTAGCATATTGACAAGGAATTGTTGGATGGTGTTTACACACGAACAATAACCATACGGTGAATTGGCTGCGTGTTTCTGCAACCACAGTAAAGCCTTGCTCTGAGTGCTTCTAACTGGAGTTAAATGCACATTAATGATCAATTATTATTACTAACACAGATGGACAGTCTCATAATAAAGGTATTTACATATATAATTACATTAAATGAGTTGGTACATTAAAATATTTTAACATGAATATAAATCGTTGGTATACTGTCAGGAAACGTTAAGTCAACAAACATTGGCGGATTAAGCACATGTAAGGCCCCAGGCACAATAAAATTTGGAGGCCCTGTTTTACGGATAACATAAAAACGTAAGAAAATTCCAAGTAAAACATTAAGAATTATATTGGTTATATTATATATGCTATTTTTGAGGCCCTTAAGATTCGCAAGTCCCCAGCGCAAGCCTCATTTAGGGTAATCCGACACTGTCAAAAAATCTTGTTTTGAAATAATAGAGTTTTCGAATTCAATAAAGGGAACTGAATTGTAGAGAAGCCGTAGACCAGTTCTACTCGATTCAGTATTTTTTGTGCAACCCAAGTCATCATGGTCACTAAATGCTTTTTAAACTTCTGGTATTGTTTTCAAAACTTAACGTAAACGAATGGATATTTTGAACGCCTGCTTGGTCGAGTGGTCAACGTCGTTTTACTTATTTACACAGTTGATTTTTCAATCGATTTATGAATTTCTGTCCGAAGACATGTATATATGTGATGTCTTGAATTACCGGCCCTCACCAATCCTTTCCTAATAATGAGCAATTTGCCAACCACTAGTCCTTTCCTAGCCTTATTTTTCTATTTTCTTTTAAATAAGAGAGACGTTGATCAACCGAGGTCCTTGTAGAAACACTTTCGTTGAGAAAAACTCCATTAGGAGTCTACATGGTCCACATTGACAGAGGAAATGGAAAAATAAAAAAAAAACGCTGCAACATATTCGTTTTAATATTACGTTTTATTTGAAACTTGTATGTGTTTAAACATTCACATATCGACTTTAGAAAGGAAAAAAGATGTAACCCACACTTTTTTGAAAACAGCTTTTTTTCGGTAATCACAATGAATAAAACTTGAAAAACGTTCTATCGAAAGAATGTTAGATTAAAATGCCGAATAAGTATCTTAAATAAGCTTTTAAGTTAAAAAAAATAAGGGCCTGCGAAAATTGTGATCATGAAAAAAGACTAATTAAGGTTATATTAAATAAAGTCAATTAACCGTTTGAATACCGCGCAAATAAATCATTAATATGTCCCAGAGATACTGCGTGTTTTTGAGAAAAAATTGATAATTTTGCCTAATATACACTCGAATTCGATATTTTCACAACCTATATTGACTCTGTATAGATATAACTACACATTCATCAAAATATTGCTTGTATTCTATAAGAATACCAAGTATTTAATTTTTTAAATGTCTTGGACATCCGTGTTCGCTTGCATATGTTTGGTATTCAAGTGGTTAAGGTCCAAATTATCAGTCTCGGTGCACATAACAGTTGTCTATATTTCATGGTTTGCATTATACCTAAAATCATCAAAAAACGTTTTTTGTCTCTTCTGTAAAATTTATTAAGTGTGTGTTACGTACTTTTCCCTTTTCGCAGTCGAATTATAAATTTCATACGAAATTATCTTAATTTACTAGGTGTTCGTTATCATTTTCATAGTATAGTTTGTATGGGTAGAGAGAGTATCACTTGTTGGTTCAGTGTGACTATATTTTACTATACCAGAGAAACTTGAGCACGACATTTTGCAAATTGGTATAATTTACTGTAATTGGCTTTGTTCGTTCATCCATCACTTAAGTGTTTGCCATACGCGACACATATAACATAGCAGGCAATTTACTCACTTAGAAATTCATAATTACTATCAATATTTATATTGAAGAAATGTACGTATAATGCACTAGATATACTAATAACAGGCATTACTTAGATCAGTGCAATATCGCGTTAAATCTATGTATTAATAAATGCGTGACTGTTCATTGAAATACATTTTGACTATTTTCACACGAGATGTGTAATTTAAACGTTTAGTGTGAATACAAATATCAGTTACTCTCGCAAATACGCCATTAATGTAAATTTTTAGTAGTTCATTAAAAGTGTTATTATCTATAACAAAACAATATATGTTTTAATCCATGTTTGCTCCTAATATGGAGTTTGTTTCTAAGTTACTCAACGTATCTTTTTTCGAAAAGATTTGGGAGAGATTAAAGATATGAACAGAAATGACAGAACTAGCGGTTTGATTATTGCTCACGCAATGTCGTTTTTAAGTATTGGTTTTGTGGTACGGAATTTTTAGATATCACAAACACCCATAATAAAAATAATAAAACATTTTTAGTACTTTTTCCACATAAAATTTATTAGATCAGGACCGGTTTCGCTCATCGCGAGCATTATCAACTGATAAGAAAAATACAAAAACAGTGATATTTATACAAATTTAAATTGAAATAAAAAGGTGTAAGCAACTATTAACAATTTAAAGGATTAGCAAATTACATTATAATTACACAAAATTAAAATGCTTAACACCCATAACAATTAAAAACTCATCATCAAAGAATAATAAATCTAAGTCCTGATCTAATAAATTTTATGTGGAAAAAGTACTAAAAATGTTTTATTATTTTTATTATAATGCCATTCCACCAAGTATTGACAGTGAACACCTTAAAAGTGACAAACACCCATGTTTTAAAATCTTAAATCGACAGAAAAAAACGCTGTTCGTACTGGGATTCGAACGAGTGAGATTCGTCATAGAAGCCAACGACTTTGAGCACTGTAACCACGGACCCAAATTTCATAAATTATCACGATTTATCCGTGTTTCATATCGTGAAATCATTTCAATATAACTCAATGTACAGTTTGCTAGATTCCAGCAGTGGCAGGAATTGTAATACCGGACGAATATCAAAACCGGTATTTCATATTAAATACCGGTATTGTAAATATTGATACCGGTATAGCAAAATAAATTTAAAACAAATCGGTCGCATAGAATCGCAATACCGAAGTGTAAATCAAAGTCGGTAATTTTTCTTATAAAATACCACAATTGAAAAATATAGTAGTATGATAAACTGACGGTTTTTTTAAACGCCCATTTAATATATAGTTGTTAGATCTTTCGGCGTATACCTTCACCAGCACTATAAAGCTCAGAGTTATAATGGAATAGTGGAGCCCCAAATTACACTACCCCGAATCACGCGCTGGCTTGAAATATTCGCCACAAATCCTCCAATTGCACGGTCGCATCCCATTGTCGTTACTAAGAGACGGTCGTCTGTGCCGCGCATACAGTCAAATGTTGGCTAGCGACTGTGTATTCAACACGTGCCAGGCTATACACACATAGCTGGGCGTCTGTCTGTGTGCGGAATATTTACTACTACAAAAAATAAATATTACGACAATATTTTTTTTTTCAAAACTAAGGGAAATCTTAGTTTTGCGTTTTCCGCGGAAAAAAACCAAATCCATAAATTTGTATGAGATTCACACCCCCAATTACACGGTACCAACTAGAGTGTAAATGGGGGTTTTAGTGTATATATAACATAATATTTGTACAACTAAAATACTTTGTTATTTTTTCACCTTGTTACAAGCTCGTTCTACCAAGTAAATGTCAATATATATATATAAGTAAATTATTTACATTGTGTTGATGTTGTTTTTAGTATTAGTTTCAATGTTAAAAATAAGTTTTTTTATAAGTCATTATATTGATTTATTGTATTTAATTTGTGCGTTCACTTCAATCAATCAAATAATCCTGTTTCGTCATCATTGACGTTTTCTTTCAAATACAATATCGACAATAGTTTTTTCATCGTTTTATCTGATATTGTTGACATTCGATATAGCATTTTCTAGCAAAGTAAAAAACCTTCCACCACGTTGAGTGTTTTATTTGATATCGCAAGAAGTTAACTTGCTACTAAATTACTCAAGTAAATTGTATTGTTTATAAAAAAAACAATTTTTTTATTAAGTCGAAGTATTCGACTTATTCGTATTTTATTCCGGATTGTGTGTTGTGATGGCGAAGTCATGTAATCAAATTGCATTAGATATTCAACGAAAAGCAATAACAGTACTGCAGTTATATTCTTCCAAGCACCAAAACATGTCCATTTAGGGCCATAAAGCTTTCTCGAGCGAACATAAATAAAAACATCTTTGATGGGAAGGATCCTTCTCGCAACGATGTACAACTAAAGTTCTAAAATAAACGTAAAAATAAAATTATATCACAGGAATCTTTTTAAATCTTTCTATAGAATGCGATAAAATAAATAGAAAGCTGTGTTCATTAGAAGTGTTAGTTAGAAGCTACGAAACTCTATGTAAATAAAGTCTACATTTTAAACTTTTGTTAAAATAAAAATAAAAATTTTGAAAGTTTACAAAGTAAATATATATATAAAAAAAACATGCTTAAAACGGAACGCTTTTGTGAATATTATTAACAATCTTTATATATTTTATTAAATAAGATATAAAAAATAATTAATCTCTATATAAAGAACCAAGCCCGTATTTCTCTTTAAAGTACAATATAAGTAATCACTATATTCAAAAAAAATATATTTATTCATGAAAGCTTAGACAAAACATAAGCCATTAACATAAGTTATTTTAATATTTAATAAAAAACAGTTTTATGAACATCTGTGAGTGAGCGATTAAAAAATATCAATTTGAAAAGATGATTGCCAGATATTTGAAATATTTATGTTTTCGTGATGTTTAATAAATTGTTTCGAAATCTAATTTTGTATTAAATTGTAAAGGGCGAATAATGCGTTACTGGTCGAGCCATGGCGACACGTAAAGATGTTAAAAGAATTCGTTATTATTGGAAGAATTTCCTAGATAATAAGTTCTTATGCAAATCGCGTCAAGTTTTTTTTCATTGATAAGAAAATCCTTTTTCAAGAAAATTGTGATAAACGATCATGTCAATGTCTTAGACGTAAAATATTGTATCTCCATAAATCATAATATAGAGAAAACTGAATTTGAAAGATTCTAAATTACATTTTGTAATATAAAAATGAGTGCTTAGTTTTTGATTTATTAATCTTTCTTACTTACTAAAAGAAAGTTTTTCACACTGCATAATGTAAAATAAGTGAACTATTTGAACTAGAATGGAAATTTTCATTTGGAATAAAGATAAAAATATTGCACTGAAGAGATATTTACAATACTGTATTTTAGTATTTATATATTCTTTGGAACTGTGTGTGGGAATATAATATTTTAATACATGAAAATAAAGGTTATTTTTGGTAGATTTCAGTAATTAACTAATTTTCGACCAAACTTTGATATACATTATTTTATCTCGAAGTCATCGATGTATACTCCTCCATTGAAAGCGTAACTTGATAGTCTTATTATCGCATCTCAACGAAGATAATATATTCACTAGTAATTTTATGATGTTGAGTAAATAAATAAACAAAATAGCCACTTAGTCAAATAACGTTATTTATAAAAAAACAAACAATTCTTCTCAAATCGAATATTATTCTTTAAGAACCACTACGTAATTGATATCACTTTGTAAATTTATACTATAACTCAAAGCGGTATGAAAGCTTGATACAACTCACTATTAAATGTTATTTTTTTGTTTCTTTGGTTTCGAATAAACAAGATGTAACGAATATAATAAGATAATTTCTTATCGATATAACGTATGTTAGCTAGTCTTATTTACCTTTTAGATTGTGTTAAATAGTTAACAAACTTTACAACAGTAGTTAAATTGGTGATTATATTATTTTAGCAGACGGTGGTACAGCCTCTGGCGAGGAAGACATGGAAGAACAGGACGCTGAAGAATCCCCGGACGAGGCTTCCTCTCAGACTGATAAAACTGCTGCTGGCAAAGGGTCATATGCTAAAGAAATTGTTGCTGGAGAAGAGAGGCCTAAAGTAAACTCTGGACAGCAGACTACTCCAACAGACGGTAAGTGATTTAAGAAATACTGATTGCACTAAAAAGGTCCAGTAAACAGCGATCAATATACATTTACAAAAATGATAATTAATGCAAAAAATACTAATGATTTTTGTTATGGTTGAATATTTTGTATGGCATCTTTCAAATAATTGAAATGCAGTTGTAAAATAACAAAATTATCTCTTTTTATCCGTTAAACAGAAGATTCGTCAATTATTTTTTTGACGTCAAATGTGTATTCATTAAAACTTGGACCTTTTTTGTTTTAATACATTTTTTAACAAATATTAGTGGTTAAATATTTGTCAATATGTTCGGATCATTTTCAACATTTATGATTAAAAATCGATCTACTAAAAAATGTTCAAAAAAAATAAAGTGCATCGATGATACTAAGCTAATTTTCAAAATAAATGCTTCATTAGCTAGTTTTACAAAATATTATTCGAATAAATGAAGTATTGTAATTTCAAGATTGTAATCAAGTGCATAGTGATTTGATTAACTGTATCATCGTCTGAAGACGATAGATTAATTAAGATAAATGAGTTTTTATGAATATTATTAATCTATTCCACGTTATTATATTGTATGGCGGCCATTTAATATTTCCTTTATTTTATTTATACTTATATCGTTTGCGTATCAAAAAAAAACGCGGAATTAATAATTAATATATGCACCTAACAATTTATTAACACCTCAATATTTGTTGATTGCATAGATATAATTTTAGGAAAAGTTTATTTAATGTTGCTGTTGATTTATTGATCAATCCTTATTTTTTTTATCTACCACTATTCATAAGACTCGTGTGTCATATTCATTTAATAATTAAAATAAAAAAGTTGTTATATTTAGTAAAATATTTAAACGTTTTTTTTTTGAATATTTAAAAGCTAGTTGAATATCATAGACTTTAAATTAAACGTATCGAAATAAATATTAATAATCTGAAATCGAAAAATGATGTTTTTTACATTACTTAGAAAACATATATTTTGTATGTAGATGTAATAATATGCATCATGACTGTGCACAGTTTTATCGGAAATTAAATTATTTTAACTTTTTTATCGAAAAGTTTAAACTATGAAAGGGTAAAGATAAAATAATGAAATTCTACGTATGCACAAGTTTTCTCATATCATTAGAGTAGTAAAAAATTGTTAGAATTTCTGACATTGTTACTAACAACGTCGGAAATTCTATTATTACAAAAATGAATAACTACGACAAATCGTAAGTTATTATGATTTAAATTGTTGCTTTGTATAGAATAATTAGGATTAAATTATCAAAGAATTTTTTTTTGAAGAATTATCTTTTTATAAATTTATAATCTAGTAACAGTTAACAGTGTTTTGAAAAACGTGAGAGTTTAAATTTGACTGTAGTTTATTAGCAGTTTATATAACCTTATTGTACATAATACTGTTATATAAAGTAAAAGTTGTAAGCAGACCGCAAATATTAATCAAATTGATGTCAGTTTATTCTTTCGTATACCAAAGATATTTATTATAGATAATATTTTATAATATTTTCCAAAACTTTTTGAAAAATCTCAACCATTTTACTTACGCACAAATTCTTGCCACTTTAATATATTGGAATAACAAAATATCAAATTTTATTTTATATTAAAAATTAATTTTCACAAAGTTACCGCTGAATCCATCAAAAATATAAATTATTTCGTTTTATAATTCTTTTTCAATAAAATGAAAATATATCTTTTGTAAATTGATTTTCGTTAAAACGTAATTATATAGATAATAAAAAAACAAAACTGTTAACTCACTTGACGTTTTAGAATCCTTGATTTTACTCTCAAGTGTTCTTATAAAATATATAACTTGAATAAACTAAAATTATATTAAAATTAATAAAATATTTTATATTTAAACGTTAATTATCGAAAGCAGACAACCGTCGTTAAATAATAATGCCTAAATCAATAAGTAGAGGTTTTGAAATTGTGAAGGACAACACAGTTTTATTTATAATAATACATCAATACATTGCAATAAGAAATTATATCGAGCCGTAATCGGCAGAAAAACTTAAGCGACAACACATTAATTTTATAGGAGATGGTTGGTTTTTTTTTTAACTTACTCTCGTGATTGGCTCGCAAAAAGAATCTTTAAAATAACCAAATATCACTAACTGCATTTAAGGAATTGTTTTTGCGAACTTATTACGAGAGGTAGTTAAAAATCATTTCGTTATGATTAAAACCTGACCATTCCTGTACAACTTATAAATTGTCGTTACGCTGCTCTGGCGATTACGGGTCGATTTATTTCAAACAACAAACATGTTGATTTAATAACATCAAAGAAACTTCTCAGTTTTTGAAATATTTTTCACGTCAATTTAAATTATCTTTATTTCATTTCTTAGCCATATCTACATTTATATAGTCCGTATTTTTATTAATCGGTTAAAAAATATAGTCCAGCCTAAAAATCGTCGTTTACTTTTTGCAATCTCGTATCTCAAAATTCTCAGGAGACACATAAATGCACTTCATTCTATGGCTATAAACACTACTGTAATGGTTTTGTCTTAAATATCTTTGAGGAAGTTAATAATGAACGAAGCAACGACGTTTGACGTTTCCATCCATGCCATTCCCTCCTTCATCCTAAACATGTCAATACTATTTTCCAAAATATTTTTATTCTCAACGTTTTTGTACAAGGTTTTATGAGTTAAAGGAATATGTGTGCGCTGAAATTGTGAATGAATTACACACAAAAACAACTTAAAACTGATAAATTTTGAGATTCGTGACAGCTGTCGTACAGGGTGAAGTGAGCCAAGTGGTATTTTATAAAAAAGAAGTTGGATGCGTTCTAATATTTCACACGTCTTACAGTATCGTAAAAGTGAAGTAACTTCAGTTAATGCACAGTGCAATAGTTTTATTTCTGTAAAATAAAAATATGCAATCCACCAAAGCACTTAGTTAAGACGTGATAGTACTAGAAATAAGTTTTACCATAGTTGGCTCACTTCACCTCTAGTGGGCCTAGTTATAACACTATAAATAAAATTTTCCGAATAATTTTGTTAGAATTTTATTTTTAATGTAACTGGGAACACAGCTTTGATTCGTTGATTTATAAAATTAAATGACTTTTTCCGTAATGTTTTTAGGATAAATTACGGTTTCGGTAAACAAAAGGACACTTAAAAATAGTCTCCTTTCTTGATTATACAATCCAAAAATAAAACACGTAGAATACATTAAAAAAGTTATAAATTCATTGATTTTTTTATTGCAAAACGATTTAAATACGGTTTAATCGTTTAATGAGACAAGAACGACTACAGAAGATAAATCATATTTCATCCTTCCGAGAGCTTAACAACTTAAATAGAGCAGGATAAACTAAAGATGAAATAAACTGCTTTTAAAAAAAAATCCAACAAGTCTGCTTGAAAAGAGCAAACATAAAATAAAATATCGGGAACTCCGTCGACCGCAGACACACAGTCGTGCTTTATTTTGTCACTGGCCCTTTGTAGATAACTTACTAAGCTTTTGGAGGCTGCATTTAATACATTTACTCCATTTTAAAATATAATAATTTGGCATTGTTTTAAAAAGTTCTCATCTAAAGTTTTTTTTATCTACATAAATTAGATTGAACTTATAAAGATTTAAAAAATACACATAATTAAAATTAGATGTGCATAAGAATTTTCAAAAGAATATATACTAGGTAATGCCTTTTTCGTTACTATATTGGTTGTGAGCCACGCGCTCTGCACCTCATTTTCAAGATTGGACAAGGAACGATAAACTCTTGCATTTTTTTAAGTGAACTTAATATTACATCGGGAATTTAGAGAAGATATTTAAGCAGATTAGTTTCCCACCACCACCCGTTGTGTATATGCAGCCAACATTTTATGGCTGCCTTCCACAATCCTATCGATAGAAAAAAGCGGTGTCGACCCCTCACATTCATGGCTTAGTATCCTGAGTAGAATTAGTATACTGAGAGCTCGTCATTATCTACGAGTTTATTGACTTTAGTTATGAATTAAGGTTAGTAAACAGTTGCTAACTTGTTGATTTCAGCGAAATCGGTAGCCATTAACTTTGCTTTTGACATTTACTGTAACTTGGATCTCTTTTTCATAATATATTTATATGGATCTCGACGTATCCAAAGGAGAAATCAATTCGAGGAATAATTTATGAGTTTAAAATTGAACTATTGGGTTAAATTTGTCATGGCGTTTGTCCAATTAAGTAAGATAGCAATTTTCGCTAAAAATGATCATACAACGTTTGATTTTTTTTAATACAATTGAAATTGCTTATAGAAACAAAGTAATATATATTTTTTATTGAATATGACCACGTTTTATTTGACCTGTCTGCATTGGTTATGCTCACGTAAATATTATATATAATATTTCCCAGTCACCTGGTACTCTTCCCGGCGGGATAATGTTACATAGCCTACCTACTACAGTTATAACAGTCAAACAAAGTTGCATTTCGAACTGGATTTGGTGATCACTGTCAGATAAATAGACATTATTTGTATTTATTGTGCAATTTTATAACAAAGCACTTAATTTAGATTTTGTATTGTTGTTCATTGCCAACACGAAATGCAATACTAATATAAATCTCACAAAACTAAAATCTTAAATTTGTTAACCATTTTAGAGGTCATAATAAAGTTTTCTTAACCAAAAAGATGGAATGACAAAATATCTGCCATTTTTGTATAGAAAAAAACTAGAAAATAGTCACAACCTCAAACAGGTATCATCATAAATTATTCGTGATGTTACATATATATAGATATATGTATAACACCAAGTACCGCTTATGAAAATTATATTATTAATATATATTTATTCTTTTAAGTTTATTTATCAGGATGCCGTCTTGTCTGTTTGTAAAATGGCGAGAATTTTCTCTTCCTGTAACTCAATCGTTTCCTGTTGGAATGCACCCTTTTGGCCATTTGCAGCACCAGTCGCCCGATAGCAAGTCAACTAGACGCCTTTTATAAACACGACTTACCTACAAAACTCAGTAAATATTTGAATTGAATTTCCTTTGCTCTTCCAAAGTTTTTATGAAAAAAAAACTGACAGAAGTTTTACAATGCGCACCGTCATCAGCGTATGATTTTTTTATATCTGTAGTATTTTATTTTTTCCGATATATTTTATTCAGTTTTTATAACAAAATCAAAAGTTTTGCTTGGAAAATTGTTTGTTTTATCCAAGATTTCCATACAGTTTGAACCAAAGTCCTTTTATAAGGTAGTTTTGTATTTGAATTTGATATTATTATCCCTGTCAACTGCTGGTGGACTACTTTTCAGTCTTATATTTCTTTCTCATTTAATTAATTAACAAATATAAACAGACAAAGATATTATACATGCATAATAGCTCGGTACGTTATTTCAACTTGGAAAAGTGAAGTACCTACAATAAAAAGGAGGAATAGCTAAAATTTATGAAAAGTTCGCCGCGTAATTTTCATAAAAATCAATAATTTATTAATATAGTAATCAAAGCCAAACTTTTATCGATGATGACTCGTTTTTCTGTGATTTAAAAATGGGTATCACAACTTTTACGAAGGTAATCTATCATTAAAGAACGAAGGTTAGGTTTGATGGGTGAACTGAAATCAATTGATTTTGCCACAAATTTAATATTAAAATCATTGCTTAGATGAGTTCGTATGGGATTCAATCTAAGAAAAATAAAACTAAGAAATACGAAGCAGTTACTATAATATAACTATTAAGTCTTGGTGATTAAGATATGCTATACAAATGTAATATTATATTTTCGGAATAAAATGTATCCTTAGAGTCTTCAAAACATCTATTTTCAACAACGCTTTATAATATTATATTTGTCCGTAACAGTCGTATGAGTGACTTAAATATTAAAATGATTTTATGTCACGTGTTTTATGATTTGCCAAATACACTAAAAATATTCGTTGAAGCTTGACACTTTGGTGATTTTCTGTCTTATTTAATATTTATATTTTCATAAATAATATGCAGGATTTTCTCGAAAATCTAATACATTAGACTTCTAGCTTAATTTGAGAACTTTCTTCATGAAAATATACCAGGGCATTATTTTTTATTTAATATTAGTCCGTTCCCGTTTATAATGTATATGTTTTAGATTGAATCCACTAGGGATTCTGTGTCGAGACGTCCCGAGACTTGTCGGGTTTTTTGCTATCTTAAGTCTCGGGACATTTTGAAAAATATCCCGGTAATTGTGACTGTGATTATAATGTGCTAATAATATGTACATTTTAATTTTGAAAAAAACAATTCTTGTGTTAAAGAAACCCTCAAAAGGACTGATGTGTATTGAATAAAAGCAGGTATAAGAGAGGAGCCCCAATAAAAACGGACACGACATGGTCGGGACGTGACACTTACCCGGAGTTTTAACAAAATTAAGTATGCATGTATAAAAGAGATCTAATAGAAAAACAGATGTTTGGGATTTATAATTCCGTAGAAGTTTTAAATACCATGTGTTTATTTATTGTAATATAACTGTAGCAAAAGCAAATTACAAAATATTTAAATTAAATATTCATACCTGACGTTGTTTTATGTACAAATGTTTTTTCACTATTTCACAAAGATACCAATGTCTCAATAGGACCAAAAAGGTCTTAAAGCTGTATTGTGAAGTGACGGTCATAAATTTACTCCTGATGGCGGAATTATTAAACGTTGTATTAAAAAAAAACGCAATTTTTACTAGATAGTGCGTACTTTCAAAAGGCGCCGAGTGTATGTAATACATAAATACATAAATACATGCAAATATTTAATTTTAATAAAATTATAATTTTATTAAAGGGGAAATAAAAGTCTCGAGTCCCGGAATGTCCCGGGACTTTGACTTTATCACGCCTCGAGTCCCGGGACTTTGAAAACCTCGAGACTTAAGAATCCATATAATCCACTATTTATTTTTACCATATTTCCATCTTACACAGTATTTTAAAGAAAAGTGATGGTTCAATAATTTTAACTTTAATCTGAAGCAATTTCTGCAGAGGCGTTCTTTTATTTTTTTCCAGGTGGAACAGAGTTTTTTTTTATATTCAGGAGAGGAGGTATAAATGCTCCCTTATCACCTCAACACACGCCCTGTTTTATTGTACATTGAGACAAGCTAAATAAAGGAGCTTTAATGTTTAAATAAGAAGTATGTTTTTTATTATTATTTACTTATAGATATTTCACTTATGCAAATTAAAATAATGATGTGATTGTTTTCATAATTGAATAGTTTAAAAACAAATAATACATCCGTTAAATTTACATGTTCAAGATAAAAGAAAAAGGCGTCGATGGTTGAATTCTTGTGATATATTATGAAAACAAAAGCTTTCAACAAAATACGAAAACATATTTTATCTGCATATAAAGATGATAGTAATATTGTGTAACTAATGGATCGATTTCTTTTGACAGTTAATATTTAAAAATCAGATGTAAAAAAAACTGACACTGGTAGTTATTAAAGAAATAAATGGTATTTTTGAAAATAATTAAAAATATGCTTTACAGCTGAACTGTATAGTGTTTTATTTTTGTTATTGTATAAGCTTAGAGTTACAAAAACAAAAAAAAATACACGTTCAGAATAGTGATGCGGGTAAGTAAAATATTCAAAACCCAATTTGCAATATTTGTTGGAGATAGGCTACAACATGTTTTTGAAAACCGCACATCCAACCAAGCCAAAGGAAGCGTTTTTTTCCTTCAAAAAGTTTTTCTCATCTATGGGGTAAATATAAATAATTTAAATCACGTACCACGTATTTACGTGTGGTCTCTTTTGGCCCTAATCTACCCTCACATCTTAAGCACAAGTTTTGGAAAAATCTAAGGGTAGAGCTGTTCTGTGGATCACATTATTACTGAAAATAAAACGGCTATTAAAATTATTTTATTAGCTTCTTCATTATACATTTTATACTCTGCTATTTTTTTTTACAAGTCGTCAGTCAGTTTTCTAAAATATTTTACCTATATTTTTCACCAAAAATAGTCATTATAAATCAATCACTGTTGAATATAATTAACACAGCGTTTTTTCACACAAAGACGGTAAGGTACTGGTTTGTTAATATTACATACATTTTTTAGGCTTATTTCAATATTAATTCCTACTTTTAAATTAAGTTTGAAGTTGCTTGCACGCTCATAAAAACTGGTTATGATGCGAATCTGTTGTCACGTACTTATATGAATTAAATATATTATTATTATGTATAAGTAAAAATGTAAGAAACTTGTTCAGCTAAAGTTACTTAAGTGTTTCAATTTATTTTAGTATATATTAGGTTAAGAGTAATACAGTTGTGTTTTTTTTAACGAATACTCATTGCTCGGGTATTTTGTTTATACTAAATGAAAATTTGAATCGTTCAAACTATGTACATTCTCACAGATTTTGTCACTAACGACCCGGGTTTCGCCTTTCGGCATCTTCAGGCATTCAAGTGCACGGATGAACTTGAACTGTCAGTTCAAGTTCATCCGTGCACTTGAATGCCTGAAGATGCCGAAAGGCGAAACCCGGGTCGTTAGTGACAAAATCTGTGAGAATGTACATAGTTTGAACGATTCAAATTTAATATTGAAATTCCACCAAGCACCTTCAGTCGAAATCTTAAATTATACTAAATGAATTATTTAAAGCACGTTATTTCTTGCATAGAAAGCGACGCTGTAGAAAAACAGCAAACAATTCACTAGCGGCTTAGTGTAGGCGGCTAAACCTGATTGCTTCTGATTGATTTTTTCAATTCTCTGCCACCCAACCCTTATACCACCTCACCGCAGATACCGCAGCCCTATTGAATGTAAAGCTTTTTGCTCATTGGGTCGACTGCAATACCTACAAATTGTGCTTTTTCGAAAATATTGGTATTCTATACTTTTATTTTGGTTGCTTCTCTTGCTGCGTTCCTACAATATTACTCTATTTGACAAAGGTTGCCTTCCTTAATTAAAGTACTGCAATCTTTTATCCAGTCTTGAAGTCAGCTAATATCGTTTACCTTCACCCTCAAGCGACTTATTATGCTGATACTCATCACCGGCGATAACATTTACACCGTCTTCCGTAAACGTTCATCGTAAATAAGACTGCCTCTAGTAGGATATGGTAATTACACCCTTCGTACTGTTTTTGCAAGGGGTCGGGAATATATTTGGAAAGCATGATCTTGGCCTATGGTTTGGCGACATCTTGTGGTCAGTTAACATAAGAAAATGTACTGGTAATGATCAAAAATAGAGAAACTATGTTTTCTGATTAAGATGAATGATAAATATAGTAATACCTATATTTCGCTCTTTTATTTCTTCATTATTCTTTGGCCATGTTCGCTCCCTATGTGGAGCATATAGAGTCCATACGGCACCTCCATGTTTACCTGTCTCCCGCCAATTGCTTTATTAACCAGAAATTAATTTATAAAAGTAATGTATTTTTATAATTAAAGATAGATTTAAAAGTTTATTTTCATTAGCCAAACAGTATTTAATTTACTAAAGTGAAATTTATTTCTTCTTTAAAAGTTATTTCTGTTTCGAGTAATCATCGGGTTGTATAATTTTACGTACATTTCAGCGAGGAATGTAACTTAATATCAAAAATCATTTTTGATTACTGAAATTATATTTAATTTTGCACTTGAATTGGTAATCTATAATTAAGTTACGTAAACTTTAATTAAATCAAAGTTGTTTTCTTAAGGCTGTTAGCTTAAGTTGTTTCTAATTGTGCGTAGCAAATATGTCATCAACTTCAGAAAATATAACGCAGATTAATTTTGCTAACCTCCGGAAAAACTATTCCCAGTATTTTTCCAATCCATTCGGTTCGTTAAGAAGCCAGTGAGCAAAAAGTTTTGTTCTCCAATAAAATGCTTCACATTCCCGGCACGTTTTCAAAAGACACAATAAAACAATGTCATATTAGCTACACATGATTTACACATTTCCAATCCATTGAATGCACCTTACTTGAATAACGGACATTGATTCAAGTGTAAAAAATATTTCAGTAGCGTGTTTAAATATTGCCATTTCAAAATGTATCTGTTACCAAAGTAGTAAATGTGAACTCTTAATAATTGAGCAGCTCACTAGCTTCTGAAAGTTGAATTTTAGAATGTAGTAAGAACAGAAGGAACAAAAATCGACCTAAACTCACTAATATTTCTATCTACGGACACTGTTTGTAACCCAAAACTCAAGCAAACAAAGTTTTAAAGTAAAATATTGCAAAATATGACAATTTTGAATTGTAAGTATGAATATTGATTTTTATGACACATCATTCTAAAGTCGCACATACGTCCAGTAATCGTATTTGATTTTACTAATCAAATGAAAATACTGTATTTGTTTAATTTTGATTTCAATTTGGTTTTTTTTTTATACGGAAGTACTTTTTTTCAAGAATCAATAAATATTAACGAAATGTGAATTTGGCTTTAAAGTCATGCGATATAGCCCTGTTTTCATCAAATCCAAGAGAAGTAGGAAAAGGCTATCGATAGCCGTTTGCTTCATCAAATAGAACTATATTCAACAATATATACTTGACCTAACCCATGCAATATAAAAGACTGATATAGTGATATAGCAGAGACATATTTGTAAATGTTAATGCCAGCTGTATTTTATGTTATTTATTAACGCGTAATTAAGAAAAATAGATGAAGCTGAATGGACACGTAGACAACTTTTATCAAAGTTAATTTAAATTTTCTATTAAATTTTATGACGATTAAACGAAACACTGTTATTATCCATCGAAAATTGTTGAAAAATAAATCAAAACTAAAATTTATGTGAATTATTAAATAAAAATTCAATTTTGAAAAGTCATTTATACATTATTTTTTCCTTAAATCGTTTGATTCATTCATGTTATTCAAAAACATATTCGTCAGATAAAATAATAATACAAAAAAGCTTTCATTCCAACGCAAAGCTCACTTCATATTCACTTGGAAAAGGCGGTTGAAATAATTTTATTATTTCCCTTGGGCGATTTTTTTAAAAAGCGCTTTGATATTGAAAGTTTATTTAATTCGTTTGAAATGGAATTTTACGACAAATCAAGAAAGTGACTGTTTCGGATGTCTTTGCTGCTATTTTTTTATTAAAGTAATGATACTATTTTTTCCACTGTCTCTTAGGAAATAAATTGTTTTTCATTTTTTGCATTTTTTTTACATGTTTTTAACTAACAAAGCTATAATATAAATAAATCAGTTACTTAAAGTCATTTGGCAGTACGATTGGTACCTTCGTTTCGCTTGAAATATTAATTTATATTTTTTAATCATTTAATCGTATCGAACATACCATAAACGATGTAGGTAGCTTAATTTACATCACTATTTGTTCTTCAAACTTATAATAATACTACCTTGAAAAAGAATTCTCAACAAAAAATTTTTTTTTATACATAATTACATATTTTAAAAATGTTACTAATATGATTGTAGAAGTGATGAAATATGATAAAATATAAATTTATTGTTCGAATAATTATACTGCACACTGTTGCAATTTTCAAATAAAAACGCTAAATTGGTTACCAAAATTAATGCATATTTTTCATTTCAATTTTGTGTCCCGTTAAGAATGGGTATCCATACATTTTTCTTTTGTCAATTATAAATTGTAAAAAGATGTATTAAGAAATATTTTTTTATAAAATCTTTAATACTTTTTTCGGAAAATAAGTAAAACTTGACTGTGAACTTCGGCCTTAATCGGAAACTAATAAAATAAAACGAAGAAAGAAGAATTTTTATTTTATTTTTAAAAGAAAAGTTTTTTTAGTTTGCTTTGTACAAAAACAAACAGTGTTTTCAGGATCCGCTTTCTATGTGATCAGTCTCAAAGCAAAGAATTTTATTTTTCAAACAATAGTTGTAAAAAATAAGAATCGCCTCCGACTTAATTGGTTTTTCTCGGTTGTTGATGCGGAGTTTAAAAAATAAAACCTTAATAGCTTAAGTACTGAAAGGTAAAAGGATTGTCATTAAGATTCCTAATCCAAAGCTGGAATAAGGGCTTTTTTACGAGATGAATTAATTTGAAAAGCGCGATAGCGTTTTATAAAGTACCTTTATTTAAAACGATAAAGATAATACGCAATTTTATTTTATTATCTTTGATATTTTTTAAAACTGAGTTTAGTATTGTTTGAATATATATACAAAAAAAATAATTTAGCAATTAATATCTATTCACAAATAGCAAAAAAAAAAACAGCAAATGACCATTTCTTCAGTTGAAAATGATACGAAAGGAAGATTAATTTATTCAAAGATAAAATGAGTTTATATGAAATACATCATATATTTCAAAATAAATATTGCATTACAGAAAAATGTCAATGTGTCAGATAGTTCAACATTACATGAAATAAAAACAAAAGCATTTAAACGATAGCTTGTTTATTAATTCAATTGTGTTCTATGGCATGAATTACCGGAAAATGTTCTCCATTTCCACAGTAAATTCCATGAATTACATTGCATATCCTGAAAATTTTCCGTGTCAATGCCATACAACTAGTAATCAGCTGAAAGTTTTTTTAAAAAAAAAAATATTCAATTCACTTTCAGTTTGAATGAATGAATAATAAATTCTTTTATCAATGTTTGAATATGTATGCGTTATCCACGATAAAGATTAATACAGTCGGTAACTAATGATCGAGGGTGTATTTTTTTTCTATTTATTTTATGCAAATGCTGCGTGTTCAGGGCATAAAGCTTCTTAATTAACTTAGTCAAACGACATCCTGCCACGTTGAATTTCAATTGATCATTCAGCGGCATCTTCCTATTCATTTGTGAATCACGACACGTCACATTGTATGATTGCGCCCCGGCGACGACGACTTGTTTGGAGATCATCAACCACGTTATCAGCATTACTGTACAAAAAGAATTTGATTGGAAATTTAAGTATTCGTTTCGACAAAATTGTTATCATATTTGCACTGCAATTTATTTTTGTTTTCTTTACAGCACAATGAAATAAAAACTTTATTAATTTATTCACTTTGGTCAGTATCTGAGAAGATTTTTCGTTAGTGAATTAGGTAAATAAATTATCCACAATATGGGTAATACATACTAGGGATTCTGAAGTCTCGGGGTTTTCAAAGTCCCGGGACTCGAGGCGTGATAAAGTTTAAGTCCCAGGACATCCCGGGACTCGAGATTTTTATTTTCCCAATAAAATTATAGTTTTACTAAAATTAAATATTTGCACGTATGTATGTATGACATACACTCGGCGCTTTTTGAAAGTACGCACTAGTAAAAATCGCGTTTTTTAATACAATGTTTAATAATTATTGTTTTTCTCATGTAATTGATGTGTGAAATGCTTACGGCTAATTTTTACTAAGAAGGGATGATAACGGTACATTTAATGAAAAAATATCAATGAAGCTGCCGTCAGGAGTAAATTTATGACCGTAAATTTACAATACAGCTTTTAGACCTTTTTTGTACTCTTGAGATATTAGTACCTTTGTGAAATAGTGAAAAAAACATTTTTATATAAAACAACATCAGGTATAAACATTTGATTTCAATATTTTGTAATTTGCTTTTGCTACAGTTATATTACAATATATAAACACATTACTATTTGAAACTTCTACGAAATTATAAATGCCAAACATCTGTTTTTCTATCAGATCCTTTTTATATATGCATACTTACTTTTGCTATAACGCCGGGTAATATGATTTTGTAGTTTATTGTGTCACTCCACGCAGGATTAATTTAATCAAATTATTATTAACAGTATCAAATAGAGGATTGTAATATCGGTATTACTGAAACCAAGATATTGTACTCTTACCTCTTATGACATGTCTACATTGTAGACTAACTCACTTATATTTGATCCAAACATGAAAATTCCCATCGGTCTACCATTTTAATGAAGATATGCTAACGTAATCCTTTAGGATTTTGGAACCATTCCAATAAAACTTGATTACGTTGCCGCTGGTATTTAACTTGCTCAGCGACTACACTAAGTCATAGTATTAAAAATACAGTGTTCAGGTGTTTGATTGCATAGTTGTACACTCAAATCTTTTTTACACGGTAGATACGTCTCACAAAAATCCGTGTAAAAAAAAGAATTCATAAAAAATTGAAAATTGGTTGAAAATTAAATCTACAATAAGAAAATAAAACCAAATAAGTACATACAGAGCACTCTCGATTATCTGGGCTAATGCTGGGGAGGATGGTAACGGATAATTGAAAAACACGGATAGTCAGAATCATCAACTTAGGTAACAAGAGAAAATATATCAGAATCGTCAATGCGTTCAAAGCCTGGATCATTTAAATCATGGTTTAGCCACTCCTCTGTGTTTTCCTTATCCACGTCTTCAAAAAAAAATTAAATCTTCCAATAATTCACACATTTCAGGTAAAAAAAAATCTTCATTCTCTTCCGAATCCATTAAATCTATTCTTATGTCAGGAAAAATCTTTCTCCATGATCGAACGAGTGTTACTGGCTTTACTTTTGACCAAGATTGTGCTACCCCATTTATAGCATCCAATACTGTAACTTTTGATACTCAGACACAAGTGGTTAAAAAAAATTCAGGGTTAGTTACGTAAACACAAACACATCGCTAAATTCATCCTTTTTTTCAAACAACGCGCATATTCAAGATCGCAATTCATTAATGCGTCCTGTAATCGTAATAGAAAAAATCAATCAAATTAAATTTGAATTAAAAAATATTTATTTTCAGGCACGAATAATTTGCAAACCGGATAATTTAGAGTACAATGTATATTATTTAAGAAAAAATAATACTATTCATCGTTACTTGATTATTTACGAAAATTATTATGAGGAACTGGACATAAATTACTTTCATCGCTCGAAATATTTGACACGTCTAATGTCACGAAATATTTGACACGTCTAAGGATCTAATGAAGCCTTTTTTTTAAAAAAAAATATTATTGTCTTGTATTATTGAATTTATTGTTATTGAGAAATCCGCTTCCGTGTTTTTTTGTATCTGGGAATCTTTTTTAGAACAAATGATTAATTTTAAAAAATAGTATTTTTAGTGTTCCGTTAAAAAGGGTTGAGTGTATTTAACAAGTTGTTTTGATAGTATACATACATGTTGCAAATATAAAAAAGCGTAACTTTTAACCACTTGTGGGACATATTCTGCTCATTGTACAAAATAATTCAGCTCGCAAAAAAAAAATTGGTCTCATTGTTTCGAGTGTATTCGGTAACCATTTCACGATTGTTTTAATAGTGGGGCTTTAATATCACTTTTTTGTTTTAAGTTTCTCATGTATCAATCAATCAGAATAACATTTTAGATTTGATATGCTTTCAATGAAATTATATATTATTGAAATATTTTTGTTGTATAACAAAAGGTGTAGTTTGTTCGATTTTACAGATACACATAATTGACCTAGTTCCATAGAACGGATATGACAAGAATCTGTCGTTTTAGGTTAAATTACCCATTACATTTAAATACCTCTCTTCTATAGCCCTACAAAAGTACAAATAGAAAAAAAAATATTAGTCTTCTCTCAGTAGGCAGATATTTGTATATGAATATAAAAAAATATAAACAATCTTCTCTCAGTCTAATAATTTTTATCCATGTCCGCTTCTAATGTGGAGCATATGGCCTCCAAATGAAGGTATCTTAACAGAAGTTTTTTCTATGAGAACTGGTTGCTACTCAGTCACTCAACCTCTCTTTTCCAAAGAGAGTAAGTATTAGAGATAGAATGAAAAGGCTAAACAGGACTAGTGATTAACTAATCACTTGCTACGTCTTGTTATTGAAGGATCGGAAAGGTGGGAGGAAATTTTTAGAAATCAAAAACACCCATGCCTACGAACAGAAATCGATGAATCAAAACCGAAACCGAAAATCGAAAAAATGTTGCTCGTACTGGGACTCGAACCCGTGGAACGTCACGGAAGCCAACAACGCTAACCGCTGCGCCATAAGACCCGGCACTTGAAATATATTTTTATGATTCTCTTAATATTGAGATAAATGATCAAGTTGATTCACTAAAACATGAGACAAATAATAATGATCACTTTTTTACATCTAACCTTAGATTAGAAAAAAATTGTTCAGCTATATTTTTGTTGTAGAACTATGAAGTTTAGTCGTTAATATTTGTAGATATCGAATTCCCAATTTAATAATTTAAATTATGTAAAGCATTTATTTTATTTTCAGTTTTATTTTGTTGAGAAACTAGAATCGAACCCGTAAAGATTTTATAATGAGTTTTTTTTTCAAAAATGATTATAGAAACGTTTCAATTTATCATACAATTACAGCTTTTATGATTGTACTGGCAGTGAGAGTTGTTGAAAAAAGTGCTACTGATTTATTACACTAATTTATATTGAAATGGGATTTTCTCGGAATTCACATTTTGGGGTATATAATTATTGTGGAGGGTGAGTCCGCCGTAATATCAATCACATTGAAAGTCGTATTCCACTCCTGATGAAATATTAATCGGATAACCTCCTGTCTGTCTTTTCTTCCGTAAGAGATGGCGCTGCTACGTATCCCCGTTTCCTCCGGATCAGGGTTGCCAGATATCTTTAACAAATGTGCTACCAGAACAAGATAAAACGTTTAGCTTATACTAATTTGAATTATTTATTTTGAATAAAAGAAAAATGACACACGTTTCATTCGAAACATTTTTTATCTTTATTTTTAAAAACTTTAAGTAATTTTCTCCTCACCCACTTCTATAAATTTTATTTTATTAAATGTGTAGACATTTTATGATTTAATTCATTATTTTTTAAAACTAATGATGTTGATATTGCATAGAAAAAGGTAGACTAGAAAGTCAGCGAAATTTTATATTTACGTCAAATAATTAATTGACTGTGTTTTTGTTCATTAACAGTTGGGTTATCAATAATTACCACGTCAGTCAAAAACGTTTCAGTTCTATTTATACTCTTTATCAATATTTTTCAGCGGAAACGTGACCTTACATGTCTGTCTGGTTGCCTTGTCGCACGAAGTTAAGTTTCCCCTTTTGAAACTGATTCAACTACATGAGCAAAGTTGGAAAACTCTATTTAGTTCCTTGAAACGTCAGATCTTTAGTTAAACATATGACATACACTCTAAAATAAGAATGATTATGGTAAACAAGATTATTAGAATTTTAATTATTTTTTAAGCATTTATAATTAAACTCAGTCCTTGTTTATTTACTAGATTCAAGTATAGAGGTACAGATATTTTTTCTAAACAATTGTTTGTTTAAGAATGGATTTTTTACTATCGTTATTGCAGTATTTTTAAATGTTTTAACGACGTAAAAAACTGGAAATATCACGAAAATTATTTCTTTCATCGAATAATTTTAAATAAAATTATTTGTTTTAAGAAAATGTCAAAAGTATTGTATTAAATGAATTCAGCAAACAATTATAAAAGCGTTGTATTATTTTGACAAAATACGTAGAAATTGTGTTTTATTTTAAGCTTCAGTGTAAGAGCATATGATTTTTGGGGCAGAGTACGAATACGATTTTAACAAGACTGAATAGTAAGCCACCCTCTCAACGTTTCTCATGTATTGCTTAAAAATATCTGTATAGGCTTAGTAAATGAGAAAAAAGCTTTGAATATGAGTCGTTTACAAATTATTTTGAGGGATGGGTGAGGACGAATGAAAATATTATGTAACATTATAACCTTTAAATAAATATCCAAAAAAAATGTATGAAACAATGAATGAAAGTTTTTTTCCGGTGATTGAAATACTTAATAAGAGAATAATACACAATATAAAATAATTAATGACTTTTAAAAACTGTTTTATAGAAATCGTATACCTCTTAAAATTCATGCATAAAACTGGGTCAACATCGCTGAACGAGTGAATAAAATTTAGCGTTGGAACAAAAATCCGTCTATACATATCATATACACCTGAGTCCATTATATTTTTTTCCCGATTTTGATGGTAATCAATTCTTTGTAGGGGAATATTTTGCGTTTAGAATAATCAAACCAAAGTCCAATTTTTTAGTTGAAAAATCAGGTTCAGTATATTTTTTTTTCGTAAGTGCCGAAATCCAAGTCATAATTGTGTAAATGATATTTGCTTATGCCTGTTTAAGCCAGACAGAATGCAGCAACAGTTTGGTCAAGCTGCAATTGTTTGTTTGACAGTGTGCTTTGAATGAAGATTTCTTATCTTTGTACAGTATTTTTTAAATGGAAGATAAAATAAGACTTTTCAGCCACATTTAACTTGTGAGAAGCAAATTTCAAAAAGAAAAGTCAAAAAAGTCCAAATGTATTTGATCAAAATTTCGTAACTCCATATTACAACCAGTTTTATTTTATCTTTTGAAAATATATCAAAAGTGTGTTGTTTTGTTGTTAAAGTAGTTATTTAACGTTTTTTTTGTTACATCTATATAAATTGTAAAAAAACTGAAAATGCTTGTAATCCAAAATGTTGCTCTTACGGACTTGGGTAAGTATGATATTTATTGACTCAACTGTAGTTATCAGATTGATGGATTTGTTCGAAAAAATATTCTCAGCTATCAGTTACCTTAAACATTTCCTGAAATAAATACATTATGGACATGGTGCACGGAACGTTGAAAATTCATTTGAAACTTTCACCGTTTTGTTTAATCCTAATTTAGCTAATTCTAATTTAATTACACCAATTATAAGTAGATAGATCGAGTTATAGAATGCCGCAACACTGTTTTTGTTCAGCCTTGAATCAAAACTAACGGCAGTTTAACACTATTGATCTATATAGATGTCCGTTTTACTTTGCGAGCAGACAAAAGTTTTTCAACTATGCCTACGCTATAGAAGTGTTTATAATGCTATAGCAATTAGTCTGACATTATTTCAGGAAGCGATGAAATTTCGCTTCCAACTAAGAAAAAGCTCTTTCCGACATACAAAGATACATGTAAGCCGTCCTACCTCCACACGTTGCATGCTTTATTTTCTTGTTAACGGCCATCTTCTATAACGGATTAACAATCAAAAAAATAAATTGAATTACTTCTCGCGCTTCTGTCCCAATGCAGAAAATGCACGTGCAAAATTTTATTCGTCTAATAAAAACTAATATTATCATCATTGGGTCATATGGCACAACGGTTAGCGTTGGGGGCTTCAGTGCCGAATCTTACGACTTCAAGTCCCAGTACGAATTTTTTAAATCATTTTTTCGGCTCATTTTCGCGACATAACGAAGGCATGGGTGTTTTTAATGTCTAAAAATTTTCTCCCACTTTTTCCAATACTTTCATAGCGAGAGCGATTAGTTAACCACTAGTCCTGTCCTGGCCTTATCTTTCTACCTCTACTACTCTCTTAAAAAAGAGAGGGTTGAGCGACTGAGTAACACTTCTCGCAGAAAAAAATCTATTGAGATAACTTCATTAGGAGGTATTATGATCCAAATTGGGATAAAAAAAATATCAACATCGGGTGTATTGGTGCTGAGTTAAAATTACACTGATTTGTCAATACAAATATACGATGTTGTGAAAACAATTTTATTATTATTATGAGTATCGTGCCATATGAAGTAAACAATAGTATAATTAGATTTGTAACGAGCGAAGAATTTAACCGAAACTGTCACGTTGTTTAATAAATAAAAACGTAGCGTATTGAATATACGTAATCATGTTTTTCTTTGTAGATAGAATAATACAAGCGTACATAATGCTTAATGATGTACATATTTAATATGTCACAAAACAATTATTTTTCCCTCAGCCGTGTAGGAAATTACATAATTTATTTTACAGAATGAATTTCTATTATATAATATATCGAGCACGTTGTTTGACACAAAATGTTTAATTATGAAACTGTAAACGTGAAAATATTTATAAATTTAATATCATTTAATAATAAAACACAATATATTATATTAATTGATGAATTATTAATAAGATCTAAACATTATCATTGCGCTGCTTAAAATATTTGTCAATAGCTAAATTTCTCTGAGGATATGAATTACGTTAATTTATTATATTAATCCGGTTTCAACGGGATAAGTTAAAACTATTTCTTTGTTCATTTCGAGCACACACGACACTCACTTTCTACTAAATCACAAACTTGTAGATTAATCTTAACTGAAATACTTCAGCTTATATATATTATTATGCATCGCGCTTTTATTAGTAATATTTTAGTGTTATATCAATAGATTATGGAGGTGTACTGCCCGGATTTGCCACGGTTGTATTGAACTTTGAAACGCAGACTACAAAAATACAAATATTTGTGTCTCTAATTACATAACCTTTGCTTTACAGTGAAATTATTTATACATTTAAGCTATGTAGGTATTGGGGCATATACAAAAATAGACTTTTGTAAAAACCCGTGTTTTATAATTGGAAACTGGGTTTTTGAAAACCAACACGCCCTCGTAGTGAAATTTAAAAATATCACGAGTGAAGTTTGCAGAAACATATGTTTCGTTCGTTCTAATCAAGCTTATTGCAGCACAAGATGTCGAGGGTAGATTCGCTCAGGGCGTAATTGCTCAAATAGAAGATTTCAATTTAAAACTCTTTCCGAACAACCCCTATACGGATTTTCATTTGCGCTCAATCGAAAAGCACCCTGAGAAACATGAATCATTTTCTTTCTCTACTGGTGAATTTATCTTAGGTTAAATTTAATCTTTGGACTTCTAGATAATAAATAATATGTTATCACGACGTTTTTTATAATCCAGGGACCAATAAATGATATACACGTTAGTTAAAATGGTTTTACTATTCGAAATACTATATTTAATTCCAATAAATCTCATTTCTCTGTAATATTTATAGGATACGTGACTTCAATTCTATTGTGATTTAAATTTATTTTACTCGATCAAAATATTACCTGCACATTTTGTTAAACTAATTTCTGTCGGGTATTCGGGTTCTTTCACGTACTTCATGTACATATGTTACCCGAGTTTTTACTTAAACAGCACTCAGCAGTAAAACAGACTTTAAAAAAATACATATTGTAGAGTTTTAATTGCATGCGTCATACGTTTTCATTTAAGTTTTTTCTGATATGCAGTTAAATACAGCTATTTATGAAATGCGTATGATCACAATTAGATATGTTAACTAATGATTTATATGTTTTATACATTCTAACAAAACAAACACATTTCATTAAAAAACTAATATTTAATCTTAAATGCAAAATTTTAAGGTCATTTAACTATAATAACATGAATATAATGGCTAAGTACTTAGATCTACAAGAATTTAAAAATATATTGTTAATTATTCAAGACGCTTTCGTCAAAATTATCTAAAAACGTTTCATAATTCTGGAACTACATATTAATTATTGTAGTGTACTACCAAATAAAGAACAACTCAATCAACATACCTAAAATATTTAATTATGTTATAGAACTCAGTATAAAATTGAATACGGTAGTAATAAAATAATGTTTTGAAAATGGAATATGAAATTGTGACTGAGTAAAAACAGACAAATTTGTGAAAATGAACTATATGTAATTTATAATAACTATATGTCATTATATAATCACAATGTCTCATGATATTCAACTATTAATAAAGAGTCTGCTAAAAATAACATGTGTTATAAAAGTCCAAATATGTAATTAAGAATTAAAGAAAGTTTGATTAAATTATAAATATAAAATTACTGCCGCATGCTTTAATCAATGGCTTATTTATACATAAGTAAACGTTATAGCGTTAGGAATATTTTTGCAAAATAAAAAAAAGCGCACAGGCAAAGATTGACATCAGCAGCTGTGTTTTTAATTATTCCGCCATCAAATAATCTTAATGATACAAAAATTGGCCGTTGTCATATAAACTAAATATGCGCTGGCAGTGTTAAAAAATTCTTTCATTATAATTTAAGATACAAACTTTGACAATGGAATAAAGCAATATTAAATAGTACCTCATCGAAAAGTTACAGTGAACTTAATAAGGAATAAAACTTGATAAATATTCTATTCATAAACTTCGTGAGTGAGTGAATGAGATTTGAAAAATATATTCGAAAAAGTCAACATTACAGAGAATTTTTTCATGTATTATATATTATTTTGTTAAGGAAAGGTAAAATTCTTCTTATTTTGTTGTAAAATAAAAAACGTTTGACGGATAATAAATATATATGAAAAAGCTTAACAATAATCTTGGCTATTTGACTTACCTATCCTTTCTACCAATATCTTCAAAAACATGTTATATTAATCTTTCTTCGTCAAATATACACACTTACGTGAAATATTTTTTAATAAAAGTAATAAGAATTCAATACAAAGCTTATAAGCTTCAAGCAAATATTCGTAGATATTTTTATTAAATACGATACATCGTAATGCAGATTAAAATATATATTTTCAATTAAGTAATTGATAATCACCGAAAAGAATATTTGATAGTGAGCCTCCATTATAATTATTATATCGACTGTGGAAAGGAAAAAGGACGTAACACACACATATCAAATTTTACAGGAGGCACAAAAACATGTTTTGATTATTTTGGGCCATATGCAAAATATGAATTATACACAACCTTAAAGTGCACGGAGACTTCTAAACTGGTGTTTAATTGACTTAATCTAATATTGATTAAATAAATTATTTAAGAAAAATCTTTATTTCAGTCTTTTTTCTTGGTTTTAACTTTTTACAAGGTCATCTTTTTTCAAACTTAAAAGCTAAATTTAGATACTAATTCGGCATTTGCAGCTTGCATCCTTTTGATAGACCCTTTTTCTTTTCCACAGTCGATATAAAATCATATTATCAACATTCAGATAGCATAAAAATACATAAAAAATACGTCAAATAATAATTCAACAAATATATTATTAATGTTTTTCTGTAGTTTTGTATTTTTGTGTATGCTAAGTTTATCATATTTATTTTTTACTCTTGATGATTGTATACGTGGCATTCAATAATATTAAAAGCATTATTCTAAAGCATACGTTTATTAATCAACACATTTTAAAAGTTAAATTGCAGCGTGCCTACAGCAATCAAAAGTTTTTTTCACAGAGCAAGAGTAGTGTAAATAAAATACATTTTATCTTAAGCTTATAAGTATAAAAGATTCGATATATCGAACAAGTATTACTAAGAAAAGGGTTTGCCTGTTGCACGTACAGGTATCTATCTCATTCCAGGAAAAGTGTCTACTATAAAGTAAATGATTTTATCGTTACCAAGACCTGTGGTAAATCTTTCACGTAGGTGCCTTTTTTCACTTTGCATGGGAGTCAGTTTTTGGTCAGTAGTTACGTAGGTGGGAGTCAGTAGTTCGGTCATGTTTTCACTTTGATATTATTAATATTGAAATCAGTTTTTATATAACACTATAACATAATTTTTATTTTGTATAACAATGAACTATTGTTCTATTATGTTGATGTTATATTTATGTTAGAAGTTTTAATATATTGATCCGGACGATTGAATTTGTATTCAATTTGATTGGGTGCATATGTAGGAATCATATTTACATGGATTTTCGTCACAATAATAAGGATGGCCAAAAGAAAAAATCAATTGATAATGCTCGTCATGCGCGTAACCGGTCCGTATCTTTTAAAATAAAAGTGGGATTAGTACAAATATTTTTTTTTATTTTTTTAATGTAATACTTTTTCATCAACTATTTATTATTGGTGACCATCCTAAAAGTGATCAATAAACATCAACTTAAAATACGACTAAAATAATTTTTATAAAGAATTATTTGCGAATTTAGTAAAAGGTACTATAGATCAGTGTTTCTCAACGGTGGGCCCTGTGGTCTCTCAGCGGGCCACAGAGATTTATTTTTGTTTTGGGGAGCCGCAGCCAATTTTCCGAAATCCCTAAATTTTTATATTTATATATTTGGAATTTAACTGAATATTTTTTCTAATTACATTGTACTCTAGATTATCCGGGCTTATGCTAAGGAGGATGGTCACGGATAATTGAAAAACACGGATAATCAGAATCATCAAATTGTATTATATTTTTTTTAAATACTGATATAATATAATATCATATAAACAATACAAATTTTTAACATATTATTTATTTATTTATTATTTATCAAGAAAACACAAAAAATAAGTAAAAATATAATATTGTATCATATATAAGAACATAAAAATATAAAAATATATAGTTTTATGTGTATACAAATTGAAAAAAAAAATCATATATTTTCGAGATTTTTTTACATTAAGCTGTTACATTTTTATATTCAGTTCCCCTTTGTTCAGAGTAATCTAGCAATGTTTCAATACAATTCAATGCCGTTTCAAGACTAACGTAACTACTGGTATCTTCTTCGCTTGTAGTACTACTGTCATTTTCTTCCTCTTGGGTAACAAGAGAAAATATATCAGAATCGTCAATGCGTTCAAAGCCTGGATCATTTAAATCATGGTTGAGCCACTCCTCTAAGGTTTCCTTATCCACGTCTTCAAAAAAAAATTAAATCTTCCAATAATTCACACATTTCAGGTAAAAAAAAATCTTCATTCTCTTTCGAATCCATTAAATCTGTTCTTATGTCAGGAAGAATCTTTCTCCATGATCGAACGAGTGTTACTGGCTTTACTTTTGACCAAGATTGTGCTACCCCATTTATAGCATCCAATACTGTCATTTTTGATAGTCAGATACAAGTGGTTAAAAAAAAATCAGGGTTAGTTACGTAAACACAAACACATCGCTAAATTTATCCTTATTTTCAAATAACGCGCATATTCAAGATCGCAATTCATTAATGCGTCCTGTAATCGTGATAGAAAAAATCAATCAAATTAAATTTGAATTAAAAAATATTTATTTTCAGGCACGAATAATCCGCAAACCGGATAATTCATACACGGAAAATCGAGAGTACTCTTTATAAGCGATATTGTTGTTGTCATAACTGATAGAATTATATAACGTATAATTCATTTTGTATATAACATTGTTTATAAATAAATCATATCACATTCGTGATTTGTATTTTTACAAGCGCTCGCAATATAATATGTCAAACACAGATTTAATGCCGGAAATAAAAACCCCAGGCAAGTCACTAGATAATGTTATCATGTTATGTAAGTATTCGAAGGAGGATGAAAATATACAATAAAAATACTTTTGACGCACCTTTACTTTGTTGTATTAAAGCTTACATCACAACGCTAGCTACGTTGTGATGTAAGCTTTATGTAAGATTAATGAAAACTTCACTGATGAATTATTTTTAAATAAATCATTGAACATACTTTTCTGTATCGAAGGAGCATTTCAAAGATGTATATGAAAAATTGATACGTTTATAAAAAACAACCATTGGAAAAATAAACAGATTTTTCGGATAGTAACTTTTGAACTATCAAATATAATTATTAGTTATCAATATACACAAAATTATTATTTAAATACTGATAGGTACAGTACAAAAAACTTTTTCCAGAGAAAAATATATACCAAAAAAATATTTCATATATTACAGATAATATATTATACCGTGTAAACAATTTCGTCGAAAGCTTGTCAGAGTTTTCTTGTTTCGTAAAAAAATAATGTTCTATTGAGAAAATATAACGTGTGCATCAAAGGAACATTTTTTTTGTGAGAGATTGTTTATTGATTTAATTAATTACTATCGTATATTTTTTGCGTTTATCTATCGTATATTTGTATATAGTTATTATTTAAGATTTTAATTAGTTCATCATAGTTTTTTATTAAACATGATGAGCAAATGTTTTGATAAAAAAACTATTGATGGCTATATAGAAGGAGGCATACACAGTGTATAGCCAAGATATGATCGCTTTGACATATTATCGTCTAGAACAGGGATAGGGAACCTTTTCTTCTCTAAAGGCCGCATTCATTTTTCTGATTCGACATGAAGGCCGCAGTAAACGTTGACTAGAGATTTTTTGGCCGGAAACAATTTCATGCCAATTTCTATAGCCTAGACATTTGCGGATATCCCAAAATTACCATTGTGGGGCCTTTTATTTCGGTTTTTCAAGGATTTTGACATCGAGAATTCCAAGAATTTACGAAATTACAAAAATTTACAGAATAAGAGAATTGTTATTTCGTTTAGTTATATGTACTTTTTTATTTAAGTTTTTGCCTTAACCTATGGTTAGTATGTCTGTGGAATTTTATAAACTATTAATAATAGTTCAAAAATCAAAGTATGTTGATATGTTTTTATTATTTAGGTTATGTATTTTAATGGCTAAATTTTTCATAAAAATAATGATTATAATTCATAATTTAATCAATAAGTAGGGTTCAAATAATACAATATATAATTCAATTTAACAATAGGTTATCTTGCGTTACTTAAAATAACCATATATAAATTATATGTGTTTGCTAGGCGATAAAAAATGCAAGCGATTATTTGAAGGCTTGGAATTATTTATGGTATCCATTGACGCGACGGTAAACTGTTGCGGATAAATTGTTGGCAGGAAACTGCTGGCGGTAAATTGCGATCGGTCAATTTTCCTAAATTTAAATAATTTACTAAACCTTTGATAGTCCCTAAGTACAATTATGTGTGTTTTTATTGGTAGTTCAGGTATCTAAACTTCTATTTAAATATTTCTGATATGTACTGTCAACAAGTCTTTACAGTATGAGTATTCATAGGCATAAAAAACTTTTATACAATTTTCATAATATTTCAATAAAAAAGATATTTTTTTTCACGTTATATAATAAAAACATAACAGCTTTACAGATACTAGATTTTATAGTATTCAAATTCGAATGATTAATTTATTTACATCTTTATATATTAAATGTTTATATTTAAATCTATAGGGGTTGAAATAAAACTATACAAATGTTATTTTGCCACCTTGCGTTCATTTGATTTGATTCCTACGTGTATTTATAGTAGGAGTTGTGATTCCTTTACTTTCATTCATTTATTTTTTGTTTGTGTTTGTAAATATCTAATCCTTGGAAAAATATGTAAACAAGATTTGTTTACGCAGAAATAATATTATTTTTATCTTTTATAAAAAAATTGAAGCAAAATTAGGTTGACAACATGTCAAAATATTTGTTTGTTTTACCCGAGGAGAAATGGTCAACTTCAATAGCTTCCTGGTAACTGTCAGAGGTGATTTTTTACTTTTTCGAGTGACAGATCTTTTATAAAAACTTTCCTTTTTACAGAATAATTATAATTTATAAAGATTTTCTATTTAACGACTAAAATCAGGGGTAACTCTTTTAAGAAATTAATTTATTATTGCAACTCATATTTTGTATAATATGAGACTTATTCAAAGTGTTTTAATATCAGCATTGTTAATTTATTTGGCATTTACTTGGTAGAACTCCATTATCAGAGGGTAAAAACATCAAAGTATTTTAGTTCAGTTTTTAATAATTTTTATGCGTTGATAGCTATTTCGGCTTTCGCCATCGTCAGAACTATGTTTAAACTTATATTTTGTTCAGCTATATATACTGGCTCTGAAGAGATACACAATGCATCAAGTTATTCACTCTAACATCCTAATTATAATTACAATATTACACTTATCAAATGTGATTATAGTGTTTCAAAGAACGATTTACAATCTGGGTTTATTTCTTAAGACATTAATTACGATAAAATTAAAATGATATTTATTATTAATAACATTACATTAAATTTATTAACTATGGCTTTATTGTTTCGAAAAACAATAAGCAATATGAGATTTTTCAAGGTAAATTAGGATATATTATACTAATATTTATTATTAATTACATTAGGGGTTTTAACAACGGTGATGGATTAATAATGGTTTGTTAAAAACTTCAGAACTAAAATACTTTGATATTTTTACCCTCTGATCAGCATTGTAACTGATGAACTATTTCTTTAAAAAAGTTTTAACTAGCAATATTTATGTCATCTCATCTCAACTTTAATTTAAAATCATTCAACGTCTACCATATTACAAAAGTTTTTTTTTAATTTCATTTTTATCTGCCTATTGGTATACAATGGATTTCTTTAATCAACTTATAAAAAAAATCTAAAGTATAATAGGTTACATATCGACCGTGGAAAGGAAAAAGGACGTAACCCACACATATCAAATTTTACAGGAGGCGCTAAAAACGTGTTTTCATGATTTTGTGACATATGCAAATCATGAATTATACACAACCTTAAAGTGCACGGATACTTCTTAACTGCCGTTGAATTGAAATAACCTCATATTAATTAGAGAAACTGTCTCGAAAAAACCTTTATTTCAGTGTTTTTTCTTGGTTTTAATTTTTTACTATGTCATCTTTTTCAAACTTAAAAGCTAAATTTAGATACTTATTCGGCATTTTCAGCTTCCATACTTTTGATAGAATGTGTGTCAAGTTGTATACATTATGATTATCGAAAAAAAGCTGTTTTTGAAAATTGAGGGTTACGTCATTTTTCCTTTTCACAGTCGATATATTAACGCAAAAAAATGAATGCGCATAGTTTAAAAGAATTGATAACATTACATTTCAGTACTCCCAGGGATCCTATGGGCCCATTTTGGGAAGTGAATCTATACAAAAAGTGATTCTTCGGTGTAACTACAATAATAAATAATATTATCATGATATATTACCGGTCAACAGTTAATTCTAAGAGTGACGAGATGTTCTTATGTCATGTTGTACAAAGGAATCTAATTTATTTTTACCACCGCGAAAGAAATGATATTTTAATCAATAGTAAGCCGATATTTCTAGCAGAATAGAATAAGCTTACATAAATTGGCTTTTGTTATATTGTTTACCTCGATGCCTTTAGTGTAGTGGTCATTAAGAATTAAAAGGCGGTGCTTTATTATCGCTATTGAAATAACCGTATTGTCTAGAGCTCTGATTGTCGATTGCAGGCGTTTTTGTTTAACTTTATAGAATTGCGAAGCGCACTACGCCTGTAAATTATTGAGATACCTTATTTATAATGATAAAATGAAAATATATTTACTGTTATTATTTTACAGCTTATCTCTAAGGCTGCATCGATTTGCGAGCATTTATTTTCAGTTGGGAAAAAATACATTTAATCAATGATTTTATTAAAGCAGGGAGAGAAAAAAATAATTGTATTTGATGTGTAAATTTATTTAATGTAATAAATAAACGATAAATTCCCGAATAATTGAAATCTTAAAAGACATTTTCAGCATTTTCAAAAAACATTTTTTTTATCGTATTTACATTATCAAGCATGCTACTTTTTAAACTATTGTTACATTAATTAAGTATTTCGACTGAGGGTGCTTGATGGAATTTCAATATCAAATTTGATTTGTTTTTTTTTAAATTTGTACTTTTCATACTTGAAAAGTACATAAAACTCATGGAAAAGTACAAAATTCAAACAATTTGATATTGTTACATTGTAAACGTTAACGATTGTTACTGTGAATATTCTGATTTTTTTACTGAATCTTAATAAAAACTATCACACAAATTTATTCTCGAGTTATCTTTTTATTCATATTATATAAGTTATCTTATCATGTTTATTAAGTAATTAAAACGACATTTTCGAAATTATCTATAAAAAAGATTCTTAGACCTATCCATATTAGTAATAAACTGCCAATCTGCACATTTGTTATGTGTACACATTTTCACATCAATTGTTCGATAAAATCAATATTCATACGTACAGTATTGATGTAAAAAGTCTTCATTATATTACAAATAATTACGACGTGAAATTGAAGTATAACTAATTGGGATATTTGTAGTATAAATTTTCTAAATACCACTAGATGGCCGTTTTGTAAATTTGTAATTTTAATATTGAATTACTTTCATAAAATTCAAGTTTTTCTATGCGCCCGCGAAAAAGTGGTGTAAGAGAGGCCATAAATCTACGTGGATTATTTTTCAAGAAAAATGGCTGTTTTATTCTACAATAAATAATAGTACACCGGTTCTGGCTTATTATTTAAACAGTTTTATTCGATGGGAAATATGTTGGCAAATGTTACCTGAAGAATTTTATTTTAAAAATTGCAACTGAAATTTTATTGTATCGTTTTTATGATTTGTTTTACGAGGTTTATTAAAATAAATATAATAGAATCGTTACCAGTAGTCAGTCATTCGTTAGTAAAAAAATAAAGCAGTAATCTTTGGTTTTCTAATGTGAGAAAGAATTCTTTTTATCCATATTAAGCCTTTTTATTAAATGATGATTGTGTTTACTGGTTACCCAGATCGGAAAGGCGATTACAATAGTGAAAAAACAAATTGCATTTTTTCCAAAATTTTTATTTCAATCATATGAATACAATCTGCTTAGTTTGTGGGAATTTCCTATTTGTACAAATAATAAAAATGCGTACTACATTTTTTAAAGCTGTGTATAACTTAGTAATTTTGATAAAACAAAATAAAATCATTAGGTTTTCATATTTTATATACTATGTATATCGAAAAGAATTTCAAAATTTTTCAGTAGAATCAATTTTTCATTTTGGTAAAGACTTGTAATATGTACGCAAAATAACCTTTTCTAAAGTTCAGAGATTAGAGTTAATTTACTGAATACAGTCTAAATATTGACAGGAATATTAATTTTTAATGTATACAACGTTTGCTTACGCTCAGAATATTATAGTATAGTTCCCCAACCACCATTTTCTACGAAATAGTGTGCAGAAACAGTTTAGTTTCAAGACGCAATATTTCTTCAAAGTTTTGGGTTATCTCTTATTGAATTACAAGTTTAAGTACGGTCATTAACTTCAGCGTGTACACAAAGTGATAAACTGCGATGTTTTATTTGTTATAATATGTGTGAACAAGAAGAAAATTCACATTGTCTCTACATTTAAAAAAAAACGTTTCAATTGCTAATATAATTAGGTTAACAATTGAAATGTTTTTTTGAAGAAGAAAATACGTAAAGCAATCTATATTTAGATTAAATATTAATTTATGCAGTGTTCTTTATAATTTGTGTTTTGGTGCACAGTAAATACTTAATGACGTATTTTTATTATTTACTATATTTCCATGAGAAATAACGGATTAAGGATGATATTGGGTTATATTAATCATCTTTGTTAGTTATCTATTTCTATGATAACAAAAATACTTGTTTTTTTACTTCTTTTATTTATGTAGTAATAGTTTGTATGCAAATGAATAAATGCATCATAGTATTTTATGCATAAAAACAATAATAATTTTAACATCCACACACATGGGCGTATGTTACAATTCTGTCATTTAAATTCAATATGATAGGTACAACAATATTTGCAAGTGCAAATCAACATTCCAAAGCTTTTGACACGGTTTATTTTAACTGAAAATTTTGCTGATCTGTGATCATTTATTATCAGTGAAATTAGCTGTGTTGTTTTAATGAAAAAATGACGTTAAAAAATAAAAACTTTTTCTACTAATTACACATTCTTTAATGAAAATCAAAGTGTTGTATAAAATATTTAAATGTAATGTATTTTCACTTCAAATGGTAATGCGCACCTTAAAGATGGATTAACTTAATTTTTTCATTATATATCTGTAATTTCTAAGGGGAACTATCACACTATGTGAACTAGGGTATCCAATCCCGGAGCCATTTTACAACCCCGGGATTGATTAATTTCCAATCACGGGATCCCGGGATTGGGATTAACTCACCGAGGAATTTGAAATCCTCAATTCGCTATACTTTTTCCCCAGATTATCTCCAAACCTCGTTTTTTTTAGCTCACCGAGGAATTTGAAATTCTCGATTTGGTATACTTTTTTCCAGGTTGTCTCCAAACCTGGTTATTTTTTAGCTCACCGAGGAATTTGAAATCCTCGATTTGCCAATTTCGTGTCAATTTTCGGGATTTGCTCAAAATTTCTCAATCCCGAAATCCCGGGATCGCAGCCGTGTCAATCTCGGGATTTAGGGATCAGAAAATTGAACGGGATCCCGGGATTGGATGCCCTAATGTGAACCCATAATCGGCAAAAGATCTTAAGCGACACAATAAGGTGAATTGCGTTTTAAGCCAATAATTGTTCAACATCTGCGTGAGTGATTTTTTTTAGAATATTATCTCATTCGCCTAATATTTTAAGGGCCTGTGCATTTTTGCGTTTTGCTTGTTATCGTTTGTTTCACGTGGACCCCGGTTGAGAAACGCTGATCTAGATAACTGAAAGCAGTCAGTATAATATCAAGATAAACGTCGACGAGAGTAATTTAAAGAAAACCTTCTCTTGAAAAATTTATATATTGTCGGCTACGATTTTCTGCCTATTATAGGTCGATATATTTAAACATCAAAATTATCGACAACTAATATATGCAGAATTAAAGTAGCACGTAAACATAAAAATTGAGCTTATTGAAACCAACTTTGAGTAAATGAGTTTGGAAAATTGTTTATTTTCATTAAATTTGAAAAATAAATGTCTTTTCCCACTCAAACTATATACGTAGCATTTTTTTTATTTGAGGTGTAAAATTAAATGTATCACTTAAACTACTTGTAGTCGTATGAATGAAAATCCACGTAAAAGTCTTAAGTGATTCTATTATCAGAGAAAAGCAATACTGATTGTGCATGCAACAATGTCATAACACGTTCGGCGCCTGTGGGCAACAATACTTGTCAAATACATCGTTGACTGCCAGTTATAACGGAGTGCTTAGAAACAGTGACACACGCAGAAGCACCACTTCCAACACAGTGGGTGTAAACTGTAGCATATCAGACATTCGTCTGTGAAATCAGCGTTTCTTTATTATTAGAGACCCTGGTTTTTAGTATTATGTGATAGATGCTAAATATATATTTAAATCAGGGTTGTGGAGTCGGAGTCTGCAGTCGTGGAATTGGGTGTTTTTCCCATGTTGGATTCGCAGTTAATCAGATAAATAATTTAAATATATTGAAAAAATATTAGTCTATTCATCATATTGATTGGTGAAATCTACTAGAATCTGTTCTAGTAAATATTCTAAATTAAATCTATTCTAGAAGGATCTATTCTAAAGCGATATGATGGTATGCATATATGTTAGTTAAACTGGACTATTTTAAATAATTCAATTCGGAGTCAGAATTGGCTATTTATTTAAAGCCATAGTCGGAGTCGTCTCTTTTTACCTGACTCCACTGTCTTGGTTTAAATTCATAATAGAATAAACTATTTTTTGCTAACATCGAAAAAAATCAGAATTGTTGCTAAAATAATAAATCAATTTTATTCTTCAAAAGAAAGTAATATTCATACAATTACAATAATTAAAAAAAATGATTTTGTTTAATAACTGCTTATTTTCTTCAGCGCAATGGCCACGTTATTATGCTATTGATTCTGTTAACTGACAACGCGACACTGGTTCAAAATGTTTCACGAGTTTGGTTGTGTTTTTTTTCTCGTAGAGATGATTATTACAAAATCTAATTTTCCAAGATTTTTTTTAAATTTTGGACAACTGTGAGAATTTTGTATCAATCAAAACATCACAATTAATGATACCTAAAATAAGCCTACAAATTCTGTCGTCATTTAAATATCGAAAAAGAACGTTCACTAACTATATATGGCTTTCGGCAAACTTTAGTGTAGCAAAAATTGAACCGTTTTAGCGCCATTACTGCACTGCAAGCATCATTGAATTTGAGCTTGCAATTCAAATCGTTTTCAATAACGCTGTTAAAGTTATATTTTACTTGCTTTTAAATATAATATAACTATTGACAACATTTTTAATGTGTATATTTTTTACTCTACAAAATAGTTTTGCTTTGTAGGCACCTTTTTTGAAAATCTTTTGGCCATCAGCAAATCTTTTTAATATCTTTATCGGAGTCATATTTACTCACCTCTAGATATAGTATACATATTTTTCAACTTATTTGCAAAACTGCTAGTTTTGCTTTGCAGAAACTCTTAGGAAACACTGGCATAAGCTTATAACTAGTAAATTGAGGTACCTACATCGATTTAATGTGACAATGATTTCACAGCTCTGCCTTGTTTGGCATAAGTGATACTTCAATGAGAGGTTCTGTTGGCGGTTTGTTGCACTAACGACTCTACGATGAGAAACAAATGAAGCGTAGTTCATTCCATACACGACGGGTAAATGTTTTCTTTTTCATTAAAAACAAAATTATCCATAATCAAATTTGAATTGTTTGAATTTTGTACTTTTCCATGAGTTTTGTCGCTAACTACCCGGGTTTCGCCTTTCGGCATCTTCAGGCATTCCAAGTGTTTGGATGTACTTGAACTGACGCGTAGTAAACAGTTTGTATCGTTTATATACAAAAATATAAGTAGATCACTAAGTTAAAAGGATATTAAAATGTAAATTAACAAAAATTGAATGTATACAATTTTCAATAAATTAAGTGGGTTTGTTATAATTATGGGGATTTTTTGAAAATATTAATGACCAGATAATAGGAATGTTTAAAGTAAATCTAGGATTTTATCCGACCTATTATCAATGAGTTGATTTGTTTTTAAGCCTTTGAATTAATATTTAATGATAGCAAGTGCTTGAATTATTAATAAAATGACAATTATTTAAAATTACAATTATTTAAAAGGGGTACAACAATGGAGAATTTGGTAGATAAAGTTAAATAAATAAATAAAGATAAATATTAATTATTAATGACCAGATAATAACATAGGAATGTTTAAAATAAATCTAGGGTTTTATCCGACCTATTATTAATGAGTTGATTTGTTTTTAAGCCTTTGAATTAATATTTAATGATAGCAAGTGCTTAAATTATTAATAAGTGACAATTATTTAAAAAGGGTACAACAATGGAGAATTTGGTAGATAAAGTTAAATAGATAAATAAAGATAAATATTAATTCACTTGGCATAATGAAATATTAATTCAAAGGCTTAAAAGGCTCAAAAGTAAAAAATTCAAACAATTCAAATTTGATATTGAAATTCCATCAAGCACCCTCAGTCGAAATACTTAATTATCCATAATCTTTTTTTTCTCAATTCAGTCTCTTTTTCGTGTATTGCATAGAACAAAATGATGCCTTTTTTTATTCGTATATAGATTTATTACGAAAGAAGTATTTCTGTAAGCAACCTTATTCTTGAATACGTTTGAAAAAGATTTTTTTTTGTATTAAGCCTAGGTAATTGATTCGTGTGCATATAATTAAAGACTAGAAAAAATATGGCTCCTAATATTTCTTGATACAACTATTTTTTTTATTTTATCTAGCATTTAAGATTTGTGTACAATTTGTATATTTAATACTACGCAAGAACGTGACTATGGTGTGGCTCTTTATATATATGAAACTCCAGAATGTGGCTCTTGTTGACTTCATGTATGCCCATCTCTGATATATTATTTATGAATTTAAGTGTACGATATTTACTATTGTGTGAATTTTTCGACCGTCAGAAAATATATTTTTTTTCTATACTATTCTACGAAAACGTCGATTTCAAGCCGATGGTATTACAACGGACATATTTACAAAGTGTAGGCTAAGTAATTAAAGTATTGATAGTAAGATATTTAATACATGGTATATCATTTAACTTGCGTCATTCGCTTACCCTGTAACTTATAATAATTATTTATAATCACTGTTAAATATTAATTATGATTTACGGAGCTGAAAATGTAAGTTCTGAGATTAAATGGAAACTTTAGGTATAAAACTTAGTATGAAAAAACAGCTTTAAATGTTTTTCAACCAATGAAGGTTATTAAAAACACGGAATGAATTTGTATATCGAATCAGGCCCGCCATAATTATTCAGACCTTGACAAGAGATTACGGAAAGTATAAAGTTGTTCGTAAAGCAAACAAATTAACCACAGAGAATAAAACAAACTGTCATACAAAATATACTGTAACTAAACTGTCACTGTATCTCATATTAATATACTGGTGCTTCATTCCTCTATTGACACGTAACAGTATATCACATTTTCAATACTTTTTGTTTTTGTTTTCGATTCAATTCATTTTGTTGTTTGTCAGTGTTGGTATTCGGATACGATTTTTTTATAGTGGATGGACGGTCGACTTTTATTGAATGTTTTAGGAAAAAAGCGGCCATTTTGGATACATTCTAAATTTGAAACAATATTATTTTTAGTTTCAATTATTCTTTTTGAAAAAAACAATTGATTCAAACTGAATTATTTAAATGAACGTTTATTTTAATAATAAATTCAGTATTTTAATAATTATTAAAATGAATGAGTTAAGTAAAAGGAATACTCATCCATTAAGCAAATCAAATGATTATGTAATGATTTTATCGACCATTAGAGCATTACGTAGCTTAGGTATAAAAAATAATGTATCAATTTCAGTTTCACAATTTTAATAAAACAGATGGTTACGAAATCAACATTTTATTTACTACAAAGGTCTTTTTAAAAATAAAACATTTTTTTACTATACATATATTTAATTAGGTAGTTATGAAACATCCATTCATTGTTATTTTTAATTATTACAGTATATCGTATAAAAAATACAAAACAATACTTAATATCAGTGTTTCGTTATCTCGACTACTGTAATGGGCTCAAATAGATATAGATCATAGATAGCCAAGCGATGTTGTTTTTTCCCCCTTTTTTTACTGCACCATCCATGTTCATTGTTAAAATTGGTCGTAGTTGTATTAACATTTATAAATTCCGCATTTAAATTAAGACAGTTTGTCAAAATATATATTGACTATATCGACTGTGGAAAGGAAAAAGGACGTAACCTACAGTTTTTCCAAAACAGGTTTTTTTCGATGATCACAATGTATCAAACTTGATACACGTTCTATCAAAAGGATGCAAGCTGCAAATGCCGAATTAATATCTAAATTTAGCTTTTATATTTGAAAAAGATGACCTTGTAAAAAATTGAAACCAAAAAAAAGACTGAAATAAAGGTTTTACCTGGATAATTTCTTTAATTAATATTAGGTTTTGTCAACTTAACACCAGTTTAAAAGTCTCCGTGCACTTTAAGTTGATGTATAATTAATAATTTGCATATGGCCCAAAATCATCAAAACACGTTTTTTGCGCCTCCTGTAAAATTTGATATGTGTGGGTTACGTCTTTTTTCCTTTCCACAGTCGATATGCTTAAGCTAAAGCTTACATCATTATAATTTTCTCATTTTCTTTGAATAGTCAATGTATGCATTAACTATTAATTGCATACAGTCAAGGCAGAAATAACGTTACGGCTTAGGTTATGCTAGTATGCTGACAAGAGCAGGTCAAAGTAGAAATGACACTAAAGTGGAATAGAAAGAAGACTAGAAATTTTAGAGGTTATGTGAAATGTCACACAGCAGTAAAGAGTGGTTTACAGGTAACTTTTAGTTTGTGAACAATTTAATTACGTCTGTGTAGTTATTGTACACATTGACTAGTGAATGTGCTCATTTTTTTTTTGCGCGTGTATAATGTAATTGACTAAAATGGACAATATATGCATCGGCTAGTGAAATTATATGTTGATTAAGTGTATACTTTTACTGTATCATGACATAACATGACACATATTTTTTGGATTTTTATTAGGGTGGTTTTGACAGCTTCATGTTTTTCAGTTTAAAACAAGTGAATGGTATAAATGTTATGTTTGAATATTATTTCATGAAATATAACCGCCCCTGCATATTACAAGGGTTGCATTGATCCAATGCCATACTGACTGGCCGCCACTGATCAATACCTATCCTGATATTATACTGAATAATTTCAGTTATCTAGATCATAGTTTCTCAACCTTTTTAAGCCCATGGCCCCCTTTCGAGTCTCAAAATTTTCTGTGGCCCCCCTATTCATAGTAATAAAATTCTCGGGGCTCGTGAAAAATGAAAAAATATACATTTATTTTTTAAAAATACAACACAATAAAATTTTGTTTACAAATTATTTGTTAACTCGATGGCTACCACAGACGAGATATCTCGTAAAAATTTTCGTGCTCAACACGCTAGAGACGAGTTATCTCGTCAATAACTAATTAAATTAATAATTGCAAATTATAACCGGCGTGCTAGGTAATAACTATTAATCATCTACGGCAGCTAAAAGGTTAAAAATTAAATTATGCTTAATTTATGATTTCGACTGAAGGTGCTTGGTGGAATTTCAATAAATTTGAATCGTTCAAATTATGTACATTCACACAGATTTTGTCACTAACGACCCGGGTTTCACCTTTCGGCATCTTCATGCGTTCAAGTGCACGGATGAACTTGAACTGACGCTAAGTAAATGAATGTTTCGTGTTTATATAAGAAATGCCTGGATACCATATGTCCTATTTTCTTTGCTGTGGAAACTTCTTAAAGCGTTTTAAATTTTTCAAATGGTTTTTCTTCCATTTCCATGTTTTGTATAAAATGGATATTAGCATTAGTGAAGCAAAACATATTAAGCATATGAGTTTCATATTATCACGGGGTGATGAAATAAATCCGTGGACAAGGTAGTCAATACAACATTGTCGACATTTACTTTTAGATGCAGTTATTATGGTATCCCTTAATATCATTGGAAAATAATAGAAAAAGTATGTATGATAAATACATTATTTCTGCTGCAATGTATAATTGTCCTACTGTATTCTATTTGATTTTAATATAAATTTTAGTTCATTATATTTTGGGCGGCCGTGGCCCCCCTAAAGTCTGCTGTGGCTCCCCAAAACTGAAAAATTCTTCTGTGGCCCCCTTGGTACATGCTGTGGCCCCCCAGGGAGCCACATGGCTCCCGGTTGAGAAACGATGATCTAGATCACAGTTTCTCAACCGGGGTCCACGTTGAACAACCGATAACAAACGCTAAAATACATATGCATTAAAAAATATCAGGAGAGTAAGATAACGATCTAAAAAAAATATCACTGACGCCCTAGGCGATATTGAAAATTTATTGGCTTAAAACGTCATTAACCTAATTGTGTCGCTGAAGATCTTTTGCCGATTATGGGTCGATATTAGGGCATCCAATCCGCGAATTAAAAAAACGAGGTTCTGTGACAATCCGGGATAAAGTATACCAAATCGAGGATTTTAAATTCCTCGGTGAGCAAATCCCAATCCCGGGATTGAAAATTAATCAATACCGAAATCCCGGGATTGGAAAAAGGCTCCGGGATTGGATACCCTAGTCGATATCACTTACAAAAAATAGATATTACAAGCTTATCGAACGTTTAAAAACCAGAGTGATTTTTATCATAAATTGCCATTTATTTTAAGTATTATTCTTGTTTTATTTGTTTTCACTCGTTTCTATCTTTTTCTCAAGTGGAATTATTAAAAAAAGATTTTGCTTCAAGAACCATTTGCGAGATTAATGTTTTTTGGCAAGTGGCGTGTAAATAGCAAGAAATGCTCATCAAAAAATATATTTTAGCGATATCGAAATACTTCTGTTAAATTAAAAAACGAATATTAGCAATGATGATTGTTTTATATATCGCAACGTTCAAACACGGTTTAGTTGGCAAGTTTCACAATTTTTAGTTAAGTTTCAATAACACGAAAGATAACAATGAGTCTATTTTTCTACGTAATACTATACATTTTAATTAAGTTAGAAATTATTCATGAGCTATATAATTTTTTTGAAATCAATTCACTTGACAATGCTGATATGCAACTCACAATAATGGCAGTAAATATTCTTTTTTTTTATAACGCTGTGAGAAAGTACATTTGTAATTCTTGATATTGAATGAATTATAATATTTTGCTGTTGTGTATTCTTTTAAAATTTGTATAATTAAGAATCTCAATAATATGTAAAAAATAAGCATTTGTCTTTGTTTGAAAATAAAGCGTAACGATGAAATAACACGTTTTTAAATTATTAAATAAAATAAGAGTGACAGTCATGTGTCTTCAATCTTCAAGTAATACAAAATCTTTATATCACGATATTTCTTTTAAGAAATTTATTAATTATTAACATGGCTGTTATTATTTATATTTATTTATAAAAAAGCTTCATTATCAAGGGGACTTATACTATAAGATACATTTTATTTAATTATATTATTTTAAGTATGAATTTGTTAAGCGGAAAAAATAATTGCCGAGGAATAGCAAGAATAAGAATATATATTTTTTTTAAATTCTAAATAAAACTATTTGATTGAATTTGCATTTACTTGGTAGTGGTAATGGTACAACTCCATTGTGATAGTTAGATTTTTTTTATATATAGTTAATAGTTATTTAGACGTATGCCTTCATTAAACATACCTCGTTCTGATGAAAGCATACGTCAAAATAGTTTTCAACCATATAAAAAAAAATTGTAGAACTAAGATACTTTGTTATTTTTCCAAATTGAGTAAATAAAATTTCTTGACAATGAAAGATGGTCTGCTGTCTGCTGAAAGTAAAATATTTTTTTTTTGAGCAAACACAATAGGCAGTTATTTGATAATTATGAGAAAATGTTAATTTTATTTATTTACAGTCGAAAATTGACAACAAACAAAAAAAAACATATTTTTTGTCGGTATCACTATTATCACAAAATCACGAGACATGCGTTATTAGGAAGCCGTTTTGGGTTGGCTCAAAGGCACCAGAGTATTCCGCTCGAGTAATTGGAAGAAGCCAAGTATATGATTTCTCCAGGGTTGAATCGATTTATTTAAAAAAAAAAGGATAATTGTAGGCATAGTATCAGCCTAAGTAAACTAATGTATTTAAGTCAACTAAAAAATGAATTGAAACATTCATTATCGACTCTGCTAAAAATAAATTAGGTTGATATTTGAGTCCACACTGTTTATTATAGAAACCGAAACGAATTCTATTTTCTGTCAACAATATTTGTTATTTAATTAAGCGTATTCATTTACATTCCATTTGAAAATTGGATTTAAGTGTTATGGTGTACGAATTGTTAAATGTGACACAATATGAAATCAGTGTTCGAAGTTTAAAATCAAGTTAATTTTGGATAAATTTACGCATGAACAAAAACGTGTGTTCCGAATTCAAATTATTCGAAAAGTATCATAGACAAAAATACTTGATGCGATTACGTGATGGCAATATCCGAATATTTCGCCTCTGCCCGCAAGGTGATTATTATAGAGGCAACATGAACTACTTTCGTTCATTAGGGATACGCGAAACGTTATACACATACACACTTGTGATTTATATTTGAATATGTTTTCCATAGCCATACAACAATATATGACGAACTAATAATTATTATTGTTGATTAAACGTGCACGTTAGCTTTTATTAGATTACAAACAATATATTCGGGTATGCTTTGAATATTTGGGAAGATTTAATATTCAAAGTAATTGGCACCTTGATGTGCCAAAATGAAAAGGTAATTAAATCCCGCCCTCTGACAAAATCCAAATTTCGAACTAGCGTGTTTAAATGGTTTAATAGTGCTTGTATTATTTAAAATACATCTTCTAATGCTAATGAACTCTTCACTCTTCATTGATTTCGTCAAGATATCTATTTACAAAGTCTAAATAAACTTGTTCGTTTCGAAAATCAGCATACCATTCTTGTTTCTAAGTAATCATAAGTTTCCAAGTATCAATGCGGATTACAACTAGCTTTATTGATCTAGAAGTAAGTTTGATATAGTGAATAGAAAAATACCGATGAGGTCTGATGGCATTCGAGTTTATATGCTGTTTATCAACGGTATTCATAAACTTCAAGTATTTATTCTCATTAAATTGTAACACAAAAAAAATAATACTTTATTTGTTAGGAAAGGTGACAAAATATGTGAAGTTAAAGTTGTGGACGAAACATATCGACTGTGGAAAGAAAAAAAAGTGTAACCCACACATATCAAATTTGATAGGAGGCGCAAAAAACGTGTTTTGATGATTTTGGGCCATATGCAAATTAGGAATTATACACAACCTTGAAGTGCTCGGAGACTTCTAAAGTTGTGTTTAATTGACATAATCTAATAATTATTAAAGATGTTGTCTAGGAAAAAACTTTATTTCAGTTTTTTTTTTGGTTTTAATTGACATAATCTAATAATTATTAAAGATGTTGTCTAGGAAAAACCTTTATTTCAGTTTTTTTTTTGGTTTTAATTTTTTACAAGGTCATCTTTTTTCAAACTTAAAAGCAAAATTTAGATACTAATTCGGCATTTCCAGCTCGCATCCTTTTGATAGAAAGTGTATCAAGCTTGATACATTGTGATTATCGAAAAATACCTGTTTTGAAAAACCTGTAGGTTACGTCCTTTTTCCTTTCCACAGTCGATATGTATGTCGTTATCAAAAAACACTATAATCGCAGGAAGAACAAATGGATCGTGGAGAATCGAATTAGAATTAAAGCGTTAGTCTAAGGAAGTCATCTGTTTTTATTACATTCGAATGAACAAAGTCGACTACAAGTGTTTCATTCGCCCCTAAGTGACTCATTACCCGTGTAAAGTATAGGCATGTAATGTGAGGACACAATGGTTTGTGAGAAATGTTTAATTTTGTTAAACTTTCATCGTGTTGTTCATAAAGTTACGTGTACATAGTTAACACACTTTTGGATATTATACTATTTTGTCCGGTCGCCACGTGACGCAACTATGTTCGTAATTTTTTGGTATATGCAAATGTGCCTGGGAATATTCAGTTTTAGAAAACTTGATAATATTAATACACGCAAGAGGTTTTCCTATTGAAGGAGAGTGACCATTACAATAGTAATTGTACGCTCATTTTCAACAATTTTTATGTACACTTCTTCGGTAAGTTTTGATTTATTGTACAACTCACCCAACGGCCGATTTTGAAACTGAACAAGTAGACCCATAAAATATGTTTTTCTCAGTGGCGCAACGGATAATTTCAACGGATCTGTGGGAACGCGTTGCTGTTGAGAACAATTGTGCGAACTGAGACGCATTCAGTTATCTCACTTTAATTGAAATTTTTATCGGATTTTTACTTTCACTTTACATAAATACGTCTTCTTAGTGCCTGAGTACAGATTTACTTTTCCCATAATTGGTTATTGTTTAAGAAAAATATATGTTTGCAACCAGAGCTGCTACGTGGCGGCAGGAAAAGTAGTTTCACGTAGAAATGCGCAAAATAAAGATATATATTATCTATGTCCGCTCCCAATGTGGAGCATATGGCCTCCTAATGCAGTTACCTCAACAGGAGTTTTTCTATGAGAACTTTTTGTTACTCAGTCGCTCAACCTCTCTTTTTTAATGAGAATATTAGGAATAAAGGTATAAGGTTAGGGCAGGGCTAGTGGTAAACTAATCGCTCTGCTACATCTAGTTGATAAATGATCGGAAATGGTGAGAGAGACATCACAAACACCCATGCATTCGAACTGAAATCGACAAATCGATCAAAATGATGTTCGTACTAAGACTCGTGATGTCTGTGACGGAAGCCCAAAACGATAGCGTTACGCCATAGGACCCGACAAGAGAGTAGTAAGTACAGAGGGAAAAGGTTAGGATAGGACCAGTGGTTAACTAATCGTTCTCGCTACGCCCAGTTGTTAAAGCAATATTTACTTCCAATGCCGAGCACATTGCCGACTAAAAGTTTATCAAAATAAAACCATACCGAGCACTGGCTTTTATTTAGTCGTTTGACTTGTCATTTTTGTAAAGGGTAAAAAAAGTATTGTGCTAGAATAGTATCAGTAGTTAACTAATCGCTCTCGCTACGTCTGATTTAATTTTTAATTGAGTTGCTGATATTGGAAAGTATACATAATAAACATCAATCCATTTTAAGAAAAATACATTTTTTTTAAATTCTGAGATTTGAGCATTGTGATTAGGGTCTCCCGGGATCCCTAATCCCGTAATCCCGTCTGATCCTGCGATCCCAAAATTCCGGGATTGGTATGGTTGCGATCCCGGGATTTCAGGATTGAGAAATTTGTAGCAAATGCCGAAAATTTATAGGATTTTGGAATTGGAAGAGCTAAAAAAACGAGTTTCGGAGATATCTTGGAGAAAAAGTATAGGGAATCAAGGATTTAAAATTCCTAGGTGAGCTAACAAGAAAAAACGAGTTTCGGAGATATTTTGGGGAGAAAGGATAGGGAATCGAGGATTTCAAATTCTTCGGTGAGCTAAAAAAAAACGACTCACCGAAACTTTTCTCAAATTATACACGATTTTACGATGAGTGCCCAATCCCGGGATCCCGAAAATTAATCAATCCCAAAATCCCGGGATCACAAAAAAGCTCAGGAATTGGATACCCTAATTGTGGTAGGACGAAAGCCAAAAAGCATATATCGTCGATGCATATCAAATATGGTCTATGTGACGAAAGTGCATTCCGAGATAATCGATAAAAACTGTTTAAAAAAATAACGAAACGGAAAATAACACTTTTATCAATGGAGATTGGAAAATTTTTCCCATTGATAGAAGTGTTATTTTCCGTTCCGTTATTTTTTTTAAACAGTTTTTATCGATTATCTTGGAATGCACTTTTGTTACGACCATATTTGATATGCATCGACGATATGGTGATGGTAGTCGCTATTTATTATATTATATATTATTTTGCCAAGAATTTAGAAAAAAATCAGTTTCATTAGTATCAGACAATATTTTTTTTTATTATCGACATAACAGGTTTAATTCAGCGAATAAGAATTATCTGAAGAATAGAGCCAGAATCTGAGCTGGCGATTAGCTAAAACATACAACTCTACTAACTTGCTGATTCTATTGCTACCCTCAAAAGGGATGAAGTGACTGACCAACATTCAGTATTCGGTTAATACATACGGTTGAAGTGCTTCATTAAGACTCGTGCTTTGAATCTGAAGTGGAAGTTGACGTGGTATACAGTAAATAATGATTCGAATTAACTCGCTTAATATATCATTTGCAACAGATTTAAGTGATCTGTTAAAAACAGATTTGACGATGAGAAATTAGAAAGTTTGTGTATAAAATAGGTGATGCATTAACAAATATTATTACAACTATTATATTGTTAATCCACTAAAAAAATCAAAAATCATTGTCCAAATAAAGAAGCAGTAAATATTAAAAAAAAAAAAACAAATCTATTATTATTATTATTATTACTAATCGCTTTAGTGAAGACTACCCCTGTTTGACTGTACGACACTTTAAACTTTAAGCATTACTTTTAATTGATGGACATTCCACAATAAGTTGTAAGTATTACTTGTGGTATGACTTGCGTTGACATTTTAATTTTTCAATTTCCAACATTCAACATTTGCTAGCATCTGTTTCAAGCAATTATAGGCAAGGGTGGGATGGAGGGGGCTCAGAGAGGCTCGTGCGAGCCCCTTGTTAAATTTTACTGAGGCCGGCGAGCCCCTTGTTAAATGAGAGAAAATAATATTTTTAGATCAAATTAGTATATAACTGTGATTTCTGACACATAAATTATCTACGACAGCTTCAGTATACACGGTAGTACATTTTCAGGCATTTACATTGACAAATTTACGAACAATTTCATATTGCTATGTGTTATAAGTGTTTTAAATAACAATCGATTGCTTTTATAATTATTGAATATAATTGCATAGGAGTGATATAAAATTTCACTACTTCCCCAAAACACCGAGAATTGCTTTATGATAAAGCGAGCCCTTGTTAACGTATTGGTAGCCCATCGCTGATTATAGGTAATAAATACTAGCACAATATAACCTAAATATAACTACATATGTATACAGTTAAAGATTAGTTTATCAATATGCTTTCATTACCCTTAAACCTCCATTATGACGATGTTGTTGAAGGAAATGTTGGCTATGAATCGCTCCTCCATAAATAAACGCATTATTATTTATGTTTATCGTCCTTGGCAACGCGTTGATTGTCTTTTTTTATTTTTTTTCGGTGATTTTTTTATAGAATTTACGATACTAACCACACAAACAATGATAGGTTCATTTAATTTATAAAAAAATATCAGAAAATTTAAAGGTGACATTACCAGTGCACCAAAAATAGTTATCAGTAAATAATAGCGATAAATTTATATGTGAATGAATTTCTAATACAACTAAATACGTAGCTTTTTAAAAAAATCTTTTCGTGGAATTCGACGAAGTAATTGCGAATTCAATCGATATATTTGTGATCCACTATGTCTTGTTATTCTATTTTTCAATTGATTTGTAAATTTCTGTTTGAAAGCGTGGGTTTCTGCTATGTATTAAATAACCTCCGTTCACCTATCTTAAAAATAAAAAGAAGCTTGAGCAATTTCACCAGTTATTTGTCCTATTTAAACTTAACTTATAGAAGAAAATATTAGTTCATGAAAACCGGAAATATATATATATCATAATATATTGGTAATTTTTATTAAGAGTGAAGAATACTAATAATAAAGAATTCATTGAACGTTTTTCGCAATAAATCTATTTCACTCTTTTATAAGGGTGAATTATTTCACTTCCATTTTTTTGAAGATCACAACTGTTATTGACATACTAACCATGTTAAATGAAAATATATTTGAATTGGAATCTTTCATTCGTTCTGTAATACTTCTGGTTTAAGTAAAGCCGTTACTGAAAGCACAATAAAGCTTTATAAAGATGGACCCGGTAGAATATATGTATTTGTACATACCTCAATACGGATCAAGTGAGCATCAAAAGATTTCCAATATTCGTCTCATGAAACAGTTTTCGTTTTATTTTTCTCAATGCAAAAGTAAACATTTAGAAATATAAAATTTATACTTTTATTACATACAGTCAAAACATTCTTGATATAAAATAATAAATTTTGCGTTTCTTTAAATAATACGAGAATGATAAATCTCACAAAAATACTTGGCATTACAATTATTTAAACATTTTTTGAGTATTTTCAATAAATGGGTATAAATATAGTATAAGTAGGGCTTCCAAACCGGTTTAAACCGAAACCGGTTAACCGGTTTATCGGATGTTTTGAAAAAAAACCGAAAACCGGTTTATTTCACTCGGTTAACCGCGTTTTATCAAAAATACTCTTCTCTTATTTTTCATTTTTTTTTAAAAAAGATATATCTTTAACATTACTTTTTAAATGAATTTACTGCGTAGAAGCGGAAAAAAATTACATAACATGCATATGAATTTTATAAAAAATCTACTTGTATCAAAGTTGTCCATGTTGTGAACAGAAATGACTTTTTCAAATAATTTAATATTTTTTATTGTATATAAATTTAATTATTGTAGTGCTTGTTATTCTCAATTATGAGTTTTATTATCAAGCTCATTTTACCATAAAATATTTTTCCACATTTGATTGTCATTGCTTTATATATTATGCTTTCTGTATTCCATCTATAAGATAAATATCGATTTTCCATTAAAATTAGAGCATTTATGACATATATTTGAAAATTTAATCGTTTTTGAGGTTAACCGGTTTTATTGCCAGAAAAAAACCGAAACCGGTTAGTTGAAAAGTCCGGTTAGTTGGAACCCTAAGTATAAGGTATAGTAAAGGGTATAAGTATGAAATAAATACATGAAGAATTTAAAATGAGTGAATGGTATGAATGTTATGTTTGAATATTATTTCATGAAATATAACCGCCCCTGCATATACAAGGGGTGCATTGATCCAATGCCACATTGACCGGCTACAAGACCATTACGACGACGTACATATGTCAATAATATGCTCATGATAATCCTTATTTCAATAAAGCAAAAAATGAGTGGTAAGAAGCCTGATTGCCTGAAAATTGATACGTAAATAAACAAAATAGTCGGTTCTGGGCAATACAAACCCTCAAATTATTCACTAGTCACCTTTGCATCATTAAAACGTTATAGTATGGTGCGTTATGTGGTCTTGTAGTATCGTTGGGCCTTACTTTTTTGAAGATAAACGTGGTTTTACGGTAATTGTTATTAAATAATGTTATCATAACATGATTGATAACTTTTTAAATCCAGAATTGGATGCTTTTTGATGTGTTTGCAACAAGACGAGGTGCAACTTCACATATTATCAAAGTAACAATCGAATTATAGAAAGTAGTAAGTAAGCCTTCCCGGTAAACACTCTGTATATGTATTATAAACATATAAAATGTATACAATGTTTAAAGTGCTTATTTGCCTCAAGGCTCTGAATAAAAGTATGACGAAAGTACAGACATCGTAAAAAAACCCCATGACGAATACATTCAGAATATTATTTATCCAAAAAAGTGTCGTAAAATTTTGTCTCACGTACTTGTGCTATATAAAAGAAATGAAACTGAAAATATTAAATGAAAATTGGCATAAAAAACTTATTCCCAGAGCATCTATCTATTCAAGCTCTCGTAATTGGAAATTTCAACGTCTAAAATGATGATTTGTTCAATATTTGTTTGGATTTGAAGAGAGATCCTAAAGTATGTTTTTTTTTACATTAACTTAATTAGTGTAATTTATACTTCTCGAAAATCAATGTAATTGATTTTTTTTTTGCGATTTATAGACATATATATAATATTAATACACTACAATCATGCACCAACACTTTGTAAATGAACAGTCATTTATCCGTCACGAAAATGAAAATCGATAACGGAATTTATTTTAAATAAAACGAATTATTCGAGAGTATGCTTTTAGTCCTGAGTCATACCGGGTATTCTCGTTTTCTTAATATTTTAATTCAAAAATAAATTAAAACTCTTTTCCAGTACCACGATTGTATAAAAAAGCTGTGTTTGCTGTTGGAATCATTAGTGTCGTGGGTTGAAATAATGTTGAAGACCGTTGGTAGTAGAGGCGATCCAATACACTTCTGTTCCTTTTACACCGACTGAAAACAGTTATAATTTCTTTCTAAACTCGGAAAAATTATTCAAAGCCTGCATAAAATTCAACTCCAACTTGCAATCCACGTACCGATACGTCAGAAAGATAATCGAGAAAAGAGAGCTAAACAATTATGCAATTTTACAACAAAAAATATTTATTAATAAAAAAAACAGGTCACTGAATGTGCATCCTTCATATTGAACAAGACCATGGTCATATAGATCTATTCGTCATTAAAACAGGCTGTCAAAAAGCAAATCAAATATGTATATTATACATCGCAGCGCTTTGTAAATAAACTTTTTATTGTTCTCATCTATCTAGATTTTATTATGTATAAAGTCAAATATAATATAATATGCTCCATTTGCACATGAGACACGTCCCGTCTCATAAGAAAAGGCCGTACAAAAATATTTTCGTGTTAAAACAATGAAGTGTTTTGATAAATAAAACAAAGATTCTAATACTTTGGACCGTGTAAAAATAAACTATACAAAACTACAATTAGGTGTATTATAATAGTGAATTGTACGAAAACAATGTAATGCAATTTATTTTAATATTTATGAATACTATGCAATGTTTTGAATGAATATATGCCATGATTTTCCCACTTGAATAGAGAAGAACTTCTATTGATTTTTTATTAGATACCAATAACGTTGAAAATCATGTTAGGCATAGATATTCGGTAACCGGAATTTATTCTTGTTGCCGTATATGATATTCTTCGAAATGTATTTGACGAAATTCCGCTTTATAGTAAATATCTGATTCAATAACGGTGAAACCTATATTATCCGGACCTCGATTATTTGTATTTTCGATTATCCGTATAGGAACTCATTAGAAATATCAACTTAATGCAATTAAATTTTCAAAATACCGTTGGTAATTTACAGTTATGTAATAGGAAGTAATATATGAGATATTACATATATCGAAAACAGAAGTATTAATTTTAATACGCATAGTGGTTAAACTATTATGAAAAGCTTACTCACAATTGTGAACTATATAAGTGCTGAGGAATTAAATAAGAAAATGTATCCCTCAGCGAACGTCAATAATTGAATCTATTTAAAAGAAATGTTTTATTTAACATTATTTGAACATATGTATATATTTATGTATATGTATACAAATAAAATGCGTATATAAAATCTAATTTTCTTTCCCTGTCAAATAAAATATTTTTTATGATTATCCGCACTACCTTCATCCCCAATTAGACCACATAATCGAGGTTCTACTGTGATTTTTTCGTCTGTTTTTTTTTGAAAATATGAAATATTATGATTTTGGTAATAGGGCTGGACATTAATTTGGAATAAAATAAAATAATATTTCATGTCTTCAATAATACAATCGAAGATTTTTTTATGGAATTTAATGCTTCTATATATTATACAAAGAAATATATGTTTTCTATTTTACAAATATCTTTTATACAGATACAAGCTATTAAGACTCCCACGCTTCGGATAATTAATTTTAAAATAGAATATTAAGCAATTAATAGTGATGCGAATTAAGCTGTAATATGATAGTGCTGTTAATTAACTTTGATATTTTTTCTAGGTTAATTAATCATTTTCTGTATTGATAATTTTAAGTGTATTAAAGATTAAGAATAGTTTACTGAACATCCAGAAACGCCTTTTTCCTTATTGGTTCTTAATTTTACGCGTTAAAATATTTATATAAAAGACATACCATAAAATAACGTCAAGCGATAATAATCTAGCAATACACTGCTTGCAAATCAATCTTAAGCAATTGATACGGACTTCCATGCAGGACATCACGCTGGACTAATGCGATTAGAGACAGGCGCCACGACGCCTTAATGGGATCGAGCTTTCAACTCGCCTCCCTCTAAGCCTCCACCAAAATAAACCCCAAAAGCTTGACACATGCAATATGGATATGATATTATATTCCTGATATGAACTTTTAATTCACACAATTAAAAATTACAGTCTGCTGAAGAACAATACTATATATCGCATAGCTTTTCCCTTTGGAGATGTTTTAGTACATTTCTTTAATTTGTTTGAAGATTGTTTTTGTAAACATATATATTTTAGTATTAAAAATAGCATCAATTGATTGCTTTATTGATTTTTAAAATGATCACTAGCAATTGTATCTACAATATATTTTAAACGAAAGTTTATTTACCATGAATGTAACTAAGTAAATAAAAATAATTTTTAGAAATCAGTCTCAAATATGGCTTGACAACATCCAAAATATCATTCTAAAGTAATGTAAATAATAATGTAACATATTCTTAATATAATATTTAATTTATCGGATAAGCCATTTTCACAGTACATTTCAAGAAACATGCTGTGAGTCTATTCCAAAAGAAAATTAATTCATAATGTGTGGTATAAGGTATACATAAGTATAGTTATGATAATAAATCGGTTTATGTCGATTTTTTTTTCAATTAATGTTAATTGTGTGTCAATTAATATAAAATTCAACGTTAAATAAAAAAAAGCTATAACTCAAAATAACCTCGGAAAATTGTACTAATTTTCGTGTCGTTTTTCTCTCAAAAAATGACGGTTATTGCTTTCAAAAGTTTAAAAAACCTTTCGAGTCTATAATGGCATGATATATGACTTTTCTGTAGGAAAAGTTCTAATGGCTATATTGACACCAGTTTTCGAAACAAGTTCAACATCCAAGCAAGAAGTTGTGTAAGAAGCAAAATTTTCTCGTTAAAACTCACAGTCGTATTATTTCGTTGGTCATGAAAAATATTTATTTCAATATGCAGGAGCTGAGATTTATATAAGAAAACATGGATAATTTAAAGTTTAAGCTATGTAGTATGGATATTTTTACTATCGTAGAATTTTAAATCGAATAAATTAATTTTTATAGAGAAATTAATATTAATATTTTGTAAGTATGTTGTGAGAAAGTTATAAATTATGTTTTCTATGAAAAAAATAGTTGGCTTGTTCAATGTTTATGTAAAGTACAAAGGAGATACATTAAATTTACGATAGATGTTTCATATGCGATATTATATAATAAAACCACGAGACCTAAGTCGTCGAATGCAAAATCACAATATTCGAATATTGGTTAAAATAAACTAAATTAAAAAAAACTGAAATTATTTTTAATTACAGCAATATTCTGTCTCTTTCAGTAAATAAGATAAAACATAATTTAAAAAGGCGTTTATCATCTATGGCAGGTGTTACTAACCCCATGCCCGCGGACGAAATGGCGCCCACTGACCGATTTCGGTGCGCCCGCCAACTAATTTGGGCAAAACATTAAATTCCTGGGATTTTGGATTTCAAAATTCTTGGAAGAGATACAAAAAAAACGAGTCACGCCGATAATTTGGGCAAATCGTTAAATTCCTGGGCTATAAATAACCTTGAAATAATGTGGTGTCCGCTGCCCTACCTATATTAAAGAATGTGATCTAGGTCCAAAATGGTTGGTAGCCCCTGTCTATGGCTCACAGAGGACGATTCAATTTTTTTTATATATAAATAATTTGGCAAAAAAATAACGGCACTAAATTAAGTATGTATCTTTCATTTAATATGTAAAACATGTATGTTTTTTTGACAAAATTCAATTATTTCGCTTCAATGCATAATGATTTTTTTAAATCAGGTTTTACGAAATTACTTAACTGATGTTGTATATATGGACATTGTTACACACATACAGTAAAACAATCTTATATCGCTATTCAAAATAAAATAATGGATAACCTTTTTACAATGTTACTTCTTTATCATGACTTGCCTTTGATCTGAAAAGGCTTTACAAGACCAGCTTTGCTGAAAAAACTTTGCTTTATATAATCTAGGTGAATTAAAAAAGCAGATGTCATTGGAATATGCAATTTTATTAAGTGAGTTTGGGATAAAATGTGGAAAAAAACGTTCGGTTTGCATAATTTATGTGAACGATTTTTTGTGAGCAACGTTATGGTAGTTAAACATGAAATGGATCGTGAATCCAATCAAATTAAATGTCTACTCAAAATATTGCAAACATTCGAATCCAAGAATAATTATCTACTCATGATTGAAAATAAAAACAAAGCTACTGCTTCATAAATGTTGAATCCAATTCATCTGCCTCACAATATAATGTTATGATTGCTTTAAAATATTCCATAGATAATAATTAATTGCTTACTGAGATCGATATCGATGTCAAATTATACATTTCCAATGAATACATATATATAAAAGTTTGGATAATGTCAACGATTTTAGTTTTCACTCAAATTAAAATACAAAAGGTCTAACTGTAAAATGTTATACGTATATAATGTTATACAGATTTTCGTGTAAACTGCTTTAGTGTTTCATTTATTGTAAATAAATAAACAGGTAAATAAATCCCAAGGGACCGAACAAGGCGTGTGAGAAAATACCAAGTGATTTTAAACAAATTATCAGATGAAACATTTAAGCATACGCTTCTAGAGTTGAGTGGTTATATTTGCACTAACCCTTAACGGTGTGCTTCCTGTTATCTCCGAAGGGGTGATAGTCCCAAGGCTTATTGAGTTTGCCTCTCCACACTAGGTGTCGTCATTCCTGTCAAACTACCGGTGTATAGTGTGTCTCATTGGTTTCCAATATCACTATCAGAATTCAAAATCGTAATTTTATACATTAGATTACATATTTGTGGTACTGCGTAAGAAAATATTAAAACAGTCGTGTGCAAGATATTTTGAATATCAACGCTGTATAATGATTTTTTTAATAAGTGTGGATCCGGCGGACACCTAATGCTTTTTTTATAGCCTCTAGCTTTGAAAGGCTTTGTAGTAATAATAGAACTATTAACAAACAGCCACTTTTCCTTTTTTTGTCTCATTGGCGCTCTCTTAAATAATCCAAATGCTCCTGTACTCAATTATGTAGAATCTACGAAATGTGTCCTTAGTTTCCTCACTGATTTATTGCTTATAAATAATACGATGTGAATAAATTCTGTCGTTACATCACTGTTTTACCCGCAAATGAGTAATAAAAACTTTTAAATTTAAATTAAATTAAATTTTTTCTCAGCTTCAAGCTCTTTTTGATAAATTCATTACAAAAAACACAAGAGAAAATTTACCATAAACGATTAACAATGAAAACTTTTCGAATCTTAACAAGAAATTTTGTGATCTGATTTTAAACACGAAATGTAAATTTTTGTTGCGCCCAGGCTCTGGCTGTGCAAACCCAGAATCATTGACTAGCCTGACTGAGAGATTATTACACACACGATTTTTTTATGACTTTCTTACTGAAGCATCGATTAGATATATATAAACCGTTTTACTTAATTAAATCGGATTTTTTTTTGTATATCACTAGAATATTTGAATGGCACGTAATCTGCCTACTCTTGTCCGGGTGGTTTAGTTGGATTGCCACATATTATATATGATGTTTTTAAACCATCAAGTTATTCCAAAAACTGTTCCCTAAGTAGGAAAATAAATTATTTTTTAAAATTATAACGACTAACAAGTGAATGGAAGAATACAGATTGATTATTAATTACACGGTATAAGTCAGTGCTTCCGGGGTCCACGAAAATTTTCATTCTTTCAACACTCTTTGTGATAATATACGAACATGTGAAATATTTTTTTTTTCGGAAGTCCGCAGATTATTGTTTAGATATTTATGGGTCCGTGGCATGAAAAATACTGGGAAGCACTGGTATAAGTAATGATCTGAATAATTAATCACTTATAAATGTACAATTAAAAATCAGCATACATAATTGTAAACAATATAATAGATATGTTCCCGATTACAGTGTAACATTTTATTATTATTGCAGTTTTCACAAAGCTTTTTGCTTTGAGTGGGATTATTATAAAAAACGTTCATTTTATACATCTTAAACGTGTGCAATTCAATAATACTCGCCGAATTTATTTTATTTTTTCCCTTAAGCAACATTATCTTAAAAAGTTAGAGTGTGCAGAACTAAACTGCTCTGCTTTGATTTAATTGATATCGAAGTTGTTTTTAATTGATCACATGATTCGTTAAGGGTATCTTAAGGCATAAGATATTCGATATTATATCTTAAGGTATAAGATATTATATTATAAGGTTAAGGGTATAAGATCTGAAAATCACAATTCTGAGCAGAATCGATAATTTTTTCCTTAGAAATTAATGTTGGGTTTATCAAAACCTACGATTTTAATGAATAAATAAGTGTCTCATTACGAGTCAAATTTAATTCTAAGCGATGCTTGAATTGAATTAATAGGGGAAATGGAGAGGAATAAAGTTTATGTTAGGAAAGGATATCGAGAAGATGCTTCGTCGTTGTTTACAGTTGGTGTTGAAAACTAACTAACGATCCGGTCCGTGTCGACCAGTACTTTGTTGCGTATATCACAAGGTAAGTGAGTATCATTAGCAAACAAGTGTCACTTATTTTTAAGTATCGCTACAGGCTCACGTTTATCACGATAATAAAATAAAACCATGATATATTTCTTCTTTTAATTTTTGAATGGAGCTGTAATTTAGAGAGCGTAGCATTATATAAGAATTTTTTGATACAAGATATCATAAATATATATCATATTCATGGAACTAAAATATGAATTTTACATAATTTAAAAGCTCGTTTTTATAATTTATAAAATTACTCAAATACCAAGAAAAGCAATTCTGTGGAAAAAATGTCTACTAATTAAAATATTTTAGCGCAGTTTTTTGGAGAATAATGTTATTGATAAACTACACCTCACTTAAATTTTGAAAACGGTTAAATGTACTGAGTAATTATGTATTTATTTAAATACCTATTTTTAAATATACACATTACGCGACTCTGTCGTAAAAATAATATTTTCCGTCTCTCATTTCAAGCATTTATATTGTTCGAGTTTAGCTGATTCCTGTGGGCGTTAACGTTTTCAGATTAAATTTTAAGCTTTTTAATGAATAATAAAAATGCGCCTTGAATCATTAAACACAGAAGTTGTGTGATTTACAACAAACTTATCTCCAGCTCAGATGCAATCGAATATTTAAGCTTTTATTAATTTTAAATTCCTTTATTATTACCATATTTACCTAATTTATTTCTTCAAATTTTAATCCATTATGTAAGTTTTGAAGAAAATAATATTGATTAAAAACTACCGTAAAGCACTATTTACTCAATTGATAATTTTAAAAATTTCATTATTATTCACATTAAAACTAGCTTTTGTGTTACAGTGCACGTGTAGCAAGCATATTTTACTTCTACCTTAGAAAGTTCTTATGCTTGAGAGACTTCCTCTAACTCTGCTGCAATAAATGATTTTCTGCATCTGACTTTAAACTAAATAAATTATGAAATGAAAAAATCGACATTTTTTTTTATATCTCAGTTGTCATTGATGTAGGTCTTTGTCCAGTATTGTTACTCAATCGATTTTTTTTTCTATACCAGAAGCTTTTTCAGAAGAAAAAAAAACAGAAAGTGTAGAATTACTATGTTATATATTACGTGTCTAAAATCCCAACGGTATTTGAGCAGTTTCCTCGATCCGACGGTTTTGAAGATCAGTGACAGGCGGTTGACCGCCAACTTCATTTATCATCCACCTTATATAACTTAGATTACCTGAAAAACAAACAAAAGGTATATTTTTTGTCGTTATTTTGTATTTATGTTAGTCCGATTTTCTGAAAATATAAAAACATATAGATTAAGAGTGGATTGTAAACTGATCCCATTTATTTTTGCCAGATGACAAGCATTTCATTCTTTTAGCGGGTCAGAAAAATATTTAAGTTTCATATTCATATTCTTTGTAAAATAATATCTTTGTCATGAAGCAGCACCAGAAAAATTTAAGATTATAGATGACATTAGCTGCAATCACTATTTAAGTAGAACCGATGATATTGTAGCTATTTGTGAACAAACAATAATAACTAATATTTAACTATAACTCATATATAACTAGACCACAGTGGACGACAATATTGTTGAATGTAATTGTAGATCGTAGATCGATATTTTGTTCACTGATTACAAAATCAATGCAAAATTGGATTTAATAGTCGACATTTATTTATTTTGTTTGTTTTATATTATCTATAATGTGAAGCAATGCCCAAAGAATATTAGATAATTATTCGTTTATGCACGAATAACGAACATTGAAATCTTCATTAACTTTAATACATTATTAATATCTCGAGTGGTATACGCTATAGATTAACCAATGATGATAGTCGGATGATGTTTGTTGGTGTTAATATGAACAAGTCAACCGCTAAGGGATGTTATTATATCCATTTTAGTTTGATGATGCTGTCATTGACCAATCTTCACTTCGTGATAGGACACCCCAACAGCGCCTTAGGGCACTATTCACTACGGAACTAGAAGACAGTTATCTCATGTTCTGTTTTTCAGCTACGGACAACTATTTTAAGCTAAACGGACGAAAAACAAAAGCATTTCTAATTTTCATGGTTTCTTTATTTGCACTGTTTTTTTTCAATTTGTATATTTGTTTATTCTTGAAAATGTAAAGGGCAGTACATAGTATTACAGCTGACGCCAATTCGCAAAGCTCTTGAAAAATATGATTATAACAGTAAATAATATTAAAAAAACCGTTCACAAAGATTTTTGCTGAAATCTCACTTTTATAAGCAGTGCATTGATCAACCTATAAGCCGTTGAAACTGTCGATTCATATGACATATGAGAAGAAAAAAAAATGTAAAAAAATCTTTGTTTGTAGTTTCGGCTATATAGGTGAAAATCGAGAGAATGGAAAATAGAAAGACGATTAAAACCTAATGGCATTAGTAGCGAATCATGGCGACTGACGAAGACTCAGATAAACTCAGGAAACAGATGCTTGCGTCCGATAATGGGGGTGGGTTGGTTTCATTTTGCGAAGAATTCGAAGATAAAGGAAGTACAAGACAGCCCCCATTCACGTCAGTGGGAGACGTTGGAACTGGCTGAGATGCCTCTGGGAAGACTTAATCCTGCCTGCCTGTTCTTTCTAACGGTGGGATTTCGGCGTCCCGGATGACCATCGGTCGAGTTCTTCATACTATCCATATGATGTTCTCGACAGAACTGAGAGATACTGGCATCTCATGGGAGGAAGCAAAGTAATTTGCGGGAAACAGGGAAACATGGAGGTGCTGCGTGGTGGCCATATGCTCTACACGGGTAGCGAATATGGTCAAAGAGGAATAAAAAGAACCTATGTATATATGATGAGAAATATTGAATATTTTAAAAAAATATGTTATAATAGCGAAAATGTCGACACTGTTGATAAATACTTTTCCTTTGAAATATTGGAAATAATTGCAAAATTTATATTTAATAGTAGAAAAACGTTTTTTTAAAAAATCTTAAATTATATAACAAATGCTAGCACGAATGTTTCACATAATATTCGAGTTAAAATTGAATGAAGCGGATGTCTGTTGTAGAATCAAAGATTGTGATGTTGATGCAAGTGTCACCTGCAGTGACTTCTGGAACATCCGCTTTGTAATTTGAATCACGATGCTGGGCTCGATTACTAGCTTCCAATTCGTGTGACGCGTGAATAAATAATAATTTTCTATATCGTTCTTTTGAAAGAGGCACGACTCAACATTACATTTTTAGTGTGCTCTTAATGAAATTTAATTAAATAGAATGTATAATATTTTTCTATCGTTTTATATTCATGTGGAGGTACAGTGTTTGCAGAAGTTTTTCTCTGGGAACTTTTTGTTACTCAACCTCTCTTTTCTCGAAGAGAATCGAGATTTTTAAGATAAGACTTAAAAAGGTCTAGTGAAGGCGTGGGGAAGCTGTGGCCTTATGGCTACTCTGGTGCGGCCTACTGGCCAATTCTCTAATTCTGTATTTTTTTGTAATTTCGTAAATTTTTGGGATTTTCGATGTCAAAACCAATGAAAGACCTAAAAAAAGGCCCCACGCTGGTAATTTTGGGAAATCCGCAAATTTCTGGACCTTAGAAATTGGCATGATATTGTTCTCGTTATTGCTAGCGGCCTTCGTTTCGAATCAGAAAAATGAATGCGGCCTTTAGAGAATAAAAGGTTTCCCACCCCTGGTCTAGTGCCTTGCAAATCGATCTTACTACGCTCCGTTATTTTAAGATTGTAAAGGTGTGGGGCAAGTTTTATAAACCATAAACACTCATGATTTCGAACAGAAATCGATACATTGATTGACACTAATGCTGTTCGTATTGAGACAAATAAAAATATTCTTTTGATGACATTATTTGTTTATGTTTTATTGCAAGAATGGCGACGGTATAATATTTTTTTAAGTATTTTTTTTAGAGTTTTTTTAACCGGTTAAATATATTCTATATTGAAGTGTAGCAATCATCGTGTAAACATGATTAAGTTTATTTCACTACCATACAGTTCGGTTGTTTTGATAACTTGAGATATACTTATACGAGAAAACATTTCTATTAGGTGTCTCTTAGCCTAAATAATAAAGACACGCCACTCTCGACGGGGACCCATCTCACAAGCCCACCGGGAAATCAATAGGACTGCCTATTAAGAAAGAACGTCTAAGCAATGCATACCTTTTTATATAAGCACTGTGTTATCAAGCTTTTTTTTTATATTACAGCACCACCTCTGTATAATTTGTATTTGTCTTTAAAGAAGAACTAAAAAAATATACATATTTACTAAGTATACTAAGATGCCCCACTACATCGATATTCGATTGACTGTGTTAACTTAATTGGTTTTTAGGTTCTTGTTTGACTTGGATACGAAAATTAAGGACGATAAAATATCACTTTAAAGTATTTACTGTCAATACTTGTTAGAATGGCATTATAATAAAAATAATAAAACATTTCTAATACTTTTTCCACATAAAATTTATTGATAATATTCATAAGAGACATACATAAAAGATTCAACTCTACTGGAATTTCCACATCTAATTATGGTTGACAGACATTAGGATTTATTTATGTATTATATACAGTCATTTTTGGCTTTTACTTTTTTAATGATAATTTATACTTAATTGATTTTTGATGTAATAGTTTGCGTTGCTAAGAGGTCTTTAACTTTTTATTTATAGTTTATTTTTCTTGGATTGTGCTTCAATTTATTTGCTTAGTTGTTATACCAATTGTTTGTCATAACTTGTTTTTCTTACTTAACTTTTGTAGAAATACCACTGTTTCATTGTATTTCTTATCAGTTGAAAATGCTCACCATGAGCGAAACCGGTCCTGATCCAATACATTTTATGTGGAAAAAGTATTTTTATTTTATGATAAAATATGACAAACATCCATCATCAAATTCATTTAATTGTTTAATGTATTAAAGCACTGGTTCCCAACCTATGGGTCGCGACGGGCTTTCTGGGATCGAAAACTTTTTTCGATTTTGAATTTGAACAAAAAACTAAAACTATAGTCAACTAAAATTACCTTATTGAAAAAAAATGCCATTTTCAATTGCATCAAGGCCACGGGTCACATGGATTTTATAAAAAGGGGTCGCCACCCAAAAAAGGTTGGGAACCTATGTATTAGAGTAAAAACAAATGTGTTTTTATAATATTGAAATCTTTTATATTTAAAAATTTCATGATAAAATGATCAGCAATTCCTTATGAATAAATTTTGTAATTTCATGATGAAGTACACTTGAGTGAAAAATATTCCTATTTACTGAGATCGCATGATTGAAATAAAACAGGCCCGTGATTTTAATATGTCCTCAAAAGATCCAGAGAAATGTAATCACGCCTTTTATCACGTGGAATCTCGTAATCTTTAGAGGGAGACATCGATCTTCGAGTCTCGGTTACATCTTGATATCGTATGCGAATATTAAATTCAGACTTATTTTTCAAAAATAATACTGTGAAAACGTGAAAATTTACCAAATGATATTTTTCGCACGGAATATTTTTTTTACTAACGCGCTATTTTTCCTACCGTCAGTTAGACACGCTCACCGTGAAATCGTTTTTTCAGATATTGTGAAACACAGAGTATGGAAATTTGCGAATTACCTATGCTATTGGAAAATTTTCTTATTTTAATCAAATATATTATTAAACTACGCGTTGCCCAATTTGATCAAAATAAAACCCCTAAATTACATTTTCTATCTACAAACTAAAACTAAAACATTACTAGGGCTTAAAAAGCTTACAAAAAAATATACAAAGAAATTATTTGATATAAATTCTTTGTCTGGAATAACTGTGTTTATGTAATAATTACACCAGTTTGCCAAAAAATCGCTATTTTTTTTGGTTATTATTGTAATTACTAGTTTAAATGCTAGCAATTGTCCCTGTCAATTAATTTCAAATACTTATTTGTGTCAAGTTGTATTATTATAATTATCTATCTAACATAAAATATTTATCCTAAAAACTGAAAAATTTCTTACTTACTAACTTGAACTGAGACAGAAAAGTGACGTTTTTTTTTGTCTATTTCATAGATGAACAACAAAATCTATGACACAGTTTTGCTTAACTAAAGTAGTTTTTCCTACCATTTCTGCTTTCAATGTGAAATAAATGGAATCATAATCTGTATAATTATTCTTTGACTATACAATTTACAGAAAATCACAAAATTACAGGATATAAATCAGTAAATCAAAAATGTTAAGAGATTCATGCCCGTACACGCCGAAAGTCGAATTAAAGTAACACCCGAGATAGTTTTCCAATTGGTGTCAGGATATGAATTTCAACATTAACGTTGTACAAATTCTGTTAGGATCTATTGTGGAAAATAATCAAAAAAATTATTGAATTTATTGTTTCAATATTCAAATACTGATGCTAACAATAGCGAGCTTAGATATTTTGTCATCGTAATAAAATTTAGCTAAAATTTATATAAGCTCTTTGAACTGAATGGACTATCCCCATGGGCCTAGCCTGCGCATTTATCTGGAAAGTTTTGAGATAGTTGTGTGATTAATGTCCAACAAACTTGTTTGCATATTATTATTAATGCTATATGCGATGCAATTCATTATTGCCATCCGAGCGAGTAGCGGTGTTCGTTGAAATTATGATGTATATTTGTTTTTCTAGTATTTAACACTTCATTTTATGTAGCGCACAAAGTTTTCTGGGTAGATATAGCGAAACAATATAATTACTGACAATCCTCTTTTTATGCGATTTTTTAGTAATGAAAATTGAAAAAAATGTCTACTATATTAACGTACGAAATATTACATCAACAGTACGTATCGTTATATTTTGGATAGAAGAGAGAATGAATCATTAACACTTACCGACATTTGGAAAAAAATACAATAAATACAATAAATATAATCATAGAATGTTTTTATTATTAAAAACTTCTAACATAAAATAATCACTATTTATCATTGCTAATAAGCAAGAATGATTTTTTTTATTAAACTCATTAAGTCAAGTCTAGGATGTCAAAATATTTAGTTTCACGAAATACTATTTAAAATATGTTTTATTCACACCCTGATACTGGCACAATTTTTATGTTTACCATACATACTTAAGTAAATTTATGATTTCGATATTTCATATCAAACGTTGACCCGGTAGATCGGTACTAGGGCATCCAATCCCGGGATCCCGTTCAATTTTCTGATCCCGAAATTTCGGGATTTCGGGATTGAGAAATTTTAAACAAATCCCACGAAATTGGTAAATCAAGAATTTCATATTCCTCAGTGAGCTAAAAAAACGAGGTTTGGAGATAATCCGGGGAAAAGTATAGCGAATTGAGGATTTCAAATTCCTCGGTGAGAAAATCCCAATCCCGGGATTGAAAATTTATGAATCCCGAAATCCCGGAATTGGATACCCTAATAGGTGCTGTGAAGCTGAAAAAAATCCTTTATTAGTATTACTTAGAGATTTTTTTATTCTTAAATGAAAAATCACACCAATTTTTTATTGTATACAAAATCGTTTTTAAAAAGCTTGTTAAATAGCTCATAAAATTTTACTGCGAGATATATCATAATAAAATGAACCGTCATCCATCAAACAAAACAGTATTGTTGTTTCTCCACTTAAATGTTTCTGAAAAAGTAGCGGACATAGATATCATAGAAATCATAGAAAAAATGAAGATGTTATAGTTCTATATACTAATATTCAACAATTAATTGATATCAATACAAAAATAAATAATGCTAAAATAAATAATTCAAAATACAATCTAAGGAAAAAAAATGTTTTATTTATATAATTATCTAGCTAAAAATATCATGGGAACAAACATTTTATATAAATGACTGAAGAAATTTTGCCTGACAATAGAGGTGGCGAAAAATCTGTTTTCACTTTTACACAATTTATTGATTTGTAAAAAAATATTTCTCTCCGAATTACTTACGTATCTCCTAATTTCAATATTGTGATTTCGTTTTTATGCGTGTGGTGAATTTTCAGGAATAATCCCATTTATCAACGCCGTTTTAAAAAGGTAAGCGTTTATCAAACAAAATCGTATAAAACCCGTCAAAGACAGACACGAGAGGAAAATATTTGTTTTCGGTAAAATCGAAAATCTATCTAAATTTTGCATATTTTTGTTATTTAGTTTTTATAATCATTTCACACAAAGATTTTTCTTTTTAAAAATATTTTTTTGATGGCAGGAATTTAGTTTTATCTGATATAAAGAAGTCATTGTTTTCATTGCAAATCATTTACGCGCGATACAAATTTTATCATAAATATTTTATTTTTTGACAATTTATTCGTGGCGTGATGAAAGTAGGTACATTATTTAACGCATTTTTTACATTAACTATCATTTTAATCATTTAATTTCTTTAGACCCAGCATTGTTGCAACTGTTCGAGGTTTGGTAAATTACGTTTGAAACTATATATAATATTATCGAGATGTGCACATGATGATATCAACAATCACTTCCTTGAAACGTAAAATGACCAGATTATATCTGTGTCTTGCTATTATATGAGATTCCTTTACTAGGGCTAAAAAAAGTTATGTATAATAAAAAAATAGATAATTTTTATGACGTAATAATTTATCCTTATTTATCATTTATGTTAAACGAGTAATTATATTAATAAGAAAAAGCAGTATACCACCCTCGTCCGTCAAATGACTGTTAATCAAAAAAAATCGCGTTATCGATTAATAATTGTATAAGTTATTATTACGTTATATCGTCTAGCAAAATAAAGGAATTGAAGTTAAAATTAAAATGTATCTAATTAGTAAGTTAACAATAGGGCATCCAACCTCGGGATGCCGTTCAATTTTCTGATCTGAATTTTCAATTGACACGGCTGTGATCCCGGGATTTCGGGATTGAGAACTTTTGAGCAAATCCCGAAAATTGACATAAAATTGGCAAATTGAAGATTTCAAATTCCTCGATGAGCTAAAAAAAACGAGGTTTGGAGATAATCCGGGGAAAAAATATAGCAAATTGATGATTTTAAATTCCTCGGTATGCTAAAAAAAAAACGAGGTTCTGAGATAATCTGGGAAAAAGTATACCAAATCGAGAATTTCAAATTCCTCGGTGAGTTAATCCCAATCCCGGGATCCCGAGATCGAAAATTATTTTTTATTATACCTATATGACTGAGGACAATATACAGTATTGTATTGGATGACAATAAAATTATTTCCATTTTTATGTTCTAGCATAAGATAAAAATACGAAATCCAATGAAAATTTGTTAAAATAAACTTTGAATTTATTCTCTTTAACATCAAATTATACATAATCTTATTAAGTGCTTAGTGTTTGATATTTATATAATACAATCTCTGTTTTTACTTTTCCGAAACAAATTATCAAGCAGCATTGAATGGTTGTCCCTTTTTTTTCTCGGTGTTGAGGAATATTTAATTTAGTTTCCCCGTTTACTTTTACAATACATAATTCATTGAAAACGGCATATTTTCAATTTATGCTTTTGTTTACGTTACTGTTCGCAAAAATATTTTAAAATTTCGGTACACAACCAAAGTAATTAAATTTACACAGCGTTATTAATTTTAAATTCGAAACGAAAAGTATCTTAAACGGGACAGAGATTATTATTGTAACCAGATTATTCATCCATCGGATAAAATAATTATGTATCGTAAAAAATACGTGATTTGTGTCGACCGTCAAAGGTTGGTGGATGGATAGCCATTGAATTATAAAATAAATATAGCATGAAGTTATTCCTTGAATTATTTTGATAAATAAATTGAATCCTGAATTGGAGTATAACCTTAAGTGTTATATGTAAAAAAATGTTGATCACGCACACGATGTCTACAATTTTTTTTTCATTGACAATAATTTGTAGGAAGCAGAAATACGTGATATATAATAATTATTGATAATACTTACGATAATACTTGCCTTAAATTACATATATATATATATATATGTCGCCCGCTGTGGTCTAGTTGGTTAGAGCTTGCTCTACCAATCAGGTGGGTCTGGGTTCGATTTTTTCAATTTTAATTTGAGATCTAAGGCATGGGTGTTTGTGAAGTTAATTCTCCTTGAGATAATCTCATGTGACTTTCAAAAAATTCTGACGCATTGGCGTAAGCTGTTATGTCAAATATTTTTAAAATAAAATTATAAATATATAAAAAAAAAAAATATTTTCTTAACGTGTGTTATTTAAAATAGTTAATATCTCATCCTTAGAACAACACCCAGGGTATCCAAACCCGGAGTCTTTTTCCAATCCCGGGATTGGGATTTGCTCACCGAGGAATTTGAAATCCTCAACTCGCTATACTTTTCCCCCGGATTATCTCCAAACCTCGTTTTTACTTTTTCTCAAACTGTCACAGAACCTCGTTTTTTAGTTCATCGAGGAGTCTGAAATTCTCGATTTGCCAATTTCGTGTCAACTTTCGGGATTTGCTCAAAATTCCTCAATCCCGAAATCCCGGGATCACAGCCGTATCAATCCCGGGATTTTGGGATCAGAAAATTGAACGGGATCCCGGGATTGGATGCCCACAATCCGAAAGTCATGTTCTGAGTAAATCGATTTGAAGTTTTCAACGTTCTATATTTCTTCGTCTCAACATATTTTAAACTTTAGTGAACTAAACCATGTATATAATAGTATGCTTTTTTAATATAACGACCAAATCCATTTTTAAATACTATAAGCAGTGTTGTTCCAGTTGTTTTGTAAATATTTTATATTCCAATACAGCAATCCTTCGTTTTTATTACACATATAACTAGGTACATGGCATTCTTACGATATCATAAATACTGACCACGTAGTTGTTCATTTGGCATTAACAGATAAAAATCGTAATTTCACGGAAAGTGACGATGTTGTCCTAGAAGCGGGATGTATTATAAAACTTGTTTAAAAAAGAGTATGGTAATTCTTATACATATTCTCGACGAGAGCAATATTAACATTTCACAATATTTCTACACTGCTTATACCACAACTCGCAACGAAGAACGGGTAATTTATCGTATTTCAAGGAACACTCAAGAAGATTATCCCTTAGGTAGTTGCATACAAATTTCATTATCAACTGCCTTAATGAGTGCAGAGAGATGATCGCATCTTAGAAAATATATTTGTAATCTTGCGTTACACGACGCGTAGATTATTGTATACTTTGTTGCTTATGTTTTGTTTCCGACTGCATAAAATAAAATAATATTCATAAAATATATTTATTTTTTTAGATTTATTTATTTACTGATATGTATATAACAAATGATTTACAAATAAAAAATGTATTACTCTTGGAAGGTAAAAATAATAAAACATAATACTGTCAAAACTAAAAGTAGAGATAAAAACTTTCAAGGGAGTCAACTGAGTCAGGTCCGACAAAATCCACTTTCATATTAAAAAGATAGTATTTGTCTGAACTCATTCTCATCCACGCAGAATATGACGATATCCGAGGCAATTATGTTAAAAACTATCAATATTCTCCCCAGCGGTATCCTCATTGGCAGGCTGGTTCTACACTGTGTAAAAACAAAGAATTCATTTTCACGATTCGTCACAAAGTTATCAGGAAAAGTAAATTTAATATTCTCAAGAAAATGGATTTTTCATTTTGGCTTCATATGAGCCGAAAGAAATATAGTAAGTACTAGGTAGATTACTCTTCGAGTGTTTAAAGTATTAAAGGTAAGCATGCCTAAGATAGAGATAGCTCGTTAAATCCATGGGTAATATCAATTCATACTCAAATAGAGAAGTCTCAAAAAATTCTTCTGAATCTTCTCCACCATAAAAGTATATTTCGAACCTCTCGAAGCGCAAAACATCGACCTATTCTCAAGTTTGCCTCAAACCAAAGCATTGTACGTTTATATTAAAATTTTAAATCTCAAAACTTCTCTGGTGGCTGATAAAGGCAAACATTTTTAATGAGTATTTGCAAGTAGTCTTACTGTGGTTATTGAATACATTTTTCTCTCAAATTGTACTGATGAGATACGCAAAAAAAAAATAAGCCATTCATTGAATAACAACTCCCACTACCCTCTTGTAAAGGATAAAAGTAACTGATTACCAATGTAACCAATACTTTAATTCAATGTTACAGCAATATACTATTTGAATAAAAAAATCTCTTTATCGTAAAATTGAAGTGCAATTATACAACTAAGTGGGAAATGTTATAGCGTAATTATAATGTATGTATGTTAGTTTGTTTTTATTTAAAAAATACTTTCATTGTTGTTCTTGTATCTTTGTAACTAAAATTATTTAAATATTTTGTTTATCAATATTATATAGAGTTTTTAAGAATATTATTTTTAACATACAAAACGAACATCAGGCTTAGCTTGTAATTGTCTTTAAATTTCATTTTTGATAAGTGACATGTCGTAAATTAAATATTATTCAAAGTACATATATAAATCAATAATCTCTAAGCATGATCCATCAATCGAAAAAAATCATACATCAATCTATCTGGGTCGGCTCTGGTGTTGAATACAAAACAACTGTGCAGGGGAGTGAGACGTCGAATCCCGATGAAGATGAATCAAATCCGACGGGAGGCTTAGGAATTTCGTTAAAAATAATGATACAAAGCAAGAAAAATCTGAGCAATGGATGAGTATGCTAAAAATAAAATTGAAATAAGGTTTAGCCCTTATCTATACATTTATTACATTGAGGATATACAAATGCCTGTATTGAAACAAACGGTAGATATTATTTACATAAAAATTTATCAAACAAGTAAAAAAATAATAAATCAGTTCAAAAACCCATCGGCTTTAAAAAAGATAATCATTGAAACAATTTTATTGTTCGTACATATTTTAGCAATATATTTCAACCTTGATATGATACTTTGAAGTTAAGCTGTGATAAAAACTCTTGTTACCGAATGAACTTATCTTTATTTTAGTATTTTAAGTGTTTGTGGTATAGATTTTTTATAAATATTTCGAACAAAAAAATTAAATTAAAAGAAAAATTACAATATTTAAACAAAATCATGATTTCTTTGCAAAGCTTTTATATTACACTAACAACTTGAACCCGGATCTTCTGAAGTTGAAATCGAAATTATATTTAAATATTATATATTATATATTATATATATATTTATTTATTTATTAAAGTCAGAATGTTCGTTTATGTGAATGAGTCTTACAAAAGGAGGTTGTAAGTTAAAGAAGTTTGTAACTCGTAATCTGCAGGTTTTGTCCAAGACAGAGTGACAGGGTGTCATACCCATGGTAGTGTTCACGTTATTATCGCATTTTCTGTACAACTTTAATGTTAGAAGATGTCAACCAATAAATATAAACGGAATTCTTGGATGACTTGCTTCCTTGGAGGGTGTTGGAAAGCATGAAGGCAGTAGGAAGTAGAAAGCTGCACACAAAAGTAGTTTATAAATTCTTTGAAAACATAGAAGCTTACGCCTTGACTACTTAAAAAAGTTGTAAAATGGCATACGTTGTAATCATTTAAGATGTATATATCAATGAGATTGACTAAATTTGATTAAATCAAAAGTGTTTGTTCTGTTTAGCAAAAACTTTCGGTAAAGAAAAAAGATTAATATGAAATTCAAATCGACTGTCATCGTTGCAAGTTGTTATATAACTAATATTATTTAAATAAAATTTACCCATTGGACCTTTTTTAGTAATAGAAGACCAGTGATTTTATAACAAAAATAATGAAACTCAAATCAATAGATTCATATACAATATAAAAAAAACATTTAACACGATTATTCCAAATATTCTGATAATTATTTTTTTCAGTGTGGTATTTATTTGTCATTTAAGTACATCGCCATCTCCTACTTAGTATTGTAATTTTTAACTACATGATAGTGGCTTAGAGCAGTGTTTGCGGTCTTTTTGTTACCACATACCCCCTACAATGAATTCAAAGTTTCACGAACTATTGAATTAAAGTAATAGTTGTGTAAATAAAGAGTAAGTAAAATACAATTTACTAAGACACTGAGAAACGTTATGAAATTGTTGAAGTATATAATATATTGTTTGTCGCTTAATGAAATATATTCGAATGAGTTTGACAAAGGGATTCAAAATCAAAATTTATACTTTAAGAATTTGACAATGAGCTTGATGAAGATTAAGAATTTGTAGAGGACATTTTTGTGAAACTGAAAATTGTTCCTTGACTGCTGGGATAAATAGTTTGATAAAAATATTAAATTATGAAATTTTAAAGCTTAAAATACAGATGAAAAACTTCTGAATTCACAATCTAATATTAAATATTGCAATTTCACTGCTGTCTTTGGCAACCAGGGCTGTGGAGTCGAAGTCGGGAGTCATGGAGTCGGGGTTTTGTCCCGAGTCAGAGTTGAAGTCGGAAAAATCTTATAACTTCTTAAAAGTATATTTAATGATGTGTATTCAAACCACAAGAGTCCATAGTGCTGCCACTGCATGCTAGGCTGACTATAGATAGATGATCTGATGGTATATGTATATATAAGTTAAAATGAAATGATTAAAAAAAATCTTTGAAGTTGGAGTTTTTAATTTTAAAGCTGGACTCGCCTTTTTTTTACAAGGCTTCACAGCACTGTTGGCAACTAAAAAAATACTGTAAATATTGGATATTGATGATTATAAAAAACATTTAAGCTCAGTAAATTTGGGTTTGGTAACAGTTATTGCGATTTGTTTTCTTTTCGATAAGGTTTGAAGTTGAACTACATACATATATGTATATTCGATTTGATTAAGCAATTTGCGGTCCCCCTTTACAGAGCCCAATTTGCAGAACGCTGGCTTAGAGAGTTACAAGCTTGGTGTAAGTCTATTGACGTAAATCGTGTAAGTAAGTCTATTGACGTCTATCGATGTAAAGATAATATAAAATGACTTAAATTATTCCACGTAAAATCCACAAATATATCCACAATACGTGAAGCAATAATAAAAGTTATTTTATAATAAAATGAACTTCCACAAAGTTACCACCGGGTACTATTTAAAGTTGACATTTGGACATGGAAATCCCAAAATATTATATTTTACGTAGGAGGATGAAAATGTTTGTTAATTTAAAATATAATTTACAATCTGAATTAATGGAGGATGCGATTATTTGATCATTTCGCTAAAAACAAATCGTTAGGCAAAATTATAATGAGGAACTATTAAATGGAAACGACAAAGTTGTTTTTCATTGACTATTTTTACTGTAATTGAACAACGGAAATAAAAATTAAATTAAACAAAAATGAGAAATATACACCTCAAAATACTTTCTTGAAATTTGCGCCCGTTTATTTTCATTCATCCGAAATTATTTATTACCTCACGATGTACTTTATTCACCGTGGCATATTCCTCGAACAAACTCGCAAAAAGGAATAAATGTTGTACATCTAAATTACAGCAAGGATTCAAGTAATGGGAGGAAATGCAATTACAATTCTCTATGTATAAAACATAGAATTTTTCTTTTATGGAATCATTCAGCACAATACTCTTGTTTTTTTACGGTAAAGTTTTTTTAAAGATTATTTAACAAAGAATAACACATACGGTTTTATAAATACCTTCATATTTATCGTTCTCATATTTTACAAATCAGTTTAAAATTTCTGCAATGCAAACAATGTTTATAGTATGCCGTGTTTGAAAATACGTTTCTAAATATAATTCATTTTCTTAAAAGTTTATATTAATAAATTTCATAACGCACACATCAGTATTTTTAGATATTAAGAATAAGTTTATCCAAACGAAGTAAATAACGTAATACAATTCTAACATTATTATTTGTAAGAGCCATACTTAAAAAGATAAAAATAAAAAATGAATATGAAGAAAAATTTTGAAAAAAGATAGCACAGATTTAAATAACCGTTATGTACGAATTGAATGAAATATTCTGGTAGAAATTTTTACGCATACCATTTTCGTAACAAATAGAAAATTTTACATTATTTCTATGCGGAGCACATACAGAGCGAGTATTTTTAAATAACTGTCATATGAATGGAAGATTAAAATAAAATCCGGACTTTAAAAACAAGTATAAATAAGCTTTTAAAACGAAATGAAAACGATAAATAAATATAAAATGAGCTTAAAATATTAGAAGTCTAAGACACACTTAACATTGTTTTCACATACTAAATCTAAGATATTTTCTGGAAAAGTAATTAATTCTTCTCAATATTCTAGTGGTTAATTAATAATGTTAATTAAATTAACATTATTCAAATTGGAATCCATCTCAAGGATTCTCATAGTTACTACACCGAAAGAGGAATAGATAAATATAACTAAGCTTTGCTTAATCTTAAAGAGTAAAAAATGACAATTTCTTCTAGTTTATTTGCTAGATTATTCTTAAATTTATGAAGATATTACTCTAACAAGTGTAGCGAATGGACATGTTTAGTTATACATAAAACATTTCAAAAAATAATCAAAAATTCGTTGAACATTGGCGTTTGACAGATTGATTATAACAACAGTAAACTCTTAAAAACTCAATACCAAAATCATATCAAGCGTTAAAAACCGTCCTTAATTAGTGCTAAGGTTCTTATAAAGTTGAAAATAGCCTTGTATTTTCATCTTTAAAGTAAAATCGTAAGTTACCAACTACTATTGAATTTCCCTAAAAAAGCTCTTTAGCAAGCATGCATATTTTACCTTAATTAGTTTCTTAATTCTCTCCCTTAGTGCTTAGCTATTACAAAGTTGTGGCTTTAATAATCATTGTTACAACATTGACATAGTGTCATTATAGCGCGGTGTAGCTAAAGTCTTCGTAACATTTTCCGACAACTTCACGTCTAACTTTGTTAAGTCTTACTAAATCAATTTCCTGCATGATAAACATGACACGGTAAACAATGACCTTCATTTATGAAGCAAAGATAAATTGACTATAGCTTTAAGGGATAACTGAGGTAGTATTTTTTGAAGAGAAAGAATCCTTTAATTAGCCCTTTTCACGGCCAAATATAACTTAATTTAGACTGTTTTTTAATTATTTTTTTCGCCATCGGCCATTTTGTGGTCTTAGCATTTATATTCAACGCGAAAATATGAGTTCATTATTAGATATAAATAATATATATTTAAAAAATAAAACAATATATGTATTGTATTGATTCCACGTTTATTTAATATTATGATCAGGACCGGCTTCGCTCATCACGAGCATTTTTAACTTATAAGAATGCATATTACTACTGGGCCATTTATACTAAGCCAAGCAAAACTATTATGGGCGAAACAAACAATTAGTAATAGAAAGATTAAAGGAATTTACAGATATGGATTCAAAATATGAACAAGTGACATTTATTTAAAAACAATTAAAATGTTTAATTACGGAATTAAGGACATAATATTATATTTTATATATGTATTAAGATTGAAAAATCCTGAAATCAAAAGATTTTCAGTTTTTATAACATTCAATTCCAATTAAAATTTACCAGAGCATTTACAGTATTTAAAATGTGTGTCATATTTAAAATTTCCCAATTAAATTTCCGTACCAAAAACTCCGAGAACTTTAGTGCGAAAAAAGTAGTCGGTATCTATCCCTGGGCTTCGAACCCAGGTTAATTAAAGTATATAGGATACCATCAGTCATTTTACTAACCTGACACCACTATCTTGAAGGCTTAATATCGTCTGAGAAAAGGGCAGGGTAAAGACGAACAGGAAGATACTTAATAAATCTTGTCGTGATATTTGGGTGTCGTATTATAAAATTCCAAAGTATGTTTATGTTATGGAAAATATTGGTTTACCTAGTCTCTAAATACGACTCGGTTTTTTAATATTGGTCTTCTAAGTTATTGTAGATCGTGGTAGTCATAATTATTTTACTATCATCTGGTATTAGAATATATTTAAATCTAGAAATTGATTAATAAACACGTGTTTTACAAATATAGTATATATCAGTGAACACCGAACACCGAACAAATTGGAAATGGCAATTCAATTTAGCAAATAAACATCATTTTAGATCACTTTTAAAATTTCCGAAATTATAATTATGTTTGTAATCAATTAGTCACCACTTTAATATTATGACTCTTTGATGATTTTTTAATTGCATGTTAGAGGTGCTAAAAAAACTTATTTTAGACTCACTTTTTGATAATTTCTACTGTAATTTGTAAATTCTTTTCAATGCCAATTGTTTATTATACTTTTTCATTTCAATTTGTTTTCGTATAAATTAGCACTGTTTATTTCTTATCAGTTGAAAATGCTTGCCATGAGCGAAACCGGTCCTGATTTTTATAAATAAAGTGGAAATTAAGTAGAAATGAATATTATGTTTTTTTATAAAATATACTTCTACCTGGTTTGTAAGCCCTAGACTCGAAACGATTTTCACGAAGTATTATTTTAATTCTTTTTATAAGTCACACCAGTTTACTTTATTTCTGTAAGGCTTCCTATAATATATTTTATCAGTGGATTTGTAAGGGTTGATAGTTAATAATGCATTACAAATGCAGCACATATAATAGTGTCGTAGAAGCCATTGCTCTGTATGGCTTCGTATATTTGCCGTTGAATTGTTCGGTCTTAACTAGTTACATAATAGGTAACGAGTCATAATCAAAGGAAATTGTCACCTAACCACGGCTGTCTATGAACGCTATTAACCTTCATATACGTGTCTGATTTGCACATTGACATTACATTTGTGCACGAGTAATTATTCGTAAATCAATTACTAGTAGGCATATTATATTATCCATCTTAACAATATAAAAAAATGTAACAATTTGTTTGTATGAGTAAAAAAACAATGATGATATACATTTATCAATCCATTTTATGGATATTTTTCAACACAAACTTTCTTTAGCTTTTTGTTGGACCCGGTGCTCAACTCTCAACATCGTTCGTTTCCGGACGGATTTAACGGGCTTAAGTACGAGCAGTATTTTTTCAATATAATTTATCGATTTCTGTTCGAACGCATGAGTGTTTCTTCTACCCTTCCACTCCAAAAAAACGATCAGTTGACTACTAGTCCTGATTTTGTTTTATCTTTCTATCCCTAATCTCTTAAAACAACAGAGTTTGAGCAATTGGTTAACAAACAGTTCTCGTAGATAAACTTGCGTTGAGATACGTTCATTAGGAAGCCATCACATTGGGAGCGGGCTTAGATAAAAAGAAAAGCTTTATTTTCTTTACAGTTACATCGATGTTGGCCAAGTCAATTGCAACTATCAAAGAGAATTGTCGATTAACACTTTTCTAAAAATCGATATTCCAGTTTTTTATTTTGAAAAGTCCTTAAAATCAAAATTGAAAGCAAATATACAGTAATTTGTTAACATATTTTGCGTCTTATCGGCATCAATAATCGAATAATTAAAAACTGATAGCAAAATTGTTTAACAAAATGTTGGTATATTGTGATAGATAGTTGAATACTATTTTTATTTCATTGAAATTTAATTTGACAGATTTTGTCGAATGAAATATTTTTATTTGTAACATATGTTCGTTGACAGAGTTAATTCGATATAACGGGCGATAAATTTCTAGTAAATTGTGTGTATTGTTGAAATTTAATGATCCTCACTGCAAACAATACTCTACGTATGATGAGCTTTTGGCTATCGCTGCCGCAGTATCAACACGTGTCAGTATTAGTCGACACGTGTTGACGTGCGCTAAGTCACATCTCATCGTATCACACATGCCTAATATTTTTTTTAAAAAAGAATCGATTTATGGCAAAGTATGTCAGAATGTAAGTCTTGTATAGACATGTATTGTAATCCACTCTAAAACACATTCGGAATACCTTCTTTATTATTTAATTTACTTTTGAAAAAACTTCGAAAACTCACTCGCCTCATTGGTCTTACAAGTTTTTAATGTATGTGTAATAAATAACGAGATTATAACTACAAAATGATATAAAAATGTGTCGTCGAAAGAATTGTCGATACTACGTTTGGTGCTACAAATATTAAGTTCAAATCAATCAAAACAGTTGCAATATATCCAATATATAACAATTATATATACAACCAATATATTCTTATATAAAGATATACACATAAATGTCTCCTAGATAGTTTCTACGAAATTTTTACTATTATCAAAATGCAGATTGTGGATCTTAATTGTGTATTAAAGCCGTATATATATTATGGTAAATAATTGAAATCAGCCAAGTACCATATCGACTGTGGAAAGGAAAAGTGACGCATCCCACATATATTAAATTTTACAGGAGTCGCAAAAAACGTGTTTTGATGATTTCGGGACAACCTTGAAGTGCACGGAGACTTCTAAGCTGGTGTTTAATTGACAGAATCTAATATCAATTAATGAAATCGTGTAAGAAAAACCAGAAGAAATATTTCAGTCCTTTTTCTTGGTTTTAATTAATGGTTAATGGACATCTTTTTCAAACTTAAAAGCTAAATTTAGATACCAATTCGGAATTTGCAGCTTGCATCCTTTTGAAAGAACGTGTATCAAGTTTGATACACTGTGATTATCGAAAAAAAACGTGTTTTAAAAAAACTGTGGGTTACGTCCTTTTTCCTTTCCACGTTCGGTATGTATTTATTTAAAATCGACGTAATATATTGTAGATTTGAAAGATAATAATGTATGGCACATGTTATAATAAACGTATGATTAGCTGTAAGCCCGTTGACCTCAACGTTGATTTTTGTTGCATTTTTAAGTGGTCAGAAAATTTACTGGCGTGAAAAATAAATTACAAACCTATTTATTGAATAAGCCAGAAAATCTAAAAGTAAAAGAAATATATCGACAGCCTTGCCCTGCAGTATTTAAATTGTATATAATATAATTTTTAGAATAATTGAAATGTTTAAGTTTGCTAACAATCATTTTTCGTAGTAGCAGAAATCGACCTCGGGGCATATATCGACAGCCATGCATTATTTAAATTGTAAACTATTTAATTTTTGGAATAATGTTTCAGTTTGCTAACAATTATTTTTCGTAGTAGCAGAAATCGACCTCGGGGCATATATCGACAAGCCTTCAGTATTTAAATTGTAAATTATTTGATTTTTAGAATAATGTTTAAGTTTGCTAACAACTATCGTAGTAGAAGATGTTAAAATAAAAGTCGAAATATAGTTCTATAAAATATTCATAACGTAATTAGAATATTCCTAATGCATGTAAGAAATTAAAAAGATTTTCAAGGCCGGATGAAAAATATAACCATACCTTCCAATAATCGAATCAATGACACAACAAAATCTGTCAAATCAGCTCCCAGCCCTATAATTATAGCTTCAAAAAATCGAATCAGTATATTTGATTATTCAAAAACTTCGTAGCGATGCAAACTTACAAATAAAGTTCTCTCAATATTATTACGATGCTTCAGTTCTAAGCCAGGAAATTTGAATTTTGAATTTAAATATAGTCCATTCCGAACATTCATAATTGGACGAAAGACAAATTCAAAAATATGCGATTCAAAATAAACCGTTAGCATTGGTCGAAAAATGTGGTGTTCAAAATAAAGCGTTATCATTGGGCGAAGAGGACAATGTTACGAAATGATTTGTGATTATTTTATCGGTTATTAATGTGAAGATTCATATATTATGTAACTTTATCCTTGTATTTTTCATTAGCCATAAACATGAAAAGTATTTATGGTTTATTAATATAAATATTTCAAAACTATATCAAAGTAAAACAGAACTATACAAATACAATATTTTTGATTCTGATTTTAGAATTGTTAGAAGTTTTATTTCACTTCTTGTAAAATGGTCATGTTAAATAATCATATCAATATATAATACAATGTGACCGCAGAATATATGAAAAACAATAAACTTTGTATTTGTATCCGGTTATTAGAGATTTTTAATACTTAGTTTTACTTTTTAGTAGGGATTATTTTATTATTCTAATTTTTCAAAAGGACACGTGGAGTCGGGTAAAAAGAAAATGACTACGATTCCGAAATGGTTTTTTTCCATAATTTCTGTTTAACTTACATACTATCTGTATACCATTAAATAATTCTAGTCACTAGAATAATTCTAGTACATTTCTCCAATCAATATGATGAATAGACTAAAAAAAAACCACCCAAGTCCACAGGCCTGAAAAGGACAGAATTTTTATCAGCGTTTATTTTTTTCATTATTTATATTAAAAATTATAAAAGGTAAAGCTTAAAAGAATTGATAATTGCATTAAATGATACTTTAAAACCAGTTTGTCGCCGTCCACCGTGGAGTAAATACGTCTCTTTTGGCCTTATTTTCAAGCTTGGTTAGTCATAACACTACGTAGCTAAAAACATTTTCTGCCCTATAGACAAAAATGTCAAGGGCAGTGTTTAAAAATACGCACTTGTGGTATTTTATGCTGTTTTTATTCGACAGCGAATAAAAACAGCGTAAAATCAGGATAACCTACGCAGACTATTTGTGAAATGTATGGAGACGTATTAAAGCTTAAAAATAAATGCCTTGGTTGGACTTAAAAAATTATGAGAAAAAAAATCCATAATCAAAAAGACCCAAATAATTGTATGATAATGTTTTATATCTGAGAAAAGATGTAAAATCAAATATGTAACGATATAAACTATTAAATAATTATCGGTTAAACTTGGCCGTTTCTTGGTTAACTGTAAAATTTAATTGAAACAGCATTGGGAAAAAAACACAGACATAGAGTTTGGGTTCCGAACGAACTTTTGATCAGCGAATAACCACCAGCTCGTCTCTTTTGTCTATACATGGTCAGAGAGTTTGATTTTGAAGGTTTCCAGCTTCCATCATATCCACCTGATATAAAATTCGATTATCATTTTTTCAAATTTATAGATCATTCACTTCGTAATAAAAAAAAAGACATTCTTTTGATGATACTAAAACTCTTAACTTGAACTAAAACTTGGAATCGTTCTTTAACAAAAAAAACTAACGAAATTATACGGAAGAAGAATTGAAAAATTACCTTATCTGTGGAGAAAGGTTGTAGACCAGCGGTCGGCAAAGTGTGGTCCGCGAGAGAATTTTGGTTAACATTATATTAATTTTCTCATCCTTCTGATGAAAATTCTAATTCAATTCTCCACAACATATTTATGCGAAAAGACCTTTTCATATGTCACAAAAATCAAAACACGGTGTTAATCTTAGCTTGAAATACATTCATCAGATTAAAAATGTATAAAACTTTTATAATTTATTTATGATGAATGGTAAGTATTATTTTAGACTCATTTTATCACTTCTATCTCAATATATAATATTTATCACAAAAGTCTAGTTAGTGGTCCGCTGGATTAAAATTGTGAATTTAGTGGTCCGTGAGCCCAAAAAGTTTGCTGACCAATGTTATAGACAATATTGTACATACATTTAAGCAAGATCATTTCTTTTCGCTTACCCTATAAATTATGCTTACCGGGCTTGAAAATAGTTTCATATAACGTTATACAGAACAAGGTTTATAAGCTATTTTCTTAGTATGAAGAAACCTTTTCCTATTTAATTATAATCTTTATCTACAGTCTTACTTTGACATACGATACTAAAGCACAAGCACTGTTACAAATATAATAAAGCTAGTTGTACCTTTACTGAGTTCAAGTTTTTCTTTTCGACTATTGTTTATTTTCGCTTACGCAAAGTTATTTCTACCATCAAGGATTTTTCTCTTTGATCGAATCTTCTGACCTTTGTATAAACGAACATAATTGTAATCGAAAACACCTTTGTAAAAAGTTTATGCCGCAGAAAAATGATTGGGAAAAATAATATATAATGCTTTAATAAAAACATCAAAGGAATCTGTTGGAGTGCTAGCAAAAATTTCAGCTTCAAATGTCATACGTTATATAAAGAATCCGGTAGCCAACAAAATTCACCCTTATAATCGTTTGTTATACAAATTTCGATGATATACGGAAAATGCAAAGTCGTAGTATCCAATTAAAACGTTTCTGTTAGATATTAAATAAACATATAACATATCAACGTCCTATGGTGTATGACATATTTTTTACTAAATGTTTAAATGTATAGTAAATTTATAAAATTAAAACACATTTTATAGTTTTTTTCACATTGTTCATTATCACAGTTGAGTGGATCATTTTTACGCGATAAAAACTTTATCGAATATGAATCGCTCAAATTATGCACGTTCACATAAGTTTTTTTACTAACGACCCGGGTATCGCCTTGCTGCATCTTCATTTTTCTCATTTCGTAAATTCACTTGAACGCCTGAAGATGCAGAAATGCGAAACCCAGATCGTTAGTGACAGAACTTGTATGAATGTACATAATTTGAAAGATTCAAATTTAATATTGAAATTCCACAAAGCTCCTTCGGTCGAAATCTTAAATTAAAATACTTTCTCAATAATGATTAATTAAACTATAAAACTGTAAAAGAAATATTTTATGACTTTTTATGAAATATCTTTCTAACAAGAAAGTTAACAAAAACTAAGTGATTGAACAGAAAAAAATAAAATTTAATAGTGGAAAGGACCACGTTTTAAAAAAATATAACACATTCTTTTTGTACTGTTTTCACACTTTTATGGAAATCAGAATCGGAAATGACTGCTGTAGATATTTCTCGCGATGACAAAACCCATTGGTCGGCAAAGTGGGGCTCCGGAACCGCATGCGGCTCTTTGGCCCCTTAAGTGCGGACATTAATAGACAGATTTGGCTCCCAAAATTGTTTGTAATTTTCATATTTGGCTCTTTCGCGAATAAGTTTGCCGACCACTGAGCTAACCGATCATAATGTTTATAAAAAAAATGTTCAATTATTACAAACATGTTTGTTTTATTTTTTTAAATATAAGTTAACTAATTTTTATTAAATATGTAATGATATAAGACATTTTGTAGAAAAAATACGTTTATTAGTTGTGCAAAGTCGGGTAAAAATAAAACTTTTATTACAGAAGGTTTTAGGCTTTTTTTTTTAAATTAGGCCGTTTATTTAAATCGTTTTGCTTTTTCAATGGGTTCGATTACCATGATAAATACTAATACATGATAACGTTTTATATTGCCAAACGTGGTGAAAGTATTTATCTACTTGTTAATACATAGAAATACAACTGATAATAAATAAATAAGATTTATATTTAAAAAAAATGTATTATTTATGATCATTTGAATCGTTACTTGTTTTCATGGTATTGTTTTTTTTCTCTCCCTAATAGCTTATAAGCTAAGCAATGGCCGCCATACAATTCGTGGTTTCACCCGATTGGGATGAAAAGCTCCTTATGATTTTCAACAAGGGCACAGATCTTCGCTAGATACGTTTCTCATTGAGGAGACGATCGGATAGTGGCCGACTACGACGTCTTTTTCTTAAGGCATCGTGAATGTATACAACAGGTGAATATAGGCTTTGAATCAATAAATTACCACCGCGCGACTTGTTACTAGCCTGGCGAATTTGAATAAGCGTTGCTAATCATTTGCAGGAAAAGCTTTCGAGAGCTTTTAAGTTGGCTGCGACGAGCGTGCGAAATAAATTAAGTAAACACTCTGCTTTTTCAATTAAAATCTTAATGCCTTTATTGCACTGTTATTCTAAGTGGAACTACGTAATTTATATCTTGAACTGCAGCGGCTGCTTCTTTTTTCAGATTGAGGTTCACTAAATTTCTCCCTAACAATTCAAAAATGATTGATAGTTAATAAAACCTTGCTTTATATTGATGTTTGAATTGTTTAACAACAAGTGTACTTTTTTAAAAAAAAAAAAATATTTTAATACAACAGACTAAACTAAAAAGCATCAATAAATTATTTTATGAAACCGGAATAATTTTGATTTTGTATTCAATATAAGCGACCTATAATTTTTTTGTTTCGTAAAAAGCATACGAAACAAAATGTTGTTTGTTTATTGATATTAACATTTCAAGTATGAGATACGCAAGATATAGTATTTTTTATAATACAATCAAGTGTTCAATAGTCATTTTCTAAGCATCGTTGGAAACAATTAATATTATTATGTCCATCGTAGAATTTAGCTTATTCTGTAGGATACAAAAATAATAATTTTAATTATCTAATATATATGTCATATCTATAACTGTATTTTCTTTCAAACGATTTATTCGATATTTTATTTACTTTAAATGTATTTTTGTTTATTGAGATGTTTAAGATTATACTTTGGTAGAGTGGCATTCACAAAATTTATTTATCATACTTACAAATGTATTTATGCTCATTTGTAAATAAACGAATGAAAGGATTTTTTAATTTAAGATTTCGACTGAAGGTGCTTGGTGGAATTTCAATATTAAATTTGAATCGTTCAAACTATGTACATTCTCACAAATTTTGTCACTAACGACCCGGGTTTCGCCTTTCGGCATCTTCAGGCATTCAAGTGCACGGATGAACTTGAACTGACGCTTAGCAAATAAAAGTTTCGTGCTTATATAAGATACAAATGCATCACTGAGTCCAAAGCCATTGCTGGCGAAAAGGATGAGCTCATGGGAATGCCAACAGATTTGTGTAGTAAGCAGTTTCAAGAATTATATAATCTGTTTGTCGGCAAAGGTTTTATGATTATATGATTTTATGGTTATATAGGGTATAGAAGAGGAGATGTGGGAAAATTTGTTATTTCGTTCAAAATCGGAAGACTTTGCAACTGTGCTTTATTGATTTCTAAAATTTCTTGGAAAAAGAGCTTATGACTGTCCGTATTTGGGTGCAACATTTTTATCCCTTGTTCCTGATTGAACACGGACCAAATACGGACAGTCATAAGCTCTTTTTCCAAGAAATTTTAGAAATCAATAAAGCACAGTTGCAAAGTCTTCCGATTTTGAACGAAATAACAAATTTTCCCACATCTCCTCTTCTATACCCTATATAACCATAAAATCATATAATCATAAAACCTTTGCCGACAAACAGATTATATAATTCTTGAAACTGCTTACTACACAAATCTGTTGGCATTCCCATGAGCTCATCCTTTTCGCCAGCAATGGCTTTGGACTCAGTGATGCATTTGTATCTTATATAAGCACGAAACTTTTATTTGCTAAGCGTCAGTTCAAGTTCATCCGTGCACTTGAATGCCTGAAGATGCCGAAAGGCGAAACCCGGGTCGTTAGTGACAAAATTTGTGAGAATGTACATAGTTTGAACGATTCAAATTTGAAAGGATTTTTATTCAGTCAAAAAATCTTTAAAAAAATATTTAGTTTATTATGAATTGCAGATAAAAAAATATCAATGTACATAATTTACATAATGTACATAAATACCAATGTAGAACAGTAATACATTTAATTACAATAAAGTTAAAAAAATGATAAATTATGAAAATTTGTATTAAATTATGAAGCTAATAAATATAAAAATACATACGAATTCAATGGGAATGCAACAATTTTTTATTTTTGTATTGCTCTGACTCAAATTTCTTTGCAGCGATATCAAACACATAGTATAATATTAGTTTCATTTATGTGAGCATTGATAAAAAAAGGTCGAACTAAAAATTGAAGCTTTATTCCAAAAACTGTTTATATCATCGAGATAAAATTGTACAGGAGAGACTAAAAACCATAGAATGAGAGTAAAACAATCATTGTGGGATTGTAAAAATAAATACTATTTCTTGGGAATATGAGTAAGCATATTTATACCCTGATACGTTTGGAAGCCATGGAAAGTGGGGGAGGGGGTGGGGTCTACCCTGCCATTGTTAGTCCTGTTTATGTAAAACTATATAAAAGTTTGTGCTTCCATTATGGGAAATATGTTCAGTTTTTGTAAATTTAAAATATATAGTTCTGTGGTTTAATAAATTTACTATTGATAATCGGCATTCATAACTCATTTATCGATCTGGACTGACATACCCAGTTTTTGAAAAAATGCTTTAATTGATTCAGATATTTACAGAAAATAAAATAATTAATTTAGTCGTTTATGTTATGAAACGTGCAATCTGCACCAAATTATAAGCATATCAGCTACAAGTTGAACATTATATATAGGTCGGTACAAATAAAATGTTGATAATTCTACACATAAAAAATTGGTACACTGTGTTGTTATAAAATAAATTTTATATTGCAATAAAAATTGAGTTTTAAAAAGATTTTTTATTCTTTTTCCCACATACATACATAAGTAGAGCGCAATCTAAAAACAATGAAATTATTTTTTATGTAATATGACCATAATTTTATCGCTACTAATTTTATGTACTTGATTACTTTTGCTAACATCATATTGACGTATTTATCGAATTTATCATTAAAATACTAAAAACCATTTTATTTTGAAAGATTTTTATTTTACGCGTATAAAAAATATGAAAATAAAATTTTGGCAAAATTAAAATAAATAATGTTATAATTATATATAATTATTATGTTACTCGCATGTCTTAAAAATGATCAATACCTTATATTTTTTATATTCAAAGCGAATTAATTTTTTACATATTATCAGTAGCGATAGCTTTCCTCTTCTGCCTTCCACTAGCCGTCCCAGTCCTCCAGTCACGTATTTGATGAAGGTCTTCGGCGTCTTCTTTATCCCCTCGTCCCAGCGCTTCCATAGACTTCCAACGAATACCTAGCTTTGCTTATCATATTTTTTTTTGGATTTCTTTGTTTAAAATTATGGTTTTGTATCTTTTGTGTGTTTCCATCTTTTTGCAACAACTCTTCAAAACAATAAGAAACAAATAAAAAAATAATACATTTTGCTACTCTTCACAATCAAGTCTGATTTCAACTGTACAGTATACAATTAAAAAATAATAATAATCGATCGAAATAGTACATAAAAGTTTCAAGATTTTAATTATTGCATTTTTAAATTATCTTGTTGGATATGTTAATTTTAGAGTACAGTAACAACATATAAATCATGTGTAATCAAATTTATTCATGTGTTACAAAATAATTTATCAATACTGTGTTTTTTCTACTTTTTTTATTTCCATATTTGGTATACTTTATATTATATCAAACCTATATCATTAGAAAACCTTGCGAATTCGAGAAGGGCTGTAGTGAATACAGTATTTTCGCAAACGAAACCTGATGGTGCAAAGTGTACCCGGCCAATAGTGGCAGGCGTAAATTTATACTGTTTGCGCTAACTAAGCTTGTCACCACTCACCACCAATAAACAAATAGAAAGCTGTGTTAACAAGCAGAAAGCATATATTATACCAGCATAGATTGTCGAATGCATCTTTGAATTAGCATAATATTGACACATCGGTGATAAGATTAATGTGGCGTAAATGTTTGTTCTTCATACTGGCGTGTTTTTATGTAAACAAATATGTTGCTGATTATTTTATAAATACATATAATAAGTACACAATAAACATACAAAACTTTCCCTTATTCAATGCGGGGATATTTTTTTTTTAAATACTGTGAAATTAAAAAGTATAAAATATAGTCTAGGGAAGCTATGTGTTATAAAAAATCACAGTTACCGTCCGTTATAAAAAAATAAATATAATTAAAGGATATAGTCTATATCTGTACAGATGTATTAAGAGATTAAAAAACAAAATCTCGATGTTAATATTCACTTGAACCAGGCTTATATTGGACAAACACAAAAATACGGTTACAGATTAGAAAGTATAATTAAATGAAAAATAAATAAACTAATAGAGATAATAGTAATTAATTTATTACTGGCTCGATTAAATCAAATTCTAGTTACACCCTTTTTCTTAAATTAATGCTCGTCCAAAACTCTGCGGCATTTTTTTGAAAAATCATCAAAGTTAAAAACCACTTATGCAAAATAAATACTGTTATTTTAAAAACATAGAGTTGGGCACGTTGATAACATGAAAAATAAGTAACTTTTTCGTAGAACATTTTTTGTAGAATATACGTTCTTTTGAAAAAGTTAAAAAGCTGTTGTAATACTTAACAAATACCTTTTTTGCCGAAATTTTTACCTTACAGCCGTAGCTTAAAAAAATATTTACATCATTTTAATAACTAATACGTACGTAAACACTTTCCTTGGCGAAAATATACAAAGTACTTAGTATTTTGCTTAATACAGCATTTTCATGTAATCATGTATTTTTTCACATGTATGGCATTTGCGTATATATAAAAAAGAATATCCAACAATTCTTTATCTTTAAAAATTCATTAAATTAATTTGAGCGGTGTCTGCTAGTTTATAAAATGCAAATCGCCTTATTCCCATTTAGAGTGCGCGATATATAGAGAAAGCATAGACCAATTGAATAGGGGACCAAGTAAATTAGAATAAAACGGATTCGGAGGCTTAATGGGAAAAGCGTCCGGCTCAAGAGGCAGCCGGAAAATTAACGGCGCTGGGGGCTACACGGAGCGGTGTGAAGGAGGTTGGGTGTGCTGTGCGACGGACGCGACTCCACAGCGCCCTTGGATTATCATAACAATCGCACGCAGACGAATGGTCATTAAAATATTAATATACTTATAAATACATTTCGGTCAACGTTCATTCTACTTCAGATCTTTTCATTACGATATTTCACATTACACAGTAAAATAAATAAGTATTTTTTGGTTTTGAAGCTGAGTCGTCACTAATTTTTATCATATTTATTGTGCAGACGTTTGATTAATTTACCTTTTCTTTTTAAAAAGGTACAGATGTCTGTGTTGTTAACATTCTTCCTCAATGAAGCGTAGAGAAGGTCTAGGCATATTTTTTACAAAAAGCTACATTAAATACTCATAATAAGAAATACATAGAAACCAATTTAGCTTGCATGCCGTTTGCTCAGGCTGGTGTAGACGGTGTGATTTGTAATTACTAGGTCTTTCTTTATTTTCTCTAATCAGATAAATTACGTGACACAGTTACGATCACAACTCACTAAAAAAGCTCCATTAGTAATATATTTAGTAGTAGGGAAGAAATGTGGTCCAAAAATAATACAGCATTGTTGCCAACTTACGCGATATGTGGATATACCACTTAATATTTAAGGAAGTAATAAAACTATTTAGTAAGTCTGAAGATTCAAAACACGTGTCACAAACTGTGGAATAACATAATTATGCATTTAAATTTCACATTAAAAAAAAATCTACAAAATTACTGTGAAATCAATCAAAATCTTGATTGAAGCTATATACTTATTTTATTACTTGACGAAAATGAGACATGAATGCCAAATTTCATTTTTTTAAAAATTATTTTTGTACACAAGAACTTCAAAGCATGCGATCCAGTAGGGATAAGTGCATTTAAAACCTGACAGTTAAACAGTCAATTCAGCTCAAAATAGCTTATTGGTTTTAAATTCAATTTGAAACAGAAAACTATATAACATTAACACAGTAATCAGTTTTTTTCATTTGGCAACAATTTGCTAAAGTGAAGTATAAATTCACTTTAGAAATACTCCCCTCCATTGTATAATTATTAAATATTTATCTAATCTTAACTATCAGATTTAAAACCGGGCAAATATTATAATTACCATTGATACGTTTTGTATCATATCTATGTAAAACACATACTGAATAAGACAATTTTAACAAACTTAATTTTATATCACGCCATTCTGTATAGTTTTTATTTGCGTTGTGTATTTTTGTATTTTGACACTATTTTTTTACGTAAACTTATACGGATATTTTTAACTGCTGAGATTTTGACTCAAGAATACTTAATATAAATCTCACCAATCACATAATTATCGTATTATGATTTAATAATATGTGCTGACAGTTCATGAAATAGTGTCACCGCACCGTGTATCTTAGTCACGATGAGTAATAGGGATGATGACTTTTCAACCGTTAGAATCGGCCACCCTCTATAGAAAGTGTTCCAATATAAAGGTCCGCCTGATTAAGCGATTTGCAAATCCGGCGCTATTGATTTTATGTCGATCGTTCGACATTGGAATTAGTATCCAACCGACGCTAAATAGATTGGTTTTGATTTCGGGGATTATTGGTTTTGTGTACGTCTGGGTATTTCAATCAATTAATATCTTTCGGACAGAAAGTTTTGCAAGGGTATAATAAATATTTCAATAGAAACGATACATTTTATATAAATTACTTTAGCCATCACTTTCTGCAATATTTTACGTAACTAAAGCATTTTGTCAAATGATCCAATTACAATTGAAAATATTTATTCGTGTGTTCAACCAATTTTTTTCTCACTGTTTAAATAGCTTTGATTCAAATGAATACCATAAATATTATGTATGTAAAAAAAAGACATTGAAGCCATACCCGCTTTCAATATGAAGTATATGGTCTCGTAATGCACCTGTTAAATAATTGTTGCCTAAAAAAATCTGTTTATAAGCCAACCGCTCAACCTTTTACTTCAGAGTAAGTAAGGTAAAACACGAAAATAGTCGCTTTCTCTACATGTTGCTAACATCGTTGGAGATAGATGAACTAATAACATAGATATCTATCTTTGGAATCCAAACCTTTAAATCAATATCAACAACTATTCACAGTGTTGGACTCATGAGGTAGTTGGCATTGTTTAAAACAGGGTTTCCCAAACTATGTTCCGCGGAGCCAGAGTAGGTGTTCTAATAATTCTGTGTAAATCTTGAAATTCAGTTAAGTGTTCCGTTATATTTTCCGGACGGCGAAGTGTTCCATTCTAAAAAATGTTTGGGAAACCCTGGTTTAAAAGATGCAAAATTACCGTTAAGCAGCCTATTATCCTAATTGGGATTGCCATTACTTGCCTTTCTATGAAAATGAACATTGTCTTATAACAGAGAAAGCCACTAGTCATTTAATATTAAAAGGGCTTATGATTTATTTTCGGCGCGTTTTCATTGTGTTTTAAAAATTCATAAAATCAACATACATTTGAATAAGCATTTTTAATTAAACATAATTTTCTTTTTCTTCTCTTTAAAATACCAGTTTCTCACAAGCCTGAGGGGTTTTTCTTTTTAATTGATTATATAACGTAAAAGAGTTTGTGTTTCATAGCCTTTATATTATAGCTTTAATTTTCTATAAAGCCTTTTCATCTTAAATGCTTAAATTATCGCTCTAAATCAGCGCTTCCCAACCTGGCGTCCGCGACCCCCTGAAGGGCCGCACGTTTTCTACAGGGGCCGCGGCAGAACATGTTTTGTATTGAGGGGGGCCGCTGATTATTTTTTTCAGATTTAGGAAACCGTGGTATAATTATTTTTGGGAAGCACTGCTCTAAATGAATATGTTAAAATATTTTTTTATTCGTAAGCTTTTCAAAGTAAAGCAAAATATTTAAAAAAGAAATGAATCGTTCGAAATAATACATTCTCACAAGTTTTTTCACTAACGATCTGGGTTTCACCTTTTGGCATCTTCAGGCGTTCAAGTACACTGATGAAGTTGAACTGCCACTCAGTCAATAAATGTATCATGTTTATATAAGAAATAAATGTATCACTATGTTTAAAGTCATTGCTGGCGAAATGGATTAACCCATGGGAATGCCTAGGTAAGTAAATACAATCATAAATCTTCCAGCAAACAAAAATAAATATAATTCTTGAAACTACTCACCATTCAAATTTGTAATTATTTCCATGGGTTAATCCATTTAGTGGTAAATTTATTTCTTCTATAAACATGATACATTTATTTACTGAGAGTCAGTTCAAGTTGGTCCGTGTACTTGAATGAGTGAAGATGCCGAAAGGCGAAATCCGGGTCGTTAGTGACAAAGCTTGTGTGAATGTACATAATTTGAACGATTCAAATTTAATATTGAAATTCCACCAAGCACCTTCAGTCAAAATCTTAAATGATATAATGAACAAATTTTATTTCAAATAAAAAAGAAATTTCAGGAAAAAAATATGTTCAATTTATATTGTTCTTTGAACTATGTAAGATGTACAAAATGCTTCATAATTTAACAACGTAAATTGGAGAAAATGTAATACTGCTTATTCAATTTTCAGGAACATTAAGTACGAAGTCTTAATTTGACTCCATTGATTAACTTTCAGTTTCCAAAAAAGTTTTTACAAAAGTTCTTCAGATGTTTTTTTTGTTATCTATTTTTTAGCTCTTCTTTCAAGTAATGAACGTACTAATATAATAATACTAGAAAACATCGTTACTATAAATGTCGTTTGGTATACTTAACAAGCCACTTTTGAATACATATTTAGCACATAAGTTCAACGTGAAGTCTGATAAAGCAGTGTTCCCCAACCGGTGGTCCGGCCGCAGAGACATTCCACCGTGCCGCAAACAGTATGCCAAATTTCAAGAAATTCGATTGCAATTCGATGCAAAAATATTGAATATAGAATTTTTATCGCCTGCACGTTTTCTTGTATTTTTAGTAAGTATTAAATAAGAAGACATCAATAATGCGGCTCCGTATTTTGTTTCTTGGCCGCTTCTGTGCGGTTACATATTACTCACACTTCTAAAATCCGGCTTCAAATTTGTAAAGTTTAGTTTATTGCGGATACTAATTCTACTGTGTGCGACACGGTGGTCACTGCTTCTTTTAGAATCGACAGTCATAAATATTTGCTCTTCGATAGAATGATTCGATGAACTCAGATGCAAAACCCTACCTAAATATACCAATAATTTCATAATACATAATTGTTTGCACTTTTAGGGTGTTCACTGTGAATACTCGGTGGAAAGGCAATATATTAATAAAAACACAATATTCCTTTGTACTTATTTCCACTTTATTTAAAAAAGTCAGGACCGGTTTCGCTCATTGCGAGAATTGTCAATTGAAAACAGTTGAATAGTTTTGTTCATTTGTAACAATATAAGATTTAAAAAATATTAAATAAAAAACCATTTTTACTTCATTATTAGTGGTCCGCATTTTTTTTCCTTTTTTAGCGGGCCACATAAGAAAAAAGGTTGAGGAACACTGTGCTAAAGCTCTTTCCCTAAAGTAAAAAAAAGCGGCTATTACGTACTCAAACTACGAAAACTGAACCATTGTTATTTATACATCAATACGAAAATTTCAGACCAAAATATATATGAATTTATTTGCTGTTGCTATTAGACGAACGATTCGTTAATGTCCAAATAAATATGAGTTTTATCCTGATTCATCTACTTTGTCTTGTTTAAACTGTGAAGATCTATCTATATCCCTTTGTTGCTAAGCCTTTTAAGAGCTTTGTTTTTCCTTTCACAAAAGGTTATCAGTAACGAAGAATATTATGCGCAAAACATTATAGCTAGGGTATCCAATCCCGGGATTTCGGGATTGATTCATTTTCAATCCCGGGATTAGGATTAGCTCACCGAGGAATTTTAAATCCTCAATTCGCTATACTTTTTCCCCGGATTATCTTCAAACCTCGTTTTTTTTAGCCCACCGAGGAATTTGAAATCCACAATTTGGTATACTTTTCCCCAGATTGTCTCAGAAACTCGTTTATTTTATTTTTTTAGCTCACCGCTAATTTGCCAGTCTCGTGTCAATTTTTGGGATTTGCTTAAAATTTCTCAATCGCGGCCATGTCAATCTCGGGATCAGAAAATTGAACGGGATCCCGGGATTGGATGCCCTAATAATAACCGCACGTTGTGTTAACTCTAAAAATTGTCGAAAGAATCTTTACCCTTTGCGAAGAATTTCTTTTGAACCATAGATGCTGAAAATTGACATTCATCGAAAATAAATCATGTAGAAATTTACCTTTTCCTCTTGGCATTGAAAGGTTTTTTAGCATGTTTAAACCAGGTGACATTGAACGCAGATAGTATTATTAAATAAAAAATGCGCAAAATTTGTAAATGAAAAATATTCTAGAATTTTCTTTCACGTGCCATGTTTTATAGTTTGGTATTTGTGTAACTGTATATATATTGATAATACAATAATTTAATTTCATATTTATTCATGCAATATTTGGATTTTTTAAAATGAAACGAACATCTTTTTCTTTCACTTTTAACTTATAAGCCTAATCAAAAATATAATTTCCATCAGTTTTTTTTACCACTTTTGTTGTAGCACCACCTTTTTATCAACTTATTTACTCCTAGAGTAAAATTTCTCTGGCTTTGGTCCAATAAAAATAATCAAGGGCTGATTTTGTCAACTCTGTTGTAATATCTTTTCATAAACAAAACAATAGTCAAAAGAAACAAGTTGTAAAAAAAATGTTGGCTTCTTAATTCCAATTCAATCCGTTTAATTTCAACATCGACACAGTGGTCGCACGTTGTTGTTGAAAATGGATGAGAAATCCAGACGTCGTTCCAAAAAACCATACCTTGGCAATGCATGCCAAAACTCAATAGATAAAATAATTTCAAAAGCTTTTATAAAAAAATACTTTTTATTATAAATAAAGAAAAAATATCAGTTTGAGTTTTCGTTTGTTCAATATTTTAAAATATTAGACTAGAACAAAGAAAAAACAGCGAAAGGGCAGAAACGTGGAAAATAAAAGCCATATAAAATAATGGAAGTTACTGTAAAAATCCCGTAAGTTGAAAAAACAAAATATTAAATTGAAAAAGCTTTGAAACATTGGTGTTATGTATTTCAATACGTTCGTGGTACCTTTGTATTGTTTCAATAAATAAATCTATCTTCCAAAAACTTTGAAAACCGTTTTCCGCAAACAAAAAGTAACACAGCTACAATCTATTGATTAATAGTCTGAGCTTTCAGTAAGTTTTATTATTCAAAACTTTCGTAAAAATTGGGAAATATTAATGCTTTAGTAAATATATTTACAGTATATGTTTTATAATCTTAAGGCCTTTTGACATGTTGAAGTAAATGTATACTTCCGGGAAAGCGGTTTTTATCTTGTATCAAGTATGTCCCTTTAATGTTTGATAAGCTTCAGCGATTATCATAAAAAAAAACATAATTTTCAGATTAACGATGAAATAAACATTTTGGTGCTATGGATTTTGGGAAATACAGCACAGTTTATAAAATAAATAAAGGTAAATATTATATTTTTACATGAATTAAACTCCCATTTTTTACAATTATTAAATAATCATTTTTCTGACCTGATATAATTAAAAAAAATGTATTTATATCTCAAATAATAAAAAGGAATGCCAGCTTTATTTTCATTTGTAACTGTTTTGTCCCACTCTTTTTTATTGTTATATGTACCAGATGGAGATTTGATCACTAATATATATATATTAAGATTATGTAATTACCAAAGCCAGACAAAGCCCAAAAAAATCGATTCTATTTTTTGTCACCTTTATTGGCACTTTCGTTTTAAATATACCTCGTACAATAAAAAATATTGGTTCTAAAACAAATTTTAAAAAGTGGCTAGCGATCGATCACATTCAGAATCAATCTTATTAGTACTGAGACGTTTGAATAATAAGTACACATAATGGATTCAATCATTTGGGTCGTTCAATGAAAAATTGCAATGAAAACCGGTTGTAATTAATTGGAAGTTGTTTATTGATCGTCCAACCACCAGCCTTTATGTGTAAGCAACCGCTGTTTTACGACCGTCTCCCATAACGCAATAACGACGAACAAAAAATCTTATCTTGCTGTTATTAAATAAATGTAAATTATTGTTAAATAAATATTTAAAATTGATATATAAAAATATATCTGATTTCAAAGCTAATTCACCATATTCAAAAAATCCTTTGAAATAAACTCGATAGTATTTTTTTTAAGTAACAAGAGAAAAACGAATATTGCAAACGCCTATGACCAAGATTTCAAATCAAAGATCGAAAACAACATAATTTTATATTAATTTTGCAAGGAATTGAACTCTGTATTTTACTTGATTGCTACAGTTAAAAGGCCGATGTATAAATTTATTGAGAAAAGATACGTTGAGTTCTCAAGCCTTTCCAGTTGTAAAGATATGAAAGGTTCATAGAATTTATAGTAATATGAATGGAGAGGTAAAATAGTAAACAAAATAGTAAACACAATAGGTAAACACAAATAGAGTGGGTATTTTCTTCTTAGAAAACGGGTATTTAATACTATATTATACAAATAATCTGCTTGAAAGATGATTTATACAATTTATCAAGAAAGTAGTTTGTGTTACTCTGATGTTTACACTTTCATGCTCGAATTAAATTCATGTAAACAGTGCGGTAAAATCATTCATTCAAATCATCAATTATATCATTTAGAGATTATTTTTAGTTAGATTTACAGCAACTTAATAATAGCTTTGAAACTTATATTTTGTAAAGTAAAAATCTTCGGGGAGTTATTTTAGTAGCAAGCTACTTGTTTGACATTTTACTGATTAGTCATCATTTCCATATACACAGTCCTAAAAACTTGTATATTCCAAGTTGCAAAGCTTTATTTCTGCTTAATTTTCCATTGTTATCTTTTTTTTACGACGGTCTGGCTGAAGTTAGTCAAATGAAATGAATTATATGTAAATGTCTAGGCATACTTTTACTTGAACTAAGGCCGAAACGATTCATATTACGTCATAAAATCTTTCAAACATATCAATGTTTTAATTTGAAAATATGCCCAGAATACAAATTTATAATAACGGATACATATCACACGAAGCATACTATAGTAAATCGTAATTAATTTCAATATTCTGGAAAATGTAAGAAAATATCATAATAACTTTTTCTTTATAAATAACGAATATTTTCTATTTAATATTATAAATTTGCTTTAATTTGAGATTTTCGTTTATTTATGTACGAAATGAAAAATATATATTTAATAATTAATCACTATTTTATGACGTTAAACTATAACATTAATTTATTGAAACTAACAAAACTTTTTAATTATTCTGTAATGTTATTTTTTGAGTGCGTGGTAGTGGTTACGGAATTTTTCCAGACCATTCATCGATTCTTTTTTCAAGGGCATGGGTGTTTTTGATTTATAAAAGGTCCTTACCATCCTTCCAATCCTAAAGAAAAGAGAAGTAGAGCAGCTGAAAGACAATTTCTTCAAAAAACTTATGTAGATATACCTTCATTATTCGGTCATATGCTCTACATTGGGAACGGATATGGTATTTTTTATAGCATTCAATATTCCTAAAATTTCAAGCAGTACGCTTATATAACCAGCGTTTCGTAATTCCTTAATGAAATACTATTTATGGAATAAGGGTAAAAAGGCATTTTATAACGGGTCTGTCAATAGGGACGCTCGAAATTTGTTAGGTTATAGCTGCCACTTTGTTAAAGTGACATATGTCAAATTTGTTGTCAATTGCTAAGTAGAGTACGGAAAATCACCATGGTAGGTTATAGCATTGAACAACGTGTGCAAATCATCACATTTTATTATCAAAGTTCGATCGAGAAACGTTCCGCGTAAACCGATATCTTGCGATTTAGCTCCTTCAGACTTTTTTCTTTGAGACTATCGTAAATCACAAGTCTTTTCGAATAATCAACAAACAATTGACACCCTCAAAGTCAACATAACAAAAGCCATCCAACAAATTCAGGCAGATTTATGCGACAAAGTCATTGAAAACTGGACCTCTTGAATATAATGTAATATTTAATATGCGCGACAATAGACAGTGATTTTATTTGTTTGTATATGTTTTCTTATGGTCGTCCACTTTTAGAAAAAAATAGCTTGATATGATTTAAAGATAAATTGGTTATCATTGTCAAAACGTGAAATGAATTATGTATAGTGAAAATTTACGACTGTAAAGTATGAATGCGAATTTAAGGCAAAGGTTATACAATATTTTCAAATATTTACATAAGAGCCATTTTAAAACATAGCGCAGAGCAATCGAATGGCAGCCAAAAATCGTTAAATAAATGCTGAAGGAATAATATATATTATTTTTTGTTCTACATTATAAAGTGCTTTTATATTAAAAATATTTTTCCCTAAATTATTGAAGTGCGTGATTTAAAAATGTTGAATGAATCAATCAATTATGTTAAGCTACGTTTGTAACAAAATTATAACGATAATGTGCTGAAAGAAAACCAAGAGAATTCTGTTTATGGGTAAACATAGGGTCACAAATACAACTTTCAAAATCATTACAGATTATATTCTCGGGAGTAAAAAAAAATACGAAATGATTTCGACTTATCTTTGATTTATACAGCTGATAGACAGAGAATGTTTTCACCGTAACATAATTTTATATATAGAGTCGTAAAAGTTACAATATAAAGAAAATAAATTAGAGCAATGTCAAAGATGTAATAAAACACACATATTAAAAAAAGAAAAGTATATATACAAATGAATATGTTTTTATATACTTGAACTATTAATTCAAATGCCAGAGTGTATATTTTTTAATTTTTTGATCACACTGCCCGCCAGCACAAAGCTTTTGTTATGAAATTTAAATTCATAATTATGAGTTTTCCAGCGATCAAAATAAATATAATTCTTGAAATTATTTACCATTTAAATCTTTAGGCATTACCATAACATTTTAACAATAGTCACAATTAATTTCAAAAAGCTACATAGACTATTTGTTTAAGTAAACAATTCCTCAGCTAATTAGAAATTAAAATTAAATCATTAGAAAAGTTAACCAATGGCTTTTGACTAAGTACATTTATTTCTTACATAAACACGATACACTTTACTAAACGTCAGTTCAAGTTCATCCGTGCTTTTGAATGCACGAATAAGCCGAAATGCGAACCCGGTTCGTTAGTGACAAAACTTGTATGATTGTATATACTTTGAATAATTAAAATTTACGCAATATGGTTGAACTTGTTTTTTAAGAAGATACGGCGTGCTAAAATCTATATGTCAAATCTCAAATAGCCGGTTTTTGTCTGAACGCCTTTTGTCAGTGTACCGATGATTTGATGAACTGGTGTTTATGCTTTGGCAGTTGGCACAAAATAAATAATCAATGTCAGCTCAAATGTGATTTTATTTTTGAAGCATTTTATAAAACTGTACTTAAATTGTACAGTGTCAAATTGCATGCATCAAGTAATTGAAGACTTACAAGTCAAACTTTGTGCATGAACTGAATCACATGTTTAATTGTGGAAAACGGAAAACAGCCAAAGCAAACAAATGCATTTCAGTAACATAATACATTTATAGTTTTATTCAAAACTAGTCGGAGAAAAGACGTATTGTGATGTCATTATAGTAAGAGTATACTTGCATAGAATACTTGCAAGCGAGATCTATTTTTCTTCCGTTCTCACGACTTGGAAAGCAATACTCTTATTTCAACGTTATTTTCTTGAATTCCATTACGATATTATTCCTGGTCATTCTTCAGATAACATTCTACGGAAAAAAATGATTAAATTACTTATTCTGAGACAAGAAACTCAGAAAATGTTAATAAAGTAATTGTTTTAAAAAAATCTTTATATTCAGTTTCGTTTAACTTATTCATATTCTATTTTTTTATTAGTGAATTCCTTTCAAATAATATATATATAAAAATATGAAATCCATAAAAATAGTAAAAAGACGTGTTAATAAAAATATTTTGAAACTTTGCTTCTTGGTTTATTTCACGTATCAAAGGCTTAATTATTCTAATGGGAAGTGCACTTTACTATTCGATTGTACATTTATTGTATGCAAACTTGACAACATATTTTTGCTATAAAGTATCCGACTTGATTAAGAATTCCGATTGTGGAATGCAATTTGTTTTCATTGAAATCACATTAAGTTAGCTCTAGCAGTCACTTGAATATTGATCAAATCTTTCCAGTACTCCCTACACGTGCTTTTATTGTTTTCAATAGTTCAATAATCACCCATCCAAACATTTTCATTACGATGAAGTTTAACTGCCGTGGAACGATTAAATAATATTTAAACATTGTCGAAACACGAAAACAAGTCAAAGTAAATTATTTTTTTCTGCATCAAAGAATAAAAGTGTTATAGCTATTAACATATCCTCTTTTCAGAAAAAAAATATAAGATAATATTGTATAATAGTTAATACTCTAAAAATGTATTTTTATAATTTTAGAAACATTATTAATTGTACCTTTTTTCAATGTTTAAAATATGTGATCGTTTTATATTTCAATACTGAATTGGATTAGATTTCATATGCTGGATTTAAATAAATACAATAGATAGACAACTATTTTCAACAGAAAATACTAATTAGTTCATTTGCACAACTCGAAAGTCCAGTAAAAGCCGGAAATTTTATAACTCCGGGGTAGGTAAATACAAGCTTGTTGGGTCGTTTTTGTTCATTAAATATAACTTTTGTTGCGTATTCTACACATTGGAATAATAATACATAGTGATCGGTTTGCCTTCCTCAATGTTTTTCCGATGTATCTGATTTTTTAATATATAAACAAATACCGCCATAAATAACAAAGTAATGCAGTAGATTTTGTGATTGTAAATATCTTATTGAACATAATAAGTTTGTAAAATTGCTTAATTCGATTTATATTTTGTTGGCAAAGCTGTTATAATTTAAAATCTAAAAAATGTTCATCTGTATTTTAACTAATATATATTTTGCTGTTTTTTTCTTATTTAATCGAAATTTTACTGCTATCGTAAGTAAAATCTGAATCTGAGTTTATTTCTACTCTATTTTATTCGAAAAAGTTAAATAAATAATGTTACTGTGCGTTTTGTGTTAACAAAATATTTCATTGTCAATTTAAGAGAGAGCAATTTTAAAATCTTATTTTTGTTCAATCAAAAAAAAAAAACACTTTTTTAACATGAAATAATAAAAAATTGTAATCAGTAATTTAAAATTGATTGAACTTGCATTCAAATTTATTATATAGACTTGACATTTATGTTTTAATCAAATCTGTGAAAACAATAGTATGTTGTAGTATATTAAAACATATGAAAAGGTTAGTATAAAATACGTAACTGTGTAATATCTAATATAGAATATAAATGTCTTATTCATTATTATTATGTTCACAACAATATTTTATCTAATATATATTATAAAACATCTTTTATAAAAATTCTATTATAAAAATCTTTATTTAGTCTAATGGGATTAGTAGTAATCTTTTATCGTTACATTTTTTTCATAAAAATAAACGGCGTTTTGTCGTATAAAAAGATAAAAAAAATCCACAATACAAAATAATAATATGTACAATCCCTTTACTACACAGTATGTACATGAAAATAAAATCTTGGCTGGAGGGTCATATTATACACGTAGTCATAAAAATATCTATGAATGTATTTTTTTAAATAAAATGTTCAGTTCTGCCATCGCCCACGCCGCGCGTATTACAGGCATGCTTGCTTGCTGGGCTTTTCGTCGACGTAGGTCTCTCTCTCTATAAATAATGATTCTTAAACTGTCTATGTAAACTGTTTCATCGGTTGCCGTTGCTGAATGGTCTCTAGGGCTTTCAACCTACTTAAATTGACACTTTCACATTGATTTTAAAATCGATTTATGTCCAAAGCCCTTGGATTCTTTTATACGAATTATCTAATCCTGGAACGCTACCATCGCTATTCCAGCACGCTTGGTAGTTATTTTAAACGGTCTGAAATACCCAACACAATCACGTTTTTAGTGAAAAAACCGTCTAACGCAATCACGTGTTCGGTATTTCAGACTGTTCAAAATAAGTAATATGCGCGCGGGAATATTACAGCATTACGTTTCAGTTGAAGATTTGTTGAATGTTAGTATCGTAGTTCAACATCCCTTTATAGATATGTTAGGTATAGTAAGTCTACATAAGTTGTGAGAGACTACGTGTTTTTACTCACATGTTTTTCGAATTAAGTTTAATAGAATTACTCGATTAAAACCAAATGCCACTTGTTCAACGCTTGCATTCTGCCGGTAATGCTTTACGGTTGCGAATCATGGCACCTGACAAAGACTCAGAAAAACCGTATACTGAGCTTCGAGAACAGATGCTTGCGTCGGATAATGGGGGTGAGGTGGTTTGATTTTGTGAGGAATTCAGAGATAAGGGAGCGTACAAGACAGCGTCCCGTCACGTCAGTGGTTATGGAGAGACGTTGGAACTGGCTGGGTCACGTGCTGCGGATGCCTCCGAAAAGCCTCAATCCTGCCTGCCTCTACTTTCGACCGGTGGGATTCCGGCGTCCTGGACGTCCGTCGGGTACTATCCGTAGGATGTACTCGGCGGAACTGAGGGATGCTGGCATGTCATGGGAGGAAGCAAAGCTATTGGCGGGAGACAGGGAAACATGGAGGTGCCGCGCGGCGGCCATATGCTCCACATAGGGAGCGAACATGGCCAAGGAAGAAGAAAAGAAGAAAATGTGTCGATTTATTTAAAAAGATACAGCTAGACGTCGTATATGAACGCCCTATAGACCACAAGCCTCCCGTTGTGTTAGTGGTATATTGGTAAATAACTGATGAAAGAATGATTCTTTTATATGTATACCATTGGATAACTTAGCCTTCACTGTTGAATATTTTCACACTATTAGACTGGCTGAGCTTATAAGGATTGCTGAAAAAAAAAAATTTTGAAGTAGGTGTTTTACTAAAATATTTAATTATTTAATATCTGCTGATAAATTTGAACATACTTCTATTAGACATGTAAAATTTCTTTAGTATCACAGGTGACTTTGACTGTGTTGCTGTAAACAGATACATCTATTTTTTTAATGTTTTGAGGAATACTGGTCTAGTCCACTGAATTTGGTAGGGTGCTCTGAAAGGGGAGGCTCTCACCCTGTAGACCTCATACCCCACACGTCACTCTTGCTCCAAAACCTCCTCCAGTCGGTCGATAGATTTTTCCAGTGGCTTACTAATGGGGCATAATTTAATCGTTACCTTTTTGGATGCGCTATAAAATATAATGAAAACATATTTTTTCATATTAATGAAATATTTTTAAAATAATAGTTTTAGAGCGCATGGACAATTTAGTATTTTATTTTGTGATAAGCTTATTAAAACTAAAAAATATATTTAGTTATAGTAATACTCTGTTACTTTTTTTTGAATAAGAGGAGGTTAAGCGTATTAATGTTTCTAATAATATGAGAATAAATCAAATTATGCATCGCTGAATTGTTTTTTTAAAAATATACGTTAAGCATGTTCAAAAAGGTATTGGATATAATACTTAATAAGTTACTATAATAAATACTTCATAGTTGTATAACCTTGTAAATAATATACACATACATCGAGAATAAGACAAAAGCTGTTTTTGCACGTCAGTGAATGCTCATAAAAGCACATATGGTAGTATTTTGTATGGATGACCAAGAAGGCAGACGACCTTTGTTGATCTACTAGATACAATTTTGATAATATGAATATAATAAGTGGTCATACATAACAATGCATAGATTGTACTGTTTACGTTTGATTTGTCGATCCTTAAATTAGCATATAAATTGTACGAAATTAATTTTGAAAATTTTAGTTACTTATTCTTGAAAATATTTACTTAGTTGTCTTTGCTACGGATATATATATATATATATATATTGTCAGCCACACTTCTTTTCTATGAAATTGATTTACTAACTGTGAATGATGTTTTTGTATACTTTTATTTACTTCGTCAATTTTATGAATGTAGACATTTTTACTTTATATTTTCAATCAACTATAACTACCTTTACGTCATACGAAAATATGTTTGATTCAAAATGAAGAAAGACGAATAAATTGATTGTGACATTTGAGAAGAGCTGTTGTAAATGGTATAATATAAAACTATACTTGTTTTGAAAAAAATATATAAAAACACAATCTTTTAAAACTCTTGTTTTTATTTCTGTGACCATAAAAACTGCAGTCTTGTCAATATAATATGTTCCACAGTAGTAGTGATTTGATGAATATTTTTTTTCCAACATTGTTTTAAAAGACTGATGAAATATGTACAAGTTTGAGTGACGAGACACTTTATACCGCATGAAATATTTTCAGATATTTAAAATTCCTACACTTTCCGTGACTTTTTATTTATTTATTTTTGTTCATTTTTATTATATATAAATAATAACTGTGATATTTAAATAAACGATTATTTTATTACAATTAAATAAGTTATTATGTTTAATAAAGTAGCAAGATTAATTGATTTTATCATGGTTGTTATTTAATCTACAAGCTAAGGAAATAATAGTAAATAAAACTGTTATGTTGGAATAAATACTAAATTCTTTTTGGAAACAAAGGTGGGGAACTTTTTTTTTCTAATTCATGTCGGTTCTCAATGAGGAGGATATGGCTTCCTAATGGAGTACATCAACAGATTGATTTTACGTGAACTGATTGTTAGTCAGTTGTTCAACCTACCTTTTTAAAAGAGTGTAAAGATAGAAAGATAGGGCTGGTAAAAGAGTAGTGTTTAACTAATCGCTTTCACTTTGCACTGTTATTTTTAAGATTGGAAGAGTAGGATGGATACATATCACAAATATTAACGCCTTTTAACAAAAATCGATTTTGTAGGTTATTACTTTTTTAATGATTTAAAAATAATATTTTTTATCTTTCGAGATAAAAAATCAAAAGTTTTTAAGGAAAATAAAAATTAAATTTTGCGAATATTGATTTGAAACATTAAAAATTTCGAGATAGAAGGTGCCGGAACACCGTTCCACCGCGTTACATGAGAAAAAAGCACTGCTAAATTCTATAATATAATATTATGTCTATTGAAAATAGTCTCTTAGTTTAATTTGTCTAGACTCTGGATCGTTAGAGATAATATTTTTGGTTATAAACTAAAAGAGAAAAACAATGATCATTGTAATGGCGTGCTTCTTTTTAGTTATTTTTGATTCATGTCAAGTGCCTCAATGGAAACAAAAAATTAACATCTTGAACTACCTTCAAGGCGACTTATGTGGTTAAAGATTTCAAGCTATAAAGTTATATTTTGAAAACAATTATGAAATATTTAGAACATTTAGTGAAACCGTTCTTTTATAACAATATTCAGCGGTACGCCGAACACATTTGACAAGCCTTAGGATTGCCAGTAGGGCTTATACAAAAACCGACTTTTAAAAAAACCGGTTGTCGAATGTCAATATTGCTCGAAAACCGGTTTAATCCGGGTTTCGAAGTATCAAAAAATGGATAGTTCAATTAAAATAGTTTGTATATTTATATATATATATACAATAATGCACAACAAGAAATTATTTGGTGTTACTCTTTAGAAAATATGATACAAAATTTCTTGATATCGAAAATACTCTTTCGCTGGGTAATGTGGGGTGTATGGTCTTTAAGCCATCAAATAAAAGATCCAAGTTTTCTGTTCCTTTGTTTATAGACTCGTTTATGGAAAATTTGGCACAGCCGGTTACGAAGTTGAAAAACCGGTTTTCGAATGTCACAAATTTTGCAAAAAAACCGGTTTTTGAAAACCGAAAAGCCCTAACTGCCAGTATGCCACGAGGCACTGGTTAAGAATAACAAGAATATAAGCATGTTGGCGTTATTTCTCAGAAAGATTTACCATGATCAATAGTACTAAAAGCTTAAAGCTGCGAATTGCCTAACATTCTAAAAGTAATCCATCACCAGCAATGTCAATATCCACCTGACAACCAACAGGGTCAATATTTTCAGTAATAGACAGCCAAAAGTGAGAAATATTTACGTTAACGGTTTTATTTGAAGGTTGCAATATACCATATACTTCATCTTGTCACTGAAAACATTTTGTTATCAAACAATACATTCTACATGAAAATGGCTGGATGAACTGATTTTTCCAATAGGTTATTCAATAGAGAACCACTATTTTCATAAGTTTATATTTTTTGAAAAATTCTACATATTTTCGTTGCAAGTACCTATACGCGTTTAAAAATAAAGTAAAGGACCCGCGTACAAATGTTGAAAGAATAACTTTTTATGTGTTCACTGTCAATAACTTGTGAAGAGGCATTGATGGAAAAAAATACTATAAACACTTTTTCGATCTAATTTCACAATTATTCAATATGATTTCTCTGATCACGACTATTTTCAACGGATAATAATATACATTACTATAAGGCTATAATTTTATTATAAGTATACATATAATATAATAGTATAAACAGTCCAATATTAATGAATATTCCTTTCGGTTGAAAATGCTCATGTTTTTGCGAGACCGGTGCTGGTAATATAAAATAAATGTGGAATTAGTATAAAAGAATGTTTGATTAGTTGTTGTAATAGTTAACGTGTGAATTTGAATTTTATTTCACTCTTATAATCAATTTTATTTTGAAATACATACTACTAAATTATTTAAACCTGTTGTTTTTATAAAGTATACTTTCTGAAAGTATTTACTGCAAATATTTTAAGTCGTCATTCACGAGTCTCTACGTTATTTCAAATAAAGATATATTATTAATGAAAATAAAGGACTATACCAGGGGTGGGAAACTTTTTTCTTCCCTAAATGCCGCATTCATTTTTCTGATTCGACATAAGGCTGCAGTAAACATTGACGGAATCTTTGACCGGAAACAGGAATTTACGGTCAGAACATGTCAGGAATTTACGAATTTGCAAAAATTTACAGAATTAAAGAATTGGTAGGAAGGCCGCACTAGAGTAACCAAGAGGCCACAGGTTCCCCACGCCTGTACTACACAGTATAAATAAAAATGGACTTGTCTAACTATGGCTCTTATGAAAAGTTATAAAGTGTTTTTTTTACTTTGTAATAACAAAACCTAATTAAAATGATTCAATTCAATATTATTTTAACTGCTGACAAGCCAGGAATCTTGACTAACTCCCAAATGTTCAATATTGTATAAACATTTAAATTACATGCTACGCAGGCTTATTCGACTACTCATTTATTTTTATCATATCTTAAAATGGGAAATTGCTATCACGATTAATTTAAAATTCCTGAATGTTTGTTTACTTTGATGAAACTACGAGTTATACCTTAAAATAATATTATATTGTTAGTTAATATCTACAGTGTTTTATTGTCTTAATTGTTTAAGGGTTAATTGTATTATAATCAATTTGCGAAGAGGAAGCGCTCAAAACTTCCATAAAAATATTTCTAGAACCCGAAAGAATGGACTGATAAGAAGAAAACGTTATCTTCAATTTATTTAGGAGTCGGCAAGTATAATATATTTTTTCTGAATAATTGGCCACTTCCATGCTGAAATAAAATCTTGGCAATTAAGGTCGAGATGTGCAAAATTCGTCTTCATCCATCTCGCTCAAACAGTCAAACGTGAAAAGTCCAATTTATAACTAGTAGACGGTGACTTGGTAAAAAATGCGTTTTTTTTTTGAATTCTCTTAACAAATGTCGTAAAAATCAACAGAGATGGACGTATTTATTTAAGCAGCTAACTTTACGTCCAAATAAATCTCACAATTTCCGTAAGTATCAGCAGTGACAATCTATAGACGTACAATTAATTAATTTAAAATAAACGATTTTTTCTATGTAATTAACAACTATGTTTTATTTTACACTGAAAACCTAATTACAGTGGTCAAGTAAAGCTTCAATATTTCGTTACCAAAAAGGTTTATGTCCCCGAATCGACGTTTGCATTGATTGATTTTCTGTGTGTTAAATTTTTATAATATAAAAAAAAAATGTTTTTAACACCCTAAATATAAAAAATGCTTTTTGTTAATTTTATACTCCCTCCCCGATCTTGAATTTGACAAAATATATTAACAGCTTAACGACCGCACGTTTTTTTTTATAAAATTTCACCTGGCGAAATAAAATTTATAATTTTACTAAATTCACTATAATTAGTAAGCAAATTGAGATATCTTTACAAAATTTTATTTTCTTAGCTTCCAGATACTTCGCCTATATGAATATATGTGTCCGCCGGCCAGCAACTTTTGTTTTTCAAAGACTCAAATACGTGTCCACGGTCGTTAAGCTGTTAATATCTATTTAAGGGTATGTTTCGTATACCAAGTCTAAAAATTAACATTTCTTTTCGGACTATTTGTTTTTCTAGAAAGGAACTGTTAATGATGCAAAGAGGATCCTCTCGTTCTACGAAATGTTGCTTTTTACTGAGAAATTCGATACAACTAAGGGGAAAACATAATAGAAACAACACTCAGAGAATTTGTGTAACTCTTTTTTATGTCATACTTAAGGATTTTCTAGGGAAAGGTGAATTTATTACGTGAGCGCTGTAACGGAGCGGATTTATACTAACATTAATTTAATTGCAAACATACCCAGGTAATTGACGTAAATTTCACCTTTCAAGTATCCTCGATTAACCTTTCTTTAGTAGTCATACTTTTAATTAAATTTATGAAAACAGAAAAAAAATTGTTAATAACTTTCAATCGACATCGAATTTTATGTCAAAAAAAAAGTTGTAACATAATTTTAAAATCATTTTTACAACATTGTATAATATGTGATAGATGGTAAAGCATCGGCATTCGTACTCGTTTATAAATAATACAATAATTATTTATCAATTTATATATTTACAATTCAGTACTAATATCTGTGTGCCCCAAATACAATGGAGATACGAGGGCGCAGTTTAAACAGCTTTATTATATTTGAATTAACCCCTTAGATCAGTGCTACTGAAATAGTGATCCGCGCTCAACAATGTAAAATGTATACATAACTTATTAACATAATGAAGCCAGTAACACTGAAAAAGTTAGTGTAGCACTATCATATAACTTTTTATGAATTACATCTTCCACACTTAATTAAATATCGTCTCTGATAAGGTAATAAATATTTTGTCCTTTTTTTAAAAAATCAAAAGAAAATTTTCATACAAAGTAAAATAATCAAAACAATCATGTAGCTCGTAGTCATATTTTTTAAATAAAAAAACAATTGATAATATCTTAAATAAAACATATAAAAATTTAGCAGTAAGAATTTTAAATATATACCTACTAGATCAAAGTATAATTTGATCATTTTGTTATTCTACTTGTGTTACAAAATGTGAAACGTGTTTCACCTTACTGAGAAGCACTATCAGACATCGCAAGGTTTACGGATATACCAATTTGTTTTACAATAAATGGAATAACAAAGTCATTAAATTAAATTTGATAACTAAACGATCTCCCGCAAAGTTACCGCCGAATATTTACATTTAAAATATAAGATGGTTCAAACATGCATATAAAATTTCAGGTTTTTTTTGTCTGTCTATTACTAAGATATATGTTTTAGCACTTATATTTTAAGAGTGATCTATTATTTTTATATGAATACTAAAAAAATATTACTATTTGAAACACACTCGCAGTAAACCCCCCATTAACGCGAATTTTGGCACCGCGTTGTTAGGAGTCGCGTAATTGGGGGAGGGGGGAGTAAATCTCTTACAAAAATAACGGGTTGTTTTTTTTCATCACAAATGCAAAACTGTCAGAACTAAGAATACATGAAAAAAAATATATGTGGTTAAATGCATAGCGCTCGCCAAAGTTTGACTGTATGCACCACACAGACAAGTTGGTTTCCCACCACCACCCGTTGTGTATATGCAGCCAACGTTTAATGGCCGCCTTCCACAACGCTATCGACAGAAAAAAAGGAGTTTACCCTTCACATTCATGGCCCGAGAAGAACTGCACGGGACTCATTTTGAGCCATGCACTAATGCACCACACAGACAGTCGCCCGGCTGTGTGTGAATAGCCTGGCACGTGCCGAATACACAGATGCTTGCCAATGTTGAACTGTGTGCACCACACAGATAGCCGCCCGGCTGTATGTGTACAGCAGCAACGACAATGGAATGCGACCGCGCGTTTGGGGGATTTGCGGTGAATATTTTTATTCGGCGCGTAATTCGAGGTAGTCTTATTGGGGGTTGCACTGTACTATCCATTGTTGAAACAACCACAACGCAAATTAGCCAACGATACAAGTTGACACATTTACGCAAACTGACAAAGTCACCGTGCGTTATCGAACGGTGGAATGTACACCTACCACAAGCGTATTTTGGGTGGTTATATTCTGACCCTCGTTCAGTTTAACTTTACTCTAAATCAGTGGTTTCCAAACTTTACCTTACAAAAAACATATCGTCGCGCCTCCCTCACCTTTTATTTCATATTATAATAGACGCGTTATATACATCTATATATTTTTTTATTGAATTGAATTTACGTTGAATTTGGTTGTCAATGTGCACAAAGTAAATCAAATCTTGTGAAATGAGTGCCCCATGATAATTCTACATTTTTGTTCTTTTTCAACGGTTGTCAGCTGAAATTCATCACCTTGATTATCGACAAATGGATTTTGTATCCATGCAAACTTTGAGACATTAAGATCTTTGATACCAGCACCAAACTATAGCAGCGTTGACAAATGATTGTTTAAATATATCGGATTTTTTTGATGATGAAAACATGTTCAACTGTTTTTTTTTGGAAATTTGTCTTTCATCGCTTAAATTTTGTATGAATTTCCAAATTTGAAAGTTGGAACACGCTATTTTTTAAATTTCTCCGCTAAAATTTTTACTAGAAACTGTATACGAATGCTTAAAATGTGCATTCGTTCACTGATTAATAGTATATTTATTTGTATGTATTTTGTATTTACATATTATGAAAATAGCATTCTATCATTTAGAGTCTTAACCTAATTGATAGACTGATCTACCAGTGTACGTTATCACGAATACTCTAGTGACCTAGGCTCAATATTAAGACGAAATCGTGGGGGATACAGACATTAAAGCTAGCGGTATGTACATATATTAATATCCCATTTTGTTGAGAGAGAAATCAACTGTCTTTTCAAAATAATATTTCCTTAAGAAAATTAGCAACATTCAGCTTTTAACTGAATGGTTCAAAGAGAAAAATGCATTTAACGTAAACTAGTGATTCATAAAACGATACTATTCATAGCTTTGCTTCATTAATACCATATTTTATTTCTTACATCATTGTAAATTTGAATATCTTAAACTATAACTGATTCTTTAAGTAAAATAGATATTCAAAATATAGTTTTATTTACCATTACTTAAAACTCACTGTATTTTGAGCAAACCAAACGAAATATTTTCACTCCACCGTTGGACAGTAAATAAACCTAAATCAAGTTTTTTTTCGAGAAAACTATATATCATGTATGCCAAGAAATCTTTAATCCTCATATGCTGTATGGCAGTGGTCGGAAGTCTCAATACTAAGATTAACATTCCGAATTACTTTATTTTAATTTTGCTAGGTATGGGAAGATGAGATAAAAATATGTTGAGAATATCAAAGCGTATTCAAATCAATTAATTAAAGTACGCTTTTTAACAAAAAAATATCGATCCATTTCCAATTCTTTGGCTTTTCTGAATAAAAACGTGTTGTCAATATTGATATAAACTACTTTTTTCTGCGCATAATTAATAGTTAATCGATACACTCCTATTTTATTCTGAAATATACTGTTCTTTTTGGTTCTTTTTTTAAATTAGTAGAGCAATTTATTTTTTATGTAAGTGTCATTGGAAATCATTTTAAATATGCTGTGTGCTCTTAAATCCCTGCAACCCCGTGGTTGCCGGTCATTACTGGACAATAACTGATTGATCAATTAAATAAAGTAATACAGACTTAATAATAAAATAATAATAGCTTAATTTACAAAGAAAATTGTATAATTATTTATTCACAACCCACGGATTGCGTAGAACGATAAATTTGAAATGTATATTTTCCATCTAAACATAAAGCTGACAAGAGTTTTTACTAGTCTAGGTAACTTTCCTAGTGCAAGTTTTGCACAATTGTTGTAACACTTCAGTGGCGTGGGATAACGCTCATTAATGAGATGCATTCTAAATATAAATTTATGTACATGCAATACTAATCATCTTCATCTCTAAGTGTGCACATTGCGTCGAAAGTTATTAAGCCACTACGTTCAACGAGAAGGAATATTTCATGCATGAGAAGTGGCGTGTTAGTTTGTGATTTGTTTACAGAAGTCAGCATAGGTATTGAAAATAATGACGACAAATGTATACACTATTAAACAAGGTAAATATGAGAACAACCACGTCTACAGTTTTATAGTAAGGAGAAAATTTGAATTTATAACCTTTTTTAATTATGAATAAAAAAAGATCGCTTTTTTTCAATATGAATGACCGAATTTGCGACTAGTGTTGGTTTTACGTCGCAAATATTTGAACACATATCTAACACAGCGATCAATTTATAAGGCTAGAGATGTTATGTTTTACTGTAATTTAATATCTCAATCGAGTGATTTCTGCATTTGTGGTTATTTTGCATCTATAATCAATACTTCGATACTTTTATGTATATACAAGTTATGTTGTATAACTATATTATTATAGGACACCGGTAGAGAATCTGCGGCCTTAATACTGCATTCGGTATTGAAAGGTAATGAGAGCGGTCTCTTGAATATATATTGAATGCGAACACTTTCACTTCTGTTCATTTGATTTTATCTCGTTTTTAATAATTCATTAAATTACAATATTTAATATAAAAATCAAGCGAGAAAAATATACAAATATGATACTTTACTTAAGTCTTACATCTGAGAGAAGAAGAAAAGCTTTTATACTTTACACAAACTGCTTGTTTGTACAAACTATCAATCATTAATTTGTCAATTAATGAGCAATATTTCGTACTTACGTAAACTAAAAACTGTTGGCAGAGATTTTCACTAGATATTTATTATGTTAACGTTGCTTTTATACGACTAAACAGTAGTTAAATAAATCAGTCGTTAAATGACCAAAGACAGATGTTAAGTATCAAATAAATATTGTGATAGCGTGGTTCGATTTACTACGATCATTTGATAAAGATATTGTTATTTAAAAAAAATTAAAGCCCTTACAATCACACATTACCCCTACGCTACTGGTAAATAAAGTTTGCACAGCAGTTACAGTCTAGTCTAGCCAGACTAACGGCTCGGTGGGGATTTGGTATAAAAAAAATTGCGAACAAATTACGATGCCAATGAACGAATGACTCGACTTTCTCTGTGATTTATCGACTGATGGTTTTCAAATACAATGCTTGATTGGCTGGAAAGATTAAGCGCGACTCTTTATGATCGCTCAGGAGTCATTTTATTTTTCGCACTTCAATGATTAGTTAGTACCTTAGTCGAATAAAATTAATGTTCTATGAAGATAAAATAATATTGAACAAAATAACATACCGATATATATCAGGAATTGGTGGAAAGGCATAATATTAAAAAAAAAATACTCATTTGCACTAATTCCACTTTTATTTTAAATAATCAGGACTGGCTTCGCTTATGATGAGCATTATCAATTGATAACAGAACACAAATAGTGATAAATATACAAAACAAAATTAAAATATTAGGGTGTCGCAAACAATTGGTAATTAAAGAAATTTAAAGATAAATACACAAAAATGATCAAGTGGCACTAAATTGAATATGATTAAATTATTTATTACGTTTTAAAAATAATTTAAATATTCATCAAAAAGGTGACCGTCGCCACTTTAACTTAATTCTTAGTTACCTTAATGGTGATTGCAACTTACTTATTTTTTGTATATTTATCTGTAAAATCCTCACGTAAAGTATGTATGTAATTTAGGCTTTAAGCAAAACTCTCATTGAAAGCATTGTCAATTTGGTAAAATATCAAAAAAAGCATTGTACAAATGTATGCAATTTAAATACTACAGAATACAATAATTTGACAAAGTATCAATGTTGTATAATATTTAGAATAAACAAGTACGGTAAGAAAGTATAATATGAAATTTAGGAATTAAGAAAACCTTTTTTCAATTAAGATTTACGATTGTTCTGTTGTCTAATGAGTTATGTAGCTATACGCAGGCAAATGGCTGCGACCTCCATTCAGACCACCGTTGTCAGAGTGCTTTATAAGAAAACCCTCTTTTATAAGAAGCCCGTGTTGTATTTGAAGCCGCAACAAATAAAAGCGAATATAAACAAAAGACCCTGTTTTCCTTCAACATGAACTTGGTGCTTCGAGGCACACGCTTAAAACACGGGGCAGTTTTTTCATAAATTTCTACACAATTTTCTTAGCATGCTATTTTCTGAAAATGATTATTCTAAGAATTCAATAAATAAGAAGAACATGGAATTTTTAGAGAAAACTAATATATTTACAACAAACTGTATGTAGTGTAATTATATTAGATATATAGATTATAAAACTAATATATTTACACTACATACAGTTTGTTGTAAATAACATATATCGATAATATTATATTATATTATATTTCTATCTAAATCTAATACAATATTTTCAGTCGACTGGTCTAGCGCTATTGGGTGTTGACAATGGGATCAAAACGAACACTTTTATAAGTGATTTTTAAATCGTATTGATGGACTTCAGATTAAAATCATTGCTTTGTGACGTTTATAATACCGCCAACATATCGGATTATAAAAAGTTAATCTAATACTATTTTGTAGTCTCTTCCTAGTCTAAGGTTTTAAACATATATAAAAAATATTGAATATTTTTTTCTTCTGATATGAAAAAAACTGATTTATTAATATAATAAACTGGATTGATAGAGAAAACTGTCCTCATTTATTATAAATAAAAAATCATCACTGTTAATAATGCATTAATAAAAATAATTTTACAACCGTGTTGAGTCAAAAACTCAGATTTTGATCGTGTTAATCAAATAAGAGGGAAGTTGAACAGTATTTTGTAGTCACGTTTAGTATGTTTGACTTTATGTTTAATTGTTTCTATATTTTTATATCTAAGAAAGGTTTCAATAGTAATAATAAACCCATGTTGTTTTATCATAAAAACTGATATTTTTCACGAGAAATAAACTTCAAAACACTTTCAAGTATGTAAACAGATATTTTTAAATACATATTGTATTTTAAATATAAATGTACTTGAATATCATTTTGATAACAAATATCTTATATATCGCCAGGAATGGCAGAATTTAAAATACAAAAACGATATTGAAATATTCATGAATTGAACATTTATTATGGGAACAGTAATTATATTTACGAATAGCACAGAGATATTCAAGTACATTTAACATTAATTTGCTTTCTTGGTATTTCTGAATGGTAGAGACCTACTTTATAAATTGGTATTTTAATAAAATAAATTCTCAAAATTACCCATAAAGCAACGGGAATCGACGGCACTAGTGAAAAGCAATTTGAAGATTATCGAATATGCGTACTGCTTCCAGGTCTTGAAATGTAAAATTTAACGAATTGGAAAGAACGATAATGTAACATATTTTTGTATCAATTTTGTCAATATTTTTTTTTAATCGACGTCCGTTAATGATAGAGCATGATATTGCCTTCTAGTTCATCAACAGAAGTTTGTCCATGTGAAGTACCTGATATCCATTTACTCAACCTCTCATTCTTTTCGAAGATAGTAGAGAGAGAATGGATAGGGTTAGAACAAGACTATGCGTTATCTAATCGCTCTCGCTACACCTCGTTATTTTAGAATTGCAAGGGCAGAAGAGAGTTTGTAGACATCACAAACATCTATGCCTCCGAGAGAAATCGATTGAAAAAATGCTGTTCGTACTGGTATTCAAACTCAAAAGATCCGTTACGAAAACCAATGTCGTTGACCACTACGGGCTCGATAGATGATCTTAAATAACATTTTTTTTTGATAATTCACCAAAATACAACAGACAACAGACAGAACATTTTGATTTTACGTAGTGAAATTTCACGTACTGTTGCGCTTAGGGCATCCAATCCCGTTCAATTTTCTGATCCCGAAATTCCGGGATTGAGATGGCCGCGATCCCGGGATTTCGGGATTGAGAAATTTCTAGCAAATTCACGAAATTTATACGAAATTGGCAAATCGGAGATTTCAAATACTTCGGTGAGCTAAAAAAAAAAAAAAACAAGTTTCTGTGAGATTCTGGGAAAAAGTATACCAAATCGGGGATTTCAAATTCCTCGGTGAGCTAAAAAAAAAAAAACAAGTTTCTGTGAGATTCTGGAAAAAAGTATAGCAAATTGAGGATTTCAAATTCCTCGGTGAGAAAATCTCAATCCCGGGATCCCGAGATTCAAAATAATTCAATCCCGAAATCCCGGGATTGGAAAAAGGCTTCGGGATTGGATACCCTAGTTGCGCTTCGGCTAAATACGAACCCTGACTGATCTTACGAGCTTTTTTATAATATTTTTCTGTCTATACATCCTTCAACATTTTTTTTCTCTAGCTTGAAAAACTATATAATTATGAGTGTCAATTTCAGTATCCTGAAACTGGGACTTCATATTAGTTACTGTACAATAATTATGCCGCTTGCTTAAAATCCACAGTTGCCCTGGACTTCGAATCATTGGTATATGTTTCAGTCTCTTTAGAATAGCTAAAAAGCACTAGATTAAATAAATTTCATTTTCAAGATCTGGGAACGTCAAAAATCAATGATGATTTATTCAATTTTACATTTACAACACTTGTCATGAGTGTTTCTTTTCAAATATCTAAAAAAATTCGTAAGGTTTTTAATTGATTATATTTATTAACTCTCGCGGCTCGGAGACTAGAAAAATACTTCTCTGCCGATGGGGGTCATTTAGGGACCCCAGTGGTTTCCTCATTATTGGCCTTATTCTCATGAATTTCAAAAAAAAAATAGTTTAAGGGCTTTACAATATCTCTCTGCATCATTCCTCATACATTTATTCATAAAAATCTATGGTTTTTTTAATAAATAATCATATTTTAAGTTGCGCGTAAAAAAACGTCATCCCAGCACACATATAAAATTACAACTGACGAATTTAGTCCAGCTATCTTACGAACGATCGTTATCGCGGGCGCTTATCGCTTTAACGCGTTATCGCGTTATCGCGTATTTATATAAACTACAAAAAATCCAAAAAACTATGATAAAAGAATAACTTAATTATAAACATTGTATCACCCATATTAAAATAGATATTGAAGAAAATGTGGGTATTGAGGTCGCATTTCTTGAGCTTAGAACCGGAAAAGTTAACATATAGCGCGCTTACAATAAATTTTAGTAGTATTAAATACAAATATATATATGTATGAATATGGTGGGCTATGTAAAAAAATTTCAACATATTTTTGTAGCTCTCTCTATTACGGTTTTACGTTATTTCGATGCAGAATTAAGGATTGCAATACCAGAAGACTATATCAAGAATTTTTTTTTTTAAATAATCAATTCTGTAACTTTTAATTTATAATACAACCCTTGTCAGATTTAAATTATTTCAAAATACATATTATGTGGAGGTTTCTAGACACTTGTAATTTGATTTTGGCTAAATTTCCTTAGCGAAATACCGATTTTTTTCATTTAAAAAACCGGATATTTTGCTATTGAAAAACATTGCGTTCAGGATCTCGTTTTCAGTAATCCAAAGATTGCAATCTATATCGAAAACAATTAATGAAATTCTATTCACTGGTTGCTTTGTTGTGTGATTAATTCTTACCTATTCTTCTATAGTGTATTAAACGATTATAAAAAATAATTGTAAACTATTACGGATAATAGGCAGAAAACATTAAATCCATGTTAGCTTTTTACCGCTGACCTTTGTATTCATTTTATTTGTAAATTAATTACATACGCTAGATGAAATTTCGCAGTAAAAGCGGCTTTAATAACGTTAGGAACGTGATTAAAATATTTTACCAGATTAGTGTTATTTTTGACAATATATATAAGTTTCATTTCACATTATTATGGCTGGTTTTTTTCTACATTCCAATCATAATTCTTATAATAACAAAGTACCAATTTAATATCATAATTACACGGAAATTCCAAAATTATTGTTTTGCTTCACGCCACGAGAAAAAAGTATTAATAAAAACAATTGAATAAAAACTTATTTCGTACGCATAAATTTAATGTTTATAAACATATTATTTTACAAAAAATTGACAATGGCTGTTAGTGGGCTAAGTTTTTACAAAACGTCTTAAGATATAATTTTTTTTTATAAAAGCTCAACATTTTTTTTGATGAATTTGTTGGTAGCTTTGTTTAAGTGTAATATGAAACCTGATAACTTTATAAGATTGGAATAAAATTCAAAGTTTTTTCGAGTTTTCTATTATTTTTTCACGACTCTTTAAATAATATTCGGAATTTCTGAGATATTTCGACTATCTGAAAGCATTTTTAAATAAAAAATCTTTTGTTTAAAATGCCTTAAAATGGACACCGTTCATACTTTAGTACCAATTTTAGCATAAGCTCTAAGCCCTCGCGCAATCCTCCCCTAAGCCTACATCTCAAAGTCAATACCGAGAATAGCGAATACGAAACGACTAGAGTTTTGTGAATTTGTCTTTGTGACTATAGACGTATATTCAGATACTAAAGCAAAAAGTATAATATATCTTTATAAAAAAAACTTTTTGCTTTGTGTAAGCTGGCATACGAGCGGTGAGCATTTTTATCCCTACAGATTATGTCAATATTTCCATTTGCTTGATATTGTCAAAAAGCTAACTTAACCCTTTGCAGTCCTTAATTGAAATATGTTTTCACATTAATTCATCTTTAATTAATTTATTATCGTATAATTATAATAAAAAACATTTTGAATGTTTCAGTATAGCAAAATTTATCTTGCGCACAATGCGTATTGGTAATATTTGGATGAAAAAAATAAATATATTGTTAAAAAATCAGTAAATAAAAAAACATTGCCAAATCTGTAATGTCGAGTCCAGCTCGACATAGGACTTCTAAGAGTTAAGTGATTGCTAAGAAAACCCTCAGTTAATAATACTATTAACACTCGATAGTAATCTGACTAATCGAATGTATGTGTTTTCTATACATTTAGCTCTAAGACAAAGTGCTTTTAATGTTGTATACAATTTTCCCAATAATACACTTATCTTCTTGCAATTATAAATGTTGCACGATAAAAATATTATAAGAAGTGGACCTAGTTTCTTATTTGACAATTACGATTTGAAAGAAACAATAGATAAATTTACAAACATTCTCAGCTGAAAATTTTAAATAGGATAAGGTCCTAAAGTTAAATCGGTCCAGTTTTTTGTTTTGTTTGATAATACATGTAAAGTTAAATTACAAATATTATTCATTGGCTTTTATCTATTTGTTATTGACAAGTGTTTAGAGTCAATAAAAGTCACATAACGTTGGTACACATAACGCACGCAGTCTTTGTGTTTTATTATTAAAAAAGCCTTTCTAACAAAATATATATTACTTTTCTGTCTTTCGTTTAAACAATCTTTTGTTCACATATATCTGAAAACTGTGAGAAACAAATCATTTCTTGTTTTTTTTTTTTAATTTTGCTTCCCATTTTGGCAAAACGACATGTTGAGTTACAACTAAATTGTGCATTAATATAGTAAAATGTTTTATTTTAATACACAATATCGACTGAATAAAACCATTGCTGGCAAAAAGGATCAATGATACATTTATTTCTTATATAAACACGAAACATTCATTTACTAAGCGTCAGTTCAAGTTCATCCGTGCGCTTGAACGCCTGAAGATACCGAAAGGCGAAACCCGGGTCGACAAAATCTGTGTGAATGTACATAATTTGAACGATTCAAATTTAATATTGAAATTCTACCTAGCACCTTCAGTCGTAATCATAAAATTAAAACAATAATCATTGGTGAAAACACAACTTGTTGTATCTAAAAACATATCGATTTCATAGTTTAGATAAATAGTATAAATTTCGTGAGGTTCGATAGAGCAGTTGTTCAATTTTGATTTTTGGACATCTTCGGATCTTTTGAAAAACACAATCCAAACATCTTTGGCTCTGTCAGCCACTAACCCCTAAGAAGTTCGTGAATAGGTCGCTTCGCTTTTTGCTCTTTCGGTATTCTATGAACGTGTGTGTCGCGGTGTAGTGCTGAATTTTTAAATGACTCGTAATTAGTTTATCTACGTTAAACGAATATAAATCTTTATTGGGTAGTGACCTTTAAATGTCATTTTCTTTAACAGCATTGAAAAATTGTCTCAAAGATGTCCTTTAATATTTCATTCTGTAAACGCCATGCCGTTATTATTTTCGATATAGATCTATTAAATTTCATATTATTTATATAGAATGCTTATAAACCCACATTTTTTTTTGTTTTGATTATTTATTTAACTTCAACTCTAGTTTTTAATCGATTACATATAAAATATTTAGAATATTATGTTAAAGTTTAAGTTTTTACGTAACTTTCTTAATTTCTGCTTTAATATGTCCCGCCAAAATAAGTTTGATACAAATATAGTATCATATTTGAACAACACGTAAAGTAAAGTCAAAAATTTTATAAAAAATACATTTAAATATAAGTATTTTAAAACTATAAATATCAGCTTGTTTTCGAGATGACAAATATAAATCCATAAACCTTGATCAATTTAAATTCTTATTTATCCATGTCCGCCCCCAATGTGAAGCATATGGCCTCCTAATGGAGGCATCTCAACAGAATCTTTCTACAATAACTGTTTATTACTCTGTCGCTCAATCTCTCTTTTTTAAAAGAGAAAAGTAAAGTTAGAAGGATAAGGCCAGGACAGGGCTAGTGGTTATTTAACCGCTCTCGCTACGTCCAGTTATTAAATTTTGGAAAGGGTGGGAGGTAATTTTTAGACAACACAAACACCCATGCCTTTGAACAGAAATTGAAATAATGCTGTTCGTATTGGGACTCAAGCCCGTGAGATCAGGCACGGAAGCCCACAACGCTTACAACTGCGCCATAGGACCCGGCATATACACTCTACTCAACTAAATATATCAATTATCTTTGCGTTCGCTTGTGTTTTTATACGTTTCTTACTAAAACAGCAAGCCCGTCCCATCAACTGTCGTTTGAAATTGGTTTTACTTTCGTAAACTGAGGAGCTTTTAATTTGGCCAATTAAAACTTTGGCCGTGACGTGAAAACAATTTCGAAATAATACCGACGGCTCAGCCCGGTCGAATAAATAAGCGAGTCGTTATTTCACTTCACGCCGGATCGGTGAACCGCTTTTCGTAAAAAATCACATTGTAACTTTCGCATTTACCGCTGGAAAGTTCGCACTCATTAGGGACGTATTAAACGTATGCGTCGGAACATGTCGAAACATGATTGCGGCAAAGTTTGCACAGAATCGGGGATGTATACGTGTTTAATACTTTGACGTAATTTATCGGCTTTTTGACACATTATCATTAAATATACATATATCTCAGTCGATGGTGCCGTTTTTGACACCTGAATACGATTCTGCGATATGATAAAATGAATATTAATATAACACAGTTTCATAATATTGCAAAGCTGACTCTTTAAGAAGTCAATATACAAAATTAATGTTTTATAACTTCCGTAAAACGTTATCATTAATTGACTAATCATATTAAATTGGATAAACACTCAAATATATATCGACTGTAGAAAGGAAAAAGGACGTAACCCACACTTTTCTGAAAACAGCTTTTATTCAATAATAAAAATGTATTATATACAACTTAATACACGTTCTATCAAAAAAAAAATACCCGAAAATGCCAATTAATTACTGTAATTTATCTTTTAAGTTTGAAAAAATAAAGGCCTGTGAAAATTGCGTTTGTGAAAAAATACTTAAAAATTAATTAAATTAATATAAGATAAAGTCAACTAAGAACCAGTTTATCCGTCTCCGTGCACTTCAAGGTTGTGTATATTTCATAATGTGCCTTTGATCTAAAATCATCAAAAAACGTTTATCGTGTCTCCTGTAAAATTTGTTATGTTTGGGTTACGTCCATTTTACTTTCCACAGTCAATATGTATCTAAAAAAAAACGAAAATTTCGCATAGTGAACAAATGTTACTACTCGGCCATGGCGGTGGTAAAATAATTTATTTCTCAATTTTTGTGTTACGCAGAAGCTTTCAAGAGAAATCATTTGGACATGGGTTTTTATATTATAAAGATTGTTATCCATATAAGAATCTATAATATATGAATATTGCAAGCTTTTAGAAGAAGAAGCTGATAAAAAAATGTGGTGTTAATTTATCATAATATCCTGTATGTCGTGCGTAACCATTCACTTTTCCACGATATTCATGAAATTAAATTAAATTTCAACATAAAATTTTATCTCTCGTATCACACAAAGGATGTCCTTCACGCTGGGTAAATAGACATTTACTTTTTACAGGCTTATACTGTACGATATTATATAGATGCTCTTTACTATATCAAAATAATTTCATATTATCGTCGTATGGTATTTTTACTTTTGCTATAAAGTAAAATTCCACCGGGTAACGTCACTGTTGGGGTAGAATATTGATTGCAGGGTGGATACTTTGTTAAAAGGAGGCTTAGGCGGTGTGTCGACTGGTTGGGAAGACCAAACTTTCTTGTCGCACCTTGACACAACTTATATTCCAATAATACTCCATCCCTCAAAAAAATCAGACCTATTGGAAGCTTTTAATAATAACTGTAGAGTTGATAGTATAAATTGCACTATAATATTTTCAATGGAGTTATTTTGTGAACAAACAATTTATTAGGATCTCGAATGGCTTCATCAGTTGAAAATAGCAAGGCTGTGGTGTCGTGTAAAAAAGACGACTTCGAATCTAGCTTTAAAATAATTAACGACTCCGAATCCAAGAAAATTTTGCAATAATTTCATTTTAACTTATATATATGAATACCGCCACCGAGGTCACGGGCTCGAATCCCAGTACGGGCAGTTTTATAAATTGATTTTTCAATCGATTTATGAATTTCTGTTCAAAGGCATGGATGTATGCGATGTCTTGAATTCTCAATATCCCACCCATCCTATCCTATGAACGGGGCTTAACAATTACCTTACCACTAGTCCTGTCCTAGCCCTTTCTTTATATTCCCTACTCTCTTTGGAAAAAGAGAGGTTGAGCAACTGAGTAACAAGCAGTTCTCGTAGAAACACTTCTGTTGAGATAAACTCCATTAGGAGTTCATATGCTCCACATTGGGAGCGGACATGGTAAAAATAAAATATATGTATACCATCAGATCATCTTTAGTCAGCCAAGCATGACATGTCAACACTTTGGTCTATTTTGTTTGAATATACATCATTAAATGTATTTTTCAAAAAAAATCGAGTCGCTCATTTTCCACGACTCAGACTCCAACTCTAACTCCGACTCCACAGCCCTGGAAAATAGTCGTGTTGACTGAAACCGGACCTGTTCTAAATACATAATTGAATCATGTATTTCGAAAACGTTACGAGTCACACTTTTGTAATTGTTCAGGAGTTTGAAAAATAGATGTCTTCTGTAAATTTTATAATATTTTTTTTCATATTACTTATATTATATGGTAGGTATTAACTCTTGTATTCTATCAAAAAACATTGTTCTTTTCTTTGGGGTTACATATTTCGATTAAATATACTTTTTCTAATGTGAACTTGTTAAGTTTTCAAAATACATGCATTTTTGCAATGCTCTTAAATGCGTTAATAACATACATATGTATGTATATAGAACGTTTTCGTCTTATATTTGTGTATTTAGGTCTTCCGAAGATGTTTGCATACTGAACTCATTTTTGGAAAAATGTGACTCGTAACGTTTTCAAAATACACGATTCAATCGTGGAATAAGTGCAGTCAATACGGGTAACTTTCAATCTAACATTGGCCTAACATTAGCCTACTACATCAGTCTAACATTAGCATCAGTCCTAACATTAGCCCACTACAATAAAAGAGTTTCAGATTATGCAGTTATAATCTGAAACTCATAATATCTAATATCTGGTCATACTATTGCCACATGTATATTTTTTTAGCTTAGCAATGGTATTGTGTGCCCGCTTTGGAGATAAAAATATGTATCATAATGCATAATATTTGCTATATTGTGGAATTTTGTCAGCTGTCAGTTGGGCGTCTATCATATTTTAAAACATGGTTCGGCAATATTTTTAATTTGTATTCCAAATATATAAAAAAAATCGTTACATGTTTTTTTCAGCCTACGGCTGTGTACAAATTACACAGAATCGTGGAGAAAAGTTGCAAAAACATTACAATTCTTGAGAATAGAGTAATTATTATGAATATTTGTGGCATGGGTCAAATTTACCCGATATTGAGTGCAAACTTTCCCACACTGTTTTATCTATACTTAAATATCAAGAATTAAAATATTTCAAAAACGTTTTGTTAACTGAATGATAAAACACCGATAATCATCTTTGTCAAATAATACTACACATAGTAACGGCGATTCAGTTACTCGCGTTAACGGTATGTAAATAAGAGTGTTTTATTATTTTTTAATAGAGGCATTATTGAAAACTAAAACTCAAGTGAAAATAGCATCCTTGTTTATCACACAAACGTCTTATTTTCACAGTTTATTGACAAATCGTAGCTATATTATAAATCCTCAAATTAATATATGTCATTGTAAGTGCTCGGTGGAAGACGACTATCGTATTTTTACAGTGAAAAAATGGATATTCGAGTCAGTATTTTTCTCAGTATAGTTGCATATTTTGATGGTTTACTTACCAGGGTGTCTATCATTTGAATAGGTGGTGTTCTTATTTCAGCCATTTAAATAATTCAGAATCGATGCATACTTAGCTTTATGTATACAGATATGAAAACTATCTTATATTCACATACATACAAAATATTTATAAAACTGATCGAATTATCAATTATATACTTGGTTATATAGCATTTTTTGATTCTAAAAGAATTTTAAAATATTGAAATTAATTTTTACATCATCCGCTATAAAGATTTTTTGTGAGCGTGCTATATGAAAACCTTTTAAAATGAAGCTCTGTACACATTAAAGGGTCGGTAAATTGTTTTTTTAATCTCAAAATTCGCTAAATCCGTTAATGACACATTGTTTATGTATTTGGTTCTTTGCCAAAATCTTCTCGACGTAATTTTGGATAAAAACTATCCGTTCACATATTTAATAAAAATAAATGACGAATATGTAATCTATCGTGTGTTATATGGATGTGATAGATCGGAAATTCATAGTATCTGAAATATATTATTTTATCCATGATTGTGTGATATTTTATACGGCCACCCTAGTTGAAAATATTCATCAATCCCCTCTACGATATAGCGGACGAGTACTTGTGGGCTATAGGGTATCGTCGGGCAACTGGCACGAGTACTAGCTTTCTATTTACCAGCTAGCGAATATTTGCGTTCTATTCTGAAGTTGTTTACGATAAAGCTTTGGTAATGTGAGATGTAGAATAGGAGAGAGTGAAAGCTTTCCAAAAATTCACGGCCGATGCCTAAAAATACTTTGCCAACATTATTTCAAGACCAGGGGTTGGGTAAATATTTATTCACGTTTTATTTGATTTATAATTGTAATTAAACGTATGGTATGAGTGTAATGATATTTTTTTCCTAAAACAAAAAAAAAAACAAAAAAATTATAAACTGCTCTATAGAAGAATTTATTAACACCGTTAATAGATACATATTTTATATAAGTTAATATGATGGCAAAGATTAAATAAAACAGCATTAAAGAATTTATCGGAGAGTCTTGAAATTATTTTAAAAATGTATTTCAAATGTGGATTTACGTGGTATCGGTTATAATTTAAATTTTATTTAAAAGTACCACTACCAAGACACACGAAATGTGTTCTGAATTTACTTGGTAGAACCTAAAAACGATCAAATACAAATAGGATATATGCAACTATGTTTAAAAGACAAACTGAATTATGTTTAGTCATAGATCTGACGATGGTGTAATGCCGACATTGCTTTTAATTCTTGTAGAACTATTTTTATCTTGTAATTCCATATATTTCACTTAAAACTGTAAATAAAAATCTTAAACATTTCGCGATAATAAATTTTAAGCCATTATTATGATACCTATTGTATGATAATGTTATAAGTTCTGTAATAATGTAAATATTGTTCTAGTATGTTTTCGTTTGTTTTTGAAACATAGGCCGGGAGCTGATATGTCAAACGATGTTCTATGTATCTTGCATTAATTTGTTTGTTCAATATTATAATTCTTGACTTGCATTATTGCTGGTTGGGTGAACCCTCGCCCGCATTCAGTGAAGTAGGTTCCTACAAGATACAACCACTAAGGCATTATTCGAATTTATTAAATTATCAAAGAATACCGTCAGAAATAAAATATTAAAAATGCGTATCTACTGTAACTAGATTATTGTGTTTATTGTAAAAGTATTTAAGCATCAGAAATGATGTAATCATTTCCCAATTTCGTAATGAGAATAATAGATTTCAATTCATGAACAATATTATATTTTAACTCAGTGTTTCTTTTGATTGTCATTGGCCACCCTTACCATTGTTTTGTCTTCTTTAAATTTTATGTCAATTTACGAATTTGCGGATTTGCCAGAAAACCAGCGTGTGACATTTTTTTACAACTTTTCAGAGAATTTCAAATAGTAAATTCCAGGAATTTGCGATTTCCCCAGAAAAACAGCGTGGGACATTTTTTTAGCTCTTCCGAGGATTTCGTATACTGGAAATTTTCGGGTTTCGGGAAATTTTCCCGTGGCCCCCCTCAACTGTGCTGTGACTCCCCAAATCTGAAAAAAATCTTGAAACACGCTGTGAGGCACTGGGGGGCCAAAGTTGAGAAACCCTGCTTTAGCTAATTTAACTAGTGCAAGGAATATTAAAAGAAAAACATGTACAAAAGAATAAATAAAGCTACGCAAGACTCATGTTATTTTGGAATAGTGCAATCGTCAGAACAGGCAGGAATATTATTTTCAATCAACTGATATCTGTTATTTAATATACAATCATTATTAATCTTATGGATATTGTGAATATACTTGACCAATAAACCATGTGCTCCATGATGTGTATCCTACTTTTTAAACGATATTTTTTTTATCCATGTCCGCAACCAATGTAGAAAATATGGCTTCCAATGGAGGTATTTCAACAGAAGTTTTTCTAGAGTAACTGTTTATTATTCAGTCGCTCAAACCCTATTTTTTAAAAGACAAAAGTAAGGTTAGAAGGATAAAGCTATTACAGGACTAGTGGTTAACTAACCGCTCTCGCTACGCCCAGTTATTGATGGATCGGAAGGGTGGGAGGGATTTTTCTGATATCACAAACACCCATGCCTCCGAACAGAAATCGAAAAAATGCTGTTCGTACTGGGCCGAACCCGTGATATTCGGCATGGAAGCCGACAACACTAACCGCTGCGCCATAGGACCCGGCATATATGTACACTCTGCTAATCTACGGAGTTACACTCTACTCAAATAAATATATAAATTATCTTTGCATACATAACAGAATCGCGGATGTAAATGTGTCTAAAACTTTATCATTAATTACACATATATCTCTGTATATACATAGTTCTGATAGATAAATCGACCTGTCAGATCCGGCACGGAAGCCAACAACGCTAGCCGCTGCTCCATTAGACCCAATAATATTACATACAATTTGATAAAATTACTCTTTATCCTGATCATAACCTCCCATAAAATTTTCTCTTTAAAATAATGTTACTTGTATTTATATTTCAGACACCTGTAATTAGCTCGCTAACACGGAACATTTTTATGCGCGTTGCCCTCCTTCTACAAACCGTTTCGAAAGAACATTTTTTTGTTGTAGCTAATGTCTGCAACATTATACTGAACAGGCTATTTAACCAAGTTCAATTGATATGTTCTATGTACAAAAATAGAATAAACACAAATTTGTGATTATCTAGAAATTATATGCTTTGGATTACGGCACGTTTAAAAACAAGCTTTTCATTTATACGTTATCAAACTAAAAAGTATATCGTGTGTGTATTTACATTTAATATAAGAAATAAATTTACATGTCACTTAGTTAAAAGCTATCTATGTCGACACTCTACTCGATTAATTTGATTATAACGACGTTCAATTAGTTGAGAAATAATCACGTAAACATGTGTGCTTAAGTAAATTTGAACGATTCAAATTCAATATTGAAAATCCATCAAGCAATATCAGTCGAAATTTTAAATTATATCACTGTATTTTGCTCTACAAGTATTGTTGAATTTTGACCAAGCAAATTCGGGGACATGTCTTTTTCGTTAGTATTGATAAAATTTAAAACTTGTATCATTCATTATTGATTTCGAAATCTGTCAATTTTATTTTAAGTATCGGTTATTTCTAGAATCCTCATAATTTATTGTTCTGAGATATGTTTATAATTTATATAATATAACAACATTTATTTATTTAGTATAATAGAAATGTCAGTTTGGACCTTTGTTTAATATTAAGTAAAACAAAAACACAATTAAAAGTTTTGCCACAGGTTCTGTCGTAAATAACTGTGTTAATGAACATTTATGCTCCATAGGAATATGTTATCTAAATTTTAATTATGATTCTTGGTTCCTTAAACGTTAAATAAATGTTTATATTGAAACTATAGTAGCATTTTTAGTATAAATTGATTGCTTTTAATTACAATTGCCATTAACAAATTCTGAATAACAAAAAAAAATATATTTTATGCTCGATCTAATAAAACACAAATTTAAGGAGAATATTGTAATTATTACGATATTAAATTAAACAATGTTTCCTGGTAATGGGGTAGATTATATAAGATTTTATTCATGAAAAAAGGATTGATTTCGATTTTAAAGCTAACCGAAAGCGTGTAAATAAGGCTTCTGCAATAAAAATAAAATAAAAGAAGTATTTATCATGCAATCAATTACATATTCAAAAATATCATATGTTGTGATAAAATAGCATTTTTTTAAAAAATATTGTATTGTTTGTTTTAATTGACCAAAAAATAAATAAATTTTCCTAAATTTTAATAAGCTGCAATTACACTTAATTCTATTGTATAAACGTTAAATATTTAGTAGAATGACGCGAAAGAATTTTTCGTAAATATTTCACCACATACTAGTTAATTTTATAGCTTTTTTTTCATTAGTTATATAACTAGTTGGGATTGTTGTATAACAACCGGTATTTAACAAAATTGTTCGAGATATATTTTAATAATATTAATCTAAGAGTTTTATCAGAATTGACAGATTCCAGAATAGATGAGCATTTGAATAATGTAGTATTATTGAAACCGTAAGTTATTTATTAAAAAATACGGACATGTTTATGAAATATCGACACCTACCAATTTTGATTCACTCATCTGATATTGCGATCCCAATAATTCTTTGATTTGACTGAACTTTTCTTGTTATATCAGTATCGATAATTTGTCCGGTATTGCAAACCATAGTTACTAGGTGTAAAACGTGTTCTCAAAGAGAAGAGACACATTTAAAATAAAAATAAAATTCCACATAAAAATATGTCTACTCTAGTGGCTGAACGAAACTATTATCGACCAATTAAATATATGTTATACCAGTGGCGTAGGGTGGGTGTTGATTTTTGGTGTGCTGTACATCATAAATTAAAAAATATACAATTTTTGAAATGATTTTTATTAATATTTATGTATCAATATGATTCTTTTCGTTTGAGACATGGATTTGTCAATTACGATGTCGTAAAATATGCCCATTTGCATTAGCTCGATAGTCATTATCCTGTATTTTACGCGCGAGCTGTAAATTAAAAGGTCGCCTTTGAATCTTAAAACTGCGAACAAAAACATTAATCCACTCAAGGCCTGGGATAGTCCATCTTACGTATGCAGCTGTGCGGTTGTTTCACCGGGCGGCCGTAATTCCGGTCGCCTTGCGTCAAACATATACAAACATATTCTACCGTCTACAAATCTATTTAGTTAAAATATATAATTTAATATGGTGTGCAGCGCACACCTAGCACACCCTGAATATACGCCCCTGATTTATAAATTGTTTTTATTGTATTTCAAAATATGTATTTCTGGGAGATACTAATGACTCCACATCTAACTCTTCCGTTTCCTCGTATTCAATATAAAACATGTTTTGTCTTTGAGTATACTTTGACCATATTTAATCGACAATTTACTAGTCAAAGCAAAAGAAAAATGATATACATATTAGCCAAACCGCTAGCGGCCTTGATACGGGTTTTATTTATATCGGCGATCCTGTGATACCACAGGGAAAATCGTCTTTAAAAGGTTTTTTTATGATATTCAGGAAAATCAATCTCCCAAAGTAATCTTTTTAACAATGCGTCCCAAAGTATTATGACCCTTTCGACCCCATCGTCAAGTTTACCATATCCCAAGTTAAAAATTATTCCAAGTCACGGTTGCTTGAGCATATCAACTTATTTTTGTAGTTTTTCTCTTTAGTCTCGGCACACATTGTTCTGCATGCAAAATATTGAAGAAGATGCCATTGGTTTTTATCGTTCGTTTGGGAAAAAATTCAATAAACACGTTTTATAGTTCGTACAGGTTTTTCAGAATACTCTGGAAAATTTATTCAAGGGCAGCTTATTATTTATATTGCTATTATAATATTTTCACAGGTGTATAATAAAAGCAAATCGTGAAGTAGTATAGGTTCTTCGAATATTCGTTTTGACGGAAGTGAGATATTATTTTGATGCAGTGACTGTTATTTATTCCTATACAATATACCTATACGTAAATCATTTTGATGAATATTTATGGATTAAACATTATAAATACTATTAGTTAGCCGTGTCACTTGTTAATATTCGCTCAATGCGTAAAGTGCACTAACACACACACACAGAGAGAGAGGCTGTGCTGCGTTACAGATATACAGACAGACAGATAAAACAAGACACAAATAAATCAGGGGTGGGTGCTCGTAGAGGCTCATTGCTAAATTTGATGCAGGCCGGCGATCCAGTTGTTAAATAAGAAAAACAATATTCTCAGATTTATGCGTTATATGATGTTAACTAATATGCATTATAATCAAATTTAAGAACGCAGTGAATATAAATAATATCTACAACAGATTCATTTCACTTGAAACATCAATTGGAGCGAAAATAATAGAACTTATTTCAGTGTCAATCTTGGAACTCTTCAATCTTGCAATCTAGTGTAGGTAAATACATTCTTCAGTTAGTGATGTTTATTAAATAATGATACATTGCGTATTGTTAATATAAGTAACATTTGATAGCTTTATTAATTATTGTGCTTTTCCCGGAACATTAAGCGAGCCCCTTGTTAGCGTATTGGCAGCCCACGGCTGCAAATAATAATATATTGTGACGCTTTCATAAATTATTTTTTTAATGTTTTTTTTATAAATGACGATATCCTTAAAGTTATAATTTTGTTCAGCGTCGTACTGTTATAAAATGTCTTAAATTAGCTTATAATGCGCACTAGACCTCGGTGTCGGCTGGCAGATATTTTTTCGTCGTAAAGGATCGTTTTAACAAAAGACTGGGAGTGGCAGGTTGTCGTGCAGGAAGCGTCTAGTAGGTACACAAAAAAGCGTTTCCGCTTGTTCAACAATAGATTGTCACAAGTTACGAGTGAGTACCTATTCACTTCTTTGGATTCGAGAGTGTATTTCGATGGAAGTAATCGACTACTTTGCGAGCGGCCCAATCGGAAGAACATTATGAAGATTTTTTGTGTTTCTTTTTATTACATAACGAATAACGCTAATGATTTTATTGCATTTTTTCTATCTACCAATCGTAGCTTTCGTTTGTTTGTTTGAGAAATTTAAAATTGTTATAACAGTACTTACAAGCTTAATTTTAGCAAGGTTAGGTTTTAGGCCAAACGAAAATTATTCTCATGGTGCTAAAAACTTAAATATTCTGTAGGTTTACAAAAAAATATATATTCCTTGCCCCCGTACTATTTATTCCGTGGTCAATTAAAATGATATTAATTTTAAGAAAACAAGAATTATTTTCACTGATGTGTTAGGCGCTCTTAAAAAGACGCGACGAAGCGTGAGTCGTTAACATTTTGGTGATATGAAAACAGCGAGAGCAGCCATGGTTTATCTCCCGTTGCGCCTGTTGTATAGAAATATATACAGAAATCACTGCAAACGAACAATATCATAAATGAACAGGTAAAAACACTAAGTACCAAAAAAATGACAATTTGACTTGTAGAACATTTATTTATACTCATTTTTTTCCTGTTATAAAAACCAAGAAACAGAATCACAGATATACATATTGATAACTGCATTAAGATTTGAGTGACAAGCTACTCACTGAGAATTGAAAAAAAAGTGGAGGAAAGTGAATACCATTTTCTTCACTAATTATTTTTAACTATTATTCACACGTATTTCAAGATATTTTTTAGTTAATGTAAAATAACTTAAATATTATTCCACGTATTTCAATACGTGGAATATTCTAATTTATTTAATATTCAAATAAGCTTCCACAAAGTTATTTCCGAATCCATAGAAAGTATTATTTTTCAGTTATTATTTTGTTTACAATTAAATAATTAAAGTAAGCATTTTGTGTTTTATTGGAAGTCCAATGCTCTAATTAATTTTAAGTAATACAATAATATAAAGGAAGATGATAAAATATAAAGAAGGAATATGTATAAGTAGCTCACTAGACAATTTCAATTTCTGAAAGAAACTCAAATCCTTATTGTTTTTGGAGACCACATCTTTAAAGTTATAGCGATTATGAAACCAAAATATTTTGTTATGATTTTACTGATTCAATTTTTTTTATTCTTATATGTTTAATTTATGAAATCCCGTATGACGCCTAAAATTATAAGCAATATATGAGCTGAGTATAATAAATCATATTCTGTTTATAAGCTATAAAAAATCCTTAAATCAAATAGTAAATGACCGTCGAGAAAAATTTCCTTTCGAAATGAACGACATTAATATTGGAGCTTACGTCGAGTATAATGATATTATATAAAAGCTTTTGATAGTATTTTTTATTAAAGCGATAATTCCCCATACATGATATCACTTTCCAAATCTTTCTAAGAAAAGTAATAATATCAACAATTACCAGCCAAAAATAACTTCAATTATTGAACATCGTGCATTTAAATAATATTTTCAAATGAATATTATTGATGTATCAACTAAATAATAATATTTTTTAGTTGTTATCTTTTAAATATATATATTCCAGTGTATTATGGTTTTTAAATCGATTGAGACTATAGAACGATAGAAATTTGAATCGAGGCTTTAACTGCCAATTTTTTTTTAGTAAATAGGAATATCTAAATTGAAATTATTCAATTGTTAATAAAATTTCGCACTGTATTATGGACCAAGGATTATTTGTAATCGTGAGTGGCGTGATTTAAAAATTTACAATATTATTAACACTAAATTTGAATCGTTCAAACTATGTACATTCTCACAGATTTTGTCACTAACGACCCGGGTTTCGCCTTTCGGCATCTTCAGGCGCTCAAGTGCACGGATGAACTTGAACTGACGCTTAGTAAATGAAAGCTTCGTGTTTATAAAAGAAATAAATGTATCATTGAGTTTAAAGCCATTGCTGGCGAAAAGTCTGGGAATGCCTACAGATTTGAGTAGTAAGTAGTTTCAAGAATTATATTTATTTGTTTGCCGGCAAAGGTTTTATGATTATATTTATATAGAGTATAGAAGTGGAGATCCTGGTAGGCTTAATATTTCATTTAAAATCGGAAGACTATGCAATTGTGCTCTATTTAATTTCAAAATTTCCTGGAAAAAGGGCTTATGACTGTCCGTATTTGGGTGTAACATTTTTATCCCTTGTTCCTGATTGAACACGTGTCCTTCCGAAATTAAGTGATTAGCAAAAGTAAACGTGTCTTTTTTCAATCTAAAGGCTGCCATATGTTCTAAAACTCGGATGTTCAGTGTCCTTTCTGTTTTGCCGATATAAAACTTTGTACAACAAGAGCATTGCAATCTATAAATCCCGGATTTATTTAAGTAATATATTTTATCTTTATTGTTAACTAATAGTTTGCCTAAAGAGTTTTTACAGTAAAAAGCAGGTCTAACACTATCAGCTAGTTTTTTAATTTTAAGACTTGTATTTCCTAAAAAAATGATTCTACGCCAATACCTAGTATGATCTATGTCCTTTGACACTCTACCTTTAAATAACATTTTTTCTGCAAGTTTAGTTTGTTTTTTCACTCACAAGTCTATGTATTTCTGAATGAAAAGCGGCTAGTTTATTGGTGCATTGAATATTTATGTATTACAGCATCCGAAAATGTCGGCTTCCGAAATATTTTAAACTCGTGAGAATGATTTTCAATGTTAATATTTAGGTCAAGAAAGTTAATATTTTTGCCTCTGACTTCTAAAGTGAATTTGATATTTTTATCTAATGAATTTATAAAGTTATGAAAGATAGTTATTTGTCTATCTGTTCCATTAAACAGGCAAAGAATATCGTTTGGCTTCTGTTTTGTTTCTAAAAAAAATATCTTCTAAATAGTTCATATAAAACTCAGCTAACAACGGTGATAGGCAGTTTCCTATTGCAAGGCCTTCTGTTTGGTTATAAATTGTATTGTTAAATTGGAAATCTTAAATTATTAACACTACTTTGCTCCCTTCATCCAAAAAGAGTTTAAAGCGTATGAAATAACCACATCTTCTGGTACAAAAACAATTTAAATATATTTTTTGAATCACTTTTGTATAACTCAAATATTTCGTCTACGGTGGTATCGCAATTTTAAGCTAACTATTGTTTTAAATCACTTTTTTCAAGAAATAAGGTAATAGCATCATATCAGATACTACCCAATTTTTAATAATGAATAAAGAAGCGTCATGCCATAATATAGATTTTTTTTATAATTCTAATTACACACCTTTATTATTTATCACCATATGCAAGAGTTTTTAAAACGGGTCTTGAATAGAATACATGACATTATTCGTCTTCAAATAATAACGAATATTACCTATATAGCTGGGCATTAAAGCTGCTAAGCGATCGTCCTACTCGGTTACTCAGCCAAGGTTTCAGAACCCCAAGTTAATTAAATATGAAAGTTTCTCGGAATACTTACTTATCAAGTACAACTAATTGTTTAACCCTTCCTTCCACCCATTCTGTCCAGTGGCCGTAAATAATTAAAGCTTTTAAATTTTCATTATTTCATCCTTATCCACTCGAAAAGAAGCAACTGATTCACGTACAGCATTCATTAAACGACTTCTGTGTAAATTCTCCATGGCTTGAAAAATGTATTAATATTATATTTTCGATGTTTAAAAAGAAGTAAAATATTATTTACATAGCTTATTTTATCTACACATTGATTGTTATATTTATGATTGATTCTCCAGAAATAGAGTCACAAAAACTGTAGTCCCTTTTCTTTTTGTAAAGAAATATATGGATTCGTTGTTATAATTGTTTAATAAAATTTTATCGTGACGCTCGTAGACTAATTTTCTTTTTTAGAAACGTTCAGGAGAAAAGTTGTACTCCATAATATAAATATATAAGGTAGGCCATATTTTTTCCCTCTTACGTTATACATTTTTCCTTCCTGTCTCACTTATCCCATCTTCAGGCCAATCTAATTAAACCCACTGTCTAATTTACAGCACTCCTTTGCCCTAGGTGTAGTAATCACCTCTAGCGAGCAGCTTCGTGGGAAACGATATAAAAGTTCTACGTATAAAATATAGCATAATTTTTCCTCGAATTTATTTTTGGAAACTGTTGCACGAAAAAAGAGCTTGGATGTTTATTTATTTATTCGTCTGAATAGTGTTCTATATTTGACCAACGTCGTTAGTATATTTATGTCCCATAAATATTTGAAATCTTATAAAAATACATTCGTGAAATGTATAAGAAAAAAAATATCTGGTATGAATTTAAGTGAAATTTATAAGTCATGTACAAAAACTCTTGTATATGCGTCAGATATTGAGGGAAATTTAATTTGGCTTGGATTATATTCGATATATCCAAAAGAAAATATATTATCACATCAATTAATCCCCAAAACTAAACAAAAAATAACAAAGTAATCAATGTAAAAAATATACAAAGACGATATTTTCTTTGAGGTGAACAATAACCACGTGTCTCGTATTTACTATTTTTTTATTCTTACATTTCGAAATATCGTCGATCGTTATACAGCCCGGCTACATTAGCACAGTTACAATTTAAGATTTCGACTGAAGGTGCTTGGTGAAATTTCAATATTAAATTTTAACGAATCAAATTTAGCACAGTTGACAGTTGTGTACTTTGAAAACTTTACATACTCTAGTTTTCTAGATAATAATGTATTATAATAGTTAAGTTTACAATAAACTTTTTAGTTCAAATAGATAACTTAAAGCCTTTGCTTTGTTTTCAAATCCAAAACATTAAGTATATCTTTTATAGAATAATCAAATTGTATGTGATCCAATCAATAACTAATATAATTCACCCAAATCTAGTATTAACTCCAAAACGCTGATTGATAGAACGTAGATCGTAGAATAATTTTGTTATATAAGTGATTTTTAATTATTTATTGAATTTCTACACTAAATAAACACTAGCCAATATTTATTACGTTGAGTTAGGTCTAAATTGTATGGTAAATATTAAGATGAATCACGTGTATAATTTCTATGGAACAGGCAATGTGGAGCATATGGACTCCTAATGAAGTTTATCTCAACAGAAGTGTTTCTACGAGAACTGCTTGTTACTCAGTTGCTCAACATCTCTTTTTCCAAAGAGAGTAGGGATAGAAGGATAGGGCTAAGACAGGATTAGTGGTAAGCTAATCGTTCTTCGATACGCCCCGTTCATAGGATAGGATGGGTGAGAGGGGGAATTTAAGACATCACAAACATCGATGCCTTTGAACAGAAATTCATAAATCAATTTATAAAACTGTCCGTACCAGGATTTGGACCCGGGCCCTCCGTAGCCGAAGCCAACAACGTTGACCACTCGACCAAACAGGCGGCTTTTAATTAAGAAATGAAAATATATTGTATTTATTTTGTAATTTTGTGTTTTTAATAAATCCTTTTACTAGTAAGATAAGTTTAACAAAATAGTAGGTAAATTGATTAAAATTTAGGTATATTATAACTGTATTTAGCAAATAACCTTTTTTTTCACAAAGTTTCTTAACAAAACAGATCCATTGCGTCTACCATGTCTTTACATTTCGAACCATGCAACTACCAAGAGGTATGCGAGTCAAAAAAAGTGGGGAAAATCTGCTAAAGAAGAAGAAATTTTACCGGATGTTTCATAATTCTTGTAAGTAACTGAAGTTATCGATCTTTATGATAATTAAAACCTATATTCTTAGAACGACTCATCGTGTGAATAAAAGAAGAAGCATTATTGACTTTCTGAAATGTTTATCTGACTATAGATAGTGGCAAGCAATGTTTTGAGACTGTACGCATTACATTAGTTATAAATAAACTTGCACACAAATTATTAACATCAACGAGCAAGGTCTTTGCTCCTGTTGTTGCTGAGACCCAAATATAATGTAACATTTCGTCGTGGATACGTTTAGGCCCCCGTGACCCACTTTCTTAACCCACATATTTTCAGGGAGAGGAATTTGCTCAATGCCCAACACCCCCTCGACAAGGTTCTATACAGAACAAGAAGCGCTGTATACGAAAAACAGCGGCAGTATCAAATCAGATCATTGCGAAATAGTGCATTTGAATTGTTAGAATTGTTTTTACTATTATGCGCAGTACATTGTTTACTAGCGGTGAAATTTTTATTTTAATATTCATAACATTAGTTGTATGTTTTTACATTTATCCAGCTATTTTAATATGTTATAACGAGGTACTACATCACTCAAACACAATTATTAGGAACAGTGCGTTTGCATTGTGCTTCCATATCGACTGTGGAAAGAAAAAGAACGTAGCCCACAGTTTTAATAAAACAAACAACTCTTTTCGATAATCATAATGTATACAACTTGATACATGTTCTATGAAAAGTATATTAGCTGAGAATGCCGAATAAGTAATTAAATTTAGCTGTTAAGTTTGAAAAAATATGGGCCTGCTAAAATTGCGATCATGAAAAAAGATTTTAGAATTATTAAATTAATATTAGATAAAGTCAATTAAAAACCATTTGAATTCTTAAATGTCTTAAAATTCGTAATGTACATCAAGGTTTTAAATATTTCATGATTCGTCATAATATTTTTTTGTGTCTTCCGAGTTGTGGGCTACGTTATTTTTCCTTTCTACAGTTGAATTATTTTTTACTGTTTATAAAAAACGATTGCTTTTCAATTATTATTCAATTATGCTTAGCTACACAAACAAATAAAATTGTGTCAAGAGAATTTCAATTGAAAGCATGCAAACAGTAATTCTTTTAGAGAGTTTAATAGGCTCTGAACTAAATTCCTAGAAAGACTTTTTCATTTCAAAATAAGACTTCTTAATAAGACAAGTATTTTTCTGGAGTGATTAAATTTATTTGTCATCCTAATATTTTTATTTATTTAAAGAAAAAACAAAAATTGCTCTATAAATAAATATTAAGATGAGAATTGTTGTTTTCGCTGTTGTTTTGTAAATTTTAAATTAGTATTTGAATTATAAATACAAGGAGAAGATTATAGAAATGCCTTTTTTTACTGCAATTAAAATAATTATAGTATTAATTTTTGTTCAGAAAGAGTCAAAAGAATAATTATTTATTTTTATACAATTTATTAATTATTAAAATTGATTGTTGTGTGAATATATGTTATGATATTTGGCATTCTATAAGATCAAAGCATTGCAAGCACTACATGACTACGTTCTGTAATTGGCATGAGAAGTTACGTTATATAGCCACATATGCTGTTCGGAATATTAAACAATTTTCCGCTAAATTACCAGGTCCAACTGCAAAGGACTGCTCGTTTAACAATGAACAGTGAACCAGGCAACGTTTGATATTCGGAATCCTTTCAGTTCTTCTTGTCCCAAAATACTCGTTGAGTTGAAAACATGAAATTCTTAGATTTCCAGTTAATCAAATTTAGTGTTTTCTTAATATAAATCAAACCAAGAAATTGCTTTTAATGTTTCAGCAGATTCCATTTACGTCGTGACTTAAAAATTTTGATTACAGACTAAATTTAAAAATAAAATTCTTATTGTGGCTACCAACTTGCTTAAAACCTCGATTCATGTTTTTATGTCACATTAATAATTATGTAAATAAACTAACGATTAATAGTTGCGGGTGTTATTAAAATAAAGTTGCCTACTTGCTAGACTTCAAATATTGTGATATAATACGAACCCTAAAAAAATAAACCAGAATTCCAATGGGTATCAAAGTGACAGATTGATTTGTTGGTAATGCAAATCACTGTATCATAATTAATACAAATGATGGGCGAATGCAATTAAAATAAAATTATTAGCCCAATACAGTACAATTTCAGTTGGGATTATTTAAAAAGTTTTGTGCAAAATCACTAAAAAGCTTTGACAGGAATTTACGGACCTGTGAAAATATTTTAGCGCGAAACAGAAATAGAAATTTGGAATTTCACGTTTTATATTCAAATATTAAATCGGTAACTCGAGCTTTCAGCGGTTGGCTCATGTGCGACTTTTCCAACCTTTACAAAAATAAAATAATAATATATTAATTAGTTTTCAGAGGTAAACTTTTCACTCTTTTTTATGGTAAAAAAAGAGTGAAAAGCTCCCAGTGTTCTGTGAATGGACAATGGAGTATATCGATATTTTTTATACGAAAACTAGTAGTTATTTTATTAATTGATTTGGCATTTAATTGGTAGAACTCCATTTTTAATCTGTTAGTAGTTATTTTGTTTATTAGTCTCTCTTCTTCAATAAGAATAAAATTTAAAATAAGGAAGAAAACTATTTAAGGATCAGATTGGTGGGCGTAGTTTATGTAAAAACAAATATATGAAGTTAACCGTTCATATATTCAAACCCATTGACACCACAACTAATAACGAGAGCATTGAAAACTTCGGTAACATGACCGGTAGAAATATAATTCACATTCGCGGTCCAAGTACTACAAGGTTCTAAGTATTGATTTATTGCGAAAATAAGATAACAATGAGGTAGTCTTCCATGTACCATTAAAGGTTTTTATTACTGCCACTTTTGTTTTGCTAAAAGTCTTTACTAAGAACTTTTTAGTTCTTGGGTTGAGCATTGTTAGCTCATATACTAGAACTATACTTTGTAAATTAGTATATATATATCTTGTAATTAAGATTTAATGATTTTGTTTTGTTTTGCAATGTTTGACTTATTAAATATACCGATTAAAAGTATGTTGATTTTGCAATCGGCGTATGAAATAGTATCAACTGGATGGGCTATGTTTAGAAGGAGGGTATACATTTGTGTAGCAAAATAATTATTTATGAAGCGATATTGGTAACTGACATGCATCAACAACGTCGGTTCTGTTCAATAAAAACCTATAATTTATGCACAGAAGCATACATGTAGGCATACATACATTCCACGATTTACGTTGATGCTTTTCATTACGTTGACGCGTTGATCATTTTTTTAACCGTAAAAACTATTTTAATAAAAGCAAATATGTATATTATTAAATCATTGATAACTTGGTTAAATTCATACGAGGGTAATTGGGATGAAGTGGAACAATAAATACAATTTATTTTTCTACCACGAAAAAAAAACATTTTTTTATTCACCTTACTAATACGCTGTATCGGTAAAGTAAATTTAAATCGTTGTTTTTTTTTTTTCATTTTTTTCTATTTTTCACGCTACGATGCTTTTAACGATTATTCAACAAAGTATATAATATGTTTGAAGTTTTAAACAACCATTGATGTATTAATATTATTATTTTTTTTACAATAAATGATGGTTGAATTTTATTGAGAGAAACTTTGATCAAACGTATTATTCGATTAAGAAATTTCTATGAAATAATGTTTTTATCCTTCTTCACGAAGAATAAAAAAGGAAAATTCACGCAAACAATGACCCGGGCCAACGAAGGACAAATAAACGTGAATGAAAAAATATTCCCTCGTCTGACGATAAATATCTCACATAATACAATTTTAACGATAAAAAACACCAAAAATCTATTGAAAACGTGCCAATTATGTACTTCGTTTACAATCGGAGCATTTCGTGAATGTAAAAAATATCAGATTATATATGTACAAAGAAGGTATCATACTTTCCCACTCAATTGTGCCTATCACTAGACATGTTTAATACAATACCTAATTGCAGACATTCACAAAAAAAGCGACAGAGAACTGATTATCATAATTCACGCAAATATATGAATTTTTAAAATTCAAATTTGACATTAAATCACTAAATCTTGATTGGATATTTTTTAAATATTCATAGGACATGAATAAAAAATCTTTGTAAATTCAGTACATGCTGCACAAACAGTGATTCAAGAATTTTTCACTATGTGTACATAGTAATATCTGCACAAATCTTTTCAGAATTAAAATATGTTATTCAATAACATCAACATTGTTTTCATTTTTTTAACGTCAGGCATTTCGGTATTAAAAATTCTGAATCACAGTTTCAATCTATCGGTATTGCAATCAATACTACCATGACAACTTTCACCTATAAAATTTCAGACTATTTTTACAGAATTTATCGTACAAGGTTTTTTTTATGTATGAGCTTGTAGTTTATATTCTAATGCCAATTTCAAAGTAAATTCAGTTGCCATTAAAATGCAATGCAAGTCTTACATAGGCTTCAAATATGCATAGAGCGTTGATGAATTGTGCAAATATTTATATGAGCTTTCTGGTTGATGTATGGGTTCCTCTTTAGTGCTGTTTTACCAAGTTTTGTGCTTATACATACTTGAAGAGTTCTCTAGCATAGATAAAAAGCACCCAAGGCTTAAATTTTGGCTTAAGTTAAGCCGCATTCTTCTTTATTTTGTGACTTAGGGCGATTTAGGAACTTTGTTGACAGTTTATTCAAAGTTGGACTTGTAAAATTGTTCTGGCGTTGTTAACGGGTCTGATTGTAAAATCAGTGCTCCCTAAACTTATGTTTCAAGCATAAATTCTTCGTTTCATAATATGGTTTTGCCTTTTCGTATAATATTGATGCAAAATATCCCGAATAAACAATTAATTGAGTAAATTTTAATCAGTTTCAACAAAGTTTGTTTTTTGAGACAAAAATAGACTTAGTAAATTCATTATAATTTATTGTTTATGGAGTGATAAATATTTATAATGTATTAACTATTGCTAAAATGATATAATATTCAAATTATTATTAGTAATCTTTATCAATGCACGTTGAGATAAAATTTTCCACTAACTCTCTATAGACTTAACCTAGACAAAATGACGCTGATTAGTACATACTCCACACATAATCATATTTTATTTATTACCTAGCACTCAGTTTTGGCGTAGTTAGGCTTTTACTTTTTATTGACTTGATAACGTCAAAAATGTAATATTAATAATAGAGAGCGAGAAAAAAAATATTTAACGAGCCCTAATTTACACAAATAAAGTAATTTGTTTTTCATTAACTTCCGGCATACATATATGCCAAGAATAATCACTTCGTCATTTTTTCATAAGTTTTCCTAATTTCTATGCCACTCCATAATTATAATCGAAATGAACATGTTTTTGCCCATTGTTTTATTTGCGTCGTGAATTCCCGAAACAATATTATTTTTATGAACTATTTATCTGGAGCGGAAAAACAACAGGAAACGTTTAAAATGCAATCAGCGGATGTTAGTTACGACATTTACAACTTTAATACAGTCACATTGTGTTTGGATAGTGATTATTTAAGTTGCAAATGAACGCTGACTGTTTTAATGGATTTGATTACCGCTGTAAAAAAATATGCGGTATTAACGAGAATAAATTTTAGTTGGGAGATATTTAAATGTCTTCATAACTTTTGTTGCCACAGATTTAACCATTTTTCTTTCAATATATTAGAATATACTACATTTTAGAATTCATTATGAGTGACCAGCGCATTCGTAAATTTAAAAAAATATTATCATTGTAAGCTTTGTATAATTTTATTTTTGTGCCATGAAAATGCTTTGGGTCTGTAAAATATAGAGATATTCTACATTTTATATATATAAGCTAATATTTTAATTAAAATTCCGATTAACCGTTTGTTTTATCATTTTTAGTGTATTTAAATTAAGGCAAAAAAATAGTTAACTTCTATAAAATTTCGAATCTTGAGTTATATTTAAAAAAAGGAATGAGAAAAGTTCTTAACATTATTTTCTAAATGAGGAATAGAATTAAAAACACAACGTTTTTTCATATTTTTAGCTCGCAATTGCTTATCGAAATAGCACAAATGCTTATTATATGAAAAATTGCGTCGTGCTGGCTACCTAAAATATAATACTAGCTTTGAGTAAATTGGTTGCTTGGTAAAAAAGCGATATTAACAATATGTTGTTTTCCAGAACGGTGATCATGATATACAACTATATTTACAGACAATATAATTTTACTAAATAGTTACTTGATATCTTGCTTATTCCGTTAAATGCCTTCTGTGGCAAGGATGGCAAATAGGATTTGATCGAGGTGTCTAAATAAGCCTTTTTTATATTTGTGGTGCGTGCTAATCCTCGGTCTATAGTCTATTTGTCTATTTGTAAATAATAATGCTAACATCTAAAAAAACATTCTTTACATTCAAAAAAAATAATCAGAAAAAAGTGCAAAAATCTACAACTATTGACCACTTTTGTCGATTATTGGCCACCTCACAAAATACATAAAAGCAATAATTCAAAATAGAATAATAATTAATTATCACATTAGTGTTCATCTGTAATTTCAATTGCTTACTGAAATTTGAACGTTATTTTAGTAGACATAGATGACAATCTTACGACATACATGCATAGGATAGGATACATTGTGTTACATCGAAGGAAGCATATTATTTAATAAAATGGAGCTGGATAAAAATGAATTTCAAAATCTAAAACATTTGTTGAAGAATTGAGAAATACTATGTCATTTAGATTTTATATTCCACGTTCATCGTCATCACCATTACGTGATGATTTTACACATGGTGAATCTAAATAATTACCGTCATCGGATTCATCTTTATCCTTTCAGTCATTTTAAAAGCAAGTTTCCTGCGTTTTACAGATTATGTTTTGGACATAAGCCATATACTTTATTGCATTACGCGATGCAATAACATTGGTTTTCTAGCCAATTTCATTGTCTTTTTTTGCAGTCGTCCCTTCTTTTCATTCTTTCATTTTTAATGCCATATTCTAATTGTTTTTTTGTTTCAAACATTGTTAGAAAATAAGTTTTCATATCTTATAAGACAAAATTTTATCTGCAAGTGGCCAATAATAGTAGGTTTTACCCTACATGACTACATATAAAAAAAGATGACGTGAAATGTAAAATGGTCAGCAGTGGGATAGATATATATTTTTTGGCGTGTGGTTGAAAGTTTTTGTGTGCCCCGTATTTGCCTTTGTTGAACTGCCCAGTACAACTATGATTTCTAACAGTATATTGAAAGATGGTTACTTTTAGTATTAAGTATTCAATTCAGATCGTTTTATAAGTTACCGTCTTTTTATTAGGATATCTAATACCGGAAATCTTTAAGTAAGTAGTATTTTATTCCACAAATAATAAAGTATTTTCATATTTTATATATTTATTAGTTTTTTGCAATAATATTGCGACATAGTTTTTTAAAACGTGTACAAAATAGTGATACAATTTTGTGTAAAATTAAATATCTATTATGAATTGAAAATTTTCTTAATTTAACTGGTTTTACTGATTTTAAATGACGAAAATTTTGCCAAGAAATGTATAAAAAAAATATTTGTAATATTAGCTGAAAAATATTGATTTTGAGTAAATCATTTAGATTCAATCAAGGACTGGACTAAGAAGAATTTTTCTTTCGTTTAGATTATTTTACATTGCCATATTGACATAAAAAATATAATAAAACTAATGTAATTTTGGGATTTCAAAAACGCATCGTAACACATCAATACAAAACGCTACGAAACAAATCGTGAGCTTTTTGCACTGTGTGTGAATTATGCATGCATTTATATTATAAAATTCATATAGTTTCAAAGCTCGCTTGGAAAACATTGAGATAAAAGCACGATAAAATATACCGTTGGGTGCTGATTTTCAGTGAAATATTTTATTTTAAATAAAGTCTTAACCGGAGAATTAAGACTACTACTTTTTTTATTAACGAATAAGCATTTATCTATAAAAGGAACCATTTTTGTCTTCGATTCATTGTTGTTATTTATAATATATTATTAAGAACATTAGTAAGTTGTTTTCATTAGTAACATTCATAAATGATTCATATGAAGATAATAATAAAAATATAAATAAGGTAACGAATAGGCTATTTATTATTTACAAAGTTGTGTCTGTTGAAAATGCCCGTATTTAATGAAATCTCTCGAGTTTTCTTTGCCATGAGCTTTTCTAGACGAGAGTCGCTTCTCAGAATGAATTCTAAAGAACATCGCTTTTTGTTGCTAACTAACGATCGGATACATAACAAAACGCTTATTAATTTCTCTCGCTTATCCAAGAATTAAAACTGTCAAACTGCCGTGTCATGAAAACGTTAATATGCAATTAAGTTCGCTTACACCAAGATTTATAAATACAAACTAGATTATACTTAAGTTTCGTTTATATTTCTATGGCTATTTAACTCAACATTGTTTCATCGTTCGATGACACAGCTTAAGAACTAGTATTTAAATAATAGTATATATCGATTCTTGATTAAAGATGACAATCTCAGATTATTAATATGTCATCTTAAGTGAAACATTTTGTTTATAGGGGTGTTAAAAAATCATTCATATGGAAACAAAAGTATTCTACATTAGACTATCCTAAAAAAGATATTTTTAGACCCTGGACCTTTGATAACACTTCAATATGTCATATGAGTCTTCAATAAATTAGATTTTGTGTATTCATTTACTTGAGTGAACTCATACTGATGGCCAGCATACACAACTCCAATATAACACAGAACTTAACAAAAAATAATAATAACTTCAAGAATCACTTAATTAACAGAACAATCAAATAATTTAAAGAATAAAACTAGCGCTACACGTCGCCGTAAATACACATTTACGAAAGTCAGGATTTAATGAAAATATTGTTAAAATATACAGTGAGCGCAACCATTACTCACACTCTGTGGAATCTGTTGATCCTAATTCTTAACCTTTAATTAACGTTTTAATAAAATATAAAAAAAAAACTATTTGCTTATTTTTTTAAAGTTTCTTTTTGTCTGAATTTGTATGACTTTTGAAACGGGCTGTTTTGTTTCTGTCTTATCATAATATTTATAGAAATACAAATATACTGATACAGACGATAATAAATGTATCCAGGTTCTTTAAATATTCTCAGTTATTTGAATATTCAATTATTTAGTAAATATGAATATTGATCAATTGTATTTGTGTATAAGTATTACTTTGCAAATACTCCTCCAATCTGAGTGCTTTTATAATAGTGGAACTAAATGGAAAATGTTCTCTGTTGAAAACTATTTCAATTTTCGCAAACTTATATGAACGATTACAATTTGGAACAGAGAAAAGCAAAACGACGCATCTACTCCTACCTTTATATCAGTGGCATACGGCAATTTTCATCAAGAAGGATGTTGTAGATCAAGAAGCCAACAACAAATTACTAAATTTTGGTATATTACTTTAGAAATTATGAACGATTGTTGCTCTTTTGCTCTAGTGGTTTTTTTTTATATTTAGTATTTCGATATTATTTTCAATTATGATGATTTTTTTTACCAAAAAACGCAGACGAAAACTAACTTCACATATGATTCACTTCTTTAATAATTCATAGATAGTATTGTTGAAATGTTTGCCTGAGAGAAATGATAAAATTTATCATTATTCATGACAGAGATGATGCTCAGTGAAATATAAAAATAGTAAGCAAAAAAACAGTACAAGAATTTATTGCCGTACGTGAAACTAGTTTACAAATTTTGGTAAATTTTCAGCTATGTATATTGACTTCAAAGCATTTAAATGGAAAAGTTTGTATAATTTAAGATTTCGACTGAAACGTTTGTATTCATGTCCAATTACTATCAACTGCACGGACCTGTATATATCGACTCATGTACCCAGTCACCCAGGCCAGATTGCCATTTGAGTGGAAATCAGCCCATCAAATCTATCAGGAACCAGACGCTGTCCGTGATAATATAATAGTTATTGTAACATAATGGTGCAAGACTCATGGCCCTTTATGAGATTTCCACGGAGTGAGCCCTTTATGAGATTTTCAATGATGTATTACTATTTGAAGAAACCATTAGTTATTTGTGAAAAACATTTATGAATATCAACGATTATGAAATATATTTTTAATGATGGCATTTTCATGAAATATCAAAATATCGATACTTAGCAATTTTAAACAACTTTTTTTTCTCTAGTGAAACTTGCAATATCGAATTTGACGGGATCCCGGGACTGAAGGCCATAAAAAAAAAGAGTAAACATGTTAATATAATTGATGCAAAAAGGTAAAACTTAAAGATTCTGGACTTCCAGATAATAAAATTTTATGACGAACAGCCACTGCTCCATACGCTTTACAATGGAAAAGTTTTTGGAAGTAGGCAAGATTGAGCTTGTTCTCACGTTTTATACACAGATGAAGTTGTTGGGGTATTTGCAGCTCTCATTCAACTGTACAAAATTTTCTAGATTTGTTCTAAAGCACCACTGATTTTTGGAGACAGATATACTCAAACTAATTGAAGCAAAGTCACGACAAATAATTGATATAATAATAATTGTGTGCTAAAATTGAATTGCAAACGGGTCGAATAATACTTATTTATCATTGGAAATACTACTAGTCATTCGGGATCCAAAGAATACAAGAAGGGGTCGTTATTTTAATGATGATATTTTTAAACTCTTCGTCTTAAAACGGTTTGCTTATTTAAACATGTATTTTTTGTATGTATTCTAATCCAGTGCTTCCCAACCTTTTTCACTCCACGGCCCTCTTCAATACAAAACATGTTCTGCGGCGGCCCCCGGAGAAATTACGCGGACCCCAATCTGGGAAGCACTGTTCTTACCTACAGAAACTATTTATTTTGTTTCTTATATTGGCATATAGTCTATCTGAATGGTGACGAACCTATACCCCGCGGGTCAGACACTGATCCAAGAATGATTCCTCTCCTCTTTTTAAATTTACCTACGGGTTAGTTTAATTTTTTTTTACCCATTTTTTAAACATGGTTGGAAATCATTAGCAAATACCATTTCTTTATATTGATTTTCCATATGTATTTTTGCTTAATACTATTTTAATACAGATTCTGTCAACTGAAGGCTTTTAATGGGGATAAAATCAACGAATTCTCTTATGAATAGTGATTGTGTAAATTCACTACCTATGAAATAGTAGAAATACCTGGTATACAAAGGAGAGAAGAATGCACGAAATATATTCATAAAATGATTATTTTTTATTTTTTATTTTTTCATTTCTAATAATGAATTCAAATAACTATTCAAAAAGTCACGTATTGTTGACGTAAATTATTTGTTATTCCAATATGCTAACAATGTCAAAAAATATATTGTATGTGATTAATTTATCATACATAGTGCAATGCCAATTCTACAGATAAGTGAAACTCAGTTTCACGTCCAAGAGCTTAAATCCCCAAATTTGTGTTGAAAGTCATGAATTTCCTGTGATGTTTCCAACTCTTTACACCAAAAATATTAGATTTCGATAATAAGTCGTTGATAAAGCAGTTATTTTTTTGGTAAATTGAGTTTCTAAGAATCGATTTCGCATTGTAAACGACCATGATTTAAAAATATATCGTACAAAGTGCGATTTAAAACATTGTTAAATATAAAAATACATAAAAACCCAATCAGTTTTGATGAAATAATCTACTTTAAAAAGTAAATGTAGAAAGTAAAATATGTTTGATAAGTATAAATGGACCTTTGATTTTATAATGCCATTTTTATTACGCTGTCACAGAAATTGAGTTTTTTTTATATAAATATATGTTTAAAGAAAGGTTTTTATTTCAGTTGAAAAAAAATTACGTTTCAAAAGGTCATGTGGAATTTTCATTATCATCTTTTTAAAACCTAAAAAGTAAGAATCATAAATATAATGTATTTGACTAAAAATTTCATTACCAAAGTTGGCTTTGAGACAACCAACAAAAATTTGTCTGCAAACATTGAAGGCGAGCAGCATTATTGGAGATAATTTAATTTAGTATTTTTGGAAAATATCGTATTTCCCTTTTGAACTAGCTAATTCGTTTGATACGGCCTCTCGGCGCTTTCATGTTCTGAGAATTCTAAGGTGGGCGTGAATAATCATATCTTAATCTTTTTAATTTCCGATGACTCTCAAAAATTATTATATCGTCTCGTTGCTCTCTAAGTGACAGTTGGGCATCATCGTGTCAGTATCGCTTAAAATATAAAACCCAACTCTATGAACTACGGTAGCAATCAGAAGCATCAGGATTCAAGTCCTGATAAACATTAAAAGATGGTTTCTTACGATATTTTATGTTCTCAAATTGATTTAAATCTCAACCAATATGCTAGATTATTATTTACCTAAACATAAAATCGATATTTTAAATTATTGACGATATATGATTAATAAAATGTATCAAAATATAGAAATTAATATTTATTATCAATTCAAAATTTATTTCAAACGAATACAATAATATATTAACGATAAATATAATTTAAATTTACTCAAAATACCAAAATATGAATAGTAAATCTGTACTCAAATTTACTAATGCGATTTGGTACAGTATTAAACCACGTAACAAATCCATCTATCGATATTTCAAAACACCAAGCGTAAAATAATATTCGCCATAAAATCAAATAGTCTTCGTTTTGCCGAGTTCTTTTTTTTATTAAATCATACTTTTAATTTACACAATTAACTTTTTGATAAATTTTAGCTTTTTATATAACAAGCTTTCTTTAATTATATGCCTATTATTGGCTACGGAAGCTCTAAAACACATAAGTATGCGAGTTCTATCACGAGAAGAAGGTTATTTACCAATTCACTTATACTATAGATCAAATAGGGTGCTTATTTATCACTTAAGTTTAATACTATGAAAAAAGTTTCGCAACCCTTTTTATCTTATACCATTATTTACTCTATGCAGTATATATCTGATCATAAATTGCAAACATAATAAATACAAATGATGTAATGAAAAAAGCTTCTCATATTTCTTCTAGATAATATTTTGTTCACTAATTAAAAAAAGATAATAGTTTCCCTTTTACAGTTGTTTTCTTTCGGTACTATTTTGACTAGTTATAGTAAAATATTACTTAGAATTAGAATATTTTGAGATATCGAAAAGTATATATGTCTTATCCACATTTTGAGCTATATATGCAGTTGAGAAAAAGCAACTTTAAGTAGAAATCAGTAAGTAGAGATTCTCGATAAAAGCTTATTTTTAAGTACCGGTTGTTGGTTATCCATTCCTCAACATTGATTGCACGATAAGGCTATTAAAATAGTAGTAATATGTTGTCATTCTCGCTATTCCCATTTGCGGATAAGATGGGTGGAGGGGGAATGTAATGCTAATTTACGAATATATATTTTTTAGCATTACTTAAATGTCTAAAATTTTCATCGAAATATTTTATTAAAAAAAATAATTTAAAACATTTTCATAAAAAAGTAAATGCCCTCAAGTGTCCCTGTCTTTTTGAGATACCCTTCATCACGTCATATATTTTGACGGCAAATTTGTCATACGCCATATTATTGGTGGCACTGAGGTATACACGTCACTCATTTTTTTTAAAAATTATGATTACTTTATCGTTTTAACTAAACAACATTAACATCAACAAATGTCAAAAAAACATTTCCTTAAAATTTAATAATCATTTTTGGTTTACAATATTAAATTTAAAAATCAGAAGTATAATAATATAATATCATGTATTTGAAATAAAAGAAGCCGAGCGGGCCAGAAATGTGTTTGAACTGTTTATCGCTCTATTGTTGATGTTTTGTTTCCCATGGAAAAGTCATTATCAAGAAACTCGCTTTATCAAATTTAATGGGACAGGGCTAATAAATCTTTCATAAAAAATAATTAAGTAAATATTAAAATGAAAACTGAATGACTCTTTTTCAAATCATTCTTCTACGAGAAATTTCTTTACCCTTAGGTAAACATTGTAATCAAAACAATTCAACGCTAATTTCTGTTCGATGCCATAAAAAATAAAATATGAAACTGTTGCTTAAAAAAAAGAAGGGAAATGAACTTATGATGTCCTGTCTAAATAAATTGATTACTTAAGTATTAAAATTAAGTATCGAAAGCCATCCGTCGCAGTTATTATTTTGTTGAATTACAACTTTGATGTACGTGATGAAATATCTAATTATTGCCAATCAGAGTTTAAGTCAAAAATGGTGGGTACCACCCATCTACTTGACTTTTTTAGAACGTGTGGCTAACGCCATTGATTAAAAGCGAAGTAGGTGTTTGTTTCGAAATAGTAATAAGCTGCCCAACATTCAATATGGATTAGAAAATGCAGTTTTAGGTCAACGAATATTTATAACTAAGCAATGTAGTTTTGTCAATAATTATACTGTACAAATACACTTTTATGTTTGTATATAGACAATGCAAACCGTTCGCTGCCCGTCAGTTCGAGTGCATTCGTGCATTGGATAAAACCAGAAGATGCCGAAAGGCGAATCCCGGGTCGTTATCGACAAATTTCTGGAAGTGTACAGAATACAAATAATTCAAATTAAAATTTTACAATTATTTATGTTTAATGTAATTAAACCGTTAGCAAATATTTTTGACGAGGTATGAAATTGTTCAGTCCTCTGGTCAACGAACGCGTTTTGGTGTTTTTCAGGTACTTGGTAAATATTCTCAAACAAAGGAACGAAATTACTCATTGGCACACAATGACTAAATGTTATAATAATCTTTCCATAATTATTTAACTATTTCAATACCATTTTTAATAATTATAAATTATAATTAATTATAAAATTAAAATTAATAATGCACGACGATCCTTTGAATGTTTGTAATTGACCCATGCAAACAGAGAGTCGTTTCGTTTCAATACAGCCTGTACAGGAAGTCAAATTGTACGAAATGAGTATAAGTATAGTACAGTGTGACTTCTCTTCGCTCACACCATTCTAAAATTATCTACAACAAGAAATTTCTCGTTCTAAATCTGTTCGGAAATTGATGTATTGGAATACTATTCGGCGTGAGCGTTGTATTGGAATTTGATTGAATTGGAAGTTCCATCAATTCTGCTAGTCTATTAAAGGCAAAGGCGTAGCGAGCTATAATGCCATATAGTGCCGAGATAAGTACATTTACCGTATCTTCATAAAAACCGTAATATTATCGTCAGTATAACGAAAAAAGACGCTAAATAAATTTACGATTTACTAGCTGTAAGCCCGTTGACCTCAACGGGGGGGTTTTGTTGCATTTTTAAGTTGTCAGAAAATTTACTGGCGTGAAAAATAAATTACAAACCTATTTATTGAATAAACCAAAAATTCTGATAGTAAAAGAAATATATCTCGGGGCATATATCGACAGCTCTGCCCTGCAGTATTTAAATTGTATATAATATATTTTTTAGAATAATTAAAATGTTTAAGTTTGCTTACAATCATTTTTCGTAGTAGCAGAAATAGACCTCGTAAATTACTTATTTTTTTGAATAATGTTTAAGTTTGCTTACAACTATTTTTCGTAGTAGCAGAAATTACTTAAATTATTTAATTTTTGGAATAATGTTTAAGTTTGCTAACAACCATTTTTCGTAGTAGCAGAAATAGACCTCGTAAATAACTTAATTTTTGGAATAATGTTTAAGTTTGCTAACAATCATTTTTCGTAGTAGCAGAAATTTCGTAAATTATTTAATTTTTAGGATAATGTTTATGTTTGCTTACAATCATTTTCCGTAGTAGCAGAAATAGACTTCGTATATTATTATTGTATAGATTATTATTTTATCGACTGTTAATATACAGATATTTATTTTTTGAAAAACTTATTACGCTTATCAATCGGATTTTACTATTTTCATACGATCAAGATGTACTGTCGTCAAATAAAAGTGTATTGGAAAAATATTTCTTTAGTATGAATAAAAAAATGGCGACAGCGGGGGGGAGGGGAAATCGGGGACATCATACAGACGGACGGACATTATCGACTATCAATATAAAGATTTTCTGAAAACAAAACAAAAAAATAATTCAACTATATTCTATGGAATTTTAGATACATAAATTGGACTCATTTAACAAGATATATTTAACGTTATTTATTCAAACCACACAAATCCGTTGTGTAACTATTGCATTTTTGGTTGAATAAAGATGATCAGACATATATTGACTGTGGAAAGGAAAAAGGACGTAACCCCCAGTTTTTCCAAAACAGCTTTTTTTCGATAATCACAACTCGATACACGTTTTATTAAAAGGATGGAAGCTGAAAATGTCGAATTAGTATCTAAATTAAGCTTTTAAGTTTCAAAAAAGAAAGGCTTGTGATGTCAAAGTTATCGTGAATAAAATATGTGAAAAATTCTTGATTATCGAAAATAGCTACTTTCTTAAAGCAAGATTTTTTTTATTTAACGCCTTCTGCGAGTATACCGACGATATTTAGATACACCCTTGAGATACACGGTTTCCGTAAAACACGTTATAATGTTTCAGAACGGTCACGGGTTTGAATCCCAATACAGGCAGTTCTTACAATTCGATTTTTCAATATATTTATGGATTTCCATTCGATGTATGTGTTATGTTTATAAGTTTTACTGAAACACTTTTATATGTTGGTTCAACTTTATTCTAATAACATAATTTACACTTTATAAATCAATCTTATAATCAAGAAAAAAATAGTGAGATGACAGGTTGCAATTGTTTTCTTTAAACTGAATGTTTCATACTTCAATTGTTTCATTCTAGAATGAAACACATTTGAAAATAGAATGTCATAGAGAATAAACATAGTATGCTATGGTGTTGAGTATACATAACATCTCTTCCCTAAAGAATAAACTTATTGATAACATAAATGAGTTTATACAATAAATATATGATTATAAGAAACATTGAGATGATGTACATAAGGTGTAAGTGATTGTAATAGAGGAGATGGGTTTTATTTATTTATTTGTTTCTTACAACAATCATCAGTTAAAATATTCACATCTAGAAAAAATATACAATAATTTTATGTTTGTACATTTTCAGTTATTAGGATTACATTTTAGAGTAACTTTTACATTCAGGTTTTACAAATAAAATCTTGGTTACATAGTTGATAACAATTTTATATAGTATGTAAGAGTATATATTGTGTTTTTAAGGTTGAGTAAACATGGTATTTTTGAGATGGTGTTATGATTGTCGTAATCTGTTTTGAATGCACTTACTGTAAGGGATCTAAAATAGCAAATTTCTCTCTGTTAGTGTGAACTTTAATTATTTTTTTTTTATTATTTTAATAGTAATATTAAGAGGCTGTTGACTTTTGTGATTTTTTACGGACCTTGGAAGTTAGGAGATATTTTTTTAGATTTATTTAGTTGAGAAGCATTGTTTGTTAAATATATTTTATCACCGATTTTAAATTTTTATTTTTGTTATGACAGATCGTTATATTTATATTTGAGTTGTTAAAAACATATTGGATAATTTTCTTTATCTTTTCCCAATTTAAGTTGCCTAAACTACTACCAAGGCGTGGAAAAGAGATATTTGTTTCCTTATCGCTATTTAGAATATTTTTTAAATTACATAATGCTATAAAGATAGACAGACTATTCGGGTTTTCCCAAAAGTTTTGTTTCGTTATTAAATGGTAAACATTATTTTTATTTTCTGTTGATTTTAATACTTCTCCTACTTTAGAGTGTGTATTTACTAATTCGTCATAACAAGAGATCATTGAACTTTTTTCTAAAGCTATTCCCTTAGACATCGATTTGTCGTTAGAAATACAATGTGCTATAGATTGCTTTTGATTAAGAAGAGATTCATCTATTTCATAAAATTTAACGTTAAATGTTTCATTTTGTTTTTCTAGGAAGTTGTCATACGAAAAAGTTTGAGAGATCATGGTATTTAAAACATGATTTCGATTTGAGACAATGCATCAGCATTAGTGTTTAGTTTACCTTGTTTGTACATAATTTCATAATCATACTCTTCTATTTTTAATCTCCATCTTATTAGTCGAGATCCAGGATCTTTACCATTAAAAAGCCAAGTGAGCGGGCGATGATCAGTGAATATTTTGAATTTTCTACTATAAAGAAAATGTCTAAAAGTGTTTACATGCCCATACAATTGCTAATAATTCGCGTTCTGTAGTAGAATAATTAGATTCGGATCGATTTAGAGTACGAGTGGTAAATCCATAGAGGAAGATCCTTGAGATAGGACAGCTCCTATTGCAAATTTTGATGCGTCTGTGGTTGAATGGTTGCATAAAATCTGAATATTGTAAGATAGGTTCAGTTGTTAATTTATTTTTTAGTTTTTGGAAAGCGTTTTCTTGAACTGCAGTCCAATAAACATCTATATAACATCTTTCTTCAATAAAGAAGTGAGATTTTGAGAAATTTTAGGAAAATCAGGAATAAATTTTCTATAGTATCCTACCATACCGAGAAACGATTTAATATCTTTAGTATTTTTTGATGTGGGAAAATTAGTAACGGGTATGATTTTAGAAGGGTTTGGTTTAACTCCTTCTTTTGAAACGGTATGACCTAAATAAGCTACTTCATGACGCATGAATTCACATTTATCAGGTTGAAGTTTAAGATTGTGTTGACGAAGACGTTGGAATATTTCATATAGTTTTTGAGAGTGAGACTCAATGGAGTCAGTGTAAATGAAAATATCGTCTAAATATACAAAACACTTAATTAAAAAAACTGTAAACCAGAGAGAACGTTATTCATAAGTCAGATTAAGAATATCAAAGTATTTTAGTTCTACAGTTTTTAACAATTTTATGCGTTGATAGCTATTTCGGCTTTCGCCATCGTCAGAACTATGTTTAAACTTATATTTTGCTCACTAACACATAACTTATATACTGGCTCTGAAGAGATACACAATGCATCAAGTTATTCACTCTAACATCCTAATCATAATTACAATATTACACTTATCAAAAATTTGATTCTAGTGTTTCAAAGAACGATTAACAATCTGGGTTTGTTTCTTAAAACATTAATTAGGATAAAATTAAACTGATATTTATTATTAATTACATAACCTAAAATTTGTTAACTATGGCTTTATTGTTTCGAAAAACAATAAGCAATATGGGGTTTTTCAAAGTAAATTAGGATAAATTATACTAATATTTACATTAGGGATTTTAAACAACGGTGATGGATTAATAATCGTTTGTTTGTTTAAAATGTTTTGTTTATGCCTATTAATTTCAAGTTGTTCAATAATTTCATGATACACAGATTAGTATCAATGCCAATGAATAATTTTGATTACCAAAATGAACTTAAGACTATCATACACGTTGCGATCAATAACGGGTATAAGGCAACGGTGATACAAAATTTACTACATAAAAAACGATTAAAACTAGCAAGGCAACTCATTTACCCTAACTTTATACAAGAGAACCGCTTCTTTAGATCTATTAACTACGTAGGAAGAATTAGCGAAGTAATCCACAATAAATTAAACATTCGGTTATTTATTTATTAAAATATTTTGAATGACCTAGCTGGTCTAATATTTCTGAAATGATAGGTATAGGAAAACTATCAGTGACGTCGTTGAGTTTTCTATAGTCAATGACGATTCTCTATTTTTTCGAAGAACTCAGCTATGCATTTTTCCAGTATACGTTTATGATATAAATAAATCGCTTATGACAACATAGACATTTTTATCGAATACTTGACACACAAAATTGGTGTATAACTGGCATGCACATCCATTTTTGTAGTGGGCCACAAAAAAACAAAAAAGTATGGTGGTTCCAGACCTCAAGGAAAAGTAATAAATGCATGATAAATGAAAGATAGATTCTATGATATTTAGAAACCGTGCAAAAAAGAATTAGGTGAACTTGTTTTCAAAAAACGTTTCATTGTGAAATATTTAGGAATACAAGTTGTTTTTATAATTTAAAAATTAATCCGATCTTTGTCTTTGTAAATCTTAACCACTCTTTGTACTTTCACACGTAGTGGACATTTATTTTTTACTGGCAGCTCCAATGTCCACAACATGTGGACATTTTTTTCTTAATTTATTTTACAAATTGTTTTTAGCTTCCCTGATAGTTTTTTTAACCTGATGAGTCAAGGTACATGTTCTAGAAGATATAATAAATATTTCCCTTCGAATTGAGCCATTCAAGTGTTTCCTGGAATCTGGGAAAAAAAATATGTTGGGGTTCGGGTATTCGGGCGCCGCAGGTGGTACACTTAGTATCTGTTGAACTGTGTCACTGTCAACATTATATTTGTGAAGAGTTGTAATATTTTTGGATGTACGAATGTTTTTACATCTTGTGTGTTTATAGATAATTATATATCATTGGGAATAGTTTTTTTTTTAACATTTATAGCCTTATAATGTCTCAAGATAGGAAGATCTCGTCTGTCAATGAATTTGAAAGCAGTGGTGATGAATACACGAATAACTTGGATGAGATATTAGAAGGACTGGATTTATCTGACGAAGAACATTTCATCGAATCAGTTGTAACGGTCACCGTATCTTTATCTACTACACCTATTGCGACTGAATCTAAGAATCGAGGAAAATGTTGACCTAAGAGTCACAAGAGGGCGTGTCATGGTGATAGTGAAGATGATAGTATTGTTTCGGCTCCAGTTAAAATTACTACATCATGGGTGGATGTAACAAATGTTGATGATATATACCGAACATTACATTTTTAAATAGAACATCCTATACGGGACCGAGACCTTCATCCACAAATAATACTCCGCTCCAATATTTTGAAGTCTTTTTTTACTGAAACATTATTCAAAATAATTACGAAGGAAACAAATTTATACGCATTTTAATTTATTTTTAAAACCCTTTGTTCTATCACTTCACAACAACATTTTTTTTTAAGAAAATTAGCTAAAAAAGGCTTGGAGCTAGTGCTATCTTTTTAAAAAAACCAGAGTGCTAAGGGTTAAATGCAAATTTTAAGATTTTGTTTTTAAAAATGCGTGGATTTTACTAATAGTGCACATTTAAATTGCAACATTTTGTTTTATAGATTTTTTTAGACAGTTTTTTATCGTTAATTAAATAACGTATTTTTTCACGCCAAAAATCATATTTTTTAACAGTTAAAAGTGAATATATTGATAAAATTAAGATTTCCGAAAACTTCAGCTCTCTTCCTTTAATTGCAGATTATAACCGACAACCTCTTGCCACCAAAACATCCATTAAATAATTTGCAAGAATCATTTTTATTTTTCCATTGGATATAAAAATCAATGTTAAAATCGACTTCAGTTTTCCAATGATTTTAGTATGTATTTTAACGACTTGTTCCTTAGAGTTTGCAGAAAAACCGAACCCAAATTGCTATAAATATTAGCCTATTTCTAAAAACCCATTTATTTTGCTTTACATTTTTAAAATTCAACGATTTTCTTAAAAAAATGTATACTTCATTTTAATTTCAAAATAAAATATTGGAGAGGCATAAAAAAAGGACATCCCTGGTCTGTAAAATTAAAGTTAAAAATATATTATATAATGTACCTAACTGAAGTGATTTATATTAAAAATATTCTAATAAACAAACACCAGCTTTATTAATATCAACGAGATTTTTTATGTTAAAGTACCATTGATAATTATTTTGCTGTATGAGGAAGCTGTCACTGTAAACACCACATCTGGCGGTGTCGCAAAGCTGATAAAACTCTTTTTTATTAATATTAGAGTCGGACATCTAGTTACTGTCGGTCACCATATCTGACTGGTAGCACTCACTAGCTTTTTCCCTATTAGGGTACGAAGTCAAAGATTTAAATCACTAAAATGACACTTTTATAAATGGATTTTTCAACAGACATTTATTAACCTTTATCCTCTGTATTCAATCGTGAAAACAATGCGTTAAAGATGCAATCACTCAACTACTATTTTTTCTGATTTCACCAACCTTACCTTATAATGAATACTAATTAAACTGACTGTAATTATCTATTTTATTACATATGCCTCACACGCAGTGGTGTGGTGGTAAATAAATAGGTACCAGGTTGGTCATTGATTTATTACCTATTTTTTTTTATATCCGTCTGAAGTAAAAAAAACCACAAGCTTTAACAATTAAATCAATAAAAAAACGATTTTTAATATATGTAAGTACTTGAAAACTAAGTCAAAAAGTTGGCAGGGCGCCTTCTTCAATTTCAGGTACCAGGTCGCTGACCTGGCCCCATTACACCACTGCTTACACGTAGCTTGGTTAAAAAAACTTATAACTCTCAGTTCAAGTTCATCCGTGCGCTTGAAGGCCTGAAGATGCTGAAATGCGAAACCCGGGTCGTTAGTGACAAAATTTGTGTGAATGTACATAATTTGAACGATTCAAATTTAAGCTTAAAATTCCACTACGAAGCAACTTATAAACCCAATATTTAATTATTTAGGTGTAAATATATATTTTTATCTATCATAGATATGCAAACTATAATGTTGTAATAAAGTTTGTAAAACGGATGTGTAACAAAAGTTATGAATATTATTGAAATCTATTTAAATTTGGTCTCGACTAAAACTGTCATTTAACTTTGATTTATGTGTATTTTATGGTTTGAAACTTTGCTCAGACTGTGTAATAATTCATAAATTATTCATTTACTTCCAGTATGTTTAATTTAAAAATCTACAATATATCACTAATTTTTCAATTTGAGAGCTATTATATTTTTCATATCTTCGCCATTATTATATATGTGTATATATTATTATTTTTTTCTTAAACCATTAACCTTTTTTCCCCTAGATGCTGGCGTAGAACTAGACGTGTAGCTAATTACATTAAGAGTACCTAAATGAGTTAATACTGATCTCAAAGTTAGGTGGTCACTTGTTTTGCCATCCTCAATACATTTTCTCACTCTCAGCGACTACCCGCCCCGCAACCGGGTCGCGATATTAAGCGGTAGAATACTGATTCGCAAACAATGATACTCCAATAAATAGTTTCACTTTTATCCAAATTTCACCTTTACCCATTCTGCTAACGGAATGTAGCGAAAATCAATTAGCCACAAGTCCTTTGTTTGCCTCATTGTTGTATCGTTGTATCGTTGTCTCTGAACGGGATGATTAAATAACATAACTACAACCAGTCTTAGTAAAATACCTGTTACTATAGTGGTAGAATTAAGAATCATCTTTTTCCTAGTTGGAAGTAAACATGGCTACCATTTATATTTTAATTTAGTATTATAAAAGAATTTGTATTGGTTTGATTTCAAGATATTATTTTATTTTAAAAACGATTCAAATATTATAATAACAACCAACATGGTTTTTTTACCATGTCCGCAACCAATGTGAAGCATATGGACTCCTAAAGGAGTTTATTCTAACAGATGTATTTTTACAATAACGACTTGTTAATTCTGTTGCTCAACCTCTTATTTTAAAATGAGTAATGATAGTAAGATAGGACTAGTGGTTAGCTAATAGCTCTCGCTACGCCCGTTTTTATGATAGGATGGGTGGGAAACAATTCAAGACAACACATACATCCAACGACTTTGGTCAGAAATATATTTTTAAAACTTTCCGTAATGGGATTCGAGCCCGTGCTCCGTAACCGAAGCCATTGACGTTGACCACCCAACCACGCGGTCGGCATTAAATGAAAAACATCAATTTAAATATCATTTATGTTCCTTATTTTGTGTGATTTCTTTTATTGTACATATGAGTTAAAAATCTTTACAATGTGTAATGAATTGTTCGTTTGCTGTAAGTAAAACATTAAAACTATCTTTATGTACATCAAGTCTCCGCATAATACTTTCGTAAAAATTTCTAATGCAAAATTTCACACAATAGTATTACAGGGACGAGCATTTTCGTGAATCATAATTGATGCCAAAAGAGCATAGTTAGCAAGGCCGAGAAAGACGAGAGTCAGACTAGAATACGCTGGGTATTGCAAGAGGCGAACTGGCGCAGAAGGCATAAGAATTGTTTTTTGTAGTGTATTTTTTATTTCAATGCATTTCGCCTTGCCCTCGTATATTTCTATTCATATCGCATTGAAGCAAACCCTATAATATGTATCGCAATTTAAATGAAATACGGCAACGTCAGTATATAGGTCGATGTATTGTTTGAAAATAACAGTTTTTTTTCTTCATTTACTTGCCTATTTAGCTTCAATGATCAATGAACAGTTATTTATAAATATTACATTTTATGGTAAAAATGTGAATTACAGCTAACAGTTAGATAAAAACTAATGCGGAACTTCAAGACAGAGTTTGTGAAAGGTTTATACAATAAACTATCCACAAGAATCATTTCAAGAATAATTGGTTTTGCTTGACAATGCCCAATAAAATAATGAATAGCGGCCACTGAGCCGCCTAAGCCACCTGAGCCGTTGCAGAGTTTCATCAAATTTCTAAATATTCAATATAAGAAATTGCGTGGGAGGGCTTGCCTGATGCTTTCGTGGGGGTCTCAAATTTCTAGCTATGTACAATTACATTATAGTCTTCTATCTAGTTCTTGTAAAGATTGAAGAAAAATAATATATAATAACTAGCCGTAAGCCCGTTGCCCTCAACGGTTTTTTTTTTGTATTTGTGACAAATCAGATATTTACTGGCGTGGAAAATCAAATGCAAACTTATTTATTGAATAAACCAGAAGGTCTTAGCTTAATTAATTCTCTAAATAGTATTTTTATGAATACACCCAGTCCTCTTTAAGAATTAAAATAAAACGGGATTGTAAAAAAACGCGCAAATATCGGAAAAACGTGAATTATGGGCATGTTCAAACAGGATTTCACTTTGAATAATCAAAATTTACGTCTGAACCAAGTGTGTCAATCTTAAAATGTTGAGAAACCGTGTAACGTATAGAATGGCAAAAATCATCATGGCAGGGGGGGGTTTCGAATTTTAAAATGTTGAGAAACCTTGTCACATATAGGATGACAAAAAACATTCAGACAGACGGCGGGGGTGTAGACTCTAAAAATGTTGAGGAACCGTATCACATATAGGATAATCGTAATTAATTGTAAATTTTATTCAAATGTATGGAAGATAGTCAAAATATATAAAAATTCGAAAATCAAATGCAATTTTTCAATAAAAAATCAATCGCACATTTTATCCAAATGTATGGAAAAAAAGCAAAATATTATTCTATGATATATCCATATCATAATTCGAATATTTCTTATGTATTAAAGAATTCAAAAAGATTTTCAAGGTGAGGCGTGAAAAGATTCATCATTATGATTCAATTGATCAAATCAGCCCCAAATAATATTGGTTTCACATCGACTCACACGATTCAACGATTCATTTCGATAGCCCTATAATCATAGTTTGCAATAGTCGAATACAAGTCTTTGATTATTCGAAAATTTTCTAATATTATGATATATTATGATCACCATAGGGGTGATACAATACTTCAGCTCCAAACTAAGAAATATTGAATTTTCAAACGTGGCAATATCAGAACATTTACTCGCGGTTTAAAATAAGCAGCTCCCATTGGATAGAACGACACTTCAAAAATGTGCGGTTCAAAATAAGCCGTTATCACTGGGCGAAAGTTACGGGAGGACATACGCGCTATTAATGTAAAGATATACATATGAAAATAACTGGATATCAATCAAATTTGAAAATTCCTGTAGAACTACACAACCAAACATATAAAAAATAAATTTTACCAAGTATGTGTGAGTTATGTGAATCGAAATGTCACTGCTTTTGATAAACATTAAAATCCGAGCAATTAATTAAAAGAGGATTTATATTTACACACACGAGATAATAATTTATTCGCAAATCGAAGTGAGTGAACGATGAACGACTATAAATTTTATGCTACGCGATGTTAGCTATAAATGTTACCTTACTTAAAAAAAATAAAAAAGAATGTTGATCAACAAAAGTAATGAAAAAGATGTTGTAAAACATTGTTTAAAAATAATAATAAATACGATAAACAAATCCATGGCAATTCTATATCAATGATTGATAATTTTATTCGTTCTAGTCGTTTTATAAGGATTATTTCACGCTTCGAATCTATCAATGGATATTTTAAGACTTGAATTCAATTAACAACTCTTGGATTTAGATATTAAAACATTTTGAAAGGGAAAACATATATGTATACAATTTTTCTAACAACCAACGACACACAGTACTTTGCGTAATTGACTACAGCGTAATAGAAGTGGTAAAATATCTATTTATTTAATTATTGGTGGTATAGCACATATTATTTGGCTTAGACAACAAAAAATAAAAAAAAATTACAAAGTAAAAATCGAAACAAATACGCTGATAACGAAACCTTTTTTTATATTACTACCTTAAGCGTCCTATTTTTAGGTAGGCATACATATATAAAAGCAGGCTAGTAATGTAATAAATAAGGCTGGTAAATTCTCTAGGGGTAGGTTCAATATTTATTGAGATGTTTTTACTGACGAAATAATCAAATAAAACACTGAAGTATTTATGAAGCTTTGCCTTTTCGGATAAAGTCAATCCTATTATCTGATATACCTTCATTTTCGATCATGCCGTATTGTACGCCAAGCTTATTTATGTTTGCATTCAAAGTACTTCATGTGTATTAGTTTATTATTAGTGTGCATATTATATTAGTGTAAATATATTTTATACGAAACCTTTTGATAAATTTCCACAAATTTAATATGCTTGACGTCTGGCGCTTTACAAAGATATTTAAATAAATAAACTATGTACATACTGCTTGACATATTGACTGATAATCGCGTTTGAAATCGATGTTTTTATATACCTACCTATTTAAAAAAATCTCAGTACGGACAGTATTATAAATTGATTTTTTAATCAATTTATGAATTTATGTTCGAAGGTATGGGATATATGTGATGTCTTGAATTCCTCCCTCCCACCCATCCTATCCTATAAACTGGGCGTATCGAGAGCGATTAGCTAACCACTAGTCTTATCCTAGCCCTATCTTTCTATTCCTATTCTCTTTGGAAAAAGAGAGATTGAGCAACGGAGTAACAAACAGTTCTCGTAGATACACTTATGTTGAGATAAACTTCATAAGGAGTCCAAATGCTCCACATTGGGAGCGGACATGGTAAAAAAAAATATTTAAGAAAAGATATAAAGCAAAAATGTATAAAAAATTTTAAAATGCTTTTTTGTCAAACATAAAAAATAATGATAAGGAATTGTTACAAATTGAGTTGTTAAAATAATTATGAAATATGGAGAGTAAAAACAACATTTTTTTTATTAATTGTTTTTTGGTCATGATTTTTTTAGTCTATAAAGTGCCACATCATATCAAAACAAAAGTTGCAAGAAAGATATCTCTTTGAATCATGTTTCCACGATTTATTTTACATTAAACAAATACAAACAGAAAGTTTTCCTAAAATTCACGAATACTTTTAATTATTTCATTTCTTTGTATTTCAATTTAAAATACATTTAAGGCCCGATATTTTAAATGAAAATCTTTGTCACTGGTTTTCTTCTTCAAATAAAGTTTTATCTAAATGCAACTTTGTTTTTCATATTTAAAGGTTGTAGCAAAGCAGATTAAAATCCTTCATTACATTTTATAAATATGAATTTTAGTATATCTTTTAATAGCGAAAATACTAGTTGATTAATATTATGAACGATAGACGGAACGTTGTTGGGCACATCTTTTTAAAGAAATACATAATTACTGCCGAGCATAAAACAATATGATTTAAAAAAGAACGCTCATTATGCTAATGTTATTTGTTGGAAATCCAATTAAATATGAGACACGTTTCAAATTATTAATTTCTACGAGAATGAAACGAAAAAGCTAATAACTACTGATTTGAAACAGTGATCCACTTTTTTTATATAATTCTTGTAGAACTAATCTTTTATACCTTACAGATAAACTTTGATGAACGGTAAAAACCCAGGACGTATAACATGTTTTTCACTAGGTCCCTAAAGAGCCAGCAACATATTGGAAGTATTTTTTAGCACCATAAGTGAAGTGTTAATCATTTGAATGCTTTTGTTGAACTATCAATTGAGCCCTGAAGAGGTGAAATGAGCCAAGTAGTAAAATGGTAAAACCTTTCTAATAGACTTTTAAGTAGAATCACGACTTGACTTTGTGTTTTAGTGGATTGTATATTCTAATTTTATAGAGATAGCACTATGCCAGTGTGTATTTACTGAGCACATTTCATTTTTACGATATATTAAGACATGCAGAATATTATAAGGTATTCAACTATTTTCTTCCTAAAATATCATTCGACACACTTCACCTCTCGCGGGCTCAATTATTGTATACTGTGAAAATTTACTACAAATCGATTTATTTAAATAAAAGCTAAGGAACGAAACAATTTTAATGATAATCAGAAAAAAGTAATAAGTAACGAAAACTTATTTAAACCAACTGACACAAGAAATAAAATATGTTTAAAAAATACTTTCCCAGAATCCTGTATGTATACTTGCGTGTTTCGCACGAAGTATTTTTACCAAACTCTAATTATATTCCACGGGAAAATTCATCTGGAAAAATCAAGTGTTTTTGACGTATGAATGAATGTAGTTTTTTTTTCTTTTCTTTCTAACAACTCTTATTATTTGCATTTTCCACAAGCCTGCGCATAGTGCTTCAGCGAAGTTGCGTTCTTGAAAAGTTTTTTTGATTGTTACATTAATTGATCATGGATAAAAAGTTTTCTGTTATTCTTTTAAGCAACATGAATGCTCCGAATCTTTGAATTAGCGAGTATTGCACATTTTGTTTTATAAAACAAGTTTACCACTATTGAAAATAAAATAATACAACTGAAAAAAAGCTGGGGCTTAAGTTTTGAATAATAAATTCAAAATGGATTCCTACTAATCTATATCAGAGTTTTTGCAGAATTGTATATTAAACTTATTTCCTATCAAATGAACATTATTAATTCTCAACCGTTTGTAAAAGTGTAAAAATACTGTGTTTCCTACAATTGAACAGCAAAATAAATTCAATAAATATGTCAGATACGTAGAATAGGTAATCAAAAGCAGAAAAATGACTTGGAGTTCACTCTTTAGATTGATCTAATCTCCAAGAGACTCGCGAGAGAAACCGTTCACAAAGCAATTTATGCAAGGGCAATAAAACGATTTACGCTATCTCATTTTTTTGCACTATATATTTCTTGGTCTAGTAAACTTCGATCATCTTCTTGAATTGTGAATTGCTTTTTTTTTCATATGAAATTAATAACATCATGATTTATTGGTGTTCAGCAAAATAATAGTGACGTATTTAACAAAATTAGTTGCTTAAAAAAATGGTAATAGAAATTCATATTAATAAAAACACAATATTCTTTTGTACTTCATTCCACTTTATTTAATAGGTCAGGTCAGGACTGGTTTCGCTCATTGCGAGCATTGTCAACAGTTGACCCGGTCCTGACCTATTAAATAAAGTGGAATGAAGTACAAAGGAATATTGTGTTTTTATTAATATAATGCCTTTCCACCAAGTATTGACAGTGAACACCCTAAAAGTGAAAAAATCATATCCAAAATAATTTATTCAAACACACCCAAATGAGATATAGCTATAATATTGGAGTACTAATTCAAAAGAACTCAATTAAATTTTTAGCGTGACAAAAAACCTCGAAGTTCCTATAAATACAACTAAGGATAAAATATGATGTTATGAAAACAGTCAACGTTTTAAAAAGATAAGTGAGTTTTTCTTAGAGCTATGGATTTGTGTAAAAAAAAACGACTCCGATTCCGGCCTTAAAACAAAAATTGACTCCGAATTGTCTTTTTTTTTTTTAAATATTTCCGTTTAACTTACAAATTTCTATACCATCAGCTCATTCAAGTGACTAGAATAATTCTAGTAATTTCACCAAAAAATATGATGAATAAACTATATTGTTAACACTTTATAAGCAGGCGGATTTTAGTGATTAGCGTAAAAATATATTACATTCTTAAAATCAACCTAACTTCTAAACCAAACAATATTTTCGGCTGATAAATTTTCAAAAAAATCATATGTGACATTTAATCATTAAAAATAAAATAAAAATATTTTGAATACATCATAAGTTCACTACTTTTCTACGCTGAATATAAAAACCTGTCATTAATTCAGTAGAAAAATATTCTGTAAAAAATAACATTAATCTATACCATACAATTATATAAATTATTATAGTATAAAATCCTCATTCCTACAAATTAACAATCACTAGAATTGTGAAATCTGATGCCCTAATGTTCAAGAAACATGTGTCGCCTTTTAAAAAAAAATACTATGTTTGAACGAACATTCAGGGTAAAATAAATTATGAGGTTTATTGTTTATTGTCAAAAAGGGTCACTTGCCGCGGCAGTTATTTTGAAGAAACCGTTAAATTATGAGTCAATATACCAAAAAAACTGTCTGTACACGATAAACGTATTTTTACGTTTCCCGCCTATAATGTGTTAATAAATTTTCAATATCTTTAAATTATTTTTATACGGTTTATCTGACTCCAACTCCACAGCCCTAGTTTCTTTCTGTTCAGGAAAAGATGGATCTGGTAATTTTTACCTCAAGCTTCTCATTTCATATTTTAAATACGAAATCAATAAATATTAACATCCAACTAGTTGGCATTTCGAACATATGTATGTTTTGCTTCATTTTGAATAGTTTTATATTTTTTAATTAGAGCTTTATTATCAAACGAAGGCACGTGGTGGAGTTTCAATTTTATGTTTTGTCTTTCTACATGTCCAAGCACTAAACAACACGGATTAATAAAGAACATATACTTACTAGCACGATCAGAAAGAAAAGAAAAACTCCAGTCTTACATTGAATAGCTTGAGAAGCGTACAACACTGATATATTGCAAACATTTTGTTTATCATTATAATATACTTGTATAACGGGTACTACTTGTGTTTATGTGAAAAAAGCGAAAACATGTTCAACGTAACGAATAACGAAAATACTTCGTCGTTGGTATGCAGTGGAATGCTCGAAACTACAGAAAATATTTGTAGAAGGCTATAAAAACTTTAAGGAATAAAATTTCATACAAAACAAGAAAAATCATTCATTGGTTGGATATGGAGTGTTACAATGATTAGTTGCTTAAACTGTTGTAAGACATTGTTTTTTGTAATAATCAATATATTTGGTTTCTTGGAGGTTTGTTCTCTTGATGGAAACCATTATTTTATAAAACTATAAATAGTAATTTATTAAAATTTGACTGTGCTTTTGAATTGATTGCCACCTTTTTTTATTATTAAGTATTTATATTATACGAAATTGAAAATAAATGGACGAGTCTTTTATAATTTATAATATGCGATCAAAAATAATTTGTCTTCCTTTTATTTACATTATATGTACATTATTATATTGATTGAATTATTGTTTTTTAAGTGGTATAAAATAGAGAATGTGCTATAATATTGATTGTCTTTTACTCTATTTGCTAAAATGTGTGCGCGACTTGCTATTGTTTATTTGTCATTTTGTCATGATGTGGCATGAATATTAATATATTTATTTTCTGTTTTTGTGTATTTAGAGGTCCAACGATATGTGGTGGAGACGATTTCCATGACGACGCAGTCGGAGCGTCGCATTGTGAGGGAGGCACCGGCGACAAGCGGCAAAGGTGAGCCACGATTTTTCTCAATCCCCCGACGAAAAATACTGTGCTGCAGTATTTCTGAAAAATACAAAAAAATAGATTTTTTTAAAATGCTGAATAAGTATCTTCATATTGATCTGGTACGTAATATTTCAATTAAATCAACTCCATGCCAGTCAATTCTAGGTGAAAAAAATACATACTAATAAATCAGGACTATTTCACAATACAATAGTTGTATCTACAATCTGTAATGTTTTTATAAATACATAAAGTGAAAAGTCGTTAAAATAATAAAAAAAACGATTAACATTTTCTTGACTTAAATAGTATAAAAAACGTAGGTATAATACAAATAATTGCATAGGCTGTGGTATACTGAAACCATTTTATAAATTCATCCAAATGGAGAATTTGGTGCCTTCAGCGAAAAATATTTTAATCCAATTTTTATGGCAGGTAGAACGAAAAAAATTGAAAAAAAAAAAATGATTTGGTGAGTATTCACCGTTTGTAGGACACTTGTAATTAAATTGAATGATGTGCGCATTATTGAGTTAAGGTGACGAATTTAAAATCGAAAAATCTAGAAGAGATCACTAGAAAAAATAATAACTGACACGCGCTGTCAAGGGTATAAATTATATACGTTTTTCGGAGGAGCGATTCATAGTGAAGCTTAAAGGTTGTCGGAGGAATTTGGGAATTTTAGGTAATGACAAAATACAATTATTTCATTTCATTACGACATGAAATAAACCTATTTTGAATTAATGTAAAGAATAGTTAGTTCTCGTCATAAGATTAAAGCCCTGTATTACACTTACATCGGTTGTTATTTTTGTAAATGAGACTTACAAATCATCCTGTGTTAGCATGACTGTACTATGTTTAAGGCTTATTAACTGGTCGTCGACCTTGGCTCCTAGCCAAATTCGACTTCGACATGTTAGCACAATTTCCGTTTAAGATGCTGCAAATGTTGTCTACCCCATGTCACTGGGGTCGAACTTTACACGACAATAATTATGTTGACTTCATTCTAAGCATAAAAATAAATGTTATAGCATTAAGCGTAATGATCTCAGCTAGAAAGCTTTAAACTTTACGGCATTTAGTAGATATAGTATAACTGTATTCAGAGTGATTTTTATTTATGTACAAGTAATTTGTGATTTTTTCTGTGTTTCGTTTTATAATATGTAGAAATTATGGTTAAATAGGAATCCATATCTTCTTATTGAGATATTTAATTTCTTAAAGAAATAAGTCATGGTTTTCAGGAAGATTTTTTTCACAAGCTTTCATCTCTCGTTGGTAAAGAAATAAACATTTACTTTTAAACGAATGAACGAGAATTGTTGATCAACTAAATGAGAAATGACATTCCAAACATTCGTGGATAAGATAATATGTTTAATTATTTAAATCAACACCATATGATAGTTGAACCTGTCATAGTTGAAACCTATTATCTTCTGGTGGGTAAGTGAAATTCGTCAAATGAATATTATTTTACTGTTCCTTCTCGTTTATTCCACCTAGAATGGAAGACAAAATAAGTATTATATTTTTAGTTCAAACTGGGGGGGCAGATATGTGAGGTAATGATGCTAATGATTTGTAGTTACCTCTCTTCAAAGAGATGTTAGATTCGCTGACTTTCAAAAAAATTACCCACAATCTACCGCAAATTTGCGGTAGATTGTGGGTAATTTTTTTGAAAGTCAGCGAATCTAACATCTTTTGAAGAGAGGTAACTAAAACATTAGCATCATAATCATATCTGCGTTTGAACTAAAAAATATATAATAACTGTTTTAAATGATTTATGTATTTGTAAATAAAGACCTACGCGGTGTAGTTTTTGTATCTTTATATTATGTAAACCACGTTTCACGTCTATTTACCCACGTCATCACTCTATCCACCAACACCCTTTTAAAGCATTTGATTACAATAATAGAAAAAAGGGTAAAGGAACGAAGTAGGCTCCTGTTTGATCTCAAAATCGATTCCGTATTCTTCGGGTAAACGTGAGTGTACTGGGACAAAAGGTAACCGGGCCAGTATCTCTGAAGGTGGGTTGATACCGCCGAACGTGTTAATGGACATGTCCTACTTTCGCACCATTATCCTGCGGTTTGTAAAACACGCCAAATTACAATTCCAGCTTTCTTGTACATCAACCTGTGTACCATACTCCCTAACTTGAACCCCCACATGACATGCAATATTTCGCGGAATGATGTTACGTTTTTTACCTCGTCGGAAAAATGTGAAAATTTTATAAGAGAGAACAAACAAAAAACATTGTTAGGTACAACAGTTGTAAATATGTTGTTTATAAAAAAAAAATCATGTATGGTCATACTTCATGTACATAAGTAACACATTTTAAATTAATTCAACTTTGTTATCACGATTCGAAAACTATAAAATTCCAAGTGTAGATTTTTTCGAAACAAAAGTATCATATACAAATCTAAGCCTATAATTCTTGGGTCGCGTAATGTAAGCAAAGATTACAAAAACACATTTAATTTCACTGTAATCACTTTAATCTTTTTCAACGCCAGCCAAAATTAAATATATACTCAAATATGAACAACTTGAAACGGGAAAAGATTTTTAGAATAGGTTCAGAATAATCGGTGATCGTTAATTTTACTATCGACTCAACGAATTTTTAAACATAAGTTTACTCTGCGATAATTTTTCAATATGAGCATTTTTCCCCGCCATCAATCCTTTCCTTGTGTTTGCAACTTCATACAATCGATTTTCAATTGAAACGAATCAATGATTGTGTTAGTACTTAAAGACTCTTGTTGCATGCCTACAGTCTATCATATATTGACAACATCTTTTTCATATTTCGTACGTATGGACCGTACTTCTTTTTGTATTTTCAAGCCAAGTAACAATAGTACTTCCTTATTTTGGTGAACTTAGGCACAAATATCGCGCAGGGGTAAAGAAAAATATGCCCAGGGCTTACAAGCAAGCATGATTACTTATATTATATGTGTATAACATGAGGATAAATAGTGTATTTATCTTGATAATTAAAATTATATCTCTCAGAAAAATTAAACGTCTTAAAAAAAATAGAAGTATACATTTAACTCTTTTTTTATACTGTTGATACGCCTTACCAAAAACCGTGTGGAAAAGTGAAAAATAACATAGAATAATTTGAAATTGGATCCCTAAATTTAAAAATTCGTGTTTTTTAAAAAAAAAAGAATCGTGTAAAAAAGTTCACAATGAAGACACCCAATAAGACTAAATAAGACCAAAATAGATATTTTTCATAATATTCTTTTTTTTAAATAGCCACTATTCATCGCTACTTCATTATATACGGGGAATTTTAGGAGGGGCTGGACATAATTTTTTTTCATCGCCAAAAATGTCTGACACGTCTTATGTGTTAGTATATAATGAGTTTATTTGTTATTACTATCGTGTGTTGATTAATTTCTTGTTATAAGGAAATCCGTTATCCGCTTCTGTTTTTTTTTGTGCTAGAACGAATAGTTCGTGTGGGAATATAGTATTTGTTCCTTTTAGTGGACCGTGCTATTTCAAAATCTTTAAAAGAAGAGTTGAGTGTATACATAATATTAATTATAAACATAAAAAAAAACAAACAAGATCTTTAATGGTGACTTATTCACTCGTTCTCTATATCAATGCTTTCTTAACATTTTCATTCCACGGCCCCTTAAATCAGATAAAAAATAATCCGCTGCCCTCTTCAATACAAAACATGTTCTGCGGTGGCCCCTGGAAAAATTCTGCGGCTCCCAATCTGGGAAGCACTGCTCTATATGACAAGTCATTTGGCATTGATGCCACCAAGTTGGAATACTTATAATAAAACAGCTATAACAATATATCAATCCTACGTGCCAACCTATTTGGGTAGTCTGTTTTTTCAATCCATCTATTCAAAGGTGTAAATGTCGGATATTTTTAAATCTTCTATTCCTATCTAACCCTGAAAATCAAACACACAGAAAAAGATTGTTGGTGAGTATTAATTCTTTTTATTCCATCCAACGGTCACTTTTCTCATAAAAAGAGATTGAGCGGTTGATTCGCAATCAGTTCTCATCCAAAACACTATTTGGACATGTTATTTTATACCACCCACACTGGGTTCGAATCTGGATTGAAAACAAATTAATTATAACATAAGGTTTTAATATTTTACTGTATTGAAATAATTTATCAATAATTATTAAATTAATATTTCAAACTAAAGTCAATGATAACAATTGAGTGATGTATTAATTGCAAAATAAACGTTAATTATTGCCCTGGACACAATAGGAAATAATTAATTGCATATTACTGGTCAGTAAGTGTATATTACTGGTCATAATTAATTGGAATATACGGCCAATCAATTAGAGGAAATTGTAACAATGTGGTATTGAAGAGGGACAATAATATCATAAATAATAATCATTAGTTCGATTTGAAACTTGAAATTTAAATATGTTTTGGAAAATATCGTTCAAAGGGAATAGGAATAGAATAATATGGCTACGACAGGATTAGTGGTTAGCTTAACTACATCCATTTTTAAGGATAGGAAAATTGGAAGGAAATTTAAGACATCGCATATATCCATGCCTTCGGATAGAAATTTATAAAACTATTTATGAAATCCCGTGACCTCTTTCACCGATTCCAACGGTGTTGGCCACTCGACCAAGTAGCCGGCTAAGAATTATTTTAAATGGTTGATTAGTCAGAGCTATCAGTTGTATAGAGCTAATATCAATTATAAATTATATATTTTAAAATAATTCCTCTGAAATTAATTAATTATTTTTGCCCTAAGACATTTTATATGTCTGATGTATGGAATGTATAAAAACTGTATTAAAATGACTTTCACTGACTTATAAGCCCGAAAAACATTTTACTAACATCTGTAGCTTAATATTGATCCGATACTACCCGCAATGTATACAGAGTATGTTAAGGAGGCGTATATTTCCTCGAGGTTGGTATAACAAACTAGGATAGCTTGGCAATTTGAAGTTTTAATGAGATGGCGTCACATTCATAATTTGACATCACATAAAGGTCATATATTGTTATTCTCTTTACCAGACTTCAGTATTGTTGGGATTAATTTTAAGATTAATGCTACTTATGCAATCTAAATTATGTACCAACGTCACTTAATACGAAATACAATTTCCTGCTCATTTGATCTATAAACCAGGACTGTAAAATCGTGTTAAAAAAAGACGACTCCGACTCTAAAGAATTTTTTCAATCATCTCATTTTAATTTATTGATTGAATTGGAATAAAAACTTGTAGAACTCGCATTATAATAGGGTAAAAATAGCAACGTATTTAATTCTACTGTTTTTATAATATTAGTTGATAGCTATTTCGGCTTTCGCCATCGTCAGAACTATGTTTTACATTTTGCTCAGCTATATATACTGGCTCCGAAGAGGTACACAATAGGGTATCGAATCCAGGAGCCTTTTTCTAATCCCGGGATTTCGGGATTGATTAATTTTCAATCCTGGGGTTAGGATTTGCTCACCGAGGAATTTGAAATCCTCAATTTGCTATAATTTTTCCCCGGATTATCTTTTTTTTAGCTCACCGAGGAATTTGAAAATTTCGATTTGGTATACTTTTTCCCAGATTGTCAGAGAACCTCGTTTTTTTTTTAACTCACCGAGGAATTTGAAATTCTCGATTTGGTATTCTTTTTCCCAGATTGTCACAGAACCTCGTTTTTTTTTAGCTCACCAAAGAATTTGAAATCCTCGATTTGGTATATTTTTTCCCGGATTGTCACAGAGCCTCGATTTTTTTTAGCTCATCGAGGAATCTGAAATTCTCGATTTGCCAATTTAGTGTCAATTTTCGGGATTTGCTCAAAATTTCTCAATCCCGAAATCCCGGGATTTCGGGATCAGAAAATTGAACGGGATCCCGAATCCCGGGATTGGATGCCCTAGTACACAATACATCTTGTTATTCACTCTTACCTCCTTATTCATATTACATTTATAAAATATGACTAGTGTTTCAAAGAACGATAAGCAATATGGGATATTTCAAGGTAAATTAGGATAAATTAAACGGATACTTTTTGTTAAATACATTAGGGGTTTTAACAACGGTGATGGATTGTTTGATTGAATCTCACTGAGTTATTTTTGTAAGTCACTCGAGATCAACTGTAGAAGAATTGACATAAGTAACCACGTTTTAGGTCTCGAATTTAAATTGAAAAAATATATAAATTCGAAATTGGACTTTGCCGGAAATCGTACTAAGACCCGCCTGATCAGTAGAACAAGCTGTAACCAATTAGATCACAGCGCGCGGTTATTATTAGCAGTATTTTGCACAAATTCGTGGCATAAAAATCCTTTTTTTTTTTACTGTTTTTAAGTATTGTAAAAAGCATGAGTGCCATAAGTGGCTTTTAAAGTTTTTACCCCGTGCGTATCACTAATCTAAGTGTTTCAACTTGAGAGCGGACATGATAAAAAAGTTTTAATGGTTTGATTATAGAAATAAATATTATATTATGGGACAATTTTTTTTGCTTCCATTTTGCAGACTAATATTGTTGTACTTATATTACCAACACAAAAATACAAAATATGCATTTCTTTTATATAACCCTTAATACTTACATTTACATACAACCACATATCGGTCTAAAGTAAAATACACAACAGTTTTATTAGTGAAACTATGTTAGTAAATATTAAGAATTTAAGTGCCAATAATAAATAAATAAAATTAGATAATCAGAGTTAGTTTATTATAAATTATGAAATGTGACGTTAAGTATGCCATCCTTTTATAAATGTTATGTATATAGTTACAGCTATAACTCAATTAAAAGTTTTGTCACAAGTTCAACTGCAAAGTACGATGCTAATGGACATTTTTGGTTCGTTAAATCCAAACATGTTTTCAAGATTGTAGTTGGTTTTACTAACTTAAAAATGTTAGCAGCAAAATCCAACACGTAACTAGTTTTTGAAAGTACAGAGACAAGTCTTTGAACTCCAGTGGCGTATGGTAAGTGTTAGAATAGTAAGAATATTTTGAATTGATTTGGCGGTAACTTTGCTGAATTTAATTTGTTATTCCACTAAAGCACATTTTGGCTAACACTATTTGGTAATGATTTACTACGATGCCACACTGTAAATTTAGCAGACCGGTAGTTTCAGAAATGAATACTCAAGTCATTGCAACTCATAAAAGTTTTCTATTGCAAAGTATGGCGTTTTTTTAAAAACATACTTTCCTCCTGATATAGCTTAGAATAATGCTATTTTACCCATGAAGTGCCGGACACCAGGGTTGTGGAGTCGGGTATAAAAAGACGTCTCCAACTCTAAGATTTTTTTCATTTATTTAAATTATAATTTATACATTATATATATATGTGTATGCTATCAAATCATCTTTAGTCAACTAAGCATGCAGGAGCAACATTATGGAATATGGACTATTGTGGTTTGAATACATTTTTTTTTTTTAATGAGTCTGAGTTGTAAGATTTTTTTGTCTTCCGGACAAAACTCTCGACTCCACAGCCCTGCTGGAGGCACGGTTGAGTACTGGAAAATACGAGATTAAAATAATAATTAATCATTTGTTTGTCACATTTTTATATTAAGTAGAAAGGCGTCGGTAACTGTCGTTTCTGGTGGTTATCAGCTTTTATTACTTACAGGTTCTTCAGAGATATCTGTTTAAGCTTGAAAAGTTTCCAGGATGTTCAAACTCCCTGGAAAAGTTAAGGAAACATTTTGTGTTTCGTGCGGTCACAAGGTAGCTTTACTTTTTGATAGAGATTTGTGCGGGAAATTTATAATATTAACAGGTATGGGCTGTGTCTATTCCATGGAATCCTTAACTGGATGGCTGCCACAGACGAGATATCTCGTCAAATTTTTCGTGCTCAACACGCCAAAGACGAGTTACCTCGTCAATGACTATTTAAATTAATTATTGAAAATTATAGCCGACGTGCTAGGTACAAACGTACTTTTTTCTACGGCAGCCAAAAGGCTTACCCAAGTCCCACTATGTAAATTATTCTACAAACCGCATCCAAATTATATCGTTTGATGGACCCGAACAAAAATCGATAATTAATTGTTAAATCAACAATTAATAATGATAAATTTATAAATAAAGTATTATAAATTTAGAACAATGGTGATATTTCTATGTCGGGTCCTATGGCGCAGCGGTTAGCGTTGCGGGCTTCCGTACCGGACTTCACGGGTTCGAGTCCCAGGACGGGCAGCATTTTTCGATTTCTGTTCGAAGGCATGGGTGTGTTTGTGATGTCTTAAAATTCCCTCCCACCCTTTCCGATCCTTCAATAACTTTGCGTAGTGAGAGCGACTAGTTAACCACTAATCCTGCCCTAGCCTTATCCCTCTATCCCTACTACTCTCTTTGAATAAGAGAGGTTGCGCGACTGAGCAAACAGTTCTCGTAGAAAATCTTCTGTTAAGATACCTCCATTAGGAGACCATATGCTCCACATTGCGAACGGACATGGATAAATAAAATCTATAGGTATATAATCTGGGTACAGTATTCGTTTATTTAAAAAAAATAAAGAATTATATTTACTGTATTTTTAGTGCCAATGGTAAACATAATAACTACGTCGAAATGATAAACTTGAGATGAAATTTGTTAATAAATATGTGTGATAACCTTTTTTATTTTACAAAAGAAATTCTCTCGGAATCGGGTACAAGTCTCCAACACGACTACTCACTTAAACCTCGTACGTGAAACGGGCCTCGGAGAGGAACGCAGTCCATGCGTGTATCACTGCATACCTTTACTCGAAGAAAACACACCGACTTAGCGGTGATGCTAGGAGAATTGAGTTGTCTAAAGTATTTCTTGTTGTCAACAGCTTTCAATTCTATCTTCACGTACGGTTCTTATCATCCTCTGAGAGAAGGAAAACAACATATAAGTAGACAATAACAAATCTTGACTCTTCAAGTTAACAAACGTTTGGGTAACATTTATGTATATTTCTATATTATTTACTTGTTTTCGTTTTCGACATCAATTGTGCAATCCTTCACGGTTTGAATTTAGTTCCACACATAATCCGAACAACGTTAATAACTCATGGAAAACGAGCATAATTTATTGGGTTACCAATTGGTACAAAAGCATATTTTATTTCGTATTATATAATTAATTATTTATCATTTTCTTGTTCAAATATTTGCACATGCTAAGTAACATTGAAATCTAGCTTTTTTACCCGTTTATCGTATGTAATGTAGTATGGAAACCGTTTAATATAACATTTATTTCCTATTCTATCCTGGAAAAAGAATGTTGAAAGAAAGAAATTAACAATTATAGCTTTCACAATATCGTCCTTTCATGCTTGCCTTATTTAACCAATTAACAACCAGTCAACCATAAATGATGTTGTTATTAAACGTTAAGTTAACGTGTTGTTATAAAAATTGTTATTAAAAGTTAAGATTGTTTTTTGGTCAAAAACTTTTAATAATATTTACTGTTAAAATTGTCTTTGTATTATTACAAATGCCACGTACTTTATTCGTTTGACAAGTTAATATCGGACAGTTGTTTTGATTGCCGACTAATGGTATATTAAAATATTCATAATCTACTGAAGTTATAGTTCAGTTCACCTCTCATTTATCCACTTTATATTCGCTGAGAGTTAATACGGCGCTGCGAATTGTGTTCATAAACCCCCCAGAGTGTGGACATTAAAGCAAAACATGTCATTTTGCGATCTCAGGGGATTCTATCGCCTCTTAAGCGGGATCCTTAAAACACGTTTACTGGGGCAACGACTTCACTTAAGATGAATTGAATCGAGCTCGTAATAATAGTATAAGTACTTACTATTCATGTTTAGATATCATGATCTTGTGATGCTCTTCAATTTCCACATTCAAGTACACGAATTACATTGTAATGGTACTAACTACAAAGTCTTGCTGAAATACAATACAATTGTCTGATAAAATAATGTCTCGGTTCGCTCTATTCATAAACATTTACCAGTGGCCTGGCAATATCGTCGATCAGACGTCAAATACGCGCAATAAATTGTATTTTATTATTTGAATAAAACACAATATCTTACCTTTTTTGGTTAACCTTCCAAGGACGAGCGTGACCATATGGTAACATTAAACACCGTTGTCTATTGATCCAGCTATTTATCCATTTTCTAGCTGCATATCGTTGCCTTCACCCAATGCTGGTTAAAAAGGATACATACTTAGTTAGTCATCAGCCGCGGGGACGGAAACAACTATCAAAAGGACATGCGATTTTTTATGGACTTTTTGAAATTGTTAGTTATTATATATCAAAGGTATAAATTATTTATACTACTGTTACTAATATATTTGTGCTGAAATTATGTTGATATAAGAGGTCAAATTGTAAACATTTTTTAAAAATTAAACGTTTAGCTATATTTCTGCCTCGAATGTTTGTGTGACCTTACGGTCACGCTAGTTCTTACTACTGTCCCTAAACAATATTACATGGCGCATATAAAGATAAAAAAAAAAAACATGACCATATAGTCACGCAGGGTTTCTATACAACAACTTTGTGTTTTTTTTTGCCAGAAATAAAAGTTATCTGTGACTTAAATATGGGTCTGTAGGGTTTTAATTAAGTAATAAATATTGATCGTTTGGTATGCATTAATTCAATTTGGTCAATTTTGCTATCTTTCTTTAATATTTTTTAATGCTCATAATAAAGCTTATTTTTTTACACATTCAAAGTATAACCACTTTCATATTAAACACAAATGTGACAACAATATTCTGATTAGGGAATCCAATTGTTCATTGTTTCACAGAGCCCAATTAAGATAACATACTCGAAAATAAACTCTGCAGACGAAAACTATAAAATGAAATACTAGAAGTCACTTATCGTAATAAATTACGTTTTAATAAATCGCAAAAATATTAAATTCTTGAGTATATTATAGATTACTGTAAGTGGACACTTTTGGCGATAAAACGATTTTTATTAATATGTTGTTTTGTTTATTATTATCTGTTAAGTCCAGTGTGAAGATAACTTAAGTGATTTTTCTATTGTTATAAATATGTATGTATGTATTATACATGACTTTTTTAAAAATAAAATTTCTGGCTAAGGCGGTAAAACAAAAACATAGTAACTCTGTAAAATTAGACTCAACAAAAATCACTCCTTTTACCTCCTATATAATACCAGTGTCGAAAAATATATTTCATTATTTCTACAGTCATGTTCCCAAGAGACTATTTTGTAGAATAAGTTGTATTATTAATTTTTGACCATTATTATAAATTTCATTTATAAAAATAAAATGTGTGACACTATTAAAAAAACCCAATTTCGGGACTAGCCCCGGGATCATAAAATTGTAATCCCAAAATCCCAGGATCAACATTTTGGAGAACTTATAATAAATCATATTTTTTTACGCTCTTCCTTTTTGCCGTGGTTTCTGGTATTTTAAAATTCATTCTTGAACGACGGTAATAAGAATTGAACGAGAATATCAATAAATTCTTTTCATGTACTTGATATATTTTAGTTCCCCTCCCAAAAATCTTTCCAAAACCATGGCTAATATCAAGTGGCGTAATCACCCTAAAAAGGGACATATGTGACGCATAAAAGCCCTCGGACACAGAGGGGCCTAAATTTATATCCATATTTAAGTTTTCAAAAAAAGTGAATAAAATTAACTGTTTTTTGGCCAGTTAAAAATTTTCAAAAAAATACGTTAACTGTCCCTAATGCGTCCACAGCTGGAAATTTACAACTCGAAGTATTTTTTTTCTTTGCATATACTTTGGACATAGATTTTCTAGCTACGCCACTGTTAATATTGTTGATGAATCGGCAGAAATAAGTAAGCAACAAATTTAACAAAAAATATTTAAGTACACAAGAAGACTCTTGAATATCAATGCTTTATCTGAAATAACTCAGTTGGTGCGTTTATTGTAGCAGTTTGAGAAAAACATCATTTTTCATCGGTAATTATTATTAATGCAGTTTTAAAGACAAGCAATTGTCTCTGGTTATGAATTTCTTAAATTGTTTGCATATGATCGACATTAATCCATAAATAATTTTTGCCAATTTATTTATTTATGCAACATAACATATGGAGGCTAGATGATGTATACTGAAAGCTTAAATTTATCATTTGCTGTCTTCTCAGAGCTATCAATTTGGTACTGGTAAATGTTTGCGTGACAATTATGGGCTAAGTCCAAGCACTTGAGAACTTGTATGTTAATACAAAAAAATATTGTAGTTATTATGTTTTAAGAATCATATATCTAAAAGTATTATCAGAGAAAAACCTGAATCTCAGCCATTTATGCTGAATTTATAAATCACTGAAGCAAGATGCTAAAAGTTCATTCGTTATATAATATTATACACAAACATAATTATATATAATTGTTTACGAAAACAAAACTTTGCTTCGTATTGTCACTAACACTAATTTAGGCAATTATTGGGGAAAGAGCCGCGAAGAAAGGGGTGAATAGGGAAGATTAAGTCCGATGTTCAAATTTTATAATAATTATCAAAATACGCGTAGAATAACTTTGTCTGTTGTTAAACCACTAAAACTTTTCGAAGGTTATTATATGCTTAACTAAGCAACGAACAATTTAAACGCGTAATTTTGATCGCTAGAGAGAAAACTCGATTTAGCGTAAGTATGCAAATACGTAAAATAATACATCGCGCAAATATTATTTTAGAGCTTGATAATCACACAAATAACTGTATATGTATATTAGAACTTAATTATGACTTATAATATGATTCAATCGCCATCAATTTTTTTATTGCACATTGTTTGGAAATTATTACAACATATATATTTTTTTCAGTAAGTAAAACTGAAAAATTGTTAATAAACATGAAAATAATAATATCCGAGTTCAATATTGTATGTTTAAATACTGTATATAGAAAAGTATTAGTGATAAAGTGTATATATATATTAAAAGTGTTGGGAATCACAGCTTATGCGTCAAGTATTTATAGTAAAAAAAACCATACGACAAACTCGATGAGACTTTTTTAAAGGTATCTCGAAATCAATATGGGGAGAAGAGTCATCAAAAATATTCGTGTCTAAAATCTCATGTTTAAATTGAAAAAATCTTTATTTTCAAGTACATATTGAACTTACCGGGACTTAAGTCCATGCGGCCTGGTCGCTAATGCAAAGATCAAAAACAAAAACCAACTGGACCAGCGGTCGGAAAACTTTAGACATCGCCAGGCCTCTTTTGGCTAGAGTCAGAAGGACTTAACTCTCTCCGACCCGATCCTCCAGATTTATGTTACCTGACGGTGCTGTAAACATGTGTATAAATAATAGCAATTCTAAGATAAATAATACTTCCGAGTCATGGTCATGACAGTGGGGGGTGCGGGATCGCACGTCCCCACTCAGGTGTCTTCTTAACAAAAAAGGTTACATGGTACATAGTTTCGAAAAACAATTACGGCTAGCTCGAACAAAAGGAATCGAGCAAAGAATTTTACTGTAATAAAATTACACAGTATCAAAACAAAATAACAATGGTATAACAACAATAGGTTGGTCCTAGGGGGCAACAATCTTCCTCTCGGCTTTCTCCTTAATAACAATGTCAATAATTAACAGTTTCCAATGGTTAAAAAAAATACAAATTGAAGTTACACCAAGGCGAAAACTGCAATCGCTTCGGTTATATTGAAATTAAACATTAATGATAAAACAAACTGAGCATACTTGTTCTTATAAGTTCTCATTCAGTGATAGCAAAAATAATTGAAGAAAGAGGATAATTAACGGGTAAGACGTATCTACTGTCTGCCCTTCAAAGTTCACACCCTCTCCGTAAGAGCACAAGAAACAAAACATACACATCAAGATTAATAATATGGGATGAGCGGTCATGGTTAGTACCTCCACCCAAGTCATTTCTAATTCTACGGTTAAGCTTATACTATGGAGAGAGCTCGCTCCAGATTATGGCGCCGGTAAACCCCGTCGGCGGAGATCCCTCATCTTTCCACTCCGGGCGGCCTGGCAGCATCTAGCTGCTAAAACGCCTCTCGGGGCGAGGACTCACGACACTCGTTTGCGCAGATTCTCTAGAATACAACGCTTCCCTCACAAAGCCTCTTTCCATAGCGCAGCTTCTATGCTATCTTAATCCTAACGTGTTTAATACTTGTCTGGACGGCGGCAAGGCCAAAAGTGAGGTGACAATGTTTGTCTCACATTGCCCTCTCGTCTCGGCTCCCGACCTTATGATGGTGGCACCGCCATCCGGCGCGTGCCCTCGCTGACAACGAGTGTGGTTCAACTATTGTAGGTTTCTGGCGATCCGCAGAGAAACTGGAGGGTCAAATGCATATTCGCACATTTGACTGGTCGTGGCTTTAAACGACCCGTAGGCATTACTAAAAGACACCAGGACTATTCAACCGAATACTCATTCATTCGCGCTGATGTCGCCATGCCATCGTCCTGGAAAATAAACGACCCACCTGTCGTCCTATGCTTACCTAATTAGTGTAAGAGCGTCGGCCCACTCACGCTCGCGACAAAGCGCCGCCGGCGCTGTCCAAAACCGAAATTCCTGGCACCGACGTCCTTACTCTGGCACACTACGAGACGGAGCGACAGCTTTTCCCCTACCCAAACTATAAGTAACTGCTACCGACTGTTGCAGCCGTCAATTGACCTCTAATTGGGCATTATCGTAACTGGAAACGCTATTGTTGACCGGTCGTGTCCAGACCGGTGCTAACATCGTACCAGCATACTATTATAACCAAACTGTAGCAAAGGATACAAAATGTTATCCGCCGCGTCAAGCTTTCCCCTACGAAGTTTGCTACAGAGCCTCTACAGCGTAGAGGCTTCTACGGGACTTGAATCGCTACGGATTGCTACGAAATTAGTTTCCCCTGCTACGACGAGACTTGAACGCACTGAATAAACAAACCCCTAGTTACCCCAGCAATATTCAACGAAACTACAAAAAAAAGAACAATATTTCTCAAGAGAATAATAGAAAAATGGTTACTAAAGAATTGGCAAACCCAAACCAGCAACATGATTGTAAAGTCAAAATTATTTTTATCACCGTCACGGAAATATTTGCAAACAAAAAAAAAACAGATTTAACTGGAAAAAATATATTTATTCTCAAGTCGAAGTGAGCTTAGTGTACAAGAAGATTTAAAAAAAATGAATATTTTTATTTAAGATCGGAACTAAATGAATTTATAAAAGCTTAAAATATTTTTGTCCAAGCGACCTCATTAAAGAAATAAAAAAAACTATTTCATTAAAAGTTGGAGAATGTAATAAAAAAATTTTTTTTTTCAAGTGACATCAAAAAAAAATTAGGAAAATATTTTATTAAAAGTTGGAGACAGTTAATTAAAAAATAAAACTATTTTCATTCATGTTACTTCGGAAACTATTTCGTTAAAAGGCCGGAGATAGTTTGATTACAAGATAAAAAAAATATATATTTTTATCTGAGAGCGGAACCAAATGAATTTATAAAAGCTGTAAAATATTTTTGTCCAAGCGACATCATTTAAAATAATAAAAAAAAACAATGACTAATTTTATCTAGGATCAGAACCCATTTTATTTCCAAAAAAAACTCGAAAATCATTTATTTAATTTTTGTAGGCCCGGCGCATTATTTATTAAAATTTATTAAATGAGTTAAATACTCTATTGATTATTTGGGAAATTAATTATTGACTCAAGGCGACGTGCGATAAACCACACGGCCTGATTAAACAAAGTTACTCAATTTGCAATAAAGAAAAATATAAATATCGTTATCTAGGCGACATCAAGAAAAAGTTAATGAAATTATTTTATTAAACGTTGGAGAAGTGAAATAAAAGCAAAGAAAACCTCTACCCGTGGTCCGAACCCAATTTATTTATTGTTGGTCCATATTTATTTTATTAAAATTGTTTAGCTGATTTAAATTATTAAAAATACTATTGAAAAGCAAATGGTTTTGTAAAGACGCCGGTATTTCATAATTAAGTTACGTATCGATTTTTAGAAGTTAAAATGAAATGCAGAAATTTACTTTAATTACAAAACTATAGTCATAAACAACAGAGGGCGCTAACACGGCCCGTATAAAATAAAATTAAAGAAAATAATCTATAATTTCCGTATTTATTAATAATCACCTAGACAAAAATTACATCAGTCAATTTGGACTTTCTATTCCCGTTTTTATTAACATCGTACGTCGTCGCATCAGATGACGTATTTAGGAATTCATACAAAAAAAAACTGTATTCATAGAACCATAAGTAAAACTACGAATTTAGCGTGAAGTTTATATTGACAATTAAGCCAAACATTCCGCTTCAGTTATTATCATAAATACATTAGTGACACTGCAGTACCTAACTGCCCGGCGGTCGCTTCGGTTACCGAACAAGCCCGTATATTTCCGTATAAGTGCGTCGATTATTACATCGGTGATGCGGCACTTTCAATTATTACTCCCAATACAGAAATTACGTAGCAAAAGAAATACGATTAAATTAAAGCCACAAGTGCAATCGTTGGTACCTACAGCGGAAAGATGTCCGTCTGTCTTGTAACCAGAAATTATATTAATTTAATTATTACGTCAGTTATATTGGAGTGAGGTGGTTTCGCAAACAAGATGACACCTTAATATTAACCCAAAACCTCCCCCTGAGTAATTATTAATGTCACTGAGTAATCCTAAAGGAGATGACAACGTGTTGCACCGTGCAACAATTTTTCGAGTGCCCGTTTTGTCATTTATGTGGACAACAAAAAAAAGGTTATTCCTCACTCTCGTTAAGTTCACTTTAGGTGTGATTGGAATTTCATGATTCTAAATTATTGTAATGAATGTTTGATACCTAAATTTGCGCTCCGGTCTCTCATGCCTCTATCCCGTTTTTAACACTATAAACAAAACTTGACGAGATTCCGCCTTACATTAAAACACAGAGAAACAAACAAAGTTACTTAGCTTTGGCCGGAATCGTTTCGCCAGCTCCAGGACTTCTTTGGCAGAGTAGGTGGGTCTTGGGGCCACGTCAGTGACTCCCGGTTTCTTCCACTGTTCACTATCCCACCTGCCTTATACGGCTGTCTATCTCCTACTCCTCCTTCTTAGCTTTGCCGTGGTTTCTTGTCATCGTCAGAATTTCCTGGACAGAGTAAATGGATTCCGCGGAGCCCGTTCGTGGCTCTCGATACTTCCACTGTCCGTTTTTGCCACCTGTTCCTTTGACTGTCTCTTTCCGACTGCCCAGATATGTGCCCCACATCAACATCTTTTATTTTTGTTACAACGTCCCCGATGTTTTTCGAGATTCGGTGATTCTACCGAACATTACTTTTCCGAACACGAACACTCCGAACAACGTTCCCTCTAAGCCGAAGGGTTAGCTGCGCGGGAATATCAAAAGTTGCGCGGAGGCTGCGTGGAGGCTGCGCGGACCGATCAAATATAAATTGAGCAACTGTCTTGTAGTGCGCGCCAACCCGGAATGAGTGCGCGGGAACTTCTCAACTGCTGCGCGGCCGCGCATGCGCGCAGCTTAGAGGGAACGTTGCAGTCCGAACCGGAAGTGTCCGATCACGAAATCTCCGAACAAGAATACTCCGAACACCGATTCTTTCGGACACAGAATCTTGCGCACACAGAACTTTCCGGATATAGAATACTTCGCACACCGAATACTCCGAATATTTAAATATTTTTAATAGAAAAATCATTGTTTTATTGTAATGTGTCCCGCGGACCACCGATAAGTTTATTATTTTAAGATTTTGTTTTAAATTTAAGTTTTTATGCTATTTTCAATCTGTCGTTTTTTTATGCTTCTGTTTTCGTGTATTTTTTTAAAGCTTTTAAATAAGTGGTTTTAATTAAATTTTAAGTAATATTAGTATTACGCGCTAACGTCGCCGTATCGAATAGAACAGTGCTCCGCAACCTTTTCTGACATACGACACACCAAAATTATTCCTAGAATTCCACGATACACCATAAGCAAAAATATATAGGTATTAAATTGATACACAAATTTTAAAATCAATTTTCGTTTTTTATTTGAAAAGTATACATATATAAAACTATAATATATTTACTTTTATGCAATCTTAATAATTATTATAAAATAATAACTAATTAATGTGAAACCCTGCGCTTGTTTCAATTAACACAAAAGTTTTACATTTTTATTTTTTATAATACTTGAGCTAGGTTCTTCATCATCTGTACGCGAAGACGAATCTTAAAAAAATATCCATATTTAAAGGAGAATAATACTTAATATATATCACGGACGTGGGCGTGTACAAAGCACACTAAATGACGAAACGACACACGAAAAATTATTTAGTTATAATATTTATTTTATACTATATTTTGAAAAATAGACAATATTATAAAACAATTATTTTTCACTCTGTATTTGGCTGCGGCACACCTGTCTCCGGCTCACGGCACACCGATTGTGGAGCACTGGTATAGAAGATAAAAGGATAGGACTAGTGGGATTAATTTCAGGATTTGAAGGGTGACAGGCAGGGCCGGCGCCACCATACAGGCAAAATAGGCAACCGCCTAGGGCGCAAACCATTTGGGGGCGCGTAAATGGAGTATTAAAATTTTTTTTTTTATACTCTAATAATAATAAATATTAGTAAATTATACTTTATTTTGATTGTTGTATTTGCTCGTTGTAATTATGTATCGTATTCTATATGATTCGATAGAGAGTGGTTGAGCGACTGAATAAGAAACAATTCACATAGATAAACTTCTGTTGGGATATCTCCATTGGGAGGCTATATGCTCCACATTTCGAGCGAACATGGATTTATAAAAAAATAAAATACATAATGATCCCGAATTGTTTTTTTGTCATTATTTTGAAAAAAATGAGACAATGTGTTAAAAAGGGGGCGCGCGAATAGCTTTTGCCTAGGGCATCAAATAACCTCGCGCCGGCACTGGTGACAGGCAAATTTTCAAACACCACAAACGTCCGTGCCATCAAACAGAAATCGATTAAAAAATGCTGGGACTCGGACCTTTGAGATCCGTCACGGAAGCATACCGCGTAGATCACTACGCCACTGACCCAGCACGATATTTTATCTATCTCTTCAAATTGACGGCAATTCAGAACATTCATACAGCACAAAAAAGCCCACAAGGCCACATAAAAATACTGCGTAAATTGGGTGTTGGGTGTAATTATAAATTTCTCCATTATATAACGGAAAGATTATGTAAAGTGTTTCAACTCTAAACTGTTCCATAGTAAAAACTAATTTAATTTTGCCTTCAATATAAATTATAAAATAATAATAATGTGACGTCCTTGCAGTGCCTCGCGGTGGCTTAAAATCTCACCGCAATTTGCTTTGTGGAAGAGCTTAGTACAACGCGGAAGTTCGCATAGTAAATGTCAATTTATGGAATTCTTAGAAGCTTCGGCGTAATGCGAACCAGAGCTAACAAACACATGACGGACACCTGTACACTTTGTACGGCAGGCATAACATGCGTGAACACGTTATGAAACCGCTGAATTTTGACAAGCTGGAGCGTGTGGCATTATGGGGAAAGTATCTATACATCCAAATTATACCGGTTTCGTGGCTTGACTTAACTGAAGTTGTGTGTAAAGTTGAGCTATATGAATTAATATATTTTATAAAGTCTGTGTAAGTAATTGTATTCTTACAGTAAAATATAAGATGTAATTTCCGAAATGAAATTACACAACTCTCTCCTTCATTATGTTTCATGTTTCGTATATTAAACAATACATCTTACATTCACATATTTTAATATTACAGAAATCAAAATGAACAGTGGTGGGCTAGGCACGTGGAAGGCCCCAGTCGCAATAAATTAGGAAAATCCGCCACTGTTTATGAATGATATCCAATATTTTATTGGTCGTTTACCACTTGACAAAAATATATCTAATTTATTTACTAACCTTGTGACTACGTTGTTTTACGCCAGGCAGTCAAAAATGTCTCAACATCCAAATAGGTATTACTCGACCATAATATATCTCAAAATATAAAAATAACATTAATAAAAACTGCCCCTTTTTATGTGTTCTCTAACATCAACTTCAAGGCGTTAGTTTGGTCGATAATTATCGCAAAGTAACAATTCATTGTTTTCTCAAAACGGGACATCAACTTATTTTTAATTAATAGTGTGTGTACACAAGAAAGAACATATTTATTCAGAGTTTTAATTTATTAATGAAAATAACAGAATCGTTCAAGAAACATTATTGGTGTTCAATTATGTCACACGGCGATGTAACGTAGTTAAAATTAAGTGAATAATCATCAAATACTTCTGAATGTTGGTTATAATGTAGTTTTTTGATTTATCGCGATTTTTAATTGTTAATTAGGTTTAAAACGGGTCGTTTCAAACTCTGCATGGATACAAAAAAATAGACTACATAAAAACCGAACATATGGTCACATTAATATTATGTAACATATCATATGAAAAGGTTTCACCGCCTGGCGTAAAACAACGAATAATAAAAAATTAAACCATTTTTAGACTCATCATTCGGTAATTAATAATGTATAAAATATAATAGTTATGTTATAAACATTGTAATCCAAAACTGTACATGTAGCCCAGATGGTTAAAACATTGTCACTATTTACGTTGTTTTAATTTTCGACTCCCAATATAAGAGTATAAAAAAAATAGTTGTATGCATTTTTTACTCTGCTTGTTGTGTTACAAATTATGACAAGTGTTTCGCTTCTTTAAGAAGCATCATCAAACAGAACATTGCAAGGCTTGCGAATAAATAGTCGTTTCGTATACTCAGGGCCGTGCCACCATACAGGCGAAATAGGCAACCGCCTAGGGCGCAAACCACTAGGCGGCGCACAAATGGAATATTAAAATTATTTGTATGTAAAAAAAGGTAAGACAGTATCTTATTTTCGGAAAAAGACGGTGTGATTAAAAAAAGAGGTTGAGGAACTGAGTAAAAAGCAGTTCATGTATGAAAACTTCTTTTAAGGCATCAGGAGGTTATATACTCCACATTGAGAGCGGACATGGTTATATAAAAAAAATAGGACGATTTGTTTAAAAGGAGGCGCGCCAATAACCGTTGCCTAGGGCGTCAAATAATCTCGCGCCAGCACTGCGTATACTTTAGCGCTTTAATATTTTTAATTTATTTTATGACAGATGCCGTAGACTATTTTTATATATATACAAACCACATTTAATTTTCTGACGTATATTTTGATGTTGTATATATTTTTTAAATAATGTTAGTAAACGTGTTTTCCGATCACCTATTAGAAAATTGAGCAAACACTATAAATGTTAATTTCGTCTGAATTTATAAAAGAAACTGTTTGCAAAGAATTTTCTAGAATCTAGAAATAAGAGTTGTTTAAAATATTATAACTACCTACCATTAAGCTACTGTCAAAAGTTTTGTTGTTAGTAATAGTTATGTTAAAGTTCACAGCTTTGTTTAGATCAGTAGTCGGTAACCTGAGGCTAGTAGACAGCCAAGTGTGCTTAAAGTGTTTTTAGCGTTTCGCTGCAGTGATTGATAACATCTGTATCTAATACTGAGATACATGATTTGTTTTGTCAATGAAAGGTTCGAATAACAAAACTATAAGCAAATTATTTGCAGCAAACATATCGACTGTGGAAAAGAAAAAGGACGTAGCCCACACATATCAAATTTTACAGGAGGCGCAAAAAACGTGTTTTGATGATTTTGAGCCATATGCAAATTATGAATTATACACAACCTTCAAGTGCATGGAGACTTCTAAACTGGTGTTAAATTGACATAATCTAAAATTAATTAAAGACATTGTCTAGGAAAAACGTTTATTTCAGTCTTTTTTCTTATTTTTCATATTTTACAAGGTCATCTTTTTCAAACTTAAAAGCTAAATTTAGATACTTATTCGGCATTTTCAGGTTACATCCTTTTGACAGAATGTGTATCAAGCTTAATACATTGTGATTATACAAAAAAACCTGTTTTGAAAAAAATGTGGGTTACGTCCTTTTTCCTTTCCACAGTCGATATGAACATACATTATTTAATGTGTCTAATGCTAATTAGTAATGAGTTAATGATACAACATGCCGTCTCTTATAAATTGAGATACAGTAAAATTGATTATAATAAAGTCATTTGGTTTGCTCGTATTACTAAGAAGGTTTCCAACCACTGGTGTAGATTATAGATGAAAATTGTCTAATTTTCCACACGTAACACATGTTTGTATATTATACGTGTTATATCGAACGCTATGTCTCGTTGAAATAAGAAAATCTCTTTTGAGATTCAAAGTTACATACTTTATTCGCTTCATTCAAATCCTAATATCAGCCTTTATTTTATACACATATTTTAATGAGGATTGAAGGTATTCAATGAGTCAGCGTAGAACAAAGATGATAAAAAATAACTTGAAAGTATATTGCTAATAGATGTGAATTAAATATACCTTGAAAATTTTACGCGTTTTTAAATTTTGATGATTCTGGATACAATAAAAATCATAGTCTCTCTTACTATACATTCACCAAATACGACCAGTTAACAAACTTAGTCAAGAAGTTTGATAAGTATGTACGTTCAATATTATTATATCGTAGAGGTTACTTAAGGCACAGATTAAAATTTATTAAAGTCTAAGTCACTTTTAAGGTGTTCACTGTCAATACTTGGTGGAAAGGCATTATAATAGAAGATTTTTAATACTTTTTTCACATAAAATTTATTGATAATGCTCTCGATGAGCGAAACCGGTCCTGATCTAATAAATTTTATGTGGAAAAAATACTAACAATCTTTTATTATTTTTGTTTTAAAGTCTAAGTAATCAAGTATTTTTTTAAAGCCAACAAAGATTTGTTTAATGTACTCAATAAGAGATTTTTTCTTTCAATTTTGATTTGAAATACAAGTTTTTTTTTTTTTTTTAAATGCCCTGTTACTGTATAAAATGACTACTGTTACGCTGTTGAAATTTTTACCAACAATTTGAATTACTAATTTTCCTCATCATTTGATGTCACTATCACAAAAACTATATCATGACTCATTCCATTAATGTCAAAGTTAGATATTTTACAATTGATTTAATGCGTCATTATAATTATACGTATATGGCAAGTATTTCTACAGGTAAATAAATATTTTCCTCTCGTCTTTTGAAATAACCGAATTCTACACATGAGATCTGAATATATAACGAATAACGATAGTACTAACACAGTGACATGATACAGTTTAATAAAATGTCAAGAAATTTTGTATACTGTTAAACAACGAAACTTTCAGTGAGTGTTTCTTGGGTGATTTTCGTAAATGTGAAATAGCTCAGGGAGTCGCCGAAGGCATCTAAATAATATTATTATTTTGGCGTATAAATGAAAAGCTATTTTAATAAACACGCTTAACGCTCTCTATATATTATGAATATTTCGTACTGGCTATGCAAATAATATGAAGGATAACGAGTACTTTTAAGTCTACTAATGAGAACAAAATTATTATTAACTGTCGAAATGTGTTAAAGGAAAGCAATCAGAGCGAGCTTAATAGGTCTGTTCACCTACGGCAAAATTCAAATATAAATTTCATCGGTCTGTAAACGAAAGTTGACTTCAAACGGTTTTGGAAAATGTGCACTGGAATACTACAACAATACTGATCAGTCAATTTAAGTTTGTAAGAAAACACATTCCATCAAACGTCGCTCAATAAAACACCAATTCACATTCAATATATTTTTTTAATAAGGTACTTTTCGTCTTATGATTTTATCTTTGTTGTTACGTTTTTATTATGGCTCAAGCTACACAAATCAAATCAATTACAACGCATTGATTTTTTAAATTTTGTTTACATATTAATTCGAAAAGTCCGTCGTGAATTTTGACACTTTTATAGCAGAAGTCAGATTATAAATTAACCCGTTTGATACTTTCAACAAATATCAATTAAAGCACGCCGTTTGGATACGGTTCAACTAATTTATTATAAGCAAACAAACAATCAATGTGTGCGTATTTAAATAGTTTAATTTAAGCCAATTGTTATTTGCATGCAATCGTTAACAGATGACAAGGCGTAATATTTTTTAGAATTACTAAAAGCATTGGATTAAAATGATGTAATAAATAAAAAGATAGATTAATGATAAATAGTTTTGCCAACAAGAATACAATCATAAAATATTGATACATGATTACGGATTATAAAAAAAAATGGAAGAGTCCGCTTTAGGGTTTCAAAGATTTACGACTGTGTATGCTAAAGTGATATCAAATAAAGCGTCGTGCAAACGACGTGTACAAAAATATTCACATTTTTCCAATTCTACGTCATCTTTTTTATCCAGTTTTATATTCCAAAACTCAACGCGTAGAATCGAAAGACATCACAGGTTATCGGAATTGACACGAATAAGATATTTGGAACGAAAAACATGGCATTGAATTGAATGTAAAAAAAATACACGAAATAACGGTGCTAAGGAGAATTTTCTTTGTTTTGTTTTGCGAACACCTTCTCGCTTACAATAACACGGAATGCTTTTATGATCTATCATTTTAGACAGAGTACTATTATACTAAACTAAAATATGTTATCAAAAGGATAAATTATTCAAATTGGATCTGTAAAAATCCACCAATAGATATCAAATGAACTATCGATACTTACCAAATATACCTTCTATATGACTCATACGATAAGTTATTGCGAAAATATTATCGCATATAGAAGATACAGTAACACAACTAACATGAAACTTGGATAAACCTTATCATAATTCAGTTATTCAGCACTAAGTAACGTTCAAGGTTCCTTGAAAGGGCGTCATGTTATTCTTGATCTACTTAATCCAATTTTTCAGTCGAATCAATCTCATGCCTCCAACTACAACTATTGTTTTTTTAATACTATTTTTTTTACTTATGTAGACAAGTGCATAATGCCAACATGAAGATATTTATTGGCTTCATTTTATCACATTTTTTTTGCCATTATTAATAATTTGGTGTTCGTCGAAGAAGAAAACAAATAAAAAAGTGACTATGGTCTTAAAATCGTTTATATTTACATCCCTAATTATTATTTTCGAAATATTTTGATTCATGCATACTTTAAAATGCAATATTAAACATAGATACGTCACATATTATATTCGTCATAACGTTTGACTAGTAGATAACCCAATTCTAGTAAATTTCATTTGTAAAACAGTTTTAAGTAATAAAGTTTACGAATTAAAAAAAATAACTTTTTTATTTGTTTGTTACAATTTATATGCTTATCGACATTGAAATTAAATTGTGAAAAAACTTACCATATATTTACATTTTTTATTTAAAAAAAACATTAAAATTTATTTCAATCATATAAAACAATTCATTTATTCGCCGCTCGTAGTTGGTAAGAGCTTGCTCTACCGACCAGGTGGGTCTTGGTTCGATTCCCGGTAAGGTAAATGGCAAATTTAGATTTTTCAATTAAAATTTGAGACCTAAGACGTGGTGTTTGTAATGTCAATTTACCTCAAGTTGATCTCGAGTGACTTACAATAAATTCTCATCCTGTTTTCCTCGTATGATCTTTCAACTTTAAAATATTTGGCGCATTTTAATCAGCTGTAATGCCAAATATTTTTTTTAAAATAAAATAAAAATAAAAAAGTATGTAAGTTACGTAAGTTTCTAAAATTTTTATCTCATAATACCTATGCCAAATTAAGTATAAATGATTTAATAAAAATAATAAAAGATTTTTAGTACTTTTTCCACATAAAATTTATTAGATCAGGACCGGTTTCGCTCATCGCGACCATTATCAACTGATAAGAAAAATATATAAACAGTGATATTTATACAAATTTAAATTGAAATAAAAAGGTGTAAGCAACTATTAACAATTTAAAGGATTAACAAATTACATTATAATTACACCATAATGCCTTTCCACCAAGTATTGACAGTAAACACCTTAAAATATAAATGATTTCTCAATATTCTGTTATAATATAACGTGGCTTATTGAAAATACAGTATATTAATTCTTACGGAAATAAGGTCACACACACAAACAAAGAGATGGTACTATTAAAGCGAGAAAAATTAAATTGTCTGTTCGATGTATTTAAGGTTGCTTGTAGAAATTAATTATTAATGAAAATTATGTTTCGGTTTACATATAAAAACACTTCAAGTTCCATTCATATAATGGTAAAATCATCAACGTAGATAAAAGAGTAACGTATTAAGAATAAAAGCAAGCTCACTTATTTAATAAATAATAATATATTATAATCAAATAATTTATTATTTTCCTTCTATTTGTTTTGTTTCTCTCGAATGTTGATAATCAAATCGCAAGATATTTCTCAAATGCTCTTTAAATTTACACTGGAATGTGAATGACTGCGATTTCATATTGCCCTCTTTTTATCCATGTCCGCTCTCAACGTGAAGCATATGGCTTTCTATGGGAGCTATTTCAACAGAACTTATCTACGAGAAATGTTTCTTCCACAATTGCTCTGCGTCTCTTTAGGGTCTCGATAGAAGGATAAGGCTAGGATAAGACTAGTGGTTTACTGATCGCTCTCGCTACGTCCAGTTATTAAAGGATCGTAAAGGTGAGAGGGAATTTCATCGTCAGTTCTGACGATGGCTCTCGCCGAAATAGCTATTAACTAATATCATAAAAACTGTACAACTAAATACGTTGCTATTTTGACCCTATTATCACTAATTTCGTCAGCATTATTACACTACATCATCATTTTTTCAGATCACATTGTGAATGTAATCCATTTATGAAAACTTCGATTACCTTATGTATAAGAAAACCACGTAAGTATAATATTATATTGGAGTTTCGACTTTCACGCCCGTCCGCATTACTCACGGCATATTAAGGTTCTATTGGTCGCTTTATATTGTCTGCCGATTAGGGCTTGTTGGTTTTAAAAAACCGGGTTTTTGGCTAAATTTGCGACATTCGAAAACAGGTTTTTTAAAACTTTGTAACCGGTTTTAAATATATTTTTTATTCACTTTTAAGGTATTTACTGTCAATACTTGGTGGAAAGGCATTATAATAAAAATAATAAAAGATTTTTAGTACTTTTTCCACATAAAATTTATTAGATCAGGACCGGCACCTCACGATGAGCAAAACCGGTCCTGATCTAATAAATTTTATGTGGAAAAAGTACTAAAAATCTTTTATTATTTTAATTATATTTTTTATTATTAAAATAAAAACGTTAATATTTTGACTCTTTCATCGGATCTTTTATTTGATGCCTTAAAAACCATATGCCCCACATCATTACTCGGCGAAAGCGTATTTTCGGTATCAGTAAATTTTGTTACAAAAATTAGATCATCACTAAGTGATTGATCAGTGGACGCTTTGTGTTTTCTTAAATCATATTTTCTGAAGAGTAACACCAAATATTTTCTTATCGTGTATTATTATGTCTATAAATTAACAATTTTTCGCTATTTTAATTGAATTACCCATTTTTAATAAAACTTTTAACACGGATAAAACAGGTTTTAGAACAATATTGACATTTGAAAATCGGTTTTTTCAAAAGTCATTTTTTGTATAAGCCCTACTGTCGATAAACAGCATACTCAAATATGATATTGAAAAATGTTTTTCAGCACTCCACATATCAATATATTATATATATATATATATATATGTATAAAAATATGTATATCGATCATTTTACAGCCGGTTGACAAAGAAAACAAGTTACCTTTTTCTCGGAACACGCATTCATGCGTAAATCAATCAATGTATTAAGTGAGGCAAATTGATTTCCTACCAAGTCATAAAGTTCAATTATTAACTTTTCCGGTTCTAAGCTCAAGAAATGCGACCCCAATACCCACATTTTCTTCAATATCTATTTTAATATGGGTGATACAATGTTTATAATTAAGGTATTCTTATATCATAGTTTTTTGGACCTTTTGTAGTTTATATAAATACGCGATAAGGCGATAAGCGCCCGCGATAACGATCGTTCGTAAGATAGCTGGGCTAAATTCTTCAGTTGTAATTTCATATGTGTGCTGGGATGACGTCTTTTTTACGGGCAACTTAAAATATGATTATTTATTGAAAAAACCACGGATTTTTATAAAAAAGTGTATGAGAAAAGATCCAGAGAAATACTTTAAAGCCCTTAGACTTTTTTAAAAAAATAAATTTAAGAATAAGGCCAATAATGAGGAAACCACTGAGGTCCCTAAACGACCTCCATCGGCAGAGAAGTATGTTTCTAGTCTCCAAGCCGTGAGAGTTAATAAGGTTTTCTATGAAGTATTAGGTTCTCATAAATTTTCGTATGAATAATTTTAACATGTTCGCAGCATAAAGATTAGAGCAACTGATTTAGTTTTAAACACAGCCAATATCAATTATTAATCTTGTCTCCTCAAGACCTCAAGTCTAGGTAAAGTTTATTTATTAATGTTGTAATTTTTTTTACTCGCTTTGTTTTATTATTAGTTGTAAGAAATCTCATTATTGCTTAAATATGATTATTTAAAATGTTATCTTAAATAATTAACTATTTCAAAAAAGTGTAGGTGAGTTCGTGCACAGTTATTGTTGAAATAATGAATCAACTGTCGATTAAAAAAAACAATCGATATGTATGTATTTTAGCGTAGGAATTCTGCCTACAACATCTATATATTAATAGCCGATAAAATAAGTTTTCACTTTTCACTTTTTACTTTTCACAAATGTGTGCGTACTGATGTCCACTTCGCCCAATGATAGCGATTTATTTTGAACATATTTTGAACATCACATTTTTCGGCCAATTGGAATGGACGTCTTTTTATATTCAAAATTCAAATTTCCTGGCTTAGAAGTAAAGCATCGTAATTAATATTGAGAGAACTTTATTTCAAAATTTGCATGGCTACGAAGTTTTTTAAATAATCAAATGAACTGATTCGATTTTTTAAAGCTATAATTATAGGGCTAGGAGCTGATTTGACAGATTTTGTTCAGTGTCATCCATCTTCTATATGATTGTCACCGATTTCCCCTCCCACTCCTCATCCCCAGCCCGACTGTCGACATTTTTTTTATTCATACTAGAAGTATTTTTTCATTACGCTGAAGAAGCACTTAGTTTTAAATGTGAAAAAACGCTAAACTTTATTTCACATTTTATTTCTGCCGCGGGTCGGATTCGAAACGTGGAACTTTGCAATATGAACGGAACGTCTTACCGCTGAGGTAAAGGGCAAACTTTCAGGTGCGACAAAATTAGATTATATATATTAAGCATTCGAAAAAAGAACTATTTCAAACTTGACTTTGATTGTTTGTTTGTATTGAAAATTCAAAAATAGAATATGTCAAATACTTAGTGTGGCCAATTCAAAAAAAATGATTCCAAGATATTTTTCTTTTTCTACGAAATATATTTGTTTGCACACTTGAAACCTTTGCAGGGCTGTCGATATATGCGCCGAGGTCGATTTATGGTACTACGAAAAATGATTGTTAGCAAACTTGAACATTATTCCAAAGATTTAATAATTTACGAAAAATGGTTGTTAGCAAACTTAAACATTATTCCAAGATATAATAATTTACGAAATTTCTGCTACCACGAAAAATGGTTGTTAGCAAACTTCAACATTATTCCAAAGATTTAATAATTTACGAAATTTCTGCTACTACGAAAAATGGTTGTTAGCAAACTTAAACATTATTCCAAAATATAATAATTTACGATATTTCTGCTACTACGAAAAATGATTGTTAGCAAACTTGAACATTATTCCAAATATTAAATAATTTACGAAATTTCTGCTACTACGAAAAATGATTGTTAGCAAACTTGGACATTATTCCAAATATTAAATAATTTACGAAATTTCTGCTCCTACGAAAAATGGTTGTTAGCAAACTTGAACATTATTTCAAAAATTAAATAATTTACGAAATTTCTGCTCCTACGAAAAATGGTTGTTAGCAAACTTGAACATTATTCCAAATATTAAATCATTTACGAAATTTCTGCTCCTACGAAAAATGGTTGTTAGCAAACTTGAACATTATTCCAAATATTAAATAATTTACGAAATTTCTGCTCCTACGAAAAATGGTTGTTAGCAAACTTGAACATTATTCCAAATATTAAATAATTTACGAAATTTCTGCTACTACGAAAAATGGTTGTTAGCAAACTTGAACATTATTTCAAAAATTAAATAATTTAAGACATTTCGGCTACTACGAAAAATGGTTGTTAGCAAACTTAAACATTATTTCAAAAATTAAATAATTTACGAAATTTCTGCTACTACGAAAAATGGTTGTTAGCAAACTTGAACATTATTCTAAATATTAAATAATTTACGAAATTTCTGCTCCTACGAAAAATGGTTGTTAGCAAACTTGAACATTATTCCAAAAATTAAATATAAACGAAATTTCGGCTACTACGAAAAATGGTTGTTAGCAAACTTAAACATTATTCCAAAAATTAAATAATTTACGAAATTTCTAATAAAAATAAAATAAATAAAAATAAAATACAATAAAATAAAATAAAATAAATTAAAATAAAATTAAATAAAATTAAATAAAATTAAATTAAATTAAATTAAATAAAATAAAATAAAATAAAATAAAATAAAATAAAATAACATAAAATAATATAAAATTAAATTAAATTAAATACTTTGCAACAAAAATCTCACGTTGCTGGGCAACGGGCTTACAGCTAGTTTATATTATTACAAATTGTGAATTGAATCATTCGTTGTGTCACATTTAAATGTTGTATTTATACGCCAGTCTGTTTTTATCTATTGTTTTATTATTTTCGTATAATGTTTAATTATAGTCGTTCTCATGTTTTGTCAGTCTTTTCAACAGTTAGTTATCAATTAATTGTTCCAATTTCCCTATATATGTAATTGATTAAAATTGTAATACTTTTGATGGTTTCGGCGGTAACTTTGTGGAAGTTTATTTTAATATAAAATTTAAAATAACTTTGATTATTCCACGTATTGTACTACTAACTGTGACACGTGTTTCGCCTCTTTCAGAGGCATCTTCAGACCTACTATCACAAAGTTTGCTTAAGCAAGATTGATTCTAACATTTTAAATTATAACTTATTTTTAATTTTATATTAAAATTGTAATGTTTAACAACGTTTCCTGGCAGTTTTATTTTGACTATTTTGGTGTTTTTTATTAACATTTTTACACAAAAACCTAAAAAACTTAAGACTACACACTATGCGAAAACAATAAAACTAATACTTTTACTAAGCCATATCTAAAATCTCTACAGAAATTGTTTTCATGTGAATTAGCATGTCGTTCTATCTCTCAATTTATCAAAGGTTAAGAAAGAAGAATAAAGTAAGGAAAATGCAACTAATCTATAGCAAGCTTCTCACTTCACCCTGTACTTATGATCGAATATAGTCTATTTCAGTGCTGCTTAACCTTTTCCTTCCCACGGACCCCTAAATCTGAAAACAATAATCTGCGGACCCCCGATTTTTTTTTCATACTTTATCACAAAGAATGTTGAAAGAATGAAACTTTTCGCGGAAAAACCTACGGAAACCCTTTTTGAAAAACCTACGGACCCCAGGTTGGGAAGCACTGGTCTATTCGATGCAATATTCTATCCAATAAAAGGTGGATTAAGAAATATAAAGGAAATAACTTTGCTGTGGCGGTAAAGTTTAACATTCACAATCATAAAAATCATCAATCATAAAAAAACTAAATGCATTGGTAAAAAGAATAAAAAAATAGCTAAGCATTCATTATTGAGAAAAATATGCAAAAACCTTTTTCATCATCCAGTTTGTCCAATTAGTGAATAATCCAGAATCAGGATTCTGTTCACATCTTTTGCAAAAGACAGTTATGGACAAGGAAACAGGAGTAAAATGCTCAGGGCAATACGAATATCAGTTGGATTTGTCGGCCTCATTAGACAAGCCAACATGGTTGCATCTCGGTCAAATTACAGGGTATTTAATGAATTCACTGCTTCCTATAGACAGAGAAATGATGACAACTTATATAAGGTGTGATATTATATGAATATTATTCTAGTTATTGTAGTTTCATTATATGATGGTAAAAACATTTATGGCAAAAGGTTGAAACATAAATTCAGTGACTTTCCTAGGCTGAGTGCCGGTCAAGGCATAGCCGTAAAATAGCGCCCATTTTTTCACTTATTTCTAGGAATACATTTACAAATACAGAAGTTCGAATCCTCTACTCACCAACGTACTCAAACAAATGTTTTGTCATTTATTCCGTTTTGCTTGCAGATGATTCATAATATATGTGAACCTTATTGGCAAAGACCCTCACGAATAAATATGATCCAAAAGCCCGTATTATTGTTCAATAATTTTGAAAAAATAACTATTACCTTCTTGATTCTTGATTTGGTATGTTGTTTATCAAAGACATTGGACGCATAATATTTACTCTAAACCGAATTCGTGTCAAAAATATTTAGTCATTTAAAAAAATCTGTGATCATTTGCCGCTCCTTATGACTTGCCGCCCCTAGGCAACTAACTGCCTACTCGCATATTCCCTTGGGACGTCCTTGCATAAATTACAATGTAACATTGTGGAATATACCTTGTAAGAGAGGTGTGAAGGAGTCGGTGAAGGTAGTGGCTACAACTTTGTCTACCATTGGGAAATTATTAACAATATAAATCTGAGGTGTCGTTATGCGTGTAAAAAAATATATATTTATTCAACTTCAAAAAAATGTAACTTTTGAACAACAAAAAATGCGCAGTAAAAATAATATTCATATTTACCTTCTGTTTGTTTCTTGTTTAACATAATATATAAAGGACTATTATAAAATAACGAATCACTTTTTATTTGTTTTCGTACAATATTCGTTTTAGCACTTTTTATTTCAAACGTAATATAACAAAGAAAGATATGTTTAGATTATTTTCCACCGTCATATGAGAGGGCAATAATAATTCGGAGTCATTTTTCCAACGTATTACGCGTGAAAAGAAGAATACAATTTTTTAATGGGCATGTTTCTTTCTACAATGAAATGATAACATCTTTTCATTATTCGCGCAGTGTTTTTCAACGAGCACTTTTCGAGTTATTTATGTTTTCTTAAAGCTTCTTATTAAAGATCTGGAATATTACAATTTCAACAAGAGAAAAATTCGATTTACAAAAAAAAGTAATTATTAATTTAACCTAAAGATACGATATGGCGGTATATAGTATTTTATTGTTATTTGTTCATGGTCGTCCACTATTAATTTTATTAATGACATCATTTATTGATTTTTCTTTAAAAGTATTTCAACGGAAGAATTCTGACTAGGTCTTTTTTTATTAGAAAAAATATTGATACAATATTTAAGTATGTAATCGCTCTCTCCATCTTCTGTTTTCATGAATGGTGCCACAATTCAACAGGGTTAAACGATGTTAATATTAAAGCTTTGAAATCTAATGAAAACAAAAAATAAGGTTTCCACGACCGAAGAGCATTTTTACCGCAAAACCGCGTAGAATGAACGCGTAAAACGTGGTCACTCAGCTACGTTAATCGAAAACATTGCGAATTCTTAGGCCGTTTTAAATATGTGGTATTTGAATGCGTAAAAAGAATTTCATTGGTAAACGATTTCAAAATTTATAACTCAGCAATTGTAACTAGAGTATCTAAATCGGGAACATTTTTGTGATCCTAGGAATTCGGGATTAATAATTTTTCAATTCCGGGATTCCAAGCCTAATTTTATTTTTTTAAAAATGTGGTATTTACAGCTAACGGGCAAGACAGATTTTTCATTTTTGAGCCACGGTTGCTTTAAATCAATTTGAGAAGGAGATATATCACAAAACATAATTATATATGAGAGTTTTAATTATTTAACGATAAAAAAAACTTAGGAGTATGACTACAAGTCAGCTATTTATTATGTAGGTAAAGTATTTAGACCTTCAATTTGTTTTATTTACATGTTATAGTGTAGGAATGGCGAACCTTCGGCACGCTTGAGAATTTGTATGGCACGCGAACGATTTCCAAGTTCAAAAAAATTTAACTTTTAAGTATAGAAAAAAAAAATGTTTAAATAATCCGTGAATTATTAATTTCAAAAACGACAATCGCTTAAAAAAATCATTTTATATTTTGTTAAAAAAAAATACTGCTTGGGAAACGCCACCCATTCGAGAAATAATATTTGAGGATTTTTCGCACGCGGACCCAAAAAGGTTCGTCATGGAATGGGAATTATGACGATCCCGGGATGACTGGGTTGCCATATTGATCATGATCCCGCCCTAGTTGTAACAATTTGTATATCTTTGCGTTATGGCCTTTGACTTTGTCGATGTTTATTTAAAGAAACTTATACGAAAATTACTAATATGGTATGGTATTAATAATATTTTATGTATCTTTCTGGAAGATCTGCTACTTTCTTGTGAGTTTACAATATAAATATTGTGCGCACAAAAACAAGACATCAAGTAGAAAAGTATTTCTAAAAAGTACATAATAACATCCAGGAAAAGTTTCTCACATCATAGAAGCGTTTGACTTAAAGTTGATGATCAATTCGGATATAAATTCATTTAAAACTTATGAATAATTAGATAATAATATTTATCTAACAGCTAATAATACCGATGGTACTTTTTAATTGTTTTAATTTTAATTTCGAAAAATACTTAATTTGGTTGAATGTATAATTATTAGTACTAAATATTATATGATTTGCAATTCGTACTCTTTGGTGCATGATGTTTTCTTTTGCAGTAGGTATTATTTCGAATCTTCAAGGGAGGTTGAGCGAGTGAATTACAACCGGTTACCGTAAGATCGTTTCTTATTAAAATGCCCCACAAAAATTTAATACGCTTCACATTGGAAGCGGACATACTCCGATAATATGTATATCAATATATCGCTGTCAGAAAGCGAAGAAAGAGTATGCTACATTTTGAAGAAAATTAGTTTATTTAAAAAGTTATATTTTTTGGTCTAATTTTGAAAGGGATCAGTAAAATTTGATATATGGCGAAGTAAAAGATTTTTAATGTAGCGAGTACACTTCATTTTAAGAGCTTAGTTTCAAAAGGTTCTTAACTAAAAAGTCGCTTACATAGTAAATACTGAGCACAACATGAAATATTATTTAAAAAAAAAACAATAAATCTTTTTAGCGCAAAAACTTTCACTCGCTTTCATGAAATGTTTCAAATAAGTATTTTTGATTTTTCAACCTCAATACTTTACTTAAGTATTTCGACTGAGGGTGCTTGATGGAATTTCAATATCAAATTTGAATTGTTTGAATTTTGTACTTTTCCATGAGTTTTGTCGATAACGACCCGAGTTTCGCCTTTCGGCATCTTCAGGCATTCCAAGTGCACGGGTGACTCAGTTCAATCACATCAGTTCAAGTACATCAGTTCAAGTACATCCGTGCACTTGGAATGCCTGAAGATGCCGAAAGGCGAAACCCGGGTCGTTAGCGACAAAACTCATGAAAAAGTACAAAATTCAAACAATTCAAAAAAAAAAGTTCAATACTTTACAATGAATGAAATTTGAAAACGCAAAAAATGTTTATATGTAAGAAATGTTGACTTTGTATACTATAAATAGCTTGTAATCTCGGATCAAAACTCGAAATATTTAATTAAAGACTTGAATTATTATTTATTTATAAATTTATAGTATTAAGCAATGATATGGATTTTAAATTATAAATTTCATACGGTTCTCATATAATGCTTTTTTTGTTTGTTGCATTATTTTTTCCGTTGTTTTCGTGTTTCTGTAATGGAAATTACATATGTACATTGTAATGGAATATTTTGTAGAAGCATTCACGGGAGATTTTGATACTTTGCGTTTTTTTTTAAGAAATCCGTGAACCAGTTTATCGTTATCTGAGCTTTATTTTACAGTTTTATTACACCTCAGAACATTAACTTATCTTGTTACGAATGTTATTATCAGCCGTGGTTTCTTTTACGGACGAATGACATTGTTGACACAAATGATATCATAAAAACTGCATGAACATAGTATAGAACTTGCAATTCCGCAATAAGTAAACTTAACTTTTTCAGAATTAAAATCAAGTTTTCAACAAAACCGGTAGCTTACGTCGTCCTGGAAAGTAAACACGACAGTTATTTAAGTGATTCTACAAAACAATTAAAATAATGTTAAAATAGTAAAAATATAAAAATATTTATGGGTTATAAAAACTGCTGCTTTGTTTTCTCGACCCGTCAATTTTAACTGTCTGTGATATCATACTGTGAGCGAGTAAATTCCAAATCATGAAAATAAAAAAATCGTCGATTAAAAAATATTTTTATTCAATTTCTTGTATAGGGTTTCGAACCTTAGGCACGTTGCTTTTTGGTTATGTACGGGCTTAAAAATACATACACCAAAATATACATATGGCAGAGAAGAGCGGTATGCACTCATACTTAAAAGCTTAAAATTGTGAAATTTTCACCAAATATTAACTTATCATAGCTTTAAAAAATCTTCGAAAGTGTTTGGATTAAAAAGTTTTAAAAATAACACAATATCATCTTGATTATTATTAGAAAAAATATTTTTATTTATTAGAAAAAAAACTACTTCTACATACAATGTGAAATGATTGCCGAAAATGATCTTCCGCTCTGTTGTCAAAATATCACAATTTTTAGCTTGTAATTTTTTTTATTTTTTAGGTTTAAAGCACTATCTTTGAACAGTTTCAAATATCCAGTTATGTACGTAAAACAAAAATAAACTTGTTTTCTCACAATTTTGACCAAACTTAGATATCGTCATATTGTAAAGTGTGTACTAGAGGTCTGCACGGGCCTGGGCCTGGCCCTCGGGCTCCTACCCGAACCTACCCGCGGGCCGGGTTCTGGCGGGTAAGCGCAAATGAGATTCGGGCTCGGGCCGGGTCCGGGTAAGGAATTTATTTCTTCAGAAAAATATTTCAGACTATGTTCGTGCCATAAGTCAGCCATGATGATTTTAATTATTACCAGTTCTATAGAGAAACGTAATTTGTTGGAGATTTGTATAAACGGGTTTTTTTCGGGCTGAGGAGTATAAGTCTGGGCTTCGGGTTGGGTTCGGGTAACAAGTTTTGTGTTAGACTCGGGTCCGGACTTGAGTCTTTCGGGCTCGGAACGTGTAATTTTGTAAAATAGTAATATGCCCGTAGTGTGTACCTTGCGATACTCTATCCACTATTATTGAAGAAAAACACCTTAAGTATAAAACTAACAATGTACATTACAAATAGTAATACATAATCAGTGATTTTCTAATATTTTTTTATGAAGACGTTTTGCACAGCCATAGTGAAAAACTACTTTTTTTTTACCTAGTGTTTATCTCCCATGTACAGAATTGCAACAAAAATATTTTATTACATTTCTAAACCACAATATGTTCATCGTGAAAGCAACTCAAACTGATATATTTGCTCTTGAAAATACCAAGTTTTTTTTACAAAGTGTGTTTTCGTGTATTATCAACGATTATCCATTTGGTGAATGCATTCTCACATTAGCGAAGCACCTCTACAGCGCTACGGGCGTAGACGCGGTCATAATGTAGAGATCGATGGCACTCGCCAGCGTTATGTGGTTATTCACGAACTAAGTGCTTTGCTGCGATTCTCAAACTTTGAAGTTGAACACATATTTCAAACAGTTTCATTTAAAATAATTGTATTGTAACGTAACTGAAAATGGTAAACACGTACTGTGTTTTTTGCATAATATTTGTCTATTTTAGTATATATTTCACAACTATTATCTAAGCAACAGGATCTTTTTCGCTATGCTAGTCATTTTAAGAAATACAATATGACCATCGTTTATGTTTGTTTTTTAGTACATATCTGGTTACATATTTTTGCTGAAAGACCCCATCACGAAATTAATGACAGGCTATAAATAAAATTTTAAGTCTTATTTTGTTCAAGCATAATCTAGTGAATGCTTAATTAAATATAATGGAAATAGCTTTTTATAAAACATCAGCCAAAAAGCTCATTTAGTAATTACTAACAGTCCAGGTTTAATTTTAAAATAAGTACAAAATATGTTATTAATAAAACTTTAAATTTAATTACGAAGACTTAGATAATATTTTTTATTTAAGTTAATTAAACTTACAATGAATCATTTATTGATTCAATGCTTGGGTGAATTTTATTATGAGCAGTTTTGTTAAAGGTTACTAACTAAATTAAATAGTAAAATAATGACATCACGTGTCAAATAAGTTAGTTAAAATATTTAGAAGTATTTTCAGCATTGATTTATTTGTATTTTTAAAAATACCCTGTTCATTTTTCAACAGATGATGACGAAGACAGTCTCAGTGATTCTGCTGGCATGGACGGATCACCAATGAGGCTTGGAGGAATCCTAAAAGGTGGTAGACTTTGGAAATCAACGACTGATGGCACCCCCAAAATAGAACCACCTGAGCAGGTAACCAATTTTACTTCATTAATATTTGATTAACAGTCAAGTAAAGGGTTAGGGATAATTATTTATATCTGAAATAAATATACGTACGGCACTAGAAACGTGAGATAAATGTATTACAAATTCTTTATTTGTGGTTTTGCGACGAGTGTATATAATTGCTTTTTTTCTTTTATTCTATGAACGAATTTAACTGTCGGATTCTTTAAAAACAAAATATTTAAATGATTATACTGGTAGTTTAAAACTAAAAAATCTGCATTTTATATTATACATACATAATTTATAGAAGCAACCCAGCTATCCATAAGAACCTCGTATATTGTAATACTTAGTGAAGTTACAATTTGTAATGTTTTTATTGTTTACATTTTATTAGTTGCAGGTGGAAGAATGTACAAGTTTTAGTAATCAAACGAGCGACGAAGAAGGTCGCGGAGGAAGAGCTGTACGATTTAGTGAGCCCCCACCACGAGATCCATGTGATGGCGAAGCACCTAGTAGTACAACCAGCCTCGATGAGCAACAGTCACAGCATCCTTCTCAAGACCAAGCTACGCCCAAAGAACTAACACTTACTTTCCGTCTTGGAAACCACGTCTTATCAAACAATAGCCTGAGACCAAATTCAGCTGTTAGGCAGTTATTCCCTGCAGGGCCACATTTTGTCTCACCGCCCACAAGACAAGAAGCGGACAAACAATATCTTGTTACGGCAGAATCTTTGAGGGCATTTGAGGAAGCAAAACGATCGAGACTCCCATCAACCTACCGCGAAGAAGATATGACACTTCGAAAGACAATAGATCGAAATACTCTCAGACGATCACTAGTCAAAGTAGATCCACGAAAAAAGCCACCACAAAAGAACGATACTTCGTTATCAGAAAGAATAAAAATGTTGACGTGTAATATAGAAGACGAAGAGCACGACCAAGAAGTTGATATTGAAGGTGAAAGGGGAAGCCCATCTGGTGAAGAAGCAAGAACGCTTCCGCTTCCACCAGCAAAGAGTTTTTCTCCATCTTCAAGTTCAAGCAGCGCGTCAAGTTGTTCATCAACTTCATCGGCCTATAAAAAGCTAACAGAAATCTTCCCCAAGCGGCAAGATAGGATTCCAGAATGCTCCGAAGAAGGTAATGGTGTGTTGATAATTCCCCAAGGAGAAACAACTATTGGTGGAGAGGGTCGTCGGCAGTCAAGAACTAGTCTTCGTCCTGGGGAGCGGTCATCTCATTCTTCTATAGCCACCGATTATTCTATCGGAGACATCGATGCCGTCTTAGACCAGCCGGCTCCAGATGTTTTAGCTGGAACTCCAGGTACTTGTATGCTTAAATATATTTTTAAATAACTTTATCTGCTTTGCATTTAATGAATATTTAGTAATACTTACTCCATAAGACAGTGTCTCTAGCTGTGCTTGCTTACCTTCACTATTTAAAAAAAATCATAAATTATGAAAGGCGTAGGGAAAGGGTACCGGTGATAACTTATTTAAAATTCCAAAAACACCCTAATGATAACTTTTATTTTTATTTTTCCGAGTAAAAAAACCAATTTCACTGTTAAACAAACACTCCCCACTAACGAAACATCAAGTGAGATTTTGACTCAATGGCATTGTTTTACGTCGTTATTTATAATAACTGATTTGGAATCATAACTAGTATATATTTATTTAACCAAGCCCACTCCCAGTGTGGATCATATGTACCCTTAAAAGAGCTTATCTCAATACAAGCTTATTACTCTTATTGTTGTTGCATTACTACGGAAATTTATGTTTAATATTACATTTTAATTGATAACTTGTTATACTGAACTGAAATACGCTTTTTATCTCTTTTTTCTAAGTAAGTAAGGATATTAGAATATGGCATGGGTAGGACTAGTGGTTAGCTAATCGTTCCTGCTACTTATCGCTTAAAATGTCAGATAAATGGGGGGAAATTTCAGATATAACAAACATCCACGACTTTGACCACCAATCCAAAGCAATTGAATAGTCCATTTATAAAACTGTCTGTATCTGGTATTCGATCCCGTAACCGACCTTGACGTTGGCTAAAGGAACACATTAAATTAATTTTATTCGAAATAAATACACATGAAATAAGATATTACTTTCACATCATCAATTTTATTTTAGTTACAAAGGATCAGACATGACCTGTATAAACTGTATTATAATATTATCATCGTGTCAAAACTTTCACTTCGGTGTATAATTTTTTCATAAATTAAACGGTTTCACGAGAAATGTAACAGATCCTTTAGATCATTAGCTCTTTTCTTGTATGAAGGAAGGCGTGAAAACTCAACGCCATTGTCTAAAATCGAGAATAATCCATTCGGAAACACACGATTACGATTTTCCGAGAATTCTTCGGCATTGAATTTCCGTTTGCTTATAAACTCTCCGTTTATATTGATTGCTCAAATTACGTTCACTCTTTGTTTGCGTCTTGTTTTCTTTGCAATCTACCAAAAATAATATACAATATTTTAATCATTCTTGTCGATCAAGTCGCTAATGGAAATGGATTTTTTTTCAGCATTCGTGGAAATATGATATGTGTGAATAATTTGCAATTTAAAATAGCGAACAAAGCAATGCGGATAACGCTATTTTCTGTACTGATAGACAAGTTAACTGTGTTTCTTATCGCTTGTTAAAAATGCATATTTAGAAATATCATTATTCGTCTTCAATTTTTCACAATACTAATAACTATACATAAACTATTGTATAGTGTTTTCATTTTTAAAATAATACAAACGGTCACAGTACTCAAAGGGTACCCGTTCAATCTAAATGGAAATTATCCTCCTTTGATTTTTTTGAACTGTATCTTAGAGTTCCGCACGGGCCCGAGCCTGGCCTTCGGGCTACTACCCGCAAACGCAATTGAGATTCGGGTTCGGGCCAGACCCAGGTAAGGTTTCTATTTATTCCGAAAAATATTTCAGACTATGTTTGTGTCATAAGTCAGCCATGATGATTATAATTATTATCAGTTGTATAGAGAATCGTAAATTGTTGGAAATTTGTAAAAAACGGGGTTTTTTCGGGTTGACGATTATAAATCTGGGCTTCGGGTCGGGTTCGGGTAATAAGTGTGGTATTAGACCGGGTAATTTTGACAAATTTCGGCCCGTGCAGACCTCTGCTGAGTGTATCTAATGTTAACTGCGGTTCGTTCTCATACGGGCCAAGTCTCAATTTTAAAACATCACAAGGATAATGGAATATTTTCGATTCCTCTTTAGATTCAAGTTTATTATTAAACTTAACCATGGCGGATTCTCGGTACACCTAATCTTTTTTTACGCCATACAAAGTGACGCGTAAAAAAATGGCGTTCGCGTATTTTTGAACGAAAGTGTTGAATTTTGTTCTGACTCGTTTTTCCTAGATTCTTGATCTAAGTCAATTATAATTACATTGGATTTGTTTTGATGATCTGACGGTTAATTATTTCTCTTTACGATTATGAGCGGACCTTAGGGTGCATTTAATTAGTAGATGTGCTATTTTAATAATATTATAAATATTTTATGAATTCAATAAAATCAACAAAGTCATCATCAATCTGTAAAATAAAAATTGAAAAGAAAAAATCGCGTTAAAAGAGGACTGAGCGTATACGGATACACAGGATATATAATATCACTTAAACAAAATGGCTGAGCAAGCCGCATTTTCATTTTTTTTTTCAAAGTTTATCTTTGGGTAAATGACAGAGCTGGAGTCTGAGTCGGGTGCTTTTGCCGGAAGTGGAGTAAAAATAATTTAAAGATATTGAAAAATTTATAATAAAATATTTATTCATCATATTGATTGGTGAAATCTATTAAAATAGTATAATATAAGTTAAACAAAAATTATTGAAAAAATCAAGTCGGTGTCGTTTTTTTATTTGATGGCGGAGTTTTTATTTTTTACCTAAATCTACAGCCGTAGTAAAGGATAGGTTCCGTGTAGCGTTTTTGCATAAATTGTTTAATTTTAAGATCGTTATTGCGTTATGGAAGGCGACCGTGAAACAGCAGCTGCATAGACATAACGGGTCATGGTGGGAAAATCAACTACCAAATTTTATTGAGTGCGAATACCGTTGTGCTTTCACGATATCTAACCCATATTCTAAAAATCATATTCTAAAAATTGGACCAAGAAATGATCTTTCCTCACTCTTGACACTCTAATCTTACGCTTTGTGGGAAATCAGTAACTTTTAAGTAATTCTCACAAATACCTTATATGTATATTAATGCTTCATTATGAATCTGAATATCCTGGCATATGATCCAAATTATAGGCAGTCATAAAAATACATAACAAAGTATGAAGGAAATGATTACAAGCATCATCATATTAAATAATAGAATTATTAGATCTTAGAAGAGTTTTATTTTATAAATCAGATATTATGTAATACTTCCTTTAAGAATTGATGAGGAAAGTAACTTTAAAAACTATCTTTTGTAGTCTTTTTTTGTTTCCATTTATGTGAGTATAATATCGTATCCACTTAGTAAATAAGCAACTTTTTTCAAAGGAGCTGGTGATGGAGATGAACTTGCAAGATTTGTACAACAAGAAGCTGCAAGAACCGAACGACTAAGGAAGAGGTATAGTCAACAAGCATCTGTTGATAACAGCGATGAAGATGATCAGGATGACTATGGTAAGAGCACCTATTTCGGTCTTATTAACACACTTTATCGTTTATATGTATTTATAAATACACTACACTAACTGAACTATCAATTCGTTTAAACAACTTTCCCTGTGATATCACTTGAAAATATTCCTTATGAAATATCAAGTTTCAATATCTGCCGGTAGACGCCTGCTTGCAATATAAAAATTTAATAATGCATGCTTCTTGCCTTGCTCAATTTCCCAGAGAATTTTATTGGTGTTCAGTGTGAAGCAAGAATTTACTATGGTCAAATGCATTTTGCGGTAAATTTATGGAAATTCTTTTTCAATATAACGCTAAAGAATTTATGTTTTGTTTTAAATATTATAGTTTCATTTAACTTGCGTATGGCTCATTGTTTAAATTCACACCGCTGTCAAATGAGCGACAGCTAAATTTGAAAAATTAAGCTATGAGAGCGTACGTGCAAATTGAAGCTGATACAATTTCGTCTGACAATTTATTATGTAGTTTTCATTCGGCCTGATTAATATATGGTCGTGGCTTTTAACCTCGTTGAAGTGCTATCGGTTCATTCGCCATAATAAAATTACTAAACTTCCACCTTCCCCAAGTAACACGAAATTTGAAAATTACTCGTTTGCCGATAATATTATGTATTGCATGCAAGGATCAGTGGCAGATTGAGGAACACATGGGAGGCCCCAAGAGCAATACAATTTGGAGACCCTGTTTTTCGGATAACATAAAAATGTCAGAAAATTCCAAGTAAAATAATAAAAATATGTAAAAACCCTGATAAAAATAATATGGGTTATATAATATATAACCGATTTTGAGGCCCCTAAGATTCGGAGGACCCAAGCTTCCTCATTTGCTTATAGAGTAATCCGCCAAGGATTTAAGATTTTTTTGGAAATTTGAAAATTAAACTGATTTTAATGCAGAATAGCTGGAATACTTGAACGCAAAAAAATACGTTCACCTCACAAGGATTGATAGAAATGGTGTTTATATCATCGTAATATAAAATTATATAAAAGCCCATTCAAGATTTAAAAAGCGGTCCTACATTACTTAAAATATTTATAGTATCTATACTGCGTTCCAGATTTTAAAAAAAGTGACCTGCGACATCTATTAATTAAACTACCTATTGATTAATAACGAAGAGCGTCTCTTTATAAATACCCTTGTCTATGCTTATCTCACATCAGTTATCAACGATGCAAAAAACCTAGAAATTTTGAAATAGTGGAAAACCCGAGAAAAATCTCAGAAGATTAGGAAAAAGCGCTGAATATTAGAAACTAATAGCTTCAATGATATTTTTCATCGTTTTTTAAACATATTTAGGTTCATCTGCAGTGTGCACACATACAAACATACATAATGTATGTTTGGTTGAGTATGTTTTCGTAAATATTTTGTGTCGGATTCAAGTATACGTAATTGTTGCCGATTTAATTCATACATATACTAATCTTAGATGAATAACATACTTTACAAATACTCTTTATAACATTGAAAACAACCTTTTGGTTGTGGATATAATAAATTCTACATGTCGCACCTTTTAAATAAGTGTTACCGAAGTTTAATATTATAGTTATTATAATGGTCCCCAATTTTTCCGGGTGGTGAATTTTTCTCGCCTCACATTACTAGTCTCCAGGGATTCTGTGTCGAAACGTCCCAGGACTTGTCGGTTTTTTTTGCTGTCTTAAGTCCCGGGACTTTTTTGGAAAATGTCCCGGGAATTGTGACTGTGATTTATAATGTGCTAATAACATGTACATTTTAATTTTGAAAAAAACAATTCTTGAGGTTAAGAAACCCTCAAAAAGACTGATGTGTATTGAATGAAAGCAAATATAAGAGGGTACCACCAATAAAAACGGACACGACATCGTCGAGACGTGACACTTACCCAGGGTTTTAACAAAATTAAGTATAAAAATACCGCGTGTTTATATATTGTAATATAACTGAAGCAAAAGCAAATTACAAAATATTGAAATTAAATGTTCATACCTGATGTTGTTTTATGTAAAAATGTTTTTTCACTATTTCACAAAAGTACCAATGTCTCAATAGGACAAAAAAGGTCTAAAAGCTGTATTGTAAAGTTACGGTCATACATTTACTCCTGACGGCGGTTTCATTAATATTTTTTCATTGCATGTACCGTTACCTTCCCATCTTAGTCAATATTATCCGTAAGCATTGCACACATTCATTACATAAGAAAAATAATAATGACCAAATATTGTATTTAAAAAACGCGATTTTTACTAGTGCGTACCTTCAAAAGGCGCCGAGTGTATGTTATACATAAATACATACATGAAAATATTTAATTTTAATAAAATTATAATTTTATTGAAGGAGAAATAAAAGTCCCGAGTCCCGGGATGTTCCGGGACTTTGATTTTATCGCGCTTCAAGTCTCGGGACTTCAGAATCCCTACTGGTCACGATAAAAATGCTTATATCAGAACTAATTTGTTCGAAATTTAAAAATTTACACGTAAAAATGACATTAAACTTCATAGTCTGACAGGTCGAAACTCTGTCATAACATAATAATGAGAAGAATAAGCGGGTTATATCTAAAAATAAATTCGTTCTTTAGTGCCATTATAATAATGATTATATTTGATAGGTGCTCATTATAAGTGGTCGCTGTATTGCCGCGGTTATGATCGCTACCATTATTATGAGCTGATAAAATGCTGCGGTTTTACGTAAAGCAGGAATTTCTAGCTTATTTTTACGCTCAAGAACGAACGGTCTTCGAGATATTAATCGTTTTTAGCCTTTCACTTACAGAGGGCTGATAAATGATGCGTTTATATGGTTTTAAATGAAATTATGTTTTTTTTTTAGTTTTTATTTCAATAAATGAAAGTTTTATTTTTAAATAACTATGCAGTTACCATGTCGGCTTTTGTGTGCTAGTGGTAAAACCATTTGCCTCAGTGATCGGAAGTGTTTGGGTTTGAGTCCCGGCAGCATCAAATTTAAATGTTTTAAATCGATTCGAGATCTTGGATTTGATATGGAATATTATTCCTCGAAAGAAAATGTCACCGAGTCTATCTTAATATTTGACGTACCTATTGATGGTCGCAATTGGGCAATAAGGGTTGCCAGATGTCCCGGAATTGGAATCGCTGTCCCGTATCCCGGATGAGTACTAAATTGTCCCGGAAATTTGAGAGAACTATTTAACTTCGATTTGAATTAGGATTCGAAAGTCTTGGAAGAGCTAAAAAAACGAGTCACGGTGGTATTTTAGGCAAATCGGTAGATTCGAAAGTCAGCAAATCTGACAAATGTCCCGGTTTGAGTTGCAAGAAATCTGTCAACCCTAATTGCAATACCGGGTGAATTTATCAATACCGCAGTATCGCACCATCGCAGTATTTCAAATGAAATATCGGTATTCAAAATATCAATATTAATAAAAACAATAATCCTTTGTACTTCATTCCACTTTATTTAATATGTCAATGGAATTGAGTGGAATGTGAGTGGAAGATATGAGTGGAATGAAGTACAAAGGATTATTGTTTTTATTAATATAATGCCTTTCCACCAAGTATTGACAGTGAACACCCTAAAAGTGAAAAATATCAATATGTACAAGTATAACGAAATAGTATTAATAAAGCAAACAAATGTTTACATTACATTACTGGGCGAATAAATAAGAATCGGTATAGGGCAAAACATACAATTATTGACCACTTAAAGATTTTTTCAATTATGTTTTTGATTTTTGGACACGTATCATTAGAAAGGTAAAATAAAAAAAATATCGAATGTTAAATTGCCTATTTATTTATGATAATCAATTATCGAAACATGGAAAAAATATATTTTGCACGTGAAAAAAAAAGGCAGAAATATACAATTATTGGCCATACCAAAAATTGCAGTAAAAAATTAGTAAAAAATAAAATAATAATTAATGATTAATATTATGTTCCCACGTCAATATAAAGTGTAAAATTAAGTGGTTAATGCAACTTTAATATCATTTTAATGTAAGAATCATATTTTCTCATTAAATCGATCTGAATGGACATAAATATCAAAATCGGAAATACTTATGTTATCAAAAATTAATAATCCAAGTTCGTTATTATTTTTGACGTGTTTAATCAATTCATCTAATGCTGAGTCTGAATAACTGATGTCATAGGGATCAGAAATTTTATAATCAATATTCGATCATTCAAAAAAAAATTCGTTATTACTAATATTTTTTTCTGTATTTAATGATAATGTTTTTTTTTTATGATGTTTATACTCTATTCCGTGAAAAAGTTTTAATTATTCATCAAATCAAAACCAAAACCACAATTATGGGCCAGGTGGCCAACATTTATATAGGATTGTCGGAAAAATCTGATAAATACATAGATGATTATTAATATTTTCAAAATACTATTTTCAAAATAAAATTGACTATTTTTCTTTAAGTCACATATTGTATTATTGGCCAGCCAGGCCAATAATAGAAATTCTTCAAACGATTGGAATTAGTTATTGGCCACCACCATTATAACATTTTAGAAAAATATATCCAATTCAATCAGTGAATGATTTATAAATACACCAAAGACAAACTACTCAAATCAATTTTCAATCCATTCAATGAATATATAAATGTGTAACGTACCTTTACACGGAAGTCAAACCCTTGTGATTTTTACAACAAATCTCACTTGTTTCTCGGCAACGCTCCAATAGTTTGTTTAAAATCAGATTTTAGGTTATTTGACGATGCTTTAAATGACAGTTATCTGCTATATCAATGGAGGAATACTTAATGAACTTACTTATTAAGTCAACGAGTGGTAATGTTAGTTTCATATCTTATAAAACTAGATTTTATCTGCAAGTGGCCAATAATTGAAGATGACCAATAATAGTAGGTTTAACCCTAACAATAATTAACGTAAGATACTGTTATTAAGAAATATACTCAACCTTTATTTCTATTCAAGTAATGAAGTCATATTTCGAAAATTTTCAATCATTGATGTGCGATTCTTTACAGTAGTGTTTAATAATATTTTAAGGTTTCCAAAGGCGGCCGTCAGTTCGAGGAATAAAACCACGATTTGGTTCTACAAATGAAATACTACAGCAAATGCAATCTCAGCTTATGCCGCCATCATCCACAGCTGCTAGACCTGGACATATCTCATGGCCTTATTATTCGGAGTCAAACCTTACACAACCTGCTCCCCATGATCACATTTTACATCATCAAACTGAACAGGCACCCAACAGGTATATTGAGTGAGTTAAAACAATTTAAATATTCGTGTATTATTTTTTATATAAGAGAGTTAGATATTTCCTAATATTTGTGTGAGTCGATAAAATTTCGTAGTTCAAATTTGCCGCTTGATCTAGTTAGTATCATTATTGGCCACAAGTAGCGACACGTCGCAGAAACCATAGACAATACAACTGCATACATAGAGTATTTCAAAATAAATTAATATATTTTCGAATAAAAAAGTAAACTGAAATTAATATAATATTATTCCAATGCTTATGCCACTAAAATCCTTTTGTGGAAAGGTCATATACCAAGAGGTTTTCGTCAAAATAAATTCTCTATGACAGCGGTAATTTTATCTGTCAAAATTATAATTATGTATGTGCTGCAGAAAATCAAATAATGTTTGCAAATATGTATACTATAATAATATATACCTACCTAGATATACACTAAAAAAATGGTTTCAGCAATACCTAGATATCGTATTATGTTATTCGTGGTGACTGTCAACAAACTAAACTTAAACAATTTAGACAATTTAAACTTCATATTACGAAATTCTTCTTTAGTAAAATTTGAATTGCTTTCATTTAAATCATGGGTGTTCAACCGGTTGATCGCAATCGACCGGTCGATCCAAAGCAAAATTTGGTCGATCTCGAAAGCTTCCGTGAATTTCGAAATAATATATAATTTAAATATAAAATATACAAAAATAATAAAATTTGAATTATTTAGCAAGCACATACATAATATGATGATAACATTTCTAAGTTTTAAGAAAGGAAAAACCATACTAAATAAAATTTCTTATCAGAATTATGTTGGAAGTCAATCACGAGAAAACTTAAAATTGAAAAGTCGATCCCAGGGAAAAAAAGGTTGGACACCCTCGATTTAAATGATTCTGATATGGATTTCTCATAACCATTTAATGGTTTTTACTTTTACTATTATGTGTTTAAAGATACTCAAACTGTATCTTGAATTAAATTCTCCACAACAAATTGTTTTTATTTCAATCAGTATGATTCTACAAGATGAAGAATAAGTTAACACATTGTTCTGTATACTAAATGAAATACTTAGGTAAAATTTCGAGATATGTAAATTTTACTTCTTTGTATTCAAAGTTCATGATTTTTCATTAATAAATTTCAGATCTTCCATCGAAGATTTCCAGCAAAACTTGAAACTTGGCAGTGCTGCAGAGCAAGCAACTTGCTTTGACTTACGAAATCATAATGTTCCTGAACATCGCCACCATGTTGGTGAAGTACCCCGCCAGCAAGATGACAATATCTACCAAAATTGTGTCACATACGCAAATGTCCGGTATGTACTTACCACTATTGAAATTAAATTTATTTCGATGAAAAGATAATAAATTACTTTTTAAATTCATCGATAATTATGTATTATTTCAGGTGTAATGGAGGCGATAGAGATTTGTACACTAAGGCGATTCATACATATGCACGAGGCCATCGGAGACCTGAGTCTCCACCTCCGATTCGGTCCTATCACCAGACAATGGTTCTTATTCCTTACACAAACCTCCACCACCAGCCACATTACTCCAACACCATTGACAGGCAGTATCACGTAGCTCACTCTACCGCAGGTTAGTAAAAGATTATTAAATTATTAAATCAATCGTGAAGGTCTTCAGCCCTCACATAAATGCTAACTATGTTTTTTTAATATTTCAATGTGAAGCATGTGAAATCTTAATGGAAGCATCCCTACAGAAGTTTCTCAATGAGAAATGGTCAACTCACCCCTTTCGAAAGAGTAAAGATAGAAAGACTTGGTAAGACAGGACGAGTAGTTATCAATTTAAAAAAGTTATATGCCCCAGTTCAAACCTACTGATACTGCAACTGAAAAAAAGCTATGTGACTACTTTGCTAAAGTTCCGACAATGCTTTTGTTTGTTCTTATTGGCTCAACTGATGTTTTTATAATTTTTAGTATAAGTTGGTCTTAGCGCTGCACATACTCAAAAATTTGAATATACTATTAAGTACAGGCTCAAAACTAAACCTTTTCTAACTTCGATGTTGTAACTAAGTGAGAGTACTTCTTCATGTATCTCAATACTTTTTGTTTGTCATTCTATTTCTAAGCTAATACATTTCCGCTTCTTTCTTGATAACATGCCTTTTCACTTCCATTTTGTATTTGATTGCATTATTTTCAATGAAAATAAAAAATAATTAAAGCAACATACAGATTTTAAATGTGTACATTGCATTTCCATGTTAATTTTATTTGATAAGTTTTATTTCATGCTCTATTTAATCTAATACAAAAAAGTTGGTGAAAAAAATATTTTGCAAATAATATGGTCATGGCATGAAGGAGAGGGTAGGATGGATGGAAATGTTTTTGGTTTCTGATAACTTCCTCACAGATAGTGAGGACAAAACCATTCCAGTAGTGTTTTATAGCGATAGAAAGCATTAACGATAGCGGTAGAATAAAGTACATTTTTGTGTCTCCTGAATACTTTTTGAGATACCAGGTTGTGGAATATTCCCAACAATTTGCTTTTCACTTAAATTAATATCTGACACTGCATAAAAACAGGCATAGTTTAGTAACCTGCTTAATTTATTCAACTTTATATATATATTTAAAATCTTATTCAATTGTGTTTTGTGTATTGCTTTTGATGTGAAAATAAAAATTAAATTACTTCATTTACAGGCGATCAAAATGGTTCTGTCAGTGGTTATCAACAACAGCAGGCACCAATCGAACAACAGTCTAATCTGCTGAAAATGAATCAAGGTTCCCAACAGATGGTCAGTATGCCATTTCCGCAGACTGGAGTTCCTATGCAGGTATGCACATGTTTTATTTACATAATTGAATCAACTGAAATAAACATTATTTATACATTCTGACCTTTATTAGATGATTCAAATGGTGACATGACATGTGACAAAATTCATACCAACTATACTTTTGTAAAATTAATCTCCAGCTTTTTGAAAATATGTAGTATTATTTGATAATTACAAAACACTTTCAGACAAAAAAAGAATTAAGCTGCAATTACCGAATAATTATCAAAAATCAGCTGAATTCAATTAATGTTTGGCAATGAAAAAAGCATTAACCCTCAATTTAAATGATTTGTCTTTAACCTTTTCATTGCGTATGACATCTATGCATGTCCTAGCGAACATGCCCTCAGCGCGTGTGACACGTATAGATGTCATGGAAATTTCAAACCCTATATAACAGCTATCTATTGTGTTAAAATTGTATAACTTGGTTGAAAATATTACTAAATGTATATTTTACCAAATTCAATAGATGACATTAGTCAAAAAAGATTGAATATGTATAGGCTAAAATAATTTATTTCTGGAACACGCCATGAACATACTTCTCCAATGCAAGATTTTAGATGATGTAAATAAGCGATCGACTGCGGGTCAAATTGAAATTGTTCCGAGAATTTAATATTATAAGCATGATATGGTGGTGGCGCAGGTTCTCGGTCCCGCGTGGCGGTATTTTGCAATATGGCGAAGTCACGCCGCAATTGTATGAAGAATGATTATTGTTGAATTAAACCAAAAATACAAGAAATATATTGTATTTTATTATTGAAAAAGTTACTTTGGGTGGCAATTAACATATTTAATTAGTTAAAAAAATATTACAACCTCCGCACAAAATCTGCAAAAAAGCAGCCGCGTACAGGGCATGTTCGCTAAATTTGGTGACGCGGGCAAATGGTTAATTCCTTTTTCAATAATTATCATATCAGGATAACACAACAACAATTTATTGGTTAAGTTTGCGTGTATTCCTTATTCTAACTTTGGCTCAAAGTCATTAACAATATATTAATCTTGTTAATCATCGTAATATAAAACTTCAGCTTCTTTTCCATACAATTTTTTCCTAATTGGTAACTTGTTTATCATTCATCAATTTGGTTGTTTAACTGTTATCTTTAAAATAATTTCAGATAACATGTTCGGCTCCAATGGCAAGGTTACGAACAGTTCCTGCACGACCGGTGGCTCGCCACATGATTTGCTATTCAGAAAAGGTAGAATAAAAAATATATGTATCCATTACTCGCATTCGGTGTTAATGTAAGATATCGTAAGATATAATGTAAGGTTTTTAATGGAATTTCAATAGCAAATTTGAATCTTTCATTCGGACATTCAAGTGCACAAATAAATAAAAACTGTCAGTTAATAAATAATTTGTAGCATTTATAAATTTAAAAAAATATATATATTTTATCTAATGTTATTTATCATTATTGTATTTTATAGTCTTTGTAGATATACTAATTACTGATTAAAATACCTCTGGAAAATTTCATTTCTATCAGTACACAAAATAACATCATTTGTAGTTTGTAGTTAGTGTTTTTTAGGCTTTTTATTACCTATTACTTATATTATAGTACATATAATAAAAATAATTTGAATGACAAAAATCACGATCCATATCTGAAGAAATCATAAAAATGCAATGCAATATTTTGACAATGGTAATAATCTATATATATAAAAGAAAGTGGGGTTTGTTACACCACGTATATCTTGGCTATAACTTGGCTGATTTTAATGATCTTTGATTTATTAAATTCGTATCCGCCTAGAATAGCAGAATAAGCATTAAAACATCGGAAAAATATCACGGAAAATAAATTATGAAGAAAATTAATATTCTCATACAGTTTTCAAATGGCGAACAGCTTGAAATAACAAAAATGTTGTTGTATGCCGATTTCATCCGCTAGATGGCAAGATGTTTCCAAAATTCTTTTGTTTCATACTTTGAGCTAGAGATGTACCGACGAACTTGGCTGTGTCAGAATTCGAAATCGTCGCCCTTGGGTCGAAATCTTCAATATCCATTTAAAAAAAAAAAAATTTTGGAATTTATGTCTCATCTTCATCACCGTCGCTAGAATATTTACTGAATTGTGAAAAGATAAATAAAAGTATGAAAAAAATGAGTATTCTTTTCAATTATACATATTATATTGTTATAGAATACTATCAAATCATTATTTTAGTTTTGATCCCCATATATAATTGTTTGTATATCGACTGTGAAAAGGAAAAAGGACGTAACCCACACAAATCAAATTTTACAGCAAAAAACGTATTTTGGTGATTTTTGGCCATATGCAAATTATGAATTATACACAACCTTGAAGTGCACGGAGACTTCTAAAGTGGTATTTAATTGACATAACTTAATATCAATTTAAAAAATTGTCCAGGAAAAACCTTTATTTCAGTCTTTTTTCTTGGTTTTAATTTTTCACAAGGTCATCTTTTTCAAACATTAAAGCTAAATTAAAATGCTTTTTCGGCTATTTCAGCTTACATCCTTTTGATAGAACATGTATCAAGCTGTATACATTGTGATTATTGAAAAAAGTTGTTTTGAAAAAACTGTGGGTTACGTCCTTTTTCCTTTCCACAGTCGATATGTTGAACAATAAACAAAAAATGATATATTTTTTTTCTAATAAAAGAAAATCTCATAAATATAATATTGAAGATTTGGACAACGTTGCGCTCTTTGTTATAATGAGAATTTATATCATTCCGTAATATAAAAAATAAGAAAATTTAGAATGAACTTTCGTAAAATTATAAAAAAGTATCAATTGAATAGTTTTGAAAAGCGCCGTCATTATGTTGGTGACATGCATTGGAAACAATTTTATCCTAGACCAACACATTCCATAGCAACTGTCAAACGGATGTAATTGTTTGTCAACAATGTGAAGACATAATTTTATTATTACAAATACAGTGAAATAAAGAGGTATCAGCTATGCCAATTACTTCTAAACCAATCTGCAGGAGTGCCCGGGATAGTTTTCTAAAAGTCTTTCAGTTCTGTGAACATGAAAAATCTAAAAAAGAAGCAATAATTACCAGCAACAGCTACGTAGAACGAGCGGCTAATTTCATTCGGTTGAACCAAGCAAACTGCATTCGGAGAAGTATATTCATTTATGCAATCAGAACCGAAAGAGATGCAGCTAATGTTGGTCGATTGACTATTCTACCGGCGATGTACGGTCGTCCAGATCTATTCACCATCTCTACGTACAATCCGAAATGGATAGAAATTGTTCAACTGCTGCTCCCCGGACAAACATCAAGTGATCGACACGACATCACCGCACGTGTCTTCAAACAAAAAATCCTATGATAAATGAACTACATTGTTAAGCATTGCGTCTTTGGGAACGATGAGGCGATTTTGCGTATATTCTCATCCTCCATTCATGAACGTCATCCCACTGTTGTACATTTGGCGGAGAATCTGGGGAATGGTCAACGAGTTTATTTCAACGCATCGAATGTTGCTTAACGTGCTGAAACACCTCCAGCGACAGCATTGACCAGTTTCTTTTTGATTTTCCAAAGCGATCCGTTTGCATGAGTGTTGCTCTATGCATGTGCGAGATGCCACGTTGATATTAATTACACTTGGAACGCTTCATCGAAGAAATTTCAACGTCGGAAGCAATGTGAATGTTCGTGGGTCGACATCATTTGAGTCACTTCAATGTCACTTGAAATGTCAATGGCGTAGTGTGCCCAACATTTTGTGCCGCATATCAACAGCTCAATTTGCTTGAAAACGAAACTCATTGAAATATGACAATCACTAAAGCAATTGTTTCTGCATCTCCAAGTCAGATACGCACATTATTTGTTTCCACTATTTCGACATGCTTCCTATCGAATCCACGTGAACAAGTACAAAGATGACATGTCCGAAGAAATTTTACACCGAATTCGTGTCAGTTCAGGGAATCCTGATCTCGAGGTGAATGAGGAGATACATAACCAGGCTTTGCTTTTAATTGAAGACATGTGTTACCTCATGCGCCGCCAGATCGTGGAATGGACGACGCTTTCAATCGAGAATTGAAAAGTGAACGTGAATATGATCGAGATGCATTGAACCAATCAGTTCGAACGAATGTACCACTGTTGAACCCCCAACTGAAGGAAATGTACGATACGTTAATAAAGGCAATTGATGATGGAAATGGTGGCTTATTTTTCTTCCACATTGGAAGCACTCAACCGAACTATGAAAGATCAGCGCTATGACTCAAGATGTTTTGGAGGCGCAATGATTCTACTATCTGACGATTTTCACCAAACACTACCAGTCATTCCAAGATCGACCGTTGCCGATGAAATAAATGCTTGCCTCAAATCATCGACTCTGTGGCGCTATGTGAAGAAACTTCAGCTAACGACAAACATGCGAGTTGCATTTCTAAGCAATCCATCTGCCAAAGATTTCTCCAATCAATTGCTGACTATCGTCGGTAACGGCCGTGTTCCTGTTGACGAATCTAACGGATTGATTTCGTTTCCGCCGAATTTTTGCAATTTCGTCTCAACGAAGGACGGCTTCAACAACAAAATGTTCCCGAACATCTAATCACAAAAACCACAATTGGTTGAGTGAACGAGCAATTCTTGCGACTAAAAAAACATATGTGGATCATTTAAACTTCACAATTCAAAATCGAAACGTTGATCTACTGCATTCCTTTAAATCTATCGACTGTGCCACGTGAATAACAGCATTTCAATGTAATTAAAATACTTTTTATTTTGAATTTTGCACATTTATTCAACGTAATTCATTTTGAGTATTTTTAATTCAGCCAATAAATTAACACAACATTTATTGATTCTGAGGCGGTACGAAGTTCGTCGGGTCAGCTAGTAGATAATATTTGACAAAATTCTTGAAAGGTACTCATCAAAGGATTAATGTTTGTTCATCATGTTTTTGTGTTATTTGAGAAGAATACTACAATAGAAGTATTAAAATATGCAATAATATGGTGAGTAGTAGAGGTACAGATTTTTTTTACGCTAGTTTATAATTACTTTTCAACATTTTCTTAATTTGCCTCCCATTAGCGAACTCTATTCCTTTTGGTTTGTGCATATTACACTAATGTTGCATTTTACTATTATATAGGTGTGAAATATTTCTTGCAATATTTTCAGGTACAAGCACCTTTGTATCAGGCTGCGCCTGGATCACCAGGCACGCCGACTCCAGCCACAGTGAGAGGTGCCCCTGAAGGTGCCCCTGCCCCTGCCGCTTCACCGACTGCACCACATCCATATCCGCACCCTCATTCCCATCAACACCATCAACACCAACAGCAGCATAGTTCCGTATACTACGCCATGAATGTCTGACAAGGGGAATAGTTGAAGATCAACATCGGCTTTTATCAAGTGGATAGAGATAGTCAAAAAGAAGTCTCTCCCATATCAAGAGTTTCATGCGAGAATGACTGAGCTAATTCTGTCCACTTCTTCAGCTATCAAGTGCTCGAGGTTGAATACATGACCATTTTATAAATGGGTTGATTCCCTTCTCGGGGTGTGCAGGTTTTGGTTGAGGCATGTAGTAAAAGAAAGTTGATTTTCATCTGAAGTTGGAAAGATATATATTATGAAAATGTATTTATTTAGTGTAAGAATAAACAAACATCATATTAGGAATAACAATTCATAAAATTTAGCCGATACTATTACTAGGTTGTGCTAACTTTTTTCCCATGGTTGGTGTTGAAAGTTTTCTTCTTCATATTTTGCATAGTTCTATAGATTCACAGTTTCAATAAAGTAACTCAGATAGTATAAAATGTTAATTATATTTGCATTTAACTGGAAATAACATTTGAATAAGTCTGTAATATGTTTTGGATAATGTCATTCTATTATTTACATTAATAATCAATATTTGATAAGATAAACAAAATGTATCTTTAAAATCTGTACAATTTCCAATAAAAGTGGTTTTCCATTGATTTATTGGTTATGAAAAAAAATCGATGAGTTCTATCAAATAAGTATCAATAATAAGATGCACCAGTTATTACAAAATGATTGATACTTATAATAAAAGTTCAATAATAAAATAACTCCAAAGAAATCAATTATATTCAAAATTTTGCACTCTATCGGATCCAGTAATCAGATGATTAAAGAATGACAAAAAAAATGCTAATGCTAAATAATCTTCTCAAGAATTTAATAATAGTGTTGTCTGCGTCATTATAAAAATATTTCTTACTGTCCTATTATTGAACCCGACCTAATCTGTAAACAACTTTTGAAAAAATGTATAAATCTCAGTCACAGATGATTGATTGATGGTAACCCCTTGAATATTGTTTTTCCCATAATCTCAAAACTGCCTATTTGAAGCTGTCTGACAAACTGCATGATTAATAATAAAATAAATTTGAAACTCAATATAAAATCTCAATAACAAGATACACAATGGTTATTAGAAAATTTCAGCAATAAAATTAATCCTCATCGATAGATCTATAATTTGGAATATTCATGCAAGCTTTATAGCAATGGTATTTTCGATTTCTCCTGAAGAGATGTTGCAGTGTGACCATTTCTAAGCACATTCCTTGGCACACAAATTAAGCAATAATGACAATAATAGCTAGCACTTTTTGCTTCAGAGTGCAGATGTATTAGCACACCCAGACTGTCTCGAAAGCCTCACAGCGCAATCTGATAGGTTGTACTTTGATTTATCATGGGAAAGACAAGTACATAGATGGGCTATATTAATTATTATCTTATTTTATTTCATATTAAACATAAAAGTGTGCAATGATTCCTTAAGGTTTTATAAACAAAAAAATTAACAAATAATTATTTCTCTGTTTTTTTCATACAATTTTCAACTGTAAAAAATGATCAATACTATATAAATAGTAACAAACATTTTTTTTTGGAGATTTCTCATTTCTTAAGTTAGTACCTATTCAATTTTAAAATCACACAATACTTCAAAGATCAAAACATATTTGTAAGAATACTTCTGCTAATTGAAACTTCTGCAAACTTCTAAATCCCCATTCAATATATTAAGGCTGTGCTCATAAACCCTTGAAGTTTATTGATTGAATTGGCATTTACTTGATGTTACTCCATTATTATAAGGTTAAAATAACAACGTATATAGTTCCCTAAGAATTATATTTATGCCATCGTCAGTTTTTTTATTGAAATCCCAGATGCTCTGGTGTGTTAATAAATGTTTGTTTTGAGATTGTTTTTGACTAGGCAACATTGAAGTACTCTTATAATGTTTTACTTACCAGCTGATGAAAGCTTCAAGGTCTAAATAACCTGTTTCTTGCATGCTTAGTTATATCTGTAAGAATTGATGATTTTTTAAATTATATTTATGGTTTTTACTTTGACTAATCTTAGTTGAACAAGCATGTGCTATTAATTAAAGAATAGTCTAATAACAAAATAGCTTCAATTGACAGCTTGAATTTGACATAATGTATGAATATTAACCGTATGATTTTTTTAGATAATTTGTATTGAAAAATAAAATGTTTATATAAATAAAATAAATCATATATACTAGATGAGTATCAATGATCACAGCCAGCTAACAAATCTTGCCAAATTTTAGATGATAGATTGATGTTAAAATTATAAATTGTGTAATTTTATGTTCACCACATCAACCGATATTTATTTTTCTCTTATTTTTTTTTTTTGCTTATAGAAATGATATAATTAATTATACAGTTGTAATTTTGTAAAACAATAATAATTATAAATAGTCTTAGTTTTCATCCAGTCTATAATCAGATTTATTATTTATTTAATTTTATACATGCGATTTTATGAATCTTTGTGGAAATGATACATCTCTATGTTCTGTTTTTGTAACTCTATTCTTTAAAGTCACACATTGCCTTATAAAGCATCATTTGGTACATGAAGTTTCAGTAAACAAATATATCTTCAGATTATAAATTAGGAATTAATTCATAAAACAACAAATTTTGTGAATGATTGAGCACTAAAATTATGATAGACGAGAATTTGATTTTTATGGTTTCAAATACAAAATAGTATAATAAAATAAAAAAATAATTGTATTTAATACAATTTTGCAGACAACGGACCATTTGAGTATGAAATCATGAAAATATTAGACAAAATTTTTTGAAACAATAATTTATACATATATTTTCTTTTAGTATTCAGATTATTGATCTATCAGCACGCTGATGCTGTGTTTAATAATTTCATTAAGCTGATCCATTAGCATAAACTTTGATATATAATATAAAAGGCAATTACAATGTATATTGTTAACTATATAATAGAGACTTAAGTGCAGTTTCAGAGTCCCTATAGATTGACATTCTGTTAATAAATGGGTTAAATTCTATACATTTTTAATACCTGACAAATATAATATTTAACAATAGAATCAAATGGTAATACCTTGATATCATTGAAATGGATGATAGTTAAATTAATTACTTTATAACATTTAAATAAATTTGCAGCAATACAAAGCTTTTGCAGTTAGTTATTTGTGAGTCTGAAGAAATATTATGTATTCAGATTCACAAATAGCAACAATGTATTATTTTCATTTCAAAGTGCTTATTAATAAAGAAATACATAATATTATATATATAACAGTGTACCTATGAATGAAAATAGTTTGTCAATAGAGAATATTTATAATTAATTCTATTGTAATCTATTAAATGCAATTTATAAGGAATGTGATATCAGTAAGGATATGATATTTGATGTTGACTCAATAATTGAGAATATTATAATGAAAATGAAATTTTCTTCCGATTTTTCAGCGTTTTATCGAAATGTATTTGACATAGTAGTACGATAATGTGTTTTGTGACAGAGAAAACTTATGTGAATACTGAATTTAGACACAATATTCAAAAAAAATACTCCACATAATAACTACACATATGTTCCTGTGAAACAGAAAATAAATTAACTATGGACATTTTATATCAAGATACTGGTTAGAACTATTATATTATAAAATATTGTCGTAGTTTCATCACTTTTGGAATCGATAGAATAGAAAGCATTCAATTAATGTATATATTAAAATCAATATGGCAGTGTAACGTTGATAGAAAATTAAAAATTCACCAGTCCTTATTGAAATGATTCATTTGAAATTAAAAAAACCTAATTTTAATATTTAAAACTGATCAATAGATGGATACAAAAAAGATAACATAATTGAAATAATTTAACTTTTAATAATTGTAAAATAATTTAAAAAAATGCTTTGTAACAGAAAAGTATCAAACCAAATAATTGAAAATTTTACTCTCAAAAAAATATTTTTATATCTAGTTTTCATTTAAAAACAATTTATGATTTTATAACTTTTTTAAACATAATTGGATATATACATATATCGTTGGTAATTTTCTACATCCTCGTATCTCAAAAAGTAAACATTTTTAGGAGACACATAAATTTACTTTATTCTATCATTCTAAAACACCGCTGGAATTGTTGTCCTCAATATCTGAGAGGAAATTAATAAAGAAGGAAGCAAATACGTTTTTATCCAAGCAATCCTTTCCTTCATGCTAAACATATTGCATGACCATATTTTTTGCCATTTATTTTTTTAGCCAACGTTTCTTAGGTTAAATAATAGGTGAGATACGAGTTAAAGGAATATGTGTGTATTGAAATTTTGAATGCATTACACCAAAAAACTCAGAACTGACTAATGTTTAACTAGTGTTTATAGAAAGTTAGCGACGATACACTATTCATTATGTTTGAAAGATTATATTCATAAATTTATTTTGAATATCAAATATTTTTATTTTTAATTAATCAAACATTTCTTACCATATTTGTTTAGCTTATAGACCCCAAATAAAACCTCTTTTTTACTTAAACTGGCTGTGGTTCGGTCCCTAAATTTTCCTCTTTGCAGTTTCAGTTCAACGTGGTGAAATTGTTTTAGAAGAAACTTTATTACTTCATTAAAAATATTATTATTCAATAACAAAAGTCCAATAGATAAAAAAAATCATATGAGACGCTCATGTGATACTTTATGGCAGAGTGTTAATTAAGCTCAAAATATTATGCGCTCGTCTTTGTTTTGTTTGTGAGACAGACCTAATAGTTGTGCTGCCAAAAATATATAAAAGTAATGTTGAAAATTATAAATTATTCTTATCATAGTTAATCCTATATTATGCATGCATATTTCAAAAGTTGTCTTATTATAATTATTATATAATAAATAGAGTGACATTATAAATATCTGATGCTTAATTAGCTATATGTAAGCATCCATGTTTGTGAGTCAAACTCACTTAAAGAAAAATGACATTTATGAATGTAGGCTAGATTCTGTTTATAATTTGTATGTTTATTAAACATGTGAATCATAATATTTATCTTATTGTTACTAATATTCGTAAATGCTATAAATTATGAACTCTGGTCATAATGACATGTGAGTGAAAAATAGTAATAATGATTAGACTTATTTTGAATGCTAAAACCATAGCTGTTATACTTGTATACTTATGTTTAGAATCATTTACATATGGGCATCGTCAGTGTCCATTTTCTATGCGTCTACTGTGAATCTCTAATTTACATGTATATTGTTTCAATGCTACAATCCTTAAAAATGGAGAGTGAGAGTTTATGATTGTAAAGGTTGTAGAGAATAAAGCAGTTCATAAAACGGTTTTATAATTATTCTTTGATTATTCACTTTGATAAAGATGGTTATATTATGGGAAATATTTAGCATTTTGTCAGTGCCAAAAACTCCCTTTTCATCAAATTGATTAGTGTGGTGAATTGATCCACGTGCAAAAATGCTACAGAATTATTACAGCTCAAAGTCAATCAATATTTGATCTGTTTTATTGAGTCTAATAGATGTATATTTCGTCTAGTGACTCAATCGGTGCTCAAAATTTAAACAGGTTAGGTGACATAGAAAGTGTCATAATGTAGTTAAGTGTTAGATTTGTGATGGATTTTAATTTAATTTGCAAAATTTCTTTTATGAGAAGTGATAGATTTTTATCTAGGTCGCAAAATTGAGTGAAGTGGTAAATTTAAGTTTCAACATATATACTGATTGATATCTGCCATATTTCAAAAATTTCATATTTGGCAGTTGGATTTTGAATACTGTATCTATTTTTAATTAGTATCTTTAATGAATGGTTTCAAAATAACTATAACATGTTATTCATCAAAGTTATAATACAAATTATATTGATTTAAATCCAAATTCTTTTGTATGTTTAATATTGCATGATTAAATTGCAATTATACTGATATGCATCTCTTACTATAATGCAGCGTCTCAGTGTAAACTGTTCTATAATAGAATGTAATTAAGGGATGTGGAATATTATATTAAAAATCTAATATATACTACAATATTTGGAAGAGGAAAAAGAGGTATTTTGTAAATGATTGTCACAGAGATACTGAAACCCAAATATGTAAATAGTAATTCTATTATAGAAATCGATTATCAGTCTAAAGCGACACAAGATGTTGAATAAATTGAAGGGTACCCAAAGGAAATATTTATGAATATTTGAGATGAATACACTGTAGTTCTGCTTTTAAAAAATACTCTGGTTTTTAAATGGGTATAGCTTATTAGTATTACATATATACATATACTGTTTCACAGCAGTTGTACATAATTGTAATTTAGATTAATAATTTTTGACTTAAAATGATTATTTCGTTTCAAGTAAACTGTTGAAATATAATAAAATTCTATAGATTTCAACTTTATTGAATTACAATTTTGTACTCTTCAATTTTTTATATTACTGCTTTGAATAAAACCGGCCATCATTTTTATTTGTGAAAATTAATTTGTAAATATATGTTTTATTTTTAGTGCTTATAAAAAAAACGGAAACACTGTAGATATCAGTTATTTAAATATGAGTTATTTCTTCTTCAATAAAAGCAATTTTTGTATATTTGAATGCAGGAAATAAATAAGACAGCAAAAAAGTGAGTATAAACATGTAACATATAAAACGTTTCTGCATATTCACTTTTTTTTTGTACTTAGTTCCTTTTTTATTTCCTGTATTAATTCAGTAACAGATAAAATTTTTTTTTCACACATTAACATACAGATAGCTATATTTAATTAAACGTTATTCTTTTTTTTAAATCTATAAATATAAATACTTAGATAACTCTTGTAATGTTCCGAAAATGGATGAACCCCCTTTTTGTATAAATACAATGATAATTTTTTAATTTCAGTTTAATAATTCATTAAACGGCTTACACCAAGACTGACACTGTATAAAAACATAATTTTTGATCTTTTAAAAGTGATTTTAATAATATTATGAAGCACCAATTCAATTATTCATACACTAATTTGTAGATACTTACCTAACAGTCATTAATCACATTTTCTTCTCTTAAACGGCAGATTAACAATGACCAAAAATACATTTAAAAGGTAATTGATGAAAATAACAAATTAGTGAATTTTATTATAACATTGTTATCCTTCTTCTATACATGGAAATTGATCCAAATGTGGGGAATGTTGAAAATGAAAACAGTTTTGATGTACTTTTAGAAAATGTATGTTAGGTTTACGTAATAAGTTCCAAATAAGTAAAATCTCATTGTTCAATAACAATTTTGTTTTATGAAATTTCTTATTGGAAGTAACCGTAAGATTTTTTTCATTTTATTAATTTTTGTTATGTATTTAATGTTATTTATAGTTGTGGAAATAATTAAGAAATGTTTATGAATATTGAAAATGAATAAATGATTTGAAAATCTGAAATGAACTTTGAAGTAATAGCCAACCCAGATAATCAATACACCTTTGTTTCAGAATATTTTTTATTATTATACTGCTTCTATCATTATACTCTCCTTTTTTATGAAGATTTACAGAATCCTGTCTTACTCGTCATCGAACCTATGGGGGGTACAAACACCTGAAGAGAAATTGCATAAACGTAAAAAGGAGTGTGGATTTTTATAGAATGATTATTGAAAAAGCAGTGCAAATTTTTCAGGTTTTTTTATTTTCTTTCTCAGTATTAGGTAAAAAAGATAATTGTTATGGGACTTTAAAATTAACACAGTACATAACATTGAATATTTTTACGACTTTACATGATTCTTTGATTATGTTGCTTAGACAAACATTTACATAGTACTATTATTAGATATTTGACTGTGGGTAACAAACATTATTCAACTTAGAAATGGGTCTAAACCATAATATAGATTAGATTAACGAAATATTAATAAATATAGTTTTATAAAATTATAATCATATATCCTAAAAAAAACTATGGTCCATTTTATCACTTTTATTTTCCATAAGTAGAATAAATTGAATAGTACAAATCTGATAATTTGTGAAATATGATTATGGCAATAATATTTAATCAATATTGCCAAATTATATCATTATACAAAACATAAAGTAAAAATATTATTTTTCATATCGGCAGATGAATAATTGATGTCTTTTTTATATATATATATCAAAGGAGATAACAGAGGTTTTTATAAAACAAGTAAATTAATCTAGTTAACGTTGTTAAATAAATTACCAATGAATTAATACTGCAATTTATGTTATATTATAAATACTTCATTCTCTTTCGTGTCGTAAAAATTATTGTGAATATTATAAACTTATAAACAGTAATAATAGTTGATGATTATAAACAATATATTTATGGTTTGAAGGAACTGGATCAAGTTAACTTTACGGGCTTTGTGCGCAACATAGGTTGATTCCAGATTTACGCTTAAGCATTCCGAATAATAGTCTATCTAGGGAATATTCATAAACGACACCACGCTATTATGGGTATTTTTTGATCCCCATATTGTCAAATTTCATCACAAAATCGTTTCATAATATTAATTTATATTCAATTCTTTAATTGCTGAAACAACCATCGATGGCATTACCAATTATGAAAGAAAAGCGATATTCCATGTACGGCAAATGAGTATATATTTTGTTGGTTTTGGTTTTACAATTTCTGGAGCTCCATACATATACTGTAGAACATATGCATTGACATTTTATATTAACAACAGAAGGTACATAGTTATCATAAACAGAATCTGAGTAGGAAGTTATCAGTAAATTAGAATGATATGGAATTAAAAAATATACATAAATGCTTATTTATAAAGCATTTGGGGAATCTACAGCTAGTATTATCAAAACTTTTCACAATCCTGCTCAGTCAAAGAAACTTTAATGTAATGCTAATATTAATATTCAGTATTTTAAAGTTATAACATTACAATATAATGTTAAGCTATTTCAATGTGACATATTATGTTATTGTTTTTGAATAATATGTTAGATGTCATGGTATGGATATGTAATTATAGAAAACTACTTTATCATCATTTATTTTAGAAACAAAAGAAACAATAATGTTGGTAATCATTATACAGTGGTCAATTTATAAAGATATTGTTTCCAAAGTTTTGCATCTATTTTTTAATATATTATTTGCAAATCCTATTTGGTTACAGCTCAATTTTATTTTTTTTACCTTTATATGGTGGAAAATATTTTATCTACAATAGTTAAGCAATTATTTCAATTCAATTCTTTTATTGATGGTATACCTATCCATCTTAATTTATATGTAAAAATATGTTTATATTTTTAGAGAAATACCTTGAACAGTATAAAACGAAAAGCAACCCATTAAAGCAGCGATTTCCAACCTGGGAGGCGTTGACTATAGCAAGGGGAGGTGCGAACAGTCCAAAATATTTATTTACTCTTTAAAACGTGATTTCATTACTATATGAAATAAAGGATGGGGAGGCGCAAAGAATTTTTTTTCTTCAAAGGGAGGCGTAGTAACATAAAGGTTGGAAACCACTGCATTAAAGGATTTAATATATATATATATTATCATGGCTTGATTTAAACTATTACACAATGACATTTTCCATGGCCTTACCAGCATGAATGATTTTATTATGAGTATATTTTTGATAAAAATTAAAATTTTAAGCATTAAAGTGTAGCCGGTCGACAATGTTTTATTACTTGCACTTGGGTTTCAGGAATCATACATAATATAACTATCTACCTAATCCATATTTACATTTTATAATAGTAATTCCTTATGTAATAAATATACCTACAGTACATTTATTATTATAGAAGGATGCAGGCATCCTTTCGTTGAAAAATTAAATTATTCATTTTATGAAATTAAAAAAACAAAAAAGCGAACAGCGAATGTACTAAGGTTATCTAACAGCTGAATATTATAAAATTAAGTAATCACATTAAACCTTTTCCCCTCGGGTGACCCTTGATAAGTCATGAATTCAAACATCCTACTATATGCAGCTGTCATGTGAACGCTTAATTGAAAATATGGTTGTTCCAACGTTTTAATTATTTGAAAAGTTCCAATGTTGTTCGGATAAGTTGCTATTTTATATTATAAAGTAGCAACAGATCTGTGAAATATTTTTCTTTATAGTTTTTGAGGTGCGCCATAGGTCAAACATTTTTTTCAATTGTGTTATTTTATTATTTTGTGGAATATTACTTTAAAGTTGAAATTCTAAGCACCATCAGCCTAAAATTTAATACATATTTTTCTGTCATAATCAGGAATCTTAAAACATTTATATCATGTGTTGGATATTACAAAATCTCACATACGTTACAGTTAAAGTGTGAAATTTGTCACTGCAGAACTAGCCTTAGACATATTAAGTCTGCCTCGGGTAAGATTGTATTTTTCCCGCCCTAGGTATAAAATACAATTGGTCACTCAGACATTTGACCGTCTCTGCAGATTTTATGCAACAAGTGATCTCCTGCACCGACTTCACATAGCACCGAAACTATATGAATGTATACATTAAATAACAGTTTTAGTTGAAGCTTACATCATAACAATTCACATTCACTTTGACTAATCAATGTTATGAATAAATGAGTAAATGTATAAACTCACTGACAAATGCTAGACTGAGTAGAAATAACATTACGGTATGGGTTATTTTAGTATACTGAAAAGCCCTAGTCAAGGTAGAAACGACATTTCGGTTAAGATTAGGTTTGTGTAGAAAGAGGGCGAGAGTTGATTTGATAGAGGGTGAGAATGACAACAAAGCTTTGAAATTGTTGTGCTTAGGAGAAATGTCAGATGACAGAAAAACACAACTTCTCAATTGGGCTCACACAGCCACGGAGAGTGCCTGGTGACACTATAAAAAATTTACCACACCTGTGTAGTTAATGCATTCATCAACTAGTTAAGGTGTTCATTTTTTTATATTGTGTATTCTGTAACTGGCTTAAATGGACAATATATACATCGACTGGTTAATTTACACATTGACTAAGTGCATACTTTAACTGTAACATAAACAATGAAACCTAAATTCATCATACCTGGATTTCACGTTCTCTCGCTATTTGAGTGCAATTTCTGGAGTTTAGTTTCATTTAAGTAAATCTAATTCCCTCTGTTATGTTTTCATTTTTGAGAATTCGGACTATTAAAGTTTATTCATATATGTAAAATAGTGTTTCATTGTACATGAAAGTATGGCAAAAAAGCAATGTATTTAGTTCTTCAAGATACTTAATTCCTGTAGAACTTTAAACATTGCCAGTGTTTACCTTATGATGGAGGTATCCATTGAGTAATATGATATTATATAATTCTTCAAGTCTGTTGTTTTAAATAGTCATCTTTCAATATAATTTATAATTTGAATGGTATATAAATACAAAATAAAAGTTTGTATACATTCATGCAAAGTTCATTATAAGTGCTAATAATTTACTTTAACATTTGTTATTTATTATGACATTATACATTATAAAGAATTATTAACATTGAAGAGCTGTAACAGTAACACATATCATGTTTATGTGTGTGTTTATTTGATTTATGAAGTTTTAAGTTGATGTTTCAATTTATTGTTACAGGATAGAACAAAAAAAAAACACCATAAAAAGGTTATCTTTCTTAAATAATTCATATCCTAGAGGGGGTAGCCCATTGGCACATGTTGCTTATATTTTGACGCCATGAAGTGATACATTTCTTCAAACGTTGGTCTTTTGGAGTCGTCTCGTTTCCAACATTCAGCCATTAAGCGATAAAGTTCTGCTGGGCAATTGCTTGGCTTAGGCAAAATTTCTGCAATAAGTAAATAAAGTATTATGTACCTGATAATACTTTGACACATCTCTTCAAATATATATATGCAGGTAAAACATAAACGTTTCATAAAATTATAATAATAATATTTTTTTGTTAAAGATGTAAATTGTAAATCATGTCTTAACTATTTTTCAAAACTGGTCATTTCCACTTAGGTCAGTTTATTAATACTTTCGGTGAACAAAGCGATCACTATTTTTTGGTTGTATGGCCGGAGATTATGAATCAATATGAATAGATTGATAATGAATTACTTGAAATCCATCAAAAAATAATGAAAGTCTGTTTAAAAATACACCATGTGTAAATATATTTTTTTTCACTCTCTTGCAGAATTACCAAATGTGAGTTTGATACAGTTTTGTTTGTTGAGGTTGTTTATATTCAGAAGAGTATTGCTTTTAATATTCTGCTATGTATCCACAGTTGATTTGCTATTATTCAAATAAAGAGGAGCTTAATTTTTTTCAGGTTGTTGATTAAAAAACATTTAATTGATGCTATAAAAATGATTTGGTGTGAAAAAATAGAATGATTAATCATAAATTGCAGGAGGAAAATGTAGTGTTTTTAGTTTTGCATATCAATAAAATTGCTATTATTATCACCTTTAAGCTCTGATCCATAAAACTGTTGCTCTGCATTCTGCAGCAAGTCTTCTAGTGATAAATTACAATAGGGTATTTGCTTGCACAAGCTTAGTATTTCCCACAGTGTAACTCCAAATGACCAAACCATCCCAGGGCATGTATACCTATCCTATAAATAAAAAATGAATATTGTTAGTGAAAATTATACAATGAATTATAGGTAAATCTTATTTTGTCTAAATGAAAATGAAAACTTACCAATAGAACGCTTTCCCAACTTTGCCATCGCACTGGAACAGGCTTTTCACCTATTAAAATATTATAGTTGTCTCTATATAATGGAGAGCATATTGCCATATCAGTCACTTTTACTCTATTACCAGGGTACATTATACAGTTCCTAGAAATTGATTAAAAACAAATGACATCGTATTTTAGAACATATTATCGTATAATCACTTTGTGGTAAAACTTAATAGTAAAAGCAGTGGGCTTCATCATAGGGTTGAATCTCAATGTGGAAACTTTGACAGAATGATATGGATCTCGTTGATGTTTTTATTTTGCCCCACCCTTTCCAAAGACAGTAGTTGTCGTTTAGCAAGTACTCGTAAGAAGATCAAGAAATAGTTATAAGAATGAATTTTTCACTTCGTTAAATAATATCATTAACTAACTATACAACACTATATAATAAAGAAAATGATTATACCTAGCTGCCAGATCCTTATGCACAACACTTCTAGATTCTAAGTATTTCATAGCAGAGCATATTTGTATACTTATAAATATTAATAAGGGAAACCTGAAAAAAAATGTAATATATCCATATAAGATCCTTTTTTATGTTGATAATAGATGGATATCTATCTTAAATCGTTCATAAGCATTATTGATAATAGCAGACATTTTCACAAGCAATTAGGTGTTTTTGTATGCTTTAAAACAAACAAAAAATCTTGTGTAAATAACATGTGTAAGGATTTTTACTCTTTTTACAAAACAAACATCACTCAATGCGTAAAAAACTCTTAACACACCTTGTTTTAAAGTACACATTTTAGCGGCAGAGCACACAGTCACCAAACGTGACCACAGCTCAGCTACTAATGGCCACATTCAGCTGAGGCACAATTTTCCAATAAGTTTCAATGAACACTCCGCATCAGAGACATTCATTTGACCGCAGTTTCTACACCAAACGCGGCGTTCGTCGCTAGATGTTGTCACTAACGGTCAAGTACACACCCACATTAGGCAGAAACGCCGACATTTCTCTCTCAGCGAGTGCGTGTTTTATATGTACCTACTAAATACAACACTATGCACTTTTTTGATACGAACATTTTTATCGCCAATGTTCAAAGATCTTTAATACGCTTTACAGTTTATCCTAAAAATAAACTCAGCCAGCGGCTTCTGCCGGTGGCTCGACCCAGGTGTTTGTGACTGCCACCGGTAGTCGCTGTTAGTGGCTCGACCTGACTATTAATGGTCACGTTTGGCTTCTGTGTGTCTGTTGCCTCTTACTCAAACGCAGGTGAAAGCATGATTATAAGCTTAAATTATTACTAGTTTTTGTATATAATTTTAGTATTGCCATCGTTAAGACATAGTAATGGTCTAATTGTTCTTCAGAAAGTGTATTCCGGAAAAAGAGAATTGGACAATATAAACGATAGTTACCTTATCGGTTCAATAGCCATTACTCCTGATGATTTCAAAAGTTGGCACAGATCACCTCCTGCTGAATATTCAATGACCATCAACGGAGGCATATCATTTGTCACCACACCGAGTACTTTACAAACCGAAGGATGGGTTAAACTTGCTAAAAATCTCAATTCTTTTAAGTACTCCATGCACATATCTCCCTTCTTTAAGCGGGCTGTTCTCACTTGCACGAGGTCAGGAGCATCTGGCATTATCGCTTTGATGTTTTGTGTTTTGTAAATAGATATCTAAAATAACAATTATAAATTATGGTCAAATTAAAAAATGTGATTGTCCAAGAACACATTCTGATATTTTAATTGTACTTACAAGAAGTCTTGTAACAGACAGTATAGGGTGAAATAATATTATTAATTGACTACTTTATATTTTAAAATGTTGACGGGAAAATTATCAAAATTTAGTAAGTAAGTTTTAAATTGTCATAAAAAATTTAAAGCCAATAAATTAGAAGTACATATCGCAATCTTTTGCAATTTACTATTTTTTTTTTTTGCTAAGTACTGTCGTCTATGAAATATTGCTTGAAACTTCTTAAAAGAATTTTAGTTTGTTCAAGAAAACACAGATGTCGTAATTCTCTCCGTATGTGTCAAGGAGGAAAAATTATGGTGTGTAATAATTTGTGAAAAAATAAATTAATAAACGAATTAGATCTTTAATGAGACGATTATGTATAGTTCTTACAAGAATTTTTTCAAGAAAGAAGAACAGATTTTTTGCAAAATCGAATTCAAAAGAATCATTTTTTGTTGAATTATTTTATATTAAACTTTAATATGTGTATAGAGCAGTGGCGGATTACCACATAAGCGCAAGAGGCGCGCGCTTGGGGCCCTCCAAATTTTAGGGGCCTCAAAAATAGCATAAATTACATAAACCTTTATATTTTAATTTTAGTTTTTAATATTTATTATTATTATTGTGTGTGTGTTTTTTGAATAACACTTTTATGTTATTCGAAAAACACAGCCTCCAAAATTTATTGCGCCTAAGGTCTCCAAAGTGCTTAATTCGCCACTGGTATAGAGGTGATTAATGACTGCTCCTAAGTACTCTTATTAATAAATTATTAACGAATGTAATTTATCCAATTTAATACAGACTTGGAATATTTATATTTTATTATTTTTAGTGTGTATAATGTATTCTGATTGATAAACGTTTACATTTCTTTGTTGTATTGTGCTTATTTGATTGCCTGCATAATGTTCCCATTAGCAAGAATGGCTGTTGGCTGCTTATTAAAAACGCTATCTATATATGAAGAGTTTCTCGACGTAAATAATCACATATTTTTTAGTTTACTTTAATATTAGTTTTAAATTAATATTGTTATTAAAGAACATGTTGTATTGTATTATTTGAAACAAGCAACTACTAATATGAATTGTATTGGTGTTTCAGATTACCTCTCCTGAATGATATGATCCAATAGTAGACACTAACTGCAGACAGTATAAAGGTATTGGAACAATATCAGCATCCACTCCGGCAAAAGGCAAAGTCATGCTTGGAGCTACATTCCACACCACAGAAGCCGGAGAAAACTAAAATATAAAAATTACGACAGTTCACTATAGAGAAGTCGAAGGCAAATAGATGCTCTTCATCGTCTAACTGGTGACTATAAATAATACAAATTTATAAAGATATTATAGTTTACCTGTCAACCTTTCTGTTTCAGAAGCGTCGAAGATAGTATAACCATTTAAGAAGTCGACTAAAGGCACATTCAGATTACTAATACCCAATAAAATGCTGTTGATGTTCTATTTGGATAATTGGTCAACGAATTAAATCTATGATGAGACTTTCAATTTTTTTTTAATGCTGACGATATTTTTTTTAAATCGAGAATTCCTTTTCAGATCATCAAAACGAGGCATATAGATTGTTGTTATGTAACCACCAGTCAATTTAATAGAGTTAGCTTCAGTAGCGTAACTATGTACATACTGCATTCCCTTGCTCGCAATGCAAGGGGTGGTCGAGAGTTTACCGTTGTCTACTATTTAATGTTACAGATTTTCTAATGAATACAGATATTCATATATTTTAATTTAAGATTTGGACTGAAGGTGCTTTGTGGAATTTCAATACTAAATTTGAATCATTCAAATTATGTACATTCAGGCAAGTTTTGTCACTAACGACCCGGGTTTCGCCTTTCGGCATCTTCAGGCGTTCACTGTTAACTGACGTTTAGTAGTTTTTTGAAATATTTTAAATTAAAATAATTCTGATTTTATCAGGTTTAGCCTAGTGCAGCTTTCCCTATTTTTCAGGATTTACACAGATATCAGATATATTGTCGCCCGCTGTGGTTTAGTTGGTTAGAGCTTGCTTTACCGACCAGGTGGGTCTAGGTTCGAATCCCGGTAAGGTCAATGTCAAAATTGGATTTTTTCAATTTTAATTTGAGATCTAAGACATGGGTGTTTGTGAAGTCAATTCTCCTTGAGTTTATCTCATGTGACTTTTAAAAATTCTCATCGAGTATATCTCGTATGATCTTTCAACTTAAAAGTATTTGACGCATTGGCGTAAGCTGTAATGTCAAATATTTTCTTAAAAAATTTAAAATTTAAAAAATAATTAATTAATTAATCTGGTATAAACAAACATTACTTAAAATTAAAAAAGCACTCCTCACATTGATATTTTTACCTCTATATGTTTTTCTGGTGTAAAGTTTGATGTTGATGGCTTAGTAAATTTTTGGAAACAAAACACCTTCAGTTATTATAGTGGCACCACTGCCTATTATCTGTCAAATAAATCATCATTTATAAAAAGTTTGTCAAAAGATTGTAGCACGCACCTTCGCCTTTTCCCGTGTCGTAGTTCCAAAGGCTTTTTTGTGAGCTATGTTGACGTCGGATAGGCCAAAAGATCTCGCCTCCCTAGGCACTCGCGCGTTGTGCTTAGCGTCACTTCCGGCCCTGTCGCGGCTGTGACCCTTCACTTTGAAATCATTTCCGTGGCCGTCGTAAATGGAGTTGTGAATATCAAGTTTGCTATGTTTCTTGGGAGGCAAGCCCATCGTTGCATTTTTCCTAGACGCATATCCAGCGGATCCAAGTACTTCTTTGCCAAGAGAACTCTAAAAAAAATCTTGAATGTGTATTTTTATTGCGACATGCCATAATGTTCAATTGACATAGAAGCACAGCGCTGCAAATAAAAACGCGGCACATTGCGCAAACTAAATACGTAAATAAGATACATATTTTAAATATTTTTCGCTAATTGTTTATTCATATTTTTCTCTGATATTCTTAACCGCTTAATACACCAGTGCTTCGCAAGATATGTGTGGCGGAAAACTAGTGTGCTATTGCTTGCAAGCGAAAAAAACTGTCGACACCAAATTATTTGTTTACAATGCATATAACCATATTCTTTGAAAGTATTTTAATGTACACTATTAAATATTGACTCACGCAAATGCATTTAAGCATAGTTTTTATGATGGCTTGAAGCCGAAACAGTCTTCGACTTTATTTTATATTTCTTTTGAAATTGAATATTTAGACGTTTTTCAAAAACACAAGTTATTAAACTTTCTGTATATATCCTTTTTACATGTGCTTTGACTCGTTGTGGTGTGCCGTGGGAGAAAAAAGCTTGCGGAGCACTGTTATATGTTCATCAATTGTTGTAGTTAGAAGGTAACAGTCGATTTACAGGCCACGTTAAAATAAAGGTAAATAGAAATAAATAGACGGCCATAATATAAAATTAACGTTACACTATTCACTATTGTAAATATGCGAGCTCAAATCAAGGGAATGATGCCTATAATAGATCCCATTTGATACTTAATTCTGTTTGGAGTACACAGAAGCGACATGTATTTAATGCATTGCAAATAACGATTTTTTATGATATCTTAGTATAAAATTGATGTAATAACATGCGTATATAATAACATAAATAACATAATGCAACACGCTTTTCATTTAAAAAAAATCGCCTAATTTAAAAAGCAAAATTTTGATACTTATAACGTAATGAGATGAAGCAAAAATTGGCAATATTATTCACTCACTTATTTGGACGGAGTTTAAAATCACTGAGGTATAAAATATCGATTATAATTTTACCTGCTAAATAAATCAATAAGTAGAGATATATTTTTCAAAGTAAAAATAAAGTAAACAAAAGTATTTTAATGAAAATTTTATGAATTTCTAATTTATAAATTTCAATAAATCAAAGATTTTGAAAACAAAAAAATATCACTTTACAGTAAATCAGTAGGGATTTATTCAGTTCGCGCAAATGTTTATGGTATTGACAAAAGTATAACAAAATTAAGTAAGATTTTCTCCGTCATTATTGAGAAAAAGAAAATTTAAGACGCATATTATTTACGGTCTCACGAATGTTTATGATAAAGTAAAAACAAAAAACACGATTATTACTGAGACAGATTAGTTATTTTTTGGGTAATGAATAAACAATCAGCTATCGAGTCGAAAATAAAATGATTGAATCATAAAAAATACTCTATTTATTAGTAATTGTCTATTTTAGTATGTACTTATTTGAAATCAATATTCAGTTGATATAATTTTGGCAAACCAATCACAACCCAATAAGTATTGTACACGTAAGACAAAAGTTTATACAAGTTATACTCATTTAATACAGATAAGAATATTGTCATTACATTCACAGCTTGTAAATAAATTTGTTATTTCGTAAACAAAAGAATGGAGCGTAAATACAATGATCATAAAAATATACATCCGCAGCCATTATTGGATTCTGTCTCAAAAGAAAATAAAACATTTTCACTGTGTTCTGTAAAATATTAGTTTACGGATAGCCACACTCATAAGTTTACATGACCAATAAAAATCTTTTATACAACCGAAATTATCAGTGATGGTTAAACTGTATTTTAATGAAATTTGTTGAATGTTTATTAAAGCAATTTGAGGTAATTGAAATATGTTTGTTATTTACCCGTGATTGGGTCGAAAACATGTGGTTGTAATCGTCCATTGTTTCCTCGTAATGGTTCAAATCATCCAAGTCTATGTCGGGCTGCAGAATGTTAGGCATAATATTCGGTATGAAACCGCAGGCGTTTGGTGCTAGGCTAACTATTGTCTTGCTGTTCAAGGCATCTGGAGACATATTTGTAACAAAACTGTGCTTCCTTTGATGTGAAGGGGTAAGCTTTGTAGTTGAAATTTCTATGTGACTAGCGTTGGGTTGTTGGTCGCCTTCCATTATCATTTGGGACCTGAACACGTAACCGGGCTGGATTTGTTCAGTTGGCGTGATAGCACTTGGCGCATTGTTGTTGTTTGGTGTAAAGTTCATAAATAAGTCCTGTAAATTCATAAAATTGTAATCATTCATCATTTCATTCACACAGCTATAATTGGAATATTTTTTTAAGTCACATACGAATATTATGACGAAAATATTCGGATATTTTTTTTTAATTTACAAAAATATGATTTTTATGCCTCCATATAAAAATATTGCACATTTAATTATTAAAACATTTAAAAATATAATTGATAGAAAAAAATATTAGTTTTATTCAACAATAGAAACAGTAATCTCGTCATTTACTTAGTTTAACTTTCGTTTAAGATTTTTCTTTGCAACATGCGATTTAACAAGTGCTAATGTTTTTTTTTGTTTACGAATACAAAAAAGTATTGTTTAACAATTTCTGAAAAACTTTGGATTGTATTATAAAATATATAATATCGGATGTGAAGACGGTGTTGATGGGGTTTCATTGTATTCTCGCGATATGCTAGTGGGACGTCGTATTATACGTAATTAGCATGCTCACCTTCATATTTATTTTCATGGTAAACGTATTCCGCAAAAGAGATGTGGTGCTCTGTGCTGAATACTTATTACGTTTGTTAACGAGCAGGATAAGTACGAACACAACTATAAGGAGTAGAATCAGGGCGGTCAAGACGCCAATTAACACTTCAGGATGTGATCCTGAAAAAAGCACCACCGTTTTTATATTTAAACAATAATTGTATAAATTTGAACAATAGGAATTGTTTTATTTCATAAAATGATAAGTATTAAAGCCATGGCGTTAATTTTGAGAAGAGACCGAGAAAAATGTTAGTATAAAGAAGATTGTAGATGGTGTATAATTTTGGGTAAGAGCCGAAATCTGACAGCTGAAAATAGTGATCATCATATCTTAGACAAAGTTCACTAAGAAGATGTAACTTTGTAACCGTTGTTCCTTTGGCATCTAATTAATATTAATTTATGTGTTTACATAACTTAAAATACGTACATATATTATACATCCAATATCCAAACATTTGTTAAATGCTTGAGACTTTGTAGTGGAGCAAACTGTAGACGCAACAAAAAAGGTAACATAATAAATCAGCTAACAAAGCACATTTCGAATTCCATAAATAAATTATGCGTAAAGTTACATTATTTCAGTCACTATGCTATCTTTGCACACCAGTCCTAAATATACACGGTATGTATACCGTGCTCAAAAAGGTATAGCATAATTTTGTGTACTGTGTGAAAATTTTGCTCGTGTATGATATAACTGCAATGTTGAGTCGGTCATTTTAAGCGAATTGTAGTAACAGCACAGAATGATATTTAAGCAAAAAGGAATTGTATTAGTTTATAATATATTGTACAGTGTTTTTGACAGAAGTACAACGTGCCTCTCATAAAAATATTCAGATTTTTAATTAAACATTAATACATATATATTCACGTTAGGAAATCAAATTGAATATTGTAAACGTAAAAATAAACGTAAAATAATTTGAAAATGCTATAAAACATTTTATAAGGAATATATGAGGTTATTATTTGCAAACACGGCTGATTCCAAAATGGTTAAAAAATGAAACTTTAATTTCATTTAAAAAACAATTTACATTTTAAAAGTATTTTACGTTTTACATTACTTTGGAACGATATTTTGTATGTTATCAAGCCATGTTTGAGACTGATTTCTAAAAATACTTTCAAAATTCATGTTTATCTACTAAATTACATTCATGGTTCATGTTTCAAAAATTTTGGAATGAGCCGGGCTTGCAAATAATAACCACATGTATAATATAACGATAGTTTGTAAAAAATATAGTCTGAGATAATTCGTGTACTTCTGTAAGTTTTTAAAATATCTAAAGGCAAAACACGGTTCGTAAATGAAAAAATATACAAAGCGTAAAATATTTGAACAATATAGTCACTACTACTTAAACAATTTTTTTAATGACACAAAAGAAGCTTTCAACCTTCTGAAAATAGAGGCTGTATTTGCTTGAAGGTAATTCAAACAAGTATTATACTAAACATTGTATAAAATAATACCGTGTTAAGCTGGAAATTAAAATAAATGCAGAGAGCAAGATGATACGACGAGTGAAGAGTAATTTATAAAGAAATGCTTAAATATTTTTTTGTTTATACTCTGCAAAAGAGTTTTAAAAAGTAAATGCAATTCAATAAATAATAACATGAAAAACATAAATGATTAACTCTTTATTTTTTGTCACTAATAATAATGTTAAAATTCAATAACCGCCAAAGGTATCGTGAGAAAGGAAGAGCTGATGAATTTAATTTTTGGTTCAGAATAATTACACGATATGTAAAACGATTAAATACACATTAAACATAATTTCTGTGCAATTACGAATTCATTTTTGGACACTGTGTATAAATTTATCGATCATAAATAATACTTATACTAATAAATCCGATATGAAGAAAAAAAGTACCCGCTTGACGTCGCTCCCAGTCGTTGCCTAAAATAGTGCTATCCAATAAATCATGAAACGGCCTCTGTTCTGTTTCTTCAGTAAGATTCATGTACATTATTTCTAGAAGAAAAACACCAACTTCGTTAATAAAGGAGTATTATACAAGCAAGAAAAACTTGTAAACTTTATAATTTATCGATAGTTGATATTAGCTTCAAGTTTGAATTTTATTAAAGTAGAAGTTCAATTGATATTTATGTTATATTTATCAAAATGAATAACAAATATGATTGAATTTAAATAATCAATAAGTTGTCTTGTAACAACAAATAAAGCAATGAATTGCATTACTTCGCCGTACTGACAGAATTTGATAAGTAACAAAATTGAAACATATGAAGTAAGTACAGATTACGATTCCTGGATACTAATTAACAATGTTATCTGCAGGAATAAATCAAGTACTGCATTTATTGTACCAGTTCGCCAAAAACACCATTCTTCATCGGTAATTATTATTTTTGTAGATTTAAAGGCAGGCAATTGTCACTGGCTTGTCTTTATGTGAGGTTGGTAAAATCTCATTTATATATATATATTGTGATACGGTAATTATAAATGTAAAATATAGTACCAAGACTAGATGTTTTATCCTAAAAGATAAACAATTTCATTTGCTGTTTTCTCGAAACTATTAATTTGTTACTTTGCAACTTATGCCAGTATGCTAACGATTTATAGACCGAATATTAAAATCTTGGTTTCAAAACTTGAATAAACATTTACGCTTGAAAGAAATTCATTTTTATAAAAAATTTGTGACAAAAAATAAAACAAAATAGTCAAATTCAATTTTGTGAAATCAATCGAATTTTAAGTTATTTGTCAAATTTTTATTCAGCTGATATTTATTTTAATAGTAATACATTTTTAAAAGTTTAGTACCCGATTGTATGTAAACCTCGCTGAGCATAATCCACTCCGATGCGAAGTATAGTCTAACTCTGATAAATCTGGCTACACGTCCACCTTTGAAAACTATTGTTACATTTCTAGCAGTCTCTAATTTCTTATCTGGGTGCTGTAAATGCACAACGGGGTCTCCATTGTAGAATTTACCGCCAATGCTAAAAAATACCACAGCTGTGCTGAATATCTGTAAGAAATTTTATAAAAAAATGTTTAATATTTAACTAATTGTATAATATAACAAGTTTAGTGTACGCTATGTAAATAAATTATTGTGTAATCTACAGGGCAGAGAATATAAAAAAAATGATTTCATATAATATAATCATAGCATGTTACGCATAATCAGTAATTCCTTTCGGTCTATTTTCTGATTTATACGAATAATATTCTATGATTCCATGTACATTTTTATTGTTTAAGTTAACTAATGATCGGAGAATCGGACACGCTGGAATAAAATATAATAACCGAAAATTGAATCACAGTCTTATTAATATATATGTAATTAAATTTGAAAACTTTGTTATTTCACTTGTAGTTCTTTGTTATTTCACTACAAGTGGAATAAAAAAGTTATCAAATATAATTTTATATTCAAAATGAACTTCTGCAAAGTTACATTTATTCATGAAAAATAGTTTGAGCTCGTATTAATGAACCAATCAGCAATACATCGTCGCCAATTCTGCAAGAAAACTTATCTCAAATTCGGGTTAATTTGACAATATACTGATACAATATACGATATTACTGCAAAAGTACTTTTTTTTACTAACGCTTGGTATTGCAATAATTAATTAATGCGTTCCGCGTTGAAAATAAATATAGGTGTACATAAAAAAATGTGCCAATTGTATAAGAGATTGCATCAAATAAATAAAGCATTTTTACAAAGAAAATGAGTTACGTGTTCTTACAATATTGGCGAAAACATGTAAAAAGTGAATGCAGTATTTTTTACAATGTTCAAAATTGTACTTTTTTTTAAAAATTTTCAGAATAAATAGGTATCGCTCAATGATAGATAAAGAAAATCAATATACTTACTTGCACATTTCTACTGAAGTAATTATTCGTGAATAAATCCATTTGCGAAATATTTCTCAGCTGGTCGAATTCAAAAATGAGCTCCATGTATCCTTCAGTCGAAGAAGAATTTTTCCATGCTACCCAACCGCTACCTGTGATATATTTGAAATATTATTTTCACATCAAGCGGTTATACAGATTCGTTATTCACTTATAAGATATTAATAAAAACACAATAATCCTTTGTACTTCATTCCACTTTATTTAATATGTCAGGACCGGTTTCGTTCATTGCGAGCATTGTCAACTGACATTGTCAGTTGACAATGCTCACAATGAGCGAAACCGGTCCTGACATATTAAATAAAGTGGAATGAAGTACAAAGGATTATTGTGTTTTTATTAATATAATGCCTTTCCACCGAGTATTAACAGTGAACATCCTAAAAGTGACTTATAAGATATCTGAAATATTGTAATTTCACATTTTAAAAAATCTATTCAATGTCTTTTCTATGGAAATTATTTACTAGAAACACTTAACTTATTAAAATGAACTGAAACGTTTTCACAATCAATGCCATGTTTAAATGTATTTTCTATTGTACAAAAGTTCTAATAACTTAGTTAGGCATTCAGGGAAAATGGTTATGTGAAGTTTATAAAATACAACAATATTTTTTATTTATGGGGAGATCACGGAAGTAAATGAGAGTTAATAAAGATTTAAGCAATCATTTTTTTTTGTGTTCCTAAGAAAGGAAACCTGCACATTAAAAAGATTCGTAGATAAAAAGTATATTATTATACAATATGACATTATATTTTTTTTATTGACAATGAACGTCATGACATAAAGTAATTTACACAAGCTGCTTATTTATCAATTGTTTAATGAGATCATTTCAAATATGCTTTATCATTTGCCAGATTTAAAGTAATTTTAGACGTTTCTCTACAAAAAAGTATCTCAAAGAAATATAAAATATAGTAAGTTATTGTTGTTTTACTATAAGCAGTTTGACATTACCGAATGAAAAGGATATGAAAGGATAATAAAGGGCTGTAAATTCTTAAAGCTTATCTTATATCGTTACAAAACAGTGTACGATAGTAATAGAGAAGGCTTATAACGAAGGAATAATTGTTCGCCCAATCTCTTATTTTACAAGAGATGGTAGAGAAATTATGGGAATGTTATGGGTTGAGAATTATTATTAAAATACCTTTGGCATATCCCATATCCAGTGTGAAGAAATCGCCGCCTACTTGCCCGTCTAGGAGTCTGCCCAAACCGTTTATCAAATTGCCATCTCCGTCGTTCGTACCGTCATACATCCTATCGATGTGATCGCCTTTTTCATTTGAACCAACGGGTGCTGAATAGCTTATAATTCCACCTTTAATAACGGAAAAAATTAAGTCACTCCTTTTTGAATTGACTAAAAAAATCTCGCACGCGAAAATAATGCACCATATTTTTTGTATTCGGTTCACTCATTTTAACTGTATTGGGAACCTGACGAATGAAGTTAATGAATGTCATTGTATTTTTTTTAAAGCTATTTTAAATTTTAAAAATATATTATCACGAGAAAAACATAATTATGATAGAATAAAAAAAATACACCTGGTGATAATAAGAGATAAATGATATATACATTTATTTATAAACATCTTTTTTGTATTTGAAAATATTTTCAATCATTTTTAAATTGAAAAGCAATCAACAAGCACGCATTTAAAATGAAAAAAATAATAATACAATGAAAATTGCGTGCAACCGATTTCAATGACGCGTTTGAATACTTGTCCAAAATAATAACACTTCCCTCGTTTTTTAACATTTTTTGACTCGTGTACCACTTGGTAGTACATTACGCTAAACTGTACTACCATATAAAAAAAATCAAACGACCAATTTTTTATAATTGTGAATAATTTATTCCCGTATACCCACCATTACAGATTTTTTTTTGCGTACCACGGGTAAGAAAACTCTGAACTCTTTCCAGAAAAATAAAATTGACACAGGTACCGTCAGATTTACAAAGTATTACTAGAGATAGTTAATTTATGAAATAATGTTAACAAGTTATATTATTAAACCACTTTTCTTTAAAATGCGAACATTGAATAACTAATAAAAATAATGATTCAACAATTTACGTTAAGTTTTGCATACTGATTTTTACAAAGCACATTTGCTACGCAACATTTTTCATTTTAGTTTGGTGTTAAAACTACAAAAAATAAACACATCTATTTTCTACGCCTGAAAAGAAAAAGGCTCAGCATGATTTTGTTATACAAAAACATTGAAATTATTATTATTATGAAACCAAATCCTCTTATACTGCGAGAGTTTCGCAGATTCTTAGCTGACCTGACGATAAATAAATTTATCGGAAAATGCATGTACAGTGTCGTAAAAAAGCTATCTGCCTCTTTTATAGACACGTTAACAAAAAAACATTGTAACAAAAAGATCTGCCTTTGAAAGATGAGATCGTAGAAAATAGAAGTTACGTCTATTTAGGTTGGATCGTTTCGAGGGTAAAACTCTATTTGAATGTATATACAGGTTAATATCGTCGAAAAGGTTAACCGACCACGCGATTTTTATGTGTCAGCCTGGAATGGTACCAATACGTCGGTTTTCGATAGACAACCTCTACGCCGTAGACCCACAATCCATTGTGTGCCCACTTTCTTTATCTTATAACGTTTGTTTGAAAACAAATTTTCTGTAAACTAAATACTTTTAATTTATCATACTAAGCGAAATGTAAAAATAGCACTTCAGTACGTATTAAATATTTACATCTATGTGAAGCTTATTAACATAAAGTATTTTTAATGATATCCTAGTCCAGGCGTGGGGAACCTGCGGCCTTTTGACTACTCTGGTGCGGCCTTCTGGCCAATTCTGTAATTCTGTACATTTATGTAAATTCGTAAATTTCTGATATACTTCCTATTTCTGGACAAAGATTCCGTAGTAAATTTTTACTGCGGCCTTATGTCGAATCAGAAAAATGAATGCGGCCTTTAGAGAAGAAAAGATTCCTCACTCCTGTCCTAGTCAATCATACAACACATTCTTTCACAGAAGAATAAAAAACAATAGTGAATGAGAAATATACATTTATAAGTGATCTCTCTATGCACAGTTTTAAAGATTAGACGCCTTTGGGGAAAGATATTATGTCTACAAAAGGTCAATAGTATCTATTGCGAAATGACGATAGTTAAAAATAATCCTGCTAACTGATTTCGATTAAGGAAATAGATTGTATCAAAATGCTTTTATTTTTATTAACAATACACTCATATTATTTTCTATCTGGATTTGATTAAGTATTATTTATTATACAGAGGTAGTTACAGTAAATACAATGTAATTAAAGTGAATACAAGTAATAAGCAACCATGTGTAAATAAACTATTCAAAAATCAGCCGATTCTTCTAAAACAATATAGATACAAACTGGAAAAGCTCTCGTCCAATAGAAATTTTCCTACAAAGGAGTCGATTATTCTAGAAAGTAAAAATAACCTGACAAAACGGAAACCATTTTATATTAAAATAAACAGGTATTATTTAAAATACATGTACTGTTGTTATTATACAGCGCTTTGTGGCTCGTATCCTGTGTACTACTAGCATAGATATACATATAATGAAATACGGTGTAAATTTTAACCCCGAAACATTGGATAGAGTCCAGTAAACCCTTGAGGGACAGCTTAAAGAGAAATAATTATTATTTGTGTGAACTTTATATGGGGGTCGTTGTCGTATTAAAGTTTTCCGAAATTTTCTCAGAAGAAAAAGGTAATAATTTAATCTTTCTAGTTTGAATCAATTTTATTGAAACCTATTTATGATTACAATATAAACAAAATTAAGGAGATCATGCCATATTTTTTAAAATTTATAAAGGCTTGAACAAACTTCATTTAAGAGTATATATGGTAATTAACATTTTGAGATATGTTTAAGCAAAATTATTTTTGAGCTTATGAGCTTTTGAGGTATGAATAAAACTCGATTGTTTGTTTCTTAGTATTATAAATATTTTCTTAAAAATTAAATAGTTACTGACCATAAAATATGATTTATCATTTTGAATTTGCTCGTGAAACAATAAATGAATAGAGTTGATTTATTGACTTGGCATTTACTTGGTAGAACTCTATTATAATAGGGTAAAAATAGAGTTAAACCAATTTCTACAGAATAATAAGAGATTTGGCCCGTGATCTTAAGATTAAGACTTTTGAAAAAATGTTATTTATTAATTAAAAAAAGAACAAATACCTGGATTAGTTAAAAAGTAAGTAAAACTATGAATTCAAAATTTTAACTCGATATTTCATATAGCAAAGAAAAAGTGCACATTCATATACATTGTGTTCTATTTTCATTAAAATATAGAATTGAAACTTCAATTTTACGTATTAAAAACATTATATTTTATTGAATACTATAAAAGAATTAACTTTCTGAATTGAGGGGTGTTTGAATAAAATCGCCTTTATTATTATTTAACTTTAACTTACAAAAATATTAAAATACAATAATGAAAATATAATAATAATGGTACATTAATAAAATATCTGCAATAAAGAAACAAAACGTTATACATATATTAAATAAAAAACAAAAATATTTTTTATCAAATAATATTAAAAGTAAATTCGCTGTTTTAGCAAATTTAGGAAGTCAATATTATGTTCTTTTTTAAATACATCTTTGAATTCGTTGTTTAATGAATTCATTTATAGATACTAGTACTTTTTTCCATTATAAAAAAAATAACGCGGGGATGATTTTATCAAATTGTTTATTTGTATTAAATCTGTAATAATTTTTATTCTTATCTGTTATATGAAATTATGAGATTAAAAATGAGTTTTTGCAACAAAAATAATCACTCAACATACTTTGTTTTTTTACTTTATTACTAAACTTATGGAAGAAAAAAAATAACATTATAGAAGATTCTTATTCTTATAAAAAAATAATTTATATCTTAGATATAATTATTTTCAAATGATAATCTAAACAATGTTGCGCAGCAAAAATGCAAGGTACACAATATTAAAATTCATATAAACAGATCAAATCATAAATTTCGCTGATAGCAGATAATAAATAAGTATAATAGTAGTATAAAATTTGATAAATGTCTATGGATTGTAAATATTTTTTTAGTAGTTTGATTGTTTACTGTAATTCAAACTTTAAAAGCGTCGGTTAAAAATAATAAAAAGTGTATTGTTGGATTTACATAATTCAAAAAATAATTGAATTATAAATGTATTGATTATTTTAATATTGAATTTATTTTTGAAATGTTATTTTACAAAATAAATTTGACAAATACAGTTTAAATAATAAAGATTTTTTCGTATCTCGGTAATTTTATTTTTTTTCGAAATGAATTTAAAAAGAAACAAAAAGAATATAAATACAATCAAGTAAACAAGTTTCAAATACAATACGCGCCGATGTTTAAATATTGCGATGCAAATTTCAAATGTAAAACCGCGCTGATAATGAAGTCATACATAAATGATAGTATATGGTGTACAAATAAATTTTAATGATTGAATTTGAAATTGAGAGATACATACTTTGGTCTGGACAACCATACAATTCCATTCTCAAGCAAACAGTTCGTCGATGAAGACTGCGAGGAACGATTCGAATTTTGTTGGCGTGCACTGGTGGCCACAAGCTGTGCTGAACAACTGTCACCACATCAGAATTTCCTCCAAAAACCTTAATAAAATAGAAAAAAAATACAAATAAGAATTTTTGGAATTGAAACATTAGATTGCTGATAAGAAAAACAAACAAGTCAATTCTTTTTCAGTCATCGTAATTATGTTGTATAAATTTCTTTGAAGACTCTTCATAAACATAAAACATGTTTATAATTGAGAAAAATGTAAACAATATGATTTTGTTGACTGTATATTCTTGGTAAGAGAAAATTATAACAAGTTATAAAGTATGTCGAACGAAAAAAAGATTACTTTGATTTTTTTTACCACTGGGATCTTTTTTTCGCCAGACATCATCAAGATTATCAAGTGCGTAATTATTTAATAATGAATTATAATAGTTTATAGCTTTATATCACCACTTTTTTATGAACCAAATAAACATTATTTTAATACTTTATGCAAGATCTATTTTATACATATTTCGACTAAATTATGAACAAGTATTTTTGTTGATTCGTTGGGTATAAGTTAATATTGTAACTTGCAACCGTAGGCTCATCATATTTGAATTTCATTTATTATTTTTTTCAATCGATTTATGTAATTGTGTTTAAGAACATGAGTGCTTGTGATGTGTAGATTTTCTCTCACTCTTTTGATCCTGAAAATAAGATGTAACAAGAACGACTAAATTTTAAGAAGTTTTCTGTTAACGTTATCTTTGCCATCTCCAAACAAAAGAGTTTTAGTGTTTTGATAATATAAAGTTATTGCTAAAAATAAATGTGTTGAGAATACTGTCAAATTGATAGTTTAAAACTAATTTATGCTGGTTTTGTTGTTAAATAGAAACAATGCAATTTTATAAATATCAGAGCTTATTTTACAATAGATTTTAACATGCATTCTTTAATTTTTTTACTTGAGTAATTCAGATACACTGACCGTAAGAAAAAAATAGAAAGTTTAAGGAAAGTTTTCTTTTTGGTTAATAGATTTATATAAAAAGATTGACTGTTAAAAGATACAACGGTCTATTCTCAAATAAACAAATGAAAGTTCACTAAAATCACAATGTCTTCAAAATGCTTCACAAGGATTTTCTACAATCCTGACAAATTGAACTATATATTGGATCAGCAATACACACAAAACAAGTCAAACTATTTGGCATTTTTCTACAAGAATAACGTTTTTTATGTGAGCTTTTTGAATTGAAGGATAACAGAATCTTTACGCATCTCTTTTACGATCGTAGTGTTTACCAAAGCCAAATATTTATTTTTTTACTTAAATAAATAAAAATAGTGTGTTTTTTGTATTGTCAAAATAATTCAATTCCTTAGAAATATTTTTAAAATTCATTTTGATTTTATTAAAAAAACACGATTTACATATATTATCATAACTAATATAATTTTTAACTTTTTAGCTGCCGTAGAAAAAAGTGCGCAACTAACTAGCACGCCGGCTCTAATTTGCAATTATTAATTATGCTAATTATTGACGAGTTAACTCGTAACTGGCGTGTTGGGCACGAAAACTTTTACGAGATATCTCGTCTGTGGCAGCCATCGAGTTATCAAAACACTTTCTTGAAAATTGATTGTTTGTATAAGTTATTTATAATATTCTGTTTTGTTGATACGTTTAAGCAGTTTAATTACAACAAACCTCATTAGAAAATATCTGTGTTAAATTAATTCGTTTAGAATAATCCTAAAATATTATCAAAACTCTATTCTGCAGTAGAAACATATTTCATTAAAAGCAATGTTCTTTATTACTAAACAATTTGACTACACATAAAGTTTATTATAATGATGTTTAGCAAACTTGTATCATATCAACATATCCGTTAAACTGTGGGCTTATTTATTTCACGTAAAGGTGTGTGGGTATACATTATTATTTATGTAAGGGCAGGCGAGCAGGCGTGTAGTTATTCCACACGACAAAAGTTATTTTGCACAAACTGTCACCCTATTTGCCGTATAGAAGCCAAGCGCAGACCCAATTTTCGATACGGATTTTATCATTGGAATACCTCGTATCTAAATATTCAACATAAGTCTTGTCTAGCCAATTATTTAAGTCAACATATTTACAAAAAAAAATGAAAGGCAACTTAGTTCCCTCCCTACGTGAAATATATGGAAGATTAAACAAAGAAACTTGTTTTTTTTCGAAGAGAGTAAGGATAAAATGATGGTCTTTAATTATACGATAGATTATTATAATATCCCGATTTATACGGTTGATTCATTTCTTGACAACGCTGTAAAATTTGATATTCTTAATGACTAAGATCAAAAGCAGATTTATGTAAAACGATTTTCTGTAAAACAACTTTGATAATGAACCTATTTTAAATTTCTTTATAAGATTATTTTACAACCTTAATAATATAACTGAAAATAAAAATATATTGCGGTATTATAAAATACTAGCTGTAAGCCCGTTGACCTCAACGGGGGGATTTTGTTGCATTTTTAAGTAGTCAGAAAATTTACTGGCGTGAAAAATAAATTACAAACCTATTTATTGAATAAGCCAGCAATTCTGATAGTAAAAGAAATATATCTCGGGGCATATATCGACAGCCCTGCCCTGCAGTATTAAATTGTAAATTATTGAATTTTTGCAATAATGTTTAAGTTTGCTAACAACCATTTTTCGTAGTAGCAGAAATTTCGTAAATTATTAAATCTTTGGAATAGTGTTCAAGTTTGCTAACAATCATTTTTCATAGTAGCATAAATCGACCTCGGCGCACATATTGACAGCCCTGCAGTTTTTAAATTGTAAATTATTAAATTTTTGGAATAATGTTCAAGTTTGCTAACAATCATTTTTCGTAGTATATATATTTTATTCAACTAATTTTCAAGTACGCCAACAAATACATTTCGTACAGACCCGAGGACATCAGTACGGACACATTTGTGGTTTGTGAATTGTGAATTGAGATTATTTTATCGACTATTAAAATATAGATGTTTTTTGGTCAGTATTATATGAGTAACACGTGAACTTTTATTTTAAATAAATGTTAAAAACACACAAGCTTTAGACTTTTGTTGTTGCTATAATATTCATGTATCTTATTTATTTTAACCATGTTATTTTTCCCTCTATAGTCAGCTGTATATATAAAAAAATCGATATCTAGTTAAGTTAGGATATGAAAAAATATATTTTTTCTATAAAAAACGCTGTATTTGAAGTTAAGAGATATTGCTAGTTCGCAAATGGTACGATGTTAAACGTCGCGAAGAATGTTTGCAAAAGCATTGATCAGACATATTGCTGTTGTGGCCTCTATAACGATGACAGCCAGCGATATGTTAAGTCCAAATATTTTTGTTTTTTAAAGGGTTTTTATTACAGTTTTCTCATGAATTATGTGTTTTGTTTATCCTTTGAGAATAATGTTCATTAAAAATAGCTCAACAAGTTTAACATTGCTAATTGATTCGTATTGGGTGAAATGATCTTTAAAATTAATAGATTTGAGTAAATACTCCCTTTTTTGCAGTCAAGTAGTATAATATCATATGAATGTATTAACTAAAAATATGTAATAAAAAAGTTTTTAGTTTTGTTTTAGATACGTATGTTAGTTAAAAAAAATACCATCTTACTGTATAAAACCAAAAGCGAAAAAACATTTGTTAAATAGTAGTTTTCTACGATATAACGTTCTACTATCATCTTTATTTTCGCTTTCGATTTTTATAAAGCTATTTTTTGCCATGTCTGCAATACTGTGTAGCATATAGAATTCTTTTGGAGTTTACTACGACGTATGTTTTATACGAAAACTGTTAGTTACTCAGTTGCTTAGCCTGACTGAAACAAAACTAGTGGCTAGCTCATCACTGCGTATTGTTTTTTTTAGGAAACGATGAGTAAGAGACAATTTTATAAATCACAAACATTCATGCCTTCAAAGAGAAAAATGAAACTGGACGTATTAGGATTCAAGTCCGTTAGCACCGTAACCGAAGCAAATGACGTTGACCTCTCATCCACGAACCCAGCCTTTACAAAAAACATTTACAATTTCGAAGATATTCTGAAATAAATATTTGTGAAATATTTATAAAAATCGGGTGACTCGATATTTTTTGTCTTCAAGTTGGTTGAGTCCATTGACAGTTAAAAGACTTCGAAGTTGGAGCGGAAGTGGTTGAAAAAACAACGTATTTACTCTTCTTTTAAATATATTATATTATCAAACTTTTTTTGGGTGAAATCACTAGAGTATTGAACCTTTGATGTGAAAATTAAGTTACCAAAGGCTTTAGCTCTAGTACTCTTCCATCGCTGTGGTTTAGGAATGGTGCAAAAAAATCTCACCTTTTTGCCGTCCCATCTGATATATTGATGCCATCGGTTGAGATTTGCCCGCCAATACTCCAGGGTGTACTCCTCGGTGTACTCCACACCACGGCCCTTGTCGTAGCGGCCCTGTGTAGCTACCCCCGTCACTAGATGCGGTCCTCCCAGGTCCACGTCGATAAACTCCCTCACTCCTTTTTCCACCTGAGCTTTCGGGCACCAGCCTCCACCGGCAGAATCGAAGTTTAACCTGTGGACGAAATATATCAAATCAAAACATTAAATACGTATGTGTAATTATAAAACATATTAGTTTTGCAGCAATATACAAAAAAAAATGTAAAGTAATGACCAATTACTTACTCCTTTGAGTTAGTGTAAAAAGTAAATTTGTATGTAGATATCATTCATTCATTCATCAATTAGATAATTATCATGGAAAATAAATATACATGTAAGATTGATTGCCTGCCAATAGAACAGCCAATTATTTAATGATAATTGCTATATAGTAATTACTTAATTACGGCCCAAGTACAATCTTAATATGATTTGAATTTTTAAGTGAACAGTGAAGTAAAAGCGAAGCTCTTTAACAAATATCAAAATTAATGTAATACAAAAATTGTACGTATATACACTAGAATTTTTATTGGTAAATACTTTGATATTTTTTTTTAATAATAAACATCTTTGCAGAATACCGACTGTGTGGTTTTGGTTATGGAGGTCCTGGGTTTGAGTCCCAGTACGATGAGTTTTTAAAAATTGATTTTATATTGATTCATGAATTTCTGCCTATAGGCATGGATGTATGTAATGTCTTGAATTCCCTTTCTACCCATCCTAAAAACAAGCGTGGCGAGAGCGAATAGCTAACCACTAGTTCTTTTCTAATTCTATCATTCCATCTCTACTCGCTTACAAGCAACTGTACTTGTTGACAAAACTTCTGTTGAAATACGTTTATTAAGACACTATGGGCTCCACATTGGAAGAAGACATGGATTAACCTTTTAGATAACTTTTAACCTAACCAAAAAAAAATATTTTTTATTTTTAGGGTGTTTCCAGAAAATTGCTTGTTGAGCTAAAAAACCGGTTATCAATACGTTGTTTTTTTTTTAAATCTAAATTTGTGACATTTAAAAGTCGGCTACATTTATTAACAAGTATTTTGACTTGAAATATTAGCATTTAGTATGTCTATGTACATAGGTTTATTTTCAAAATATTTTTGCTGTGCATTTTGAGTAGATTACACTTATCGAGTAAATTAAATTCAAATACACTCAACACCGAATTCTCGATGTATGGGTTTACATAGATACACAAATATTGGATCTTCTATGTAATGCCTCAAAAACTATAGCGTTCTTTGTAACCCAGCGAAAGAGTATTTTTTATTTCAGAAATATCGTAAACAATTTAGGTCATCACTAAGTGATCGATCAGTGGACGTTTCCTGTTTTCTAAAAACATATATTTCCTGAGCAGAAACACCGAACAAAATTTGAGTAAATTTGAGTCTTTTTTTTGTAACTGCTTATAACAAATAAACGTAAAGTTTTAAAAAATGTACCCTTTTTCACTATATTAGTTTCATTACTTTGATTTTTATGTTAAACTGGTAATGCTGAGCTTTATGTAATATTATAATTCGAAAACAGGATTTTTTTGTATAAGCCCTATTATAAACTGAGAATCTGTATCCCTTTACAGTATGTACTGATCTTTTACTATAAATACTTAAAATTCTGTTAGGTGAAGGCTTAGAATGGTAAACCAGTTAAGGCATTTATTATAGCAAATAATACATAAATGATTGTAACATATAAGTATTTTTTAAGTATCATTTTAAGTATGCACTGTGGAAAATAATATTTCAAAATAAGTCTTAATACTGTGTACTTGATTTATATTCCATCACTTAAATGTTCATAGTAACGTCCACCTAGTCAATTATAAGTAACTTTGAGCACAATTTTTACATTTCATTTCGTATAACATTTTTAGTTGGACTGAAACTAAACAATCGTTGAAACTCATATCAACAATTACAACGATAAAGCTAGTGAGGTTTCAAAAAGCATGTATGTATATGTTTTTCTGGAAAAGGTATTTATTTATAACTGCCGTCGTAATATTCTGATTCTCAGATGAAAATAATTATTTTCATGCCCTTCCACTAACTAGGCGCAAAAACGATTTTGACTTCCACGCAAAAATACTTGAAAGTAAGCAAAGTAGTGTTTATATTGAACAGTATTTATTATTCTTGAAAAACAAATTAATATTTGATAATAAAATTTTGTTTTCTACACATTTTTACTGTCCTTAATACTTTCACAATGGAGCATCCAATCAAGAATTCCGACCAATTTGTCGATTCTTCAATTCTGGAATAATTCTAGTGCTAATCCAAGAATTTCAGGATTTCGGGATAACACTTTTGATTAATTGAAGCTCTTACTTTCAAAACCGGCTGAAATGGGAAAAATAGGAAAAAGTGATTTGGTAAAATTTGTGAATATGTGTACAGTTAAACAAGTAAAATATTTTTCAAGATATTAATCACTTGTTCGCTAATCTGTGCACTTATTGGCTTATTCTTTTTAAGATCAATTAAAATTTTCACATTGATTGTTAAAAGCGGTTTCAAAATTAAACTGAATTTTCGATCAAAAATATTGAGAGTTTTTGGTATTTTTGAAAACTGAAACTTTTGCAATTATAAAGGTAATATAGACAATATATGTATAAATATCATACTAAAATTGTATGAAAGCAGTTTTAGCTGGTTTGATAGGAAGCGCTTCGATTAAGGATTCCTTCAATCTGTAACTTTTTCTGGGGAAGGACAAAAAAAAGGGTCTCACATTTTTGAATAACTGTAGAAATTGTGAATAATTCGGATTTTTCTCAGAGGAACTAGCTAAAAAAAAAGGTTCTTGAGCTGTGAAATATTTTGGAATCGCTCAATTTCTTACTTTTTTCGCCAAAGATCAATCCCGGGATCCCAAGATAATTGGGAATCTCGAAATCCCGGGATAAAAAAAGGGTTCGAGTTTTAATGCCCTAGTTTACAAGTGATGCATTTAAAAAACAATGTGGTGGGTGTTGCCAAACACGTATCCCCGTATATATTCGAAAAGAAATTGGTAGAAAAAAATGTTATTATATTTCAACTCGTATTTTTTTGTTTTTTTTTAAATATAAATAATAATAACAGCTTTTTCTGTATAAAATCAATACGTCAAAATCAAAATCTTTCAATTTTCATTTTTTTTAGCAAACATACCACGGTGAGAGTTGATGGATATTAAAATCAAAAATTTTAAATAAGAAAAACCTGTACCTATGACGGTAGTTCAAAGGTTGCCATCAACTGGTGGCGTAGCTTAAAGAGTATCGGGTTAGATTTTTACATTCTAAAAAAAGGTCTTTCAAAAAAATTAAATAATGATAGCGCCTGTAACACAAAGGCAAAAATTTGTTTAAAAAACATTTTTTTTATAATTATGTAAATTCTAAAAGGTGCACACCATAATAAAGCTTTATGTTTTACCTCCAACAAACATAGCCGAAACAAATGATAATTGTGATTATAGTAACGTTATTTGAAAAATTTAATTATGAATAAATAACATTAAATTTACCCTGCTTTGTTGGAAAATATTGATTTTATATAAATCACAAATATCTGAATAAAATGAACATTTTTATGTACAAATAACATACGTATGTGCAATATATATATACATAAACATCAGTGTCAATAAGTGTATTGACGCATGAATTCATAATATTTTATAGTTGTATTTATGAATCATAAATATTTTACGAGCTTTCGTAGCCAAGGTGAAAATTCTCGCGCCTTATTCGAAGTTTACGGAGAAGTGATTCTCAAACGGGGTGTTGCTACAAAACGATAGATAAACCTAAATAATTAAGACTGCTGATGAATACTACTAGCACACGCGTTTCAGATTCACTTATGTTGTTTATGTAAGATTTACAAAACTACATTTTATTATGACAATTATTACAAAAAAGTACGAAAGATTAAAAGAAATGTTTAAAATACTGCTTATAAGCCAGCTGTTTAGACTCTTTCTTCAAGTAATGACTTTCTGTCAAATTCATATTTTATATTATTTTAGAATAAAATTATCTAACGAAAGATTTATTACTTACTTTTCATTGAATTGAATAACACAAATATCGATTTTTTATTGTTTATGGCAGAAAAATAATTGTAGGTAAAATACAGTTCATTTAAAAGATAAGTTTAAGGAGCTCTGATAATACAGAGAAAAGAAAAAGCGTCATAAAATAAATCCACTTTTATCAAAAAGAATGTCCTTATTATTAAATAAAGCTTGTTCATATAAAGGAATTTTATTTGAGTATGAAAGTTTTATGTATAAACTTTTGACAAATAGATTACACAATTTAACAGTTTTTGAATGAATAAAGAAAAAAAAACAAAATGTCAACGAAAGATTTTCACAACCAAAATAAAATAACCATAATCTGTTATTATGTGTTTAATAAATGTACAATAATCATTTTATTATTTATCAAAATAGTAAGCGGTATAATATGTGTTTTTTGTTATTTTTTCTATAAGGTTTTTATAGTTTTAAAAGGTTTTATTTATAAATGATTGGTAATGTTTGACACTGTCTATTTAGTTAAGTGAGATATAAATTCGATCATATTTTTTTTAAAATCCATGTCTACTCTCAATGTGGAGCATATGGCCTCCTAATGAAGGTATATTAACAGAAGCTTTTCTACGAGAATTGTTTTTTACTCAGTCAATCAACCTCCATTTTTCAAAGAGAGTAGTAAGAATAAAAAGATGAGGCTTAGACAGGACTAGTGGTTAATTAACAGCTCTCGCTATGTACAGTTATTGAAGGATCGGAAGACTGGGAAAGATTTTTTAGACATCACTAACACACATACCTTCGAACAGAAATCTATAAATTAATCTGAAAAATGCTGTTTGTACTGGGACTCAAATCCGTGAGATCCGGCACGGAAACCAACAACGCTAGCCGATGTGCCGTAGGCCCCAACAAATTATGAAATAATAAAATTTATATTTTTGGTTGCCAAGCGACTTCAAAATAATTTTGAATTGCTTTGGTGAAATCACAGATGTCACACTGAATAACTATAGTACGTTAGGGCAGAGTTTCCTAAACTTATTGTGCAATGGAACACTTTGCAAGTCTGGAAATGCTACCGGAATACAGCTTATTTTTTAGGTTGGTAATTCATAATAGTAGACATATTGAAAAAAAATATGTTATTAAATCACATATATGCTATTAATTAATTATTGTATATAACATGTTACATAAAAAAATGAGTGAATAAAGCTCTTAGAGATTCAAATCTCAACCTGTACCTAGATATTTGAGGTTTTAAATGTCAATGAAGATTCATCATCACTCAATTTTGAATATGAAGTAGATGTTTAAATGTGTCACACACAGTCTAGATAACCATCCATTAGATTATATCTATTAATGTCCCACGGAACACTAATGTGAACAAAACATAGTTTGGGAAACCCTGCTATAAGGCATCACGTATGTGAAACTTGAACGCTAGCTACGGGTAATACAAATGATGGCTTTGTGGCTTCCCTTATGTGAATCAGCCTCCGGTCATCTAACATAGTCCAATTCCATAGACAATAATTTCCAGTTTTACTATGATGAGAAAAGGCATATGAACATCGCTTTGAGGTGAGAGAGCAGTACCAGAAAGCTTGTTTTCATTTCTAATATCAAATATGTTTATAGCTCATGGTATAAATGTTAAAATGATAAAACAATAAAAACTGATTATGTATCATTTTCGCTCTTGTTTCGTCCATCATTTCTAAGCTGTTAACTGATAATATATGTTTATAAAAATAAAACACATATTTTTCAGTTATTCCACAGAGCTAAGTAGAATTAGCACAGAAAATAAATTATATATTTTAGTTAAATAAATTAAACATAGCTGTAATGACATTTTTAATTTAACAAAGTCAGTGAAAAAACAATCGTTAATAAAAATTGAATATCTGAAATTTTTAAGCATAGCTTATGACTGCCATATTTTAATTTGAAATTTTAGATTATTTTATATATACAATTGTTATGATTTTATTTTAGTCGAATTTACAATCATAGACTAATACATTTTTTTTATCGTTGATTGAAATGTTGTCACAAGCAGTTACTTACTTTTCCCTAAGAGAGGCAGTGTAACCTATTGCAGTACTCTAGGAAAAATTGTATATATGCTTATTTTTTTAGCGCTGTTTTTATTATTGAAAAAAGAATGAATGCGAAAAATATGGATACACTTATAAGTTACAAATAAATTATGATTCAAATAATGAAAGTTTCTGGTAAGGAACGTAACAGCATAACATCAAAAACTAAACCAATATGTTTATGTTAAACATTAAAATTGATTTAGAGGTAGAGACCATTATATATATAAGTGTGTATTCCAATTTTAATTTAATTTGTTTTCAAAATAAGTCAATAAAATTTGAAAAAAATGTTGATGTAAAATCTAAAAGAGTTTGTCGATCGGATTATTTCGATTAGGAATTTCTAGACGGCTTGGTAAATTATAAATTTCACGTAAATTATAGGTCGGCTTGGTGAATATATACTTCAATGAAAACCGTTATGTTTCTTCGTAAAATGGCATTGAATTTGTAATTGGTTGCTCCAAACAAATTATATGAATGTATTTATGCCAGCAATTACCCCAAATAAGGCTAATAGGCGGTTGAAAAAGCTCATTATCATTATGCGAATCATAAAAAATTGGCTTTTTAAGCTGGAAAGTTTCAGGAACAAACCGAGTTACATACATAACGTAAGTAAGTAATCCTCAAAAACTTGAAAGGAACAAAAATACTGTAATACTTTCTCAAGTTCTTCTTTATGTTTCACCAAATAAGTTCGATTCAGATTTTTTTTAAATTCAAATTTCCGCTTATCGCTTAATCGTAACAAAATTTGTTATTACGAAAATTGATTGTTATTCAGTCTCAACACTTTTCTTTTTTCCAAAAAGGTAAGGAGTTTAAGGATTTACTGTGGTAAGGAGACGGTTTTAGTAACAACTAGTTTTTTTGTAAGCTATTCTTCATTTTTTACTTTTACAAAAAGAGGTTGAGCAATATACTTAAATTTAATACCTTTTCGTTACATGTTTTGAATACTTGAAAAATAAAAACTTTTATTACGCAGGAAAATAAATTCCATCATTTTTTAAACATAAGCAATCGAAAACATGTTGTAAATCAATTGTAAAAAATATTACATAATTGAAAGGTGAATACAGCCGTATTGAATTAATTTTAGATATTACATCTATCTTAAATTCGAAGGTGTTTTGATATTTTAATCATATAATCATAAAATCTGACGATGTTCTGCTTACGTTTATGAAGTATGATAAACATTCTTTTCAAATTAAGAGTTGAAAGAGTGGTTAAATATAACAATACGTATAATTTATTTTGTTCTACAAAAATACCAACCGATATTTAAAAAAAATATGGCATTGTCATTTTTAGCAGAATTTCAATTAAAAACAACCATAAAGACCATTTTATTTTTTCCTTTTTTATTATAACTGTTATTAAACCCTTTTCAAAATAATTTTATTAGTACCGTAAGAATGTGCTTTAAATAAAGCATTCAAAATTTCAAAAAGATTATTTGCGTAACGGATAACATGGTGAATACAAAATATTGCATATTTATTATCCAAAATTTAAATGTAATTTTGACATTTCCATTGAATATGTAATTTGGAAAAAAATCCTTTTTGTGTTTTCGACTATAATGAAACTTACATTTTTTCTACCATGTCCGCTCCCGATGTGGAGCATATGGACTCCTAATGGAGTTTATTTCAACATAAGTGTTTGCTAATGAGTTGCTCAACTACTCTTTTTCGAAAAGAGTAGTAATAGAAGGTTAGAGCTAGAACAGGACTATTGGTAAGCTAATCGCTCTCGCTACGCCCTGTTTTAAGGATAAGATGGGTGGGAGGAATGTGAGAATTAAAGACTTCACAAATCGATTGAAATATAAATTGATAAAACTGTCCGTACTGGGACTTGAACCGGTGACCTCCGTAACCGAAGCCAATGACGTTGACCATTATATTAAAAAAATAAATTATACGTTTATAAAAATTCCCACATTTATTTATTTTCTACTAAGCAATATCAGTTGATAAAGATCGTCATGAGCAAAAACGGTCCTGATCTTAATAAATAAAAATAGTAATTAGTACAAATGTGTAACATTTTTTTTAAAGCAGCTTTTTCGATAATCACATTGTATACAGCTTGATACACGTTTTATCAAAAGGATGTATGCTGAAAATGCCAAATTAGTTTCTAAATATAGCTTTTACGTTTGAAAAAGAGTCTCTGAAAATTTCGACCAGTAAAATGGTTTCTCTATAACAATTAACTAAATTAATATTAGATTTATTCGATTAAAAACCAGTTTTTTAGCCTCTGTGCACTCCAAGTTTGTGTATAGTTCATAATTTGTCTTTGGCTGAAAATCATCAAAAAAGGTTTTTGCGTCCCCTGTAAAATTTTCTGTGTGTGGGTTACGTCTTTTTTCCTTTCCAGGGTCGATTTTATTTTTTGATTTATTAAGTCTCAATTGAAAATTAATTAATCAATCAAAAGTTGAAGAACAGTTGATATGTTATTTTGTTGCCGACATTATTATAACCTCCACACGGAGCTTGTTATTTTTAAATGTTAAAATATTATATTACCTTGCATTGCTAGGACCAACGTCTTTGACATAGAAGGAAGATGCGACGATTCTTGCATCATCAATCTTACCCGACTCCATCCCAAGAGCACCCCCACATGATTCTGTAAAATAAACACATTGATATAAGATATTGAATGAAGCTTCCTGAAAGTGGATGACAAAGAAATTTAGCTGGGGATGCCAAATTTTGTACTTGTATTCTACAAAAAAAAAATCCACATCAGATACATTTTTTTTAAAAAGGGTATTGTAAAATTTTATTTCGATTTAAAATAAAATACAGCGTAATGAGATTATCTTGCACCTGCTTTTTCGTTTGAATACAAACGCTTTATTTTCAAGGATTGCATTTTAATTATTATTATTATAACAAATAATAATAACTTCACTGGTAAAGAAATGTTTGATCTGACAATATGGTTAAAAAAAGCATAGTGGTTTGAATATATTTTTTAATTTTACTGTATAAGCTTTAATTACTCGATGGAATATACAAGAATTCGAGTACTGGAAAATTTGTAATCTTGCGTATTTAGTAGGTATGCAAGACGTGTCGAAATGAAAAATATATGATTTGAATTTATTAAGACCTGAATGTAATATAATATTTTCCAAACTTAAAACAGCGTCAATCTTTTGACTACTTTGAATTTAATTTTGTTTAATTTGAAATACAATAAAATAACTTTCGATGGTTTCGGCGGTAACTTTGTGGAAGTTCATTTTAATAGAAAATTTAAATTAACTTTGATTATTCCACGTATTGTGTTACTAACTGTGACACGTGTTTCGCCTCTTTCAGAGGCATCTTCAGACTTATTATCGCAAAGTTTGCTTAAGTAATGAAGAAAGATTGGAATAAATCAATAGAATCAATCTTGCTTCATTACTTAAGCAAACTTTGCGATAGTTAGTCTGAAGATGCCTCTGAAAGAGGCGAAACACGTGTCACAGTTAGTAACACAATACGTGGAATAATCAAAGTTTATTTAAATTTTCTAATAAAATAACTTATTTGTCATCTATCGTATGCCTATAGGAACGATTCCAAACCCCAAACCGCCAGTAAAAGCTTTTACGCGTTTCGAGTTATCGATATTTTTCGCCATGCTTGATTCCAGAATGAAAGTTTTAAATCTAATAATAGAGTGTTTTAGCAAACGATTTTCTAACCAAAACTTGCTTCATTCAGGTGTTTAACTCAACCTCTCTTCGAAGAGGGTTTTTTTTTTAAATCGATTTAAAAACTTGTGAAAATATCACAGATGTCAATATAACTCTACGGATTAGGGTATAAATGGAGCCACTCTATTCGGTTAACATGAAAACGAATAGAAAAATATAAAGACTGTTTTTCTTCATTTGAAAATATGTTTTTGAGGCATCGTTATCTAAATTAATACAACAATATTAATATCGTTTCTTTTATTCAAAATGTTTAGGAACCTTGGAGTAGCAAATTTACTTTCGATTATTTTTTCGTTTGCACTGTGTTGTGCAAAGATATTGTTTTCAAAAATTTTCGTCGATAATTTGCAAACACAACAAAAACGCGAGCTTAAGTGGGCGTTAAATTAAGTTCAATAAAATAAGAATGTCCCGGAGGCGAAAAAATATTTTTCCCCGCCAAAAATCTGAGTACTTAAGGAAAAAGATTCGGTGGTAAATACACATTTTAATTAAATATGTGCTGCCTGTATGCATAAGCATTTTAGGCTGGAAGGAGAATTACTACGTACAGACATTTTCATAAAACATAACTGCCGCGTAAAGAAAATCTACATAATCTCTGAAATTGTTGATTCTAACTTTTATTTCAGCCTCATCTCTCTGCATTTCTAAAAAGTTTGCTGAAAGAAACTTCTTTATCCGTAGACGGAATACTTTCAACTCTATGTATAGTTAACAAAAGTATGGCCTTATTCCACTTTTATAAGTCTCTTTTACCAGTTTTGTAAAGTTTTTCTGTGCGGTTTTATTATGATAGTTATTATTCAAAAGATTTCTGAATATGGTAGATGAACTCAAGAGTTGTAAGTGAAATGCATTATTTTAATATATATTTGCACACAAAAAATAATTATTTTACTTTCTCTAAATACCAAGATAAAAAACATTAACAAATATAAAAGTGAGATAATGTGTCTTTATTTAATCTCCTGTCAGTGACTATATTTGCGTTTTTTTTTATAATGACAACTACGTCGATCAAAATAATTATTTTTAAAACGGAGTGAACTGTTTAATATTATGACAAAGTTACTCAGATGATAAAAGCTTATAAGTACGATTGGTAAAGAATTAAAAGAAACTATCTCACAAACTAACAAAAAGAAATTGCTAAACGCCACCGAATCTTTTAAAAAATTATGACTTATACTGTAGGTACATATTAGGGTATCCAATCCCGGAGCCTTTTTCCAATCCCGGGATTTCGGGACTGATCCCTTTTTTTTCGGGATCCCGTGATTGGGGTTTCGGGATCCCGGGCTTGTGATTTTTTTACCGAGAAATTTGAAATCCTCAATTCGTTATACTATTTCCCAGAATCTCACCAAAACTCGTTTTTTTTTTTTTAGCTCACCGAGGAATTTGAAATCTCCAATTTGATATACTATTATATAGATCCCAGAATCTTACCAAAACTCGTTTTTTTTTTTGCTCACCGATTTACCAATTTCTTGTCAATTATCGGGTTTTCCTCAAAATTTCTCAATCCCGAAATCCCGGGATCGTGGCCATCTCAATCCCGGAATTTCGGGATCAGAAAATTGAACGGGATCCCGGGATTGGATGCCCTAGTACATATGTGCATTAAATAATTAGCGCTTTTTTCAATATTATTTCAACGCAGATTTAATTTAGGCGAAAGCAAGTTTTCTTTTATAAGTTTTATATGGGTTTTGAAATAACTACAGTATTTAAAAATATTAATGTTTACTTTCATTAATATCGAAATGATTTTCTCGTTTTAAACAAATAACTCGTATCTATCTGAAGTCAGATTTTATCATTGGCCAAGTAAAAACGATAACCATCAAATATTTAGTTTGCAACATAGGTAAAAACGTTTTTATTTATTTAACGATTTTTCCTAACACAATGTAAGGTCAATGAATTGAAAAGCACATTCCAACTTATATTAGTGTAAGACTAATGGGTGTTTATTCAAATAGAATACATAAAAATATATATTTTTAATATGACTAATAGTATTCTTTTCTACTAATGACGCATCAATCGGTATCATTTGTCAAGCGTTTCATAAAAAATAGAAAATATTCCAATTATTAAAACCAATTACTTATGATTTTATCATAATAAAACTTCCTATCATTACTTACGCGAGTTAGAAATGTATCCATTTTTCTTTTTTGGAAAAATTAATAATATAAATATTGGACAAGAACAGGCCTGGTGGTAAGCTATTTGCTTTTTTCACTCCCAATTTTGAAATAGGATTGCAATAGGAAGTTATATTGGTTATCCCAGACATTTATCTCTTTAAACGCAAATCTATTTCAATTAAATTTATAAAAGTATTCGTTCAAGGATTAAATCCCGCAGAATCTACAACTAGTGATATCTAAATTTGAATCGTTCAAACTATGTACATTCTCACAAATTTTGTCACTAACGACCCGGGTTTCGCCTTTCGGCATCTTCAGGCATTCAAGTGCACGGATGAACTTGAACTGATCCTCATCCGTGCACTTGAATGCCTGAAGATGCCGAAAGGCGAAACCCGGGTCGTTAGTGACAAAATTTGTGAGAATGTACATAGTTTGAACGATTCAAATTTAATATTGAAATTCCACCAAGCACCTTCAGTCGAAATCTTAAATTAGTGATATCTAAATTGAATAAATGAATCCTGATTTAGAAGAGTTAAAGATTCTATATAATCGTTCAGTATTCTGTACCAATACGTTTGTTGAAATAAAAATTAATCACCTAAAATTGAACAACTTAAATGTAAAAATAACACTTTTAGACTTATTAAGTTGTTAATAAAACCATTGAAAAATGATGCAATTTTGGAAAAGTCGGCTTGATATATTTTAAAATCATGTAAAGGTCAAACTTTTAACCCACATTGCTTCTGTTTTAGTGACTAACGCACAGCTGTTATGCTTCAGATGTGTAAATCTGATTTCTGTGGGGTGATATATTATAATATAATTATTCACCCTTAACGTTTTCAAGAACAATGGTGGTTAGAAATTTTCCACGAGTGTACCAAAAATATACTACTGTGATTACTACATTATTGAAGTAATTAAAGATTATTTAAGGTATACGACAATTTTAGAAGTTCAATATTTTTATATGCCAACAAACTTAGTTAATTGAAATATTAAATTGAAAAATGTATGTATATAACCCAAAATATAAGAGAGATTTCGTACACACTGACGACCTAATTAAAAAAACTGTTCAAAAACGTAACCAGTATTTGATTGACATTAATTAATTACCACTTGGTTAGTGAACCTATTTAAAGAATATTATTTTTGACTTAAACAGTAAATATTTAGCTAATGAAACATTTGAGGTAAATTTTCATTTGTTCTTTTTAACAGAATGTTGCTTTTTATGTAGGTTTGTTATTAAAAATATTTCATGGCGAGTATTTTATTTTTCAACACATTAATTTTAAGTGTCACCATTTTAAAACTTCATTATAATATTATAACTGATGGGATATTTCATATATAATTTGTGATTTAATCAGATTTTTTTTGTGTGTTTTCAAAGAATTCCGTATTAAACGAGGGCTCGCTGGAGTAAATTTTATTTTATTTTTTAACTCGAGAAGTAAAAAAATACTACTTATTAAATGCAAAAGAATTCACGGTGCTACTTTACGGTTAAAATTCATAAAGCCTTACCGATAAATAAAGGATACCGGTTTCTGCGTTTTGTATTCTTTAGACTATCGTCGGTATTCTTCCAGAAATCGTTAAATCAAAAACCTTGCTTTTTAATAATCAACTTTTTCAAATATCATAAAGCAAACTGAAATGTAAGTAAAACAAATAAATAAACAACAATTGACCCAAATTTTTAAAACTCAAAAGCGTTTAGCCGCGATTGGGTAGCAGAAGAAATAAGAAATCTGTATAGCTAAAAAGAGTTAGAGAATAACTGCTAAAGAAATATACTTAGTTCATACTACTTCATTAAATCTCGAAACAAGTAAATGTACTATGAGTCAGCTTGTTTATTGAAACTATAAAGCTTGTCTTAATCTCTCAATCTGCATTTATATCTCAAAACACCCATTTTTTTACTTAAATTTTTCTGGCAGTATACCGAAGATACGAATTCCGTTATCGTGAAGTATTGAATATAATATTATCCTGGTATGTGAGGATGGTAAAATAGCGTTGGAAGATACAAATATAATATAGAGATATATTAATATTATTTGAAACATCACGATGTGGCCATATGAATTAGAAGTAAAGGTTTGCAAAATATTGCCAATCATTCAAAGGAAGTCTGTAATAAAAACTTTATTTAATAGTGTATCTTTTTGTGTCGTGACACAATTTTCTACAAACTGCTTAAAGAAGAGATTATGAGCTGTAAATTGATACGATAAGGTAAATAAGTTCATTTATACATGACCCGTGTACCACAATATTTTACATGATTTTATAATAATAGCCAAAAGTGCATGTCTCAAGTCGTAAAAGTATGTTTGTGGTTAATAATTAGTATGAAGGTACCTAAGAAGATTTTATGTCTTGTTCATTAATTAAATAAGAGTGATTAAGGTAATGTATTCGGTATCCATTTTACCGCCATAAAATATAAAATAAGATACAAAAGTGTTTTGATCAGATTCAAGAGTATGAAAAAAATAAGTTTTACATTTTTTAATCCATGTCTACTAGGGTATCCGATCCCAAACCCTTTTTGTGATCCCAGGATTGATCATTCACCATAAATTCGGGATATGGATCCCGAGATCGATCACTAAAAAAAAACGTCAGAGATTGAGAGATTCAAAAATAAGGTAAAATATTCTCTATTTAGTTTTTTTTGCTAGCTGGCTGGCCTATTTTCGAAACCTAAGAATTTACTTTTTTATAGCTCTCACGGATATTTGCATTTTTTTTACTTTCCGGCCGATTTCGAAAATCATAGAAATTTATTTTTTTATTCCTTATCCTCAATCCCAAAACCTAACGAGATCACGGGATTGGAGACCTTAATGTTCACTCTCAACGTGGAAGAAATGTATTTTTAATAGAGTTTATAAAAAAAACATTTATTTTTACAATAACTACTTGTTACTTAGTTGGTCACTGAAAGAGTATTTGGAAAGGTAGTGGTAAATCAAGGCTAGTGGTTAGCCAATCTCGCTCACTACAACGCCGTTTTGAAAATAGACTGGGTGGCAGATAATTTAATACATCCACGCATTTTAAAAGAAACGTATAAATCGACTGAAAAATCAATTTATAAATCTGTTTGCACTATGGAAGCGACGCCGACATTGTTGACCACTTGACTGCGGACTTGGCAATAATTTTCTTAAATGTGTATTTTAAAATATTATTAATTACATCGACTGTGTTGAAACCAAATTATTCGTGGTATTAATTGTAACTTTTTGACACAAATTTTATGATGCAAATGTGTTTTTGTTTCGTTACACTTTTTGATTTTAAGAGCGCAAAGTTGTTCAGGAAAACTATTGTTATTTAAAAATGAATGAAGAATTGGATGTTTCTGTGATTAATTGCTGAATAGTCCTCATTAAATAACATTTATGCGTTATACGCCAACGCAGAGAGATTTACAGAGCCAGCTTTCAAACAAATCGGATTAATGGTTTTGAATAAACTTTGTAATTTAATTCACATGTGGCTTAAAAGCTGATGAAAAGTTGTTTTGTAAATATTTTACTGATTTTTAAATATAAATAAAACTTGTTAGCATTCAAATAAAAGAAATCCTGTTATAGGAAGAAAACACAAATAAAAGATAAAAATATATTAAATATATATTTTATTAATAATACATATTTTTTTTTCCATGAAATACGTATTTTTTTTTTTAAAAATATGTTTTATTTAATACTGAATAGATAAAAAAAATTATAATTATTTTTTTACCATGTCCGCTTCCAATGTGGAGCATATGGACTCCCAATGGAGTTTATCTCAACATAGGTGATTCTACGATAACTGCGTCGCTTAATCTTTCTTTTTTCAAAGAAAGTAGAGATAGTTGAACACGACTAGGACATGACAAGTGATTAACTAATTTCTTTCGTTTTACCCGTTTCTGAGGAAAGGAAAGGTGGAAAAGAGTTTAAAACATCACATACATCCATACCTTCGGTCAAAAATTTATAAATATACGTAATAAAAAAAATGTTATTTACAAGCTACAACTTATGTTAAATATAAACTTTATATCGACTATGTAAAGGAAAAAGGACGTAACCCTCAGTTTTTTCGAAACAGCTTTTTTTTCGATAATCACAATGTATCAATCTATCAAAAGGATGTAATCTGCAAATGCTGAATTAGTATCTAAATTTAGCTTTAAAGTTTGAAAAAAGATTAGTTTGTTTACATTGAAACCAAGAAAAAATACGAAAAAAAAGTTTTTTCTAGACAATTTCTTTAATTAATATTAGATTATATCAATAAAATACCAGTTTAGAAGTTTTCGTGCACTTTGAGGTTGTTTTTTATAATTTGCATATGGCCCAAAATCATCAAAACACGTTTTTTGTGCCTCCTGTAAAATTTGATATGTGTGGGATACGTTCTTTTTTCTTTCCACAGTCGATGTGATCAATATTCTGACATTTATATCGACGAAATTAAATTATTTTTCAAGAAATAAATAAAACGTGATAATTCGTAACATGATATCCATTTTAAATGTGTGATAGTTGTAAAAAAAAACCAAGCTTTTTTGTACACATAAAATGTTCAATGGTTTTAATGTTAATATCATTTTTTTCATAACTATACTTTTTTGAAACAATTTTGCCGTCAAATCTTTAGCGAATTAGATTGTGGCTTGACGTTTTTTGTACGTTATTAAAGCGGAAAAAGTAAAGCGTATTTTGTGAAAATCGTATGTTATGCTTACTAACAATCTTATTTAGCTTTGGTTATATATGAGACAGATCACAAGCAAAAATAAATAATTAAGCCATTGTAAAAAAATAGAAATATTGGTACGTGCTTCATGACGCATTTGGACTTTATAATCTCCCCAATTCGCTTCTGTAGGGTCAATTTGAATGTGCGCAAAAGTGTGTGTATACGGGAGTGTATGTGTTCGTACGTAAATCTATCGGTAATTTGTCACAACGGTAAAATTGATTATATTTTAATTTTTCCCGAGTTCGGTTTGACGATGATCGATTGGCTTTCACTTGGCGGCGGTTAAAGTTTCTGATTTATTTTAAATGGCACGGTCCAGTTGTTAAAACCGTTTCACAGTGAGTTATCAAATTTAGTTAATATTTTTCATTTTTAAACAAATGCAATTTTTAAAAATATTAAACAAAAGCAATATATTATGCAGCTATATGTTATAATAACTACAAGCCCTTACTACCAGATTATCAATATTATTAAATAGTATTGGATAAAGCCGCTTGTGCCTTAAAAGTTATATTATCAATAAAAAAAGTAATAAATATTTACAAATAAATTGTGTTTTATATATAATATTAAAATATCGAGATCCATATATTATTATTTGGTGAATGGGTTCATTGACGGTTTCATGGAATATTAACAAGATTCTTTAAATCATATTTTTGATTGAAATAGCTTTTTCAGTTAAAAAATAATGCATTGGGCAGACAAAGAGCAAAAAGAGTAATAAAAGAGTAACTTTTATAAAAATAAAATGCCACTTTTTATTTTGAAAATAATTTGTAAAAGGTAAACAAAATAAAAAGCGGAAACTGCGATTCTTATATATATCATATCGTTTGTTTAATTTCAATAAAGTAATAAAAAAATGATAACAGGTTAAAGAAGACACTGGCTTCATATTCGTTCAGCACAGTAACTAGTAAACTGAATTATTTTATTACGAATAAATGTTAGAAGTTTTGACAACATTATGATCTATATTTATATTATTGCTTTTTACACGAATTTTTATAAAGTAAATTTTTCCATTGATAAATGTCACAAAGAAGCTTCAGCAGCTATTTTTACCCCTAGCGAAAAACATTATATATTTTCACAGTGTTGCTGAAAAGTATTAAATAAAACTGACATTTTCTTTTACAAGTTAAAATTCTAGTTCAAATTTTAATTAAAAGTGACACAAACAAACAAAAAAAGCGTAACCATATACAAAAAATAATTAAGAACTAAGTTTGTTACGTTACATATTTTGCAATAATGTATTAAACTGTGTAAATGTAAAAAAGCAAGGATATAAAAACAAAAATGTATAATAAATCTAAGAATAGCAACGCTGAAGATTGTTTGAAACATCATAATCAATATTAACATTAGTAATTGCTAGAAATCAATTGTCATGGGTGTTACTTCTAAGCTGATAAAGGTATAAATCAATCCACAATATAGAATAATATATCCATATTTTAGCCAAATTTAAACATTAATACTCTCTACTTACTGCGTAATTAGAAAAGTTATGAATGATCTCCTTATTTCACTTTTAAGGGTTTCACTGCCAATACTTGTGGAAAAGCATTAGTTTCGAAAAATAAAACACTCTTTAATACTAATGCCATATTTGTTTGATATAATATGGACCGGTTTTGCTCATGGCGAGCGTTTTCAACTAATAACAATATATATTAATACAGTCATATTTACACTGAACCAAATAAAGCCATACGGTGTGTAAACAAACAATTGGTTTAATAAATATAAATTTACAGACAAAAATACAAAATATTTAAAGTTTAACTAAATTGAAAAGAAAAATTTAATAAGAGTGATCCTTAACAATGAATTCAAAGGTATTTCTAACAAATAATATTCAGCAATATTAATATTAATAGATAACTTATTGTAAATCAGTTGGTCAATCTTTCCTATTCGGAGCAGGTAAAGAAAGATGGGGCTAGAGCTAGAAGTAGTAGTAAACTTTTTATAATACGTTGCGGTTTTTATTCTCAAATGAAAGAGACAAACACTTTTGAACATAAATGCATACTAAATTTGAATCGCTTAAACTATGTACATTCTCACAGATTTTGTCACAAACGACCCGGGTTTCGCCTTTCGGCATCTTCAGGCATTCAAGTGCACGGATGAACTTGAACTGACGTTTAGTAAATGAAAGTTTCGTGTCTATATAAGATATAAATGCATCACTGAGTCCAAAGCCATTGCTGGCGAAAAGAATGAGCTCATGGGAATGCCAACAGATTTGAGTAGTGAGTAGTTTCAAGAATTATATAATTTGTTTGTCGGCAAAGGTTTTATGATTATATGATTTTATGATTATATAGGGTATAGAAGTGGAGATGTGGGAAAGTTTGATATTTCATTTAAAATCGGAAGACTTAGTGACAAAATCTGTGAGAATGTACATAGTTTGAACGATTCAAATTTAATATTGAAATTCCACCAAGCACCTTCAGTCGAAATCTTAAATTATAAATGCATACATTTACGTGCTTTTTTTTAAAAAAGAAAACGATACCGGAATTCAATTTTTTCTTATCCGTTCTCAATGAAGACAATATGTCTATCTAATGAAGGTATTTTAACAGAGTTTTTTTTACGATAAATGCTTGTTAGTCAGTTTAAATTAGTCAGATCATGATTAAAAAAAGATTTTTAAACATCTCTTGGCAAAAAATCAAAAGTTTTCAAAGGGGAAAAAAAATCCAAATATTGATTTGAAACATGAAACATGTTTTTAAAAAAATGAGCTGGAATGCCGTTCTACCGTGTTACATGAAGGAAAAGTACTGTATTTACTGAAATTTATTGAATGGTGCGGCTTGGTTGGAGGATTTTTTTACCTTAACTAAAATATACAACACTATATAAGCCGCCTGTGTGGTCGAGTGTTCAACGTCGTTGGCTTCGGTTACGGAGGTCCCGGGTTCGAATTCCGGTACTGACAGTTTTATAAATTTTCGTTCGAAGGCATGGATGTATGTGATGTCTTGAATTCCCCCCTCCCACCCATCCTATCCTATGAACGGGGCGTATCGGGAGCGATTAGCTAACCACTATTCCTGTCCTACCTGTCCCCACCCTTTTATTTCTACTCTCTTTGGAAAAAGAGAGATTGAGAAACTGAGCAACAAGCAGTTCTCCTAGAAACACATCTGTTGAGATAAACTCCATTAGGAGTCCATATGCTCCACATTGAAAGTGGACATGGTTAAAAAAAAAAGTATACAAAATCGAATCGACGAAGAACAGTTTTGTTACAAACAAATTAAGCTTTGTGTACATTTAGTTGGATAATAAAATGTCTATCTGGTAAGCGAAACCAATTTAATTTTTTTAATAAAATATGTATAACCCTTCACATCTTTTGATGGCGTTCGTCGTTGGAATATTAATTTTTTTCTGTGTTTGTTTGTAGTGGATGTCAAGAAATGTGGGTCGTAGTTGAATAGATCATATGGCGTGGGTTCTGTGGGTAAGTTTTATATATCTGATAACAAATAGGTAATGTATAACGACTACATACTGGCGGATGTTCTCAAGTTTATCCTAAATCTTAACAAATGGTCGGATTTCGTGTGAAGTTTAAGAGCCTGATTGGATACGTGGCTCATTCTCCGGCTGAAATAGTGACTCTTTAAATGACGTCACGTATCAGCAATGACGGTCCCATAGTTTCTCGTCAGTGGGAGTATAAAAGTAATAAAACGAACCTTATTGAATTAGCAAGACAAAAGAAAAAGAAAAGTCTCGTGCCCACGATTATCCAGGCTGGTATTTATGAGAAAATCGTTTTTTAAACGTGAAATAAAGATAGAGTTACCTTTTTAGGAGCATAAAAAATCTACGTTACTTAGTCTTATTTACTATTTAATAAAAAAAGCAAAACAACAAAAAATTAACGAAATAATACGCAATAGTTATGTAATGAATATATTATATTTTAATTAACATACTTTAAAAATGAATAATCATACACAAGTTATAAGCAGTTTGCACGTTGCAGTAGAATAAACGACATTTATTTTAATAACTTATTAAGGTAGCAAAAATTTTACCATTATTGGTTTCACAAAATTTTAGATAAATTTGTGATTCCACTTGCTGAGTAACTTATTGTGTTTTGACTTCATACGAAGCATTTTCAGATGAAATCTATCGTAATATCATTTATTAATCATCGACCGCTGTTGTATAGTTGGTAAGAGCTTGCTCTACCGACCAGGTGGGTCTGGGTTCGATTTCCAGTAAGGTTAATGTCAAATTTAGATTTTTTAATTTCAATGTGAGACCTAAGACATGAGTGTTCGTGATGTCAATTTATCTCGAGTTTATCTCGAGTGACTTACAATACAAAAATTCTCATCGAGTTTTTCTCGTATGATCTTACAACTTAAAAATATTTGGTGCATTGGCATTAGCTGTAATGCCATTTTTAAAAAAATACACATTTATAATATTTAAAGTTATTAATAATGTGATTAATTTTAATTCCTAAAATTATAGCTATGTAAAATATCATTAGTATTCGTTTACTTCAGCCATAGTCAACCTGCGGCCCGCGGGCCCAAAATAATTATAGTCACCATATATTTTTAAAAGATAATTAAAAGTTTGACTCAATATCAAAATTCACATTAAGTAAACGGTTTAATATTTTGGATACATTGGTATTTTTGTGTACTTTTTATTTGTTGTTCATTGTTGTTTTTTACTATGAAAAATACATGAATACATATTTATATATTTACATAAAATAAAATAGTTTTATTTTGACATCATAAAACATACATATGTGTGCAGTATAGTATGTGCTATATTTACAGTTTCTGTAAATATTTTGCGGCCCACGTGGAGAAGCGAAAATCGGAATGCGGCCCAGAGAAAATAAAGGTTGAGTATGGCTGGTTTAGTAAGTGAGGCTTTTAGTTTTAAATTAATAACATTATTTTCTTAAATGGATAAAAGTGATTTAAAAAAAATATATTTTAGCGGCTGTGAGATAATGGAGTTATCTCGACAGATTTTTCTTTCTACCATAACTGTTACTTAGTTACTCAACCTATCTTTCTCTAAGAGAGTAAAAATGTAAGAATAAGGTTAGGATAGGACTTATGGTTATCTAAATGCTCCAGTTAAACTATTATTTAAGGATTCAAATGGTGAAAAAAAAATTTTAGACACCATAAACACCCATGCATTTGAATAGAAATCGATAAATCGATTGAAGTAAAATGTTGTTTGCTATGTGACTCAAGCCCATGAGATATGTCTCCTAAGCCAGTGTTCAACAAAATGCGGCCCTTTGTCCCAGTGAGTGTTCCTCTTTCACAAAATAAAATATACATTGCGATTGAAACTTCGTGTCCCACGCCCAAAACTCGGTTTTCGGTCATAAAACTTAGAGTTGGAAGAGGTGATCTCAGCGAACTTACCTCAATCAAATTGAGGACATTTGAATCAAAAGCCAGCTGAGGAACACCCTAATCAAGTTAATAACAATTTACCTACCTATATAGTTTAAGTTTTAAAAAATTGGCTGTCAAAAGAATTTTAATCGTTGAATAGTTAATATTTGGCTCAGTTGACTAACGTGTTTGCCGACCACTGACCTAAGCTCACAACGATGAACGCTGAAACGACAGTTTTTTTTCTTAAGAAAGTTTTTAATTATAAAAATACCCATATTTACAAATTTGTGATGTTAATTCTCCTCAATTTGATCTTAAATGACTAAAAAATAATCTCATCTGTTTTATGTCGTATGATCTTTACATTCAACATATTTGGCGTATTGGCATTAGCTGTAATAAAAAATATTTTTTTAATTAAAAATAATATGAATTTATTCTGGTACAAAAATATCAGCTATTAAAAATTTGGATGCAGTGTATATAATACGGTGAACGGATTCTACCGAACATGATTCTCCCGAACACGAACACTCCGAACAAGAATGGTCCGAACACGATCTCTCCGAACAAGAATATTTGATATACCTATACATTTTTTAATTAAATGTTTAATATATGAGTATCAGTAAGATAATAAAATGATGTTTAAAGTACTGTGGATGTCAAATTGCAATTTTAAATGTTTATATGCATGGTATTTCCTTTAAATATAGTCAAAAATATCAGCCCAATTATAATACAACACAATTTTTAAAATTCATAAGCCAAAATACGAATAAAATTATAAACTGCTTATATACATGAAAATTAACGTTTCTTGTTTTCGTTCTGAAAAATATTTGGCATAATTGCCATAAAACATTCCACGTTACAATAAAACAATGCTTTTTCTATTAAAAATATTTAAATGTTCGGAGTATTCGGTGTGCGAAGTATTCTATATCAGGAAGGTTCTGTGTGCGGAAGGTTCTGATTCCGAAAGATTCGGTGTTCGGAGTATTCTTGTTCGGAGAGTTCGTGTTCGGAGTGTTCGTGTTCGGGAGAATCATGTTCGGAAGAATCACCGAACCATATAATACGTCTTTAATAGCCTAACTGCTTAAGCCTCCTTTTATTTTTATAAGAGAATTGTTTGTGGGAAAAGTTGCCACATGTGATTAAAAGTGAGACAATCCCAGATTTATAGCCACGCACGCCAATGTTAACACCTATTGATTAAGCCTAAATGAATTGAAAGTGTATTCTTACTTATATCGAGTGCTCGACACTGGGGTGCAAGGAAACAGAGTGCTAGTATTCCCGCCAAAAATGCCAACGGACCAGCTGTGATGTCGGTAGCCATTTTGTGAGAATTTCCCGAGTGTCATCCTCGAGTTTGGATCCAGTTTTTCATACTGCTGGCGACAACCAACTTTTGATTACACCTCGTGATCTGCAAAAGAAAAAACGCATGCTGTAAATATAACAAGAAAATAATTGTATACATTATCAATCAGAGTACAAATTAACGATTTAAAAAATATAATATGCTCATTTAGTTGTTAAAAACTGATCAACATTTCGACATCACGCTTTTGTCAGAAAAAAATGATTTCATTTAATTATTGTCGACCAGAATACATTTTTTTAAAACTTATTACAAGATTTAATTTTATTAAATGTTAATTATTTTTATGTACGAAATGAAAACCAAAGCATTCTTTTTTGAACATACTCGATCTCTGTGTGAAGCATTTGGCCGCCACGTACATGATTCCTTGTCTCCTGTCAATTGCTGTCTTTGCTTTCCTACATAATATGCCAGCATCCACAAGTTCCAGGCGACCGAAATCCCATCAGTCAGAAGACGAGGCAAACAGGATTGAGGTTCTACAAAAGCATCCGCAGTCAGTTCCAACGTTTCTCTATAAACACTGACGTAACAAAGCGCTTTCTTGCACGTTCCTCAATAGTCGAGATAAAACTAATGAATACTTATGGAACTAAGCAATGGAAAAACAAACGAATGCATAACAAATAAATATGTTACCTAAATTTATCATGGAACTGAATTAAAGATTTGCATTCAAAAATAAACTAGTAATGCTTTGATTCATTATGAATCATCCGATCCTGTAAATAATCTACAAAGATAGGTTGGCTTACTTACACTTTTTTTGTAACCCCATTTTAATGAATATCCAAAACATGTTCTGAAATTGTACGCTATTTAATTTATTTGGTCATCTGTTTATTGAGATGTTAAGAAGATTAGAATTCTATGGTGTCAGGGTTTGTAAAACTTAGATAAACTTAGTCTTTGAAATTTTAGACAGAAAACATTAATGAAATTATGTATATAAAATAGGTATATCGCGTTTGTAAAAAAGACTACCCTTTTATTTGAAAGCTTAACTGGCCCGCAAACAAAACAATTTGTAGAACCCTTAGCTGTAAGCATTAAGGGATTATGGTTTTCTCAATCCGGACACAGCTCAAACCAGTGTCGGACGTGAAATAGAATCGGTGTAGCCGCTCTAAGGCAAGTGCATGTCGTTTCTCATTGTGAAAACCTGCCATGTGTCAAAGGAAAATACTTAGCCCTCGATAAACTATCCGAATTACTGAAAATACTTTATTCAGCTGAACGCATTTCTCTCCAAGCGAGTTTTCTAACTAAACAGAGAATAATGAGTTTTGGATGATAGTTTTATATAAAAGAAATTTCAGTACAGTATTCGTAGTTAATAAAGTGTATATATTTATATCAATCATTGACTGAATATTTTTTATGTACTTGAACTTGGCAAATTGAAAGAGGACGATAAATAAACCATTGTTAACTGTTCTGAAATTTTATTTTAAATTGTGATCAAGATGCTAATTTTTATACCTAATAATCGATTATTATATTATATTAAGGTGGTGTCTTGAGGTGTAATTAAAGACTAATATATAAAAATAAATCACCAGATTTAAAGACAAGCTAAAATTGCAAATTATAGAAAATTCGATTATTATTTTCACACTTTAGAGTAAAGTATGATTACCGTCGTATTATTTTATGCTTAGGTTATTGCTCAGAAATTTTGACTTTTTATTTTACATATGAGCAATGTTATCATTGACAATAATTTTAGAGTGAATGAAAAATAATGTGAGAAGATTAATTTTTTACAAACGAAACCTTACAATATTGTTGTCCCGTTTCTTTTGGCGCCAAGATATGAATAATATTATAAAATGTAAATTCAAAAAATAAAATACTCATTTAAGAATACATACAACGCATTTCCATCAAGTATTCCATCAAGGTAAACACCTCGAAAGTGAGTAATATGAATCGTTAACCAAATATATACAGATTTTACAATTAAACAGAAGTTGCCACGAAGTGACAGTTTTCTATTCACCCTGAAGAGAAATTTCATCATTGCGCACGTCTGATATATTCGTAAAATATTTTTTTTAATACGCCATTAATTTACAATTTTTTCACTTTATTTGTTATTATATGTTTATTAGTTCAATTTTGTTAATTATTTTATCTAATGTAATTTAGTAACTGTCCGAGTGGTCAGCGCTTTTATACGTTAGTTGTAATCATAGTTATAAGTCACGTGTTTGAATTTTTCAATAAGAAATTTATTAAAATATTTTTTCAATCGTTTCTGACTTTTCTTTTATTGTTCAAAAACATTCTCTTTCAATTTTTATACAATGAAAACAGATAGACTCATATTCCTTTCCTATTCCATTTCCATAGTGAGTAGATGAATAATATCTCGTTTTATTAAAAACACCTCCTGCTGAGATTCTTCATTACAATTATTTTTTCTCTACATCGGCGGTGGCATGATTGAAAATGGTTGAATAAGTTGTTTTCGTCATAAGTTAAATTTATTGATACAATTGAAATTTAATGGTTTCCAAGTAAATATTTTTGACTTAAGCGTGATCAACCAATTGAGTTATGTTAAAAAACAAAATATCTTGTTTTTTTAAAAAATCAAGAACATAATTGACAGTTTGTAATATTGATCACTTCTTATTTAAAAAAACCCCCGATTTTTAAATGTTATATTATTGAATAGTTAATAAAATTTGATCACTTTTTTTCCAATTTTTGTGTTAATAATTTGTGATACGTGTAAGCGCCGAATCCATCGAAGTTATATTATTTATTGATTTCAACGACATGTGACGAAATATTTGCATTTTATTTTGGCGTGATGTATAAAGCTAACATTGCCATTTGTGTTGGCTGATCTAAATTCCGCTTATGTTAAATATAAAAACATTTGTGTCACGTATTTCTATTTTGCTTCAAAAGCCTATATTTCAAGAAAATTTCTACCGCAAATACATTTTTATCTAAGAGGACTTCAAAATAAATTATCCAGCTAAGACACCGTAAAATCCTTTTTCTATAACTCGGTCTGTTATACGAAACCTTATATTTTGATAACCTTAAAACTAAAACATTTTAAAATAAAGTAAATTTTATTCGAATTGATAAAATATAAACATTGAAACAACGTTTAAGTATATGATGAAGAAATAAAGTAACATACTTTTGCCAAAAGTGATAAAAATAACGGATTTTTGATTCATACGGAGTTTTTATTTCAACATATTTTGAAATAATACAAAGGAATTAAATGAATAATATTTGAAATGAGCTGTCATTTATGGAATAAGTAAAAAAAAGTTGAATAAGCATTACTTTTTTTAAAATTATTTAATATTTATTATTCAAATCAAGGTGCATACAGTATTCAGATATCTCAACTCAACTCTTTAAACAGCAGAAAATATCAACCGTTAACTTTCTGATACTTCCCTATTTAAGGGTGTATCGATTATTATCCGAAGCTTAATCTGAAATTCGCTTAGATATACACACTTTTAGAAGTTTAAAAGCCGGAACAGCACTTTATTCTCATATTTATTTCGGTTTCTACAAGGTCAAACAACGAAAATACTTTTGATATTAAATATATAAATATATCGTTATGTACATACATTATATTAATGCTCCTTACGATTATATAGGAGATAAGCAATATTCTCTCTCAGTCATCCGATACTAAAAAAACGGGAAATAGTGAGACCTATTAGTAAACGGCAGGTTCTGTACTTTCACAAAAAAATGACGGAATAAAAACCAGTTTTCGTACAATCATTTCTATTGAGATGCTCTGGGAAGAGTTTGCTTGCTCTGTTAGTGCGGAAATGGCTGTAAAAATTATTTGTCAAGTTGTATTTATAAATCCGTGCTTGTCTTAGTGTGAAAAGGCAATCTGGCAAAAGTGATAGTATTGTTCAACTGATATTATTTTCACGTCGTATTGTAAACGTGATAAACTTTAATCTATTTTTTCTTTTTAAAAATGATTTATTAAAACAATATCAATGCTTAGAATGAGATAAATTAATCGTTTTATGTTGAATAAATAATAGTGTTGATAAACTTCGCAGCACGTGCATTTGTAAACAAATTAATGCTTAAATATTAATTTCGTTTTAAATGCATTTATGCTATCTGACACATCGGATGAGGTATGAAGAAAGTAAGAGAACATAAGGCACCCAATGCAATTATAAAATCGCTCCCTATCCCGCAATAAAGCCAGTCAACACGGGGTTGCCCCGCCACTACCCTCGTTTCAGTGCTTGCCTCGAATCATTATACTAGCGCAAAGTATAAATCATTAAAACGCGTTTTACTTAGAACATTAAGATTTCTTGGATTGGGTTCGACGCTCCGTTCCGGACTGCCGCCGTCTTTACGATTGCCTGTATTTTCTCAGCGGTGTGCGCGCGGCTTAACTTTTAACAACTGGTACGCAAAAAAAAGAAAATATGGAATGGAGCCTCTTCTAAAAAAATATATTTGAAACATATGGTCAAATAGTGCAGTCCATTAAAGGTGTTTTTACAATAACTGGCAATATATTTTTTAGAGAGGTTAACAAACCGTTGGCGCTAGAAAATTACTATTACTTGAAATTGACAATTCGACATATGCACAGCGGTTAATATAAATAATTGAGCATATCGATTCATCAAACATTTTCACATCATTTCCTCAAAGAATATTTTGACAATTGTAGATGTGTAATAAATAAAAAAATCAATAAAACATGTATTTTAACAAATCATGTATTCATCCATGCATATAAATAGTTGCACTTTTTTGGCCAAATTTTCAATACATTATGATGTGCTTGATTGAAAATCGTAGTTAGCCAATCGCTCGCTATCGCTTTGTCTCGCTTTTTTTTAATCGGATGAGTTGAACATTTAATTATTCATATAATATTTTCACATGATATTGAAATAAATGTATGTTTTTTCGGCATAGTATAAGCCGACAGAAATGTGGAACTAAGTACTATTCAGACTTTTAAACCCGACTGAATAATAACGAAATTTCTATGACTTTGAACGGTGCATATAGGTAAATTATGCAGAAATCATCAATGTCCAAGACTTATAAAATACGATTGAAATACAATGTGTATATTGTCAGATTACTGACATACGATGTTAAGTAACAAATTGACAGTGCTGCAGTTATGACGGCAACATTTGACCAACATCAATATATTAAGAAAAACACACTATACTTTTCCGGTTTGTTTGTATTATAATGTTGCTCTATTTCGTGCTTTTTACTATACGAACATTAAAACATCAAAAATATGGAGAACATAAAACTAATTATTTTCGTCCAGAATCAACGCATGCAATTTGACAGTTTTACGATTGCGCGTCATGGCACCTTACGGAACACAGAGTAACAGTGTATGTGTACTGTTTTTTTTTTTAAAACAGTTGCCTGTGGTAAATACTAGTAGTGCGGTGGTTTTACTTGATGAAAGAGTGGACTAACAAGCTATTTATGACGTCCGAAAAAAAAGATGTATATGGATTGCACTTATGCTTCGGATGCCAAAAAAAGTCTCTATATGAATCTTCTAACAAACGGATAGATCTATTTGTTATAGAAGGTTAATGATGACCATTCTGAGGGATGATCAACGACAGATGACCTGGGAGGAAGCAAAGAGAATGGGGGGGATAGAGAATCTTGAAGGAAGTGTATAGTGGCCATTCATTAATGGGAACAGATATGGATAAAACACCAAAAGAAATATGGATGTCACCGAAAAGTTGTTTTTGCAAAGTGCAGAATAAAGTTCATTGATAAATTAAGGGGTATGTCATATCAGTATTTAAATTTACAATATTTAAATTTTAAATTTTTAATCATACAATATTTAAATTTTAAGAAACGGCTCGTACTGGTTATGGAAAACCATGTAAGGGGCTTCCCTGTACATATTATATGTTTGCGTGAATGTTTTGCTGAGTGTATTAGTTGTTTTTAAAGATGAAACAGACGGCGCGGCTCTTTCGCTGTCGAGGATAATAAAGTGGCGCCCCTAGCGGCGGCAATTAGAGCTCTCGCTGCAACGGTTCGGGATGAGGGAAACGGTTTAAGCCGCCCCCACCCAGCTGCTAAACCCATAACCCCTCCTCCACACCCCACTCGCGGCACGTGACCACCGTATCAATGTGACAATTTATAACCGAATCGCCAAGCCCCGCGGCTACGTCACAGACGTGACTTCTTATGCCGCGCTCCCAAAATGGAAAAGATATGTCAAATATCGAAATACATTTTTCCTTTTGAATTTCGAATAAATCATCTGCGCTCTGGCGGGGCGAGGGGAGTACCCCAGACATGAAAGGTGCGGGAATTTGGGATTCGGTGGTGCAAGATTAAAACCACTTTGTGCAATTCGGTCCGTTGAAAGGTTCTTAAAAATATACGCTTTTATTGGCGGCACAATTCCCGCGAACGATATGGGAAATACTTTTCGATTGTGAAACTACGCTATGCCGGTTTGGGAGCTCAGCGTCGTACAGCAAACTGAAAGTAATGGGGATCCAATAATTTAAAAAATAAATTTCCCTAAAAATGAATACATATAGATGGTTATTGTACCGTTTTTCATAGATGACGAACCCTTAATTTTAAATAATAAAACCGTCACAGAAAACGCAATATTTAAAGCGAAGAAAATATTTAAAGTAAGCACATCGATTTTCCAGTTCATTTGATAGACAACTTAGATATATTGAAATAAAATTTTCGACATGAAATTTTTTGTAAAATTTTGCGCTCTGTCGGATCAACAAAATCTATCACCAATAATTTTCTGTATAATTAAACCAAAAATGTTATTTTGTCATTCTAAGAATAATTCTTTATTTTCTGCTACTTAACACGACCTACGAACCTAATCTGTAAACAAGTGTAAGTAAAATAAAATGTTTAATTCTCGAGCACAGATAATTAATAATAAGACTTTAAGAATTATTCGCAGATGTCTGGCTCATGAACTTGACTATCGATATGGAATATTAAGTATCATTATTTGAGTATTCTATTTGTTGAGATTCATTTCAAATTATTTAGTATGTTGTATGGCTCTCCCTGCTTTACAACACTGCTTTATTTACCATTGTAGACATAAGTGATGTAGCAATTATGAAAAATCAATAAAAAAAATAACCTTATATCTAATTACGTAGGTTGTCACTAAGGTATCCAATTCCAGACCCGTTTGTGTTCCCGGGATTTCTGAATGGACAAATTTTCAATTCCGGGATTCCGGGATTGAACATTCAACATAAAATCATGTACAGATTGGGGTTCGGGATTAAGAAAATTGTTGGTTAGCGATTTTGAAATCCTGGGATTTTTCAAACAATTTCGATTTCAAAAACCCAATTTACGGATTTACCCATATTAAGTGAATCTCTTTCAAGAATTTTTGAATCCAAAACCCTAGGAATTAGAGGATTTATCAAAATTTGCTTGACACCCTTTTTTAGCTCTTCCAAGATTCATTTTCTCAATTCCGAAATCTCGGGATTAATACTGTCACATCCCGGATCCAGGATCCCGGGGTTAGATACCCTAGTTGTCACTTCTGACGATCGATAGAAAAAGCATCATAATTGAGAGACACTTATTTAAGAAAAACATGCATCTTTTCAGTGAGAAAATACGGTATATCTACAAAAATCTTCATTCCAATTTCCAACAACGAAATTTAAAAAATAATGGGTAATTAATTTTTTGGTTTTCCATAATTCATATTGTGACAATGTAAATGATTTTGATCAAAAAATATTTTTTTATTATGTTTTATTTAAACTTAACTGTTAACTTTAACTGTCCAGATTGCAGAAATGGTACCCCTAGATGAGTTTTGTATCCAGTGGTAGGTAGACACCACAAAACAACCATAAATATTACATTCCAAAGCGCCGCGCCGCTGGATTGATGAAATAATTCGATTTGCCGATACGTGACTGACCATGGATGAGAAAGCAGTTGATTAACAGAGAAAAATTGCAAAAGGTCGCCAAAAAATGAGTGGCAAATATCGAAAGCCACGTATTTAATTAGCCTGTTCTGAGACAGCAATATGTTATTAATTATCAATATACAATAAATATAATTTAGTCGTTACACCCGTGTTGTCGTTGTAACCATGTTTTGATTTCCACAGTACAAACTATAATATAAATAAATATGATCGGGTGAATAAGAGGCAAAAGGTGTAATATACACACAAGAAATTTTACTAGTGGCACAAAATACGTTTATTGATGATTTTGGGCCGATGTTAAAATATCATAATCGCACAACCTTGAAGTGGATGAAAACTTATGAACTGTTGTTTTATTTACTCAATCTAATATAGTATTCATTTACCTAATATTAGCTTAATAGCTAAATTTAGATACTGATTCGGTAGTTTCATCACATATCCTTTTAATAGAAGGTATATTAATTTTTATACATTTTAATAATTGAAAAAAGCTATTTTGAAAAAACTGTGGGCTAAGTCCTTTTACTTTTTTGAAACAGTGACGAAGAAAATAGTATATGATAATCTATTTAAATATAGGGGTATTTGAATTCTTGAGTTACAACGAAGCTCAATATACTTTTTAATTCATTTCTTTTCTTTTCCAATCGCCAACAGTTAAACAATTAAAAAAACATAGGTATATAAAGGCTATTAACCATATTTCTTTTATATATTTATAGGTTAAAAAACATATCTAAGAGCATAGTAAAAAAATCGATTCAAGTTAAATTAGTCTGCAAACTATGACACCGAAGATTTACGATGTTATAAGTTAACAAGATGATATATTTTTTAGAAAGTTTATTTGAAAGGTTAGGGCTTAAATGTTTTTATCATTTGTTTAAAAAGTGATTAGATTTTATAGTGATTCTCCCACTTATGCCCGGGGGAATTCACTCTTGACGTGAGTATCATAATAGTATTTTATGAAGTATTTATTACAAGAAAATTATAACAAACTCAACGAGAAAATAAAATTGTTCCAATATTTTTGGGTTATCATGTTTTTTTTTATAAAATATTAAAAATTATTCGAATATTTTTTATTTGAAATTTGCACGTGGAGAAAAGTATCATAGATTCATACCTGAAAATTAAAAAAATTAACGTGTTATATAAGGACTTGTTTTGAGACGCAACTTGACACTAAAACTTTCTTTTTATATTATATCGTAGGGATTAATATAAACTAGTTAGCTAATCACTGTCTTTGCGCCTTGCTTTTAGAGTCGGTTACATCGAGTTAAAAGTAGCGAATAATCACAAGTAACCGTGCCTTTCAATTTTAATCATTCTTTAATATAAAGGATCTATATATTAATAGTCGATAAAATAATAATCACAAATATGTTCGTACTAATAATGTCCTCGGGTCTTTTTCTTTTTCTACGAAATATATTTGTGAGCGTACTTGAAAATTAGTTGAATAAAATATATATTTTATATAATAGAGGTATATTACTGCTACTACGAAAAATGATTGTTAGCAAACTTAAACATTATTCCAAAAATTAAATAATTTACAATTAAAATACTGCAGGGCTGTCGATATATGCCCCGAGATATATTTCTTTTACTTTTAGAATTTCTGGTTTATTCAATAAATAGGTTTGTAATTTATTTTTCACGCCAGTAAATTTTCTGACTACTTAAAAATGCAAAGGAAATCCCCCCGTTGAGGTCAACGGGCTTACAGCTAGTAAGAATAAATGAAGAAAGAAAAAGCTAAAGTTGAATATATATTTTTTATCTATGTCCGCTCCAATATCGAGCATATAGCCTCCTAATGGAGATGCCTCAACATTTTTTTTCTATGAGAACTGTTTGTCTAAATTAGTCATTTTTTTAAATACATATACTATACGTATCATTTGAAAATTATTCTAAATGGCTTATATTTTTTTTGTGTTTCGTTTATAAATGAAATAAAGAATATTTAAAATCCAGACTTCTTCTTAGCAGTAAGAAATTGAACGTCTTTCGTTAAATCTATATAAGCCAACATTTATTTCAATTTTAACGGCTTTGTTTTATTATTCGTATTAAAAATCCATTATCAGATTACGTTTTCATAATTTATAGGCGTACACCTAAGTCGCTCGGCGAGGAACGTCTTGACACATTTTCGTTACCATGGATGAATCGGGGGATAAATTAAATCAATCATTTTAGGGTGCTTTTAATTATCTGCTTTTTTTTAAAAATAATTTTTGAATTCATTGCTAGTGCACTAAAAGTACATATTGAAATTTGCAGTCACTTGAAATAGCATTGTAAAAAAAAGATTAGTTTATAATATATTCGATTTTCACTTTTTTATAACAACAGTTAATGGTAGGACAGCGGTTTCTTGTTTAATGAGTAAAATATAGAAGAAAACAGTTAAAAAATAAGCAGGAGTAAAGTGAGAATATAGAGGTGGTGGTGTTGTGAAATGTTAATTAAAAGTTGACGACTGCTCTGTTGCACGAGTTGTTTTAAAATTTTAATTTAATAAAAACTACGGAGACACATATAACGAATACTCTGAAATATTATGTGTTGTATAGTTATTGATATGATGCAACCATTTTGACAAAGAACAAATATTATTTTTCATCAAACATATTTATTAAATTAATATAACAGATATTAAAAAGATATATTTATAATTATAAGAATAATTACGTATGTATGTTTTATTATCAATTACGAGTGTTAAAGTTTTGAGGTAGGTGTGAGAGTTGTGCAACGTTGAAAGTAATTAAATACTTATGACAAAATGAATTTTGTTACAAAAAAATGTGATATTAAACAATTGAATAACGATGAAAGCTTAACGAAAACATTGTATTTGACTTACCAGCAATTCTTACAAAATAAATAACATTTTAGAATAAAAAAAAAAATTCAAATAACAAGCTTATCAATTTTATTTTTATTCGTAGCGTCATGTATCTTAAAAATAATACTTATTACAATATAAAATTTCAAGTAATAAATTAAAATGATACATTTTAAAGAAAACTACTTATTTTTATAAGTGACAGCTCTAACTTATCCCATTTATTTTAATTAAGCTTCCATAATCTTAAGGAAGTCTACAAAATTTAAACGATTCAAATTTGATATTGTAATTCCATATTAATTTAGCATTTAAGTGGTCTCTTAGGAAGATTTATTGACCTATATTTGGAAGTTGACGTTTTTATTAAGCGACAATGTTTTTCATATTTGATATTATAATAATTGGAATAAACCAAGCCTAAATTTATTATATACTTCAGCTACTTTTAAACCATACCATCTTATATTTATTTGAAATAATACGACTATCACGTGATAATTTTTTTAATCCATTGTTTACCTTTTGTTTTGGTAACATAAATATACAAAAAATTATAAAATGACAAAATATAACATATTATTGTTACTCACGATGTCGATAATATGGCGTTCTAATGGAAGTATCTCAACAGATTATTTTCTATGAGAACCGTTTGTTACTTAGTCGTTCAAGCTATCTTTTTCATGGAGAGTGGTCTAGATAGAAAGATATCGCTAGGACAAGATACGTGGTTAACTAATGTACCTCGCTCTACCACGTTATTTTAGTATTATGAGAATAGGAAGGATTTTGTATACATCACAAACACTCAAGCAAAAAAGGCTGTTTGTATTTAAACTCAAACCCGTGAAGTCTGTCATGAAAACCATCGACGTTGAATGTTGCTGTCACCAGACACTTCTTAATATTAGCTGCTTTTAAATAATTCCAATGTTTAGAAATGAGCAATGCACAGGAAAAACTGTGCAAGACGATACAATTATCAGTCGGATCTGTTGGCCCCGTCAATCGTGCGGACTTGGTTACATCTAGGACAAAATATAAAGCATTTAAAGAGTTTACCACGCCATATGGAAAAATAATGAAACTTAATTCATAGCAGCTTTTTATGTTGACTTCATTTAACATTCTGCACACTGCAATGCATGCATTCCAATCTTGTGGAATTTATTATAACTGTTATGTATACACAGCATTATAGCATGAAGTGCTATGTTAAATTATCTTTGACAACTTGTAACAATAAACCTTTCAACTAAGCCGATATCATTCTCTCCAAATCTAGCTCAGTTTAAATCGAAAGGTTGACAATCAAGTAGAAACTTCACGATACTCACATCGCTATCATTTTGATTAATAAAATTAAATAATTTATGTATAAAGTGTAAAATATATATATGGAATAATCTTGAAACAACATTGAATTTAAATTAAGTGTTTTAGTAATAATATATCCAAAATATAACAATAGAGAGTAAGTTAAATAAAAAATAGTTAATACTTGATAAAAATTGATATTCACGACATTTACTGTATAACCTATAATGTTATAATAAAATTTCTGAGTGGAATAAAAAAAAGTGTAACTATTTTTAATACACATGTTACTGAATACGAACTCGAAAATGTAACATTCTGAATAATCAATATCCTGTGTGTTAATGAAGAATATTTTTTCGTATTAAAAATGATATAATGCATTCGTGTATACGATGTAATTACCAGACCTCATAGCGTGTTATTTTAATGCAGATACTATGTCAAACGAAATAGATTGTGTATACTATATGGAAAAGCGAAGCCACTGATTGTCGTTTGTCAATAAAATAATATAATTCTAAATACGGTATTGGTAAAGACATAAAAAGCCCCCAGCTGTCACAATATCGTTGGCGCGGTCATTTTCATAATTGAACGCTATCTGACCTGAAATCGAATTTAATAATATTATTTCCGAATATACAACAGCCGTCACCCAGTCACAGCGTTTGCGGAGAGCCCTGTAATACCGACCTGCGCCATTTTTATTAGTCAAATAAAATTTCGATACAGTCGGAGGAGTTTTATTTTAGCCGTATAGGTATCATGTATATTATCTATAATAAAATACAATAAATCGAAATTAAAAAACTTAACTATCGTATTTGAAACATCATAGTTTTAAGATTATTGAAAGCAATGATTTTGATGGCACCATCCCGTTAAGCAGTTAAATTAGATTCGCTGTGTCTGTAGCAGTTAACGTATGCACTTAACCAATGCATAAATTGTCCATTTAAGATACAGTATACTGGAGAGAACAAATGAACACTTGCAGAATCGGGAAGCAAATGCTGCAGATTTCATAATTGTCTTAAAATGTTGAAAATTCAATAAAAACGTACTAGGCAACGTGAATTTGAATTTAAATGATGTAAACCTTAAAAAAAACCTCTAGTTTATGTATAGATTTTCTGGCGAATGTATAAGTTTCTCACATCAAATTTATATAAATTCTAACAGAACACGATCAAACCTTAAATATTTTCACCCAGTATCAGAAGATTAGTTCCAGAGTATTTGCATAATTTTAATACAGTGTAAAAAGAAATCCTAGAAATCAATAGATTCAAATTTTAACCTGATTCAGATCTTTTAAATGATCAAATAATTTTTGCTAGTTCCTCGTTACTTTATCCATTGCATTAGCCCTTGTTAACTATTCTTTTATATAAATTAAAAAAAAATACATATATATTTCTTTTTCAGAATCTTCCTGGCTGTCGATTTTGTTCAAGTATGAACACACACCAACTACTTTGATGCGGGGATAAACATGAAACTATCATTAAGCCTATTCACTTTATTAATGTAGCATTTTATCACTTTGTCAAAAATTTCCCAAATTTTAATTATGTTTGTAATTACTTTCAATCGCCATTCTAAATTTATTAATCTGGGATGACTTTTTAATTATATATTAGATGTGTTAAACATTTTAATTTTGTGTTATTTTAGAATCACTTTTAATGTAATTGGTAATTTCTTTTCAATGTCAATTTTTGTGTACAACTTTTCATTTTTGTATAAATAGCATTGTTAAATTATATTTCTTATCAGTTGACAATGCTCGCAATGAGCGAAACCGGTCCTGACATATTAAATAAAGTGGAATGAAGTACAAAGGATTATTGTGTGTTTTATTAATATAATGCCTTTCCACCAAGTATTGACAGTGAACACCCTAAAAGTGATAAAACTGCGTTGTCGATATTTAAAATGTACAATTAAATAAAATACCATCAACTGTTACACAGAGTATATGGAGGTGATTTAATATTTAAATCATTAATGTATTTTTAGAGATACTACAGTCCGATCTTGGTACGGCGATATAGTATAATATGCTATATATCACGTATGTGTAACAATAAGGGTTCGAACTAGAACCTATCCGTATGTTTCTGATGGCTTTAGATGTCTTTAGTGAACCCTGTCGCCGGAGTCAGACCTTATAAATATAATATTAGCTAAGGGTCTTTGGCCAATATTACAAGTAGTTTAACAAATACACACAAATACCAGAGAGATAGATTATTTATAAGGACGCTCATATCTATGCATAAATAACTATTTTTTTTACAAATATTTTACTATGATGTCTTGACATACATTTTTTAACATCATGAATTCACAAGTGATCACAATTCAACGCTTATGGATTGTAAATATTAAATTTAATCCAAAATTAATAAGACAATTGAATTTAAGCAAAGTAACTATCGAATTATTGGGGGTTACAATTTAAAGATAGTAACAATTCATTACTCTTAATAAGAATCCCATTAAGATGTTTTGCCATGTGTAATCACTTTTAAATATTTATTTATTTAAACATATGAACTAAAATTAAAACAGTTGACAAAACACAATACATTTATTCATGATATCCAGTGTCCTGAAATTCTACCACGGCTTAAGGAAAATATTTGTCTGTGAATTAAAAGTCTTCACACAACTGAAATTATTGATTTCCATAACTATTATTACTATAACAATATATAAATAATTTAAGTGTAATATATTCATACTTTTTAATGTCTAAAATGTATTTTATTGTTATGTTATAATTAATTACAGACGGATTATTTTATATTTCGGATTCTTACCGGCCGAAGTTCGTCGGTAGCAAAATTTATACAAATAAGCTATTTTTTTTAATGAACTTTTCACCTAGAACAACATACATATTGTGTCAGTATAGCAAAACATCGTTTATTAAATCGGTAATTATCATTAATACAAATTCAAAAGCAGGCACCTGTCCTGAAAAAAATGCTGTTTGTTCTGGAACTTTAACCCATTAATATAACTTCATTAAATTTCTGTTAATATACCTTAATACGGACAACATTAAAATTATATGACGAGCGTGAATTGTTAAGAAATAAAATAAAAAGATAACTCCCACTTAGTTTGTTTTAGACTAGAATAAATTTATATTTTGTGCTTACTTTTGCAACGTAAAATATCGAGGATAAATGTTTTATCCTAATTTATAAAATAATGCAATTGCTACTTTCTCAGAAGAAATCAAATAGTTTGTTCTTATAAACTTCTGATTGTAAAAATTTGACGGTAATTAAAATAAAGAAAGAAATATGATGATAACCATATGAAAATCTATTTATAATTGACAGATGTGAGTATTGTTTTCGCTAAGAAGTAAATAAAAGCCGCTCTATTTTTTAAATATTATTATAACTCCACCCTCTTGTTGGACAGGTACTCTTCTATCACAAAAAAAGATTATTCACCAATGGCATACGTACATTTAAATGACAATCGACAAATAAGTTTTGAAGACTCTAATATGGATGATGTTTAACGTTGGCACATAAATATTTTTTGAAAACTTTTTAAAAAATACTTACATATTCGCATGTGACTAACTAAGCATAGAAATAATGTTTCCTCCGTCAGAAAAACGTTTAGTTAACATTGAAATATTCATAAGGGATACTCACTTCGACCAATATCATACCTAGCTCAGCTAGGCTGTCAAGATGTTGGTACATTTTTTATAGGAAAAATAAATACAACTACAGTAATATTCGAGAGAAGCAATTGACTCTCGCTGACATTATTTGTCACAGGGAAAAGCCGTCAGAACTTTGTATAGTACATAATAAAGTAGACGTAGGTATAAGAAGAAAGTTAGATATTCAACCCAATATAACTTTTTTGTAATATTTAAATATATACAGTTTCAAAAATGCGAACTTCATTGTTTAAGTGGTTGCAAAATGTATTGCTCGAGGGTCTCCATCAATATCGCGATAAATGTATGGATCGCTTGATCGTTCCAGATAACTTAAATATATTGTTGGCGTAAAATGGAAACTTCCAGAGTATCTGAATTGAGAATTGAATATCACTGTCAGAAAAAATATTTTTAATTGTGTGGGAAAACTGCATAATTAAACTATTGGTAGTAAAACAAAAATACGATAATACCACCAAATACCACGACGCTCTGTTTTAATAACGACATATAAATCATTGTGTTATTAGGTATGGACGAATTCTTATAAAACATCATGGATAAAAAGAAGGGTTTTAAAAAGCTCTATGCTATCAATTAAAAAATATTTATGTAAGAATTATTATTAGCTTTTGAGAACATTTAAGTTTTTAACAGGTAAAATCATAACCTCAAATCAATTTTTTAAATCAGAAAATTGACCATAAAACATTGTTACCGAAAATAAAATTAAAAGTTTTCTAATTAGGTTTGTTTGTTTGTAAAAAGATCGTTAATGTTATTAAAAATATCGGGTTTTTCTCAGCTAGTAAGGACTCTTTTCAACTGTACCAAAAAAGTATGTATTACTTATACACAAAAAAACTTAATTTAACCATCAGATACGGTACCTTGTATAATATTTAATATGGGTTAGACTAAAAATATTTACACAGGTTTGTGTGGTCAGGTTTTATTTTATTAAGCTGTTTCCTGCTACTTTATTGATGTCCAAACAGTATAGTTTTTGGAAATTACATATTTTAAAAATTAATGAAATTATGAAATGTAAGCCAAATGAACGCTATAATTTGTGGTAAATTAAGACTAGATTATCAGCTAGATACAATTTTCATTGTATGAAAAGAGACTAAGGATTCGTGTAGTATTAAACAGTTCAACCAAGAATGTTATAAACATTGAATTATTATAGCTATCCTGATATATAATTACAATAAAAAGTATGTATTGTACGGATGACTTTAGAGAACGGGCGAACACAGTAATTGCTTTGCATGCACGGAATAGTTTTTGTTTTTGTTTTGATCGATTAAATTTATTAAATTTATTAAAGGGAAATAAGTTATTACGTTGCTTAAATTTAAAGTGTTACATTTGCGGTGTAGCACTGCGACTTTGACATCCCTGCCTAAGAAGATTCAACGCCACGAGGAAAACCGAGCACAAAGTTACCTATAAAAATAGAAACGACATAAAATGGAAGGAAAGTGCCGCTGGAGGCCCTAAAAAATATAAGTGAAAGTAAATCGACCCATTCATTTTTTTATACTTTTCTTGCGGCCGGTTTGTGTAATTTATTTTTTTCGTGTAGCACTCGTTGACGTCGCGGAAAAACTGAGATATCGATTCCTCCACAATTCGATCTGGCAACATAATTTATGGAAGAGAATAATAACGATTTTATTTGTACGGAACTCGTACCATCACTAATCTAAAGGAAACCCTACTTTGCCAATGCATGAAAGAATGTTTTTTTCCTTACGATATTTTATATGCCTACATAAATATTCGACCCTCATATTGAAAACGTTTCTCATTTTTCTTCTGTATTAAGATTTAATTCTTGGCTACGTTAAGGTTGGAAGGGAATGTTTTCTTTCACTAGTTTGGTTTCACGAAATATAATATGGTACCTGAAATTTGGAGTATTATAAATTCAAACATCAAACAGACATAGTCGAATAAATTTGTATGTAATTAGCAGCACCTTAACTATACCAAGTTGGTTGACATAGCCGAGTTGTTTTAGACTTATACCAAAACGTGACTTGGATAAAAAAAATCCCCGCACATACACTACAATGGAATATATTTGATATTTTCATCTGTTATTCTTTCTTGTCCGATCCTGAAAACGAATTGTAGAGAGATTGAAAAACTATACTAGTATTTTCGTAAACATTTCGGATTGCATTGATTTCAAAATACTTTAAAGTACTAAAACGCTTCTTTTGGAATAGTAAAAACCCAAATGGGTAATGTGACAATAAAAAACATTTCAAAATAACCTTTATATGAAATATAATTTATGAAAAAACATAATCATTACCTATAGTTTTAGTTACAACAACCCAGTATTCGATTAATTTTGTCGTCCGTCTTTACCGTAGCAGTTTTTTTTTGTATTTGGCTAATTTTTAAGAAGTTAAAATTTTCCAATGATCACATCTTTTACTGAGAATTTGTTGAAATACGATTTTTACAAACATTGAGAAGAACCATCAGTTGGAATTATAAGGATAGAAATTCATACATCAAATTAATGTAATAAAAATCATCTTAAACACAATTATAAATGTATTTTGTATATCTATCTACTTGTTGAACCTACATCAAAACTTAGTGGTTTGGACATTTGAGCAAATCTTCAGGCTGTAAATAATTACATGTGTTGACAGAAAAAAGGTTACAGAGAAAACACATTTGTGTATTTTCAAATATGATAAAAATCAGAAATATATTTTTAAGAATTATCATGTCTTGGTTTATAATATATACAAACCAAAGTATAAAAACCGAAGTATAAAACCGTTACAGTTAAAATATGAAGCTTAAAAAAAGTATAAACCACTCTATGATGCTTTAGTTTAGGACAGTGATGCACAACCTTTACCTTCTAGCGGGCCGCATAAAACAAATTATCGTGGGTTCGGACCGCAAAGAAAAAAATGATTTAAAGTACGCTCAATTCTTTTTTATACAGAACATATGTACGTTCCATGTAAAACAGCATTAAAATCGTGTAAAAAAGATTAAGTGAATTTAGATAAATGAATAATAGGTTCCATTTTGTTATTTTGACCGTGTTATTTCGAAAATAAATAAGCCTTGCAAAAAAAGAAATATGAGTACTTGCTTATTAAAAATCGTTTCATTGTGAAATATTTATGTTTTTGATTTGACATAATATTGGTCAGCCTGGTTTCTTTGAACCGATTTATTCTCCTTCATTGAAGAAAAAGCTTGCTTACATTTATTATATAAATGTTTTACGTGAAAAAAATATGTTTGAGAAAAAGATTTAAGGGCCGCGGCTTGTGATAATAATATATGACTAGTTTTTCGAATATATTTATTTTTTAAACCATGTCCGCTCCCAATGTGGAGCATATGGACTCCTAATGGAGTTTATCTCAACAGAAGTGTTTCTACGAGAACTGCTTGTTACTCAGTTGCTCAACCTCTCTTTTTCCAAAGAGAGTAGGGATAGAAGGATAGGGATAGGACAGGATTAGTGGTAAGCTAATCGCTCTCGATACGCCCCGTTCATAGGATAGGATGGGGGGGGGGGGGGTAATTCAAGACATCACATACATCCATACCTTAGAACAGAAATCATAAATCGATTGAAAAATCAATTTATAAAACTGTCCGTACCGGGATTTGAACCCGGGCCCTCTGTAGCCGAAGCCAACAACGTTGACCACTCTACCACACAGGCGGCGGTATATAATTTATTTATTTTTATTTAGGACAGTACTTATGTTGCGTAATAAATATATACTTTAAAGTGATAAATTGTTTAATCTCTTAATGCAACTGAAATGACAAAGATAATAGACACCTGTAAATCATATTAAATTTTAACAATAAATATTTTTAAAATTGTTGTTGCTGTATTGGTCATTGTTTGTGTTGGTGTCTTAGAAATTTTTCGATTGATTTTCATCAATGCCTTGTATTTTATGTTTGAGGCCTTTTATTTTTTGTATGTTTGTAAAAGATTTTAAATATGAAAATAAGGAAAAGAGAATTTTGAAATTTTGAACTTCGCTGAGACTGAGTCCTACACGCTGTCCAACAGGCTAACATACATATAATATACACCCAATCCTTTTTTAACGCGATTTGTTTTTGCGCGATTTTTTTGGAGACACCGTTACGTTTTTTCATATATTTTTGATACTTTTGTACGTGGATTTAGGTATATCTAAAACATTCCTTTTTTTATTATTCGATTATAATACTATCACCGATAAGCGCTGTTAAAACATTTTTTCATATGTTCAATGTTTATATATTTTTAAGGTTTTTTCGCCGTATAAATAATATAATTTTCAATTACCAGTTCTTGAGTAAGCAGTCTGCTTGAGATTTAGCCATTTTTCGATAAACAAAAATTATATTTATGGTGCGTATTTTGATATAATATTATGCGCTATTGATAAGTGTAAGAGGCATCATAAAATTTTCCGATACACTTTTATTTAAATAAAAATATTCATATATTTTACAACTGACGCCACCTGTGAAGGAAAACAATTGACAACCTCAATAAGTATTATTTAGTTTTAGCTCTTAAAATAATTTAAGAGATGACTCGGATGGCGAGAAGCGTCAAATATGTTGACATTACTCGTAATTTTTTTCGGAGCGAGTTTCATTTATTGTTTGAAATTTCTACTATTGTTCACGATGTTAAACCCCAAGAATAAATCCTCACTAATAAAAGTCATTACGACAAATACCGCTGGCCTAGACTCGGAGTCCACATGTAGGTAGTTATTAAATCAAACATCGCCCTACTATCACGAAAACGTTTATTTAAGAAACTTTGCAATCACGAACTTATTACATAGAATATTTAACAAACAAAAATTTGAATTATTACAATACACAATAACTATTACAAACCTAGCTTGCTCACACGATTTTATAAATGTAAAATAAAAAAATGACGTTAAAATTTATACTGCATAGGAAAAGAGTAACCTTGGTTGCTGAGTTTCATTCATGGAAACAATCTAAGTTTGGCTAAGATTTAAAAAAATATAGTGCATGGTGGTTAAAAGAACATATCTTAAAGCAAGGCAAATTTTAATATAATTTAATGTGAATTTTTATATAGTTATAATTTATAAAATGGTTTTGAGGTGTCCACTTTGGTAAAAAGGCATTATATTTAAAAAATATATATCTGCCGCCTGTGTGGTCGAGTGGTCAACGTTGTTGGCTCCGGTTACGGAGGGCCCGGGTTCAAATTCCGGTACGGACAGTTTTATAAATTGATTTTTCAATCGATTTATGAATTTCTGTTCAAAGGCATGGATGTATGTGATGTCTTGAATTCCCCCCTCTCACCCATCCTATCCTATGAACGGGGCGTATCGAGAGCGATTAACTTACCACTAATCCTGTCCTAGCCCTATCCTTCTATCTCTACTCTCTGGAAAAAGAGAGGTTGAGCAACTGAGTAACAAGCAGTTCTCGTAGAAACATTTCTGTTGAGATAATCTCCATTAGGAGTCCATATGCTCCACATTGGGAACGGACATGGTTTAAAAAAATAAATAAAATTAAAAGCCCTGTATTTATGATAATTATTTGAGCCCTCGGGAGGTGAAGTGAGCCAACTAGTAAAATGGTAAAACTTTTTTTTTTGGACTTTTAAGTACAATCACGTCTTTATTATTTTGGTGTATTGGTGGATTGCACATTTTTATTTTACTTTTGCCATGTGTATTTACTGAAGTTCTTCACTTTTACGATATTTTAAGACGAGCAAAATATTACAACGCATCTAACTTTTTTGAATACCTAAATTAAGTAATTGATAACAATATTTTTTTAAGGTGGGAGAAATATTTTTTAAATACATAATATAATACATACTATGTAGTAAGAAACATTGCAGTGTTGTTAAAATTTTGCATTTATGGGTAATTTTTACAATACTTCTAATTATTGCCTTAAACCTCGTTAACGTTTAGTTTTGGGAAGTCTGCAGACTTTGACAAACAAACTCATATTGTATTCATATCTAGTTTTGTATTCAAACTGAAGGCCGTATTTAGCCAAATTCGAAATACCAAGAACAAGTGAAATCTTTACCAACAAAACTAGTTATAGACAAACTAATGGAAGTTCAGTTGTATTTTATGACAGTAAAAAATGATTTATTCAATGTCTCGGAGTTTAAGTGCCGTTATTGTGTTATTAGTATTTAAATGAAATTTCTTTGTACATAAAAAGAAGAATACTAAACCATATTATATTACCGGAAAATAAAACATAAACAATTGTATAAATTTAGTAAAATGACGAAGATATCTTATTTTTTTTTTATCTTGGATTATTTAGTAAATAATCGTGCCATTATGTATTTAAGCAAATATTATAATATGTTCTTCTTCTTTTTTGACCATATTCGCTCACTATATGGAGCATATGACTGTCACGTGGCACCTCTATTTTTCTCTGTCTCCCGCCAATTGCCTTGCTTCCTCCTATGACATGTCGGCATCCCTCAGTTCCGTCGAGTACAGCCTATGGATAATACCCGACGGTCGTCCGGTACGATGGAATCCCACCGGTTAAAAAAAAGAGGCAGACAGGATTAAGGCTTCCTGGAGGTATTCGCGGCACGTGACCCAGCCAGTTCCAACGTCTCGTCATAACCACTGACGTGATGGGGCGCTGTCTTGTTCGTTCTCTAATCTCCGAATTCCTGACAAAATCTTACATCATTATCCGACGCATATCTTCATCAGGTTTCATGATTCACTGCTGTAAAGCAGTACCAGCAGAATGCAAGCGTTGAATACATAGCATTTGGTTTTAATCGAGTACAGTTCTGTGTCTCAGACAGACATATATTCAGCCGGTGACATCTTGTACAATAAGATAGCACATGTTACAATAATGATCATTATTATCATATATTTTTAAATCATTATTTACAATTACAACATTGTACTAAGACCCCATTCTTTCATATGCTACGTTGCAGTGTTGTTTTAAATTGAAAAGATTATAATACTTAAGACAAGTATGAAATATTTTGACACAGAATTTAGTGGGCTTCCCGCGACGCTCGCATTCTAGATTGCATACATTAGCACGATGCTACATAAATTTGAATAATAATTATTATGTAATTGTATGCAAATTCTAGAGCCTAATCTGTTTATGTATATTATTACAACTTCATTTTTTCTATTTTATAATCTAATGCGTCCTAAATGAATGTCTTCTAAGTTTCTAAGTGCCGCGTTTTATCAAGCTTCATGAAATTACTGTATAACTTACAACATGTGTAGCAATTACATACGGCTTAAAAATTAAATCACTTACAGAGGTTCTGTAGTTAACAATTTTTGGTTTTATTGACACCTTTTGTGTCTCAACTCTTGATAATATGTAACTTAAAATTTTATCAAAGTATGCCACATAATTGTTTTTTAGACCAGCTACAAATAATTTTAGTAAACATTCTCATATGAATACTCTTAATTAGTCTTTTTAATATTTTTAATACAATTATACCTTCAATTTTTTCTGATAAACTGTTAAATAACATTTTTTTTTATGTAAGCTATGTTTAATTTTTTATGATATTATACATTAAACATATTATGTTAATACATACAATTTTGCGTTCTTAAATTTATGCAACCAATAACGAAACTTTTTGTGCTTTTATAAAAAAACTCAATCTGCTTGTGTATGTAAAAATTATGTGGAATATTTGAATATTTTTTTATAAATACGTCATTATTTGAGTCTTCTTGGTGTTAAAAAAGTCGAAATCTAAAAAATCAGCACGTTTGTGTAAAACTTGTTAAAAATATTTATCTCTTAGTGAGTAGAAAAACGAATCACACTCTCCTAAGCTCGCATTATATTTAAAACGCTTTTGTAGATGTTTAAGTTATCGGATAGAATGTAAAGGTTTTGATAACAATTTTGCATACATTAATGCCTTCGGATTGTATATCAACAAATGAAAAAAATAAATAATGCGTTCAAGATTCAATTCTTTGACAAAACAGCTAAGTAGGATAAATGTCTTAGAGCGCAGTCAATATAAAATAGTCTTTTAATTCTTCAGTTACTGTAAATTGAAAATGTATAATTTCCCTACTGAAATATGATTCAACAGTGGCTATGAATTTAACAATTACCTCTTTGTATAATTGGTATTATACCTACTGAGTAATTAAATCAAATCCCTAGATTCTACCCTATTATTAATATGCAAGTCTTCGAGTACTGGGGTTGGGAATATAAACGCCTCAGTGACGCGACAGAGGGCAGTGGCCCGTCATAGTTATCGCCCCGCACCTACTAATGTCAGCTACCATAATGAGAGAACGACGACAATGTGGTTTGCGACATTCTCTTACCATCTCAGTTTTAGACATTGTCTAGATATTATCACATCTATTATTACATTTTATATTAGCTGCTTTGCTAATGAAGAATTTTTCACTTTTACTAGCGTTTTTAAAAAAAAATGTATCTTTTTACAGATTCAAATATTTGACTAATTTTAAATGAACATGGAAACAGTATTATGTTAAAGCTGTAAAATGAAAGTAAAATCATCAATCAAATGTTTACTTTTTCTTGCTATGAGTTTTTTGTCAATACTACTTTAATATAATCATCAAAATTATTATCATATTCATTATAATTTTTTATTCAATCAACTATGCAATCCAAATGAACAATGAATTGCTGTAAAATTTGCATTATTTGAAAGAAATGATTCCGCCCAAATGGAGTAGTTAAACAGTTAATATGCTATCTAAAAAATGATAGAAAAAACAGTATTTTTTTTCGCTCTTTTTTGTGATCTAGTTTTAAAACACTAAAATAGTTTTTTTGCCGATAATGTTACTGATAATTATTTACGACGTTAAAGTTTATGTTATTTACATTTTTGGTTTATGAATATGAAAAAAATATTAACAGCCTTACAATTTACAAAGCCGTATACATTGTATGTTATACAGAAAAAAATGTATGCAAAGGTTAGGTAAAATAATACTTTAATCAACAATATTCAACGGCCACGAAATATTGAAACTGGATACAGTCCCTGCAAACCGACTATATACAATTATTTTGTTGTTAACGGAATGAGAACTCTTTTGTTTAAAATATAATTGGCCACCTGACCTTTTACACTTCTGAATGAAATTCAGACTCCGACCCAACAATCGCACAGCGTTTCAACCTATATAAATGAACTTTCCCGCTAAAGAATCGTTTTCGTTTATGTTAATGAAAACAATAATAGTGTTCTTTTGTTGTCATACAAGACAAAATAATTAGTATAATAACTGATATATGATTCAAACTAAACTTCTTGAAAAATGTTATTTATTTAAAAAAATTGTTTTCCAAAAAAATATTAACTTTTTTATGCGATAAATTTTGCAACAATTTATGTAAAGAAGTAAATCAAATTTTCGCTATTATCCTGGTGGTCGTCTTGGAGAGACTTTGGATCTAGCTGGATTATCTGCAAGTTTTTTCGGATGGCCTCAAATCTATTTGCCATGCTTTTTGAACGATTGTCTGGAATATTTCAAATGATATTGTTAAGTCACGAGAAGATTCAAAGCGATTTCCAGCAAGAAGAGAAGTCGTAGCGTGGTAGCCATACAACTCACAAACAGAACAAAAATGGCTCAAGAAAGAAGAAAGGAAAGTTAAACTCAACTATTCACCAACAATAGAAAATATATGTATTAGGTAAATCTCCGTCTCAGAGTAAAATGAAAGAATTGTTGCGATTTGTTTTATGCATCAAAACTCGCGTAATAAGACCATTATAAATTTTGTCAATGTATTTGGTGAAGAATTTACAAAACCCCAGCATAATGTTGAATAAAAATTATTAAAATTGTTAATACACTAAGTGCGACACTTATTTTATATATTTATTTGTAAGATAAAACATGGTTTATCAAAGTTACAATTTATTATTGCGGCATGATAATAAATTTACACAAAGTAACCGCTGAAGCCATCAAACATAGTTAAGATAATAGTTTTAAAATTAAATTTAAATGGTTTTATCACCAACAACTTAATCAATTGACAAAAATGAGAATTAATAACCATATTTTTAGAAAATTGCAGCGGAAGGAAGATGTGAAAAGCAAAAAATCACACCCAATTTAAATTATGCATGAGAATTATAATTAATGGAGTTTTTATGAACGATCGTTTGTGGAGATAAAAATATTTAAAAAGTTTTAAAGTAAGTATTATTTCTTTGATAATAAAAGATCTTAATATACCAATCTTCTAAGTTTGATAGAATGTTTCGAATTTTTGCTCGCAATCCTTTCGCGGAAAGTGTAAGATTTACAAGCAACAAGCTCTTTCATTTATTAAGTGAAATATGTATAAATGTATGCATGAAGGTTTCTCTGTTTGCGTTATGTATATTTTGGCGTCTATTATGGCAGAAGAACAACGTTTAATTATTGTGGTACAAAATTACAATACATCAGCCATAACAATACAGACATAATATTATGATTGTAGTTGTGTGTCTTAATTTAATTATTACACTATACACGACTAACACGAGTGGTTTGGTACCAATACATTATTTATGAGGTTAACATGGTTGTCTCTCCACCACTTGTCACTAACTATTTGCAAATGCTAATCTCATGTGTTATTATACAATAGTATTTGCTATTGGTATATCGGTAATTAATATATTTGCCAGGTTATATTCGATTGCATTTTTCACAGGTTCAAGTCACCGTAAGGGCATTTATAAATGTTATTTTTTTCGATCGAGTTGAATTTTTTCTTATTGAGTTTATCGCACCAGACTATTTTTTTTATTACTTAGTAGTTTTTTTGTAATACAGTCAAACCCCAAAAATTTCACGAGCCCGGAATTTACATTTTTCTGTTATTTGACTGTAATACCTGCAGTAACGCATAGCCAACGTACAATTATGACCTGCTTTTAGGTTCTGGTTTCCCGCAATTTACGTCTGAAATACTCAAAAAGTACGTACATTCTAAGGTACATTGATCACCTTTAATTAAAACTATTTTAATAGCTTAATTGACGTACATCAGGGGTCTTTAACCTTATTGCGTACCCGTTGCGGCAACGGGCACATCTGAGGTTAAAGATTATAGTAGCGGGCTTACCCCAAGATTCTAAAATAACAAGATTCAAGTTTAACTTTTAAAAACATTATTACTTTATAACTACAGATTTTGGAACTTAACCTTTTTCATAAAGCAACAAACATGTTTGTATATTTTTAGATTTCAATTACCAATATCAATAAAAAATATCATAAGATTAAATTTTACTTTTTCCATACTGTGTAGGGGGCGCATGACAATGGCTTCACGGGCGCAAATGCGCCCGCAAGCACAAGGTTAATAAGCCCCGAAGTACACGAAAAAACCTTACAATAAATATATATAATTATATATTCGATAATATTATAATATGCAGTCATCATTGAAATATAATATCTCATACAAAAAGTATGCTTTTATTTAAGCCGTTGACTAAATTATAAAGTATAATAAACTTATGAATATAATTTAAATGTATAAAGTACACACTAATTCTGTGTTCAATTCTAAATTATTTTATATTTCAATTATTTATCCGGTCAACATTAATTATTATCCGTGGTATTTATTATAATTATGTAGTAAAAGCTTAATTTTTTACCAAGGGTATGAGATTTTATTTCAAGTTTGGTATTAATGAGAAATTTTACTACGACAGCTTATCGGAAAAGTGTAAGTATTTATTAAACCTTAATTAACTTTGATACAGGAAATCAGACTCTACCATTTTCCGATAATTTATAAGCTTTCAAACGGTTTTGGTTAAAATAAATATTTATAGGTGTATTTACAGTGTTTTTTTTTAGAAAATAAATGTGCCGGAACTCACTTTTTGCCAAGCTTTTTATCAAAGTTTTTTTTCTTATCCACATCCGTTCTCAATATGTAGCATATGTCTTTCTAATGTAAGTTTCTCAACCAAAGTTTTTTACTAGGTCAGCTTGTTACTCGATTTCTCTTTTAAAAAAAAATATAACAATCATTAGACCTTTAGTTATCTGGTCACAGAGTAGGTCTATGGGCCTGGTATTGCTTAGTGCTAATATTGATTTGAAGCATTAAAAATGCCAATACAATGTGCCGGAATGCCGTTTCTCCGCGTTAGATGGGGAACAAAGTCCTGTGTTCATATTTTAAAGCAAATTTTTTTAAAGAATAATAAAATGTATAGATAAATGACTTTGATTTATCATTGAAAGATTTTTAATTATTAATCAGCGTTTAATAACGGTGAATGACTTTTTTTAGATCCTTAGATAATGCTTTTTATAACTAGATAAAATAATTGTTGAGATTTTTAAAAATTATTTCAATATCATCATTTATAGATGTCACTGCCACAGAATCGAATCTTCTCATTCTTCCTTAAAATATAAATTAAAATTATAATTAGTATGTAGAACGGCTTTATCTATCACATTTTCTAACGTGTTAAGAACACAGCGAGTAATAACGTAAAAAAAATATATAGTAGTAAACATGGTTTTTCCCTATATTGTCGTATACAAATAAAGGGAATACTATACTTACAGTAAAAAATGAAGGTTTAACAATCAACAGGCTATAATTTATTTAAACATCAAAACGGAAGTCCTACTAGGAATAATCATAATATTATCAATCCGTAAAAAATCATTTTTTGTGTATAAATAATGTTTTTCATTGATTTTATTTCATGATTCCACTAAAATTTCAGAAAAATTCATAACGTCTTACTTGTAAATCAAGAACATGAGTTTAATATCTCATCTATATCATTTTCCGATTATTTATTTAAACGAACATCAATAAATTCGAAGTGAAGTAAACGGTTTTTATTTTTTTACGTATGAAATTTTCGGTCACGCCTCGTAGATATCCGACTAACATAAAATGTCCCGGTTTCCCGTCTGAAAACAACTGCAATAGGCATATCAAGACTTGCTTATTAGTTGAGAATTTCCCCAAGCTATGTGAAAATACCCAAACGCGACCCATTTCCACACCGAATTGGCGAAATTCTGGGCAAATTGCAACTTGCTTTTTGACGAAAAAATGAAAACGTAGAAAAGTTTGCCATTCCTCCGGGATTTTTTTTATCACCGTTCGTATACGAATTGTATCTATTCGTTTCATAGAAATGAACTTCGATTATACCTCACAAAAAATATTTTGCGCATATAAATATTATATTCCACTTTTTGCTAAAGAGCGTATCTCGTTGTACTGCATTATGAAGATTGTAAGATTGCCTGATTATTTGATTTCAACTTTAAAATGGTAAAGTTATTATTCAAAACAAATGAAGGTTTGAGAAATAAAGGCGGAGATTTTCATAATCTTATTTTTTTTCATATAGGTAAAACGTGCAAAAAAAAGTAAAGTTACTATTTATTATCTTGCTATTTTAACATTACTTACCGACATCGTTTTGTAAATTCCGTTAAATAACTCCCGTGTTTACAATACAAGATTGGTGAATTGCCACTTTTGTTACAATATCGATCTAAATTGTTCATGTGAGCATGTGAGAACCTTATTTTTTTAAAAACTCACTTTCTACTATATGCGGAATTGACAGGTCTACACGATGACACATCTAACTAATTTTTGATAAAAACATGGATATTGCTGTCTTTGTTTCTAGAACCCTCAAATAAACGTCGCAGATGTGGCTTAAAAGTCTAGAACAGGCTTGTTCAACAAATTTCATTACGTTATAATTTATGTGACACTTATTTTTTGATAACTTTTTCACATCATTTGGTAATTTAGCCGAAGTACATCGCAGTTGATTGGTCATGTTTTCATTGAGCAATCTTCTGGAACACTTTGTTTTTACTACATTTTATTTCGAAAATAACGTTTTGCAACGATAAACAGTCCCAAATTTTGCGGTAACGTGCATTGAAAGTCGTTTTAATTTTGAAATTTTTTCTTCAAGTATATATTTCTAATAAAACTTAAGGTTCTCGAGGTGGAGAAAATGCCGTACAAAGTCTTCAATTGGGCCGTGAGTTGGCCATGTCTGGGGTAGAATAATATAAATTTAGCTATTAAGCACTATTAAATTGTGTTTTATGTTAATCTGAATAAACTATTCATATAGTCATATAGTATCATGTGTAATAATTATATTCATAGCATAATTTGCATTTTTTATGAGTTTATAACACTGTTCTAACGAAAGATTCGTCTAGACAAGATACTTAAAAATATGAATATTTTTATTTTTACAATCTTATATTATGACACATGGAAGCAATTAAAACATACACAATTTAAAGTGGCACATAAATGTGCTGCAAATAACGCAAAAACTCAGTCTCATTGCTGTAATGAAAACTTACGACGCGTTAATAATAATCTTTCCGACGCTATTTATCATTTAAATAGACTGTCTAGATTGTGGAATTACGAAAACAGTGGCATATAGCGTGAGCATATGAAAACGATATAAAGTAAAACTAAGGTTTGATTTTGCTGTCACATGAGACATGTATCGTGCACAAGTTGTATAAATTAAAAAAATATCATAGAACCTTATTTTTATATGACACGATAAATAATACCTGGTATGCATATTACGTGTTCAATCTAAAAACAAGCTAACTGGATTCTAGCGATATAATAAGAGTCAAAATACATGTTAAGAGAATATTATGCAATTAAAATTTGGTATTAAATTTTCTACATCGCTCAGCTGGTCGTCGTTGATTTTTTGCCCGTTCGGTATAGCGTGATTGAAAGTCTATTTTTGAAACGGTTTCCCGTCGATTTTCGTTTGAAAAAAAACTTACATCATCTACCGTTGCTTAGACGGAAATAACGCGGAAATATTTTTTACTAGATTGCGGATATCTAAGAAATAATAAAATAAATAAGCGATCACTGTCAATACTTAGTGGAAAGGCATTCTATTAAAACAATAAAATATTAGTTTGTACTAATTCGATTTTGAAAAACATGGCCACTTTTAGATTAAAAAAAACACGTCGACTTTTGCCAACCACCTGATTTCTGAGAACCACTCGTAGAACCAAGATGATGGGATTAAAATGTTACACCCAAACACGGATAGGCATAAACTATTTTTCCAAGAAATTTTAGAAGTAAAATGAATTTAAATGAACCCTTTAAGCGCAACATAAATTCACTTACATGCAGCTTTGAATCGGAAAAACGTATGTATAGATAAAGTTATTTGATTTTTCTGATCGTTATATTATACTAAATGCAGTCAATGGGTGAAGGTGTAAAAAATACTTTTTATATGTACATTCACTGTATGTTCACTACAAATAATTAGTAAGTAATAACAAATTTAATTAAAATGTAGTTATTTGTAATAGCGGAGATAAGTGGTGATGAAAAGACCCCAAAAGTCAAGTAAGGTCTAAAGTCAGCAGATCACAACTGAAGATTTTACTCTGTAAGTATGCACTTCTTTCTTATTTTTTCTTAAATTGACTTCAACAAAAAAAAGATCTTTTATTGCTGCTGTTGTTCAATATTGTTTGTATTAGGGCATCCAATCCTGGGATCCCGTTTAATTTTCCGATCCCAAAATTCCGGGATCGAGATGGCCGCAAACCCGGGATTGAAAAATTTTGGAGAAAAACCGAAAATTTACACGAAATTAGCAAATTCCTCGGTGAGCTAAAAAAAAAAATAACGAGTTTGTGTAAGTATTTGGGAAAAAGTATACCAACTCGAGGATTTCAAATTCCTCTGTGAGAAAATCTCAATCCCGGGATCCCGGGATTCAAAATTAATCAATCCCGAAATCCCGGGATTGGAAAAAGGCTCCGGGATTGGATACCCTAGTTTGTACCAACGTAATTCACAGTCAAAAAAATAATTTATAGATAAAAATGAAATCTTTGAATTATTTTGCGGAAATTTTTAAAGTAAATGTAATGAAATTAAAATCTATATAGCAAAAGCAAAAACCCGATATTTATCAATTCATAGATATATATCAACCATTAATCACCATATCAAAATATTTTTCGCAAGTCTTACTATTTTTTTAATTAGCACAGAATTTTAAATAATAAAAAATATCTACCTTTTATACCTAAATCTTTTTACACTATGTGTCATAACGAGCTAAATAAAATCCTACAATCATTTGGATACTGGAAAAATATATAAAACAATATTTATAGTGCTTTTTAAACAAAAAATAATTGTATTTTATAATTGAACGTGCATGGGTTTTGTTGAGCAAAGGAGAAACTACAAAAACCACTTAAAATGCTTCTTCCTGGTCATTATTTAAGATGTGGAATAAGTACTATAAATGAAATACTATTTTTTATAGCAAAAATACTTTATTATTAAACCACAGAACATTATTTTTCCAGGTAGAGATGTTTTTTTTTGTGAAAACTTTTTAAAATGTATTATTTTATCCAAGCCGGTGAGTGAGTCACAAATTATTTATAGGTCGTAGATGTGCTATGAAAACTTTTTTAGAGACAAACCACAGAGCTATATTATCGAAGCGTTAACTTCTTTAATAATTGATACCTTAAAGCTCTCTCACTGAAAGTGCAATGTCGTGTTGAATTATTATCTCAAATATTATTAATGAATTCGTTACAAGGTTGTAAAGTGCTGTCGGCCATTTTGAAGACGAATTGTTTCCATTAAATTTTAAAGTGAACGCAAGTTTGGACTCGCCGTGGAACACGTTCTTGACCAGCACCGGCAAATAGCGGCCAACGGACATTAATACCACCACTTTCAGCGTTCACCTGAGTCCACTTCCAAGTCATTATTCTCTCGCCACTAGAGTTCAAAATATAACCATACCGCTACAATGGCTTCGTGACGGTAACAAAATGTACTTTTAGAGCACGGACGTTCAAGTAACCTCTTCTTTCCACTTAATATATATAGAAATTTTTATTTGTCAAACTTTTCAAATGCCATTTCCAGAAAAAAATAATCCTGTGTTTATAGTACAAGTAACTTTTGTCCATCGTGAGTCGCAAGCCCGGCGAGTGCGGATTTGTTATATATCGAGATTGCAATATATAAGTATTTTCATATTTTAAAATCAACCGAAATCGAATTTTAAATGTACGTAATAATAAATCATCACATACTTTAATAAAATTGTTTGCGATGAATTAAGCTACCTTGAATCTGACGAGAGTTGTTACACATAGTGTTAGCTTTCATTACTAATGTACTTTTTAATAATGTGAGTTATTTTATGTTATCACTTTTAGGGTGTTCACTGTCAATACTTGGTGGAAAGGCATTATATGAATAAAAAAACAATATTCCTTTGTACATTATTCCACTTTATTTAATAGGTCAGGACCAGTTTCGATCATTGTGAGCATTGTCAACTGACATATTGTTATATGTATAAATAGCATTGTTAAATTATATTTCTTATCAGTTGATAATGCTCGCAATTAGCGAAACCGGTCCTGACCTATTAAATTAAGTGGAATGAAGTACAAAGGAATATTGTGTTTTTATTAATATTTTATGTTATTTGTGAAACTCACCCGTTTATGATAAATATGTATTTTTTAATTACAGTATTTCATATGAAATATCTAAATTGATAATTATTTTTATTATCTCTTTGATTATATTTGGCGATCTCACTAAGCCATTTTTTCCCTTTTTTTATAATACCGACATAAGCATTTGCAAGTGATTGCCAGTTCTATTTATTGTGTGGCAAAAAATTCGAATCTTCAAACGTACACATCTATTTATTGATTTTACAATGGATTAATCACGGATATTTCTAGCCAATTTTGAATCACGAGACATTTGTGATAGTTAGGCTACGGAATAAAAATTGAAGGCGTATTAGTTGGTAACAGGTTAAACATAAAGATTAACTGTAAATATTGCTTTACTCAAATATATCCTGATATTAAAAATAAAATAAATATTTGCTAGCTAAAAGTTTGCAGTCTCAGCACTGTGTATTAAATGATATAATATTAATAAGAAAAAAATTCTCAAATATAACATTTCCCATTTGCAGCCATGTCAGGCAACCATTGAATTCCAAGACTCTTAAGCACAACCCTTTTTATTTTTGAAACTATTCAGTAGCTTGGGTAAAAGCAAGCCGGGAAAGTTAGGCATGGTAAGGTAGAGGGAGTGCCTATTTCTTTAAAAGAAATTACACGGCGCTTAATATTATCGCTTAATGCAGCGTATCACTAACTTTTAAAACTTGGTCAAACTTTTATGGCCTGAAAATGAACCGCAAATTCTTCTAGAAATATCTTTTAGAATCAGGAGTTGAAGAGTATGTAACAAAGATTATAATTCCAAATTATTTATTAAAGATCAAGAGCTCATCACTTCATCTTCAATGTATAACGTAGAATTAATACAAAAAGTGTTTTTATCGAATATTTATCTTGATTAATATTTTAATAATCAATAAAATCAATATTTTATTTAAATAAAGATTTAAAACACTTATCTGCCATTGATTTAATGGTTACTTTGTGTTAATAATTTATGAACGCCTTTTCCGTATCAGTATTCAAGGTATAAAGTTTTCATAAACACTTGCACCTATGGTTTTAAGCATATTTTTTTATTCGTATCCTAAGTTGTAAATTATATCGTCTCCTATTGCCGATAATTATTTTAAAAACAAATACAAGAATGAACCCACTCTTTGTTATTCTATCATTTATCACTATAAATGTAATGTTCGTTAGTTAGAGATTGCAATAAATACTTTTTTTTTTACCATGTCCGCTCCCAATGTGGAGCATATGGACTCCTAATGGAGTTTATCTCAACATAAGTGTTTCTACGAGAGCTGCTTGTTACTCAGTTGCTCAATCTCTCTTTTCCCAAAGAGAGTAGGAATATAAGGATATGGCTAGGACATGACTAGTGGTTAGCTAGTCGCTATCCATACACCCCGTTCATAGGATAGGATGGGAGGGGGGAATTCAAGACATTACATACATCCATGCCTTCGAACAGAAATTCGTAAATCGATTGAAAAATCAATTAATAAAACTGTCCGTACTGGGATTCGAACCCGTGATCTCCGTAACCGAAGCCAACGACGTTGACCACTCGACCATACAGGCGGCAATAAATATTAGACAAACATATCTTTACATGTAACAAAAAAAATTAATGCCAATTGAGATTGCACTACCGAGATATTTCATACTGAGGTTAAGATATTTCAAATAACTGCCATTTAAAAATATATCGTAATCGTAAAATATATTTATAAATAACTAACGGTTTTCTTAAAATAATAAACGCCATAGGAAGCCTCGTAAATTTTGAAATCTTTCAATATTGATACACCTCATAGAAAATTTTATGTACCTCCATTAATCGTGAAAATTTTGAATGAGTTGATTCTGTTTATTCAAAATTCGATTTGGGGTAAATTTTCAAAGGCGGAAATTTAGTATTGAAAAAAAACCCGAATCCCGGTTTCCGTAATACCTATAATACGTGAATTGATTGTGAAATGTGTAAATATTTGACGGGGAGTGTTTATTTATTGACAAATATTTTCACTGATTTACAAGTATTATTTTTCCTGGCAAGTCCCCCAAGTAATATTAATTATAAATAGGAACGGCTTTCCACCGTTTTCTTGTCATGATCACATTGCTATTAATTTTATTAATAGAAATTGAGATAAAAATATTTCTATTTAACAATATGTTATTGGGTTACGCGTTAAAATAAATAAAATATGTTACAAAGCGAGTCAATTGAGAAGGTAGGTGCGTAATTTTTATTTTCAATTGTAATTTTTAAATGCCGTACATACACTCCGCATTAGTGGCGTGGTAGTCAGATCATAAAATAATTACATATACTATTAATTAAGTAGTATGTATATAAGTATTGTATGTTCCAACTTTAACCGACAGTATATTGAATATAATTAATATGTATTATGCAAATATTTCCTTAATGTAAATAAAATAGTTATTAAATAGTATTCAAAGTTGAAACAAATTATTTCGCCTCAGTTGGCAGGAATTATTTCGTCAGAAAACTTAGGTAATAGGTAATTAGTGTTCAATCAATCATTATACTAGTTGTTAATTGCCGAAATCTAAAACAGGGTAACAATAAACTTTGCATATATTATATGCACAGTTTATTGTTACCCTGTAATATAAATTATTCAATTAATTATGTTATTTTTAGAGACCGGAAAGATATTAAAATATTAAAAGACATATTAACTAACTTTCAAACAAAATGAATGGTATCTTATTCCTATCTCTAGAGATCTCAATAAAGTAAATATTATAATTAAATACACTGTATGGTGGATTCGTTTAAAGAACACTCTTGAATTATTTAACATAATTTAAATTTAATTTACGAATTTAAAATTGGTTTATAATTAATTACACTTATCTTGCTGCTAACTGAAGATTTGATATTTAAAGTTTAATATGAAGTTCAAGATTTTTAACCTATTAATTTGATTTGCAGGCGAATATAAAATTATTGATGGTCCTCAAGTGATCTTAACTTTTGGGTTTATTGTCAGATCAGTTACGGATTTATGGGTTGGAATTATAAAAAACTACAACAGGTTAGAATTTTCACTTTACGCTGCAGTTAAATCATTTTTCTTTTTTCAAATAAAAAAAGAGTAACATTATAAGCTTCTTATCAAGATAAAACTTATGACTTAAACTATGTATTTTTTAAAGTTATAATTTTATTTCCAAACTAATAAATTTGACAACAAATATCCAAATCTCTTAATGCTTTCATTTATTATTATTCTTTTGTCGACGCCACTTTGATGAAGGACATTTAGAAAGAAATTTAACGCTCGTAATAACACGCGTTCAAGAACACCGTGTATTGTGTATAAAGTTTGCGTTTTAGCTAGGTAATTAATTTGGATGAAATGGATTGTTGGCAAAATAATGGAAGTTTGGCAGTGTGAAATAGTAATAATTATTATTTAATTTAGCTTCCATTGGTTGGATTTCACACAACGGATATTTATCATTATTTGTCTGAGCTTAAAAATGTATGATCCTTTCAATTTGCGTTAAAATATGATAATGTTGTTTTACTATCAGACCAAGTTAATAAGTAAATAAAATTGGTGGGAGAAGCTTACGAATACTCATGCTTTCGATTAAAAAAACAAAATATCCTTTTAAAGTGTTCACTATCATTTCATTATAAAGCATTTTATTAAAAAAATATGTATTGTTTTGTACTAATTCCATATTTATTTAAAACGATTCACTCTGAGGGAAATTTTCAACTGATAGAAATACACATTAATACAATTTTAGCATCTTAATAATATGTATCACGGAGATGAAAACTATCGTATGTGAAACTGAGCAAGATGAATGCCTTTAGTACAACAAATTCTTAGTTTATAGATTTATCATAATGCTCATTGAAAGAAACAATTACTGAAGTTCGATGTTAATAAGTCAATAGAGGATCACATTCGAACGAAACTTCTAATAAAGAAATAATTCATACTTCATCTCTGCTGAGCGAGAAAATTGATCATTTTACGATTGGTATATGGATTAGTTTCCCCAAAAAACCACCCCTATTTCATATAAAGCGGAAATAGGTTATACGAAAACAAAATAACGTATTAAATCTTCTGCTGAATGACGACTTACTGGTACGGTAACTTACAAGAAAAGTATTTTGGGGTTTTTGCGAAAATATTTCATTCTTATTTATTTGTTATTATTTATTAAAACAACGATAGTGTTTTGACTGCAAGGGTTTTATTGGCCTCATCAAAAGTCAGATGGGGTCGTGAAAGCTATTTCTAGGTGAAATCTCGTAAACTTTATGGGTCAAAGCTGACCAAGGTAGAGTATATAACACAGTAAAGTGGAGAAGGTATATCGTGCCATATTAAATATACAGACATCTTCAATATCAAAGTATACACTTCCACATAAGATTGCTCGGCACTTGATATAAAACTTCTTGATTTTTTCCAACATTTATAGCTAAATAAAATTGAATTTACTATCTGGATTCTTCCAAAGAATTAATATATTAGCTATTCATGTTTGGAGCTATTTAAAATATTAATTGTATTTTTTAAAATATAAATATGCTTCAATGTTGTCCGATATATTGTATTGTTTTAATTATTCATAAAAACGTAACTCAATGAGTGTTAAAAACGTTATTTGTGTACAAACTACTATAATGGATTATTTTACTTATTTCATATAAATTTATTTTTTTGTTTTTAAGATATATGTAGATAGAGTATTATACATATAACTATATTAAAAACAATCCAATGTGAAGCAATTGAAGAAATTTAGAAAACGATTTGTAGTATATGATTCTATCACCGCTACGTTTATATGATAGGTTAGGTAAGGTTAGGTTAGTATATTTCCATTCCGGAATTCGAACCTGTGATCCTGCAACGAAGTGAGTGAAATCCCAACAGTGCTGACCACTGGGCTACATTTGGGTGCAGTGAATCAATGTTTGTCAATGAGGGAGCTTCGTATTTTGTCGCCGTATGCAACTACGATAGAAACTACAACAAAAAAGCATTGTATGATAGAATAAAAAAACAAGTATATGTACAGCACCACTAACATATTGGCCTCGATTCTGGTATCATTGAAAACTCAAACGGCTTAAATGAAAAAGCTCTGAAATTTGTGTTTGAATTGGATGTGAAAATATTTTAACTAACAAGATGAAAATGACAGATGCGTTATTGCATATTGGAAAATGATAATCCGGCGTTCGAAAAGCCATTTACTTGTAAATTTATCATTTAAAATCACTTGTCCTGTGCAGATGCATGACTGAATTTGTTTGTTTTGTAAGCTGTAATATTCCATTATTTAAAAACTATGACACCGTTTACATATCTTTTTGTCGTTTTCGAGCGGACAGTTTAATCATAAGAGAAGAATCAAAATGAAATTGGAATTTTCAGGTCGCATCAATATGAAATTTTGAACAATGACTACATTCATTATTATAAATATGACTATCGTATCTGGCTTCCCCGTGATTGTAATGACGGCAAAAACTATAATAATCGCAAGCTGTCATTTAAATATGTCGCTATTTTTACTGAAAATTTCAATTTAGTAAAAGTAAAAAGATTTGCAAAGAAGTATTTTACAAATTCATCGTTACCAGTATTTAGTTATGGCTTAAATATCTTTGTTCTCATGATAATTTCACTTATTTAAAAAAAACGATTAATCATTATTTTTTTGTACTCTAAATTATATCATGATTTTGGGTTTTTTTCAGAAAAATATAATACTAAACACGAAATGTTCACCCGTAAACAAGTCCTAAAAATATGTTTTTTTATGTATTCTATCGTTAAGATATATAAAACAAAAAAGCAGTTCACAATGAATGTGTGATAGAAAGAATTTTATTACAGCTATGTTTTTACTATTATGAGCAAAACATATTATTCTACGTCAAGCAAGCATAATAAGCGAATAGGTGTCCGCCTATACTATACCCGCGATCTATTTCAAGTGAAAAAATATTTTTAACAATACGGTTATTTAAGGAATCTATTGTTATATTAATGTCGCCAAGAAATTTCAGTTTTTTTGTAAAATATGAATAATGTTTTTACCTAGACTATCAATACTAAAGAAGAAATGGGTTTGTTACATAAAATTTTCTAGAATCACATTTGTTGCAAATAATTACATCATAGTGTAATTACTCCCTCCAGCTAGTAATATAAAGCTTTAACAGTTCTAAACATCTTATATTATATTTCAATAATAAATAAAAAACTTTTAATATAAAACCAATCATTAATTAAATATATTTTTACACTAGAATTATATTTAGTACTAGAAGTTAAATTATTATGAAAAATATAAAGCAAACTGATTGTATAAATTGTTCACGCCTTACAAAAATAAACGAAATCCGTTTTTTGAATATTTTATTGCTCATATGTATTCCACAAATAAATATAAAGTGAAAAAGCAGTGTTCACAACAAATGTGACACTTTCCAATCCGTTTTTTTATATGCCCATGCCATTTTTCTGCCTGAGAAACTATAATGTGACAAATTTATTTTTTATTCCGCTTTCTCGGAGACGCTCCCTGTTATAGCTTAAATATTTTATTATTTGAACTTGCACCTAACGTAAATTTTTTTCAACATAAAACGATAAAACCCGATTTTTAGTAAACACGCATGGTCGTAAAATTTCAAAAGGATGTTGTCCCTTTTAAAACCGTTGGGAAAATATACAAATTCTCATACAATTTACCATTACCGTTTCTTATAAATGTCTCAAATGTTTTGGTGACAAAAAATATTTTTTCTTTCTTATAAGTTTTGAAACAATAATTTATTTCTTTATGTTCAATTCAATAGTCAAATGATTATTTATATCCACTGCAAAAATAAACTTATGCGGCGAACTGGAAGAAAACTTTTCCTCTGAATATTTTACAGCATTATTCCATTAAGAATGCATTTCTTGAGAAAGTAAAATTATTATACCGATTTGATTAGAGCAGTAAACGTATCTACATCTGTTTAAAGTTCTAGTGGAAAGGTTCATATATTTATTACTTATAAACACTCCATATCGAGTATATTCCACTACAATGACCATTAGTATTTTTTTCTGTCAATATGTAAGACCATAAACATCAAATATAGATATGTGTTTTTATTTTGTCATTTGGCGCCATAAAAAATATTTTTAATATTATTCTGTGTAAATAAATAAATAAATAAATTTAATGCTATTCTCATAATGTTTTTTTATTATTGTGCACACTTTTAAATCACTATCGCATAACGTATGTATTACGTAACATAATAAAAAGTGGCGTTACTACCGCAATTATACAAAAGTATTCATTATTCATTTTACGTAATTGTTAATACGTATAGTAAGTAAACAAAAATCCTACACAAATATACTTACCTTCAAATCTTCATTTACAATCTGAATTTGGCAAAAGATCACAAGAGTTTTTAGGTAAAATAAAGTCATGTTGATTTACGAGACTATCATGTTTTTGTGCATTTGATTGAATTAGTTTATTTGAAATAAAGTTAAAACATTGTGTATTTATATGAAATGTCAATTAACATGTTGGTTATTGATTATCCCACCACCTCCCGTTATGTGTATGCAGCCGCTGTTTCACGACCGCCTTCCATAACACAATACGATCAAGAAAGAAAAAAACAAATTTACTCGTCATATTATTGCTCGATACAGAGATGTACTAGAACAAGCGTAGGGAACCTGCGGCCTTCTGGTCAATTCTGTAATTCTGTAAATGTATGTAAATTCATAAATTACTGACATATTCTGACCGTAAAGTCCTGTTTCCGGCCAGTGATTCCCTAGTCAATGTTTACTGCGGCCTTATGTTGAATCAGAAAAATGAATGCGGCCTTTAGAGAATAAAAGGTTCCCCACCTCTGCTTTTGGTCGGATGAAAAAAATACTTTATTACAATTTGTAAATAAACGTTTTCTGTATTTGCTCTCCAGATAGTTGTAATATTGTTATATTAAATACTCAAAGTCCTAAAGCCTGTTAAGCCAAACATTTGAATTGCATTTATATAAAAAAAACAGGAATTTTACTGTGGAAATAAAAACCTGGAATAATTTTTCAGTATTCAACAGTAACGTATTCAAAATAGTTGTTTTTTATTGAAGAAATTTGATGGAAAAAATATTTGGTATTACGATAATAGTTCGTGTGAAAAATCTACACTGCATTGATTAAAAATTTTTCACAAATAAAAATAGAAAAATGTAAAAAATAAAAAGTCATAACCGAGTTATTTGCTCATTATTATGAGTAAAATTCATAATTGTGTATCAAGCAAACATAATGAGCGAGAAGGTATTGCGAAAAAAAATATGCGAGCTGTTTTGTCACTTGAACAGCGTTGTTTATTTTTTATAAACCGTTAGCGTTGATATAAATTTTCCGAGGTAAACAAGCTATTTGAACCATTTTTCTTCTTTTTTTAATCAACAAGAGTATTTACTTATTTTTTTAATGCAGGTGAAGATATTTCGCAAAACGTGATGGAAAATGTCTTGCTCTAAAAACCTTTGACAACACGATTTAAATAGTAAAACTCTCAATATTGAAACAAAATATGAGTTTTTCAAGTAGTTTATCGATAATCGGTATATTTTACCATATTTTTAGTACTACACTTTTCATGTCATTTTGATGAAATATTTAAAAAGAATTTGAAGAAAGTGGTGAATGAAAATTAGACAACCAATACGATTTGCGTTAAATCAAAAAAACTAAAAAAAATCTGCTCTGCAAGAATTTTCGATTTTATAAAATTTCGTTTCTTATTATTATACTTAATAGTAATTTAAATAAAGGCACAACTGTGAATTAGTCATTTTCACAAAAACAATCCAACAGTGTTAATAGTTCCAAATTATATTTATTCAAAAAAATAAATATAATTCTTAAAACTACTCACTACTCAAATCTGTGGGCATTCCCATGAGTTTATCCTTTTCGCCAGCAATGGCTTTAAGCGCAGTGATGCATTTATTTCTTATATAAACACGAAAAATTCATTTGCTAAGCGTCAGTTAAAGTTCATCCGTGCACGCCTGAAGATGCCGAAAGGCGAAACTCGGGTCGTTAGTGACAAAGTGTGAATGTACAAAATTTAAACGATTCAAACTTAAATGATTTTTGATCAAAAGTCAGTATTTTTTTAGAAAAGAAGCGGTTTTAAAATATATATATATATATACATGACAATTAATCGACAGATTTTGTTAAATATTTAGTTATTTGCCATTTTTTTTAGCAACGTTATATTTCTAGTCGATATTAATGATTCAAGAAAACAATTTTTTATTTAAATTTTAATGAATATAGCGTTTTGTGACATACAATCAAAATAGTAAATAGTTTTTTTTTAATTCGATAGCCATAATACGAGCGTGCAGACCAGTGGCGGCAAGTCATTTATAAAAAAATAGTCATGACGAATTGCTCGCAAAAAAACTATTATTATATCAGCTCACGTAACATTTTTATTAGAGTAAAAAAACAAACAAGAATTTGAGTTTTTTTGCGTAGTAACAGTTATATGTATAGTTAAATAAATTTATAAATAAAATCATAAACATTTGGACTCGTTTATGCAAATTAAATTATATGTAATGATGAATAACGAATTAAAATTTTATTTCGGTTGATGTGTTATAAATCGATGATTTTTTTTTTATATAAATAGGTGAACTTATATTATTTTTAAACGTGGCATTTCACCTTGTATTTATATGAAAAAAATGAGAATGTAAATATTAAATTTATGAGTTTTATTTCTCTATTCATTAAAAAAAAATTCTTGGGCAAAATTTTGTTTTATTAAATTTTAGAAAGCATATGAAGATGAAATCATCAAACACTAATTTAAAATGTACGGCGTTTGGTTATGATTATGTATAATATGGTCTTCTGTCAGACTGTAACGCACACCACAAAACTACACATAAGCAAAATCCACGATGCACTGAGAGATAGAATTTGTGTTGAGCTAATGTTGATCAGCTAATATTTTTTTTTCCAACTCTAACCGTTACCTGTTTGCAGCCACCTTTTACAATGACGACCAAGAAAATAAACGAATTTAATTACCATATTCTTGTTCCAATACAAAGTTGCATATGACCTTTTTTAATCATTCAATATTGTGCTTAAAAAGATATAAATAGAATAAAAAAATGTGACTTGCTCAGGTATTCTGTGTATCCGTTTACTGAGAATCTACCAAGGCGATAGAGTTTAACCTAATCTGAGTTGAATCTAAAAAGGAATCAAAAATATTTCGTTGGCTTTAGTTCAGATCGATATATTGAGTATTATAATTTTTGATTTGAATAGTTTTTGAAGAGTAATTCTTCAGAATAATGAAAATTATTAAATCTGAAGCTCAACGGTCAACTCTCTTAGGCGGTATTACACACTCAAATCCACAGATGGGCACTTTCATAAAACAAAAAAATCAGGTTTGTGCTGGCTACGTTTTCTCGTACACAAACAATATTAATAACGTAGCGTAAGAGTAGTATTAACTTAAATATTAACTTTAAGTATTAACTTAAAAAAATATGAATGACTGCAATTCCCGTAAAAGTCTATAGATATGCTGTTCAAGGAGTCTTTATGTTCTAGATTGAGAGTGGCTACAAAAATAAGAAATATTAGAAGTCAATATCCGAAAGTTATACACAATGCAAAATAATACTTAGTTGATACAGATTTCATAAATACGAATGTATTGTTGAAATATAAAGTATAAATTTTCTGATTTCATACAATATACAATATCAATACATAATTAGACTATTGCAAAAGCTTCATTACAATTTAAATACATATTGAATCTTTGTATAGTAAAAAAAATACCAATTACGTACATAGTAATGAGAGAAGTAAGTTTTTTATGTTAATAAAGCTTTTTTATTCTTGCGAGTTTATTGGGTTAGTATTAGGTAAGATCTTAGGTTGGGCCGCACTTTATCCTGAAAAATTTGTTACTTTCTCACGTTTATAAAATTCTGTTATTCTACGCAAGCGCTGTAAAGACGTGCTAATGACGCAGGAGAAAAGGTTTTATTTTCTACGTCCATCCTTTTTCAATTTTGGCTAAAGAGTAAGGCGACTCTATTCACCATGTAGCACAAAGCCTCGGAAGAGGTTGACAACGACTTGTATGACAACGGGAAACTTAAAAAGCTGTCAATAGCGCAGTCATCCGATTCTTTTGATTTCCGGGACCTCTCGATGAACTAAGCCGATGCAAAACCCGTGTAGAATTTGGCTAGAGTTGAGTTTGAATATATGTACATATATAGATTCAATCTTATTCACTATGTTGTTTTTAGGGGGTTTTTTTAGCGCAGTTAAATAGTTTGAAGACTTTATAAATGGTCAGTAAATATTACAAGTTATCATTATCCTCTGGCGTGTATTTTTACGGTCAGTTCATTAATAATGTAACTCTCAGTGATATGTATACAAAAAAATATAGTCACTGATTATTTGCAAGGTGACTAACATACTGGTTATCGATAAGGTTACATATTTTTCAGTTGAACTTCATTGTAAAGTTACAATATCTTCGATATATTTAATATATATGATAAGAACACTTAATTCCATAATTCATTATTTTTTAAATATACCTATAATATATATAAATATACCTATATTTTTAAATATAAACATAACTGCGATGAGTGTTTCTGGTGAAAAAGCATTTAAAAAATACAAAGCTATGCGTAAGCATTCACTTAAAGCACCGCATCATAATTTGAAACGACAGGATATCGAAAACAAATTATTTTATTCTTCAATTTAAACACAAATTTTTCGAATTATTTAAAGAAAAGTTGTCGAATTAAAATTTTGAGACCTTTGTCACAGTAAAGATTGTCAACCAATTATTGTCAATCATAGTTGTTGAGCAGTGGTTGGTTGTAAGTTGTAACGTTTCCTTAACAATGTCATTTAGCGATGATAAATTTCAATACCTAAATCATATTTTTTTAAATTCATATTTGAATCCAGTTTCATAAAAAAAACTTATTTTACTCAATAAAAACTTAAATGGTTTATGAAATTCAATGTCAATTTTCTCTTTATAAATTAAAAGTCTTTTTAACTTTATAATTCTTTAAAAATCAGCAAAAAAATCAACCAAATAATCAATAAATCGTCATTTTATTATAACAAAAAAATATATGAACATACACAATAGAACTTGTCTGAACACACTTAACTAATTAATTTGTAGTTCTTTTAATGCTTGCAAGTTTGTGTAATGCAAGGCTTATACAATAACAATAATATTACTAGCAATATATTTTTATTGAATGTTATTGTTTTGTTCGGCTTATGAATGTGTGTGATCTGAATTAATAATAAATAATTAAATCAGAGCATTGCTATTTTAAATACGCGCAATAAATGAACAGTTTAGTGAAATTAATAAAATACAATTTTAATTGACGGCCACCGTTTTATGGCGATTGCCTGTTCAAATGCAAAATGGGCGATAATCTGTATACTATCATTTAAATATTAATTTGATACGGTTTTAAAATACTGCGGATTATTAAAAGTTTCATTAATAATCAGTTTATGACACAATTTAAATAACCATTAAATGATTTAACGGATATATTTTTATTAAATTACGAACAAATATTTGCAATTTTTGTAATATAACAATTTTAAATTACAGTGGTTTAATAATTTATATTGGAAACTTTTAGTATCATAATTTGAAAAGCGTTCTTTTGAATCATTAAAAAATCTTTTATGACGTCTTGTTATTATTGATTATAATATGATTAACGGTAAAATAGGCTAATTTCATAAGTTGAAAAATATTTTAAATATTTAATATATTGTAATATTTGCAAAATAGTATTTTATGGCAAACAATAATTTGGTCATTGATTAACTGAATTAACAGCCGCTGACTAACGAATTTAATGGTCAGTTATCAAATATTTAAGAGTAAATAATAATTTGTTTGCGATTTGGTAAGGTAAGCTTTGGAGTTTCTTTGAATTTCTTACTGTTTAATTTATACACTGCTTAAACTGTTCTGATCGAGAGATAATTAATCATTGAGTAATTACATTTCAGTTTAAAGTCTTGATACCGTTTAATAAAGAGCAAGTCGATCTTAACTAAGACAAGCAATCCATTATGAATAGTTATTTTTTCACATGTTTGTATTGAATTAATTTCTCCTAAAAAACTCATCCTTAATGTATTTTTTTTATGGAATTCTTCCAGAATAAAAGACAGTTTATCGTCATGGTGGAATGCTCCAAAATGATGAAAAATGCTGTGCTTAAAATTTTTTGATTTTCAATTTCAAAACTTAAAATTTCAAAATAATCATTATTTTATCGGTTAACAGTATATAATTTCCAGTGTTTAATATCGAAATCGTGTCTTCTTAATTTATTAAACACGCTCATAATTTTTGTATGTAAAATTAAACTTGTATCATTAAAGAAGTATTTGAAAACTAAACAATACATATCTCTATAATCTTTTTAAGAATTTAAAATATATTAAAATATCACTTTGAAATGGGATAATAAATAAAGCTTATATTATTATATTGAATTTTTTGAAATAGTTTTTTTTAAATATTATTCTTTGTTGAATATTTTGAGAAACCTAACTCGATTTTAATTCAGATAATATAATATTATGTGAATTTACTCGTCGAGAATTATTATTGAATCGCAAAAACATATTTAACTTTTAATTAGGAAAAGTTCCAATAAATATTATTTAAGAGTTATACTTATGGACACTAAAAATTTTACGATTTGCCAATCAAATATTTCAAAAGTGAAAACTTTTGCGAAGTTGAATAAAAAAATCAAGAAGGTCATCATAATACATATATAATTATATAATGTGTTTTATCTGGAAAGCTTTCAGGTTTTTAATAATATAACTTTTCCATAGTTAATTACAAAAAGATGTTAGTGGTATTATTAGAGAGTTTATGGGTTTATAATAAAGTCTAGATTTATTAATTTATTACTTTGGCAGTTTATTGTAAAAATGTTTTGTAAATGATGTATTTTTGTTTAGCTTAACATAACAGCTGTTTTAAAGTAAAAAAATCTATTTATACAACCTGTTTATATAATTTGATTAATTAAATATCAGGTATTTTGACTAGAACACAAAGTAGACTCAGCTTTTTTTATGAGAGAATAAAGATAAAATAATAAAAACATCGAAAAATTCGTGTTTATTTTAGTTTTTGATAGAAATGTATTTTTGTATTTAAATTACGAGATTCTTTGTTTCAACACATTTTTCCTTATACAGAAAAGAGACGATTTTGATAAAAAAATATAAATTTTTTGAAGAGATAATTCTTAAATTATTTTAATATATAAAAAGAAAAACTTTATTAAAAAAAGTAATTGCAGTTAAACCCGAGAAGAAAAGCTTACATATCATTTTTTTCATCACTAAGTCAATCTGTCGCTACTTGGCGTCTGATCCTTATTGGGAAGTTACTTTTTAACTAGATTTTATGTTTTCAATAAAAATGTAACTTTCAATTTATGATCAACAAGAGCTTAGTACTTATTTGAATTAGTAAAATAGTAAATAAAGCACCGTTCATATTTAGAGAAAAACGCTAAAGTTTCACGATTTTCTTAAACAACGCTAATGCAATTTTCAAAACATTTCCGGTTTGTTGTTATCCCGCATAAGGCACAATCATAGCCATCCCATGCAGTAAGACATCGTGGGATTTTCTTTAAAAATAATAGTATTGTGAAAGGTTTCAAACGATTTAAACCTTGGTGCTTATAAGAAAAATCTTCAGTGAAACATCTAATGCGATGGTTCTTTTTGTAAACGTTCTTTGTTCTTGAAAAGAGAGAAAGAAAATGATGATATAGGAACAAAGTCAGTGAAATTTATTGAGATTTTTCTTTTTCAATTTTTAAAGAGTCTCGGAATAATTTGGCCATCTATATGGTATTATGAACGCAATTTTCTTACAATTCACACTGCATTGTTTTCGGTTTTATTGTACTGGTATAATGTATAAATAATCATATAGCAATTTACTTGTGTACTTTACAGGGTAATGAATATTTATGTGACATGATTGTTTTAATATTAAAGACAAAATACTAATAATACTGGTATGATACAAGAGGTTAAAATTCACCGTAGTGGAGTGGTTTACATAAAATACGTTTATGTGCGGTTATGGGTTAAAATCTAAAACTGGACTAAATAAATAAAATAATCATGATCCGCGCCAGACCTCACGGGTTCAAGTCCCAGTACGAACAGCATTTTTTCGATCTATTCGAAGGCATGAGTGTTTGTGTTGTCCCTTCCACGATTTCCGATCCTTCCGGGATCAACCGGGCGTTTATCACTAGTCCTGTCCTAACCTTATCCTTCTGTCCTTACTACTCTCTTTGGAAAAAAGAGGCTTAGCGACTGAGTAAAAAACAGTTCTCATAGAAAAAATCTGTTGAGATACTCTATTAGGAAGCCGTATGCTCCACATTGGGAGCGGACATGGATAAGAAAAAAATCCCAAGATTTCCTCTTTATTCGGGTGAAAAAAAGATACAATCCTTATTCGACACTGAGCAATAAAAATATAATTTTTTAACCAAAATTGAGCCTAATTTTAATAAAAGAATGTGAAATTTGTTGGTAAAATTGTTTTTATTTATTAAAATAAAGCCCCTCTGTTAAAAATTGGCATTAAACACATTAATAATAGTCGATAGATTGATTAAAGAATTTAAAACTTTGAATGTGAAGAATAAATAGGTAGTCTTTAGATTGAGATTGACAATACAATTTTCTTTCGGGATAAAGCAACATCATTAAAATCCATTAAAAAAAGCAAGACAAACATGTTAGCATACATGCATGAGTGGATAAACGAAAAGTTTGTATTGTGTTCATTGAAGCTTAAAAATTTACAATTTGATTTCATTTGTCCAGATTTCTTTCAAAAGGGTCTTGAAGTAGTCCTCTTGAATCTTTCATCTATATCTCTTATTTCTGAGCGGCCAATCGATATCGTTTGGGGACTAGCGTTTGATCCATGTTTCATGTGATGTAACGCGAATATCGCCATTTCGGCATCTTAGCATCACAATTTAATCCAAACTCTATTTATAGACACACGCCAACGAAATGGCACATGGGCACGTGAAATTATCAATAAAACTGTATACATATACATCAATAATACATTCTATATTAAATTTAAAGATAAATAATTGAACATTCAAAAGAATACGCGAAAAACTTAAGATGTTTTCTTTTTTCAAATAATAACCTTTCAAGAAATCGACTGTTTTGACTTTTCAAAATCTAATTACAAAATATCAATCTTCGTAACGGGTGCGTTTCAAGCTTTCACTTTAATGCTGTAATCTATTGCTTTATCGATCGATTAATGAATTCGTCACTGATTTTTAAGTTATTACAACCTCAATATTTTTAACGTTAATTACCATTAATATTCAGATTAAGTGACTTTAAGCCAGTTTTTTTCAATGAAACTGATTCGATTTGCTTACAATATATATTAGTTGACTGCTAGTTGCATTCTGAATAAAATTGGTTTTTTAAGGTAACTGCTTTTTTTCAATCGTTTAACCTGAATCATTTTCAGAAATGGTTAGTGATAGTTATCCAATGGGCTCTATAAAACACAAATACGTAAATCAGTTTGAAAAAATAGCTTATGAAATTTGTTGTACGGACTGTTAAACGCGTTAATATTACATCACCCGATTAGTACGATCGTTAAAAAGCGTTCACTACTCGGCTACATGACAAGCAGTCTTATTAAAAATGTAGCAGTGTAGAAAAAAGCGTGAATGTAAACGAAAAACAGGAATTTGAAAAGAAAAACAACGATAAACAGAACATTTTGCTTCTAGCTGTTCTTGCGAACGAAGAATAGTTGAATAATTCAGTGTGAAAAATAGGAACGTCTACTAACCACTGTTCAATGTAATTTAATTTTTTCCCCAAAATTTGGGGCTCTACCTTCTTCGCGTAACGTATTTATTTCTCGACCACACAACCAAAAAAAGAACCATCCCAGTTTAATAAGATGAAATATTATACGAGATAACTCTTGCATCGCAATATGGCACTAGCAATTAAGTAACCAGAAGGAAAAGGGAAGTAACATAGATCTATAAAGGTGTAGACGGCATGTATCATGTTTATATGTGTGAACGTATAATATATATATGTGTATACATATAAACTCCGTGTTAGAGCTTTTAGAGTAACAGAGTTTTCCTTTTCATATTCCAGCTTTGAGTTAAACACACATACGACGCATACAAGAAGAAATGAGATAACCGAAGAAGCTTAACGCAATACATAATTCTTGCTTTATCGAAAAACATTTTACCAGCAGCATAGGGATAGAATTTCAAATATCTCCCTGTATATTAATTATTCGGAAAATTTAATGAATTTCGATACACAAGACATGCGTTTTTGATAGTGTACATCGGCGGAAAGTGGTTATTTTTAAGTGTTTTGAAAAAACCTAGTTTTGTTAGGGATGTTTTTTCAGATTTTAAATTTTAGTTTTAATTTGAAACGAGTACCTTTTGTCCAGTTGTGTCCCGATAGAAAGTAAATTATACGTTGAAAGAAAAAAATATTTAAAACTCTTAATTTTTTAAGACAGCTAATTATACATGTAAACTATTCCATCAAGACAAGAAAGAACGGTTAAAATATATGATATATTTTGCTAAATTAACTGCAAAATAATAATTGTTTCTATCCTCCTACTTGATTCATATTTTTAAAAATACACTGAAAAAGTAACTTATTCTTTTACTCCATGCCCGCTCGCAATGTAGACCATATGGCTGGAAGTTATTTTATACGAAGACTTTTTGTAACTCAGTCGCTCAACCTCTAATTTTTCAAGTAGAGGGATAGAAGGATAAGGCTAAAACAGGACTAGTAGTTAATAAATCGCTTTTGCTACGCCCAGTTATTAAAGGATCGGAAAGGTGTGAGGAAATTTGTACGCATCACAGATCGAAAAAGTGCTGTTCTTACTGTAACTCGAGCTTGTGAGATCCGGCACGGAAACCAACAACGCTAAACACTGTGCCATAGGAACCGAATTATTCTATAAGGCCAACAAAAAGCTTTCTATAATAGAAAATAAAACACGAAACAATTTTGGAAGTGTTGCGGATCTGTGTTCTAGTGACTGTATTTTTTAATTGAGTAATAGTCATTAAGTTTTGGTGTCAGATATCATTTTAACGGGAGTTGATTTTTTGATGGTAGTAGTTTTTTGAATGGTATTTAATTTCAGTTAGCATTAAGGCTAAGTAATTTTTTATAATTTATAACACAGTGAATAGATTCCAAATCAGGTTGATTTTGTGTACCAATCATTATTGCTTAATATTTCAGTAATTTAAGCTGACTTTTGACCGTTTGAGTTAAAGGTGTATTAAAATACCAGACGATACCGTGGGTGACGAAACATATAAAAACATACACAATTTAATCGGAATTTTTAATTAGTGAAAATTTGTTCGGCTATTGGACCGCTTTCGCTTACGATAAATAATTTTATATTTACTTTATTCTGTAGGTGTATTATTACTATGCAATGACTGTGCGGTTCCCCTTAAATTTTAATTGTAAAGTAAGACCAACGGTCGGAGTTGAATTTCAAGTAAGCTATCGCTCAGTGAAGCGTAACCCAGATAATATATAATACATATAGCGTACGGAAAATACGCCAAGTTTCAACTTTTCAACATCACTTTATATTAAAGCGGGTATATAATGGCAGTAAAGATTGCCTGTAGAAGGGTGGTACACGAAAGGTAACTAACTATAAGAAATAACGCAATCAATTATAACTACGGTGCCTATTTAGGAATATTTAGGAATAACATATTCTTGATTAATTCATTTAAATGATTTTTTAAAATCTTAATATGTCCGCACTCATTGTGAAACATATAGTCTCTTAATAAAAATATCTCGACAGAAGTTTCTTTTACGATGAATGTTTGTTACTCAGTTTCTCAACCTCTCTTTTTCAATGACATTAGGGATAGAATGATATGGCTAGATTAGGAGTAGTGGTTAGCTAATCCGTCTCGCTACGCCCTATTATTTTATGATTAGCACAGGAATTTTCAGACACCAAAAACACCCATGTTTTTGAACAGAAATCCATAAATCAATTGAAACTGGAACTCGTGAAATTCGACGAAATTTAAATAGGAGTAAAAAATTAGTTTTCGCTCGTTATAATGTCAAAAAAAACATCTTAAATTTTGAGGATACACATTGCAATGTAATCTATGCCATAATGTATTTTTTTTGGGAGATACTGAGTGAGTATTGAATGTGAATTTTGATTTTGAGATTAGAATGTATGAATAGGTATATAGATAAGCGTGAAAAAAGTTTCTTTTACATATTTTTTTAATCTGGCATGATTGTGTTTATACTATATTTTTGTTTTATATGATAAATTATGGTTATCATAGAAGTAGATTTTTGAATTAAAATTTGATTCAAGTCAATTTTGTTTTTAATTAATTGGAATGGTGTATCTAACATATATAAACGAGGTACAGAAAAAAGAATCCAGGAGTCTTTATGTTATTTAAACTAACCACAAAGCTACCGGCACATGATTTGTGGAACACAGCTTTAATGCAAACGTTGTTTTTTGATATTCCAATCTTCGTCATTGTTAAATATGGCTGAAAGTAAGGCAAGATGAATTCCAATCGACTTGACTGATGACTTGCTGTAGCGTTATGTAATTATTCAGTTGCAATATTCGTTTGACAAATCGCTCACTTACGATGTATCACAACCTATTCTGCCGAGACAGTAACACTTGGCGAAAACGACAAGATATTAATTAAAGCGACATGAATACAGACGTGTATGGGTATTCATACGTATACATATAACATGCGATAAATTATGTAAAGAACATATATTTTTCGTCAAAATATTATGAATCGCTTCAAAGTTAGTTGGTTACATAATAACTAAATATTTCAATGGTACATGAACAGTTTTCGAATTTTCTTAAGAAGAATTTACGGAGAAATGTGTTTGAAATGCTTAAGAACACGAAAAGTTTAATATATTATATAATATAAATTTCAAATAGGAAAATAAAAATGTCTACAAAATAAGGAACGATACATTAATACGAAGAAATAACATAATCATAAAATATTGATCAAATGAGAACAGATTTATCTTAATATTATATTTCTATTTTAATATAAATTATATTTTTTTGTAAACCTATTAATAGACTATCACATTAATAGACAAACTCGATTTCATGTGCTCAAAAATAATAAAATAACACATTTTAAACAATTTAATCCTATCACGAAGATCGCAGAAAAATATTTATTTTTTATTTTTAACGCAACACACACATGCACTCTATCTTTCCCTATGTCAGAATATGTGCATAATGTGTGTCTCTTGAAAAAAACGATGTATTTAAACGCCAAAAAATATTAGTTTTTCAATAATTTCAGATCATTGGGTTTGTTGTGTTGGCGCGATATTTATAATAAAATGATTTAAATATTAATTGCATGATTTTATACTTTTTAATAAAAATAATAGTTTCATAATACAACGAAATATATAGTGGGCGTGATTGCAGGAAAAAAAACTTCATAAGTTTTTTTTTATATATTTTTATCCAAAAACACTTAGTACTTTTAAAAAGCACACAGGCATTGAACATGTATGTACAGTATATAAAAGGGCAAAAATTAGTCTCATGAAATTTATTAAAGAATAAAAAAAATGATGTATGTTATTATTAATTATGTTTTTTTAGTTGTTAAAATTGTACTTAAACACTGTCGAAAAACAATGGCCGCCAAAAATCCAACTTTCCAACTCTGTTCGAGTAAAGTTTATAATGGATTAGCACGCGTAGACACGATATTGACAACATATGAAGAATAAATAATGTTATTTACCATTGAGTATAAGAATAAAAGGTTATGTCAATTTCTATTTTGCGAAAAAGCCAAAACAAAATTTGTACTTTTCGTAGTTTAAGGATTAAAAGAAGAAAACTTTAGTCGACGAGTTGTTTGAAATAAAACGGTTTTAATATGACGTAAGAATATGTCTTATTCCCCGAAGCAAGATGAAAATGATATTCGCCACGAAAAGTAAATACGCAAGAGCATTACTACGATATCTTGGAGGAAAGTGAAAGATACAAAATAAGATGCCAGATAGGGTTGGCGTCGTTGACGTCCGGTGTGAAATAAAAAGAGAGCGATTTTGCCGAAGGAGAGATTATGTCACACGTAGAATACCTTGTGCTCGTGTAACTACACATCATTCTATATAACTTACTCTGTATGCCACGTAATATATGTAAAAAAATAAATACTCTGCTGTACGTAATAACTATGTATATTTGCCAGTTGATTCGTAAACGTAAACTTTAAAGGATCGGTAAAAACATATTTTACTTACGCTGAAGTTGAAACTCATGATGTTTATTTATTTATTGTGAATAGACAAAAACTGTACAGTAAAACATTAAGTTTAAACATCGTTCTGTTGAAGGCATATGCCGAAATAGCTATCAACTATTTAAAAAAAATATTATTTGTAGAAAAAAAAAACTTTTTTTCGCCTTATTACAATGAAGTTCAACCATAATCAATTACTAAAAACATGACTAACTGGTAAATACTATGGTCAGAAAATGAATACTAAAAATTAGTGAATTGAATAATTGCATGTTAATTTGATCCTTAAATGGATGGATGAATCCATGATATACCTTACCACCTACAAAAAATAGAGTTAATAATTAAAATAGCACTTTGCAATTTTTAAGCACCACCATGATAAAATATGATATTTACGCAAGATTTTTAGAAAGTCAAATTTCGATGAAATGGAATAATGTTGAGAAAATTTTTATTTTTTCAGAATTTTAGCAAAGTGGTACATCAAATTTTTTGCTAAGCAATTGAGACATTTTGTTGCAGTAATAAATTTTCAATCGAATTTGTAAATCTTTCCATTTAGGTCTCATTCAATAATGAAGTATACGTTTGAAGTGATATTTTCACTTTTATTTATTATTATTTTGAAGGCATTTTAATATTAAAAAAAGTGAAACAAAACTTTTTTGTGATTATTCTATACTGCATAACTAGTTTCCAATCATACTTTCAGTCAAAATTGCTTAATACCGGTTCATACTGTTTTTGAACGGAATACGTTCAAAAATCTGTTTATTTAAAAAACGTATTTTACTTCATCTATACGCAATAAATGTCAAAGAAGCATCCAATGTTCATGTAGAGAAAACGTAATTTACATAATTACACTTTTTAAATATCTTGTAAATGATAGTGATTAATTTCCTGGTTTCTTTTCTTTAACAGAAAACAGTAAACAGTACCTGCTATTTTACCTAAACTAATACTTCGCGATGTTTCATGAATACAATAAGTTGCCTCCGTAAAATATTATGTAGCCCTGCTAATAATAGAAAATAAACTTGAAAAATTAACAATAGTAAGAAAAAATGTTTTTCCAAACTCCTCGAAGATTATATTCTTGAACAAATTTTATTGTTTACAGCTTTGCTACTTACTACTTTTATGAATATTATTTATTAAATATCTTTGTGACGGTGAAATTATTATTATTTTATGAAAAGATATCTTTTTCCATTGCATATTTTTTTCTGAAATACATTGGATTAACTACGTTTGGTTGACTACAAGGTAAAATAAATTTTAAGTAAACTTATTAAGAAAAAAATGAATAATTTTAGCTGATATTTGAAAAAAATGTGAAAATCTAAGAAAGATGTCTAAATAATAAACGCGAATGGTTTGGCTGTAGTCCTAAATCAAAATTAAGAAAGCAAACTTCAGAGACGGAATGAAATTTATTGAAATAATTTATATTCTTGGACAAAGAAATAATAAGTGTTGAATAGTCTCAGAAAAAATATTTTAAATGATTTTTGCACAATTTGTTAAAATAAAAACCGGTATTACCAAGTATTCGATGATTCGAAATATAAAATAATTGAATTTTCTTGAAACAAGTATACATACTATATTTGAATTATTTTTTGACAAATAAAATAAAATTCTGGTTCTAAACTTTTAAATAAGGATTATTAGCATTTTATAAGCGTCTATTTATGAAGGCGAAAGTATTATAGCAGACTTAATCAGACGACAGAATCTTAAAATACGTCGTACGTTAGTAGAATAACTCAAAAAGTATTCTGGTAACAAAAGGATTGAAAAAAAGCTGTAGGATTGGTTGAGCAAAGACAAATTAAGATCAATTCATTTGCGGAATTTATCAGACTGGTGATTATCATAGATTTTAAGTTTCACTTCAGAAAAATTCACAAAATAATTACGTCTGTGCGAAGAAATTAAAAAAAACTTATTTTTTTTGTTAGTTTAAAAACTTTTTATAAAATGTGCCAATTAAATACCAGTGGCGCACTAAAAGATTAATTAGAAAGATAAATTGAGACCAAAACAATGCCTTTGTCCAAGAAATAAAATACTTTTCATTCCTTAACAGCAAATACTATTGATACTTTTTCCAAAGTTGACAATCTTTCGCGGATGTGGCGGGTTTGATATCGTACGCCAGGCCCAACCAATTCGCGGCCTTGCGATCTAAATCGATCCGAAAAGCAATCACTTTTCATCCGTGGACCGCCCATGCATATTTAATGAAGAATTATGTCCCTTAAATGGTCATGCTTGCTTTATTTGCTATGAGCTCTGGATGGCAAACAAAACCTAGGCATTTACGACTTACATACTTTGTTCGTTCAAATGAAAGAGAAATGTTTTAAAACAAAAAAGATAAAACGATCTTCAGTCAAACTTTGTAAGAGTTAATTATTAAGTCAGTAATTTTATTGACTGCTGACTTATGGAATAAGGAAACATGTTTTTTTTTTATATGACAATAATAACACAACCCGTGAGGTACTTATTTAATAAATATAATTTATTTAATTTACAAATAAGTACTGCTTAATTTAATGAAAATATTATTTTTATATAAACTGTGTGCATTTAAAGATGACGTGAAAGTTAAAATGTTTTTTAATGGAACCATACCAATTAAAATGGAATCATGACATATCTATGCTGTAGAAATAAGAAACCTTTACAGTCAAATCGCGTTTAGTTAACTATAGGTTTCTGCCAATTATAACTGCCAACAAAATTGTCTTAGTTCGTATTACTTCTTTAAATATCTAAATAGATAAATGTTACATGAGTGAATTTGTTCACAAAAGTGAACAAATTCACGTGTGTAAATCTATTGATTTGCATTCATAATTCAAAACACTCAATTTTTTACTTAACGTTTTCTGACAGTATACCGACGATATTGAATACTATTGATTAATATCAGCAAACCTACGGAAGGATTAATTAAAATTTAAGAAGCAAAACTCATGTTATGAGAGAAATTATTGATATTACTTCAATTTTAAAGTGTTACTATTTTATGTTTTTTTGTTATTTTTATGCTAAGTTACATTTTAAACAAAAATAACTCGCATAGTTTTAAATTTGAATTGTTTGAATTTTGTACTTTTCCATGAGTTTTGTCGCTAACGACCCGGGTTTCGCCTTTCGGCATCTTCAGGCATTCCAAGTGCACGGATGTACTTGAACTGTCAGTTCAAGTACATAGTTCAAGTACATCCGTGCACTTGGAATGCCTGAAGATGCCGAAAGGCGAAACCCGGGTTGTTAGCGACAAAACTCATGGAAAAGTACAAAATTCAAACAATTCAAATTTGATATTGAAATTCCATAAAGCACCCTCAGTCGAAATACTTAATTATCGCATAGTTTTGTTTTAGATACATTGCTTACTTTGGCTTGTGAAAGCGTTCTTGAGCAATCAGTTATTTTGTAAAGGAAAGGAATTTCGTTTAAATTAAAGTATATGCTTCATATTTTTGATGGATTTGACAGTAAATTTCTGGAAATTCATTTTTAATTAAAAATCAAAATTTGTTAACTTTGTTATTCAGCTGATATGATAAGTGGAATGAATAGTTACCATACATCATTTTATCTTTTATCTTTCATGTCTCAGAGTAAGGAATTTCCCATAGGCTGCGTTTTTACTTATGACGGTATTCTAATTGCTAACACACCGTGAAACGATTATTTCTGAGTGCGAATGGAAAAAAGTTTAAGTCGTAAGTCGATACTTTTCAGGAGAGCCAAAACAAGATTGGAACATGAACTTAGATTGAAATTGTGATGTTTAAACGTGAACTTTACTATATTTGATAAATTTGGCGATGAATTTGTGGAATTTTATATTCAGTATAAATTGCACAAGTGGACTAAAAAAGTTATCAAATTTGATTTGATATTAAAACTTACTATTTCTGCAACACTGATTTGTCTAGTCCACTAACTCCTTTACTCATATTATGTATTGTAGTTATTAGTTTTTTTTTTCAGTTTTTAAGACTTAATGCCTTTTTCGTTTCACACAAAAATTTATTATCATAATAAAATACATCTTAAGTCAAAAAGCTGAGCCGGGTAAGTCGATAATAGCGATGACGTTGCGTTGGCGACCGCGTACGTGCGGCTGGGTCATTTTTCGCGGTAAGCCTGCGATATATTGCCACAAAAAAGATTGATCACCTCTGGCCGGAACGGTCGTCTGTCAAAGTTCTGCGTTTGCCGTAATTGGTTTCTCTGAAAAGGGTGAAATGTCAGGATAAAAGCCACTTGAAAAAGAACCAACAATTACTTTAAGACTGTTTCCACTGCGGGACTTTGTCTTCCGGATTTTGGCAATGGGCTTGCAGGGCAGGCGTGATAACAGCGAACTCTACTTCGCTTCACGCCAAACGGCGATTCGGGATGTTGTATTATGTACGGCGTTGAGAGGTAGTTGGTTGGTAACTCACATCTTCTATGGACTTATGCGCAAGTCATGACCGATAGCCAGCGGTTAGGTAGAATTAAATTACGCCTCATTTCAAAAGCATTTTATACCACTAATGATAGCAAAAAGCCGTGCAAAGATTAAGAATTATTTTTTAATTTACTATCGCCTAATCGTTACGTAGAAATATAATACATGCAACACATCTAAACTGTAGATTTCATTTAATAAAAAACATTAGTAATAACATACAATACATTGCCAATCGAATTGAATAACTTTGAAATAATAATTAAATTGTTGTACTATTTTAAAATACCAAGTTCATTTATAAAACCATATGCGATTTATTCCATTTCAAATAAATCAGATGTCAGCCATTATTTGAATGTCCATTAAAAAATATCAATACCAGAATAAGGAATCTTACGGTATACTAATTCCTTGGTAGTAGAAATCTGACAGAATCCATTTTTTTTTTTAAATAATTTACCAAATAATGGTTATTTATTTTTTAATGAATACCATATACTGTTTACCATTCGTAATCCGGATGGCTTATTTTAAAAAATATATTAAATACACAAATAAATTCGTTTGGAATAAGTGAGAGAAAAAAATAGTGCTTAGATTATTTTCAACTGCTTTCTCGTAAAAAGTATTATTTGTCATTTTTTTACAAATTCAGATTACAGACAGAAAGATTACCTCTATTGCTTTTTTTATAATATAAAAGATGAACAAAATCAGGTCTGCTTTTTAAATTATTGTTTAACATTATTATATAATATACACAGATGTGTTCGATTTTATCTAATTATATGATTCTGCTATGTTATAATAATAAAAATTGTGTCGTCTGGCTCGACTTAAAAACACGAATTAATAGGAAACTATATTCTCAATTGAACATTTATTGAGTTGAGTTTGGTATTATTTTTTGGATAGTGTTTTTGACTGATGATTTTGTATTGAGGCAAGTCGGAAAAATATTTGTATTGTAAAGACGATTTGTTGTCATGAATCTAAGATGTAAACACATTGAATTATATCTAGGATTGGTGGCTACAAATCAAGAATATTTCCATCATTCAGTGTTCGTATATCCTACTACACTGTTTCGCAAATGTATGGTAGCGTAAGTAGTAAATTTTGTTACTCATCTTGTGTTAGTAAACGGATGTACTACTAACAACACACTGATGATCACCACGTGATGTTCTTAGCACGTTGTTTAAGAGTTTTCGACCATTGCATGGAGTGAGCAAACGTAAAACTTATTCCTTTTTTCACTTTTAGTAAATGCTTCTTTGTCATTCAAAAAATCACCTAGGGTATTTTATTAGTAACTTCGTTAAGAATATATACACTATGTTTAATTCTTAAGGCTTAATTTAAAACAACCTTTTATGATGTGAAAAGAAACAAGTTCGTTTTTTTAATATTTGTAAAAAAGGTCTAAACATTATTTATAAACGCTGAATATATCATCGGATTAATTTTTAAAATATGTATCTGTGTTTGAAAACAGTTTTAATAATGGCTGTTAAAATGTATATAATTGAAATGCACTATAAAAGACTTAACTCTTACATAAGCTTATATTTTTTGCATGCTTAACCGATGATTAAGTAAGTCTACGTAACAATTCGCAAAAAAAAAACTTTTGAAAAACTCTAGATTTTAAAAGTGTAAAAGTATACTTGTTTCATTGTCTTTGCTATTATTTTCTGCAAAACTTTAATATTTTATTATTCTCATGATATTTCAAATGAATCCTGTCGAGTAAGAAACATTTTGAATTTTGTTGTCAAGTTGTTTTGTTTAGATAAACTATGCTTCTGCCATAATAAAGGCTCAAATATTTAAAGATTTGTTCAGTATTAAAATACAAAAATAAAGCCTGTGTTTGCTTGTACTCCGCTCACCCTATAAAACCTTAAAAGCGGGGGGCGTAGACAGAGCGCTTAGCTAATTATTAATGTTTTTCTAACACCAATCGTGTATCATTAGCCACGATGAAAAAAAACCGTTGATTGACTGGACTATTATATTATGTAACCAGTTTTTAAAGAGGTTATAGTTTGTTAGTATAGTTTTATTGTTCATTTCCTCTTCAGAAGTAACAAATTTTTACAAAAAAAAAGTACAAAAATGTTTATCATCGATTTTAATATCTTTGACTTCTTATTCTTGATTCGGTTTCTTTGAATTACAGTTGTTTTTATTAAACGTCTCCGTGTTTGGCTTATTCATATAATCTCATGTGATAAACGGCCAAGTGCCGTGAATATATTCATAAATTAATATGCAGAGTTTGTATTGTACCCAGTAACTTAATCTCAAACCTCAATGCAAAGATGATATATATGTCACTAAGTATTCACCGCGTTCTCAACCGTACTGTTGACCTGCAACTACATCATATTATATGCAGATGAGAGCAGTTAGTTAGAAACAGATTGTTTATTTTATACCTAAGTCCGCTCTCTTGATAGACCAAATCAGGTTAAACTGTTTCAATAAATGACATACCAACAGAATCCGATAGAATTTAATTTGAATTCAAATTTTATGACAATGACTATATTTGTTTAAATATAAAATGTGTTGACTAAACTGTTGATGATAATTTTTAAATATTTAAAACTGTATTATTAAATTTAAAGAAAACTATTTTATATAAAAAAAAACTGACGACTGAGGCAAAGAAATAATAAATGAACAATTCATACGAGATTTACTCAGAAGTTGTCATAATTGAGATTATGACGTTGTTCTTCTAGAGATGTGGTATATTATATTATATTAATTCGGTACGTGTAGAATAAATGCTATCTATAAAAGTATTAGATGAGCATTTTTTAAAGTAAAACTGTCAAATGTGATTTATTATTTGCATATATTGATTTTTTAGTGATTTAAAGCTTTCACACAAAATTAAAATAATCGAATTTGAACCTAGTAAACAAACTTTACCATAAATTAAATATATATTTTGAAAATATATATTATTCTGTAACGAGAAAAAGAATATACTACATAATTTAAGTCAGATTTATTTTTGTAATTAAAGAGTTCATATTTGAATAAAATATCTCATATCAAATCGTTTTTCAACAGAGTCATGACAAAACGAGCGATACAATGATCGAGATTTAATACTTTGCATGGTCCTATCGCATATAAATAAGTTAGTAACAACATAACTCTTGGTCACTATAAATCTGTCAAATCAGCAATATATTTTATCATAATGTCATATAAACGTTTAACATTTGAAAGGAGTAAATGTGGTAGGAGCCGTTTCTACTTTGACGCTTTTGGGTTTTTAGCCTTTCAAAGCATTAAATTTTTCACATTTTCTTCATGAATTTAGCAAGTCAAATATCACACTTACTACAAAAGTATTTTTTTTTGTGAAAAGAAGAAAAAATCGGGAGATTTGAATGTCTGAAGCAAATAATTTAGTGTTCTATTATCAAGCTATTCATTCACAAACGGAATCGTGAATAAATTTGTGATTATATATTTCCATACAAAATCGACCTCATAAAAAAGTACCCATTATTATGAGGCATGAATTTTTTTTACACACGTAAAGTAATATTTTTTGGATGTTCAAAAAATGTTTTTGAACTTGTGCATTATTTCAGAAGATATGAGATAATCTAAGGCCATGCCCATGTAAGCCTTTTATAGGAATTCCAAAAAGAGTCAAACAAATTTATTCGCTATTAAAAATCTTACAAAATTGTATTATGTGTTTACTCCCTATTGATTTATCTTAGGTTTCACAAGGTATTTAATAAAAAATAAGCTTAAAAATACGTGACTCACAATTTTATAAATAAAATATGAATGAGCTCAAACTTATGATATTGATCGATTTTATGTCGTTAAATTTTGGAAAAGTTGATTCGATTTCACTTTATTTTGATTATTAAATCAGTCAGTGGTTTTAAAAACCAAACTTTGTATTTTTTGATCGAAATTAAATCGTTTGCTGAAAATATAATTAATGCATATACCAGTGATAATATTATATCTATATATATAAATAAATGATTTTATATACTGGTTTGTTTTGCCAAAAAGTATTCCCATCGGGAAAATCGGGGAAGAAAAGATTGGAAAAATAATCTACTTAAAATATTACAAAATATCCAAACGAGCTAATAAGACAAAAAATGCAAAAACTTTATGGTTTTTCAGAATACTGAATATAAGATCGTAAATTTATTGTAAATATTATTTATTGAAGTGTTAAAAATATTTTCAGTGATAGACTTCTACAGTAATTGTATTAATATAAAATATAAAATACAGTGTGGTATTTCAAAAAATTATTTCATTATCTGTTTTTAGGTAAAAATATATATTATTTAAGGGCAATAATTTTCTTCGCTTAAAGTGATTTGTTTCGATAAAACTTTAGTACGGACGATATCTTAATTTCAAAGATTTCGAAATAGTTTGTTCGTACCAAATAGTTTTCACTGAAGTCTCTTGGCAGACGACTCTATAATGGTTCTGGCCGAGTGCAGGTTGATAATACTATCATAGTATAACGAGACGTTTCTTAATAGCTACTGGAATTTAATAACAACCACGATTCTCCGATTTACTTCTAGCAAAATATATTTTATTTTTAACGATTATGAATTTTAATGGATACAACATCGTTTGCACACTGTTTTACACTGAATAGAGAGAGCAATTACGTTTATAAACTATTTAATGACCTACGTGTAAAATAAAACAGATAGTATTGTCTATACAGTTTTTATACATAAAATCATTGGTTTATAAAAAATAAAGAAATCAAAATAAAACGTTCTAGTGTGAACTGATTATTTTTAAAGTTGCTTGAACAATAGTTTTACGAGTTAAATTTGATGAAGTTTGTTAAATTTTGATATTATATCCACGTCCTGAATTCAAAAGGTATTTTCATTTAAAAAATGACTTGATATGTATATATTTCATAAAATGAGAAATATTTGGCAATTACGTAATAAAGGAAGGCATTTTGGCTATGCGGTAAAACATCTCAGATAACATACTCCACCCATGTTTACGTATCCAAAATGCGACTAAAAAATTTTTTAAAAAAACCCGCCGAGACCTTACCTTGACTCGGAGATGGTGGATTCTTCTTGAAGAAATTCCTGCCCTAAAGTGTGTTTTACCTACTTAAAAGGTATCTCTACCTTAATCGTATAGATGGCTACAAAGCTTTTGATGAAGGTGCAAGTATCGTCCCAACTTTCGGGAGGGTCAAAATGCCCAATGGAATTTAGACAATGGCAAGTGTCATCCAGATTTTAGAAATGTGCGAATGATGACTACGGTTGTCTTTCATAAAACAATCATTCTTGCACATGCAAACTTCACAAAATTGTTTAGGTTGCACATAAAAAAAATATCTCCGGAGAAATTCGTTGAAAGTAAATTACAAAGCCAATCTATCTGAAAAGAATTTTAAATTTACTTTTAACAATTTATATTACTAATGAAAAAAACATCTTTTAAATTCAACTCAAAGAATTAAACGAAGTTTACTTGCTTCTTTGTTATTCAACCTCTTCTATAAATAATACTATATGCTTAATGAAATAGTCAATATTTATTTTTATATATGTTGATCGCGATTATTAATATCTTATTTTATTCCTCGGCTGTTTCGAGCTAAATTAAAAATCATTTTTAAATTGATGATCAACAACACTAAGTGGTCTATCTAACGTTTTTTTCCAAATTCACTTCAAGATCGAGTGTATTTTTCAATTTTTTAAGCAGTTTGCACCGCTTTTAACCTATTCCACCTAGTTTTCATACACAGGGAATATTAAGTGTGATTCGTCAAGAATAAGTCTTTTATTAACCTTTTAATGAGCGTATGATGTAGGCGAAAGAAATTCCCCTCTTTCTTAGAAAATACTCAAAAAATATTTCATATAGTATACAATACACCAACCACGAGAAATCATGGAATTGTATTTAATAAAATCCATTTTTTTATCAACTCTGCAACGATAAATAAAAGCGATTATTTATAATACTTCAATAATAGACAATAAGCTGTTTACCACAAGAAGTAAGCTGCAGTTTTTTTTAGGATTGCAAATTTATGTTTTGTCCGATTAAGTTCTTCTGAAGAGAATAATTGGTGTGGAATTGTATAATTATTAAATGAGAGTATCATAGAAAATGTGCTTATTACACAACTAAAGATTTAGGACTATCATTACAACTTTCCTTGGTGACATAAAATAATCAATATTCTATCAAATTAACAATGGCCATCGAAAGATGAATGATATTAAATTATATTATAAAAAAACTTTGTTCAATTATATTTAAAAAAAATATATAATATCTATAAACAATGGCTACAGTTTTCATAATCGTAAGATTTTGGTAATTCAATTCAAACGTTTTATCTTTATTTATGGATAGCATGTCTAAGAAAAGCAATTTTGAATATTCTTTTCAGTATAACTTTTCCGTTTCTAAGCTCAAGAAATGCGACCCCAATACCAACATTTTCGTAAATATCTATTTTAATATGGGTGATACAATGTTTATAATTAAGGTATTCTTATATCATAGTTTTTTGGACCTTTTGTAGTTTATATAAATACGCGATAACGCTTATCAGCTGATTAGCGCCCGCGATAACGATTGTTCGTATGATAATTTGGAACGCTGAGACACTCTTCAGTAGTCAATTCATATGTGTGCTGACATGACGTCTTTTTTACGCGCAACTTAAAATATGATTATTTATTAAAAAACCACAGATTTTTATAAAAAAAATTATGAGGAAAGATGCAGAGAGATATTTTAAAGCCCGTAGACTATTTTTTTTTTTGAAATTCATAAGAATAAGGCCAATAATGAGGAAACCACTGGGGTCAAAAAAGACCCCCATCGCCTGCTAAGTATTTTTCTAGTCTCCGAGCCGCGAGAGATAAGCATGATATTTGAATACAATTTATATGAATTTGTAAAATCATATTAAGCAACTGCCGTGGTTGCTATACATACATGACACAGACTGTTCAAACTGCCACCTTTGTTCCAAACTCGAGTTTATTTGTTCAAAAATGTATCTGCTTAAAAAATATGAAATACGCGAAATTTCTAGCTCTATACGATGACAAATCTAATTAATTTTCAACAAAACATGTAGACTACCGTCTTTTATTTTAGAGCCTCGAAAGCTATTAAAAAACCATATATTTTACAAAATTTGCATGTAATGTTCACCCAAATGTTTATTGTGTTCATTTTTATATAAAAAAAATCTAACACCTTTACCAGTGTCCCTATATTTCTTACACTATAGTTTGTAAAGTTTTTGTCTGTCAAAAAAATGTTTGATAGTTGTTTACTATTTTCTTGCTCAAATCTTTTTGTCTTAACTGTACAAACATATATTTTTTTATAATATGAAAATGATTGTGCTGAGAGAAATCGGTCTTGATCTTAAAGGTTATAAATATCTGACAAAAAAAGTTTTTTTTGAATAATATAACCGGAAAAAAATATTAAAATAAGTTTGGAACAGCTCACGTCTATTCGATTGTCCTGTGGTTATGTATTACACAGTATTCCTTGCGGCGAGTTATTAAAATGACATCAGGTTCAATGTAATAAAGGAAAAAGAAGGGAGGCTAAAATGAAGGGGTGGTTAAATTATTTTAGACTGAAAATTAATTTATATGAAAGTTGTCTACGCTGTGACTACGACGCTACAACGAGACTGGGGGACATGCTACGCCACGTCGTAGAATCAGAAAGGCTTAACTTGGCTCCACACGCTTTCGGCTAGTAAATTATATTCATGCTTTAGTACTATTTTTTTTTGTTTTTAATGTACTTTTTTTATCTTCGAAAATTCATCGTTAATATATTTAATTTATAATCTCATTGAGATCATAAATTTCATTTATGATGACAGTTTTGTTATGAAATAAATCGGTTATTTGACAAATTCAAAAAATTATACTTTTCAATAAAAAGTTATGAATAGTTTTTGTTTTGAAAAAACTATTTTATTCATTATAAGTGTAAAATATTTTTTGAAATTTATGAATTTCAATGTCTTTATCATGTATTGTTTTTTTAATTACCAGCAAATAATATCAAATATATTCATTTCTCATGCATTTAGGTAATAGTCAGCGCTTGGCAATAATTGATATAAAATTTTGAAATACTGAGCATGGTCTATTTGAGCTTATATCGATAAAAATATTTTAGTAATAAAATACAAAAATATACAAATTTGTTTATAATTCTTAAAAATTATCCTAAATATAGTCTCAAAAAAAGACATTCAAATAAAATCTAAAATCACATAGAAATATTCATTCTAGTTACGCGTTGTTAATAATACTTTTACAAGAAGCGATAAACAATACAACGTTTATTGGCCCGGCAAAGTTATCTTCAATTTTATTTTTATTAAATAGTCGTCAAGGCGGCAATATTTCACTTTATTGATATTATAAAACAAAACACCTGAAGGAAAGTTTTATCTTCAAATTATTTATAGATTCTCCAATTCTCAAATTATTTATAGACACTTTTATTTTTGTATCCATTTCGGGTATCATTTATTTGTCTTTTTCGCTTATTTCTAGAATAACATCGTATTTATTATTTGAATATTTAATTGGTTTCTAAGAAGTGTCGCGAAAGTGTCGCTAGGCTTTGGAATATGACACGAAAGATTAATTTGAAAACTGTCAAAAACTTTTCAAGCCCGGACAAAAACTCTGTTAAACTAAGTAGCGGTTTGTACTAAATGTATACCATTGTTTTGTGTTACGGACCGGAAACTGTTGCTTCTCTCAATAATCGGTATTCGATTTGTATTGAGTGAAAAACAAAATATATTTTATTGTCAGCGTAATGTCGAGTGGTCAAAGATCTTGTGTGTTTATTAAATTAAGCTACGCTGGTTAATTATTTTTAAACTAATTATAACAACTTAATTAATTGTGTTTTTTGTATATTTTTTTACCGATAATTAAAAAAAAGCAGGGAAAAGTTTTTGAGTAGATCAATATGTTATTAATATTAAGTTTGAATCGTTAAAACTTAAATTTTCTTCTATTTATGTCTCTGGATTCACTTCTGGTGATCTTTGGGTGAAATCCGGGTCGTTGGTAATAAAAAAAATAGAAATGTACACAATTTAAGCGATTTAAAATAAAAATAACAGCAAGCGCCTTCCGTTGAAATTTTAAATTGAACCAATATAAATAAATATAAGACTTTTTAAAGTAATTATTATTTTCATTAAATTTTTCTTGAAGTTGAATGTATTTCTTTTCATCAATTACATACATACATAAATTAAATAACGCACATATCCAAAAAAATATGGAGAGAGCATATTAAGCACCTACATAAAAAAAATATTGTATCTCGAAATAGTTCTAATAATGGAACGAAAATACTGTGATTTTGATGTCTTCATTGTCTTAAATAGAGATACGAAACCTTGTAAAAAAATGCAAACCAAGCAAACCAAATTTATGAGTCATTTGTTTTTTTTTATTTCAAGAACAAATTATTAACAAATAAAAATCAATTTAACGCTTTTTCATTTTATTATTCTTAATGTACTTATGACATTAAGTTTATTAAGCGCCAGTGACAATGGTAAATAATAATCGCTAGATAACTCTATGAAAATGTCATTGATGTGAAAAATAGTAATTTTAATTATTAAGACACGAAAGTTAACATTTTATATAATAAAATCGATTTTTTTATTGGAATATATATTGTCACTTAAATAGTAAATAATAATTATAAAAGTTGAATAATATTTCTTTTCTTAAAGCTATAATTTTTTTATTATCACAATGTTGCTTTGAAAAAATAATCACAGTTGAAACAACAAACCTTTTATGGCAGCACGGATGTTACTTGAAAGAAAAAAGTAATAAATGTACACTTAAAGTAAATTAAATTTAACGATTTACTATGTTACGGATCTCTGTCCTAATAAATAGAGCTTGTCGTAGAAATTCTATATCTGGGAAGCGTTTATAGTTAGTTAGTCACTTGAAACACGTTACGGACTTAGTAGACTTATTTGACATGTGCTTGTATTGTTATTGGGAAAATTATTGGCCCTCTCGCTCAAGACACAGGAAGACACACAAAAATAATAAACAAAAATACGTCAAACCTTTTTGTAGTGCGTCTTGTTATATTTGATGAGACCTTTCACCGGCTTACTTAGTAACTATTTAATTACTGTCACTTTATAAAACACGCTACACAATGTAACTTCATTAACTTAATTTTTTCTTTGAATTACCAAAATGGTTATTTTACACTCGAAGCACTATGAGGTTTTAAATGTATATTTTCTTAAAAAAACAATAAAGACATTTTTTGAATTCGCAACACTTTTTACAGAGACAGCCAATTTGACAGATGACAGCTGATTTATGTTCAACTTTGTTTGCCATTTCATCGTGAATAGACCATAACAATGTTTAAAAATAGTGCAAATTTATTTATTCAAAATGATGCCAGCCAGTACTTTACAGTCAATGGAAAGCGTTTTAAATCTATGTAAAATATTTGTTTCTCAATTGAGTAGTATTCATGTTAAAATGCTATGGTTTAAATCGGTAAAACATGCCACACAGCGCCTCCCACAAATTGGCTGTCTATGGAAAAGTGTTGCTAATTCCTCAACACAGACCTTGAAAAAAACTTCCATTATTATTTTATATCATGAATAAATTACTACCAAAGATCAATGACCTATAGATGTATGCGATTAACTGTCTTATTGACATTAACATTGGTGAAAAATTAAATTCAATGTGAACATGACAACATGCACATTTTTTGTTAACAGAAAAAAATATATTAAATATTTTTTGATTATTGTGCAGTGGTAAATTTGAAGAATTACTAGTAATGCATTTATGAACATGGATACAAGCCCATTCTTTTCAATTGGTTTTTAAGTTTTTTGAAAATTAAAGATTGACTAGCTGTAAGCCCGTTGCCCAGCAACGTGAGATTTTTGTTGCATTGTGTTTAATTTTATTTAATTTTATTCTATTTTATTTAATTTTATTTTATTTTATATTATTTAATTTAATTTAATTTTATTTTATTTTATTTAATTTTATTTTATTTTATTTTATTTTATTTAATTTAATTTAATTTAATTTAATTTTATTTTATTTTATTTTATTTTATTTTATTTTATTTTATTTTATTTTATTTTATTTTATTTTATTTTATTTTATTTTATTTTATTTTATTTTATTTTATTTTATTTTATATTATTTTATTTTATTTTATTTTAATTTATTTTATTTTATTTTATTTTATTTTATTTTATTTTATTTTATTTTATTTTATTTTATTTTATTTTATTTTATTTTATTTATTTTATTTTTATAGTTAGCAGAAATTTCGTAAATTATTTAATATTTGGAATAATGTTCAAGTTTGTTAACAACCATTTTTCGTAGGAGCAGAAATTTCGTAAATTATTTAATATTTGGAATAATGTTCAAGTTTGCTAACAACCATTTTTTGTAGTAGCCGAAATTTCGTAAATTATTTAATTTTTGGAATTATGCTTAAGTTTCCTAACAACCATTTTTCGTAGGAGCAGAAATGTCGTAAATTGTTTAATATTTGGAATAATGTTCAAGTTTGCTAACAACCATTTTTCGTAGGAGCCGGAATTTCGTAAATTATTTAATTTTTTGAATTATGCTTAAGTTTGCTAACAACCATTTTTCGTAGGAGCAGAAATTTCGTAAATTGTTTAATATTTGGAATAATGTTCAAGTTTGCTAACAACCATTTTTTGTAGTAGCCGAAATTTCGTAAATTATTTAATTTTTGGAATTATGCTTAAGTTTGCTAACAACCATTTTTCGTAGGAGCAGAAATTTCGTAAATTGTTTAATATTTGGAATAATGTTCAAGTTTGCTAACAACCATTTTTCGTAGGAGCAGAAATTTCGTAAATTATTTAATATTTGGAATAATGTTCAAGTTTGCTAACAATCATTTTTCAAAGTACCATAAATCGACCTCGGCGCATATATCGACAGCCCTGCAGTTTTTTAATTGTAAATAATGTTATTTTTAGACTAATTGAAATGTTTAAATTTGCTAACAAACATATTTCGTAGAAGAAGAAATAGATTTTGGGACATATATCAACACCCCTGCAGTATTTAATTGGAAATAATATAATTTTTATAATAATCGAAATGTTTAAGTTTGCTAACAAACATATTTCGTAGAAGAAGAAATAGATTACGGGACATATATCGACACCCCTGTAGTATTTTAATTGTAAATAATGTAATTTTTAGAATAATTGAAATGTTAAATTTTCTAACAAACATATTTCGTAGAAGAAGAAATAGATTTCGGGACATATATCAACACCCCTGCAGTATTTAATTGGAAATAATATAATTTTTAGAATAATTGAAATATTTAAGTTGGCTAACAAATATATTTCGTAGAAGAAGAAATAGATTACGGAACATATATCAACACCCCTGCACTATTTAATTGGAAATAATATAATTTTTAGAATAATTGAAATGTTTAAGTTTGCTAACAAACATATTTCGTAGAAGAAGAAATAGATTACGGGACATATATCAACACCCCTGCACTATTTAATTGGAAATAATATAATTTTTATAATAATCGAAATGTTTAAGTTTGCTAACAAACATATTTCGTAGAAGAAGAAATAGATCTCGGGACATATATCAACACCCCTGCACTATTTAATTAGAAATAATATAATTTTTATAATAATCGAAATGTTTAAGTTTGCTAACAAACACATTTCGTAGAAGAAGAAATAGATTACGGGACATATATCGACACCCCTGTAGTATTTTAATTGTAAATAATATAATTTTTAGAATAATTGAAATGTTTAAGTTTGCTAACAAACATATTTCGTAGAAGAAGAAATAGATCACGGGACATATATCGACACCCCTGCACTATTTAATTGGAAATAATATAATTTTTAGAATAATTGAAATGTTTAAGTTTGCTAACAAACATATTTCGTAGAAGAAGAAATAGATTACGGGACATATATCAACACCCCTGCACTATTTAATTGGAAATAATATAATTTTTATAATAATCGAAATGTTTAAGTTTGCTAACAAACATATTTCGTAGAAGAAGAAATAGATCTCGGGACATATATCAACACCCCTGCACTATTTAATTAGAAATAATATAATTTTTATAATAATCGAAATGTTTAAGTTTGCTAACAAACACATTTCGTAGAAGAAGAAATAGATTACGGGACATATATCGACACCCCTGTAGTATTTTAATTGTAAATAATATAATTTTTAGAATAATTAAAATTTTTAAGTTTGCTAACAAACATATTTCGTAGAAGAAGAAATAGATTTCGGGACATAAATCAACACCCCTGCACTATTTAATTGGAAATAATATAATTTTTATAATAATCGAAATGTTTAAGTTTGCTAACAAACACATTTCGTAGAAGAAGAAATAGATTACGGGACATATATCGACACCCCTGTAGTATTTTAATTGTAAATAATGTTATTTTTAGACTAATTGAAATGTTTAAATTTGCTAACAAACATATTTCGTAGAAGAAGAAATAGATTTCGGGACATATATCAACACCCCTGCAGTATTTAATTGGAAATAATATAATTTTTAGAATAATTAAAATGTTTAAGTTTGCTAACAAATATATTTCGTAGAAGAAGAAATAGATCTCGGGACATATATCAACACCCCTGCACTATTTAATTGGAAATAATATAATTTTTAGAATAATTAAAATGTTTAAGTTTGCTAACAAATATATTTCGTAGAAGAAGAAATAGATCTCGGGACATATATCAACACCCCTGCACTATTTAATTGGAAATAATATAATTTTTAGAATAATTGAAATGTTTAAGTTTGCTAACAAACATATTTCGTAGAAGAAGAAATAGATTTCGGGACATAAATCAACACCCCTGCACTATTTAATTGGAAATAATATAATTTTTATAATAATCGAAATGTTTAAGTTTGCTAACAAACATATTTCGTAGAAGAAGAAATAGATTACGGGACATATATCGACACCCCTGTAGTATTTTAATTGTAAATAATGTTATTTTTAGACTAATTGAAATGTTTAAATTTGCTAACAAACATATTTCGTAGAAGAAGAAATAGATTTCGGGACATATATCAACACCCCTGCAGTATTTAATTGGAAATAATATAATTTTTAGAATAATTAAAATGTTTAAGTTTGCTAACAAACACATTTCGTAGAAGAAGAAATAGATTACGGGACATATATCGACACCCCTGTAGTATTTTAATTGTAAATAATGTTATTTTTAGACTAATTGAAATGTTTAAATTTGCTAACAAACATATTTCGTAGAAGAAGAAATAGATTTCGGGACATATGAGGAGCAAACATTCAAAAAGTGTTTTGTCACACAAATACAAAGCTTGGAAAATGATGATTTAAGTGTTGCAAAAGTGACGGTTTGTATGAATGTGTCAACTTTATGATTTAATTTTAATATGGAAAAAAATCTTTTTGAACACTAATTTTGATTTCCATTCATAGGTTTTATTATGGGCTATCAGAATTGATATAAAACGCCATTTTTCAAAATTTGTGACAAAACACTTTTTGAATGTTTGCTCCTCATATATCAACACCCCTGCAGTATTTAATTGGAAATAATATAATTTTTAGAATAATTAAAATGTTTAAGTTTGCTAACAAATATATTTCGTAGAAGAAGAAATAGATCTCGGGACATATATCAACACCCCTGCACTATTTAATTGGAAATAATATAATTTTTAGAATAATTGAAATGTTTAAGTTTGCTAACAAACATATTTCGTAGAAGAAGAAATAGATTTCGGGACATAAATCAACACCCCTGCACTATTTAATTGGAAATAATATAATTTTTATAATAATCGAAATGTTTAAGTTTGCTAACAAACATATTTCGTAGAAGAAGAAATAGATTACGGGACATATATCGACACCCCTGTAGTATTTTAATTGTAAATAATGTTATTTTTAGACTAATTGAAATGTTTAAATTTGCTCACAAACATATTTCGTAAAAGAAGAAATAGATTTCGGGACATATATCAACACCCCTGCAGTATTTAATTGGAAATAATATATTTTTTAGAATAATTGAAATATTTAAGTTGGCTAACAAATATATTTCGTAGAAGAAGAAATAGATCACGGGACAAATATCGACACCCCTGCAGTATTTTAATTGTAAATAATGTAATTTTTAGAATAATTGAAATGTTTAAATTTGCTAACAAACATATTTCGTAGAAGAAGAAATAGATCTCGGGACATATATCAACACCCCTGCACTATTTAATTGGAAATAATATATTTTTTAGAATAATTGAAATATTTAAGTTGGCAAACAAATATATTTCGTAGAAGAAGAAATAGATCACGGGACATATATCGACACCCCTGCACTATTTAATTGTAAATAATGTATTTTTTAGAATAATTGAAATGTTTAAGTTTGCTAACAACCATTTTTCGTAGTAGCAGAAATTTCGTAAATTATTGAATTTTTGGAATAATGTTCAAATTTGCTAACAACCATTTTTCGTAGGAGCAGAAATTTCGTAAATTATTTAATATTTGGAATAATGTTCAACTTTGCTAACAACCATTTTTTGTAGTATATATATTTTATCAAACTAATTTTCAAATACGCTCGAGGACATCAGTACGCACACATTTGTGAAAAGTAAAAAGTAAAAAGTAAAAAGTAAAAAGTGAAAAGTGAAAACTTATTTTATCGGCTATTAATATATAGATGTAAATTTTTACCGTTCTGGTAAAAGATGTAAGTATTAAATTTACAAATCGCGAAATATTAACACAGTGATATTCCTGATTATTAATTCATTATCTTGAATAACTCTTGATTGGTTAATTTCTTTTGACAGTCTGTCAAGAGCAGATTTTTTTAAAATCAGTTATTATTTATAATGCTGATTCTTTTGTTTCTCAATCCGTATATTTGAAAAATTAAAAAAAAAATGTTTTTCAACTGACTTGAAATTTATGACTACTGTTAAAAAACTCAAAAGCAGCTCATATCATGCATTACTCGTCTTTTCAGCGTGTCTTAAATATTATGGTTTACTTAAACATAAGTGATATCTTCCCTAATATGCGTTTTTGACGTATTTTGTGCCTCCTGTAAAATTTTTTGTGTGGGTTACGTCATTTTTCCTTTCCACACGATTGTGATGTTTAATGATAGCTTTTTATACAATAAACATATGAATATATTTCAATATAGAATCGTAGCTTTTTCCTAATTGAGATTTTTTTTTATTCCAAAAACCTTTTTTTCATAATAAGACTAAAGTATATCGTCAATGTAGTGGTATGCTATTCTGCATAAAAGTTGTAGACAACCTTTACAGAATCAAGAATTACGGATTCCAGACGCTGGGAGATTTCGGGGTGGCACTAGTAAAGGTTTGGCAGTAGATTATTTAGAATCAGGTTTACATGCTATAGGCTATTGGCTTTAACAATTAAGCTAAACGAATAGCCAAAACTTACTTTGACAGATCTCAATGAGCTAAAACTAATTGAAAGAATCATTTATTTAAAAGGGAATTATTTTCAGACGTGTCAATTTAAGACTGGAAAAGTTTTGATGCCTTTTTTTTAAAAAATAACTTTGTTTAAACTTTAATAAAGTTCTTTTGGTTTACACGGTTTTATTTTAGTTTAACACAACAGTAAATATTTCCCAAGTTGTTTTTTTTTACTAATAAGTGTATCTCAAATCCCACGGGCTTTAAATATAGGCCAATTTTTAACATAAACATACTGTAAAAATGGAAGAACTATTATTTGAAAAAAATACATTATCACTATAATGCTCCATTCTTTGATTAGAAATTAAAATTTCAACATGTAACATAAAAAATAATTCATGGTGAACGAAGGTGCTGATTATAATAAAATAGCATATATGTATGTAAATGTGAGTGTGTAACTGAAGGAAAGTCATCCAAAAGAAGTAATAAAAAAACTCATACTATACAAAATGATCACGAAATATCCTATATATAGAAGAAGTTTACTTTTAGACATTTTATTTTGGAGTAAGGATAAAAGTTCAATTCTCACGGGTCAAAGTATCGTCAACTTTACTAGTGCTAGTAATGTTAGTGATGTTAACGTAGACAAAAGGTAAACTGATAAGGTCAATATAACATAATGCTGTCTTCACACTATTATTGTTACACACTTTTTCGGGTGACAATTTTTATGCAAAATGTCAATATGGACACAAAATATCAGTGGGATCAAACAGGATTAGGGAACCTCATAAATCAGTAAAACGTTCGGGTGGAGAAATATTCCTTACATTATAGCACATAGAAAAGTAATATTACACGACATCTATTCTATGATATAATGTATAAGTAATATAAAAGTTTGTGTGATATTTTGTTATTAAATAAATATGTTTTACTGCTTAAAGTTATAGATAAGAAAAATCGTTCAAATTTTTCGAATATTTTTTTTCATATTTATTTATTTATTTATTGTTAAAAGTAAAATTACTGTACATGACATAACAGCTGACGCCAATTCGTCATGTACTTGAAAAACATAATAAGACAAAATATAAAATATAAATAGATGCTTTGGAAAACTTCTGACTAAAATTATTAAGTTATATTCTAGTGCATCGTTTCCCAAACTTTTCTCCCACCGACCCAGTTATTTTAATATTTCTCCTTCGTGACCCATTAAATTTGTTATGGCATATACTGCCGGCCTATAGGTAAAATAAAACTGTATATTTATGTTCATACAGTCTTTATATGTTAAAATACAAAATAGTTTACTCTGATAAACCTATATAGAAATAAAATGTACCAATAACTTATTAATGAGAGGTATTAAGAAATTATATAGTATTTAAATATACAGGTTTATTTAAAAAAAATTGAAGAAACGCTGTTCTAGTGTCTATATTAAACTAACATAAACGTGAACCTCAATATAAAGGATTTCTGATAAAACGCATACAATATCTGATCATCCGAAGACCAATAAACTGGCATTTGTTTGTGCTTTTTTAATTCTGTAACTATATGACAAGAATACAATAAAGTGTTTTTAGTAATACTACTTTATTAATTTCCATTACTAAATGTTTTAATTATATATTATTTACCTCAATCATTGTAAAAAACACACTGTTTTCAATCCATTAATCAAAACTTCATTGGTCTTGTACTATTCTGTGTGTTGTATTAAAACAAACGCATTCGGAAACCCTTATTTTATGTAACGTACTTTCGGCTATAACGGACAACCTTACATCTGCATTTACTAAACACTTGAAAATGCTATTGAACTGAGTGAAACTAACCTTTTTTTTCGTTCAATCCCAACTCAATTAAAAGTATTCGGATTTTCTTAAATATTGTTTGATAATCTAGTGGATATTTCCAAACAAATAATAAATTAAAAAGTCCAGGTTTTTATGATGTTATTTGTAAATATAAAAAAAAGGTTTGTCAAATTTATAAAAAAAAATATTTTGAGTCAGGTTTATGATAATATTTAGAAAATATCCCCAAATACTTGAAAACAGCTTAAATGAATCGTGTATGGTATCTTTGATGAAAGTTTTCAAAACTGGCGTATTAAGTCTCAAACTTGACCGTTATGCGGTGAAATATAAATACATCACAAAAGTTTGGGAACCGTTGAAATAGCTATAGAAAATCATTCAACGGGAAAATTAAAAAAAGCTGGAATAGAATTTTAAAAATATATATCTAGAGATGCCTAGGTAAGTAAAGTTTAGCTTCACCAGTGTCATCTCAAGAATGGAAAGAAAATTTTGTATGCTGCTATTACTTAAAAACAAAAAAGTAAACGTATGCAAATTTTATTTTATTTTTAAAATAAGTTGAAGTGTTATTATTAGCATATCGTCGTCCGCTGTGCACAATAACTAGATATTGTTCCCCCTAGACCACACTTTTTTTTAAGAAAAAAACGATATTCGGAAGAACTTTATATAGGAACGGCTTGTCTCGTATGTGTACTTTCTATTTGTTCAAACAGAGAATCTAGAATCATTAATATTATATAAAACTGATACTCAGCTTAGAAAAAGAATTTATTTTTATCTTTGATACAACACTTGTGATGGTAGTTTGAAACTAAAAATATATGAATAAATTTTATTAAGATAAAAAATCATTGTTTGTTTCACTGAATCGAAAAATATGATATTTTTTAATGAATGAAAGTAAATTACCGAACGGTTTCACATAAACCTATAAACGGCTTAACTTTGAATATTTCTACTTAACATTATCTAATAACTAATGGTGATTTGTTAGGATAGTATAATAAACAAATTCAATATAATTATGGTAAACAAGTCATTCTTTGAATTCCAGGCATCAAAAATTTATTTTTGATCAGAAAGAAACAGGGTTAAAAATTGTATCATAAAAATAGTGGACTGCTATTTGATTTATTATGCGCATGGAATGTTGATCCAACACTATATAGTACGCTAGACATTGTAATTGTGCATTTTTAATCAATATTAAATTCACATAACTTAATGAGCGAGCGGAAATATGAATAAATAATTATCACAATAACATCGCAAAGACCGTAATATTTATTGTAAACTGATAAAGTTAAATATTTATTTATCAAAAAGAATTGCCAGTTTTGGCATTTATTATTTTTATTATGAGTTTCTTTTTTGAAAATAAACATTAATTTCACTATTATCCAACAAAGACATTTTATCAAACATAAACAGATAATAAATAATATTTATTTTGATTATACGTGTCTAAGCAGTGGAAAGAATAAATATATAATAGTAACAACCTGTTTGTATTCTTGTCACAATTGTAGCAAAATTATATCAACGGGATAAAAATATATACGTAAGAACGTCACACAAAAATGTTATGAAAAATAAAAACGCGCTTTCACTGCGTGTTTATGATGATCCTATAAAAAATGATACCCCCCTCCTAAGCATTCTGAACATTTTTTACACGAAATAAATGCTCACAAACGAAACAAATCTAGAAGCTGCAAGCCATGACAGGCGCGTGTGTGCGCACGGAAATTTAATAAAAAATAAGACATATCTAAATATATAGCATCAAACATGACAAAAGTTTTATGCAAACATTAGCGAATAGATATTTTTTCAGACAGAGAACTTTGACATTTCGTTGTTATTTAAGAACCCATTAGCTTAATTTTAGCGATACGTAGCAATAAGCGTAGCGTATTAAATTTCGTCCAAAATAATGATGTCTTAATAAAGGCTTGCCGATTTTCAAAAAAAGGATTAAAAAGTTTTTTAGCTTAGTAAACCGGTCTTCTATGTATATTAGAATATACTCTATTATTGTATGTTTTATCAGTAGTATTTATTTAAAGAAAAACAAATATTTTGTTTTAAAACTATCATCGAACAAATAAAACGAAATGAAATATATAGTTTCATATTTATAGAAATATAATGCTAAGTTTATTTTGTACATATTTTTGTTGTGAATTTTGTCACAGACAAGTACACCACAATATTGAGTATTGAGTACACCACAATTTATTATGATTTTTGATATCTTAACAACATCATTTTTTTTTTATGTGAAGCATATGGACTCCTAATGGAGTTTATCTCAACAGAAGTGTTTCTACGAGAACTGTTTGTTACTCAGTTGCTCAACCTCTCTTTTTCCAAAGAGAGTAGGAATAGAAGGAAAGGGCTAGGAGAGGACTAGTGGTTAGCGATACGACCCGTTCATATGAGAGGATAGGTGGAAGGGGGGAATTCAAGACATCACAAACATCCATGCTTTTGAACAGAAATTCATAAATCGATTGAAAAATCAATTTATAAAACTGTCCGTACTGGGATTTGAACCCGTGACCTCTGTAGCAGTAGCCAACGACGTTGACCACTCGACCACACAGGTGGCATATTTTGTACATATTTTTGTTGTGAATTTTGTCACAGATACAGTTCATGAGTACACCACAATTTATGATGATTTTTGATATCTTAACAACTTCATTGCTCATCGAAAAAGTATTTTATATTTAATGAAATTTTATTAGTAAATTTAGTTACTTAATAAAAGATATTCAATGAACCTAAATTTCTTAACCGAATAGGTATTTAGAATCTATATTTTTATATAAAATAAATTTGTCAATATATATTTGTAATTACAATATTTTTTTCGATATTTTAATTGAATTACAACCAGATAATGTTAGGTTTCAAATAATATTGAAATTCATGTGTTTGGTTTTTATACAAGCTCTAGTCGTATTTTATCACGTTAAATTAAACACAAAATGTGTTTTCCATGGATTCATAATTATTTATTTTGAAAAAAGTTTGTTTTAAAAAAAAGACATTGTATTAGATACGTTACTTGGAGCTAAGCGTGGTTTTTTAAGAAGCATCTTTGTAAAATTTGTAAATATGATATAAGCATATTGTTTTTGTTTAGCTTATATTATTTGTATCATTTAGCATGCACTGTTTTATTTTACTGGACGTGAGAGGTAAAAATACATTAATTACATGAGTACGGGTTAGGGGGTAATATGTAATAGCTGAGAGCAACCCGTGCTGTTTAAAATGTAATTTACTAATAAAAACGATTACCATCAAGCCCATTAAACCTTTATTATTAACTAGATGGAATATTCCCACATTATTATTTTATTTAAATTAAAGGCTATTATCGATAAAGTGCTTTTCGAAATCTTTAAATTTATGATATTTCTTAAATGTGCATATTAATTTTGAGTTACATGTCATTTTTATTACTTCTTGACAAGTTAAGGGTAAATAAAATATTTAAATCTATATTTATATTGTGTTATCTGAATAAAAATAGAAAAAATCTATTGATTATCAAAATTTACTTAAAACATTTAAAATCAATTATTATTTTGGTAGTGAAACTACGTTTCAACATATTACCAAAATTATTTAAAACTTGAAATAAAAAACACATTCATTCAAAGAGCATGGTTAAAAAATTAAAAAAATGTAAAATAATTTGCGGTAGTAAGCGAAAAAATGGTTAACTATACAATGCTATTTTTTAAATTATTAGGAATATATTTTGCCTGTTAAAGTCTGTAATTTATATTTTGAATTCGGTTGATCCTTTAAATTTAGTTTTAGTACGTACTGTGGGAGTGCTCTGAGATGAATGCCGAACGAGCAGAGCTGTTTGCTGTGGTCCGAACTCATACGGGCCCAATAGACCACGCTGACCTGATCTCAACCAAGGCCAATTTTAAGGCATTCAATAAATTTGCAACATCATATGGTGGACGGGATATTCTTGATTCCTCTTTAAATTTAACGCGGAGCAGATTAAACTCTTCCACCACGGCGTATTCTCAGTATACGGATACACAGGATACTTAATATCACTTGACTAAATGTCTGAGCAAGTCACATTCTCTTTTTTCTTTCTATCTTTATCTTTTAAGCACAACAGTGCATGGTTAAAAGATAGGTCCCGTGCAGCTCTATATCGGGCCAAAAATATGAGGCATACATTCTTTTCTTTTCTTGATCGCATTACGTTGTGTAAGGTGCCCGTGACGTAACGGGTGGTGTTGGGATACTCAACAACCAACTTGTAAATTTAATTTCAGTATCTTAATGGTGGTATCAATTTTATCCCCTGTAGGTATCTATAGTAAGAGTGTTTAATCTCACCATTTAATACTGACTGAATTTTTTAACCATTTTCATTATCATTATCATTTGTTTCTTTCAAATAAATACGTTTTCATGAAGTAAATCAGGTGCATCAGAGTACAACATAATTTTAGGTAAAGTAGTGTGCTTCGAGCATTAATTGGAAATATTTTTCATGGATGACGTGATACCCATAGATAACAACCATAAGTGGCTTTTTGTGTGTGAAAAAATAACATATTATTTAAAAAATTAAACTACGAAAAAGAAGTTCAATAATCTTGAAAGTCGACTATTTTTAATGTGTAACGGCGTTAATTTGCGTAATATGTTTCTGCTCGTAGAAAACATTTTAAGTGTACGATTTTAATATAAAAGAGATTCGAATTATAAAATTCAATCAAGCGTATCTTACAATGTCAGAAACAAACGAGTTTACTTGCTCTTCAGATATTTCTGGCTTGCAACTATCAAGCTTTTTATCTGGAATCGAAAAAATGGAAACACAAACGCTCTGTTACAAGAAATGACCTATGGTACGTTGTGAATGATAATAATATTAATAATTGGACGTTCAAATTAATTTAAATGAATATTTTTTGGTTCATTAAACTGTATGAAATTTTAACTAACAAATAAAGACGACAAAGATAAAATAATTAACGCGTAATAAAGTGACATTATTCAGGTAAGATAACATGGTTATGCAGTTACCAATACAATTTTGTTTGAGTGACAACTCATGATAATATTACAAATTTAATTTCTGAATACCAAAGCAAAAAAAAAATTTCATTAATATTTTTTTTTCATGATCACGCTTCAATATTTACCATAACTATTACAATTTTTATTAGATACTTAGTATTAAATCTTTTCTTTAACAAATTTATTGATCGATCTTTAATTATTAATTGATAGTTAAAATACAAACTCAGCTTATACGGATTTAATAATTTTACTGTGGTAGTTATTGTATTTATGATTTTTTTTAATCCTCTGATATAAAAGTTTTTTAATGCTTAAGGGTGGGTATGTACTGAAAATTAAAAGTTTTTTTAGTTTTCATACATTTCTAAAAATATTTTATTTATTATTATAAAATCTATTTAAAAAAATAAACTGCCAAACTTTCCAAAACAGGTGAATCAAATGTTTTTGAAGAAAAATTATCAATTAACTTAAATAATATTGGTTAGTATTTTGATCCTGCCAATCCCATATGTTAAACGAAAAAGATTGTTTTTTCAAACATTACCCGACAAAATAAAATTTATATTAAGTATAAAACATCAGCTAAATGAAGAACTGAAAAACACTTAAAAAGTAAATATTAACGCCTGGAGTAAAATTGGTATCATATATGTTAATCAGATCAATAATTGTGATCCATGATCAGCCAAATCGCCACGCTTAACTTCATCATTTTTTTTAACGAAATTTAAGTTATATATAACAATAAAAGATAAAAGAATTTCGTTTCTAGAAAGTTTATTTAAGTTGAATTAGAATGGAATTTTATTGGAGCGGAAAGATGATAAACACATTATTTATTGTGCTTCGTTTGCACAGAATACTTAAATTAATATTAAACAAAAACAACTGTAAATTTATTTAATTTTCCCATCGTGAATATTCTAAGAAACACAAAGCCCTAAGGCAACTACCATGTTTTAACACTATCGTTGATTTTATTAAATTTCTGTTTTATTTATAAACTTTTAAATTAATTCATAACTTGAAACATTGAAACACCGCGCTTTCGAAAAATAAAATTACGTGATAAAATCTCTAAAAGTGAAGTATCCAGGCATATGAACTGCGTAATTAACTGATCCATATTTAAAACTTTTTTTTATTACGCATACGAGGCAAAAAACACTTCATATGTAATAATAATGGTAAAAAAGATTAATTGCCTATGGAATGTACTTACGGTCTGAAAAGGCGTGTGTAAAATGCGATTCGAGAGAGGCGAGTGTTAGGTTTGATTCAATAAATCACCAGGTGAAAACCACGCGGTAACTGGGTTTGGAGTAAAACATATTCATAAAAACAATTGGAAATTTGTAAAAAAAATCGAAAAAAATAAAGCAATAAAAATACAATTGATTAGGCTACAACAAAGCACGGCGACACAACTCGTCGACAGCATCAATTTATTCATTACAGTGGAGTATGAAGCAAAAAAATATCAAAGCTTTCAGACCCATTATGGTAGTTTAATAGCTTTAAAGTGTTTATGCATGTTCATTTATTTGTAAAAATAAAATATAATTTGTGGCTCATATTTTTCATTTTTTCAAAACAATGATTACTAGGTTCTCTTAGCGAATAAGCATTTTCAACCGAAGCCCGGTCATATTAATATATTATAATAGAATAATAAGTACTGATTTTTCTTTATTCCTGTAAACATAATGTCACACCACCTCAAAAATACATCAGTAATTATTGTTCTTAACATTTTGTTTGTGACGATAAAGACAATCAATTTAACTGTAAAATGTTATAAAATATAGAATACAGCGTTGGTATTCTGCCAGAAAAGGTCAAGACAAGGTTTTTTTTTTTTAAATAATCGACGTTTTCAAATATCGCTCGAGGCGATCGACAAGACAAATAAATTCACAAAAATTAACAAAAAAATACAGTTAAGAAACGTTTAGTCGTTTGGGTAGGTGTAAAAATAAGAAATGTGTACGGCTAAAAAACTTTAAGTTATACATAGGTTTCTGTCAGTAATAAATGAAACCGATATATACTTACTACTACTCTACTAAGTAACTGTTGAAAATTTAAGAAGCAAAACACGAGGTATTTGACGATATATTGTAATCTTTAATTTTAAGACAAAAACGCAACCCTGTTTTCAACGAATTGAAAATGATTGATATTTTATCGATTTTTCCTCGACAAATAAAACGCCATTAATTGTTGTCAGTCTTTTTTTTCTTTACTCTTTAATTATAAAAAACATTTAATTTACACGAATACGTATATACTTTATGAAAGGGAAAGGTTTGCGTGATATCGTTTCATTATAACGTTTTCAAAAAGTTATAATTTCTTTTAAGTATGATAGATAAATACGTTTACTAAACATCTTAACGTATTTCTTATAATAATATACGATTAAATTATCAGATTTTCCTTTGATGTTTACTTCTCTTTTTAAAATGCGAGTATAAAATTTCAACATAAAAGACAGACTTGGGTGTTTTATTTTTTGCGTAGACTTTTTCAGAGCCCACGCAATGTTGCCAGCGAAGACAGAAAAAAATATTAATGGGGAATCTTGATAATCTTTAGCTCCAAAAGCACGCGAATCCATCATCCCTGGGAGAATACTTGGCAAAACGGCGCAAACTCTTAACGGTTCACCATAAAAGTTGAAGATCAAATCCCTCATTACTGTTGGCAGTTTATCATACTTACTAACCAAGGTGGTCCAAAAAGGCGTATTTTCGTTTCACGGTTACAACGCCACACAAACATAAGCTACATTTTTGGATTTGTTATAAATAAAATATTATTCTATATTACAACTAATAGCTCATTTTGAATGTATTTTTATAATCACAGTAAAATTTGATTTTTTTGGAAGAAAGTTGCGATTTGAGTTTTTTAATCAAAACATCGACTTTTTTTTTTGAATTATAAACCATGATGTCCATGTCAATAAATTTTGTCTTTTTATTTGAATTTTATAATGGCGTACTAATGTACAAACAATAATTTTATTCTAATGAAATAATGATCGATGCAGTTAATTACAACCTCACTAGTTTTTAATAATCTCAGAAAAATATTACATTTATCATGTACTGATCCATGTTTTTTTAAGTCATATGATTTTGTTTGCCATTTGTAAAATATGTCTTTGAAATAGTTATGAAAGAATAAGGTTTAATGATAGTACTGATCACAGAAGCCGCAAAAAAAGTTTGTCCTTAGTTTATTATATCAGAACACAATCATTGATTAACGGAAAATAAAATGTTAATAATAACTTGCTTAAAAAATAGACATTCTAAGATATACTTCCAAAAAAATCGACTTTAAATAATCAAATATATAATCTGTATATATATAGTGTTGTAATTTAACGAATAATAATTATCATTCTTGAAATGTTTGAAATTTAGTTTTAATTGTATTGAAGTAAGAAAAATTTCACTACCTCGCTCACGCTTCCATAAAAATTAAATCGGCTTGCTTGCTTAAGGTCACGAATTATTCACTTTGGTTTGGGGGATTCTTAAATTATTTTCCATTATAAAATCTTTCCTTAATGAAAAAAAACTGCTTAGACATTAATAAAGGTGTTTCGGAATTTGAAAAGACAAATAAATTAGACCAAAGTTTTTTTAACTAAGCAAGTTTACTTAAGCAGATTATTGGAATAAAGTTTTTGCAATATTTACTCGTTAAAATATTTAAAAAAAGAAAAAGTCTTCTTACCGCACCGTTAGAATCGATGATACTATAAATTATATATTTTTTAAGCAGTTATTATTTGTGTAAAAATATGATTCTTGAAACTTATTAACATGAATTATTTATTATAAGAGATATAAATTAAAGATTCACTACTTTAGTATATTATCCTAACAATGATAATACTAATTATTTAAAAAATATTCATTTTGTTATCATCGAAATATTTGTCTGTTTTTAGAGTGTTCACTGTCAATTCACTAGGTCGAAAGGCATTATATTAAAAAAACAAAATATTAATTTGTACTACTTGCAATTTTATTAAAAAAGATCTGGACCGGTTTCGCTTATGACGAGTAATATCAACAACATGAAAAAAATATGATTGTACTGTAATTTGTAAATTATTTTCAATAGCAATTGTTTATTACACCTATTTTATTTCATTTTGTTTTGTATAAATAACACTGTAAAATTGTATTTTCATATCAGTTGATAATGATTGTTATGAGTAAAACCAGTCCTGATCCTTTTAAATACAAGTGGGATTAGTACAAAGGAATATTGTGTGTTTGTTTTTTAATATATTTGTCTGTTATGCTCACGAATTATATTATATACAAAGCCTTAACTATAAAAATGAATTGTTATTTTCAATATTAAGTAGTACGTAAAAATTCCTAACCGGCTTATCTATTTATCTGTTGAAAAAGAAAATATGTTTTTTTGCTTATAAAAATAAAACTTCTTTGTTTCGTATGATGTTCGTAAAAATAACACGAGACATTGAAAGAATTCACAAACATATTTTTTGAAAAAAATGGAATATATATTTAAAAAAATATATCAAAGTGGAAAAGTAAAATATCAAAGTTAACCAGTATTTCTCAAACAATGCAGGTATTAGGGCATCCAATCCCGGGATCCGGAATCCCATTCAATTTTCTGATCCCAAAATTCCGGGATTAAGATGGCCGCGATTTACGCGAAATTGGCAAATTCAAGATTTCAAATTCTTCAGTGAGCTAAAAAAAAACAAGTTTTCGTGAGAACCTGGAAAAAAGTATAGCGAATCGAGGATTTCAAATTCCTCGGTGAAAAAATCTCAATCCCGGGATTCCGGGATTCAAAATTAATCAATCCCGAAATCCCGGGATTGGAAAAAGGCTCCGGTATTGGATGCCCTAGCATGTATGTTAAATAAAATATTGAAAAGTTAGTTAGTTCAGAAATATTGAAAATATTATCTACCAACAATTAATTATATCTCATAATGATCAAATAATTAAAATCTATGCCTTGAAGCAGCTAAGAAAAAAAATCTGCAAACTTTTTATTATTTGTAAAAATTATACAATTGATAAAATAATATTATACTCCTACCAAAAAAAAACAGATTTCCTATTGAAATTAAATTACAGCTTCACTATAAACTATTCTCTAGTTCATTTTGATATATGTACATATATTTATACATGCATATAATCTATACACATATTTCTATACATCATTTAAAAAAAAATATTTTTGATATCCATGGTTTGTAAAACTCTTCTATTTATTATGTTATTCCGTCTGGTAACTATACGAGGTGTTAATTTTGCTCATTATTTGTAAGTATTTAAAAAATAAATATATATTATATGTATTTCGACAAAGCGCTGTCACGCAAGTTCAATCAGCTGCTGATACAATTGCAGACTGGTGCGACAAATGGCGAATCAAAATTAATACCGAAAAGAGCGCGGCAGTAATGTTTTACAAGGGTTTTATCAGAAAACCTAATTTTGCTTGCATACTCATGCACAACGCAGAGATCAAGTGGTCCAATTCGGTTAAGTATCTTGGACTCACGCTAGATAATCGACTTAAATTTAATGAACACGCCGCGATTAAAAAACTTCAAACGAATGCTACAAAGGCAAGGTTGTATTTTATGCTTAACGCGAGGAGCAAACCTACTTTCAAAAGCAAGCTGCTCCTCTACACAGCAATTACTCGACCAATCATGGTGTACGCTACTCCAATATGGACGTATGCTCACCGTAAACATACGAAGACTCTCCAGATTGTCCAAAATAAATCACTGAGACAGATATGTAATGCCCCGTGGTACGTGCGTAACACGCTGCTTCACAGAGACTTGAAAATACCTACCATCCGCGAGTTTGTTCGTGAGATATCTCAAAAGTTTCACAGCGAAGTAGGAAAACATTTTAACGCAACGATATATAATCTCCACAACTATGACGAGACACTGCGTGAGAATCGTTTTAGACCGAGAGCAGTTCTGCTCGACGACCCTCCATAGATCTTATGTCGTCTAAAATTGGCACTTTTAGAACGAAATTAGCATCACGAAATTCACTCTCTTTGTTTGACTTTTTTGTGTACTGTATGTATGCGTATGTGTGGGTACATGTACAGATGCAGTATGGGGAAGCATATAGAATGTGATTTGCAAAATAATGCATATGGAGTTCCCGTGAACTTCTTATCTCTGTGGCGACCACGCCCTTCCGTCTGCAAACGATGGTAAGGGGATACAATTTACAATTCTTCAAAAACTTTATCGATGAAGGAGACTAGAAGAACCTTGACGCTAGCGCGTCCTGGTACTTGAAGCTCCATAAATTTGATATCCCAAAAAAAAAATGTAGTCAAAATGTTGTGTTTTCAGAAAAAAAAGTAATGGATTTCTTCTCAATTCAGAAAACAATTTACAAACAACTGGAAATGTAAATCTTTGCAAATATTTACTAAGTAGTAAGTATTAAGTAGTAGTTAAGTAGTTAAGTATAATTAATCAATTGTTTATTATAAAGATTTGACAATGGGAAACTTTTATATAATGATAAATGCGTATTTATTTATTTTTTTAGTAAAATCAAAACACAAATAGAAACTTGTTAGCTGTCTAAAAAAATGTTTATTTGTCACTATTTACCAGTTTTCTATGTAACGATTTTTTTTTCATATTTCAGTGACATTAAAGATGATTAATTCTATAAAATTTATATTTTGTTTCGTCAACTATTGAGAACTATTATTTAAAAAAACTTGTTTTAGTGAATTATTCATAATATTATATCAATAAAAATAAATAAGTATGTATATATTTTTTTAGTATATATTTATTCGAATATAGTTAAATATAAACTATTTTGGAGGAATATAGTAATATATTTATATTTTGGAGTGCTTTGAAACTAAAGCCTATGGAATTCTCAAGAGACGAAAACACTGAAAAACTAACACTGCCCTACAATTCATTTGGGGACCATAACCTGTGAATTTCTTTTTAGTTCTTTATTTACCTCGATAGTTTTTCAAGATTCTCTTGCACAAAGAGATTAACTGCGCAAAAACTCTGTGTTAGTTTTTAAAGAAAAAAAGACTATAAATAAATCACTCAATCTTCCAAAAAGCCTTTTGCACATTTCTAAAATGAAAAACAAATTATAAAAGAGCGATACAACATACGAATTATGTAAAAAAAAAACACAAAGTACAAAGTAATCAAAAGCACAACTGGAAACAGTAAATATACTAGAAAAAAGGTGTTCACTTAGGCTGCTAAGATTTATCTAAATTGCAGAGCTGTCGTGTTTATATTATAGTAACTAATGAAAAATTGTCGATAGTTGAATAAATACGTATTAAAACAATTTCAATGTTGAAGAAACAAACGAAGCAAAATATGTATTAGTGTTTTTTTTTTTTCAAAAGAAGATTAGATTTAATTTACAAAAGTTTGATTGAAAAATCAAAAAAAAGCTTTTGATAAATACGTAAAGATTGATTTTATTTCACCACATTGGGCCAGTGATTTCATATAAAATATTTCAATTCAAAAGTTTTCTTTCGTGTTTGAAGTTTCAATTCAAAAATAAATGTTTGTGTAATTATAAATTTTGCATTGATTATTAGTAAATTGGTTATATGGACATTTTTTGTGCATACATTTATCGAAATTTTTAACGACCAATTCGATATATTCGTATTATAAAAAAAAAGTTAAAATAGCAATCAATTATTTTTTATTATTATTGTAAAATTTTCTTGAAAGCTATTTCGCAATATCGCTATTATTTATTAAATTGATGTTATCTCGTGATATTTGAAATGTATCATTATGTAATGGATCAATGAAAAGTTTGTTTATCATTATTTTAATCGCCAAAAATGCTTTTGTTGAAATAAGCACATCGTGAAAAAAATGTGTTTGAATCAACATTCATTTTTATTTCTCTTAGAAGTTATTGTTAATTTCCTAATGATTTTCCCAACAAAGGATCGAGAAAAAGTGAATTTATTGGCATAAATAAAATAAATCTTTATTTCTCAGAGCATTACTGTCTGATACTATTTTTTGACTCTAAAAATTCTTATGTTATGATATAAGGTTGAAAATATTGATTGCAAAATGATTGAATTAATTTGATATCATTTTCAAATAATTCTGATCCTGGTGAAAGTAGCAATTAAAAATAGAAATTTGAACGATCCCTTGTCTGGCAAAATGACCTGCGATCACTTATTGTCAAATCCGACTATTATATTATGAAATGGTCAATGATAATTAATTCAATATCTTAAACTGATTAATGATTATCGATTCAACATCCTAAACTGATGCAACTTAGCTGAAATTCGTATTCTGTTACAAAACTTATAATTTGATAGCTTATAATGTATCTTCAAAGCCTGGATAGATTAAAAACAAGTTTCATTGTAAGTAAATGTTTGAAAAAATTCGGTATGTCATATTAAAAACTGGTATTGAAAATTTCTAAATCGGTTTTACAATAAATGTTTAAATTAAGCGAAAAAATAAGGCCAATTGGGATCGCAAAGAACGAGTAAATCCATATCAGTATTTTGGTATTTTATTTAAAATATCATCACTAAAAATATATAATTTTTAGAAATGGGTGTTTTCGTAAATAGCTTACGGTTTCTTAAAATAATAATTTATGATTAAAATTCTCGTCAAATCTAAAATTCCAAAATTCGATTTTTGTTCATTTCTTTACTTCATACTGAGATTCAGAATTTATTATAGTGTCACCAATATTGAAATTCTAGCACCAGTCTTTTTCAATAGTGCCTGGGGCGGCAAGAAAAATTAAATATATTCCACTTATATAATTGTTGTCTTTCGATTGTATCGATGCTTAGCTAAATACTTTTATAATCATAGTGTATTCTTTACTTAAATGCGAGAATAGCACACAGCAACCGTGTAATAAGAAATATTATTTTATAAGTTAGAATGACTAAGTGATGCAAAAATTTACAGCTGTAATGATAAGGATAAATGATTATGAAGACAAATTAAGATTGGTATTGAGATGGAGTTTATCTCAACAGAAGTGTTTCTACAAGAACTGCTTGTTACTCAGTTGCTCAACCTCTTTTTTCCAAATAGAGTAGGATAGGAGGAAAGGGTTAGGACAGGACTAGTGGTTAGCTAATCGCTCTCGATACGCCCCGTTCATAAGATAAAATGGGTGGGAGAAGGGAATTCAAGACAGCACATACATCCATGCCTTTGAACAGAAATTCATAAATCGATTGAAAACCCAGTTTATAAAAATGCCCGAACTGGGATTCGAACCCGTGCCCTCCGTAGCGGTAGTCAACGACGTTGACCACTCGACCTCACAGGCGGCATTATACTCATGAAATGCAGTTAACGGTTGCATATAATCAACAAGTTGTAATTAATGTGGAAAATCATTACTCAGGGACTATGTGCAACTGCTATGAGTATTACAATATGTACGTGGAATGAGTAAAGATAATAACATCGATGCTGTCATGAAAATAATTGTAATGCATCGTCCCCTAATCCCGATTTTGAAAAGCATATCCATTTACTCAATAAATAATATTTGACATATGTTTTAAAAACAATTTAATACTAAAAGTAAGACATGCTTTGAAACGGCCTCGTATGTTATTTTATGTGTAACATATCCCTGTTATAATATTACATCAAATTTTAATATGTTACCAATTAAACTCATTATAATAATGTTGATTGCAATTAAATATAATTACAATTTGATTTACTGTCAGAAAATTTTCAACAATTTAAGATACTCATTATTGTACTCACAATAATATATTGAACGCCCGCTTTAATTGCACGTTGATTTTGTTACTAAAGAAGAAATATTAAAAAGTTTTAACTAAATATACTTAATATTAAAGATACTAAAGATTTTAGATACTTAATTGGAAAAAAATGTTCTTGTGTTGATTTTTTTTACATAAGTGTCATTTTTTTCCAACCGTTTTTTCTCCTTATTGAGTGCAAGTAGACTTTAAATATAACTTAACTCAACATAAGTAATTACTACTTCTGTCGATACGCCTCTCTTTTTTTGCTAAGATTAAGAATATAAAAATAAGGTTGGGACAAGTAGTGGTTAGATAATGACTTTTGTTTAACCTTATCTATGCCACCAAATATTTTTACTCGCTTATAATTGAACGTAATTGTTCAATGTGTTGTAGCGACTTACTCTTGAAGCATATTTTGTTTATTTGTTATGGTTTGATGGTAGCATCTAAATTGATTATTCGTTTTTTTTTAATTATTTACAAAATCACGTTCATTTCGTAAACGACGCGTTTGAATTTAAAAAAATGTATTTACTCAAAATAATAAACGTATTGTCTTAAAATATTTTTGGTATATGTAAGTTGGTTGTAATTTTTTTGCATTGCGTATTTTCATGCATACCTTCGAATAGATTTCAGTTTTTCTCGAATTACTTATTAAAATGGTGATTTTAGAAATTCCTGTAAAACAAATGAAGTCCCTTACAATTATTAGGTAAATTAATACTAACCTATTGTGTTAACATTTGCATTCATGGAGAAATAAAGATTGAATCGTTTCAAATTTACGTAGAAAAAAAAATCGACATATTCTAATGTAAAGTCAACCTAAGTCATGTAGAATATAAAATAAAACATTTTTGCACGAATATCTAACATACTTTATATTGAATTCAAAGTTTTTTTATTGTAATTCTTCGACGTATAAAGAGCTTTATTATCTGCGTATAAAATTTTCAATGTGCTCAGAGATTATGTAGTAAAAGAGACTATGTAACAATAATAATTATTAAAGGTATTAAATACATTAGGAGAATTTATTACCAGTATAAATTTTTTATACTCAAGTAGTAAAATAACTTAATGTATTGGAGATATTTACATAAGGATCGAACATACGTAGGAAATATTTGAATATGTAAAATCTACATCACTTTCATACCAACGACATGATACACAAACCACTTTCAGGGTGTTCACTGTCAATACTTGGTGGAAAGGCATCATATGAATAAAAAAACAATATTCTTGTACTTTATTCCAGTTTATTTAAAAGGTCAGGACCAGTTTCGCTCATTGCGAGCATTGTCAACTGATGCCAAAGCTTGCGATGAGCAAAACCGGTTGTGACCTTTTAAATAAAGTGGAATAAAGTACAAATGAATATTGTGTTTTTATTGATACACAAACTCTATATACATACACATCTAGAAATTATTTTCATATTTTCCATCATTAGAAGTTTGAAAAGATGTTGAAAGAAAAATGTTGTAAATTATGTATGTACTTTTGCTAAAAACTATACATTTTTATAAAAAGTGGAAAATTATGCATTCATTGGTTAAAGTGTCAATTTTTCGATCTATTCTAAATGTTTTGATTGTATTTTATAGCAAATTATGTAAAAGCTTAGAATATTTATAATTGAATCTAGCTAGGTGAATGTTTTCAGTTAAAAGGATTATAACCGTGAAGAGAAATATTTAAATAAAGCATTCTGATGTAACATGCTAGCCAATTTGGCCGTCTTAAAATGGCCATTAAGATTAGATAAAGAAATTCGTGTACTTAAGTGTTTTAACAAAAACAAAAAAGCGTATTTTATTGCGCTGTAAGTATCTCTATAGCACGAAATACACTAGTTTGGTAGGAAAAGGTTCAAGTCGTACGGTAAATGTCAGACAATATCAAGATTAGTAAAAATAGTACGAAAAAAGTGAAAACACAACTTCAACTCTCATTAATTATATTGTTAGTGCCAACAACAGCAAACCCGAAGCTCCGTGGAATCAATCATTGGAGCTAACCGTGTAAAAGTTCCTACATACCAGCTATATTCATTTAGAAGTATACATTCCGTTTTGAAAGAGTTACCATTTATCAAATCCGCTTGTAATAGCTTCTTTAGTGGAAGTTTGACGTCTCTACAGGTAAGTTTTTGATACGAATATGATTTTAAATTATTTCACATTGTTTGGATTGGAAGTAAATTCTTCGTTTACGTTTAAGACACGTTATTAATGTAATACCAAGCAAAAAAACTTCACCGTTTTAATTGACGATGTTATTCGTTTGAAAAAACGACAATTTTTCGAGAGCTTAATTTGCAAGAAAAGCAAAGGGGAAAGTAATAAATGAATCTTACTAAAAATATTTTGAACAGTCAAGTTGTATGTATTATTGAATTTTATCAACGTCAGAATCGTAAAAAACTTAATTTATAATTTAATTGATTATATTAAGAATCTTTGATTGTTCGTCAATATAAAATTTGAGTTTCACGATTTATTTTACCTTTATAAATAACGTCGCTAACAACCCTGGTATCGCCTTCTGGCATATTTTATACGTTTCATAATGCAAATTTTATTTATTTCAGTAAGCAATTCAAAAGTTGTTTTTAACCAAACAAGAATACAAATACAAAAATAGATAAAGTAGATTTTAACTTCAAATAGTGTTTTACACGTCACGCGCATCTTATGTTAAAACAGCTGAAAACTATAACATCTAGAACAATGGAAATATAAGTTGTTTTTATATAATAATTTGATTGCTTTAAGTCTCATTTAGGATTTTTTTGCACATAAAATTATCACAGATTTTATAATATCAACCAGCATAATTTTTTTTCGATGAAAACGCCCCAGTCACTTTAAAAATAATAATTTTATGCAACATAAACGATTGGATTATAGCGCAGTAAAACAATTATTTTAAACAACATTCGCGAGAATAGATTTCTGTTAGGTTTGTATTTTTATGATACAATATATGAAAAAATATATAGTCAATACTTGTATTAACAATCATCAAATTTCTAAATTTCCTTTTTGCTAGAGATGAGTACATAAACAAATCTTGAAAATAATGATGAAATCAGATGATAGCAAGTAATTTAATAGTGAGTATTTTAATGAACAATAATATTTACTCATTTACTAATGGCATTATTTCGTTATGGACGTAAAATCATTGGGAGGTAAAATTTGTCGATTGTATTATAAAAAAATCATGCCTAAGCTTATTTAAAAAAAATGTGCTCGTGTTACAACTCGAAATGGGTTTAAATTTATAATACAGTACAACTTATGTACAATTTTATAATCTGTTTTAAATTTATAATAAATTAAAAACTACTAATTTTCTTATACATACATATATTGTTTCATAGACATCCATACGAGACCAAAGCATTTTTTTAAAAATTTAAATCACTTTTAAAGTGTTCACTATTAGTACCTGGTGTAATGGCATTGTAATGAAAAAATATAACATTCTTTTGTTATAATTACACTTTTCAGAATATAGAATAGAGCAGTAAGAATAAATATTTACTTTCCTGCAAAAAAATAGTTTATATAAAAAACATATCTTATTGTACTTGCTATTCTCAAATCACAATTTCAGCTCACCAGTGCTTATATTGTTAAAAATCAATATCTCTATAACTCTTGGATAAAAATCAAGTAGTGTTGCAATATTTGAGAAATCTAAACTGTTTGTACTAGATGCACGATAATATTTAAAACATATTTTGTAAATTGTTTACCTTTTTCAAAATTTTCTACAAATGTATAAATATGACGGATAAAAATGTGTTCAACTTATATATTGATTAGTTGTGTTGACTTCAGACTAGTTTTCAGCAATATATTAAAAAAAATCCATGTAGAACTTCATACATATTATATGTATTGCTTTTATTTTCCCATAAAGTTTTTGCATGTATGCTACTTAAAACAAACAAAGTGCGTGATCAGATGTATTGTGTTTTATTTGAACTATGTAACGCATATTTTTTTATATTTCTAACTGCGAATCTTTATTTTACCACTGTTATGCTTCGAATGTAAATAAAATTCTTAAAATTTGAATACATTTCATTTAATTTTACAAGGTGGACTAAATAAATATATTTTTAAAATTATTACTTTTTATTCTTTAAGATAAGTCAAAAAGTACTATAAGAATGAAATAAAAGAATCATTTTTTACAGTATGCTACAGTAGTTCCTGTATCGTCGTAAATGCTACGCTATGGAAGGCAACAGTATTTAGTTAGGAAATAATGACCCAAGTTATTTAACCGTGTAGGTGCTTGCTTAAAATTGACCCTCGCTGACTCATCTTTTTTATAATTAATAACAAACGAAGGTGTCATCGAGGTGGCAAAGGATCTTATATTACAAATGTATACATTCGTATCTGGACGTTATCCCTGCGTCATCAGCGGTCATAAATCCAGTCTCACACGCACGTCCGCTCCTATTGTTCTGTACATGCCCCAACTTCCCCCGAGACCTCTAAATCATAATATGAATACATTAAATAGCCAAAAAGCACTTAAACATGAAATAGTCGATTGAATTATTCAACTCGAAAAAGGTTTTTTTTACACACGGAAGGGTCTTTTGTTGTGTAATTTTTAATTTTCATTGAATTGTTTGGATAACAACAATTCTCACCGATAAAATGCTGTATTATTGAATAAAAAGTGAAATATTTACAGCAATTTTGAGATAATCCTTCATCATAAAGGAACTGCTCAACTGTCATGACTTAACACAAGCAGACATTAATGCCTAATGAAAACGAGTAATGTTAAACTATACCTAATACATTTGCGTAAATTGTTAATAGATTTTATTTATCCTTTAAATAAGCACTGAGGATATTGGAAGTAGGGAATCCAATCCCGGATCCTTTTTCCAATCCCGGGATTAATTAATTTTGAATCCCGGGATTGAGATTTTCTCACCGAGGAATTTGAAATACTCGATTTGCTATACTTTTCCCAGATCTCACAGAAACTCGTTTTTTTTTAGCTCACCGAACGATTTGAAATCTTGAATTTGCCAATTGATTGCGGCTATCTCAATCCCGGAATTTCGGGATCAGAAAATTGAACGGGATCCCGGGATTGGATGCCCTAATTGGAAGTGTATTAAGAGATTACTTAAATTTTACAATGATACGAATAAATGTTTTTAACTCTTAATGCATGCTTACCAGTTAACATATAAAAAATGACGTCAAATAAGTCAATATCGATTTAATTAATATAATTATTTGTATAGACGGTAAATGAAGTCAGTAAAAAATAATTATTAATATAAGTAAGTTTAGTAAAAACAACTGTAAACTTACTAAGCGTAAAAGTTTTGATATTGATTTCAACTTATTCCATATTACCAGTGAATGCATCCATTACATATTACCAGTGAATGATTTCACTCACCTTATTCGCCAAGACCAGACCTTATCTTTGAATGCGGAGTGAAAAAAATAAAATGTATTTGTGAAGTGTGTATGGCAGAGCTACAGGATCGTCTTTTAATCTGGGTTTGCGGTTAAGAGATTGAATAGAAAGTTGTAGTTTATTATTTTCTGATTTTTAAATTTGTTTATAAAAACATGGACATCTGAGATATATACGTTCTTGTATATCTGACTTAATTTTTATAAACGGGTTGTATTTTAAACGATGAGCACAGATTTAAAATATCAAAGTATTTTAGTTACAGTTTTAATAATTTATGCGTTGATAGCTATTTCGGCTTGCGCCATCGTCAGAACTATAGTTCTATTATTAAAACTGTAGAACTAAAATACTTTGATATTTTAAATCTGTTATAATGGAGTTCTACCAAGTAAATGTCAAATCAATTAATTAAACGATTAGCTTTTTACAAATGTTTCCTTCTTTTAATCCTTTGAGTAGTGAGTATTTTTTTTTATTAAATTATTTTTTTTTAAATTTCTATTATTTTTACCTTTGATACACAAAAAAAAAATCTTTTACCTATGTCTGGGAAGAATGTTGCTTAATATTTCAAACATAATGAAAATGTTAAATAAACGAACACATATTTAACTACAAATATTTTTCAAGAAGCTTTTGATTGGGGCAAAGCACTTTTATCCTTCATATATGGGCATGTCGCGCTTTACTGACGTTGATTTTAGGATGGAAATTTTATGGCTACTGTTTATTTGATAAATTATCTTTCTTTAAAAAAAACATTTGCAGCAAATAATACAAATAATCTGACTGCCAAAAATCACATTTCACAATAATTACATTTCACTAAAAAAATATGACGATGGTAACATAACATTTGCACTTACGTGGCTCTACTACTCAAAAACAAAATTGAAACAGTGTAAAACTTTTCTTTTATATATAAATATGCTTTTATTACTTGCTAAGAAAAATAATAGTGGCTTTCAATTTTTTTTTTCATTTTTAAAAATTGATTATTTCATATAAGTGTGTATATTTATGAGAAATTGTTAATAAATTGGTATTCTTTTAAATATTGGATGTTGTTATTAATAAAACTGCATTAAATTCTTTCCATTAGTCGTTGTTTCAATCAGTTAATAATGAAAAAACCGTATACGGTTGACTAAGTTACGTTTTAACTCTCAAAATTACATCCATCCATTAACATCCTTTTTTAAAATATTTTAGTTAAACGAATAAATGAAACATTGTTTAGTGGGTATATTTTTCGGAAGAATAATAGGTTACAACGGTGAAATATTTAATACGAAAACTACCTGCTGAAAGGTATCGACGAAAGAGAGGTTGAACGTTTTTCTTTTATTTTTAGATGAAGCGTTCGTGTAAACGGAGTTTTTTCATTAATTCAGTAAGCCACTTGATAACGAGAAAAAGTGAAAATAGAATTTGATTCATGTTTAAGAGAAGAAGCCGCATATTTAAAATTGTGTGAAATATTTAAGCTCTGATTTTTTTTACAACGAATTCTTTTATATCATTTAACAATTCAATAAATAACAAAGTGTTCCATGCAAGAAAAAAAAAATCTTGAAAATGCTTCAAAAATTAGGTTGCTGTCAGTTTTAAATTAAAAACTATATATTTCACGTTGTTCTAAGAAAATTAATACTAACAGTAAAATTTAAACAAGGCTTTCTTTAAATAGTATGATACACAAAAAAGCAAAGAGATAATTAAATATACACTGTTAAAACGGTTTGATAATTATAAATTTACAAATGAAACTTTTTTTTTAAATAACATAAAAACAAAAAACATTCAAAAAGTTTTTTTCAATGCCTTTTGAGTTTAACAAAACACATTCATGAATTTTGCAATAATATATTTGTACATTTACAGAGTAAATATTATAGAGAAACGTTTGCGTGTGTTTTAAAAAATGACTTTTTTGCGTGTCATATAAAATATAGCACATTTTTTCGCTCCATTTGCATCCGAATAAAATAAAAAAGCGTGTAATTAATTAAAACAAAAAGAAAATTTATTGCTGTTAATATGTTGAAACAAAAGTATGTACAAATTATATATATAGAAAGTGAGAACATATTTAGGCAGTTTTTTAAGCCATACAGGCTTTCATTGTTACTCAAGGATAACTGCTTTATTATACGTTTTTATGAATACCAACTCCATAAAAAATATTCATCTCTTCGTTTTAAGTAGAGCATCACATCACAAAAAATCACTGGTGAGCAAAAAAAGTTTTTCAAACTGATATCAACAGAAAAATATAAAACACAACTAAGTGTAAAAAAATATTCAACTTATTTTTTTGACAATATAATTAATTATATTACTTACCGTGCTGACAATAATTTTCTCTGCCGTCTTAATAGAGTAAAATTAACTATCACCAATGTTTTCAGTCTCTTAACCGTTTTATTATTAAAACTCAGTTATTTATGTTTTATTTTAAAATGAATTATTATTATTTTTTTTTAAAATAAAACAGCCGCGTTTTACAGCACGCGTATTTTATTTCAAGGAATGAAAAATAAATGTAACAGTATTGATAAATGTTATATCACGTTTCGTTCGATCGTAGAATTGCGAGTCGCTGTAAAGTTAAGTGAAGTTTTGCGCGGGTAAAGTCGTGAAAATTTGCCGGCGGGTTGTCTCGTTAGGGACGTGTTTCTGCGTCGGGGGTTGACAGCAGACTGAGAGCTCGGCTCGAGCATCGATCGGGCGTCGGCCACGGTCGTCGCGGCGCGGCGCGATACGGGAAGCTTCGACGGCGATTCACATTTACCGTTTACCTTGCTCGCCTGCCTCAGTCGGCGATCACCCACCACCTTCCAGGCCGTTTATATTTTAAGGTAAACACTTCGTTTGCTTTCACGGAGAAACTTTCAAACGACTATCAATTAGATCGTGTATAAGCAAAAGTAACAAATTCTAATGCTTGAAAAAAGTTTCAAGTTTTTAATCAGCATACTTTGTTTTCATAATGGACATATTTCTGCACCAATTCATATTATTTATGTAACAATGTTTTGAAGAAAAACTGTTTTCATAATTGAGCTAACTTTGTTTTATAAGATACAATAAATAACAAAGAAAATTAACTCACAGCAGTATGAAGGTCGTCTTTGTTTTTTCTAAAGTAATGAAATTTCTTCATTGCGAATGTTCTGCCAGTGCTTTTGTACGAGTCGAGAATGCATTATAAGATTTTACCTTACCTTTCAAAGTTTGCGCATTCAACAAACTCTTGGATTATATTTATATTATATAAAAACGAATACAGGAGTCACTGATGACCGTTACCATTGTAAAAAATATTTGCCATGGCTTAGGCACTACTTTTGAAGGTCTCTTAAGAGTAAAATACTCCAACCAACAACAAGAATACCACTTTCAAAATCATTTAAAAATTATTTTTCATACAAAAAATATCTGCATTTCATAAAATCTATTGCATGTCAAAAGGAATTGGTCCAGCATTGTACGGTAAATAAATTAGAGTTTATAAGGAAAAGAAAAAAAAATACTTTAACGATCGTAAAAATATTTATTTTAAACATGGAAAACACTTTTAAAAAAATGAATTTAACACTGAAAAAAATATTAAATTTATGTATATATGTATTTATTTTAATAAAACAACTTAAACGTAAGCTAATTTTATCAGTTAAAATACAATATTTTTTAAAAAAATGTTACTTTTTTTATTTCAAATAAAACAATAATATTGATTGGATTACATTTTGATAATGAACATAATAAACTTCAAATTATCAATTGAATTTAAGTTAATTAAATATTTTTTTAGTTTTAACGGTTGTTTTATTATAAAACTAAAAGAATACTTAATACTAACAATTCTTCTAATGAGATTATCATTTATAAATTGACTTACTCTTGACTCCTCACAAAAGGCAACATACATTAAAATTAACAGTTACATTTATAAATTTGAAAATAATTTAATTGGTCACAAAAAAATAACGCAAGGATATAAGGATTCGTAATAAAATGTTTTTTTATTATTACTTCCCACTTAAATCCCACTTAAAAAATACGCATTACCTGAAAAATCTTATTTGTAGGCAACCCCAAATCAATCTCCCTCATGCCTAAAATGTTTGAAATTCCACTTTTTATATCGCCCAATAACTTTTGGAATTTTTTTGAAGTATGCGCTAAAATTTATTATTTTTAAATTATAATTATCCTCAGAAATAACATACCCAATAAAAAAAAGGTGAATTATATACAATCCAAAACCATTACCTAGCTTTGGCTAGGTATGTTTGGAAATTGTAATAATAACTTGCCCTAAGTAGTTTCATTATAATATGAGGTTATTTTTTCAAATATGTATTTTAATAAATGATAAATGGAATGCAATGTATGAAAACTAAATTACATATCTTACAAATGTGTGTTTTTTGTGGTAACTTATTAGCATGTAAAGATGCTGAAATGAGAAAAAATTAGTCCAATCAAACTAATATTCTCAACGTAGTGTGTTAATCATATAATAGGGTTAATGAAATAAAACACTCTTCGGTACTAGCTCCTCTTTTATATTATCTGTTCAGAACTTTTTTGAAGAGTTTCTCGTCATAAGCGCAACCGGTCCTAATATTAAAAAAATATAAGTATAGTTATTACAAAAAGGTGTTTTATTTTTTAAATATAATGTCTTTCAACTACGTATGTGAACACGTCAAAAGTGAATAAAATAAAAACCACAATTAAAACTTCTTTTAATTATGATATGATCGATATTCAAAACGTTTTAATAATTCAAATAAAATATTTTTAACCCTTTTAAATGCCAAATATAATGACTGACACAATGAAAATCTTTACATACTTATTCTTTTTTAAATAATTGAACAGCGATGGTAAATTTCAGTTAATGAAAGTGTTTTTATTTATTTGAATCAGTTTTTTTTATTATTGTGTGTTTTATTTGTTCTTTTAATTAATGCAAGCTTAAAATTGAATATACAACTAAATTAAAATAAATATTTATTACAGCTGATCCAAGTATTTTTTTTTCGGTAATTTAGATTTTTAGAAGTCTACGCGCTTTTATTTTGTAATTAGATAGTTCTTAATTACCGAGCCTAATTGAATTTTCATCAAAAATTACGCACGACACTTTTTCGGTCGTCATGTTCCCATCGCAATCATTAGCAGGCAGTCTCTCTTAGATAATTATTTATTAAAGTTATAATTTTTAAATTTTGCCAACAACTTTTATATTTATTTATTGTCGAAAATTAAAATTACAGTATATGACATAACAGCTGACGCCAATTCGCCATGCACTTGAAAAATATAATATGGTAAATTATAAAATAAAAATACACAGTACATCAAATTCAACATAAAAAAACAAGAAATACAATAGAAAATATTATATTATCGAAAATCAAACTGCTCTTACCGTAAAGTTAATTTCATATATGTATGTAAATATAAAAACAAAACGGCTATAAGGACATTTTACCACTTTATAATATTTAAAAAAATACATCACGGAAAACTATATTATCATATGTTGAACCAATTATATTATTGTAATCAGTACCCGTGCATCTACTTTATTAAATTTAAGACAAACTAAACATAAAATCGTATTGCTAAATAAAATAAAATTCACTGGGGGAGTATTTTGTAAATAATACGATTGGATTTTTACTTGGGGTATCTAATTGTATTGGTATGCTTTTTAAAAATAGGGTGAATTGCACTCTCATACAATACAATATGCTTTTAGGGGTTACATTTGTTATAATGTCCAAGGGAAAAGAGAGTGTGTATATTTTTGTAATTTAAATTAATGATCTTAGCAAAATGTACGTACAATCGCGAGAGCTGAAGAATGAATCCATTTTTATGCGTTCTATGATAATGTGATTATATTATAAATATAGGTGGGTTAACCCTTTGTGAAAATTATAAAAAAATAAAGACAATTTAATCTTATAACTTTTCTTTTTCTTTGAATCCTTAAAACTATGTACATTCTCACAGATTTTGTCACTAACGACCAGGGTTTCACCTTTCGGCATCTTCAGGAGTTCAAGTGCACGGATGAACTTGAACTGACGTCGTTAGTGACAAAATCTGTGAGAATGTACATATTTTGAAGGATTCAAATTTAATATTGAAATTCCACTAAACACCTACAGTCGAAATCTTAAATTATAACTTTTCGTTAATTATTCCACTGATTACTATAGAACAAAAAAATACATTAAATCTAATTTTACAAAAAGAATAAACAAACGTTTTGAACTGCTTATTTCTCAGTGGCTTAATTTATTTTTTATTGGAAGAGAGAAGTGATAGAGAGAATTGTTATAAAACAGGACTAGTAATTTTTTTTTTTTTTTAGAATTTGAAAGGTTGAAAGAAATTTTTAGACTTCACAAACATTATGAAATGAAAAATTGTTATTCGCACTGGAAGCTAAGCCCGTGAGGTTTGCAATGAAAACCTTTGATGTTAACCACTGTACTATGGACTAGAAACAGCGACTGTTTTTATTATAGCCAATATGTCAAAACTTGAATCTTATGGGTGACTCTATGCCTTAAACTGGCTATTTTGTAAAAAATCATTTTTTTTACTAAAATGTACTCTTTTTAACACAGTAATTGTAACATTCGTTAATGCATCTTGTAAAATGATTTTTTATCACTGAAAAACAAGGAAAATACCATAATGAAAGCGTCAGGCCACTTGAAATTTTAAGCAACGTTGAATGAAAATAGCAGTGGGACTAAATATAATTCTGTTGTTCATTAGTTAAATATTAATGTAGTTTGACACAACTCCCAATCTGTATTTCTGTAAATTGAAAACATCACTATGCTTTTAGTATATATCAACTAGTAGTTGCTGCGATACGTTATTTATATTGTTCAAGTCAATATGAATCTACAAATAGATGAAATCACACAATTATAGCAGCATCATTTCTACAGAAAGTAAAACGGCAAGAAAATGGATAAAGTTGAAATACACATAGCAAAAAACTTTTTTTTTATCCATGTCCGCTCCAAATGTGGAGCATATGGCTTCCTGATGAAGGTATCTCAACAGACTTTTTTTTCTACGAGAACTGTTTGTTACTCAGTCGCTCAACCTCACTTTTTTTAAAGGAAAGAAGGATAAGGCTAGAACAGGATTAGTGGTCGACTAATCGCTATCGCTACACCCAGTTGTTAAAGGATCAGAAAGATGGGAAGAGAGGAAAAAATGAGGATTTACATCACGAACACCCAGTTTGAATTAATCTCAAACTCACTGTGATCTGACCGGGAATCGAACCCAGACCTGCGTCATCGGAAGAGCAAGCTCTAACCAACTGGGCTATAGCAGGCAAAACGCTGTTAATTGATTATTAACGTTTGGCGTAAAATTATTCCTCCTGGAGTATATCTATCTCTTCTTTATCCCTCTGAAATCAAACGGTTGAATTGAATGTACATAGTCAACTTTTAGTACTGAATCAGATTATTATTAATAAAATGAGAGCAGAAATGATCATCTATTTCAATTAATTGTATACTTTGGTATTGTTACTATCAATATTATCCAAGAATATTCTATACTTTGCGTAGTTTTAATCCTAAAATATGCGTAGGCAGTAGCTACGACTCATTTGTTTCAAAGCTTTTTGAGATAATATTCTACAAATAATTATTTGTGTTTTCTTTGAAGATGTCTTTTATAATTATTCAAGTGATAATATAATACTTCCATGTTTGATTAAAAAACTCTTTTTTTTAAAATCATTTTAGGAATTATCACTATTTTATTAACAGCTATTATTTGTTTTGCAATCGTTCTTTGATACTCTCCAAAATAAATAAAACGATTAGAATATTGTACTAAATAAAATAAATAAATGATGATGAAATAGACAATAAATTCAAACGTATCATCCTTGACACCTTAAGCCTCTGAATTGAAATTTGTAAAGCAGTAAGGTGATACTAGTTGTATTTGAAATATTTTTAAGATCAGGTAAATGAATAGGTTTTAAAGTAATATTTTTTTTTGCAATTTTAAAATTTAATTGATTTTATTGAAAAAATGAAATTTCCCAAAGTGGAGTATATGCAATGTTCCCTCTAAGCTGCGGCCGCGCAGCGGTTGAAAAGCTCCCGCACACTCATTCCGGGTTGGCGCGCACTACAAGACAGTTATTCAATTAATATTTGACTGGTCCGCACAGCCTTTGAAATTTTCGCGCAGCTAACCTCTTGTCTTAAAGAAGGAGCATTGAGAATATGGACTCCTAGTAAAATTTATCTCAACAAAAAAAGTTCTACGAGAAGTGATTGTTACTAAGTTGTTTAACCACTATTTTTTTTTGGAAAGAGAGTATGGATATAAGGATATAGCCATGACAGGACTAGTGGTTAACTAATCGATCTCGCTTCGGCCCATGTTTAAGAATGGGATGGGTAGAAGGGTGGATAGAACATCACATATATCCGTGTCGTTGAACAAAAATCCACAAATCGATTGAAAAAATAATTTGTCCGCACTGGTATGCGAGCCTGTGAACTCCGTGTTCTAAGCCAACGACGTTAGGCATTAGACTACGCAGCTAGTATAAAATTAATCAATATAAAAATCACAGTCCTATTGACACAAACATTTTCTTATTTTGATGTTCCCAAAGACATTGACGCAAAATATACGAAAACCCTTTTGTCAAACTATTTTCGTAGTTTTGCAATTGATATTTCCCGCACCAGTATTATTGGTCCGATATCCACCCCTACCGTGAGAAAAAATACCAGTGCCGTGTCGATTATGTTAACTCGCTATTTTACCTCTCTGCCGACTTACAAACCGTGGTATAGCTAAGACGGACTCGTCTTGAATAAGTAGTAAGAAGTATCTTGTGTGATGTAAGCAAATAGCTGTCGGTAATCGTGTTTAGTCCCGCACGCTTTTCCGACGTGCGCTCACGCCTTCGCATTACCGTTACTCTACCGAAGGCGGATAGAGATGGGGTTAGAAGTGACAAAATCATCGTTACTTGCTTTCTACGAAAGTATATGTTTTAAATGCACGTCCGCTCTCAATGTAAAGCAAATTTATGGCTTAATTTTTATAAAGCTACAACAATAAATTGTAAGTTTTAAAATATTTATGACCAAAGTTCTAAAGCATCTAATTTGACAACTAAACAAGTGATAACTACTATATGTATCATTTTTAGTGAATCATTGAAACATTTATCCCAATGAAATTAAATTTATTGCAACGTTGACAGAATCATAAAACGATATTTCAAGTTGTATTTATATGTAACTGAGACATTGTTTCTATTTTTTCTTTATGTCCATATGCATACATCTGTCTATCGAGAAAAACTGTTTTTTTTTCTAGTTGTGCGTTATAAAAAAGGTACTCGAATACAATCTATAATAGTATAAAACTAAAAAAAACTAATGTTTGGCTTTTTAACAGTGTTATTTTAAAATAAGTTTTTTTTTCTGTGAGAACTGCTGTAACTCGGTTGCTCAACCTCTTGATTTTGAAGGGAGTAAAGACAGAAGGATATGGAGCTATGGCAAGACTAGTGGTTGACGAAGTGGTTTTTCTACAACATGTTTATCCTAGAGTTGGAAGGGTAGGAAAGAATTTGAAAACATCTCATATTCGTTCACAATTCATTTAAGTTCAATTATGGTGTTTTTTTCGTTACAGAATTCTTCAATGAGTAAAAAAGCTACAGTAAGAATAATGGTTAAGTGTATTTTGTGAATCGTACTAAAATTTTGGTCGCTTAACCAGTTTTTAAAGTTGTTAAATCCAGTAGCACTAGTCGGCTCGAATCTTATTTCGAAAAGTCTTAGAAATTGTTTTCTGTTCGAATGCAAGAAGATCTGTGATATCTTAATCCCTAACACACATACCACCTTCAAAACGGGCCGTAACGAGAGTGAGTTGTTGTTCATTGGTAATTTCCTGGCTCTGTACTTCTATCATTGCTCGCTTCTAAAAATAAGACCCTGAGTAACAAGCAGTCACAATTAAATAAATTTATTTCAACAAGCTCCATAAAAGTTCCATTGGTCACACAATATGAATTTAAATATCACTGACACTCACGCCTTCGAACAAAATTTAAAATATCGACTGACAACTTGATTTATAAAACTGTACGTACTGAATTTCCAGTCCAACTCAGACATTATTTTGATTATCTGACAGGTACATACAATTTTATATAAATTTACTTTTAAGCGGTTAGTTTTCGACCCAAGCCCATGCTTTATGATTTTTAAAAAAACCCATCTCTATCAATAGAAAAGAGGGAGCGTGTAAAGGGAAAAGGGGCCCTTGCTATCTGTAGGCAGCAGTGCCTACACGAGGACCTATTTTTCTTTTGAGAATGCCTTTTTGGAACGCGGATATCGCGCCGTGGCTTGCGGTGAACACCTTTACTACAAAACCAACGGAACAATATTCACAACCAACAACAATCGTTTCTTTACAATGTTTGCAAATAATATACACCAAAAAAAATTGAACACAGCTTATCGCCATTTTGCAAATCGATTTTTAGTTATTTTGGGTAATCATTTTTCTTTTATGTCAACATCAAATATCACTACTACAGAATTTGGGGACATAAATTATTAGTTGTTTTTTTAACACAGTTCACATTAATGAGCAGTCAATAAATATTTAATTTTTCCTATAAAATCTCCAAAGGTGTTGAAAGTGCATTTGCACTTTCTCGGTAGAACAACGCAAAACTATTTTTAAATTTACTTAAATCAAGAATTTTGGTCTAGTACCTACCAAGTCATCATTCCCTGTGGGTCCGACTGCTGGTTTAACTAATTCTTCCCGCTCAGAAGACATGCCAGTACAATCAGCCAAATCAGCATTCTCCTACCTATCACAAAAGCATGTATCTTATTTTATTCGGCTAAGCTTGAAGAACCTGGTAGCGAGACTTTCATATACTAGTTGCCAGTTACTTAATCTGTGCAGTTATTTTTTTTATTAAATATCAAGGAAATGAAAATGTTCTAGATACCGCTGTTGTTTCAGATTAAAACTCACCCCAGAAATAATAATAAAAAAGAATTTTTTATTTGATACATTTCTGCCATTTAAGTTAAGAAATTTTTGAAGAATTTTTTTCGTGATAAACATGAATAAATAAATATAGCGCTTAATAAAATGAAACATTGCTTTAAGAATTTTGAGGCGAGTAATAGACCTATTCCACTTTTTCTATATCATCGTTCCTGTTTATTACCATTGATTTCTTAAGGTTTTTAAGTATTCAATGCAAATTTTATCATAAGTGTATAAAGAGTCGTATGCAGAATACAAAGAAGCTTGCCTCGATGTTCATTACGGAATTATTACAGTATAAATGCATACAAAGTGTTTTTTTTCTATATTTCTAAGATTACAAATTTATGGTATTGGTGATATTTTTCATCTAAATACAAACATACCATAATTAATTTTATTGTTATATTTAGTAACAGCCTTCATTCATCAATCAAGAAAACTTTGAAATAAATAATTAAATTCTACGTTTGCATTACTGTGAAAAGGTATAGCTAAAGTCAGAAGTGAAAAATCAATAGTTTTCAATATGTGATTGCCGCAGAAATTATTGACTTTTTTAATGCTGTTTGTGCGCTCATTGTGAAGCCTTCGCAATTATTGTATGAATTTTGTTTACGGTATGTGTTGCCTTAGAAATACGGTAATACAAAGAATATTTAAATACGAGAAGAGAGAATTAATCGTGGGACTCATAATAGTTTATGTTATTTTATTAAATTCAACTGTTACTCAATTGTTCAAAGAAAATATAATATAACATTGAAAAAAATACTTTAATAATATCTAACTATTGAGTTTGAAAAGAAGTGTAAACTAAAGTGGCAATTAGGGTCTCTAATCCCGGGATAAGAGACCTTGTACCGTAATAATTATATTTAAATATCGTAAAAAAATATATTTGCGATAGTCACTGGCTGTCGTAACGTTTTGAAAGGATGGAGCTAAAAAAACGCGTTTTTTCATAATGCAAAATACTTCCTACGTTTTTAAACCCAGAGAGAGAGCATTTTTTTTAAATGAGGCAGTGAGCTAAAACAAAACTCAATTTTTTTTTAAATATTTGGCGATACAGCTAATGCCAATGCACCAAATATTTTAAAGTTGAAAGATCATACAAGAAAAACTTGATGAGAATATATTGTCGCTTGAGATCAATTGTCAGTAAATCAAATGTCAGTAAATAAATTGATATCACAAACACCTACGTTTTATGCCTCAAATTTAAATTGAAAAATCTAAATTTGATATTGACTTTACCGGGAATCAAACTCAGACTCACCTCTTTGGTAAAGCAAGCTCTAATGAACAAGGCCACAGTGGACGACAAAAAATGGTTTCTTTCACCATTCACCTTCTTTTCAAAATGACTTAAAAAAATCTCTCAACTTTTGCCCAAAAACCCACATCCTGAATAATTGTAAATCCCGAAAAACTCCAAGAATCTCAAACAATTGTGACACGATTTTATGGTGCATGTTCAATCCTGGTATCTGAAAAATTGTGAAGACCGAAATCCCGGGATCACGAATGGGACTCAGGGTTGGATTGGAAAGTGCCAATCTTTAACAGTACCAGATCATTGTCAATACTAATACTATAAACTATGCATGCAAAACTTAATACTTTAAAAATAAGTGACCATTCAAGCAATTGAATTTCAACAGTTTTTTAGCTGTTAAGTGATAATTTTAAATGCTAATGATAAATGATAATACTATAACGATTAATTGTTATACTTTATAAATACTGCAGTGTTGTTGATTTTGTTAACGTTGCCTGTTAACATAACATAGCAACTTTGAAATTCATGATTCTTTGTGACGTTTATTCAGAATAAGCAATGCAAACGTCTAATTTGAATTTGACTAAACGTGGAGAAATAAATTATTTAGGCCTGCCAAACTCATGCAATTAATTATCACTTTCTCGAGCGAGAATAGCGTCATTACAGACAACACAATAATTATTTGAAAGCAATTTGTTTTTGTTGAAATGCTAAGAGCCAATTGAAAAGCAATTCAACCCAATTCCGGTTCGTAAAAACTTTTGTTTAATGAAAATCAACTCATTTTATAGTGCCCAAGTTTCTTCCGCAATTTATGCGTCAAGTCTTTCAATATTGTCGCATCTATGCAAATTGTTTGAATAATTTTGAAGGGTGAAAAACGTAGGGTTAAATTTGCCACTGCGAATTGATATATATATATTCGATTTATACATCAACCCTTGCGGCAAGTTTTAATATGGATGAATTGCTCAATTCAATCGTGTTAACTGATTAAAATATGTGTTTATTCATTTCACTATTGGCACTTTGTGATTTGAACATATTATGTCAGCGACAAAGTGAAAATAGTCATTGATTCAATTTACTTTAAAAAAAAATCTTATTTCATTCATATAAAAAACGTTTTATAGAAAAAAAAAATGATATTAACTGGCGAAATAAAATTTTGCGATAAATTCGCAAAAATTACAATTTTACTAAATTCACTATAATTTGTAAGCAAATTGAGATATCTTTACAAAATTCAATTTTCTTAGCTTCCAGATACTTCACCTATACGCATATATGTGTCCGCCGGCCAGCAACCTTTGTTTTTCAAAGACTCAAATACGCGTCCACGGTCGTTAAGCTGTTAAGCATTGTAACAAACCATAGACGAAAGTGCATTCTAATCACAAATATACTTACAGTTAATTTAACATTAACATTGATAGCTTTATTATTCCACTGGTTGTGTTACTAGTTTCCAGGGCGGTGGAGTCGGGGTCAGAGTCGAAAACGAAGTCATGGAGTCAGACTGGTTTGTATGTAGTCTGACTCGAAGAAACTTATTAAATTCAAGTAATTTTAACAGAAGTTGTGTATCTAAATCACCAGTTTTGTATTTAAGAGTCCAAAATGCCGCTACTGAATGCTACTTAGTCTAAAAAATATATCGTAGTCGTGTTTTAAGCAAAGGTTAGTCAGAGTTGGAGTTAACTTATTTCTTAACGACTCTACAGCCCCGCTAGTTTTGCTTCATTGAACATATTTTTCAGGCCAATTCTCTTTTGATAGTTTAATTTTGAATGATACAAATTAGTTCTTTATTGAAATTCCCTACACTATTTTCATGTAGTATACATAATATAATAGTGAATGTAGCAAAATAAAAAACACTTATGCTCTACGTTTCCAGTTTTTAAATTTCAATTTAACATCACTTATAGGGCACGGCGTTCATTCAAAATAAGTTTATTTATTTTTAATTTATAAATATATTGCAGCTTTATGATAAAACAAGATAATTTTATTTATTTTGTAACAAATATTTTTTTGAATATATTAATTCTAAAATTTTCAAACGATTTATCAAAGATCCACCGCTAAACTTTCATCATTAAAAAATAAAATATCTTATTTCTCATGTGACTTAACATAGTACTTCAAAGCGTTTATAAAGTAAATTGTATATGTCATCCATATAGTGTCGATAAATAATTATGATATATCACTTTGTTATTTTATTTCTAATATCACTAAGTGTTTCACTTGCTTCGTTTATAGAAGTATCTTAAAAGAATACATTCCGCAAAGAGAAGCATCCTAGAGAACTGCATCAGAAAATTCGAGTCGAAATAAGTGTCGTATCTATGGAAAATATATATATTTACATTTATTTTATTGAAGAATAGCATGGAAAATTTGTCGAAAACCGTTTTATCCACATTTTATGATTTTTATACTACTTACTACCACTAGTCGTAATTTTACTACTTTTTAGTAAAAATAAAGTAGAACAAAAACATTACATATAAATACAACACACTAGCACAGAAAGCTTGTATTGTAAAAACCATAATTTGAAAAGGCTTTTGATGGTATTTACAACATTGCATTTTATACATCAGGAACATATGTATATCTAAAAACATTCACCGAAGCTTAAACGCGGTAACACAATTTATTATTTACACAAGGTAAACAACGTCTACGACTGAATTATTTGTATATTTTAAAATATTATGATACGTCGAATTCACATTGCATAATATGAAAGAAAGAGGGACAAAGCGGTGGCGCTGGAACTATGAAAGGCGCAACCTATTCAAAACGTTCAAAGTGTAAGGAGAAAGCACGAAGAAATAGATTCTAAGCAAAAACGACTCGCAGATAACGAACGCCGTCTGAAACGAAGAGATCGCTTCCTTTACCAGCTGAAAAACGTCTCCCAAACAATATGTTCTGGCTTAGTTTTTTGTTCCGATTTGTAGGCGATAGAATCAAATCTTCAAACGATTTTATAGTATATAAATTTCTTATATTTTTTGTTAGATATCATAGAAAATATCAGAGATGATGATAAAAAAATTCAAAAAGATTCATAATATATCCAATAAAAATTATTACTTTCTTATGAATGTTTTCAGAACAATAATAATTCTTTCTTAAGCATAATAATTTAAGCCAAGATAAAAAACATTTGTTACATTATCATTTAAAATTATCAATTCTTATTTTTAATACAAAAATACAGGTACTCGTAAATTTTATTTACAGAGTTAAAATTCAATGATTATTTACTTTTTTTTCCATCCATGTTATATAGCATGACTGATTTTTATTGAATTACGTAAAAACCTATTATACCTTGCTGAAGGTTCGGCGGTTTGACTGAACAGTGAATGACTGTCGGGAGCCAAGCTAGAAGACTTCAAACAAAGAGAGTTGTTAAAGATAATCAGGACTCTAACAGGGCTACTGCACAAATAAATAAAATTTCACTATGGATTAAAAGTAACAGCGAGTAAAATCAAAATGAAATGATTTAGCAGCTTTAAAATATGTAAAATATATGACATATAGTAATACCGTACAACCGGACCAACAATTGTTTTATCGAAAAAAAAAATGCTGCTCAAAAATATTCTTTACTGATAGTGAGAGTGATATACTACCAATCCTACTCTGTATCTTTACTGCCTTGAAAAAAACAGGTAAAGCGACTGAATAACAAACAGTTCTTATATAATAGTCATTGTTTATATAAGCGTTATTGTTATACTGTATAAACCACACTATAAGCGAAAACGGTCATCATAAAAATACATTTCAACGTGTAGTCAATTTTATCCTTAAATATAAGTAAAATATATAAAACATTTATGATTCAATGTAAAAGTAATACATCCTTTTGTACTAATTCCACATTTATGTAATATGATCGGGATCGATTTTGATCTTAACGAGCATTTTAAACTGATAAAGATTAATTATTAAATAAAAAAAAGTGTTTTATATATGAATATCCGTTGAAATAGAAAGTGTCATTTTATTAATGTGTGTTATTTAAATATTCGGGTTTGATGAAATTATATTTTTGTCTGTTTGAGTCAAACAAATGTTTTTCTTTTGATTTATCAAATAATGCTTTAATTTATTATAGATATGAGTCTTAAATATAAAAGAGCAATAACTCATATTATGTTGGATTTAAATAAATAAAAAGAAACCATCAATCTTTACAAAACAAAGTAGTAATATACGTCAAAGAATAAACTGAATAAATGTAATAAATAATTTGAACTGACATTATTTGGATAAAAGGGTGTAGCACTCATTGAATTAAATTTCTTAAACTTACCTAACTTAGATATTGATGTCGTAGAACTATTATATATACAAATATACTTATGTAAGATTCTACGCCGATCCAAGGCTACGACTTTCTCTGGTCAAACCACTGCGCTACGATCAGCTTAACGTTGTGACAGCATAGACCAGAGCTGAATCTGAACATAATTATGTTAATGAAAATATTTTTTCTTTTCGCAAAAATCGTATTTATTCATTCATTCACTAACACTATTAATGTCATTTTCAATATAGGAATACTCTTATTTTAAACATAACCAAAAAATTTCAAAATAAATATAGTTTAAAATATAATCCTTTTTTATTACCTTTCATAATCCCATACCTTATAAAGAGTTGAAGTGAAAGTGATAAACTTACCACTAGTCATGTCATAGCTCAATCGCTTTATCAATAACATCTTCAAAAAAAAAGGTTGAGCTACTTAGTAACAAGCAGCTCTTGTGAAACAACTTTAGTTGAGATAAGCTCGATTAAAGTCCATACACCTTACACTAAAAGCGCAGCTGCTAATAAAAAAGTATCTATAGTGTGTTTAATAATAAAATGTTACTGTGATTTTGGTAAGAAAAATTGCCTATGGACTTAAATTGTTGGAAAAAATATTTATTAGAGTAAATAATATTTATAATTCAACATAGGGCTAATTGAAACAGTTTCCCGTTTTACTTTATAAGAATACAAATGATATAAAAAGTGTTTTTAAAGAAATTCTTTATGTTGTTTTACTATTTATTATTGAAGCCTCAACTCAAAAAATATTTAAAATCATATCAAATTAATATCAAAGTTAAAACTGTTATTTATTTAACACTTTCAATTACTTTAAAATATTTTTTGTAATGTGTTCCTAACAATACACTTTTTTTATTTGTATTAATTCATATCTAATTTCTCAATACGCTCTTACTCACAGCCCAGTTGAACCATTTCCATCGTCCATTGTAGAGACCGTCCAAATACACCAGTGTAAGGGTAAGTCAGTGGGGCGAGTGACTAACCCCCGCCTATTATAATGACAATAGATGGAATCGACCCATCCATATAGGGCACTACGAAATTTCCGAAAGAGCCTATTCACAAGGTCATAACTAAAGTCAAGAATAGTCGAAAAGCTTGTTTACAGATTCAGTTATCAGTAATCTTTCGACACGAAAAATACAATAAGAATAATATTGTTTTACTACTTTATAAGAGTTTTTTCAATGGTCAATTAATTAAGCTTTTTTGCACTCATTTGTAATATGATATTTATAAAATAACTTTAATGATGTTCACTTATATATAATATTGTATTGCAATATCATTCTAAAAAAAGTAAAAGCAGTAACTAATTAAAAATTTGATTTGACTCGATGTGAGACTTCGTTTTTTATATAAAACTCTGCTATTTAATGTAATTTTAATTGTGCTTCTACACTAGTTTAGGACATATGAATTTTCAAGACATTGAGATAAATAAACTACATTTTCTTTAAAACAAAAGATAATGAAATCATGGTCGGGTCTGAGACGCAATGGTCAACGTCGTTGGCTTTTGTGTCGGATCTTACGGATTCAAAGACCCGATATGAATGGCATTTTTCAATCGATTTCAGTTTATAGACATGGGTATTTGTGATATATTAAAATATAAGAAAAAAGATCTTCAGTAAATGAGTAGCATGCAGTTATTGTAGAACAACTCTTGTTGAGAATGTTGAGATACATAGATTTGGAGGTGATATGCACCACATTTGGGACGGACATGGATAATTTTACAATCATAGACAATTGAATAAAATAATACTTGTTTCATCCCTATTGTCCATCCATATTCGATAAATACAAATGATTTATTAATGTATGCATGTATGAGTGATTCTTGACTTGGAAAGAGTCCGTGTAGTGGTAAGTGATTGATAGCCGTAGCTTTAAACTCGTTACAAACTTAAAGCAATAACCTTAACATAATAATAACCTAAATATATGATGATTTTAGTTTAACTTCTTGATTTCGATAATATGAATATTTTTTCCAGCAACGGAGACTTATAAACAAAATAAAAAAAAATTCACATTGATAGTCCGTATAAATTACCTAAATTTGATACGTAATCGATGTTTTATAATAGGTAACTAGTTTATCTGCGTGTATGTAACTTACAAAACATTACAAGCATAACCTTTTAGGTAGAGGCTTTACTTAGTAGTATAATACAATATTAGTCTAGCTGAGATATCCCTGCAGTTAAGATGTTATAAATAGACGGCGTCAGTCTCGAGATCGTATAATATAATATGCCTGATAAAATCAACATAATACTATCTGTCTTGTTAAGAACATCTACCAAAAGGAGTAAAACTTTGAATGACAGTGAAGGACGCAATCGGGAAATATTTATAAGCATATTCTAAGAATTTTCAATAAGTCAAAAAAATATTATCTGAAAAGCTTTCAGCTTTATTTTATAGAAGTCCAGCATATTTATATTTATTATTTTTGCATAGATCGTAAATTCAGTTGAATTATGGGTCACATAATATATTATTTATCTTTAAATTAATTTGCGTTGACTCCTAATGAGGAGCATTTAGCCTCTCTAATGGAGGCATATCTAGAAATTTTTCGAATATAAATGATTGTTACTTAGGTGCTTAGCCTCTCTTTTTTTATAAGATAAAAAGAATAATAAAATAGAGCTAAGACAAAAATAGTAGCAAACTTTTTGGTATTTTAGACATTTTAGCTTTCGAACGGAAATCGATATATATATCGAATTGAAAAAATGCTCTTCGTAATGTTAATTGAACTCGAGATCTGTCACGGAAACCAATGACATTGAACACCACGCCACAGGCTTGGCATTTTTAATTTTATTGTAATACTTTGTTTTCAAATAAATAAATTTGATTGATATTTAAATCGATTAATGAATACAACTAATCGATCTTCATCATAAAACAAATACCTTGAAAAGTTTAATTAGAAATCTATGTATATTTACGAATTGGCAGAAAAATAGATACAATTTATTTTGCGTTGATTTTTTTTTAAACATTAAATACTCTGAAGCTACGTTTAAGCAATAACACGGACTTGTGTATTATGAAATATTAACTATAGTCCTTTTATAAATAATTTGTTTTATGAAAGTTTACATTTTAATATACTTTAGTATTTCGATATAGTTTTATTAGTCACGTTCTCTTATTACTAATCTCTTTTTCAGCACTTATTTTCACAGGTTAGCATTATAAGTTAAATTGAAAGTAATTTGAATATAAAGCTCTATGAAGAGAATGAAAGTGAAAAAAAAAGAATTTAATGACTAATTTTCTTTTAACAAAATACACTATTTAAATACATTGTTCTGATTATGTTATTTTGCTGTCGTAACTATTAAAATGTGTTACACTTCTAACACGATTTTTTTCTTACCTACAAATATTTAACGTACTACAGCTTTGTGAAGCCCTAAAACTGAGCTTTAAGCTCCCTAGATACTTTTATTTCTGCATGCTAAATTATTTATATTTTATTAAGATTATTTAGGCTAAATTCTTTGAACGGGAGACATAACACGCTTAGTAAAAACCTTTATAAAATTCTGATATATGTTAATGCTTTAAAAACACATACTATTGGTAATTTTGTAAGCTAAAAATATTACAAAGCATAAAATTGTAAAATATTTCCAATATTACTCTTTGAGGATTGGAGCTATAATATCTTTAATTATTTAACGTTCAGATTATAACATAATATTTTCAATAGCGCTGTCTTTAATTGATTATTGAGACTTTTAGTATGTGTTATTGTTTGTGTATGAATTATAAATTTGAAAAAGGATACCGAGGTATTAGCAAGGGTTTAATTTTCCGAAATCTGTAAACTCTGTAGATAGCATTATTTTGCTTGCCCCTGGATCATTATTCATTGTTTTGCCAATATTAGCCTATCTCCCTCAACGCTGTCGAACGACCCTCTTCTGTTTTGAGGTGTCCTATCTGATGTGACCATAATGTAATGCATTAGGAGGAACCTACACATGTATGAGGTTAAATGAAACGTTTAAATTTATTCGTTAAAATACTTAACAATAAAACTAAAATACTGTTAAAAAATAAGGAACGCGCACAAATTATTGTACGTTTTTTTTTTTATTCAGTTTTAAAATAAATGAATTGTTTTTTACAAGTGATTTTACACCAAATCGATGAATATTTGTGGATGAAGATGTACATATTTTTATTAGCAAATTTTTGTACAAATCAAAAAGTTATGTGTTAGAAATTGTGTGTTTTAGATATAATAAAAATATATATGTTTCTTCAATGCTAGTACCAATAAATACTCGCCATTAGTGAAACTGGTTGTAATATTTTAAAATAAAAGAAGCAATTAGTACAAATGTATATTATATTTTTTATATTTTTACATCAATTATTGACAGTGAACACCCTTGAAGTGGTTCATGTATATTTTGAAAGACATCGATGGTACTAAATGGTTTCAATAATAAAAAATAGTTTAAAGTCAAAACGAACTACTTTAAATCATAGATTTGTCAGTGAAGATTAATGTGAAAATCATAAAAGTTCATCTTCTTTCTAAATAAACCAATAGCATTTATTGTGAATAGAATTTAAACATTTTAGTATTTGTTTACTAATCTTGTGTAACTGCCGAAACTGTATATTTATATAATTAATAAACATAATTTGGTTACTAAAAATTTGGAATTGTATTTTTTATAAAATTCAGCGTAAAATGTGCATCTAATTTATGAATAAGCTGACTGTGGGAAAGAAAAACTGTGATTCCTTCTACAAACACCCGCTGCAAACCAAAAAATTGAACCGACTAGTTATGCAGAATTGAACAAAAACATTTTTTTAAATGTATTTGAAAAAAAAACCGATATTCCGCTTTGTCACACGAAGAGACAGCACGTGGTTATTTTGGGTGTGAGTTTTACAACACTGATAAACATTTACTCTCCGTTATGTTTGATCACGTACACTTTTTGCACAAACTATTCTCTTTCAATTCCCAAACAAACACTGCAAAGATATATTGACAGAGCTGTTTATTTTATTTCAAGATGAATATATAATATTTTTACGCCGACAGATAAAAAAGGGTCCACTTGTTTCAATATTGATCGGTAGGTAGTGAAGTTTTTAGTTTATTCAATACCTTTTTTTAAAGAATCTTATTAAATACATATTTGAAAAACTACGCTTATAAATATTTATTTCTTAGCATATTAATATAAGTATATGTAGGTTTTATAAAGAAATTTGCATTTTTTTAATTATTCGATGATAGATAATTCATTTGAACTATTTATTAAGAATCAATGAAAGCTCGCTGTGTAAAAATGATTTTTATAAATCAGATAGTGACTGGATTACAACAAATATTCTTTTATTAATAAAAACAATAATCCTTTGTACTTCATTCCACTTTATTTAATATGTCAGGACCGGTTTCGCTCATTGCGAGCATTGTCAACTGAGCGAAACCGGTCCTGACATATTAAATAAAGTGGAATGAAGTACAAAGGATTATTGTTTTTATTAATATAATGCCTTTCCACCAAGTATTGACAGTGAACACCCTAAAAGTGAACAAATATTCTTATTGAATTGTACATTCTTACGGAATGAATTCCATCTATTGGGAGCAGATATAGTTATTTAAAAATGTATTCGCGACCCGAGTACTACAAGGTTCTATGTGAAAAAAATTGACGAAACAAAAAGAGCAATGTATACCAATAATGATACTTGGAAGACTGCCGCACTGTTACTTCTGTTTCGTCATTTTTTTCACATATAACTTTGTAGTGTCCGAGTCGCGTATTGTAAAAGATATATCAAGTACCTTATGTTAAAAATATAATATTGGTATAAAATTTTTTGATATTATATTTTTTAACGACATATAAATAGATTGTCAAAAAAATGGCGCACGTTATTTCTCCTTTAATTATAATCACAAAATTCATGGTTTAAGTCCTTGAAGTAATCAGTAACTCGTGCCAGTTTCCATTAATAGTTGAGAGTTTAATTTTACCATTGTCCATTCTAATCTATTTATTTTTTATGAAGTCAGGAAACTTTAGCTCGATTTAATCGCAATCATTTTTCGCAATCTAATATTTCCGTATCACTTTAAACCAGAAAGTTTTGGTTTTTATTTAAATATTAAAAGTGTTCTGTCGCGTTGAAGCTAACTAACTAACGATATGGCAGGGTCATTTGCTAAATAATGCACCGCTCAATTAAGTGGGTGGCGAAAGTTTGATAACTAAGTTCGCCGAGTAGTTGAGGAGCTGTAAACTGAATTTCAAATTAATGCATCTTTTGCAAAAATTATGAGACGAGACGGGGGACGCTTTGTCGCAGAAATCGATAGCCGAGCGTTAGAGTTGTCGAAGGATACGACTCTTAGAGACTGTGCTTATTAATTTTATTCTAATAACCACTTCAAAAGTACGACATATACGAGAAGTAAAGATTTAAATGAGTGTATGTAGTTCAAGGACGAGTTTAAGTCTCCGGTACAGCTCATATTTTCTACTCACGAACGACGGAACCTAAGAAGACGGAACCTTAGAAGACCAAGACATTACTGGATGGATGGAGTGTCATAAAGCCTTTGATGGGTCGATTAAGTTAGCCAAATTTCATCTTAGTCTAAACAATCATAACAGAAAAATAATTAGTCAACTTAAGATACACAAAAACACACGCACTGCAACAGTATTGCAAAAAATACGTTTGTAGCGTATGAGAAAAAAGATATTTTAAAAATTAAATGTTGTATATTTTGTTGAAATAAAAGCCCATGCTAATTTTACAACTGTTTTTCATATTCCTCTTTCTATCCAATCGCTTTTTTGCGTCTATGCATCTTTCACGATGTTGACAGCCCGTTTCATATATATTTTTTTAAATTTATTTTCTTCTTACACCTTCGAAGCTCTTATTTGTAAGTATCGTTCTATGACCTTCACTCCATAATGTAGATAATTTATAGTTGATTATTTAAGCCAAAATGTATGTAGTACGGAAATCAGACGGACAACATTTTCAAATATCAATCCATTAATACATTTTGATGTTATAGTATAGAGTTTTATATAAATTATTCGAATATAAAAATCAGGTGTATCGGAAACCGCTTGAAACATGTCGTTTTATGAAGCATTGATTGATAAAAAATTGTAACAATCGATAATATATTTTATGTATTCAGCGTAGCAATTTTCTTTTGTTGAGTTCAAATAAGTAAGCATTTTTTGTGTTACTTAATTGCGAAATGAAAATTAATATCTTTATTATTCCACTTGTTGTGGACGTTAAGTTTCAATAAGCCATTCTTCTTTTGAATCAAATTAATTATTCTGTCGGAATAAAGACGTATCAATTGATACGAAATCATTTTATTTCCTTGTCCATGTTTTTCTAATAAACAATCAAGTAGGTGTAAAAAAATTCTACTGGTATCAAAAACATGTACTGACTGTACTGCCAGTAGAACATGATTTTAACAGTTAATGTTCAATTATAAAAAGAAGGAACGTTGACAATAAAATATTACATAATATAAAGAAATTTTTATACAAATGACATTTTATACAATTTTATACATGACGTGTAAATTTAAAAAAAAATGTTTGAAGATTAGTCTGATTTATGTCTTCATCATCAGTGTGATCTTATACTTACCAATTATTATTTATTTGATTTCAAAAAATATTTAATAACGTTGTAAGGCTTTTTTAATATACATAAAGATTTGTGATATTATATCTTTGATAACATTATATTATAAGAATACAAGATTTAAGATGAAGAGCATATATTTACATCCTTAGGTTCGAATTCCAGTGAAAACATTTGTGTGGTAATCGGATTATTTTAACCTGATCTGTGCTGTGCGGTATTAATATGGCCTTGCATGGAGGGCCGTGATTTTCTTTAAAAAAAAAACCCAATAAATATGTACTTTTTGGACATATAATGATAGTAAATTACAAACACTTACCGTATAAATACACGATGGGTCATTTCCGCCATCATTTATCCAAAAAGGTTTCAAAAACGAAAATTACCGCCATATTTGCTTAGCCCTGCTATCAACACATTTGAACACAACAAAAAAAGTTTTTTTTAAAAATCGATGTATTATAGATTAAAAAACAATATCTTTAAAGTTTAAGTATCATACTATGATTGTCAGAGATGTCACTATATGCATGATATTTTAAAATTATTAAAAACGTTTCTTGTGGTCTTTAGTCGCGTCTCAAATACTGCGTGTAAACACGCACATTTAGTATGGCCGGCCCTACGAGCACGACATTGTATGGCATGTTAACACGTCCGTGGCAGAGAACCGGTTAAGAGAGGTACTGGTGTCTTGTAAGTCAAGTATAAAGTACAGCGTATTTATTCGCTCATTTTGTATGGACGGCTCCTTAAACACGGAATTGTAGAGCGAATACACTCGCTTGCGGCAGAGATCCGGTTAAGGATTACTCAAGCACAAGCTTGATGACAACTTCCAATATGGTAACAAAAAAATACCTAAACTATTTTTAGAATTTAGAACGAATTGTTACATTTATTTTTAAATTGTTATTAGGTAAATTTTAAATAAAGTTTGTTGTTAAAAAATTCTCAAAAACAATTCGTATGCAAGTATCTTTCATCAAATATTATTCTACATAGAATGTTCGTGTTGTATTTTTAAATTCTTTTCTATAAAAAAAGTCATAACTGCTAAAGTGACAGCTTGAAAAATGTTACTCCAGGGAATCACCCAACATTTCAATAGTTCCCGCTCTTCATATGTTATACTCGCCTACCTTCCGTGTGATCTAAACATAAAACAACTTAACCATTACTGGAATATGTGAAAGGCTGAATTATTTATACCACTTACCATACAATTTCGTAAGTAATTATCTAATTTGCTAGATTTCAAAGCAAAAACACGAGTAGATTACGCATGCTTGTAATTAGTTTTAAGAATACATTATCATTTTAAACATAAGTTTTAGACGCTGCTGTCATACGAGGTAATATATTTTAAATCAAACATATGACAACTTGAATTTATAAATATTTCACTTTGACTTTCCACGACTTTGAAATGTTCATTTTAATTTCTGTTTTTAATGATAAAATCCACTTCACGATATAAAGTTTGTGCGGCGTCTGGTTACAGAAGCGATAAAATCACATTTTGTCAAAATTAAGAAAAAACAATGTCCGTATTCTACGCGGAATTTTACACTCAGTGAGAAAATTTATATGTTCCAAAATTCGATATAAGACTATGGAAAAAATGTTTCAAATCGTAATTAACGATATATTCAGGGATCGATATATTTCAAATCTGGTATGTACAATTCATTTTTACTTATATTTATTTTATTGAATAAGTTATCCGCTAATAAATGCTGTTATTTTGTTTTTATTAAAAAAAATAATACAATAAAAAAGAATCTTTACTTAAAATTAATATTTTTTGTTTGAAACATAGACATATCATTCTTTGGTAACTTAATACAATTTCTCAGAACACAGATAAATATACTTGAGCTAAAGCTATTGTTTTCTGTCGATATAAAACACCACTTTAATGGTTTTGTTCTCAATTGAAGATGTTAAGAAGCAAAGACGTTTCTATCCATGCCACCCGCTGATTCATGTTAAACATGGCACATGACCATATTATTTCACAATTTATATTTTTTTCCAATGTTTTTGTATAAGGTTAAATAAAGCTTGAAAAATTACTATTTTCGGGATACGAGTTAAGTGATTACGTGTGTATTAAAATTTCAAATGAATTATCTAAAAAAACTCATAACTGAGAAAAGTTGAGATACGTTTTTGTAGAAAATTAACGATATATTGAAATGCGTAAATATCGCTTTTAGTAAAAAAGCGCTTTTTATATTCAATGTCTGTGTATTTCTATAACTATGAAGAGTTTCATATTATTTCATATCATTATTGTCAGACGAGTAATTATTGACATAGACAGTAGTGACTCTATCAATCTGGTATTTTTTGTCTCTCTTTTTTAACGTCCAATCCGATTACTGGATATTAATGACATGTTCAATATTCATTTTCATCTTCGCTGTAAATAATTTAAAATACTGATATCCGTTGATAGACTGTTAGCAGCACTCGGCCTTGTTAGTTTTAACTGTAAATAATTAAATGATTAAGTATAATATAAACAAATTTGATCAGAATTTTGGATAGAGCCGGTTTAAAAATGCTTCCTCAATGATTCTTTTGACATAAACAAAGTAACAACGTCATAAATACGGCATAAAATAAGCACAATTACATTAATCTATGTGTGTTACTTGGTTTGGGCTGCAACTCATTTATTTCAATTCTATCTAATGCTTTAATTCACAGCAGACATACTTAATAGCTTTCAAAGTGCCGGTGTACGCTTAAAAGCATTTTATTCAACGATGATTGACCATGCAATCACTCAATATTGCCTAGACACTTCAATTTATGCATGAATTACGTACATAATAGAAGTCAATAATTTTTATCGTAGTCTACAAATGACCACATAAACCCTTTTCATACAAAAATGTATATTAAAAATCAATCTAATATGTCAGATGGATATCTAGTTTATATAAAGGCACATTATAAGCGTATTGATTGCAATAAAATATGTTTTATGAGCCTGGCTTGTAAAGCAAATAATACATTTAGATTTTGGTATGGTATTGTAAGAGAGATAGAAATCGGTATTCACCATTCAGTAGCGACGTACTCTATTTATAAAAAAGAAACTGACACGAAAAGAAATCTGTTTTATCGATGTTATTACGGCTCACAACAAATACAATATTTTTTGCTTCGATTTCAATTTGTACTGTGCCTTTCAATACTTCAAATATTAGCATCAATCACCGAAATAATATAAAGTAGTAATATTTATTTCCAACTAAAAATAAAATATTTATTCTCACATATTAAAAGTATCTTTATTTATCCATTTTTTGTTTTTACGTTTTTATGAAACAATGTTATTAATAGGGTTGGTTTGTTTAATTATTTTTCGCATAAATAATAATTGTTTATTTTTCGTCGCATGAATCTACTCCATCGGGGTTTTGAAATTTTCGATATTGCGGCTTGATAATGACATATTTTTAAATGCTTTTTTGTTTCCACAAAATGCTGAAAACCATTGTTTCAATTTATTTTCCGTTTTCGGTATGTTTGACATTATATCGGTATTCTTTCGATAAAATAATGTTTTTTGGCAAGTAAGTAAACATTCAGGTTGTTCTGACTTATTATCAAAACAATTATATCTTCTAAAATATTTCAGTAGCTTAATCAAAAACAGCAATGAATACAATTATAGCTGGTCAACATTTTTTAGTTTAATTTTTATTAACATAAATCGAAACAAATATCAGTTCTTGTTAATTGAGATGCGTAAAAGTTTCTATATTAATTATGTATATTAATGAGTAAACTTTTGCACTATATCGTGTTCAGTAATTGTATAATTTAAAAATGACACCAAAAAAGTACTTAAGTTGACAAACTATAGAATTAAAAATTTGTTGGTAATGTAATAGTATGTATTTTAATATTAATTATGTCTAACCCAATCTGTAAATACCTGTTAAGAAAATGTATACATCTCTTACATTGATAAATAATATTTGATTTATGGTGACCATTTGAATATAGATTCCCTCATTATTTCAGAACAGGTTATTTGGATGACCTGGATCAACTTATCTTGAATCTGTATAACGTTTTGGTGTGAAGAACCACTTATTACATTTAAAATATGACACACGTGTCTTTTTCAATAACAATTCTAAATGTAAACTACCGAGGAATTGCCTACTACCCTATAACCAATTAGTTATCTTCAGCTTCTGCAAACAATGTTTGGCAAAACAAAGCGCTTTGCTTACATCACCTGAATATAGTAATACTTATACACATATTTGTACTCACATTTGGTAGCTTTTCGTTTTGTGAAGTCGACTACTAGTCTAAATCTTGCCTTTGGCACTTATTTAAGTTTCCCTTTGACATTGATGCCGAGAAGTGTTCTTTCAGCAAAATTTAACACGTCGTTTGTTATTATAAGCAGCTGCAGAATAACAAGTTACCTATTTGTCACTGAACAAGATAAAGCCTTTATGATATAAAGCGAGAGGCGCTACCCGGATACTTTAATTGATATGGAAGAGTACATAACGGAAAGAACAAAACGAGATCGTTATGATGAAAAATTGTCGAGTTTTTAGTTTCATGGTGTATTATGGTAAAAAATACGCTTTATTGGCATAATATAATCGTCAGAAGTGTATACAAAGAGTTTGGACGATAGCAAGATGTCTAAATAGCTCATCAACTATATTTTTATACCACACAATTATGAAGACATAAAATGTAAGCTTTTGAGACTCAACATCAGGGTAAAAAGAGTGAATCGTTATTAATTTACTTGAAAAAATAAAGGATTAATCATATGACTCACAATCATCACGGTTGGTGTCGTTTACCTATACTATTTCTGTTTTTTTTAATAAGCAGCGTGCACATAAAAACCTACCCTCGCCGTTAGCAACAATGTTTTAATTTTCTTTGCCTATTGTATAAATTAATTATGTTAATGTTCGCGCGTTGTTAGTAACTAGTAATTTATAATTGAAAATAGTCAAGTATTGATATGTTTATTATTATTATATTTTATCCATGTCCACTCCCAATGTGGAGCATATGGCTTCCTAATAGAGGTATCTCAACAGAAGTTTTTGTACCAGAACTGTTTGTTACTTAGTCGATCAACCTCTCTTTTTTAAATATAAGGATAAGACTAGGACAGGACTAGTGGTTAAATAATCGCTCTCGCTACTCTCAGTTACTAAGTGATCAGAAAAGGTGAGAGGAAATTTTTAGAGAACAAACACATATGCCTTCGAACAGAAGTCGATATATCGATCGAAAAAATGCTGTCCTGCAACTCGAACCAGTGAGATCCGGCACGGAAGCCCACAACGCTAACCGCTGCGCCATAGGACCCGGCATTGAATTTTAATGTTAACTTAATTAAATTGTAAAAAATACTTTTTATATTTTAGGATTTTAACTTATGGAGCTTGATGGAACTTAAATAAAACTGTGCCGTGGTATTATAAGGATTTTATCTGTTAGACGAAAGCAGTGCTACAAGCAATCGCAAAAAAGTGTAAAATGCGCGTTTCGTGCTTTCGCACCGAAATCTTAATGTGGAAATTTAAAACGTATAATAGTAATAAAAAATATGACCGGAAAGCTTGCGTCTGCATTAAGGTACAGAGTATTAACATTAACAAATGGGGACAAAAAGAGTTGTATTTATAAAGTATTTTGTTTTCAAGATTTCAAAATATTTTTGTCATCATATCAATTGTGGAAAGGAAATAGGACGTAGCCCACAGTTTTTTCAAAACAGGTTTTTTTCGATAATCACAATGTATCAAACTTAATACACGTTCTATAAAAAGGATGAAAGCTGCAAATGCCGAATTAGTATCTAAATTTTGCTTTTTAGTTTGAAAAAGATGATGATTGTAAAAAAATAAAACCAAGAAAAAATACTGAAATAAAGGTTTTTTCTAGACAACTTCTTTAATTTATATTAGATTATGTCAAATTAACACCAGTTTATAAGTCTCTGTGCACTTCAAGGTTGTGTATAATTCATAATTTTCATATGGCCCAAAATCATGAAAAAACGTTTTTTGCGCCTCCTGTAAAATTTGATTTGTGGGTAACGTCTCCTTTTTCCTTTCCACAGTCGATATGACGTAGAAAAATGATAGTGAAGTATGAAAAGAAACAATTAGTTTTAGTACAGCGTTTAATAATTTGAATCGTATTATATGACGCCTCAACATTATAAAAATATTTTATAACTTGATCTTGTCGCAATTAAGTTGGTTGATTGATTTGATTATTTTTATACTTTAAACAATCTTTCTATTTACTATCCATCTCATGTCTATCTCACATGACTGAACTCTAAAATTTGAACTTTGCATTACTGAGCACAGACAAAACAATATCAATAAGCCGCGATAATTAAGTAGGAAAAAAATATTATTAAATTGTAGACAATTTTTAATCTAAGAAAATTTATCGTTACACCATACCTTAAAAATATTCTGCAAGCGTAAAACAGGTAAAAAAGAGCCCAAACCTAAGCGGTAATTAGCTTGGAAATGAAAAAACTCCGTAAATGACCATTAAAAACACGAACTAAGCCCACACAGAGCGTGTGCAAACTGGAGGTTGTTTTCATTTAATTACAAACAGTTCATTTAGGGGATGCTTTGTTGCTCACAATACGCCATTGCAATCAATCGTTGGACCAGTAACAGAATGAAATAATGTTCACGCTGACCAACTGCAGTCTCTATGTACTAGTTGTTCCCTTCAAAACTATTAAAAATCAGCCAATGAATAATTTCCGAAAGAAAAATGGACTCGGTATTTAAAATTTTCTCAGAAATAAACTGAAAATTACATTGTTTTGTTTTATATTATGTTTGTCATAGCATAAATACTTTTGGAAAATGAATTTTTATTATCTATCATCATGAACGATGTACAAATTAAATTGTCAAAATTTAAATACACGAACCATCCCAATGCCAATAAGCACAACGAAATGCAAAAAACAACGGAATTTTACCATTTTTGCTTCCAATGCGGAGTGTAATAACTAAAGGAGTTTATCTCAACAGAATATTTTGTACACCAACTGTTTTTTAATTGGTTTCTCAATCTTTTATAATGATAATAAGTATAAGAAGATTGGTATAGGACAGAAATAGTGGTTGACTGATCGTTCTCGCTTTGCCTCACTTTAAGAATTGAGTCAGTATGACATAGTTTTTCAACATCAGAGACATTCACACCTTCGAACAGAAGTTCGTGAATCAACTGGGATTTGAGCCCGAGAAAAATGCAACCAAAACCAATTGAAGTTGACAAATTGTTCCGGACCAGGACTCATTAGCTGGATAAAAAGTTTCAAAAGAATCAATAGATCATTTATCAAAACTGAAATATATTCATGAAAATATCGATGAGTTAATTCTATAATGATACAACTAGATTTTGGTAGTTTTGAAACGTGGCTGAAAGCTTTGACGCATCTAAACTGAGTTGTAAAGAAGTGATCATTAGTATTTGTGTCATCGTTTTAGTAATTTATCTTAATTCAATTCAAATCAATTGTAACGTCGACAGAACCTTTAAAATAATAAAAAAGATTGTCTATACTTCTTTAGTTTCATTGCGTTACCACCCGCTTTTCGAGAAATATCTAGTCATTTTTTCTAGTTGTGCTTTTGTAGAGCTTTAGATAAGAGGTATTAGAATACAATCGACAATATAACTCAAGCCATCAAATTTTTAACATATAATTCTATGGAACTAGGTCATTGAATTATAATGATAGTTATGCTGTGGTCAATAGTTTAAAGCAGCATATAGTGTTTATTTTTTAATCGAAACATGTTTTGTGAGTAACTTGAGTATGCTATTTCTATAACAACTTAGTATACGTACACGACTTACCAATATAAAGAAGATTTATTTAAGAATAAAATTAAATGGGAATGTATTTACCGTCCAATTCACGTGAGGTTCAAATGGGTTAACGGCAAAGTACCTACCCTTGAGTAAGTCCCGAAAGGTTCGAGTCCACTGCGAGGGAATAAAATATTCATCGACATTGCACGAGGAGAAGGCGCCGGCTAAAATTAACACCGGTTCCGCATTCAGAGGAGCCCCGTGTCCCGGAGGTTCTTCGCCAGAATTTCATATCCAGAAATTTACGGCCAGGATTTTACTGACTCAATTATTCATTCAGTCTACACTTCATCTTTCCAACAAATTTGATATGAATCTTAAACCAATGAATGTTCAGGAACAAAAAATCTCCACTTAACATTTTTCGTCTCGTACTAAGAATTAAAAAAGCTTAATATTGTTGACAATTTATGATGGAGTTCATTGTTATTTAAAGCGTAAGTTCCCATTTACCTAAAAATTTGCCTCCTAACATTAAATAAATAATAATAAAACAATACAGATAAAAAAATCTCTTTTAGATACAAAATAACTCATATAACTTACCACTTTAAACACTCTCACTTTAAAAAATTTGAGACGGCAAATTTTGTGATGCTAAAAAATGTAACAAAACATTTTCAATCGATATTTTTAAGATTTCGACTAAAGGTGCTTGGTGGAATTTCTATATTAAATTAAAATCGTTCAAATTATGTACATTCACACAAATTGTGTCTCTAACGACCCGGGTTTCGTCTTCCGGCATCTACAGGTGTTAAAGTGCATCCGTACACTTAATTACATGAATACGCCGAAAGGCGAAACCCGGGTCGTTAGTGAAAAAAAATCTGTGAATATACATAATTTGAACGATTCAAATTTGATATTTTTAATGATAAAATAATTTATTTTGTAGATTGTTTATAGTACAACAATTATAAAAAAATGCTTTCAGAGAAAACTGATAATTAAAATTATTTACGAAATAAAATTAAGTATTGAATAAAGAGTCTTCGATAAAAATGCTATGCTGAGTAGACTCGATTAAAAATTGGTTTGAAATTTAAATTTATTCGAGTTGATACTTAATTAAGTTATACTTATACTAACTTACTAATACTAAATTAAAAATCCAAAGACTGAGTCTGAACAGGATTAAATTTGCGTTGCAAATACTCCAAGAAAGAAATCATCTGAATTCTTTCATTTTTAAAGTAATGCATATCGGACGTCCCGACAGATCGTTGCATACGATACAAAAACTTGATTCTCCGCTGCTATAAGATGTTGGCATGTTCTTAAAATACATGAAAAGATTTGCGAACGATACAGTCTTAGAATACTGTTTTGCTGACAGTATGATAACCTAATGATATAAACTATATGTATACGTATGTGTGGTCGAGTAGTCAACGTCGTTGGTTTCGGGCTTGAATCCCAAGCCGGAAAGTTTCATAAATTGATTTTTTAACATACTTAGTGTCAACTTTCGTTCGAATGAATGGATTTACGTGAAATCTTGAATATCCACCTCTTGATAATCCTATTCGAAAGTGATTGACTAACCACTAGTACTTTTCTTGTCATATTCTTCTATCCCTACTCTATTTGTAAAGCAAGAAAGGTAGCAAGTAGTTTTTGTAAAAACACTTCTGTTAAAATAAACTCTATTTGATAAGATAAGTCCATATGCTCCACATTGGGAGTGGAGTAAGAAATTAAGAAAAATACGTATAATGGGCGAAGAAAAATAAATACATAACATAAATTGTTGGCTTAGTTAGTTCTAGTACATATTTCAAAACTATTAAAAAACAAATCTCCTTATTTATCACCTAGAAATAACTTTTAATTGAATGCTTAGTAGACATTAAAACTCTATGTTAGGAATGGACATTTAAATGTTTTTGAAATGTTTGGAGCTCACATATTCTAAACTTTTGATTGTCAGTATTAATCCGTGAGTATTTTATTAAACAATTGTTAAGCTAAGCAGGTTTATTTAAAACAGAACCATTAAAGATTACTTTGTGTATTTTCATAACATATTTAGTATTAAAATAACATTTTCAATAAGTTTAGTTGACTGGAACTCGTCTTTATACCACGTTTAATTATAAAAATCATAAAATGATTGGCTAATAACATACATGACTGGCTAAATTTCATTAAATTATGTCGTGTATGTTGTTATAATTCGATGAAAAATGCAAACAATACAATATGATGTTTTAATGCTGTACAAATACTAACAGATGAGTTTTTGTATGTTGCTCATTTATTTTATTATTTTTAAGTAAAAGAATAAAAGTATGCATACAAGTTCAATGTCGACATTAAAAATATCTAATAAAAATGTTATTCATGAAAGACAAAACGATTAAGTAACAAGTTTTATCATTTACGATTATTATTGTTTAAAATTTATTATTAACTGTTTTAAATATTTAATTTTCTTCAGACTTTATAAATATGTAATAATTTATCGTAAAACAAACAAACAAAAAGTAATTGTTTTAGAGAAGGGTAAAAATAGAATAATGGGACTAAGAATGGACAAATTCATTCAGACCCTTTTTAGATTAGAGTAGGAAAAATGAGAGCATAACGGATATTGATGTCTTTGAAAAAACAACAAAATATCAACTGAAATTATTGTATCTGAAACTGTCCATCAAGTCTTTTTAGTTAAAGGTCACCGAAAATTAACAGGATGTGACCTAAAGAGCTTAATTGGATAAATAATAACCAATTTTCGTAAAATTATTTTTTCGCTTGTATTTCAAGTTAAGATGTTTGAAAAAAATATTCCGTAAAAAGTTAGCTTGAAAATTTTAACCAAGTGAAGAAACGTTTGAATAAAAAGTTTATCGAGAAAATTCAGTGGATAAAAAAGCATGCTAAAAAGGTCGAAAGTAAGTTTTTCTTTATAGGGATTTAGATTTTTTGGTGGTGAACTGGCAGTGATGTTATCTCTACATATCTTGGATTTCGATCTCTGAAAAAGTGTCTCAAATACGATGGCCAACGTTATCTCGTGCGATCGAATTGTAGGGTCGTTGCATTCGATAGCCTACCGAGAGGGCAATAATTCTCTATACACCCAGCCAGGTTTCTTTTGGACTTGTATTGTTTTGCAGGTATTTTCCTAAGATAGCTATGGACAAAGGGTAAATGTTAACCGTTTGCAAAATTACGAAAAAGACATGCATATACATGATGCTAACTCTTTTATTGCGAAACCAATTCGCTGTGTTGAGGGTTATATGTATTGTAATACACAATGGATCCAAAGTGGATAAGTATCTAAGAAGGTTTTTTTTATCTTCCTTCTATTTTCAATTGACGATATAACAGCTGATGTATATGATTGGTAATATTGGTATATTTATTTTCAAAACATGCAAATTTTTTGACTATTGTTTTACCGTTATAGTGAGATATGTTTTAGGATTTTTTATTACAATTATTATTTAAGATTTCAGGTCCAGATCCGTAGCGCAGTGGTAAACGTTGTACGCGCCAGTCTTTGACGGATTGCATGACGTTAAAACTTTGTTTGAAAAACATTATTTAAGCTTTTTATCGATTTCTGTTTGAAGACGTGTATTTTTGTAATGTCTTGAAAATTCCTCCCACCCTTCCAATTAAAAAATAAAAGGAGTTTGGCAAAAAGGATAACCTTACCACTATTCTCGTCTTAGTTGTATCTTTCTATACATATACTCTAGAGTCTAGACAAAAGAAATATAGATTAAGCAACTGATTTCTCGTAGAAATTCTTCTTTTTAAAAACCACCATTAGGAGACTTTATGCTCCACGTAAAAGGCGGACATGGAGTTTGAAAATATTATTATTATTAAACAAAACATGTTTATTTCTAACATTTTTATTTATATTTTCACATAGCCCCCTTCCACATTACAGATGTGACAACGTCGTAATCATTAGGTTGAGCAGCTGAATGAAAAGCAGGTAAATATATTCGAGTGGTATTGTGCAATCAAGACTTCATATACCGGAATGGAATATTTGAAAAAGTGATATTTGGATATATACTTTAGTGCCAAAAATGTTTTCCTCATAAGTTTTGCATTTTTTTTAGTATTATTAATTTCAATTTCAATTTTCCCTGTATTTATTAAATGAAAAAAAAATATTTGTTTGTAAATTCAATTGACTCAATATATATAATATATAGTATGTAAATAGACTCCTTAAATTTAGAAGAAAAATGTAATTTATATCAATAATGCTTTGATGTAAAAATTAGGGGGATAAATTTTTCGCCTGGTCTCTGGGTTTATTCTTCTCGGGGCGAAAACGTGATCGAAATCGAGGGTGGAAGGTTAACACCCTTAAAGATTAACAGGTCGGTTACATGGGGTAAGCCACACACTACGGCCAAGCTATATTGCAACTCACTAACTGATCTCGTCAGAATATAAAATAATGATCATGGAGCAAGAAGATACTAAAACAATATTGTTTTAGGATGGCAAAATGCACTTACCGTAGATATATGAACGAGATAAAATGGGAAAATTTAGAGTGTATTTATACATAGAAGCCAAAAGACCAATTTGCTGAATGCTCATTTGCAAGGATACAGATTAAACTCTGTTATAATTAATCTCGAAACACGAGGCACCTGTTTGAATTAATAAAATGATTCCCACATATTCAACATAAAGTATTGCTATTGAAATAAATTAAATATTTTTTGGCCAGTTCATTGTAAGAAGCTATTTGTTATGAGATTATAACACATGATAAAGTAATGTTTCGCACGTATTTATTCAGTAAAAAATACTTATTGTACCATGGATATGTTATTGTATCTGCTTATATTTGCCAAATGCTATTCAATTCTTAAATTGTAAGTTAATATTATTTATCAAAAAGGACTTCTCTTTTATGATAAGCACAAATTATTTAAATAAAATATACAATTCACAAATTATTGATCATGTAACAAATCATATTGTTATCAAATAGTGTTCCTACGAATACAACGTGTTGTTTTCATTTTTATTCAATTTATTTTTGTCTGTTATGCCCAGCAACATATTGGAAGTATTTTTGATCACCGTATGTGAAGTTTTAATTGTCATATAATATACGATAACATATTGCATTTTATTTTTTTAAAAAAGTGATAAATTCTGCCGTTATTGAAAAATTGAATTCATTAATCGGAGATTGTCGTTTTTTTGTCTTTCCTAATTATATATATATATATCATTATTAAACATAGTTAAAAATGTTTTTATTCGTAAAAATAATACCAATTTTATTCTTATTTTTTATTACTCGACGGATAATTTTATTTTTTTACAAGATTGCGCACACCTAGTGTGTTTCAGTCGATTGCGATCTCTGAATATTTTTATATTATATTTCACCGAAGAAAATAATTGAGAAAAATGTATATATGACTATCAAAAAACTTTTTAATTGTGATACAGCTTATTAAGATATTATGAAAAAATCATTACATGTATGTAGTTGTCGATAATTTTAAAAATATTATAATTACGTTTAAAAACAATTTTTTGATTATTTGTGTATAGTGAGTATGTGTTATATTAAGCAGTATTGTTAAGGTAAGAAGAAATATTGCTTCGATGAATATTTTTAATGATCTTGGCCGAGCTTTTTAACTGTTAAAAGAAAAAAAAGTATGGAGATATGCACACTTTGTACTCTAAACAGTGAGATTAATGAGCCTTCACACCGTTCTACACCTTGGCGTAGAGGCTCGTAGAGCTTCGAAGAGAGGGTAGTTTGGGAAGGCAATTGTTTACCCGGGGGGAAGTTATGATTTGGAATCTTTAAAAGAAACGCTTTTTATGTACAAAGTGGTGAAAATTGGGGGTGATTTAATTAACTTTTCGGTGGGTAAGTGAGGGGGAAGAGAGCGAAAAATAATGTTAAAAAATTGCGTTAATGTGAGTTTTAGTGGCTTCATCAGTCACGTTGCTTTATTTTCCTTTGAGCTTTTTGTTGTGCTTTTTAATTTAAAATTGACAATTGGTTTTGCCTTAAATATTCTTTTGATATTCAAAAACAAAACAGTCGCGAGGATAATAGTGACAAGAGACTTCCATTTGAAGATTAAGGATGATTAATAACCTTCGACCTCAATTTTAAAAGCTCGCACCTTTTTATTGCTGTCATCTCGTTCATCGTGTTAAGCTATAGTTTACCTTTTCGTGAAAAGTTTTTAGACTTGTTAGTTTACATATATAATAAAATGTGTACATGATACATAATTAAATTTAAAATTATCACTATATTATAACACTTTTCAATACGATTGTTTTTTTTACCATTCAATAAAAGAAGATAGTTATTATAATATTGACTTTTTACACGTAAAAACAAAATCTTAATAAAATTCTTTAAAACTGACTTTGCTTACTGCTGTTGAATTATTATCCGCTTATAAAATTGTTACGTATATGTGTAACGTTCTAATATGACGAAATGTGAATCAGTTTTAAGTATCGCTTCTAGTGTGGTTCGAAATTGCTCCATTGACTAATATACGTTACATATTCAATATATTTCATATACAAATTGTGTCAAGCTAACAATGATAAGAAAATTTATTTATTTTTAAAGATATTAATCAGTTTAACGTTTTTTTTTTAATTTTAACTAGAGGTGCTTAATAAAATTTTAATCGTTAAAATTTTTCATACTTTTTTTTACTCATGTCCCTGATTCGCCCATTAGCATATTTAATCACAGACATGGAAGATTTAAAAAAAAAATAGTTTAAGCAAATCCATGTGGTATAATGATACCGAAGTTTTAAGCTTGGGTTAGTGACAAATTGTATGAAAATTTAAAAACTTAGTATAACATTTATAATACAAAAGCTCTATTTACGTTTTGAAAGAGGATGAAGATTAAATAAAAAATAGATTCTAAAAACTTATGATTTGTCGTTTGTGTAGCAAAAAAAATAATGTACGCGTCTTTTCAATAGGAATTAAGTCCAAGATCAAAGAAAGAGAACGGGACATTTCTCTTGATTGGTTTAATTATTGAACATTTGTAGTGATATCATATTAGAGGAAAAAAACTCTGTCATCATATATCCGTATGTTTAAACTGCTACAATATGCAAATCATTGATAAATATAAGCCCATACACATCCTTCAAAACTTAAATTTATTAGAATATATACAGATTTATTTGAAATATGTGACTTCTACAAATAATATTTAAAACAATGTCACCTTATTTTTTTGTTTGTTATGTAACATTGTAAATTGTTTCTTTTTTGCCGTGGATTCAAATAATTGGAGCTTCATTGGATGCAAACATTAATAAAACGCCTAACACGAACAACAAGTAATTTTTAATAATACGTGTTTTCTACCAAATAACTGGATATTATTTTCTTTGAAAATAAAAATTACGGCTAATGTTTTGTTTCTTACAAAGATTAAATTTGTGTCGCTATTGCAAATAGTCACGCAACTTTGTGTTTACAGGGAGAACTTGGTCACAGAACACATGCATATCGTGTGCCTCTATACTAACGATATGCATAAAAACTATTCTCCTCCATCTAAAACAACTATATTTATTATTGAATTATTATCAGCTAAATTTATTATAAATATTTTTTTATACATTAACATGATATGATCATAACCAGTTTCATTATTTTTCCTCTAACTCAATAGTAATAGTTCGTATTTCTAAAAAAAAATATTACAGTTATTTTGATTTACTTATTTTTAAGCGATAATTTTGTTTTTTTCACAAAATAGTCAGTAAAACGACTTTTCAATATTTTTAAATATTCTCATGTTATATTATGTTAAAATATTGTCAATTATAATTATTAAAAAAAATTGTAAAAGATTTCAGCTGTTGAATAAAGATTTTTATTGTTTATAATGAACAAATATTATTTATAAAAAAAAACACTGTCACAATACCATTGTATGCAATGCATGTGCTTAAAAGTTAATAATTCTTTTACACTACCCAAAAAAATATCAAAGTTGCTGTTGCTTCATAAATAGTATAAGTGCTTCGTTGAAATGATCAATCTGGTTTTAATATTTAAAAAATGTACAGAACACTGCTTTCTTTCAGAGAAAACTGCGTCATTTTTTTCTGTTGCACGTTCACCAACTACCGGGCAAACAGGCAACCGAAGTCAGATACAAAGGGCGAGCTCTATGTCGGCAAAAGATTGTTAGCCGAGAATCCATTTGCCGTGTTCAATTATTTAGCAAACAGCCTTTCGTTTGGCCGACAATAAGATTCTGTAGGCTTCTACGAAGTGAAGCTTTCACACACACACAATCGTACACAAAGCACGAGCGAATAAAAGCACGCTAATTTGGTACTCATATCCTTTTATGGCCGATAAAAATTCGTGGCGCACTTGCCCAATTAGTAAGAAATTTCACATCTGATTTTATTGCGTCGCTGAAGTAATGAAAAATTTTACTCAAGTATTAAATTTACACAATGTATATACCGCTTGAAATTTTTACTATGTAAGTGTGTATTTAAGAAATTTGGTGAATTTTAAACCAATTAAAAACATACCAAGAAAAAAATCAACACACCAAACACAGATATTTATATCCTATTCTGAAGCTATACTTAAGATTATATAATGATATGATCTTTAGTAGCAAGACTTCCTTAACGGCTTTTAATTTGGACGCATCTGTGATTTTATTTACAAATTATAAAAAAACTCATTCTTCTATGACATAAATGCGAAGTAAAAATAAACTAACATATTATATTAACATGAATTATCTTATCGTGAAAAAGCTTGGAGCTTTATGATACTGTGCGATGATATTAAACTGTATATAGCCAATTCTTTCAAAATTTTCCTTGAAATGGAAAAGTGCTCAGTAATACGCGAAGCCGACAAACTAACGAAGACTTATCACTCTTTCCCCACGGCGTGTCATTGTTTACTTACCGACGTGTATTCAATTATGTTGCACGAATGGAGTTACCTTATTTATACTAAAGATATGAACGGCGATTTGTATCCTTACGTAAAAATATATATACTATGTTTATGAATGTATATATAATATAACTACAAATTGTCCAACATATCTATGGTACTTATAAATACAGTAATTCTTATTGCATACAGTTTTGTTGATAACTAAAGTATTTCTACATATTTCGTAAATCAATTATTTTCTTATAATTAGCAACTGACCCAATTTAAGAAAGCAATGAAGCCAGACAAAACACGTTTTAAATGGAAAAATATAAAAACAAAGAGAAATCTGATTAAAATATTTACATATTTTGATAAGACATTAATTCTTGGAATCATAACAAAAATCTTTAACTTATTTTATTTATAATATGAGCCGCCTATGCGGACGAGTGGTCAACGTCGTTGGTTACATCTACAGAGGGCACGGGTTCGAATCCCAGTACGGGCAGTTTTATAAATTAATTTTTCAATCGATTTATGAATTTCTGTTCAAAGGCATGGATGTATGTGATGTCTTGAATTCCCCCCTCCCACCTATCCTATCCCATGAACGAGGCGTATCGAGAGCGAGTAGCTTACCACTAGTCCTGTCTTAGCCTTTTTTTTTATTCCTACTCTCTTTGAAAAAAGAGAAGTTGAGCAACTGAGTAACGAGCAGTTCTCGTAGAAATACTTGTGTTAAGATAAACTCCGTTAGGAGTCCATATGCTCCATATTGTTAGCGGACATGGTAAAAAAATAAATAATTGTAAAACAATAATTTAAGATTTCGACTGAAGGTGCTTGGTTAAATTTCAATATAAAATTTGAACGATTCAAATTTAACTAATTTTACATTTGAGTAAGAGTTTCTAGAAGAAGAATGTTGTGATCTCTTGTTTGGTGGCTGACCATCAGGAATGCATTACTAATTATATTTTGTAAATTTGTGAAAAATCACTGGATTGTAATGAAGACAACCCTCATTTTTTTTTCGATTGCTTTGATATTCTACTAAATAAGAAATCGTTTTTTATACTTAAATTTTTATTTTATAAATTTTTAAAGAAGTATATCGACTGTGGAAAATAAAAAGGACGTAACCCACAGATTTTCAAAACAGGTTTTTTTCGATAATCACAACGTATCAAACTTGATACACGTTCTATCAAAAGGATGCATGCTGCAAATGCCGAATTAGTATCTAAATTTAGCTTTTATGTTTGAAAAAGATGACTTTGTAAAAATTTAAAACCAAGAAAAAAGACTGAAATAAAGGTTTTTCCTAGACAATTTCTTTAATTAATATTAGATTATGTCAATTAAACACCAGTTTATAAGTCTCCGTGCACTTCAAGGTTGTGTATAATTCATAATTTGCATATGTCACAAAATCATCAAAACACGTTTTTTGCGCCTCCTGTAAAATTTGATATGTGTGGGTTACATCCTTTTTCCTTTCCACAATCGATATGTATATGAACAGATTTATCGCTGATTTTTTTTAAATATAATAATTCGCTGTTTTACCCAATCATTTTAGAATACTACCAAGTCTGTAGAAATCCAATCAATACACGACCATTTTAGGCATATTTTATGAAGTAGTTTAAATGGTTCATTGACGTTTTATTTTATATAACTATTAAAGTATAAAATATGCATATTTTATAATAATAAAATGATTTAAGCGAGTTTAATTTTAAATTGCTAAGTATTATTCGAAATTTATGAACGATGTTAAGTTCTAACATTTTCCAAACACTTTGTAAATCAAATTAATTTGATATAATTGACTTGAAACACACAGTAAATTACAGATATTTATGAAGAAACGATAAAATAATTGGGGTTTGTTTTAAATATGCGGTAAATGATAAGGCATTATTATTTCTGTTCGTGGCATAATTAGTTTGGGTCGCTAGGCTTTAGGATCGGAATCCTAAAATACTAGTTTGGTCCCGTTCAAAGGAATATTTGTGTGTTTTTATGGATAAAATGAACAGATAAACAAATTTTGGGTATACTCAAATAATACGAAATAAATGAATGATATTTTAATGTATATTTATTAACAAAAGGATAACGCTTTAATTTTATTACAAGTATTATAATATTTTATATAGATATGTTTTCTCACACAAATATGATATACTATTAATTTAGTCTTTTAGCATATTAACGGTGTATATTTATAAGAATTATATTTATTGTACTTCATATTGAAAGAAATACATAAAAGAGCAAAACAAGTCTCATTATTAAGTAACATATAATTGTTTTTAAACTGATAAAAAAGTGTAAGTTAGATTTTGTGTTGTTTATCTGTAAGTAATAAAATACGATATAATCAAAATTAATCCGTTAAAAAGTAGCATTTTTTAGCTAGAAATTGAAAGAAAATACCTTTTTGAATTACTTTAAACGACAAAAATAAATTTGGTGCTGTTTTCTTATACAACAAACTTTATCAAATTTGAACTATCAAAATTTGCATATGTTTTTCACTGACGATCCGAGTAAATCTTCTTGAAATGTTCACGCTTTAAAATGCACGTATGAACTTGAACAGAGTATTAGTAAATAGTTTGTGTTATATAATGTAACAAAAGTTATTGATCGTAATCTAACTAATAACGAACATGATTACATTAATAACATCCGACATTAATAAGAAAAGTAATCATAAGCACAATTGCAAACAAAATAGTATAGCTAGATATGAATACTATATGAATTTTTAGTTTGGTTAAAGTTACTAAAATGGCGAATAAAAAAGTTTTCATGTAAAAATTATCTCCATAGCAAATAATATAAATTCTATTCCTATTTACAAACTTTCATAAAGCAGAGTTTCGACACAGTGCCCGGGGGTAAATTGTTGTCAGATTTTGTGCATTTGGATTAAAAATATTTGAACTTGCATTTGATTTTATGAACAATACACAGATTGTACTCCCAGAAAATAGCAGTTTACCCAGCTACAGTGTGAGTTTAGTTAACAATTCTCATTACAATTAATTAAATTTTATATTTAAAAATAAATTTTAACCCTAGTATGTTTCATGGAAATTGTACTTCTATTTTTTAAAAAAAGCATTATTTAAGCACTCAAAATAAGTTGTCATGATGAAACACCACTAAAAAACAAGGTAACAACTAATATAATAATAAAAAAATCAATTAATAAAATATTAAATCTACGAAACGATCATGCTTAAACAAAGATGCCTTAATATTAAAAAAAAATGATTATTTTAAGATAGGTATCAAAAAGATTCTTTATGATATAAAAATTCCTCGCCTGAAAAAAATTAGTGCTAAAAATACATCGTATAATAATTTTAACAACAAACTGTCAATCTAATATTGAGGGGAATCTATTAATTATTTTAAATATATAATAATATATTTACAAATCTACTGTAGTCAAGAATAAGGATCTATAAATGTATTATTTTAACAACGGTGAGATTTTTAATTAAAACCATAATATTCTTTTTAAAATACGTAGAGCTTGAATGCAGTGATTGAGATCTATGTATATTAAATAAAAAAGTAAATAGGATAATATTTATGACGTAAAATAAACGGCATTATTCCTTAAGTGAATTCCCGGAAACAGAGCACGTTATCCCCCGTCCGGTAATCCCGGTGCATTCACACATTTTGTCCGTCATGAATAAGGGATATTTTATGTATGACGTCGCGAATCCGGTGGACCGTTGGTTTGGAAGCTCAGATTGAAAACAGCTATAAGAAGACTGACGACATTGGCGTACTGTCTAGACACTAAGCAGATATTGTGTTGTCGAGAGCTTTTTATTAATAAATTTATCTTATTAGTGAAATTGAATTTGAGCAGTATTCAAACATACTTTAACATTAAAATGATCTACATAAAAAAATGGATGATTTTTTGTTTCGGTAAATACTTTTCATACCAAAAAAATATCATTTTGGGTATGTCTGGGACGTTTTTGCTTCATTTTGTAATTTAAAAACGAAAACATTATACATAATTGATGTTGTTCCGCTTGTATGATCAAATAACTGGGTTAAAATTCATGAAAATATCACAGACATATCGACTGTGAAAAGGAAAAAGGACTTAACCCACACCTATCAAATTTTACAAGAGGCGCTATAAACGTGTTTTGATGATTTTGTGAATGTAAATTATGAATTATACACAACCTTGAAGGTTAAGACATTGAGCACGGAGACTTCTAAACTGGTGTTTAATTGACATAATCAAATATTGATTTAAGAATTTGTCTATGAAAAACTTTTATTTCAGTCATTTTTTTTGGTTTTAATTTTTAACAAGGTCATCTTTTTCAAACTTAAAAGCTAAATTTAGTAACTAATTCGGCATTTGTAGCTTGCATTATTTTGATAGAACGTGTATCAAGTTTAATACATTGTGATTATCGAAAAAAACCTGTTTGAAAAAACTGTGGGCTAAGTCCTTTTGTCTTTCCACAGTCGATGTATAACTTTTGATACAAATAAAAAAATAAATGTCCAGTCTGGGGTTTTAGATCTTTACAACGCAACCTAGTTGCTAAAGAAAACAATAAAACTTCTCAATGGCACTACATAGCACAGAATTTTTTTATTCAAAATCATTTTCAATACATCAAATATTATTGCTTTGTTACATAAACTATCAACTCATCTTATTGAACACAACTACATATAAATTAGCAAATACAGCAAACACAAAAATTTATAACCGATAAAAAAGTGAAAATCAAAAGATAAGTTATGGCTTTTGAAATTCCAAATATGTGTGCATTTTGTATTTTTTAAATAAAATAATATTTACATTCAACAAATGATTCAAAATGTTATTATTCAAAAGAGTGTGCGTTAAGTTGTTTTTTTTTGTTGTTGTCAATAACCGCAAAAATCTTTTTTGGGAAAAAAATCTTTTGTTCAAAACACGTGCTTTCATTCAAAATAAATAATGTTGTGCCACAGGGATGTGCAAAAAAAACAATCTCATCATTCAAGGTTAAAAGTGGGAATAAATCCTTTTGAAAAGTCACTTCTCAATATTTTTAATGTAATCTTTGGTTTGAAGACATTATTTAACAATAATTTAATGTTTATTGTTTCCCATCCAAAAGAATCGTCTGCGCTGCATTGAACATCGCAAGCTAATGCAATGGATAAAGTAACGGGGAACTAGCAAAAATTATTTGATCGTTTAAAAGATCTGAATCAGGTAAAAATTTGAATCTATTGATTTCTAGGATTTCTTGCTTGTCTAGTTTGACAGACTTGTTATTTAATTATGTTTGTAATTACTTTCAATCGCATTCTGAATTTATGAATCTGGGATGACTTTTTAATTATATGTTAGTTGTGTTGAACATTTTAATTTTGTGTTATTTTAGAATCACTTTAATGTAATTGGCAATTTCTTTTCAATGCCAACTGTTGTGTATAACTTTTCAATTTTGTATAAATAGCATTGTTAAATTATATTTCTTATCAGTTGACAATGCTCGCAATGAGCGAAACCGGTCCTGACATATTAAATAAAGTGGAATGAAGTACAAAGGATTATTGTTTTTATTAATATAATGCCTTTCCACCAAGTATTGACAGTGAACACCCTAAAAGTGATCAAAGCTTATTAATTTCAAAATGTATTTTTTTTAATGACAGTTAAACTACAAACCATTATTGAACTTAATATTTGATACAACTGTATATATCGTAGGATTGTTTGATAAAAACACGGTTATGAAATTTAAAAATTCTAGATGCGTTTACTCATTAATCGTCAATAATGGACCATTATAACATTGAAAATCGATGCGTAATAGCGCTCATTGAAAAACACTCTTCAAACGTTTTTGAATACGTAACCAATTTTGCCTTTTGAAATTGAAAACGAAAAAGAGAAACATTCGCTAATAAAAATTCACAAACGTGTTTTGGCGCCGTATTTTTTGTAAGTGTGTTAGATGTTGCTTTAATTTGAAAAAAAAAATCATATTCGAAAAGCGATATATTTGACGAAAATGGAACATTCAGTATCGTTTTTTTCACGTCATGTAATTTTGAAGCATTCATTGTATGCCCAAAGGAGATTTGTCAAATGCATCAATCGAATAAATACAAATCAGTAGACAAATAAGTAATGACTTTTAAATACAAATATCAAATAACATAATTTTATATTGCAAAAAAAAACATTAAATATTTACTGTCAAATTCATTTTTGGAAATAGACACTTCATTACTAGCCATAAACACAAAACTGTTTTTTAAGTATTTTCAAAAAAAAAAAAATTCAATGTCTTTGTTATCTATCACTAAGGGTAGTGTAACATATTATAGAAAGTGTTTTTTTTTCATTTTTAAAAACACTTCAGACAAATTATCGTGGGGTTATTTACGAATAACCTAAAAAAAATATTCTAATAATAAACTTATAAATTACATAATGAAAAAATTGGTTTTTATTTTTCTTCCGGACTGGATAAACTATAAAAACGAATAGTATTTAATAACAATTAACTAATTATACATATGAGTAAGAGTAAATCCAATTATGTTGTATATTTAGCATAATTAGTCTATTCGCAAATAACCATACGTAAGTTTGTTCTACAAAGTTACCACAGAATCAATCGAAATTATTTATGTATGTTTGTTTTATTCATGTAACAATATTGTATTGATCCTTAGTGTTTTATTTTTTGTTGACAATATTGAAATTCTTGGTAAATATCTATTTTTTAACACGAATCAAATTCGTTTTAATTTTAAATACAAAGTTGCTTCTTTAAAGTATGTAAATATAAAGCATAACATATATAATTTAAGATTTCAACTGAAGGTGCTTGGTGGAATTTCAATATTAAATTTGAATTGTTCAAACTATGTAAATTCTCACAGATTTTGTCACTAACGACCCGGGTTTCGCCTTTCGGCACCTTCAGGCGTTCAAGTGTACGGATGAACTTGAACTGACGTTTAGTAAATGAATGTTTCGTGTTTATATAAGAAATAAATGTATCATTGAGTTCAAAGCCATTGCTGGCGAAAAAGATAATAAGCTCATGGAAATGCCCACAGATTTGAGAAGTAAGTAGTTTTAAGAACAATATAGTTCTTGAAACTACTTACGGTGCACGGATGAACTTGAACGCCTGAAGATGCCGAAAGGCGAAACCCGGGTCGTTAGTGACAAAATCTGTGAGAATGTACATAGTTTGAACAATTCAAATTTAATAACATATATAATATAAATACACATTTGGAAATGTGGGTTTGAGTTACCAATGAGTAATAGAATAAGACGTGGGTAGGTAACGTAATCATTTCGTAATGCCGTATTTATTTATTTGTACCTTAATTGAAGCATCAAAATGTAAATTAATGAAAATAATACAATGTAAATTTGAATGTAAGACTGCAATTAAAAACCTAATTAAGAAAATATCAAGTTCCTTACATCTGGAAGAAAGTAACTCGCACAATATAATATGTATGGATACAAATATGAAGGCTCCTCAAAATATTTTATATTGTTCTTAAGTAAAGTATTTTGTTTTACGTACTACCTCTATTTTATTTGTTAGCCACATGGCGCATCGAGTTCAGGTGTCATTTTATGTGATTACTTTTTAACTTAACAATAAAAAATATAAATAATTTAGACCCAAAGTTTCATGTTTTTATTTAAACGTTAAACTTAAATTGAAATGGGCTAAATTATAAACACAACTTTTATGTAACAAAGTGGCTAGATTCTAATATTACGTATCAATTGATATCAATATCTTAATTAATTGTTTGGACACTGCAACGAATATATTTGTATTTGTTTTCCCATGTTGATTTCACTAAGACAAGAGATGGAATGCATGTATTTTATTTTGGTTTTTTTGATAACTAAATATTATAATTAATAATTAAGTTGTATTTATTTATAAAAAGATACTTAATTAATGCATTATATTTGTACATATTTTAAGGTTTTTATTTTTAAACATAAATTATTGCATATAAAACTACAAAAAATTGATAATGTTTTAAAAAACAATCCGTAACTCAAAAATGAGTTTTTTGTGTATATGAACAATTAAGTTTTCGACACATGGGAAGTATTCTCCGACTGAAAACGATTATTTGTAAGTCATTTGAAAAGTACGACATTTTTATAAAATATTTAACACCAGAATACAATAAAATATTTACCGATTTCGAGATTTAAAAAAAAATGATGTGTAGTATCATCTAGTTGGTGTCATCACACCACATAAAGAAAAACAGCCGGAATTGAGTTCACAATATATGGTTATCTATAATCATTATTTGATGCTGATCCATTAGAATTATGAGAAAGAGACTAAGAAAGCTTTTCGACATTTTCGACATTTTCCTGCCTTAACCAAATCAAAATACATGGTCACAATTGTGAGATAACCATACAAAATATCAACTAAGATTTCGTAAATTTATACTGCTACAAATAATTCATTAAAAGATTATAAAATTTGAAAAATAATTTTAATTTATTGAATAATGTACGTATATTTTAATGTGTTTTATTGGTTGTTGCTATTAAAGTGTGCTGTCTTAATTCTCGAAAACTCGAAAAACCTTAAAATATGTCAAAAAAATCATTTTCAGAAATCCGTAAATTCCCATGATTTGAAAATCGTCGATCAAAAACATTTGAAATCCCAAATTTGTCGACGATTTAATGATGAATGCTCAATCCTGGAATCCCGGAATTTAAAAAATGTGAATTCCGAAGTCCTTGGATTACAAAAAGAGATGGATGCCCTAGTCTTAAAACTAAAAGACTAAAAGGTTTCATATTTATGACTTTTATGAAAAATCATAACTAAATACCTACGATTTAAAGCAAAATGAATAATGTTTAATCATCTGTTGAAATCAATATTTAAAAATGATTTTATTTATATTGAATATATTTTTGACGAAAGTAATATTTTGTTGGCAGTAAAAGTGCCATTTTTTTGGTGAATTCAAATATTCCCAGTAAGTGGTGAAATGGCATTGCTTGGTGATGCGATCAGCGATTCAAATTTACGTTTGAAATGCAATCCAAAATATTCATACGTATACCTTTCGTGTATTTCCACATCTATTGTGGAAAGATTTGTGATGATATTCTTATTTATTCGAAGGAAAATATTATGTATTATAAATTTGAAAACCATATCGCTTCTTGAAAAGAAAAATATGTACATATTTTAATCCTAATAACTATTTAAATAATATTTTCTGAAGATATAACAATATAAATGAAAATATACATAAAAGATGATAATAATAATTGTATTGATATGAAATTTAACTGATGCTTAATTTTGAAGTATGAAATATTGCAACTAGATTTATTTGTCATGCCGTAATTAGATGGAATTTACTGATCTTTTATACCGTATAAATTTAAAAGTAAAAAGCAATTTATATAAAACTTTTTTAGTATATAAACAAACCAATTTAAAACTTGAGACCACGTGTTTTCTTTCAAAGATCCTTTTTTAAAAAATGTTTAAAAAAAAAGGTAATTATTATATTACATTACAAACACTGAGTTATGCGCTGTAAAACAAAGTGCAGTGATCGTTTTTTTTTTAACACAAAAACGTTTCGCGATAGATGTTTTCAGTATAAATTGACGGGAATAATCCTAGTGGGGGAAGATTAGTTCGACAAATAGCCAAGAGGCAAAATAGCACTTTCCACTTATCGCCTCCCCCATAATCCCCTAACTGCGGTCCTGCCATATTTTTGTTCGATTTATATTAAAAGCATTGCATTTGGAATACGAGCGAAGGTTTCAATAAATTTCAATAATAATAATAAAAAAACATTTATCGAATGTGTCATTTTGTCTCATAAGCAAAGAAAATATTTTTAATTTTTATACATATTGACCACTTCAAAGCTTTTTTGTGAGTTCAGTAAAATTGTCTCAACATAGCGGTGTTTTCATAATCCTCAAAAACTTCTTCCTTTTTTTGACTTCAACTTTTGATTCAGCATAGATTTGTAATACCACTTTTAATATACTCTCACCCAAAACATGTTTAATCCATCAAAGAATTTCTAGTGTTCCAGGACTTGAAACTTGTAAATAAAGCCGTGAAGGACATTCGTAAAAGAATTGTCTGATATATTTGGTTGATAAAGTAAAATCTCATTGTAATAACGTTGATAAAAAATATTTGATTGATGTTTTTGATTATATTTTCAATTCAAACTATTTTTTTCCAATAAACTAGAAAATGTGTGACATAAATAAAGTGCTCAATTTAGAATCGCTTGGCTTTCGTGACAGATCTTACGGTTTTGAATCCTAGTGCGGACAGTTTCATCCCATCATCAGGACAGTGCAATTTCATCCCATCTTATATAAGCTTAAGCTTAGTCCTCTCTTAGCCCTATTTTTTATATCCTTACTTTCTTAGAAAAAGAGGTTGCGGCAACCGAAATCAGTTCCTGTAGAAAAATTTCTAACTAAAAGGAGGTCATTTTTCTATAACATAGATAACATGGCATTTATTAAGGAAAATTAAATTTTTGTAACGAATCGTTAATTTTTTGCAACCATATTAAGATTTGAAAAATAATATATATATACTGTGAATTGAAGCAATGACTCATGAAATTTATTCATTTCATTAAACTCATGCACTTTTATTTAATTTATTTGAACAATTTAATATATTGTAAAATCAGTAATTTAAAGATAAAATTAAGCTTGATGAAACAGGTAACTTTAACATGAAGAATTTGGACTTTTTTTTTAAATATCAAGCAAGTAATATTTTTTTTTCAGAATAAAATTTTGAAATTTTCTAAAATAACTGTGTTTTTACTTAGAAAGACAGTATACCGTAAGTAAGTACAAATTTGACGGAAAAAATATTGATTATTATCCAGAAAGATAGTTTATGTATTCTATAGCTGTTCATTGCCCACGTAAATTTTAAAAATACTTAAAATTAATTTCAAAATAAAACTTTGTATTGACATGAGTAACAATTGGAGAACTGCATTCCGGTAGCAAGGGTTTTAATACCGGGCTTAACGTTTGTGTGTTGCCACAAGGGCATCCAATCCCGGGATCCCGTTCAATTTTCTGATCCCGAAATCCCGGGATTGATACGGTTGCGATCCCGGGATTTCGGGATTGAAAAATTATGAGAAAATCCCGAAAATTGACACGAAATTGGAAAATCGAGAATTTCAGATTCCTCGGTGAGCTAAAAAAATAAAACGAGGTTTTGTGACAATCTGTGAAAAAGTATACCAAATCGAGGTTTTCAAATTCCTCGGTGAGCTACAAAAAACCAGGTTTGGAGATAGTCCGGGGAAAGAGTATAGCGAATTGAGGAATTCAAATTTCTCGGTGAGCAAATCCCAATCCCGGGATTGGAAAAAGGCTTCGGGATTGGATATTCTAGTTGCCCCCCTCAGCACAGTACTTTTTTTATTATATAACTTGTTCACATATCATAATGCAATTAAGACTTTTTCATATTCAGTGAGTCGCTTGATGATGAAACAACGCAAACAGCTCACGGGACGAGTGTGGTACATCACTGATTCATCCAAACGGCAAGCTTACAGCTCTGTGACCAGTGTTTCAAATAATGAATAAAATATAATATTGATTTTTCAATCGACGTCATTTCGCTTCAAAGGCACCCTTCCACACAACTCACTCCCAACGTTGAGTGGGGAAATTTTCGAACAACTAGATTATTCAGAATTCCAACAAAGGACCCTTACTAGTATTGAGAAGAAACATTGAGTGGCTAAATCGATGTTGTTGTAACTAGTTTAATAAAACAATGAGTCAAAAATTTGATGTTTTAGGTTTTTTTACCTACGATATTCAAATTCCTCTCTTCTATAACTCCATAAAAACCCAACTAGTAAAAATGACTAGTTTTCTCTTGGTAGATAATGTTCGCTTAAAAAAATAAAGAAATAATATCAGTTTCATCGACATACAACCCAAAATATCGTTTTACGATTTTGTCAACGTTGCAATAAATTCGATTTGGATTCAGATAAATGTCTAAATTATTCAAACGATGATACAAAAATAATTATCCCTTTTCTACAACTCAATTTTGATGCGTCAAACCGTTGATTAGCCATATCTCAAAACTATCAATTTCTAATTGTAATGGACATAAACCATAAATATTGCAACCGGCTGTATCTTAAATTTCAACACTGCATGTAGATTGCAGTTTTACTTCGGTTGGAAACAAATAAACCACACAACGTTGGAGAACAACGAAAGGTTCATCTCTTATTTTCGAGTTCGAGTTCTTTGATGTTAAGTATTCGTTCAATAAATCGATTAGTTCAGAACTGACGTGGGCTGTATTCACAACACACCAACTCTTTTATTTAATGATTTAACAACCAAATGTTTTTTTATGGAAAGGTATGGATGTCTGTGTTGTTTAAGACTTCCTGTCATATGTAATATCCTCAAACGGGAAGTAGCGTAAACAAGATGTTTAATACTTGTTCTGCTTATGTTTCAAACAACTCTCATTCCTACTATCAAAAAGAAAAGTCAATTGTTTTCTTCAAGACGTCATTCAATATGCTATAATTGGAAACTTGTATGTTTTGCAGTGGCTTAAAAATACCATAAAATCATCGTTTGACGCGTGAAGAATGCTTAAGATATATTTTTTTATTCGTCAATATTAATTTCATTACATTTATGCATGTTTCTTGTAAGGTAAAAATAAAAGTTATTTTGATTTATTAAATTGTTTGTGATTGATTAGACAATTAATTTAAAAAAAATACTTTGGAATACATAGAAAAAAATTTCAAGATTGTTGAAAGCAGACACAATAAAATATTTTTGTAATTAATCATCTTTCACTTTTGACTGAATGGGTCATTCAAATTTAAAACATTATTTTTATGTTATGTCATTGAATACACTAAGAATAACCAGACGACCTTTATTTATGAAAAATCTTCCATTTCGAGCAATACTCTTTTAATGTCAGTCCAGTTGGGCAGGGTGGCATTTTTTATTTTGTAATGTAGACAATTTGTAGCAAGAGATTCCGGAAAAGTGCCGAGGAGTAAGTATTCAAGCACCTCATTACTACCGGGAAGAAAGGAAAGAAAGAGAGGAAAAGAGAAAGGGAGGTCAAGAACTGAACTGCAAGGACATCATGGAACGCGCGTCGACGTTGAGTCTCTAAAAAATAAAGTGACGCGCGATAGATGAACGATTACTTTCTTCATAGTACCTAGTACCTTCGCCATATTTATTAAATATAGTCCATGAAATTTTGTATCTAGCCATTTGTTTGAATTAAATAATTCTACTCAAATGTTTGATTGCAGGATTATTGTAAATACATTTGAAAGCCTTGAGATAAATATTAGACAATGAATAATTTTAGTTTTTCTCATTACAATTTATATGTAGCTATGTTTTGCTGAATTACAAAGTTGACATCAAATTTCATCAAGTGAATAGTAATAAATGTAATATATTATATATATAATCTATGTTAAAAAATTGATCCAATAACTATTTTTTTCATAGCTAGAGCACTTGTGTCACTAAAAATGTTATTTTAATAATTTAATTCATCCTTAGCAAAACGTAAAATTTATTTTTAAAACTATATTTGACACTTATTTAACTTGACACAAAATGAAAATATGAAAATCTACAAGAAATATGTTTTCCTTGTTTTTTAACTTGACGTTGAGTTGTATTATAGTAAATATATCACAATATAATACAGTGTATCTATTATTGATTATTTAATTATAGTAATACGTCAAATAATTTAAAAAAAATCAACAGTAGGTTAAATAAAGATCACTGTTCACTACAATGTACAATTAAATTTGAATCGTTCAAATTATGTACATCCACACACGTTTTGTCACAAATGACTCGGGTTTTGCCTTTCAGCATCTTCAGGCGTGCACAGGTGAACTTTTTATCAATAACATGGTTTTTTTTTATCAAGAAAATTAGGCTTTCATATATTTATAATAGTTTACGTACTAAAATAAAGTCTTGTTTTTTTACAGTTTAAGCAAATTGTTTTTCAAGATTTTTTATAAACAGGTTCTAGATTACCATTAATTCATCTTTTTATGATTCTATATAATAAATCAGATTAATTAATTGTAATTTCTTGTATTGCTTTTACCAAAAGGTACAAACAAGATTTCTCATGAATATACAATTTATTTGTAAATCATCATTTACTTAGAAAACAATATCTTTTGTCGCTGTAAAATAAAGTACGTGGGGTAATTTAATACTTTTGTTTGTTAACATTCATCTAAAAAGGGTAAAGTAATATTTTGTGTACAATTACAAAAACATGTTTAAAAATAGAAATAACAAAATCAACAGACTCTTTGTCGAAGTAATTACCAACTCAAAAGAGGAAAAACAAACGTAATAAATCCAAAAAAAAATATCTTATTTTCTTACCGTAAGCACCGTGAGACGCATACTATTTTCGTTAATGATCCCTAAATGATATTTGTATGAAAAAAGAATACACACCAGAACGCTGTCAAAAGATGACATAAAATATAATCACAAAAAAAATACAGAAATAATTTCTTTTAAATTACAAAATTATATTTCAATAACGAAATTTTTTTCAATATTGTAATATTAATATAACACAAAAATTACGGTCTAAATAATATTTTTATTATTATTCATTAAATAATTCAAATTTTGATCACTTTTTGTATGTGAACATACTTATAATATAAATAATAAATATTTCAACGGTATTCTTAAATTTTTGGATAATTTATTAAAAAAACAATTTGATTAATTGAATGGCAATAAAATTCATTTTTTGTCAAATATGTTTTCTAGTGGTTTTTTTAATAATTTTATAAAGGTTTGTATTTTTATGTGTTTAATATTATTTTCCTATGAATTATTGAATCCAAGCAAAACACAAAAGGCTGGAAAGTTATCTGGATTCAAATAATTACTTTATTTGATGCCTTCCTGCGTTGGTGGATAAAAAGTTTTTTTTTCATTTGTGTCAAAATTTAAGGAGCTTATTAAATATCAGCAAAGTCTTACTTGATTATTTTTTCGATAAAATTTCGATACTTTCCCTGACGTTTTTTGAAACAAGATGATGCCTGTTAGTAAAGTTTTTAATTTGGTAAATACAGCTATTCGTCATTTTGCTTTGGTTATCTGCTGACTTTTAAAAAATATAAATCAGCCACTTTCAAGATTCGGGTTTGGATTTTCTTTTTCGTTGTTATATTATAAAATACATTATTAAAAAAAGAAATCTTCAAGAAATATGAATATTGTATTCAATACAAACATACTCGCAATAAAAATATGTAAATACCGGATGGAAAAAATCACCCATAATTTTTTTTAAAATATTAGTTTGTTAAATAATTGAAATTATACTCTATAATCAAAGAGAATGAGTAAAGAAGTTTTGAAGCTATTGCATGTTAGTCGTTGCATTCATTGTTAAAATTTGAGCACATTATATGAATTTATTATACTAGAAGGACTGCACCGCGCGTAAATATAGCATTGAAGTTGTTACATTTTGTACACGTCTTAATGTTAAGAGATACACTCTACAGTCAACCTTAAATGTTAGAAATATCAAACAATTCCGTTTGATCTTAATCGAATAAACAAAAAAAAAATCTCCCTCTCAAAATATTGTTCTTATAAAAGATTTGTAATCCCCGTATCATAATAAAGATAAACATAACCTCTTAACCGTGTCGGTTGGACTTTAATATTTAATAAAAAGAAACAGGTTTGTTTAAATTGTTGCTTTGGTTCTCTGAATAAATATTTTTTGCCTGACGTTTTGAAACAATTAAAAGTAAATCACTTACAAATAATATTATGAAATCTTAAATTTGGTGAAATGCCGTGTAATTACTCTCCGTAAACTAAAGGTTAAATTCTTTCCAAAATAATAAATTTATACAAGCGTCAAAACACTTATAAATATATCCGTGTTCTACTGAAACACTAAATCAGAATACCGACATTAAATGCCGTAAATAAAAACAGCTTTCACGGGCGTGATTTAAATTTTAATAACAAGAATATTTTTCCGCAAAGTTTCCGATTAACGTCATTTGGTCTCGACTTCTGTTTGTTTGTAGAACAAGGCAAGAAGAAAACTCGATATTGGCGCTTAGTTTGGAAGAGGGGTTCGTATTTTATTCACTGAGGCTTATTTACGCAACAGAACAAACGAAATCATTTTATTGCCCCCTTCGGGTACCGGTCGGATCGTCAGATTATTTATAGAAAGACGAGTTTAAAAAAAATCACATGCCTTTGCTTTATAGTACGCTTTACTGCAATTTAATATAAACTGTCGGCCACCATATTTGTAACTTAAGGAATGATACGTTAATTCCAATAACTTATTTACGTAGTATCAAATCGAGATCAGTTTTGTTGCCCCCTTTGGGATCTGGAAGAATCTTAAGATTAATAACCGTGAAACATTTTTTAAACACATGCCATTGTTCTATCGTATTATATGTTATTAACAACATTATTTCTGTAATTTTTTAATAATATTTATATGTAGAGTAAATATTTTTATTTATTTTTTTACGATATTTCTTGCGTTTTCGTTATGGGTATTTATGTATATTTGTTTTATTTAATGTCCGATGAGGTTTTTATTTTATATAATTTAAGAAATCGATACATAGCTTTAGTTTAGCTTTAATTAATATGTGATAGACTTCATGTATAACGAAAAAATCTTCTTATCCTATATCCTTCTTATTCTGCAATTTATCCTTAAAAAAGAGTGTTGATTTTAATCTATTTGTTAGAAAAACAAGATGTTTTAAATAAATGCAATATCACTGTTAAATTGAATTATTGAAACACTTAATATTGATCAGACAATGTTCACCCAAAAGGTTTCAGTTATAATTAATGTGGTTTTCACGTCAAAGTGGAAATCAGATGGAGTATCAACTTGGTACAAAACTATCGATAAAATAGGCAAGTGCAAGGCGTATATACCGATATCTTCTAAAAGGCGGTAAGGATGTCCGTTAACAAGATGGTCTGGTGGTCTGAATAAGTATACCGAACGGTGAATGACAGCAATGTATAATAGTAAGGAATAGAATAATAATTGAAGATACTGGTTATTTTCTCCGGTAGATAGACGAAATAAATCTGTATATAATTTAAGAAAAACAGCTAGTGATTCTTATGTTGTTCAATACTAAATATCTGTGATACGATTCATCTAAAGAGAAGGTTAAACGCATGAAAGGTATTCAACAATATTTTTATAATCTTTCAAATAATCTATGTAACTTCAGAATTTCAACACATGTTATGCAATCATCTCACGAAGTAAAATGACATGAGCTTTCCATGCGTATATAATTTACCTTTTTATGCAATTAAAGTGTTGTATTTAATCAAAATATAAATGATCATCAATCGTGTCAAAACTCTAAAGAAAATCGGTAAGTGCTAAAATGTATCATAAGTTTGCTGACTTTTTTAGTATTTAATGGATTTTGGGAAACACAACATTTTAAAAATATTTAACTTTGAATATCAGTTTAAAAGAAAAATTATAGAAAATATTTATGAATATTTGGGCTACGTTATTAACTATTTTGAGTTACACTTGAAACTTAAACTATGAGTTAAACATGCTAGGGCTACAGCATTTTACTCGATAATTTATTCATCACACCTTATTCAATTTCAATGTTACTTCACTAAATGTATTTAATCATACATAGTATTAAGCATTGTTTTTAAAAAATAATAATTTTACATTTCAATGTTAGGTTGGTAAGATTTTGATGACCTTATTATCTACGAATACTGTACATTCATATTAGGAATTTTTCTAATGTGTCTTTGCGTAAGCGACCAAAATATATTATTCTATGACAAATATACCACAAGTTCTTAAAGATCTTGAACATATAGAATGTTTCTGTAATGTAACAGACACAACCTATTTTTGATAGGGGATCGTAGTTTTTTTTTCAGTAAAGATTAAATAATGAATGCTCTGAGCTACTTTGTTTGGAATTGAACATCATTTTGTGCCTCTGTTAAAACATTTTCAAAAACAGCGCCTTGTTCATAATATTCTACTCTTTTAGATCATTAACTGCGTTCAACGAACAGCAGATTATTATAATTAAATGATATTCACTGCGCTTGGCGTACGAATAGATTGCACATTACTGTAACTAACTAACTCCGTATCCATGCAAAATTATTAATGGGTACCGCCAAAACAAACAGAGAGATGCATCATTTTCCAAGCGTGTTGTACAAAGAGGCTATGATATTAAATAGTTTACAGTACATAAGCGATGGCAATTACTTCAATCAAAATTGTACGATTTTCGTATAACTTTTTTAAAACCTATTTGTTTGCATTTTTATATACTCGAATATTCAGACTGCCAAGCAAACTATGATTTTTTTTATTCAGCTAGTAAGAGTAAAAAACATACATACATAGTATTTTTTGGTTACTTCTGATGAGTATTGACACTTTCGGTTTCCCATAGTAATCAATTGTACAATCAATTACGACTTGAAAACATCAAACGCATTATTTTTTCAATCAATTTATGAATTTGTTTACAAACTTCTACACATATAAGTGTGTCGCGAGTCCAATACTTAGAATTTATCGTCTACGTCATGAACTTTTTGTTTCCTAGAGAATGAGTAAATAACTTCCAATTAGATCTCGGCTAGTATTATCTTTTTAAAAATTATTGCAAACAATAATAAAATAGTGAATCATATCTAATCAACGGTGGATGTTATTTCAAAACAAAACCGGTAACTCTTATATAAAAAAATCAATCGCTTAAGCATACAATACAAATTCGATAATCAATTTAAATCTATTAAGTCCATACACATTTTGTTTGGGTCTTTAATATATTAAAAATAAGTTTTTATAATAGTTCTCTAACAATATATTCATTATTTGTTTGCGAGTGTGTTTTAATTTAATTTATATTAATTTTAAAAATTGTAATTTTCATATTATCAGTTTTAGAAGAAACAAAATACTTTTGCGAAGCTTTTGCTTCTTGTCAATCAAATATATATATATATATATATATTTTTTTTTTTTCCTAGAAAATTCTATAAACAAAAAATACTGACACCTCATGGTACTTTGCCGCGTGCTTTGGATACAAAAACACGGTACTTATATTATTTATCACACAAAATTCTGTATCTCAGCTAAGTCACACAAGTGAAAATCTTGGGAAAATAAATAAACGAAAAATTTCCATTCTTAAATCAAGTGCCACTATGTTCGAGTGTATAAAAAACGTAAACATTTTGGAAATATGAGCTCTTTAGAGCATTAGGGACATAATGAAAATTATAGTAAGACTGACTGTTTTTAATATTAAAAAAATAAAATTTATTTGAACTGTTTTCATATTTCTTTGAGTAAATATATAGAAAGGAATTAAATTAAATATATAAACATATTGATATGAATGGAAAGTTTCTAAAGCCGAGACTACATGAATTCAAAAACTGTTTTGTTTCAAAGTATGCATGCTTTTGTTGCTGAATCACTTACTCACTTTTTTACTGAGCAAATCATTGGCCAGTGGCATCACTTAAGTCCTGAAATAGGTTCTTACGCAACTAAAACACAACTCATGAAGAAAGTAAAGATTATAGCTGAGATTGAAAATAAATCAAGACACAGAAGAAAGCATGCTGAAATATTAAATTCTGGAAATAAAATCAAAACAACTTGATTTATGCTAAAAAGAATAATATCTTCGAATAAATCGTATTTATATGTAAAAAATGTGCTTCACACTTCCCCTACGGTGCTAAAAAATAGTTCTGATATGTTGCAGGCCCTTAAGGAACCAAGTGGTTGAACCAGACTGATTTCACAAATGCTTGCTTAAGTACGAATGATTTTAATTTTACTAGATATATTATAATAAAAATCAAATAAAAATGGAGGCAAGGAGAGTATGATAGAAAAACAAGCAAACGATAATGGTAATACAAATTTTATTCTTGCCTCTCATTTTTATTTGATTTTTAATATAATAAATATATCTAATAAAATAAATATATCAGAATAGTAAAATTAAAATCATTCGTACTTAAGCAAGCATTTGTGAAAGTAGTCTGTCCGAAGATACCTCTGAAAGAGGCAAAATACGTGTCACAGCACAATACGTGGAATAATAAAAGTTATTTTACATTTTATATTACAATAACGGATTCTGTAAATACTTCATAAGGTTAAAGAAGTTTTTTTAAGAAATATATTTATCAATTTCGAGATATTCCTGCAATATTGAAGGGCTTATTTTCCAACAAGGACTGCTCAAAATTAGTCCTGAGCAGCTCTCTTTGGGCTATGAATGTAATGGGTGGATTCCCTTTATTCTGTCGATAGCGTTGTGTAAGCTAGGCATAAAACGTCGACTGTATATATACAAGGGTGGTTGTGGAAAACGAACGTTCCCCACTTGTAATATTTATAATTACCAAAAACAGCCTTATGACAAAATAATCTCACTGTTTTTTTTATTACAATTTTCTGGGTTTTTTTTCAATTAAGGCTATTAAATTTTTTAAATATGAAAATCATTTCGCTTATAGAAACAAACTTTGTGTTGTTATACTGTGCAAAATCCAAGACACTGAGGTATTCATAAAAAATGTGCATCGTAATGAAATTGCCAGACATGAAACATTGTCGGAATGTCTGAAATTTATTAAGTTTACCTTCATGACGGAAACATAGAAAAACAAACAAAAATGCATTTATTCTCCAATACAAATAATATATTAAAGCAAGGGTGTATTTTTGCTTTATGGTTTTTTTTATTTACTATTTTCTTAATAACAATATTTTTATCTAATTTAAGATTTCGACTGAAGGTGCTTGGTGGAATTTCAATATTAAATTTGAATCGTTCAAACTATGTACATTCTCACATATTTTGTCACTAACGACCCGGAATGCCTGAAGATGCTGAAAGGCGAAACCCGGGTTGTTAGTGACAAAATCTGTGAGAATGTACATAGTTTGAACGATTCAAATTTAATATTTTTATCCATGTCCGCTCCCGGTGTGGAGCATATGCCCCCCTAATAGAGGTATCTCAACATACGTTTTTTCTACGAGAACTGTTTGTTACTCAGTCACTCATCTCTTTTTGAAAAAGAGCAGTTGGGAAAGAAGGATAAGGCTAGAAAATGACTAGTGGTTAACTAATCGCTCTCGTTACGCCCGGTTATTAAAGGATCGGAAGGGTTTGAGGGAATTTTTAGACATCACAAACACCCATGCCATCAAACAGAAATCGAAATACGAAATAATATGTTTGTATTGGGACTCGAACCCGTTAGGTCCGGCACGGAACCCCACAACGCTAACCGCTGCGCCATACGTAAATATGTATCATCTGATTAGTTTATAATAAAATGATATCCATTTACTAAACTGTTATTTAACAAAACATTAAATTTGATATCTTTGTATTCCACTTGTTGTGTTAAAAAATGTGACACGTGTTTTTCTTCTCTGAAAAGCATCATCAACGTTTACATTGCGATAATATACATGTGGAATAACAAAATTATCAAAATTAACATTGTATTAAAAATAAACTACGACAAAGTTACCATCGAATCTATCGAAACTTATCTGTTATTTGTTGACATAAAATAAAATTAAGTCATTCTAGAATAACTCGAGGTGAATCAAAATCAAAATCATAAACACTCATGACTTAGATCTCAAAATTGAATTTAAAAAAAGATGAAATTCAACACCTAATTTACTAGGACTTGAATTAAAAGCTTCCTGTTATGTAGAGAGAGCTTGTATCAAATACACCAGAGAAGGCAACAGTTAAAATTATTAAAAAATAGTTTGAATGTTTTAGTTTGGGTTTTTATTACATGAACACAAGTCAGGTTGCTAACTGTATTGTTTTTAATTAAAATGAATACGTTTTACGAATTCAGTGTTGTTTTTTCTAAGAATTTCATTAGTGGCCTCTTTACTGTGGCATTTTATGCGAAATAAGAATGCCTGACTGACATCCGCATAATATCGTCAAATGTTTTATTTTTATTTTTCCATGCAATTTGCTTGTTTGTTCCAACAGGTGTGACTAAGGATTTTTAGTTAGCGAGGGAAACCGCAGGTGTTGTAGTTCTGTGCCATAAAAGAACACAGCTTTACTAACTTTTCGTTAACAATATCGTACATTCATTAAATATGCAAATGTTCAATACACAGCAGACAAAAATAAATGAAAGAATGTATATCATAAGTGATTAATCTACTGATTAAATTATGAAACGTAAAATTCTGAACAATGGTTTACAATTTAAAAAAAAACATGTTAGATCCCGGGATGCATTTTAAAGCTCTGGTTTTAGGAAAAAAAACGCTCGTCTCAATTTGAAATTTGATTCCAATAATCTTTTTAAAAATAAATTGGAACGATTATTTATTTTAATTCAGACACCTGCAATAACTAGCATTTACGCATAGATTTTTATAAGAGACAATATATTATCTAAAAACGATAAAAATATGAGACTGTAAAAGCATGCTAGTTGTTTATTTTCAACGGGAAAACTTACGACAGGTTAAAAAATAGGGAAATTGACATTTTTTCATTGTTAAATGAGATATGGATAAAAAAATGCCTACGAGTAGATTCAAAGGAAAATCGGTTTATTTACCAAAATGCGATGGCAAACGGTAACATAAATTAATTTGCGTTTCAATATGTACATTGCTAACGATTAATTTTTACTTTTTTTATCACTATTCTAAAATAGAAACGCATTTTCGAATAGTTTATTTGTCATTTTGATTTAGTTGTTACAGTAAAATAAAAACAATACGATTAATTAACCCTCCAAGGACGAGCGTCACCATATGGTCACACAAAACACCGTTGTCTATTGATCCCACTATTCATACTTTTTCTACCTGAATATCGTTGCTTTTGCTCATATTTGGTTAAGAAGGGTACGGACTACAGTTAGTCATCAGCCGTAGGAACAGGAACGGTCTCCAAAAGCACATGTGATTTTTTGAATTTCCGTTTTTTTTAATTTACTTTTTGAAACTGTTAGATATTTTTTTATAAAAACATAAAATTATTTACAGTTATTTTGCTAATATATTTGTTTTGAAATTATGTTGATCTAAAGAGGTCAAATTGTAAATATTTAAAAAAAAATCACGTTTAGCTATATTTCAACCCCGAATGTTTGCAAGCCCATACGGTCACTTTTGTCCTTACTACTGTCCGTACTCAATATTACACGGTAATAAAAGGATAAGCATGACTATATAGTCATGCGGGGTTTCTATACAACGACTTTGCGTTTTTTTTTTTTTAAATTTTGGATAGGAATAAAAGTTGTCCGTGAATTCAATATGGCTTAGAAAATATTTTTTTATCAGAAAAAAGCTCTCGTCTCTGGAGGGTTTTAATGAGTGATTTTTGAGTATTTTTTTGTTTTTATACACAAAGTATTTTGAATATTGTTATTGAAAAACAATAACAATGCAAATCAAAATATCAAGTTAAAAATATTTTGAAAAAAAAAATGAAAGTAATCAATCAAATTTATTGAACGTGTTGGACATAATTTTCATTATTTATTAAATTGTTTCAAAACGAATGAGATGTTTAATTCGTTGATATTCAAAAAAAAAAAAAATTCTGCGTCAATATTTTTATTTATTGCATACACTTTAAAACTCTTTTACAATTGAAAACATTTTTTTTTTGATTAAGCGTATTTATTGGAAACGTTTCATGGTGGATATTTTTTTACATTAGATGTTAGCTGTTTGAAGTTATTCCAAAAAAACAAATCATTAAAACCGAAGAAAAGATCTTTTATCAAACTGAAAGTTTAGCTTTCCTTAGAATTCATCTTGGCATTGACTGATAGATTGAAGGTTTTCTTATGGCTTGGCTTCTGATGTCGACTTAATTAGTTTTCATTTAATTAAGTATCAATTTAGATATTTACATTATATCATATATAAATGTTTAAGGTTAACAAACTCTTAATTCTTTATTCGTTGAACGTTAATAAAAAAAAACAATGTAATTAAGCAAACGCATAATGAAAAAAAATACAAAACCTCATTAAAACTATTAAAATATTTTTTAAAAATGCTGTAGAAATATTTAGAAGTATTATTCAAAACAGTGAATGGTCACTCTTATGAGTTTTGGTTCAAGAATTGCTTCGCTTCACAAAAGCCATTAAATTAATTATTTACATAATTAAAGGAATGTATCGTTTGCTACGCGCCAAAAAAATTTACGACTTCAAAGGTTTTGGTAACACTAGTCGCGTAGGTATATCGTAGCATTAATTTTCGTAGAGCAGGAAGCTTGACAAACACGGCGTAGCTACTTTCGTAGACCATAGACGCGAACAAAGTGTTCTAATATCCACACCAGTTAACTTTGATTATCCCGTGAGATTTGAATGTTTCTTGTTTCAAGATAATCTTCTTAGAAGAAACGCTTTGTCTATAAACTCTAGAACATGACTTGCCTGCTGGAATATTTCGCTATTAAAAATACTAGAAAACGCTGAAAAAAACAATGTAATCGTAATTAAGAAACATACAAAACTTAAATACGTTTTTTAGCACCGTAGAGAAAGTGTTTAAGCTGTAAAACTGTAAAAAGTGTTTAAACTGTAAAAGTATCACTATCGGTGTCTAAGCTCACATTTTTAAATACATAATATTATATGGTTAGAAAATACCATTTTTAAATAAATAATATGGTTTGGTTAGAAAGAACCAATCGGCAATCAGTTTTTTTTTTATGTCGTAATGGTTTATTTATCATTTTAAAAAGTGACTTTTTACACATTTGATATACATACAATTATTCATAATAATAAATAACTTTTTTTCATAATTACGAAAAAATGTGCTCCTGTGATGTTTTTTGCGATTTTCCCAAAACTCGATATTTGGGGAGTGGGATTTATGATACTAACTTATTTAAGCACTAACAATTAATAATTGCCATTTATTATTGTGTCGTTTTTGTAAATTAGTCTCATTGCTAACAATCATGTATTTTTATTAAGGATTAATCCCATGTATTCAGATTTCCTTAATATTCTTTTTTCGAAACTGTTATGTTCCAACAGGTTCTTACATGTAATTTTCCAAAGCCTGCTGTGTCAAATTTGAGCATTATTATTATATTTTTTATTATAGTCTTCCAAATTATTATCAAATTTTTAAGCCGTCAGACCACCTCAAAAAAGCATAATAAACAGAAGTTTTAAACTTTTATCGAGTGCCTGAGAACGTGAAAATAATCCACAAATCATATCAACGAGAGCATCAATTTTAAATAAAATAAAAAAAAACTATGATGTACTTAGGAGATAAAAAATAAATAATTTAAACGTGGCGTAAGTGGCGGATTCTATATAATGAAATAAAAGCAATTCAAATACAACCCGGAAATTATGTGATACGATGTATACGTTCCGCACCAAAGTAATTTCAATTTGATTCCTGTATAATGATACCTAATACGATCAATTTTCACAAGACAGTATTTTAAATTTCTCGAGAAACGCCTAAGTGGACTTTTCATATCCGGGTTCGATGGGAAAAATTAAGTTTCAGCACCAACGTCTCTCGATGGGTCGTAAATCATTGAGTATGCCGCTCGGTCGTTTTGATGTTGAATAAATTATGGGACCGATTTAAACTTCAACCAAACTCTTTCGTTTTGCAATTGACAGGGAACAATTACTATTATGGTAACTATTTTTATACTTTGAATTCTTAAAAGAAGAAAAAATTGTAACGAAGCAAACAATCAAGAGTTGGAAATATTTGTACAAAAGAAATAAATAAATGCATTCACAAAAAGCTATACATATTGGACATCTAAATAGATTTTTTAATAAAATACGTATTACACCGCGTTTTTGTATGACAATTAACACGCGTTTTATAGCAGAACGTAGGTATCAACTTCAAGTTCCTCATTTTAAAAAAAATCACCAACAAAGCCCGTGTAAAATATTTAAAAATTAAATTGAAAAATTTTAATGAATAAAATTTTCCATCGGTAAAAAAAATCTCGTGATAAAAATGGTTTCATTATGTTGTGTGAATTCTTTCAAATTAATTTTAGTTAACAATAATTTTTTTTTATGGTGACAATTAATTACCACATATTTTTCGTTAAAATTACTTTTAACTTGCTTAAAGTGTCTATACACCAGAAATTTATGTGGAACTAGTATTTACTATCGGGCTTTGCCTGGAATTGATACTATTCAAAAATAATTTTAATCAAAAAAAATCCATCACCAAAAATGTTTGGATAGCTAACTTATCATGTTATTCGGCAATAATTTAAAAAAAACTTATTTTCTATTTCAAATTAAAGCTGATATGTATGTTATTCCACTGGATATAACTAATTATACTTACCGTATTTTAGAGAGTAGTTGGGTAGAACTGATTGTAAATAAATCTTTCGCTCCCCCTTTTCAGAGGCGGTAATGATAGAACCATGAAGCTTGTTGATAGCCTCTCGCTTTCCTTTCACGTTCTCGAGGTTGCTCAGGTTAAAAAAGTTAACAAAAACATAAAAGAAAAATGAATACTACGGAAAAACAAAACTTAACTTAATAAAACCTTCATAAATTAGGTTTTCAATTTAGTAAATGAAATTATAACTAATATAAATATATATATATCAATACTACCCTTTTCGTATTATTGATGTTTAATTAAAAAAAATATTGTTTGCGTTACATACGTATACAGAAATTTTGACGCGTACTGGCTAGGGCATCCAATCCCGGGATCCGGGATCCCGTAATCCCGGATCCCGTTCAATTTTCTGATCCCGAAATTCCGGGATTGAGATGGCCGCGATCCCGGGATTTCGGGATTGAGAAATTTTGAGCAAATTCTCGAAATTTACACGAAATTGGCAAATTGAAGATTTCAAATTCCTCGGTGAGCTAAAAAATAAAAAAAAAAACGAGTTTTTGTGAGATTCTGGGAAAAAGTATACCAAATCGGAGATTTCAAATTCTTCGGTGAGCTAAAGTATCAAAAGGATTCAAAATAAATCAATCCCAAAATCCCGGGTTTGGAAAAAGGCTTCGGGATTGGATACCCTAGTACTGGCCGACGGTATACAATATAGATTTATATTTTTTCATATTAAATTTAAATAATATTCGGAATTGCAAAAATGATCATAATAGACATAACTAGATGAGAATTAGTTTTAAGTCACTCGAAATTAACTTGAGGAGAATTAACATCACAGACATCCACGCCTTAGTTCTCAAATGTAAAATGAAAAAAATGAAATTGACCTAATCGGGAATCTACCCAGACCCGTCTGATCAGTAGAGCAAGCTCAAACCAACTAGACCACGGCTGGCGAAATTTAAGATGCATCTCGTTACAACAAGCGATATAACCACATTTTAATGAGAGTGAAAAAATATATACATATTCTAAAACCAAAAAATAGTCTGGTATTTTAATTAGCGATACATTAATGGAACAATATATTTTGAATCTTAAAAATTCAGGTGTCTTAAATTTTATTTTGCTTCCAATTATTTAATTGAATGGATTATCAGTAAGTTAACTCTGCTGTTTAGTTTTTATTTAAATATATAATGCTATAGAAAAAGAGTCTTAACAATAAATCAAGTTTGATTGAAACATAAAACCACTATTCACCGAAAATATTGAAATGTGTAAGAATCACTTTTTGTAACTAGACTCTTCATATATATATTTATGAAAACATCTTGGCACTGTTAATACGTGTTTTGTTTCTTTTATTTACTCATCAAATACAAATTAAGAAGATAAAAATATTTTATTTTACGCAGAATCGTTATTCAAATCAAATATTAGCAAAATTATATTGAATTTTAAAGCTTTACGAGAGTGTCGCATTTCACCGTCTCTACAATATATGTACGACTCATTTGTTCAATTAGGGTTTTACAATGTATTTGAACTTTAAAATCTACATTTGAAATGCTTGTCCCAATTTGATCCTACTTCGTGCAAAGCTCTTTGAGTAATCAGACGTAGTAAATGCTTCACCACAGTAGTAGTTAACCTTTTTACGTGCTAATATCGAAATATTATAAAGGAGCATTTATCGAGTCACCGATGTGCCATGTAAATAAATTACAAACATTTTTTTTTATGACATTTTCAATGCAGAAGAGACTATTCGTTTTGAAAATGTCTATTAGTGAAACAAGTCATCCAACTGTCTTGTCACTTTTAACTAGTATAGTTTTGTTGTATAAGGAGTGTTGAAGGAACCCGTAAATAATTATTTTAATAAAAACACTATAATTTTTTTGTTGCATGTTATCAGTATACCCTATAATATTTTAACGAAGCTAAACCAGCACAAAATGCCTTTATCAGACCTGTTATTGAGTGGTCAACATCGCTGGCTTTGATTTTTCTTTCTTTGGAGAAGTTGCTTTATCTGCCCCTTATAATTAAACTTACTAACTGAAAGAAGTCCTATTACTACAATTTGATAAACTACTCATCATTTGTAATTTAATTATTATCATAGTATTCAAACAATATTTATTGTTGCTAATCAGATATAAATAAACCATAAATAAATCATTGGAAAGATGTTATTTTCGGTGTGATATAATAAAAATTTATCGATATTTTTATCAAGTTAAAACTAGCTCCATACGAAGTCCGTGTGATTCACATTAGAAATAAAGATATTTTTAATAAGTGTGTGATACAGATTTTTTCGCACTAAAAAAAATAATTGCTACATATTATGAGACTTGACGTATATTTGCACAAAATATCTAATTAATTTGAGTATTATTTTTTACGCACGCATGCCATTAGTTTAATATATCCTGCTTTAGTATGATTTTCAGGCAGTCGAAAGAGCTTGTGGCTATCAATGACAATATGACGATTTGGACTGCACAGACATTTTGCTTTGGGCTATATAGATATTCGATTGACGATATGATATTTAGCCGCTTTCAACTAAGCTATCATTGATCTTCTAATAATCTATTTGATCATTTATGTTACATAATTAATTGGATATTTCATTCATTGAACATAGTATTGCCTTAATTGTCAATTTGTGTAATCGGCTCGGTCATTATATCGTTGGCAAAAGCTCTATTTGCAACACACTAATTTTACTACAAACTAATTTCGCGGCTCTTTTCATATTTTAACATATTTATGAAAACTCTCAGAATAGGAAATAAGTAAAAAAGATGATTGAAGGCCAAAAAATTTTAATGAAAACCCTAAAAACATTTAGATTGTAATAGTGAAGGTGTCGAATCACCCGAAATCAATCGATATGTATTGATTTTCAATTCTTTTATTAAACATTGTGATTGACGTCTATTTATGAACTCATTATGCTCATATTTAAATTTGTTTGAAAGAAATAATCACATATTATCAAGTTTTTCGAATGTAAATTCATATCACTGGTAAAATGTTACACGAAAAAGAAATTTAAAATATTATTTAGACTAATGATTATTTTTTTAGTTGATGTAATAACAATGTGAAGAAAAACACTTTTATTTCTGCAACTTGTGAGTTTTTTTCGTAATTGCTGTACCCATTCAAAGGCTGCTGTCAGAATTTTTCCTAATACATTACAAAGCACCGTTACACACCGGAAAAGCGATGTAAAGACTTAGTTTGTACCCAACATTAGAAAGAAAAAATAGCCAGTGAACTGAGAGCCCGTTTTTTGAGTTTTAAATAGTACAAATAAGTAACAAATATATTTGGAAAAAAAACACATTTTACAACACAGATTTTTTGTTTTCATAAAGTTGCTTTTTTTTAAAAATGTAATATAACATTCATTTTAAAAAGTCAATAACAAAATACTATATAAAGCGTATATTAGAAAAAAAGCGTTATGTACACATTTCAATATTTACCGCAAAACACTTTTGATGTTTCAAAACAAAAAAATGTTTATTTTCAGTTAAGAGCAACTTTTTTATTACACTAAATCTTTAAATATTACAAAAATAACAGCGTTTATTAGCTGATAAACTATACAGTTATAAATACACAAATTTTACATACCAGATACCAGAATCAATCAGATTTGAAATATTCCGATCCATGAATAAATCCCTAATTATGATTTGATTTTTTTTCCTGTGAGTTCTGGAACATATAAGTTTTCCCACTTCGTGTAAAATTGAGCGTAAAAATCTCACATATTTTACTCATGATTTAAAAAAAGTGTGTATACATAGTTTTTTGTTACTAGACGCCTCAAATATGATATATAGCATAACCTTTTTTAAACTACACAAATACTGATTAAACGGTTCTGTTTCATTTCATTACTTTACACTCATTACTCATGTCGTCCGCTGTTGTCTAGTTGGTACCAACCAAGCGGGTTCTGGGTTCAATTCCCAGTAAAGTCAATGTCAAATTTGGTTTTTTTAATTAGAATTTGATACCTAAGACGTGGCTGTTTGTGATGTCAATTTTACTCGAGTTTATTACAATAAATTCTCATCAGGTTTTTCTCGTATGATTTTTCAACTTTAAAATATTTGGCACATTGGCATTAGCTGTAATGCCATTTTTTTCAAAAATTAAAAATTGAGAGTTTTAAATTTAGAGTCTCATTTCGGTATTTAAAAGACTTTTGCTCTACTTTATGTCCAGGCGTAGAATTTATCGCATTGGGAATTCTCTCAGCATTGATTTTACATTAGAGACATATTCTCAATCAAATATCGTAAGTTGACCTGTTAATCTTATTATTGAGAAGGGAAGGTGCAAAATCCAAAAGTGCCGAGTAAGCAACATGTCTATTTAATGACGCGTAAAATGAATAGTTCACTTAAAACAACCTAAAAGTAATTAATATAATATGTAATTATAATACAACATAACACTTTCACAATGCATCCAACTTTGATTATATTTTACTTATTTAAACACATTTTATATATACAAGATTAAGGTATCTTCGATTTGGTATAATTTTTCCCGGATTGTCACAGAACATTGTTTTTTTTTAGCTCACCGAGGAATTTGAAATCCTCGATTTTGTACCGAATACGCATTATTTAAGATTGACATTTATAAAGCTTCTTCCACCGCGACACACCTGGGACTTCTTGCGGCACAGTAGTGTGCCGCGGTACACAGTTTGGCAGACACTGCTCTACTGACTGATATTTAATAATTCTCTTTACATCGAGATTCATTGTGCAAGACTTGGAACATTTCTGAAAATGTTGGTAGACATCGTTCTCTTCACTAAATCATATAAAATTAGGTTGATTTCAATGATGTATCTAAAATAACTATGTTCTATGTTCATTCATATCTTTTTAGTGTCAATTTTGTTCAAAAAAATCACATTTCTGGCATATAATGATCAATATAATATGTAAATATATAATATTCTGTTTTTGTGCAAAAACAATGGAATATTTTTTTGTCTTGTTATAGGTGTTATATCGAAAAGTTTACTTCTATTATAAGGTGTATACAATTTTCAGTAAAAGATTAAAACATTAATGTACTGCTAGCGTTCGCAAATCTTCCCTTTAGTCGTTATAATTTTAAAATATTGAAAAATAAATCCAAATTATATTCTTTTATTCAAATCATATTTGACGGAATAATTTTCTGCATGAGTTTCCCACTGAAAAGCTATGCAGTAAAATAAAAATCATTAATTGACTTCAACGATGACAATTACGTTTTGTTCCTATTATTCCTATTGAAAGTGAAACAATGGTCTGACCCTTATACGTTACTATTATTCAATGATGTTGAACAATTAAAAATGCTTGTATAGGTTATTCAAAATATTTCATATCTTACCATAATATAATATAAATATATGTATGTATAAATATAATTGGATCAAATAGATTTCTTCTCATCACTCGCTTTACCTCTACCTATGTAACCTTGTGATTAAAGCTCTGTGACAAATAGGCTTCGGGGTCATATCCCGAAAAATTGATGATTTTTCAATGTAACATTTTAAGTTTTGATCGTAGGTGTTTGGGATATATTTTTTCTCGTGCTTATTTCAAGTTATTTTTTCAATAATTATTGTGCTATAGTTTTCAGCCGCAGATTTCACAACCACCTTCTAAAACGAAATAAGGATTAAATAAAAACAATAATTAAATTGTTCTAGTATTAAATCAAGCTACACTGTACTGATGGTTAATCATGTTTGAAATAAATTGAAAAACAAAATTCTGACTCCCTCAACCATACATCATACATTATGAGATGATATCTCAACCTCTGCGTATCTATTTACTGACAATCAGCACAACCAATAGAGTTAAATATATTTCTTCATTATCTAGTACTCTAAAAATCTTATTATTCAAAGTTGGCCCAATCTTTAATCAACTCGGATTCATTTCATATTAAAATTGTTGTAGTGATAATGTCGATACGATTAAACGAGAAAAGGTTTTGAAAATTAAATTTATATCAAAAGGTTTGAAACATTAACGAGTTTTAAGCTCAATATGGATACATAAATGATTATGGAAGTGTTTGTTTGTTGATCAAAAACTGGTTGCTTAAAAGCATACATCTCCGATATGCTACACTTTTGGAAGAAAGAGGGGAAAAAATACTGCCAAGGGTAGTTTTTTTTTAATTTATTTTTACACATATATTCTTGGAGGATTATGTTAAACGGTAATTTCTAAAAAAAATCTAAAAATGAGCACAGATCAAACGCACGTACACACACCCTCTCTCTCTCTTAATGAAGCATACCGTATGTCAGCAAGCGTGTGCTTTTTGCGTTATAGACAGACAGACATAACAAAATCGATAATATCGTTCAAGTCTTGGACAATAAATCAGACATTATCCCTCAGCCCCGTTAATCAGTAAATACTTTTAGTATTGAAGATACTATTTGTGTAGGATTTTTTTGTTTATTTCGTTGAACCGTGTCACCTTTTACAAGAACATCGCGCCTCGTGGTTTGATAAAAAGCAAGACAGATGAGTTTTTTATAGCAAACGCATGGAAACGAGGGGTTGGGGTGTGCAAAAAAATGAACTCCGTGTGAGAGAGAAGAGATCCCGAAAAACAGAAAAATACATTTTGTCTCGCACAAATCAGGTACACAATCCAAGTGTCGGTGATGCGTAGCCAATCTTCGCTTGATCGCGAAAAACATGTTTGTTTTTTCTTGTAGTAGGTAATATGGAGGGTTTTCAAAGTTTGCTTCAGCTTAGAGTTGCTCCACAAGTCTTATCCCTCTTAAAAAATAAAGTTGCTTGACAGACCTGACGTCTCAATGCATATAAACTATTTAATGAATTCCCCATCGAATGGTCTTCGTAGCTTTGAATGTTTCCTTTTTCGAACTGTATTGCCTAATTATTATTTATATCGAAGCAGAACAACTTCTTACGCCGAATGATTTGGAAAATTTATTGTAAATCAAAATCTTAACAGCTGGCTGTATCATTAAAGTTTTAGTTTTGTTTATTGGATAAAAACAAAGTTATACCAGTTCTTTTTTAAACATATTACGTTCATCACTTTTAATGTGTTCACTGTCAATACTTGTTCAAAAAACATTATTTTAAGAATGACAAAATATTTCTTAGTATTTATTTCCACTTTTTTTTACCAAAATCAGGACCAGTTTAACTCATAGTGAGTATTATTAACTGGTATCAGCTGATATCAGTTGATAATTACAACGAAAATTATCAGTTGATAATGCTCGCCATGAGTGAAACCGGTCCTAATATTGGTAAATAAAAGTGGAAATAATTACAAAGCAATATTGTGTTTTTCTTAATATTATGTTTAGTAAAAAAGCATTAACAAAATTTTCATGCAAGTGCTTAATATCGTTTTAAATAATTAACTTATTATTTTTTACAGCAATAACTAAAAAACAATTGATTTCCGTTTTTGTAATATTTAATTTTAAATTAAAGTATAGTAAAAAAGGGAAATAAAATTCCTTTTTTTATTGTTAAAAAAAGTAAATAAAATTTAACTTGTGAAATATCTATCTAATTTTATGATAAATGATGTTAAAAAAGAGTATAAATAACAAATGTATCCATCCCATACTTAGTTATAATGAAAATGAGTTTCAAAAAAGTCTCCACCAAGTCATTTGAAATTATGCATACAACTTATAGTACTTTTGAGCATAGCCAGACAGTATTAATTTGTATGATTGTTGTTGTCTTTTTACAAAGTACCTCCGCATGAAGAGAAAAGTGGATTAATTATTTAAAAATACTATCTATCCATAGAATAGCGAATAGCTTTTTGGATGTACAGAATGACTCTTGGGACATTTTAGTCCGTCACAGTTTGATAGATGCACGGTAAACGAATATGTCCCAAGGTAATTCTTTTAAAATTTCACAAAAACCGACAAATTTGACTGAGTAAATATACTATTCACCTTTAGAATTGTCCAGTAATGAATCAGATTTTTTGAAAAAGTATATTTTTTTACGTTTCCTTGTTAAATTTTTACAATATAGCATTTTACTTAAGTATTTTTACAGTTGCTTTCACATTATGCCAGTTGATATAAATTTTGTAAATTATAAGACAAAACGTCACTGAAACACAAAAACAAATTCCTAAATTTAAAAAATGTGAACGACTTCAGGGTAAATATTTTAATCACTCTTCATTTAACATTGCTGTTGAATCTAGTTATTCCTAAATATTTGTAAAAACAAAAAAAAACTATTATCCTAATATTTTTGTAGTGTAATCAATTTACTGTAATAACAAAGAAAGTGAAATATATTTTTTACAAAAAAACATGAATTCAAAAATATACAATTTAAAACACTTTTTTTTCAAATTGCCAAAAATATTTTATTACTAAAAACGGTACTATAATAATTGTGTTAACATATTATTTTTGTAATAATAAATCAAAACTGTGAAAAAAAAATCTTATTTAAATTGTGAAATAATTAATAAAGTATCAATTGCTTTAAATTAATAATGCATTTAATGTTAGCCCAATAATTGAGAATGATGTGTATGTTTATTTTTATATGATAACAAATCTGTCATATTTTTTGTACATGAGACGCTATATATTTGCAAAACTATTAAAAATATCCAAGACTTTTGGAAAAACTTTACTACCGAAAACATATACCCGTGCAACTATTCCACTTATAAAGGTCTGTCTAAATGTGTGTGTATGGACACGCACAAAAATGTGCCAAATACAAAAAAGAGAAAATAGTCTATCAGATTATTTCTTTTTGGATCTACCACTCGATGATTTGACAGAAAATAGTATTTCTGTTAAAGTGTTGTATGGAATAGTTCCATGTAAGAAAAAAATAAATAAAACTAATTATTTTGGCTCCTTTATATTACAAGTCAGATTGTGACGAGAGTTTATATGTTTAGTATTTTTAGTTGTATTGTCACGTCATGGTATTAACAAAATATTTATTTTGTAAATAGTGTGTAAGTGCCAAATACAAAGTGATGGGACGCCATGGAAAAATATATTACTTTAACACACTTTTATGTTGATAATAATAAAAATAGACACTATGTTTTTCGGCTTTAACACCCCGACAACATTTCATCATATTATTTATTTAAAAAATAATGATATAACGAAAATCAAAAAATATGGAACTAAAAGTCATTGGTTTTTTTTTAATTGTTAAATTTAAATGAGTGATATATATTGCATATGATAAAATTTTACTATTCGTTGGGCGATCTTTAAAAAAGTACAAACAGAAAATTTCTTGACAGTATTACAAAATTATTAAAAGAGATTAAAAAAAACTCAATTGAAGCTATTCGAATAAAAATGTCCAACGAAAAACATATGAAAAAATAAGCACATTTACAACATGCTCACGGCAGTGTTGTAATAAATAAAATCATACATTTGTACTTAGTGAAAAAAAATGTATTTATTTAAATAAATTAAAATATCCTTCTGAAATATACATTTTTGTAACAAAGGCACAAAGACGTTTTATTAATGGTTTTAAATGGAAATTTTAAAAAGAAATGCTTCAAATTGTACAATATTTTTTTAAAAAATCGAGCGTAATTTTTTTATTGTCAAAAAAATAATAATTATCGATTTTTTTCATTAAATAAAATGCTTAATTAAAATATTTTTTTTTTACAGAAAGTATATAATATAAGTATAAAATTAAATTATTTGTGAGCACTTTTGAAAAAGATGAGGTAAAATCTCTTCTCTCACAGTCGCACAATATGTGAAATTTACCTGCTTTTAAGAATCGTATTAATATATTTCAAACATGATTCAAAATGATAACTAAACAAGCAGCATAGTTGGAATATTTAAGAACATATAAACAACGCGTTTTTGGTCACAGTTGTACATACTTTTGAATTGTGATTAATTTTGGTAAATACAAAATGATCAAATAAATTCTATTTTATTTCACGTTGGCTTTTCTTCTTACTTGTAAGTTCGAGAAGATTTTCTCGTTCGTGTTTATAAATTGTGAAGATGTCAACATTTGTATACGTCTTGCAAATAACAATCGGGGAAAGAGTCGTTACACAGTCACATTTTGACTCCGAGTACATAAGTGCAGCAAGGTGATTTGAAAGCATCTGGTTCAATGGGAAGCCATTGAACAGAACCGTATTATAAATTGTTTTTTTACAAACACCGATTAACTGTCAATGACATTGTGTGCATTTAAATTCCTTCAATCAATACAGAACGTTACATCAGAAAGACACTTTTTTGTACCTTTGGCTGAAAGAGGGTTTTTCACTATTTCTTTTTTTCATCCATGTCTACTCCCAATGTGGAGAATATGACCTCCTAATGGAGCTACTCAACAGAAAATTTTGCTACTGACTTGATCAACCTCTCTTTTTTAAAGAGAGTAGGGATATATAAGACAGGACATTATTTAAGAATTGGAATATATACACATTACAATTACCCATGTTTCGAATAGAAATCGATAAGACGATTGAAAAAATACTGTTCGTGCTTGTCCTCGAACTCGTAAGATCCGTTACGAATGCCAATGTTGTTGACAGTTACGTCACGGACCCGACAATGTCATAAATTCATTATTTAAAGTAATGTTTATTATATTTTTAAATGCAACTTTTAATCTTGAGAAATGTTAAATTGTCAACATAATGATTCGTATACAAATTTAATTGATTTAATGATCTTTGCGCTAAATTTACAAAAATCATTTATTTGAATTTCATAGTCACACTCAATTCTTAAATATTATACTTGTGCATTTTGAGTATAAGTGGTGTCATGACTAGGGCATCCAATCCCGGGATCCGGGATCCCGGTCAATATTCTGATCCCGAAATTCCGGGATTGAGATGGCCGCGATTTCGGGATTGAGAAATTTTTAGCAAATTCTCGAAATTTACACGAAATTGGCAAATTGAAGATTTCAAATTCCTCGGTGAGCTAAAAAAAAAAAACGAGTTTTCGTGAGATTCTGAGAAAAAGTATACCAAATCGGTGATTTCAAATTCCTCGGTGAGCTAAAAAAAAAAACGAGTTTTCGTGAGATTCTGAGAAAAAGTATACCAAATCGGAGATTTCAAATTCCTCGGTGAGCTAAAAAAAAAAAAACGAGTTTTCGTGAGTTTCTGAGAAAAAGTATACCAAATCGGAGATTTCAAATTCTTCGGTGAGCTAAAAAAAAAAAAACGAATTTCTGTGAGATTCTGGGAAAAAGTATACCAAATCGGTGATTTCAAATTCCTCGGTGAGAAAATCTCAATCCCGGGATTAAAAATAAATCAATCCCGAAATCCCGGGATTGGAAAAAGGCTTCGGGATTGGATACCCTAGTCATGACCATATATCTGTACGGATTGTCTTAGACAATTTAACTAGAGATATCTCGTAAAATTTTCGTGCCCAACACACCAGTTACGAATTAACTCGTAAATAACTAATTAAATTAATAATTGTAAATTGCGAAAAATTATTTAAGGTACGCTCAATCCTCTTTTACACGGGGGATACGTTCCATGTAAAACAGCTGTTCAAAAAACCCGTGTAAAAAAGATTAAGCGAATTTAAATAAATAAATGACAGGTTCCATTACATTATTTTGACCACGTTATTTTGAAAATATGAAAATAAATAAGCCATACAAAAAGAGGATTATGAGTATTTGTTTATTAAAAATGTTTATATTGTGAAATATTTAGGTAAACATATTTTATTCAAATGTAATTAAAAAATGTATGCAACTTGGTCTTTGTTAATTTTATAATGTTTGTCGTATTAAGCCCATACAATCAAATCCAAAGTAAGTCTGTTTCTATGAACCGATTGACTATCCACGGTGAAAGAAAAAGCTTGCTTACATTGATTAAATAAATGTTTTACGCGAAAAAATATGTATTATGTTTAATTTTGATAAAAAAAAATGAAGGCCACCACAACCTTTTAAAAGGGCTGAGTGTTGTACACCACTGTTGGAAGGTATTGAAAGGCCAAGCTCAGGTCTGTTGTAAAATTTACTCAAACTCAAGCTCAATTAAGTCCAGGCAGTGGAAATGGTTAAAACAATATTTATACCAGCCCAGGTGCTATTTTTTGATTCGGGACTGTACGAAAAATTCGTGTGCATCGATCAGCATTGTAGCGTTAGCAGTGGCCTTTTAAAATCGAATGCACTCCGATGACGAACGGCAGGCACAAAATGAGAGTGCTCACTTATGTAATGGGTACAAATACTAACAATATAACGTAGTAGGAACAAACTGAAAATTACCAAGTGGCAGTGTTACGCGCCAACATTGTTGTACACAATTTTTCTGAATATAAATAATTTGATGACGAAAAAACACAGTATAAGAAGCAAATAAGTCTGAAAATCACTGGTACTTTACTATATATTAAAATGCAAACAACAAATTTATAATACGAAGTATTTGAATAAATTCATTCTGCGTTAGTGGTATGTTTATAACATTTTAAGTTGTGAAAAAATGTTTCCAAATCAATGTTTGCTAATCAAAAGTAAAAACAGTATTTTTGGTAAAAAGGTTTACTTAAAACAGAACTTGAACCGATTCATAGATACTTCAACCTAACTTGTATATCTATATCCACTTCTAGTGCAAAATTATAAAAAATGTTACTCAACAAAACCGATTGTAAAGCAACCACTCAACGTCCTACATTGGACAAATAGAGAATTTTTAAAACCCAGGATTTGGGATCACAAAATCAGATGGGATCCCGGGAGTCGACGAGTCAAGGTTTCTCAACAATCTTTTCCAGTATGAAGAAGATTTGAACTTGTTACATCAAACCTACGATAAATACTGAAGAAAATTCAGCAATTGTCAACGGATTTGGGAAAATTTGTTAATTTGGCCGAAAAACAAATTTTTTATGTATAAAAACATAAATTTAATGATGTTAAATATGTGCTAAAATTATTTGTTCGCTGTCTCTAAGAATAATTAGAATATCCATATTAAAAGAAGACTAAGTTGGTAAATAAACTCATTTTAGATCCTTGGAAAGTGTTAAGTCAGGTATGATTACATTTACTCGATAGATAGTTTGTCTCGTAGTTTTCATGTCGGGAACAGGTTTGCCAATTAACAGAACTGTTTTGTTGATTTTATTTGTTGTTTTATTTTTGGATGACGTCCAATGCATATAAAGATGATATTCACGTAGCCGAATAAAAGAATTTGCAGTTACATCATTATAAAGCTTTAGCAATAAAAAGTTATTGTGAATTTATATGAAGAAATAATTCTTCTGTAACGTACCATATAAATTAATAAATGGTTAATTTAGTTAAATATTTTTTTTGTAAAATTAAAAAATACAATTGATGTACAAGTTTAATCAAAAAAGACCCACAAATCTATGTAAATATATTCTCTCGCTGAGAAAAACCAGTACTGATAAAACAGAATTCTTAAATAAAAGTACAATCTTTTCAATATCAATTGTTGATTACACTTCTTTTTATTTCATTTTGATTTGTAAAAATAACACTGTAACAAATTTTAATCGTTCAAATTATGTAAATTCATACAAGTTTTGTTACTAACGACCCGGGTTTCGCCTTTCGGTATCTTCATGCGCTCAAGTTCACGGATGAACTTGAACTGACGTTTAGTAAATAAATGTATCACCAAGTTTAAAGCCATTGCTGGCAAAATAGAATTTTGAATGAGCAGGTAAATCTGCCAAATTACCCCCCCCCCCTCTTGCATCCTTAATGCAAGTAAATATAATTATAAAAAAATCCTGCAAACAAAATAAATATAATTCTTGAAATTACTCATCACTCAAATCTGTAGGCATTCCCATGGGCATTTCGCCAGCAGTGAATTCAAGCTTAGTGATACATTTATTTCTTATATAAGCACGATACATTAAGGTGAATCCCGGGTTGTTAGTGACTAAGCTTGTGTGAATGTCCATAATTTGAACTATTCAAATTTATTATTGAAATCCCCCCAAGCACCTTTAGTCGAAATCTTAAATTAAATAACGCACTGTAACAGTTTATTCTCTTATTAGTTGATAATGCTGGTCATAAGCGAAACTGGTCCTGATCATAATAAGTGAAAGTGGGAATGAGGGTGATGTATATTTTGTTTTTTGAGTATAACGCCTTTTCATCAAGTATTGACAGTGATTAATTTATAGGGATAAAATTGATTTTCGTTAGCTAAATACATGTAGATGAGTGTTATTTTTATAAAAATAAATGTCAAAATTGCTTTCAATTTACAAATCTAATAATAAATTTGACTCGAATTTTCAGTAGCTACGTACAAAAAAAACAACATATTTTATTTGGGAAACGTATTTTTTCAACGCTCATTCAATGAAATTTCATTTAAACCGTGCTATCTCTTACCTTTGATTTCCTTTTTTACCTTATACACTTTGAATTTCCCGGTGATCATTCTAAATGATTAGTCCGAGAGTAATCTCGAAAACAAGCGTATCTTTATCCGAACGGGAAAGAAATGTTATTTACAAAAGTCTTTCCCCAGGTACTTGTGCTTCCATTAGATCAATGAAAGAATCTACTACAACTAGACTTACCCGGTTGTCTTCTAGCTCAGCTTGTTTTAACATCCTGTGGCAGCCTCGAGAACTAACTTGTTGACCTAAAGAAATCTACAGAAGCATTACTATTTACTTAGACAAAGAAAAGCAATATTTTTATTCAACTTAAATTCTTCCTCTTTACAGGCTTTTTAATATAAATAAAATTTTATTGGTATTTTATTGCATTATGATACGAATTTCTAGAAAAAAAAATTAGAAATTCAGGAATAGTTGGTAAAACACATTTAAATTGTTGGAAAATCATCCGTTTTTTGTTCGTTTTAATTAGTATATAATATATGCATTGCCGGGTCCGTGGCCCAGTGGTAAACGTCGTTGGCTCTTGTAACGGATCTCACGGGCTTTGAGTCTAAGTACGAGAAGCATTTTTGCAATCGATTTCTTTTTAAAAGCATTGATGTTTGTAATGTCTCTATAAATCCCTTCCAATCCTAAAAAACGAAGCGTAGCAAAAGCAATTATTTAACTAATAGGCTAGTCTTAACCCTATTTTGTTTGAATAAGAAATGTTGAGTAACTGAGTTACAATCAGTTCGAGTAGAAAAAACTACAGTTGAGATACTTCCATTAATAAATCAGATGCTCTACATTGGGAGTGGATATGTATTAAATCAATGTTTATCTAAAAATATAAAATATATGATGACATCTAGAATTTTTATTAGACAAAAAATTCTCAAGTAAGTCTCTCTCTCATTCGTAACTGACGGTGAAATAACAAATGAATTATGCACTTACCAACGGCATCAGACAGAAGAAAAAACGGGAATTATTCAAAAGATTAAATTTATTTAACCACAGTACACTTGTACAGCTTTCTGTAATGGTGGATGCATCTTAAACTACAATAAATAAATCGATATCTAAGTGAAAAATATTGGCTTCGTGGTACAATGCTTTCTTTAATGATATCGTATTCAATCATCAACTTTAATTTAAATGATGATAGAAAAAGTAATTATAAATACACTTACAGTTTTTTAATATAGTTTTTGCTTAAAATACGTAAAAGTCGAAACGTTTGTTGGCTAACATGGCAGTTTAAGTTTTACAACCTACAAATATAAAAAATTATACAGTGTATAGAGTTTAAAATTAAAATTACATATCACGTTCCTGTTACCAAAAAATACTTTCGAAACGGCCAAAATTAATTACCTAAATAAGTATAATATTATATCTATATATTAATAGTCGATAAGGTCCGTCTGAGTGTATGAAGGATGTCCTCGATTTCCCCTCCCCCTGCCACCACTGTCTCCATTTTATTCATACTAAAGACATATTTCGATTATGTCAATGTCATAGGTCGATTTCTGCTACTACGAACAATGGTTGTTAGCAAACTAAACTATTATTCCAAAAATTCAATAATTTACGAAATTTCGGCTACTACGAAAAATGGTTGTAAGCAAACTTAAACATTATTCCAAAAATTCAATAATTTACGAAATTTCTGCTACTACGAAAAATGGTTGTTAGCAAACTTAAACGTTATTCCAAAAAATAAATAATCTACGACAATTCGGCTGCTACGAAAAATGGTTGTTAGCAAACTTAAACATTATTCCAAAAATTAAATATTTTACTAAATTTCTGCTACTACGAAAAATGGTTGTTAGCAAACTTAAACATTATTCTAAAAATTAAATAATTTACGAAATTTCTGCTACTACGAAAAATGGTTGTTAGCAAACTTAAACATTATTCCAAAAATAAAATAATTTACGAAATTTCTGCTATCTGGATATGGATCTGTTGGCCCCGTCGGTCATACTGACTTGGTTGCATATAAGGCAAATTAAAGGGCATTTATAGAATTCTTGGATAAATAGTTTGAGTTAAATAAATAAATCTAATTTTTTCAACTGCTTTTAATTATTTATTAACTTTTAATTTCTGCACACTGTAGTGCATGCAACCAAGTCTTGAGGAATTTCTTCTGGTGAAATTCTGGCAAAATTTTGAACACAACTAACGTTGTTACGCTACGGAATACACCCTTTAAAAGAGCGTGAAGCCATAGCGGGTGGTGGTGGGTACAACGTTGAGTACCTTAGGGAAAAATAAAAACGGAGTTTATTAATTATTTGTTATTAGATTATATACATATATAATAATAAATATGCATTCAATTGTTCATGCCAGTGAATTTCTGACTTTTTACGGGCTTACAGCTAGTAATACTTTATTTAAGTAGTTTCTTGTTTCTATAAAATATTTTTATAAGTGACCGTTAAGCTACAGATTATTGTTTTGATAGTTAAAATGTTTTACTGTAATTATGTATTTATTTTAATAATATTTTTTGCCATCGGCCATATCTTAATTTTATTACCATCTATTCTTCAGTGTTTTCATACACATTTAAATAAGCATTTATCACTTAACTCAACGTTAAAGCAACATTGTTTGTGCAAAATTTAATCTTTATTACTCGAAGATTAAAGCAAACTGCTAAGGAAAGTTTATTATGAGAGCAATTAATAAACACAGAGCAATAATTATCTGCTAGATACGTGAACGGCCATTCGTTTAAGAGATAGAAGGCTATTTAGAGTAACTGCGACGAACGGCTTTTAACTGCCGCATCTAAGGGCTCAAAACAGATGAAAACATTCACAATAAATAACTTAGTTAAGAGGTGATAGCTTTTTCGCTTAAGGCTATAAGCTATTTGACTAGCCAAATCTCATCTTTATCTGATACAGACTCCGCGAAAGAGATTGCCAATATATATTAATGCAATAATGGCGGCACAGTTTATAAAAGGCACATTGGATTTATTATAATTATCAATCTTCTAATAATTCATGAAAATTGGCTCAATTTAAAGAAATTTAAAATGAATATACTGTGTAGTATACATATGTACAAAACTTATTATATTGGAAAATTCTGTAGTTCTCAACAATACAAATAATATTTGGTAGGGTAGTGAATGCCCTCAGGCATTCGTTTTTTTCGCCTTTGCTGTCAAGAATTAATTTTCTAAATCCAGTGAGAACATGTTAATACAGTAAATTCCCAATCATTTCACGAATGTATTATATATCAATAGCAGCGTCTGATAAAAATGTTAAGTTCCGTGTTTATACGGCGGGCAACAAAATAGTATGTTATTGATTGAATTAGCATTAACTTGGTAGAGCTCTATTGTAATACGGTAAAAATATAAAAGTATTTAGTTCTACAATTTGTTATAAAATTAATTTGTAGCTATTTCGGCGCGCGCCATCTTCAGAACTATGAGCTATAATCGTGAAAACTAGCAGTTTTTTGTAAAATGCATCCCATGTTTATATATTTTAAATGTAAGCATCCTTAAGTAGATATTGATAAATATGTAATCAATTTATTTGAATTAGGGCAAAACATACAATCATTGGCCACTTAAGAATTTTTTCAACTATGGTCTTGATTTGTGGACACGTATCCTTAGAAATGTGAAATAAAAATATATCATATGTTAAATTGCTTATTTATTTATGATAATCAATTATTGAAATATATAAAAAAATATATTTTGCACTTGAAAAAAAATAAACAAAAAAGGCAGAAATCTACAATTATTGGCCATACCAAAAATTGCAGTAAAAAAATATTAAAAAATAAAATAATAATTAATGATGCAATTGTATGTCCCCATATCAATATGAAGTGTAAAGTTAAGTGATTTATACAAATTTAATGTCATTTTAATGTAAAAATCATCTTTTTTCATTAAATCGAGCTGAATGGACATAAATTTCAAAATTGGAAATACCTATAAGGGTTTTAAAAATCTATGTTATCAAAATTTAAAAATCCAAGTTCGTCATTATCTGAAGTGTTTGATTCAGTGGTTTCCAACCTTTATGTTACTGCGCCTCCTCATCCTTAACTTCATATAGTAATAAAGACACGTTTAAAAGGGTAAATAAATATTTTGGACCGTTCACGCCTCCCTTTGCAATAGCCCACGCCTCCCAGGTTGGAAATCGTTGGTTTAATCAATTCATCTAACTGTATAGAGCTAGGTATTTTTTAAAAAAATTTTAACCATGTCCCCATGTCCAATGTGAATCATATAGACTCCTAATCGAGTTTATCTCAACAGAAGTGTTTTTACGAGAACTGCTTGTTACTCAGTTGCTCAACCTCTTTTTTTTAGGGACATAGCTAGCTCTAGGTATAGAACAAATACATGATTTTTTAGATCAAAACATAACTTGCTTATTTTATATATATACTAGCTGACCCAACGAACTTCGTAACGCCTCAGAACCAATAAGTGTTGTGTTAACTTGATAACTTAAAACATGATAACTACCGAGCCAACCTTTAGTTTTAAATTGTGCGGTGGCAAGCCAGGCAGATCCAATGAGTTAAAAAATTCAGTTGGATAGTTGGTTGCTTCGTCTTCGTTTGTTACACGGTCGATAGATTTGAAGGAATGTAGTAAACCAACGATTTGATTTTGAATTGTGAAGTTTAAATGATCCACATCTTTGTTCTTTGCCGCAAGAATTGCTCGTTCACTCAACCGATTGTGATTTTTGTGATTAGATTTTTGGGAACATTTTGTTGATAATGCCGGCCTTCGTTGAGACAGAATTGCTAAAATTCAGCGAAAACGAAATCAATCCGTTCGATTCGTCAACAGGAACACGGTCGTTACCGACGATAGTCGAAGATCGTTTTCAAGCTTAATGCATTTTTCTCTTCTCCTTCGGGGCCTAGTTAATAATCCTCAAATTCTCATGACTATTAATTTACATGCTCCCAATTTGTTCTTACGTGGGCAAAACTATGAGCAAAAACTTTTATTTCTAAAAACGTATACCTCGCTAAAGAGGTATGAGTCACCAGTTCCAAGGGCCGTTAGATTGATCAACGCATTGCTTAGAGAAGTGGACATTTTTAGTGATAGTATTTGTGAACTGTTTGTAAAATTTTACTATTTTATTTCTTGATTTTGATGTATTATGTAGTTTTATTTTATATTTTGTCCTATTATATGTTTCAAGCACATGGCGAATTGGCGTCAGCTGTTATGTCATGTACTGTAATTTTAATTTTTAACAATAAATAAATAAATAGATAGTCAGCAATTACTTGGAGAAATCTTCGGCAGATGGATCGTTTAGCAATGCAACTCGCATATTTTTCATCAGCTGAAGTTTATTCACATAGCGCCAGAGTCAATGATTTGAGGCAAACGTTTATTTCATCGGCAGCGGTCGATTTTGGAATGACTGGTAGTGTTTGGCGGAAATCGTCAGATAGTAGAATCATTGCGCCTCTAAAAGATCTTGAGTCATTGCACAGATCTTTCATATTTTTATTGAGTGCTTCCAATGCGCATTTGGCGCCATTTTCCATTCATTCCAGGTGATAATTGTATTTGCTACCAAAAAATTGCCATTGCTGAGTGTTTCGCAATCTTGCATGTCGGTTTTTCAGTGGTTTGAAGATTTAACGGCAATTTCAACGCTGAATAAGCAGTACGGCATCCTTCTATCTACGTGGCCGCTATTCCAGAAGAAGAAACTGCTACAGCAATTTTTTATCTCGCACGAACAGTGGCCATAATCAATGACATAAGGAATGTCTTCCCAGCTCCACCGGGCGCATCGAGGAGAAATAAGCCACCATTTCCATCATCAATTAATTTCATTAACGTATCGTTCATTTCCTTCTGTTGAGGGTTCAACAGTGGTACAATCGTTCAAACTAATTGGTTCAATGCATTTCCGTTCTCGATTGAAAGCGTCGTTCATTCCACGATCTGGCGTTGGCATTCCTAACTTGACTAACAAACTGCCGCACATAAGGTAACACATGTCTTCGATCAAAAGCAAAGCCTGGTTATGTATCTCTTCATTCATCTCGAGATCGGGATTCCCTGAACTGACATGAATTTGATGTAAAATGTATTCGGACATGTCATCCTTGTACAATGATAGAACATATGTGCGTATATGACGTGCGATTGTCATGTCCCAATGAGTATCATTTTCAAGCAAATTGAGCTGTTGACATGCAAGTAGAAGCATTCGTCATTTTACGGATGAACTGTGTAAATGCGACCAAGAGCATCAGTAGTCGTTCGGATGATCAGGAACCGCATCGTCTTGCTTTCGGCGTTAAAATTTCTTCGATGTTTAATTATCATACCTTATTACATAAACATAACCTTATTTCAATATTATCCGATTTCCTTTCGTTTTCATTTCATATCATCGATTTTTTTATTCTAATCCATACTCGAAATTTAAAATTATTTGAAAGTCAATCGTATGCAAAAGAAGCAGAAACAAATGAATTTTGGAAACATTGCCATCTAGCGAATGAAATCTGCATACAACGAAATTTTCATTATTTCAAGCGGTTCGTCATTTGAAAACTGTATGAGAATATTAATTTTCTTCATAATTTCTTTTCCGTGATATTTTTTGATGTTTTAATGCTTATTCTGCTATTCTAGGCAAAGACGAATTTAATAAATCAAATATCATTAAAATCCGTGCTGCCATTCTAGAGATATACGTGGTGTAACCAACCCTACTTTTATATATATAGATGGGACATGTGGCTATCTAAAAATAAAATTAGTGGGAATTTAACACCAGCCTTTTGGAGTTGAGGATGTAACATGTTCGCGATGTACTCAAAAAATACTTGATATGTCACCCAACCACTATCACTCTTTCCAATACCCCAAGTTGAAGTTACATATTGCGCTATTCTTTTTGGAACTCTTTGATATTCAAACAAACACAATAAGAGGATCAAAAACTATTCCGCTGGCTGAAGAGGTAAACATAGCTGTAATGTTTTCTTTTGATGATGTTTACTCTATTGCGTGAACAAAGTTTTAATTATTGGCCATCAAAACCACAATTATGGGCCAGGTGGCCAACATTTATATAGGATTGTCAGAAAAATCTTATAAATACATAGGTAATTAATAATATTCTCAAAATATTATTTTCGAAATAAAATTGAACACTTTATTTATAAGTCACATATTGTATTATTAGCCAGCCAGGCCAATAATAGAAATTCTGAAAAAATGGAATTAATTATTGGCCACCACCATTGTAAATTTTTATAAAAATATATCCAATTCAAACAGTGAATGATTTATAAATACACTAAAGATAAACTACTCAAATCAATTTTCAATTCATTTAATGAACATATAAATGTTTAACGTACCTTTACACTAAAGTCAAATCCTTGTGATTTTTACAAAAAATCTCACTTGTTTCACGGCAACGCTCCAACAGTAAGTTTAAAATCAGATTTTAGGTTATTTGACAATGCTTAAAATGTCAGCTCTCTGCTATATAAACAGAGAAATAATCAATAAACTTTCTTATTTAGTTAACGAGTGGTAATGTTATTTTCATATCTTATAAAACTAGATTTTATTTGCAAGTGGCCAATAATTGAAGATGGCCAACAATAATAGGTTTTACCCTACTTTGATTAATCATCTTTTTATTTGTCTTTCGCTGAAAGCTTAAAGTTGGTTATAAGTTACATCATTTGAATAACTGTTAATCTAAACCCGATTCTCACATGGACTCTTGATACTGGAGAACGACAGATATTGTTAGAAGTCATACAAGAAATTTTCATTTTTTGAAATATTTTTTTATTAATTTTTTTGAGTCGTCTGTGAATAAACTGCTTAATACCTACGTTAAAATATTAAATAATTATTTCAAAATGAAAATTCATCACGGCAGATTTTCTTATTAAGTTTATTTATGTTATCCCATGTCTTTCGATAATTTAAGTTTCCTTTGTTCAGCAATGTCTTAAATTACACCAGTATTTTGCAAGAACAAATTACTGATGTCGTTCCGCTTATCAAAAATGTACTGTAGATTCAAACAATAATGGTTGAATAACAGTGTAATAAATTTTAGCCCAAGCTTTAACTATTGATCAATTTACCCGTTTATATTTCGAAATGTTGTATTTTGAACGACCCTAAAACACGCAACGAAACATTTTAACATGAATAGATAAAATTAAAAAAAAAGTGTTTTTTTTATTTCAAAGCACGATAACGTCCCGTAAGTAGACAGTTTTTTAAATAATAAATAACCAGGCGTAATTGTTCGGATATTATTCGATTAATGACAGCCATCACCCAAAAAATATATATGCTTTACGAAAACAATGGGCTAAAATAACAATTATAACCGATGCAGAAGAAAGATATTTTGTAGACACTTGACTGCAATTTTATTTTGATGACGTGTTATTATGTTTTACATGTAAAATATTTTATATGTATAAATGAATGATTTTCAAAAAAGTTGCCCAACTATGTTAAACAATAATGACTCTGCCCGCAGGCTCGTAACAAAGTGTTAATTACGATAAATCAAATAAGACTATTGTTTCTAAATGCCCTTGCATAATTTGAGGAAATTTTAAAAGTTACAATAAACAATCATTTTGTAATTATGTAATAAATGCAACGCGATGGTTCAAACAGTATATTTTTTTGAAAAATTACTTTTAAAACAGAACCATTTCGTTTTCATTGGTAAAAATTGCTCTTTTCCCTAGAAAAAAAATTAAAAAATATTCCACTGTATCATAAATTTCTAATGACACTGTCACCCGATCCTGATTTTTTATTCCATCGATATCACCACAGCATATTTTTCACAGTAAATTATTGTATTAATGAATTCATTTTTCAGTAATTCTGGAGTAAAACTTTAAATTTTTTTATGTGCTACGAATACATTGAATACCTGCTGCATCGTATTTTTAAATGAATGGAAATACGAAATTGAAAAAAGATATCATAAAAAAATCATATTGAAATAATAAAAATGAAAAATCCGATCGATGAAAAGAGATATATGTTATTGCAAAAAACGATCGTGCTCGGTGAAATAAAATAGAAGTTATCAGAAACATCACTCAAAAAATATTATACCTCGAATGAAAGCCACGTTTTTATTACCAACACAATGTTTGCAGCTACTAAATGTATATAATACTCGGTTACGGTTTTATTAAAATATGGTTTTTCCAAAACAACTGTTCGTATCAATTGCCATGGAAAGGAGAATTATTTTTTACACAATTCACGACCCAATTACTTTTTTAATAAGTATTTTAGAATGTTTGCTTACATATTTTAGATTTTTTCGGTAACTTTACTTTTGTAAAATATCATTAATTTAAATTGCAATTTTCGTATTAGCTTTATAACGTCTTAACTCGAGAAACCTGCGACTCTCTGGTTAAAGATTACCGTGTTGGCTTTTAAGGCGATTAGATATTGTGTTAATGAAAGTATACTCGTCAACTTCGAAATTTACATCACATAAAATCCTGAAGATTATTGAACAAATTTGTTTTTTAATACTCATAATCAGTGCTTATTTTGTATCGGAACTCTAGTTTTTTCTGCAATATATGTTCGTTCCCAATGTGAAGCATATGGCTTCCTAAAGGAGACATTATAACATAAGTTTTTTGACGAGAGCTGCTTCTTTATCGGTTACTCAATCTCTTATTTTTCGAAAAGATTAAGAATATATGAATAGAGCTAGTAGTTAAATAATAATAATAATAAAACAGAAAAGTGTCGAAGGTGCTCTGACGAGTTTGGTTTTGTTTTTTTTTATTATAAAATATATTTATGAGTGTTAATTAAAAATGAACCTGAGATAGGGACAAATAGAAAATTTCACAGTTTTTTTTTAAATATTGATTTGAAACATTAAAAATCCTAATATAAAAGGTGCCGGAATGCCGTTCTACCACGTTACGTGGAAAAAAAGCACTGCTCATAATCATTACGTGAAAAGGGTTGACAAATTGATTTCCTTTATTAAACACTATTCAGTAAGAACACACGTGGTATAGAGAAATTATTAAGACTATGCCTGTACCAAATTCAAATAAATTAGCCAATAAATTCGTTCGCTTTGGTTTCAATTTGATGAATTTGGTAGATACACATAACGTGAGAATAAGAAGGATGATTCAATTTCAAATGTATCGTATTTTTAAAAAAAATAATGAACAACTGTTATTTTAGATTGACATGTGGATTTTAGTTTAATCCTCTCTGTAATGTATGCAAAGAAACTATTTTATAAGAATACCATCACGGTTAGCAGTATCATGTTGAATTTTCACAAAATACCTTACCGGAAACTTATAATAACTTTGACGGAAGGTTTTCAATGCGCGCGTTAATAATAATTAAGGAAAGTTTCTCATTGTATCGATGAAGATTTAATGAGAAATTCATTAATAACTTTTTAACTTTTTATACATTATACTACGAAGCAAACAAGATAGTTATTTGATGAATTTACAATTTTCAATAAACCGTTTATTGAAAATTTATAAACACAGATATTTATTTTAAGATTAAAATAACAAAATGATTCGCTTATTTATTTTACTTCATTTTTAAGTAAAATAAATATGTAGTAAGTATGGGATTTTTTAATGAAAAGTGTTATCAATCATTATAAACAGTGGCGGCCGGTCAATGTGGCATTGGATCAATTCATCCCTTGTATATGCAGAGGCGGTTGTATTTTATGAAATAATATTCAATAATAACATTTATAGCATTCACTCATTTTAAATTCTTCATGTATTTGTTGTCTATATATATTTATATTATTACAGACAATTTTTAAAATTTATTAAAGACAATAAATGTAAACTGCTCGCGGCATGCGTTTTGTCATGTAAGACACTCAATGGCAGCGGAGACCATTCGATATTTTGTGCCGCACCAAGTAATTTTCCATTCGCTTTGATTTCATCCACGTAAGACATACAGTTAGGCGTTTGATTGTGATGGTGAAAGATACATGCATGAATTTTTGTAATGTATAAATTTCTTCCCATATGTCCGAAACATGGCGCTAAAGAATCAAAATTACTTTTAGTCCTTTCCTAGACACGGTCTGTTATTCATAATCTTCCCACAAAAGAAAGACAACGACATTATAAAATATGGCTAAATTTTGAAAGCATATTATTACAAATATATATACAAGTTTGCGTGTGAATGAATCAAATTCTACCATGTAATTTTATCGTCTACATGAGAATGCATTCTCGCATTACTAGATTGATGTAACTTGCGTTGCATTTAATTGTATTGCGGTATTGGCAGAGGGAGTTAGAAGAAAAAGCTTCTTCGCATAAGTTAAGAATAACAAAGTTGCCGCATGCAACAGAGGCATTTTCCTCGTTGCATTTTGGATTGATTCCGTGACGGGGGGCCGTTAGCCGGTAAAAGTTTTTGCCCCATATTCCTCATTCTTTCATTATTTCTTTCTTTCTATGCATGCACTTCTTTTATTCTCTTGTTCAACACTTTCACGCAAATTTAATACACCACTACTAATGTACCATGTAAATGAAACGTTTTGAAAGGCTTTCATCGGTAACAGATTGCAATTGAAATAAACAATACATTCGGTTCAACAATTCATACTGACACGTGTTGCTAAACACAGACGCTAGCCAACATTTAACTGTATGCGCGGCACAGACGACCGTTTCGTAGTAACGACAATGAATTGCGACCCTGCTATTTGGGGATTTGCGGCGAATATTTCAAGCCAACGCGTAATTCTGGGTAGTGTAATTGGGGGTTCCACTGTATTTTAAAAGAATTATGTTTTTAAACAGCCAACCAAACGATTCTTTCACAGATTAAGTCTAGAATACCTGTAACTAAAACGATGACGAGGTGATCTTAATAACAAGAAAGAAAATTAATTAAGTATTTAAAATGTAGAGTACAGTTTTGAATACACATATTCTACCAATAAAAATCATTTGAAAATACCCATGGGTATACCAGTGGGATATAAAAAACATAATATAACTTGATTTATAAGAGGAGCATGTGCCAGGAATATTAATTTTAGAAGGTAAAACGTTATTTAAGAAACATTTTTCTGAAGCAGTTGACATATTGAAATAATCTGCAATATTCGCTATTGAAAATTACTTTTAAGGTAATCGTTATTCAAACTAAGTCTAGTGTCACTCACTCCTAATTATAATTTCTTATTTTACTTTATAACTGTAGCATTATTAAAATTATAGCCGTTTAAACTGATTCGTGCAAACAAAATTGATAGTTTTGCTAAAGATAACCGTGACTGGTGGGCAAAAATAGCTAGGCAGTAAATTGAAATGATTTATATTATACCTCAAAGTTTTGTAAATTGCCATCTCTCCTAGTATATGAGATATGATTTTTGATTGGTTTTCCACATTTGTTTTATGTTTTACATGTCTGCTTCCATTGTAAAGCATAAAATCCACCGATAGAGGTATGTTGATATAAGTCTTTCTATAAGAAAAACTTGTTGTTTAGTTGCTTAACCCTTTGCATACGGGCGATCGCTTTTGCGACGATCGTTTCCCATGCGAAAAGATCGGGGAATCGCTTTTGCGACGATTGGTTGGTGTCATATTGCGTGGCTTAATGAACGTATATTTATGCGAATATCATTTAATATTTTTGGTGAATATATGACTAATGATTGTTAAATACATAAATTAACTTATTTTAAAACATTTTTTTTACTTTATTTCATTCTTTTAATGATTATAAAAAGACAATTTTTTTATTACTAAATTTTTTTTAATCATTTTTTTCACTTTAACTTTTAAAATTAAGCAAACACTTTCTAGATTATTTTCTTTAACTTATGTATAGTTTTTGAAAGGATCTTGTTTTTTTACGTAATACACGTGGAAAATTGACAATCGGTTTTAATTCCTGCTGTATTGATTGAACTGTTGCAATCAAAATATTTTGGAAAGAGCTGAGCGAATAAAATATATGCATTTTGCAACAATAAAAACGTTGAAAGGTTGAATGTAATATAAAAATAAATATGCACTGATGATTTCTTAAAAAATATTTTATCGACATGCATTTCTCAATAGCATTTATTATTTGACGGGGAAAGTGGTGTAATTGATTTCATACGATGATAGTCAATATGTATACATAGAGTCGCAATGTATCTGTACTGCTATTTTTTTTAAATTCTATGTCCGCTCCCATTAGAAGCGGACTCAATGTGGAGCATATGGCTTCTTTATGAAAGTATCTCAAAATTTGTTTTTCTACGAGAACTGATTGTTATTCAGTCGCTTAACCTCTCCTTTCCTAAGAGAGTAGTAGGAAAAAAGTATAGGGCTAGGACAGGACTAGTATTAAGCTGATCGCTCTCACTACACCCAGTTATTGAAGGATTGGAAGGGTGAGAGAGAATTTGTAGACATCACAAGCACCCATGCCTTCGAACAGAAGTCGATAAATCAATCGAAAAAATGCTGTTTGTACTGGGGCTCGAGTTTGTGAGATTCGGCGTGGAAGCCAAAAACGCTTACCACTGCGCCGTAGGACCCGACAAAACTGCTATAATTTATTTTAAAAATAATAAATTAAATTTGTGATTCGGTTCTGCAGTGCAGTGGTCAACGTCATCTGCTTCCGAGACGCTTGGTTCGAATCACATTTCAAACAATTTATCATTTTTTTCTAAGGCAAGGATGTTTGTGATGTCTGAAGATTCCTTCTTACCCTTCCAATCCTAAAATTACAGGGCGTAGTGAGAGTAATTAGCTGACCTGTAATTATTGTTTTAACCTTATTCTTTCTATTTGTTTTCTCTTCAAAAAAGATTGCTTGAACATCTGAGGCAGTTCTAATAGTAAAAAAAGGTTGGGAACTGACATGAATAAAAATAAATGATTTTTAACAGTATCTAACAACGTCTCAAAAAAAGTATTGGCGGCTTCCCCAACCTTCATAATATGAATAAATAAAATAAAATATGTATACAGAAATATACGAAAATTCAAGTTACAATATGTATACGTTAAAATTAAATTTGCCTAAGGACCGCACATACATGCAAACATTATACAATATTTTTTTTTATTTTATGACAACGAATTTCATACCTATTAATATTTTTAGAACAATACTGTGGAGTCGTGTAAAAAAAGGCGGCTTCGACTCCGACTCTAGCCTTAAAATAATGAACGACTCCGACTCCGAGGAATTTTTTCAAAATTTATTTTTAAATATTATAAAATTTATTTATGTAATATGTGTACCATTAGATGATCTGTAAGCAGCCAAGCATGTAATGGGAACACTTTGTACTATTTTGTTTGAATACACTTCATTAAAAATATTTTTCAAAAAAAAATCGAGCCGCTTATTTTTCATGACTCCGTCTCCGGTCAAAATACCGCGACTCCGTGACTCCGACTCCACAGCCCTGGTATAATACCCATAATGCCAAATCATTCTAATGGTTGAAGAAAATCATACAGTGACGTCATCCAGCCGAAAATACGCTGATAATTACAATTGTGGAACAGATTTTAGTAAAATTTAATGACACTTCACCCTTGCCCATTCTATTTGACGAGTTATTATGACTCGAGCATTTTCACCTAAAATCATTTGAAGCTATTTCTTACATCAATCTTTTTTTAATGCTCAATTGTTGAACATGATAACCATTGAATTAAATAAATATGCTTATACTAGAATACATTCAAATAAGATGAAATAATGAGATCCGATAACTGCATATCAAATCAAAGCGTTTATAGCAGTTATTTTGGAAATGAGCATTACATGACAACATAAATAATAATAAATCTTGTTGGACTAAAAAATCCCGCGAAATATATATATCGATGTCCTAGTTTTATAAAACGATAAGTCAAAAATTTGATGTTTTGAGTTATATTACCTATTCGAATACATTTTCTATAGATTCACAAAAGAACATCTAGAAAAAAATACTAGTTTTCTCCCGGTTGGCAAAAGTTTGCATAATGGAAATAAAGAAATATAAACAATATCTCGGTTACATGTATAATATATACGATTCGAAATATCATTTTATGGTTTTGTCAAAGTTTCAATAAATTTGAACTGAAATGAGATTAATAACAAAATGATTCACTAAAGATATGACACAAACAATAAATATCACTTTTCTACAACTCAGTTTAGATGTGTCAAAACATTGGTCAGCCAACCATATCTCAAAGCTAACAATTTTTAGTTGTAGCAGTATGGAACTAAGCCATCGATATATGTAAATATCAATTCGGAGTCGGAGTCTTAGTCGCTTTCAATTTAAAGCCGAAGTAGGAGTCATTTTTTATCCGACTTAACAGCCAGTAATAAAAGCGTTGAAAGGATGGTAAAACGCATCGGTGGGCTGCCAATACGCTAGCAAAAGGTACGCCTAATCACAGATATATTCGCAGTGTTCTGTTCAATGGGCAGATTTCTTTATCAATCTTATACCTACAATTTTACACAATAAATATTAAAACAATTAATTTTTACTATTCTTAAATTCAGTAACGATACGTAATATACCGTAAAATTATTAATATCTATAGCTGAAAAATGAAATTACCTACCTCAGATTGCAAGAGTGAAGAGTTATAAGATGGACGCAGAAATAGGTACTATTTCTTTCAGTCAAACGTTATACTGAAACCGTTGTAGATAATATATTGGTCATAAATTGCAGTTAAGTACTGATTGAGCAAGATTTTTTTTTTTCATAATTTAACAAAGGGTTCGCTGACCCAATTTAAAACTATCAAAAGGCTCGCCCGGGCCCCTGCGAGCCGCCTCCAGCCCACCCCTGGTGAAACGGTTAAAGTATATTTCCATAAAGATTGATAAAGGTTTGCATCCGATTTACATTGAGGACAATAAATAAAGCATGTTTGTGTTTTTTTTGTTGCGAAATAATATAATCCTTTAAGAAAAAAAACGTAATAGTTTTTTAGTGATACGATAATAGTCCAGGTAATTTTTAAGTGATTTTACATGAAGATAATATGATTTCGTTTTGTAAAATAATCATAATATAAATTATAGTTTATAATGTTATCAGTAACATATGAATTATGATGTAATTTGAGACAAAAACGAAAGACGCTATATGATCTTACGTGGCGCTTATTCCTTTTTATGATTGTATTATTATGAGGAGTATGGGATCAAATACGCCCAAATTCAGTTAAGAGAAAAAAATTAAATATCGCTATAATATTGGAGTACTGATTCAAAGGAACAAAATAAAATTTTTAACGTCGCCAAAAACCTCTTAGTTTCAAATAAATTAAGGGTTAAAATATGACCTAATAATCAAAACTGTCTTAGTTTTTTATAAGAAAAGTGTGTTTTTCTACGTTCAGGAAAAGGTGGATCTGGTCATTTTCGGTCCAAAACTCCTCGTGATTTTTTTATGATGATACTAACGACAATCCATACTATTGATTAGCATAATTGTTAAATACATTTTATTCTCTTATAAAACATATATTTGGAGTGAAAGTCGAATTTAGGGTATGAGAAAAACGTTTTTTTGATTTCATCGCTTATTATTATTTATATTAAGTCAGATAATTATTTAATTTACTATGAATTCGCGTAGATAATATTGATCTAAGCACGTTATAAAAAAAATGATAAAATGTATTAAAAATTTTGAGATTTACGTTAGTTTTTCCAAAACACTGGAAAATTCCCATTTTCTTACCCGTTTTTTTCGCACATACCTACGAAATTTCGCCCGTAACCAAAGGGTTAAACTCTTTTATCAAAGAGAGTAGGGATAGAAAAACTATGTTAGGACAGAACTTGTGGGTAGCTAATTGGTCTCAATACGCTGTTATTTTAGGATTGTTATTTTTAAAAAGAATTTTAAGACATCACGATTAGGAAAAAATAGTGGCAGAAGCCAACGACGTTAACCAATGCATCAGGGACCCGATATTTAACAATCAATGAAATTTGTTCAATTTTAGTGCAAAACAATATTTGAAAAATAACCTAACATAATCTCTATATATGTTCGTAAATGTTTTAGATTAGAATAATGCGTTTTACAGCATAGTGTTTCGTCATTAGAAACTGTGTGTGTTAAGCAAGATTAAAAATAATGTATTATAAAAAGTCCTGATCTTTTTTAAAAACAAACTGAAAGCGCTAAGCCGCTTTAGAAAATCACAGTGTATAAGAAGACGAAACGCAACAACTTGACTGCAATTCTGTAACTCTAACTAGAACTACAGTCCTGGAACATTTTACGTACACTCTGTATATTCATTCCTCGCACGACTGCTAGATAGTATAGTTCTATCTATGAAAACGTATCTATTCACTCAGGTAACTATCAACTATTAATAAAAACACAATATTCCTTTGTACTTTATTCCACTTTATTTAATAGGTCAGGACCGGTTTTGCTCATGGCAAACATTGCCAACTGATAAGAAATATATATAAACAGTTATATAATTGAAATAAATTAAATTTAAAATAAATTGAAATAAAAGGTGTTAGCAACAATTAACAATGAAACGAATTTACAAATTACAGTATAAGTGAATTACACAAAATTGAAAAGCATAACACCTATAACATACAATTAAAAAATCATTAAAAACTGATAAATAATAGGTGGTGAATGATGTTAATTATAAACAAAATAAATATGCAACTCTCGAAATTTGGTTCACTATTTAAAATGAACTCTCTTAAAATCGAATTATACGAAATATCGTAATTAAAAAAATGGTTTTTCAATTTTTTTTTTGTACCTACATACGTATATCAGATTTTTTTTCGGTTTTACTATATATTTACATATATCTGTAGCTTTTCCTATACTTTAATACATTTTTGCTTTATATTGCGATATTCATGTGTCATTCAAGTTTGGTTAATCGTAATTTGTAATGGGACACTCTTCCTGTCTTTAATTAATCACACTAGACGTTTCGCTGTACATACAATTTCAACGAGATGATTTTTTTACCTCTAAATAATTGAATTGTTCTGCTCGTCTACTGATAGTTGCTTTACTGTAATTGAAAATGCACTAAAAGCATACTTGCTTGAATTAAATACAACCAAATTAAATAACCGTTAAATTAATCTTAACGATTAAATAAAAAGTATGAATTTTAATTTCTTTTTCTAGTTGACTGAAATGATTTTTTATTGAAAAGAAAATAATCTTGTATTTTTTAATAAGCAAACCATTAAAAAATACCCTCTCTTAAATTGATTCCACAATAACAAAACATCGTGAAAACAGCATGACTTTAGTTAGGTATGCTTCTATGTTTGTATGATTCTTTTATATGTACACTTACAATCTCGAACAGGCAAACTAAATAATATGAGGGGTCGGGAAACAAACGCGGCAGTTTTCATACTTGTATGTGGGCAAATCAATTCGAAAGCTAATTTTTTTTTTTTTAAATTAATAAACCGTCTGAATAAAATAACGTTAAAATATATCTATCTTTTTAAATAGTTATTTATTATAGTTAAGTTAATACAAGTCAATTAAAACATAGTTCTTATGAGAGCAAAAGCCAAAATAACTTGATACCATATATAAATTAATATTTGAGAGTTAAAGTACTTTGATGTCTTTTCAATTTATTACAACGGAGTTCTCCAGAGTGAATGCCAATTAAATCAATATATTTTTTAAATGTCTGCCATTTTTGCTAAGCAGGGCCAAGTAAACTACCGTTTTTGCCACAAGCGATTTTAATTCTTGATTTTTTTACAAAATATAGTAATCCTACTATATGCTGGATTGCCAACTCTACGCGGTGGCATACCTGACCCATTTTCGACAAAATATTGATAGTGAGGGATTTGTTTCCAGAACCCTCATATAATATACAATAATAACCTTTAATGTCACACGTTAGAATTTTTATGTTGATGCTATCAGACAACAGATGAAAAGCAGTTGCTTGATAATTTACTGCAGACAAGATTGAAAAATAAATATCACATCATATTGTAAGCATACATAACACAACAATTGCAGTCACAATGAGAAATTAATAAACTTTCCTCAGTTGATAATAACATCAACCGCAAAATTTCACAACCGAAGAACACAATATTCAACAACAGGTTCGTGGAAACATGCGCTGGCTTTGCTTGATATACAAATGGAAAATGGCAGAAGTCCCTCACAATAATACTGAACAAAATCAAATGTTCAAATCTTTTGAAATTATTATTCTACGTAATCTTTTCGATTAAAACTGTATGCTTTTATTTCCAAAATCGATAAAAAGTTCAAAACACAACTAGGTGAAAATATTATTTTATCAAAAATATTTCAAATCTTCATTAGCGACCGATTCGTGAATCAAAATATTTTAAATTTATTTAACTCTCGTTTACGGCCTGAACAATTTTAATTTACTAATTTGTATTTGATTGTATGGTTTGTCAGTTAATAAAAAACAGTATTTTGCTTGTACTTAAACATATAATACAATAGAAAAAATAATCTCTACTTGAAGCAAACAGTTTTTGTTTGAAACATAAAAACACTGTTTGCCGCAAATAATGAAATGTGTACATATCGCTTTTTGTAACTAGACGCTTCATACATTTATTTGCTTTATCCATCATTTTTTGTTATCTATTTTGATTAAATTTATTTATTTGAATATAACACAATATTATTTCTTTAACGATATCAATGAGCATTTAATATCTTCAAATGTATTTTTATTTTATTTTGAGAAATTTATACAAATTAGAAATATATAATGTAGCTGAAATACAAAGAAAATAATTTATAATATAATATTTAAAAAAAAAATGATTTGGAAAAATTTCTTTGATATGCGTATCATTTGGCATTAAATAAGGTGACATTTTATCTTTCTCATATCGCTTACATCAAAGAAAGAATAAAAAATACTCCCCATTATTGAGATGAAAGGCGAGTGTGTCCATTATAATATTCTTATCGCTTATATTAAACCTGTGAATAGATGTAAGAATAGAGAATCGTTAAATAATTATGGAACATTTTAATCTTTTTTCATGAGAGGGTACGAATCTACATACATATATGTATGTTTGTAAATTTTGTAATTTATATAAATTAAATACAGTTTTTTTATAAATGAAGATATTCTAATAGTTATATTAACTAGACTCAGATTTTACTACATCATCTGTAACATATAAGAAGAGTTTAAAGTTATTATAAGATAACACACATACTGGTTACTTGAGGAAATATTTTTTTACACATGAACAAAGAAATTTAATAATTTGTATTTATGAAACATATAATTGTATTTTTGGTATCGTTAAAGTGTACTTTTAAAATAAATGAAAACATTTTCAATGAAATTAAATATTTTTGATCATTCAAGATTGTGAAAGTAAACTTAAGATTAACTCTAATTAGTAATATTGCCGCATTTACATAGCCAATATTTTTGTCCCTTCTATTAAACATTTTCTTTGTTAAAGCTTGAAATTTCAAGTCTCAATAACAATCATAATTGAGTAAATTATTTGTGAAACAGCTTAATTGCAATTTCTCAATCAACAAGTTTTCTACGTAGAATTAAATTAAGTGTAAATTTCTTTGAGAAGAACTCTTTCACACTGAAAAATCTTTTTAAACGAATTAAATCCTTTAAATAAACATAGATGGGCGTTGAAACGTATGTACATAGTATCAACAACAATATTCGATCCATTTATGAGCATGTAAATCCAACTACCATATTTTTTTCTAAATGATTTATTTTGCGGTTACACTTATTTAAGACATACCAATTGACTTTCATTATATCAAAACCCTATTTGGTTCTTTATATTTATTTTGATACAGAAAATAATAATAAAACAAACAGTGAACTGGTGTATGTAGTAAGTAAGAAACACAATTGAAAAAAAACATAAACACTGTACGAGGCTATGGGTTAAAGTTAACTAGCAAAAAAGCGAAAAATCATTAACCATTGTTGACGTTATTTGGTTGAAATATTGCAATTAAAGGTAAATCCACCAAAAATAATCATTATTCTCTATTTTTTCAAAATAATAAGTAAAATGAATGATAAATAAAATTTCCATAAGTATGACCTACATATTATATATAATATTTAAAAAATAACAAACTTTTTTCTAATTCCATATTATTTATTAAAGATCGGAAACGTTCTCGTTCATCACGAGTTGTTAAATGTCATTGTTAACTGATCAAAATATTAATCGATACAGGATTATCTATACATAATTAAGTAAGACTCACAAAAAAGTGGAACAAACAATTTCTAAATAATGATACACAATAGTTTGTCATTATTCTTTCTTAGTTTTGAATACATAGCATTGTATCGATTTACATTTGCATCAGTTGATAATAATCACGATGAGTCAAACTAGTACGGATCTCTAAATAGTTTATGTGGGATTAGTATTTTTTTTGTAATAATATATATGATGCCTTTCTTTCATAAATTGACTATGAACACCATAAAAGAAGTATTGCTGAATTTTTGATAAATCCTTAATGATTAATATATAATGTAAGTCTTAACTTATTATTTAAAATCTTATTGTTATCACGCCATTGCTCCAGTTATGTCTGAAATTTTTGACAGGAAATCAAATCTCGGTGCGGAAATATGGCATGCAACGGAGCGAGAAATTAAGCCCAACAATTAATCAGTCATTGTTCAAAACAGCGATAGCGTGTTAATTAAAATTTGATATGCCACAGAGGTACCGGCGTCGATTCGCCTGGGAGCTGAGGCGCCTCTAACGTCGTGGTGCCCATTCCACGACGATAAGCATTTCTCTAGAGGTCGGAGATTGACCTCTCTAATTTTTGTGTTTTTGTTGTTAATAAAAAACTTATAGGGTACCAAAATGAGGTATAGCACCGTAAGATTTTTTTTATGTATTGTAATATATAAACACCAACATTATTCACATTGACAATACAATGATCGTCACCATATATATTTAAAACTATATTATTCAGGTCGATCTACATAAATTTATATTTAAAACTGGATGAATGACACCAAAGTCATGCAAACGTCAGAGCGATGGAGTGATAAGTGGCTTTAAAGAGATACTTTATATTATATTATTGTTTGAAGTTTTTACATGGCGCATTCACGTACGCATATGAACATGGCCTTAAATACAAAAGATATTCATCCATGTGCAGTAAATGCAACGAAGCAATGAAATATAATTGACATGGATGTTTGATAGCACATCAATCAATGAAAAAAAAACTAAATCAATGTGTTTTTATTTTTATTTTCGAGTCATCCGTGGTCTGATAAAAAAATCCTAGATTTAAATGAAAACGCATAAGGAAGTATTATTAACATTTGAGTGCTCAAAATTATGTCAGTTTGATTGAATTTTAATCGTTCAAATTATGTACATTCACATAAGTTTTGTCACAACCGACCCGGGTTTTTCCTTTCGGCATATTCAGGCGTTCAAGTGCTCAGAGAAACTTAAACTGACGTTTAGTAAATAAATGTATCGTGTTTATCATATAATCAAATATCAAACATATTTCAACTAAACGTATCAGTTTAATTGAACCCATTTTAAGCTTAATAAAAGAGTTGTCCTGCAATTTGATAATGTTCACCAAAAACTTGAACGGAAGATTGGTTTGAAAAACCTGATAACTATGAAACAATAATGCTGTTCCTATGATAGTCTTAAGCGGATAAAAAAATAGAATAAGAAGCTACTAATTTGCCACAATCGACAAAACAAATTACAAGAATTAAAAAATGCATAAACGGTCTTACATACGCTGTATCTTATCGAGGTGTTTTTATGTTGCACTTAATTCGCGTGTCGACTAATTTTAAAGATTGCGACGCTTGCCTCCTACATTTTTTTTCTACCAAAAAAAACAAACATGTTGAGAAAGTTCATTTTACAAGCTAACTCGCTGAGTATAGGAGTTTTTTTTTACTACAAAAAAACGTTGCTTTTTTGATTATTCTCATGTAAAGCAAAATTTATAATTCAGTTTAGAAAATTACAAGTAAGCAAATAGCTTTTTATCAAACCAAAGGATCTTAATTTTTGAACGTACCAACATATTTGTTTATAAATACATTATGTAATTGAGTACAAAATTCGATTTTAAAATAATAACTTCTCTTTTTACAATCCTTTGAATTCTTACGTCGGATGTTTGGTCAAAATATACCTGGTTTATGGTAAAATAATTTGAAGGAAAAAACCCGTGTTCAAGATGTAATGATCTTCAAAACACGAAACAAAACAATCAAAACTATTTTATTTATTTTTGATTTTGAAACAACGGAGTTTTTGCTCATTGAGAGCGTTAATGTTTTTTTTTTTATCTGGTTTTATAGTTGAGTTATATTTATATTTTTTCTTTCTTCGCAGAAGGGCATGCTCACTTCAGATGAGCTAACCACAGTATATCAAATAGGAAATGGTGAGTTCACCATATGCATTCATGTATATACCTCTCTTTGAAATACACCCATACACTTTGCAACTAAACATTATATCCGTGACGCAAGAGATTGTGTTTTTTTCCGTTTATTCAAATATTATTTTTTTGGAAACGTTGGGCAGAAACATTCTCTGTCTTAAACGATTTTTATGAGTTGCCTCCTTACTGTAAAACTGTTAAATTACTTCACGAACATGCACGATAATAGTAGGTATTCTCTATGATGGTGATTTCGGAAAAATACTTAAAATGATATGTCTTTTACGCAGTCAGTAACGATAAAGACAGCCAAGGGACCTTGATATTTAAAAAAAAAATACTTTTATGTTACCATTTTACATAAAATTTTAGTACGAAAGTATGAACTTAAAGCAATTTTGTTTGATGCAAATAAAGCATGCTATTAACAGTCGAAAAAATATATTTGTTAACACATAGTAATCTAATATTTATTGATATAAACGTTAGGAAAAATAAATAATTGAGACCGTAAAAACTTTTACGTGTTATTACTAAAAGCTCTAAAAAGCTTTATTACAAAACGTAGACTCGAGTTAAGTGAGGTTAATAATTGAAAATGGTAATAATAATTATTTCTACGGAATTTCAGCATAACTGAAATTAGAATTGAAACACACCCGCATTTTTGCTTTTCATGTGTGTATGGCTCCGTGGCACGCCGGTAGTAAAAGAATGCCCGACCTTCGTGGCAAACATAATATTATCGTTTCACTAAAATAGTATAATTTAAAACCTAGCTTGTCAATGGGTTTAAGTAAAAGCTACATTGTACCTGTTTGTAGATTGATTAGAAGCGTTATCGCGTGCTGTACAAACTACTGGCTGGCTGCATTTACTATATACAGTAATAGCATAGTGAACAACGCATACCTATAATACTAAGAATTTGTTAGTAGACAGAATGTCTACATTGTGAAGGTCTTGTATTCGTGGTACATAAGCCAGACATTACAAACTATGATTGAAAGCTTGAAAAATATTTGCAATACATTTTTGTAATTTTAATATGCGTGTAAACTGTTTTAAATACTATTTCTCTGGCAGACTAAATATCACGTCTTGTTTATTGAAATTAATCACATCAACGTGTTGGTTATATGGAATTCACCACGGCCGTTAGTTAAAAATATTAAATTGAATTCGAAATCATTGTTTTATTTGTAATATAGTTTTTGAATGGTTTTTTATTCAGTTATGGATCGTAGGAAAGCAAATCACTTTGTATTATTTATATACAAGCTTTGTAAGAATAAATTTAAACGTTTAGTGTATTAAAAACGATTACATAAAATACTCACTTTCTACCAAATCACAAACATGTAACTGTTCACTGAAATACGGCAGCAGCTTATAAACCTTTCACATTTAAAAGAAATTGTATTTTTTTGTGATTAATTAAAAAAAAATAGTTAGAATAACTGCCCGGCTTTTCCTTGGTTGTATTAAACATCAAAATGCAGACACAAAAAAGACATTTTTTTGCGTTAGTGTTCTAACGGAATTACTTTAAAAAATAAAAACATAATCATACCTCGCGTATAAAGTCCACAAAATATAGTCCATCAATTAATAATAATGTTAAAATTTTTAAAAAAGAGGTATAATCAACCAAGGAATGACTAATAGAATGACATGTGTAAAAATATCACGTCACCATTGTTCGCCGCTTGGGAGAAGTTCTTGTGACAGATAAACAAACAGACCATCATATGCATTTTTATATTTTAGATTAAAGAGAACTTCTATTGAATTGATTTTTTAAATTCTATATTTAAAAAAATTAAAACCAATATTTTGTCGCGGATTTGTCCTTGTTGTAATTATCAAATCGCTCACATAATAACTTTATAGTATCAAAAGGACTGGTTTTACTAAGCGAGTGAGATTATTCAAATTGTTTATTTGTTGAGTGAAACTGGTTGAGATCATATCATAAAATCGTGTCATTAGACGACAATTCGTTAATGATAACAAAAACATCAAATTCGTTAAACATCAAAAGGTGCTAAAAATGAACGACGGAAAAAAGTCACCAAGAAGAATGAAAAATTATAAATGAAAAATTGGGACAAAGATATTTGGGGTTAAAAACTAATCTACTATTGAAGATGTGTTGGAAAATCTATTTGGTTATCTTTGAAAAATATTTACTTAAAAAATAGACACTTACCGTGCTGACCAATTGTTTCAGATTGCATTTAAGTTCAACAGGTGTTTTTTTATGAACTATGTACTTAAATTCCTAGAGGAGCATTTCAACATAATTTGTCTGAAGAGGAAAGAGACTGAAGGATATGGAAAAAAGAATAATCATACTAGTTTTTTTGTACTTACTCGACGAATTGATATTTTTACATAAATCGATTGAAAAATTAGTAAAACAGCTCAGGTCTACGATAGATATTTTTTTGTGACTTTTAAAATTGAATTTGTATTCAAAAATATAAAGTGTTTGAACAGAAAAAAATATTTTGTAAATATTTCACGAAGAGGGAATCGAATATTTTAGGCTTTTAAAACTAAACGAAAAAAAAACTTTTGCAAGGATCTATCATATTGTATTTTAAAAATGAAGTCTAGTATGGTAGTTCTTTATGAGCTATTACCGTAACAAATAACTTTTTTTGAAATATTGACGCAAAAAGACGAAAAATAAGTTAAAGTTTTTGAAGTATCTATGAATATAAATACAGTTCATGTCTACGTGTATTGTATTTGGTCTGGCGCAAAACATTTAAAAACAATGTATTTTTTTCTACGATCGAATATTATTTTAATAATATCAAAAAAAGTAAAAAATGAATCAACTATTTGAAAGACAATTAAAACTTTTTGAATATAAATTTACACGTTTATCAGTTGTATGCTCTTTTCTGATTGAATTTATTAAGAACATACCTATATATTTTCTCTTATTACATATATTTAAAACTCATTGATATATTAAAAAAATATATTGAAAACATTGTTTTTATTATTTTAATTTTTAAAGTAGACGCAAATGCATAACTGCTTCAGTGAAACAAATCAAATAAAAACCGGACAAATAAGCTTATCAAGTTGGAAAAATATATTATCACCATATTGGGAGATGTTAATATGTAAAAAAACTTACAAAGTTAAATATAAAAATAAATTATTCGTGTGTTTCTTCTTAAATCACCAGTGAAGTTTGAAGTTAACTACATAAAGTTGCTCTTGTTAAATATTTTTTTAATAATCTACCCAAAAATGTAAGCATCACCATAAGTCATACAAATATTCAATACACAATAAATTATAAAATATAAACGTTTGGTTTCCAATAAACATCTGCTTTATAAAGATACAAAATAATTAAATACATTATTTGGCTTCCCTATAAAGGTACATTTTTTTACGGCACCCCGACCTTTTCGCGCGGGACCCTAGCGCGCCGATATTGACACGCCAGAAATAACGCGCAATACAACACTGACTTCAGCTCGTGAGAAATGACACGCGCTGACAATAGCGCGCAAACGAATACTATTTTGTATTTTTGAGTGCTTATTTAAAGAAATTTACCAACCTAAAACAACTTTTGATCCAAAATTTCATCTGATTTAAAATTTATTGGTGCTTTTAAAAACCTATTGATAATCCAAAGATAGAAATCAGGCTTCAGGAGTCCAAATTCCTCAAAATCAAAATACGCTAGATTGAATAAAATATTAGAAGTGATAATTCCAGCTTACAATGTTGTCAGTAAATTGGATTTTTTAATTAGAATCGATAATAATATTTAAATAAAATTTGTATTTATTTATGTGTGTTTTAAACTGTTTATAAAAAAAAAAATATATTTTTTTTAAAAAATGCGCGCTTACATCGGTGCACTAAAGTCCACGCGCAAACGTCGACGCGCTAGAGTCCCGCTCGCAAAGATCGCCGCACTCTTTTGTATAGTGTTTGACTTTAAACGCTCGTATAATAAATCTGTTACTAACCAAATTCTGCCAGAACGAAGACGATATCCGCTTGTTACGTTGGTAAAATAAATTATTGTTACATAATATAAATAAAGTAATCTGTTTAAAATCTTTATCTCCCGCTTGATTAAAATAATCCTTAGCACCTTGAGCATAATCCCCTTGTTTCCTGCGCCGGGAAAATACATTAGGTTAAGATATGTTACGCACGTAATTCTAACATTATGATTATTTCTTATCCATTAGGCGAGAGATAATGAATATAGCACAGGTTGCGCCGACACCGAATTCCGTTAATTTGATCAATGAGCATTTCCGTATACTAAGCCCGGAATTATCCGTAACGACCAATCGAGCACTCTCTTTCCCAGATTATCCCGTCGGGAAGAAAATATTTTGTCGGCCTATGGACGTGTTCTGTTAACAAAAATTATTACCGAACATCGGAAAATACTAGACGGTCTTTTTTCAAAATTTATCTGACGCTATTTTTTAGAAAGATAAAACAATATTTTTGTTTCAATAAACGTTTATCTACACTTAAATTGAATAAAATAAAAAATAAAAACACATTTCGGCTTATTTTAAGGTTACTGTAAAGTTTATGTCCTTGGTGGAAAGGCGTTATTTAACAAAATAAATCGCTCTTTTGCCCAAATTTAGATTTATTTATTAGTATAAAGATCGACATCGGTCATCACGAGTATTTTCAACCAACAAAAATGTATATTATTGCAGAGCTACATTTACCACCTTTGTTAATATTACTTAGTTTGGTATAAGTTGAAATGGTCGTGATGAATAAAACCGGTCATTATTATTATATATAATTGTAAAATTTGTACAAAATAATGTTTTTGTTTAATACATGTTAAGTATTACTAGCAATTAATAATTCAACATATATTTTTATAGAAAACCTGTGTATGTCTCACATATAATTCTCAGAAAACGTGCGATTTACATTTATGGATTGAATTTTATTAATTGACTGAGAAACATTATTTAAAATAAAAGGCGGTAATCCGGGTGGATTTATCGTTCACTGAGTTAAAATATAATAAAATGTTTTATACTGTAAGCTTCATAATTTTTATCACTTAACTTTTGATTGTTATAGAATAAAAAATAGGACATTATAGGTTAGGCAATAATAATAAAAAACAAGGGGGCGCACTCAACGCTTGTATGAATAATTAATTTAGGGAGAGATTTGAAAGGAAATAAAAAGAGGAAAAGGAAAGTCTACATTCTGATTTGTAATACTATTTTTGTGAATGGCTGGCAATTTTTACATTTGAAAAAAAACACTACTAATATAATATTATTAATATAAAAATTAACACTTCTAATATAATATAATATTTATTCAAAATTGATTCTGTCTAAAATATATATTTTTAATTAAAATAAAATACTGTTCGACTTGCAAATAGACTATAAATTTATTGTGTATTGTTGACTTTTCAAAATAAATCTACTAAAACGAAAACTATTTTTGTAAAAATGATGTTTTGTTAACAACAACAAAACAAACAATCTGCATTTTGTGCTTTTATAACCGTCAACTCGGCTACCAACGTAAAATCAACAACTGAATATTTATTTAACATTTACTAACCACCTAGTAGATCGTGACATTAAAGAGATACTCTTAAACTATGGACTTAGAATCCCAAGACAGAGGAGAGAGAAAATACTTTATAATAAATATAATGAACGATCAAAGTGTTTGTTCTTTGTCTGTTTTACCTGCTAATTATTTTATAAAATGCACTTTTTTATCTTATATATAAATATTGTAAGAGACTGATCTGTAATATACTTATTCTTTAAAAAAAAACTAACAATAAATATTTGATATAGGTACCTAATTTAAATTATATTTGTGAACAAATTCGGTGTCATTAATTTATATTTATCAGTTATGTTATAACATAAAGTGTTCGACGCTAATGGGTTGTAGGTCAGACAATCAACCTTTTATTACAAAAAAGGTTATAGTTTAACGGTAGCGTCAAGAAAATTTAAATATTGCTGATCGCTGTAGCCGAGTGGTATCTGTCATTAGATGCGTGTGTGTATCGTTTGAATTCGTTGTATACACATTTCTGATCGGTTGATTTTTAATTCAAAAGCATAGAAGTCTCAATTTTTTTTTCAAAATTCATTATTTCTAAAACTCAAAACTGTTAGCATTTAGAACCTTAATTATTTAAAATTTATCTCAACGATAAAAAAAAAACGCAAATGGTGTCTAAAGAAAATATTATTTTATATATTTTTTACTAAAATATCCTGTACAAATATGGAAATTAAAGATTGCAATACCGGTATTACCGAAACCTGAATCCGAGTATTCATTGAGATTTTTCAATACCAAAATACCGGTTTTGAAAATGCAAGAATATTGGCATTTTGGTACTATAATATTTAATATTAACCAAAACTGTATTTTGAATTTTATATAAACACTTACATATTATAATAAAATTGTTTGTATTGAATTAAGATATTTAAAATCATCTTGGAGTTGTACCGATTGTGATTTAATAGCCTTGTATTGAGACTAAATTTTCTAATCTTGGACTCTTTTTGTGATCCCGAGATTTCTAGATTGTCAAATTTTTCCAATCCCGGGATTCCGGAAATCAACATAAAATCGTGTATAAATTGGGATTCGGGATTGATAAAATTTTGGCTTGGTGATTTTCAAAATAATGTGATTTAGATTTAAAAAACACAAGAAATTGCGGATTTCCCAAAATTATCCAGCGCAAGAGCTTCTTTTTAGCAAATTGAAAAACTCAAGCATTTTTTAGACCTCGCTCAACTTTCTGTATTTTTTTAAATCTCGGGATAAGTACTGTCACAATCCTGGGATTTCGGGATTCGAGACCCTAACGAGACCCCGATTTTGTTTAATTATTTTTTTAAATACTGGTATTCATATTTGTAAAACTGGTATTGAATATGAAACACCAAACAACCGGTATTGATATATTCGTCTGTAATTGCAATCTTTAGCGGCGATACTTTTTGTAGGAACGAATACGTTTTTATAAAACATGAATATCGTGCAACAAAATTAAGATATTGTTAAATACGCTGACTTGAAATAATTATGGTAATAAATTATCAGCTGAAAGCAAACAGCCTAAATACTTAGTATTAGAACGAACCAGGCATCTACGTGCTACTTTGCACATAAGTAATTAACATTATTCACAGGTAAAAGCTCTATGTTAATATTTCTACGGCTAGAAGTAGTTGCTTTTTGGGAGTTGTATGTAATTTAAGTGCTGGAATTATTCAAGAAAATAAGGAAAATTTTGCGCAACACTTCTAAAATCATGGTAGTTGGTTGGTTTTAGATTTCAGATTGTGAATTGACTCTTAAGTAAAGTATTATGCATATTATGAGTTGATATTACCATAAGTATTGAATCAGTTAAAAGTTGACTGCGGGTTTCGAAGAAATTAAATCAATTATCGTAAATTAATAAAAACACAATAATCCTTTGTATTTCATTCCACTTTATTTAATATGTCAGGACCGGTTTCGCTCATTGCGAACATTGTCAAGTGATAATAAATATAATTTAACAATGCTATTTATACAAAAATGAAAAGTTATAAACAACAATTAGCATTGAAAAGAAATTACCAATTACATTAAAAGTGATTCTAAAATAACACACAATTAAAATGTTTAACACATCTTCAGGCGTTCAGTATCTGGATGAACTTGAACTGATGCATGATAAATAAGTGTATCGTGTATAAATAATGAAATAAATTTATTACTTCATTAAAAGCTATTAGTGGTGACATGGATTGATTTTACTTAAGATTTAATTTTAATGATGTTAAATTATGTAGCTGATGAAATATTTACTAAATCAAACAATTCATTGTTAGTATTTAAAATTAAATTTGATTATCATTAAGATGTTAAAATATAGTACGGGAATGCCTACTGATTAAATTGGTGGATAATTTCAATAATATATTTATATATTTTTATTTTGCTTATAATCATCGTTTTTTCAAAAATACTTATGGTATTTAAGTAGTAAGCAAGCAAACTATTGGAATTATCATCTTAATTGTTGATATGTGCAACGTCTAGTAAAATAGAACAATTTCACTACGAATTATGACCGTAGTAAGGGAAAAGGTAGACGAATATTATTTATAACTTAGTAATTTTACACCTCGCCTACTGAATGAGTGAAGTATTATGGTAAGACAGGTACATCAATCATTAATAAAGTTTCACAGAAAGTCGTTACTGCTGCGTTAACATTTTGGTTATTATATTGAAATATTTTTTCACAAAGCAAGGCAAAAATAGTAATGTTATTGAGCCCGAGAAAAAGACCCGGGTACACTTTTTCTTTTGTTAAATTTTTCGAATTTGGATGGGTAGGACTTATTTAAATAACAATGCTCTACAAGCTAACGATATTTTGATCACGATAAGGCATTCAGATCACGTATTATAAAACGTTTGAGTAGCTTTTCTCCCCTTTTTTGTCCGATACAGTTACCCGCACGTGCCCACTAACGTTATCTTAATAGTGCACTGCACAATACGCCACTATTCCAGTATTAATTATGGGAACTTCCCCTAAGAAAATTGCCTCCCGAAAGCATTCCTGTCATGGGAAACAGTTTGGTCACTCTATTAAAAGGGCACTGCTCATATTTGTCGTATTCTTTCGGGGTGAAATCTATTACAAACTAATAATGCCAACGTAATAAATGATTATTTATATCATATAAATCTAATGTCTTGTGTTCAATTAACTATTACTGGAAAATGATTAATGTTACAAGAAAAATATTTAAATTTCGTCTATAAAAATATATTTTGACTTCAATTAACAGATGATTTCTTATCTTTAAAAATACACATATATCACATTTAAGGAGTTTACTTGCAATTCTTAGTAAAAATACGTTATATTAAAAAAGTTAACAGAATATTAAAACTTATTTGTGTTTTAAGATAAAGAAATATTACATTATTACTAATTATTATGCTTGTAAAATATGTTTGACATTGAAGTTTTAATATCTTTATGCAATGATATCAAAAAATATTGCATTGATTGATCTTAAATTATTTTAATATATCGATACATCGATACATCAATACATCGAATACATCGATACATCGAATCGATACATTTTTGGCAACTCAAAGTTATTTATATAAGTGCTAAGGTAATTTTGATTATACAGTGAAACATAGGAATCTCATTTTTATTGGACAGTAATAATATAACCTACGAACCACTTTAGTTATAATAAACAAATTTATATATATAAAGTCGGTTTTCTGCCAGAAGTCATAAAGTGACATGTCGGTCAAAACTGAATTATATATTTTGTCATGCTTCTTTATTAAGTAAATAAGGCATTATGTCAAAAAAAAACGTTTTTTTTAATCCAAATTGAATACCCTTAGAAACAATCAGTGGATTCATTGTTCCATAAACATACAAGTGCGGTAATTTACTTTTAAAAACTCCTCTGAAATCGAGAGAATATGTATTTATAATTTTTTCAGATTATACATTAAGTTTTTATTATCTGATAAGTTTACGTATTTGACGTATGGTTCAAAAGGTAAATATTTTATGAAGTACGTAAAAGCAGTGCTTATTTCGAACACGAAAATAAGTCATAATTAGGGTATCCAATCCCGAAGCTTTTTTCCAATCCCGGGATTTCGGAAGTGATTAATTTTCAATCCCGGGATCCCGTGATTGGAATTTGCTCACCGAGGAATTTGAAATCCTCAATTCGCTATACTTTTTCCCAGGATTATCTCCAAACCTCGTTTTTTTATAGCTCACCGAGGAATTTGAAATCCTCGATTTGGTATACTTTTTCCTAGTTGTCACAAAGCCTCGTTTTTTTTTTAGCTCACCAAGGAATCTAAAATTCTCGATTTGCTAATGTCGTGTCAATTTTTGAGATTTCCTCAAAATTTCTCAATCCCGAAATCGCAGCCATATCAATCCTGCAATTTGGGATCAGAAAATTAAACGGGATCCCGGGATTGGATGCCCTAGACAATCATATGAACTCTCAAATCAGTTTAGTAGTAACAAAAGTGATTCCTAACTCAATTACATTTTAAAAACTGAGTTTAAATACACTTAAATTAGTTAATTCTTTAAAATTATGTATACTTTTTTACAGTGTACGCATTACAAAAGAGTATTAGTTTTACTCATACTTACTTAAAGAAATTCATAAAATTTCTATAAACCAAAACAATAAAATGTACCAGTTGTTTTCTATTCAAATAAGCGTATTTCATAAATCATCGTTTATCTACTTCACAATCTCTAGTTTCCCAGTTGTTTTTTTTTTCAACGTGCATTTGAATGTTCAACCTACATCCCCCACCCCCACCCCAGCAAGAATAACGGCATCCAGTCACTCATTTAAAACACATGGTCCGATTGGCTTGATAAACTTGGATGCCTTTTAAAAGTGACGTACGTCTTGCGTAAGTAAACACTGAAGAAATCTTATTAATTCCACAGTTCCTTAAAAACAGTTATGGAAAAACTGGCAATAAATATTTGTATAAAAGTCTACGACTGAATCGTACAGTCTGACACACGAAGTTCGTAGTATTTTCGTATTAAAAGTTTAACTCTTGAGCAGTTTATCTGTCCAGATTGAACTAATAAACATAATTACTTGCTTAGATATGATATTTATATTGATAAAACATGTTGCATTGTAAAAACTTTTGTTTACAAGACAAACAAAATAAACAACATTTTGACTTAAAATCTAAAAGCAGTGATAAAAAATTCACACATTTCTATCCATTGATGAATATCAACCTAAGTCTGATTTTACGATTAAGTTTATTTGTAATGACATTACATGGAAACTGAAAACAATGGAGTGTAGTTGTAGTTTGAAATAAAATAAACGTAAGAAATCGTATATGATATTTTGTATTGTCTTCGTTTAACGTCTGGTAGAAATACAATTATATTTTTTACACACTAGGGTGTTTGTAGCTTACATGATTTAAGACAACTTTACCAGAAAAACAAATATGTTTTGATTGGTTTCTTCACAACTATGAACAGGAACAGTTAAAGGTGGAAATTTAAAACACTCCGTAGTCGTGTCCAATGAAATTGGTAAACACAACATTCTGTTTATAGATAAAAAAAATCATTTAATATGATTTTGGGATATAAGAAGTTTTTGGTTTTTTTTAAATCATCATGCCTACGACGACAAGGTGAAATGTGTAAATTGTATGTAAGAAGCATACTATCTACACTAAAAATAGTGTACAGAGAATAAACAAAATTAGCGAGAGTTGCCTGTTACTCAATCGTTCAGCCTTTGGTAAAAAATATATAAAGACAAGTATTGTCACAAGACGGATGCTTGCTTGAATAATTAAAAATGAGATGAAAACATTACTGATACGCCCATATTTTTTAATTCAAAAATCATTTTGAAATAAGCGTTTTAAAAGTTCATTTAATAAACCACAAAACGGACATAAGAATACGCTAGATATAGAGATATATTGTTTGTTTTAAGTTAAAGTTATAGCTTATGAAATAACGGTTATACATATAATATATGGCGATGAGTTTCGAAAATTATTTTTACATATTTGATTTAAGATTTGTTTTTAAATAAACCATTTTTTAATGAAAGAATCTATAAAAATATTTTACTAATTTTTTGATTAAAATTAAAATGCAGTTCATGTAATTCTATTCAATCATGCGTGCTCCCTGTTAATAGTAGGTTTAAATATTGTCTTTTCATAAATTATAATATAGAAAAAAAATATTTTGAAAGTTTGTAAATTAGATTTTGTGATGAAAAATTAGTTTTTATATTATTTTATAATTTATTTAACTTTTAGAATTAAAAAAAGGTTTTTTTCCACACTGCATAGTGTAAAATAAAGAAATTTCTGAACTGGAAAGAAAACTTTCACTTAGTGAAGCGAAAAATACGTTGTTAATAAAAACAATTGCCTGATCTAATGCTTCATTTAAGAAATGTAGGTATATAATCTTTGCAACAGTAGGAACGGAAATACAATATTTAAAACATTAATAATATAATAATAATAACATAATTTTAATACTTTACTCTTTTCTAAGCAAAATTGAATATAAAGTATTTTAGCTTCTCGTAATATGCACAGTAACTTTAAAAATATATATTTTTTAAATCTGTCTTGAATTCTTCTATCATTTTTCGAATCTGGCAGCTTTGCCAAAAATGCTCAAAGATCCATCAATATGAGAGTCAATTTCCGCACCGAAGTTTTTAAGTCTACTTTTATACTGAGCCATTTCAGCGAAACATAATGCATTACAAAAATAACATATAAAAAGAAAAAAGCGATTTATCAAATTTACTAGAGATGGTAAAAAATAAAAGTTAACCAACGATCAAACAAATGCACTTTATTGTTACATCTTACATTGCGCGATTTTATCATTTTATTCCACCTGTAGAATGGAAGAGAAAAGACTAACAGTCTTCGATTCTTCGAAGAGTTCATTCAATTTATAGTGCAAGGTTTTATAAGAATTGGTCTACGCTACCATTTTCCAAATGCAACCATTTTACACAACAGAATTAACAAACTTGAAAAAATCAGCAATTTGTTAAAATGTTTTGTATTTTTCCAAAAAATACATTGTTGTTACCCATTGTCATCGATTTTTTATTAAAATTTCACCCAAAGAGATTAAGTCACTCGAGATCAATTCAATAAAGAGATAAATCACGAACACCAATCGTCAAAATCACAAATCTAATTTGAAAAGCACTGAATTTGCTGAGACTTGATTGGATCTATTTGATCACTAGAGAAAAGCATTTACTTTAATAGACCACAGAAAACAACGAAATTTTACTTTCGTTGCGTCAAAGTGGTTATCGTCTTTGGTAATAGTGATATTTGTTTGTTGGAACGCAAATCAATTTTTTTAACGGACACTTTCGTTTTCTACTGTGTGTTAAGACATCTGAGCTGTTAGCACTCCTTGTACCATCTAATTATTAACCAATCTTTTGAAAAAACGAAGCGTAGATTAGTAAAAATTCTTTGTAGTAAGTGAAATTCAGATTCTCAAATACCTGAGGTGGCCCTGCCATGGATGGATAATGTTGCGAATTTCATTAGACTATCTCAGCACCAAGTGCTGGTATTCTATGGGCAAAATATATATAATGTATACGTATAAACATAATCTTAAGCTATATTGTATTCAATGGTTGCAAGACGTTAAAGCATACCCTCTATATATCCTAAATACAATAGGTAAATCTTGGCTGACCTGAGTTGGTAGACAATAGATATTAATCTCAATTAATAATTAACCTTAGGGTGAATGTCTAATCACGGCTTGCATCTAAGTAAGTACGCTGTCAGCATCAATGTAAAAAAAATAACTTGTACATATATGTATCGTTTGGAATTATGTTTAAAATATTTAATTCGTTTATTAGTACCCTTAACTTAAAATTGTTATGTTATAACTGTTGTTTTAATATGAAAAAATATCAAATTTGAATTGTTTAAATTTTGTACTTTTCCATGAGTTTTGTCGCTAGTAACCCGGGTTTCGCCTTTCGGCATCTTCAGGCATTCCAAGTGCACGGATGTACTTGAACTGTCAGTTCAAGTGCATCCGTACAAAATTCAAACAATTCAAATTTGATATTGAAATTCCACCAAGCACCCTCAGTCGAAATACTTAATTATAAAAAAAATATCGTTAAATAAAATATTTTACATAACTTAGATTTGTATAGTAAACATTGTGAAAAGAATGGCCACGAGAGCTGAAAATAGTTGAATTCAAAATTAATTAGGCAAAATAAAACAGTTACACATCTAGAACTTAAACAAGTGAAAATAAACAAATGAATTCACAAATAAGCTTTCAACTTATATATCGATACAAATAACCAGTGGCAATGCAACCTCTTAGCATGTGTTCAATACGCGCAGTACGTAGACAGAGTGAGTGTGTTTTGCGTAAACTTACAAAACGTAAAAAAGGCAAACGTTGTTATACACTTGTCATAGCATGCGATGACAGAAACAGATTGAAACATATAGGTTATGAAAATGTATACATTACTTGAGAAATTTAATATTTCTTATATTTTAAAATAATAATTAAACTATAAAAAATATTGGAATTTTATTAGGAGTAGTATTTGCAAAGGGTGTTTAAATTGAAAATCGATATATTTCAACTAATTTAGATTGTAGATACAATAAAAAGCATAATAAATGACAATAATACATTAAACGCTATCCAAAGTCTTTTTTACGCATAATAGCATCATACTTATTATTTATAATGTATTATTTTCTTAATCATGTTCTATTTTTATTTGAATAGTAACCATAAATATTCAGCCCTTTTGATGAAAACATACGCATATAATTTTCCTAATCAGTTAATCAATATTTTTACAAAAAAGAAATGGTGATATTCTGTTAAATATTCTTATTAGCGTATAAGAAATCTTCAGATATGAAGTGTATATACATAAATAAACGAATAGGTTATAAATTTTTTATCGTTCCTTTTTAAACATGCCTTTGGAAGATTTGTTCGAAAATTGCGTTATGTTTTATCTATTGAACTTCGTTGTAGACGCGTTTCACAGCGTGTCTTTTACGAACAGGGTCGTAATACCATGCATTGTCAAACAGTGGTAAATTGCACTTTTCCTTACACATAATACCATACTATCGTGGAATATTTTTTTGCTTTTAATTATTATTCGGATAGTTATTTATAAACGCTTTACAATGCTTTATTTCACGTGAAAGTGATAAGGAATAGTCAAAAACAATATGCAATCAGTTTAATAAATACAATATCATATAGCTATACATTTAATGCTCGAGATGTAGTAGTAAAAAAATAATATATATTACAAAGTGTATAAAAAAGGTCCATTAAAACAAACATTAAAATTACTTTTGTGATTTGCACGCATTTGTATCATAGTAAAAAAAACTGGTTTAAAATTACTAAAACACGTACAATTCAGGTTGCTTGTATTGTATAAGTAGTAAGACAGGATTTCACTTATAAACTACCGAAACATTTTCGACTGACAGTGAAACTGGTCTGGTTGAAGTAAAAATATATGAAAAATGTGTTTTATTCATTTCAATTTGTGTATTTAAAAAAATGAGTTACACCTAATACGATGACTTATATAATAAACAATGATTTTACACAAAGCTGTCACATAATAATATATATTTTTTAAAAGACCATGTCATAACTGTCTGCTTTATTTTTAAAGAGTTTAAATATTCAATTAGATGAATAATAAAAATACTTAACTAAATACCCGTACATTGGTTAATAAATCATGTAGGAAAACATTTTTTTTCTTTGTCTACTATTTCCTCTAAGATTTTTTTTTTTAAATTAATAGACTTATATTGTCAGAGAATGATTTTCAAAACAGCAAAAACATGTCTTACTCTGATAGTGGAATAATAACGCCTTAAATGTTTATTTTATATTGTATACCACTGCTTAAATTTTGTAAATAATATATCTTGTTATTAGAAGTTCCACAACTAACGGAATGCTTAAATAATAAATTGTATATATTCGCTTTTGTATAAGATTATAGTTTGAGAATCATATTTCTTTTGAGACATCAAACTCGTCACAAGATGTAACCCAGCGCCATATTTAAATGCGTAACGATATATATCGTGAGTTTATATTCTCTTGAGTTTATATTATATATACATACGTGAATATGTGTTTTATGTTTTATGTCAGTCTTCACTATAAACTCCCCTCTCGAGATAATAATGTAACATATGTAAATTATAAACCTATTTTCAATGAAAGAAAAGTTCTCCAGCCAACAAAGAAGTGTTTTCAGATTTGCATAATCTTGGTGGGCCAACTCTTACAGGCATACTAAAGTAAGTTTCAGTGCTAAGTAAATTGTTGTTTTGATTTTAAGATTATTTTTTGTGGAAGATTGAAGGATAACATTATATTTAAATATTGAGTGGATTCATATATTCGTACTTGTACTAAGCACACGTTAAAAATAATTATAATAACGTTAAAACTGAATTTAAGATTTAGATAATTATAGTGTTTTTTAATACCGAAAAAAAAGTTTTGAAAATGGAAAAATCCGATATTTTAGAATTGAATATTAACCTTAAATTATAGTAAGACAAGATGTACAAATCGTTAAAAGTCCAGAAGTAATTATTGAAAAATAAACCGAATATGATTTTTTTAAAATTCATGTCCACTTCCAGTAAGGCATATAGCTTCCTAATGGAGATATCTCAACCGAAACAGTTCAACCTTAAACTTTGCTAGAGCTGTGCGGAATGTTCTGTGTCCGAAACATTCTATGTCCGGTAAATTTATGTACGTATAATTCGTGTGCGAATATTTTATAGAGAGTTTTTGTGTTCGGCAAAGTCCTGATCGGAAGAATCTGTTCACAGAAAAAAAATATCTTTTCTTTTTTGACAGTTATTTCTACTCATACAAGTGTACAGAAAACTAAAAGGATATAGCCGTCATTATATTAATTCACGTAATAAAAACATCAGCCATCCAGCATAAAATATGTGTGGTGTTTGACTGCTTAAATGGTTGGTAAAAAATGAACTAGGCATAAAATTAGTAAATTTAAGTTATGACAAAAAAAATGTGGAATATTTGATAAATGCGTACGCAAGAAACCCCGAAGTTTGCAGATAAACCACCTTTTGGAGCGCTGGATTGAAAATAGAATGCCAGAATTAGAGTATATTATTCTAGTTAGTTTATGCATTAAACATATACAATACTTTATTTTATTATATTTATTGATAAAAAGTTTCTCTTCATAGCTAACAACCATTTTTTAAACTTAAATGGTGAAACGACTACTTAAATTGTTAAAGCATATAAAATAATATTTGTGCAGCTGAAAAAATCAACCTTGTTCGTATATTTATCAAACATAATATTTTCAATCGTAAAAGAGAATATATAATTGATATAATAAATTATAATAATTAAGCACACCGTTTTGTATACAAAATTAGATTTTGTATTCTGACGGCATGACGTTGGTGGTTTTTTCTGTAATATTTATGTTGACAAAAAATCCTTTCGACCCTGTCAAAGTTGGCTAACTAACACCCCCCATGCCAAACTTGCCACTTTGTTGTTCGTCAGTAGGCAGGCAAGTAGATATTTTGTAGTGTAGCGCTGTAGGTGGGCGGTTATTATAATTGGGCGCATTTAACCCCATTGTGAGGCTATTGCACCAACACTCTACGAGGCTCAGCCATTACTGAATAATGATTAGATTTATTCACCACCTATTACGGTGTAATGGAATTAAACGACCATTTTTTATACTTTCTTCACGTGATAAGAAGCAAAAGCTTGGCTCTGTGTGCGTCTTAAAATAATAGGAGGCTTTATTTAGTTTATTTTTTGACAGGTTGATTTGGGTATAAATAACTTGATAGTGTATCAGCCACAACAAACACCTTTAACACCAAAGCATTTCTATATTATTATATTGGACACATATTATATTATTTCTTAAATTTAAATCAATATTTTTGCATCGGTTGTAATAACTGACTGATAATTAACAACATAAATTCATACGAATTTTTCATTGTTACTTTTCAATGACTGAAATTTTTTTTAAAAACTTTTCTAATATTTGATATTAGATCAACTTTTATTTTAATCTTCTTTGAAACCGACTGATGTACGCCATATCAATTTCTTCATTATTTTAAGTGGCTGAAATTTTGTTTATTTCTTTAATGTATAAAATCGCTTTAATAATGAACTTATGAAATTTAACATATCATGTTACTGCGTAAAAAAACGTTATTAAATTCTCGTATCACATCTGAAGATTTAAAAATCAGTTGATATTTGTTAAATAAAACGGAGTCACACTAACCATTTTATAGGAATATATGAAACCATAATTGAATTGTTATTATATCAGCTGTGTTTTACTACATCCAATAAATAAATCTACCCTCATCGAGTAGATTAGTATATAATCGATTATTGCTGTTCTTTTTGTAAACAATATATCCAAAATACAAATGACAAGTACAGTGATGTTTTTGGTCAACATGATATCACATTTAATATTTTAAATTACAACTTTTTATGAATGAATGAACATTAATGTTGATATTCAATGTTTCGTTTTGATTTTTTGTTATTCCATAAAAAAAATCGAATCGAAAAAAAGAATTTTGCTTTTGATAAGTATGTTTCGTATACAAACAATGTTACTGAACAAAAAAATAATCTAAGGTTAAATATTACTCAAAACGCTTTTTTCTTAGAACGTCTACTAAATGTTTGATGCATATCTAATTTTCACCGAAGATTAAAATTAACTGATAACAAGAATATTTAGTCTCTGAAATATAAAGCACAGACTCTTAAAATATTGTTTACAAAAAGTTTGCATACCGTTGGAACGGACTGCCCTTGTCTGGACAGTTCGCCAGTTTACACCCTTATCTGATACTAAAATAATATAGGGCTATAATGAAAATTACTCGGAAGGGTTTCCTTGTAGTCAGTATTATTTTTCCATACACTGTAACCCTTGAAATATGTTCATAAATGCAACAAATGTGGCTTGAAAGGGATTTTTTCAGAAAACTGAACACTAAATTAATTTTGATTGTTTCTCTACACGCAAGTAAACATTTAGAATAATTGTAATTTATACATGAGCTGATAATGACTCATCATATGACCCGATCAAATAAGAAATTTCTTTGCCTTCTTTGCAAGTCGTGTACCTTTGGAATTTTTTAAGTTTTCTTTATTATTTTTTTAGCCTGAAACATGATAGAAGAAAAATGTTTCTTAATTTATTTGTATCATTTTTTTATAAATGATTCTTAGACACATCTCACGCCATATCATTGTTTTGATAGATGAGTGAAGCGGAGTGACAAAAAGAGCATGCATACGTATTTTTCTGGGATTTTTAAGTTGCTAATTTCAAAAGTTATCAACTTTGTCCAAAAGTAAAAGCCTTCAAAGGTTTTTGACTAGCCACTACGGTTTTAAGTTATTTTATTTGAACGTAACGTTTGAATAACATGAAATACGTCATATAATAGCATAGATAACTGAGAAAAGTGAGTAACTGAGTGTTGTTTGGAAAAACCTGATAACTGATTTTTGAAACAGTGTTGCATTCTAACATTCAAATAAAGATTGCTTAATAAATGTTTACGCAATAATTTACAACTGATATAACTTACATAAAAATAGGAATAATTAAAATTATCTTTGTTCCTTTTTTACTTATTTCGTACATTAGTGTTTGTTTGAATTACTCTTTCGCAATTTCAATATTTTGCAGTTATCAAGTTTTGAACAAAAAAAACCGATATATGTAGTAAGGGAAAAAAACTAAAAAAATATACACTGTGGCATTTTAACATAGCTTATATATTTTTAAACTATTTATATGCCCCGTTTAATTAAATATCTCATTAATATTTCATCGCTCCCTAACGTAAATAATTATAATTCAAACTGTAAATAATCTTCCAATTTGATATTTTTTTGTGAAACGATATCTGTGTTTTTTATTTTTAAATCTTTTTATCACAGAATCATTGAATGAATTTTGAAAGATTTTTCTGCAAAATATTAGACCAATGATGTGTTTTGCTGAGCAAGTGAGCGTTTTTAATGGCTGAAAATACAAATAGTAAGAAGCAATCTCTTTATTTGTGAATTATTTTGTTTTGAGCATTCATATGTGTTTTTTAATCAACCAGTAATATAACGTTGTTTAATCAAATATTTGACGTTACAAGGTATGTGACGGTATGCTCCGGCGCACCTGCAAATTATTCTCTCAATCAATCTTGTCGGTTGGCCAGAGGTTAACCGATTGAGTCACTTTCAATTAATGTAACTGCTAATGCTTGTCAACAATATATACAGTCCATTCTACGCAGTATATAAATTAATCTACACGAGTTCACGGCCAAATGCCAAATGCCAATCCTTAACTAAACCAAGCTATGTAAAGGAGAAAGAAAAATTGACACCTATTTTTAATCCGTGTCAGGTCAACCGGAACCACTTCTGACCTCTTTCAAATATTGTCTTGAGCTGCTGAGCAGGCATCTCATACTAAATTACAAGCTTTATCCGCATGTTTTAAATATTCAAATGACGTCGTTTCAAATTAATAAAAAATAATTGATTGTTTTTTTTAATAAGTGACATTTAGCACGATTTCCCACAACGGAAATAACATAAGTTTTGTTGAATGTTAAACTAGTTGTCATTATTTAAAAAAATATATATAATGTTCTCTACGGTCATTAATTAATTTCCGAGGGGCACGTGCTAGAATCTGTAGAAGCCTAGATGAGTATCGACATGCAAGGTGGATCAAAACCTCTATGTTTGTATTTATAAAATGAAGAAAAAATTTTCAACAGTACAATTTCAATCAGTCGAAAAACCACAACGACGATTGAACTTATTGTTTTATATAGAGGAGCAATATTATTCAGATTTAAATGGCACCATCGCTTAGAAAACTTATGTTAATTAAAAATTTCCTGATACAAATTGAGCCTCAAAAACAAATGGAATCACCCTGTATTAAGTTTTGTTACACATTTGATACCTGTTTTAAAAATTTCAACTTTTATAATTTATCAGTTTAAATATAAAATTATAAATAATGTGAAATAACTCAATTTTTCGTAATTAATTGTGGATTATTAAAGAATAAATATCGTGTTTTTTCTCTCAATACATTAAATGGTTTTGTTATGATCAAACATAATGTAAATAAAAAAAAACACTTACTTAGCAGTTCGCTACTAATTTTAGATTTTTTTTTAAATATGTCTAGTCATGAAACTTGTCAATTCGATGACATGAGTGAATTGATAATATTATAATTAGTAAGTAGTACCTTAATTTTAACAAACCCTTCACGAACCTCTTATCTGATTCTGAAAATTGAACGTTAAAAGAGCTACTACAAAAATATTTGTTTTACCATTACCGTCTTTGTGAAGTTGTGTAACCTACTAAAAACCCGTTGTAATATTTTCTGTAACCATTATGTATTTTAATTTCACATGCTTTACATTAGGAACAAGCTTAGTATAAGACAAACTTTAAAAGACTAAAGCGACAATCAAGTTTTGCTGTACGGTCTTTGTGGGAAGCTAATTATAATTGTGACTATCCCTTATTTGCTCTTTTGTTCCAGGTTGTCAACTGACCTGACTTTTGCTTTATACGGCATTCTAAATTTCTCTATGTTATGATGAAATGTGTAACCTTTATCTCCTTCTGGCTGAAAAAAAGTATTTACCACTGAATTTATTTATTCGACGTTGACCAGTATGCCACGGACCCGAAAATTTTACTTACTGATAGTGTTGATCTTTAGCTTTTATTCTTTATATAGTGGTGTTTTGTCATTGTCATTAATCTTGTCTTAAGTGATGATAATTTTAACAATGCTGTATTTTATCTTGACTTTGTTTGCTAAGCTTATGACAGTAAAACATTTCAATTCAAGTTTGATAAACTAATTCCGCAGATGGATGTTTCTCGCTGTGATTTCGCCAGTCACAAATAATGTTATATTTTATTTATGTGTAAGTCGGTTATTTCTGAGAGTTACAACTTAAATAATCGATTTATCAAACGGGTCTTACTTTGACAGATGTTTGGCTGTCGGTATTATGTGAATATATTACATGAGGATGTATGAGATGAATATAAATATTCACAATTGTAGAATGCTTAAGAGATGTACAGAAAATTATAGTTTTATTAACCTTTTAATAAAATTGTTTTCCTACTAAATAAAACCGTTTATTTATTTTCGTTAAAAGCATTTGGTGATTTTTCTGAAAAAAAATAGTAACGCTTTATCGTTTTTACTGTTGTGCAAAAACATCATTTTTCTCTACATTTAGAAATATTTTCTTCAAATGGTTAAATATATATTTTTTTGTAATGTTTGTACTTGCTCGCTCAATGAGTATACCTTGTCGTCCCTGTTACATGAAATTTTATTGAACTGAACCTTTTTTTGATGAGGTTATTTTACATTTTCGGGTATATGATAGTCACAAATCGTAAACCTAATATGTTCTATTTTTTTCTTAAATCACCAGTAAAATTAAACGTCTTCTTTATAAAGATCATTTTGTTTGTTATTTTTTTAAAACCATATCTACAAATTTGAGCATCGCCAAAAGCAAGATAAATTTACAAAAAAATGTAAAATATGAACACTAGACTTTCAAAAAACATCTAAATATTTCATTGGTAGAGTAACACGAAATTAAAAAAGATTTTTGGCTCTTCTGCACAGTAACACTTTTGTAAATAAATAACCTGAGAAATTTTGTGCGGGCTTTGGCAGGTAATACTTTTAATTCACTTTTGTATATATTCAAAAATTAGTGGAAAAAAATGATTTAAAAGATTTTCAATGGTTTCTTATTGTCTTTAACAAAATAATATTTTTATGGATTACAGAACTTAAGACTTGACGATTTGGTATAATACCAAAATAAGTATATGCTATAGTAGATAACGCTTGCACGAGTATGAAGGTTTCTATATGTCACTTTAATTTAGATTTAAAATATCAATATCGAATTTATACGACCAGTTTTGTTCAGTCAGTATTTTTTTTTTCAAATGGATATGAACACGGATGACTGGAACAGTTGAATATCCCCTGTCTATATTTTTATTGTTTTTCATTCACCAAAATCTTTATTTAGTATATAAAGTTTCGACACAGCAATAAAAAAAATCTTTGTCACTTCTTTAAGAAGCGTTTTAGAATATTAAATGTATACTGTCATGTCATCCTTTGTTTTGTAGAGCACACAAATCAGAAAGCATGTGAAGATAGGCGCACGTTCTTGCAAAAGAACGTTCTTTTTTACTACCCCTTGTAACCGTTAGCAAAATAACCCCACAACTCACGGTCAGGTGATATAATTTCTCTACCGACATATCTTTCACATTTCCATAAAAATAAAAACGGAGGAAAGTACAGGTTTCTAAGGCACGCAGCACGCAAGGAATGTTTCTCGTTTGGAAGCCAGTTATACTATATTGTTAGCGGGGTCTATAAACGTAAGAAATATCCCCACCATAGTCATAATATGGCGCACAATAAGGGCTTCGGCATCACACTTTTGTTTGTGGGCTTACAACTTTTAGACATTTCAAATGATTCCTGATATATATTTTTTTATTGAATTAATAATTAACTGTCAAATTTATATTCTCTTAGATTTGTACTATGACGTGTAGTTGGCAGATTCAGAAAAAAGCTTATATTAAATGAACATAAATGAAAAAATAGTTTTTATTTTAAAATGGTTAATAAATATTTTTTTGGTGGTCATGTAACATAATCTTTTTATTAAATAATTAATTTTGATGTCTACCTTGTAAATTAAGTAGGCTATTAGATACTTGTTAACCTATTAATTTAGACTGCAAAAGAATTATTGGCACCGTAACCTTGGGTGGGTAGAAATTTATTTATTTAAGATCCACTTGTGATAATGATTATGTTATTTTCAAAGTTGCAATTTTTTCAAGCTATTTTAATGTAAACGCATAAATGAATGTAGCCAAACATTTATTTACTTAAAAATTATAAATTATATTACTTTGTTACTCACATAGTGTATTATTATAAAATTAATCGCCTCATCAACATTATAACACATCATATTGTGTTTACGTCCATTGACAAATTAATATACCCAAGGTAAATCGATTCATTCTATCCATCACTAAATACTTGAGCGCGAATGGCATATGCGTCACCCTAAAACCCGCCTGTGTATCCGCTAACCCTAGTTTCAATTAGTGTCAATAACAATACTATTTTAAATTAATGACACTTCATCAAACGCAAGCCTACGTCATAAAACATTGATTTCACGATGAAATGGCGTTGTTTTCCAGTAAAACATAATTTTTCTTGGGACTTAAAAATAATCATATATATCGATATTACTAAACTTTTACAATTACATACCTTAAATCAGGGTTCCCCAAACTTATTCTGGGATGGAACACTTCGCGACTCCGGAAATTTCAACGGAACACTTAGCTTAATTTTTGGAATGGGTAATTCGTAATAGTTTTTTTATTATTAAAATATCACATACGAATTGGAGTTAATAAATCTCTTAGAGAGAGGGGGGGTATACTAGTGAATACAATTTAAAAAATCGATTCATTCTATTTTATATTTTTCTTAAGTTTAGACATTTGAAAGTATGTTCTCAAAGTGAAATTTTCAAAATTTTAATTATTTACCGAGTTACAGCGATTTTGGTGACGCAGCTACTAAGCTGGTCCGACAGGTACAAATCGAAACTCAAAACTTAAAAACGCGTTTTTCTCGAAACTACTTTTTTCAAGCTGGCGTTCATAATAAGTTATACCAAACCGATTTATTTGAAATTTTGTGTAAACTTTTTCTATACATCCTTCTATGGCCCGTAACAGGTTTGAATTTGAATTGATTGTTTTTTTTTTCAAACGGTTTTTTTATTTCTCCGAGGTACGAGCGATAGCGACATTTTTATTAACTAAGAATCCGTTAAATTTTTGATTGGAATCATGTACGGCAGGACACCTATTTTTTGGACCTCTCCTATTACCAGCTGATAACTTTTTGAGTTTTGAATTATTTTTTTTTTAAAATTTGTTATGTACATATTTTTAAAATATAAACAAACGATTGTTAAAAAAATAGATGGTAAAAAAAATCTTTGTTTTTTTTACAAAGCTCGAAAAAACACCTGAAATTGGTTTACACCTGTAAGCAAACCTCATCGATCATTTACTTTTGCCTAAATCTCTTTTTTAATGATTGCATTTTCACAGTTTTTCACGATTTAGCATATATTTTTTCATGGAAATATTAATAGTTTCAAGCATGCATAGCAGAAAGACATTTACTTTAAAACTGTTTTACACCGTTGCCATTCTAGAATTGATTGTATGCCTACTGAGATTTGATGTCTTAGAAAGGATTGCAAAAAAAAGTCTTGTAGAATTTTCAATCAATTGAATGTAATGATCATACAAGCATTGTTTATTTGGTATTTGGTAATACTATTTATCTAATGAAATATGCTTAACCATTTTTTCTTGTTTTGTACTGTATTGCGTTTGGAAATCTATTTCGGTCGACTTCAATATTTATTTTGAAGGGTCAAAGAAAACTCGTACAAAGTACTGTTGGCCTTTAATGACTTTGATGATTTTGGGTGTGATAAAATAATCCTTCACCCTCGGCGATAGAAATTTGGCACAATTTTTGTTGCCGTATTCAATTTATATTAAAAACCTCCTCTTTTCCCTAGATATTTGACATCATAACATATGTGGAGATAGACCATCACTCGCTTTTCAATATGAAGTAGAAAATGTTAAAATGTGTTGCAGCGTATAAAAGCATTCCAAATTTTTGTGGAAAATCCACTATGGCCCGCGGTACACCTACTCTGGCTACGCGGAACATAGATTGGGAAACCCTGCTTTAAATGATAGTATCATAGCAAAATCACTCTTAACTAGCTTACTGTCAACACTTGGTAGAAAAACATATTATGTATCATAGGTAAACACATCATTCTGTTATTTCGCTACGCTTTGACTTCATCTTTTTTAAATACAAAACTTCCATATGCACTCTTTTCCAGTCAGATTAATTAGGTAGTTGGCATTAGAGCATCCAATTCCGGGACCCCGTTCAATTTTTTGATCCTGAAATCCTGAGATTGACATGGCCGCGATCCCGGGATTTCGGGATTGAGAAATTTTGAGCGAAAATCCCGAAAATCGACACGAAATTAGCGAATTGAAGATTTCAAATTCCTCGGTGAGCTAATCCCAATTCCGGGATTGATTAATTTAATTAATTTGGAAAAAGGCTCCAGGATTGGATACACTAGTTGGCATTTGCTTTCCTTTCGTTGACTTCCTGTGATGACAAACTTTGGTATCTTTTTTGGATATGATCTATCCAACGCCACTTCATCGATTTCATTCAGCTGACGACTTACTTTTCCTATATGTTGTATAATTAAACCTTCAGTTTTATTTTCCTTAACCAAGAGTGTCCCAGGGGCAGCTATCCGAGATTTGGAGTATTTGCAAGCGTAAAAAGTCAATGCCTCTAGATACACACAAAACTATAGGTTAAGGTTTACTCGCTCTCCGTATGACGTCGCAGATTTATAAAATTGCTGGAAATTTGCCTTATTGACCGGTGATTTTTGTCGTCTTTCTCTCTAATAAATGTAATAAATAATTGAGCTTTCTAAGAGCTTTGTGCGCAATTGGTTTAAAGAAGGTCGCAATATCCTTAAAACATAAGCTTTTTGGTTCGGCGGACTTTTTAAAGGCCGAAAGCTCCACATAAAAATGATATTTTAAAGAGCTCTTGGAGCAATGGATTTTCATTAGGCGAAAAGATCTTTTATAAATATGCTTTAAAAGAGCTTTTAGCGCAACGGGATCTTAGAAGGCCGAAAGCTTATTAATAAATGAACTTTTAGAAATATTTTAATTGAGATAATTGATCTATACAAGAGCTTTTAGCGCAACGAGCTTTTTGAAAACTGAAAACTTTATAGTAAATAAGATTTTGAAGAACTATTGGCGCAACTAGCTTTTGCAAAGCCAAAAGCTCCTTGCTGAATGAATTAAAAAGGTTTTTTTCTCTGAAGCTTTCACAGAGCTGTTGGTGCAGTGAGCTTTTTTAAATATTAAGCGACATTGCTTTGTATCTTTATATATGTTTTTGAATTGACCATATAATGTTTCAGTCCGGGTCAATAAACTGATAGAAGATGTCAAAATTGTTGATAGTTGTTAAGCAAAAAAAAAACTTTATTTTTTAGGCACATTTTCCTTTGTCATGTAAGCTTACAAATAAAACATAAAAAAAACCACCCACCAATTATACCTATTATTCGGGTGGCTATAAATTTTATTGAGACAACTTTTTTGAATGAAAAAAAACAGAAACTCTCCGGCTCTACGGAGTCAACCAGCATTGACAATGTAAATTTGAATACTGTTTTATAGAGTTAACCTATTTTAATCTCCATACATTAACATAATCAATCTTTCATCTGTTTGAATTCATTACTTCAAATTATATATTTTATTTTCCATACTACATTTCCATTTTACATTAGGTTTTATTTTTTTTTTAAATTTTTTTTTATTGAAATTTTTGTTATGGCTAACAATTGTATCTTTTGGTGGCCGATAATTGAAAAAAGTGGCCAATACTTGTAGATTTCTGCCTTTTTTTGGTTTATTTTTTTGTGCAAAATATATTTTTTTACACGTTTCGATAATTGATTATCATCAATATATAAGCAATTTAACATATGATATTTTTTTTTCACATTTCTAATGATACGTATCCACAAATCAAGAACATAGTTGGAAAAATCCTTAAGTGGCCAACAATTGTATGTTTTGCCCTACTTCGGTATTACCAAAAACCTAATTTTGAATGTACCATATTTTTATTTATCAAATTGTTCGCTATGAATTTAAATATTATGCTCAGATGTGTATACACATATCAATAGGTTCTAGACTTTATGACCCTTTCAATAGTGTATTATTATTTTAAGGGACCGTTAGTTGTTTATGAAAATCACTGGTATGTTACTTTTTTTTTTAATAACGATTTTAATATATAAAACATCGAAATACTGATTTTGATGGTCTTACCCGGTATTTTGATTCCAATTTGTCAATTTTTCTTGTAATACTGGCACCGATATTTGCAAAACCGATATTTGATATGAAATACCATTATTAATATGTTCGTTCGGTGTTGCAATCTCTACACACAATTTGCTAAATGATATAATTTTGCTTAAAACCAAATCTTTATATTGCTCGTTATGTTTGTAATTATTTTGTTTTAATATTTGATTTATATAAAAAAATAAATATAAAATATATACTAGTAGTTTGAATATAAACATTATTACTAAAACGACGTATGAAATTACTCTTTCGTATCTAAGTCAAAGATTTAAAATGTATTTGCTTCTTCTTATCGGAACTCTTAAACATTAAACAAAAAAGGTCCAATTAAAAGCATCTCAATTTCCTCCCACGTGGATTTATTTAAGACCTGTCTTTTTAAGCGTATTTTTCGTCAGATATTTATTTTTGTATCAATTTCAAGCATCTGAGATATTTAATTCTTGTTCAAGGTTAATCCAGAGATGTCGGATCATAGAATGAGAAAGCAAACAATGCCTACTACAAAGTAAAGAATATCTCTTTCTATGTTCATGGAAATAGAATTCGCCTGATCGGGAGCTATTAATATAAAATGAATGATTATTTCATATTATGTCATTAATATTTCAATTATATATTCTTACATTTCAAAACAGAAAATTTCATAGGTACCACATGATAAAATATCGCGCAATATTGCGATGGCAATGATTTAAAAAAAATGTATTATTTGAATGCTTCTATTAAGAACTATTTTGTAAGTGTCACATAATACTTGATTATTGAATAATCAGAAAATAATCAACAACCAACTTAAATTGTCTCCTTTCATCCCTTATATTGTTTCATCAATACTGTCAAATTTTTTCACGCGTTCTTGAAGGCTACTATTTGATAAAGAATGCCTTTAATTGAAAAAGACTGCTAGTTTTGAACGTTTTGGTTATATCATTTTTACCAATTTTCTATCATCTAGTTAACTTTCAATGTGAAATATGGTATGAACACCTTAGAGCAGCGGTTTCCAAACTTTATGGTACTGCGCCTCCTTAAAATAAAAATAAAATTGCCGCGCCCCCCCTACCTTTTATTTCTTTAATAAATATAATAATAGAGACACGTTTTAAATATAAATATTTGAAAAAAAATACTAAAACCCCAATAAACAGAACAATCGCAAAGTGTTGCTATAAAATAATATGATTTTATATTATAAAAACATTCAGTCCTCTTTTTCGAAAAAAAAAGATCTCGGAACTCATTTGTCAATATTTTAACCAAATTTATTATTTTAATTTATGTCCGCTTCTCATGTGAAACACATGGCTTCATAGTGGAGGAAGTTTTTTTACGAGAACTACTTGTTTCACAACTTCTCTTTTTTTAAAAAAGTGTCAAAGTTGTTTTGATGAGTTTGATGAATAAAAATGACAAAACCCTGGCTCTGGTCACAGAGTAAGTCTATGGAGATAATATTGTTTTCTATTATGACATCAATTTACATATGAGTGTTGCGATGCCCGGTACATTTATGTGACATTAGAAAGGGGAAAAAAGCTAGTGGTTTGCAAGGAAAAAAATAAAGTTTTTATGGCAATTTTTTTTTTTTTTACTAAAATTGATTTTAAACATTAAAAATGATCAGAAAAGGGTGCCAAAACGCCACTTCACCGCGTTACATGGTAAAAAAAAGCACTGCAAATATGTATATTTATTAAATTATGAATTTAACTACTTTACGCATTAAAATATAATCTGAGGGTTGCTGTTTTTTTATTGGGACAAAGTGGCATCAAATCTCGGATGCAATGTGGAGAGTACAACTCGTTATTCTTTTTCGACTACTAACCTGGTTTGATATTTGGTTTTCATTGTAACCAGTGCCGAAAAACCCGTTTCACGTTAATGAGACGTTTTTAACGGTAGAAGAAGCACAAAGATTCATCAAAAATTGAAATATGGTTTCGTTTTGTACATTTTGTTTTAGTTAGCTTTTATCGCAATGATAATTCTATCAATTTTTCTTTTACGATGTTTGTCAGCTCAAATTTGACTTCTTCGACCTCAATAAATGGATTCTGTATCCACAAAAACGTTGAGAAATTAAGGTCATTGAAATAATTTAAAAAATGCAGAAATAAACCATCCAAGTGTTAAATAAAAATATTTTTGCTTGCTTCAATACTGGCTGTCAGTGACGTTCCTAGGCTATGTGCCGCCCTTAGGAAGAGTTTAAAATAGCGCCCTTACTATTTTTAGAAATAAAATTTTGACCCATGATTTTTGTTAATTTAAGCCCTGCCTAAGATTTTACATATTGTGCCGCCATCGTTAAACGTTATATTTAGTTTGTTAATTACATACTGTATATTCATCGGTTATAATGATATTACCATTAGAAATGTATTTTTATTTATTTTTTTATCGAAGACATTGGAGGCATCATATTTTTCTAAGCTAAATTCGTGTGTCAAAAAAATGTAGTAATTAAAAAAAAACCCGATCGTTTGCCGCTCTCTTGGGCTTGCCACCCCTAGGCAACTGTCTACTCGCCTATACCAACGGGACGTCCCTGCTAGCTGTGGCCCAGAAATCTTTTGAAAGTGAAAACATATCCAATCCATTTTTTTTGTAAATTTTAATTCCATGAAAGCTTTTAATTTGTCTTTTTGAACAGGGATCCATTGATTTATATTTAAAGACGCTCAATTTTCCAAAAATTTAAACCAAACAGGTCGTTTTGTGCATTGCCGAAAGCAAATCTTTGCTAAAGCACCATTTTTACCTCTTGGGCTCCAGATAATTTTTAATAGGAATTAAAAATACAGTAGGTACTTCATCCTCTGAATTGTAACCGTACGTACGAAGTTGAAGTTTTATTTATATGAAGATATTATGGTATGAAAACTATTTTTTTTTACAAAATTTTGACGCCTCCCAGGCTGGAAACCGCTGCCTCAGAGAATTTAAAATCAAGGTTTGGATGTAAAATGATAAAGTACCGTTTTTAAAGGAGAGGAAAAAGTCTGAAATTTGTATAACCTTAAAAAATTTCCCTACCACTTATTATCATATTTTCGATAATTTATTTATTTTACAAATAACTTTTATTTTAAAAAATACATAACTGGAGCGTATATGTAACTCAATCCTTTTGTTTTACAAAATAAAGATTTTTTTAAAAGGAACCACATAATAGGTATCAAAAAGTTATAATTTTACCAGTCGATATTCTGTCTGTATTTTATTATTGAAAATGTCTGATATTTATGACTTATACAACACATTTATAATTAAATTAAAAGTTGTGCTTTAAACTGGAAAATTTTCCCTTTGGCTCCACCAATCAGATAATTTGACAACTTCTAAAAGTTAGACGGACTCCTTAAAGAGGAATGATAAAAGTGCCACAGCTCGTCAGCTTCAAAAATAATTATTACTTTAAAATAACCTTGCCAAGCTTCGTCAATTATTAAAAATAAACTTTTTTATCGAGGTCAAAATTTAAGCCAAGCCATCACAAAATGGAAACTCTTGTTATGTAAATAAATTTCAAGTATAATCATTTAGTCACCAGTGTCACCGCCATTACCGATAAATTGAATTAAAATCGTTATATATTTGGTAAAATATTGAGACTTAGAAATGAAAATTTTGTATGCACTGCTGTGTGTAATATTTTTCCCAACGTCAACAAGGTGAACATCATTATGTTGACAATGCAAACTTAAGCTGAGTGTATGTTAGCATAATTTCAAATGCTTGGCACTCAGATGACCATGGAATTTTTTCGCAAACTTTTACTCATCTTTAAATTTCAATAACTATTGTATCACGTGATGTATTATTATATTATTGTAAAGTCTCTAAAATGCTTTTCTACACATGGAGAATACTTATTGCTAAATTAAAAACCAGAGTTTAGGGCTTTCAACCCAGTTTAAACCGAAACCAGTAAATTGGTGTATTGCCTGTTTTAAGAAAAAACCAAAAACCGGTTTATTTTGCACGGTTAACTGTGGCTTATTTTAAACCTCCTTACGCCTTAAGCAACATGGAGTTTTATAAAGCAATTCTTATGTCAGGTCCGTGGAGCAGTGGTCAACGTCGTTCATTTCCGTGACGGATCTCACAGATTCATCAGTGATAAAGAATTATTTGTATTCAATATTCTATATAAAAACGAAAGAATTATATTTTTATACTAGCAATCAAAGAAGAACAATAGAATAGACTAGAGCAGAGGTGGGGAACATTTTCTTCTCTAAAGGTCGCATTCTTTTTTCTGATTCGACATAAGGCCGCAATAAAGATAGGACGGGATTAATATTCAATCCCTTACCCTACTTTTCCTCTATACTTTTCCCCCAGATATCTTCAAATCTCGATTTTTTCTTAGCTCACCGAGGAATTTGAAATCCTGAATTTTCTATACTTTTTCCCCAGATATCTACAAGCCTAGTTTTTTTTTTAGCTCACCAAGGAAATTGAAACCCTGAATTTTAATCCTAAACTTCTTTCCCAGATATCTCCAAGCCTCGTTTTTTCTAGAATTGGTCAGAAGGCCGCACTGGAGTGGCCAAAAGGCCGCGGGTTCCCCACCACTGGACTGGAGTGTGACAAAATTTTATGTCGGGTATTTTGAAATAACGAAATACGAAAAAATTAGGAGACAAATGTCGCAGCACACGACGTTCAACATCTACGTTCATTTTGCAAAAAAAAATGCTTGCACATGCGAGGGCTCACATTATTTGTTGTTGCTGAATTTAACGTAACTTGAAGTAAGTTTTAACGTAAATTTTGACTATTTACAGTAAATACCCCGTTTTAACGTGCCCAGAATTCATATTTTTCGCTATTTATTATTTATTATAATCCTGTTTTATTTTAGTAAATTATTTTCTAGCTCCGAATCTACGTTTGCCCTCCTATAACGTATTTTTATCGGTCCCTTCAAAAAAATAATGACGGGGTTTCACTGTATTACTAAAAATAAATTTATGAAAACATTTTTTTGTTGGGGAACGCTTAAATTAGTGATAAGCTTAATGCCTTTGGGTCGATTTTTTTATTTACCCTTTGAGAAGAAAGTTTTGACGTAAATATTGATTATTTACCGTAGAAAACCCGTGTTTTGGCGCCTGGTTTTTTTTCAACTATTTGCGTAAAATTTGTACAATCCCCTTTTTTAGTATTTAAAGGAACTTAATAGCAAAAAGAATATTTAACATTTCTTTTTTTCAGTCGTTTTATCTATATAACAATAAAGGTTTTGATTGACTAGCCAACATTTTAGGATTCTGAATACTGTCGCCTTTGTTTTCCAAACCCTCATATTATCAAAGCTAATGTTTGAACAACCTGTCATTATAAAAAGATATACTATTTTCACAAACTTACCCGACTGACAATCACTAAAACGATTCATTTGCTTACAAAATAAAATATATACCTAAGAAGTTTGTCTTAAAAAGTCGAAAGATTAATTCACAATAATATTATTTTGACAGGAAGTATCGTACCGAGCCGTACCAAGCAAACACAAGATTAGTTACGAAAGATATTTATTATAAAAACATATTACTACAGGAGAAATCAGCAAATTTATACGAATATACGTCCAGCATAAACCAGCATGCTGCGTGTCTTTTTCATATTGATACTATCACAAAATGTATTTAAAGGTAATCGATATCCTGATGGGTAATGTAACCCGAAGTAGTATTACATACGAAAGCATTTCAGAGGTTTTTTATTTATTTTATTCAGCGTTATCTCGGTATAACCGAATGCAAACTACGTTCAGTGTTTGGGTTGTTAAGATCTTATCTCTTTTATTGGATGCATTTAAACGCAATTTCAAAAATAAGTCTTACAAAAATGCGATGTGTACTGCTATAAAACTGTTTGTAAATGGACTTATATTAAAAGTTAATCTTACTTTTAATAGAAATATATGAAAATCATTTGTGAATGGCTAATTGACCATAATAAAACTACCAATTTAACAACCGAATATTATTTGCTTCTCACCTTGACCATGTCAAGTATGTAGATTCACAGTTTCACATTTAAATAAATGTGTTTATGGCTGTCACTACGGGTTAGCTTATAAATCTGTATCTCTGTTTTTCGTTTTCGTAACTGTCAATACTTAGTGGAAAAGCATGAGCCTCACTAAGTCAGTTACGTCCTTTTTCCTTTCTAGAGCCGGTATGAAAGGAGTTGTGGGCAAAAACATGTAATGAGAATAAAACAATACTAATGGTAGATGCAAAATAATAATAACTCGTAGAATTTTGCCTTATATGAAGGCTCTAGAAAAAATAGCGGTAATATCCAAGTTTTGGTGAAAATGAGCTAGATATGCCATCGCGTAGAGGTGGCAATTACGCATATAGTGTGAGTTGATTATTTTTAAGAAATAAAGTTCTAGTACAGGCATGCCCAAACGAGATAATCGAGATAAAACATTGAAGTTTTTTAGAAATAATTTAGTAATTCAGTTGAATGAAGAATAAATGGCTAGCTGTAAGCCCGTTGCCCAGCAACGTGAGATTTTTGTTGCATTATAGAAAAGTCATAAATTTACTGGCATGAACAATTGAATGCATATTTATTATTATATATGTATATAATCTAATAACACATATTTAATAAACTCCGTTTTTTTCCATAGGGTACTCAACGTTGTACCCACCACCACCCGCTACGGCCTCACACTCTTTTATAGGGTGTATTTCGTAGCGTATCAACGTTAGCTGTCAGCCCGTTGCCCTCAGCGGAGTGGATTTTTGTTGCATTTTTAAATAGTCAGAAAATTTACTGGCGTGAAAAATAAATTGCAAACCTATTTATTGAATAAGCCAGAAAATCTTAACGTAATTAATTCTCTACATGGATTGTTTAAGAAATACACACAATTCACTAAAAGAACGAAAATACACCAGGATTGCAAAACAAAATATGCGAATAGCGGAAAATTCCGGGGACCTGAAGACAGAATTTTACTGAACTGTAAATAATCAAAAATTACGTCCAAACCAAATTTAATAAGATAAAAATTTCTGCTCAAAAGGTTAAAAAAAGAATTCGATCAATTGTAATAAAGATGTTATTATTTTGAATCGAGGACATCTTACACTCACTCACTCAGACAAACAAACAAACGGACATTATCGGCTATTAATATATAGATAAAAAGATTTTGAAAAAATAAAAGCATTATTTTAGTTGTGAGGTATGCACATATTTGTTTATTATTAATAAAACAATATTATATTGCTATCAATTTTTATGTGAGACATTTTTTTAACAATGTCCGCTCTTAATGTGCCTCCTATAGAAGTGTCTTAACAGAAATTTCAACTGTTTGTTAATTAGTCGCTCAACCTCTTTTTCCTTTCAAAGAGAGTAGTAGGGATAGAAGAGTAAGGCTAGGACAGGACAAGTATTTCACTAATCGTTTTCGCTAAGTCCAATTATAAATAGATCGGATGGGTGGGAGGGAATTTTTAGGCAATACAAACACCCATGTCTCCGAACAGCAATCGATCGTACTAGAACACGAACCCGTGAGATCCGGCACGAACAACGCTAACCGCCGCGCCATATGACCCGACAGACACATACATTATTTTATTTGACCCGCCAAATAATCAGTTGGGCAGCCCTGCTTTAGTATGTAAATTTGTGAAGAATTACAATCGAGTTTGTAACAAAAGTGGCGGTTTAAATAGCCTTGTATAACATTTATTAAACAGATTCCACAAAATCCACGGAATCTGTTTAATAACACAGTTATTAAACAAATTCCACAAAAAATGTTTATTATATGATATTAAAATATTTAAGATGATACTAGCAAAAATATTTCACATTACTTTTTCAATGGAAGAAAAAAATCATTTTAATTGATTTTCCAAGATTTAAGAATTACGAGAACTTCCGCCTGTGTTTCCTAAAAGCTCAAATATTTCTACCGGCTGATGAATTGAAAATACCCAACGTAACAACTTCTTGATAGTAACATTCGGAACGCAATTGTGCACTTATAATTTTATCGACTCGGTTGTAAAGTAAAACGGTAGTCAATTGTTTCGACGCTTTCAAATAGTGCGAGCGAGACGGAAAGGATCCGGCCATATTTTGGGGATTAAATTTTTTATTGAGAAATCCATTCCTAAAGTTTGGCAGTAGCGTCATGCTCCAGTTTGTGAGTTCATTGTGACAAGAGTGGATCGTTAATTTTGGGTGACTGAACATTTGTTTGGAAACGCACAGAAGTATCGAGAAAACGGATAGGTACACTTTGCCAACTCTGGTTCTATTGTAATACTGGGTAGTGACCGCAGCTTGGATTGAATTGTTGCCGATTTCTCTGCACAAAGTTAGTTGAGAATTCCGTAAAAATATCCAAATGCTTTGAATGAATGCCCAAGTATTTGACGACAAACAGTGATTTATTACTTTTTCACTATAGTATATTTTTTTAATCAATAATAAATACCATAACGGAAACAAATCAATTTTATTACAGCAGATTTTTTGTTGGATAAAGTTTTATGATTTGTCATAAGAAAATAAATATAATTACACAAATTGTACAGCACAAGTACCGCATATTTAATTTTCTTAATTATGACAGTGCAGTTGCCCTCGATTGAGGGCATGTTTTTAGCAACAAAACATCGAATTTTTGATAATGAAAATTACAAAAAAAAATAACAACACCAAATTAAAAAAATATAATCTATGTTTATCAAAAAGCCACATTTTTGGGTGTCAATAAAAATTGAACAAAAATATTTTAATAAAGGTGTACAAAATACAAACATCTAAGCAAAATAGTAACTCAATCAAATTATTTTTAACAAAAAAAAGGCGTTTTTCTATTTTCAAAACAAAGTAACAATGACTTTTTAAATCATACCAAAACATCTTACTGACAAAATTGGAAATGTCAACAAGATGAAATTATAACAAAAGTCTTGAAAATCTGGTTTCAGAAAATTTTATTATTTTTATTAAATATGCCAGATTAAGAAATAAATGAAGGACTAACAATTATTATTTCTAGCAGATGACGACAAATTTACCTACGCAAGTATTTTTTAACTTTAAACTTTCTACTTTGGAAAAATCCTAACACTTATCCTCTCACGTACGAATCAAATTTCTACCTACACAAAATGTATTTTTTTTTCTTTAAGCAACCCACTTTTTCGGGTCACAAATTGTAATAACAATTATTATTATATCACACATATAAATATTTTTCTACCACACAAGATTTAAATAACTTTTCCTAAAACCTCCTTTCCGGGTCACAAAAATACTGTAACAATAATCATTTCATACATTCGGAAAGAATTTCTACTTACACAAGATGTCAATATATTTTTTTTGACCAAGCCACTTTTTGCGGTCACAAAAAGTTTTTACAACAATTCTTTCACATATATTAATATAATTTCTACCTACACAAGTTTTTATTATTTTTTTCAACCAACCCACTTTTTCGGACCAGGAAAAAATCTCACTTATTATTTTATACAAACAAATAAAAAATATACATACAAAAGATGTAAATATTTTTTTCAACCGACTACTTTTTTGGTCACAAAAAATTGTAACATATTTTATATGTCCGAATAAAATATCAACCTACACAAGATGCAATATTTTTTTTGACCAACTCACTTGCATGGAAAACAAAAAAATGGAAAAACAATTATTACACACATACGAATAAAATATCTACCTACACAAGATGTAAACTATTTTTTTTGACCAACAGTTGGTTGGTCAAAAAAAATAAGGTTTCGAAAAATGTATAATAATTTCACACATATGAGACGGTTAAGTATTTCGATTCAACTAATTAATCTACGAATCTTCACAATAATCTTTTTACACATACGAATAAAATGTCTACATACACATCGTGGTAGCACTTTGTTTTAGCCAACCCGCTCAAAATATATACAAGCGAATATATTTTTTTTCATGAAGCATCAAAATTTTTCCTACACTATCAACTTTTACTGTTTTCAAAAATTTCCAGAAATATAAATTTTCACAGTAATTTATGTTAATTTCTAAATACAAAAAAAAAACATACATTTTATTATAACTTTTTTTTACTCGTAAACGAAGAACATGTCATTATCTGTGACTTGTCAAGAGAGCGAGTGTCATAACAAAGTGTTATAACTGGGTACTACATTATGCAATATGTTATCGAGCAATATAAATAAAATACATGATTGTATGTATGTAAATAATAAAAGTAATATTTTATTCGGGGCGGAATCGATAAGTGGTCTGATTATGACTCGCACACATTCCCAATAATGCGGGGCATTTATACTTTATCCGCTTGAAAAAACAATTTTCAGGCTCCCTCTTTTGGAACATGACGCTTGTCGAACTCACGGCCCGCAATCTTTCTTATTACTGTTTGTCATATCCTGTGAAAGGTTCTAAAACACTTATCTAATCGTCAGTCTTATGAGCTCCGTCAACTATAAACAAAAAGCGTATTGAAAAATCCAAATTAATTGTATTATGATTGCCCTTATTTATAAATTCGGTATGGATAATAGTTTAGCATTGCAACGTTAAGTTGTATTATTTTTCAATGATTAAAAATGATGTCGTTTGCACATTGAAATACTTTAGTAAACATAGAATTTGATTGTCGGGTCCTATGGCGTAGTGGTTAGCGTAGTGGGCTTACGTGCTAGACCTCACGGGTTCGAGTTTCAGTACAAAAAGCATTTTTTTCTGTTTGGAGGTATGGGTGTTTGTGATGTCCATCACACCATTTCCAATCCTTTGACAACTGGGCGTAGCGAGAGCGATTAGTTAATCACTAGTCCTATCCTAGCCTTATCCTTCTATTCCTACTACTCTCTTTCTAAAAAAAAAAGAGAGAAGTTGAGCGACTGAGTAACCAATATTTTTTAAAGAAAAACTATTGTTGAGACACCTCCATAGGAGACTATATGCTCTACATTGGGAGCGGACATTGACAAAAAAATCGAAAGATAGACGGATGCATCGTCTTCACAATATCATACGATACGAGTGGCAATATTTAAACACTTCCAAGAGCATTCTTGTACATTTATTACAGTCACTCAAAAATTGTTTAGTTTTTTCAGTGTTTGAAAATTAAAAAATGATTTAGACATTGTGTACATTAAATTGCTAATGGTCTTAAACAAATTGAATTAAACAGCGCCGTTTACTAAGCTACTTAAAATAAAAATTCAATACAATCATATTATTGACAAGCAAGTACTGAAGTACAATTTTATTCAATTAAAATACAATGTTTAAGTAACTTTGTAATATTAAATTTTTAATGCATATTTTGTTGAGATTATATTTGATTTTAACAATATTTTACAATTCAAGAAAACATTTTATCCTAATATGAAACTTTGATACGTTTAAGAAATATGTGTTCATTCATCCATATATCTACATAATCACAATTTATATCCTCGTTTTGTTTCTGCAAATAAAACCTTACAGTCGGATTGAGAAACCGGGGAAATACCTATTTAGAGTTTGACAGGCCTTCAGTCTAGCGGTTAACTCGACACGAAAGCAAGGTTTACCTTTCCTGAATTTGCTTTGCTTTTATCTAAAAAAAATGAAGGAGACCTTTTTCTTTCGATATCTTTTCGATACGAAGCACAACACAATGATTGCACTCAGGATAAAAAGTTTTCTGGGGATTTTCCCTCTGTTTGGAAAATGCCGGAATTGCTCAAGGTGGTGAAGTTCATTTTTAAAGAAGGTAAGTTTGTTTTATTTAGGTCGATAAAATATACTTTTTTACTTATTACTTAATGCTGTACAAATATTAATGCTCATTTTAGACCATTTAGTTTTTCTCGGGAGATTTCAACATAGATTTAAACCATGTTTTTATTTGCTTCACAGTGTATCTTACTGTAAAATTTCTTATTTTCCATATGGAAGATAAAATTTTAAAATGATATTGTACTGTTGGCGAACAACTTGGCAAACAACAGTCTTCTGACAATTCCTCGATTGGTTTGCGAGAATCAGATTCCTGCAATGAGTTCAGGGTGTCATCGTCGATTTTGAGAGGTCTTCCACTTTTTGTTTGTCCTTCAATTCCCAATTTACCAGTTTTGAACTGTTAAACCATCTTGGCACTTCCAAAGATTCAAGACGTCTACATAAATATTGTAAATAATCTGCGTAGCTTCTTTGGGTTTTAATCTTTGATCAGTACAGTTATATATATCACAACAGAAATAGTAGTACTAGTAAAGACACTACAAAAATACTAACCACGACCTGTTAACTCAACGGAAATTAGTAGTAAACTGATTTCAAAGTGACACACCAAAAGAATGTAATTTCTTTCCGTTTTACCTAATATATATCATGCTTTGTGACATATTTTATTTCAAAGATTAATTAAGATTCAAACAAAATATTCACCCATCTAAAAAGGGTAGCACAAATTTATATAAATATTATTTTCCAATTCAGTAACGTTTTCAATTTGCAAAGCTTCTTAATGATTGTCTATCAATCGATTTTTGTCATTATTTCTCCATTAATCGGGGAAGTAAGCGTTCATGCAATGCTTTGCATTGCTCACGCTAAGAGTACACGGTTTATTATTGAAGGCGGGCTAAGGCAGATGTCGCGGCAGTATGGCTCCTTGGAAGTATAAATTATTATCGCATTAATTTGATTGTGCGAACAGCGAACCTTTGGAATTGCAATGAACAATGAACGCCGGATCCGCTTCGGATTTTCAAAGCGAAGCGAGCATTTACTTTGCTTACTCAAATGCTGTTGCCAGATTAGCACATGTTATTCAACGTAAGGTTAACTCCAATTTGTTTTTTTAAGTAATTTAATCTGAAAAACTGATAATAACTTTTTATTATTTCTGAATTACCCTTAATATTTATTACAAGTAAATGAATTTTTCTTCCATTAAATACATGCTGTAATTCATTTTACAATATACACCTTCTTAAAAAGGTTTATTATATTTTTTATTATAAAACAAATTTTGTATTCATGAAGAATTCTGTAGCTGTAATTAAATTTGATTAAATATGGCAACACTGCGGTTACTCTTGCGCCATCATACTGCCAATGAAATGCCGATCGGTAAATATTCACAGTGGCGGACGAGCTTATTTACAGCGAACGTGGGTTTTCAGTGCCGTAGAAAAATTAATCACTTTATTTTTTTAAAAAATACCACAATTGTAAGCAGCATTAGTTTACACTGGTTGTAAATCTATATTTTTTATTCTAAAAAATGTTATCTTACTCAAGAAAAAATTATAATATTCAATAAACAATATTGCATAGCAACACATTTCAGAGCGTTTTTTTACAAAAAATTTTTTTTTTGGGCTTTTTTCTATTTTTTCATTTTCATTTGATAATTTTATAAAGGTCATGGAATACAATTTATTTTTCCATAACGCTTTTATTTTTTTTATTCTTTAAAAAAAAATATAGTTTTTAAGTATAAGTATCAATGAAATAAAGATGGCAAGAACGTTGATCTCGGTAACCGGTTGCTCGTGGCGCCAAAAGTAGGGAACTGCGTTGAGTAAACCAAATTTACAACTAGGAGAAAATAAATTATATACCTAGATTAATTGAAAAAAGAATCAATTAGGGATAAACTTATAAGAAAAATCATTTTATTTAATACCGATATAAATTAATAAACTACTTAAGGCGATCAAAAAAAAAATCACATATGCAGCAAGAGTTAATTGTTTATAATTAATTAGTTGCTCAAATTTACAGTTTTTTTTATGACGACAGAAATCGCAGAGCAAATTAATGTAGTTAACCGGATATCTGTCAGAAGCTTGTTAACGCATAGTATGATTCCGAGCCCCCAGGGCCAGCCATAAAAATAAGTGTGCTTATACGCTCGACTTCAAACTCATTATACTAACTAGGGAATCCAATCCCGGGATCCGGGATTCCGCTCAAATTTTCTGATTCCGAAATCCCGGAATTGACACGGCTGCGATCCGGGAAAAATACCTTGATACTAACCTAAGATCAATTATTAAAAAAAAACATTATATATAATATATTTTATAAAATATTTTATCTCACAAAGACGTCTCTAAGAATGATACGCTTGCAATCCCTCTTTAGTTAAGTCATGATTTTTGGAAATTTCGTTGTAATTTTACATACTTTAAAATAAAACTTGAATATGCAATTACATTTTATATATTACTAGCGAGTACCCGGCATGCGCTGCAACGCCACTCAAAGAAAGAACGTGTTTGTGCTTTAATTCTGTTTATTGAAGTGCTTTTGGATATCTTTTGTTTTTCCGTCTGGTGCGTATACGATTAGATCTGAAGGTTTTCCAACGGGTGAGCAGGCCACATTCAGCTGTCCATATGAGAAGCACATATTTTCTAAATTTAGTCCACACCCTTGTGGCGATTGTCCCTGTGCTTTGTTGATGGTCATTGCAAATGCGAGTCGCACTGGAAACATTTAAATTTAAATGGCATATCTGTTGGAATCATTGAGATGCTTGGCAACAGTACATTTTCCCCTTTAAATTTTTTTCTTAATTTTTTTAGCTTCAATGATATTGTGCATTATGTTTTTCACTGAATATTTGGTAAGGTTGCAAAGTGGTGGATTTATATTTCGGAGAAGAATGATAGGTATGCCAATTTTCAATTTTAAGACGTGTGACGGCATGGCTGGCAAATTAAGTGAGTTTAAGAATTCAGAAGAATTTATTGCGATATTTTTGGAAAAACTTTGTGAATCAATTCTCTTATTGTTTTTGTAATTTTACAAAAGTTTGTTGGCAATGTAATACATTGTGTGGATTCATCTATTTCCAATTTTCCATTCCCAATATCCAACAATTATTTTGCGAAACGTTTAGCAGATGTGTCATATTGTAGTTTTACACGCATGCTGGCCTTGAAAGCCAATTTCTGCACATGTCGCCATAAAACTGATGATTTGAGACATGCATTTAATAAGTTGAACGTGGTATAACTGGTAGGGTTTGTCGAAAATCACCAGACAATAAAATAAGTGCGCCACCAAAGATAACTATTCATTTCCTCTCAAATCTTTTAGTGCATAGTATACAGCTTACAATGCTTTTTTGTGCTCCATAGTACATTCGCCTCGTATTATGAGTTGGCATGATTGATTGACCCATTCCGATTTTTTTTGATATTGCATGTTAGTGTCTCAGTGATTTGCATTCAAATGCAATTTCAGTGCTGAATGCGCTGTTCGACCACCATCCAAAAATTTTTACACCAAAGACACCCGAACCGACGCTAAACTATATGAAACACACACATTTGCTTAATTGAGAAAAGTCACCAGAAAAGGCAATAATTTTTAGAAAATTCGCCACAGAGAATTCTAAAAATAGCCAATCAACAGGTCCAAATTTCACTTTTTGCGACCTATGTTTTGCCATGCAACTGATAGCCGTGGCACGCAGATCGCTTTATTCGGCGAAATTTCTCATTGTAAATGGCTGCACTCTGGGGTGGGCTGGAGAAAGCTCAGAGGGGCTGGCGCAAGCCCTTCGTGAAATTTTGCTAAGGTCGGCCAGCCCCTTGTTGATTTAAGAGAAAACAATACTCTCAAATCAAATGAGTACATAGCTGCAATTTCTGACTTACATACATTATCTATGACAGCATCAGTATACACAGTAGTACATTTTCGGCCATTTACATTGATGAGTTTACAGTAAATTGCATATTGTTACATTTTGTAAATATATTAAGTAAAAATCGATTGCTTATTTAAGTAGTCCATCAGAGTAATAAAAAACTCTGCTTCCCAGAATACCGATAATTGCGTTGATATAAAGCGAGCCCCTTGTAAACGCATTGGCAGCCTACTGCTGGCTGTACTAATTTAGAAAACTTTGAGGGCGTCCGCACAAAAAATTATCAAAGTTTTATTGCAATTGGATGAATGGTATAGAAACAGGAACGCATTAAAGAAAAACTCCCAAATTACCATACTGGAAGCCCATCGTTGTATGTTTTGATTCAAAACCCTTTGCTGGTGTCCGCAAAACAACTCACCAAAGCTTTATCGCAATCAGATGAACGGTATAGGAACGAATAAGGGACAAACAAACAAATTAATATATTGGAAGGCCACCGCTGGATGAATTTATTCAGATACCGTTGCGGGTGCTTGCACACCAACTTACCAAAGTTTTATCGCAATTGAATGAACGGTATAGGAACAGCAACGCATAAAGGACAAATTAACAAATTAACATATTGGCAGTCCACCGCTGGTTCGTATACGTTCGCGGGCGTTGTTACAACGGCTCGCCAAAGCTTTATCTCAGTCCGATGAATGGTATAGGATTGTATACTGATAAAAACAAACAAATTAATGCATTGGCAGCCCACCTTTGATTTATATCGATTTTCAGGCGTCTGCACAACTCACCAAAATTTTATTGCAGTCGGATGAACAGTGTAGGAACGCATACCAGACTAACAAACAAATTAACGCATTGGGAGCCCTACGCTGATTTATAAACCTATTCTGGCGTCCGCATAATAACTCTCAAAAAAAAATATCGCAATCGGATGAGCGGTATAGGAGCGCATAGGTAACAAACAAACATTCATTTTTATATATACAGATTAAATTTGCAAATTTTCTCACAAACGACACACTGTGTATTTATTTGGTGAGCATTTATGATACACTTTCAATATATATATTTTTTAATGTACACTTATTAGGTTTGAATACTCGATGAAATTTACCGCCATGCACCTTGCGGCACTTGAAAGGTTAAGAAAATTTCCATGTAAATATGTTTAGAAATAATGATTACCAAATTATTTTATTAGCTAACTAGATGTTTTTTATTGTTGGACGCTGATTCTAAAAAAAATGACAAAAACATATATTATTGCGTGTACGGTATGAGTAAAGTTAAAATAAATATTAAACCAAATCGAAAAAAAGATAGATTGACTTTTTGTTTTTATTAACGTTTTTCATTCGAAAATATTTGAGTATTTTACTATATAGAACATTTATTTATTTACCTATATCGGAATGATTGATGAGTGTAATTTGAAAATGATGGTTGACAATCATTCGGCAGAAGAAAAAATGTATTTTGTCCATTTGAGCCAAGGCATTATTTGCATTGCAAACAACGTATGTAGGTAGGTATGTATGTTTTTTTTTTGTTTTGTTTTATCTGACAGCGGTATCCTGTTGGCAAATAAAGGCAGTTATTTTAATAAAAAAGGTATCATGGCGATCTGTAAATAATGTTTTGCGATGATTGTATTTTTTTAGAGAGTGCTTTTTGCCAGCACTGGCGATGGATGCTTTATTTGCGTTTTCTTTTAATCAAAATTATTACTATCTAGATTTTGGTAATCCACTTATTGAAAATTGTGATTAATTGTAAATATTTTACCAGATTTTTTCTACGTATGATATTATATAATAACTAATCTCTGTTATAGAGTCTATACCAGTACCCGGGAACCCGACGCTTGTGTGTATTCAAGTGCTTATTTAAATACTAAAACAATGATCTTTCGACTCAAAAATATTTAAGAAAAAATACAGTTCTCGCTATTTTGATTCAATTAGACAGATAATGATTTTCTCTTATTTTACTATATATATTATTGCGGACTGTAAAAACAAAATTGAATCCTTGTTCGAGTGGAAAACGTTCTTGGCTTCGGTCGCAGTGTTCACCGGCTCGAATCCCAATACGGACAGTTTTATAATTATTTCATTAATGGATTTATGGGTTTTTGTTCGAAAGTGTGATGTCGAAAATTCCACTACCTATTTGATTGTAGCGAGAGAAACAAGATAGGCACTTGTGTGTAATATTTATCTATATATACGGGGGGCTAGTTTTAAATATTATTTTTAACGGCTAAAAAATAAAATTGAGAGATCAAAGATTCCCTTATTTATAAATGTTGTTTTAAAAAATATATATAATATAATACTAAATAAAATAAATTAATATTAGATGATGATATTTACAATATTGTTGTAGTTCACCCATATCACCTTAACGTAATAATACATGTGAGGAGCAAACATTCAAAAAGTGTTTTGTCACAAATTTTGAAAAATGGCGTTTATATCAATTCTGACAGCCCATAATAAAACCTATGAATGGAAATCAAAATTAGTGTTCAAAAAGGTTTTTTTTTCATATTAAAATGAAATCATAAAGTTGACACATTCATACAAACCGTTACTTTTGCTACACTTAAATCATCATTTTCCAAGGTTTGCATTTGTATGATAAAACACTTTTTGAATGTTTGCTCCTCATGTATATACATACATATATAATATTGACCACATTGATTTTCTTTTGTATGATTGTTATCTAGCAATAAAACTTATAAGTCAAAAGTTTTCTTTATGTTAACAATTTAAATATTATCAATCGGTTAAATTGAATCTCTGTACAATTGAAACTTTACCATGAATTCATTGTTAACCGTGCAAGGCAGGTACTAACGGTGAAGTAATTGTTCGCTTCCCATTCGATCCACCGTGTCTTGGCAACATATGATACAAATGATAATTTCACATCCTCGTTATATACTGATATTACATAACTAATAACTTTGCCGACAAGTTGAAACAGTTTTCACATTACAGTCTGCGGAAACTATCCACACATTACCCGGCGACGAAGAGAACAAAACGAACGGCCACCGGAAATGCAGTTGTTTACGTACAAGTCCTGGTGCGATGTGAGCTAGTGATGAAGTTATATTCTTTGACGAGAGAAGTAACATGATTTTGCATGCAAATTATATTTGCGGAATAACGTATGGAAACTTTCCGACTGCGAGGTTGATGAATGAATTGTATTTCCAGCGAGGCAATTTTATTTTCGTCACGTCATTTTAACATCAAATACCACATACGGATGTTACGCCAAAAATGAACATCATCATAAAAGCACATTTTTTATTCATTTCGTATAAGTGTTTGTCTGTTTCTTGTAAAGGATTGTTACCTCAATTATATTTAGTGAAATTAATTTAAAATTTGAATCGTTCAAATTATGTACATTCACACAGATTTTGTCACTAACGCTCGGGTTTCGCCTTCCAGCATCTTCAGGCGTCCAAGTGCACGGACGATCTTGAACTAACGCTTAGCAAATGAATGTTTCGTGTTTATATAAGAAATAAGTGCATCACTGAGTTTAAAGCTATTGCTGGAAAAAAGGATAAGCCCATGAGAATGCCCACAGATTTGAGTAGTGAGTAGTTTTAAGAATTATATTTATTTTTTTTGTCGAAAAAGGTTTTATGACTATATTTATATAGAGTATAAATGTGAAAACCGAGGCATGTTTTATATTTTATTTAAATCCGGAAGACTGTTCAATTGCGCTCTGTTTATTTCTAGAATTTCCTGGAAAAAGAGCTTATGGGGGTCCGCATTTGTATGTAACATTTTTATACAAAGAAAGTAAGAGGAAATTGTGCCAATGAAAGAATTTCTAGTTGGCTAATTGCAATTTTTGTACTTTCTTTCATGAATATAAAACGGATAGGCATGAAAGAATAAAATCATCACAAACAATTCATGCATATCAATACAAATGTATGAATAAACTAATATGTCATATAATATAACAGTTTCCTCCCGGAAAGCTATACGATCAAATAGGTAACCGGAAAAGACAAACAACTAATAGTGTACCTTTTATAAAACGTTTTGCAACAGTCAAAAGGATGAAACTTTTCAATGATGATTATTAATAATGTATTGGTAATTCATAGCTCATTTTTTTGCAATATCCTCAATATTCGATTTTTGAAGAAATTGGTTTCTAATTGTCCATATATTATTTAGTTATATGAGGAGCAAACATTCAAAAAGTGTTTTGTCACAAATTTTGAAAAACAGCGTTTTATATCAATTCTGACAGCCCATAATAAAACCTATGAATGGAAATCAAAATTAGTGTTCAAAAAGGTTTTTTTTCATATTAAAATGAAATCATAAAGTTGACACATTCATACAAACCGTCACTTTTGCAACACTTAAATCATCATTTTCCAAGCTTTGTATTTGTGTGACAAAACACTTATTGAATGTTTGCTACTCATGTATATACATACATATATAATATTGACCACATTGATTTTCTTTTTTATGATTGTTATCTAGCAATAAAACATATAAGTCAAAAGTTTCCTTTATGTTAAGAATTTAAATATTATCAATCGGTTAAATTGAATCTCTGTACAATTGAAACTTTACCATGAATATGCAGGGATGTTTTCCCATGTAACGCGGTGGAACGACGTTTCGGTACTTTTTTCTTGGCATTTTTAGTGTTTCAAATCAACATTCGCAAAAAAAAAATTGCTTTGAAAACTTTTGCGTTTTTTTCTTCGAATCATTGGTCATCTAAGGTTTCTTTTGAATAATATGTGACGGGAACTATAACACTTATTAGTTAATGTCATAATAAAAAAAACAATTCCGGATACATAGGCTTACTCTGTGACCAGAACCAACGGTTTAATGATTGATACATTGTTTTTTTCTCCAAAAAGAGTTTGACTAACAAGCAGTTCTCGTAATAAACGTTTGCTGAGAAACCTTTAGAAAGCCATATACTCCACTTTGAGAATGAACTTGGATTATAAAATAAATATTTAGTTGAATGCTAGGTAAGATGTGAGTTTGGGCACATTTAAAAAAAATGTAGTGAAAATAAACGCACAATCTGTATATTTTGATCACTATGTTTGAAATAGGACGCACATTAATCATGATTAATCCACATAGAAAAATAGAGTAAGTGGCTAAGTTACCAAAACACTGACGGCTTAATACGAAATATAAAGAGACTCATTGCAAGTAAGTCGTCAACTTTTGATAAAGAACGTCACCGAAAGATTAAAAATGTAGAATAATAATAATATTTTGTTTTCCGACAATTACAAATTAAGGGTAACCTCATATTACGTTTAGTCTTAGTTATAATTTCAGAGATTTTAACAATACCCTTTCAAATTCTTGCATTTACTTTAAAAATGCACTATTTCACTTGCACTGTATTTATACCCATGCGATTGGAAAGCTAAATTATCGATATGCATTATTAAAAGAGTATCACCAATCTGGAATACGGAATGTTTTAACGTTTGTATAAAAAATATTTTGTCCACATTTTTAATAATAAATGAAAAACTTTGCCGTTTACATTCCTATAAAAACAGTATAAGCAGAAGATCGTTCAAAGCTTTAAATGGTGTATAACATAATATTAACTTATACGCCATTATTATAAAAGTACTCACTTACTCTGTCGCTAAGTGTAATCAGTAAAAGCATCGTCTACCGTAGTTCTAAACAAATACCGGTGGTGACATTATTCACCATAATCCTATGACATTAAGCAGGAAAGGGTTGCATTTTCATAATCTTTTGAAATATTGCCCGCCTAAATAAAGAGGTACACTTTTCCTCCCTTGATAAATCATAAATTCATTACTTCACCTGGTGGCGAATACAGGTCGGAAGAGAAAACTTTGCATTGATCATAAATTCTGAACATCAAACGGCGTAAATACGAGAGAAAGCTCCAAGTTTTTGCCAAGAGTCGCGCTGACAAATTCACGAAATGCTCGTTCACTATTTAATTGGGGTCGGGAAAAGCGTGGGGCTGGCAAGTGACGGAGCGCAGGAGCCTCACGATGGGGGCGTAATGGGGTTTCGATAAATAAAGGAACATCTCAAAGTCAACTACAACGAGGTTGGCAAAATATTAAGCTTGCGTTATAATTAAACAATGGGCCGCCGCAGATTCGTCTGTTCGTATCGAGGGAGCAATTAACTCAGGTTAGCGCCTACGGTTGGAGATGTGAAAATTTTCCGAATTTCGGTGCAATCAAATGGGTAATTACAACGTAAAGATACGTATGCAGCGTAAGTTTCAATTACTTTATAGTGGCTGTATGACTGCCGGGTTATTAAAAGCATTACATACGGTGCTCAGTTGCGCTGACTGCAAAATTTATGTGACAATGTGACCTTGTTAAAAATTCACACACGTATGCTTGTTACATTGTAAATATCATTTTACAAACGATGTTTTATACAATATTGAAAGTTTTACATATTACCAGGTAATTCAATATTTCCATTTTTTCATTAAATAAACCAACAACACAATTCTCCCAATAAAGTACTAATTTTATTACATAAAAGTTCTCGCATCAACGATAATGTATATTAAATATTAATACCCTCTTTGACTTAGTCCAGCGATTTCCAACCTAGGAAGCGCGTCTCCTTGGGAAAGCGTGGTCTATTGCAAATTTAGGCGCGGACAATTTATAATATGTATTCATTTATTCTTTAAAATGTGTCTTTATTACTGTATGAAATAAAGGATAGGAAGGAGCGAATATATTTTTATTTTTGAAGGAAGGCGTAGCAACAAAGTTTGGAAACCACTTAATTAATCAAATTTAGTGATCTAATCTAATTATGAAATATAGTGGTATTTCAACTAATCATTTTTAAAGATCACTCAAAACAACGTTTTTTTTAATTATTATTGATGCAGAAGAACGATGCATGCGAGAATGATATGTCGGGACTTCACTGTATTTAAATCAGATCAACTTGGAAAAAACGTATCTTCATATTATGAATAAAATTACTTAATTATCTAACTTTATGCACTCAGTTGAATATTAAGTAAAATAGTTTTGGATCAACATAAAGCGCTTCCGTTTATTTTTTGTACTAGATTAAAAAAATAAATGAGATGAGAATGCGTTATATACATAATAGAAATGTAAAAAGGTTTCATGGATAAGCAATAAAGTAAATTCACTTGAAAATTCGTTTCGTTTAATTGAAGTAGGTGTAGAAACAAATCTTTCAGAGTTAAGAAAAAAGATTACATCATTTTTAAAAAGGAGTTCAGTGATGTTATAAAAGGAGAATAATTCAATTTTATTCAGCATTTTGTAAATAATTTACAAATAAAGAAAACAAAATATGATGACTATTGATTTTTACTGAGAAAAAATAAAATATTTTTTCTTACTATTGTCTTGGGAATTAACGTTGAAGCCTTGAAACAAATAATTTCCTTTAAAAAGAGATATCACAATAAAGTGGACGATTTTTCTTCATCAGAATATTATTCATTTACGCAGGTTATATTAGATTTGTCTCGTCTAATAATTAATTATCCGTGTTGTTTTTCTCAGAATAATATTTGAGTATTTTTCGATAATTGTATAAATTATTACTAAAAATGATACAATATTTTTTATTAAACAAATACATTCAGAAGTGTACAATATTTACTTTCATTCTGTAATAAAACAATTGGCTACTTATAATTTTACATTACAGCGTTTACCACGATTCATTGTGCTTAATATTATTTTTATATTCTGATTCTTTGAAATACTTCTGAAAAACAAACAATTAAAATAAATACAGCTTAACAATTTCTGTTTAAAATATAATTTTAGATATACAATTTGTTTTATGCTAAACTTACTTTCATAAATGTATGTTGAATACAAATACAAGTTTTGAGATATTTTTTTTCGGAAAGAAAATACTAGAATAGTTAAAAAAAAACACTTAATATTTCTGTTCAAATTCAAAATTAATAGAAAGTTTTCCAAGCTAAGTTCAAAATATCAATAAAAAAAAAGCGACCGTGACAGGACTCGAACCTGCAATCTTCGGATTCGAAGTCCGACGCCTTATCCATTAGGCCACACGGTCCGTTCCCCCCTGTGTGATAATTTGCTTAATATTTGTTATTAATTTACCATTATATCTTCACTCTTTTTAAGCAGTTTGTTGTTCGGTTAACTTGAAAAAAATACTTTACCCAATCAAAGTTTGTGAAGTCGTGTAATTCAATTTTATAAAAACCGAATTGGTTTTTTAAATTAACTTTACAAATATTTAACAAATAAATCGCACATACTTAAATATCATTAATTAAGTATTTCGACTGAGGGTGCTTGATGGAATTTCAATATCAAATTTGAATTGTTTGAATTTTGTACTTTTCCATGAGTTTTGTCGCTAACGACCCGGGTTTCGCCTTTCGGCATCTTCAGGCATTCCAAGTGCACGGATGTACTTGAACTGACGCGTAGTAAACAGTTTGTATCGTTTATAAACAAAAATATAAGTAGATCACTCAGTTAAAAGGCTATTAAAATGTAAATTAGCGAAAATTGAATGTATACAATTTTCAATGGGTTTGTTATAATTATGGGGATTTTTTGAAAATATTAATGACCAGATAATAACATAGGAATGTTTAAAATAAATCTAGGGTTTTATCCGACCTATTATTAATGAGTTGATTTGTTTTTAAGCCTTTGAATTAATATTTAATGATAGCAAGTGCTTGAATTATTAATAAAATGACAATTATTTCAAAGTACTCCCTTTTAAATAATTGTCATTTTATTAATAATTCAAGCACTTGCTATCATTAAATATTAATTCAAAGGCTTAAAAACAAATCAACTCATAAATAATTATTATAATTATATTTGACAGCTTAAATATCATTAAACCTGTCAAAAACATTTTTTTCTACGAAAACTATTTGTTACGCAGTCGCTCAACCTCTCTTTTTTTAAGAAAGTAGTAGAGATACAAGGATTGGACTAGGACAACACTAAAAGTTAACTTATCGCTCTCGCAGCAGCCCTGTTATTTTAGGATTTAAAAAATGGGAGGAAAATTTTTAGACATCAATTGAATAAGTGCTATTCGTACTGGGACTCGAACCTGTTAGATCCATCACGAAAGCCATTGATGTTGACTGCTGTCTGACTCGACAAGAATACAGGAGAGGTAATTAAACAAAGAAGCCTGGTGCCAACAAAAATAATTTTAGATTGAGACTGTATGTTTAAAAGGTACCATTTGTATATTTTAAACAGCATAAAAACATTGAAACGTAAACATGACATATGAGTAAGGTTGACTAATACAATGTCTTACCTTGAAGATACGTTATTCATTACAGTAAATTGCGAAGGTAATCTTTCCCAGTTCCATCACGCCGCTTTTAGCCCTCGACACACATTACCTCGCGTAGAACTAAGTTAGAAATACTTGCTCGAATTTTAAAATGCTACAAGAACTACGAGGAATGATAGTGTTATACAGTTTCAAGTACAATGTAAGGTAGAAAATGTTTATTCTTTTGATATGGTTGGTGGCTTACGACGTATAAATAGTTTTTTTTTCACACGTTGTTACTCATTTATTTTGTTATCATCTAATTTAAGATTGCGATTGAAGGTCCTTGGTGGAGTTTCAATATTAAATTAGTTGAATAATTCCTAATAATTCAATAATAAATTTCAATATTAAATTAGGCAGGTCGTTAGTGACAAAATCTGTGTGAATGTACATAATCTGAACGATACAAATTTGTTATCATCATTTTTATTTAAATTTACTAATGCAGAATAATTCAACGTTTACCGCGTGTGGATTTTTTCTTTTTATCAACTCAATATATCATCGAAAATTAGTGTATTTTATCATTTGTTTTAGATATATTATAACTTCATTTATTCTAACTAGTTTTAAGAATGTATGTGGCTTAGTAAATGATATTTTGTCATTACTCGAAATTTCTGTCGAAATACTTTTCTTAGCTATACTTTTTTAAAATGCATTACTTCTTAGTTGATCTCGATCTTTCTTTATAATTTGTGCGTCGCCTCTACCCACGTCTATGTCTGACTGTTTATTTAAATTTGTTTATTAATTGATTCTCTAGCAATATAACAGTATTATAATATCACTGAATAATTAACGAATCTCTTTAAGTAACATTTGTTGATAAAAATTAGAATCATATAAAAAAAATGTAGTTGATAAATTGTGGGATTCCAAAACTGACTATTTCTATAATTCACAATTTTCTATTAAGAGCAATGAGAAGTAAAATATGAAAAATATATTTTTATCGTGTAAAAAAATATTTATTTAGGAAAACCTAATTAAAAATGATAAATTATCATAGCCTGTGTGGTCGAGTGGTCAACGTTGTTGGCTTCGGCCACGGAGGACCCGGGTTCAAATCCCGGTACGGACAGTTTTATAAATTGATTTTTCAATGGATTTATGAATTTCTGTTCAAAGGCATGGATGTATGTGATGTCTTGAATTCCCCCCTCTCACCCATCCTATCATATGAACGGGTCGTATCGAGAGCGATAAGCTTACCACTAATCCTGTCCTAGCCCTATCCTTCTATCTCTTCTCTCTTTGTAAAAAGAGAGGTTGAGCAACTGAGTAACAAGCAGTTCTCGTAGAAGCACTTCTGTTGAGATAAACTCCATTAGGAGTCCATATGCTCCACATTGGGAGCGGACATGGTTTAAAAAAATTATCATTTTTGGAATACAATATTGCGTAAACTTATTTTGTTGTTGTTGTTTGTATGATTTTGTTATGATAGAAAGTTACATATAGTAATAATCAAATAACTATAGCCATAAATAGTCGGTTTTGGAAAAAGTAAAATTGAAAAAATCGAATCTTCATACAGGAAATATTTCGTTTTGGAAAAAACGCAATTTCTAGCAGGATATCCATACGGATTTCTCTTGAAGTAGGAAAAAATGTAAAAACCAATCGAACCAACCAAAAAATACAATCTTTTATTTGAAGAAATTTTGAACGAAAAGAATATATTTTTGTATGAAATAATGAAACTTGTTTTTTAATATAATATTTTCTGTTCTTTGATGTTAGTGATAAATAATAGCGACATATTTAAGTATATCACATCACAACTCTCCACCGTCTAGGATATAAAATATTCCTATCTTCTACTGAATATGACTCAACTGAATCTTTCAACAAAAAACTTTTTCTCTTGGGAAACTTTTCAACAAGACTTTTCCTATCACCATAGTCTCGAATTCAAAGACTACATTATCAAATCCAAATATCGCATAACTGTTAACGAACATATACATTTTATTATTATTTAATTGGTTCATCTTTACATTATTAGACAATCAATACAACAGTTTAAAAAATATTATCTTAGAATTATAACTAACTATAACTATGATATTAATAAAATAGTCATTTAAAAAACAATATTACAATGAAATTACAGCTAATGCCAATGCGCTAAATATTTGAAAGTTTAAAGATCACACGAAAAAAAGTCGATGAGAATTCATTGTAAGTCACTCGAGATAAATTCGTGGTAAATTGACATCACAAACATCCCCGTCTTAGGCCTCAAATTTAAATTGAAAAATCCAAATTCAAAATTGACCTTACCGAGAATCGAACCCAGATCCACATGGTTGGTAGTAGGGTATCCAATCCCGAAGCCTTTTTCCAATCCCGGGATTTCGGGATTGAATTATTTTGAATCCCGGGATTGAGATTTTCTCACCGAGGAATTTGAAATCTCCGATTTGGTATACTTTTTCCCAGAATCTCACAGAAACTCGTTTTTTTTTTTTTTAGCTCACCGAGGAATTTGAAATCCCCAATTTGCCAATTTCGTATAAATTTCGAGAATTTGCTAGAAATTTCTCAATCCCGAAATCCCGGGATCGCGGCCATCTCAATCCCGGAATTTCGGGATCAGAAAATTGAACGGGATCCCGGGATTACGGGATCCCGGATCCCGGGATTGGATGCCCTAGTTGGTAGAGCAAGCTCTAGCCAACTAACCCACAGCGGGTGACAAAATATAATATTCTTACAAAATTCTTCTAAGTTTTGTCGGTAAAATATCATTAACGACATCGTCTGGACAACCAATATTACAATACTGGATGAATATTATATCAATATTTATTTGTATATTGGTATTTCATTTTAAATAACGGTATTACGAAAAATGTATTTTTTAAATCACTATTGTATATTTGCATTTTAAAATTATTAATGAATTATACCTCCCTTTTTTACAAACCGGATGGATTCCGCCGCCGTGGAAGATCACTAATGACCATCCATAGAATGTACTCGGCGGAGCTATGAGACGCTGGGATGACATGGGAGGAAGCAAGAAGATTGGCGAGGGACAGAGAATCTTGGAGGAATCATGTGGTGGCCATATGCTCTAAATAAGGAGCGGATATGCTTAAAAAATAATGATCATTGAAAATATTTCATTGGCAAATCAACCGATTTATATGTAATATGTGTATTTGTTTCATAGTTTTTTTGTGAAACATGCTGCATGAGATGAAGATAAACTCACAAATTGTTCTTAACTAGACCCACAGTGTTATCTTTTTAATAAAATGAAAGCCACTGGCCTAAAACTAGTGATAATTTAATATATTAGATCTATTCAGTGGAATTCATTGTTTAACAATAATGTTCGGAAGACTAAAAATATATTTCACACCAAATTAAACACGGCTATAATTTTTATTGAATGTAAACTTTCTAATTTAAGCGGACATGATTATGTAAAGTTAGTCTTGTTATAAATTTGAATCGTTCAAACTATGTACATTCTCACAGATTTTGTCACTAACAACCCGGGCTTCGCCTTTCGGCATCTTCAGCCGTTCAAGTTCAACCGTGCAAAATCTGTGAGAATGTACATAGTTTGAACGATTCAAATTTAATATTGAAATTCCACCAAGCACTTTCGGTCGAAATCTTTCGAAATCGAAATTAGTCTTGTTATAGTTTCAAATTAATTCTTCCACATTTTTTGAAATACATACATCATTATATAATCTAGTAAAATAAGTATAAAATACAGTTTGCTTGATAGAAAAAAACATGTCGGTAATATTATGTACATAAAATGAATGTATGAAAATGGAATTTAAAGCGTCTGATACGCTCGGCAATAAAAGTTTTCGAGTGCGAAAGAAATGTCTCTGCTGTCGCGGAGATGCGACATTTTTTACGCCACTTTTCGTGCAGAAAAAACTTTGCTCCCCCATCCCCAATTTTCCTAAAGTACTTTGGCGTAGGTAAATACAAAGAAAAAATAGGCAAGATTCTCAATACAGTTCTTGCGTGCCAGGCAAACATTGGCGTACGCAACGCGTGAAAACTATATTTAAGTAATCGCCGCCAATCGACGAAAAAAATAGACCATGTTTGGCGTAAAAACGTTTTTAATAATGCGTTAAAAACTTTGTTATCGCTATTTTACTGTGTCGAATCAGTAGACTATTTCTCACACAGTTTTTTGGATTGCGTCACATATGATTGGGGCAAAATGTACGATATTAGCTGAAATGATTTAAATTCACATTTGCATTACATCTTTATTTCTATTTAAACCAGCAGTGTTATTCCCACGTGCATACACACGCCAAAGACTGTTTGAATTTAAATTTAAAGAAAACTTACATTTGCTTAAGAATGTTTAAAGCAAAACTTTATCATTGAATGAGGGTAATATAAAGTCAACGAGGAAGAATTTTCAACTAATGATTGGAAGAATTATCTAATGACTAACTATACTATATGGAAATTCAAAGTTGTTTATTTCATTTTTCGTAAAGAGCACAGTCATAAACCAACATTTTTTCTAAACTTGAACTTCCATCTGGCAACTTTAGGCTCTTTCCAAAATGTGCATTATTATTTACAGCCGTTGCCCTTGACAACCCAGCTATTCGATTTTTTTTGGTTTTTTTAGATTTCTTCTGCATATGTATCAATGTGTAACATATCATCGCATCTTAATTACCCGCAAGTTATAGTTATTATTTTCGTTTATTGAAATCGTTTATCGAAGTGTATACAAAACAGTCTTTAATACTTTACTCAGTTTTTACTCATCTTCAGTACAATATTTGAATACTATTTAATTTTCCTAAGCGAAAAATAATTATTGAAAAGTTAAGCTTTGATTTATTCTTATATCAAATATTTGTTGTTTATTCCACTTTTTTTCTAAATAATTGTGAAGTGGAATGCCTTCCACAGCAAAATAAGTTACGCCAAAAGCACAATGACAATTAATGTTATAGTTCAATTACAAATTATGTGCATATTTAAATAACAACGTTCTAAAAAAAAACAACAAATATGGTTTAATATGGTCAGTAATATATGTTTATAAAAATCATGTAAGGCACCACTGTCTTTTATACGTTTATAAAAAAATTGCCACCATACAATACCTGAGCTACCATCTCAGATGGGAGACGTAAAGTGTCTTTTTTGTATGTATTTGTATGAAAAAGTTGTTGAAAATTGAGGAAATTAAAGATTTCTGATATGCGATGTGATATGCGTTCCCAGTTCTACCTAGACGCCCCTCGCAGGTTTTTATGCGTGCCGAGAGTTAAACAGTTTTACGCAGTGTTCATAGATTTCAAAATATATCTTTTAAGGGAGGTGTCTAGAATAATCTAGTTGAAGAATCTATGTTTTTACAAATGACTTAGTACAGTTACTATGTTTAAACTGCCACTGATTATAAAACAAAATGGAATTATTTTTCCATATATCCGTACCATACAGTGTTGCTTAAATAAATTTAATAAAAATATAGTTTAAATACATTTCAAACGTTGAACTGGTAGAGTTCAAAGATAAATATAATTCGTGGAAATACACAAGAGACCATGGAGAATATAAAATTAATAGCTAAAGACTTGAGTTGATATTCCTGAAGAAACAATTTTAGCAATAAACAAACTCGTTCTATTGTATGTGCTTTGACTCGACTTATTATTTTAATTTGTCATGTTTCATGAAAAATCATAATTAAAAAAAACAAATAAATCTTTATTTGTATTTGTTAAAAGTGTCATTTGTCAACCATCTTAAATTCATATCAACAAATAAACATTTTGTTTTAATTTCAGAAAATATAATACACATAGTTTTTTTTTTATTTTTTTGGACATCTTCGAATGGCTTGCATTGACAAGTCCAATTTTGACAGAGCAAGCCGAGTGATAAACAAAACTCGAGATATCCACCGAAGGTTCTTGGTGGAATATCAATAGTAAATTTTAACCGATAAAATGTTGTATATTCCCGTGTTTTCTAACTAATGACCCTAGCTTTACCTTTAGGCATCTTCAGGTGTTCATGAGTACGGATGAACTTAAACTGACGTATGATAAAAAAGTGTATATATGAGAACTATTTTTTTATCACTAAACTAAAAGCTATTGATGACGATAATAATAATTTAAATTTAATGAGAATTAACTGAAGAAAAATTCACTTGAACTATAGTCTCTGTACATATTTAAAATTACAAGTTATTATTTTCAACATGTTATTATTATATTATGTTGATCGCTTAAAGATTTCTAATTATGTATAGGTTATAGCAATGGTGAATTGGGAAGATTCACCTGTTTATTTAAAATTGGCAAACTTCTTTACTGTCCCCCTTAAATTTTGACAATTTCTTGTTATAACAAAAATGAATAATTTTACCTTACTTGATGAATGTGATTGTTATATTGTATTTAATAAAAAAAATTGTACAAAATCAAAAAACATAATGGATGTTCTTATATCTTGCCTGGAAAAGAATGATTTAATTATTTGTGGTAAAACAAACGTAAGCACTCACATTATTATAAAGGTTTTTAGAAGCCTTCTTTCTTATATTATATAACTTTTCTAGCTTCTTTTGATAGTATAAATTACAACGGTATGAAAGTAAACCGTTTATTCTTCTCCCACTAGATGTCTTAACACTCATCGATCAAGTTTGAATGATGCCCCTTTGAAAAATATCTAAAGTTTTCCGCTCTGCACGGTTTTTTGTTTCTTTTTTTTTGTTCAAAAAATGAAGACAACAGCCGAGCTCATCATAAAATATAACCAATCAATTATGTAAGGTGGATGAACTGTTAGTGAAAAGAATAAAATTACTTTTTTTTATACAGCTGTCGGGTATAATCAAACTTATTAAAAGCACACATAACTATATCAGGTATTTGTCTTAATACTGATTATGTGTGTATTTTTGAATAAACATATGCTTATTATTCAACAAAGATAATCCAGAACAGTTGTTCAGATATTATTGTTAATCATATTCAACTTGAAAAATGTCTTCAAAACTGAACATTTAAATGACTGTCTACTGACTTTTATAAGAATACTCACATCATTTGTATTTAAAACCGTTTTCACAAGACTTATAGTTACAAAACGTGATATGACAAACTATAATGAAGTTTTATACCATGCTGAAATCGTAATTTTTGGTAGCATTTTATAGACTAAAATATATTTATATATTTGAATTAATATTCTTCACGGCTATCGATTCATAGAGATACCACCAAACAATTTTCGTGACGATTGTAAATATAGATATTAAAAACAAAATACCTATGGCGATGAATAGATATGAAATTTCTAATGTTATCCTTTATTGAAATAATCTTGATTATATTATATCAGATTTTTAAAAAGTTGATTGTGCTTTTTTTCGGCTTAAGCTTCTTTGTCATTTTTTTAAAGCAATACTTGGAGAAGGTACAGAACTTGAAATATTCTCACGTGGAAAAAATAAGAAGACAATTTTTTCAGTATTCACATCGTTTTATGGTGAGTCAAAAACTATTATAATGGAGGCATGTGAGAGTTTGCAAAAAAGTGTCGTATCCTTAGATAACTTTATCAACGCAATCCTTAGTCATTATTTATGTGTGATGCAGTTGAAAAAAATGCATAAAAATTTTACTCGTAGAGAATCAATTCCAAATGTAAAAAAATATTAACAAAATATGTGTGTATCATTTTAATCCAATAAACAATTGTTAAAATATTTCATTTATTATGAAAAAAGTTGAATAATAAGTATATTTTTTTACATAATATAATATCAACTGATGGTAGATCAATCCACTTCAATATTATAATTGTGTTTTTCAGATTCTATATCGAATGAAGAAAGAAAAAAGGACATAGCTCACCGTTTTCTTTTCAAAACAGTATTGTTTAAAAATCATAAAGTACACAACTTGATACACGTTCTATCAAAAGGATGTAAACTAAAAAAACCAAATTAAAATCTAAATTTGGGCTTTATGTTTGAAAAAAGAAAGGTCTGTGTAAATGGCAATCAGGAAAAAGACTTAATATCAAATCAATTAAAAACATGTTTATCAGTCGCCATGCACTTCAAGGTTGTGTATATTTCATAATTTTTATTTGACCCAGAATCATCAAAATACGTTTTTTGTGACTTTTGTATGGGTTACGTCCATCACAGTCAATACGCTTTAACAAAATCAGTTTTATTTAATACTTAAGACCCTGAGATATACAAATATAAAAACTATTTGAACAAATTAATTCCTGTATTTGAAAGCCAGAATATGTTCAAAGATCCGAGAAGTAAAGAGAAAAATTTTAAGCAATTAAAATTCTGAACACATTTCTTTTAATTTTGTCGGTCTAAATATTTAAAAAATATGTATGTATTGTAATTCACTATACCATGAAAAATCTCATGTACTATTTTTAAGATGTAAATTTATAAAAGTTCTGTAATAAAAATACAAAAAGCAATAATATTTACTAGCGAAGAAAATTTTGTTTTCCTTCAAACCACATGGGAGTAAAATCTTCTGTAGATGCTGTGAACTTTTTTTTGTAAAAAGATCTCATGAAACCGGCCTCCGAATAAAGTCTTTTTCATACTTGGAGTCATTGATCGCTTCGAATTTTTATTTGAGGGTATTCATTACGCGGCTCGAGTCTTTATTCGGCTTCTGTTTTAAATACATTTTTTACCCCGCAGTAAGACGACGACGACGATGCTTTCAAAGATTTTTTCTCTTAATGTCAGCTTAAATTTCCATAGACCCCAAGCAAACACCGCTTCATAGATTTTTAGTAAGTACAACATTTTCTATAAAGGATTATGCGTTGGAGTTTATATTAAAAAAATTCTAAGGCAGTTCATTTATTGAACAAGGAAGTGTTCGAAAAGAATGCGTTTTTAAGACAGCGAAAAGCAGATTTTTTTCCTGTTTTGGATTTTTTTTGACTTCAACTCCGAATTTATGTAATAATCCAACTCCTGTAAAAAATAACATACAGCCGTATTATAAATGTGTTAGTTATTCCATATCCAGAAACTTTTGTTATTTTGTTACAAATGCTTATATTTATTGGAAAAATATAGTTTGGTATTGAATTTTACAAGAATTATTAATTAATAAACATAAATAACAAGATTTATATGTGTGTCACTACAACACCAGTAAACTTTTATATTTTCAATGAAAACAATATATTTTTATAGTGAAAAACATTAAGCGCAAATTGATGTGAAAAATTGACAACGCTATATATAATTCATCGGTTGACTGATTTTCACTTATGAAAAATATATTTAAGATGTGATTTTCATAATATTATTATGTTTTATCAACAGACTATTTGAATTGTATGTATTAAATTTGATTGCTTTATTATAGAGTGAAACTGGTCTTCATCACAATATGTAAAACAAGTACACGATTCAAGTTTTAATTTTAAGAAAGTTTATTTAGATCGATTGTTCAAAATCTATTTCAACAAATTATTACCATAGTTTATGTTATGGTCGGTCGACTTTCAGTGGAATTTAATAAGATGGTTTTATATTATAAGAACAATAAAAATTCTGATAGTACTCCAACCGATGAAATACGAATTCAATAATTTCAATAAAAAACAACTTGATGAGAAGTTTTAAAAAACTTGAAACGTTAATATATTATAAAATCGCTAGACTAAAATATGTAGAGCTTTCAATTAGTTTATGATGGTTGGCCTAAATAGTTGAGTAAACGTAATAGTTTTCTTTATTAAAACTCGACTACGGTCTAAACTATTTTTTTTTACAATATTCAATGTGAAAGTTCATAATATGTATAAAGTCTGTGTTCAGAGTAGTATGCTTATAACTTACCTCTAATGAAATATTTAATAAAAGTTGTGATTATTCGTTCTACAGTCAGTAATAAAAACATCAGTTGCACCTTCTCGCGTAAAGACGAGTTTTACTTTGTATGAAACGAAAAAATGCAAGCAAAATGAGTTTTTAAGAAGTAATAAGTAAGTGTGCAAGTTCTTCAAAGCTACATCTAATCCACCTTGAGACGACCTCATGTCAAGGCACTTTTTACTGAGTGTTCGTGTACTAGTGGGTACTTTCTTGGTACTACAAGCCTCTCTGAGACTATCTCGTAAGTAGAAGACCGTGATCGACCTTTTCGCCCCGCAAATGATACTTAAAAGTGAGCCAACATTAAGAAGAAAAAGGGGAAGGAAAAAAGATAAACCGATAATGTATTTTTACAGCGTTCATACTTACATCAAATTTTGGATTTTATCTTCGAGTATCTAGATCTTTTCCGCTTACCCTATTTAACAGAGTGGTTTGCTGACACTCGTGTGAATTTTTTTAAACTTGAGAAAAATAAAAACATTTTTTCACCATTTTATTAAATTTATAGAGAGAATACGTGTTTGTCGATCACCGTTTCATAGCAATGAACGTATACTTAAGTAAAAAAATCTACAGTATACTTTACGTTACACAAAAACCCCAATATTTAAACTTATTTATTTTTATAGCCAATTTTATTGTTTGATATTGATTAAACATTGACTGTGGAAAGGAAAAAGGACGTAACCCTCAATTTTTCAAAACAGCTTTTTTTCGATAATCACAATGTATACAACTTGATACACATTATATCAAAAGGATGGAAGCTGAAAATGCCGAATAAGTATCTAAATTTAGCTTTTAAGTTTGAAAAAGATGACATTGTAAAAAAATAAAACCAAGGAAAAACAATGAAATAAAGGTTTTTCCGAGACAATTTATTTAATTAATATTAGGTTATGTCAATTTAACACCAGTTTAGAAGTATCCGTGCACTTCAAGGTTGTGTATAATTCATAATTTGCATATGTCACAAAATCATCAAAACACGTTTTTAGCGCCTCCTGTAAAATTTGATATGTGTGGGTTACGTCCTTTTTCCTTTCCACAGTCGATATGGTAAATTGAATAAAATATGATAATAACATTAATTTTTATTTCTCTTTATATTTTTTAGTTTTGGTGTATTTTTGCTTATTACAAAAAAATATGGTACATTGTGATTTCATTATATCTGTGTAACACATTATCTTTCATTTATTTAAAATGCAGAGTTTTCTTATGAACCTAATAATTAATTCATGCTAGTTTTATCGAGAGATTTATTGTTTGAAATTTCATGTTTAAAATTAATACTAAGTGTTTTACAAACGATTGAAATAAAAGACGTCTCCACAATGCAACACAAAAAAATACATCAATATATATGTATATTAATAAAAATTGTATCAACGTGACTTACTGTTTCTCTTAATTATTAATAGCTTAAAAATGAGAAATATGTACGAAAGCGGAAAGCCTCGTCTATTTTTTTCAGAGAAAATGTTTAAACTAGATAAAAGTTTTAATTATATGACGAAACCTAAATTAAACTTAACAGAATCATTGATTTGGATTTTTTTAAAACTTAATTTAAAAAAACTACATGTTTTTTTTTGAAAAATTGCATTATTATTGAAATATTTTACGAACACACTCTGATGCTTTAAGTGGTTCAATGAATTATTTAAATAAAAAAGACACATTGAGAAAAAAGATTTATCACTTTTATTTTGTAGGTTAATACATTTTTTTAAAACTTAACCGACTTATAAATTGAAATCAATATCTGGAAAAACAAAACATATCGTTTTGCATCAAATTCAAGGGTGTCGACTAAAGCCTCTATTCCCAGGATTGTGATAGTACTAATTCCGGAATTTCGGGATTAAGAAAAATTGAGAAAGCCAGAGAATTGCCAAAATGAAAAAAAAACATTATTTTCATTCTGGCAATTCCGTAAATTCCTGCGTTTTTGAAATCGATTCTTTTTTTGAAAAATTATAGGATTTCAAAAAAACCGCACAAAAATTTCACTATCCTAAATTTAAACACGATTATATGGTTGGTGTTCAATCCGGGATTGGAAAAATCGTCAATCCTGAAATCCCGGTATCACAAAAAGGGTCCGGGATTAGATGCCCTATTGCCAACTATTAAAATACCCTACCCGAGAAATTAAGAATAAATTATAATCATTCATTTTGCTATTAAGTTGTCAACCTTAGCTGGGATATGTAAATATACGGTGTTGGAAAACGATTTCATTATCAAATCCTTATAATTAAAGGCAACGTAAAAACAAAGTATATATGACGATGAATTGTTTATATAACATTAATTTATTCATCCAACGTGTTTTGAATAAAAAATAAAATTACAATTCTCCTAAGCTCAGCCTGACAGAGAAAAGTTTACTCTAAACAAATTATTACGTTATGAAAATTTGCATTTGTCAAAAATTAAAATGTATAAATAATACTTCATTATTATTTCTGAAGAATTTTCAACACATTTTAGATAATAAGGTAAAACACGACCCCGGAACTTACTAAAAATTCTCCTCAGTTTGTTTATTTATGTATTGTAAGTTCTTATGTATACATACCGATGCCTTAGTTCCAGAGTGCACTATGTCTGAATGTTGTCAGAATCGAATTAAATATGAAAAGTATTTCAGAATATATACATCTATCACTTCCAAATAGTCATTATGCTGCATTAGAATCTAGTGCAGCAAAATAACGTATTGGCTTCTTTTAAGAAGTGATAGATGTATGTATTTTGAAATACTTTTCATACTTAAGTCAATGATGCCAAATTTAAACGTAGTGCACTCTGAAACTAGGATATCAATATGTCATAGTTAGATTGAAAAAAAATCATTTTATACATTCAATTGTCAATGAATATACGTATACCAGCAGTTTTAGTTGAAGTTAACATCAATATTATTATCTTTTTCTTTACAAGTCAATGTATGAATTAACTTGTATGTATATAAACTCAATGACAAACAGGTTATGTCAAAATACTGACAAGCACCAGTCAATATAGAAATGACTTTACTGTTTAGATAAGATAAGTTTAATAGATAAAGTGCGAGAATTATATCAAAACGTTGACATTTTTGAGGTTATGTTAAATGTCAGGTGAAAGTAAAACAAAATAATTGAGTGGTTGTGCGCGCACAACAGTGGAAAGTGACCAAAGCATTTAGCAAACCATCACCTCAAAACAACCACGATATAACTTTGATTCAATTATTGTAAGAATTATAAAATCAAAGATTCGATTTATATACAACTAAGCTTTAATTATTGCTTGAATATAAATGAAAAATGGTCTTTTGTATAATTGTAAACCATCAAGTAAATTATATGAAACGTGACATAATGTTAAATAACAATCTCAAAAACATTGGAAAGCAAGCTGTTGTATTCAGGTTGTGATATGAACCAATTCTCAAATGAATACAGAAAATAAAAATGCATTTAGTATAAAAAAATGAGTAAGCAGAAATGTTCTATGTGACACATTTCTCTATACTATTTTTATGCCTTTTTTATTTCCTTTATTCAAATAATGTATTATATTAGATATTTTAATAAGTAAACCCTGCGGTTAAATATATGTTTTTGAATTTTATATTATACTACGTAACTACGAAAAATAATTAATTGCTGGAACCTTTTTTCTCTCGCGGAGAAAAAAAAATAAAAGCCAACATTTTCCGCTAAAAAAACTCGTCAAATTAACACGCAATTTGAAAGATAAACAGTTGAAAGACAGGCAATTAAAAATAATATGTTCTGTTATAGTTGGGAAGACCCTTGGTTTTTGTATTATCTCAAATCGCTCAGAGTAAATTTGACAGTAGTAAGACAGCGAACGTCTGAGGGTGGATTTTTTGCAGTAAGTTCCGTTAGAAAATTGTCTTTGTGTATTTTATAAGGATAGCGGTCACCGTAAAATGAGGTTTGGAGTGAACTTCCGTTTGAGAAAAAGGAAAAATCTCAATGGATTTCATGAAGTCTTCTTTACTACTACAACACAAAGTAAAAATTAGAAAATGTTCAGTTTTGAAAACAGTTATGGTTTTTTTAAATAAATTTCAGGGCTAATTTTGCTCATAACATCTTTGTGTATAATGCTTTCCGTTATAATAAAAAAACAAAAAAGTCTTTGATCTATATATGTATGTTCAAAAACGGTTGAATAAGTTCTTATGATTTTAATATAAAGACTTTCTTCCAAAAACCGACATTAAGCACCGTAAAATTATCAATTCATAAAATTGTTTAATTTATATTTTAATCTTTACTTCACAATAAATATGATGTAAAAATAATGATTTAAATGGCTTTTATACAAAAAATATGAATGTGAATAAATTTTAATAGAAAAGCAATAATTGATATACCCACCCATTGTTAATTTATCACTGTTATGGCTCAAAGGGTTGTAAGAAAAAAACAGTATAATGTTGCTCAGTTGTTAGCGCGTATTGTTTCTGTTCAAAGGTCATGTGTTTTAGTCCCTAGAGGTAGACAGAAATTTTGTACTTTTTTTGTTCAAAGCGTCTGTTATACTTCAAACTTCAATCGTAATAAATAAATCATTCTATTTGTTCTCTCTGGGAAATAAAATAAAAGTAGTAAATATCCCAAAAACAATTCTAAGTAAATAAATAATGTTGCGAATATTCTATTATGTGTCTACTTTCATACATAATATAGTAGAAAACTAGAAATTTTCTTCTTAAAGTATTGTATATTCTTATTCACTGCCTGTAGATGAGATGTTAACTTAGGTCGTCCTTAGCTACAACGTTTTTAGAATAACGGTATAATCAATTGGGTAAATTTAAAAAAAAATAAAGTTTCAATTGCAAATAAAAACCGCATTAAAAGCACAAATTATCTTTAATTTAAATCGATCGAATTAAGCACAATCATACGTTTTATCACTGACGACCCGGTTTTTGTTCTTCGTGAATACAATTGCATTGATGACCTTCAATTGACTTGGAGCTAATGAATCTGGATTGATTTTCATAATAGTTTGATTTTAATGACGTTAAATGGTAAGTAATCGTATAAACAAATACAACTTCCGTAGTCCGAGGAAAACTATCTTTTTCCGGCGATGAAAATATTCCAATTACTAAAGTAATACGACATCTTAAAAATACCCACCTTTTATTTCAAAAGGCATTTTTATGTTATGAACATAAAACGATCTTTATTACGTGTTCAAGTGTATTAATTCAAACTATATTTATTTTCTAGAATTTAAATATTTTGTCTGGGGAATTTTATTCTGGGTTTTAAATGTTTGTAGAATTATTAGTAGAACAATTAGTTATATTTTTAATTTCTCATTTTACAATCACTGTCGTAACTTTTAATACACTCTTAATACGAGCATTTTTAATAGTTTTATACATATATAAGTAACTTAAATTTTAAACGAAATAATTTTTCAAGGTTTGGCAAGAAAAATTAAAATAATAAAAAAGAGAAAATTAAAAAAAAATACAAGACAAACGATACAATAAATGTCCTTGGTCGAGTGGTAAGCGTCCTTGGCTTCAAATGTGGTGCTCACAGGACGGATTTCCACAACTACCAGTTTAAGTTATTATTTTTATAATGGATTTCTGATCGAAGATATGGATGTCTGTTTTGTCTAAAATTTCCTCCGATCCTAAAAACGGAGCGTAACAAACAGTTCTAGTAGCAAAATCACCTTTTGAGATAAGCACCATTTTGAGTCTATACGCTATACATTAAGAGCGGGTATTGTATATATTTTAAAAAAATATTCGATTGTTTTATGCCTAGTTCAATATACGAAACATACCCCTTGAAGCAAATCAAGATAATTTCTATCACCAAATCTTGTCAACCTTCGCTTTTATAGTTTATTAGATTCCCTATCACTTTGTTAAGTATTACTATTGTGGCTCCGATTCACTTTGCAGAAGCAGTCGTCATTTGATTCTATATTCTATTATCGCGGAACCGACTGAGACTAGTGACTACCCCATCCCCTACGCTGTTTTCCCCCAAACATATTGCCAAACGCTATTCAAGGGAGAATGTTAGAAAGATTGGTGCGCCTCACACACATTCGGGTGGGTCAACGTCAGTGGAGTGGTTTTATTTTTTTCCAATTAAAAATATCTGTCTAATTACAAATCCTTTTTTACAATAATGACACAAAACGACTTACAGCCCAGAAAAATATCGAATATCATTCAATTGTTTGTCAGTGTCTTTAGATACACTTTTGTACTCGATTTCAGTACAGAATATTTCGAACCATTGTTGCTTATTTCAAAGGTTGAACTTTTAGTTTATCAGCTTTTTCAGATACTCATTCAAGTCATCAAGTCATTTATTAAAATTAAATTAAAAACACTGAAACTTGTGAGTCATCGCAAACTTTAAGTAATGTTTTTAAATAACCTAAATGTATTTAAAATGAGTACAAACTGTGTTTAAAAAATCTGAACGAGAACGAAAATTTTCAGAAGAAAATTTTGAATAAGCCATGTAACATTTTGGTTTGTAATAATAGTCGATTGTTGTCAGATAAAAAGCACAGGTACGTCAATGAAACCCTCTATTCTTCAGCTTCTATACTCCATTCTCTCCATCGAGTCGATGCGCGATGGCACCCCAGGGTATAAAGAGCACACAAGAATGTAAGAGTGGCTACCCACAAAGGCGGAAGGCCATTTTGTATCAATTCTGTCAATGTGACGCTATGAAAGCTTCAAATGCGAACCAAATGATATCGCCTGTCTATAAAAATGGGCACAAAGTGTCGGCCGCAGTTTACCTTCCGCTCCTTGGGCTCTGCCCGCAAGCGGCCGACCTTTTCAAATCTCTGGTACGTGACTTCAAATTGGTTGTGCTACAACTCTAAGACGAGTTACGACACATCTACGACGGGTCCAATAAAATTTGTTTGCTTGAATTTTAAGCACAGCTCACGTAATAATTATTTTTCTCTAGATTTCGTTCTTTCTCAGTGACGTATAGCAGCAGCTTGTGCTGGACTACGTTTCCACAGTAGTTTCCACAGTTTCAAGAAGGCCTCTACATGTTACTTGATTGTCTCATATGTAATAATGATTAAATTGTAATTTATTTGGTAGAAATCAATTATAAAAAGTTTAATAGCAACAAATTTAGTTATACAACATAGACACGGAATAATTCATGGCTATTTTAGTATCACGTCACAATTAGTGTAGAACTAAATTCTTTGCTATTTATTAATTTTTACTACTTCTTCTTGTTTTTAATTCTTTAAATCTAAGCTTGTTACTTCTAATCAATCATTCATATAAAATATTATGTGAGAGTTTAATTTAAGTTAGCCGTTCAAAGTTTCGATTAAAAAATGACATTGAAAATAAACGGGGATATTTTTTCGTTAATGGATGATTAAAATGTGTCAAAGTATATGATCAGACTCAAACTATTAATTTAAGCTCACTAAAATGAGTGCTGAGAAAAGGCAGTACTAATAATGGTCTGAGTTATATTATGTCATGTGTAGTTTAGCAATGCCTAGATTTTTGTATGTATAAATAACTTCACAAGAGTCCTTAGATACAAATGTAAATATCATATTTATGATTGTTGTAAACCAAATGTTTATTAAAAAAGAGAACTGCTATTTTAATTACACTCAACTTGCAAGATTTTAAGCGTGTGATACACCTCTCTTTTAAGAGAAACATATTAAAATCATAAAATGAATTATGTATGTCGATTGCGCAAGGTAAGTTTAAGAAAAAATATTTATTTTTGGATCTAGAATTAAAAAAATGACGACGAAGTGATAAGATTTATTAAAAATATGCATTTTAATATAAATCACGACTGTTAAGTAAATTTTCTTTTCACTTAACAGTAAAAATATACGCTTCGAGTCAAGTCGAATCGAATTCTTCGAGAAAATTGTATTAAAATGTTAGCCACGGGTGACCCTTATAGAAAATGCATTACTATTGCATACACAGAGGGGTCGATCTCCAACAAAGGTGCGAATGTTTGAAAATGCATTTATAGCCCCAATATTGAAGAAAATTTCGTTATACTCTGTATTACATTTGAGCAATTCAATAAAAAGCCGTCTGATAAAATTTATTCTAACGACATTTCTTCTGTATATTTATGCTATGTTTATTTCACTATAATAAAGTCAGTTTTTAACAAAACATCTTCATAGGGATTGCAATATCGAAATACCAGTACATATATTGGTATTAAAAATAATAAAAAATGAATTTAAAGTGTTTATGAATAGTCATTTATTAAAAATATATATTAATATTTAGTATCGATACATTCCAGACTGATGAGCTCTTGATTTAGGTATTATTGTTTTCAAAACCGTTTGTAATTTATGAAGAATAACTTGATGATATATTTTTAATGAAATATCGAATTTGGTTTAATCACTGGGTATTGCGATCCCGATTGGTCGTATTTTTTAAAAATTGTTAACATAACTGATATTGATATATTCGTACTGTATTGCTATTTTTAGACGCGAGTTACGCATTCGACCTCTATTACTGTAGAAGTTTAATAGGATAGACATATAGAAGTATAAAAAAAACTACTACACAGTGTTACCGGGCCTAATGCCACCTGGCCAACGTCAGTGTCTTTATCACAAGCCCAACAATTTTTCAAAAATGATTATACATTTAATTTACGATTTTTTATTTGAAAAGAAGGACGTTTTTCATATATACAATCTCTTCTAAAACAGGACGCAGCTAGAGAAATTGGAACTCTAGTCCATTTCTACTCCTATCCAAAAACGTCTTATTTTCTCTAATAAGAGAATTAAAATTCTCTTTATGATTTTACTTTAAATTGTACGTTTTTTCGCACTAAATAAAATTTACAATTTTTAGTTTGTTCATACACCTTGCGACGTTAAGTCTAATGATGATTCTCAAAAGGCGAAACACGTGTCGCATTTTGTAACACAGGTGAAATAACAAATTTATCAAATTTTAATTTGAGTCGAAAACAAATTGTACATTGATAATTCAAATTTATTTAAAAAATAAAATTCCGTAAAGTTACCGCCGAATCCATCGAAGATCAAAACTAACGTTCTCCTAAAAAATAAAGTGAAAATGCCATGTTTGATACTGGACACCTCAAGTATAGAAAATTCAACAAAATAAAACAAAAGGTGAATTGAATTTGACGTCGTCGAATCAGGTGTGATTTTATTGATATTTGCATATTTCCGACTGCCATTTTTGCAGACATTCTTATTTATTGCAAAATGAATATTTATTTGAATCACTGCGAGAAAAATGATAAATTGTCAGTTTGGTAGCTAGGTAACTTATTTTTATGTAAATAGTTTTATTTATTCTCAGACTTTGATTAGTATTTTTAATAAATCTTTCATTTTATCGATTGTATAAATATAGCATTTCAATAAATGTTTTATTATTCCTTCAAAATGACGTCTACAAAATAAAATTGTCTGCAACGTTAATGTCATAAATAATGTGAAATTGAAATTTCGATAACTGAATATGAAAGCAATTGACGATTTAGTAAACATGTAATATGATTTTATTTTATAATATTTGACTGAAGGAATATTACTGTTTTTTACGCGATATTTTTTACGCGATATTTGTGATATCTGATTGATTAGACCAAACGTAATTTGTATTTTCGATACAAACTATCAAGAATTAAATAAATAACATAATTTTAAAAGATATCAATAATGAAACACTAAACTTGATTAAGAGTTGCAACAATGCTTAAAACAACATATTGATTGAATACCCCATGTACTTGGTAGAACTTCATTGTAATAAGGTAAAAAAGAGGAATATATTTTTGCTAGACATTTTAGCTGAAAACTTTAATCTCGTATATCTTCTTTGTTAGTATATATATATAGAATATTAATGTAAGCTCAAAAGTAGTTATGATATGTATACCTACGTGTAAGACCGAAATAGTTATCAACTAAATATCAATTAAACGTAGATCTTTAAAAAAATCTACTTTCGACCATATTATAAAAAACAATATTCTCGTTTTCTGAAAATACGCTTATTAACATTTGAAAAACCTTCATATTATAGGAATTGACTGTTAGTAGAAAAACCGACCGAAAAAGGACCGACTTAGATATTATTAAATACGTATATTCATAATTTAAGATTTTGACTAAAGGTGTTATTATGTACCTTCACGCAAGTTTTAACTCTAACGACTCGAGTTTTGTCTTTCGACATCTTTAGGCGTTCAAAAACACGAATGAACTTGAGCAGACGTCAGTGCAAGTACATTTATGCACTTGAACGCGTAAAGATGCCGAAAGGCGAAACCCGGGTCGTTAATGACAAAACATGTAAGAGTATACAAAAATTCAAAGACTTATATTTTGTATTTAAAACAACCTAGATTGCTGATTGTTATTGATCAGTGCATTATTAATAGGTAAGATTGAATTGCCGATATTTTCTACAATGTATCACTGCTGGATAACCGAGAACTAAGTGTTGATAATACATAATAGTTTTAAGTGACAAAACTTATGTAAATGTACATAATTTGAAAGATTCAAATTAACGTATATTTTTTATTTTTTTTAAACCATGTCCGCTCCCAATGTGGAGCATGTGGAACTCATAATGGAGTTTATCTCAACAGAAGTGTTTAGATAGGGATATAAGAAAAGGGCTAGGAAAGGACTAGCAGTAAGCTAATCGCTCTCGATACGTCCCATTCATAGGATAGGATGGGTGAGAGGGGGAATTCAAGACATCACATACATCCATGCCTTTGAACAGAAATTCATAAATCGATTGAAAAATCAATTTATAAAACTGTCCGTACGGGGATTTGAGCCCGTGCCCTCCGTAGCCGAAGCCAACACCGCTGACCACTCGACCACACAGGCGTATATTTACATAATTTAAAAAAAAATTGTTTACCGATATTTTTAACGTTTTCTATAAGGGGTTTCTCTGTTTTATTGTTACTTGTATGTTAGCTGGTATTAGGCGATTGGATTGCAACACTTACGTGTAAAAACTTTAAATGTGTAGTATTTACTCAAAAAAATAAATTCCATAGTATTAGTGTAAAATAATATCCACCGTAATAATCACAAAACAGTGTTAAAATGATTTTATGTGTGTTGTGGCAGTCAGAAATACCAACATAAAAAGTGTCCTTATTCGAAAACATAAACTTAAAAGTGTTCAATATTTTTTTTACAGCCATTGAATATCACCGTAATAAAATGTTTTTAAACATGCATGAAATAATGAATATAAAATTCTGCTAGTATTCATTTTTTTCGTAACTAATGGTTTCTGTACGTGACAACGGTAAATAGCCGTCATCAAAATACATGGCCACACTCGGGAATAAAGTCGCCTATTTCGAGATTATTTTGTATTCGCCAGCACAGTGCAATACAATGTAAGTATGAAGACGCTCAACAGAAGAGAAAAATTTTAAATTTGACATAAATCACCGATTACGCGGGAAATAAATTAATAATTAAGCTCTAAATATCCAAAAATATCGTTATATTATTTTTTTTTGTCATTCAGGTCAGGTTCATATTAAAAAACATTTTGCTCGGCATTAATTGTGTATTTTTTAAACGATTAATTATCATCGATTATTTATGAATAATATGTTAAAATTAATTTAAGATTTGTTAATGTTATTTATATTTACGAGGCACAACTATATGATAAAGCATTTTTTTTGTTCCTAAAGGATAATATTACTTATATAAAGGCATTTAGAAGGATTTAGTACCTTGAGGGTGTTTACTATCAATACTTGGTGAAAAGGCATTACATTAAGAAAAAGCACAATATTCCTTTGTACTTACAATTTATACAACTCACAGTACTACAACTACAGCGCTATTTATTAAATTTGTTTTCGTATTTGTAGCACTGTTAAATTGTATTTATTATCAGTTGACAATGCTCGCCATGAGCGAAACGGGTCCTGCAAATTAAGTACAAAGAAACATTGTGTTTATCTTAACATTAAGTATGGAATAAATACATATAAATTCTAAGATAAAAATACAAAGTACCTTTTTTTTAAAACCATGTCCGCTCCCAATGCGGAGCATATGGACTCCTAATGGAGTTTATCTCAACAGAAGTGTTTCTACAAGAACTGCTTGTTACTGAGTTGCTCAACCTCTCTTTTTCCAAAGAGAGTAGGGGTAAAAGGATAGGGCTAGAACAGGATTAGTGGTAAGCTAATCGCTCTCGATACGCCCCGTTCATAGGATAGGATGAGTGAGAGGGAAGAATTCAAGATATCACATACATCCATGCCTTTGAACAGAAATTCATAAATCAATTTATAAAACTGTCCGTACCGGGATTTGAACCCGGGCCCTCCGTAGCCGAAGCCAACAACGTTGATCACTCGACCACACAGGCGGCAAAGTAACTACATCTGCTGAAATAGTTTTTTCATTTTTTTAAAAAAATGTTCTTCGCTGAAACGGTAATTGTCTGAATTCAGCACTGTAAAAGTAAATTTTGCTCAAATTTGCTGTAATGAATGTTTGGATATGCAACAACACAGCTCTGAGGATTTAAGGAAGCAAAGAACAATATCCTGACTGCGTATTTTCTGTTAACACTAACTTGGGGAAGGTCTTTAAAACTGAAGACTTTAAGTGCTTCTCTGTAGCAAATACACGTTACAAAACATATTTTCCATCAATAATTACAAAGCGATAATAAAAAATCTTTTTTTTTCTCAAAATAAATAAATAAAAAGCGAGTAATGTTTTGTAAATATTTAGTAACAGAATAGGGAGATTTAGAAAAAAACCATAACGTGCTAAAAACCTTTTTTTAAATATAATACAGTTAAATAATAAATGAATATGTTATGGATATATTTTTACTAAAACACTTTATTATTATTTAAATACTGTTTCAGCTTTATTCCATAATAATAATTTGTACACTTTATAATAAATCACTTAATCTTATTAAATAAAAATAATATCGATATGAGAATTGAGGAGTTTCTACGAAGCTGTCAGCCTTTCGATTTGAGCTCTAAATTTGAACTGTGGAGAAGGAATTGGATTTTAGTTTAGGTTGAAAGGTTTATTTTTACAAGTATTGCACAGAGAATTAATCATAGCATAGAGGTAGATGTTGTGTATTGACACGACTGAGTCCCGAGCAGTTAGACGAGAGACAGAGAAATCCGTCTCTCCCCATAACGTCTCGGTTTGGTGTGACGCAGTCAGTCTGTGACAATTTTTAGGAATTAAATATGGGAACAATCAAATTCAATTAAACAACGCTCGTGAACAGTAAAAGGTGGAAATCCACCGGTTTATTTATAATCAAAAGGGGTTTACAGTAAATTTCGATAATTTGGCTAGCCACACAGGAGTGCGCTCTAAATACATGTTAATAAATTTGTCATTCGGCGTGAAGCTCGCGAGCCGAGCCTCCTAGTACCGAATGACAGTCGACTTGCAGACCGGGCCTTTCAGTAGGTCCTTCGCCTGGACTGAGGGTCCCTAGTATTACAATATTTATGTTCCCTTACGGGGAGACATCTATGATTTTATATTTTTACAAGAGAGAAAAAAAAAACAACATTCATCATACCATTTTTCTTAAAACTAATTTCGCATTCAGCGGTTTCTTATAACAGTTATTGATTTAGTAGTGGGCAAATTTCATTTAGTCTTGTTTTGAAGTTAAGATCTGCACACTCACTACGCGTGTACAGATCTGCTTAAAATTAATCCCTACGCTAAATCTTAGGAGTTAATATGGACGTCAAGCCGTACCATATGTCTACTTTAGGGGTGCAGGAAAAAAAATTAATATTTACTAGCACTGTCACAGTCCTCGTGACTAATGATTGTTTGGATTTATTATTAATCAGTATGTACGCTAAGTCGTGTCATACATTTAATTCAATTTATAATATTCAGTGAAATTTTATATACAAAGTTATGATTTCTTAGTTTAACGATTCTAACTCAATTCTTATTGGATTTGCTAATACGACTTCGCAACGATTTTCGGGACTCCCACAGCAAGGAACCGAGGTCTGTTTGTGAGGAGGATTTCCATATCCGTCCTCCCTTACTGTGTGCGTTCACTTCCAGTGACCGCAAGCCGTTTAGGCCGGAGCACATTTTATCGACGGCACTCTGAATACGAGTCCGTCCAACCACCCGTTGGTCAATCGCATTAGCGAAATCTCCTATGAAGTTACTTACACTACGTGTTTAGATTTGTTCGAGTATTAGGGAGGATTGGCGGAGACCAGACCTCCGTCCGAGGTCGGCTCCAGGCACGGTGTCAGACCGCTTGAAGGCGTCGCTATCGAGTGACGTAATCCAACTGGACGAATTGGATTTTAGGTTTTACTATTGAGTGTCTGCCGAAACTTCGACAGACATGGGTCCCAGACAAGTGCGCTTGTCTAGGCGGGCTATCTGCCCCCGGAATTATACGTCCACCGCGCCGTATCACTCGGATTCCCGTGAATCCGCAATGATAGTGCCTCCCTAGTACTCAATACAAAAAACACCCTCCGACGTCGACCTAGCTAAAACTAAACTAGTGCGAGGCCGACGAAGCCTGAGGCCCTTTTTCGCACAAGTCCTCGGGGCTGTCTGATCCTTTGTTACTTAGCTCCGCCGACCTTGCATCGTGAATCTATGGAAGGCGTGATGACAGCTCTTCCTGACGTCTCGAGACTAAGCGTCCCGCAGACTTGACCCCGCGACCTTTCAATGTTAACAAGTGACAAAATTATGCCTGACATTTATATTTAAAAATGACTCGAATTATCACACCTCCCATAGTCCACCCTTATAACTAACATTTGCCGTTATGACGGCGGTGATCGACGATTATCAATGACACAGGAAAAACAAAGTACACAACCAATTTAGAAACAAGAGAAAATACCTAACATAAAATAACATACAATTTTTATACAAGTCCCCAGCGTCGCTTGGTGTCGTTTGCTATTTGTGTTATTCAGATACTTCGCCCTCAGATAGGCATACATTATTGAATTTACAATTATCATCATTAGGTGACGGACCTTTCTTTTTCTATTGCAACTCAGGGTAGCTAATTATTGATGCGTGGGGCCCGCGACGTACCGCGGCGCAAACGCACGTAGTTTCGCTCGGCCGGGGTACTGTGCCCAATTTGCCTAATAATTCGTAGTTGATTACTAAACTCAAACTAATTGAGACGTTGCAACACAACAGTGAATATCGCATTGTTTTTGCGAATTCTAGTTATCCCCGTGGTCTCGTCACCGAATTGAAACAAACATACTAAAATCCAGGCCTTGCCAATATAATTAAATATTGAAACAAACAAAATTCAGACCTTGTAATATCATTACATATTGAAACAAACAAAACAATTCAGATCTTGCGAATATAATTAAATATCGCAACAAACAAAATTCAGACCTTGCAGATAGAATTGAATATTGAAACAAACATAAAAAGAGTCGGACTTTGCCAATATAATTAAATATTTAAACAAACATAAAAAAAATCGGACTTTGCAAATATAATTAAATATCGAAACAAACACAAAAAAACACGGACTTTGCAAATATAAGTAAATATTGAAACAAACATAAAAAAAATCGGACTTTGCAAATATAATTAAATATTTAACAAACATAAAAAAAATCGGACTTGCAAATATAATTAAATATTGAAACAAACAAAAAAAATCGGACTTTGTCAATATAATTAAATATTGGGACAAACATAAAAAGATCGGACTTTGCAATTATAATTAAATATTGAAACAAACATAAAAAAAATCGGACTTTGCAAATATAATTAAATATTTAACAAACAAAAAAAAATCGGACTTGCAAATATAATTAAATATTGAGACAAACATAAAAAGATCGGACTTTGCAATTATAATTAAATATTTAAACAAACATAAAAAAAATCGGACTTTGAAACAAACGTGAAACGTTTAGGTGTTGCAGAAAAGATTATGCATTGAACCATCGTACAATATTTCATTATTCCCGTTGGCCGATACCGAATTGAGAACAAACGGAAAACGCTTCGGCGTTTGCAAAAACAAGATTAATTACGATTATATATTTCACGATTTTTCCGAAGACCAAGCGCCGCTGAGTGTTACACTGGGCCGAACGGAGAGCATCCTCCGTGCGAAATCGGTCGACAACATATTTACAATACACAGTTAGACAGGGTACAACACACAATAAAATAAGACAATGAATTTAAATCAAAATTAGCGTTCCCGTACTCTCCTCCGGCCGCTGTTATTGCCATTTCGAACAAGAAGTGACACACGATTTTACTAGGCTGAGTTTAGAAGAAACAACATTTAATACATGAAGGGGTCCTGTCGACACTTAATAAAGTGCGGCTAGGAGCAAAGATATGACCGCGATGTTACACGCGTCTTTATTTCGATTCTCACTGTCGAGATCGAGCAGGAAGCTACAGTTCTGGCCGCGGACCTTAGGTTAAAGAGTATTGACTCAGCAACAATAGGCCGCGACATATTTATGCAACGTATAATAGTAGACGAACCTTTGGAAGTTCTCAGGAACCGGAGACAGCTTATCAGGAACAATTTCAGCAAACAAAACTGCTGGCGGCAAGCGATAACACAAGGAGGTAGCACAGAATTCGACTCAGCTTTGCACAATGTCAACTATTCGAATGACTTGGTCAAGCTGAGAGAATTTCTGGCTGGTTTTTTTTATTAAAGATGTCGCGGCGGATAATATCGGCAGAAGAGAGCACGGGAACAGAGTAACGCGTAGAAGTCGGTGAAGATGTGGTAACTTTTGCAAAACTGACCTGCCTTTTTGTAAAGGATTTGGTCCAGCTGCGTCCTCGGCCAGGGTCAAAAAAACCGGTTGACCCGAGCAAATCTGCTAACCTCAGCATCTGCGTCTCACGCCGATTGGCTAAGATGCTGACCTCCCGTGGCTCTGCCGAAATATCTCAAGATGGCGGCAACTGAGATTTTTCTAGAACAACGATTCCGCTGAGCGAAAATCGTCTCTAGTGATCTTAATATGACAGATAGAAAATCAGAAAAATCACTGTCGTGTCAGAATCAGTTTTCCGCGAAATATTGCTCTTACAAGCGATCTCATAACTCGTTGCTGAAGCGAGTTATGAGAAAAAGAAGAAAAATTTTCCACCTGAGCGAGTCAGGTGTACCGGTTAATCAAAGCGGAGATGTCATCGTCCGCGAAAAAGTAATTACTGAATTGAGTCTGATTTTTATAAAAGCCTAAAATCGATTTAAGTGCAAATTTATGCTAAATATTTTCTATGGTGAATGTTCCTGAAGGGATTTGGCTGAAAATTCGAAGGAACGTCCGTGATAGTCGTTCGCTTCCATGAAACTAAAATTTCCCACCTTCCCTTCGTGTGTTCGCGCTTCATATCAGATTGAAATTTTGATTGACCGCGGTGGAGGGGAGGCCGCCTGCAATCGCACGTATGACCACGCGAACCGCTACGATTGGTCGGACTGGGCGGGGCTTATTTTAGTATCGAACGGCAAACGCTACACGCCGAACGCGTTTCGAAATTTCGTCTCGCCAAAATGTATGGGGAAATCACAGTTTATTGAATTACTAATAAACCTGTTATCCGATTGCAATTTAATTTACAACACCGTTTCGGACCATCGTCCTTTACGGCTCGAAAAAAATTCGGCGCCGAAGCTTGGCTCGGGCGCCGGTTCCGCACGATTTTAATTGGCGCAGGTGAGGGCTTGGTGGAGTCCAAACCGCGAACATGATTTTAATATTAGTTTATGCAGTGCATACTAGGACATGGCTAGTGTCGTAAAAACAAAAATTCTCAAACGAATTTTGTCCCTGACGACCCTGGTCGAGGTCGCCGCGGGATTCATTTGTTCGATCGCAATTGGAAATTGCGTCGATAGAATTCAGCGAAATTTCTTCAGGGGCTAGAACAGCCTATGCTAGGTGTACCTGTAAATTATGGGGAGCCTCCGTTGAGGAGGAGGAAAACGGCAAGCGTTTCCATTTCCCTCTCTCGTCGCGCTCGACCGGTAATTCGGTCGAGCACCGCGCGCGAGCGAGAGACGGTATTTCTATTTGGCTCTGTGCGCCCACGTACTCACTTACAAAGCAGTGGGTTTGTCTTTGCACTCAATAATCCGCGGCGAGACCCGCGGATTGCAAAAATCTTAATATTTGCTTACATTGGCGACTTTGTCCATTTGACCTTGAATAATCGAAAAAATGATGTGTTTATTCTTTCTCTTTTCCTCATTATACCTATCAAGCTTTGCTAACAACCGTATAAGGAAATGCAAGTACAAATCATGCCAAAGGACCGTATCGTATCAATCCCCCTTACTTCCTATGGCGTGATTTATACTTATGCTTTTGCAGTTGTTAGCATTGCTAGAAAAAAAATATCGCCTTAGTTATAATGAGAAATCGAGGTGCGGGCGGGCTGATCCAGTCTAACCCCGCCGCGCGAGAATGCGTTGACCCGCGAGAATTTATTGCGTCAGACGCCTCGGCGCCAGTGGCCGAGGCCGGGTCAAATTGGACAAATTCACGACATTTGATTCTATGTTTCTCACTGGAAACGCAACAAGTTTACAAAAGTGCTCTACTTTATCTGTAGGCAAAAGTTACATACATGGTAAAAAAATTATTTGTGTGTGCTGACTCCTGTCTTGTGTATTTACAATTTTATTAAGAGAGGAGGGTTCTCCTCCCTCTCTGACGAGCCTCCGTGAGGTTCGATAGCCATTCGCAAAAAGAATTAGTTATTCCCCAACAATTGTCTGTTCGAGACCAAATCTATAATTTATTCTAATTTCAAGAAAAACAAATCTTACTTTAATACATTTCTCCCCCCCTTTTCTCTTTCGCTCCTTGAAGCGGGAAAACATGACAAATACAAAACACAAAAGAATTCCGTCATACTGACTGTTGCGGTTAGTGCCGCCAGGAATGTTAACTATAAAATTTTTCTCTATGACTTTTGCAAAACAAATTGAATTATTATTATTTATTATTTTTTTTCAAAATTTTTTTTTAAAAAATGAAATTATTACTTTTTTCAATTTAATCCGCCTGACATAGCTGCTGACGCTATCGAGGCCGAACAAATTTTCCATTATTTGAAAGCAGACTCGCTTCGTTATTAACAGGAGAAAATTAAACATGTTACAAGTACTCTATTACTCGATTATATGCGAGAAAGAAGAAACTCAATATTCATCAGATAGTCATTTGATGTTGTGCAAGATACAATAAACATACTAAAACTTAATTGACATTGTCTAATTTTTTTTTTTTTTAAAAATTACAAAAATTGAAAAAAATGAATTAATTAGGTCTTGTGTACAGGAGTTGACTGTATTTACTTTAAGTTAAATATTTTTACTCTACTTGAATTTATTGATTAGCCCTTGAAGAGGGATTAGCGAATGGTACTATACTTGGTGATGTTTCTGGGCGTCTTCATCGGCGCGAGGGGTGGAGGTGGTCCTCTTCATCTACTTGGTCTGGTCCTAGCGGGCCGGGGCGTCGGCAGCTTCCTCTTCTGGCAAGGGTGCTTCTTCAGTTCTCCGTCGCGGCGGTGTCTGCCCGAGGGGAAGTGGTTCGGCGTAGGGCGTCGGCACGGGGCGGATTTGGTTGGTGTGCGCCTTGATCGGCTTGCCTCGTCTGTCCACCCAGTACACATTCATGCCCACCCTTGTAATTATCTTGTACGGCCCCTCCCATCTGGGAGCCAAGTTGGGGATGATGCCCGTCCTCACCCCTGGCTTCGTGAAGCCCCTCAAGTAGATCCGCTGCCCGGCTGAGAACTGCTCAGGCGGGGCGGTTTGGGCGGCGCGCGCATTTGTGCGCCCGCTGTACTCCTCCTGATGGCGTAACATGGCAGCATCTTGTTCGTCTCGCTCCAGCGCCTCTGTGCGTGCGGGCGGCATATCCAGTTGTGCCCGCCATTCGCCAGGCCTTGGCAGTTCATAGCCCATCACCGCTTGACTGGGTGTGAGGCCGGTGGCGGCATTCTGACGGCAGCGCAACGCAAACAGTGTGCGCGGTAATGTTTCGCACCACTGTGCGTGCGCGCCCGGTTCAAGTTGAATTCTCATAGCTTTCTTTATTTCCTGGTTTCTTCTCTCCGTAGGATTAGCACGGGGGTGGTAGGGTGGCGTCGTCCAATGAAGGCATCCCCATGCTTCGAGGGTTGACACCCATCTCTCATGCAGGAACTGCGTACCATTATCGGTAAGCAGCGCCCGCGGGTATCCAAATCTGTGGAACACTTCTTGTTCCAACAGAGGCAGGAAGGTCGCCACTAACGAGTTCCGCATGGCGAAAGCTTCGGTCCATCGCGAGAACAAGTCAGTGACGACAAAAATGTATTTATTCCCTCGTCGGCTCGCCGGGTACGGACCCATGAAGTCGAGGGCCAGTACCTCGAACGGCCGTGTCGCTTCTGTGTGCGACGTCATATGCGCCGGTCTCTGCAGCGCTCCTCGCTTTCGTGTAGCGCATATACGACAGGCGCGCACATACGCCTTCACGTCATTTCTGCGCGCCCGCCAGAAATAGAGCCGTTGTATGGCCCGATTCGTTTCCGCGGCTCCAGGGTGGCCGGCTAAGGGGTCGTCGTGATAGGCGGCGACGACTTCCTTCCTCAAGTGGAAGGGCACCACAGTCAGCAGCCTTCCGCTGCTCTCCTTATGACACAGCAGCCCGTCGTGAACGATGTTACTTGGGTGCGGCTGATGCATTGTCGGCGTCCTTATCGCTGTGATTGTTTGCTGCGTATCCGGATCGGCGCGTTGCGCGGCTTTCACGGCGTCGTGCAACGTTGCCAGTTCTAATAGTAGCGCCACTGGCTTCCGGTGACTCGGTACCAGCATTCGGTCGTCGTGCTCCTCGATGGCAGGCGCCGTGGCGTCTGGATTTCTCGACAGTACATCCGGAAGTTGATTCAGTTTGCCGGCGCAGTGTTGTATATCGAACTGGTGTTCAGATAACATTATCGCCCACCGTGTCAGCTTTGCGCGCTCATCCTTTGCGCTGTGCAGCCATGTCAGTGCTCGGTTGTCGGTAATCAGGGTGAAGGGACGATCCTCGACGTATGCTCGATTGAATACTCGTTCCATTTTTCATGTCGTTTTTTCCATACAAAAAAACATCGATCATTCCGCACACTTTTGGCCCTCCCTGTACTTAGTTTGATTGCTTCTCTCTGCCTTGAAAAAAAATAGCGCGCACTCTCTTCTTAATACAAATGAATTTAAATTAGCAATGTTTTTTTTTTTTGAGTTGATTTTTCTTCAGTGTGCCGCTTTATGTATTTACCACAAAATATTTATAAACGTAATAAAAAAAAATTAAAATTATTTAACAACACTGAAACTTTTACACTTTGTTCATTGTTCGTAAGTTATTTCACTTATGCTAATTATTGTATTTCATTTGTTATCTCTTCACTGTTAATCAATGTTGTTCCCTTATATTTCGTAACACTTAATTAAATATACTACACTTAATAATTATGTTGTTTAATGATATTAGGGCACTTAATTAAATTGTTTTCTCCTCCTATCTTCGATTATAACACGATTGGGCTCGGATTTATCGTTGAGGCATGATTCTAAATTATTCGAAATTCTTTTTGTTTGAAGTTATCGTTGGTTCCCGAGCCCATTTATATTTATTTACATTGTTCTTTAAAAATTATTTTGATTGGTTTCTTATTCAACACTTAACTAATACAGTTCTCCTTTCCTCGATGATAACATGTTTGGGGCTCGGATTCATGTTTGTTGCACGCGTCTAAGTTATCAAAAGTTTTTTTTCGAAGTTAATATTTGTTCCCGAGCCCACTTATATTTATTTACACTTATGAAATACTTATAAAAAAAAATCGTTTTTTTTTTTTTTTTTGTTTCGAATCGGTTTTTTCTTGCATACGTTTTTCCCGTTTATTTTTCTCGTCATTTAAAGTTGATAATAAAAAAATATTCCGCCCATTTTCTTCTCGTTTACTTGTGTTGTTTTTTTCGTTAATTAATTAATTCCGCCGTTGCCTACGTTGGCATTCAGCCTCCCTGTGGGGGCCTCCGCACGACCAACAGCGGAGAGGGCCGTTTTCCCTCCTCGGAGGGCCGTGAGCACCGTATTGCTGCGGCCTCCGCTCTTCTTTCCGCTGCCGGTTATCATACCTCGGTTTTGCGTCGTGGTGATGGGGAGACTTGGGTAGGGGAGGTGGAGGGACATTGTACGATTGTTGAGGAGGGTTACAGGTGTGCTGACACTGATGATTGCACGTGCCGTTTCCTGCGCGGTCGGTGTTTGTTACGTTTTGATTCCGTCTTGTTGTCTGAATCTGTTTTGGTATTGGCGCCTTTTCTCGCCTCTGGCGCAATTCCATTTCTCGCACCGCATCGACCAGCTCATCGAGCGTTGTCCAACGCAGTCTATCGGTCCTCTCCTGATCCCTGGGCGTCATCAGACCCTGGATCATCCTCGCCAGTTCTAGTGGATCGGCCGGTGCAGTGCAGATTCTCGCGATAGCCCTCTTTTTTTCTAAAAATTCGTACGCGTCCTCATCCTCCTCTTGGAGGACGCTTTTCACCTCATATTCCAACCGCAATTTCCGTCCTACGCTATCGTAATTGCGTTGCATCGCAAACGTAAACCGTTCCCAAGACGTCGGTTTGACTGGCAGACTTTGCCACCAACTCAACGCTTCGCCGTGAAAAGCCGTGGCGGCTTTCGTGGCCCGGTCCTCCACGTCTGTGTCGGCCGCAGCGAAAAATTTCTCGCAACGCGCGATGAAGCGCGCCGTGTCCGCTTCCGGACCTCCGTGGAACGAGATCGAGAACACCGGCGGGTGTCCCGATCTCGGTCTCTCCTCTCGTCGCATCGGCGCTGGCAGCTCATCTACCAGAGTCGTCGGAGTCCGGGGCTCCGTCTCTTCCGGGAAGATTTGTCCGTTTTCGAACATTTCCGATACGGGCGATTCGCCTCCCTGAAACCCCGGTCGCAAGTTAATTTGGGCGCCAGTCGTGGTATCGTCCACGACAACGGATCGCGAGCGCGTCACTCTCGACATATTCCCGCTCTGTCTGAAAGAGTGATTTTTCTAAATTAGCATTGGCGGAGGCACGAAACTCATCCTCTCAGGGCCGTCGGTGACGATTTATTTTGTTTCCAATCATTCATCTCCGCCTACTTTACTGATGTTAATTCGCATGAGTCTAATCCGACTAATCGTTGTTTATTCGACGTCACTCAGTTCCTCGGTGATCAGTCGATTCACGTCGCATCGTTCGAATAACAATTTTCGGGCGGACTGCGCCCGGTCGATTTTCTATGTGCTTTCCGGGGTCGATTTTTATTCGACCACCGGTCAGTCGGCGCATGACTCTAATTATGAATTTACATTTATTTTTAACATAAAGTCTACGTTACTTGATCTGCGCTTTGATCATATGAAATCAGGAATTTAAATCGGCCCCACGTTGGGCGCCAAATGACACGACTGAGTCCCGAGCAGTTAGACGAGAGACAGAGAAATCCGTCTCTCCCCATAACGTCTCGGTTTGGTGTGACGCAGTCAGTCTGTGACAATTTTTAGGAATTAAATATGGGAACAATCAAATTCAATTAAACAACGCTCGTGAACAGTAAAAGGTGGAAATCCACCGGTTTATTTATAATCAAAAGGGGTTTACAGTAAATTTCGATAATTTGGCTAGCCACACAGGAGTGCGCTCTAAATACATGTTAATAAATTTGTCATTCGGCGTGAAGCTCGCGAGCCGAGCCTCCTAGTACCGAATGACAGTCGACTTGCAGACCGGGCCTTTCAGTAGGTCCTTCGCCTGGACTGAGGGTCCCTAGTATTACAATATTTATGTTCCCTTACGGGGAGACATCTATGATTTTATATTTTTACAAGAGAGAAAAAAAAAACAACATTCATCATACCATTTTTCTTAAAACTAATTTCGCATTCAGCGGTTTCTTATAACAGTTATTGATTTAGTAGTGGGCAAATTTCATTTAGTCTTGTTTTGAAGTTAAGATCTGCACACTCACTACGCGTGTACAGATCTGCTTAAAATTAATCCCTACGCTAAATCTTAGGAGTTAATATGGACGTCAAGCCGTACCATATGTCTACTTTAGGGGTGCAGGAAAAAAAATTAATATTTACTAGCACTGTCACAGTCCTCGTGACTAATGATTGTTTGGATTTATTATTAATCAGTATGTACGCTAAGTCGTGTCATACATTTAATTCAATTTATAATATTCAGTGAAATTTTATATACAAAGTTATGATTTCTTAGTTTAACGATTCTAACTCAATTCTTATTGGATTTGCTAATACGACTTCGCAACGATTTTCGGGACTCCCACAGCAAGGAACCGAGGTCTGTTTGTGAGGAGGATTTCCATATCCGTCCTCCCTTACTGTGTGCGTTCACTTCCAGTGACCGCAAGCCGTTTAGGCCGGAGCACATTTTATCGACGGCACTCTGAATACGAGTCCGTCCAACCACCCGTTGGTCAATCGCATTAGCGAAATCTCCTATGAAGTTACTTACACTACGTGTTTAGATTTGTTCGAGTATTAGGGAGGATTGGCGGAGACCAGACCTCCGTCCGAGGTCGGCTCCAGGCACGGTGTCAGACCGCTTGAAGGCGTCGCTATCGAGTGACGTAATCCAACTGGACGAATTGGATTTTAGGTTTTACTATTGAGTGTCTGCCGAAACTTCGACAGACATGGGTCCCAGACAAGTGCGCTTGTCTAGGCGGGCTATCTGCCCCCGGAATTATACGTCCACCGCGCCGTATCACTCGGATTCCCGTGAATCCGCAATGATAGTGCCTCCCTAGTACTCAATACAAAAAACACCCTCCGACGTCGACCTAGCTAAAACTAAACTAGTGCGAGGCCGACGAAGCCTGAGGCCCTTTTTCGCACAAGTCCTCGGGGCTGTCTGATCCTTTGTTACTTAGCTCCGCCGACCTTGCATCGTGAATCTATGGAAGGCGTGATGACAGCTCTTCCTGACGTCTCGAGACTAAGCGTCCCGCAGACTTGACCCCGCGACCTTTCAATGTTAACAAGTGACAAAATTATGCCTGACATTTATATTTAAAAATGACTCGAATTATCACACCTCCCATAGTCCACCCTTATAACTAACATTTGCCGTTATGACGGCGGTGATCGACGATTATCAATGACACAGGAAAAACAAAGTACACAACCAATTTAGAAACAAGAGAAAATACCTAACATAAAATAACATACAATTTTTATACAAGTCCCCAGCGTCGCTTGGTGTCGTTTGCTATTTGTGTTATTCAGATACTTCGCCCTCAGATAGGCATACATTATTGAATTTACAATTATCATCATTAGGTGACGGACCTTTCTTTTTCTATTGCAACTCAGGGTAGCTAATTATTGATGCGTGGGGCCCGCGACGTACCGCGGCGCAAACGCACGTAGTTTCGCTCGGCCGGGGTACTGTGCCCAATTTGCCTAATAATTCGTAGTTGATTACTAAACTCAAACTAATTGAGACGTTGCAACACAACAGTGAATATCGCATTGTTTTTGCGAATTCTAGTTATCCCCGTGGTCTCGTCACCGAATTGAAACAAACATACTAAAATCCAGGCCTTGCCAATATAATTAAATATTGAAACAAACAAAATTCAGACCTTGTAATATCATTACATATTGAAACAAACAAAACAATTCAGATCTTGCGAATATAATTAAATATCGCAACAAACAAAATTCAGACCTTGCAGATAGAATTGAATATTGAAACAAACATAAAAAGAGTCGGACTTTGCCAATATAATTAAATATTTAAACAAACATAAAAAAAATCGGACTTTGCAAATATAATTAAATATCGAAACAAACACAAAAAAACACGGACTTTGCAAATATAAGTAAATATTGAAACAAACATAAAAAAAATCGGACTTTGCAAATATAATTAAATATTTAACAAACATAAAAAAAATCGGACTTGCAAATATAATTAAATATTGAAACAAACAAAAAAAATCGGACTTTGTCAATATAATTAAATATTGGGACAAACATAAAAAGATCGGACTTTGCAATTATAATTAAATATTGAAACAAACATAAAAAAAATCGGACTTTGCAAATATAATTAAATATTTAACAAACAAAAAAAAATCGGACTTGCAAATATAATTAAATATTGAGACAAACATAAAAAGATCGGACTTTGCAATTATAATTAAATATTTAAACAAACATAAAAAAAATCGGACTTTGAAACAAACGTGAAACGTTTAGGTGTTGCAGAAAAGATTATGCATTGAACCATCGTACAATATTTCATTATTCCCGTTGGCCGATACCGAATTGAGAACAAACGGAAAACGCTTCGGCGTTTGCAAAAACAAGATTAATTACGATTATATATTTCACGATTTTTCCGAAGACCAAGCGCCGCTGAGTGTTACACTGGGCCGAACGGAGAGCATCCTCCGTGCGAAATCGGTCGACAACATATTTACAATACACAGTTAGACAGGGTACAACACACAATAAAATAAGACAATGAATTTAAATCAAAATTAGCGTTCCCGTACTCTCCTCCGGCCGCTGTTATTGCCATTTCGAACAAGAAGTGACACACGATTTTACTAGGCTGAGTTTAGAAGAAACAACATTTAATACATGAAGGGGTCCTGTCGACACTTAATAAAGTGCGGCTAGGAGCAAAGATATGACCGCGATGTTACACGCGTCTTTATTTCGATTCTCACTGTCGAGATCGAGCAGGAAGCTACAGTTCTGGCCGCGGACCTTAGGTTAAAGAGTATTGACTCAGCAACAATAGGCCGCGACATATTTATGCAACGTATAATAGTAGACGAACCTTTGGAAGTTCTCAGGAACCGGAGACAGCTTATCAGGAACAATTTCAGCAAACAAAACTGCTGGCGGCAAGCGATAACACAAGGAGGTAGCACAGAATTCGACTCAGCTTTGCACAATGTCAACTATTCGAATGACTTGGTCAAGCTGAGAGAATTTCTGGCTGGTTTTTTTTATTAAAGATGTCGCGGCGGATAATATCGGCAGAAGAGAGCACGGGAACAGAGTAACGCGTAGAAGTCGGTGAAGATGTGGTAACTTTTGCAAAACTGACCTGCCTTTTTGTAAAGGATTTGGTCCAGCTGCGTCCTCGGCCAGGGTCAAAAAAACCGGTTGACCCGAGCAAATCTGCTAACCTCAGCATCTGCGTCTCACGCCGATTGGCTAAGATGCTGACCTCCCGTGGCTCTGCCGAAATATCTCAAGATGGCGGCAACTGAGATTTTTCTAGAACAACGATTCCGCTGAGCGAAAATCGTCTCTAGTGATCTTAATATGACAGATAGAAAATCAGAAAAATCACTGTCGTGTCAGAATCAGTTTTCCGCGAAATATTGCTCTTACAAGCGATCTCATAACTCGTTGCTGAAGCGAGTTATGAGAAAAAGAAGAAAAATTTTCCACCTGAGCGAGTCAGGTGTACCGGTTAATCAAAGCGGAGATGTCATCGTCCGCGAAAAAGTAATTACTGAATTGAGTCTGATTTTTATAAAAGCCTAAAATCGATTTAAGTGCAAATTTATGCTAAATATTTTCTATGGTGAATGTTCCTGAAGGGATTTGGCTGAAAATTCGAAGGAACGTCCGTGATAGTCGTTCGCTTCCATGAAACTAAAATTTCCCACCTTCCCTTCGTGTGTTCGCGCTTCATATCAGATTGAAATTTTGATTGACCGCGGTGGAGGGGAGGCCGCCTGCAATCGCACGTATGACCACGCGAACCGCTACGATTGGTCGGACTGGGCGGGGCTTATTTTAGTATCGAACGGCAAACGCTACACGCCGAACGCGTTTCGAAATTTCGTCTCGCCAAAATGTATGGGGAAATCACAGTTTATTGAATTACTAATAAACCTGTTATCCGATTGCAATTTAATTTACAACACCGTTTTGGACCATCGTCCTTTACGGCTCGAAAAAAATTCGGCGCCGAAGCTTGGCTCGGGCGCCGGTTCCGCACGATTTTAATTGGCGCAGGTGAGGGCTTGGTGGAGTCCAAACCGCGAACATGATTTTAATATTAGTTTATGCAGTGCATACTAGGACATGGCTAGTGTCGTAAAAACAAAAATTCTCAAACGAATTTTGTCCCTGACGACCCTGGTCGAGGTCGCCGCGGGATTCATTTGTTCGATCGCAATTGGAAATTGCGTCGATAGAATTCAGCGAAATTTCTTCAGGGGCTAGAACAGCCTATGCTAGGTGTACCTGTAAATTATGGGGAGCCTCCGTTGAGGAGGAGGAAAACGGCAAGCGTTTCCATTTCCCTCTCTCGTCGCGCTCGACCGGTAATTCGGTCGAGCACCGCGCGCGAGCGAGAGACGGTATTTCTATTTGGCTCTGTGCGCCCACGTACTCACTTACAAAGCAGTGGGTTTGTCTTTGCACTCAATAATCCGCGGCGAGACCCGCGGATTGCAAAAATCTTAATATTTGCTTACATTGGCGACTTTGTCCATTTGACCTTGAATAATCGAAAAAATGATGTGTTTATTCTTTCTCTTTTCCTCATTATACCTATCAAGCTTTGCTAACAACCGTATAAGGAAATGCAAGTACAAATCATGCCAAAGGACCGTATCGTATCAGTATACATAACAAACACATCATAATTTTTAAAAAATCAGTTGACATCAATTGCTGAATATGTCATATAATATTTAAAATTTGAGCACATTCTGATTGGTATGGTAATATATAATATTTGAAACCATTTATAATGTAACAAGTATAAATACAAATTTAGACGCGTTTTTTTTCATATATACCATACACTTCTTCCTTAAAACATATAGGTAGGGACGTAAGTTGAGTTTATGGGGTTCAAAGAGAGTACGCAGATTAATAACCTGTTCACATAGTGCAAAACAACTCGTGCGGTTCTTAGAAAGGCGCTCCCATTGAGCTGTATTCGTACACTCGCGGCTAGGGCATTGAATACCAGCCCTTTTTGTAATCTTGGGATTTCGGGATTCAAATTTTTTCAATCCTGAGGTTACCAAATTGAATATTCACCATTAAAACAAAATCGGGATTTCCAAAATTTTTGGTCGTCGATTTTCAAATCCTGGGAATTAACGGGTTTCCAAAAATGTTGATCTGTTGAGATACCTTCATTACTAGGCCATATGCTCCACATTGAAATTTGAAATGAATAAAAACAATAAAAGTACACATAAATATCAACGGGCGTTATTAATTATTGACTTCATTTAAAAACATCTCATAATATATACAATAATGTAAAAAATATATTGTGGCTATACAACAACATAAAACACTACCACTCGGTTATGAGTATCTGTAATTTATTATTAAAAAAAATGGGTGAATTTTGTAAATTAATTGAATCACTTAAGTGTAACACTGTTCTTTTAAATAGAAAAATGTTGGAAAAAATCAATTTTTACGGCCTTAAATTAGCTGTCACTAATACCATTAGTGATTGATTAATGATCACTATTACGAAAGTTAGAATCTATAGAATACTTACAATGTGTATTATATGAATAGCTGAGTACTGCTCGACCTTACTTCTTCAAGTGCCATTGTAATTTGAATTTTAAAAGTGTGCCTAAGTTTAAAAAAAAACTTTTTCATCGACAAAGAAAATTACATTTAAGGTGGACTATTTTTACGGCGGTGATTATGAATATTCTAAAGATAGGTGAGATTAAAAAAAAAGATTTTAACGAATTTTGTATATTAATTCGTTGTTAATATTTTTTTAATCTTCTATATAATTTATATATTTTATGGTGTTAAAGAAAGACTGGAAAAGCATCTATATATTAATAGTCGATAAGGTCCGTCCGTTTCTTTATTTTTTTGTTTGTTTGTATGAGTGTATGAAGGATGTCCCCGATTTCTCCTCCCCCTGCCCCTCCCCCTCCTCCTCCCAGCCTCACTGTCGCCATTTTTTTTATTCATACTAAAGACATATTTTTCCAATACACTGTTATTTATGATTTTCCTCGACTTCCCCTCCCCTTCACACTTTTTCCCCAGAATTTCACAATGTCACGTTATAATCAAGACATTTTTAACTTTTCTCGATCATTATCAATAATTGAAAAAAATATTATATGCTTTTTACGTACGCCTAATGAGAATGAAGTTGGGTCCCATGACTCAGTGGTTAGCGTTGTGGGTTTCCGTGCCAGACCTCACGGGTTCCCAGTGCAAACAGCATTTTTTTCAATTGATTTTATGTTTGAAGGCATGGGTGTTTGTGATGTCTCTCCCACCATTTCCGATCCTTCAACAACTAGGCGTAGCGAGAGTGATCAGTTAGCCACTAGTCCTGTCCTAGGCTTTTCCTTCTATCTCTACTACTCTCTTTGAAAAAGAGAGGTTGATCGACTGAGTAACAACCAGTCCTCGTAGAAAAACTTCTGTTGATATACCTCAATTAGGAGGCTATATGCTCTACATAGGGTGAGAACATGAATAAAAAAATGAGAATGCACAAAAAAATATACATTTATTAAAATATAATTTACACATTAAAATTTGTTTACTTTCAACTTTAATCAAAATTTAGACCACGTTAAAAGTAAACTAAGTATAGAAGGATTTTTTAAAAATTTAACACTTAAATTTAAAAATGTGAAATTTATACGATAAAATTGAGTGTCACTAAAATAGTTCTTAATGTAACTAATATCAAATAAGTATAAAAAATGATTTAAAAGAAGCCCCGCGGGGTTAATCTCAAATTCATTTCGATCTAGACCACTATTAAAGAGATTCTCTAAAACTCAACACAATATTTGTACTTGGTTTTTATGGTTTCTACGACTTTATTTGCGGCTATGTTCACTGTTGTTGTAATCGATATTTATTGATAACAATTAAAATAAGTACGAAAAAAAATATTTTAATAAACTGAAAAATTAAACACAAGTTCGTCAAAAAACATATAATAAGGCATATTTTACTCATAACAATAACTTTTATACCGAGTGGACATAATTAATAATGTTTATAAAATTAAAACTAAATTTTATCAATCGTCAACGTTAATGACAGACCGACTGTTACTATAACGAACTTATTATATTTACATTATACCAACCGTAAAAATAAGATTTAAAAATTATTTTGAGTAATATAAGACTCCCTTAATTAGTGTTAATATTGATAATAACACCATCCCGTTGATTTCGTTAATACCTGTACAATATACGTAAATGTATGAGTTGACATTCATATATATATATATATTTTAAATTGGCATATAAAATATTCTTGAACGGTCCATAAATATTTATTAATTTTAGTAATAAATATTTAACTAATTTAATGTTAAGTATATCATAAGGGGCAACCGCATCAATTGGTGTGGAGTATTCCTTACAAATAAGTAGAAAGGTAATGGCTTAATATTGGAATAATTGGATGCAAGAAAACATACCATATATCTACGTAGAACCTCCTTTGTGACTGCATCCTTATCTTAATTGTTCCCTTAAAATCAAATCGAAGGGTCACCGCGTTGGTACACAGACAACTAGGAATATGTCATTAAGTGAAAAAAACGACGAAAGCATTCACCTTTTGTTATAGAATATACTAAAAGTATTTTTTAGAATTTTAAAATTGCCTTCTAGGATTGAAATTATTGTTCAAGTTAATTGTGAATATGTTTATTGGACGACATATATGTAATAAAATTTCTATGGCCCATTATTGTTTCCTGTTTTAATCAAGTAAATAATTATTGATATATTTTCAATAATTATATATTTTTTCGATCGATTAGGCATGGGTGTTTGTGATGTCTAAATATTCCTTCCCACTCTTCCAATCCTTCAATAACTGGGAGTAGCGATAGTGATTAGTTTATCACTAGTCCTGTTCTACCTAGCTATGTCCTTCTATCCCTACTACTTACTCTCTTTGAAAAGGGAGGTTGAGCGACTGAGTAACAAACAGTTCTCGTAGAAAAACTTCTCTTACGATACCTCCATTAGGAAGCCATATGCTCCACATTGGGAGTGAACATGAATAAAAAAATAAAATATTGAAAACAGAATGGGAATAATGTATAGTGGGAAAGTTTAGTTAATTTTTCAAAATTTTGCCGAATATTGATAGAACAAAACCAAACTCTTCTCAATTTAATGTTTATAATTGACCCAAATTCAATAAGGTTTCTGAGTTTTCTCTTGCCATGATTTCGCAAAATTCGGAAAGTAATCAATTCAATCAAAAATAATCAGGTAAAATTTCGGTACACTTTATTGTTAAACATGACTTTTTTATTGTGATGCGATATTAATTATTTAAATATATACCAAAAGTTCTATTTGCAATGATAAAACAAATCAGAAAAACTTTCATAAACTTTTTGCTTGCGACCACTGAAATGTGGATCTCTGTCACTCAAATGATGTGGTCGATCAATCTATTTTCCCCGTCCGTCACGCTGAAACGGTTTCATCTATAACCAATTGCAATACACTAAAAAAACGTATAATCTCTCCATTTTATATAAAACATACATGTTTTTCTGAATATTATACAATATTTGAACCTTCTATAAGTATCTGGTCGAGTGTTCAATATCCTTGAGTTTTATTACGTTGTTTACGGGTTTTATTCCACGTACGTATAGTATTTATACATTTATTTAAAATAAAGTTTATGGATTTTTACTTGAAAACATGTATTTTTTTAATGTTTAAATAATCCTTCTCACCTTTCCTTTCCTTAATAAACCGATTGACTTACCACTGATCTGTACATTCACACAAGTTTTTTCACTAACGACCCGTTAAGTTCATTCATACACTTGAACGTATGAATATGTCGAAAGGCGAAACCCGGGTCGTAAGTAACAAAACTTGTGTGAATGTACATAATTTGAACGATTCAAATTTGATATTGAAATTCCACCAAGCACTTTTGTGGAAATCTTAAATTACTTCTAATTCTATACTAACCATATATAGAATGATTTCTACTATCTTTGAAATATAACGGTTCAGTAATTAAATAATCCTCAGTTCTTGTAAAATACTTTAGACATAAATAGCCCTAGTAAACAGATTTTTTCACGATAGGCCTAAAAAAATATTTGAAAAATTCTTGCAAAAATCGATGAAAAACTGAAAGTACCAACTGATATATTATGTTTTTATTGTAAAGCTTTATTTATAGTATTGTTTTTTTTTGTTAGATACAGCTAAAGTAAGTTCACTACAGACGTGTCGTGAAAGGTAAGATTGAAGTATTTTATGATGGTTTATTATGTTGTAATGTGTGCCGTATCTTGGAGCAGTTCATGGTACATTCATACGTCGCAGTTATTAGTGATTTGGTTTATAAGGTTGGTGGCGGTTCACCACAATGAACCTTGAATCTCCACCCGCATGACCCTTATAGCATCTCGACAAGAAAAGGGGAAGACCCTACATCTCTTCAAGGTACCCGTTGATACTTGGCTATGGTATCTCGTACATATCAGCATCTGGAACAGACTTAATTCATTACAATTATGTCTTCTGACGTACAATGCGTTTCAAGTGGAAAGCTTAATAACATGTAAGAACTAAATAATTACTGTTATTGGATAGATATATTCATCAAAGTGATATTTTGCAACCCGGAGATATGGTCGATATTAATCTTTGTATTGTATTGTTCTGTATTTAAATAAGATGTTGTTATTTAAATATTATTCAATACAAAACGTCATAAATATTTTATCGAAAATACTTGCTAGCCGACAGACTGGCTTTGATTGGGTTTACAAAAGAAATATATATAAGAATCTAACATCTAATTTTTTTAAAATTTCATTGTGAATACATGGTATTGAAGAAGTTTATTTACGACAACTCTGTAAGTAAGTCAGTTGTTCGTCCAAAAGTTAACGAATAATGGAGTTGAATTTGACAATAACTATATGTTGGTTAGTGTCCCTAGCTATGCCTCTTTTCAGAATACAATAAGGATGAACACAGAGATGTATACAAAAACAACAAAAATCTGTGATTTTGAATTCATAATTAAGCATTAGGAAAACTATGCTATTAAAGGTACGGAAATTTCCATATTTAGATTTGATCACAGATTCCAATAGCCGAGTAGACGAAAGCAGAAACGTAATTTTTTGTCTATAAAAGATTAACTGTACTGTTGTAAATTATTACAGCAATCTTGAGATGCAAATATTTTGCAACAGATAAATAATTCACTTAAAATTTCTTCACATTCCACTGGAAAACATACAATAAATTAAACGCTTTAATTTCAAAATGTTTTTTAATTTGAAAAAATTAATTCACTATACAAAAAAACGAATGAATTTGTAATATTATTATCTATTTACATAACTTCTTTGAATTAAAATAATTTAGTATACTTGTTACAGCTGTGAAATTTTTGTTGTGAGGTTATGAATTATAAAAGCTAGAGACTTTTGTTTGGTTATATCTGTATCTCTTTGCTGGCAAGCTGTTGATATTATGAACTCACTTTAAACGAGTAAGCGAGAATAATGCAAAAGCCCAGCTTATGAAAATACAATCGACAAAATCTAATCTTTTTATAGTGTAATAATGTTCAAGATACATTTAACATGTAGCCAAGGCAACAAAGAATAAGAGAGAAATTTTTGTAATACGAAAAAAAATAACGCCTTCATAGTAAATGTTATGAAATTATTGACAAAATATAGCTATATCTAGCCATCAATAATTTAAGTTTATTTTTTAACCACTTCCAGTTATGTGCAAGTAGACGTTGTTTTAGGGCCTCCTTCCATAACATCACACCGGTCAGAAAAAAAGCAAACCAAGATTTTTAAAATGCACTAATATGTTCAAAAACAAGTAAACATAGTCGCACAAGCTGTTTAATTTTGGTGCTTAAAAAAAATATACTGGATAGCTTTTTGTCCCTCATTTACTTAGCTTACAAAATTTACATCAATCGATTAGAGTAAATTTGATTATTGATATAATCGATTTTAATTTGGTTTTTCGAAAGTATTTTTTAAAAGGTAAAATATTTTAATTAATTTAGCATTTCTTTTGTTAAATTGCGTTGCTTAGAAATATTTAGAAACATAATATGAATAAAATGTAAAACCATCTTGTATCAGTTAGAAATGTTTTTTAAAATTTTCAAATTATTCTAAAATTTTGAAACGTTATTTTTCTCGTTTGTTTTCGGCAGTGTAAACACCCAATTACCTAAAAATAGCTTCCCTACAATGTAAATGTTAACAAAGCTCCAGATTTTGAGGAAAATTTACTTTACAGACTCTTTAAAAGAGTATTATAATATAATATAGTGAAGTTGGACGTAGGGACAAAACCTCCAAGAACAATAAATACTTCATTCTACCGCGCACTGCAAAAGCTGCGGTCGCTGCTAACTTACGGCTACCAAAACAGACCCTCCCCTTACACAACCTACTTACCATGTCAAGCAAACTTCAGTACATCATAAACATTAAAATAATACTTTATAAGTAAATCTTGAAATTTAAACGGCAGCATTAAAATCTGAAAAGAGCTTAGAATTTATTTTCCCGCGAAGTTATATTTTGCTATTTTCGTTGATATATTTTTTTTTATTTAAAGTGAATAATTTTTGATGAAAACATTCTAACAAAGTAAAAGGATACAAAATTGGGGTCCGTGGTGCAGTGTGCGGCTTTCGATACAAATGTCATGTATTCAAGTCCCTGTAAGAACAGTAGTCTTTTTAATAGATGTATCGATTTCTATTTGAAAGCATGGATGTTTGCGATGTCGAAATAAATATTTTAAATATGTGCATAGAAAGAACAAATATCTAACCGCTAGTTCTGTTATATTTAATATCAGTATTTTTATCTAAAAAAAGAGATGTTGAGCAACTGAGTTACAAACAGTTCTAATGAGAAAAAATCTGTTAATATATTTCCATTATAAGTCTATGTATATGTCCTTACATTGAGAACAACGAGAACAACAAATTTTAAAAAATATTTAACATTGTTTTTTTGAAAATTCGTTTACAATTTTACAAATTTTTTAAAATAAGGTACATAAAAATACATTCATTCATTTGATTTTAATTTTACTAAGTTAGAATGTTGAGCAAAACCGTTTGCTAACCACAATACAAAAATGTGACCTCGATTTAATGTACTAATGCTTTTGTTGGGTTTTCTGTTAAAGACTAAATCTTCATAAATAATAAAATGCTTATCTGAACGTCTGTTTTCTTTTATTTCTATAATTAAGAACGCAATAGCGCTCAAAATATAAAAATAAAAATTCATAAAAAGTTATTATGTGTTCCTTAAAAGTATTGAGTTATTATTCTTCCAAGTAAAGTTTTTAAATTTGATCAAAAATTTTGTTCAATATGTCGAGGTTGACCTGGAATTAAGGAAGTATTGTCTGTAATTAATGTAATTAGCAGTGGTTTTAAAACAACTTTAATCAATTTACTATCCCAAAGTCAGTGGCTAAATTTTCTGTAATTAATGTAATTGGCAGTGGTTTTAAAACAACTTAAATCAATTGACTATCCCAAAGTCTCTAAGTCAGTGGCTAAATTTTTATTAAATAAAAATTAATTATTTTTGCTGTAGATTTATCTCCAAACTAAACTTATTTGCGCAAGGAAACAGAAATGCTCAAACAGAACCCGTTCGCATAATTATTTGTGTAAAAATTAACTAGAAAAACAACTAGGGATTGCAATTGATACCGGTCGAATATAATGATACATATATTTCGGTGTTTCATTAAAGAAATTCTAATAAAATACCGCATTTAAAAAATGTTAGCATAATCATAAATGGATGATTTAAATAAATAACTTATAATTAAATAGCACACTATTATCAGTTTTTGAACCTGTCAATATTAAAACAACATACCTATAGTAAATTTAAAATATCTCAAAAAGTATATTAAAATATGAGATGGTTTTTAAACATTTAAATTTCAACCAGTATATTTCAATTTTTAAAATCGGATTCTGACTTTGGTATTACCGGTAAAGAAATTCTTGCACAAAATTATACTAGTACGAATTATATTATAATATTCATATGTGAAATGTTTATATTACTAAATATATGTGTATTTTATTTACATCAGACCAAACATTAAAAGCTGCATTTCTGGTCAAAGTTATGTCCAGGGAGAATTTATATCTAATATTATTATCGATACAGAAATTATTTAATCGAAATAGTTGCTAAAGTTGAAAGCTCAGATACTCGTGAATCATATAATCCACGTTGAACTAAGTTTACTATAACAGCCAACCAAAACCGGAATACTATGTATAGCAAGCGTCAAACTTTGCCGTAATGTATTCGTGAAATACCAATACCTTGATAATGTATGCTCAATTAATGTCTTAAAGTCAAACGGGAAATTGAAATTCTTTGTATGCGACAGTGTTGGATATTTGAACTGAAATCTGTGCAGCCAATTCGAAGCACAACCGGAACAAACACGATCCCATTTTGCTTAATCAAATGACAATAACTCTATCTTTTGAGATACATACGTATTTAGTCAAACATTAGTTTATTTTAATTTTATTGAAGATTCGTTGGGCTCTATGGCGCAGCAGCTAGCGTTGTTGGCTTCGTGCTGGATCTCACGGGCTCGAGTACCAGTACGAACGGAATTTTTTCGATCGATTTATCGATTTCTGTTCGAAGGCTTGGGTGTGATGTCTTAATTTCCCTCACACTCTTTCTATCCTTCAATAACTGCGTATAGCGAGATCGATCAGTTAACCACTAGTCCTGTCCTAGCCTTATCCTTTTTTCCCTACTACTCTCTTTGAAAAAAGAGTAACAGACAGTCTTCGTACGAAAATTACTTCCAATAGGAGGCCATATACTCCACATTGAGCGCGGAGATAGATAAAAAGAAAAGATTTTAATTGAAGGTGCTCGGTAGAATTTCAATCTTAACTTTGAATTGTTTAAATTGTGTACTTTCCCAGTTGTTTCGAAACTAACGACCAGTGTTATTTGACGCTTGATAACGTGTATATACCGACTTGCAAAGGAAAAAGGACGTAACCCACAAATATCAAATTTTACAGGAGGCGCAAAAAACGTGTTTTGATGATTTTGGGTCATATGCAAATTATGAATTATACACAACCTAAAGTGCACGGAGACTTCTAAACTGGTGTTTCGTTGACATAATCTAATATAAATCAAAAAAATTGTCTAGGAAAACCCGTTATTTCAGTCTTTTTTCATGGTTTTAATATTTTACAAGGCTATCTTTTTATAACATAAAAGCTAAATTTAGATACTAATTCGGCATTTGCAGCTTGCATCTTTTTGATAGAACGTGTATCAAATTGAATGCATTGTGATTATCGAACAAAATCTGTTTTGAATAAACTGTGGGTTACGTCCTTTTTCCTTTTCACAGTCGATAAAATATAAGAAATACATTTATTCATCACTAAATTGAGAGCTATTGATGGTAATGTGGATTAATTGAGCTTTTAACATGGTGAAAATATATATTTTGAAAAATATTTATACATGATATTCTTATTAACCAAGCGTCAGTTCACGGGTGAACTTGAAAGCCTGAAGATGCCAAAAGGCGAAAGCCAAGTTGTAAGTTACAAAACATGTAGGAGTGTACACAGATTGAACGATTCAAATTGCTGATTGTTATTAATCAGTACATTACTAACAAGTAACAATATGTTACAAAATTAGTAGAAATCTTTACTTATGAAAGGTAATTGATTTAAATTTAAATGAATTGTCTCGATAGAGAATATTTTTTAATTGTAATATTTGCTTAATATATAAAAAAATTCTAAATAAAACGTTTGGAAAGTAAATAAAGAGTTGAACTCATTTTAATAAAAAACAAATGTAATCAATTACTGTCGACGAAAATTAATTTAATTTTAATTTTTTACAATCTGTAAGTTTAAGGGATAATAAATTCTAATCGAAACACTTACATATTTTCATTTCCTTTATTCTGTGCATACATAAAATGCTTTTTAAGCGTTATTCTGTTAAAGTATTTCTTTATCCATTCTCCTTTGTGAATTTAATGCATTTGTGAGATTAGTTATTTATGAAAGTCTCCCAAGAGAGTCATTTAGACAAAATTTTGAACATTTTTTTTGTTTTTTTTGCATGGAGAGGAAATAAAACTGAGTGCAGCTAAGTAATTACATTAGAGGTGTATTCTTTGTGAGCAAAATAATAGATTATTGGCATTAAATACGTTGGTAAAACAACTAAATCAGTGTAGGCTAACGGTGTGTTTTTATAATTCAGTTTTTTTTTTATAATAATAAACTTTAATAGGAATATAAAAGATTACATTTATATAACTGAAAAATCTGTAGAGTAGTAAGCTATGGCCTCATTTGTAGCAGATTCTGAAGGTATTTTTTATGACACATGTAGCACCCTGTTTGAGTACTGAAAGTGTTAAATAGTATTTTTTACTGTCGCTACGAAAAAATAATATTTTTGTCCAGATTTTCTCCGGTAACCTTAAAGGCGGAAGGCGGAAACATACTGCCGACACTCTATGCCACGTAAGCGTGATGGATGAGATCATAGCTACATATTTTCAACAATACAATGGCAAATATGTAGCTATGATTAGGGCATCAAATCTCATTCAATTTTTTGATCCCGGGATCCCGGGATTTCGGGATTGAGAAATTTTGAGCAAATCCCGAAAGCTTACACGAAATGGAAAAAATTGAAGATTTCAAATTCCTCGGTGAGTTAAAAAAAAAAAGAGGTTTGGACATAATCCGGGAAAAAAAGTATAACGATTTAGGATTTCAAATTCCCCGGTGAGCTAATCCCAATCCCGGGATTGAAAATTAATCAATCCCGGGACTGGAAAAAGGCTCCGGGATTGGATACCCTAGCTATGATCTCATCCAACACGCTTACGTGGCGTCGGGTGACGGCAGTATGTTTCCCGCTTAACTCTTCTATATGAATTGCTTCTCTAAAAAAACACATAATTATTTATGGTGGTCGCCCTTGAAAACGCGTTGATTGGGGAGTATTTTGTTTTTTCTAGCTATTTGTTCTAGATTCTTCGACACTTGGTAATTCTTCACGGCATTCTTATAATATTTATTATAATATAATTACAAGTGTTACAAACAGGGAATAACCTTCAACTCATATTTTGTTTGCTATTTCAATAAATATTTTTATCATTTCTGTATAATAAAGGACACGATAAAAAGAGCCCGTTGCTTCATAGGTTCTCAATCACGAATCACGACCATATAACATAGTTCAATTGTACAAATCTTTGAGTTGGTTTCATTTATTTACAAAATATTAAACATGAACTTTAAAAATATAACAAAATGATTTTTTTGAAATTGAGGGTACTATTTGCAAACACGGCTTATTCCAAAATGATTAAAAAATGAAATTTGAATTTCATTTTGAAAAACAGTGTACATTTTAAAAATATTTTTAATTTAACATTACTTTGGAGTGATATTTAGAATGTTATTAAGCCATTTTAAAGACTGATTTCTAAAAAAATATTTTTTTCTTCTAAATTACATTCATGTTTCAACAATTTTGGAATGAGCCTGGCTTGCAAATAATGGCCTGAATTTTGCCTTACTATTTTTATGATAAATTAACGTCTGCCTTTCGAAACGAAAAAAAATTGTCTTGCCTGCTGACTTACCTGACTTGAACATTATTGTGGTAAGTATGTATATTTTTCATCTTAGACATTATTTTTTTGTTGTTTAATTTGATTTTCATATATTACTTTGGTTGATTTTGATACATCTTTTTTAAATATGTTTCTTCTTCCTTGAAAATAAACATGCGAAAAATCATGTTTGTGGAATTCTGCTTTTCATAATACTTCACGATACATAATATAAAAATATTAATATAAAATGTCAATTTCGTAAAATAAATTGTGTTTATTTTATTTTATTTTAGCAACATCTGCTGATAATGGACACTGTGGAGTGTGAACAGTTATATAAATTGAAAACCGTTAGTTGTTTGTATTGATTTTTTCATATTTGAATACCAGAAACCATTTCTGAATGTTTGAGTAAAAAATATAATGAAAAAGTAATGTATAATTGATTGTGGAGTTTTAACTGATATATTTTAAAAGCTTTATTGAACACATATTGAATAATTATTACACATTTTAAATTTTCAGCGTTAGTTTTTATGGGTGGCTTTCACAAGATTGGCCTGATTTTATGAACAAGGAGTGTATTGAAGATAACAGGGTTTGTTAAGTCAATTATGCGCAAGTAGTGCCACCTAACGCAATTATTAGTCATAAGTGCAAACTACTAGTCGTGGTTGTATCACCCGCTTAAGGTAAAGTGAAACAAAGGAATATGTTTAAGTTACACCCTAAGTAAAATCAAGGTGAGCCGGTCTTATACAATTTTGTAGGGACAAAAATGTTGTTTATATATATATGTGTTGTTAAGTTTATTAAAATAATAAGAATCAAAACATTTAATTGTTTACATATTTCATATTCTAAAGGGGGTTGAATAATAGTTTTTATGCACTTGGTTTATGACAAAATCAAAAATTATGTCGATTACTAATATAAATGAGAATTTTTTCTTCAGTGATGTACAAAAAGACTAATAAAAGTAGCAACAATTTTATGCCAACATTTAAAAGGCAGACATGTCATAAAATACATCTTGGGCCGCTATTTGGTTTCAAACATTTGGAAAATACTGCAATAAAAATATGTTTTTCAACCCTAATAAAAATCATCATATTCCGTTGCCCTCTCTTACGGTATGGCATCGAATAAAAAAAATCATTTACTGACCCCAAAATAACTACAACACGTCCATATATGCGGTGAACTTTTTACTAGCAGTAACATTTTTATTTTCAATGTTATAAATTTATCGTTGTATACGTAATTGTGATCACTCTATAGTTATTTATTCCTAATAAGTAAAAAATGAACCATATTACAATGTTAGATAATTTATTTTTTAAATTACGCTATAATTTCAAAGCAAGGTTGCTTGTATTGCAAATTGCAGGTCTCTTCTAAATCACTTTTTATGATCATAATTAAGCACTATTTTTATAATAGTTTTGTTACTAATAGGTGTTTGGTTGGTATTAAATACAAAAGAAAATAAAAAATGATATTCCTCTTATGATTGTTGATGTAAATTGAAATGGAAAGACTGGCTTCACTTATTAGCGTTCAAAAAGTGCATTAACACCCATTTTAAAAACAGGTTTCAGGTATTTTCTTCTAGAAAAGCACACCTTCAGCGTTTGACAATACGAGTGATGTTGTCAAGCATTTTTTATCAACTGGTTATTTTTAATTTTTACCATTGAATAATTTTATTTTTCCTGAAATGCACAAAAAAAACTTCGTTGAATAGATGATATGAAGTACGTTTCCTAGTTAATGCGTATTTTGAAATCCATCTTGTGCAGCCTTGCTATTTCCTAGACACGATTCAATTATTTTCATTGAGTCGTTACAGTGCATGGCAAGAATTTGAAATTGATCTACTAAAGTTAAAGTAAGTACAGGGTTTATCAACTATTATTGTTTTCATATCTCACTAAAAATTGGAAAAAATCTCATTGCCATCCTCATTCTTACCAATCCAGCAAAAGCTTGAATCTTAATTTTCAAAAGCAAAACTGAAAAAAATTGTGTAATAAAAAATACTTGAAATGCATTATTTAACGTTTGCTGTGCCAAATACGAGCTTACCTTGTACTAACATAATAGCTTGTGTTCGTGTGGCTTGTATTTTTTATCCATGTCCGATTCCAATTTGGAGCATATGGCCTCCTAATCGAGGTATCTCAGAGGAAGTTTTTCTACGAGAACTGTATGTTACTCAATCGCTCAACCCTTTTTTTCTAAGAGAAGTAAGGATAGAACGATAAGGCTAAGACAAAACTAGTGATTAAAAAAACACTCTCACTGCGCATTGTTCCAAAAAATGGTTATTGTACTGGAATATGTTCTCTAAATATGATTTTTTTTTTATTTAAATTAATTGTACATATCGACAATCTTGAAAACTCTATTATCACAATCAATATTTTGGTTCAAACGGTGTTTCATAAACAAAGTTGATGTTCAGTTTCAGCGAATTTCAATAGTACTTGATTGTATTGTATTAATAGTAAAGCAGTGAACTGAACCTTTTTTGGAGCATTATGTTTTTTTAATATGATTGAGAATACAATATGATTCCTAAACATAAATTTTTAACTATATAGATTTTTGTTTAAATTGTGATAAAAACTAGAAAACAAAACATAAACTCATGTTTACTATTGCAAAGAATTTGCTTGAAAGTTTGTCTAATACAGTGTCTATTACAGCATTATGTTATATGATAAAGAAAATACTTTTTTTTATATATTTTTAATATTTTGCACGTGACATCCGTGCATATTTGGATGAAATATTTGCGGCATATAAAAGGATAATTCGTAATGTTAATCTACTGCAATAATTATCACTTTATTTTCTATGTGAAACAAATTGTTGTTTAAAGCTGTGTCAGCAAGTATTTCTGGCAATAAAATTTCAAAACGTTTGAGATTTATCCAACTTTCAATAATTCATCGAGTTGCTTCGACCCAATATCAATTTTCTGATAACCTATGCTATCATACTTGAACCGGATGAAGTTAAGTTTTCTGAACTGAAATCAATAAGAAGTAAACAATTTTTTTAAAAGAATAATAATGAAATATTAAAAATGTAAAAATTGAATTTTTATATTAAGAAATAAGTTATTTAAAAAAAATGTGAGCACAATTTATTCATTCTTAATTAATAAAAAAAAAACACTGAGTCAAATACACATTTATTGTTGCTTAAAATCAAAAGTACAGTACATGAAATTACAGCTGACGCCAATTCACCATGGATTTGACAAATATAATTAAAATTAAAAAAAACAGTAAATAATAATAAAATGTAACAATACATAATAAAAAACAACATATAAATATATTTTGGATACAAAAAATCACAAAGTAAAACCTAACAAGCAGTTCATAAATATTGTTACTGAAAATGTCTACTTTTCTGAGCAACGAGTTGATCAGTCGAACAGCCCTTGGAACTGGTGACTGATACGTCATACGCGAGGAACAAGTTTTCAGAAACATTTTTTTTTGTTTATAGTTTCACCCACGTAAGAATAAATTCGGAGCATGTAAGTTAATAGTCATGAGAATTTCAGGATTATAACTCGGCTCCAAAGAAGAAGAGAAAAATTCTTTAAACTTGAAAACGATCTTCGAGCTTCAAGAGAGTGAAGTGAAATGATATCATTCCTAAAATAAATTTGGTGGAGTAGTATTCTTTTAAGGAATTATCAAAAGGAAAAATCTTATTTTTGATATATTAGTATCATAAAAATTTCTTATGGACTTGCTCCAATTGCAACAAATTTTGGATCCCATATTCAAGCGTACGTAAGACCAAAGAAACATAAAGCGCGCGAAACACTGTTAGGTTTTCAAACATGTATACTTGCATCAAAATGAAGGGTCATTTAAAATAAAGCGATTTTCTTATTTTATCTGGAATTAATATAGAGTTAATTAGTTATTTAAAGTTATGCAATTTGATATCCAATATATTTAGAACAAAGTTACGGTTAGCTCAAGATATTTAAATGATACCGATAGTCATTTGGCAAAGACCAAATATAAAAGGTAATAAATTCTTTAATATGAAAATTTACTTAAGTGACCCGTTGCATCGCTGTGACCCTAATTTGTAGTTTGAGATTTATTAAAAAATTAGCTAAAATACTTTGAATAACAATTTTCGTGATAAATATGGAAGTGATTTGAATTCAAAAGCTTTGGAATAGTTTTGCAACTTTCTTATTTCTGTTTTGAGCAGGATTTTAATAAAGATTTTTTCCCAAAGTTTCGCGTAAAATTGAAGTTCTATAAGAAACTTTCGTAGCAGTTTTTAATTCACATTCGACTGAAGAAGATTGTATACAAATGCTTATAATAAAAAAGAAATAACATCTTAGTAGCAAACGAGTTGGATATCAATTTGTATCTGATAAAAAATGACTGCAAAAGTTGGGCTATTATTAAAAAACTTTACTGCATTTTGTATTGACAAGTTTTAGACTAAAAAATATTTATTTCTGTTACCAACGATCATTTTACTCTAAACATGAAACACGTTAACTTATAATGTAATAAATTATTTTCATATAAAATTATTTGATTGAGACCTGATTCTGAAAACTGGTACCAAAGACTATAAAAGATCAGACTGTGGTTAAGTATTACTAGGTATTCTCATGTATTTAGATCAAGAAGAGTTTGAAAATACAACTATAACTTTATATTGATTTTTTTATACCAGTGACAAAACATGTTAAAAATATTGATTGTTTAGAGCTATTGATTGTTTAAATTTGAATTGTTTGAATTTTGTACTTTTCCATGAGTTTTGTCGCTAACGACCCGGGTTTCGCCTTTCGGCATCTTCAACCATTCCAAGTGCACGGATGTACTTGAATTGAACTTGAAAAGTACAAAATTCAAACAATTCAAATTTGATATTGAAATTCCATCAAGCACCCTCAGTCAAAATACTGAATTATATTGATTGTTTGTTGACATTTTTTTTTAAATGTATTAGTTTACTAGTCTCGCTTCTTGCCCATATATATATAAATAAACATTGTATTTCGGACATTATTTCATTAAAATTTTAATATTAAATTAACAACATTTTTTCTAATGTCATTCATTGTCAATTGTTTTTATTGTCATTGTATATTTTTTTTTCTTTTATCATAAATATTTCGCTTAGATTTAAAGTTTTTATCAATTACTTAAAGGTGTACATTGTCAATTCAAAGTCAACACTTCTATGTACTTGCGCCCATCAATAACACTATCAAATGAGGTCGTAAAACCGGTCCTCATACTCAATAAATAAGTGGATTATTCAATATAAAGTACTGGATTAAAAAAAAGATAAATACGATAAAAAAAGTTGCTATTTAATGATTGAAATAAAAAAAAAACACAAACAATTTAACCACCGGGTATCATATCTGGTTATCCACGTCAAAAATCCAAAATCCACGTCACAAAATGTTGTTTTTCGTGTTACGAAAAACCTGTGAATAATCTGAAAATCACAGGTAAAACAAAATAGGGAACCTCAATATCCGGGATTACCGGGACTTCGTGAATCATTTTGCCCCCAAAGAGATACGGCAGGCATTAAATATGACACTGTGCTTTAACTCAACACACCTTCCTGTAGTAACCATACACAGGTAATACTGTTAAAGGTTTTTTGTATTTAAAATACATATAACATTTGATCATCAAATATTTTTATGATTAAAAAAACTTCATCCAGTACAGATAGAAGATACATTAATATTTTTGATAGTTAAAATGTTCTTCGTAGAAAATAAAAACTTTTTAACATTATTTACAAATAAAACACTTCTTAAAAAAATGAAAAAGAAATATACCTCTCATATAAAGAACGGCTATCTTTTTGTGCAATATGATTCGCTTTGGCTTAGTACATTTCTGTTGTATTTGTTCACATATCGTTATCAATCATAATACTTTTGCAACATCAACAACCTCACTGGCAACACTTTTAATAAATTCAGGAGATTTTTCCTATAGGTGAAGAGGACTTGAGAAAATTGTGAAGCCGTAACGGTTGGTGGTGGGTACAACGTTGATTACCCTAGAGAATTTAAAAAAATATCTTAATTGTGAATTTAAATTAAAACGTTTTGAAAAGAGTTGAATTTTAAACGTTTGATATGAATACTCACATATTTTTTTAAATTATCGTTTAATCAATTTGGATGGAAGGTTGATGACGGTGGTGAGACTATTTTTAATACCATTATATTGAGGGACTATTTTTGAGAGATTTTTAGCTTATTAATAAATTCCGGGCTCATGAAACAAAGGTAGCAGTTTTCATAATCCGAAAACGTTGGAAAATTATTTTTAATAGGTAAATCGTATAAAAAAGGTAATTTTAAATATGTGTATTAGTATCTTGCTATTTTAAAGAAGTTGACATTTTTTATCCATTTAATAAGTGTTTGTAATAAAAGACTATGTGAACTGCCGTTTTTGTTATAGAATACTGTTTCATTATTTTTTCAAAAATTTTTATGGTATATATATAGCCTTTAAAAAAAATATCTTTTTATGTGCGGAATTGCCAGCACTACGCCATGAAAAATCCTAATCATTTCTGGTCAAAAAATGAAGGTTGGCGTTTTTGTTTCTAAAGACATCATCACTTGATTGTTTAAAAAAGATTTTGCGTCTTTTATTTTTTAAATTTATTAATCTAGTTTTTTTTTTAATTATTTTATCGAAGTATATGCTTAGTTTTATTTTAAAAAGTAAAAATAATTGTTGAAAAAACAATATTGACTTTATTTGACTTCTTGTATGTCAAATTTTGGGCCACTAAAACGTCTGCTCGTTTATGTTTCAGTGCGAAACATCCCCTATCCGACACATTTCAACCCCATGGCAATTTGTTTCGCACTAAGCCATACATCGCCGGAGAATAGTCGTGACCGGAATTATTTTGTATGGGAAAAGACAATATCCCAGGAGAGCGAGCTGCAAAATAGTTTGTGCCTTATTCCGCGGACGGGCAGGGTCCCTCGTCAGAACGGAGGCAAGGGATGAAGGCTTGATCCGATCAGGATTACGGAAGCCCACGGTGACAATATGCGACGCCTTTCATCTACCTAGACGGCAGCCATCCTTAAGCACATAAATTTCTCGCCACACTCTTTAATCTAATAAAACATTTTTATGAAGACAAAAATACTGTTTAAATATCAAACATTTTTTTTATATTATTATTCAAAATTAAAATATTTAATTTAATATTCAATCCAAAGTAAAATAAAAAATGATTTATTTATTATTCCACTTTTTGTGAAAAGTGTTTGGATTCTTTCATAAATAAATAATATATTATATCACAGAAACGTTTATAAGCACTTAATTACTGAGCATACTATGTATGAAAAATGTATAAAATGAATTTAGCTTTTGACGGAGTGTGGATAGAGTAAGGAAGGTAGGGTAGAGACTCACTAATATCATTTTTGTTTGTGAATTACGAGAAATACAGTGTTAAAGAAAGGAAGACAATCTAAAGGATTTGTTTGTATTTTGTGTAACAATATTTGCTTATTCTTCACAATGAGCGAATATTGTTACTTTATATTCTCAAAAAAAATCTATTCGAATGTTGTTTTTTAGTAAATCAAATAACAGGAAACTGTGTAACATAAATTAAAAAGTACCACAGGCGTTACACAAAATCAACTTCAAAATATCATTAAAATATCAATACTTGAGTTAAGCGTTATTCATTTTAATCTTTAGTTTGATTATAATTTGCGATATATACAAGACTTTTTTGAGTTCACATTGTCTTAAAAATTATGAATTCTGGCTTTCACTTCACAAAACAAAGCCAATTGTGTAATCTAATAGTTAAGCTTCATATCAGGAATACATTCTACTTTGAGAACATTCTATTTTTGCTATCGACAAGTAAATTAAAACAATGGAATCTAAAATTTTAACTTGAGTTTGATGCATTGAAAATTAATATTAAAATTTCCTATTGTTAACGATACTTCCCACTTTAAAGCATTATTTTTAGAAGTTTGTTATAAAACCAGTTTTATCAGAAAAACTCATATATTTTTAATTAAATATTATATAAATAAAATTTTAGGATAAAAAAAACAGTTTACTAAGACAATTCTTTCGGTCACATCTTTCTTGTAGTCACTTTAGATAAATCCATTTGATTTTAAAATATGTCAGTACATATTAATATAAAAATGGTTTTGATATTCATAATGGATTCTTTGCTTATTATTGATGATGAAGTATTTTATTGAATAAAATCGCTTACAGATTCAAATACTACAGAAATGTTATGCACGGAATGAAATCAGCGGTGTGGTGCTGTGTTTTAGGTAGGAATGCAATAATGAAAAGGCTGTTATAAATTTTAATATTAAAAAGTATTATTTTATTTTTACAAAAATGGACAACAGAAAAAAAGTTACGCCTTACTGGGTCTAATGAAATTAGGGAGGAATGCAATAATGAACATAATTTTAGTTGAGATTAACTCATTTAAAGAAAACAATATGGTAGGGTTCTGTTAAATAATTTCAGTCTTAATCCATCATACAAATTGGGAAACTCAAAAAATATTATTATTAACAATATTCCTTTCAACTGATACGTTATAATCTTTAGTTTTTGTCAATTTTCTGATCGGTACATATCATTTTTACAGTAAAAAAAACATTCCATTATTCCTTCAGTTAAATGACCTATTTATATTAGCACAATAAAAAAATCTTATTGAATTGTACTCGCACGATTTGCTTATCTAATAATAATTATAATAAATTATATTATTGCTCAAAAAACATTTGCCTCTTATTCCCGGTAGTCAGTTTTTTGAAATATCTATTCAAATGAGTTGGATCCCTTATAATCGTTCTTAAGCCCGTACTTACTGGAAGGAATGTTGTTTTTGATTAATAGGCTTGGATTTACTTGTAAACCATACGTTCACCAAAAGCGGGCGTGGTTGAATATTTTACCACCATTATACCGTGTCTGCTCATTCGCCCTTGTTCATAGGTATAATGCATTCAATGTTTCTATTACATTATCACAGTAAATCTGAAAACTTATTAGACGGCGAAAATATATCTATTGATCCTTCAAACTAAATTGGCACTGAAGACTATTTAAATTATTATACTGTTCACTTTTAGGGTGTTCACTGTCAATACTTTGTGGAAAGATATTATATTAATAATAACACAATATTCCTTTGTACTTTATTCCACTTTATTTCAAAAGTCTGGACCGGTTTCTTTTCAATATTATTATTGTATAAATAGCTCTGTTTAATTATATTTTTTATCATTTGACAATGCTCGCAATGAGCGAAACCGATCCTGACCTTTTAAATTAAGTGGAATACAGTACAAAGAAATGCTGTTTTTATTAATACAATGCCTTTCCATGTTGTATTTATTTATTTTCAAGAAAGAATTGATTATAAATTGCAGCACTTTTTTCAATTACAAACACAAAAAAAAGTACATACTTTCGAGTGGTTTTAAGGAGTAAAATTTATCGAGTATTAAGTATTTTAAAACAAAATAAATATGCAATCAATGTCAAAAAATATATATTATTCAAATTCTTTCGTTATTGATAACATTAGAGGTAAACTACTGTCGGGTCTTATGGCACAGTTGTCAGAGTTGTTACCTTCCGTGTCGGATCTCACGAGCTCGAGTCGCAGTACGAACAGGACTTTTTTCTTATACATACAATCACGTCTTTACTTGGTGTTTTGGTGGATTGCATTTTTTTTTATAATACGACGATAACACTATTGTAATGTGTATTAACTGAGGTTACTTTATTTTTACGATACTTTAAGTCGTGTAGAATATTACAACGCATCTAAGCTATTTTTTATATTACCACTTGGCTCACTTCACCTGTAATGGGCCCATTTAATATAAATATTTGTGTTTATCTTTTGAAGTACCTATTAAAAATTTGTTTTGATTGATGTATTATAAATATGCTGCGTCTTTAAATCTCTAATTTGTAAATTAAAATAATTATAATAATCCAGTGATTTAAGTGCTTATCCAACGGAAAATTAATAGCACGCTGACAAAGGAGATGTCTTTCAAATACGCGTGACTGGGGAGGCACAGTTAAATTTTAAAGATTTGTTTATCTCTGACAAAATTTGCGTCACCGTTCAATGTTATTCAAGCCAGGTTCACTGATCTTTTATTAAATTTAACACTACATTTTAACAGTAGCAACCGTCTGTTGCTTAGTTATGCTTCGTTTGTTTCTTGTCGTTCCTCATTCGATGCCTGGATGAAGATTGAAGCTGTTTGAAAACAGTTTTGCCTTATGCCTAAACCATATATTACACCCAGTTTTACACATGCTAAAAATAAAACACTTAAAAAGATTACAGAATTTATTTGAAATCCAAAAAATAAAATAAAAATGTGTACAAATTCCCACGCTTATTAAATAATATAAGAACTGGTTCTGCTCACGACCAGCATTATCAAAAACATTACAATGCTATTTGTATTAATACACATTATTTTTTTTAAATATATAATGCCTTCTCACCAAGTTTTGACAGTTGACACCCTAAAAGTGTTTTTTTTTTTATTTTATTTTAGAAAAATAAATCTTTTAGCACACGACCTGTCATAAGATTATTGCTTTTGCCATGGTTTTTGTAATCAGTTGTATTGAGATAAATAATTTGGACATCACAGTCATCTTTGAATAAAATTTAAAAACACATTCAAAAATTAATGTCAACTGTCCGTATTCGGATTCGAGCCCGTGAACATTGCTACTAAAACCAACGACGTTGGCCACCAGTCAGTTAAACATTAATTTACCATTTTTTTTTTCTGTTGAGATGAAATATAGCATACATTAATTAAAATATATGTTTTAATTTATATCAGCTCCCCACAAAAAGTGAATGGTGTTCCTGTGACTGTTACAATACAAACTATTTGATGTGTATTTTTTAAAAATAAGACGTTAAGTCAGATGTGTTAGCAAAGGTTTGATGATGTTGATTTCTTTAGTTTACTAGATGTAAATTTAAAGCTATATTTATGAGTCGTTTTTCCAGCTTGGGCACATTATAAGGTTTACAGAAATTCTTCAGTTATTAGATAAGTATAATACAATCAGTGAATTGAAACGGTAACTTTATACCTATTTTAGCAATCTAAACTATACTCAACTCATTTTTTACACAGCATATTCGCTCCACAAAAAACCGTGGAAAATAAATGATGAATTCACAGAACAATTTCAGATTATTTCCATACATTAAAAATCCAACTAATTTTAATAAAAACCACATTATGGTACAGAAAGTCGTATAAAAAGTAAAAAATAAAGAACCAATAAATAAATAACATTAAGCGTTATTCCATATTAGTCTATAATTGAAAAAACAAAACAATTCATTGTTTTTGACAAGAGACTGAACATAAATTGCTTTGGTTCCTAACAATTTCCTGGCACGTCTAATGTATAAGGATCTAATGTTTGTTGTCACTGTCATGTGTTGTTAAATTTGAATTATCCGCTTCTGTGGTTTTTTGTTTTTGGGAATCGTGCTAGAGCTTGTGTCAAAATAAAGTATACTGTGTTATTTAAAAATTGTGTAAAAAAGTAATCTATTTTTTTTACCAATTCAATTGCAAATGATTAATGTTGGTCTAACTTTAAAATTTAATTGCATTTTTTTTTTAATATAACTTGTTTGATTCGAATGACTGACTGAATAAACTTTTTTTAACAGTTAATTAGTTACACAATACTTTTCCGATATATTAGGCGCCAGTGGCTTCAAATCATTTAAAAAAAAAACAATTTTGATGGATGCATTTAAATTATTTTGAAATTTCAAACAAAATCCAGCTTGTTTGGCATAACAAAGGAGCGCTTATATTCAGAATCCTCTTTATTTACGAAGGGACCCCTCCCGATCTGCTTTGTGAGTGTTTTCCAAATCCCATAGCTGTGGTCGGACTGCGAGTTACAACTGACTACGAAAACGCTTTGATTAATGGTTAAAGCAACGCTGTATAGCGTATAAGCTTGCATCTGTTGCACAGTTTCCCTACACATAAAACAAAACGCTGGATGCTGTAAGTTTTATCAGCTGACTCTTCTTTTTATTGCTGCATATTTCCACCAAGGATATCTGTGCCCCGTGAGGATAAAGGAACGGGGATAAGGAACTAAATATATTTTTAATCAAACATCTCAACAGAAGATGTTTGTGGAAGCTTTCACCCACTGTGTTGAGAGAGTGTAATATGAATGGATAACTAATTAGGACTTCATAGCAAAAATATGTTAACGAACATTTTGCCAAAAAAGAGTTAACTTTTTAACTGCCGCTAGGTGTACTTAGCACACCGCAAATTTTATTGCAAAAATAAAACCTTGTAAATATATCGTTATTGAAAATGTATTAAAGTTTATTTATAAAAACTTACCAAACAAATGAAGAGTGTGCTAATATCGGTTCAACATATGTGTATGTTTGAAATAATTGGTTTAGGTTAGTAAAATCCTTTTTAAAACGGAGCGTTTAAAGACGCATTATTTGTATGACTAGCGTCCACGGAAAATTGTGCGTCTTAATACGTTTATGGCAGTTAAACGGTTAAAACATGTACTGGGATAACTTTCGTATGCTCTTTCTAGTAAATTTACACGTGTTGATCACTTTTAGGGTGTTCACTGTCAATACGTGGCAGAAAGACATCATATTTAAAAATAAAACTTTTTCCCACCTTTATTTATTAAGATCAGGACAACAGTTGATAATGCTCGTCATAAGCGGAACAGGTTCTGAACTCTTATTGTTCTAAAATCAACACACTATTTGAAACTGTTAAGTGTTGAATATGGTAATTTCAGTTTTCTTTGAATTCAAATATTCAGTTATAAAAATCTAGCATTATGTTGAATAAGACACAAAAATGTTATTGCCTTACATATGTATGTATGATAATACCCTACAGCCCAAGCATGTAAACGAAATAATGGAATAATAATTGGATTTCTCAAATTGACAAAAAACCCACAGTTAACCTTATTGAAATAAGGTAACATTTTTTCGACGTCATTACACTTGGGAAAAACAAGCATTGGTACCAAAATCAATGGCGTACTTCTCACTTTTAAACGGCTTACCTCTTTCCATGTCTCGACCTGCGAAAGAGATATACGGTATTTACATTTTCCAAATTTGTCAACTTTTATTCAAAATGTCTGTTTACCTACAAATGAGTCACACCATGCAATTAACTTCTCCGGTTCTAAGCTCAAGAAATGCGACCCCAATATCCACATTTTCTTAAATATCTATTTCAATATGGGTGATAAAATGTTTATAATTAAGGTTTTCTTATATCATAGTTTTTTGGACCTTTTGTAGTTTATATAAATACGCGATAACGCGATAAGCCCCCGCGATAAGAAATCGTTCGTAAGAAAGCTGGAATAAACTCGTCAGTTGCAATTTCATATGTGTGCTGGGATGACGTCTTTTTTACGCGCTTTTTGATGCAGAGATATATTTTAAAGCCCTTAGACTATTTTTTTTAAATTCATAAGAATAAGGTCAATAATGAGGAAACCACTGGGTCCCTAAACGATCTCCATCAGATGAAAAGTATTTTTCTAGTCTCCGAGCCGCGAGAGTTTAACGAGTTTGAAGTTTTACTAAATACTTATTGAAAATCAGGTCAGTTTTTTGTTACTAAAAATGTTTTTTCTTTGACGTTTTCAGATGACATATCGCTTTAGTATCGGATAGGTGATGGTTAAGGAAAAATAATTCAGATAAACCAAGAAATCTTTAAATACGAATTCACAAGTTTGTATATAGAATTGCCTGATCGAGATTCAAACCGATGATCCTGATACCGAATACAATGAATGTCCAAGAACGTTGACCAATCGAAAAAAAGTTATACATTAAGTTTACAGTATAAAAATTTTGATTACCATCGATGTTTTACAATCACGAAGCTTTCACTTCCTATCTCTGAGAGGAGCAAAAGACCACTCTGCGGCATCGTTGTTACACTCTGTCACTTAGAAACCACTTTACTTCCACTCAGCTCATACTAAAATACTTTAGATCTACCAATATGTTGTATAGTACACAATTGTTTGGATACCTAATACAAAACTATTTCAATTTGTATAAGAAAGTAGCATTTGAATCATAATATGAAACATAGAAAAATGGAAAGTATTTTAAGCCAATATAAAGGAACAAAATAATATTACCACAAAATATAATATTTGATATAAATGATGAAGACGATTTTTTCAACGTAATGTTATGTATGATAAGCGTTAGAAAAGTTTTGGTGATAACATTATATCGTGATTAGGGCATCCAATCCCGGCATCCCGTCCAATTTTTTGATGTATCGAGAAATTTTGAACAAATCCCGAAAATTGATAGGATTTTGGAATTGGAAGAGCTAATCTGGATAATCTGGGGAAAAAGTATAGCGGATCGAGGATTTCAAATTCCTCTGTGAGCTAAAAAAAAAACGAGTTTTGGAGATAATCTGGGGGAAAAGTATAGCGAAAAAACGACTCACCAAAACTTTCACATTATACACGATTTAACGTTAAGTGCCCAATCCCGGAATCCCGGGATTAGAAAAAGGCTCCGGGATTGGATACCCTAGTTGTGATAGCTATAAACTATATTGCATAATAATTTTTGTGGAGCTAAACCTGCTGGATAACAAAACGGATCAATATAATTTGTGGGCGTTTTATTTAAGTTTAATTAATGACAAAATCCTTGGCGAGTAATGAATACATAGCGAAAGAAACATAAAAGCTGACCTTCAAAAGGTAAAGCTGAAAATTTGCAATGCGAAAACAATGCAATTAATAAAAAGTGCCATTAAACTCCGTGTTTATAGCTTTCGTCCTACATTCTGACAGTTTAATTATTATCCCGTTTTCACTCAGCGCAGTTTATTGCGACTCTAATATGCGGGGGCAAGAATTAAATATGTGCCTATTGGTATATTTTATATGACATTGATTCGGGTGAACTTTCTCCCAAATTGCGCTATTAGTTGGCAAATTTGGGCCCACAGTTGGTTATAATCATGGGCCGTGCGATATTGCATGTTCGCTTATTGGGCAGGTCGCGAACCCAATCGGGCTCCGTCAACTTTTCCATGTTACTATTAATAGGCCAGAAAGTCGTTTAAAAAAAAACACGAAAAAAACCGGAATGTGTTTAGGAACCGGAAGTTTATCACAATTATATATTTGGGCCTGAGAAGCAGAATGCGGCCAGTCCAAATTTTACTAAAATGAAAATTTGATTCCATTTTCTATTATCTTCATTTAAACACATTTAAAATGTCCAAAAACACTTAACTTTTCAAAATAAATGATAAGTATGTGTAAGTGTAGTCTTTAATGCAGCAGATTGGCACGTTGCATTATGCTTCTAAAAGTGGACGATTATATCGAGTACAGTCATTTGAAGTATGTTGGAATTATTACATTTTGCATTATTTCACATGATAAAAAAACAAGTAGTCGTAAAAAAATGAATAACTTACCAGTTTAAATATTTAAAATTAATCTCCTGAACATTTTACTTTTGTAACTTGCTAAATTCTTCTTCTTCTCAGCCCCAGATACGTATATAAAAACATATGACCTTTTAGCACTGCATTAGTTACAAGCATTATTATTAAAACGATGAATATATGACAGTGATTCATTGGTTTTTGTTTTGGATAATTCATTTTTATATCACAAAAATGTTTCAAGAATACGACAAGAATATCAAAATATCCAATATCTACCAAAATTGTTCTTAAAAATACAATAAGTAAAGTATGGAAGATTCCAAATCAAGCCAAGATTTACTTTTATTTTCAAGATAGCAAACAATGGTGGAAATGTGTAGCTCGCCATTTTTAGCTTTGTTCAGTCTGACAGTTGACAATGCTCGCCATGATCGAAACCGGTCCTGATCTTAATAAATAAAATTAGAAATTAAGTACAAAAGAATAGTGTGTGTCATTTCGTAATATAATGCATTTCCACCAAGTATTGACAGTGAACACCCTAAAAGTGATAAATAAATCAGTACAACATGGAAATATACATCATGCATAAATTAAAGATTTCAACGGTGCTAACAATAACTGTTGAGCTTAGTGATTTTTTCTCAAAAATCCTTATAATTAAAAAAAATAAAAGTTGTTTATTAGTCCCATTAACTATCATTCTTGCTTATTATTATTTAATTGTTTTTACTTGTAATCATACCAATTCTTTGCATTTAATTAACCTGTATTAATATCTATATATTTGTAATTATTAGTTATTGTACCTAAATAAAATGTATCTTAACTGTATCATTGAGGAGATATCATCTTCGGTGTGATGCAGAAAAGAAAAGAAAAAGTTTATCGAATAATAAAAAAATATATATATATTTATCGTCAGTTCAAATTTATTCGTGTACTTAAATGCCTTAAAGTGCCGGAAGGTGAGACTCGTGTTGTCAGTGCCAAAACTAATGGAAATGTACAAAATTTTAACTGTTCTTAGATAATCAAACTTACAGGTCACACTTCAAAAATAAATCTATGAAATTTAATATGATACAATCATGACTTTTTAGCATAAATGTAGATTGTGGTAACTGCGATCCTTTTAAAATTCAGATTGCGTTTCAAGCGGTTTTTGGTGTAAATCTTTTAAAAGTTGCAAAGACCGTCAGCTTGATAAGCCCTGAGGCCAGTCAGTCCTCCAGGGAATGCGATATTGAGGGTGGGGTGGGGGTAGTGAGAGCCAAGGGAAATATGCTTCGTCTCTCGTAAATTACCATCAAGAAAGGGCCAAGGGCTGTGCTTAATGCCGAGGTAAGCGAACCCTCCGTCGTATTTATATGTTTCCAAAATATTTCGCGAATTCCAAATGTACTTAAACTGGCTTACGCTTTGCCAATAGCCCCGGCTTTAGACTTTGCCCGGCTTGGGGTTTTCTTCCTTGAAACACTAGCTTACTCTGGCTTCACTACAACTAAGCTTGACTAACAAGTCTGGATATAAAACATTGCAATTCTTCAAACTAGCCTGCAACAGCCACCGACTTGAATGAAACCATTCCAAGTTACACTTCGAATTATCCATTCAAGCTACTTTCCCAGTTAAATAGGATGTTTAATAATATAGTAGGTATATGAAACATAGACGGCAGTGAAGTTTAAGGTGGTCATTTATCAATTAATTCAAAAGATTCAACATAACACGTAGCCATTAAATAATTAATATAAATTTATGTATATAAATGTGTATGTAAAGCAAAACATTTTTGACTCAGTTGACTTTGTCAGTTTTGAAAATTTATCCGTGAACGTTCCTCAAAATTTAATTGAAATATTATTTTGATAATCATATGTATTTTAATTGGCAATATTACAACAAATAATATAATATTTGAAAAAATTACCGAAACTGTATTTTGGGATTGCATTAGCATCTTGAATAAGAGCATACCGGTATTGCAATCCGTAGTCTTGTGGCCAAAAATTCAACGCGTGTGCGTCAATTACATACATCCATTACCTAAGTCACGCAACCAAATCTGAATTTCATGTAGTCATTTTAAATCGATTATTGAATAAGCATAGATGGTTGATTTTGAACATTTCTTCACAGCCATCTCATATGTTGCAGCTAGTCATTGTATTATCCGATTTGTATTCTTATTGTACTCTAAAAATAAGTACATATTTGAATTAAAAAATTCTAATTTTCGAAAGAATACATAAAAAAGTAGTAATGATTTTAGTAGTAACAAAAAATACACAACAATATTTTTAAATATTCAATTTTTATTATACTATATAGATATTTTGTTGTTAACATAATAACTCACCCCTCGATTTCTAATTTTAAGCATAAGAGTGGGTTATTGAAAGGATTAGTGATGAATGATTTTATAAGTACCGCTTTTAGGATCGAATAGGGTGGAAGGAATATATAAAAACATTACAGAAATCCCACGTCTTACGGATATAAGTTCATGAATTGATAGACAAATAAATGTTTTAAGCTAAGTAACCTTTAATGTATGTGAAGGCGGGTTATCCTTGTAAGAAATAATTGTATTATTAATAAAATTTTAATCAGTTTTATTGTCAAATCATATTCAATAAATTATTACTTCATTAGAACAGACAATTGATAGTTGTGTTACATTTGGTATTAAACCAAATGAAGTAACGAAATATATGTTATATTTATAAGTAAAGGCATAACAATGTAATGGACTTAGCCTAAAACATTATATTTTGGTGGTCCGTGTGACTGACGTGGAATAATAATATTGGACTTATTTATTTATAGAGAAGAGGAGAAAGTATGTCGTTAACGACACAAACTCTCCTGGAAAGACATTGAACCACTAAGCGCATATTATCCTTGTACACATAAACACAGGGGTTTGCCAAAGGCCGCACCCTCGCACAGTGGTAAGTCAACTAGCAATGATCGGAAATTTGTCAGAACAGTTGTAAATGATACCCTTAAATTATGTCGACTTCCCAACGTTTCTTCCGCTTTTTTTTTATATCGATTTCAATTTCGGTCATGAAAATGGAATTGTTAATTTTAGTAAAGTCATAATAAATAATAAAAAAATAATGTGTTTAGTATGATAAAAATGTAAAACAATGATAAACGCAGTATTATAAGTCGCCAGACGGCCACTTACTTTTGTTAGAGTCATTAATATCACAGGTCAATATTATTTTTGAAGTGAAGTCAATTGACCCATAGGTTGATAAACATGTATGTGTTGCTTCTTGAAAAATTATCACATATTGTCAAATTCGAAATTACTGCAGTTCCTATAGATATTATTATAAATTAACAAATAAATAAAGTATTTATATATTTTAATCGTTTGGCATTGCGATCTTGACTTCCAACGTTATTATTTTTAATGAGTGTATATCAAACGGCGAGAAAATGGCCACATTATCACATTTTGTTTTTAAATTTTTCTCGCACATATTACACATAATGAAATAAAAGTAAAAACCGGAATCACTCATCTAATTATTTACAGATAATACTCAGGGGTGGGCTGACAATATTCTAACAAGGGGCTCGCTTAATGTCAGTCATAATGCCTTTACATCTAGAATGAAGCGTACCCCGTAGCATGCGACCCACTTGTTTTTTTTTGTGGCCCTCATATGTTTGTTTTTTAAATTAAAATAATAAGTAAATTATTTAATATACATATAAATATGTGAACGAGATTTTTCGTTGACGATGCAGAATAAATCGGTTCATAGACATAGGCTTACTGATTTTGCAGCTCAATACTACAGATTTTACAAAGGCAAAGGTCGTATCAACTTTTTAATTAAATTATTTGAATTACACGTATTACTTAATATTTAAATAACAAAACAAAGTATATAAGTACACCGAATCCTCTTTTCCACGGTTTCGAAATAACACAGCCGAATGCAATGAAAATTATCTTTCATTTATCTAAATATATATTATACACGGCTGCTGTACATGAAACGTATCCGCGTGTAAAACGAGGATTGAGCAAACTTTAAATTGCATTTTTTCTTGCGACCCGAAGCTATCATAATTTGTTTTTTTCAGCCTAATAGATGAAAAAGTTTGTGCATGCCTGTTTTACACCAAGGATTGACAGTGAAATCTTAAAGTTGATTTTAGTCATCATCAAACATGACACGTGCTTGATTAAAAGATTGCTTCTTTACTCCTAATTATGTTATTCACATACGTTAAGTCTTGTTAAGCTTCTACCTTACACTTATAAAGAAATAACAATATTTTTTTAAACCCAAGAGATTGTTTGGGGACAAACGTAGACTCTATTCAAAGTATGAACGAAGATAATTCTATAAATCTACAAAAGATTTCAGTAGGCTTAATAATCTAAATACCTTTCATTGTTTGCAGCTTTTATATACGGTGTTTAATATATTTGTTTACTTCCAAGAAAAAGACCATAAAAAATCTACAAATAAATATTGGAACCTTGTTCCTATCAAAAATTGAAAAATAATTAAGACCGAAGGTTGTGAAATGAAAAATATTTACATGTGTTAGAAAGTAGGTACATAAAGCTGTGACGCCGGATATCGGAGAAATAAATCAGACAATAGACAAAAACCCGTCAAGAGTCTCTTTTATTATGCAGCCGAAACAAATGCATTTTACAAAAAAGTTAAAGGACCTTATGTTGTAAAATGAAGTCTTATGTGTTATAATGCAATTTAACCGTCTTCTAAGCAAGGAGGTAAGTACTGATTTTCTTAAATTAACAAGGGGCTCGCCAGCGCCCTCCAGTCCACCCCTGATAATACTTTTAAAACACGTTCAAAGTGTTCGGAAATAAAAACATTTAGAGCAATTTGCATAGATTAATATCACATTATGTCTCATCATATTCGCCGTGTAAAGTATAAATTCTATTCTCAGAAAGGTTCATAGTTATTTGAATATAGTTTTTCTAACAGAAACTAGACATTTTTATATTAATTGTGGATGCAAAAGATATAATAATATATATGATGACTACAATCAATTATTACTCTTAATTAATTGTTTGTATAAAATAACTAATAATGCCATCTTGGAGAATATCATAAATAACTTATTATATATTAAAATTATCGGTTCAAAGTTCTTTGTCTTTTTAAAACGAGTTTATAGAAAGAGTGGCTAAGGAAAAATAGCTTAGTAACCTAACCTACGACACAGCACATTGAATGTTTTTCCAACAAAAAATGACGTTACTGAAGAAAGATTTTTTTTTCAGAAATAAAAAGTATCGTCGTTATACTTGCAGAAGGCGAAAAAAAATGTTTTGATATAATCTTAATTTTTAACAATAATTAAATTTTAACATCTCTATTTTTATGCACTTTAACTGTTACTTACCGTTCCAAGCGCTTATTAAAATAAGTTAATGTAATAAATTGGTTATTGATAGTTTTTTTTTTTATAAAAAATTACTTTAATTAGAATTGACTTGATTTATGTTATGTTTGTTCAAATTATGTATAACTGTACTTATTTTTTCAGAAGATACAGCATGTTAAAAACTATCTATCTACATTCCTAACACAAGACAGCCTGTTTTTGACCTAACGCCTTCTGCTAGAATACCGACGATATAATATGGTATTTTAATTATAACAAACATAAAGCATGTAAATTTTGTGGTGAAAAGATGAATTAATATTTTTTTACTGTTTGTAGTTTTAAAAATAAAGTAATATAATAATAAATAAAATTTAGCTCAGCCTTTTTTCAGAAGAGAGTAGGGATGGAAAGGCAGGGCTTGTGGTGAGCTAATTGGTGTTGATTGATTGAAAAAAATAATAATGTATTGTAATTCAAGCTCGCAAGATCCATCATAGACGACGTGCTACCGTATAACCAATGTGCTACGGACCCGACAATATAATTATAAAAATGGAAAAATATAATTATATTGAGAATAATATTACGCAAAAAAACAATATTTCACCCGGTACCTGATTGAAATGCAATGAATTCTTTATTACATTCGAGGTTCAGGTTTTATATCCCTGCCCTAAAAGATCGAATGGCAGCAGACGCGGTGACATTTACAGCGGCTGGGGAGGTCCATTTTTATGTGCACAAATTTCTGCGAACGATTTCTCCCCCCGCCACTGGCGGTACTATAACTTGTTGCCCAGGAATATGTACTTGGCCATACAGATTCGTTCTCGAAGGAGTGGAGTGAGGTCTAGCGCCAAATAGACATCGTAAAAGACCGACTCAATACATCAATAGTGAGCGTGTTGTTCTTTTGATCAAGTAATCCAAAGATATTGATTTTTGTAGAAGGTTTTCTCAAACGTAAAAAAAATACAAAACATAAATGATATATTAGAATCTCATGATAAGATAAACAATTTTGAATGGCATATAAGCCGTACTGCTGTCCAGAATCTCAATATCAAGATTTATTTTACCAGAAAGACACATTCACCAATTTATGTCCGACTATTGCAATTCATATCTGATGAAATAATTATTTAATAAAACATAAGAATGGAAATCAATACGTGGACGTACATGCACGGCCCATGGCACAGTGGTCAATATCGTTGGCTTCCATGACGGACCTCACGGGTTCAAATTCCATTACAAACAGCATTTTTTCAACCAATTTCTGTTCAAAAACATGGATATTTGTAACGTCTTAAAATTTCCTACCACACTTCCAATCATATAATAACGAGTCGTAACAATAGCGATTAGCTTACTACTAGTCCTGTCATAACCTTATCCTTTCTATCCCTACTCTCTTCGAAAAAAAATGTTGAGAAACGTGTGATGTAAGACTTTAAGAAGACAGAGACGCCATAATTTGCTGGATGAATGCGTCATACAGAAATATCTTGTAAGACCACATATAAAACTGATATTTTTTGGCTATACAGGAACAATCATTTGCAGTGATTTCAATTCCCATCGTTACAGATAACAAATTATTTTATGTCTATGGATTCAACAGCAAATTGGTATTTTAATATTACCTTAAATCAAAAATGTATAAAAACTCGAGCTCTCTTATTTTGATTGCAGATTAGAACCAACCAACCTTATTTCACCTCAACATTCATTTGAAAAATTTGAAGAATGGTGTGTATTTTACCATTTAGTATAAAATTAAAATCGACTTCAGTTTTTTAAAAAAATCAGTTTGTACTTTACGTAGTACAACAGTATGCATTAAAGCAGCGATTTCCAACCTAGGAGGCGTGGACTATTGCAAAGGGAGGCGCAAACAGTCCAAAATATTTATAGGATGTATAAAGGATAGGGAGGCGCGAAGATATTTTTTTCCTCAAAGGGAGGCGCAGTAACATAAAGATTAGAAACCACTGAATTAAAAGGTAAAAGGCTCAAAAATCAGACTGAAAATTTTCTTGGGTTGAATTCGAATCCAAGTCGAAATAAGTGTTTGCTTTAATTTTTTTCCAAATTAAATCCTAGAAAATATTGATGAAAAACTAGTTAATTTAGATAATTCAGTAGAGAAATTGGTCTAATATGTATCTGTTTTCACCTGCTAATTTATATTTTTCTTTTGATTTCAAAATATTAAAAATAATTTTGGTAAAAAATTATCAATTTAGAAAAATATGTTTAAGTGGATTAAAAAAACAATCAAGGATGAAAAAAAAATGGATTCGTCTGTTTCGTAGAGAATGGTAGACTTATTTAAAAAATATCGTTTTTGCTGTTAGAAAAGTGATATTTATATATTCATGTACATTGTCTATTACTGTAAATCCAAACTATATAAAGACGATTTTGAACACTTTGTAGATAGATATTCATTCATAAGGTAGACAAGAGCACTCGTCCAGTATGGCAAGAAAGGGTAAAATAACAGATCTTACTCAGACATTCAGAGTTTTGGGCCCATAGGGACTATATTGGGCTTTTAAGCACATTGCCTTTGTCTTCGGCCTGATTGTATCCCTGCCGAGTTTCACATAATTTATTTTTAATTATTAATTTAAATTAATGGCTACAAATGCCGGGCATGGCCTACGACTCTTCTTTAAATTGAATCCTTTAAGTACTTTTACTTGTGCCTACACACATTTTGTTAAGACTTAATCGACGTTACTTTATAGGAGAATATCCACGTAAAGCACTTAATGCTTAGTGTTTTAATTATTAATTTTTTTCTTATATAACATCAGGGTATCTACATAGTAAATAATAAATATGTTGAAACATTACCTTAATTGGTAGTTAAAACGTTAGTCAAAATCAACTGTCCAGGAAAATTATTTTTCTGACAAAAATTTGGAAAAGGTGCTATGCCTCGAAATGCACCTTGGATTTAAGGTTGCAAACTTTAAGCGGTGCGTGACTAGGTTTCTTAATCTCGGGCCCCGTCCAATTCTGTGATTCCAAAATTCCAGAATTATGACAGTACATACTTATCCCGGGATTTCAGAATTGAGAAAATCATAATAAAATAAACTTGAGAAGTGTAAAAAAAAAGCTGTCGCACTGTTAATTTTGGGAAATTCGCAAATTCCTGGGATTTTGGATTTTGAAGATTCTTGGAAGAGCTAAAAAAGAGCTTTCACGCTATTTTGAGAAATCCGAAAATTTCTGGGTTTTTGAAATCGACATGAAATTTTTCGAAAAATCCCAGGATTTCAAAATCGCCGAGCAAAAATTTTCTCAATCCCGTATCCCAATTTACACACGATTTGATGTTGAATGTTCAATCCCGGGATTGGAAAAATTGTCAATCCCGTAATCTCGGGATCACAAAAATGGTCCGAGATTGGATATTCTATTTGTGATGCTTGTATTGTATATTATTAGTGGACATTGCTCTATATAAGTCCAAAAATCACGGTGTTTATGGTATTTATTAAACCTTTTTATCGCTCAGAGAATTCTTACTTCTAAGTTAATGCAAACAAAACTATTAGCTCTAAGAAGGAGACATTACAAAAGGCCGTATTTGAGTAAATGTATAATTGATAGAACAACTCTTGGAAAAATTGAATAAAAAACGAAAAAAAATACTAAAACAATTACTCAAATTGGACCGTACAACTGTTAACTGTGCAAAGTGAATTAAACACCGTTGCTTAGCAATATAACATTAATAAATAATCAACAATTGCCTTATGGCTGACATCATAAATTTTAAAATTGCCTTACAATAAATAACACGTGCCAGAAAAAACCCATTAGCATAAACAAAAATAAATTGGATTTTCACAAAAAAAAACCTCAAAATTATCCAGTCAGTTCATTAAAAAATATAATTTATCCCGAGACGCACTGTGTTCTTTTTGTGTTTTGCTCAAAATTTATCTTCATAAAATGTAACCACAGAAATTTCATACATAATTCACGTTACATATTATAATAATACAAATTCCGGACATTGTATATCCTGATCTATTAAATTCTTCTCTTTTATGCTGTATCCCTACTAATGATATTGTGTAAGGACAAAATTTTAATCGTTTGCTTTGTCCATAACTAAATTCTGCCCATTACTGTTTTAATAGGACATTGTATTTTCTAACGCCGGGTAAACCACTAAAGACTTAATAAATGAAAATAATATTTTAAATACAAAAAATAACTGTTTATCAAAAGTTTAATTTAATTTGCTTTTAAGTAGATTTTGTCTGGGGCTATTGAATTATATTCTTCCACAAAACTAAGTTTTACTATTTTCAAAATGTATTTGACTTAATCAATATGCACCTTCCAAATTAGGCTTTCTTAATATCGACTGTAGAAAGAAAAAAAGTAACCCACACATAGCAAATTTTACAGGAGACACAAAAAACGTGTTTTGATGATTTTGGTCTATATGTAAATTATGAAATATACACAACATTTAAGTGCACGGAGACTTCTAAACTGGTGTTTAATTGACATAATCAAATATTTATCTAAGAAATTGTCTAGGAAAAACTTTCTTTTCAGTCTTTTTTCTTGGCTTAAATTTTCATTAACTCATCTTTTTTCAAACTTAAAAGCTAAATTTAGATACTAATTCGGCATTTCGAGCTAACTTCATTTTGACAGAACGTGTATCAAGTTTGATACATTGTGATTATTGAAAAAAGCTGTTTTGAAAAAACTGTGGGTAATGTCCGTTTTCCTTTCCACAGTCGATATATATATAAAATGATTTTTGAAATGACGTACAATCTACTAATTCATAAACGCTGATTTCACGTCTTCTCTTTTTCGTATGTATGTTTGTATGTATTGACATATTCAACATTTTTTTAATTTTTTAAGACAACGCTCTTTTTCTTTTGTGCTCAAATATAATACTCAAAACAATATGAGAAACAAAGCTATTGATGATTATTATACACAAACAACTCCAAGTCTACACTTATAATAAAATACATAAGCGATTAATTATTGCAGTTTATAAATATATTGCAAGATTGTGTTAAAATAATTTTAGAAGTCAATGGCTTGTGAGAGTAAATTTATTATCTGTTGACACTTTCCAAATTGTTTTAATGTGAATGTATATTAACGTATTTCACTATAAAACTTTCAAGTATAAAGCGATATGAAAAGTTCTGCCAAATGTGTTTGAAAACAACATACAATAATAATAATATAATGCGGAATGTCAGTGAAGGTGGGTGTTCAATAAGAAACAAAACTGCTTAAAGTTACAAAACTCAATATATAATAAATAAAAAAAAGTAACGTTTCTCGGGCTCATGTATGTTTAAAATAAAAGGGTGATTCTTTCTTCGCATTACCTGGCAAGAAAAATAACAACAACTGCAAAAGCAGACGGTTTATTCAAAAACAAAATTCTATCTGACTGATATAAAAGTTTATTTTTCTCATCGAATTTTATTTGGCGTATTCACCTACATACAAAACACTGGCACGCAATACAATAAAGCATAAACTTTCAGTTTCATTATCGCATAGCCAAAACACAAAACACAACTCGAATAAACACAATTCGTCTCCGGTAAACAACATTACTACTAACTAAACGTCTCTTGCAGTTGATTTTAAAAAACAAGTTGATATTGTTATATTTTTTTATAGGTGCCTATATTATCAAACGTTGTTGACCAATAATTATTGATGAAGGTTTGTCTCTTTCAATTTTTTATATATACAGATTTTTGAGAAGTATTATTATTGCAAAATATATATTAAAATTACGTTTGACGCCTTGAAGCCTTAAAAATATATGATCTTCACAACGGTTCATGTAAAAAAAATAGTTGCATCCAATCCACCGGATATTAGAGAACCCAATCAAACGCCGAAGTTCTCACATTCAGATCTCACTTCCAGCAGATGAATCTATTGTAGTTTAGAGCCAATAAAAACTAATTATTATTGTTTCTTAAGCTTTTACTGACGACCTGTACTCTTCGGTATTAACCGTCTTTCTAATTGCAGTTTGTAGTGCCTATCGTTAACCAGTTCTTTAAATTCGTTAAAATGTGTGATTTGACTCTTGTTGTCTTTGTAAGCTCACTGTTCTGCCAAAATATTGGTCAGTATTTTTATAACTTTTGATATAGAACGCCTTTTGTGAATGTCTGTGCCACTGAAATTTTGTATGCGGGCCCATGTATAATATTTTTAAAAATTCTCTAGTCCAGCACAATTGAACATATGGCGAAGATTTCATTTTTAAAATTTCTTTCTATATTTTTCCTCTGCACTATTTGGGAGTTCATTTTAATTGTAAGCTTTTCAATTATCATTTATTTTATTTGTAGTAAGTGAGTTATTGTAATTTGTAATATTTTCAATAATACCAACTCCACAAACTGTGTGAAGTTCGTACGTGGTTATATTGTCTCTTTAATTTTTTTTATCATTACTTTTTCTTTATCATAACTGGGCGTTAAGTTTTTCTGATATAATTTAAAATAAAACTTTTTATGCGAATTCAATTTTATCGAGTAAAACCGGGTAGAATAATTATAAAAAAATGTTTTTTAAAATCATTTTCACGATTTAAAAGACCCAAATTTTAAAGTTTTGATATATAAAACCGTTTTAAGAAGTAAATATGAAGCTACTGACTTATACTTATTGCACATGAATGTTGGTGTATTTGGGAAAGTTATTTGAAAATCAAGTGGAGCGAGAAAGCCGTGGAATAAATAAATTGGACCGGGCGAGTGAGAGACCACCTTCGCTGTTTAAAGATGTAAAAGAAACGCCATGCTGGTAATTCGGTGGCAGTAAATTGTTTCCACTGGAATCGAAATGGAAAGAGAAGGAGCCATCTTCAGGTTGGAGGAGTTTAGGGCTACCATGTGTAATAAGTTTTCCTCGAATTCGGAACTAATTCAAGGTCAAGTATCAGATATGCTACCATTTCTCAGAGTATAGAAATCAATTATTTAAAACCACCATGAGTTACAGTATACTATAATTGATTATATGTTTGTAATGTGTTTAGACATAACTGAATTACAATAGCTGAAAAAACATTAATTTTAAAAATACATAATGAAAATAAAATTTTACAAACATTTAATTCGTGGCTATAATGAAATAATCGGAGACCTTATTATGAATACTGTTTTACATAAAAGATTCAAATTTTTATTTTAATACACGTTACTACTATGTGATCATTAACAATTCGATGTTGATTTTTCTTCTTATTAATCATAAAACATCACTTTATATAGAAAATTAAAACAAATTTAATTCCAAAAAAACGATTTTAGAATTAAAGAGAATTTGATCTTTCGTTTAATGATAGGCATATTCTGATACATTTACCAATATTTGATTATTCAGTAAAAATTGGCAACATTTTTAATGTACTGGTTATATGTATACAAAGTATGTGTGAGACATGCTTCGTCTCATTGACGTTTCGACGCATATTCAGGATTACTTTGTTTTGCGGCTTTATAAGTAAGTATATGCGAAATTAATAGAAGGAAAGTGAAATTTTTATTTTAATTAATGCTTCAAATAGGATAATCACGTAACTTTCAAAATTTTATTTATACATTATTTGGAATTAATTATTATTGATAATACTAAAGGAAAATTAAAATTAAATGAATTGAAAATGGAACGAAATGTGTATAAGCTATTTTGTTTCGTTGCATAAAACGTGAATGCAATACCAACATGTAAAAAAATCATATTGCACGCAGTACTGTGGGCGACCCCCCCAGCTCTATCACCCCACGACTTCTGAAGAGTACTTTATTTGAAGAACCAGAGATATTCATTTCATTTACTGATCCTCTATCGGAAAAACATTTGCAGAGCAACAGGAATATCACTTTTGATATCATAACATACAAAACGGAAAACAATATGTTTTCATTGATAGGAATATACTCACGTTTTTTTGAAACTGGAAGTAACGCAGGGTATTTCTGATCAATGTAGGCAAACAAGAGTAAATTGAAAATTGTGATTCCATAAAAGATATTGTTTTTGTATTTATTTTATAAACATTGCCACGTCTACTCTAAACACGGTTTTATAATAAAGCATATCAACAGAAGATATTTATATAAGAAATCCTTGTTATGCAATCGTTCACTTACTTCTTTAACAATTAATAATACGATGTGTTTTTATTTTAAAAAAATAACATAAGAATATTAACTAAATGTTTATTCGGTTTGTTTATATTTATTTAACTGTCACTATTTTTCAATTTTTTAACAGTTAAGATAAAATTATATATTTCATTATTTTATTACATTTACTATATTATCCTTTCCTAGTACACAAAAAAAACGTACTGCGTAAGTCTTTATGTGGATGTTATGGAAAGACACATTTTTATTTGTAATACCAATAATACAAAAAAAATATATTTTGTTACATACCTACAAGTCATTAAAAAAATAGTTTTTAGTTTGTATACGATTTATATCGTTTTTTGCTATGCGACTCAAAATTCATCAAGTTTAGTGTCAATGTAAATTTTATGAATCATTGACATCCTAGTCTTTATAAAAAAACATTTTCGACAGCGAACTTTGACTGTAAGAAATCATCGATTAAAGAGCACACTTAGGAAAATATGTCATGCATCAAAAAGCATGCGTTTTATAATTGTGAAAATACACTTCATTCATTTTTACTATTCGTGCGTGAAAATGTCTGTTTCGTAATTATGGTGACTTTCGTCGTAAAACATTGCCTTTTCTTCCTTAAAGCGATGGTAACCCTAGGGTACTCGAGTCGATATAGCCCGCTCGTAAAGCCATTTCTCATCGATGCGCCAGCGCCGGCGCAGGCTTATTTAGAATCCTCCACCATATTTCGTCGACGGTCCCAACACACGTGGCTCTGAGTACATAATATAAACCTGTAGTTAGGGCACCCTTGCATATAGATTTCAATACGAGGTATATCTACAGGCTGTCTGCATGCTACGGAATCCAAAAACGTCAAAGAACTCCGAGTGCTTACAGAAAATATAAGTTTTTTCTCGCATTAGACAATGCCACAGATTGTTACAATATTTTGATCAGATGAAGAGCTGTTAGATACATTATAATACGCGTCAAAGTAACTTCAGTCAATACACATTTCAATAGTGTTATCTCCGTAAAATAAAAATATGCAGCCCACTAAAACACCAAATTAAGACATGATTGTATTTAAATGTTCAGGTCACTTCACACCTAGAGGGCTCATATTTAATGGAAGAAAAAAATGCTTCTTTATTTATTGTAATAATTATGTGTTCATACAATGCGTCATTTTGTACGCGTTATTGACTTGACAATGCATTTGACAAAACACTGATGATACCTTGTTCTCTCTGTGAAGCTGTAAAATCCAATAACGAAAAAGAAACGTTTTTGAGAGCTTATTAGCGAGGCTTGAGTAGAGTGTTCATATAAATATGTAGTAATGCATCAAAAATGTAACTACATATATCAATCACACTGTTGAACCTAGCCGTCTTCTTTAAAGTCTTACGCATTAATGTTTGTCCAATTTTTTACTCCTAGTAGTTTCTTTCTGTACATGGTAAAATCTTTGTGTTCCGGTTGTTGAGAATTTTGTTGTTGTTTGGTTAGCTTGCAATCATTCCACTTTAGTTATTTTAGTTAAAATATATTTATTATTAAATTTACTTAAAGTGGAATATTTTTAACCACCTACCAAAGTGATTGGAAATTACAAGTACAATTTCTGGTAAAATTTTGTCCTAGCTTTATTAATATTTGAGGTGCAATATAACATTTCCTCTTCACGATAGTGTTAAAGATTATTTTGGTCTTTAAATCTGAATTAATAAAAAAAATTATGATGAAATAAATAAATATTTTATGCTATTTATCTACTTGAAGAATATGTGTTTTGTCTTATTTATAATTATTTTAACAGACATTTTAAATAAACGATACGCAACAATATAAAATTATATTACCTTTTGAAGCAAAAACATCCTGTATTAAATACAATATCATCGTCTCCTGATTCAGTACCGCTAAAGGAATTCATTTGATTGTATCCATTTAGTGGCTAGGCGCACACGGAAATCGACTATGATATTGAAAGGTTGTTCATATAAAAATGAATTTGGCAGTCATTGGTAATACATTTCATAATAATCAACTTTTAAAAAAAAAAATAGAACAGTGTGAAAGTTAGTTTAGATCGGTAGAAAATATTCACAATCTGATCAAAACTGGTCTTGATCATATTAAATTTGAAATATGAATATACTATATATTGTTTTTTGTTTAATTTTCACTATAAAATATATTTTTTTAAAACTTTTTTATATTATTATTGATTAAAATCAATTTTATTAGCTTAAAAAAAACTAGTGTTAAATAGAGATTTCACCGTTGATGAGATGACGTATAGAGCTAAAGTTATGTTAACCAGGGTTTCCAAACTTTTTGTGCGATGGATGGCATCACAAATCTGGGAATGTTACCGGAACACAGATGTCTTGTTTTTAGGTAGGGTTTTACATGTGTAGAGATTTACTGTCACTCGATTTTTAATATGAAGTAGAAAATGTTTAAATGTGTTTCAGATTATATTACCATTCCAAATTTTAAGGCCAAGGCTTAAAATCAAAGTATAAGACTAGTGGTTAACTAATCGCTCTTGCTACGCCTAGTTAATAAAGGATCGGAAAGGGTAGGAGGGAATTTGTAGAGATCACAAACACAAATATCGATAAATCGATCGAAAAAATGCTGCTCGTTCTGGCACTCGAACAGGAAAGCCCAGATCGCTAACCGCTGCGCCATGGGACCCGGCAAAACATACTAGTTTTAGAAAAAGGTGTAGATACATATGTATGTCCCATGAACGAGGTTAAGCGCATTGGCACTTTTTTCTTATTTGTTTTCATGTCTAATACGGGAATGGGTTCACATCGCTTAATGAACACTTGTAAACAAAATATTTCAATCAATGTATGGATGTGAATCTAAACATAGATGGTTGAATTGTTTTTATTATCTTGTGCACAGTCTGATCAAGTTTGGAATTTTGTCAGCTGAAGTCTTTTTTCTTGATCGCAACTTTCGCAGGCCCTTATTTTTTCACACTTAAAAGCTAAATTAAGATACTTATTTGGGATTTTAAGCCAACATCCTTTTTATAGGACGTGTATCGAGTTGTATACATTGTGATTATCGAAAAAGCTGTTTTTAAATAAGTTTGGGTTACTTCTTTTCCTTTCCACAGTTGATATCTTGGTTATTGCCTAAACGAAAAAAAAAACACACAACAGGTGCTGGGGGCACAAACGAAATGTTTATAATTATTAAATATTTTCATTTGAATAAAAAAGCTTATCTTGATTTTAAAATATCCCAGTGAAATGAGGTTTATGTGTGTTTTGCGTAGTGTCAATTGCAACAGTGTACAAACTTTAAAATTTGAATCGTCCACCGGTTAGCATGAGATAAATTGTTCTAATACCCATAATAAACTATTAGAAACCGGTGACCGCGAGATGCCCGCCCGACCCTAGCTTAGACTGACTGCGCGCCACACTGTGGACAGTATTCGTAGCTATCTATGAAAAGGATAAACCAGCGGATGTTAAACAAAAATAATTTAGGAATTGATTTTGTAAATATGGTAGATACTGGAAAACAGTATGGATTTTATTGAGAAAAAATCATCTTCGATGGATTCGGCGGAAACTTTGACTGTTTTTTTCAGACTCCAACGTTTACAACATTGCCCTTCTTATAATGCATTATCATGAGTTAATACGTTTTAAGCCGAGAGCTGAAATCAATAAAAGAACTCAACGGATTAAACTATATTTTGTATCAATATAACAACTTACATTTTTTTAATATGCCCACCAAAAATAAAGCATATTTTTTCAAATATATAAATAATTTTTGTTGTGTTAAGTTGTGAGTATTTTAGAAAAAAGATAAATTAACTAAATGTTGGCGAATCTCATTGATCTATCGCTGGTTTGGACAACGAAAGAAGCGACGAGTATACCCATTAAGGGAGAGATGGTACCCTAGAACAGGGCGGTGAGCTAGACGGCTCGTAGTGGATTTCCTGGCCACCTGTGTCCCTAAGTCACCCACTGCGTGTGCTTTATCATATTCGATCATTTAAGTATGTAGTAGTATTCAATAACGCACCGTGTATATCTAAATTACATATATCAAAATAATATACAGAAAGCACGCACCCATAAAATAGTGTGAAATTATTAACAATACGAAAATTTTTCTTGAATTTTTTTCAAACAGAATATATTATACTACATAATAATTCTCTAATACAAGTAAGTTGCATTAATTCTAGTTTTTTTAAATATTTAAAAAAATGCCTTATATATTTACAGATTAAAACACAAGTTATTGTTTAAAAATATGATATCTTGTTAGACTACTAATTTTAACCACTTGGGGCCGTGCTTAAATGACGTCACACGATTAAGCTTTTTTTAAAACTCCTCTCTCCGTCCCTCATCTGTGCTTTTGTTAACAAATTATGTGCCCCTCTTGTCGAACTGCACCGCTTGGATGATGATTATCAAAAGATATTTTAAAATAACAGTCTAATCCTAGAAAAGTAGCATGCCAAAACCTCACTGGCTAGACTAAGTTGTCGATTACTATTAACAAAACACTTAACTAGATAGCGAGAGATGGGCTTAATGCTGGAAGCTAAAACCCACCCCAGCTTGCTTTGCCGATACTTTTTTTAAACATGTACGCTCCTTATGTAGATGACCTCCTTATAGAAGTATATCAACAGAAGATTTTCTTCAAAAACTGCCTGTTACTCAATTGATCAGTTTTAAAAAGAAAGTAGGGATAGAAAGAATAAAGCTTTGACAGGATTAGTGGAAAGTTAATAACTCAAAGTTCGCTTTGTAATGGAGGAATCAAATGGGAAGGAAGGAATTTTTAGACTCCAAAAACACACACGCCTCCAAACATAAATTGAAAACAATGGTGCTTGTACTGAAGAGTGAACCCGTGAAATCCACCGCGAAAGTGAACGACGTTGACCACTGCACCACGGTCTTGCTTATCATTATTACAGTATATTTTATGTTTCACTATATTTTTTTAGTCAAGTAATTGCACTCAAGATCTGCCTAACAATTATTTTAATAAACAATTTTTTTGTATTTCTACATTAAAGAAATTAATTTTACTATCAACACAATTATAAAATGGTTTATTTAAGTAAGCGAATACCTGATATAAACGAACTTTGTATACAAAGCAGAGCGCTTCAAAATAAAATAGATTCAAAAATAGTTTTCATTATTCAATGAATTAATTTATATTAGGGTTTGATGTTAACACTCCATTGCCATTATTATGTTAATCAATATGAATATTTATTGTAACAAGCAGTATAGTATTTGAATATGAATAGATGAAACAAAGGAATTCAATAATCATTGAATTGGATGAGAGCGAATGGATTTTCTTTAAATGATATATTGAATTAGCAATTTTGACGGGTTAAGTTAACTTAGCTTTATCAATTTGATAACATGTTAATATGGAAAAATATAAAAAAATATTTTCATTAAAAGAAAACGCCTAACAAATAACAAAGTTGCTTTTTTTATTCTCCTGGTATTTTATTTATATCTGCTTTAAGAATTATCATTAATTATTCATGTGTGTTTTCTCAATGTTCTTTCTTGCCAACTGTTCCATTTAGCAACTATTCTTCAAAGAGATAAATAAATGAGTTTGTTACTAGTTTTAAGCAAAATAAAATGAATGAAAAGTGTTAAATTTGAACGGTTGTTGTGTATCCACTGAAGCAATAGAAGATAGATAGTTTTTATTCAACGAAAAAAGTTGTCGACATATCCTAAAGGATCTAAGGTCTAAACTGTAGACCAGTGGTCGGCAAATTTTTAAAAGATTGGGTAAAAGCTTAAAACATGTTTTTTCTATTTAAAAAAAAATCTATTTTTATATTTTATATTATACAGCTTATGTCGCAAATATTTTTTTTCATTTTTTAAGTAAGACGATTGTTAAGTCGAAAACATCAACGACCTGGTTGCGGTCCTAATTATTTTGTTCTAGCCGTGTCCAATTTCAATCTTTATGTTTACCAATTATTTTTATTGATTCCGAGTCAATATGTTTTCAATCTCTACTTTAAAATTTAATAAGCCGATTGGCAGTCAACCAAAACCTATTCCTTAACTAACAAATTCGTTAAGCGCTGCAAACTCTCATAAAAAATGTATGAAAGATTGCATCACTTAACGAATTAGACTTAGAGCGAGACGTCTAGTGGCTATTGGGTAAGCATTTAAATTTTATTCAAAATTGATCTCCTAGTTTAAATTCGCTCGTGTTTTTGATTGAACTTCACATTATTTAAGATTCCAATAAAGACCCGCTTTTCCTATTAGAACGTTATCAAATGAATAAGCTATACACGTGTGAAACCATTCTGTAGTCTATTAGCTTTCCTGCCACAAAACTCAATTTACGAGCCGCAGAGTGAATGAAAGCTATTGATTTATATGATAAGTGACTACATGTCCCTAAATAAAGTGCTCAAAATATTGTAAGGGTCGTAAAACCAATATAATATAGCTTATTTATGTTTTTTTCTATTATTTAATAAATATTAAACGCTTTGAATACTCTGTAACCAAACACCATGATTTTTACCCGATGTGTTCGAGTTGGTTACAGCTTACTCTACCGATCAGGTGAGCATAGGCTTGGAACCTGGTGAGGTCAATGCAAGATTTTTTAAATTTAATTTTGAGACCTAAGACGTGGGTGTTTGCGATGTTAATTAGTCTACTCGAGTAGATCTCAGTGACTTTCAAATCAAAAAAAATTGACGCAATTTTAATTTAAAAAAATATTGGGCGAGACAATTCTGTATATAAGAACAGCTAACCATTGTGGATAAAGTACAATCTTCTTTGTATTTTATTTGCTTGTTGAATTTAAGTCTACACATTTACAGTTTATAAATTTTAGACAGTTTTATAAATTGATTTTTCAATCGATTTATGATTGCTGTTCAAAGGCATGGATGTATGTGATGTCTTGAATTCCCCCCTCTCACCCATCCTATCCTATGAATGAGGCGTATCGAGAGCGATTAACTTACCACTAATCCTGTCATAGCCCTGTCCTTCTATCCCTACTCTCTTTGGAAAAAGAGAGGTTGAGCAACTGATTAACAAGCAGTTCTCGTAGAAACACTTCTGTTGAGATAAACTCCATTAGGAGTCCATATGCTCCACATTGGGAGCGGACATGGTTTAAAAAAAATAAAAATCTAGTGTGAGTATGATATTTGACTGTATTGAACCACATGAGTTTTGAATTTTTCATGCAAATATAATCTACATTGGGCTTTTAATGAAACTCAGTAGATAAAAAAGACGTTTCGCTTCTCTTTAATGTCATATTATTTACACTTCATCTAATTAACACCCATTACTAGAATCAATCATTATATATATTTAATATATTTGTGGTCAAAAAACAATGGTTGAAATTTAATAATATTTTATTGATGTGACGTAGATGTACATGTTATAGGGGTTGGTCAAAGCAGTGTAGAATCGTTTTCACGACTTAGATAAGTGTTTGTAGAACATATCAAGTCACTCGCTTAATCGATTTGTTTTTATGACTATTTGACGACACACAAATTCAAGCAATTTTATTATGCAATAAAATAGAATAAAGTATAGTGCTGGTATGTGGCTTAGTGGATTTGTGATACAACATGTTGTAACCGGCTCCCTAGTTAATGAAGGGAAACAGGCTCAGGTGTCGTCAGTAGACAGAAATGACGTTAATGCCCAGGCCGCTTTAATCCACCCGCCAAAATTGTCTTTACGTAAATATATACCTATGTTGCGGGCAAAATTATCAATTAACGTGATGTCAACACTATATTTCTAACTTACGAACTCAATATTTCTTCTAGAACTCGTTGATAGTCAGTTGCTCGGTGTATTTCTTCGAAGAGGAACTCTTAAATTTAAATTGTTTAACATAATTGAGTTTTATTATTGATTGCTTAGAAAATATTTAACTGTAATAAATGAAAATTGTTATATTTTTTTAATAAAACCAAATGTATCGAATTTAAGCTAAAAACTTTACTCTAAAAAGAACACAAATAATTTGAAGATCATGACTTTGCCGGGCGGATGGAGTACTTATAAGAGATGTTAAGAGATGTGAGAAGTGTAGATACCTTACATTTTTGATCTGATTTAAGCAACTAAAATTTATTTTCGATTAGAGAGATGTTCAAATAGAATAAAGCGAATTTTTTAGACAAAGGATTCCAGTCATTGCACGCATTGAAAGAGACTAAGGTTTGGCTTGGCCATGCGCATTATTTAATAAAAAGTCAGCAAAGATATTTAAAATTAGCTAACGATTGGTAACCTGGTAGCTATTAAAGAGTTAATGGTAAAGAGGTATGGAACTCATTTTAAGCACATAGTAAAGAAAACGTTTTTCAACGATTAAATAGTAATGTTTTAGAAGGTTAGTGAATTGTCAGTACATAAATTCAATTAGTAAAAATAATTAAGAATTTGCAAATTCTTTTCGAATTATCGATAAAATTAGACACTAGTGGATTAGTTTAGTAGTTATTAAACATTTTGATGGATCTGTTCATTATTTTTTGATAAATTATTATTAAACTAAGGCTTTGAATGTAAATTATGAAAATGTCTCAAGGCTACGGAATTGTTAAATCGTTGTGAGGCTGATTTAAAAAATATTAAATTAATTTTTATCTCAACTTTTTTTGAATTCTAAAACGGTATTGATATCTCTAAATAATAATTACATAATTTTTTACACTGCAGTTACATAACTACTACTTGGAAAAAATACATACATGACCGACACAAGAACCCTTTGTATTCATTTTTTTATAAAATATTGATTTACCTATAATTGTTTTAAATAAGTAATTGTAAAAATGGGTACAAAAGAGAAGTCGGCGTCGCTTGGTAATTTACGACTCTCGACTCCACAGCCCTGGCAAAAAATATGAAAATGTTCGGCAGATGTAAATCAAAAGTATCTTGTCAATCTTTGTTTGTAAACATGTTTAATTTGACATTCTGAGGATACCAAAAATTTTGACTATTTATTTGATAAAAATGCGTCATATTACCCAGATAGCACATTTGTATATAGAAATATAAAAAACATGCTCACAGATTCATATAAATTCAACTCGAAATATCGTTTAACGGTTTTGTCAACGTTGCACTAAATTTAAATTGAATGTAAATAAATAATTGATTCACTAAAAATATGAGATACATAATAAAAATCTCTTTTTATCAGCTCAGCTTAGATGCGTAGAAATTTTGGTCAGACATATCTCAAAACTAACAATTTCGAGTGGTAGCACCATGGAACTAAGCCATTCATATAAATAAACGTAATAAATACTCTAGCACACAAAAATTCAGCGTTTATTATTTTGTTGAACGCTTGATTTTTATTTTCACTAGCGGTTTGTAAAAAAAAATTCAACATCATTTATTTAAATATTCGTAATGGAATTTTCATATTACACCACTTTACCGCAACATTATTAAATTAGTGGGTACACCTCCACACAGATATATGCATAGGTACGTTTGTAAATTGGCTCCTACTAATGTAAGCCATCAATTTGTTTTAATACATGTATTAAGATAACTGCTCCTGTTATATGTAAACTATTTCCTAAGAATAATTACACTCTTTAATTTTACATCAAACACGGGTATGTCAAAACATAAATAAATCATAACCATGACATTTAAAATCATAAATTATTAATTAATATTTGTTGTCTATAATATACAAATTAAAAATAAAACGTACAGATTTAATTCCATTTAACAATCACACTTTGACAACCAAAATTCAATAAAGATATTGAAACCTTTTTCTTTGATCATATCTGCCCACTTACAAGTTTACTCTAGAATTTTGTTACACAATATCGCCAAAACGTTTTCGCTTGTATCGACATATATTTCAAGAAAGACATGTCAGTGTAGTGTTGCTATGCTGACATATTATATAGATACTCACTTATTATGATAACAAAATTCATCCGCTTGTAAGAAGCAAGGCGTGAGATAAATGCTTCAATTAGTAAGTTATTTTTCCGTCTTTGGGATTAATAATTGCAAGTAACACGCCTCAGTATTACAGAACACAAAAAAGTCAATCAATCTTACTACTAATATTCATCTCAAACAATAATTGATAATAGACGATATGTAAACATGCTAAGATATGCGTTGATTTTTCAAGAAGAATCTGAAGTCTCGGCTTTTTTCTTGACCCTGAACACGGGGCACAAAATTGTTATGTCCCGAGGAATTTCCGCGTCTTGAGACCGTATTCATTTTTATGAAAAAATATTTAAACGAATATTTCTATTCGTGAACACCGTCGGTGACTCAAAACTCGTGCAAACTATCTTTTTGATTAAATATTTCAAAATATTGTAATATTGTATTGTACATATTTAGGTTTCTTTTGATAACAAATCATTCGAGGGATTCATTTGATTTTCCGATGTTTTTTTTTTTAAATAAAAGATTGGGTCAGTAACTTTATGGTAATTTTTGCAAACTAGCCTCTGTAACACCTACGTACAGTGGTCACATTTTATTTTATTAAATAAATAAAAGATTTTTTAAAAAATATAATTCTTATATTACAAACTTTTAATATAAATTTTACTTTTAAAATGAATAAGCAAGTCTCAAGAAAACTCACAGACAAAATTTTAATGTTTTTGCGTAGGTATTTCAACACATTTTCACTCTAAAAATTCTCTAAAATGTATCACTCGGTCATAATAAAGATTTCATAGTGATGGTAAAACAAGGTAATTAGTATGTAGTTATAAAAAAATAATCATAGTTATTAACTGTGCAAATTGATGTACATTTTCATGAATTAATAACAGTTGACATTTTGACAAAAATGAAATTTCAGATGCGTAGTATAACGGGCACGTTGTAAATACATTCAATGTTTGGACCATTTAAAAAATATTGCGTCATATTGTTTCATTAGGCGTGTAATGGATATTTTGCGAGACAAGTTTCTCTTGAAAAATATTGCGAAAACTTTGTGGAATTCACAAAAATAAAAGAGGTAAAAAAAATAATAAATTATACCCGTGTGTATCCATTTAAAACTCATTTTACCACCATACAAAATGAGTTTACGCAACGAAACGCACTAAATATTTTCATATTTAAAAAGAGTACCATCTTTTCAGGTAAACTAATGACCAAAACGCCTTCTAGTTGTATTAAAGTAGCCGTACGAATTTTCCATTTTCACTAAAAGGGTTTTAATATTAGCCGCATGACATTTTTTTTCCTATGTTCTTTGCGGAAAATATTTATGGCTTTACCTGGCCTCAGGTAAAACGTCACACAAACATCTCGATACGAAGTTTATATTAATTGCATAGAACGCTATACAATAAATAAAAATAGTTAAAAAAAAAAAAACAATTCAACAGGTATTTAATGATTTTTCAATGTAATCACAAAAGTGTTCAAAATTATGTTATTTAATTATATAATTAAAATATCATTATCAAAAAATATATAATTAAAAAGTTTCATTTATTCAAGTAAGAGCATTATTTACTTATTCTAATATAAGCTATTTGATGCGTTTTGGTTTTGATCAAATTACTGTGTAGCGTTTAAAAGATTGTATCTGTAGAATTGCTAAAAAACATGCGTTAAGATAAAACATACACATTTGTATTAATAAAAGAAACAAAAATGCAAGCAGCAACATGTAACTATAAAGCATTGAAAAGTGTGTCATTTTGCTAAATGTTATTTAAAATTATATATTCATAACAATATGCTTGTGTATTAAAATTTGGTATTCTTCATATATGTTTGTTCTTAATAAATTGAATGACATTTAAAATATACCATAGACAAGCACACAGAAACTTATGGATTATTTAATTAAAGCAAATATTAGAATAATGGTAAAAGTCAGTCAACTGCATTTTTTCGGGAAGGTAAGAATAAAATATGGCACCCAAACGAGGATTATAGCCTGCGATGGCGCAACAGAGTAAGACAAAAGCCTTTGAGTGCCACCCTCACCACGACCGAGTGTAAAAACTATTTTAATAATAATGCGAAAGGTATGTATGTGTGAAGCAATAAAATATATCATAACTGAGTGGTTCAAGACATCTCGTTTAACAAGGGTATATTATAAAAAATGTTTTTTTCCTAACACGTAATAAATTTTTCTAGGACTATTAAAGCCACTGACAGATTTTTTACAAACATTTTTTGAAATAGGTCAAAAACCGTTTTTTTACACATAGTAATATGTCTTTATCTTAATGCCACATAGCGAAAATAAATGTTAACATTCATAGTAAAATAAATGGTTATAAAACAGCAGTTTGATATTTTTTAGCGCCCAGTTAAAATATTACAGTAACATATCTGGCAATATTAATACTTACTATCCACGAAACCCAATAGTGTTTCAAAAGCCTAGTAGATATTCAAATACATATTCTTCGACGTATTATAATTGTATCATAATTGGTGTAATTATTACACAAAAATAACAACGAAATACAAAAGAAGATGATAGTTATAAAATTTAAATAACACTGAGCTTCTGATGAATAGATTTGGTTAAATTTAATGAATTCCAAAAGTGTGGTTAAATATTAATTAATATCAACATAGAACAACTATACATATATTCATTATCATAAAATGTCTTACTAGGTATTATTTTGCTATATTATTGTATTTTGCACTTTTTTGTGAAATCCGTTAATAAACTGCAGTGTTTGCTTAGCACAATTATGTAAACTGCCGCTTTCACTACAGACTCGATTTTAATTAATTCTTCAAAAATGTATCTGCTAGTTTTATGAAAAGCATTGAAAAAATAGCTTACCACTATATGCGAAATAAATTGCTCTACAGGATGTATATGACTGCTGTCGTCAATAAAACTATATATTGGGATTTTTTTCAACCAAAAACACTTCCAAATTATTTGAACAAAAGTTTTTCTTCAAGCTGCTTAGTTCCAACCCAACCAATATTTTCTTAAAACAAGAATCAAATTTAATAGTACGAATATGTCAAGGTTGGTTTTTATCAATTCGTTCCCTATACGCTCCATTATAAGGATTGGATGGGTGGGAGAAATTGTATAGAAATTTTATAGATATATATATATTTTATAGATGGAAATCGAGCAACAAGCAGTTAACGTAGAGAAAATCTGTCAAAACAAACTGCATTACCATTATACCATTACATATACACCACAGTGAGAAAGGATATAGTTTTTTTAATAATCATTGAGTTGTAGTGCGGCTTGATATATAAGATTATTATATGTAATTATAATATTTTGAGAAAGCACTTTATAAAATATCTAGTGACTCTCAACAGAAACACGTACCTAAAAAAACCTAAATATGAACTGACATAATATTATATGCTTTTACTTAAGATGTAAGGATATAATATAATAAAAATAATAAAACATTTTTAGTACTTTTTCCACATAAAATTTATTAGATCAGGACCGGTTTCGCTCATCGCGAGCATTATCAACTGATGCTCGCGATGAGCGAAACCGGTCCTGATCTAATAAATTTTATGTGGAAAAAGTACTAAAAATGTTTTATTATTTTTATTATAATGCCATTCCACCAAGTATTGACAGTGAACACCTTAAAAGTGATATAATATAAGTTGATGTGTTTGAATTATTTTACTCCCTGCTTCTAACAACCGTATCCACTTAATGAAAACTCAGATATAACTCTGAGCAAGGATATTATTAAAAGGCAATATAAATTAAAAGTGGTGAGTATGGAAATTCTGCCTGAAAGTATAATTGAATTATTTATATACAGAAGTTTTAAGTAAAAGCATCTTAAGGCATTAAATTAATATATGTAAACGAGTGTTTCGTATCCTTTCGCGTAAATTGCCAGGCAGTAGTACCTTAAGTAGTTCATTTAAATATTAATAAATGTACACGAAAAGCAAAAGATACATTTTGAATTATTCAATGATTAATGACTTGTACTTATAATAAGTAACACACCATTACATTTGTACATCTGAAATAGAAACAAGTCATTAAATGATTTACGTTTTCTATTTAAACAAGATTAGCTTTATTAGTTTCTAATGAAAACTTTCACGCTAAAATGGAGAAATTTTCTTTGTTAAATAATGTTCGTTTAGTTTGTTTTTTTTGAGCTTTAATCAAACATAATAGAAAGGTCAGACTGAATTTTTGTGTACTATAATATCCTACTACCCTGAAATGTAAAAAAAATGTATGTTGATAACGTAAATTACTTACCTTAATAGAGATTACGGTTTGATGAAAACAACGATATAACTGAAATATGTCACCATTCATAATAAAATGGATTAGAACAGTGATACTCAACCTGCAGTTCGTTCAGATTTATTGTGAGGCCTACAACAATCACATTCACCACATATTTTTTCAAACATCTGGTATTTTTTGTAAAAAAATACGGAAGCAAATGAGTATTTTGGATACATTTGTATTTTTGTGTAGTTACATTTATGTTACGTCACTATAATATGTATATTATGTGACATATTTTCGTATAACTATTAATATATGGCGGCTTATGTAACATAGTAAAAACCAGCATGCGACCCAGATGTAAAAAAGGGTGGAGTATCACTAGACTAGAAGAACTCTGCGTTTAACTCGCCACAGTGCTCAAGCTACCTACATCAAGTAAATATCAATACAAATGTTATAACTCAAATATTTTGTTCAACCTGCATTTTATAATTATTTTTTCTCAAATGATATAACATAAGTGACTGCGTTTTTAAGACTTAAAAAGGGCTATGCCACTTTCTGCGGATGCCTCTGAATAGTTTCAACTCTGCTTACACATTCATCAGACCGGTGGGATTCCAGTGTCCTGGATAACCTTAGCGTGCTATTCATAAGGCGTACAAGGCGCAACTCAATATGTAATTGATTTGTAAAGATAGCCCAAAATTAAAATAAAAAAAATATTCAAAGTAGTAACGATACCAGTTTTTAAATTGTGGACGCCAGACAGCCATTCCTAAAAGTTTAGACATTTATGTGAGAATAAAATAAGGGATGAAACTACTTTAGATTGTAATATTACGAGATGTGGAATTGGGTTGCAATCAGGGATTCACTTTATGTTGATTTATTATCTAACGAAGGAAACCTTTAATAACACATTATCTGATGAGACAGGTTAACCAGTCTTATTTTACTGAAGAGAAATAAAAGTGTTTGAGCCCGGGAATATACAGAGCGATATTATAGGCTGTATTAATTTATCTCTTAAAAATACGTACCTCTCACAATAACCTATAGATATGTTTTAAAATACTTAGTTATTCGTTTTAAAACTATTTTTATAGTTATCAAATAGTTTTTAATTTTCGATTAACGAAATTTTTAATAAAGAGTTTTTTTATATTTTAGTAGAATAATACCAAAGTATACAGTAAAATATAAATGCAAAATGAAAAATTCCTTCATAAAATTTTCTTGAAAGTTTTTGTTGGCTCGAACAGAGTCTCAAGTTCTGGCCAACTCTGATACAATTTATTTTCCCGCTCAATGAGCTGAAAAATATCAAAAGTGCATAAACTTTGAAAACTTCGCAAATGACATTAATTTGGCATGATACTTCAGCTGAAATATTATGCATAGATTTTGTTTATTTGAATTTTGTACTGAAGATTATTCATATTTTACAAAATTATTTTCATATTTTCTTTAATAAGCTGAGAACGTAATACTTATTGAGTATTTTTAAACTGCTTTCAATCCCATAAGATATATATATATATATGCTGCAAAAATGTTTGTAAGGCAACTTCCTGAACTACTTATGTAAGAATAAGTAGAAAAATATTACATAATAACTTCAAAAGTATACCAAACTGTGCCAACTAAAAATAAAATCATAGTAGTTGTCACAGCAATAAGAAATCTCTACTGTAATTTTAATAAAAATATGTTATCAACAAAATAATATGTTTAAAAAATTATATGAAATGGCCCAATATGATTGATGTTCAAAAAATAAAATAATCATTAGTACTAATTCCTACTTTTCAACTTAATCAGCTGATAAAGCAGATGGGAATTGAATAAAAGTGGGAATTAGTATAAATAAGTATTTTAAAAAAACGTATGCTTTTTCACCAAGTATTGACAGTGAACACCCTTAAAGCGATTGAGTTAATGATTAAAATTAATTAAATTTCAGAGTTTAACATCCACATCAACGAACTGATCCTGTTTCTTAGTAAATGTTACCTTTTAATGATTTATTTCTTCATCAGCAGTGCATTTAATCAACAAGTCTATACGAGGACCCATAATATGTGTATCTGTTCAAAAATCTTATATTTACTATAAAGTATATACTGGTATCACAATATAAAAACAATTTTGTTTTATGTATACTTTTCCAGTTGACCGTTCTGAAAACAATATAGCTCTGAGCGCTTACCAGCAGAAGTCGATCATTCTTTTCCATAGTAATATTTATGAAATGGTAAGTGCGAGCGTATAAAGCAAAAAACGAGATGCTTTCATGGTGTAATAGAGCTGTCGACAGACGACGATTTTGATATTCAATTTTCAAATATTCAATGTGGATAGCTCAATCCACTGACTCACTGCAATACAATTCGACGCAATAAACTGGAAAATTCTCGTACGTCAATGCTTTAGAAAGATTTTCATCCACGCGTATTTAGAATACGAATCCATACATTATTTATTATATTCACATTTAAAATACTCCAACTTTGAATTTAAGGCGTATTAGAATCATTTTTTAAAATGAATAATAAATACATATTTTATGGTACTACATATTTAACATTCAAACAACCGTGTGTCCAGTACGGGCGTGTGACCTTTAATTCAACAAACAGCAAAAAGAAAAATCAAATTATCCGGTGAGCATTTGGTCCAATGATAAAAGCTCAATGAATTTTTCTTCATATACTCTGTTAAACCAACTTCATATGAGCGAAGATTCAAATGTACATAGAGCATCATCAAATACGAAATAAAACAAAGTTACCGTTTTTCGGCACAAGAACATATTTGATACAAATTATTATTAATATGACAATTCTTCCAAAAATCGCTGAAGTTGCGACGGTTTTTTCTTCAGCGTACAGACTGGTACAACATAAAAAAAACGATGCTTTATCAGTCAATGTGTATTATTGGAATGTAAAACAATTATAGGTTAAGACAGAATTTTCAGTATTTTATGAATCAAGATGATCTATATTCTATAACATCAACAAAGTAAATTATATTCCACTCTGCGAAAGAAAATATATATTTAATAATTAAGCAATGACTATATGCAGTAATTAATACTAATTATTCATGGTTCACGAACTGAAATAGTTTATCATTAAATTTTCATAAAATAATAATGTAAATGCACGGTTTACGAATTTAAAAAATAAACAAATAAATATCGGTGGAAAGAAAAAATCAAAATTATTTTCTCCATCTGACAATGAATAAAACACAGCGAAAAAGTTTTTCTGCCAATAATAAATAAACGGCATTTCTTGTGGAAAATATTTTAAATTCCGTCCATTGAATCAAATTTTATTTCGCTTGCGCTTCATTCAATTATGGTTTCAGGAAATGCACTTAAAACTACTCAATGGAAGAATATTTTTAACAATGGATCTAAATGTGCATTTCCTGAATTGCTCATTTGCTAATAGCAAATATAATATTATCATTAAAATAAACGACATAATATTTTTATAAAACATTTGTTGGCAAATACTTTGCAATCTCTTTTTAGAGAAGCATTGTTGTGTAGTATTTCGTGAAGTTTTCTTTTCTCAACTATTGTAAAGAAATGTTAGCAAAATTGGTTACATTTAATTGTAATAAAGCGTATGCCGAGGAAGAAGAATTACATCGCAGATTCCAGATTTTGATCAAACATAACTTTATTGGAACTCTTTTATAAAACAAAATATTAATTGTTTTAAGTTTAATGTTATTTAGGAGACCGCCACCGCAAAAAAGTTGAGTTACACTATCCGTAAATTAACAAAATTTAGCTGCTGAAAATATAAATGATTATTTTTTTGTTGCAATTTTTTTATTGTAGTCTGTTTTTAAATACCGAATTAATGAGATGCTTTAAATTCAATCAATATTTCAATTGAAAACATTTTTTTTTCTTTTTTTCAAAACATTATTTTCACTAATACAATATACATAATAATATTATTGTTGTGAGGATTTTCTAAGTGAAAAAATAAATCCATAATAAATAGTTGTAGGAATAGAAAAGTTTGCTTGCCTAATAAGCTGTCTAAATATGTTTTATGAATATAAAAATACACCTTTTTACAATATTGTATAAAATTATTTTACTGAATCAGATGACTATCTTATTATAATTTTCTATTTATGTAAATTGAATATCAGATATAAAATATTTTTGTTGAGATTTTTTCTTTTTACTCCACCCAAGGAGAAATAAATCAGTTTCAATAATAAAAAAAGTTGATATTTTTTAATTAAAAAAAACTTGATTGCAAAAAGTTGGAGCGGAGCGTCTACGACAGTCATTGTATCAAAATTTCATCAGTCGTGAACCAACAGCCGGAGTCCACAAATTTAAAAGCTTTATTTTATTGCAATATATTTTTTATACTTCTCGCCAAGTCTTAGTGCTTAAGTTTTATCGTTTTTCTTTGTTCATTAAACGAATGCAGGGCAGACCTTGTTCCCTGACTACGATACTATACCAACTAGGAGGCAAAGGTGCCTCTATAAATCGTACAGTGTCTTCACTCTGAGTTATTGCTTTAAAAAGAACTGACTAGTCGCTTCAATTTACGCAATATTGTACCAACAACTTAATACAATATAATAAAATTACGTTTTTCTGTAAAATGAAGGTTTACATTTGTAACTACGGTTTTAACAAAAACGTTCAATCTAGCAATGCTAATACACTTTCATAACTAGTTTTAAGACATAAGAATTTCCGTCTCACCTTATAATGAGACAAAGTTTTTTTTATTTTTTTGTTTGGGTCCCGTTAGTTTTTTCATGCGTAATAAAGGCAGTCTTTTAAATCTTTGTCTAAGAATGAAATGTCCCCGGATTTGTAGAGATATTTCATTTTGGTAATTGGAATGGTCTAATAAATTACCAGTTTCAATTTGTAGCAAACGCGGAATTTTTTCCATTAAAGTATACGGAAAACGTAAACCAGTATACTTCATAATTATTTATATTTTCGGTGCTACCGTGGCTTAAAATTGAATACACAATTTTTGCTCATTCATTAATATAATGCGAGCTTTTAAAAAACTCTCCCGTACATTCGGAATACCTAATAATAAATAATCCTCTACAATTATTGCTAATGGGTTTACAAACAAATCATGAAAATAATTTTACCACAATTTCAAATAAATGAAAAGACATCATTTATTCAATACAATCAAATATGAATTATTCAAATGTTCAATTTGAATAAAAATGTTAATAAACGTTTTTTACAGATACTGACAAATTATTCTTAGTTTATTATAATGATAGATAGATGGAATAAAAATCGTTTATTTTCTAACTACGTTTTAAGTGTCGTTATAAATATATTACAAATTAAATGCAGTGGGCTGCCACTACGTTTGCGAGGGGCTTGGATAGTCACAGAGCTATTCGTGGAATTCTTGAGAAGAAGCAAATTTTTGTCGTTCTTATTGAATTATTCGTAATAGCTATTGAAGTTATCGATAAAATGTCTCATATTTAAAACTCTTGTATTACTTATCTATACATAATAAATATCAATAAAAAGAAACGTACTTACTTACCTTAGATTTTAAGAGTGAAAAGTTCCAATATTACTAATGAACTGTTAATTTAACTTTCCTTTCGCGACAATTTCATATTTAAAAAGTTATATCTAAACCAATGTAGATAATATTTATGAATGTCAAAAACTGCAGTTATTTTAACAAGGCAATCGGCAGTCATAGTAAAATATAACAAAGGGCTCGTGCGAGTCCTTTCGTGATTCCTTCAACTCACCCCTAATGCTGTAGCGTGGTATTAGGATTAATGGGGCTTAAATTTTCATCGTAAAATTTTAAACATTGAATATTAAAGTGAGTCAGTGAGTGCATGCTCGATGGCTTCTATTTTAATTTTAATATGAATTTTCTAATAACCCTGTGGTAAAATTGTTGATTTATTCAGGGCTGGCTTGTAGTGTGTGCGAAATATGCGGCGCACTTTCTTTTAGCACTTTTAACACTATCGTCTCATTTAGTAATAGTTTTGAGAGGCAACAAATCCGCCTCGAACACTGGCGCAAATATTTTCAAGCCGGCCCTGGATTTATAGGACTAAGAAAAAATGTGACCTAAAAGCATATTTTTTTTACCATGTCCGCTCCCAGTGTAGAGCATATGGACTCCTAATGGAGTTTATCTCAACAGAAGTATTGCTACAAGAACTGCTTGTTACTCAGTTGCTCAACTTCTCTTTTTCCAAAGAGAGTAGGAATAGAAGGAAAAGGCTAGGACAGGACTAGCGGTTAGCTAATCGCTCTCATCCCGCTACGCTACGTCCCGTCCATAGGATAGGATGGGTGGGAAGGGGAATTCAATACATCACATACATCCATGCCTTTGAACAGAAATTCATAAATCGGTTGAAAAATCAATTTATAAAACTGCCCGTACTAGAATTCGAGCCCGTGGCCTCCTTGGCGGTAGCCAATGACTTGGACCACTCGACCACACAGGCAGCTAAAAGTGTATACTGAAGTATTTAATGTTTTCAATACATCACAGAAAATGTAAAATGTATTAATATTATCACTGCTTAGATTGAAACCTTGAAAACATCTGTTGAATTTTCACCAAGGTGACAATTTGTAATAAATGTTACATTTGGTTGGATTCAAGCCACTGTCTGTGTAAACGTGAATAAGCTGCACAAACAACGGTAAGCACCACGTCATATTGAATTTTAAAAAGTTGGAAATGATGTATGATTTCGATATTCAAATATAAAAGTTAACTAACATACCTTAGAAAAATTTGAATAGCGCTGAATGAATCACAAATCTTGTCTTATGTAAGTGGCCAGTAAAACAAAATGTATCAAATATTATTGCGCTTATATCGAAATTATTAAAAATAAACTAACTCAAGCCCACGCGGTATACCCCTTCATTAAATATTTTACTAGAGTTTAATTTTAAGACAATCATTCAACTAAACGGTTTTTGAAAGTTTTTAAATGAAATTTTGATAAAAAGACGAGAGAAAGAGAGCTGATACCCAATAATTGCTGTCTTCCCATTCTTATGGCTCTAAAAAAAATCATGAATTGGTTTTAAAACTTTTTATTTGTCGCCGCTTAATTATATTTTACGCCTTGCAAAAAAACGTTAAATTCAAACGATCTCAGTATAACCGTATTAGTCTGAATCTATTTATCGAAGGATTCACAAACAGACAGACACACACACATACCTTCCTAATCGTTGAACTGCATGTAGTGACTTTTTACAGGTGGCAGTGTCAATTATATTCGACCTTATGAGTTGGTATTTATTCGACCTTATGAGCTGATGTTTTTCAACGGAACCGATTTTACTAAATTGCTTAATTTATCTTTTTCGAAGTAAGAAACGATAGAAAAAATAAAGCTCGAACAGACCAAGAGGTTGGCAAATCGCTCTCCCTGTGATTTATTTTTAGGTTCAGGTAAGTGGAACTAGTTTGAGACGTCACTGACATTCATTCCTTCGAATAGAAATCTATAGCATCGCGACATTTGCGCGCCGATGTTAGCGCGCCGGGATTAGCGTGCAGTGCAACCCCTACTTCGGCGCCTGGGACCTTAACGCGAAAAATAATATTATTTTGTGATGTTGAGTGCTCATTTAAAGGAATTCACCTACCCAATATATCTTTTGATACAAAATTACATCCTATTTAAAATTAATTGGCACTTTTACAAACCCATCCGTGAACATTTTATCCATTGAAAATTAATCAATTGAAATTACTTGGAATTGAGTATCCATTAGCGACGAAAGTGAAGTGTGATTAGAAAAATGGTTTTGATTGATACTCATGATGAGTAATACGAAAATCATGGATTTAAAAAATTATAATTCCAAGAATTAAGGATAATAATGGCGAAGAAAGGAAATCACAGGGTTGTTAAACTCCAAATATGTTTATTGTAAGCATTAGTGTAACAGCTTTTGTAGTGTCAACATTACAGAGATAAATTAATATATCGACCGTAGAAAGGAAACACAAACCCACACACATCAAATTTTAAAGGAGGCGCATAAAACGTGTTTTGATGATTTTGGGCCATATGCAAATTATGAAATATACACTACCTTGACGTGCACGGAGACTTCTAAACTGGTGTTTAATTGACATAATCTAATAATATTTAAAGAAATTGTATAGGAAAAACATTTATTTCAGTCTTTTTTCTTGGTTTTAATTTTTTACAAAATCATCTCTTTCAAACTTAAAAGCTAAATTTAGATACTTATTCGTCATTTTCAGCATACATTCTATTGATAGAACGTGTATCAAGTTTGATACATTGTGATAATCGAAAAAAACCTGTTTTGAAAAAACTGTTAGTGTCGTCCTTTTTACTTTCCACAGTCGATATGTATACATAAAAATAATAAATTGCGTGCTAGCGTCGGCGCCGAAAAGTCCACGCCCAAACGTCGCTGCACCGAAATCTATATATTAATTGAAAAATCTGTCTGTACTCGGATTCGATCCTGTGAGTTCTGTAACCGAAGCCAATAGCGTTGACCACTTGGTTACGGAACCGGCTAAAACAAATATAATGTACAAGTAATTCCAAATGTTTTTACCAAAGTTGTATCAAACACATACACTTTGACGTGTATAAAGAATGGGATAAATGAGCATTATTCCAAAATATAACCACTTTTTTATTTTGGCTTTGAGACTGAAATATTTTTATTTTTTGTCGCATAGGTGAAAAAATAACATGACAGGCTGCGCATTGGCAGCTTGTTGTGAAATACTCTAGCAGAGGTAGTGATTACTGGTTTATTGTACAGCCAACCCATGCAACACTGCATTACATCGTTAGGGCTGTCACAATAGGACCCATTAAGGGATAACCAGGACGTGAGTCTCGTGCTGCTAAAACCGTGATATACTTTTCAGGATTTTTTAAAGGATCCAGTATTATTTACGGGATATGACTTTGAATTAAATGTGATAGTCTTGCTATAATAAATAACATATCTTTAAGTAAAACACATCAAACAGAATGCCATAGAAATATGCAGTCAATTTGAAGACTTTTTGAGATGCCATATCATATTGGCGATTTGATGAAAAATGTGGATTATATTAAACATACTATTGTTTGGGTTATTTATGCAATACAAAAGTATATGTTGATGTAAATGACGAATTGTTATTTTTTTTTACTGGGTTACTGTTTTTATATCATTATTTCACTAGCCAATTTGAATAATTATATCCGCTTCTAATGTGAATCATATGGACTCTGATAGACCTTTTTCAACAGAAGCTGTTCTTTGTATCAACGAGAACTGAGTGCTATGAACAGAAATATATCGTTTTGACAGGACTATAATGTTAAACTTTTCACTGCTCCATTGTTTAGTTATTTCTTTTCATAGTACAGAAACATAAAAATATATTTTTTTTGTTTTATGTGTTACAGAAAAACACCCTAATTATCCGAGGAAGGGTCGTAACTAAATGTACTACCCTATCAAAATATTTTCATTCCATTTTACGAATATAGTGGTAGTCTGCAGAATTGATTGTTGAATTGATGTTTGTTGAGTAAATATGAACCACACATTTTTAATTTAGAATAAAAGTTTTCTTTAAGCTTATTATTAAAAAGTGTTTTTTTATTATTTGTATTTGACCTAGTTATCAAGAGATGTTACAGTTAAAAAAATCATTTGAATATTTTTGTTTACTGTTGACATTAAGGACATATTATTAACTTACATTTTGCCTTTTTTCTATGTTTTTATTGTAAAAAATATATTTTTGTACCCCTTTAATTTCTGTTGTTTTATTGCCACAACAAAATCAACAATCAACGACCAACTGTTTTCGGTAACGGTTGTGTTAAGTTCCTTGAGTGTATGGAGGAATGAGGTATCAGAGGCATGCGTGGATGAAATAACAGGTGTGTATGATATATAAATTGAGTAGATATTGTATTCCCAAATAAACGCAAACCACCGACATTATAATTATGGAACTGAATAGAAATTAAATTCTGAAAACTATAGACTAATTTTTAACGATTTGAATTATGACATTAAAAAAGTTGAGCGTACCTTCGTCAAGTTAATATTAAAATAAATTATCTATTTCCACACCCAATGTAAAGCACATGGTCTCCAAATGGAGATATTTTAACAGCAGTGTTTCTACGAGAACTACTTGTTACTCAGATGCTCAACCTCACTATCGATGGATAGGAGTTTAAGACAGTACTATTGGTTAAAAAATCGCTCTCACTACGCTCGCAATATATTTTTATTGGTAAGGTGGATAAAAAATTGCTACATCATAAAAATGCATGTCTTCAAACACAAATCGATTTAAAAAATTATGTTCAGACTGGGATTTGAAACCGTGAGATTTGTCCCGGAAGCCAACGACATGGACGACTGCACTACGGATCCGTGTAAACATTTAAAAAAGTAATAATCAGTATTTTTTACAAAAAGTTAAAAGAATATTTACATTACTAACAAACACGTAAAATTATTCAAACTCTAAGTATTCCAGCGTGAATAAATACAAAACAAAACGCAGAAAAATACTGAGAGAGGTGAATGTCCATTTGACACTTTTAACGTAGATTCTAATCATTCCAAATGGTAAAAAATATTCACCGTTTTTTTTTTTGTAATAAAATGACTTGTTAATTATTACTTATTTCAGTTGATTATTGTAATAAATATGTATATATATAATATGTATTCAAAATATTAGTGTGCATCTAAACGTAAAAAAATTAATAATAAAGTTAAAAAGTAAATAATAATTACTGACAACAACGTATCGTTACTAGGGCATCCAATCCCGGGATATAGGATCCCGTTCAATTTTCTGATCGTAAAACTCCGGGATTAACACTACCGCGATCCTGGGATTTCGGGATTGAAAAATTTTGAGCAAATCTCGAAAATTGACACGAAATTGGCAAATTCAAGGTTTCAAATTTCTCGGTGAGAAAATCTCAATCCCGGGATTGAAAATTAATCAATCCCGAAATCCTGGGATTGGAAAAAGGCTTCGGGATTAAATACCCTAATCGTTACTAATTCAAAAAAAAAAAAAACTACCCTCAATTGAAGTTCAATATGAAAAAAGTATTTTTGTGTTGTTATTGTATTGTAACATAATTTTATTCGAATGACTAAATATTTCTTAAAATTAATCACAATTAGAAGATCCTAAATCAGTTCGTAGCACTTGAATAAAAATAAATATACTTACGAAAGAAATAAAATAGTAAAAACAATATTTTCAGTTTTTTTTCCAATTGATTTTCAATATAAAATATATAAAAACTAACCTTGTATATATCACGTTTTCGTATAAGTAATGCTGTTCAATAGACACGTGTTATAATCCCATAGAGAGAATTGTTAATCAAAAATATATACAATCTTGTTTCCAGAAGAAGAATAAAGTTGTTAGAAATACGTCAAATTTAAAAAAAAACGAGTTTATGTTGAAAATATCAATACGTGATACGTGTTAACGAAGTGATATTTTTCCTTCAAAGTGCCAGCATTAAATTATTTATGAAATAGCTTATATTTATAAATATAAAACAATTCTACTAATTGTATTTTATTATTATTGACCGGTTTCGTTCATAGAATGATCGAATGATTTTTAAAGATTAAACTTTTATAAAAGGGAATATTTTAACCATTTATGACTTGAGACAAAAAATGTAATTAAAAGAACTATTATTATCTTTTCTCTAATACCTTGAATACTTTTGCGGCTTATTATGGATATATAAAGTTGTATTTTTCTTTTGATGTTTTTATTAATTGTATGTTCATTCCTCCTCTTACTTAGAACCCTTGGTGACGTATTCTTTGTGTGGATTTTTCCTTACATTGGGACTTTTTAGGTACATTACCGATGTACGTTAAACATTTATTTTATCAATAAATAAACATACAACATATGATATAAAAGTATGCCGGTTATTATTGAAAAAAAAATAAGGGAGCTTTAAATCCTAGGGCACTTAGTCGTCAAAGCACTTCATCGCTGATGTTTTAGTCGTTTTCATTCTTTTTATATAGATATATTATGTTTATATAATTAAATTAAAGAGAGTATTTTTTAATAATGATAAGAGTAGTGTTTATCCGTTAAAATATTTTTTAGACAAAATAAATTCTATAGTGGATCGTTGAGCAGAACTGATTTCTCACCTCGCTGTGAAACATTTGAGAGATTTTACAAACAAAATCGCGGAGGGTAGGTATTTTCATTTTTCTATGAAGTAGCGAGTAAAATGATAAAATCATTACTTCTTCTTCTGAATTATTTTTTCTTAAAAGCAATTAATATTTTTACGCCTACTCTAATAAAAAAGAGATTTAGATTATCACAATACCAAGTATTTGTTTACTATATTGAGATTGGAAAATAAAAAGACGTGAGAGACATTTTTCCATAAATAAATTTACCCCGTACGTCTTTTTAGCTTTATATTATATTTATATATATTGTGAATTTCTAAGTATCAGCTTATAGCAAAATCAAAACACGTTTCAGTGAAATGATATTTTCCTAGAGATAAAACATTTCTTCAGATGAGTTTATTGGAAAACAATGCGTCAGACATATATTTTTTTAGTTGATTGCATATCAAAAAATAAAAAAAAATGAATTAAAATAAAAGTAAAATTATCGATGAGAACATATTTGTGCTCAATGGCACGTTACAATTATCATAGTTTATGTAGATTCGATTAAAATTATGTATAGTTATTCAAATTTATGCTTCTTATTCGTTAACCTTTTGGCTGCCGTAGAAAAAAGTACGCTTGTTAGAACGCCGGCTATAATTTGCAATTGTTGACGAGGTAACTCGTCTCTGGCATGCTAAGCACGAAAAATTTCACGAGATGTTTCGTCTGTGGCAGCCATCCGGTGAAAATTTATCAAAAATCACCTATTTATGATATATTTTACAATGACGATATTTTACATGATTTTTCGAATCACCCATTTTTATTTACTTTTCCGGTGCTGCAATTCCAACCCATCGTATATTGTTTTTTTTTTAAAACCGGTATTTAATATAAAATAAAAAAACAACCAGATTTGATTTATTCGTCCAGTATTGCAACCTGTACGTAATTGGGAATTTTACATAACACAAACACACATATCATAAAGCAAAAAACCAAATCTAGATTAATAAAATGCTCCTTAATAATAAAAAAGTGATATGTTTATCATTTCGTATTTTAATGTAATATTTTTCAGTTCAATTCACATCGTAAAAATCATGTGATGTTATAATTTTATCGACAACTACCTTTGTTGATTTCACTACATATCAAAGTTAAATTAATTTAAGGCCTTTATATTATTAATTATGCACAAAATTTACATAACAATGCCCTTACTGGTAGACCTTTGTGGCCGTATATTATTAAAATTAATAATTAACAAAGGTTCTAAGTACATTTGAATAAGGTAAAGGGAACAGAGAAATGTCCTACGTTTTGAAAGGTTAGATTGTTAAAAATCATCGGGTCAAATAATATTTCTATAGCCGTACTTATTTATTAAATAAATATAAGGTTGTATTTAATTACCAATGATATCAAACAATTTCTAAATGAGTCAGTGATAATATAATGTTTTTTTATTGAACAAGGTACCTATAAAAACAAAATATAATCAGTAAATATCGATGTACTGAACTCAAACAAAAACACAAATAAACTTTGTTTTTTGTACAAACAATTTGAAATAAATTTACGTTTAACTTCAAAAAATTAGTACAAGATGTTGAATTCTTATTTGAAGTAAATAAACTCCTTATGAAACATCTCGCTAGACATAGTTTCATGAAAACTGCTAGTAATTCAATATATGTATATATATATATAACGTTGAGCTTAAAAAATGACTAATAGTTAGCTTGTTGCTCTTCTTATTGCCTGTTTTAAGGTAAAATGAGAGTGGAAAGAAATTAGTGAATAACATAAATCCATTAAGCTGAGTCCATGGCTCTCGCAATCAATAAAGACGAAAATAGAAGGCGTATTTACTGTATGACTAGAAACAAATAATTCTATAGAAATATCTTAAAAACAAAACGTGACCAGAGTAAATCGTTTCCGCAAAAGAATCTGTAATTCAAGAACTACTCAAAAAATAAATCATAATTGTTTCTTTTCTTAATCTAGCAAGCCCTTACAAATAAAAAATGATTTCTTGTATATGCAACACTCGTGTAGACATGTATTCCATATGCTTAGCCCCTCTAATCTATTGCTTTGATTCCTACCGTAAAAAAATATAAGTTGAGCATGTTATATGAAGGAAAAATGTTTATTAAACTTACACGGCATAGATATTACGTCAAGTTGCTCAGACATGCTGTAGATGGCGCTGTTGAAATAGGCATTATTAAAAAGGGCATCTACACCATGACGTAGAGTCGTAGAGTCGTAGAGGCGAGTTTCCCAAACTGATTCACTATATTAACTGCGTATTGCTGGCAAACCGCAACAAAAACACATCTTGACTATTTTGTTTTATATTTACTGGAATATAATCACGTCCTGTTCTGTGAAATAGAGTGGCATAATAATGTGTCATATCAATATTTATTTGTCCGATGTCTAAAAACATTCCCAATGATTTTAGTTTTAAACCATGTCCGCTCCCAATGTGGAGCATATGGACTCCTAATGGAGTTTATCTCAACAGAAGTGTTTCTACGAGAACTGCTTGTTACTAAGTTGCTAAACCTCTCTTTTTTCAAAGAGAGTAGGGATAGAAGAATAGGGCTAGGACAGGATTAGTGGTAAGTTAATCGCTCTCGATACGCCCCGTTCATAGGATAGGATGGGTGAAAGGGGGGAATTCAAGACATCACATACATCCATGCCTTTGAACAGAAATTCATAAATCGATTGAAAAATCAATTTATAAAAACTGTCCGTACCGGGATTTGAACCCGGGCCCTCCGTAGCAAAAGCCAACAACGTTAACCACTCGACCACACAGGGGATTTTAGTTTATAGTTAATAAAAGTTCAAAAAGTTATTACTGATTTTCTGCAGATTGTCGTGTATATGTTTGTTTGTTGTTTTTTAATGTCTGAAAAAGATTATTCGATGTTGTATCGTATAGTGCACACACAACAATTGTAAAAGATATCGAAAAACAATTGTTAACGAAAAAATCTGCGAAATATAGAGAAGTAAAATTTGAAAAGTTCTACAGCAGGTAGAATGATTTTGTTATTCTCATTTCATCAGTAACTATAAAAGGCAGAATCGACTGAAACTTAGAAAAATGACTTGCTTATAATATTTCACTGTATTGTTTGACCTCGTACCATTTTTAACATGTTTTTTCACATATATTTACACGATCCGACACCAGTCGAGTAAAATTTTACGTTAGTTGAATATTTGGCGAGTTTTATTTTTTAGTTGTACATGAATGTGTAATTTAAGTCATGATTTATGGTATTTAAAGTTAAATAGGATTTCAGAAATCGGCCCCTTTCTATAACTTTTTTTTGTATTAATATGAAAATATTGTTTTATTGTAAATAATGTACATATATAAAAATAACACCAATATTACTATGTATTTGTATTTTTGTACTTTCAAGGGGCAGAAATATGTATGTTAAAAATTAAACAAATCAAATTTAGTGTCAACAGACTTTAAAGCGAATTCACAGCCTTGGTCTTCTGCTTGCAGTCTATACGGATTTGATACTGGGGTCACGGCCCGTCAATTGGAAAACGCTGGTGCACAACATAAGCAAAACTCAGTACGAATAAAGGCAGGAATGTTTGAACAAGTAAATTATACAGAGAGGTAACGCCAGAGGAGTAGCGTGGGTGGTGGAGGAGGGCATGCACTGCACACCACATTTAGTGTTTTGTATTTCATTTTTCCAGTCTACGGGTTTATTTTAACGACATTGGGGTTCGCTCTCAAATGAAAACCATTACTTTTCATGTTAGCCAAGGCATGCGGGGAAATAGTGCGAAATAAAATCGTTCCTTACATTAAAATATGTAGAGTGGTTACAGATTTCCTCTTTCGTTAGTGCTTCTCACAGAATTATTTCTGATTCTACTTTTTACTCTTTGATGGGGTTCCCGTGGAAAAACTGGCTTTCGTATTCCAAAGGTACTCATAATAGAATGAACTGACTAAGCACTGAAAAATGTGCTGCGGTTTTAGTTTATCTTTGTCTCCAACAAATGAAAACACTTTTTTTGTTAGTATATATCGACAATAAATGTGCACTAAGCATTGCATTTCACTATAATCTTTTTGTTTTAATGGCCTCTAATCCAGAACAAATCCAATTATAAAAATAAGGTGATGGAGTATTTCATATTATTTCCTAATATTATGATCGGATAAAATATGGAACTAACATACAAGTTGTCAATCAATAAATTAAGACAAAATACTCAAATAAGATTCATATTGTATTCGTCAGTTTTCTGACAGTAGGAAGCAATATGAAATAGTACATTTTCATGTTTAATTAAAGGCAAAGAGCTTAATCATTATATACAACAAAAAAACAAAAAATAGAGTCCCAATAATTCCAGTTCAACAAATCGGTTGCATAGCCTGGTTTCGCAATTCGTCATTCTTGTAATATCAAGTTTGAAATTATGTATAAAGTTGCCGTCATTAATTAAAAAAAAAATGTTTATTTCAAAACAAATATTGTATAATGTACGTCATAAGCTAGTTATCATATTTGACTGTTTTTTTTTTAAATAAAAACTGAATGTATGTGCAATACATTTTTTTCATTATACTTAATAAATTATTCTTGGCCAAGGAACTAGCATCGCCAAAACATCAATTATATTATGCCTGTTATATTTTACTACTCTCGTTTTGATCTAAGTATAAAATATGCTGTCAAAAACACAAACTCGTTAACTCGCACGCCATAACAAAAACTATTGCGCAATTCGAAACCATTTTGTAAACAAACGAGTGAAGGGGAGTTTATACCAAAAGTATGTTTTAAAAAACGGATAAAGTTTATAAATGTTGTAGAAATATTTTAAGTTAGCTATGGGAAACCTATAAAGAGTGCGTGAAAGTTATATGAAGATGAAATTACTTAAGTTGATAGCACACTTTTTTAACATAACTTTATTTGGATTTTTAGATTTGGGTTCGTTATTCAGATTTGTTTTCGTCTGCTATTTAAACGCTTTCTGTACTTGATATTTTGATTTGATTGTGATTTTTAAATAATTTAAAATTATTATTTGATAAAATAAATAAGTATGATATTAATCTGCAGGAAAATATTCACATATTTATTTTTGATATGATTTGACTGAAAAAACTGAAATATTTAAATTTGAATCGTTCAAACTATGTACATTCTCAGAAATTTTGTCATTAACGACCCGGGTTTCGCCTTTCGGCATCTTCAGGCATTCAAGTGCACGGATGAACTTGAACTGACGCTTAGCAATTGAAAGTTTCGTGTTATATATAAGATATAAATGCATCACTGAGTCCAAAGCCACTGCTGGCAAAAAGAATGAGCCCATGGGAATGCCAACAGATTTGACTAGTGAGCAGTTTCAAGAATTATATAATTTGTTTGTCGGCAAAGGTTTTATGATTATATGATTTTATGGTTATATAGGGTATAGAAGTGGAGATGTGGGAAAATTTGATATTTCGTTTAAAATCGGAAGATTTTGCAGCTGTGCTTTGTTGATTTCTAAAATTTCTTGGAAAAAGAGCTTATGACTGTCCGTATTTGGGTGTAACATTTTTATCCCTTGTTCCTGATTGAACACGTGTCCTTCCAATATTAAGTGATTAGCAAAAGTGCACTTGAATGCCTGAAGATGCCGAAAGGCGAAACCCGGGTCGTTAATGACAAAATTTGTGAGAATGTACATAGTTTAAACGATTCAAATTTAATATTGAAATTCCACCAAGCACCTTCAGTCGAAATCTTAAATTATGAAATATTTAAGTTTATTTTTTAATGCAAATGCTTGCACTAGTGAACAGAAGTTTTGGATCAATGACAACTTAAGTATGTAATAGTTAATTTCTCATTGGATATTTTTTGATAAAATTAATGGCATACCAAATAATGACCAAAAACAATTTGATAAATGATTAAAGAATGAGAAGTGGTGCATAAATGTACGTAGTTCAAATTATTACTTTAAAATACATTAAGATTGGAAAAACAGCATTTTTGATATGTAACAATTATTAATCCACAACAAAACATATAATATCAAGACTCTATCACGTGTCTCTAATATATAATTAGAGATTTGTGATTATCGCAATTTGTGATAAATACGACATAGAAGCGATAAGTGCTACATTGTATTAAATTCGATTTTCTTCGTATCTCATTTTAAATGAATTTCAATTGGGGTAAAGGTAGATACTCTTTTGTTATTACTTGTTACAAAATTATTACATTTGGAATTCGACAGTACTGCCATTCAATCCATTTCCTGTCTTGCAAATAGTGGAGATGCAGAATTATTTGAAAAACAGAAGGCGTTTTTTTATTAAAGCAGTTATAATTTAACGCGTTAAATTGGCGAATCATTTTCTCGTGATAATTTGTAATACCTGCTTTAGTGAAAGGATTCCTTATAATGGATTCTATTCTCTTGTACATCGAATTGTAATCACCTATGTTATTCTGCTTAATCAGCTCACAAACAATTCAGCAGTATTTTTATTGACAATATTTAAAAAAAATCTTCATTCAAATAACATAAAATTAAAGTAAGTGTATATTTACATCTTATCTGAATCACTGCGTTGGATCGGTATAAAATACAATCAAAACTTTTCAGGATAAATAGTTTTGGTTCAATGAAATAGATAGAAAGAAGTTCTAAAAACCTATTCCTTCGAACATGAATCTATAAATCAATATAAACATTTACGATTTTACTATTTGTACTAGAATTTAAAATTGTGAGCACCCCAACTTCAATGGCGTTGACCACTCGGCCACGAATCTGGTTAAAACAGAGCGTAGATGTTATTGACGTGAGAGTATTTAGTTCACCACAATATTCCAGTTGTATCCCTGTTCTTATATCCCTACTATATCAAAATAATGGTTAACGACTGGAACAAGCAGTCTTCTAGAAAAAATCCTAGAAATCCATATGCTTTTATTAGGGATTTTTTTGAAATAGTTGATATTGTTGTATTGTGTTTGACTATTTTCAAAACTTTTTTCGATTCGTAATCCATTAGTTAAATGAACAGTTTATTTTATTAAATAAGCATTTAGGTGAGGTACAGAAAAAAACGTGATATTTAACGCATTGAATTTTTTTGTCAAACTGTTTATTTAATGCGATAACGTGGAAAAATTTAAGATAAAAAAATTAAACAATAACAAACCTCGAATAAGGTAACAACGCAATATTTTCACCATTTATGAATCACGTTTGGTGGCTTTCAAATCTTGTTATTACATTTGGGCAACAAATATTGTGGTTTTGTGTGAAATGAATATAAATATGAAATGGTTCTTACAATTATATAAACTGTGACGTATTACTCTTTGATTCAGTATAAGTTTATTTTTTGTGGAAAACATGTTGAAAATTAATTTGTTATTGACGAATAATGTGGTGTTGTAAATAATTTGAATAATTTGAGGTTATTCAACAAAAGTAGTTTATATACCCGACAATTGGTAATAAAATTAATAATGATTTATGAAATGAATATAAGATGACTGATTTAATTATTTTCTACAACTTGTTTGAATCTAGTTTTAAGTATTGTTAGAAGTCCCCGATTCTTGATACCCAATAGGATTATGCAAAGATGGTTTAGTTTGCAATACAACCAATAGCCAAGCAGATTACGTGTTACTTGGTTTTGTTTCCTACATATATAACAGTTTTTTTTCCAGATAAATGTTTAATCATTTCTATATTGCTTTTAGCACACTTAAAACAATATTCTTTTTAGTCTTAATGTATTTATACTTATATAACAAAAGTTCGCTTTCAACACTTTTTTGTGAGACTCTTAAGGAAAAACCAAATGATCAAATAATAAGTTAAAGCTTTAAAGTTATAATGTCAGTAGAAGTTTTTTTCCTATTTCCAATAATAAACTTGTTTATTTTATTATAGTTTGCGATGTGAAAACGTTTTAAACAAACTTTCAACGTATACATACAACGGTCTGATTCTGGTTACATCACGATGCGGCAGTTTATTTTATTTTTTTATAAATATCATATAGTCTTTTATACGTTACATATATCCATTCACTTAGAATTAATATGTTACTGATAACATAAAGAATTATTTCAAAAAAATGTTTTTTAAGTGATTAGAGAATAATTGAGGCTATTCAGCTACAATCCCAGCTCATTACGAAATTTTTGAAACATGAACCATAAATGTAATTTAGTAGACATTTTATAAGTATTTTCAGAAATCAGTCTCAAACATGCGTTGATAACATACAAAATATCATTAAAAGTAACATAAAACTAAAAATACTTTTAAAATGTACATTGCTTTTCAAAATGAAATTCGAGTTTCATTTATTAACTATTTTGAAATGAGCCACGTTTGTAAATAATACCCTCAATCAGTAAAACGGTGTTCTTAAAAATTGACGGGTAAATCTTTATTCCATTAATCATCCACTTAAATAAATTTAAATTAGCTTCTTGATTAAAATTTTACTACATACAATGGTGATATTCTTCAAGCTGTGCTGATGTCCTCTTTGGTCAAATTACAAATTCGTTTTATATGATCAGGACTGGTTTATCTCATGATGGATATCTTCAACTGATATAATGTATGATTTTTTAATTGAATACCTTTTCCCCAAGTGAATACATTGAAAAAGAAAAATATACTAACAAGTAAAACTATTTTTGACAGTTATACCAAAAAATGTTTATTTAGTATAAGCCACCTAAATAATATAAGAATCTTCAAAAAGCACCGTAAGAAGTGCAAGTCTTGCAGCTCGTACATATAAATGACCGAAGGTTTTCTTTATTTCAATTAGGATTTTATTAAGGGGATACATGCTTGCGGCTCCTGAATCCAAAGGGATAATGCCCAGGCGCATTAACGTCACCACAACTTGCTCGTTTATCTTACTTTCTCGTCGGTAAACTAGAGGGAGACACAATGTCATGTGAGAGTCTACAAAATAGATAAAACATTGAACGAAATAATATAACTTTGAAAAAATACACAGATAACGGTGTCTGAATATCAATAAATGTCAAAAAAATTTGCTTCGATCTTTATAATATTAAACAAGGGTAGGTAAATTAGTAATGCACAATTGATGTCGATACACCAAAATGAAATCAAAATACTTCGTATCGCAGAACTAGTAAATTACAATCGTTTTTCAAGAGAACATTAAGTTTTTAAATAAAAATATTTTATGGGAGTTTTTATACAATAAATACAGAAATCAATTGTACATGTTTTTTTATGAAATGCAATGAAACAAAACCTTGATAACTGTAAGATGAGTGTCATAATGATGTCATCGAGATTACTCTTTAAATCGTCACTTTTCGATTGTCCATTTCACACATTTTTTATATATCTTGTTTTTCAGAAAAACTTATCTGTTCATAAAAACACTGATTAATAAATATTTATTTTTAATGACATATAATCTAATTGATATGTAATTTAAAAAAAATAGACATGCTTGTAAAAAGGTACCAATTTTGTTAAAATGGTATGTACAATTCTTTCAATGATTTTTTAATTATCTTAGCGTATTCTTCTTTATCTTACAAACTTGTAAGACTTTTACAATAAATAGTTACGTTAATCAAATAAAACAAGTTCTGTACCTTTTTTTCAATACATGTCCGCTCCAAATGTAGAGAATATGGTTTAGTGATAGAGGTATCTCAATAGATTCTTTTTACGATGACTCTTTGTTACTAAGTCACTCAACCTTTTTTTTTCACATAGATTAGTAGGGAAAGAAGTAAAAGGCTACGACAGGACTAGTGGTTAACTAATCGCTCTCGCTACAACCATTTATTAAAGAATCAAAAGGGTGAAAGGGATTTTTTTTTTACATCACAAACACCCATACCTTCAAACAGAAATCGATCGAAAAAATGCTGTTCGTACTGAGACTCGAACCCGTGAAATCCGGCACGGAACTCAACGACTCTAACCGCTGCGCCATATGATCTGAAAAACTTCTTCACAATTTTTAAAACTATTTTATATCAATTCAAATCGTCAGCTTTTTTGTTGACTTAATCTACTTATGTCTTTTTTATTTGTTATTATTTTTTATAATGTGTTTTTATTTTAATATAATGCTGAAACGTAGCAATAGCAAACATTAATACTTGTTTGGTTTTTGTTTGTTATGTTATAGGTCAGCAAAAGACCCGTGAATTAAAAAGTGATATAAAACACAAAGACATGAACTTCCTGAGTCAAACATAAAACCCAAAAACTGTCCAAATCAACTTGAGTTTTACGCCTGTTTTTATTTGCGTTACTATTTATAGGAGCATAAAAACGAACACCTCTTGTTAAAAGACATAAGTACTTATGTTTTGCCTGGAAACCTACGTAGGGCCAAACTCTGCCTCGCCTTTATCTTGGTGGTACAGTCAAACCGAAACAAAACGAGGGTCTCAAAATGCAAAGTCAAAGGAGACTAGTTCTCCTTTGGGAAGCAGGTGGCTCTAACTTCTTGTCAAAAGCGGGTAAAGTATATTCAAGATATTGCGACCTCAATAATATTATCATGAAAAGTTAATGTTGTTTTCCAATACTGAAAGTTTTTCGAATTTCATATTTTATATATCAGTCAATGTGGTATACATTGGTTGTAAACAAAATTTTAAAATATTTCAAAAACCTAATAAAAAAAAACTGTTGGGATAGTTAAGAAGGAATTTTTAACATTTTTTATTCTAAATTACATAAATATATGTAGATTGAACATAATGCGTTGTATTAAGCCATCATATACAATTTGGTGAGTATTCAATTAATAATTGTTAGCAATTACAAACATGAAATAAATATTGTATAACATACAGGTCTATTAAATGTATAGAGAGTCAAGTGGTATTTTAGAGAAAAAATAATTTAAATGCGTTGTAATATTTTAAATAACTTAAAGTATCGTAAAAGTAAAGTAACCTCGGTTATAAAAGTATGCAATCCACCAAAACAACTCAAGAAAAATATTAAAATATAATAAAAACATTTTACTAGATGGCTCACTTTACCTCTCGATGGTCCATATTATGTGTAGTTTCCAAATTTATTTTTGATAAATTAATTAAAGATGTATTTTACATAAATACAACACATCTTGAAGAGCCAGCATTACGAACGAACGAAAACAACTTCAAGAAAGATTATAAAAATACATGAAATATGTTCAAATACATTTATATATTACTATATTTTCCATATGAAAACGATTTTTTTTCTCAAGCTAATCCCAACTCAACTAATTATTAATTTGTAACATATTGACGTTATGTTGGTTTAAATTAGCAAACATACATATTATAAATAAGTGAATCATGTAAAGACCGCGTTACTATAAGAACAAAAGTATTTTTATGCGGCAGTTTCAATAAAAGGAAAAAGTTACTCATCAAAAAGCAGTGACAGTTTTTATATATAGAATAAAGCAATAATATTATAAAATCACCAAGACAGTCCAAAAAAATCAAAAGCAATATAAAAAACTTATACAAATTAAAAACAAAAATAAATAAATGAAATTGGCATTGAAGCACGCAAGACATTTTAAGATTTTTTGCCCTTTTTTAAATTTGTTCAAAAGTCGTTAAAAACTGTCTAAAAATTATAATTATTTCTTGTTGCTTACAAATGTTTACAGCTTAACAAAACCGAAAATTTTTATAAATTTTAAATGTGTCTTCTACTTCTGATGAATTGTTCTGTAACATAATAAGCAATCAATTTGTACGATTGTTTGGTGAAATAAAATATCACATATATTTAAACGTGACTGTAATTAAATATTTTATTTTGTTACAAATCATTCCGCTTAATTCGGTCTGCCTTGAGATTAGGGACGTATTCTCGGTAAAGATTATGATTTGGCAGGGATGAACAAGTAGAGAGCACTTAATGACGAAGAAGACCGTTCCTAAAGATTTTACGATTCTACCCGTCCTAGGTATAATAACATAGAACCCATTCGGTATATACAAACATAAAAAGTACGCAATCAATTGTGTAAATACTGACTTAAGAATCAAACATTTTTCCTTTTTTCGCAATTTTATATAGTTAAGTGTTGTATACCATTGGATTTTTTTTATTGTAGAAGTTCAAATCTCTTTTGAGAACAAAGAGTAATTTGCTTTTTCAAAATTCAAATTGGTATTATGTTTTATGAATGGGAAAATATTAAAGCGTTCTGTAATATTTATTACGCCATACTTTTTCACTATATGGTTAACGTCTTAAGCATATAAATTAAAACTGAATAATCGACCATCTGACCTCATAACTCCTTCCTCACACTTTAAATTGAGAGAAAAACGACTGGAATGAACAGTTCGCCAACCCTATAAAACAAATCAATGGGTTTGATAAGTTTTAAAAGTAAACAGTAACTCAATTGGTAAATAATATAAATAAATCAACAGTCAATCAATTTCATTGCCTATTTTTACCGTTTTCCAACGAAGCTCTGTAAAGTAATTGCCAATTCAATCAATAAAGCAGAAAGTATTTCAAAGAATCTTGTTGTGTGTTTGTTGCTCATACTTCTACTTCAAAAAAGGTAAGATACGTTATGAAGAGAAAAATAAAATCCGTAAACAGCTATTTTCAAGTTAGATTAAGATTATTAGAAACCAAAATATTATCATCAAAATCTAAAAAGAATATTTAATATTTATAAAAAAATATTTAATGAAAATACAAGAGAATGAAGAAGAAAGTATGCTGTATAGTATGTATGTAAACTATTTCCAGTGTTATTAAGAATATGTTTTTAAACGAAATCTTTTTAACACATTTTTTTATTATCAACATAAGTCGTACTTGGTTTTGATTACAATACGCAAATGCTTATTTTTATAAAATTAAAACACAGCCAGTCCTGATCTTAATATATAAACGTGAGGTTAGTACAAAAGAGTCCTATTTTTTATGCAATGCTTTTCCGCTTATTATTGACAGTGATAAAGCACCTTAAATGTGATTGAAAATCAAACAATTTTTTGTATCAATTCTTTCCGAATTTTGTCTCTCGCAAAAATTATTGACTATGTAGTTCAAAAAATAAAAAAAAAACTCTTTTGTTCTAATTTCATATTTGTTTAAAATGAGATAAACTGATCCTAAAAGTATTACATGAATTTCTAAATGTACAAAAGCGTATGTTTTTTTGGTGTAATGACTTTCCACCAAAAGTTGACAATTAACACAATGAAAATGATACTTTGTTGATAAAAATACGCTTGAATGATACTGCGGATATTACAATTGCTTTACTTTTAAAATATCAATATAGATTGTTACCACTCGATAATGGCGATAAAATATATTAACGTCGCATATTGTAGTTTCATGTACACAATAATACATTAGCCAATGGTGTAAATATTTAATGATTTTAAAATACCTGCATGTACATATATAAGCTAATAAAAGCATACTAATAATAAATACACGAGATATTTCGCGGATTTTTCGTTGTGTTGCCAGTCACGCGATGTTGGGCTATAAAATATAGCAAAGACGCTATCATGATTCAAAATCATTTTGTTATCATAAAAACGTTGAATTTGATACATCTATCTGATATCGACCGCTCTATAAACTGCTATAAGCTGGTTTAATAAGTATGCACGATTTTCCCTCATTGTTAAACTCCAACTAAAATGATTAGCAAAACAATGATAAATTATATCTCAATAAAATATAAATAACTGACTAGTTTACTTTGTAAGAGAAAGGTTTTTTTTTATTTTTTCAACTATTGACATTGATTCAATCAACTATTTTAACTTCTTATTGTTTATTCAGGCATCTCCAAAACACTAGTTTCAAAATTATTGGAAAAGCAATATTCAAATCGTCACCATAAATCAATTATTATTCGTCTGTGCAAGAGATTTATATATTATATTTTATCAACGGTTGTTTACAGATTAGGCACTTGTGTCAGGCGTAGTAGTATGACATTAGTAGCCAGTGCCGGCGCGAAGTTATTTGACGCCCTAGAAAATGAGTTCTTTCTCAACACTTTGCTACACTATAAAGAGCAGTACTCTCTGTGATAGCAAAGATTTTTTTTCAGTTTCGAGCTACTGCTTGAAGCTTACTGCATAAGGTATTTCAAGTATAAAAAATTAACGCCTCCATTTATGCGCCTGCTTATGGTTTGCACCCTAGGCGGTTGCCTATTTCACTTGTATGGTGGTGTCGGCCCTGTTAATAACTTTTTGTGTAAGAACCCATACAAAACCAAAAATTTGTTTAATTTTGAAAAATATCGCCAATGCTAAATTAGTTCGGTATCATTTTTTAAAAATCTGTAAAAATAGTGTAAAATTTTACATATATCTCAAAATTAAGCTCGATTATTCAGTAGAAAAATTAAATTAACTTTGATTATTCCACGTATTGTGTTTCTAACTGTGACACGTGTTTCGACTCTTTCAGAGGCATCTTCAGACGTACTATCGCTGTTCGATTATTCGATCGATTATTCAGAGTTGTCTGATAAATCAATTTACGAGTATATGTACTTCTCGTGGATAGTTTTGGCAGAAAATGCTTTCCCGAGAACAGACCAATCAGCTGCTTAAGATTTGAAAAAAAATCTTTTTTTAATTAAAAATAATGTAAATTTGGCACAACAACTAATGCCAATGCGCCAAATATTTAATCAAAAGTTGATATAAGTTGAAAGGTCATACGGGGAAAACTCGATGGGAATTTTTTGTATTGTAAGTCTCTCGAAATAAACTTGAGGTAAATTGACATCACAAACACCCGGGTCTTACTTTGATATCAAACTTAAATGAAAAATAAAAACATTGACATTGCCTTTACCAATAATTGAACCTAGACCTACCTGGTTGGTAGAACAAGCTCTGACCAACTAGACCACAGCGGGTGACATGAATTTCTATATATCAAATATAAGAAAGCGGTTAGATAATCACTCAGTTATCTCATCTATCCCTCTATCTCCACCCCGATTTCACTATCGTGTGGGATATGAGAGAAGGGTAAACACACTATGTATTTATTTGAACACAATCCCAAAAACAATGTATAAAGGAAATTTTTGACGACATGTACAAGACACAGAATGTCACTAGTCGTCAATAAGATAAGCATCGGAGATGGTCTTTGGTTTTGCCACCTTCCTCCCCCCATTTTTATCTTTTTTTTTAAATACACAGTATTGGTAGTTTAAAGGTATTTTTAACCATGGAAATAGAATAAAAGACTGAGCCGCAGGTGATGTGTACTATTTTATATATATTTTTACCTATACATAGTTTCTTGAAAAATGTTACATTTTTTTTCATTTAAAATTACATTTTGTAGTTGTCATTGAATATCTCAAGAAAAAATATTTGACGAAGGTCTGTTTTATTATTATAAAAAAGACATTTTGTTTATTTTAAGAAACAATTTAAATAGAATAATAAATTTTTGATTAGGCAAAATTTCCTATCCGAAATTTGCCGCCCACTCTCACCTTTTTACTACACCAAAATGATGATCCTTAGAAAACGTATAGAATTCAAAATGAAAACGTTTCAATAGATTTGCAACGAATAGTAGTGTTAAAATAGCTTCACTTTTATATGTAACCTCAATGTTGCTTTTAATATTTATTATATGAATCAAAGAGATGCGAAATCATTATTTGAGCCAGAATGAACTTCGATAATTTTGACGAAAACATGTATTTAGCCTTACAGCAAACTGTAACGAACTAGGGATCAATTCAAGCATATCTTAAAATTAACCCTCCAAGGACGAGCGTGACCATATGGTCACAGTAAACACCGTTGTCTATTGATCCCACTATTCATCCTTTTTCTTCCTGAATATCGTTGCTTTCGCTCATATTTGGTTAAGAAGTGGTGGGGAGAGAAACGGCCACCAAAAGCACATGCGATTTTTTGAATTTCCGTTTTTTTTAATTTACTTTTTAAAACTATTAGTTATTTTTTTATAAAAACATCAAATTTTTTACAGTTATTTTGCTAATATATTTGTATTAAAATTATGTTGATCTAAAGAGTTCCAATTGTAAATATTTAAAAAAAAATTCACGTTTAGCTATATTTCAACCCCGAATGTTTGCGTGCCCGTACGGTCACTTTTGTCCTTACTACTGTCCGTACACAATATTACACGGTAATAAAAGGATGAGCATGACCATATAGTCTTGCGGGGTTTCTGTACAACGACCTTGCGTTTTTTTTTTTTTAATTTTTGTTTGGAATAAAAGTTATCCGTGACTCCAATACGGCGTAAAAAATATTTTTTTCATCGGCAAAAAGCTCTCGTCGGAGGGTTAATTAAACTTCAATCGGAAAAAATTCAACTTATCATAAATTTTACATTGAAACCGTTAATTGCTTAATTAAACAAGCTCTAGCTGCAAGACAAGGTGCTTTGGTTCGTATTATGACATGTTGCAAAAATAGCTTTTTACTATGAAAAATTTCAAGAAAATACACGTATAAACGTGTTGTCAATTGAGATAGCAACATTTGCCATCGGGGTTGAATATTATACGGACTTACACGTATTATGAACGATTCAAAGTTATGTAATAATTATATTAATAACGAATAATAAAAAAAACAGAATTGTAAGGGTTAGAGCATTTTTTTAAAATATTCATCATTATATGAAAAGTGATTTTTCATATAAAATTCTTTATACGATACTTAAAATAGGCAAGTTGTATGTTGAAGTTGCAAGTGGCTTGCGAACAACGGTCTGTCGACCTGGGGACTAATTTCATAAATTATTCGTATTTCACTAAAACGGAAAATTCTTGCTTTTGTTTTGTTATATGTATTTTGTCAGACATAATAATAATTGCTCAGTTTCGTGGCAATATTTCAAAAGCTTTTGAATATTTCATTGTTCCGAATAACCCGAGTATTCCAAATTACTCCATCTAATAATAGTGGCCGAACGAAAGTTCGCACTTTCCAGCGGGTTGATTTGAAATTCAGGATTTTTTTCGAAACCGACATGTTTTTAGTGTTTTCAGTAAACGCGTCACTTCCGGCCGTTGGCATTTTAATGTTACCAACCACAGCGCGGACATATTGTGTGTATTTTTTATTTTATTTTTTGTATACGCTGGGACTGTGTGACTCATGAAAATTTTATGCTAACATATGATTTAGCACGTCCGCGGTCATTAGCCAGGCATACTTGTGCCAATTTATTGGGGAATTAGCCAACTTCATTGTGTTATTGACAGCTTATACTGCATATTGATTCAGTTAAACCTCAATATAACAGACTTGGTACGGACATAAGATACAAATATTTCAGCTTATTACTATGACAAATTACAAAAATGTATTGTCAAGAAACATGCTAATATTTAAAAGTCACCACTTGTAAACATTATTCTGTAAACGTGATGAGCACAAGACCCTAGCTGTAGCAGTTGCCGCGTGTAACCGGCTCATAAATTTATTACAACAAGTATATCAATACCTTATACACGTTATTTATTGATGAGTCAATGTAAATTACTACATATCGTTTATTATTTTCTCTAAATTGCATTCGAAACACCTTCATGCCTATACTGATGATTGAACAATTAAATCTATAATTCATCAATCATCTATCAATTTTAACCAAAAAATTAGTTTGAAAAAACATTATTTTGATTGGACTTGTTTAGCTTTTCCATAATAATGTCTTGTAAAACACATCATTTTTTTGTAATATTATACGCGTAAAAGACTGTTACAAAATGCCTGAATGTATGGGCCCTTATTTTGTTGGCCCATGTTCTGCCTCGTATGACGACAAACACCATTAACGCTCAAAATTAAACACTGAAAATTAAAGGTCCCTCATTACATCACGTGATAAGGTTTTTTTTTTTGAAAGTGTGTATTTTTTCACGTATAAATTATAAAAGATACTTCATAAAAAAAATTGAAATAAATTGAGAGTTAAATTTAGTTTTTTTTTTCTTCGAATACTTATATTGTTTTGTTTAAGCGGTTATGACTTGATGTACGGTGTTTAAAGCCGATTCTGCAAATATCAGTTGAAAATTATTAATGTTTTTGTTTTGGCCAATTTAAATCGATAAAATTAGCCGTAATAGAAAAAATAAGAATTTTATTACGGTCAAGGAAAAAATAAAAACAAAAGATTATTATTAGTTGCTTGGTGACATATTTACAGTTTTTTTGTTTTTATATGAAGGAACAATTTCTATAATATATAAAATTATAAATGAATAAAAACTTCCATTTGTCGACAATATAATATAAAACAAAAAATAGGCATCACCTAAATATTGATTACTTCCCAGAATGAACGTTAAATCCAATAAAATGCTCGTTTTAATAGTAAAAAAATATATTACAAAAAATTGGTTTATAAATAGTAAATGTAATAAGTTGTTTAGTATAAAAATACAGATATAAAAGCCCCGTTAACTTTATCACAAATATTTAATCCATACTCATGTTTTTATTTGATAATAATAACTTTACAGGAAGAACGCTGTAGTCAATAAAATTACAGTAATGGTTGTGAATATAACTAAAAATTGATTATAATAATAATATACTCGTCAAAGGTATCTTAAAAAAGTATACAAAAACCGTTAACCAATAATTATAAATATTTTATTTCGTAAATATTGACTGTTTTATTATTTTGAAAACGTATTGTAAAACATATAGTGGATGGAATGCAAATTAGTATGCCTGTATAGGCCTTTTAATGAGATTTCTTGGGCTAATTACGCCACCAATGTAAAAGTAACTAGACGATCCAATAAGTCAAGAGATCTCATAGTGAACATCAAACGCAAAAGAAAACTGCATATCTCGATCAGATTTTCTGCAATGAAAAATACGAATAATTACTTCAGTTCATAAATCCAAGGTAAACAAGTGGGCAGCGGAAACGTTCGAAAAAAGATTTTTTCTTCCTGCTCAAACTGTGAGTTGGATTTCAGCCCCGATTTTGTAGTAAGTGGGTCGCGCTCTGTTTGGATGCTAACTGGGAATTATTTATTGAGCTGGAAAAAGTATTGACTGGGATAAATTATAAATTATTAAGTAATACAAGTATTTATCATAGTGTAATAATTTATCCATGTTAATGATTGAAGTTATTTGACAATAATTTCATTCATTGTATATTATATGCATTGCATGTGAAAGTTTAAAGCAACATGTTTATTAAATACTGTAGTCGTTTCTTAATTAAAAACAAAAGATAATTCTAGATTTTAGCATGCAATGAGAAGATCCACGTCATCTTCTTTGTAGAAGTTTCATGCCGTATGCAAAGACGAATCTTTTAATGAAATAGATTACTACCTCCATTAGCCTTTTCACTTTGTTTAGTGTTTGGCCAAAGTTGGACTAGCCGAACAAGAATTGGCTATGTAATACCAAATTGCAGGGCTGCATTACAAAATATTAATATTTATTAAAACGAGTTTGTTAAATTTTAATTGCGAAGTCAAAGGTAAAAACACTCTTTTAAAATGTTGCCTTATGATTATTTATATTTAAATATAACGTATAATTACTTCTTGAGTGGTTTGTGCTACGTTTTTTTATCGTATTTTTAATTGAAATCAAAATGCTAATTGTTTACCAGTCAATCGCGTATTGTGACAATAATAAATTAAAGGAAATTTGAAATATTGGCATTGAATTTATCTGTTTTTACGTGTGATTACCGTCAATTGCGGAAAATTTTAAGCGTACATACGTATTAATTTGTTAGATTTTGAGAAAATGTAGACTAATCAGGTTTTGCTTTAAAGCGTCTTACTTATTTAAGCTGCTAAAATGTAAAGTTAGACATAAAATCGATACATTTTAGTGAATCTCATTCTTTATGTCAGAAAGTTAATTTAATATATTTTCAATATTTTTAAAATACATTTTATAGGGTGTTGATTCGGGTTTCATAGATTTTCTTTCATTATTAGTGGCACGAATGAAATTTTCAGAATGAGCCTTTTTTTTAATTACTACGCTGATAGTGGGATAATGTAGTAAAAAATACTATTAGGTATTCAAATGATGATATTTTTATTATACTCTTTATGATGTATTCAAGAATTTGGGTAGTACATAAAAGACATGAGATTTTTTTATCTTTTATTTAAATTAAAATTGATTCATATGAAACACAACAATATGCAATGTTATAGTTTTGGCAGGCTGGTTCTACACTTTGACAAAACAACTTCTTACACACACAGACATAATACATCAGCGAGAATTTGATACTTAACAATCACAAGATTAGCATAATTCCTATTTTGATTTCGTATAAGCCAAACGGAATATGTGGCCAGGCACATTTCTCTTTTTAAGTCTAACCCTGTATCAAAGTAGCGCGAAGAGTAGTTGTCACGACTTGGTAGAAACACAAGCATCTGAAACGAAATCGTGACACGGGTAACTAAGGAACTAAGCTTGCTTGGCGTTCGAATTTCACTTATAATTTAAACACAATTCCCGCCCTATCCTATTATTTTTGAATATTGATCAGCGTCATCTTGGGGTCTAGTTATTAGGTTACACGTTCGCAATTTGATTATTTGGTTATTACAGGGCGATAGATAGACTTCTAATAATGCCTCTTTGACAGACTTTGAATATCATTCACCATTGAAGTTCCTTTATTGAATACAAAATAATTGTTATTATATATATACTGCAGTGTTAACAAAACAAACATTTATATAAAGCTAGTTTCATTACTCCTAATTTTGATATTATTCTTTAACATTATTTAGTAATGAACTTAGCGAGCTGAATTAAGTCACGCTTAGTGAAATACTTCAAGCATATTTACAATAATCATCCTTTAAGATTTTTATTCATGCAGGACCGATACTAATAATTACATACATATATTATCGTAAGTAAATAAGTTTTTCCATCATTACGGTGTAATGTGTGTATACGCAAAAAGAAAAGAAAAGTAAAGGAGTTTAAAAATGAATCATTTTTTTTCATTTAGTTTATTGATCCGGTTCAAATCTCACAAATAAAAGTCAGTATAAAATCATTTTTGATTTTAGAAAATTAGAAACTTGTTAATTTTCTTCTTTCAAACAATCGCTAAAATTAACCTTAAATATTATGAGTATCAATTAACACTTAATATATTTATTTATATTCTTCTTAAGTATTAGATGACTTATTTCTCAGTGAGGAATATAATACGGTTTAACGGAATTTACATCAGTATTTAGTTTTTCTGAGACAACCATGTTTTCAAACAGAAATTCGTAAAGTCAATACAAAATTTTGAAAGTGATTTTAACGCAAGTCAAAACAAACGACGTTGGAAATAAGATCACCCAATTATAAAATAGATTATCTTCAATTACCAAATAACTGTATTTAATTATTCAAAATGAAATCTAAAAATAGTTCTGGTTTAAGTATTTTTCTTTCTAGCAATTCATGACATGACTGGAACTGTTTTTAACGTTTTATCAAATATTAGTTATTTTCCCCGTTTTTTGTCAATATTAGTAACCAATGATAAAATAATTTAATTTATATTAATACAGTTATTTTTTGAAGTACAAAAGTATTATTTGAGTACATAGTATGTAATCCCGCAAGGGAGATTGTTGTCAAAATCTAATCAGATTTTTTTTATTCTCAGATGTTTTGATCACATATAAAATTCAAAACCAATAATAAAATAAACACAAAGTAAGTCAAAAAAATATTATTATTCCTACGTTAAAATTTTTGTATGAAGGCCATTTAAATTGTATAAGTTATAGAATAATATACAAAATAGATCTCAATATTCTCATGTCTTCTGAAGAGTTTTTTCACTATTATTAGTTCATCTATTTTCCCAATCCATTACGTATCTGAAAACTCAACTGTACTCATCATCTTTATTTGCCCAATCTGATAAAATACACCAGTCTTGGGTCTTTAAGCAAGTTTTTAATTTTCAATTTATTGACAAACGTATTGGAAGGAATATTTATTTGTTAATTGACCTATAAATATTAAATTTAATATATATAGGTACAATAATATAGAAATTAACGAAAAAAAATGTAATGAATCAACCAATTAACTACTCTGGACTAAAAATCGACAGTATTACGTACACAAATTATGACTGAAAATTGTTGTCATAACCTAAACTCAATTTTTTTTTTGTAATGTTGGTACTTGGTACCCAAGCGTATGGAAGATTTATAAGGCAGTAATTATTCCCTCTTATTTTTTGATACATATTTTTTATCAATAAAACGTTTAAGTGAATTACTTAAAAGGTAATAATATATTGGACATACTTATAGCATACAATTTTATACAAGATTTTCATCCGGAGCGCGAAAAGTTCTGGATTTTTGCATAGAAATTATTAATATAAGAAATACAAATTTTCATGATTCAGTTGTGAATTCAAGACAACTATTTATTTCAAATCATCAATTGTCATACTATCTGGTAGGGGATTCAAAGTGAAGGAAGTTGGATAGAAATTGGAGGCGAGACGACCAAATGTTCGTTTACTCAAAAATTTCTCGAATATTCTCATTAATTGAAATTCTAAGAAAGGCAAACATTTGTTTACATTGTAATTATTATATAACCACGTAAATTAAATACTATTCTGCTTGGATTCCAATAAGAACTTATTTGTCGTCCGGTCCCCTTAGTTTTTCAAAAAAATAATCCGGGCCGCTTTTAAAAAAGTTTGGTACCCCTGCTCTAAAATGATAGAATGAAAGTTGCCTTATAATATAATATATATTACTTGCTTTTTTTAGTAGTGTTACAAACTGTATTTAAACTAAAAAATACAGCCCAAAGAGCTCCCAATTAGATTTCCCCGTGCATAAAAATAATGTTCAAGAGTTTTCTGAAGAAATTCTCAGGCGCTTCGTAAGAATCCAACGTAGATATACACCTGTCTCTTTTTCTTACAGGTGTGCTTACTTTCCCGAAAAAGTGGTCTGTGTTGTTCGTGCCCTGTGAACGTTCCTCGATTATATTAAATAAAACTGTTATGCAAAAGTTGAGAAGTCTTTTAACGTAATATCTCATTACATTTTTAACACATATTTTAATATAGGATTTAAATACGTTTTAACAATGTTTTCTACTACTGCAGACTATTACAGAATAGAATCACATTTACTTCAAAACTTTTTTTTTTATCCAAATTTGTATTCAATATTCATAAATTAAATGAAATGATACATTTTGTAAATTATAAATTATTATAAATTATTAAGTAAGCTCATGGATTTGTAAAGATATCTTGTAATGTTTAATTCAAATAAGATTATAAATAACTTTTGTGAGTTAAATTAAAATTATTTGAACTAATATTTACTTGGTAGAACTCCATTGTTATAATGTTAAAAATAGTAAAGTATTAAGTTCTAAAGATTTTTCCTTTATAGTTGATAACTATTTCAGTGTATGCCTTCATCAAAACTATGTTTAAGCCTGCATTTACTGTTATGATTTCTAACATTCTAATTTATATTACAAATTATAGTTTTACGCTTGTAGTAACATAAATGCAGATGAGCGATTAGAAATTAATCAAGCCAATGACACCCTCCAAGACCAAACAAATATTAATTTAATTTTTATTATCTTATATTAATTATTGTTCTTAGAAACACTTAGGTCATTTTAATAAATGTTATAATATAATTTGTAAAATAAATTAGAATATCAGAGTGGAAAAGTAAAAAAAAATGATTTTAAGTCATATGCTGAACACATCTGTGCACAGGAAATAAGTTATAAAATACATTTAAGATATATCTACTTTTCTTCTAATTCTATGAAAAATATTAGTTTACTTTTCAATTTTCTAGCGTTGTCACTTTATACAACTTCATGAGTATTTTATTGTTGTTTTACAAGAACGATTTTTTTCTTCATAAATTCCGATACTTAAAATATATTTTACCATTACGTGACATTCAACACACAATACAGTTACGAAAATAAATTACTCAGTTATTCTGTTATTTTTATCGAGAATAGACATTGATTGCACTCATACAGTAATGTTTTTTGCTAAGAAAAATAAATTTAAAAAGTGAAATAAAAATGTATTGATTTTTCAAAAAAAATAATCTTTTAAGTTGTCTGTCTACTATGTTCCTGTAAAAAGTTTACCCGGAATCCTTCATTTATCTACCAAGACGTATTTAATTCATTTTTTACACATTTCCAAAGTGTGACTTCTCTACAAAGCCACAGCGTTGTTCGAAAAAGTGTGAAATTGTTTGTTGTTATAGTTATTTCATTCGAGTTTTCACTTTGAAACAGTTAGAGGTTAAAAGACGACAAAAGCTTACCTTCAAAAACCTCCACCTTATCTTTTCATTATTTTAATTTTAAATTAAAGTCAATTATGTAATATATTGTCAGGTCCTATGTTTTCTTCCGTGTCAAATCTCACGGCTTCGAGTCCTGGTACAAACAGCATTTTTTCGATCGATTTATCTATTTTTGTTTGTAGCCAAAGGTGTTTGTGATGTCTAAAAATCCCCTCCCACTTTTCCAACCCTTCAATAACTGAACGTAGCGAGAGCGATTAGTTAATCACTAGTCCTGTCCTAGTTTTGTTTTTCTATCCTAATACTCTCTTCCGAAAAGAGAGGTTAAGTGACTAAGTAAAAAAAGTTCTTGTTGAAAAACTTATGTTAAAATACTTCCATTAAGAAGCTATATGCTACAATTGGGAGTAGACATGGATTGAAAAAAAAAACAACATTATTTGTAAGTTTATAACAAATACACAAATATCTTTAAAATATAACCTTTTAATATTAAAACAAGTCTTATTAAAATATTGAATCAATTTTTTTGAGTTTACTTTAATTCACTAAACGTCTTTATATTGAGTATTTCTAGCCATAAATTAAGCAATCGGTCTTAAAAATATATGTATATTATAAACTCTTAACTCTTTTACAAACTAATAAAGACAGCTAAAGAAATATTCTGAGATGGAAAAGTAGCACCGTTATGCGAGCCATACTTCCACCGAACCGAATTTTATCGTAATATTACCACAGCATCAACAAACCTATAATCACATTTTTTTAATTTCATAATTAAGCATTTCATGTTTGATGTAACCTGACATTTTTATGTCAACATCATTATAATTGAGTTTTCAGATTTATAAATAAACTTTCCCTTCGACATTAAATATCAAATGGGTGAAGTATATCATAATGCAAAAAAAAAACTTTTTATACATTTGTTCAACTGTCAAAAACAATTTACGTTATATGCGATTTTACTAAAAATACGACAATTATTTGCTTACCACGCGTATTTAGCTGTTACTGTAACCATTCGTTATTTTTACAGTGATTTTTATTTTACGAAACTGACGACTTTAAAACGTGATGCAAATTAAAAAAATATATTGATAAGCATTATAGGGCTATGAAAACTAGCAAAAGATGTGTCAAAGATAAAGGCATTTATTTTAGCCGGTGGCCGGAGTCACCGCTTCCTCAGAATTCTTCCAACATTCCTTCTTCCTCTTGGCAATTTGTTCCCAAAAACACAAAATCTTTATACTTTTTTAAGTGGTGCGCGATAGCACAAACTTTTTCGTAGTTGAATATAAAATAAAGAGTCTTACATAAATTTTCACTTATTTCAATTGTCACATAATGAAATTGAATTACTACCACACTTAAATCTTTTCAAATTTTAATCAGTTACACTACGTGCATACGCGTATTTAAAATAAATATTCAATATGTTCTAGAATAAGCTAGACGAATTACTATATTATACATACCTTTTTTTCCTATGCAGTCCAATTATGCTCAGTTTGAGGTTCTACGCAATTGCCTCAGTAGTTCATTCAATGCAGTAATGTGTTGCACACTTATATCATGCTAAAATAACCATAAACGTGGGCATAGTTTTTAGTTTTTTTCCACAACAAACTTAGTTTAGACTTTTCAAGAAAATTCAATAGTTTTTTAACGATGGAATTCAAAGAAAACGTTGATGTCCAAAAACTTTACCTTTATAAAAAAAAAGAAAAATCAATGGCCAAAATCTGCAATAAGTAATCATTTAATTCGTAGAGATAAAATTGTATACCTAATGCAATAAAGATTTAATCGTCTGTCTACAATTATTGTTGTCAAGTTGTTAAAAAATAATTTCATTGTTTCAATGCTATTTAAAACAGGAAAATATAAAATAGTTTGTAACACAATACGTAGAATAATCAAAGTTATTTTATATTAAAATGAACTTCCACAAAGTTACCGCCGAAATCATCGAAAGAATTACAAGGAATTCTGTAATAGGGTCTCCTATCGCGGGATCAGCGATCCAAAAGTTCCGGGATCCTGAGCAATTATCCATTACTGAAATCAAAACTAAGGCACGTACCCGATGATCTATACGAATAAAAAATATAATTCATTTTAATTTTAATTGTAAATTCTTATCCGACGTACTATATATACGAAAGAAAAACTCTTGTGCTGTTGCTATTTTTTGTTGTTTAGGTATGTTCACCCTTTTTAACTACACAATTGATATATATGTATTTTTTTATCTTCTAAATCATATTGCAGTATAATCAAGCCAAAAATCGACAGGTTTGATATAATGTTATTGTTTTCCCAATAAAATCAAAATTGAAATAGTTTTTTTTTTAAAACTCAAGTTGTTTATTGATATTATTCCTTATTGTACATACATCTCTTTGTCAAAGCCGATCGGCTCTGACGTCATCATTCAAAAAGTATTTATATAATATTATCTTTAAGATCTTTTTTCACTGCTGATTTTGTTCAATAAGTCTAATAATTTCATATGAACATCGGATCTTTTTACGCGAAATTTGGGCTGCGTAAAACTGTGTTTTTTTTTAAATACTATACAATTTAATTATTATAATCTCGAAATCCCGGGATCAGAAAAACAGTCCAGGATTGGATGACTGAAAAGTAAGATAATTTTTAAGGTGAAATAACAATTGACTTATATAAATGATAAAATATTAAAGATTTATTGCGACCTATAATAGGAATGAATTAAACCTCACATTTTTACCAGTGATTTAATCTTATTAAAATAGCTGAATATTTCGTGGCGAAAAATTTTCGGTTGCCGTAAAATATAAAGTCGGTTTGTTTAAATTTATGTTCAATAATTGACGACTAGTTTTATTTTATATCATTTGAAGATTGGAATGACTAATAGTCTGCTTAAAACAGTTTCACTTGATATTGATAATTTTTATAATTATTTTAGATTACACCCACCAAACAAATTTACAAATTTATCGATTTTGATTTAAAATTTAAAATAACTTAGATTATTTCACGTATTGTGCTACTTACTTTCGCTTCTTTCAGAGACTTCCTCAGACAATCTTACTTTCAAAAAGTTTGTTTAAGTACGAATGATTTTAATTTTAATATTCTAACATGATATATTATACAAATATAAACGTGAAGTAAGGAGAGGAGGATAGAAAATAAACAAACAATAATGATACTACAAATGACATTTACATTACACAATGATTAAATGTGGAAGTTGTTGTTCAAACACATCTGTAAAGTGAGACTTAAACTTGAAACAATTGGATAAATAGGCGCGTTCAACACTAAGGTGACAATTGTTTTTATTTTAATAATTTTAGTACATATGCCTCGCTATAGGTGGGGACACGGTCAAAAAAAATGACAACAGTGAATAACGCGTTACTTTTATTCTTGCGATACATTTTAACAGCTCTCTTAAATTCACCAATATGATCTGTCCGTCATATTCCGTTTATCGTTTTTTGACTTTATGGTACATTCGGAATAAAAATAAAATGTAAGTGTAAGTACTAACTGTTGCTGCGTTTTATGAACGACATAAATATGAAACCACCCTCATATGTACCCAAAATAAAAACATCATAAAGCCTATTTTTGCGGAAGCTTACGAATTCTATATGATTCTATAAAAATATCCACACAGTGGTGGACACAAATAAAACAAAATACTTGCAAATTTTTAAAGCGACTGAGTTACCAACATTTCGCCAAAGAATATTTCAAAAATCTATTTTTTTAAGTATTGTTGTAAGTAATGTATGTAGGTATATCATTAATGAATTTAGTCTAAATTAGCATTTATTTAATCGATTTCTGTTCAAAGGTATGAGTGTTTGTGATGTCCCTCCTACCATTTCCGATCCTTTGACAATTGGGCGTAGCGAAAGTGATAAGCTTGCCACTAGTTTTGCCTTTATTCTTCTATCTCTACTTCTCTCTTTAAAAACAAGAGAAGTTGAAAGACTGAGTAACAAACAGTTTTCGTAGAAAAAATTCTGTTGATATATTTCTATAAGGAGGCCATATGGTCCACATTGGGAGCAGAAATGGATAAAAAGTACATATATATATATATAATATATATCCAAAGAAGCTTCAAGTGAAAGTATAAAAATCATTTTTCATAAATGAATCAAATGACACGATAAAATATACTAAATAAGATGTGTTAACAACGGCTTATTATAATATTTATTTCATCATAATTGAATATTTACTTTATCTTAATCATTGTGTGATTATTATGTTACTGTATACAGAAAAAAAATATAGAGATAAAGCACCCAAAAGCTTTCCGATTGGTTGAAAAACATTAAGATTATTACATTTAAATTCTGTGATGAAAACCTTCTTTTGAAACATTTTATCACAAATCAAGTAGTTCGTTCAAATATATTAAATCAATGTTTTTTGGTTTTTTGCGTATAAATTATTAAAAAAAATATATATCGTTTTCGATTATTATTGTTTTCAATTATACACAAAATTGTTTTTTTATGAACAAACATGATGGTTGCTCAAATTTGTAATAGAATTTTGCTACAGATAATAAAAATTGTTGAAAAAATTTACAAACATACCTTAAAGCATTCATTCTTTATGTAGATGAGACTACGAGCAAAAAATTCCATGAATGCGCCACTGAAATTAAAAAGTGTACAAATTTAAATGGGACCGGGGATGTACAATAATGTGTATATTCCTATGACCAGGTCAACACATTACCCGTGGTGCTAATATAGAGCATACATGCACCGTGTCACCGCAATATGTTCCTACAGGGACATACGACATTCATTACAATAACAAATACTATCCCGAGGGCTACGCAATGCCCACTGTTATTGTTATTAATATAGCCGACACCATAAAAATGCCCCCTTTAAAAATGGCGTCAAATTTACACCCGAGAGTGGTTATGAAAAAAATGGAACTCTGGCCTGTTGATTGCGATATTTTTGCATGAGAAATAAATTTGTTTTTATATCTCTTGCCACATGAATGGTTTTTTAACTCTCTGTTCAATAAATTAGCGAAAATTTTTATTTAAAATATTCATATTAAAATAATTTATCACGATTTTTATAAGTAATTGTCCACTATTTATAATACATATTGACAATTGAAATTTTGTGAAATTTCTGAAATATAAAGAGTAAGAGATTATGGTTTTTTTATATTCGGTAAATCTATTTTATCGGACTGCATCAAGTTTTAATGTAATCTTGTAAAACCACGTTCAAGAAAGTTCAATTAGATATACAGTAGGTCCTAGAACTAACTTAGTATACTAGGGATAAAAGTAGTCCGAATAATCAAAAACCTGGATGATCAAAAATCATTTAGCAGGGAAAGACAAGTACATTCACTATAAATGATTTTTTTATATGAACAAGTCGATTAATTGATTTTGCTTAAATCAAGCGGTTCTTTTTTAACCAACTTAATTGAAAATATTTTTAAATAACTTTCTTTTCTTCTCGACTCTTTTACAACTTAATTGTTAATTTTGAGACGTTCATAACAGTGCGTAGCAGCACATTAAAAAAATGCATATATTTTTAAAAATAAGGATAATCGATTTCCGGATAATCAATCTACTGTACTTAAAAATAGTTAAATATAAACAAGCAACCAATAATTTGTATTCTGTTAAAAGTTGTTATTGAAAACGGTTGAGGCCGCAGATTTCTCACTTGACATATTTTTAAAGTTCAAATTACTAAGATGTATTGTAACTACAAAACAATAAGCTAAAATAAGTATCATTTTTAGGGTATCAATATAATACATCAATATAACGTCAAGAATATACGTAAGAATATACAAAAAACAGTTTTACAGTTTTATTTTTCTCAGTTTGATTTTATTTTGTAAAAATTGATATTGCCTTAATTCTTTTCGCAGGAATCATTTTTTTTGGATTGAGCTCTACTGAAATTTTCACATCCAATTATGGTTGACAGACATTAAGATTTATTTATTATATACACTAATTGTTGGTTTTTAATTTTTTAATTACAATTCATACTTAATTGATTTGTGTTGTAATAGTTTGCATTGCTAAGCTAAGGTCTTCAACTTTTTATTTATAGTTTATTTTTTTTGTATTTTGCTTCAATTCATTTGCTTAGTTGTAATACCAATTGTTTGTCATACCTTCTTTTTCTTACTTGACTTTTGTATAAATATCACTGTTTCATTATATATCTTATCAGTTGACAATGCTCACCATGAGCGAAACCGGTCCTGATCCAATACATTTTATGTGGAAAAAGTACTAAACATGTTTTATTATTTTTATTAGAAAGATTAAGTTTGACTAAATTTTCGCCTTCTAAAAGAAGGCGGTTTGCGAGGGATTATAATTAAAGTAATACCTTAATCAACTACAGTAATACCCCGCTTAGCGCGACCCCGTTAACCGCGGTTTCACTATAACGCGAATTTCAAATTTCGCGCTCAAATGCCTCGCAGACTTACGCCCAGAGACTTAAAAGTGTACGTAAAGTTCCTTCCACCAAACACTACGTCAATATTACAACCTATGGACCAGGGAGCAATAGCAAACTTCAAAGCTTATTACCATCGCCGCACTTTAGCCAACTCATTCATGAAACTGACGGGGAAGGAAGACAGTCTATGCGAGAGTGGTGGAAGTCATACAACATTATGAAGTCTATTCACATCATAGAAGAGGCTTGGAAGGAAGTTAAAATGAGTTGTATGAATAGGGTGTGGCGTAATCTTTGGCCAGATGTAGTGAAAGTACCTAGAAGAATTGTCCAGATGCAGAGACAACTGCTTGAAGACATTGCTGCAATGATTGAGGGGTCTGAACTTGAAGATGTCACGGTAGAAGATCTCGTAGAACTTGTAGCAACGCACGGCGATCCTATCAGCAATGAAGATTTGATCGAGTTACAGAATAATCCTATCTACGATGAGGAAGAACAGGTAGAAGAGAAAGTTTTATCTTCAGGAGAAATACAAAATGCACTTTCAAAAATTTATTCAGGTTTGGACATATTGCAGAGTATAGACAATAATGATGACCGTGTCTTGACCGTGTGTCAAACAATTACAAACAGTGTTGGGTGTGAACGTATTTTACAAGAACGTAAAAAAAACGCTACCCAAAAGACAATAGATGTATTTTTCCGTAAAAAATAAGAGTATGTATTGCATAAAGTGTTCTTAAAATTAAAGTGATTGATTAAAATGATTTGTATTGTTTTGTATTAAATTTTGACAATGTTTAATCATAAACCTCGATATACGCGAATTTCAGTTAACGCGATTTTTTTCGGAACGTATCCCTCGCGTAAAGTGGGGTATTACTGTATTGGCAAACCGAAGGTACGCGTGCCTGCGTTAGCACGTGAGCTATTCACAAAATTAATGTTTTGCAAGAATTAATGTTTTGCAAGAATTAATGTTTTTGCAAAATACCTTACATAAAAAGACATTGTATGCAATCATTCAATGAGTAAATGGAAAGCAATCATCAAAATAAAAAAATAAACAAGCAGCTAAGAACTGTAGTAAATGTGATAAATATTTTGTTTTGCGTGGCACGTTGAAAATGTCGTAAATAATATTCACGATGCTTGGCACATGCACGTTAAATACTTTCGTACTTCCATTAATTAACTGAATATTATCTGATTTATCCTGCAAAATTTTACCGAGCTGATTTTTATAAATTTTAATGTTAGTTACCAAATGAATTACAGATATTTCTTATTCATAAATACAACCAATTATTTTTTTTTACCACGTAATAGAGTTTAAATTTAAAATTTATTCGTTGAACTGTGATCTGTTATTTCAAAATAATTATAACATTTTATTCTTCTAAGCTGACTGTTATAAATAAACATTATTGTAAAAAAAATCTGATCTCATGTTACATTGAATCAAAAGAATATTAAGAAGTGATAAAATATTATATTATCAGATACTCTTATAATATGCCAACAGACGGCTTCTAGATTATTGATTTATTACATTCTTGAATTTCTTGTTAAATACAAATTGTTCAGAATTTCTAAACGAACAGTTATACAATTTTATTAATCAAAATATGATAGAATATTTATATTAAATTTATAACAAGCTAGATTAATCACGCTATTACCATTTGACTAATAATAAATGATAAATGCTTAATTCAAAATAAATCGAAAACCTGATAGAGATCATCATTATTTCAGTAAAGCGTGTTAAATACATATATGTGTGAGTATTGTGTATACACACCAAAATACTTGTAATATAAATCAGCTATAATCGTGAATTCTCGGTAGTTGTGTCCCACTTGGGAAACTACATTTCTTTCAAATGTATAATTTAAATCAAAAAATATAATGTTTTTATTAATTCTGCAATTATAAACACACATCCGTATAATTGATATTATTAAATAAATGATCTATTGTCTTTTTAAAATAACATCAATTCTGGTTGCAAAACAAGCAGCATAAATTGAAAACATATTCATAATTCTTATTACAAAAGTATGAAAAAGTTTCAAATAAATGAAACATGATTACTTTATAGCTGTAACAATGTTTTTCTGTTAAAAAATATATTTAAAAGAAATGATTTTATTCTCTACTATTTAAATTGAATATAAAAAACCGGAACGAGAGGCTGAACGATATAAATTATTGCATATTTTTTTCCTAACAATGCGTATAAGTTTTATTTACATCAACACAAAAAAAAACAATAATCAAAAAAATGTCTGATCATTTATATTATTCAATTTCAAATATTGACGACCGAAAAAAAGAAAGAAACAGACATACACTATTATTTAAATTCCTTTGTAGAATAAAAGCATTTCAAGTATCGTTTTAAACAAATTTTCATTTATCGATGTCTGGTTGTTTTAAAAATATGATTTAAAACTAAAACAATTACAAATAAGAACAAAAAAAACTTTTAATGGAATGTTTTTGGTGAACTTTTTAAGATCAATATTTAAGTTTTAAATAAAAGTAAACGTTGGCCACAACTTAACGATTTTCAAACCTAAATAATACCGATTTGGCAGTATTGCTAGTATTGATAAGAATCTAGATTATTTAACAAAAGGACGTGCTATTCCAGTATAGTAGAAATTTATTCAAGTAAAGAATATTTTTCCCATACTACTCATCATCATTTCTAAATTGATCAGCAATCAGTAAGATTTTATGTCAGTATCAAGGTAATGTATTTTTTTTTCTGAATTGAAAAAAAGGATACTTATACCGTCATATAAGCTTCAGTAAAATCGCTGTATTACAAAATAATAATTAATCCTTTTTTTGCCAATAATGACTTCGCAGGATCCACAAAAATCTTATACAAAGCTTAATTCCAAATTTTACATTCATCAGTACCGATTTCCTGAAATGTGCTTGTAAAATTTCTTATATAGTTTTTGAACTTTTTTGTACGAATCGATACTTTTTTTATAAAATGCGTTACGTCTTTGTTTGTGTGTTTTCATTAAAAATTTATATATTTGAACACCTAGAATTTGTATGTCCGAATGAAAATTAAATGACAGTTATATTATTAAATTTTACTCATTATAATATACATAGTTTTTATAATAACAAAATAAATATTATTGTTTTTTCACAAAGACAAAGTTTTGCTCTTTTTGTACCGAAAAATGGAACTATGTATTTATTTAAAATAGCAAAAAGTTTCTAAATACTTAAACTGGCCGGCGTAATTAATTTTTGGCACTATAAGCTGAAAGCTGGAGGTCAAAATGAGTGTTATCTTTAGTATTATTGCCTACATAACCAACAAAAAGACAATTATGAGAACCATAAAGGGAAAATGTTATACCCTTTACTACTCTTGTCCTTTTGCCTTCAATAATAGAACAATAATAATATGATATTACTGCGGCTACATACTATTATAACGTGTATCATTTCATTCAAGATACGTTATTTGAAAGCACCCTTAACAAATTAATGATGACAATGAAAAATAGCTTAAATTCGTTTATATTTTTAATTCAAATGATAACCTCTTTTTAGTAATTTGATTGCTTAATTATTTTAACTGAAGATTAAAACAATATTTATTCATACAATACTTTTTTACATTAGTTGAATATAATTATGAGTATTTTTTTGTGGCAATATATCAATATGTAAAATAATAAAACTATTAATGCCAATTCAATCAAAATTACCAAACTTCGTTTTTATAAAGTGTATAATATAATAGTCGTTTTTTCATGGCTAACAAAAACGTTAGGTGTAAAATTTAAAAAAAACGTTACTCATTAAATAAAATCCATACAAATATTTAATTTTTAAAAAGTATTGTATACAGAAATTTCCACTTAAGAGCATTTAACGCTACACTTATTAAGATCATTGTTAAATGAAGACACAAATACTGATTTATGAAAAGTAAAGCAAACCGTTTATACTTTATATAAAATTATAGAAAAAACGGTTCATATTCTTGCTTGCTAAATCTTATACAATACTTATTTTCATTTTATATTAAGCACACTCCAACATATATATTGATTGGGATGGTGTCCATGTGCTTGATTAATAATGGTTTATTCAATAGAGTTAATAATAAATACCGATAATAGGATATAAGAAAGGATCAGTGTTTGAAATCATTATAAAATCAGATTGCCATAATCTCCTACCAGACAACTTATAATAGCTGAATTACATATATTTGATGAATTGAGTAATTAGTCAATAGTTTTTCTGCAATCATATGAGGTAACATAACAAAGTTTTGTTTGTTGAATATTACGTTATGGATAACATATAACTAAATTTATATCTTTCTAAAGTTTAAAAATATTGAGTTATACTGTAATACACATTGTATAACAACAAATGCCATTGATCAAAAATGTATTTTTCCACCTTAAATGTGTTATATATTTTAACATACGACACATTATAAGTAGTTGATTTGGAAAATATTCTTCTGGTTAAATACATATAAAATATATCACAAAAATGGTATTTTATGATGCTCTATATCGTAAGCCTAATGCAATACTTAAAAATCTGTTAGTTCTAACTTGCTCGATACCACACCCAGAGTAATGTTTAAAGCTCTTATCTAACGATCTTTTTCATAATATGTATACTTAATGCGAAGGAGTCAAAAGCAAAGACAGAAATCTACCATGGAAGGCATGTTGAGAAAAACGTATTGAACGTAAAAAAGCATTACTAATCAATTTAATTTATGTGTGCGATACCTTAAAATAGAAAATTGTGATTTACAGTGTCGATTTTGTAAAATGTGCTGAGCAAACATTTTGTCACGTGATTGTTTGTATTCGTCAAAGCGTTTAGAGTGAAGCTGAATTTGTTTCTTAACAATTTTCAAAAAAGTGGTTTTATATGAAATAAAAACAGATTTTCTGCTGAAATTTTACGATTAGAGATTACAAAATTTATTTTTTCAAGATTGCTACATTTGCTTCTAACCCCCTTATATATTTGTTTCCTACTGAAGAGCATTATGGAATATTTATTTATCGTAACAGATTTTTTTCACAAAAACTCTTTGTTATTTGATAGATCAATCTTTCTTTTTTTGAGAGAGTTAGAATATAAGATCGTGGCTAAGAGACTATTTGTAAAATGACCGGTCTTGCTATGTTTCTTTTTTTTATGGAATGCGAGGATGAGAATAAATGAGCTAATGTATATATTTTTTTAACTATACTGATAACTTTATAAATAAATATCCATGCATTTAAACTCAAATCTTTAAATCAGTTAAAATAACAATAGTAAATCTGTCTGTAATGCATTTCGAATCTATGGGTATCGTAACAAAAAATAAAGAGTCACCACTTGTTTATAGGACCGGATTTTTTTCTGTATTATTAAAGTTAGTATACAAGTAACAAGAAAAACTTTATCGTTAAATTATCTTCAGTCAATTTTACAACACTTTTGAATATTTACTGAATATTTTTTACATAACAAATAGTAACTATTTAAAATCATGTTTTTTATACTTATAAATAAATGTATTAAAAAATCACTATAATTTACTTATGTTTCAAATATTAGGCGGGTTTTTAACCTTCTGTTTCTCAATTAAGAACTCAAATATAATAATAATAATAAAGATCAAAACTGTATTCAATTCAATATGGATGTTATTAAATCTTAAATGACTAAACAATGAGCTCCTAAAATTTTTTAGTGAATTATATTCCATCAAAACAAAAAAAGTATTATCAAACTTTTTAACAATTGAATTATTTAAAGATTTAAACAAAAAAGATTCATAATTTTTAAATTGCTCCCACAGCTTGTTTAATTAAGAACTTTTGAACTGAAATGGATACATTGATTAATGGATATCATAAATATGGAAACATCAATCGTATTTGCATACAAAAAACAGCCATAGCTAATTTGAAACTGAAACAATAACATTTGCGCAATGCGTCAAAGGTTAAATATGTTAGTTTTATTTTAATTGAAATCATCGTGGTTTAATTATTACGGAATAATTATTGCGTGCATGTACGATGTTTGTGGGAATTATTTCGATCGTGTATCAATTGTTTTTTCTGTATTTTTAAATAGTATTTGTAGTTTGGAATATCCAGTTATCTAACTTAATGGACAACACTTGAACGTTCGTCTTATTTAATTACAGGTTTCAGTTTGCAAGTGCTCGAATCCATGTACAGATTTTCTGTACTGTCTTTTAAGTAAATTTATGAATTTGTATTCAAAACCATGAATATTTTTTTTCAAATTTCTTACCTCGTCTTATCGCATTCTCAAAGACCAAACGTTTGATAAGCGATTGGCTAACTACTTTTTCTGTCATATCACCATCCTTTTATGATTATTTACTTTTCCGAAAAAAAAATATGGTCAGACGACATATTGTAATCCAAACTGGAATGAAAAAATATTGACTCCAGTAAATATGTGTACCATTCATTATTAATCATTGTTTTTAAATGTATCACTTATAGATGTTTTATTGTACGAGTATCCAATTATGCACCGTCAAAACGTCACACAATTTCTTTAAACTTGATTTTTCAAATTAATAATTCATGTAAAGTTTCTATAACAGAAAGCTTCAATGGTGAATATTTAATTTTGTAAGCTTAAAATGAAAAGTATGTATCCCTGCAAATGGTAACTGACATAAAAGCAAAAACATGTAATTTATTTCAATGTGGTTTTTCATTAGAACTTTTATAACACTTTTCTCGTATCTGTAGTAAATAGTTTGTATTTACATTTTTTGATTAAAATTATTTAAAATTATTAAATAAATAAAATAAAATATATTGTTAGTGACTTAAACATAACGAAAGTGATCTAACCATTTTTTTCTTTATATGAAGCAGTTTTAAGTGCTATGTCCAAACATACAAACGAATAAGGTATAATTTATGGCCATAGTCGAATATTGAATGTAAAGGAACCATCATATATTTCAGTAAAATTGGTCGTGATTAATTCAAATATATTTAATGTACTTAAAGTTGTATCAAAATTAGGAGATTAAAAAATTGATAACACTTTTAATGGTGTACTATTATTTTAAGAGATTATAACATATTTATGAAAATCTTTTATTAAATATGAAATATCAAAATACTGATAATGATTTATTTGCTAGTCCACTATTGCGATCCCAAATGGCCGCATTTTTTGCTTGATTTAAACTTATTTGTAAATACTGGTTTTGATATTTGCAATTCTGTTTTTAAATATGTGATACTGGTATTCTGTATACTCTATTTGCAATAATAGAGCACTCACTACTATCAATTTTAGATTGAATTTGTGACAATGGATATTTTTATTTTTTAAACAATGACCTTACAGTTAATGCCAATGCTTCAAATACTCTTATGTTGAAAGATACGAGAAAAATTTGATGACCATTTATTGTAAGAACAACCCGAGGTAAATTGACATCACAGACACCCACGTCTAAGGTCTCAAATTTTACAATTGACATTGACCGGGAATCAAAGCCAGACCCGCTTGGTGTGTAAAGCAAGCTATAACCAAAAAGACCACATTATTTATAAATATATTTTAACATAGTGCTTTCTGGCCCTTTTGTGAAGGGTGACTGATTTGAAGATTCGTTGGCGACACATGATTGATACCCGGAGACTTTTCAACCGACTTAAAGTATTTCCGTCCAAATTCAAAAACTAAAATTATATTCTACCCATTTTCTGTCTATTTCTTACTAACAGGATGTTGGAAAATGTTTTTTTTTCTATCGAAAAGTTAGCTACTAAATAATAAAAGATTTCGTCAAACGATTTTTTTAGATGCTGTTTAACGAACCATTTTGATCCCCATTTAAAGTAGACAGGGTAATACTTTCGATGGTTTCGGCGGTAACTTTGTGGAAGTTCATTTTAATAGAAAATTTAAATTAACTTTGATTATTCCACGTATTGTGTAACTAACTGTGACACGTGTTTCGCCTCTTTCAGAGGCATCTTCAGACTTACTATCGCAAAGTTTGCTTAAGTAATGAAGCAAACTTTGCGATAGTAAGTCTGAAGATGCCTCTGAAAGAGGCGAAACACGTGTCACAGTTAGTTACACAATACGTGGAATAATCAAAGTTAATTTAAATTTTCTATTAGACAGGGTAAAATACACATGAGTGTTTTTATATATGCATATATATATACAAATATTTCAACTAATATTGTTTTAATCCTACATTTTTCTTTACCCAACATGAAAGCGTTTTACTCATTGAGTATTGTGGGTGGTAGCATAGGCTTGCAATAATAATTTGATTTTATTTATTTAAAAGCGGACATTCTGCACTATGAAACCTTTTCATAGATCGAAATAGCAAACGATAGTGAATAGACAGTTAACGTTAAACATTTGCAGGGTTTTCAATTTTTTATTCGCAATCCTGTTTCTATGGGCTTTAGGGTCGTATGGTTTTATTTCTTTCATAGCTGTGTTAGCACCTGAGAGGGAGCAATGGAGCACTGGATCATTTAAAATTTCATGGGAAAGACCCTATATTTTACAAGTCGAGATAATCTTACGAGATTGTTTTCCAAAGAAACGTATTTTTATTTCAGTACCAACTACTGACTTTTTGGAAAACAATATTTATTTGCGAATTTTATCAATTTTATTACGATTTTTTTTAATTTTTTGTTCATTATATTCAAAAATTTGAGGGTTTTAAATAAAAAGACAAAATACATTCAAATACAATTCAAAATTAAATGCGTAAAAAATATTTTACGAGGTTATTAAATTTAAGTAAAATCAACCAAATGATAAAAATCAATTTTCAGGTGTGCACTGTCAACTAGGGCATCCAATCCCGGGATTCCGTTCAATTTTCTGATCCCTAAATTCTGGGATTGATACGGCTGCGATCCTGGGATTTCGGGATTGAGAAATTTCGAGCGAATACCAAAAATTTACACGAAATTGGTAAATCGAGAATTTCATATTCCTCGGTGAGCTAAAAAAAAAACGAGGTTTGTTGATAAACTGGGAAAAAGTATACCAAATCGAGGTTTTTAAATTCCTCGGTGAGCTAAAAAATAAATAATTTTGGAGATAATCCGGGGAAAAAGTATAGCGAATTGCGAATTTCAAATTCCTCGGTGAGAAAATCCCAATTGGAAAAAGGCTTCGGGACTGGATACCCTACTGTCAACACTTGGTGGAAAGGCATAATATTTAAAAAAATAAACACTCTTTTGTACTAATTCTACTTTTATTTTAAATGATCAGGGCCGATTATGACATTATCAATTATTGTTAACCAAGGTCCTGATCATATAAAATAATCTGTAATTGGTACCCAAGAGTTTTTTTTAATGAGGAAAAGGATCAATATATTGATTTTCCTTTATAACTTATAATGAATCCAACGTGGAACCTTCTTATCGGTTAATGAACCTTTTGTTTCCGAGAGAGAATAATGTTATAATATGATATCCCAGCTATTGTTTTGAGCTCTATATATCTACAACACAAACATTTTGAAATACTAACAATGAAAACAGTCTTGAATTTTAACCTAAGTATCAGAGTAACATTGTATTTTTCTATCATATGAAAATAAAAAAACAAACATATTGTTGGTCATTAAAAAGAATATATTTTGAAAAATCATATGAAAGTTTATTTATAATAATATAATTATTGAACTACAGATTACGCGACCCAAAAACTTCAAGGTTATAAGTGTAAACTTTTGGTGGAACAAAAATAACAATGAATGCCATCAATTTTAAATGGAAAAACAATTTTTCTGTAACTTTTGTTGCGCAAAAGGTCTTCACTTAACACCTTGTAATTGTCTGGTCGCAATAACCTTACACTTAAATTGGTAGTAAGTTGATGGAGTGATTCATATGAAAGAAAAGAGGCTCTTTTATACCTATGTCCGCTCCCAATGTGGAACATGTGGCTTCCTAATGGAGGTATCTTAACAGAATTTTTTCAAAAAAAAAAATTGAAAAAAAAAGTAGTAGGGATGGAAGGATAAGGCTACGACAGTACTAGTGTTTTAATAATCGCTCTCACTACACCCAGTTATAAAGGGATCCGAAATGGTAGGAGGGAACTTTTAGACATCACAAACACTCATGCTTTCAAACAGAAGTCAATAAATCGATAGAAATGCTGTTTGTACTGGGACTTGAGCCCGTGAGGTCTGACACGGAAACGCACAACGCTAACCGTTGCGCTATATAACCCGAGATCCTTAACTTCAACTTGTGAGTAGCTAAAAATCTAGTTTATTCATTATTTCTTTGTTATTAAACTAAAACACCACGGTCATATAATCGGTCAGGATAATGGGCATCCGTGATCAATGGTAAACTTTATTGAATAGTGATTTTGAATCCAACCAAAAAAACTACATTTGACTTACTGGCTCTAAGCTATGCGAAAATATATAAATGTCATAGGCCAAATGAAAATATATTTTTTAATTTACTTTTAATAAGCAATGTTAATTTACAAACAAAATAGTTTACGACATTAAAGGGAAAATAGAGTACTTCAAAAGAGAAATGTTATAATATAAACTTATGAACATATTATAATATCATAGATACTCTGACGTCTTGAAGTATTTTGCGTTTGGTAATATATACATAATTTTTCGCATGGTTTGCCTTGTATTTACTCAATTTCTCCCGATATCACAAAGACACGTGAATAACGACAGGAAAGTTTATGTAAATTTGAGTCTTTCAATGTAAACACGTGCAGATGAGCCTCAGAATTCTAAAAACAGACTAAATTGACATTGATAAAGTTATCCATGGATTTGAGAAATAATGCATGGATGTATCCCTCTCACACATTTGATAAAACAAAAAAAATATTGGGACAGAGCAAAAACAGCAAGAAAGATAAGCTTACCAGTGGTTTACTCTTTGCTCTATTGTTTTACAATTTTCGTTTGTGTGCATGTTCGTGAATATATCTCAGGCCACGCATGAAAGCTGTTTTCGTGATTAATGTGTTTGATATGCACGCTCCACGCAACGCTCCGCAAAACGCCACCGCTTAAGCGTAATTTTACTTCTATGAAAAATAAAAATCGATTGAAACTTATATTGAGATTAGCTTCAGAATATTTCTATACGCAACATATTAGAAGCAGACATGGTCATAAAGAATGGGATCAATCAGGCTATGTAGAGTGAAAATTATCAATTATATTTATTTTATTATTTATCGATGATAAGTTAAAAAAGTCGTAAGAAAATCGGGGTCTCCAACCCTTTTAGCCTAAGGGCCAAATTGACCTATACACCTAGTTTCAAAAGTGAAGACCTATTTAGTTCATCGTACTAACATACTAAAAAAATAATTTGGATTGATGGTGCTCGCGGACTTCTGTTAGGACCGCGGGCTGTAGTTTGGAGACCTCTACTCTAGAAGAAGGAATTTATGCAGTAAAACAATGGGGTAGTAAAATTTCAACTCCGTACTTCATGTGTAACTGTTCACACTTCTTACAAATATTTACTTAAGCATACTTTTTCATTATATGTAATAAATACTAAATATTTGAATTCAATTCTGTTGAAAGTTCGAACATAAAATAGTAAATTGGTTATATGTTCTTCTTCTTATCTGGCGCTTTAGTCGAGCTAGAGTAAACGTTTGCTGCCTCAATTAATATCTTAAATTTTACTAGGTCCTTCTTCTTACGCCAGTCGCTGACATCCAGCACTCATAAGTCCTGTGACACCCCGTCTATTCGGGGAAGTTGCGGCTCTCCAAAGCTACGTCTTCTTTCTAAAAGTTTACACTCATCCATCCATGACGTATGCCATAGCAGTCTAGGGTTCCAAGCAGTGTTGTAGAAAAAACAGCAAAAATGAGCGGGCCGTTAAATTCCAGCCTCTCCTAACAAATTGTATGGCGGTTATACGTAGATCAACTCTAAAATCCAATTTATGAGCTTATTGAAGTGAAATGTGTTACCCTAGTTTGACTTACTGATTTTTGATCATTGGACTTGAGAAATCATATGGAAAGATTGAGTAACGAACCAGTGTGAACAAATAAATTTTGAGATTAATTGTTAATTGATTAAAATCCCAATAATGACGTTGATTTTTTTAATGAACTATCCAACCTCATATTCTGTATTGAAATATTGTAAACAAAACAATTTTAATACAATGATTTGCCTACTTTGTTTGCTTTTGTTTTCTGAGATTTTTAACAGAAACAAATGGTTTCATAGTGATGTGATATTACTTTGAAAACTATGAATCCCGACCGCTCACCTGAAAAAGTACCTGTTTTTAACTCTATAGCTTGGCTTGGGGGCTTTGCATATGCCCATTCCAGTGTAGGCATTGAGTTTTAATAAATCTGACAATGTCTGCCTCACCGTAAAGGTTATTAATCTCATAGTTATGCCAACATCGTCAGATGCCATCCTCACAGATAACGAATATCGCTCAAGCGCTTGTAGCTTCTGAAAATACTTAGATCTAAGCGTCCAGACCCCTGACACATACGCCAGAACTGGCCTTACGAGAGTTTTATAGAGGCGAACTTTTATATTCTATGATAAGTCTTATCACTACCAAATATTGTTTTAGTTTATTTTATGCAATCATTTTTAAATAAAAATGCTCACTGTATGTTATTTGAATTGACTATTACAGAAGGTAGTAGATATCTATTTATAAATATGAGATTTGTCTTGTACGAGATTTTCCTTGACACGAAAAATAAATTTAGTACAATTCAATCGTACTTTTCTGAAAAGTTAATATGTGTTAGAAGTGGATGTTGAGTAATAAAAATATGTACGTAGGTTATATTTTGTGCGACAAACATATTAGAATATCAGTATATATTATCGTATTCCAAAATCAAAACATACATTTTGATTAACTTTTCTTATTTTGGGTTTCACAAAAGGGTTTAAAGTTAATGCGATTTGCAAATAAAATGTAGAGAAAATGCTAGAACTTTTTTCATGCCATAGAAACCAGTTGAACGATTGTATTATTTGTTCGGCATCGTACACAAAAAAAAATACACAAAATAATTTCAGCATTCCTAAGATGAATCCAGGTACCTGATGCAAAACGTTGTAATACACATTTATATTTTGAATAGAATGTAACATTTTACCAAAAAAAATATTCAAATGTCTCATAGGTTTAACTGCGTCAAGATTTTTTTCAAACTTTCTCTTCATATTAATAACAACATTATGTTACTATTTTTGAAGTGATTGTTTTCAATAAAAAACATAAATACAAACATATTTAGAAACGAAGAGCTTACAAAAGTAAAATAATACAATAACATTTGTTCATGTTAATGTATTTGAATTTTCCGTGTATGATCAGTATTTTATTTCAATGTGTGAATAATCAGTCAGGTGATAGTTGATATATTCTATTGTTAGAATACATAAATGTCACTAAACGTAACTGTCAATTACATAGTCACTGATGTTTGTATTCATATTCAGTGTGTCCAATAAAACTGTTGGATAATCGCCATTGTTATCGATACAGAAAATATGTTGATTATAATAAAGAGCTTCAACGTACGTGAGTACAACCTTTATGTAATTTTGCTATGATTAAATAATATAATATTTACTTGCTGTGTTTCAAAAATGCGGGGTATAATACTATTCTGAAGCAAGCTCGAATTTTCGCACGGCATTTTAGCTCGGCATTTTTCCTCTTGTTAAACATACAAAGGTACACAAAGGTCCCGGGAATGGCACAGGGTCGGAATGGGAGAACGAGCCGGCGTGACAACACGGAACGATGTTTTTGTCCCTATTTACATTTATATTGGGCCGCATAGCACCGCGTGGTCAGGCCCGGCACAGGGCAATTGTCCACCCGTCCGCCGAGGAAATCGACAACTTTTAACTAAATCAATTTTCAAAGTTACTTTTTCCGTCACCGTAGCTTCCGCCTTTTCAGATTTTGTTGTTGACTTCTTTATACAGGTTTACATTTTACTGAACTTGAACAGCTGTATATAAATGTTATTTATGTATAATTCACTATCTTGATAAATTATAGATTATATTGAACTTTTTACATAGATTTATTAATAACCGAAAGTAGCGAAAGCTATTAGTTAACCACTAGAGAGAGGGGCTGGGCAACTGAGTCACAAAAAATTCATGTAGAAAAACTTCTGTTAAGATACTTCCATTAATAGGCGGCGATATGTTTCACACTGGGAGCGGACAATGATATCTATAAAAAAAGTATTTACTTGGTGTTTTTAAATGAGATAACAAACACTACATATTGTCGGGCTGCGGAGTCGTGAAACAATAAAAAGATTCCAACTCGGACCATAGCTTAAAACGCGACTGTAATTATTTTTTGAGGCTTATTTTTATTTTAGACGTACATGTATCAAAAAAAAGATTGTATTTTTAAATTTCATTACGTACAAAAACAGATATTTTTAAGAGATTTGGCTTTACCGTTGCAAAAATTTACTTAACCGAGTTGTAACACAAGTTTCCCCTTTTTGAAATGGATCTTCAGATGTCACACTTCACTGGCAAATTCAGTGGAATAACACGATACCTTGCATTTTGCATTCAATGGACATGGTTAATATTGGTACAAAAAAAATGAGAGATTAAAATCATCGATATGTTATTTCCGTCTTTTCAAACTTTTAAAAACGTATAATAAGTTCTTTACACTATGAATTTATGTGAAACAATGAAGAATAAGTTATAAAGATTAATTTAAATTCTAACGTGTTAATTTTCTTCCATGTTTATTATGTTTTTGAAACCAAGTCCGCTCCTTATGTAAACCAAACAGACTATAAGCTAAGAACTTATCTCAACAAAAGTTTTTCAACGAGATCTGCTTGTTACTCAGTTACTCAACCTCCTTTTCTATTTCGGAGTGAGTACAAATACGCGAATAGGGTTAGGACAGGACTTTTGTATCAGATGGGTGGGGGGGGGGGGAATAGTTTAAGACATCATATTTTTTTAAACTGAATTGATTTAAATTCATTGAATAATTAAAAATATAAAAAAAATATTTATTCTTGGCGTGGGGGTTGCTTTTTTAAAGCAAGCACAGATGTTAGTTGTATACCTATATAAACAGTTAAATGTATTCATTTTTATTATTGCTTTGTTGAAAAACAACAGTTAAATAATCAATTGAATTTGAATTGAAATCGTGAATTAATAGTCAAACGAAAAGGCACTCTAAGTAAATTGCAATAATTAATCGAATTAAATTAATTGTCCAATTTATTTAGTGTTGTTTAAAAGGTGTTGTTTTCGGATAGGTTTTAAATTTCACCGTGACAAATAATAATATACGTGTTCATTTGTAGTATATGTTTTACGAAACAATGAATTGCTTGTTTTGTGTGGGGGGTGTGTGTTTGCTTTTTTTACTTTCCAAGTATCCAACGACTAAGCATTCTTCTCTGTCGCTGGTGTAAAAACCAAGCCAATATAACGGAGTGTACTTGGTCAAACGACATTATTATCATTAGTATATTCGCAAGACCAGCAAAAACGTTTTGAAATGCATCTGGCGGTCACTTTTAGTATTGTTTTTTAAGAGTTGTATTGTAAAATAGCTTGGATTATTTATATTTATTCACCAGCGTAGAATACCTATATTGTACTGGATTTTTAAACCTTTTTTTTAAGCGAAACAAAATAAAGTAGAACTTGACTTTATATACAATTTTTTTCACTTTTAAATTGTTCACTGTGAATAATCGGAGAAAAAGTTATAACCTTTATTAAAAAATAATACAATATTTTTTACTAATTACACATGAATTTATTAAAATCAGTACCGGGTGTAAGATGACTTATTTTTTTTAATAATGTTAGTGTCACTAATTCATATTTTGTATCATTCCATATGTAACTATATATTTTTTTATAATGTTGTTGTTTGTTATGACTTTATAATTCTTATTTAATTTTAACTTCATATCCCTGTATCAATAAATTATTGTATTTCTTAATCAGCTGAAAATGCTCGTTTGGAGTGAAACCAGTCCTGATCTAAATAAGTAAAAGTAGAATATTTACAAAAAAATATTTTATCTTTTGTATATACACATACACATTTTATTTTGATTTTTCGTAACCGAATGAACAATGTTCTCAAACTTTCGTTGTATTGACTACTCGAGCATTAACTATTGCGATCGCCGAATGGTTGGATTTTTTAACCTCACCTTCAACTAAAAACTAGTTTTTTCCGAGTCTAATCCCTTTTAGCATGAAAAAATGCGGTTGGTAAGATTTTGACAATACTTTGTTTAAATGAAGACTTAGCAAACGCTTCCTTCAAACGACATTTTTAGGTTTTCGGTCAAATAATGTTAAAGTTTATTGAAAAAAAAGATTCCAATAAAATTTTATCTCAAATCAGCTTGTAGATTCTAAATCAAAAAGTCTTATACATTGATGTTCTTACATTGACATCACGTAAATTACATTAGCCTTTTTTATTGCGACATGTTAAAAAACAGGGGATACAGCCAAATTCAACAATGTTAAAGAAATATCTGAGCTTAAAAGATATTATAAGATTACAGAATGGTGAGAAAATTCGGATATAACTTATTAGATTATTCATGTTTAATTGTTATGCCAATAAGAACAATATTTAGAAAATTTCAGTATAACATTCTTCTCGTGGTATTGCTGAGCTCTTTCCGGAACAACCCTCCCACGCAGCATTGCATATGAGAGCCACCACTCAAGCCTGTTGGGAATTCTCGACCTGGTTTTAAATGAACCTTTCCAACAATAATAATTATCATTTGCTTCACTCGCTTTGAACAATATCAAATTAAAATTGTTTTCATTCATAAAAAGATTTCATTACTCATTAAATGAGCATTTACATATCACTATTCAATTAATTTTCAATTGTTTTTGGATCCAGTGAAATTCGTCTGACGCATTCAAGTTTTATATAATATCTGAGAATGCATTTAATTTGCTGATGTGCAAGCAAAAGAGAATTAGTGCATCGATGAACTTGGATTTAAAATAATACGTTTTTATATAATGGTTGAAGCTTTTAAACGTAAATATTTTATATTTGGCATATAAATCATTGCAGCGAAAACGTTCAAAGAATATTTAAAATCAATAAACAAATCAGCTGCATTTAAATATATAAAAATACATTTTTTTTTATTTTGATAATATATAATTTTCTGTTATCAGGTTGTGAGTATTTTTGAGTTTTTAAAATAAAAATGTTAATTTATAGTGGGCTTTTACATCACATTAATATGACCGCAACTAATAAAAATAAGATTATATAATTGCTTATATTGTTATGATGTCAATCAAATAAAATATATACAGAAAAGTATACCGTGACAAAAAAAAAACTAGGTAATCAGAATCATAAAAATCATGAAAGTTTAGTTAAGAAATTATTGATAATAAAAAAGTATGTATTTATGTTCGTTAATATCGAAGAAAACATTTTTTTAACGAAGTTTTTTGTTATATAATACTATAATTTGAATAATTGTTTTTTAAATTTTTATTTTTAAAAACTGTGTTATCATAAATTTTGTGATAGGAAAAATACTGTATCAACGGTATGAGCGAATAAAATGAATTTTTTGTATGGCATTTAACATGTTTTTGTATACAAGAAAACATCTCGTGGTCGAGGTACCTTTTTTCATTTTCAAAGTGTCCACAGCACGTCATCAATCCGCAAAGCACCAATATAGTGAAAACCCTGAAAAAGAATCGCGAAATAAGAAGAGTAAGTTCATTCTCAATATGGCACCGGCCAGCCCGGGGACAATGACAAAACGTTTTGCAGTCCTTCATGCCCACTTTGAAAGCGAGACCGTCCTCCTGACAAACTGACAACAGGCCCTCGCAGTGATGTCGCAACAAAAATAATTATAGTAGTATACTGAAGTACTATTAAAAGCTACACGTAATTACAAATAAACATGTGTAAAAAAACGTTACAATTGCATAATAGCAAAATTTATGTTTAAAAAAAACACGGTGTCAAGTGACGTTTTATCAAAGAGAATATTTTTTTACATATCAAATTTTATTGAAATAAAAAAATATAGATAGATTCGAAATAATCAATTCGCTTTGTGAACATATTTTAAAACACGCAATGTCAGCTTTGAAAAAAAATATGTAATTTTGTATCTTTGCAATTTCTCTAATCTTATTCAGCTTCATATATTTAAAGCAATGATTTACGTTAATTTCTTATCTGAATTCTTCAGTTTCGCATAAGTTATAAGATTAGTGTTTATCATAAATATATGTATGAGGAATATCATGCTATTTTTAAGCCAGTTAGATGGTAATACACATTTACCAAACTAGTTTTGTGTGAACTATGCATTTAATTTTTTTTATCTACCTATCAAATTTATAAACAACACAATCTTAAAAGTCTCATATATGGCAATGGAAGATTAAGTTGTCAAATTTATTCACCTTGGCTGCCAAATGAATACAAATATTAATGCATAGCACTATCCAGTTAGAAATAAAACGAAAATAAAAACAATTATTGAATTGGAATAAATAAAAACCAGGTTGGTTAAAAAATGCAATTATATACCTGTTAAATTAAATGCTCGGCCAACCGATTTATTAAAATCGTAAAGACTTAAAATGAAATTTTAATATTCAAACACAAGCCAATGAATATTTTTTCATTATCGCAATATAAAATTATTAGAGTTGAGTTTAATTGATTTTTGTGCAAAAACCGAATTATTTATTTACGCTTTATTAAGTTTATAGTTTTATTTAAAGAGTATAAAAAAAATATGCGAGGGGGTGTCCATTGACAATTTTGTTAAAAAATTGTTTCATAAAAAAACTTATACTTTAACTTAGATATTATAATACTGTTATATTGATGATATTCATAGCCAACATAAAATTGGAAACAAAGTCCTAAGATAATCTTTCACACAAATTGAACAACAAGTGTCGGTATTGATTTTAATTATTCGTTAATTATTATTGAAGTTACTACACAATCAGTTTGACAAAATAGAGACATCTTTAAAAAGGCTACCAACGATTTTCCATACTTTGTACATTTTATAATAAATACAGACGTATAACTTATAATCCAACAAAAGGAATTGTCCATATTATCTATCGTATTTACTTTGTTTTTTATTCATACGATACTTAATTTGTTTTTTTTTTTGATAATTCAGAAATAAGAGCGAATACACCGCGAAAATAAAGTTACAAATTAATCAAATAATATATTTTAGTGTTGTTTTTATTAAAAAGCTAGTATATAACAACTTCTTGAATAACTTGACATCGTAATAGTGAAAACACAGCTTCTGGCCGCCATAAAGTAATACAAGCCAACACCAGGACATCACTGGTCCATTGGCATGCGGCATACAACGGCGTAACCAATTTTCACACATCACGACATTCGTAATAGATAACTCGCAAACGTGTTTGACATAAAACACTTGTAGAAATTCTGAACCATATACTTTTGCTTGCTTGTGTGAAGACAGTCTTGCTTAATTACATCCATACTCTTGATATCATTTCTTTTATTAAATACATACAAAACTAATATGTTTTCATCACTTTTAGGGTGTCCATTGTCAATATTTGGTGGAAATGCATTATATTAATAAGAACACAATATTTCTTTGTACTTTATTCCACTTTATTCAATAGGTCAGGACCGGTTTCTCTCATAGCGAGCATTGTCTAGTGATACGAAAAATATGTAAACAGTGCTATTTATACAAAATTAAATTGAAATAAAAGATGTAAGCAGCAAGTAACAATGAAAAAAAATACAAATTACAGTGTAACTGACTCCTATAACACCTCTAACATACAATTAATCATCAGACTAATAAATTAAAAGCGAAACCGATCCTGACCTATTAAATAAAGTGGAATAAAGTACAAAGGAATATTTTGTTCTTATTAATTATATGTTTTCATTGAAAAATAATATTTTTTTATTTAAGAGTCAAAGTCAAACAGTAAAATAACGCATAAATTGATTTAAATATTTAATTTAAAATCATATTTGATCAAATTATGATATGAAAAATTATGAAATAATATTTGAAATTATGTTATCTTTTCAGCCATTCGTTACAGGGCAAGAAGACCAATCCGTTGAAAACCGGTAGTTTTCCCATATCGTTTTTGTACAATTCTCTTTTTTGATAAACGATGCTCAAATATTTATTTACTTACAGATTTTTAAAACACTCTTCATTAAGCTCTTAATATCTTTGTGGTTATGTAATTAAATCGTTGTTATTTACAGACTAACTATTCAGGACTTTGCAATATTGCAGGTGTGTTCATTATTTTATTTTCCATAAGTTTCTAATACCACAACCTCCAACATGAAACTTTGCCATATCCTGACAGCATAGTTGATTAAAGTTCCCTGAAGTCAATCGCTCGGCGTCATTTTATTCAGAGAGAATGACGATATAAGAGAGTGTTTAGAACTACTAAGTTTAATCTAATAAGCTATGTTATAACTTAAGGATGACTCTGGCATTGTGCAAAACCACTTTAAATAAAATATAATATGCTATACCAAAATATATAACGATAACAGGTTATTGTGATTACGTTACGTTTAACACTTATCGTATATTATTTGTAAAACATCGGAACCAGTTATGCTCGTCAATAGCATTATCATTTGATGGATTATTAATAAATCGTGACATGGTTATTTGTTTAGTAAAAAAATAATGTAATAAACAGAATTCGTAAAATAATTAATATTAACTTATCAATGCTTGCAGTGAATGAAATCGGTTCTGATCTTTAATAAAGTATGTGGAATTACAAAACATTTTTTTTATATTATTTTAATTTAATTTCTTTTTACCAATAATTCACAGGGAACGCATGCAAATTTTATATAGTTTTTTTAATGAATAATTATTTTTTGTTTTCATGTGATTAAAGTATATCGCGTTTTTATAAAAAATATATTGAGCATTACACAAGTTTTCCATATATTACATTAATGGTTATTATACTTAATCCGTACCATACTATGCTAAAAAAAAAGTATCCTACCGTGAAGTAGGCTAAGATGACTGGTGAAATTTTTCATTCAAACCATTTCAGAAGTTATTTTATCACTAATATACTTCAGAACTTGTTTATAAAATATTTTTTTTCTTTTTTTTTTCATCCATAGACATTGTAATAATAATAGCTAATTGTATTTTATGCAATGCAATACTATGTACAAAGAAACGCGGATGACAGTGCAGTTTGGCAGTGTTTGACAGATATTGAAATAAACACTACTTATTCTAAAATTTATTTTTAAGTCGGTCTATCGTGTTTTTTTATAACACATTTAAAATAAAAAAATATTTTTTTGTCGAAAATTTTATGTGGACACTGTTATTGATTTGCATACATAACGTATTATTGATTTGATGTATATTTTCTCAGAATGTTACACTTTGTATATCCTAGAGATCGGGCAATGTTTAGAGCACATGTAAGCTCTCTCGATACTTACACATCCAAGAGGCTTTGGAAATATTTGCTTTCTTCTATTAAAATAACAGACCGAAGTATTTGTTTAAATTGTTTGAATTTTCAGTTCGATTTCTGTCTGGTTCTGAATTAATAACCAAGAAAAATCAAAGATACAGCATTAAGTAAAATAATAATGTAAAGATAAATACACATATTTTGAATACTCGAATATTTTATTATGACGAGTAACTAATTTACTAATTTTACTTCTCTCATTTGTATAAAAAATAGTGTTAATACTTGTTATAATACTAGTAATATTAATCGGCTTCCGTTTCATAATAAATGATAGGTTCCACTGTTTTAGTAGGATTGAGTAAATATTTAACACAATATCTTTCTAAAGCATTGACTACGGGATTTAAAGTTACTTAGATCATTTGAATCTATCGCAGAATCAATTATGAGATTAATCAATATTTATTTATAAAAATCTGGAAAACCTGAGTAATTTAACTTTTATTTAGATAATCTTTAAACGCTTAACTTCATAGCTTATTAAACATTCACTGAGAGCAGATAATTTCATTACTGTTTCTTGAAAAACGTCTGCAATTATTTAAAATCTTTTTTGCTTAATCGTCGTAATAATAAAATTTTAATAATTCTTTACAGACAGTATTGTATTTTTGAAATATGACTTTTCCCCAAGTGTTTTTTTATAGTTTCAATATAAATACTGGGACTGGTTTTGAGACAATAATTAAGACTACTGTTTAAGAAGTGAAAGTGGAAATTGAGGTAAGAAGACGATGTAAAGTTTTGATAGGAAATAAGGATTCGAACTTTGAGCAACTGCAGTATCAATTAAAAAATAAAACACTCCAAATTACGATTAAAACTTTAGAAATCTGAGAAAATATAATGCTTGCAAAAGATTTTTTAAGTACGTGCATTTTTATTTTTTAAAATACTCTATTATTGTTTAATATTATTTTTATCTTACATTGCTATATGTCAAATAAATAAATATGACATATTTAAATTGAAATTTCGTTCATAACAGATAAGGACACAGCTAGTAAGATATATTACTATCATTATTACAACACAAATTACGTTGTCTTCAAATTGATATTATGTATTAAACAGTGCAGAAAATCTTCTAACGCTTTAATCATTCGACGACTCGATAACAGTTAATTTTCCAAATATCTTTAATCCTTTTAATCTCCAGCAGATAAACAGTGACTTCAACATTGTAATTAGCGTTAACTATGTAATTATTATACAAACAATTTATAATTTACAACGGATGCATTAATTAACATAATTTGGTTGAATGACCGAAATTTAAAATTCGATATTTCACTCCAACTTATTATCAGTTGGCAAATCAGAACGATTTAAGACAAAATCAAAATATCAAAAACCTTTTGCTAAATCAGAATTAGAGTAAAGTTATTAAATAACCAATTTATTACTGCCATTAATATAAAACAAGTTGTACACGTTATTTAGTGGACTATTTGTATTGATTGTACAGTTAAGATTCTTACTATATTTCAAGAGCGGTTGTTTACTGCACTCACAAAGTTACTGAATTTTCTTACAAAAACCTTAATTTAATAAATAGACAGTTTATTATATATTTATAGGTATTATGCATTGACTCAATGAGTGGAGGTGCTCGTGTATGAACCACGCATCTCACACTCCTACAAAGGAATATTTGCTGCGAGCTTTTGTATGGAACGTGTCCTGTACTTGTCTTATGCATTGCCGCCGTGCGAAGGCCGGCGGACAAAGAATACAATACGTGCTGTGTTATAGGACTAAAGCATAACATTCGTGATGGCATTTCTAAGGGAAATTCCACCCCTTCAGAAATTATTACACACCCCCATTACGCTAGACGAGCGCAATTATTTTTGCTCGCTTTTTATTTATCATATAAGTGTTCACAAACACACGTTAAACATATTATTATATCGCCGTATCGCCAAGCTTGAGTACTACCTGTTTACTTTTACCATTAAATTGAGATTTCAAGCTATTATTTGTTACTATGCCTATTTCCGATTTTGAGTATTACCTACTAATATATTAACGCAGATTGTCTCAACACAAGTTGTTCTAAAAGAACTGCTTGTTACTAAGATACCCGACCTCTCTATTTCGAAGAGATATAAGAATGAAACTGAAACTATACCTGTAGTATGTTAATCGCTCTTGTTAAATTCCGTGCTTGTAATCTGACAGGTCAAAAGAAATTTAGATACATATTACAGACATCTATCTATACATCAGTAAAGAAATAAATACTTCGATTGACAAATCATAATATAACAGTGACCACAACCATAACCGATTAAAACAGCTTTTACGTCTGCGTGTTTTAAAATTCATATCCGCTTCCAACGTGAATCATATGGCCTTTCAATGGAGGTATCTCAACGTATTTTTTTTTGTTACGATAACTTACTGTTTCTTACTCAATTGCTCTCAATTGCTCAATCTTATTTTTTTAAAGAGCGTAGAAGGGATAGAAAGATAGAACAAGAACAGGACTAGTGGTTAACTAATCGCTCTTGCTACGCCCAGCTATTACAAACGCACATATCTTCGAACATAAATCGATTAACAAATATTTTCCCTACTGGAAACCTGTGAGATTTATTAACGATGTTAACCGCTGCGCAACGAACCTGAGCTCGTGTGAAAACGGAATAAAAAAATGACGGAAAATTCAAATCTATTTTATAGATTGCAATCATGATATCAATTATACTGTAATCATACGAACAAATCAATCAAGTATGATCATTGGTAAAACAACTGAGTAGAGTAAAAATTAATGCCACTAGAGCAAGGGTCGACAGCCTTTTGTTGTAAAAGTGCCAAATATTTTACGTGGGGATTAGTGCGGGTCGCACTTGGGTCACATGTCATTACACTATAATGACATATGTAGACACATATTTTAATCTAGAGAACCTTGCGGGCCGCACCACGACGCCTCGCGGGCCGCAGGTTGCCGACCACTGCAATAGAGCATTTACAACCCTTGGTATCATAATTATTTAAATAATACTCTGACAAAATCTACATGTATGGGTATTCACAAACTATCGTACTAGTCGAAAAAAATGACTTATAGATCTATCTTCACTATACTGAAAAGATGCTCAACGCATTACAAAAAGTCGTGCTCCGAGTTCACCCATGGCGATTTTCTTTAACTATTTTGACGTCAATAATATTGGTAGTTCTGGTGCATGACTTTTCGCTGCATTTAATGCAATTTTTGTTATCGTGTGACTTATTTTGAAATCAGATTTGTTGTCGTAATATATTGATTAAAAAAATATTTAACGGTCGGTCGATTGATTCAGGAGTCAAATGTTAGAATCCTCCATCGAACACTTGAATACATTATGACTTACAATGGAGCATTTGTATCTAACATTATAGATGTAAGCGACGTTTATATTTTTTATTACATATGTTATATTAAAACTCTATTTTTTATTTTCCCCACTGCTAGTGGCCGATTGGTCAACGCCGTGAGCTTCAGTTATTGGGCTCACGGGCTTAAATTTTAGTACAAACAGTTTTTATAAATTTATTTTTTAATCTTCTTATGGGCTTCAGACGCATGATTTTCTAGGATGTCAAAAAATTCACTAACACACTTATTATCGGTAAAAGGGGAGTTGACCCCAACTTTTATCGAAAAAGTTGGGCAACTGAATAACACGTAATTTTCGTATAAAAAATCTCGAGAGAGAAACTTCATTGCGAACTTATATGCTTCAAATTGTAAACAAGTTTGGTTATTTTTTTAAATATAGTTAAAATCATAGTTATTTAAATAAGTAAAAAGATCACATTATCATTTAAAGCGGTTATATCAGTCAGTTTCTAAATGAAAGCTTACAAAATCATTACATGTTATTATAGTTCTCTGAATACAAATATAATAATTTAATGTGTGCATTGATGGTGTCAAAACACTCACTTGATTTAATGCATAAAATAAAATTTGGCGGCTATATATATATATATATATAAATATAATATTTGGGAAGCACTGAGTTAGATAACACACTGACAAAACAAAGTTGACTTTAATTAGGTTTGATGAGATTTGTATTTATCGTAAATATTGTTGACTGCAAAATCTTTTAGAGCCTTTTATCCTGTAAGTAAGCCATCTAAAATTTAATAAATGTTCCTTTCGCAAATTAAACATTTTTTCCTTTCTTTTGATGGAAAAAATAAATTACTCGTTTTTCTTCAAACAAAATAAAATACAAAAAACTCTGATTTCGGTCTGTGAAATCTGCGTCCAAGGCATGTTGAAGGATAATTTTTCCTAATAAAAGAAATTTCTGCCGAATTTGCTCGCGGTACTTACTTTGGGGAAAACAAACGAAGACGATTATAAAAGCAGAAGTGACGCTTTAATTCGTTTTATTAATACAGAACACTAAATCATCCTTTTGTTTAATTGCCACTCTCGAGTTTTCTTCAACTTTTGTTCAAGTCGCGTTATTAATAGCTCGCTTTTTACGCAAAAGCCGACAAGATAGTGACTGGGTCCGACCAGAGAATTATTTCGCTTATAACGTTCCAGTACCGGAATCCAAAAGAAACTTAAAATTACTTTATATTAAAGCTTAAATATTCTATGAAAACATTTATTTAAACTTCATTGCTGGATTTTCATACTAATACAATCTGAAAAAAGAAACCAATTAATCAAACCATAAACAAAAGAGCTGGATGTATTATAAAATAAATAATGAGTTTTGTCAAGTTGTACAGACATTAAAAAACTTTCCTGTAGATTACTGGAGGTTTTCAATGTGTTGCTGAATCAATGCACTATGAAGATTTTTTGGTTCGATTTTTAAGACGAGTGCATAAGCGAAGGGATCTTATGGAGACTATCAAACTAAAAACAGCAATCTTCGGTTATTTGGTAGAAGATGACTTGGTAAAAATATGTCTTACGGGATACTTTGTTTTACATGATTTGATTCCCAATTCATGAAGGATTTAGTCTCCTGGACACCACAACCCTGCGATCATTGAAAGAACCAACAATCAACTTTAACTTGGATAGTTTAATTGCATTGGTTGTATTTAATTTAACTGTGCTTTATTAATGTATGTAATTAATATTTTCTTAAAACTGAGCTTTGGTGAATTAAATACACTGTCATGTTCACCCAATTTAGGTAAATATTCTTTTTTAAATATATAATATATTATGTCATATGATTAGGCAAACACATACAATTGATTGAATTGGCATTAACTTGGTAGAACTCTATTTTTATGAAGTGAAAAATAGCAATGTATTTAAGTTTTGCACAGACTATTATAAATACAGTTGCAAAGCATACACCAGTTTAGTTGATAGCTATTTTGGTGTATGCTTTCGTTATGATGAAAAATAAATAAATATAATTTATTTATGTATGATAATTTATCAGTTGTTAAAAAAGAAAGAGCAGTGTTACAAGTGAGGGTACTACTTGCGAACCCAGCTCATTCCAAAATTGTTGAAACATAAACCATGGTTTATGCAAAACATGTAAATTAGTACATAGAAATAAATTTTTGAAAGTATTTTTAGAAATCAGTCTCAAACATGGCTAAGCAACATCAAAAATATGTTTTTAAAATAATTAATGTAAGACTAAAAATATTTTTAAAATGTGCATTGTTTTTCAAAATGAAATTCAAGTCTCATTTTTAACCATTTTGGAATAAGTAATACCCCTCGTTGATTTTAACATTACCCCTTCGGCATCATACATTCATTATTCAACTGCAGTGTTAATATTGTTAAATTTGAAATCAGATACTTCAATACAGCTAAATACAATACGTGTTTGAAAACCTAAAACTACAACTTTAATTGCAAAAAGGTCATGGAATAATAAGGCAGTTTTAACAGGACACGCACGCCATCGCAAAAATAAGATCGATACGATAATGGTGAAAGTGTTGATGTCGAAGTAAGCTCCGCATTTTGTTAGCAGGTGTTCGCGTTTCAAATGATGTGGCGGGATCAAAAAGCAATCTCGCTGTACATACAGTTCGCCCAGCAAGCTTAATCCGCCCGTCGAATACATTTACATTGTGCGATGTCCCACAGCCTATCAGCTTGGATATCGTTGACCTTATGAGAAACTGTGGTATAAAATCGAAACTTGTCAGCTATAATTATGATAAGAAACTAAATTTTACGGTCTTATTTGTACTTGTCATTATTTTTTTTTCTACAGTGATGAACGATTTTTGGTGCACTCTCTATTGCCAAGACATTAGTTATCAAACTTTTATAAAAATATTTATCAAATAATTTACAGATTTTTGTCCAAAACATAGATATATTTTACCTAGAGTGATGTTTAAATTCTAAGCATATATTTTACACCATATTCTAAAAATAAAACCTAGAGAAGACCAACAATACGCCAACTATAAGGCGAAACGTATGCTAAGACGCAGAATACGTAGTTCAGTCCAGACTTGTGTGTGCTACCATAATAATAACAAGTTATCGATGACAGGCTAAAATATAAACTTTTTAAAAATAAATGAAAGACTACCGAATTGAATGAAATAAATTAAGTATGTTCCTACAAATGTTATATTCCTTTGACCATTTCACTAATATATTCATACCAAGCACACAGCAACCATCACAATTTACTTGTATATAGTTTTAAGAGCTTATACATCACAAACGATGATATCACTTTGGGCTCTTAACCACATCACGATGTCCGTTGGGCGGTAAATTTTCAGTCAAATAATCTAATGACTACGCTAGCTTTTCAAAAGTTGACTCGGAAACCAAGCAGAATGTAGGAAACTTTCCCTACTTACTACGCATTATTATTTAAAGAAATAATATCAAACGATTTTTTCTCACGCACGTATAAAGCGCGTATATTATTTTATGAAAAAATGCAGTCAACGATAAAATAATATTTCATAATTAGCAATGTGTCAGATATTTTTAAATATACCAACTTAATTGGAGTTTATCATGAAAAGAGATACAGATAAGAGAGAATAACACAAAACATTACTAGTTTAAGATCTCAAATAGTTTAGTTGATATTCAAATTACTAGGGAGGGGCTTAACCCGCAACCATTTATCAATAAAGAAATTACTAGAGTAATGCCTTCACAATGGGACGACAAAGGCCGATATATTTATACGATTAACAAATAAAATCTTTAAAATTATGTACACTGCCAAATTTCAATTGACAAACGAAAAGGGGTTCGCCTTTTGTTATCTTCAAGCAGGTATTCAAGAAAAAGGTTTAACTTAAACTGTCAAAATGAACGATGGTATATTGAGGTTTTATCAAGCCCCTCTGTCAATGTTTTTGAATATGTAATCTTTAACTAGAAATGGGGTTAACATGTCGTTATTTTAATAAGTATAATATAATAAAAAAAAATATATGTATATATTATACAATGGTGGCGAAGGTGACCCTGAAGGTTCTAGCAATAGCACACTATGGAATTTTCAATATGGTGACTAAAGTATCCAATCTTGGGATCCCGTTTGATTCTATGATCCCGAAATCCCGGTATTGTGACAGTACTACTCCCGGAATATCGGGATTGAAAAAATGAAACATGAAAGAGCTAAAAAAAGGTGTTGCGCTGTTCATTTAGGGAAATCCGCAAATTTATGGCCTTTTTCCTAGATTTCAAAATCGCCGACCAAAGATTTTTTCAATCCCGAATTCCAATTTATACACGATTTTATGTTGAATGTGGGAGGCCGGGATTGAAAAATTGTCAATCCCGAAATCCTAGGATCACAAAAAAAGTCCGGGATTGGATAACCTAGTGGTGACCTATTGACCGAGATGCGTATTTTTGTGGTATGCACTCGATCAATGCCACCAATGAACTGGCCAATGAATTTAAAAATATATATATTTCAGTGTGAGGAAATTACATTTAGTATGCTTGGATGTATAAAACAGTTCTCTAATCATATAATTGAATCGATATTGTATGCACGTATGTATATGGAATAAAAATTGTTATGCATAAAAGGCGCGATGTGGTATTTTACCTTGCTATCGTTGAACACATTTATTTCACGAAAATGTTTTGACTACCTATTCGTTATATATATAGCTCTTTTGCACGAAAATCAAACAAAAAAAATATTCTCATTTAATAACATCAAAAGAGTTCTACTAACAGAATGCATTTTCATCAGTTGAAAACGCATTTTCTATATATTATACATACCACTCATCGATACCAAATTGAAAGATTACATGCTAACAATAGTGATTTTTTTTTAAAAAAAATGTGGTAAACGAAAACTCTATTGAAACCTTTTACAAAGGAAAGTAGTAGTCTTTTGAATCAAAATAATGCTTACTATGCGATTATCTCCGAATTTGTTTTTAAAAATTAACGCCTACTGTCAGTACACTTAGTGGGCGAGAGCCAAACCTCTCACGTTTTTCGATCTTAGAAAATCCGTAAATTTTCAGGATTTCAAAATTGCTGAGCAAAAATTTCTCAATTATGAAGTTCCACACGATTTTATGGAGACTGTTCAAATTTGTAAAATTGTAAATCCCGGGATCACAAAAAGGGTCCGAAATTAGATGCCCTAGTACAGTGTTCTTCAACCTTTCGAACATCCGCGGACCGGTAAAAAATGGAAAACTATTTCGCGGACCGGCGTCAACCAGGCACACATATTTACACAGCCATATTTCGACATTCGACTAGGGCCTCGATATATTAAACACTCTATTAAATATATTAGACACTCTCGATATTTTAAAGGTCTACGTGACCATTGCAAAGTTTTTGATAATTTATTTAATAAAGATATTTAATTAATAAATTTCCAATACTGGTAAGCGTTGTACTGATCACCGTTTACTTAAAGATGATAAAAATATTATCAAGCCAGAGTTTCTGACGTAGCCGGCGGACATATTTCAATAAATTCTGTAAATTAATATGCTTTACTATTTTGTATAAAAAAAACCTTAAAAGATAAGTTTTTGTAATAGTGGCGGAAATTACTAATAAAAAACAAACAAAGTTTATTATTGATTTTATTTTAAATTTAAAAAAATAAATAAGGAGCGTTGGAACTAGGCAATGCAATTGCACATCACCGCATCTTTCCGAATGTATATACAAAAGGCAACCGACAAGGATAGGTCTAGTGGACGGAGCGGGCCTCACGTTGTCAGGCGTCGGGGCATCTTGCATACTAACTTCAACTCCGAGCCTGGTTTATTCAGCCACTTAAAGACAGCCATGTCAGGAAAGGCAAACTTCAATTGAAGTTGGAACATAGTAGCCTTAGAATGAAATTAGTTCAAATAATTAATGATTTTTTGTGCTTGATAATATCGTAGACAACGCAGAGCCACGAAACACTTTAGTTTACTACACATTACTTTTTTTGAGATCACTGTCAATACTTAGTTAGAAAAAGCTTTATATTAAAAAATAATAGACTATATTGTATGTATTATAATAAAAATAGAGTCAGTACAAATGAGTGTTTTAATTTTTGAATAGCTTATTAAATTATGTTGGGTAAAATAAAAAGGAATCTACAGCAGTTTTGTAAAGTACAGGTATTGAACCTTCAATTTTAGACCAATTTTTAGATACTTTATATGAATGTTGTTAATGAACGTGGTTGTTTTAAAATCACTTGTTATTATATAATTATACAACACGGATACTTTGTATTTGTTCAATTTTTCATAAGATAAAATATGACTTTTTGAGAATTTTTCCGCTAAACAAATATAAAAAAATGCAAATAAAACAGAATCTGGGCCAAATGTCAGTCTTATCTCTTAACTAAGCTGACGTTTAAAATATTTTTGATAATACCTCAAAAGATCAGTTGATTCATTTTTCATAACTCGACTCATAATTAAACAATCAGATTTAATAATTTCAAACAGTTTTGAATACTAAGCCATCATTATATACCTACCTCACAATCGAATCAATCAAGTAAATTTAAGAAATTTGTTTGAAAATTATTTAATGTCACACTCATTTTATGGCTAGCCTCGACAACACTATCGACAGACAAGTTAAACAAAAATGAAATATAAAATATTCACCATCATCTGTTGACGCACGGCAAAAAAGTAATTAAAAGCTGTTATGACTGAGAAAAATGCCGTCTTATATTCCAAAAAAATAAATTAAAATGCAATTGACAAAGAACCATTGCGTCAAAAGCACGTTTTTCGATAAATGAAATGGTTCTTTTAATTGGATAATATCTTTTAAATTGTATATTGTAGTTAAAAGCACGGCGTCTCCGAAGTAAAATAATATAAATTTTAGTTTCATTATAAATTTTCGCTATATTAATAAACATATATTTTTTTGATTTTATTGACATTATTTACTTCAAATCAGGACCGTTTTTTGCTTATCATGGGCGTTGTTAACTGATACAATTATAAATCGATACAGAAACTGCAAAAAATCTTTAGCCCTACTTCAAAAAAAAACTGTTCAGAATCATTTATTTGCTTTCAAACTTATTATTATTTATTTTATTCCCATTTGCTGATTTTGATAAAGAGTATGTAATAATTACTATTGAACGAATTATATGTAACTTACTTATAAGATTTTTAATGAGGTATAACTTGCAAGTGGTCATTAGCAATTTAATTTTAAATAATTAATAATTTGCATTATTGCCAACAATTATTTTATAATTTAGAATTTCGACTGGAGGTGCTTGATGAAAATTTAATGACAGATTTGAATTATTTTTATTCTGTACACTTCCATAAATTTTGTCGAAAGCGACCTGGGTTTCACCTTTCGGCATCTTCTGGTTTTATCTAGTGCACGAATGCACTTGAACTGACGGGCAGCGAATTGTTTGCATTGTATATATACAAACATACAAGTGTATTTGCACAGCATTATTATTGTTAACCTAATTGATATGACAGCGAGAATTTATGACATTAATTAGTTGTAATGAATTAAGTGGGTAGATTATAATTATCGCGTATCTATGAATAAATTATTGGGTATTATTAGAGTATTAAATTGCCAGACAATAAAATGTAAACGTGGAAAATAAAAATAAAATTTGTGGGTTTTTAAAAAACGACCTATTGTTAAAGAATTAATTGATTTTAAGTATTTGAGTTTATAATTAATCATAATCACTTAAAGGGGTATAACAATGGGGAATCAAATACAACTGACTTTGTTTTCAAAAGTTGATTCTTAAACACTCAAAAAACAAAGAATAACAAATAACACCTTAAGTTTTGTACTCCACTGGTTACCGCCTTATAAAATCAAAAGATTAGATAGCAGTGAAGTGTAAATCATAATAAGCAAAACTTATCGTAATGTAATATAATATTTAAGTTTAACAGGCAATTCAATATATGTATAGATATATATATATATATAATAAAACCACCACCAATGAATCTGTGGTATTGAAGTAATTCCGTTAGTACGTTACCTGGTACATAAAGCATTAAGCTCGCTAGTTTCTTCTTATTGGCGTGCTCATTTCGGAAGTGCACTTCGTATCCAAGATGTTTGTATAGTGACAGAGCTGAGCTTTCAGATGCTTATGATTACACAACCTAACTTCAACCATCTATGTATTCAATATCTCAAACATTCAGGTTCATATAACTCCACAGAATCATCGTGTTGCACAACAAAGACATCTCATCGAATAAGGAAAACTCAGAAATTCAATAAAATTAAAGATCACATCTTGAGAAAAATTTTCATAACTTTTCTTTGTATTATAGAAATATATTTAATCCATGTGCGCCCTAAATGTAGAGCACATGACCTCCTCATGGAGGTATGTTGAAAGAAAATATTTATTTTTATATGATAATTGCTTGTTACTCAGTTGCTCAGCCTCTCTCATAGTAGAGATAGAAGAATAGAGCTAGGAATGGACTACTCGTTACTATTCGCTACTCTCTATTATTTGGGAGGAAATATTAATATGTACATCGAAAACACTTATGCCTTCAAACAGAAATCGATAAACTGAAATTGAAAATGTTTTTCGTACAAGAGCTCAAACATATAATATATATATATATATATATGTATCCATGTCCGCTCCTAATGGAGGTATCTCAACAAAAGTTTTTCTACGAGAACTGTTTGTTACTCAGTCCCTCAACCTCTCTTTTTCAAAGTAGGGTTAGACGGATATAGGTTAGGATAGGACTAGTGGTAAACTAGTCGCTCTCACTACGCCGAGTTGTTTTTCATGGATCGGAAATGGTGAGAGGGAAATCACAAACACCCCATGCCTTCGAACAAAAATCGATAAATCGATCAAAAAATGCTTTTCGTACTGGGACTCGAACTCGTAAGGTCTGGCACGGAAGCCCACAATTGTTCGTTTAACGAAAAAAAATACCACTAATTATAAACAGTTTTTAGGATAGATATAAAATAAAGGAGATAATAAAAATTAGAAATATTTTTCTCCATAGGTTAGCTTAAAAAATATTTAGTTTTATATGTCAAAATCTATCTATTTATGACAATCACTACTAATATCTGACGAAATACTTATCCATGAAAATTATATAAAAACAGAAAAACTACGAATTAAAAATGTAATATTGTATGAGTTATACATTCGTTTCGATAGGAGTTCAAAGAATATCTAAAATAAAATTATAGCGTTTTAATATCATCACTCATACATAAATTTCATAAAAAAAGGTTTTTTTGTGTATAGTATTTATTATGTTCTTAAAGAAATGGTTTTTTCTACAAAAAATATTGTTTAACAGTAACCAAATTGTACCTATGATATGTAAGAACTTTTTGTAAACAATATGATTTTATTATCTGATATCATTCTTCGCAGCGGAGGAATGAAATCAAAATTTCGCATTGAAATCATTATTACTTTAAATATATTATATTAATATTTAAAAAAAAAACACGAAAAGTTCATATTTATTTTAAATCGTGGTTATCAAGTAAATAATATTTTATTTATTCATCAATATATACCAACAATTTACTTTTTACTTGAGATGTTTCATAATAAAGAAAATATGTGAGCTAAATAAATTCAAAGCTAACGTTTCTTAAAATATATGGAGAAAAAGTACCAACTTACTTCTTTTGTACAACGCCTTTAAGAGTTTCGCCAAAATGAAAAGCTCTCTAAGAACTTCTACGGTGGTTTAAGTAAATTTTACTGAACGGAGGAAATTTACAGCCAGAGCATTTTAAAAAAATGATTTATTCATTATGTAGTGTAGATAAAAATTGTAACGTTCTAGAAAAAAAAAATATCTACGTGTCGTACATAAAATCATGTTCGTATAAAAAACGTTGAAGTTCTTTGGTAAAATTCTTACAGCGCTTGAATTAAACATTACTTTGGAATTTTCAGCTTTTACTGAAATATTGACCCGTTTTATTATTTGACCATGCAGATATTTAAACTATTACTTTAATTATGTATTGAATAATTTAGATAATGTATTGGATTTGTTAAATTTGACTTAAAATATGAATAAACTTTACCGTAAAATATAAACGACTTAATAACATGTATTATTTTATTTGTAAGAGAAATTTGGTTAAAATACACCTCGCTTTAATTTCCGGTGATCAAAACTAAGGTATCCCATCACAGGATTCCGGATTTCGTAATCCCGGGATTGAGAAAGCACCCATCCCGAGATTTCGGGATTGAAAAAATGTAGACGCAAGAGGTAAAAAAATGACGCGCTGTAATTTTTTGTAAATCCGTAAATTCGCGTAATTTTGTATTCGAAAATTTTTGTAAGATCTTAAAAAAAACCCCCCCGCACCATTTATTTGGGCAAACTGAGAATTCTTGTGATTTTGGATTTCAAAATTCTCGAAGGGGCTTAAAATAAGCTCCCATCAGTTAATTTGGGCAAATCCGTAAATTCTTGGGAATTTTGATTTGATAATTCTTGGAAGAGCTAAAAAAACGTCCCGCGCTGGTAATGTTATTTTCAAGAAATCTGAAAATTTTTGGGTTTTTGAAACTGACATGAAATTGTTTGAAAAATTCCATGATTTCAAAATCTCCGACCAAAAATGTTCATTATCCCGAATCCCAATTTATACGATATCTACGATTTTTAGCTGAGTGTACAATCCTGGGATCCCGGGAAATTTGGGATTGAAAAATTGTCAATCGCGAAATCGCGGGATCAAAAAAAGGGTCTGGAATTGGATACCGTAATCGAAATATTTTTTTTACAATTTTTTTCTTCTTAAATATAGCATACCTACAAAGATACTGTAAATATTCAAATTAAGTTGAAAGAAATTATGAGAATTATATTAATGTGAATTGTTAATTGATTAAAAAAAAATGTGGCATTCGTTATATTTATTAATACCTTATAAAATATTAGGTTTTAAAGGTTTTGTCGACCGATTACAACAGCAAATAAACATAAGACATCTGTTTTAAGCAGGTAACCGCAAAATATTTCCAAAAAAATTGAACCGGAATAAAAAAAATAAGAGATGAAAACAAACATACTAAGAGGAGGGAATGTCTTATCTTATAAGGAATATTTATTTAAGTATCACATTCACAAATAATAGATACTAGATATTTATATTATTAAAATTGTTTTGAATGACAGGCATTTTTAATTAGCTGTATACTCTGCAAAATACTATTTCGGAGAAGTATCTCTTTGAAGAGAATGGTTGTATCGATGTCCACTAATTAGCAGAAACAACCGCATTCCTCGATCAGTACTCAGCGCTCAACATCCGCTTCCGAGATTGGTTTTACTTCCGGAACATTGTGCTTGCAGAGAACTCAATGTTGCGGAATGAAAGTTTTCAAAATGGCGCATTTTTATTTCGTTAAATAATAATACAATTAAAGATTTATCCACAAAACTACTGAATCACATAAAACAAAACAACATTTCTCATGACGCTCACGAATTTAAATATATAATTCAATTTTTATTTTTATATACATAACAATAATTGGTAATAATTGAATTCACATTTACCTTATTGTATTTCATTGATGTGTATAAGGTAAAAAAATAAATATTTGAAAGCTATTTCAGCATTATTATTCAGAAAAAAACACAATATTCCTTAGTACTTTATATCCAATCTATTTATAAAGGTCAGGACCGGTTTCGCTCGTTGTGAGCATTGTCAACCGATCAGTGACTTGACAGTGAACTCCTTTAAAATTGATCATGTAAGAACTATAAATGGAACGGAGATGTCATGAGTTGATAGTTAATACGTAGAAACATACTAAAACTTTTTAAAAAATTCTTTTATTTTCCAGAATCGTTGTTACATAAGATGTATATTTAAACTGCGATATCTCTTAATTGAAAAATTCTGGATAGGCGTGAATGTAATTAAGCATGCGATATAATTTAAGTATTTTTTCTACACTTAATTGTAGTCTTGAACAGTTACATAAGCCTAAGCAAATCTCTAACACAAGTTATTCAACAGCTAAAATATACACAGAAAAGATAATTCATTTAAAACATGGTCATACTTAATATCAAAATCTAATAAAATTTATAATGTCTAAGAAACTCGTTTTTCATAACAAATAATAAACAGCCCGTGGGCAAAAAAGCGTGTTGCGCTTAAAATGAAATAATACCGTTTCAAATGTTACACGCCATTGCTGAATGTATACTTTGTATTTAATTCATTATAAATTGTCGTCTTTCATAAATTTTATACCGTCTTGTATTTAATAGAATTAAAATAATCACAGTTTTCCTTGTCATAGAAAATTTCTTTGACACCTTCAAGTAATATCATCAGTTGATTAAAAAAGCATGAGACATTTTATAAGTGAACTTAAATATTCCACAGTCAACATTTTTTTAAAATCTGCTCACAATAAATGGTTTCAACAACATCATGGATATTATAATGATATCTGTAATAATATAACTATTTGAAACGTCTAATTAAATTACTAACGTTTTGTCACTAATGAACCGGTTGTTTGTTGCCTTTCGATATTTTCAAGCATTCAAGTGCGCAGATGAAAATGTACTGATATCAGAAAATTTTTATGTTGGCTAATTACATAAATCTTAGTTGTTTTAGAATTTACCAAATATGGTATTGTCATCACATCACAAGTCCCGTGATTTGAGGCGTGATAAAGTCAAAGTCCCGGGACTTCTAGGGACTCAAGACTTTTATTTTCCCTTCAACAAAATTATATATTTATTTAAATTAAGTATTTTTATGTATATATCACATACACTCGGCGCCTTTTAAAGGTACGCACAAGTAAAAATCGCGTTTTTATACAATGTTTAATAATTATTATTTTTTCTATGTAATGGATATATAAAATGCTAACGGTTAATTTGTACTAAGAAAGGATGATAACGGTACACGTATTGAAAAGATACCAATGAATTCGGCCGCAGTCAGGAGTAAATTTATGACCGTCAGTTTGCAATACAGCTTTTAGACCTTTTTTGTCATATTGGAACATTGGTTCCTTCGTAAAATAGTGAAAAAACATTTGTAAATAAATGAAACAACATCAGGTATAAACATTTAATTGTAATATTTTGTAATTTGCTTCTGCTACAGTTATATTTTGTATACAATTACGTTTTTCTTGGAGCTACCCTCTTTTGTATGTTTTCATTCGATACACATTAGTCCTTTTGAGGATTTTTTAACCAGAATAATTGTTTTTTTTTTAATTAAAATTTACAATTTATTAGCACATTTTAAATCACAGTCTTGATTCCCTGGAAATTTTACAACAAAGTCAGCAACAGCAAGACTGCAAAAAACCCAAAAAGTCCCGGGATGTCTCGCCACAGAATCCCTCGTCACCACTAGGATCTCCAATTTAATGTTGAAATCCCGAGATCCCGGGATCGCGATCTAAAAAAAAAGCTCTTACATTTTTTCATTTTGGTAAATTCGTAAATTTCTAGGATGTTGAAATCGGTCCGAGTATAAATTTATGAAATCCGCCAGTGATCTAAAAAAAATAGTTATTCTTGTTTTTACCTTATACCCAGTGATCAAACCCGGGATCCCGAAAACCCACATCCTAAATAATTGTGAATCCCAAAATTCTCAAAGAATCTCAAACAATTATGACACGATTTTATGGTGAATCATATTATATAAGGAATATCTCATAATGCAACATTTAAAACTTCTTAAACAATGTGCCTAGCGCCTATTTTCTTACTGTTTTATAATAATCAGTTATAATAAAAGAACTCTTTTACTTAAAAATATGTACAGCTAGATCTAAATAACGGTGAAATTACACCTCCTAATAGTACTCTCCCGGTAGCAGAAAACAAATCTATAATGCAGTGCTAACAAAAAAATGAACCATCGTGATTATATGAAGAGACCTCGTTGGACGTGGAAGTTGTATTTTAATGCTGTCATGATATTATTTAATTGTAGTGCTACAACTGGCGTGTACGGTGGAAGGATTTTACGAAAAATAAAATCATTATAATTTATTATGACTTTGGCGTGATTCTTAAATATAAATTAGTAATTGTCCTTAATTTTTTTTGGAACTGAATCAAAGCCCCTATAGTAAGTAACTTTTTAAAGCTTAATACATGTTTGCCAAATTAATCAATAAACACTGTAAATAAAATTAAGAATTGATTTATTCTAACAATGATCCTTATCTGAGCAAATCAAATATCAATACATCATTTTCACTATTTTATCCATAGTCCAAGTCCATAAAGTCATTTATTTTATTTAATAATTCATCATTAAAGATTAAATAAATCTACTTATTTATTAGCACAACGCAATTCAAATGAATTTCCTTTTTGAACTGTGTTACGGTTTTGAGTTCGCAAAGGCCAAGCAGTTACCATGAAGTGATGTTATTGAAGGTCAGATATGACGGCTAAACAATATTGTTTTAATTAGCACGTCCCTGCTCAGATGGCGAAGGGGGTCTGCTAATATCTCACTATAAATATAAGTTTAATTTTCAAGCAACGCGTCGTTCGCACCCCCCTTTCCACTTTTCCGCCATACTTCAACCCTTTCCGAAGAGTCTGGTAACCAACCATACAGGAAATTGTTTTCTCCAGAAGATATGAGCGGTAAAATATTCGGTTTTTATTTAATTAGCTAATTATTTATTATTGTAATAATAAAGTCTTAACAACTTGACAAACAAATTTTTAGATGAATCTGATTGAAATATTTCAATCACTTTTTTTAATAGGTTTTTTGACAGAATATTTTTTTTGAGTCTAAAATATATTTTTTTATTAGACAATAATTCCATTTAATTTCTTAAAAAAGAATCACTTTGTTCCAAAGTTTCTTTTTATTTGCTAAACGGTTGGCTTAGTTAGATTGATTCTATCGTTTGTTAAATTCTATCCAATCTTCCTTTTCATTTAGTGTATCTTTCCATGAAAAAAATATCTTAAATGTTTTATTAATAAATAACTATTTGTCATTTTCTAGCACACCTATTATTTCTTTTGACCCTATGATTGAAGTTGGTTTGAGTGACTAAATTACAAACAGTTACCTATTCTAAGCTTTATCGTGTATTGTATTCATTGTTTCATACGAGATGGTATGGTAAATACTGGAAAAAAACATTGTTGTGATTAATAAAGTTACTCAAAATGCATTGACCTTTGCCCTATATGTTGAATGCAACTCACGAAAATATACATATTATTTTATTTTAATGAATCTGAATGCGAACAATTTAGTTCACTCAATGTAATTTAGAATAGACATATACTGTATTGCCATATAAATGTATTTTATATAGTCAAGTTATTAATGACATATTTTTACTCCAAAAATATTTGCCAACCAAAAATTAAAAATTGTGATTCCCGTATAAATCAATTGATTTTTTCGTGTTATATAATTATTTTTTGTTTATTTTAACAAGGCTTATATTGCAGCTCAAATTTCCTCGTGTGATCTATATCTGGCCATACTTATACTCGTACTTGCATCGCATACAATAAATCCAATTAGTGTGCGGGATTAACGTAATCTTATTGTAGCTGTGAGAATTATTAATAAGTTTCCGTGTAATTGTATTTATGTGTGGGTGAACGTAGGTGAATCTCTGTAAAACAATATGTGTAGCACTGAGAGGAATAATAGTAAGGACATTATATTTCCACTTGAGAAGAAAAATGTCTCTAGACTATGTTTTAATTTTCAAATTATATGCATTTTCTGAAAGAAATTAAATGAGTATATCATATAAAATATTGTTGCTAAAACTTTGTTATTGTCGAAGTTAAAGAAACTTGATTTTTCCAATGAAACTTTTTTTGTCCTCAAATTTTACTATACAAATATGTTAATTTTTGAGAAAAATATCTTCAAACCAAGTAACGGAAAAGTTTCGATTTTATTTTCAGTAAAAAATAAAAAGAGAAAATAACGTTTTTTTATCTATTCTAAGACAAGAAATTAATCTTATGTTTTTTTTGGCAAAATTAAATTAAAGCTTAATATTCTTTTAACAGTTAAAATAGTTTTATCATAAAAATAACAGTAATATTATTAGCATACAAGAAAATAAGCTTTGTTATGAAGTTAACTACCTTCTGAGGCCTAGGATAGCATATGAATATTTAAATAAACATAGTTTTAAATTCATTAAAGTATAACAGATGATTTACCTTTATACTTGTAACATTATAAATTCAAATTTGAATCGTTCATACTATGTACATTCTCACAGATTTTCTCACGAACGACCTGGGTTTCGCCTTTCGGCATCTAAAGGTGTTTAAGTGCAGTAAATGAATGTTTCGTGTTTTTAAATTAAATAAATGTATCATTGAGTTTAAATCCATTGCTGACGAAAAGGATAAGCTCATGAGAATGCCCACAGATTTGAGTAGTAAGTTGTCAAAAAAAAAAAAAAACAAAAAAACAAACTAAACTTGCATAAAAAATGTTATTTATAGGTATAGTGTCAAAGGACATAGATTATACTAGGTATTAGCGTAGAATCATTTATTTAGGAAATATAAGTCTTAAAGTTTAAAAACAGCTAGCTGATAGTGTTAGACCAGCTTTTTACTGTAAAAACTCTTTTGGCAAATTATTAGTTTACAATAAAGATGAAATACATTACTTCAATAAATCCGGGATTTATAGATTAGAATGCTCTTGTTGTACGAAATTGTGTATCGGAAAAACAAAAACTGAACTGAACATCAGATTATCAGAACATATGGCAACCTTTAGATTGAAAAAATGCACGTCTACTTTTGCTGATCACTTAATTTCGGAAGGACACGTGTTCAATCAGGAACAAGGGATAAGAATCTTACATCCAAATACGGACGGTCATAAGCTCCTTTTCCAGGAAATTTTGGAAATAAACAGAGCACAATTGCATAGACTTCCGATTTTAAATGAAATATTAAATATGCCGGGATCTCCACTTCTGTACCATATATAAATATAATTATAAAACCTTTGCCGACAAAAAAATAAATATAATTCTAAAAACTACTTACTACTCAATCAAGTCCGTGGGCATGTCCATGAGCTTATCCTTTTCGCCAGAAATGGCTTTAAACTCAATGATACATTTATTTCTTACATAAACACGAAACATTCATTTACTGAGCGTCAGTTGAAGTTCATCCGTGCACTGGAACGCCTGAAGATGCCGAAAGGCGAAACCCGGGTCGTTAGTGACAAAATCTGTGAGAATGTGCATAGTTTGAACGATTCAAATTTAATAGCTTAAAAATAATTTTCAGTTGAAATCTTAAATTATTATAAATCCATTTTTAGACATCATCAACAGTATCTTGTAAACGGTTATATGTTTGAGTTATAATGTTTTTTAAATAATAAACATGATTATAGCATTGTCAAAGTTAGCTAAATTCATAATGCGCATTTTTGTTGTTAGGCACCTATGATCGCTTGTGAAATCTTTAAAAAAAGCGAAATACCGCTATTTCCGTCTTATTCCTTATTCTATCCACCTATCTTTACTACTCTCATAAAAAAACCGAGTAATAAACAGTTCTCGTAGAGAAACATTTTTCAAGACACCTTCATTAGGAAGCCATACTCTTCAAGCTGGGAGCGAGCATGGATAAAATAAAACAGTGTTGAAGCAATGTCAGAATAAGCTGGTCAGTAATTGTTTGTTTGATGAATAGCACTTGAGAATAATGTTAAGGATTGATTACTTACCTTGTCGAATCCACTAAGGTTTAGCTTCAAGGCTCTTCAATTTGTTTAATCTTATTTACCGATTGAAAATTCCTCTGATATATTGAATGATGAATACCGTTTACTAAATAAATGATATGTGCCCCGATCATTTCTAATAATCAGTAGTCAATAGTTTCAAAGCTTGATAGCTGAAAAGTTGTTTTTTTATTAACGCCTTTCGTGGGATAACTCATTAGGTTATGAATATTAACGTTGTATAAAGTAATGGATATCAATCTATTAGAGTAACAATTGATCTTTTGAGCATAAATAAATTAAATCAATTCTTTTTACGTTACGTTAATACTTTATCTTTTTTGTGTTATGGTATTTTTTTCAATTTTAAAAATATTTTTGAATAAGACGTTAATTAGGCAGATAAAAAATCTTTTATTCAATAAACAATCAACCCTCATATAGCGTCGAGATAGGGACCGCAATATAGAAACCCCCCCTATGGGAAATTAGGCACTCATAACAATTTCAGGGCCAGGTTACTTTAATTACATTTTGCAAATTTAACAAAATCAACCCATCAAACATATTCTCATTCACATATTTTAAATGACCTTGTTCTAGTTTAGGTTTGCTAACAAGCGAGCGTGTTATATTTTATTTCGTTTAATGTACATATTTATGAAATTTGTAATTTGGCTCAAAATTAAACTTTTTATATAAATCGTTATATTAGAGAGTGTTATAGAAGAAACGGTCATATGAGTTATAGATAACCACTTTATAGTAAAGAGTGCCATAAGAAGGTTGAATTTATTCAAAATAATTCCTCTATGGATATTATTAAAAAGATTTCTATTCATTTTCAAAATGGGCACCTAACTTTTCCCCCTCCATTTTACTTATCACAGTGTATGTAGATTATTTATATAACTCAAAAAGTTATGCATATACCTATTTTATATCAAAATATTTAATATACAGCTAGAATTTCCTACCTGAAACTCTAAAAATCCGTTAGTAATTAATTGTTCATTTATGGGGAACTCACTGATTAATAGAAAACTGTTTTTGTTCTGATATGCAATAATCAAAATAATATATATAAACACCTCCATGAGCGATTGATTATACAATTCATAAATCATTGCTGCTTAATATGCCTTTGTAGCTATCATGAAATATTCATACAATCACGAATAACATAATCATTTAAAATCATGTATCAATATTTAAAATATGCATTGAATACAATTCAAACCATTGTTGTCTATTTTGAAATTTGAAATCATTTCGAAACCTCAAGAGATTGCTAGCAATCATAATTTTGTGGTTTGTATTTTTAATTCGATATGTAGTAATGATGATTTATCCATTAACTTTAAGATAAGGGCGTATTTTTTTATTTTTTAAGAAACATCTTCAACACGTTTCACAACTAGTACCACTACCAGCAGTGTAACAAGCGTCGTTTCAATATTCAAATTTTATTTCTTCATATCCAACGAAAATATTATTTCTTTAAATGGTATGTTATGAAAATTGTAGACTTATTTTTAACAGTTGAGCTTTGTGTGTATTTTTTAAAACAATTAAACGTTTATTTTTAAAGAATCAATAAATTTAATTTCTTAGCCCGTGTTGCAATTTACGGCTTAAATATTTTATAAATCTTATAGCGTTATTTAAAAAAGGGATAAACCTAAAAAAGTGTATTAAACTCGAAATGGTTAATAAAAAAACCGTGCAAAAACTTAACAGGCGAAACAGCGGCGGTTTGGTTTATCTGCGGTGTTCGGGTATTTGGCCTGCTTATTAGGGTCTATCTTGGTTGTTAATGTGTTTTAACTCAAACATTAGCCGGCGCCTCAGTCAGCGGAAGCACAAAGCGTCGCGATGCTGATGACTAGATGCATCAGCGCCGGAACAATAAAAACCCAAGTGCTGAATTTTGATACCGACGCCGCGCGACGCCCTTTGCCGTAAACAGTGCTCTCTAAACTTCCCAACGGCTGTAAACATTTGCCACTTACAATCTAATTGTATGGTTGATTTTATAAATATAAAACTACAAGTAAATTGAACGTTCAATTAAATTCACTGCACGAAGAATGATAAAAGGTGTATTTTATGAATAATAAAACGCCTTTCGTAGCACTAGCAACAGTTCAGTTGATCGTGATAAGCGACACCAACCTTTTTCCATAACAAATAATGTGAACTTAGTACAAAGCTAAATACCTTACCAACAAGAATTGAAAATGAACACCCTATAAGTAATCAAGATTACCGAACAAAAAAAAAACAAATATATTGGAGGAAAGTCAAATTTTATAGTTAGTGCTATAACCGCTATTTTAGTGTATATAACCGCTTCCTAAAAGAATTAGTGATATTTGTCGTTCACGAATTGTTTAAAGTATTGAATGCATTAATTATTATCTAAGTTTTAAAAATACCTAATTATAGCGAATATTTATAACTTATATATATTAATATAAAATTTGTACGACTCTATGTTTTTTTTAGTTGAAAATTATTGCCGTCACGTTATGAACCTCATCGGGCATAATAGTATCACATTATTATTTTTTGATATTTAAACATATCGACTGTGGAAAGAAAAAAGAATGTAAACTACTGTTTTTTCAATAATCATAATGTATACAACTTGATGCACGTTCAATCAAAATAATGCCGAATTAGTATCTAAATTTAACTTTTAAGTTTGAAAAAAGTTGGACCTGTCAAAATTAAAAACAATCTTAAAAAATATTGTTCTTAAAAAAATTATTAAATAATTATTAGATTATGTCAATGAAACACCAGTTTACAAGTCTTCGTGCATTTTAAGTATGTGTATATTACACAATTTGCCTATGGCACAAAATCATAACAATAGGTTTTTTGCGCCTCCTGTAAAATTTGGTATGTGTGGGTTACGTTCTTTTTCCTTTCCACAGTCGATATGTAACCAGTATCGCCACCTTTAATAAATAAATGTAACAGATAAAAGCTTGTCATAAAAAATAATATTATCCAGACATCTGAGATACTGCTTTAAAAGAATACTAAGTTTAGAAAATGTATCTTCATTAATTTTGATTTTTAGCAACTTTTGGGCTTAAATCGTGATATGATATATATGGTAAATATTATTAAAACTTTTTTTTACCGTAGGTATGTTTATATATTCTTTATCTTCGAAGATAAAAAGTGAAATTATTTTTATATTCAATGCTAGTTTAATTTTAATTCGAAATTAAGTTTCAATTTGGTTATTTGATAATGCTTTTATCATTATAATATTATCATTAAAAAATAATTAAACGTTTCTCCTTAAAATCCCTTATTTCATTTTTATTTTACTGTATTGATGAATCAAAATAATAGAATATCAAAAACAACTTTTCCCACAGTTTAACGGCTGTTGTATCAACACAAAATAAGAGTCTTTTTCTACCTGCTATTAGGTATTGTAAATGTTTATACTACAGTTGGCCCCGCAAATGATTTAAGAAAAAACTCTCATTCAATTTCACTATAATAATATAATAAAGTTTTATTTTGTATCATTATGTTTAAATATGAATAATTAATATTATGTAACAAATTAATACGTCAACATGTTTGGAAAAAAGTTATATACAAAAAAAATGTGTTATACTAATTCTTAATCATTTGTTTTAAGTCTAGACTGGTTTCAACTAATCAGTTTATAATGTATTTCATAAGTGAACTCGCTTATGATATTAAATAATTACCAAGGAATGAAATGTGTTTACTTTTTTATTGCTTATTTACATCATGTATTTTTTGAATGAACGATATAATTTTTACTAGCAGGATGTTATTTTTTCGGACAATAAATCTAGTAAGTAGAAAAGGGACTAAAATAGTAAAAATAATATAATATTATGTATGTCAAATATTAAATATAATATTATAATACGATATATAATAGTAGACTCCAGCGACCAAATGTACATGTATGTATTAATAATGTAGCCCAGAGGTTATCATGTCTATTTTTACCAATTACCAATTACTAACATCATAATTTTCCATTTTTTATCATCTTTGTTTGCTTTATTGAACTCATAATATCATCATATTAAATAAAATAAAAGGTCAAAAACACGAGTTTCAATCTTAGGATATCACCAAAATTCACAAAAAGGTTCTTTTTTGCTATCCTGATTTCCTATGCCTACATAGTACAGAAATATAATATATTTCGTATCTGAATATTTTATTAATTCATACTAACCTTCAAAAATTCATTGTGTTATAATATTCACGGAATAAATTTATATTTGAGTGTTTACTGTTTACACATTGTGTAATGACTTTTTCAGTCCTATTTTCTATCATTTAACCTAATAATTTCATCGGTAAAACGTATTTCATTCCAAAGCAGTGCATTTTCTATCAATATGAAAGATGCGTGCTTGAACAGACTGTACTTTTTTGGTTATGGTTTTTTTATCGTTTGAATCCTGGATCTAGGGTGCTTTAAATAATCTTCTAACGGCAAAATCGACAGTATAAGCTTATCGAACTCGTATTTTGATGACATATTGTAAGTTTATATACGTATATTATATCGCTTACTTTCTGAGCCTTCAAAGCTTCAATTGTAGTAGGGTAAGCTAGAAAAAAAAAATACTTAGCATTTAATTTTATTGAACAGTTTTTGGTTGTTGACATACTACAAAAATAGTGCAATTATCACACATTGATTGCTGTCTCGTTTACTCATCCGCCACACAAACACCCTCCACCTGCGTGATTAATGCATTCACAAGCGCTGATGTATTCTGCTTAGTGTTCGATAAGTAAGAGTCACGTTGGGCTTGTGCTATTTTTTATTCTAAATTGATGACTTTGCGGGTTGTTTATTCAATTGTTGCTTTTTTACGGCATTTATTTTTGAATCAAATGTTTTTTTGCTAATATTCTTTTGAAGAAAATTTGAAATTTAGTTTACATTAGAACCTTTCATTTGTCTTAAAATTAAGTAACGTAAAAAATCAGGCGTCTTTCAAGAATATTTAACTCACTCTAAAAAAATGTATTAGCAAAAAAGAAAAATAATGTTAAATACTAGAGCAGGGGTCCCAAACCTTTTTGAACCTGAGAGCGCATTATAAAATATTTGTATGGCGGCGGGTACCACCTATTCTTTCTAAAGATAATTAGTCAAGGATAATAAATAATATTTATATAAATATCTGTGTAATATTTTTTTATATTTCAACAAACAAAAAACAAATTCTAAATAAACATTTTATAAAAAAGCATAATATTAATCTCAGACAATGTGATCTTTGGCACTGCATTTTATTGGCCAGCGCCTCATAATTATGAATGTATGTTTGATCTTCTTTCTGTCAATAAAACAATTATAAAGATGCTCATCGGTAATTCGAGATCTATACTTGGATTGTGTGAAGTTTGCGATTGAAAATAATGATTCGCAAAGATAAAGTTGAACCGGAGAAGGATTTTACCTTGTATGCCCCTTTTTTGAGAAATGGATTTTTTCTCTATCCACTGTGTTTCAGAAGTACTTCTCCTATATTATTAATTTCCATAAAATATCATTCTTCAGGTCTTAAAATTTCTAATTATAGTTCTTGTGCTTTTTTTTAAATGAGTTTAGCAATATATGAAGATATTTATTTAAAAAAAAATGTCGAGTGCCAACGTTGGCACAAAAATCAATCACAGGGTTGTAGGCTCTAGTACAGGTATCTCTGTAATAGAGGATGATGTTTTAAATAATGTTACTCTACTTGTGTTTGTGTTCAACGAAAGTAAAATAAGTTTAATTTTACCTAAATATGTAGATCTAAAACAAATCACATTTTTGTACTAATTCCACATTTTTTAAAATAAAGATATAGACTGTTTTTGCTTATAGCAAGTATTGTCAAACTTTATAATAGTATATCTTTTTAACAATAATTTACTGTGAAAATCTTAAAGGTGATTAATACTGCTAGTGTATGTAAATTTCATCGTCGAGGCATAAAAATATTTTACACATAATATGATAAAATAGAATGTAAGGGATAAAGGAATTAAAACAATTCTTTTTATTTTTCAAGCTCTATTATGATTTTAAATGTGTTCAATTCTCAATACATTTTATGTTTGACTGTACACAGCAACAAAAATTGGATTTATGTTTTTTTTACATTAATGGTTATATAAATAGTAGAACAGGGAACATTCGATATATTTTAGAGTGATTATTTTACTACAACAGTATTTTTGGACTTGATGATTTCAATAGACATATGGATATTTTATTGAGATTTCAGTATAAAAACATTTAAGAGTATATCTATAAATATCTAAATGGTTTGCACACTTTTTAACTTGATCAATTGTTATAGTTAATGAATAAAATTTTTAATAAACAAAAGTAGCGTCAATTTTTAACAAAATATGATATGTTATTTTCCAATAATAATTTTACTAGTAAACCGTTCAAGAACCAGTGGGTTTATTTTTAAATGATTTTTTAGAAAATTGCTGCCTAATTCACGAAACATAAATTAATTATTATAGTATGAGATGAAAATAAAATATCTTTTCTTTCATTATTTTTAATATTACCTAAAATAACATACATTCAGCAATCTCATGAAATAATTTTGTTACTTTTTTATTTAAAAAAAGATTAAATAATGTTTTTATCAATTGACATCTTCAGTTTAATTTCGTAATAAAATTTTAACATTCTTCGTAAAAGATTTTTAATATTCAAAAATGATAATACTTTGATGTGATATATTAATTTGGATTTGATAATAATGTTGCTTTGGTCCAAGTGCTGTGCACACTTATCATATTCAAACTTAAGGTATAGATCATTTTTTTCATCCGTTATAATTAAAAAATGAAGAAAAGTTTTCTAAAAGAATATATTATAATATTAATAAAGAATTTGTTAAATATATATACATACACAAAAACAAAATATTAAAATCTGCCAAGAATAGAAAAAAATAACTTAGTCAAAAAAAATAATTGAAGACATAAAAATTACGAGATTTATAAAGATGAAAAAATGCTAAATTATTATAAAAATGTTTAAATTATTAAAAAAATACGCTATAAATGTTACCAAAAATAATGAAAAATTATGATTTAAATACAGTGCCATGGAATATTTTCTGATTTAATGATTTAAAAACAAATGAAATATCAAGAGAGTTAATTTAATTTGTTAAACATTAAATGACACAAAAAAATAATAAAATCAAAAAATCGTATTATGTAAACCTGACATGTGACATCGTTTCTTATTGGTAAAACGTTTAGATAATTGATGAACAGTTAACATTCAGAGATTATTGATTTCATTGGTGAATATATATTTTTAAATATTTGTAACATCTATAATAGTATATAACATATAAGTTTCATTGTTTGTTACAGAAGCATAAAAATACATATAGCCGGCACGGTCCTAAATCTACAATTTAATGATATTGTTTATTTTACATCTCAACTAAGACATTATTTTAAGATCATTCCTTGAAATGCTCATCTCTTTGATTATTTATACATTGTAAAAATATTTAAAGCTTAATAGTACATTTTACTGTACTAACAATTTAGAGAAACATTCCTTACGAGCTATATTAAAATAGTTATCATTTCAGCATCTCTTACTTTGACACTATAATTATCACACATATTTTATTGTTTCATACCAAAATCTAATAATTTCCTGGTCATAAATATTTTATTACTAACATAAAGAGCTAATTACAAACAATTTTACAAAATAAAAAATAAAAAAATCATATTAATTGATACAAATTTTTACTTTTAGTCGCAAATACAATTAATTACTGTTATTAAATATAAGTATTTTAATATCCTCCTTATTATACATAGTTGTTTATAACTATGAATATTGTTAGCTTTATTATGTGTGAAATCAGTTATGAAAATTTATTCCTGGCATATTTACACGGCAAGAAACGCATCCGAATGCAAATAAAATAAAAATAAAAATATTAGATTATTTTCTAAGAAAATATAAAGTCAGTTACATGCAGAGTGTAAAACAGTAAAAATGCATTGGTCAATTTTCATCTTAAATTTTATATCATATTCAATTATTTTTTCTTTAATTATAGTGTTTTTTTTTTCATTTAAGACATTCTAGTTTTATCTTTTTTAAGTTACAGTGTCTTCATGAAGTTAAATATCTTTAAAGAATGAATTTTACGTATGACTAAATTTGCATTTAAATGATATTTTTGTATTTTGACATATAGAGTTGTTAATAATATTTTTTTTTTGCATGTGATAAATATTTACAAAGCATTTTATTGTTTTGAAACTCACATTACAATAATATATTGAATCAGCGTACATTGTAAGTACTCGATTATTTTTTATACTACTGATTAATGACAAATGGTTAACATACCCTTTTCTAAATCACCGGACTCATAAAACCCAATGATCTGTTAATATTGTTTTAAAATAAAATAGTTTTTTCTTTCTGTTTTGAACATTTTTAATCTTTTTTCTTAGGTAATGGTAATTATATTTTCCCACAATACTTACTTAAATCGATGTTCTTAAAAACCTTGTAATCAATAAAATAAAAAATAATTGTCTGGTTTTTATCTATATAAGAAAATCAACATCATTCATAATTATTATAATTACGAAACGATCATGATAAGGAAACAAGGTAAATGCGTTAAGGTTGAAAAAGTGTTTAAAATTATTTTTATAATGTTTAATGAAAAAGATTGATAATTTTAAAAGATATCAGAGCTCACATACAAACAATGACTTTTATAATGTAACAAGTCATTTGCCCTAAAACCATTTAAATGATACTTAGTGTGCTAAAAAACAAGTGTAAATACTTACATTTTATTATAAGACTCTATGTAACATTATTGTCATATTATAAGTATTTATTATATAAAACCCAACAATTAATTCAATAATCAAATAAAATACACTACTGTTAGACTTTTCTAATTCCACTTATGTGAGTAAATATTTTAAATTAGGCAAAGATACAAGAATAAATCTTTTTAATGTGAAATAACATCCAACATATCATTTTAAGAAATTTTAGCGAATATTTATAGTACTTAGTACAAAAGTGAAACATGTTATCTTACCAACCTTATAAATAATTATATGAAAAAAAAACAGTAACATTCTATAAAAAATATTTACAAAACCTAAGTAAGTAACATATTTATTATATGTGAAATGATAAATCAATTAATATGTGAAAAAAAATATTTATACGTGCAAGAAAATGATTGTCTTTGCAATTTTAACAATATAATTATTATATTATCAATTATTAATTTATCATGGTTCGCAACATTGAACCATATTCAAATTTTGGAAAAATCTAGCGATATTATGGTTTAAATATGTTTATATTCTAACTTTTTACTTCAAATACTGAAGAATCAGTTATGAAAGTTCTTTACTTTATTTATTAAAGATGTTTTATGTAAAACAATAAATAAATTGATTTGAAGTAACATTTTGAAGTACAATGTTTATTGTTATATTTTAATGCGAAGTGATTCGAAAAAAATCAATTATGTACAAATTATTATCCTAGTTTTATAACCAATAAAAGCTCATGTTATGGTATATTTTTACATTTGATTAATTTTGAATAAAAAGTTATAAAATTATTATTTTTAATATTACGAACGAAATCAGTGTATTAAACAAACTAACAGTAATTTAAACATTAACACTCATTCTTACTTACCGAAAAAAATTCGTTACGTTTTTATAATGATAATTATTAAAAAAACAACAATACAACACATTAATATACTTTAAACTAATATACTTTAAACTAAAGAAAAATAAAAAGGTATTCGTCACCTGCATTAATTTTGTAATAAAAATGTTTTTAAAAAAATATGGTATTAATCTCAGAGAATTTTAAGAATTTTAACAAATTATCGTATGCGATTTCTGTTTTAGAGGAGAATTTTTAACTATGAGAGCGTAAAATAAATAAAATATTGTCATTATTATAAATGTTCGTGCTATCATATAATCGAAAGTGATTTTATCTTAATATATAATTGATTTTATTTTTCTAAAATTCTCTTCCAGCTTGAAAGTCATAAAAGTGTCTTAAATTTTTTGTCTATTGGGAAGCTTTTTCAAACTTATTATCATAAGGTTTTTTATGCATAAATTAAACAGTGATTATAATTTTAGCTCACAAAAATCGAGGATTAGATTTTTTCTTTCTACTAGATGTTGGAAAGATGTTTGATACAAAAAATAGTTGAAAAACTATTTTTATTTCTTGGTTATTTAAAAATGAGAACAAATATTCACTTTCAAATTAATAATCTTATGATAGTAAGTATAAAGATGCTTATTGGAAAGGTTAAACACGCTTCTCAATTTATAGAATAAAAAAGATTGTGTTAAATTTAATTTTGTATTAAAAATGAACTTACATAATCCCGCCGAATCCATATAAAATATAATTGATGTTTGTTAGAAAATGATACTTTATGTTTAAATGTTAATATTTAAGTATGTAATTCATTTATATTTACTATACAGTGTTATTAATTGTTATCAATATCAGTTAAGTATACTGAAAATTGCCATCAGTCATACTTACATGTTACAAGTTTACTCAACTATTCAAGTGTACTTACTAGTTACAAAATAACTTCATAGTTGCATGACTAAATATAAAATCACATGAAAAGCACTTATGTTAGTAAGTCTGAACAAAATTAAATGTCATTGAAAATAAAATTCTATTTATTGTTTTGAAAAGGCTTTCACCTACAAATATTTTCCAATTGTAAAAGTAGTTGAAAAAGGTGCGACTTTTTTAGAATTTTTTAAAATACGTTTATATTTTTAAAAATATTGCAATATCGTGAATTATTTTATCATTTAAAAACGTTCTACATCCAACTGATTCTAAAAACAATACACTAAAGTTTAATTATTTTTCCAGTTTGAAAGCGAAATTCGTTAATTCCAAGTGCCGTCGGTTTTTCTTGCATTATGAAAAAATGTTAGAAATATGCAATTGAAAAAAAAACATTTTTTCCGTTTCATCTTTTTCCTTATGCATTACAAAAGGCTTAGCCTAATGTTTGTTTCTTAACAAATATTCAAGGTTCACCAAACATTTTCAGGCCAACTATAAATTGAGAGTTTTTTAATTGAGTTTCTTTATAAAATAATAAGCGCAAAGTCAAACAAACTTTTTCTTTACATATAAAAAAATATGATTTGAAATTGATTTATATAAACGATTGCTTGTCAACGCAAACCGTAAATTAAAAATAATTTTAATATTGTTTATTTTCTAACATTGTTAGCTACGTTTATTAAAATTTGCTTGCGTTCGAAACTTTACAATGGATATAATAAGTTCATATTTCGAGACTGAAATCAATCCTGCTCAATTTTCTATATAAATAAATGTTTCAATAAATAAACATAGAGTTTTTCAAATTTTAAATTATGTATAAAAGTATTTGATAAATAAGTTATTACAAATGAACAAGATTCATGATAATCCCTTAATTGATTGGTATTGTTTGTTTGTGTTGTTGCGCTTAGAGTTTTTTTCAACGACATTCAAAGAAAATGCAAACATAGATAATACAATAAAAACTATTGACAAACGCTATTTTAAGTTTTGCGCGTAGAACATTGTTGTGACGATTCCTTTAATGCATTTCTGGTTTGTATCCCAAGTTTTTTCTTTGTAGAAAGAGATGAATCTCTCTGAAATTAGGTCTAGCAGATTGATTTCTGCTCCAGCACTCACACATAAGATCGTAAATCTCTTTCGGACAATTGATGGGATTGGGCAGCAATCTCTAAAGAAAAATAAATAAAACTTTGTCACGCTAAACTAAAGAAATAAAAACAAAACATCTGGCTTTACTCTGTCCACTATAAAGAATGACATCATAATATTGTGAAAAATATTTTTAATTTCATTTAATGAAGTAGATACTGAAACAAATAGAAGAACAAAGTCTCACAATAACTATCTTTTATGAAATGATGAATGCGTAAATCAGCTACTTCAATGAACAAAGATAACGATTATTCGATAAAATACTTCAACTGTATTCAATTTATATCATTTAACCCATTAATATATTTGAAAAAAAATACTGAGGCGTCTAGTATCAAGAACAACCAATCTATGTTTGATGTTCTCTTTGTACGAATTCTTAGCTTAAATTCAATACACTTTGTGTTAAGTCTTATCAAATGTTTGAAGATTAATTAAAATAATTATTTTACTGTCAAAAATGATCAAGTCAGATGCATCTTGTTATTACACCGGCCCAGTCAATTAGAACTAATCAGATCGCAGTATTTGAATCAGCTGACATTCAGTCATTGTATGGAATGTAAGCACTTAACGTTTAGTGTCTATGTTTTTTCTAGTTATTATTTTGCTTTAGAATTTCATATGAAGGCAGTCATACAAACTATAAGCACTCAATTAAGTAAAACTTAACTAACATGGCAGTGCTTAACACAATGCTCCACTTACAAACTAGGTCGGGTAAATTTATGACTAATCATTATTTTAATGTGTTTTTAAGATAACTTTTTCAATTTTTTATTTAAAAAAAAAATTCAATCGTTTCACTCACCTGTTTACTCGTGAAGTTTTCGTAATGGGTATAGTTCTGCATTACCTGGTTGTCAGTCAATTCTTCGAACGGCTGTTCCCTAGCAAACGTAAGAATCTCCCACAGGGTTACTGCAAATGACCATACGTCACTTTTTGTTGAGCATTTTCCCTAAATAAGAAAAAGAAAACATACGAAAGATTTGTGGATATATTGAATATTATTAAATTATACATGTAAGATAGACTGAGAAAAGACAAAAGACCGTTTTTTTACCATAGATTTTAGATTAAAAATAAGTCATTAACATAGTTTGTAGCATATTAAAATATTTTTTTAAAAAATTAACCTCTAACGCGCAAAGCAGAAACTTAGTCTTTTTTTCGCAAAAGAGAAAAATACACAAGTTAAAAGTTTTCAGTATAACATATTATTATTGATATTAAATAGCTAAGAGCTCATTAAATAAATTAAAACCCTTATATGAGTCTGTTATTACTAATTAGTAAATAAAGTTATTTTTCCCTCAAAATTAACTGTGAGTTACTGCTTTGTTCTTAAGTGGTGTCAATATGTCTTATGCTTAATAGAAAAACAATAGATGCTGTTTTAATTTATAATTAGGAAAAACGTTTATTGCTACGATTAAAAATACTTTATTTTTGGTACGAAGATATTTAAAAAAAGCTACGATATGAATGTAAATATTTTCATGTAAGTAAAATATGTCATATTATTTCCATTGACTTTTAATTGTTGGCAATATTTTTTAGATATTTGTCGAAAAGATTTATTATAAATACTTTTAATGAACTCCCAGAATATTTTTTTATGATTTCTTTTCTTAGATATTATATAAATCCCTAATCAATTTAATTAAAAAAAATAATTAAAAAAACATTTTTCATTTCAATCATTATCCAATTTTTTTGAAAAATATTTTGTTTTATCCTTTTAAAACTTGTGACAAGTTTTAATTTTCCCATTATGAGTACTTATAAATTCAAATTTTTTGTATACAAAATAATTAAAAAAACAACTCAAAAAAGCAATTTGGTTACTTTAAATTTTTTTGAATTCCCCATCGTATGAATATAAAGAGAGTTATTAAACGCTCAATTTGGACGTCAGATTGGAAGAGAATCATGTCTATATATTATATTCCATGCCTGGCTATTATTTTGCACAGCTTAGCTCAGACCTTAGGGACGTGAGAATTTGTCGAAGTTTGCGAAAAGGTTACAAAGGAAAGTTCTCGCTTTTATATTAAGAGATAATGAAGAAAATTTATTTTTACAAACCAAAAATTTGATAACAATATACATTGTCATTAGTAATAATACATCGGGAAATCATTAAAATTATTTAATAACTTAAAACAATTTAGAAGTACTTGATTCAAGAGTTTTCTTTTATTTTTCGAGCAGTATGTTACTATGTGCTAAAACTTGAGTGTTCAAATGTAATATTATGTAGCACATCGCTTTGATACAATCAGTCATCTCTGTCAATTATTATTTGACGGGTGCGGTGATTTATTTGCATCAATGTCTTCAAGCTCTCTTGTATCAAATTCAAATTCAATAGTGAAATGTTGAAACTTTGTTTACGGCAAGGTAAAGAAACACGGACTTTAGTAATGACGATGTTTTTATTCTTTGAATAAACATAATCAGTAATTGTTGCACTTGGTAAAAACTTAAACATAGGTTAAAATAGTTTTTTTGCCGCAGAGATAAAACTTATTCAAATATCCCTCAATTTCCTAGAGTACATTATTTCTTGTTAGTGATTTAACTGCTCGGGACTGTCTGCGTTACAAACAACCGCATACTGCTGCGGGTTTTGGACTCCGCGCACATTGCTAAAATCTAAATGCTGCAACACAAATCGAGACGACGGACGCAAATCACAGTCTATCTGACGCAATACTACCTCACATGCTTACGAAACAATTTGTCTCACATATGTTTTACAACATACTCATCCCGGCCAACTTTAATTACATATTAAAGTTAATATCATACATTAATGCTGATTTTATACATACTGCTTAGGGCTTCCAAACCAATTTAAACCAAAACTAGTTAACCGGTTTATTGCATGTTTTGAAAAATACCGAAAACCGGTTTATTTCACTCGGTTAACCGCGTTTTATCAAAAATACTCTATTCTTATTTTTCATTTTTTTTTTCAAAAAGAAATAAATATCTTTTACGCGGAAGCGGAAACAATTTACATAACATGCATATGAATTTTATAAAAAAATCTACTTGCATCAAAGTTGTCCATGTTGTGAACAGAAATGACTTTTTCAAATAATTTAATATTTTTTATAGTACATTATATAAATATAATTAGTGTAGTGCTTGTTATTCTCAATTATGAGTTTTATTATCAAGCTCTATTTTTTTTTTTTGACATTTTACCATAAAATATTTTTCCACATTTGATTGTCATTGCTGTATATATATATTATACCTTCTGTATACTATCTATAAGATAAATATCGATTTTCAATTTAAATTGGAGCATTTATGACAAAAATTTAAAAAAATCTACAAAATTTTTTTTTGTGCATAAATACCTAATGAAAATACGTTATATACGGTTTTATTGCCAGAAAAAAAACCGAAAACCGGTTAGTTGAAAATTACGGTTAATTGGAAGCCCTAATACTGCTTGTTGTAAAGTTCTTTTGTTGAATTTAGTGAATTTTAGTTTTATATCCTTAATCATTGGCGTCCGTTGAGCTCAAAGCAATCAAGCAGTAAATATAAAAAAATAGGTAACTCAATTTAAAATACTGATATTGCAAATATTAATAACGATTCTAAAAACAAGCAAAGAAATAGCGCGCAAATCGAGCTTGCAACACTGTGTAAATAAATCACGTAGGTATTTTGATATTTCAAATAAAATACTACCATCGAAAAGTATACTGTACTTGTAAAAAGGTGATTTTCATAAATATCTTTTAGTTTCTTTAAAAAATAAAGTATTATTGTAAGGTGCATTAGTTCAGGAACCTGTCTGTATTGATAAAACTCTTAGAAGACTTAAAATATTTTGATTTGACATGTTATGGTAACCGGATAAAACAGAACATTAAAAAACAGAACATCACAAAACGTACAATATATCTTTAGAAAACACTAGTATTGATATGTTTTACATTCAATTAGAAATCTCTATGTCGTATTAGATACAATAAATAAAACAGCAATCTTGCATATCAATAACACTTTCAAACTGAAATTGTCGTAAATACACTTATATTCGAAAATTAAAATAGTCGCCATTGACTGATAAAGTAAAGCGCACGTTATTACACACTGTTCTGAAATTATTACTTGTAAATCTATAATATTTTTCCAATAAATAGTTAACAAGAAACGGGTATCATTCAACTAAAAATTGATTGTGTTCTGAATTGTCTATGTTCTATGTTCTCATTTTCTGTTTTATCATGATCTGTTTATTCATGGAATATACATTCAAAATTCGATTTCAGTTCACTTTCAATACCGATTTTTCTTTGCATTTTCAAAACCAGTATTGTGAGAATAGCATTATCAATACTTGAATTCCGGATAAAGTAATACCTTTATTGCAATAATCACAAGAACTTTTTTTACGCTAGTAAATATAAAGTCGACAAAATGTATTCTTACATATTTGATTGCTTCATTTCACTATTTGCTCACTATTGAAAGCTTTAATTCAAAATGTTCGATGTAAGACATTTTTATAGTTTGACATGGTTCGATAAAGTATATTGCAATCTTTAATTCTACAAAAAATGTCATGGTATATTATTTTCTACAAAATGTTCTTAAATAAACGGTTTGGAATTGATAAAAATGTTATTTACTGAAAATTGTGGAGTTTTCTTTTTTGCGTTAAAATATTCAAATATTGTTTGTATCTAAATCTATTTTTATAAGACTTCTTTTACTTTATATGCAACTTAGTTCGAATTATCTTTTTATATGTCAAAAAGTGTTACTTGATATTCAATATATATAAATATATTTTTTATTTATCATTTTTGTAATACTATACAGTAAAATGATGTCAATAATATCTCAAATAAATGTTGTCTAAATGATTTTTAAAATATTTTTACCTTTGGTCATGATAACACCAATAAAGTTTATAGAACATTTCTTACTGGTAATATATAAAACAGACAGAGTTTTTCTTATCACTAAACATGATAAATAATGCTATGTTGCCATGCTGCAAGGCTGTACATTAATATTGTTGAGGCCATTGTACAATATTAACGTATTAAGGCCGGGAAAAAATAATGCAATTGCCGCGTCCTCAATTATCCTTTTCCAATTAAGACCTCTATATTATTCTGTTCACATAGCCTTGGCTAAGAAGGGTGACTTTAATTTAAAAATAAATTTGTTAAATATTTATATCTATCAGTATTTTAAAAAAATACCGCAATTGTTTGTATTCGAACATGACGAAGTTTAAAATACAATAGTTTCGGTCACGGTTAAGGATTTTCATTTTTCTTGCTCTATCGTTTAAGAGTTAGAATTCTTTTCATACACTTTTGTATTTAATTCAAAGTTTTTTTTCCGAATCCGATCCTAAAAACATATAGTGGGGAGAAGAATTCTGAAGTTCTGAAGTCTGTACACCTAATTCATGCCTATTTTGTTATAAAAATATAAAAAATTTAAACGAATAGAAATGGATACATGATAGAATACTTTAGAAGATTTTTTTTATTCCATGTACAGCTAAACATGTTGTCAGCTCTTAACTGAACCTCCAGTGTTATATTTATTGGTCCCAAATTTATTTAAATAATATTTAACATTATATAAGACTTCTTAATAATAAACAGTGTCCTGATACAAAATAGGTGTCAAAATAGTGTGTCCACTCCTAATTTTTTCCAAACCAAATTCTGTACGAAGATTTGTACCCACTGACACCACAACTAGGGTATCCAATCCCGAAGCCTTTTTCCAATCCGGGATTTCGGGATTGATTTATTTTGAATCCCGGGATTGAGATTTTCTCACCGAGGAATTTTAAATCTTCAATTTGCCAATTTCGTATAAATTTCGAGAATTAGCTCAAAATTTCTCAATACCGAAATCCCGGGATCGCAGCCATCTCAATCCCGGAATTTCGGGATCAGAAAATTGAACGGGATCCCGGAATTGGATGCCCTAGCCACAACCATATACAACGAAGGCAGAAAAGAGTTTTTTTTTTGTGTATTTAAAAAGATTTACATGTAGAATATATCATTAAGTTTCAACCGTCTTCTTCCTCTCTAACAGTGCTTTAAGATATTGAGTACAAAGCATGCGTTAAAAATAGAAAAAGGTTACGTGGGAAATTGGAAATGCTGCTCACGACGCCTGGCGGTGTTATTGTCAAAAGGACGAGAAAGCGACTCTCTGATCAATTACAGCGTACACTCCGCCAACAATAATTGATGAGTCTTATATCACAACTGTAGCATCTCAGTTTCCAAGATATTATATAAAATCAACTTGAAGTTACGTAGCAAAAAATATAGCTAACATCAATCTCCATTTTTCTACGGCAAAGCAATGCTAGAACAAAGTTTACTGATTTTTCGGATATCTATTTTTTCACACTCCATCTATACATATAGAATAATACTACTACTAAATTCGAACATACGTTAAGTCAAAAATCGAATGTTTTGAGTTATGAATGCCGACCGATAGATATAAAAACGCTTTATAGTCTCAAAAAACAAGCTGACTCAAATTAAATTTATTCGATGTCGATATTCAACGAAGTAATGCAAACTAAGTATATTTCGTTTGCAGTTTGCAGCACCTATGTATAACTTTACGTCTTTAAGCTGTACTGATATCTTATTTCGACCTATACGCAAAGACAATTACAAGACTTAACGTTTTCGAGCTGTAAAATATTTGGTCAATTGTTGTTTATGTATTTGTCATATCGTCTACCACATCGTTAAATTATTTTTCACTTAATGATATTTAAAAAAATCAATTATCTCAAAATAAATTTGTTTGAATTAACGTCTTCTGTCAGAATACCGAAAATATGGTATTAATGCTGTTGCCTGTATGTATGCTGTATGTTGCTGTAAGTATGCTGTAAACATACTGTGAAAGAAGAGTTTCTGTGAATAATTTATGACAGGTATTCTCAAAACGTTTTAGAAACTACTGTCTCATTATAGTGTGTTGATATTTTTAAATGAAACTGTAAGATAATTTGCACATTATTATAAACTTACAATTGAAAAATATATCATGTTACGTATGCATTAGATTTCTCATTGTAATAACAATAGCATTCATAGTCTTTATTCATTGTCTGTGGCTGTACTTTTGTATTGATGTTAAAATAAGCAATATATTATGATGCTTTTTCGATATTTAAACATCGAATAATTTTAAATAAACTACTTTCGCTTATATTGCAAAAAAATGGTATTAAAAGGCTTTGATATAAAATTTATGAAGAAAAAAATAATATTGTTACTGTTCTGATTTGATTAATTTATATTATTAATGTGAAATTATTATAACGTTTTTATTATTTATGTAAGCCTCAACCAGTTTCATTCATTCAAATAATGTAGTTTACACATAATGAATGGTTCTTAATTGTTTTAGGAATCTTTTCCCAGTGTCAGTATAAGTTTAAATATATCGCGTGATAATCTTGTGGCATTGCGTGAAGGCCAATTATATTAGGTTAAAAATATCTGTTGATTTACTTTATTTGTTAATTGATAAGCGATTACTTTAAAAATGAGGATATTTTTTTATAAATTTTTTTATATTTATGATTTTTTACGTTTTAAGCAAAACTGCATTATTAAGATATTTGTTCCGATTTTAAACAATTATACAATAATGAATATCTCTATATGTTACCAACTTTTAACATTCAACGTGTTAAGACGAAAGAAAATATTCGGTCAAAGTCAATCCAGTGTAAGTTATAAAAAAGTAAGAATCTTTCATTTACTAAGCCTTGACCATATTTTTCTTAACTATTCAAGCAGAAGATAAAAAAACTGACGAGATTTTAAAACATAAACCGTTTCATATGAACGATTTGATAGTTTTCAATATTTTTTTTTATTCATGTGTTATATTTTACAAATCAAGCCTAATTTTTCGCTCCATTTTTTTTTAAATAATAACTTGAACAGTTAAAAAGAATGATTGTAAAATTTGAATCGTTCAAACTATGTACATTCTCACATATTTTGTCACTAACGACCCGGGTTTCGCCTTTCAGCAACTGAACTTGAACTGGTTCAGTTTAAGTTCATCCGTGCACTTGAACGCCTGAAGATGCCTAAAGGCTAAACCCAAGTCGTAAGTGACAAAATCTGTGAGAATGTACATAGTTTGAAAAATTCAAATTTAATATTGAAATTCCACCAAGCACCTTCAGTCGAAATCTTAAAGAATGATTGTAATCAAAAATATTTTTAGGCAATGCATTCATTTAAAATACTAACTACAAAACTAATTCGCAATAAGTTAATCATATCAAATGACTTGACCAAAGCTAGGGGGCTTTGAAAACAAACGTTTCAATTGGCGTATGAGGCAGCTCGGGATTAACACGCCCTAACCCGGCTCTGGCACTTATGTTACGCCTAAAAACATACGGGGATTATCCCGCTTGCTCCATGCCTCATCTTACCGAGCCTGGGGGAACAACCCTCGGGTGTCCATAAGTTATTGAACTGATAAAATAGGATGGACACATTTAATAAACTTTTACATTCAATTACTTTTGCTATTCTTTTTTTAATACAACAAAATAAATATTTTATCAGATTGCGTAGAAAATTTTCAGAAACGAAATATTTTGTTTGATGTCACGCTTTCCACAAGCTGAATTGCCATTCTCAATAATTGTTTATTTTATATTTCATATTACAGTGGTCGAAAACCTTTTGGGCCTCACGAATCACTGAACATACAATTTTGAAACCCATGGAACATTGAAATTTCTTTATTTTAAATGTTTGACACTTAGGTTTAAAACATCATTAAGAGAGATCTTTTTAATTACTTTAACAAATGAAATAGAATGGTGTTATATTGTTTGAAACAAGTTTATGCATTCTTAGCTCCGATTAAAATATTACAGCAACTTCACGGCTTACCATTTTCTTTACACTGACCACTGTTTGCCGTTGGATGTTTTGTAGTAAAATTATATGATAAAATTTCTTAATGCTTGTTGCAGTTATTAAATGACTTCCATTATTTCGTTTTTCTTTCATTTAAAAATGAAATATAAAAAAATACAATTATTTATTTTTTATACACAAAACCGATAAAAATATGAAAGAACAAAATTACCCACACATATTAAGGCTTCGACATTTTCATGTAAGAATTGTCCTTGAGAATTTATTAATATTGAATATTAGATTCATATTAACCAAGTATCGCATAAACGTACAGAAAATATAAACTTTCTAGAGGTGAAGTGAGCCAACTAGTAAAATGTTAAAAACTTTTTTCGTGCACTTCGAGTCTTTGGTATTCTTGGACTTTAGAGTATTGGTGGATTTCATATTTTTATTTTATGGAGATAACACTATTTTAATGTTTATTAATTAACTGAGGTTACTTTACTTTTACGATACTTTAAGACGTGTAGAATATTATGAAGCATCATTTTTTTGTCTTAAATACCACTTGGCTCACTTAACATCTAATGGGCCCATATAATCTAATCGGACATTCTTATTTTATAAATTAATATTAATGTTATTAATACATAACGGTAGGTTTTCATTGTGATACATCATTAACTAAAAGCGACTGAAAATTTGCATAGCTAGAAGTTACTAGCGAACACAAACAAATATCGCACGCAGCATCTTGCATTCAAAAAATTTTTAGGTCATTCACAGTCACAAGTTGTAATAAGCGCAGATTAAGGCCTCCAATCCCGGGATTGTAATAATCCTAATACCGGGATTTCGGAATTGAGAAAATTTAAAAAAGTTGTGCGAAGGCTAAACAAACGGTTTTTTTTTTAACTTTGGAAATAAGAATTTTTGAAAGAGCTAATAAAAAGGATCTCCAGGTCTCTAAATCATTTTTTTTTCAAATCCCTGGAAAAGCTAAAAAAATTAAAAAATCACCGAGAAAAGGCTTATCAATTCCGAATCCCGAATTTATACACGATTTGATGTTCATATTTTTGAAAAATTGTCAATTCCAAAATCCCGGAATGAATAAGAGGGTTCGGGATTGGATGCCCTAGCACACATCTCAATCGCACATTTCTCCATTTGCGAAGCAAGTATTAAATTCTCATTGAGGTTACCAAGAATAAACTAGTTCATTCGGTATACAAGTCGAATATTTGAAAGCACACTGCATTCTAACCACCGGTCTACGCTAAAGCCAAGCAACCCTTCATACATACAGACGGACTGCAGCCGCAAAGTGTTTGCCCGCGGTCTCCCGATTCTCCAAGCTGATAATGTCACATTTTGTCTTTCAAAATAGAAGTGTCCTCTCACTAAAAACTACGCGATCAATTTAGGAAATGCTGTGACAAGCCACCTTTAGTACATTTGGAACATCGAAGTGACAATGTAGAATTTTAATAAAGATTTTGACAACATCCTTTCTAAAAAAATCTCTGTACTGATATCACCAAAAATGATATGTTTAAACGTGCCATTGAAAGGAATTTTAATAGAGGTATTTCAACAAAAGTTTTTTCTATGAGAATTTCTTGTTACTAGTTATTTAATCGCTCTCGATTGTAAGGGTTAGGGGAAATTTTGGACATCACAAAAATCCATACTTTCGAACAGATAAAAAAAAATGAATTGGGATTTGAGCCCGACACCATATGCTATGAAGTTGCACTCACCAGCAATGCGTATTCCCATGACATCCACCGAATAGGTAGCGGCAACTCCTTGTCACATAGGCTGCAGTAATCGACTTGATAAAGAGTTTTTCCAAAACCAAGATCACACACTTTTACTAAATAAGAATGGCCGACCATGCAATTCCTGTTGGTGAAAAGAAATAAATATTTTTAAACATTATATCAGTATTAAATAAATCATTTTTCGTTATATCAATAAATTAATTAATTGATTTTTATAATCATTTATAATGAGACGGTTGATAACTTATGGTTCAACTCGGCAATACCGCGCAAGATTTTTTTTTACATGAACAGTAATGACAGACAAAACCCGAGTTTATGCGAATTTGAAAAAATATGTATCTGTGGAAGTCAACAATTAAAATTATGTTTCAACGAGAATCTTTGGTCAATATTAATAATTCGTTCAGATTATATTATATTATATAATAATGGTACACCCTGTTCAACATTTGAATATGTCTATATATCAAATTGAATGAGATAGCGATGAGAAAATTTCGCATGATATACAGTTCCTATAACAATAAAACATAGCAGCAAGCAAAATCTATCAATCGCCTTTCTCAGCAAAACTATTGTTTAACACAGAATAAATGCCATAAAACACGCAAACACATTTTGCGAAATATTCGCATTAAAAATATCAACGTTTGAAAACAGGTTAACTTAAAAAATCATAAAAATATGTAACGATAAACGAAAAAAATAGATTTTGCACAGCAAGTTAATAATTATACAATTTAAATAATATAGAATTTAATTAAGAGATTTTTTCAAGTATTTATAATCGTACAGACGTCAAAGAGAATGCTAAGAATGCACAAGAAAAAAATAACGATTGCTAATAATAATGTCGCTACAATAATAAATGCAGGACACATTATCTTTCTCATATTTAGATTTTATAGTGTTAATAAATTGTATTAATCAGAAAAATGAAAACAATAACTTTCGTAAATCTAGTGTGTATATAATTTATAAAATAAAAATTGAAAACCTAAAAACCATTCTTCATTAAAATAATTATCACTTACCGTGTGCGGTTGAAAGATATTTTCTATGATTCATACAAGAGAGTTGAAGTAAGAAATAATGAATAATAGTATTATTTTGCAGCAAATGAAACGTTTTTTAAATCAATGCTTTTTGTTTGACAAATACTATATTTTGAATTGCAGTTGCTTGAAAAAATGTTTTGAAATCTTTCTTAAGTATAATTCTCTCATTTTTTGGTATATGTAAGTAAAACAACATCTTTAGGAAATATTCGACTCGTTGGAAGTGCTCTTTTAAGAAATCTCACTTATATTATTGTGTGTGCTATTCTTAGTGTTGTAAAACAACATATGTTTTTTTGGTCTCCTTTATTATTTAATATATACAATTAGAAGAACAATGTTAATCAGAAATCAGCGGACGTATAACAAATAGCTATCAATCTGTTATTATTGGTGGCGGCATGATATGTCATTAGCGAATTATTTGTTTGTAATGAACATTGATGCAATTTGGAAAATACCGCGAATAGAAATTGAAATGTTCCAGTTGTGATTATGGTTATTGAATAATACCCGCCAATGGTCCTATACTACTCGCAAACACAATATGGTCACGAGTCGACTAGCCGATGAACTCGATGGAATGCTATGTATGTATATTAAATACTGCGCCGTTCTCACTTTATGTATTTGAAAGTCAATAAATGCTAAAAAGAAATATAACAATAAAAAAATCGATTTATCGCTCGCACAGCTTTTAAATATTCAAAAAAATGTTTCAAAATAATATGTGCAAAGTTTTCTTAAATTTATGCAGGTTAAAATGGCATTTCAAACATAATATTATGATTATTTAAAAGAAATACAAATCGCCGCAAGCTAGATATAAAATAAACTGTGATGAGCAGAAGAAGATAGTAAAAGTGAAATTTTTAACTCAACCGGTTTTCGTATAATTTAAAATGTGTTTTTATATATTAATTTCTTTTACTTTGTAAATAAAACAGTAGGGTTTAAATATGCCACGTTCGAGACCATTACGGTCCGGGCGCAAGGCCGAAAAGCTAACATTTTTTTATTTCCTAAATACAATATTAAATAAAAAAAATATCATATTTTTAAAAACCGAAATCAAATTCACAAATAAGTACAGTGGAACCCCCAATTACACTACCCCGAATTACGCGCCGGCTTGAAATATTCGCATTCCATTGCCGTTACTAAGAGACGGTCGTCTGTGCTTCGCATACAGTTTTTTTTGTAAAACTAAGGGAAATCTTAGTTTTGCGTTTTCCGCGGAAAAAAATCAAATCCCTTATTTTGTATGACATTCACACCCCCAATTACACGGTCCCGAATATAGTGTAAATGGGGGTTTTACTGTACATATAATATTATAATCATCTAAAATTTAATTTAATCAAAATTTTGTCCGCTTTGAATCAATGGAACGATGTTTGAATGTTTATTTTTATGAAAACTTTACAAAATAATACGACTCAAATACTTTTAAACATTGAGTTTTGTTCAACTATATTTATAAAGGATGTAAAATATTTAAAAATAAATGTATTGTTTTATGATTTGTAACTTCGTTTATTCAAACTAGTCAAACTGCTTCGGCCCAAATTTAAATCTCAAAAGTCGTAACCCGTGCTCGCGGGCCAAACCTGTACCAGTGCAGGTTCTATATAAAGTGTAGTAAATAAACTTAAAATTTTATATTGAAGTCGTAAATCAGTTTAAAGTGAGCCCAGCGCAACAATACTGACCTAGTTGCGAGGTCCTTGTGTATGAAGTTTTGCGTCTCCAAGTACTTCATCCCCGAAGAAATCTGCATAGCCATGTATATTAGACATCCATAACTGTAATAATGACAAAGTTTTGTAACAAAACATACAAGCTTTGTACGGCCAATTGAATTATTCCAAACGTCCATCCGATGTAACATGTGGCGCTCTCATTGATAATAGCGAGCATAACTGAGCGATTAAATTTCAATCGAAAAACGATCAAAATCTACCCCTAGATTTCAATTTAATGCAATATATATTACCGCTATATGTTTATTATTGAATTTATTTGAGCATTGAGCATACACACTGCATGAAATATTATTTGTTAATAAATATAATAAGTTTCAATATTATTGATAGTTGAAATAAATTTAATTTCGAAGTGAACAGTAAACAAATGTAATGCATATATGATATATTTAATGACCACCTTTGAAGTTGATTAAGCCTTTGACATTTTGAATCAAACAAAATTACTATGCATTTAATTATTATTTTTAACCGTCGAATTTTAATTTATATTTTAATGCATGATTGCATTTAAATTTAAGTATAAAACCACACACTGTTTTTATCGATTGGTGATAAACAGAATTTTTTGAAAATAATTCTCATCATAAAAGTTAATACATAATTAAATGCATACTGACACACAATATAATATTCAGCATAACATATTTTATATGATTTTATCTTGATAAGTTAATGAATAATGTTGCAGATTTTAAACATAGTTTTAGTAATAAAAAAATGTATATATATACATCTATGCTATGGAATATGGATAATCAACATTTAGAAAAAAATATTGTCAATTGTTTGATTTTTGTGTTCGATTGTTTATTATTAAGTGTATTGCATTTAAAAACATTTTGCATCGAAAGGAATCTGTTTGGCACAAAACTATAATATAACGGGGGAGAGGGCACTTTCAAAGTGAGCTTATTCCATTTCTTGACGAAAATTAATAGATTTTGTGTACAAGAACTTCATAGCTTAGTAACAAACCAGTAGAAAAATAAATTTCAAAATCGGTGTTCGTAATTTTCTTTTTTACCAAATCGACCAATTGTCAAAGATCGTTTACAGTAGCATCCTGTTAGTGGAATGATCAATTTAGTTATTGGTTTTTAGTGAACTAAAGACCAGAAATAAACAAAATATATAAATTACATCAAAATGAAAAAACATTTTTTAAAAATAAGTATAAGTTCACTTTAAAAATACGTACACCCCTTGATTATATTATTTTGAAATCCTGGATAGACTACAGTAAAAAATAAAAAAAATATCATTTACAAAAATCAATGTATCATAACGCATTTCAAGTGTCCACAATTTCTTTTGATGACTACATGACGGTGCAATCACTGAGTCCAATTCTTACAAAAAAAAATATAATTCTCAAAAAGAAGATGTCAGGAGACATTTACAATAATATTATATTTTCATAAATTTTCCCTGTAAAAAGGCCCGTGTAAATCGAATCAAAAATGAAGTAAAACTAGGTTCATGTGAAAACATCGTCATATAGCTCTAAATAAAAGAAAATGCTGGCAAAAATATTATTATAAATGAAACAATTGTTGTCTTAATTATTTAAATAAACAATTAAAATAAAATTCAGTTAGTTTGACACATTCATTTTCAAGATATAGTATTTTAATAAAACTCTAACGATGAAATGTAATTCTTTTGAAATAATCCGGGTATTTGGGCCGCAGTCTAACATATAGATGGTTTGTTTAGTTTTGCCATTTTCAAAAGTCTGTATTAAAACTTGTTCTGACCTTAATGTTTGTCTTGCTAGAGGTGTTGTGTTAGCCGATTCTGCAACTCTAATTTGCAACAATTGATAGAGGTCACCAAAGGGAAGATGTTCCAGTACAATGTTAAAAGGTTCTCTATCTCTATATACGCCAAACACTTCTCCAATATTGGGATCTTTCAGTCGGATCAGAGTCTTAATGTGCTGATCAAAAAGAGCCCTAACAGAAGGTGTAGTTCCAGGTCTTAGAGAATGGACTGCAACTAGATCTCCAGCGAAACACTTATCAGTCGGAGGAGACCCAATGACTGTGCAAAGATTTATTGGTCCAAACACTCCTTCTTCAAAAGTTTCCATTACTTCAAGATTTTTCCATGGAAATGAAACAATCCCCGCCTCATCAAATTCATCATCTTCAGGCGTAGAGTCTCCAACTCCAGAAGTAGAACTTAGCGATGAGACTAGATTGCATATGACTTTTGTGGTGTTCTGTAGAGTTTTTATAGTCTGCGCTGTGATTGGTGGTACTACCGGTGGCGGTGACATAGACAGATCTAATTCGATAGATGCGTAGTATTGCTCTGGGGGTGGAGGAACGGGAGGAGCACAAATTGGGGCATCGTTATGAGGAGATGTGCGGTTTAAAGTTGATTCATACGACGGCGGTGATACTCGATCTGCATCTAGCATAGAAAGTCTTATCCCATCTCTTGCGTAATTGTGGACGGTCAAACATGGATTCACTAAAATAGCATAACATAGAGAAAAGGAATGAGTAAGCGTACCAGTAAATGAAAATATTTATATACTTACTGATTACAATCTTAGAACAACGCGTTCCTAATAAATAAATTCGATTTTTGCTTGATATTTTAAAAAAAATGTTATAAGTTAATTACATTTTATCAAAATCTTCAAGAATGTTCTTCGTAACAAGTATTGTATTTTTTCTTTTTTGGCAAATTAAAATCATTAATTTTACGTTTATATGAATAAATATGTATTAAATTAATCTCTCACCATTATTGGAATCAGCTAAGTCAGAAGCACGACTGCGGTATGTTGAAGTATACTGATACGGCTCATGATAAGTGGGGTCGGTTTCTCCATATCTGGATGAGTTACGTATAATTTGGGTCTACGCAAAGAAAAAAACAGAAGTATTATTGTCAACAAAAGTTTTTCTAAATTCAATATAATTATACTAAAATTGTTTGTACCGATGCAAATGAAGCACTTACACTAGTGAATTAGAAATTATTTAACGAATATGATTAATAGTTCTAGCGTTCCAACGAGGCTATTATTATGTACATACGGATTTAGACCAGTGGTTTTGCTGCTTCCATCAACAGCTTCTGTTGTCAAGTATAATTTATTTTAATTGAATACATATAAACTTATAAGATGATCTATTTTTTTAGTTAATACAACTGCTATTTTTATCACATCTCAAAAAAAAATATTTGGTGCGGCCAAAATACATTTTCAAAGAACCGCTGATGTTTATAATGCGGGCACAGTAAAATTTTACGTTAAAACCCCTGATCTCGACACTTATTTTAAACAGTCTAAGATATTATTGTGTTAGTAAATGGTTGATCAATTATAAGTTCACTGGTGTCTTAGATGTATAATATTTCAAAACTTAAAAATAAATCAAATATAAAGTTTTTTTTAATTATATATCTAATACGTTTTTTTTAAAATATCGCATTTTATCGGACAAGAAAAAGCAATTAGTATTTTTTTTTATGAGTGAACGTTATCCATAAAAATGTTTCATATTGTCGTGTTGTATGTGTTTTGATAATAATGTGTAACGATCGGATAATATCTGTTATTAAAGCATCAAATTTGAAATAATGCTACATAAAGCAATTAAAAGTCAATAATCTTAAGACATTAATCGTACTTTTATCGTAGAACTGATTTTTGTATAGCTCTATAGTAACTCTAAGGAGTCATGTGTGTACTGTGACATCTTCAATAAATAAAAAGTCGTTGCAGATGTGTTTTGAAATTTTGCTGTAATGACGGAAGAGAGGATAAATATCCAGGTACTTTATTTTGAGTTATTTTCGGTGAAACGCGACCCATCTGTCGAATTAAAAAATAATGAAAATTTCCCTGACAAAGAACGAGAAGAAAATACTTAAATGAATTTGTTTAAGCATTTGGAATATGTCTTGTCCGACATCGCGCTACTTAAGGCGTATCAAACAAAAGGATAACAGAAATAAGAGGGTTGAAGCTTTTATGACAAGATTATAAATAATTGAAGAATAAGCCTTTTCTGGAAGAAAGGAAAAAGAAAGGGTGAGATGAATAAGTGACGGACTGATGAATAATCTGCAACGGGATAAGCTTTCTTCCTCGAATGAACTCAAAGTGTATCAATTTTTCAATTGCAAAATTATTAAAGCAAATCTGTGTTATTTTAGCCGTTCCAGTTTAGGATATTTTAGATTGTTTAAACATCTTACTTTTGAAAAGTTTATAAATAATACTTTAACATTTTATAGCAGCTAGCTATAAATATTGAGTTGTTATGAAGTTTAATATAAAACACAAATTATTTCAGAAAAATTTAATTTAACGGGAAACTACTTTTTAGATAAATATTGTGTTCATTTCCACAAAGTTTTAAATCATTACTATTGAGCTTAAAATTAAATTTTCTTTCAAAATAAAAGTATACTATTCCTTGTGTGTTGGTCAAAACTCATTTTTTCCAATAAATTTATTTACTTAACCTGTTAACACATTAAATTAAAAGTACACTTTTGCAAAATCTGCTATTTTTCAAAAGAGATAGAGTATTCAATCAAATTATATTCTTAATACTGTAGAATATATGGAAACTAATATGTTGTCTAACAAGAGAAGAAAAAGACATGGCCTGGTGCACAAGGAGTCAAATACATTTTGCATGTCTATCAACATATGTAAATGTAGATGTATAATCAGCAAGCTTCAAAATTATATTTATTATATCAAAAACAAGTACATATCACAACACTTTTGAAAATAGTAAATCGATTCAAATTTCAGTCATAAAATACTTAATTCAGTTTATGGTTTTTGGCTTCTACGTTGCTGAAAAGTATTATATAAAAAAATATAAAATATATGGAGGGTTTGAAAACTATTTTTATCTTTCTTTTGTAGTTTAAACATAAATTTAACAGTTATTTTATGAAAATATAAATTAAATGAATGGGAATGAGGTGGTTGTAAAGAATGTTTCAAAACGTAATTAAACACATTTCGAAAATAATTAAAATTATTCAAACGATTGCTTCAAAATTATTTATTTTTACGTAAATTAATTATGATGTAGAAAACTTTGCTTACCGTAGGCGTTGTTTCTGGATACGGAGGAGGGGGTGACGTATTCTTCTTCCCTCTAGTAACGGCTATAATAATGGCTACGAAGAGTACAAAAACTATGGCAAACAGGGCGAAAATAAAAATAGTCTGTATAATAGTCCCGGCATAAATCACTTCTTTATCGGTCGTACGAGAGGTTTGGTCGTTTGTCACTAAAAATAGAAAACAAAACATGTCAATTCATTTCATTCTTTAAGCTTATCGGTCTGAAATAAGACGTCGACGATAATAATGTGTGCCTTAGACCTAAATCTCTGAAAATAATATTATTTATCAGCTAAGTTATAGGTTCTGCCACTGAAAAATTACTGAAAACCAGATGCATATTGTGAGCGAGGAATGTTTAACTATTATTACAAAAAAGATTAAGTTTATTTCTTTAATAATTATATTTGTAATATTTATATTAAAATAATAAATCAACACAAAAAAACACTAACTGAAATATCACTTATATTTTCTTTGGCTAGAATATTGTGTTAACAGTTAACAGTTAAAAATTAATTAATAAAAGAAAAAAAAAAATAATTTCCACTGCCAATATGGAGCATATGGTTTCCTAATAGAAGAATCTCAATAAAGGTTTTCCTACAAGAACTGGTTGTTTCTTAGATGATCAATTGTAAAGAGAATAAGGATAGAAAGGATGGGGTTACGACAAGACTAGTGGCTATCTTTTCACTTTCGCAACATTTGTAATGTATATACTTAAATAGTGAGAGCGAATATGTGGACATTATAAGCATCTATGTCTTCAAACAGAAAGCGATAAATCGATTGAAAAAAATCGTTTCGTACTGGAATTAGAACCAGTGAGATTCGTCACGGAAGCTAAATACATTGACCACTGTTTTACGGACCTGGTATGATTTTTTAAATATCAAAATGGATAATAAATATTTGATATTTTAATAGTCAACATAGCCGTATAAAGCCAGTTTAATAATTAGTCAAACAGAAAGTATTTAAAATTAAAGATTTTCAGAAATTTGACAAAACTAACTGGTATTCGTTTTATTATCCTAAATGAATAATTACTGAACAAATAATTAATTTTCATTTATTTTTTTTAAATGTAAGAATTTTTTTACCTGTGCTGACCCCACTGCGGCGATGGGTTTTTCCCGTCGTGGTGTTAACCTCGTCTCTCTGAAAAGTGTCCCCCAAACTAACCGCCGTATTTCCTTGTGACACAGCCGTCACCGTGTACTCTTCTTCAGTAAAATTCCCTACGGCAGGAACTGTGATAAAAAGATTTCAAAAAAATCACTTTACAAATCACTGCGACAATTTTCCAAAGACTTATCTTTGTGTCTGCGGCACAGTAAATGGCTATTTTTTTATTATTATTTAACTTCCGTTTTCTGATGCTGAATTTGTATTTGACGTAACCAAATAATTGCAATTGTTTATTTAGGAGCTTACTTGTAAAAACAATATTATAATATGAAAAAAGTCGTCTAGGGCCACTCTTGAATGACTTTATTGTTTTCTTTCTATCATAAAAACAGGATTTTTGTGAACAAGTAATAAAGACTTATCTTCATAAACAATTCATATGCTCTTTTTATTTGAAAGTATATTTGCGCAAAAAAAAAACGATTATACGACTGGATTGTTTATCGTATTAGGCCCGGAAAGTAATACTTAAAGAGAAAGTGATGAGCACAATATTTTTCCCTCTCTTCAATGTTGAATCTTTTCTGTTAATTTTTGATTTTAAATGATAAATTGATTAGCTTGTAATCACTTTTGATAAAATAAAAACTTAATTCACACTCTTTATGCTTCGTAGTGAAAATATACAAGGTAAGTAAGAAAAATAAAATTAATATTGTAACAGTATACAATACAGTCAACGATAGACATATTTAAATAGAAATTCACTCGTCTTACTTCCCTGTATTGTATTTTTTTACTTAACTTCTGATGTGACATCATAAAAGATTTATTTAAATGATACCGTCCTTGGTGTAATATTTGTGAAATGATTTTCAATAGGCAACAAAAAACAGCCCTCGATAGTGGCATTTTCTAATATTTTATCCCGAGAAGATATATCTGAAACTTTTTCAAAGGCGGCGCGAACAAATAGTATTCCCTTCCTGTGAAAGAATCGACTAATATATTGATGGATGGTGAGTATCTGGTATTCTTTGCCAATCTCTCTCACACGCACATGGCAACAATAGAAACTTTTTCTTGCTGGTCTACTGCTAACTTTTAAATCTGATAAAAAGTAAGTAAGTCATGAATGAGAAAGTTAATTATGTATTTCTGCTATAATCATGATATTGTTTTGAGATTACCCCGCAAAATTACGTTAACTTTAATTGTTACTTTTAAATTTCAATCAAGTTGAACATTTCCGAAAAAACTTTATTGCGTAAAAATAAACATTTTGTTTAACCTTACAAAGTTTGCTATTGACTCTTTTCTGAATTATTAATATTTTTTTTATTGACATTAGAATATATTTTAATCCTTTAATAATGAGCATCATTAATCAATATAAACAAACCAAACGGCGTATTGTCTCTTATACATAAACATTATATAGACTTTTTTAGTTCTCAATTGATTCTATTTAACGGAAATAAATGGCGGTTCGTGCAACTTCTAAGACAGGAAGTATAGCAAGATGACGCTTGCAAAGAGCAAATTTAATCAATCAATCTTTGAACGCCATTTGTGTTAATAAAAATGAAAAAAAATCCACAAATAGTTACTCAATCGTATTCATTTAAAAACATAACAGTTGAATATAAAGTATTTTGAATATATGTATTTGTTTTGGTATCATTTTTTTTACATCAAATGTGTACACAACACATAGAAACATTGTTTATTTCTGCGCACCATCAACATTGATTGGATATTGACAGGTGTTTTTGTAATCTTTTCAAATAAATGGTTCAATCATAAAGGATTATCTTGTATGAAAAAAAACATGGTAATGAGGTGTTTGAATAAGTTTTAATATTTAAATGCATTTCATTTGTTTCGATTTATTAAACATGTATTTTTTCTGTTATTGTTTCCAATGTTATTTCAATTATATAGACGATTAGACAAACAAACCTCATTAAAACAGTATAAATTTTCGTAACTTAAGTACTCTATCGAAATAATGACGTTTAATTTTTAGACCCTTAATTATTAAAATATCTTTGATAAGAATGTTTTTCCATTCAAGGTTTCCAATTAAAATAAAACGCTTCTCTCAGAAGTTTAAAATGACATCTCAGATAAATTGAAAGCGTAAAATTGAATCACTTTCCTGAAATAATATTTTCTTAATTTCGATGTAATTAATAGCATTTGATTAAGAGGGAGCAGAAAGATGAAATTTGAAACAATGCGAGAGACGAAGATCCACCAAAAACAGCCTTCGTTGCTATAAGAAAATGTCTTAGTACACAGTAATCTGTTTTCATTATTACGTAATGGAATATCTACTGTCAATCTGACTTATAAGCTGTCTAATAACTTTTCACTAACTGAGTTGTATCGAAGTTTGCTTGATGATCTTCAGAAAACAGCTAAATTATATCTGCACTATAATTTAAGTCATGGTATACTAATTAACTTTGTTTTTCATTAAAAGTAATTAATATGTATTATAGTAAATATTCAAAGTTTATTCGAGTGAAATAATAATTTCAACGCTTACAGATACAGATTAATTTTAATTATATTGAATTGCTATTACACCTCGTCGTATTTCAAAAACAACAAAGTTATATATTTATATACACCCTTAACTAGTTAAGAGTTTTATAATTATCCTGCGCTGATATTAATAAGCATAAATATTTTGCCTCAGCAAATTTCTTGGATTTTTTTTCGTAATAATTTGTTTATTTTTCAAATATACATTTGTATGAAAATTAATGAAAATGCGCTAAATATGTTGAAAAATTGATATCACAAGAACCTCAAGATCTAAATTTGACATTGATTTTACCGGGAATTGAACCCAGACTCGTCTGATCAGTAAAACCAAGCTCTTACCAACGACGACGCCACAGCGGGCTAATTTTCATCGATATATAAAACTTAACCTGACAAAATAATTGATCACAAAAATAGTAGTTATGTTTAATTTTTAATGCTTAATTTTGACTCTTATTACTAGGAAATATTTGACTTGTTTCACTTGTTAAAAAAATATTTAAAAAAAAAAAAATGCGTTATTATACAAAAACAATCAGTTACACGTTAGCAACACACAGAGAGTAAAATCTTGGAGCAAAAAATCTTTTATATTATGGAAATACGAAAATACGTTAACTCACCAGAGTCAAAATTTATCTCGCTGACCATAATCCATCTGGTGGCGAAGTAAAGATGTAGCCTTATATATTTTCCCACCCGGTTGTGTAGCTTCACAACAACATCTCTCGCATGCTCTAGAATTATGTCAGGCATGTAAGAGAAGTGCACTGGCTCGCCATTGAATTGAGATCCGCCGATACTAAAAAATACTTTCGCATGGCGGAAGACCTGTGAAAAGATTATGTAGTGAGAAACAATATTTAATTTTAACCATTTTTATTTACCCTTAAAAAAATCAATAACCACACAAATATTTTCTTCGTTGATTTATTAATTATTATAAAACACACAAAGGTTTCAAAAATATGAACGTAACCTTTCTGTCATTAAGTTGAAATATTGAAATATGTCCGCTCCCAATGTGGAGCATATGGCCTCCTAATGGAAGTATCTCAACAGATTTTTTCCACCTCTCTTATTCAAAGAGAGTAGTAGGAACAGAAGGATAAGGCTTAGATAGGACTAGTGGTTAGCTAATCGCTCTCGCTACAACCAATTATGGAAGGATCGGAAAGGGTGGGAGTAAATTTTTAGACATCACAAACACCGATGCCTTCTAACAGAAATCAATATATCGATCGAAAAAATGCTGTTCATACTGGGTCTTGAGATCCGGCAAGGAAGCCGAATACGCTCACCACTGCGCCATAGGACCCTACACTTAGTGATAAAAAATATATACGTTTATAATTCAACTTTTATTTATTAAGATCAGGACCGGCTTTGCTAATGGCGAGCATTATAAATTGATTAGAGAATACAATTTTACAGTGCTATTTATACAAATCAAAATGATATAAAAAAGGTGTAATAAAAACTACCGTCAGCTGAAACTATAAAATCTTTGATAGTAGAAGTACAGTGTCACCGCCATGCTTAACGCTTAGTCAGAAACAAAAAATGACATACAAAAATATAAAAAATGATAAGTCATTGGTCGTTGAACGAGCAATGTTTTTACACTTCATTATTTTTTATCGCAAATTGTAGCAATCGGACAGGCACAACGTGCTGTTAAAAAAAGTCTGCGCAATCGAAAAGGAAATGAAGCTAATTGATATTTTTTTCCTACGAAGTCTTGAATATTTTTACTTATGCATTGAGAGCACTTTATTTGAATTGTTTACGTTTACGGTCTAGAAATTAAATATTAATGTTTTGGAAGGTGAAAAATGTTTCAAATAAAAGAAAATGTAGAAATAAATATAACGCTCGTTTAAAATTATGTAAAATATTTTTGATTATTCGAACAGTTATCAATAAATTAATGATATTTTTTTTTGAAATTAAGCATTAGATTACTTCAAAATAAAAAAAAACACTGTTTTTTAACCATGTATGACTCCAATGAGAAACAAATAGATTTTTAACGGAGTTTATATATTTTTATGTTTTTCTACGAGAACTGATTGTGATTTTCATTCCCTAAGGTTGTAGAAATATGATATGTTATTAGCTAATCACTCTTCTTAGCATCTAAATTTAAATTTAGATTGGTTGAAGGGACTTTAAAACATCGAAAACATCCATGCATAAAATAATTGAAACATATTTCTGCATGTAGTTTAATCAAAGTGTAAAAAAAAATCCTTAGACTCATCCTTCTATAAAAATAGTCAAATTTCTATTTCACTGTTGAAAGTAAATTGATTTTAATAATGAAATTTTATTTTCATTACGAATTACTGAATAATCTATAACGTTATTTTACTGTGCTGTATCATATGGATATTTAAGCTAGTCACGTCGTCAAAACCATAATTTAAAAGAATATTCATTCGAAAATCGCTTATTTTGTATGTGTAATTACTGAAAAAATACCGAAAATTTTGTACCTTGTTTTTATAATATCAATTGTTTTTATAAATGTATCTGAATACGCTACATAAATGAAACTGAAAAGTAATCAGTATGTTTTGAATTGGTGATTTTTTATATTAATTTCATTGTATTTATCCTCGTTGTAACTCTCGTTGTGAGATTTGATAAAAAGGATACAAATACAAAACAAGGGCTTGAGACTACAGGGTCTTATCTACAAAGACATAATTTTAAATTTACTAAAGATGATTTGCCTTTAAGCTTCTAACATTATACTTTTTTGTGGATATTCCCAACAGTATCTTGTAAATGCTTATGTGTACGAGATATAGGTTGTTTTTTCTTACAAATATGATAATGTGTTTACCAAAACCAAGCTATACTCAAATTACAGATTTCTGCAGGTAGGCCCTTGTGAGCCTTTGAAAAATTCTAAGCTTATGCAATCAATATATAAGCATTTGCAGCTATGCTTAAGATGACACTTTTTTATAAGTACGTTTGAATACGATTTTTCGACTGCCTTACATTATCCGGTCAATATTACTCGTTCCAACTAATTTTATGATATACATAATAATTTAAAATTAAACTATTTGTGATGCTTGGGTTACATCGTGATCAGTAGGTGATAATGATTAATTCGTAATTTTATTTGAAATAATTTCTTCTTGGATGCGAAATCTGCTTTGAATAGATTTTTAAAATGAAATACCATTTTTTATGAAAAAATAAATAAAAACTTTCACATATATATCAGTTCAAAACATAAATACCATACTATTTTCATCGATTATTAGAGAGTTTTCTAGATTTTGTAGGCGTCTGAAAATCAATTTCATCTTACAAACGCAAAGAAATCAACAAAGCTCGACTATCATATGCTAACCAAAACAACTTTAAATCAACGATAAAGATAAATATACAAATAGTAGACTGCTATGTTATGTTTATTTAAAAATTGTTTTAACCGATTGAAACGGATTATGTTGAATTTTAATTGTAAATGCCCTGACTGTGCTTAGTAAATAATTCTTGGTAAGTATTATTATTGTGGACATGATATTTACCTGTACGTCTTTGGTGTACATGTTATTTGTATGGAGCAGCATGAGAGTAAAATTTCTGACTTCGGAGAACTCGAATACAATTTCCACGTACCGTCCGGTCACTCCAATTGTATCGTTTCTCCATCCAACCCACTCGTATCCTATTAAAAAAAATAGAAAGTTTTTTTACTCATCATATGATAATTATGTTTATACAAGACACTCAAAAATTAAGAAATAGAGACTCAATCGCAAAGATGACGATGTCTTTTTTTAACAGAAGGTTGCCAAGAAAAATAGATTTTATGGATTGCTAAGCTGGAAGAATATATTTATACCAGTATCTTTTTTGGTATTTTATGTACAATTTCGGTAATATAAAAAGATTTTCAATAAAACAACAACAATACGGCTTGTAGGAATCGCAAAACAAGATGATGAAATTAATATTAGCATTCTGATATTTCATATAAAAAACGTCATTATAAATATATATATTCTAATCATTAACATAATTCTTAAAGTAATAAAACATGATAAGTCAATATTGATAAAAACTTTTAGCAAATTTAAAATATTTTAATGAATAAGGAATAATTTTATTCATATAATATGATTTTTTCTCTACATTTCAATTTCTATTTTGGTTATTTTCAATACCAATATATCGGCATTTTAAAAATTTTAAAACTGGTATTTCGGTATAAAAAAAACATCAAAATCACCAAAATTCTCGTTTCGGTAATACTGGTATTGCTTTCCGAGTAGATATACCATCAAATTAGTTTGCCACTCAACCAGTTATTTTTCAATTCTCCCCCAAGAAATGGCAAAGAATACTTAATGAGGCAAGATGATTTGTTTTAACGAAAAACTCTCCGTTTTCTAAGATTTATTTATATTAGAATAATAAAATTCATACTTTTGAAGGTGTAGTAAGTACCAAAACATTTTTTTGATAATTTTGGGTCAAAGTCAAAATATTAAATATACAAAACCATGAAGTGCATGGAGACTGATAAATTGGTTTTTAATGTACTTTATTTAATATTTTCTTCCAAAAAAAATCCTTTTTTAAGTCTTATTTCATGATCACAATTTTTTCAGACCCTTATTTTTCAAACTCAAAGTTAAATCAAGATACTAATTTGGCATTTTTAGCTAATACTCTTTTGATAGAACGTGTATCAAGTTGTTTACATTATGATTATTAAAAAAAGCTGTTTTGAAAAAACTGTGGATCACGTCCTTTTTCCTTTCCACAGTCAATATGAAATATTATTTTTCAATAAACTTTTAAATACAGATCACATCAGTTAATATAACAGAAGTTGGCACCCTGAAAAATTAAGGACTTGGTAGAAAACGTAGCACGGTATACAAAACAGTTATTTTTGCAAATCACTAAGTCATCTAGTAGTAATATTCTCGTTATTGTCAATGAGCAATCGTCATAGTTCTTTTGGGTTTTCAAAACGCATACGACAAATATTCTAAGAAAACTAAACAACATTTAGCGTACCACGCAGTCTATGTTATCAAACTTTGATGATTTCTATAAGATTTCATTGCATTGATTAACATTTCTATAGTGTAATATACATTATTACATATAACAACGTATCACAAGCTAGCGGGTAAATTTTCATTATGCTAAAAGTTTTATGGCACTTCTGAGATTCAAACTTTTGTCTGTGTTACATAAGTTAGACAAGCCAGTCAATACATGTCGTTGATAAGGCGTTTTCGATAGTTTTACACGATATTACTATTCAACATTCATAAACAAAACCTCAAATTCTATTAATGTTAAATTTCTTTAATAAAACACTAAATGCTGCGGCCAAATAGTAAATGTTTTGAAGCTCGGCTTGATTCAGAAAATTAGCTTGTTTTTTTGTTTTTGAAAACGTTTTCATGAAACAGCAAAAAAATGCATTGAACATTTGTCATACAGATATTGCAAAAATACACATTGATAATGAATCAGACGACTTCTGTGTATGCTGGAATAATATCAATAAGTTTGCTACAAAGTTTTCTTTTTCTTTAAAGATCTACTTACAATCTGTTTTTTGCACATACACAAACAATTTTCAGTTCTCTTTAACAAAAAAAAATAAAGCAGCTTACAATGTGATGAATGTATGGGTGTTTGTGATACCTAAAAATTCCCTTTGACTCTTTCAATCATAAAACAACGGAGCGTAGTTGAAGCGATTAGTTAACCACGATGCCTCTCCTCGTCCTATACTTGTATCCGTACTCTCTTTGAGCAACTGAGTAACAAGCAGATTTTGTATAAAAATACTCTTGTTAAGATCCTCTTTTAGAAAGTCATATTATCTACATTAGGAGCTGCCGTTTATTAAAAAAATACGCGTGAAGGAAAGACATACATAAATCTAAAAACTATCACTGAATACTTATGTACTTATATTGTAATAGCTAAGATAGAAACAGGTCAAATATATGGATATATTTTTTGTCTAAAAAGTTATTTGCGAAATTTGGGAATCGTTGTACCTCTATAACATCATTTATTAATGAGTATTTATTTAAATAATATGTTTTATATGTTGATGTTGGCTTTGGTTACGAAGCTCTTAGGCTCGAGTACCAGTACAGTTTTATTAATTGATTTATGAATTTCTTTTTGTAAAAATTGTGATGTCTAAAATCGTTTCCAACCTGTTCAATCGTATAAGCAGAGAACAAGTGAAACGAGAGTGATTAACTAACCACTATTCCTTTACAAGCCTTATGCTGCTATTTCTTTTGTAAAAAAATATAACTTACTAACTAAAAAATAGTTTTCTTAGAAACACTTATGTAAAGGCAAACTTTATTAGGAGTCCATATGACTAGGATCCGGTAAATTGCTCGAATGCAAATTGCTAGAATGCAATTCTTCGAATGGAAGTTGCTCGAATTACAAATTGCTCGAAATTTTTTATAAAAGTTTTATAAAAGCTTAAACATTAACTCATTCTTTAAAAAAATCATAATAAAAAATAAAAAAAAATTGGTCACTCGGCCACACATCCAAATGTAAATAATAATAAAAATGTAAATAGTATTTTTTTATCCTAACTTTTTTTGTTTTAAGATTTTTCACGACTTTTTCTACGAATTTCATTTTTATCTCGTGCGACACTTGTTTGGAGAGTGAAATATAAAAATAATTTTCGTAGGTATCTATTTTAATCGTGTTCGCTCCAAATGCGGATCATATGACCTCTTATTGGAGTTTATCTCAACAGAAGTGTTTCTATGAGAACTGCTTGTTAATTAGTTACTCAAACTGTTTCTATATTTTTCCAGAACACATAGAAGGCTAGGGATAAACGGTTAGCTTATCACTATCGCTACGCCCAATTTTTAGTAAGAATGGGTGAGAGGGTTTCAAGAAATTACATATATGTATGCCTTTAAACAGAAATCCATAAATAGTTTGAAAAATAATTGATTAAGAAGTGTACGTATAAAGATTCAAGCCCGTGACCTCCAAAAACAAAACCAACGACCTTTTCCACTCGACCACTGGCAACTGAATAATAAAATAAAAAATATTTTTTTATTTTGACTTTTTTTTGATTTATGGTTTTTATTTCCCGACTTGCATAAATATTTTTTTAAAGAATGAGTAATTAATGTTTAAGCTTTTATAAAACTTTTATAACAAATTTAGAGCAATTTGTGATTCGAGCATTTGACGTTCGAGGAATTGGTTATTCGAGGAACTTGTTATTCGAGGAATTGCATTCGAGCAATTTGCATTCGAGAAATTGCATTCGAGCAATTTACCGGGAACCCATATTACGTATATCTGGAGCGCAAACAGTTAATACAATTTTTTATCACTGTAAAATTTAATAAACTACTAAATCTTTGTCAATAAAAAACAATCTATTAAAATAATAGAAGTTAATTAAAACTGTGAAATATAAGTCTATAAACTAGAGTTGTAAAATAATAAAATAACAGTTGACGGCAAAATATTTTTGTGAGATCTCTAAATAATTTATTTCATAAATGTGAGTTAATTTTATCCCACTCTGTATATATAACTTTAATCATAGCGTGAGATAAGCATAAAAATTAATTATACACCAGAATGGAAATAACATGAAAAGTGTATTTAAAATCTTTGACCATTTGCAGGTTATGACAGCCATTCCCAAACTTGGTCAGGTGGAAATCTTACCCAAGCAAAGTATACATTGAAACTTTTCTACATAAAAACTTTTTTAATTAAATAAATATGAAGCCGTTAAAAGTTTTGTGACCCGCGTTCTTGAATAATAATGATAGCAATGTGTATCAATATTTTTTTTCTAAATTATAATATTAAATAAAAGTTTCAGATACTAAAAAAAACCAATCTTGCGTTTTTATAGGCCGTTAGTTTTTTTTTATCAAAAAATTCATTTCATTTTCAAGACCATTCAATGGATAAAAATATGGTTAGCATTATCGGAAGAGTTTAATTGAAATAAAGTTATAAAGTTTTACGCATACAGATAAACATATTTCGACAAAAATTTTCACAGTTCTAAGCTAATTTGAAATTAGTTTTTTTTTTTTTTTACTACCGGCTATGTAGTTAAGTGATTAGCGGTATCTACGGTTTTGAATCCCAGGTCTAAAAGTTTCATTAATTGATTTTTATTTGGATTTTGGATTTCTGTTTCAAATCATGGATATCTGTGATTATTGTGAACCATCTGATTCTTCCAACGAGATGTAGCGACAGCTATAAGCTTATAAGCTTATAGCCTTCTATTATAAAATCTTCAGAAACAAAAAAAGTTCACTGTTGAAATGGTAAACAAATAATAATTAGTTCTTGTAAGATAGCTTGAGTTTAAATATTTCATAAGTAGTCCACTTGACATAAGATGTGAACATGATACACGAATATTATAATAATCCAAAAAATCGTAAAGCAGAAAATTCCATTTAAAAAAATAATTTATTCAAAAAAACTTTTGTTTGCGAATGGGATAAGAACATTTTTTTTGATTGCCTTCTTTGTTAGGAGAGTCTTTTAGAGCAATGACTTTGTGGTGTGAAAGTTTTGTATCGTAGCATTTCGTGGCACACCGTGGCGTAGAAATAAACCGCTTTAATGTTATGTTGCTTTTATCATATTACAATTTTTATAACTAAATATGTTGATATATCATGATACTTTTAGAAGTTAAGTTAGGATTTAAAAATACATTTATGCTCTTTATGCTTGTTTTATATAGCTCATGCTAGTCGCGTATTACATTGATTTTATCAAACATAAAGTCACTGTTAAAACTGGCAGTCGCGTGACTGCACTTTAGGTACATTAACTGTTTGAATAAGAACGTATTTTGTAAACGCAAATTAGTTTTAAAATAATGTTTACTGGCCACTTAAGACGGCTAAGGAAAGAATTTTTTTCTTGCACAAAGCTTTCACCTAAATATCAAACAAAAATGCTACAGGAAAGAAAAAACAATTTGACCAAGAAAAGATTTCAAGCGAATTTCATTGATAAATTGAATTTATTGGTCAAACCAAAATAAGATTGAAAACTTAAAAACAAAATATTCCAAAATGAATATATTTTTAAATAGAGACTATACAATTTAATGATTATGTACTGTCCAGAACAATTTTCTCAACCGGTGGTCACAACATGTTCCAAGGGGGCCAGAGAGAAAAAATAATTTTAGAGCCAAAGCACAGCTTTGGGGGACCACAGCCCAAATATCCATAGAATCCCAAATTTTGAGACAAAATATTTATAAATTTGTGTAAATCCATAAATTCTTTTGTTTTAGAAACAGGAAATCATGGGAAGAGCTAAAAAAAGTCTTGCGTCTTTTTCTTTTGGGAAATTCCTGGGTGTTTAAAATTTACCAATGCCATGTTTTCCGAAAAACTTCAAAACAGGTATGGGGGCCACGTAATAATATGATATACTCAAAAGAGGCCACGGGGGGAAAAAGATTGAGAAACTATGGTCTAAAACAACAATACGTATCAGTTTCTTTGAATTACCCGCAAGCTAAAACGGTTCATTTTAATTGATTGAACTGTGATTATTTATTTATGTTTAACTTGTATAGCAAATATCTACCCGAGAAAAGTTTATAATACATTTTCTGTGAAATAATAATGGCTGATATAATAAAAGTATTGCTGAAAAATTAGATATTCACCCACTGAGCTCTGTATTGTTTTAGCAGACACAATTTTAAACGGTTTTGGAAAAAGAAAACATTTTAGAACGTTTTTTACCGTATGAATTCACAAGTTATTACAATAAATACAGAAAAGTTTCCAATCTTAAGACGATTTATCTACTGAAGTAAAATAAAAAATAATTATGAGCTTTACCAGTTTATTATTCAACATATTTGTAAAATTGTTTACGAATGCATGATTGTATAGTTTTTTTAATTATCTTCCAACTATCTGATCTTAAAGACGGAGAGGGAGGTGATTTAATCACCAATAATCATTTTTTGACCCTTTCTCTCTCCAACAAAGAGAGGTTAAGTGGCAGCTTAACTTAAATTTACAGTTGAGATGAGCTCCATTTGCTCCACATGGATACAAAATATTATTAGAATATTGCCCGAAAAACTTTAAGCCCAAAATTGGGTGTTTTGAGTTATGAATACATGGTCTATTGTCTGACAAAACAAGCTCACATATACTGTATTTATTTATTTAAATATTCAAATAAGTAATACGAACTAAGTAAATTTCTTTGACGGTTATTACTGAGAAAACCCTATAATTAACTTAATGCCTTTTAGTTGTACAGATTTCCTATTTCTACAGCTATTCAAAGACGATTTGATGTCTAAACGTTTTTGAGCTTTCAGAAATTTTGTTAACTGTTGTTTATTCATTTGTCGTTTTTTTCCAAAGCCACGCTATGTTATAGTTTGCTTCATGATATTCGAAAAAGTCGACTATCTCAAAACAAGTTTTTTTGACTTCATATTTTCTGAGAGTATACCAACGAATATATTATACATGTAAACAAATCATTCACATAATAATTTATTTATGTGTTTTTATTGTTTAAATTATCTTTGTAATTTGTCTACGATTTGGGTTATGTTTAAAAATCTTTTTGAATAGTATAGTTTGTTTTACATAAGTATTGTTCATTGTTTATTTTTTCACACCATCACAAAACAAGCAACAGTGCCGGCGGCCAATTGTCTAAAAGCGTTACATTTATCACTTGGCAAACTTCTGGACTATTATGGAAATGCCCCCGAATGACCTGTTGATTTCCTTTGTCCGGCGACGAAGTACATGGCGCGTATAGTCTGTGGGCCGACTCAGTGGTGCAAAAAATTAACAGCTTACTTTTATAAAGACGACGTCAGTTACATCATATTATCCGTCTCCGCTTTAACCTACTGCTAAATTACTGTGAAAACAACTAAGGAACGATTACTCATTCAATATTAAATTCATAACGATAACGACGCCATTGTACAATGTACACTTAGTATTTGTATACGACATTAAAATAAAATTATTTATTTTGTAGGGATAACAGTATAATAAAAGCATTTTATATACAAATTTCTACCTTGTTAAGCTGGTAAATACCAAAACCAGCTTAGTATTATCAAACATGTTTGCAAGATTTGATCTATTGTCAACAGCACAATTGAAAGATTATCGCAATAAAATCGTAAAAATTAATAATTTTGGTAAAAAATGTTTTTTTCTCAACTTTCTATATTCATCACTTTCAATATTTTCGCTACATTACATAAAAAATAATAAAACTTATCCCACGATTTTTTATTAGGAACAAGATTTCGGTTTCACCCATCACGAGCAATTTCACATATATATTTATATATTTACAATCCATTGGGAGTGAACTCCCAATGTGGATAAAATGGCCTCCTAGATATAAGTTTTTATACGAGAACTGTTTGTAACTTAGTCACTCGACCTCTCTTTTTCCAAAGAGAGTAATAGAGATAGAAGGATAAGGTAAGAACAGGACTAGTGGCTAACTAATCGCTTTCGCTACTTTAGTTATTAAAGGATCAGAAGAGTGAGAGGGAATTTTTCGACATCACAAACATCCACGCCTTTTAACAGATGTCAATAAATTCATCGAAAAAATGTTGTTCGTACTGGGACTCGAGCATGTGAGATCCGGCACGGAAGCCAACACCGCCAACCGCTGCGCTATAGGACCCGAAAATATTGTATTAACATAGACCTTTTGCTAATTTTAGAATTATATTGTTAGTGATCATTCTTACTTTATTTCTTTTTTTATGTGATTGCAAAACATTATCTTTTATTTGTAAGATGTCATAAACATTTTAAATGTTTTGTCGATTGTTCATATTTTTAAATATTATGTATCATTTTTTAATTTTTTTACTACCGATTGTTTGTCACACCTTAACTAGTCTTTCGTGGCTTTGTATAAATAAGTATATATCAATTTACATATATTTATCGAAAAAAAATATCCTCCCTTATCAATTGGGATATAAAAAACATCCGTAGCATGAACGATAAGCTAGCAACTGGTCCTTTACTAACTTGATACTTTTCTTCTTATCTTGTTTCAAAAAACAGCAATATATTAAAAAAAGGAGATCACTCTACTACAAAACTATATTATTATGACAACTTTTTTTTGTTATACATATGATAGATGAATTTGAAAAACCGCTTTTAGTAATTATTCGACTTATTTTAAGATAAAACAATATATAGTTTATACTATGATTCATATCGTAATGAGTTAGTCGCAACTGATAGCTAACGAACAGCAAATAATATAGAACTTATTCAACTCGGATCAATACTGATGAAAACTCACTATTTGAATTCTTCAAATAGTCTTACAAACTAAATATGTACTATGGTAATATCACAAAACAATTTTCTAACTCTGACCGCAGTGATAGTTTCTCTTGAAAAGTGATTACCATAGAAACAACTGGCCGACTAGATAGCATTGGTTTGCCCACCTGCCTAACTCATTACCTGCAATGCTGTTTTGTCAGCGTGTATCTTAATTGAGAGACCTCTAATATTGACATTCCCTACGACGCGTCAAAGTAGCGGAGTATTAATTGATTTTGTTAGAAAACTTCATATTTAACTTAAAGTTATATTATCAATAAACGATAACGTCAATCATATAATTGAAATACGAGTGATGCAAACTAATTAAAAAATAAAATGTGACATCATTCAACCTTTTATTACTTAGCATATAGATATTTTAAATATGTATCTAAATATAATTTACAATTATAAATCTTCAGTATTATCATGCTGATATTGTGATACTGCAAACCGTTTTTAGTGTTACACAGTTGATAGCTATTTTGGCAACACATCATCAAAAGAACATGAAAATTAAATTGCTTTTTTTTCCTGATTTTTATTGTATATTGAAAACCGGTTCTGAAACAGCGACCGCATATAAATAAAGTGATGGTGACAAGATCACTAATTTATATTGTAAGAACACTTTTGATTTTTAAGGCACATGCTTCTTACGTATTAAAAATTATTTAAGTTACTTAGAATCAACTCTAGTGTTCAAGATATAACGGCTGTATAAAACATAATAATTATATAAAGATATTGACCTTCTTGATATCGGAACCCGGAGCCATCTAATAGCTATTTTAATATTCTCACCACTAGAATAAAGAGGCCGACTTGTATTTGCTCAACATACCATGTTAAACAGGAAAATAAAATTATACATTTTTTGTGCCTTACTTTTTTTAGATGCGAGAAAAAATGCTTTCCGGCTTACATTATTTGCGGAAAAATAGCGTCTTCAAATTGAACGATAAAATCAGTGCAAAAACAACTATCCAAGCCTGGTAAGTGAATCTACATACCGAATCCCCTTATTGTGTTTCGCTGAACGCAAACAAAAAAAAATGGCGGACACTGCCTTGAATATGAATAGACCATTACCTTCCCCCGTGGGCTTTGTGGGGTGCCATTTTATCAAAGCTCCCCAACTGTGGGTAACCGAATCTTTACAGAAAATATAATAGCCCGAAAACATCACCGAACAAAATTAGTTTGTGACTAAACTTCGTCGGCGTGATTACTCCATTAAAGTAATTAGGTTGTTAATATAGAATATATGTATTTCATTCAAGGATGTTTGTTTATATATTGATGGCTCAGTGTAAAGACATTTTTTTGTCCAGATTCGAAAATTTTGAGAACATTGAATTCGATCAACTTTTTTGCATGCTTATAATTACAAATAAAATAATAAAAACGTATCAAATTTAAATATATAATATATCATTAAAAAAATGTCGTTACCTTGAAATAATCGATGGTTTTTTCTTTTATTATTTTGAAAAGAAATTGAGACTTATGGGTGTAGCATTTCGGTACGAAAAAAATATTGTTAGTAAAATCAACTGGAAGTACATGTAAAATAATTGATTGGGCATAAAGATAAATAAGCGGGTCATATGGCGCAGTGGCTAGCGTTGTGGGCTTCCGTGCCAGACTTCTCGGGTTTGAGTCCCAGTACGAACACCATGTTTGTGATGTCCCTCCCACAATTTCCAATCCTTTAACAGCTGGGCGTAGCGAGAGCGATCAGTTTACTACTAATTCTGTCCTGGCCTTATCCTTCCTTCCCTTCTACTCTCTTTGAAAACAAGAAATTTGAACGGCTGAGTAACAATCATTTTTTGTAGAAAACCTTCTGTTGAGATACCTTCATTAGGAGGCCATATGCTCAACATTGAGTCCACTCTCATGCATTAAAAAAAATAATGCTTTTATTATATATTTCTGCATCATAACGAAATACAGAATTATTGTACGTAGGATTGGAATAAGAAGGATATATTTAACTTATTTGTTTTGTTTTTAAAGGAGCATTGTTTTGTTTTGTAATATGATTTAATTTTAAGTTCAGAAGCCTTTGTGAAACCCCTACCCATCTCCATACACTCAGCTGAGTAATGGATTCTTGAAGCTTCGAAGAGGTTTCTAATAAAACTTTCAAACAAAAACAATATTTTTATCTAATTATCACTTTCAGGCTATTTACTAGACACGTTTGGTTTTTAAAAGTTTTTGAGGTAAATTTAAATGAACTTTGCATGCTGAATACATTTAAAATAATGGCTTCAAGTACAATAAAAATCTTTACTTGAAATGAATACTTCGAATAATAACATTCTTTAATAAACACAAACCGAATAGTCTCTAGCAGTGTAATATTTTTTTATATTATTAATCATAAACTTTTATGTTTAATATTAAGTGACTTTTACAATTAAAACTTTAACAGACTGTGTACAAACAACAGCACAATACAATAAGTATATGTTAGTATTTCATATGAATATAAAACTTTCTTTGTTTAAATGTGCGAAACTATTTTCGTCGGACACTTTTTAAAAATATATCAGATAGTCTTTTATAATACATTCATATTATTTAACCGCTTATGTGGCTGAAGGTTAAACGCTCTTGTGCAGTTTATTTCGTGGTCCGCCCTCATACGGGCCCAATAGGCCACGCTGGCCTGATCTCAACCAAGGACAATTTTGAAGTTTTGGATAAATTTGCAACATCACATGGGAAATAGAATATTCTTGATATCTCGCAGAGTAAATTCTATGTTACAACCACTGTGGATTCTCAGTATACAGATACACATGATACTTAATATTACTTAAACTAAATGGCTGAGCAAGTAAAACTTTTTTTCTTTATATCTTAATCTTTTTTTAAGCACAACAATGCATGGTAAAAAGAAAAGTGTCGTGCAGTTCTGTGTCGGGCCAAGAATATGATAAGTAAATTTAATTTCGTGAAACAGCGGCAACAGACCCGAAAAAATAAAAAAATATATTAATTAAGAGAAACAAATATGTAGTTACTTAATAACTTAGCCGTTGCTCAGACCGTTACAAGAAGCTTATATTATTAAATATTCAAAATCACTTAAATTTATACTAATAATAATTTGTATGGTTCTGGGAAACACTTAAGTCAATCTATTATATTTACAGTATAAGTTGTAAAAGCCAGTATATATAACTAAGTTGAGTTGCATTTAATTATAGTCCTGATGAGGGCGTAAGCTGAAATAGCTATCGAACATATATAAATTAACATTTGTAGAGCTAATAATACTTTAATGTTTTTTAACATAATTATTTAATTAATAGTTATTTTCTTATCCGTATACGCATATGTTAATATTCTTTGCTCTCTCAAAAAAGAAACTGATCGATTGCTTAGTAAAAAGTTGTCGGAAAGAAGAAGAAGTACCCACATGCTCCACACTGGATGTGAACATGGTTGATTTTTTATTATTATACAGATCAGTGGTGCCCAACCTTTATGTTACTACGCCTCCCTTTGAAGAAGAAAATATCGTCGCGCCTCCTCATCCTTTATGTCATATAGTAATAAAGACACGTTTTAAAGGGTAAATAAATATTTTGGACTGCTCGCGCCTACCTTTGCAACAGTCCACGCCTCCCAGGTTGGAAATCGCTGATATATAGATATATTATTTTGAATAAATTTCAGACGTTACTATGACACCAGTAAAAACATCACGACATCTTTTTCATGATTTTTAAAGTAAAATAACTAAATATCATTTTATAATTTTACTCACGTAATATAGACGTCAGCGGTTAACATTGTTGGCTTCCGTGCCGGATCTCACGGGTTCAAGTCCCGTACGAACAGTATTTTTACGATCGATTTCTGCATAAAGAGATGGGTGTTTGTAATGTTAAAAAAACCCTTCCACACTTCCGATCTGTTCTATCTCTTTCGGAAAAGGGTTCTCGTAGAAAAGGTTATGTTAAGATACGTCTTTTACAGGGCTATATGCTCCACATTGGGAGCGGAATTGGATTAATATATGTATATTTATATATATACTGTTACTGTGTTTGCTATACTAAAGAAAGTAGTTCTTAAAATTATTTAATTCATAAAATAAAGCTACTTTTTATATACGGCAGACATGTCGCCAATTCAATGATAGAATGAATTGTCCACCACCTGCCTTTGTTTGTTAACGCAATAAAACAAATGCACTGTCCATAAATTGGATTCCACCACAAACGGCTCTTTGCAACGAAACGTTATGTTATTTACCTTGTATATTATTGACCAAAAAGTACTCTCCTGTATTAATAAAAGCCACACACTGACATTTCATCAAATCTATCGAAATGTATGATTTTATTTTATAATATAGATCTGAATACAATACTTATAAAAGAGATCTTTTTTGTGGTTATATTATGTTTAAATTTGAAATAAATTTGGGATATAAAAGCGATAAGAATACAATCGATAATATATCCCAGACCTGATATATTATATCGGGTCTATAAAAGCTTTACTACAGGCATGCCCAAACCTTGACCAACGGGCAATATGTAGCCCTATTGATAACTTGGTGTGGCCCTTTCAAGGTTTTTAAATTTCTATACGTTTTGCGTACTGATAACGAATACAATTAATTTTAAATATTAAATAAATATGTGACAAAATATTCCTTTAAATATACTAATTAAGTTACAAAATTGACCAAACGAAACATTTTAGGATATATTTTGATCTATCCAAAAGCATGAAAACATGTTTACAAATGTCCTAACACAATTTTATGTACAGGTCGATAGTGCACCTCATGATTTACAAATGGAGCTTATAGATTTGCAATTAAAGCCATGATTGATGAAAATAAAATGCAAGAATTCTATCAAAAATATATCCTTGAAGATAAATTTCTGTAATTAAGGCAATTAGCAATGTGATTTATAAATGCATTTGGCACCGCATAATCGTAAAATCTAAATCTCAAAACAGGTTGACTGATAACAATTTTACTAATCTACTGCGATGCGTGACATCCAAATTACCGCTCGGCACTAAAAATATATCAAATATTAAACATAAGCATTTTAATTTTGAGGTGTTTGTTTATTATAAATATAGAAAATATCATATTTTTAATAACATGCATTATTTTATTTGGCCCACCAAGTGATTACAGTTGGGCATCCCTGCCCTACTCCAACGTATTTTTTATGTGGCTCATCTGTCTTACTAAATTGTTAGTAATCAGAGAATCACTTATATTTTGTGGTAAGGTTCCCTTTTTATGATAATAAATAATGTTAATCTAAAAATCATACTTTACTTGCGAACCTGAGCGGCTTTATTTTTGAATTTATTATGTGGCCCTTCAGCCAAAAACTTTGCCCAAACCTTCTATATTATATAGTATGACACTTTACTTTATTTTACTGTATACTACACGCACTTACTGTTTTATTTTTGTTTCGTTCAAAAAATACAAAACTTATTTTGTTTTTCGTCCGCTTTTCAGATAAATAAGCCATTCAATTGTAACGATGTTTCTTGATTCTTTCTATGAATTGTTGAAAAAAAGTATAAAAATTTAAATCTTACTTAGTAAACAGTGATTTTGTCAGTAGCATACTAAAGCCTCATTTAGATCAACCGAGTACGCGACCTAGTGACTTCGGTTGATTATTCAACAAAGCGACAATATTGACCGAATAAACGTCTAAGCGTAAATAAATTCTTTTAGCGATCTAGTTAATTTTATATGTGTTTCGTTTGATTCAACAAGACTTGTCAAAAGCTTGTGGAGACACACCAAAAACGAGAGCGTGTGGGTATTCTCTTGGCTGAGGAAGGAAAAATGGCTTATATTCACTCGTTCGCTCAAATCATTATTCGGATCGCTCGGCTAAATCCCGTGCGTTATATTCAGATTGTTTTGTATTCAGCCAATTTCACTCTCTCGATCGCGTACTCGGTTGGTCGAAGAGAAACAGACATACGATGGCAGCTGTCTGCCTGAGTACCATGAATACATGTATTATTACAAATATTCAAGCTTTTATAACTCCATGCACATATTTTTATGTCAGTAATGGAGTTATTATATTGAATAAGACTTAAAATAACATGATAAAGCTGCATCAGGAAGTTTTACAAAGAAGTTTTTAACATTTTTTTTACCAGCAACCCACATTAACATAGTGATTAAGTATGATTGTATACAGAACAAAGTCTTTCAGATTCCTGGACCCAAAATCTTGAAATCTCGGGATCCCGATCAATTTAGCGATCCCATTATTGACATTGAATGTGAACAATTAAATTATTGACACGTAAAAAAAGAGAAATTTTAAATCCTAATTCTTCGATCAACTTCTATATTTATTGTTGAAAAATGACCTGTCAGTGTACATTCATGTTTGTATATGTTTTAATAGCTTTATAAGAACTAAATTATAGCATGACTCTCTCCCATATTTTCTAACAGTCGTTGATAGAAGTGGAAATTTTAAAACAGTAGAGTACTAACATAATTAATCACAATGACTTTTCCAAATAGTGAATAAAGCCTTTTTTAATTTCTTTAACAGTGGTTGATTTGAGATTGCAAAGCAACAATAGTTTGTATGACTTACAAAAAGCAAGCTAGATATATTACAGTCTTACATCATCATAAATATAAATAAAAAATCACAATGACTTTTTGAAAAAGTGAATAAAGCCATAATTAAGTATTTCGACTGAGGGTGCTTGATGGAATTTCAATATCAAATTTGAATTGTTTCTTTGACCGGCTTTGACCGGCTTTCTATTGCAAGAACTCTTTAGGTAAATTATTGATAAATAATAAAGATGTTATTGATTATAAAAACAAATCTGGGATTTATAGATTGCAGTGTAGTGATTGTCCCAAATTTTATATTGGTAAAACTGCTAGAACCTTAAATATAAGAGTGGCTGAGCATTAAGCCGCTTTTCGCTTAAAAAAAGATACCTCCACCTTTGCCAACCATTTAATTCTTGAAAACCATACGTTTAATTTTTACTCAGGTATTGATTTGTTACATACTAACAGGGGCGAGTTTAAATTATTTTACCAAGAAATCTTAGAGATTAATCGAGCTCAGTTCAACAGTTTGCCAATTTTAAACTAGAAATATTATTTACCAAATTCTCTATTGTTGTACCCTTTTTAAATAATTGTCATTTTATTAATAATTCAAGCACTTGTTATCATTAAATATTAATTCACTTGCTATCATTACATATTAATTCAAAGGCTTATTAAAAACAAATCAACTCACTAATAATAGGTCGGATAAAACCCTAGATTTATTTTAAACATTCATATGTTATTATTTGGTCATTTATATTTTCATAAAATCCCCATAATTATAACAAGCCCACTTAATTCATTGAAAATTTTACACATTCAATTTACATTTTAATAGCCTTTTAACTTAATGATCTACTTATATTTTTGTATATAAACGATACAAATTGTTTACTACGCGTCAGTTCAAGTACATCCCTGCACTTGGAATGCCTGAAGATGCCGAAAGGCGAAACCCGGGTCGTTAGCGACAAAACTCATGGAAAAGTACAAAATTCAAACAATTCAAAAGTGAATAAAGCCTTTTTTAATTTCTTTAACAGTGGTTTATTTGAGATTGCAAAGCAACAATAGTTCGTATGACTTACAAATAGCAAGCTAGATATATTACAGTCTTACATCATCATAAAAATAAATTTAAAAAAACCAGGAAGTTTATTTGATATCCACAGCTAAAACCGATATTTTCATTTTTTCTCAGTGTTGTCTTAGGACAACAATACGTTAAATCACAAATCAAGTTTAAATTATAATATATTTTCGAAGAATAAGCAGTATTTTGTTGTCAAAGCTCAGAAATTTGCGTTGTTATCTTCCGCGAAAATTGCTTATCCAAAAATAATATGTAGAAATTATATAATTTAAATTAAAGTAACTGTATGAAATATTATATGTCTTTGTGTAGGATTCACTACGGAAAATCATGTAACATGCTTCCGCCATCAAATTATAAACTGAAATTACGGAAACGAATTGAGGTCTCTTTGATATCTGTGGCACACAATTATTGGCGGAAACGTTATATCTGTTAACAGATACGTTGAAACGTATTATTTATTTCCTTATTTGTAATAATACGTTAATTCCGCTTACTAGTTAATTATTTATGGTACAAAGTTAACATTAAAATATATGAATCGAACATCTTTTACTGTTGATTATTTTATTTCCTGTGTCAGGTTTCGTGTCAATTGTTTACTGCGTCTTATTATATTGACAGGTCTGATTTTATAATTTAACTGTCATATCAAAATATCAATGAATCGCAGAATTTTTTATGAACTGAATTGTCAATAATAGTTTTTTCATATTTTGACAATTACCTCTGATTCTAATGTAGAGATGTTCTAATGCAGTAGTAGGTAGGTTTTGGGTGTTTTTATTTAAGCATTGAAGCGTTATTAAGTACTTTTGTGTTGATGTTATTATGATGTAGGCTAATGATTGTTAAATTCGCGGATGGTAGCGAGTTGAGATATCTCAAAAGTTTCACAGCGAAGTAGGAAAACATTTTAACCCAACGATCTCAAATCTCCACAACTATGACGAGACACTGCCTGAGAATCGTTTTAGACCACTCCATAGATCTTATGTCGTCTAAAATTGGCAATTTTAGAACGAACTTGGCATCACGAAAATAACTCTCTTTTTTTGACTTTTTTTTGTACTGTATGTGTGTATGTATGTATGCGTATGTGTGTGTACATGTACGGATATAGTACAGGAAAGCATATATAATCTGATTTGCAAAATAATGCATATGGAGTTCCCGTGAACTTCTTATCTGTAGTGATCAAGCCCTTCCGTCTGCAAACGATGGTAAGGGGATACAATTTACATTTTTAAAAAGGAGGCTAGAAGAACATTGACGCTAGCGCGTCTTGGTACTTTAAGCTCCATAAATTAGATATCCAAAAAAAATGATTGTTTAAAAAAATGTCTAATTTTTAATACATATTATTTGTCGCCTAAGGTGGACATTTGTATAAGATATTTACGACACAGGATGGAAGAAAAATTAGAATCACAAATTTCAGTTTTTCATTATAAAATCAACTCTGCATGCACCCTTATTCACAGTTGAAATCCGTTGATTATTCGTCTTTGTGATAATGCGGTCAAGTGTTTGGATCCTGATTAAGTATTTTTATGAAGCAGTTTTTCAAATAGCTTTTACATTATAATCCAAAAGGCATCGATGTTGTTAATTTTTTATCACAATACACGCAAATATTGCCCACAACCTCTTTTCACTACTTCTATATACAAGTGATTTTCTGGACACCTGACCAATGACCTGCGGCTTTTTCAAATCACTTCTATTAAGATTTTAAAATTTTGCAATTCGATAAGGTGGGCAAGAAGGGATAAAAAATATCACAGATATCCACGTGTTTTTTACTACTAAAATGATTAAGCTTTAGGTATAAGAAGCATTGAGTTCAATGTGATGAAAGCTCTACAAGGTACAGCAATCGAGGTACTGTAATCTATCAGGTTTACCAATTTAGGTACGTTTATAATGATTAGCTACCCAATAGCAACTCCCCGGTAAATAGAATCAATTTACTATTCCACGTGGCAAAAGCGTTATTTGAGTCTACTAAAACAGTAACGGATATATTACATAAATTATACTATGAAAAACTATACATATTTAAGTTATGTATCAAAGATATTATCAATCATATATAATTGATATAAACATTATTGAAAAATACCTAAAAATTCATCATTACCAATAACTGCAATAATATATTGACTATGGAAAGGAAAAAGAACGTAACCCACATTTTTTTCAAAACAATTTTTTTTTGATAATCACAACGTATCAAACTTGATACACGTTCAATCAAAAGGATGCAAGCTGCAAATTCCGAATTAGTATCTAATTTAGCTTTTAAGTTTGAAAAAGATGACCTTGTAAAAAAATAAAACCAAGAAAAAAGACTGAAATAAAGGTTTTTCCTAGACAACTTCTTTAATTAATATTAGATTATGTCAATTAAACACCAGTTTAGAAGTCTCTGTGCACTTTAAGGTTGAGTATAATTCATAATTTGCATATGTCACAAAATCATCAAAACACGTTTTTTGCGCCTCCTGTAAAATTTGATATGTGTGGGTTACGTCCTTTTTCCTTTCCAAAGTCGATATAATAGTGACATCAATTTTTTTTTGAGAAAGTTCCAGTTTCTTTCAACACAAGTTAAAATCATTTATTATTAATTTTTAATATTTTTTTAAAATCATACTTTACACAACATATACAATATTATGACTTATTTTTTTATTTGTATATCAAAATGAATCAGACTCTATTTTTTGTCGATATCTGAAATCTTTTGGCAGAAGCTGTACCATTTCGATCAAATAGTACTGGACTTAATAACCGACATATAAATATCAAAATGTCAAGGTTTTGGGCGTGGATGTATATTATTAAACCCATATTGAAGTAGTAGCAATTATTTGATAAACCGTATGTGAAAATTTTATCGTTGAAACTATTAGAGGAATCTTCCATTATAAAGAATTTCTCTGGTATTTGACACCTTGTATAATTCAAGAGTGAAATAGAAATGAGCTGGAGGAGATACCAAAATGCTGACAAGCATCTGTCTGACTTGAAAAAGACAGGCGTAAAATACCGTTGATTGATCTCTATTGTTACAGAACATGCTTTAGTTACACGAGTCAGATGCTGCCAAGCTCCCGCCCGCAACTTCATTTTTAGCGTTGAATAAGTGAAAAAAATACACATTCCTCAACCAAGAAAAAACATGTATTTATTATCTAACTGTATATCACCGTTGCTTACTTACACGGACTCAATAGACCAAGCCAAGTTTATTTATTCCAAAGTTAATAAGTATATTATTCGGACTGTTTTCTCAGTTGTCTTTACTACAAACTTTAGACAGCACGCTAGTCCATGATTCAATCAGTCCCATCGTGCTCTTCTGGGAAATGAATGTAAGACGCTGATTTTTTTTAGATAGTTTGCGTTGTAGAAAGCAAGTTTTAAATGAGTTACATTAGAAAAAAAGTAGGGCAAAAGGAAACCAACAACAGTTTTACTAACGAGAACGTCGTGTTACTTAAAATAAGTGCTTATATATAATAATACATATCGACTGTAGAAAGGAAAAAGGACGTAACCCACACGTATCAAATTTTACAGGAGGCGCTAAAAACATGTTTTGATGATTTTGTGACATATGCAAATTATGAATTATACACAACCTTGAAGTACACGGATACTTCTTAGCAGATGTTTAATTGACATAACCTAATATTAATTAGAGAAATTGTCTCGGAAAAACCTTTATTTCAGTGTTTTTTCTTGGTCTTAATTTTTTACAAGATCATCTTTTTCAAACTTAAAAGCTAAATTTAGATACTTATTCGGCATTTTCAGCTTTCATCCTTTTGATAGAATGTGTGTCAAGTTGTATACATTGTGATTATCGAAAAAAAACTGATTTGGAAAATTGAGGGTTACGTCCTTTTTCCTTTCCACAGTCGATATACATTTTGAAAATATATATTTTTTTAAAGAATAGTTAGACTTTTTAATTTAGTTTAAGATTTCGACTGAAGGCGCTTGGTGGAACTTCAATTTTAAATTTAAATCGTTCAAAATATGTACATTCTCACAGATTCTCACAGAAAGGCGAAACCCAGGTCGTTAGTGACAAAATTTGTGAGAATGTACATAGTTTCAAAAGCGATTAAAAAAAAATGAATAGTTAGACGATGAATCGAATAATTACTGAACATCTTATTTATTTAATCGAAGTGAGTAACTACTTTAAGTAATAACGATAATAAAAATATTTATTAAAGCATTTAAGCTCACGGAGATTTGAGCCCGGTAGGTATTTGGTGTCTTTTTTGTTTGATATATGTTGAAAATATTTTTTTTTTCACAAATTTTGTTTGAAATTATGTCAGCCATAATAGTTTCATTACGAAAAACACAATGTTCCTATATAATTTTCTCCACTCTTATTTACCAAGATCAGGACCGGTTGTGCCCATTACGACCATTATTAACCGATAAGAAAGATACTCACCATAAACGAAACCGGTCCTGATCTTGTTTAATAAAAGTGAAAATAATTACAAAGGAATATTGTGTTTTTATTAACATAATGCCTTTCCACGCAGTATTGACAGTGAACACCCTAAAAGTGATGAAAATGGTTTCCTTTAGGTATTTTTAATTATCTTATTTAACTCGACTAATATTTTGAAAATAGGATATTGCTCTCAGTGATTGAGAGCTTAAGAGCATCTGAAAAAAACTGAAGAGAAGGGCCCTACTGCCGAGAAAGCGGCAGAATACTGAATGAATTTACTGTAAATAGTCGTAACCAGAATCAGAGCTGAGAATTTAAGGAAAAAAAATATATAAAATAATATTTTCGACAAACCGCATTTCATACTTAAAGTAAGAATACAATTCTTTTATAATAAGCCACATCGACATACATTATATATTGTCTTGTTTCTAATATCAGATGTCATGTTCATGTCAATTTGATTGAAAAAGGGATATTCGATTAAGCTTTTAAATTAAGTTTCAACCGTTTTGCTTTATGATGAAAACAAAGCTTTAATATCTGAAAAAGAAACGAGAAGACTCAAAATTGACAATCATACGTATAGACATCACTTATTGTCATTTCAATCACTTCATATAAAAAGTTTTCAGATATTTTTTACGTTTTAAGCTTTTCGTTTTTACTTAAAAGAAAATATAATACAAACATCAAAAGATCAAATATTAAATAATATGGTCATAATGCCAAAAAGTCTACACGCTAGAACGTTTTTTCATTTGTTCGTATCCTCGTGCGTACATTTTTAAGTTTTTTTTCATTTGATTTATCTTTCATTGATGTTGTTTCTGACGCATCCAATGATACAAATAAAGCCCTGTTTTTTTATATATTTGCACTCTTTGGAATTGATTATTTTAGTGGTTTTATAATAAACAATTTAAAGACATAAAATGCTCTTTCAAGAGTACATAACTAACTGTCAATAACATTGGCAAAATGCTTGACGAAAATTATATATAAATAAATTTATCACTTTATTACAATAGTGAAAACGTGTACACTCTCACTAACAATTCGTTACCGTGTCTTAAGTTATACTATTGAGTTAGGAATTGACAATGCTTTGCGTAGGTATTCCGTCGAATGTGTATTTTAAAGCACTTCTTATTGCGATTTTTATGATCGAGCCGCCGTGCATGGCGGCACGCGTTTTCCGATTTCGGCCCTGTCACGAATGTACCTTTGAAACAAAAACGCCTGTCTATTTGAATATATTTGTAGGCATTATTGTTCTTGTTATTATTTTTATGGGCATGCTCCACGCGGCGTGTCACATCTGTTTGTTTCGCCCGCAGAAAATAAACATCGCGCAGAAAAAGTTTTCGGGGCGCTCCGAATAATTTATGTACGGCCATTTTGTGAACAATCAACGTCAGCCCGGGAAACAAATGCGAAAGTGAATGATAATTACAATTTACTTGGGTTTCTTTTCGCGGCGTGAAAAAAACTCGACTTTGTCATTTGGATGTTTTTTTTTACCGAACCGCGAAAACCGCCCGCAAAATAATCGACGTCATTTTTCCGTTTATATTGGTAATAACTCATTGCCCGCACTACGTCGAAGCTTCTAGGTATGTTTCTCTTCATATATTTTTGGATTGAACATTCGTGTTCTAAGTGGTTTATCGTTTAAAAAGATTTTTTTATTTATTACCCCAATCTTACTCCCTAATTCCCTACACACTTTTGGATATTGTAGGACAAAATATCTTATATACATACTTCATCATCATCAATAGCTTTTATTAAAGTTTTCCGTTTAATATTCCCAGAAATGACGAAAATTACAAGCAGCAAAAACGTGAAATCGTATCAAGACTAAAAGAAATTGGGAAAATAATTGATGTACAATGTACACAAATAACCTGTTATCATTGTTATTTCTTGTACTTTTATTAAAACCCAATTTCTGCTAAAAATATATTGTTGCCATGTTGGTAGAAGCTGATAACTGATAAGTCACAAAATTGATAAAATTTAGTACAGAATGAGAATTTCGCATATCAATCTTTGTCTGGAATAGAGTTTAAGCTGCGTTTTACATAATACTTGTAAAATAGCCATTTACTGTATAGATAAAAGACATTAATGCAGATTTATAAACAAGTCATTGCCGCTGTCTAATTAACTTATAGTTACCTTAATTTGATTTATATTTTGATAATATGATCATAAAACAAAACATCAGCGTCCATTTTCATTTACTGTTTTATTAGAAAAATGCGTGTTGTCACTTACAACTCAAGTTTCGACATTCGTCATCTTCAGGAATCAAAATGCACGGATCAATTTGAACTGATAAATAAGAATATAAATGTTTATCGAAACAGTTTAACTGAAACTAGGTTTCAGTTCAAAATCATCCGTGCTCTCGAATGTTTAAAAAGATGGTGAAAGACAAAACTCGGGTCCAGAGAAAAATGTTTGTTGTATAAATAAGAATTATTAAAAAAATCATATTGTCTTTTCGTTAAGAATTAAAGGAAAAAAAAATGTTATTATCAATCTTAAATATACAATTTTACTGTCAAGCGACTCCATCTCAAAACGATTTCACTTGCAAAGCTGATATAAAATATATTTTATTGAATAAAACTACATCTATTAAAAAAAATTAGAGTTTTTAATTATTTTTTCAAATATTCCTTTTTTGTTGTTAAAAATATAATGAACGGAATAACATCATTACTTTTTATCAAACATCTCCGATGAATTAGATTATAAGAATTTGTTGAAAACAGAGTTCGTTAAATTCAAAAGTTTAAACTCAATAATAAATATTGTGAATACAATATAATCCATACATACTTGTTTTTGTTTACTTCAGCAAACTTGTTTTACGGACTTTTTGAAGCATATTCAGACTTCACATCAGGATTTGAAAAGATTTACGAGTAAGCATTTTTAACTGAAATTTTTACTTGTTAAGCGAAACTCGTTTTGCTTCAAAATTGTTTATGAGTGTATATGTGTACCTGCGTAGGTTGGATTTTCAATAAGATTTCATTTAACGGTGCAATTGCAAACTTTAATATTGAACAATTTTCATTTAGGGTTCTATATTAACCATTGCTGATGTATCTACGCAGCTTGGCCAATACTAAAAGGCTCACAGCGCTGATATATCTTTTATGCCAAATTAAACTTTAAGATATATTGTAAAATTAAAAATATACACAACCTTCATTTATTATTTCCCCATGACATCTCATGTTGTTGAGTGATCAGTTGAATCGTTCAAATTATGCACATTCACAAAAGACCCGTGACCCGTAAATGAAGTGAACGGACAGTTCAAGTACATCCGTGCATTTGAACGCCTGAAGATGCCGAAAGGTAAAGCCTGGGTCGTTAGTGACATAACTTGCGTGAATGAACATCATTTTAACAATTTAGATAATTATTTTTAAAAAATTTAAACGATTTAATTAAAACATTCAAAAGTATTTTCATCATTCAAATGCACCAAATTAAAAAAATATATTTTTATTAATTTCGCATAGATATTGTTTCGGAATTTAGCCTTTTCCATTATAAAATAAAATTATTGTTTTTTTTTCAATGATGAATTGTAATTTGAATAATTCTCGTATAATGAAATTTAATTCCATTCCAGCTCTCGCTTTCTCTCTTTGCTATTGAATGATTAACTAAATTTGAAATGTTTTCGGTTGTTTAAGTAGCGAAACAACATTAAAAGATACATCACAGTGTCTAACGAGAGCTTAGCATTATTTATAGTCTTCATTACCAAAGCATTAGTTATTTTGTTGAAACTGAGACTGAGGGAAAATGCGGAAATCTTCCTGATTAAAGCTTAATTTTACCCTTGGGGCGTTTCTAGAACAGAGAAAAATATACTTATGTAAAAAAAGTTCTTTGCAAAACCACTCGAACGTATCGCTACAATTTAAAATTAAAAACAAAAGTTCATTACTTACTTTTTTTTTGTAAGTTACTCTCCGAATAGACCGATTGCAATTATTCACAAAGAATTTTTTACTTTTTAAAATACGGTTTTCTTGAATATCATTTTTTATCAACATTTCTTATTTATCGCTACATTATTAAAACTTATATAAAACGATTATACGTCGCTAACCTATTAGAAATATGGCTTTTTATTGCAATATTTTTCTGTATACCATATAAGTATTTTGGGAAAATCGATGACACTATTATAGTTCCACCTTTTACGATCCTTTAATAACTGGGCGTAGCGTGAGTGATTAGTTTATCATTAGTTCTGTCTTAGCCTTAGTCTTCTATCTCTTCAATATTACTTTCTTTGAAAAAAAAAACAGGTTTAATGACTGAGTAACAAAGGAAAAGCTTCTGTTGATATACCCCCATTAGGAGGCCATATTCTCAACATTGGGTTTCAAAAAAAAAATATAGTTCTAGTAGGAAATTTTAAGCTTTGTTGAAATTTTATTTGATTTAGCATTAAGATCATTTGTGTCGAGAGTAGCAATAAATGCTTGTAATAATATTCTTTTCTTTTAATATAAGTTTAATGAAAAAAACTTTTGTAGTAAGTGCAACATACTGGTAAAAACTAGGGTACAATGAAAAAGAAATGAATATTTGTAGACTATTGGAAAAAAATTATGGCTGTCACAATCGATGAAACTGAGCCACAAGAGATGGAAGGTTATTATCAATTATTATTATTTGTGTGCGCAATAGGAAACATTAGGTAAATCCCCTGGCCTCAGAGGCAATCGCCGTGCGGACAGGCCAAAATCGAAATCGGCTTGCATGAATAAACAACAGCGTCGCGACGGCAATTGTCAGCAGTCAGCGTTGCGCTAAGGGGTTTATCCGTCCAATCCGACGCATAAATCGGCCGGGGGTAGAACAGACGCCGTTGCATACATTGTTGTATCTCCATTCACTTCTGACAGCCGGTCGGTCGGAAAATGGAATAACCCACGACGGTCAAAACGATATGTCTGAATCTTTGATATACTAGCAGGGATTTCTAAGGCGTGTTCCATTTTAAATTAAATTATCTCTAAACAAATCAAACAGTGACTTCAAATAAAATCTTAGACTGAAGATTATGTATGATCTAGCTAACCATGTTATGCCAATATAATGATTCGTAAATAAGTATTAGGTAGTTTTTAAATTTAAAAAAAAAATCAACGGAAATATAATATTCCTTTGTACTTTATTCAACTTTATTAAAAATTTCAGGACCGGTTTCGCTCATTGCGAGCATTGTCGACTGATAATAAAGAATATACAAACAGTGCTATTTATACAAAATTAAATTTAAATCAAAGATATTAACAGCAATTGACAATAAAAGGAATTTACAAATTACAGTATTACTTTACATTAGACTTTATAATTACACAATATACAATGTTTAACACCTATAATTAAAAAAACGTCAAAGATAAGTTTTAAGTGTTTTTTAATAAAGTGGAATAAAAGTACAAAGGAATATTGTGTTTTTATTAATATAATGCATTTCCACCAATTATTGACGGTGAACACCCTAAAAGTGGTAAAAATAAGTTAATATTTCCCCAGCGCTCGGGAAAATTGAGTACAATTATCATTTAAAATTTGTGAACAAGTACTTAGAGGTAACTTTGAAGACCATTTAGGTGACCGTACATTGAAAGTCTTTGTCAAAAAATGATTTTAAAGTCAGGAAACAAAACATGACATAATAGTCGGGTTTGGATGTTTGTTAATAAGAACCAAACCATACCGATTAGGTTTGTATGATATCAAGACTCAGCAAGATCAATATCAAGTTTTCGATTTTATGATGTCTTGTCTTTTCGATTTGATCTTAAATGACAATACAAAATAGCACTTAGCACTAGCATTGGTCTCACGTGATTTTTTAAATATCTTTCTACTTGATTACTAAAACCCTTCTTGATATGTAGTATAGTAATATTTATTACAAAAGTTGCTAAGAAGTTTTAGTTATAATATAAATCTTTAAACGGAATATAATAATAAATAACCCCCTGATATTTTTAAACGGACACATTAAGCCATTTTTATACTATCTAGTTATTTATTTCATTCATCATAACACTTTTGCGGTATTTTGTCATATCGTGACAATAAAGCTAGTCCACTATGTAATAACATATTTATCCTATTGAATACAATCAGCTTGCTCTCTAATAAACCACCAACTTAATTACTCCGTGTGCTTGGCATGTAACTATTGTATAGCATCTGCCGCGGGACATGTATTCACAGGGCCTCAATTCAGTGTACTATAACAAATCATCAGTTGTATATAAATAAATGCTTTCATGAAAGTATGTTAGCCCGAGTATGTTTCAAATATAAATATACAAGAAAAGGGTAAAAAAATGTTCTCAGCTTAAACTATGTATGAAAATGCAATACACTTCTATTTTTATTTAAACATTTCAACACACCCGTGTTATGTACGTTGAAAGTTTCTTTGCATTGTTTAAGAAAGGGTAATTAATTCAGCAAAATCGTTTTCCTAGCACTGCTTAATTTTCTATTCCAAAACCCTTTCGACCTTTCCGTAGAAGACCTTAACCCGCTCACTACCTGTCGTGTCTGTCGACATAATCATACATACGTGTATAAATAAATACTTACAAGAGATTTTGATGTCTCGGCCTTTTTCATGTCCCGGGACACGTGACCCAAAATTTTCGTGTTCTCAAAATTATTGCTAAGGTGCAACTTCCAGCTTTTTAACTATATTTAAAACTTTAAATAATTTAAGTTAGTTAAGAGTTAACAGTTAAGTTTTTTTAATTTCGTCTGTCAAAATATTATTTTTTTATCCGTATGTCCGCTCCTAGGGTGTATCACATGGTCTCCTAATGAAGGTGTCTCAACAGAAGTTTTTCTACGAGAACTGTTTGTTACTCAATCACTCAACCTCTCTTTTTCAATGAAATCTAAAATTATAGAGTATAATGAATCAAGTCAAACGTGGAAACAAATAATCTCCCCTGATTAAGGCTGATTCTTTAAAATTATTTAAATCTTAAAATATATTTATGTTAAGTAGACAACTAGTTGAAAAGATATATTTTTTTAATTGAAAGCTTTTTCTTTAAATGTTCCATAAAAGTTTGAAGAGCATTTCAGTGAAGCCATAAAAAACCTTCATTTTCAGTACTTTAAAATCCGTCTTGTACAGATGATTTTTGGGAAAAAAATCCCAAAAGTGGCTTAAAGTCAAACAACGCTATCTACAAAAGTCTAACTTTTCAGGAGAGCCAAAGAACATTTTTTTTTATTATTTTGTAACTTTACAAAGCAGATGTAAATTTGAAACCCAATATTCATATTTTATAATTTATCGGGTACTGTAAGTTTATATTGCCTATGGTGATGCTTACGTTTTTAGGTATGATCTTAAAAAATCGTTAAATAACAACAACTTTTGGTAGTTACCGTTAACGTTGTTGGACTATCATGTAGCCAAAATAAAAAATAACATTATCACAAAAAAAACGAAAAAAACTTTTTTTGACGTTAAATACTCATATTGGACACAATTTTTGTAAAGTGGTGTAAATTTGTTATGACAATTCAAACAATTTTTGTTAATTGTAATAGTTTTAACTTGTAATATTGATCTTTAACGTTTTGAATTCACAGCTTGTGAATATATTATGTATGACATATTTTCTTGATTAACATTTATTTATAGTAACAATTCTATAAAGACATATATTTTTCTATTGATTCTGTATTATTAAATGAAAACACAAACAAACAATAACGGTTGAAAAATTTGGCTAGACTAAGTTTTCATAGCTAAATTTATGAACGTTGACATTTTTCAAAACAATTATAACAAAGTTTATATAACTATTTATTAATTTCCTTCTTTTTTCAGATGTACCACATTTTTTACATTAATACATCTGGATAGTATTTTGTGGTGACACTTTCTTTCGTTTGTATAATAATAATATGACATTGCTATTAAACTTTTTTCAGTAGTTGATGAATGCTGGCATGTGAAAATGTTTTTTTACTATGTTATAAACAGTTGGTAGATCTTGGTCAACCAGTATATAAAGTTGAATTATGAAAGTTTTATTATAAATTATAACCATATAAAAAATAAATGAAGATCGGCTAAAAGTTTTTAATTGTATTCGGTTTTGATAAAATAAAAATATTTTATATTTAACTTTAAGTGTCTTCCAAATGGAATATACTCGTAAAATTTATTGTAAATCAGTACATTTTAATCATCGACGTATTGATTAAGTGTTGATTTAAGATGTTTTCCAATACAAATTGAATTTCTATAAATATCTATAAAGACGATATTTTTCAAATGTATGTATTTTTTTATTCAGCTAAATACTAAATTTCTTGTATGCCCTTGCCATTGAATATCTTTCTAGAATAAAAAAATATGTCTGTCGATAATTTTTATTTCTTTTAATATTGTATTATTCTTATTATAAAAACCTTCAATCATTTTTGCTATCACTTTCGTTTGTTTGTTGGAAACGCTATTTATTTGTATTATTATTATTTGTATACAGACAAATTCTAGAAAATAAATATTCGTTTTGTCTATTCCCTACGTATAGCTGTAAACGAAAACATAACATATTTCTTTATCAAGCATAAGAAGTTATATATATGCCATATACTCTGTATACATTGAGATATTCTTATTTATAAATCTTATATTCCTTTCAACTGCAAATCAAAAGAGTTACGATTGGTTAGATCAGAGATTGCAAAGGTATATAAAAATACTTGCGACACAATATAATTCCATTTTACCACAATAAATATTATGTTACTGTAATATTCATATATATTAACTAGAATATTGAGAATTAAAGATTTTTTAAAATAAATAATTACGCAAAATTTATAAAATATATGTTTCAAAGTAATTTCTCAGTCCATTTATCAGCATTCACATTGATAATTCGTGTGACTTTGTGCTTTTGAGTTTTCATCAAGATGACAACTTTTACGAGACTTTGAAACTTGTTGTTTGAACTTTAGGCAAACCTTGAAAGCTACTTAATATTTTTACTCAAAAAATAATTATATTTAGGCTTGAATCAAAAGTTATCCATTCATCCCTCCTTCGATCTTACGATTCATAAAATGTATTTTTTTCGATATTAAGTTAAGAAATGATACAAAATATACCTTCTTTAAAATTTTAAAAATGTTTTAAGCCAAATGAAAAAATACAGTAAAACCAAATCTAATAGGAAAACATATATTTTGTAAGTTATTAGCTCCCTGCTTTACGGAGAGAATACGTGACTTTATGTAAGTCAATTTAATAAACCTTTTTCATGTCTAGTTAAGGTAACCGTTTGATTATATTTAGGTTTTTTTATATATAAAAAAAACAAATATGTATACAAATAAGTGCAATATTGAAACACGTAACCAAAATAGCTAATAAAAATAGATTTATAGGAACGAGTGGAATCAATAAAATATTTTGGATCATTTTGAATAGTTTCTAAACGAAAATATATTTTTAGGATATAACTTGATTTTTATAGTGGTATAAAAAACTGAGTGTGTAGTTTTATGTTTTTTTTTTTGTATGTGATACTTTTTCGGCATTATGTTAAATACTTTCAACGATTTACATATTTTTTATGAAACGTCTTTTTTTTTTTCTTTATATTCAATGAAATCATTTTAAAAATCACTTTATCAACCTAGATTCGTAAAATATTATAACTTATTGGTAGCTTATAGCATACTTGAGTTTTTTTTATTATAAAGATCAATAAAAAAACCAGCATTCCGCCAGTTTGCTATTTCTGAAGAAGACCTAAAGGGTCCACTGAGAGAAAAGAAATATGTTTTCTTTTGGGTATGATAAACGGAACGAATTTGGAAATAAATATGTCACATTCACCTGTCACTTATTCGTATACTTTAGTGTATATGTCTATGAATAGTGGCATCTTTGCGCATATTGATAAAACAAAATGGAAAAATCATGTCATTCTATACCATCTATTGTAGCCAACACGGATAGATCTATTATAAGTATATTTCAAGACTTTATAGTATAGGTTTTCATAGAAGTACTATGCTATTTACAAATACATAATATACAATAAAACTAAATGCTAATTATTATAACTATAAATCGTTTTAAAAGCAAACTTTTTGGTTTGTTATATTCATTCTGTCTACTTGATGAAAAATATTTGTAACCTTTTTTTCAAAATTATTTTATTAAATATCTACGAAATATAACATCAACAATTGCTTAGATAAATAAAATATGTTTTGTATGAAAAAAAAATGTATTTTTCAAAACCCGTTTGATAGAACTGAGCAAAAACGAGTTTTGGTGATTACGTATTATGTTTTTGCCAAGTCAAATACTACAGAATGACTTTTTTCATTTCTTAAACAAAATTTTATCACAGTAAAGCTTAACACAATTCATCGGAATTTTAATTAATTTACTTCAAAGAATTAAGATGACTTAGGAATAACTTAAGAAATAAGTTATCATAATAATTTCTTGATAAAACCGTATATTGTTTTTGTCTCCCGACTTAAGGTGAAAGTATAAATTATTGATAAAACTTTCACTTCGTGGAGTCACTTATATATTAAAAAAAAAGTTTGTACAAATTCTACAATTCTTTTATAAGATCAGGTTTGATTTTTCTCATCGCGACTTTTATCAAATGATGCAAATTTAAAACTTATTATTATATTGTCATAATAGCTGGACCTATTGATAGTATAAAAAATTAACTATCGATTGACGTCTTGCTTTTGTTTCAGTTCATTTGTAAAGTTTATTATCCAATAAGATGTTTTGAGAGAAAAAAAATCAGTTTATAGTTGTTTTGTTTGTGACTTTTTTGTTTATTCGTTTTTATTTAGATCAAATTTGAATTAATTTTTGAATTTGACTCAATATAAACTATCATTGACGTGGCGTGTTTGTCTTGTATTCGTAGTCATAATTGATATACATATTTTACTATGAGCATTTAACATCATTCCAATAATATAACGTTCCGTACCAATCGAAGGCTTACACCGAGCCCAGGACTTGATGGTGACACGCCTAACCTTTATGTCACAGAAGAACAAAAACGTGTATATGACACAAAATGTGGCAAATAATAATTCAAATCCAATGTTAACTATGCATAGTAAAAAGGCTTTAAAGGCCCTTAATACAAGAACAAAAAAAGTAACAAAATAATATAACTTTTCTTCAACATATTAAAATAACTCTAAAGTAAATTATAACTTTGTTACTGTGATCCCTTTTACGTGATCCAAATAATATGTCAGTGGTCAACACGTTTCAGCACACTGAGTTAAATTTAATATCCTGTATAAGCCACGCAGTCCATGGGTGTTAAAATATAATGAGTTACCGTTTTAATTTAATGATAAAGTTTATATTTAAATCAACTGTAAATTTAAGTCATCAAAAAAATATCTGTTCTCAATTTGGTTTTTTTTCCCCACAATTGACCTTAGTAAGCAGCATATCCGAGTGCATTGGCAGAGTGATAACACAGGTAGAGTTATTAGTTTCAAATATTCCATAATAATATAACACAATATGTGACGAGAAGTACGTAGTATAGTGTGATAATGTTTTTGGATAATATGAGTGATTAAGGTAGTTTTGTAGAATATATATTCTTTTTGTTCCATGTCCCCTCTCGATTTGATTTTAACGGCCTCTTAATGGAGGTATCTAAACATAAGATTTTCTATGAGAACTGCTTATTAATCGATTGCTCAACCTTTACTTTTTTATGAGAGTAAGAATAGGGTTAGCACAGGATTAGTGGTTAACTTAGCAATCTCTCTACGCCACGTTATATTCGTATTCAATGAGTGCAAGGGTACTTTTAGACATCACAAACATCCATGCCTTCGAGCAGAAATCGTTAAATAAGGAAAATGTTGTTCGTAGTGGGATTCGAACTCATGAGATTTGACACGGAAGCCAACGATGTAGACTACTGCGCTTCTAACTCGGACTTAAATAATATAATACTGTTGTCAATATATTTTTTTATTGTAAATATTCCCAAAATTGTAAAAAAAAATGTTAAATATTGGTGTGCCTGATGAAAGTAAAAAAGGATTTAAAAATATTAGCTGTATGCAATGCGTATTTAGCTTTTTTTTCAAGGGATAGGATTTTAAAATATATTAGAATAGATTTTTTTGATTTATATAACTGTTTACTTTTTAAACTCAATTTTGACGAATATGCCGCAAAGAGGCATAAAATAATATCACGTTGAAAAGCATTTGATGTTTGGCTTATTTTTCTGTTACTACTTGTCCTACCCAATCGCACGACTGGAACAAAAAAAAATGCCCGTCGGCCGTCTAAAAATACATCGCTTTTCAATTTAAAAAAAAAGCCTGTGCCGTAATACGCGGTGTTTACGAATTAATTGTGTTAATGTAAAAACAGTAAAGGTATCTACCTATCTACGCCGTAGCAAACGTAACATTTTCCGATTATGGTATTGTAGAACGAGGGATTTATTTTAAGCCGGGTGGGAAGGATCGAGCGGAAAGAGATTTTCATGTTATGAATAAGCAAAAGTTTTCACTGCCCGGTCCCCGGAAAACTCCGACCAGAAATTATTTATGAATATATGCTTACCGGAAAAACAATCAAAACATAACAGCCAACACGAGTTCACTTTCAACATACGCCCTACACATTAATGGATAAGTGTTGGGATACTAAATTGAAAATCTCAAATAGTTATTTCACCTACTAAAATTAATTAAATATTTACCATATAATATTTGCATTTTTTTCGAGGCATTTATTTCTGCAACTATAAAATATAGTAAATTTTCAAAACAGCTAAGCATTTCGCTATTTTTAACTTAATAATATATTTCTTAATTTGTAATAATTAAGTCCATAAATAATTGGCTATATATTAAATTTGGTTTTAACTATTTATTATTTAAAAACTATATCTGCTTCAAAATTTCTGAAGGATTGCAATGTTTTAAATATTCATATTGTTTATCGCGTACGATCTTAATTAACGTGATAATACGTTACCATTAAAAGATTAATCGATATTTCATGCACTGTAAAAAACAATTCATATATTTGAAAAAATAATCTTAATATTTTAGCGCTGCCTCGTTAAACGGAAGTATTAAACAAAACAATTCGTCAATTTATGTTTAAAAATAAATTTCATCATTCTAATTTTTGGATTATATATTTTACTGAATCAATTTTATGATATGAGTTTGCGTGCCATATATTTTAAATCTTAACTCCTGTTAATATATCATAAATGGGCCTTTCAATGGTCTTGTGTTCATTTTTAAATATGGCCATATCCTGTTATATATCCATCATTATACATTTTATGGGAACGAAAGTTTCCTACAGTAAACATTCCATGTTTGTCTTTAATTTAAATTTACGGTGTCCCGACGTTTCAAAATTGTAATGCCGATTTTTCACAACAGTGCACAATACTGAATATTTTTAAATATTCGTAAAGCTTAAAATGTTATATAATATGAAAAAACGTTAAATATTTTAAAAATAATTCTCAAGTATGAGTGATGAATATTCCTTTTATTCAACGAATGAAACTTATTATGTAAGATGGTAGTGTATCATAATGAATTTAAAAATATGATTTCTTTCGATTTTTTTTTACCAGAAATGTTCAAGAAGTTTTATATTTTCATTTCAGAATAGATAAATTTTAAATCAATGTCTGTAACCATTTACTCATGGTATCGTATATGGTTTTATTTGTGATCTTTTTAATCCAACCTGAATAGTATGCTTAAAAGCGATAAGCTTACTACCGCCATTACTTTATTTCATATACTATTAGAAAATAGAAATATAATGACAAACTTACTTTTAAGATAGCTCAAATAAGAATATATTTACGGTTTATACAGAGAGCAAACATGGTCTCAAAATATCAAAAAAGGCGCCCATAGCAAAACAATGTTGTTTTTAATAAAATTCATTTAATGCTTGCTATCGGATTATACTCCTACTGCTAATTTGATATATAACATAACAATGTATGTTAATTTACATCGCTTAATACTAAAATTTCATATGTTCTCTTCCCAAACTACACATCGTAAGCTTCATCACGAGTTACGGTGCATTATTCTATGCCCTGGACGATTCAAACAAACTAGCGAAGCTGTACGAATCTATTCACTTATATGAATAATAACCGACAATGTTCATGTCAATAATGGACTTATGTGCACCTGCATGCACAACTCGCTACTTTCCTGCTAGAAACAATTCAGAAACTGTGTTGTTTGTTGATGAAGTATGCTGACTAGAATTAGTATTTAAGTAATAGGCAGTCTCGACACGACGAACAATAATAATAAGAGATTTTGAGTAAAAATAAATTCTATCCTTATGAAATTGTTTTCATCGTTATTTAAAAAAAATAAGAAATTGTGATAAAATCGACTGTGGAAAGGCAAAAAGAGGTTACGTACAATATTTTCAAACTTGTTTTTTTTTCGATAATCACAATGTATATAATTCGATACACGTTCAGTCTAACTGAAAATGTCAAATTGGTATCTTAATTTAGCTTTTTAGTTTGAATAAAAGAATGGCCTGTGAAAATTGCGACTAAGAAGAACTTAAAAAAATTGTTCTTGAACAATTTATTAAAATAATATTATACTAAGTCAAATAAAAGCCAGTTATCACTCTAGGTGTAGTTCAAGGTATATTTTATATATATATAAATTTTCCTTTGGCCCAAAATCATCAAAAAACATTTTGTATTTCTAATGTAAAATTTGTTATTTGTTGGTTATGATCTTTATTTTTTCCGCAGCCGATATTTAAGAGTTTGATACACATTTAAGTATGAAATAGATTCAACACTCTTTTTTAATAGTTCAACGTATATTTGTAAGATCAGGAATGGTTTTTCTCACCACGATCATTTTCAACTATGATTCAACTGACTAGTTGAAAATCATAGTGCAGTGTAAAACTGGTCTTGACACTTATATAATACATTGTGATTAAATATTAATACAAAAAAGTGTTTTATTTTTTTATAATAATGCCGTTTTATCAAGTATTGACAGTGAAAAGCGTAGAAGTAGCAAAAAATAATCTTTTTTATAGATTTGACTAATGAAATCAATGATTTTATTTTAAATAAAAGAAAGCTTTAATTTACCATTTATTGTGCTATTAAATACGGTGCGTCATCCATCTTTTGAAAAACCACTCAAACTTACCTAGTCACTTTTTTTAAATTATAAGCTAAACATTGATTCTAATTTTTCACTCATAAGCCATTCATATTTGAAAATATTTACTAGATATTAATATATGTACTTGAATAATTAACTTGACTTAAATAAACATTGAAAAATTATTCAACAACTGGTGTATAGCTTTTTAAGTGAATTTTTGTAGTCAATTATTTAAGACATCTTTAAATCAAACATTATAACAAAAAACGCCAAAAGTAGTAGAGTAAAATCTACTATTATTGGCCACTTGCAGATAAAAACTAGTTTTATAATATATGAAACTAACATTACCACTTGTTGGCTTAATAAGTAAGTTCATTGAGTATTTCTCCGTTGATATAGCAGATAACTAACATTTAAAGCATTGTCAAATAACCTAAAATCTGATTTTAAACTTACTATTGGAGCGTTGCCGTCAAACAAGTGAGATTTGTTGTAAAAATCACAAGGGCTTGACTTCCGTGTAAAGGTACGTTACACATTTATATGTTCATTGAATGCATTGTAAACTGATTTGAGTAGTTTGTCTTTAGTGTATTTCTAAATCATTCACTGATTGAATTGGATATATTTTTCTAAAAAGTTATAATGGTGGTGGCCAATAACTAAATCCAATTTTTTGAAGAATTTCTATTATTGGCCTGGCTGGCCAATAATACAATATGTGACTTATAAGTAAAATAGTCAATTTTATTTCTAAAATAGTATTTTGAAAATATTAATAATCACCTATGTATTTATCAGATTTCTCCGACAATTCTGCATAAATGTTGGTTACCTGGTCCATAATTGTGTTTTTGATTGAACTTTTTAAAAACTAAAGGGGCCGGACGACAAATAAATTCTTATTAGAGCCCAATCAAAATACTGTTTTATTTTATGTGGATAATAATTAGAATGTAAACAAATGTTTGCCCTTCTTAGAATTTCAATAAATGAGAACATTGGAGACATTTTTGAACAAACATCTGGTCGTCTCGCCTCCAATTTCTATCCAACTTCCTTCACTTTGAGTCCTCTACCAGATAGTTGTATGACAATTGATGATTTAAAATAAAAAGTCGTCGTGAATTCACAACTAAATCATGAAAATTTATATTTCTTATATGAATAATTTCCGGCCGGATGAAAATCTTCGTCGGGCCGGATCCAGCCCGCGGGCCGTAGTTTGGTGAACGCTGCGCTAGAGTTAACATCACCAAAAAAAAACATTATCATTATATAAAGAAAAAATATTAGTAATGACGAAACAATTTTTTTGAATGATCGAGAGAACATTATAAAATTTCTGATCCCTACGACATCAGTTATTCAGACTCAGCATTAGATGAATTGATTAAACACATCAAAAATAATAACGAACTTGGATTATTAATTTTTGATAACATATATTTTAAAATCTTTATAGTATTTCCAATTTTGAAATTTATGTCCATTCAGCTCGATTTAATGAGAAAATATGATTCTTACATTAAAATGCTATTTAAGTTGCATTAATCACTTAATTTTACACTTTATATTGATTTGGGAACATAATATTATATCATTAATTATTATTTTATTTTTTATTATTTTTTTACTGCAATTTTGGATATGGCCAATAATTATATCTTTTGGTGGCCGATAATTGAAAAAAATGGCCAATAATATTCTTTTTCCATGTTTTGATAATTGATTATCATAAATAAATAGGCAATTTAACATATGATTTTTTTTATTTTACTTTTCCAATGATACGTGTCCACAAATCAAAAACATAGTTGAAAACATCCTTAAATGGCCAATAATTGTATGTTTTGCCCTATTGTATGTATGATAAAACGAAAGAAATATTTTTGCTTACATCAGCAATCATATTCAATTTATTTCAATTTTATTGTTGGCGTAGCATAACAAGCATCAATCATAACGAATTCTTATTGCAAAAGGGGAAAACTCTACATGCATCCTGCATGTGCTTCCGATTTTATTGAAGTAGGCTTTTCCTACATATTTTAAGTACCAAATGAGAAAAATACTCGGGTAAGCAATCGCAAGCCTTGCGCTTATAATATTTATTTAACTTTATTGTATTGAACCAAAGGAAATTTATTAAAAGTATTGACTTCGTTATCAAGAATATAACATGTACTTTGAATTTTATTTTTTATTTTTATGGCGACCGCGCGCGTCGTTATTCTTAAAGTTTGACATTATTTAGTGAATATAATACTACTATTGTAATTTATTTTTCTTATAATGCTATCAATTGTCAAATAAACTGTATATATTATATACATACACAGTACAGCTAAATACAATAATTAATTTTATTTTTAAGTTGTTTGTTAAAATATATGTATATTTTTAACATACCGTTTTGTTCGTATTTCTTAAATATTCGTTAGTGACCAAATGTATCGAAGAAATGACATAATATAGCCGTATTTTTTTCTTTATGATAGAATATTACAAATATTATTTTTTTCATTCAATACACATTTACATGTTATTTAAAGGGTTATTCGTTTTTTTTTACAAATTAAAGAACACAGTTTTTTTTGGCAATAATTTATAGCTTCGTCGGTAAAGTTAAAGGTCGAACAAATTACAATTTTTGTATGTATTTATCCCAACCAGACGTATTTCTTGTAAGCAAATGAAAACATTTTGAATAATTCCGAGAGAAAGTACAATTTTCGCCCCTTTGAAAATAAATTGAAGCCTTTGAATATTTAAAACAATTAGTCCTAAGCAAGATCCAGAGCGTGCTAAGCAGGCATAACTACGCGATACTGGTAAAGGGCATAAATTTATTCATACTGAGACTGTGGGTCGAATCTATTTCGAACGGGGTAGTTTTCGTTTATTTAGATTCGTATGGCCGCGCGACAAAGCAGTATTCTTTGTCTAGGAATTAGCATTTATATTGTTGTACGGCGGCCGAGGGCCGGGACCGGAGGCGGGCCGCGGCTCCACACCGGCGACACCTGCGACTCAACTTTTGGATGTGTGTACACTATTGGTAATAAAATATACGGTAAGCAAACGATTGCCGTGAGTCAGGGCTTGTTTAGGCACGACTCAGGGGCAATTTTTACTTTGTACGAACTCAGTTTACAAAACTTATCGGATTAATGAACCCGAAGGGATTTGTGCTGTGGTATGTTAATAATAATTATTTCCAATCTAAATCGCTTTTTACTTGTACAGTTTTGTAAAACAAAGTCATTTATTTACTTCAGATTTATTATATGTATAATAAGTTTTGTTAAGTGTTTTGTGTACCAATATTCAACTAATTTAGTGTATTGAACATACTTGAAACGTTTCTCATTGATTATTTAAGCGGAATGAGTTGATTTTATATTAAACCAAGCATGAATAGCAAAGCTTCGCACGAATTCAATTGATTGGAAATTGATACTCTAATTAGTCATTTCAATGTAAAATATAGATGGCATGGATGTAAGTTAGAAAGACAAATGTATCAATCAAAATGAAAAGAACTTAACATATAATATTCAAATTGATCATAGATATAACCAAATCGTTATAATATTGAACCATTCAACAGCAAAAACAAACCAAAACATGTATAAATTAATCTCACAAACGTTTGAAAAACCTTTTATGTCGTTATGTTTCTGTTTATTATTTTTTTCTCACTTACATGAAACGTTGTAATAAATTTATCAAATGACTTTTTTTAAATCAATCAATATCAGATCTAGTTGAGATTTGAATAAAAAATATTCTTTTTTCCTCAGTGAAATTCTTACGATAATTACTTGAAATTCGTTGAAGATTCTTCTACGCAAACTTAATTTTTAGAAGATTAACATGAAAAACGATATAAAAGACAAACTATGGGATATTTTTATTATATACGTATTCAAAAGATATAGATGATTGATAAAGGTTACTTTGCACAGTACAAACCAAGTAAAAAACAATAAAAATATGTCACGGATGGCATGAAATTTATTTAAAAATAGTTAGAAAACATTTGAGCAGTACTTTTTCAAGCACTATGAGAAAAACTCGATGAGTATTCATTGTAAGTCACTCAAGACCAACTCGAGGTAAATTGACATCACAGACACCCACGTCTTAGTTCTCAAATTTAAATTGAAAAACTAAATTTGACTCTGACCTTACCAGAAATCGAGACCAGATCCGCCTGATTGGTAGAGCAAGCAACAACTAGACCACAGCGGATGGAAAATGGACAATTTTAATGGGAAGTCGTATTTTTTTAAAATATCAATGTGGTGTTGAGTTATTTTTCCAATAATAAAACATTAATTACAAAATTAGTCTAATTTAACTTCTAAACAATGAAACATAGTTATTCGTCGCTATAATGGTGGAGAAAAATGATTTTAATCAGGAATCAAAAACAATTTATCACACAATGATTATTTGATTAAAATATTTTATTCTTGATTGGTTTGCCATAAATTAAAAATGTATACCAGATTGTTTGGTATAAATGTTTAAGTTTTGAATATTTCTTAATTAACCTTGTATCCTAGACAAATAGTAGATAATTAAACAAAAAAACATTGTATTTTAATAAAATGAGACTAAAAAAGCTTGAGGTTTAAAAAACACGTAAATATAAAAAGGTATAGTTTTATAGCTTGCAAAATAAAATAAGAGTTTTTAGTAAAAAACATAATATATACCTGCGCTTTCCGCTTCCTATACGAAGTGCATTTATTGACACCGCTAGGAAATGCCTACCTTTAGATATCGTACAAAATAGGTATGCGGAAGGTATACAAGCGAAGCATAATATTAAATTTTCCTTCGGGATTCTCTGAAGCAGCGTAATCTTACGGGAAATAGAAAAACAATACAGGAAGCGACCACGTGGTAAACGCAGACCGACGAGAGATATGTGTTCGACATATTATTATTATAAACTTCAATAACGGTGTATTATATAATAAATAAGTAAAAAAAAAATATCCAAACTAATATACAGTCAATCCTCTTTTTATGCGTTTGATGCGTTCCACGAAATACCGCATAAAAAAAATCGCATAAAAAAGACTTGACTTCCATACAAAAAGTGGGGATGCGTTCCATGAATTTTAAAATCCGCATAACTTTGAAACAGCAAGGTAAAATATACCAAAAATCGCATAAAAAAACTTGACTTCCACAGAAAAAGTGGGGATATGTTCCATGAATTTTTAGATCCGTATAACATTAAAACAGCAAGTTAAAATATACCAAAAATCGCATGAAACAAACTTGACTTCCATAGAAAAAGTGGGTATGCGTTCCATAAATTTTAAAGTCCGCATAACTTTGAAACTGTGAGTTAAAATATACCCTAAATCACATAAAAAAGTATAGGAAAATTAGGAGAAATACAAGGCGTAAAAATAATTAATAATATTTTTTATAAAAAAAATAAATTTGTTGTTTATTGTTTCATTTTAGAAACTTTGTAAGTAAAATTGTCGTCAATGTATAACAATACCAAGTGCGTTTTGCATGTGGTTCGAAATCACTCTTTATCGGAATAAATAGTATGCACATCAATTTCCAAAAAAAATGGTTTTTTTCTAATAATGAAATTAATGATCAAATCTTGTTCAGATTTTCATTTTTCGATAATTAATTGCTTAATTGCAGATGCAACATGATTTGAACAGTCCAAAATCGTATTTTTTCCAAATGTAGGTTGTGTTTATGATTCATTCTCTATTATATCCAAAATACAGCGATACGTGCTCTCGATTTAATATTTAACATTTTTATATGTCGTAAAATATGGTACATTTTTTGAAAATTTGCATTTAAAAAAAACCGCATAACTTCGAAATCGCATAAAAAACCGCTTAAAAAAAGGATTGGCTGTACACAAATATATGCAAATGTTATAACATAATAATTTTAATAGAACGGCGCTTGATTTCGTTCGCAAGGTATTTTAATGAAAAAAAATAAACCTACACATCTATGATGTATAGTTATTTTTGTTGGGTTAAACAATGAATTCATTACGTTAAGCGAGTGAATTATACACAAACGAGATAAGGGCAAATGCCCATATTATGAAAACGAATATTCGTATTTGTTGTTCGCAATTGAATCCAATAATATTTAAATTCACCTAGGCCATTTTCATTTCTTTTTCAATGTAAAGATTCCACACACTTTACTCTAGCAATAAAAAATTGACAGGGTGAATTTTGGATATTGGTGACTCGATTAAAAAAAATATTTTAGCTTAAAATAATTATTGTAATAAGATATTAAATCAGACCCATAAATCATTGAATTGGTAACTTTGTTCATTGAATTCTCATTTACATGTAGAGCACCATTGTAATAAGGTGAAACAATATAAATTTACTTTACAAAAAAAATATTTTACATATGGCCTATAGTAATTTCGGCTAATTATACATATTATATATATAGAACTTAAATATGTAATTAAGTTTACGTAAAATTTTACAATCTGTAATTTGTATACAATTCATTTCAGTTTTAGTTATTTTAATGGAGTTAAAAAAAGTTGAAAATATAAAAATATATTGTTTGTAGCTCACTATTGGTCGGTTATTGTATCAGAGGCACAAGGTACACGGGGAGGGGCCGTGCCGTGATTTTTATACGATTTCGTATTACAATATTTAAATTTTATTGTCTCCGTGCGCGTGCGTGCGTGCGCCACTGCTATAACCGCACGAGCTTGATAATAACAGTCCTTATATCGACATTATTATCCCTCCAAAACATCGTCGAATGTAATGCTGCTCGTTTAAACGTTTACCAAAACACAAAACATTTTTTTCGTGTACGATTTTCTAACGAAAATAGAAACCGCCGTTACACCATATCAGATATAAAAATTTATACATCTTTTTAAATAATTATGATACATGCTTGAAACATGAAAATGTATTCATTTTTTATTGGCGCATATATATTATGTAATGTCGTAGTTACCGACATAAAAAAATTAAGTGAGAATATAAAAATTATGAATATGATAAATCCGGTTATAACGTGAATAAATTGACAACTCAACATCTCATATTATGTTTGAAAATAGTATACACCGTGGCTAATATTTATTATTTATCCCACGAAATATAAAATATACCTATCTTAACATCAAACACGTTTTCAATATTTTATATAGCCACGAATATTTAGAAAACTCTATATTTTGTACAAACCAATGAATTGTGTGTCAAACGTTAATATATTATCGCTATGTACGAAGAAATCGTCGAAGTATAAAACCAAAAGAAATATTTTTCCATCCACAGTATGGAATTAATGATATAATAATAAAATTCGATTGATGTAAAGCAGAATTCATTTTATGCTGTAATTACAAAACAGGTTCTTTCAAAAGTTGGTTTTTATATAAGCCCTAGTGTGAGCTTTTGATTTTTTTTGAGCTGTGTAAATAAATACATCTGAAAAAGTAGCGGTTTCTGAATCACGCGACCCTATCGCGCCATTGAGATTGGTTGGAAAAAAATATTCTGAAAATGTGGTCGACGAAACGAAAAAAAAGGATAGTATTGTCGCTACCTTTGCGAGGAAATCTGAAAATGAAAACGTTAGGGAAATTTTCCAAATCAGTGCAGTTGATGAAACATATTTGAACACGGAAGCATGCCAAAACACGGTTTTTTTTTGCAAATTCGATACTGATTTATATCAATACAGTTTTCTGCTTGTGTTTTTTAAACTTGTTCTGTTATATTTTTATTCTTTGTGAATCAATTAGCTTAAGCCACATTCGCTTACAATGTAGATAATTATATGAAGACTTTTTATGGAGCATCATAAAAAGGTGGTTTTCTTTAAGTCGTTGTTATTCAATCACTAGACTTCTATTATTTATAAAAGATGGAATTTTGTTGTTAGAAAAAGAAATAATAACTAACTGATCCCTCTCGTAACATCGGTTCAGCGATCGGTTGTGTGGAAGGAGGTTAAAAACACCATAAAAATTCATACATTGATGGAAATAAATAAATGGATTAAGAAATAAATGTAAACGAACGCAACAAAAACCTTTTAAGAGTGTTGAGTACTTAGCAAAGAACCAACTTAACTGATTACTTTTAGAATTTCCACTGTCAATACTTGGTGGAAAGGCATTATATTTAAAAAAATACTTATTTGTACTAATTTCACTTTTATTTAATTAGATCAGGACCAGTTCCGCTACTGATCAACTGATGTTTTTCATGAGTGAAACCGGTTCTGATTTTGTTAAATAAAAGTGAAATCAGTACAAATGAGTATTTTATTTTTTGAACAAACTCAACAGTTATAATCAACCTTGAGACTGGGACTCGAACCCGTAGCCAACAATATTGGCCACTCAACCTAAATTAAAAATGCAAAAATTCCGATATTTCAGACAATATACTAAATATAACATTTGAAAATATATCATAACATTTTTAAAAGTCGACATTAAATTTCAAGTTTGTTTAATGATTTGTTATGTTGTATTAATGATCAACAGGTACTGTGTTGTCGATTACAGGTGTTTTTTTTTATAGTAAATATTCTCATATATTTTATTCATAAAACATTTAACATAGGTTACAAAATACCCTTAAAAACTACATCGTTAAAGGAGGGTTTTTGTTATTCTTCGTATAAGAAATGAGTTGGTAGTTTGTAACTATAATTAATTTATTTTGTTAGTGTGATATTAATTAAGAATCTTAAATATACATATATCGTAGAATGCTTTGTCTTAATAATATATTAGTATAGTTTATGTAGCCAGTTGTATGTTAAGTTATGACCTAAGTAAAAATGACAAAATTATTGTGATATGAAAATTATATTTACGCTTTGGTACCTGAGTGGAGGTAGTCGCTCGTGGTATAGGCCCGGTGATGTCGCAAGGCTCTCTAATAAAACATGCACATAGCAGTTGCGCATAGCACAAAGCATTTCGTGGCAAATAGTTAACATTGCAACCGTAAGAGCAAATTGGCGGAGGTTTGGGCAATAATTTTCATCGTCCCATCTCAGCCGCCCCCGGCGCCCCTTACACCCCTCCGACGTCTTCCGGTTATTTGCCAAACTACCTACGTGTCGGTTTATGTTTTTGAAGCGTGCGTATGTATTGATGATTATAACGGTGTGATGTGGGTTCGCGTTAAGTATTTATTATTACACTTTTATCCATGGAATATGGCGGATATTAGAGTTTTTTTTCTCAAAAGCACCAGTGTAATAAATTCCACTAGGTATATTTGATGTTTTCGACGGCTATTTTGCAGAAATTTATTTTTAACATTAAATTAAAACTGAAAACTTTTTTTTATACCGGTAGGACAACAAGGTAATAAACAAAAGCATACTCAAAGTAGATTTACCAGTTTACTGTTATTTATAAAATAAGTACACTAAACCGCATATAGCGCACCTCCTATAAATAAGTTTAGTATATTATCGTATGCGATAGTATTCTGTATAGCGGTCCACCATAGCGTAGTTTTTTTTTTACAAAACAATACATTTTCAAAATAAAATTAAAATTTTAATATACCTATTATATTATAATATTAATACATGTTTTATAAAACTTTATTGAAAAAATATTTGTCAGTAGCTGTTTATTGTGCTGCGGTGAAACTAAAAGGTAAACTTGACCGAATAAATGCTTGATTTCGTTTAATTCGCAAAATAAAATAATAACCTAACCTCAAATTTGTAAAGGTGCCTAGCCCCCTATATTCTTATAGCGTTGTCCCAAACTCTACGCTATAAAATGAGTCAACTGTTTTCATTTTTAACTATTATTATTCTTCAATAGAAATTGTGCCAAAGTTACTGGGCAAAAATTTTAACTATATCTACACCAGTGATGCACAACTGCGGCCGGACTTTTTTTCGTGACTCTCAAATGTTGTTTCTCAAAATCAAAATACAATACATATTTTTTCAACTGCTTCAATGAAATATGCTTGACTGATGAAAATTTAGATTTGATTATGTGACTTAATGCTACAAATATTAAGTGAAATTCTAAAGAATTAAGTTAAAATTTTCATTTTTTTGATCAGTTTGATATTTTTACCGATGATCACTGTTAACTATTAATGACTAATATTGCATTTTTTTTCTTTCTTGCTCAATGCTGTTCTTTTAGTAAAAGGATGGCTGATTGCTATAACATGATTTGCTAATTCACTTGTTTTTTTTTATCGAATCAATATTTCACACTTAAATAATTTAAATTTTAATAAATATAATATAATCAATAAAAATAAAGTACAAACAAAAAAAAGTGAATTAGTTCACATATACAAAAACGAATCAGTTGTTTTTTAAATCACAAACAAACCTCTTTACTACCTCAAATGAACATAATACAAAAAAAAATCAAAAACCTATTATAGTACTTAACATGAACACCGCAGAACATATCATGAACAATTTTATTAACAAAAGAGCCGTAAATTCTGACATCTATATAATCTAAGATTATTATATTATGCGATGATAATCTAAAAGAAGAATCAGATTAACTGAAGTGTTGAAGTAATTAATGTATAACCTTAGAGCCATGTGGTATAAATACGCTTGTTTTGAAGCTAAGAGAATGATAAATGATTTCTCGTAGTCTGGCTTAGATACCGTACACAATCAAAGCTATTATGTGAGGTAAAAATGGAGAGAGCATTCGGTTTGAATGAATACTAGTTTTCACTGAGGTCAGGGGGGTGAGCTCAAAAAGTTTGAGAAAAGTAAGTGTAGGCCTATGTTTTGGGGTAAAAGGCAACTTACAGTGATTGCGTATCATAAATGATTGGGATGAAAAAAAATGCGAACAATATTACATAAAAATACGCATGTTTCGTTCGCAAATGATCTATCCTTTTAAGTGAACGAACGCTTGGATGTACTTATTAAAACTGTCGAAAGGCATTTGTCGTCTCTCTCTAACATTGGTTTGTCAATATCAAACAGAGTGAGAAAACAAATGGCTCACGGAGAATTCAATTACAATTGCACCGCGAGATATACGTTTTCGTGAGGCAGCGATCAAATGGATTTTTTAAATAGGGTAATTAATTAACTGCAAGTATTCAATTTCCACCCTAGTGACTCATTTTCTATGTGCTGTATAATTATATTTACTGAAATGTTTGTTGTAAATATTTTAACGAAATTCAAATCGAAAAGTATTTTCACCAACTCTGTTGTAATAATATGAATATTTTGTGTGCATTTTACTTGAAATAGTAAATAAGTTTCAAATTCAATTAAGGACTTTGAAAAGACCGGCTTAAGTCGCATAAGTACGATTTCATTTTATTATCGAACTTTGGTGCATTATGAAAACTTTTAAGCAACTTGCAGGTGCATTTTCAATGTATTGATTTTGTTTTTATATTATTTTGTAAAATAAAGCGAACACCAGTTATTTTCTGATTAAATTTTATCGAACTTTCAATCAATTCGATTATTGATAATATAATATACATTCAATTCATACAAACAAGTCTAGTAAATTAGACAGTTTTTTTCTCACAATTAAATATTTAAAATTTGTTATCATAATCTTGTTTTTAGCTAATACTCATATCCTTATTAAATCGTTTCATATTTCCAAAATATTTTCAAATTACTTCAAAAAAATAATTTTGATAATATTTACCAATAAATTTTTAGGAGGTTGTTGTTTTCTGTATTTTACAAGGTTTTTGACGTTTTATCATATAATTTTGGTAATATAAAGTTCTGAAAAAGAAGCCTGTGATTACATTTAAAATATCTTACGATATATACGATTAAAAAAAAAGTTTTACATTATAATCAATGAGCCATTTAATTTTTAACTTCTGTTAGTCTGCGGCCATGGTTAGGTCAACGGTAAACTATTTGGGCTTGGCGAGTTGGTCGAGAGGCCGGATTGCACTTGTGGGCACGACCATAAGGGCACTAATGACGCAGTGTGGGATTGGCTCAAAATGAACGCCGCTCTTTGATGCGGTCCGTTCCCACACGTACTCCATGGGCAACGCTGACTTGATCTCAACCAAGGCAATTTAAGGCATTTGATGTATTTGCAACATCACATAGGAAAAACTTCACTTTCAATTTCTAATTAAATTCAACAAGGAATAGACTCCACTAAGTTTACAAAAACCATCTTAGTGATTAGGAGTATACGGAATGAAGTGACTCAAGTCAATAAATTAGATCTCATTTTTCCAAATATTTTTTTTCGTTACGATAACATATTATTGAAATTTCAATCTTCTATCGAAATGATGACACCATTAATGTATTTACTCAGTCATAAAACTTTGCGATGAAATCTGACGGTAGTAGTATTATATTGTGCATGATAGTTAAGTGATTAGAAATCAAGGTTCAAATTACATTCCATTTCTTCTCTTCAGGTCACGAATAAAATAAAGGTTCTATAGATATGGCGGTAACATTGTGGTAGTTAATTTTTAATATAAAATTAAATTATACAACTTTGTTATTCTACTTGCTGTGATACAACTTGCGACACGAGTTAATTTATATTTTTTTCCACAATTTTGATCAAAATAAAAATCTTGAAATACTCGAAAGAATTAAGAATGAATAGCTAGAAATTTTTGGAAATGAATAAAGTCATTAATACAAAATAACACTTAAAATCAAATATATGGATCGCCATTGTTGAACTTAATTATATTGGATATTGCCACGCATACTTAAAGTAATTAGTAAAATCAATGTTTGTATCTTACCTCTTCACTGCGTCCAGTAAAAAAAGACAAACCCCAACATTTATTTTGTAATTTACAAAATTATATTTTTCAATATTTTTTTAGTTTATTCGTAAACGTTGCGATAGTCCGATGATGCTTCTCAAAGAGGCAAAACACGTGTCACAAGTTGTAGCACAGCAAGTGAAATAAAAAAGTTATCAAATTTAATTTTATATTCAAATTAAGGTTGACAATTCAACCAGTATGAAATAATATCTAAAATCGTTTTATTTGTAGTCTTAAATCAAACAATTTGGACCATTTCTATTTGCAATATACTGTATTTGATTAAGTGTGTTGTATGACGAAGTGTCACAGGTGGAAGCCATTAAAACAGTGATTTGAGAATCAATAAAAAGATCGAGAGTCTGTGGTTTATATCAAAAACAAAAAGAGAAAGAGAGGGTTAAAAAAAATATGACTGTAGACGTTGAATAATTTTCTACATCGCGAAAAAAATGTTTTAATTAAAACTTGAAATATGACGAAACGGAGGAGATATTAAAAATTGTTCCTTTTATTCAAAAGAAAGAATGGAATATGGTTCCATGATATGAAATATTTTAAATAAAATTGATTCCTTTTTGCATGTTACTGAAAAGGATTTTATTAGAAATGCTTTTATATTCACGGCTAATTGGGAAAAGGCGTACATGGTCCATTCACCAAATATTTTAAAACTACCGCTTCAAAATTGGAAAAGTACACATTGATTTGCCTTTGGCAATATCCAACAGTAATTGGATTGGAAATATGCACCGGCAACCTGTCATTTATATTTGTATTATCTGGAAAACTTCACAAATAAAATTCGACAAATTCTAGCGTACCAAAATAGAGAGAATGACATTAATATTTCAACAAAGAGAGCGTTCATTTATTAAAAGACGCATTCTTTTCAACGTAACGTATTCAAATTTTGACAATGGAAAGAATTGTTACTTTTTTGTAAGATTTTACTTAAAAAACAACCTTCTTTTTGATGCGTCGCTGAATTTAAAACGCAATGAAGCAATATTCTTTCGTGCTTGAATTATTAAATAAATTGCTTTATAAATAACAAAATGTTTCTTTATCAATTTTTGTTCCAATTTGTATCATGTTTATGATAAAAAAAATCAAGAGAATCGTACATAGCATGTGCAAAAAGCAGTGTTTTTTTAAAAGGGTGAATTTTTATGTCGACATTTTTTTCGACAATCGTAAAAAAACTGTCTTGGAAATTAGACATCTACGAAACATGTATTTTTGTTTTAGTTTTAGTATTGGAGATAAATTATGACTAATTTTTAATATTTTGTGCTTCAATTATGTACATTTCAATACAAGAAAGACGATCCTTTTATATTATAATTTGTTTTAATGTCAAAAATGAAAAATTTTACGTATTTTTAATTATGAAATAATTGGTCTACTAGAATTTATTTGTATTAACTTAACGATATATATATATATATATATATATAGGTACGCTATACGTAAAATCACTTATTATAGAGCACGGATAGTTTATGTATAAATGCTTGCATAAATGATTGTGACATATGAGTCCCCCCTCCTAATCAAATTCTCAAAACAAAACAGATTTACTGCCCACTACTTTTGTCTCGAAGAAAATAGATTGAGCAACTGAGTAACAAACAGCTCTTGTAGAACAGTTTATTTTGAGATAAGATCCATTCTATATGCTTTAAATTGGAATCGGACATCGCTTAGAAAGATCTCAAGTTATAAAATCTTATTACACAAGTAATATTACAACTTAAAGCACTAATCCTAGAGGCTTAGAAATACTTTTAAACTAAAAGGGTTAAAAGTGATAAAAATAAACAGCCCTAGCAAATTGATTGCGAATTAAGAACAAGGGAGTAGATTCTTATAAATATTCCTAGAATTGGTAAGAAAGGTCTGAGTACTTATTTCAAACGCCGAAAGTATATTATATCGTACATTTTGATGCTTAGGGGCCTCAGAGCCCTTTAGGTTTGTATTAAATAAATGGGCAATATTATAATGTTCTGTGGTAGGCTAATTGCACCATTTAAAGTAGTTTTTTTTCATCGCTGCGCTTTTGACGGTTCGTTTCATTTAAAAGTATGATTTGTATTTTGCTTAAAAAGACTATTGATATAAACCACAAACCCGTTACCATTGAATTTTGACGTTACTCTCAAAGTGACAGATATACAAAAACAATATATACCTTTCCGTAAATGTATATTTAAAATTGCGATGTACTATTTGCGATTGCAAATATATACCTTTCCGTACTTATTCTACATTTTATAATAGATATCAATTCAATTTTTGCTTATCAATGACAGTCAAGTGATTAAATATAAATCGACACAAAATTATTTAAAATTTATAGCAATAATTTATGATAATAATAATAAAAAAATATAAGCTTTCTATAGATAAAATTTTAAGAACCTTTTACAAGTGAATACATTTAATTTTTATTGTTTGAAATGAAGCACTGTTGTGTTGACCATATTTTCTTTCTTAAGAGTGTCTTTTATTTAAATGATCGGTTCTTTATTCATCGTTTTAGCTTCTAAAATTTTATTTTGTGAAATTAAAAACATAATTAGCTCGAAGCGCAGTTTAGAGTGTTTTTTTTCATTGTAAAATGACAACAATGTATTCAAATAATTATTATTTACGAATGCTACACAGCTTAACATGATAAAACTGTCTAATGGTCAGTTTTTTAACTAGTTACGTCTAGTTTTGGAAACAGATGGTTGGGATTTGGATTAATGCGTAAAGCTACAATAATGAACCACTCTTATAAAAGATAAACTGTGACACGGATCTTACAGGAAGAACAAAACGCAGTGTACAAAAATCTTATTGGTCGTTCTGATCGTTCGCATTGATAATTAGAACGAGTAATGTCCAAAAATCGATTTCTAACAGGTCCTAAGTAGGAAATACAATCCCGGGATCCCGTCAATTTTTTGATACATTTCAATCCCAGGATTAGAAGATATGATCCCGAAGATTTCGGTATTGATTTACTTATCAAACAGAAACGTGTTGGTTTTCAAGTCGAACGGATGTTCATGCACATAATAAACAAAGCCGATTTTAAATCCTTTGCGATAACAATTACCGCTAAAGAAAAAGCAATTTGAAGCCAACCATACTTTAGTAAATTATAGTTGAATGCATTTGAAGATAACAAAAACGATATTTATTGTTAAGCTTCACATTTCAATTTTTCTTCGTATCAATATCTTAATTTTTATTTTTTATTTATTTTAATACCTTAATGAATGTTATCAGATATCAATTGCTATTTAGTTTATGTAATAAAACACGTGTCAACTAAAGTTTGTTTCGGTCAGTTTCTGTATGACCAGTGTGATAAATATCAGTGGCGTGCGAAGAGGGGAGGAGAACAATAACTTTAATTTTTAAATTTATTTTCATTAGTTTTTGAAAAAATATTTTATTCGACGCTCCTTCCATCTGAAAAAAGTCATCAATAACCGCATTTCGTGTAATATATTGTCTAAAAAAATTTTCAACTAATATTATTGCAAGAGTTAAAAATCTATTCTCACTTTGACTATTTCCATTGAATGTTCTTATTATTTTCAATGTAAAAAATGATCTTTCTACAAAAGCACTTGTCGCCGGATATGGTAATTATAAAAATATGTTTTATCGGTTGTTAACACAATAAAACCGTATACTAAATGGCAAAACAATGGATGATCTTGTAATAACTTCGGGCATAGCATAAAATAATATTTAAATTACTTAGTATTTCATTTTTATGTTTGTATTTTTTATTACTTTATTTAAATTATTGAAAATGTATGTCCACGATAATTTAAGAACTCTTCAATTTTGCAGTCTGAAGTAGGTAGATACTTTTTTCAGCTATCGCCATTAATTATTTTAAGTTATATTACGTATTTTTACATAATGTGTGCATATTAATAATTTTTTAATAATTATGGCGCATATTTTTTTACGAGTTATTAAAAAATCCACTCATTCACCTGTACATTGCAAATAACTGAGATTCAGAGAGCTTTTTGGTAAGGTATTGGCAGTCCACAGCTGGTTATATAATAAAGAATATTTTTAAAAATATATTTTTCACCAATATTTATCAATTTTTATTTCTTAAAAAAATGTACTGATCCCGGGATCGAAAAATTCTAATCCCGAAATCCCGGGGTCAACATTTTGGCTCAGGATTTGATTCCCTTGTCCTAAGTAACATCGAATAAAAAAAAGAAAAAAAAAATCGACGACTGCGGCCGTTGTAAGTGTAATAATAAGTAGGTGCCAAGAAATGGGGGTAATCTTTGCAAAAGTGTTTCAAGAAGAATGGAAAAAATGCAATTGCTACATGCCCCGGGGAACTAGCCCGGAAGCGCGCCAAAGCGGAAACGGCGTCTACGATTTCGAATTGAAACATCAGAGGTCGTGAGAGGGAGGGGCACGGAGGGGCCACTCCTGCAACTTTTATTTCGGCCGCATTCTTCGAGGCGATGTCGGCAGATCAAAAACTACACTGAAAATGGAATTCGACTTAAATGCCTCGAATGGATTTCCCTACACGATGCTTTCGCGTTTACAAGCTGTGCGCATCGATCGTTTTTTTAGAAAGGGTTTTGCTTAAATTCACTCTGATAAAGGGTAACTGTAAAGCTTCAGATTATTATTCGAAACAAAAATTTTGAGATAGATTTTTTTACGAAAAGAAGTTGACAATCAGTGTTTTTCTCTATTAAAAATTTATTATTTAATTTATTTATATTTCTCTAGAAAAAGTCCACGTTTATTTTTTCAGCTTAATTTAATTTAAATAACTTTAGTCACTCAGTCATTTTCAAAAACTTTTAGATATGTTTGTCAATTACTGAATTTCAAAACTTTCTTAATCACACTTGACTTTACCTCACATAACCACAATAAATATATTATTTAATGACCTCCTACGGTATTTTACTGACCATCAAATTATCTCGTGGAAAAAAGCACGTTACAACGATCGCAAATGTTTATTTTAATTTTTTTCTTACCGGAAAAATTTGATTATTAGGCTTAACCTTTGACATTCAGGCTAGTAAAGCTCCGGGCCTACTACTTACAATCTTTTTAAATTACCATTGCATCTTTTAAAAGAAAATTTAAGCATTGATACATTTTTTCAAATTTCTCAATGCGGACTGTCTGGGACACACAGCTGTACCCGATTCAAACCAAATGCCACTTGTTCAACGCTTGCATTCTGCCGGTAATGCTTTACAGTTGCGAATCATGGCACCTGACAAAGACTCAGAAAAACCGTATACTGAGCTTCAAGAACAGATGCTTGCGTCGGATAATGGGGGTGAGGTGGTTTGATTTTGTGAGGAATTCAGAGATAAAGGAGCGTACAAGATAGCGTCCCGTCACGTCAGTGGTTATGGAGAGACGTTGGAACTGGCTGGCTCACGTGCTGCTCATGCCTCTGGAAAGCCTCAATCCTGCCTGCCTCTTCTTTTGACCGGTGGGATTCCGGCGTCCCGGACGTCCGTCGGGTACTATCCATAGGATGTACTCGGCGGAACTCAGGGATGCTGGCATGTCATGGGAAAAAGCAAAGCTACTGGCGGAAGACAGCGAAACGTGGAGGTGCCGCGTGGCCGCCATTTGCTCCACATAGGGAGTGAACATGGCCAAAGAAGACATTTTTTCACAATATTTTCACGAAATGAGTGAAATTTTGTTGAAATGTAACACATTATTACTTTTTCACGGAATGTTTAGTATATGAGCATAAATCAATCGAAATACCTACTAACATAATCGAACAGGCACTTCAAAAGCGGCGGGAATTTAAAACATATTTTCATCAGGTTTTTCAATATCGCTGACATTTTTGGGGGAGAGTCCGCCCCCGGCGCTTGGACGAAGGTGAATTTATTGGCGACATTGCATGCCTTTCGCATTTTTGAACGTGCATGCATATATACCTGTTCCCATTTCAGGCGGACAAAGACAGGTAGGTAGCTGTCGACAGACGGAATAGAATGGTTGCCACATGGCTGAATGGATCGCATGTCGCGCTTCAGCTCTCTTGGTTAAATGTTTACGGATCACATTTGTCCATTAAAATAATTTGAAAACCATATATACCGTTATCCACGTACAGTCTAAAGTCTGAGTAAAAAATATGTTGATCCTATTTGGATGAGTACAGAATATATTTTATTTGTCTGTAATGCTTTTACATCCAAAGTTTTAGGCCGTGAAATAGAATAATCGTTTCTTTGAAGTATTGGTATCATTTTAAGTAAATTTACTTACACGGGTTTATATTTCTAAGTTTAAAACTGTAAGTCAAAAAAAACACGTATTTTAAACATAATTTCAGTCACGAATATTGTATTTTTTATAAATTATCAATTTCAAACATAATCAATGTTAATTAAGCATAAATTGAATTGAAATAAAAATAATTGCTGTTGAAGGATGTTGGCTAGTAGCATTACCGCCTAGAAGCCTTAATAATGTTAATATCGTCCTTTGTATTCAAGAAATTTCTTTATGATTGTTAAAGACTTTTATCACTTTTACCAAAAAATGCAGATCTTTTCGTCATGTTAAAATGAAACTTTTACGCATAGAACACTAAACGTAATAATCGGTTTCCTTTTAGTATATTACCAAACTAACAATAAATAAAAATACAACTTAACAAATGATTTTTTCAAGCATTTCCGCTTCGAATGTTCACGTTATAATTTAAGTTTCACACTATCATTTTTTATACCAATTGAACCTCAAAATCAGTAATAGTAAAAATGTAGTATTTGAGTCGTCTGGTATCAAAAGCAGAACCATCCCATATATGTCGAAATTAAACTAGTGCTGTCACATTATTCTGCTGGTTATAGTGTATAGCTGAAAATTTAAAAATGTTTAAAAATCAAATAAATGTAGTACAAAAACGCAAAAGAAAATGATGCTTGGTATCAAAAGCAGAACTGTCCACGACGTTGGAAACAAAAGTAGAACAGTTTGGTAAATCAGAATTTCCACCAATCAGAGTTACTGTAAGTGATGTACCATACAAATTTAATCATACGTGTTTTTCTCGCACCTTCGAAAAATGTATAGTTCTACTTTTGATACTATACAACTCATTTTTTTATTTTTATTTATTTAATCATTATAGCAGACAGAATCTTTTCAAATACAGTATACATCGAGAATGTATGTGGGACAAGAATATTAATCTTATAATAAAAATAGACAGCAAACTGAAATCCCGTTTCACAAGTTTTACTTTGTTTTAGTACGTAATATGCATATATGTAGAAAAATAACATGTCTTTTTTACAAAACATTTGTATGTAAAGAAGATTCTACATTAAGCAAGTACTCACTAGTGTTTATGATTTACCGTAATAATATAGAATTTAACAGTCAGCCTAGAATGACAAGTTAGTGATATCTCTAATGTAGAAACTGTCACAGAATGTCATATAGTAGAAACTGAGGAGTACGATGTCAGTTTGACAAAGCTATAACCGAAGGATTTGAGATGTACTTACACAAGGGCTGAAAGGATTGTGAGTGGGGACTAATTTGTATTAGAATTTAATGGAATACCGGTAAAGAAAGATTCATAACTACAAACAACTTACGTAGCACATATATTCACCTTCCCACTCACTTTTTTGTTTATGTGTACTGACACGTCTCTGTTATATGACATGTTAATGTGCCAATAATCAATGTATGTATATTATATCATTAATAAATTATCGTTTTGGTCATTTTATGAAACATGTCTATAAATATGATTTCTGATCAAAACACAGAAAAAAAAATATTGCAAACTAACGTGATTAAAGATTTAAATATATATTTAAGATTTTCTGACGGTAAAAAGTTGTATAACTGTTGTATTTTTAAGCCATGTCCACTCCTAATGTAATGCACATTATGAACTTGTCATGAAATTTATTTCAATCAAATTTTTTGAATGAGACCAATCATACTTGATAGTTAACAATAATCAGTAGTTCTTCTCAACAAAACAAGACTCTTTGTTAGAAAAAATTGTTTAAAAAAAAATGAACATAGATAAAAATTTGAATCGTTCAAACTATGTACATTCTCACAGATTTTGTCACTAACGACCCGGGTTTCGCCTTTCGGCATCTTCAGGCATTCAAGTGCACGGATGAACTTGAACTGACATTTAGTAAATGAATGTTTCGTGTTTATATAAGATATAAATGATGCATTCTGATAAATGAAGTTGTATCAGAGATATTGCAATCGAAAACATGGAAAAGGCATTAATGATTTGGATAGAGGACCAAACTCAAAAACGGATGCCAATTGATACCAATGCTATTACAAATGAAGCATTGCAGATTTATGAAAAAAAAATGAATAGAAGAAACCATCCTCTTCTTCATCTGAAAAGAACCATACTTTCACAGCAAGTCATCAAGTCGAGTCACAGTGATTTGTGATAGTGATGAATGATAAAAACTCCACCAACCGTTGCAATATTTTTTTAATGAATCTATTGGATTTCATTTTTGTTAATCTATAAGCTTTACCTGTATTTAATTAATAAAAGAATACGTATGTTTATTTATACTTTTTAATAATTTTGTTTTTTATGTATTTTAGAAAACACCCAAATTATGCGTTTTCCGCGTACTTTTCAATTTACACGGTTTTACATTTAAAAATATACCATTTCGATTTACACGTTTTTCTTAGGAACTTATCTACCGTGTAAATCGAGGGATATGTGTACTAATAAACGTCATACCGAGAGATAAATTAAAATTCAAACACATTTATGGTCAGCTTATTCGCCACCTTACTTTCATTAATGGAGGAGGAAGAGTATAAAGGGTTGCTTATTGCTATTTTATATTTAAAATAAAAAAAAATACTACTACGGCGATTCTTTCACATGTGCGAATGCGGAAAAAAAATGATTTCAATCTTTCATCTAAAAACATCTGCTTAATAAATAGTATAGCATTAATATTTTAGCATTGTTACCTTTTTTAGTATATCAATAAACTTTTGTTGAGCATCATAATACAAGCTATTATTTAGTTTTATTATGTAAAAAGGTAAAAACAAAAATGTACAAAAAGTACACAAGTTTACAAGTAATGGCGTGCTAATTTTAATAAAAGTAGTCACTACATGAAACTGGAAAAACCAAAGGTTTATTCGGTTAACGAACTCTATTGTTACAATTTATTATCGCTAGTTGTAAATCAAAAATAACCATACTTCAATCTTTAGTATATTATTACGAAAAAATAGTATACATTAACCATTTTTCGTAATCTTAATAGCAATATATGAAAGAAAGTACCGGTTGTCCTTCAATCGATTAATTTTTTATCCAAAAACGGTTATAAAAGAATATTTTGTATCCACTAAGAAATGGCGAGTGCAGAAATTGTGTAAAAATACTATTCTTATCTCATTTTAAAAAAGAGAATGGATGTGCATATCTTATAAAATTAGAGGCTTATTTTTTATCCTAAAAACCAAATTGGTTTTCATATCGAGGGTATAGGACTTTACCTGGTATTTCCTAATTTATCTTTTAATGTTGTTATTAAATTTTAAAGCATTAAAAATCTGACAATACGAAATGTTATTCATAAAATGTAAAAACACATCAAATTAAATTATAAAAAGACGTTTGAAATTTATCTTCAAATCACAGCTAAGATGTATATTCTTTACTAAGTGGCGCTTTAATAATTTCATACACATAGCTGAAATATGATTCATTTGAAAAAAGTTCTTTGTTATCGTAAGATAGCTTCTTTTTTTTGAGAGACCATTATGTGAGCAACGTACATTTTTTTAAGAGTTAGTATTTCGCTGAACAGAAATTTTACGTCACAGATACCTTTAAAAATATATTGCAACATTAAGTTATACGTTGGTCATATTTTAACGTAATCTAAGTATTGAATCATACCAACTTCTAACGTTCATCTACCTGGTATGGGAGTGTGTAGCAAAAATACGCTTCCAAAATGATGCGACCACAACTCAGGTGTTTGAAAATTGGTAAAATAAATACGATTTCATCGACAATAACATCATCACGATTCTGGCAGAAGTTGGTTAGTAACAGAACTGAAAAAATGATTTAAGCACACAAAAAGATTCTTTGGCATGAATTATTTGCTTGGAATAACTCGGTTGGCAATTAATATTGACCATATCAGTTTGGCAAAAAAATATTTTATAGGTAATTGTTGTTTTTGCTGGTTAAAGCCAGACAATTGTTCCTGTTTACTAATTTTGTTTTCTTATTTGTGTCAGATCGGCATTTATGCATCTAATTTTTTTTTTATCCATGTCCGCTCCCAACGTAGAGCATATGGCCTCTTAATGGAGGTATCTCAACCCATCTTTTTTTCAAAGAGAGTAGAAGGAAATGAAGGATAAAGCTAGGAAACAACTAGTGTTAGGTAATCGCTCTCGCCACTCCCAATTATTGAAGAGTCGAAAGGGTGGGAGGGGAGAACATTTTAGACATCACAAACACCCATGTCTTCGAACAGAAATCGATCTATCGATCGAAAAAGTTCACGTCCGGCACGGAAGCCAACAACGCTAACCGCTGCGCTCAGACCCGACAACTATACGTAACATAAAATGTCGACTCCAGAGGTTTTATCCTTTAAGCTGGACTTTTCCATTTGTTGTTTGCTCAGAACTATCAGTTTGTTACTATCCTTCTTCTGCCAGAACAGAATATTAAATGTAACAACCTCCATTTAAATGTTGAAATAAAAGAGAGAGAGCCAATCACGGCAAAGTTATATTTATAAAATTTAGTTACTTACAATTCAATAAACGTTTAAGTTTCAAAATTTTACTCGAAGAGCATAAAAAAAACTACCAAAAGTTACCAAGTCAATGGGACCTTCCTTTCATACCGGCCATGTTGTTGAGGGCCAATCAGATCATTCGATTTGAATCAGCTGACTGAATGTCATGCAGTATTTTGAATGCAATGAAAATCAAATTTGAATCGTTCAAACTATGTGCATTCTCACAGATTTTGTCATTAACGACCCGGGTTTCGCCTTTCGGCATCTTCAGGCGTTCAAGTGCACGGATGAACTTGAACTGACTTGCAATGAAAATCGCTTAACCTATATTACGTTTACGTTTATTATCTGGTTTTTTCAAAGTTATCCAAATTGGCTCTAATTAAAATTTCGTTTTAAGCAGTCAAACAAACTTTCGGATCTTCTGAAATATAAAATAAAACTGAATCGGCCGTATTTGATACTGGCCATCATATATACTCTAATAAAATGATCACCATGAAACTATCATAATATCAACATTTGAGAATCCATTGAAAGAGAAGCTGTTTTTATCGGAAGACTTCATTAAAAAAAATACAATTATTTTCATTAATTGAAAATGCGCTGTTAATAATGAATTATCATGAAAAGTCAACCATTAAGACATTATTTACGACTTAACTTACAATATTAAAAATAAACAACTTCTTGTTTGACTTATGTATCTGTTTGAGTTTTTTGATACTTATTCTGGAAGAATTCAGTTTTTCTATATACATAAGTCTTTCTTCTTCCATTCTGAAATTTAGTTAAAAACTCTATATTTAGTGTATGCATAAGTCAAATGATATCAAAACACTTACTGCTTTATTGCCTTCCTTGACGTACAAACTGGTTTGATGAATTTTTCAACTAAATTTATGAGTTGAGAAAGAGTTTTTCATTCTTCAACTACCAATTTCATCAAAAGCCATAAAAACCTAAATAAGGCCACGCAGATATAAGTTATCACAATAATTAAGCTCTGCTTTACTTTTTAAGTGCATTAAATTAATGCTAAAATTGACGGATAATTATTATTATGTAAATACCTATAGAGCGGAGAACAAAGTCATAAAAACCTGGACATAAAAAATGTTTTAATATTTGTACTTAGTTTATTTACTATCAACTTTTCTTCTCACTTTTTTTATGAATCTAGCCCTTCTACAAACAGTTTTATTATTAATGAATGTATTTGAACACTTTTCGTTTGTTTCTTTTTGTAAAAATACCTATCTTTATTATCGTGTAGCTTTTTCAACGTTAAAATTTTTTATAAATACAATCTTGATTCTTTGTTGAAAAATTGACAGAAAATATTTGTCAATTTTACAAAGAATAAAATCACTCAATTTCGATGAATCAATTTACTCATCACTCATATTTAGTTTATATTCATTTGATTAATTAATAAATACATAAATAACTATTACTTAAAACATCATCAATGAATTTTTGAAGAGAAAAAATACGTGGAAGCGGTATTATGAATATTTTTTCCAATCATAACATTAAATTTTAACGTAGCACAATAGATTACTTTATAAAAGCTGCTTTTAAGTTTTTTTTACCTTTGCTAGGTTACGGTAGACAATGATAATAATAATAGAGGTACTAAAAAAACATTTTCAATATTTTACACGCGAGTTCAATCGATTTACTTCAATAAAAACTCATTGTTTCAAATTTTCGCATAGACTGAGTCACCCTTTTGGAAGCATGACATGAAATATGACATACAGCGGTCGGCGGCCATTGTTTTTTCTCCTTTTATTTGTAGCATTTTATGGTTTTACATGTATAACCCACAGCCCAAAAAGTGAGGTTTTAATGTTAAAAACATAAAGTTATAGCCCACGGGCAGGGCAGGGTTAATGAATAATCAAACACAAAATGATGATCATGAATCAGAGCTACTTCTGGAAAAAAAATCGCACGTTTTTTAAGCATACTTTTTTCATACATAAATTTTAAGCCCGTCTCATAAATTTAAATAAATGGACTGAGAATTAAAATTAAAATAAATACTGTCCATTCAGTCTAACATTACACATTTGAAAAAAGAAAAAATCTGACTACAAATAACCCGTAACTTTGTCACTTTTAAGGTGTCACGATCACGATATTTGAGATTTTAAACAAGCATATTAATCAGTAATTAAAGAGGAATACCTTATTGCAAGAAAGTGCATTACTGTTTATTAAAAAATACTCTAGTATAATAGGAATTAAATCATTTTTTTTAACAATCTAACGTAATTGACGATTTAAAATTTAAAAAAAAAGTTGAAGGGACACATAAGATAATAAAAACCTTTTTGCTACTGTATTGATGAAATGGCCAATTTTGATTCTCTGGAAAAGATATAAAAGTGATCTTTCAAGATCTTCTTCAAACTGTTGCGGAAAATATTAAAAATGTAACCAAATTTCTAATATTGAATTATTATAGGAGCGCTAAAAGTATTTTGTAAGATATAAACTTAAATTTTATATGATGAGATTAATAGCATTCAATTTAATAAACAAGATTTCTTAAGATTTTAGCGTAGTTATTAGTTAAATAATGATTTTGTGATTTAACACCATTATTTTATTAATATAATACAATGAAAGGCACGCATGTCATACATTTAAAGTACAAAATAATAGAGAACTAAAAACATTTTATCGCTAGAAAATTTTGGGTGATTCCATTTGAAAGTCGCAATTTTTAGTGACATTTTGATGCGCATATCGACCATAGAGCAGTTTCGACCTATTCAAAGCCCCATAAAGCACTAAACCCATACCAGAGATAAACAACTTAATAATTTACTATGGCAATACATTAAACTGAATATGTTAGACACTATAGATTGTTACGTTATTTAGAAAAGAATGAACTATTACGGCGAAACAGTTTTCAAAGTATTTAAATATTTTTACATTCTTAAAAAAGCAACAAAATAATGTTAACGCTGACGCGTTGGAACTAGTACCTTTTACATGTTTGTAAAGCCGAAATACTTATCAATTTAGTATAAAAAAATGCAGAACTAAAACACAGTACTATTTTGACATTATTATATTTAAATAAGCAGCTTTACGGCATGTTAATAGTTTTTACAACGAAGTATATCTTTAAAAAATATGAAAACTAACTTGAGAACCGGATTTTTTTTAAAAATAATGTCTGTCAGAAACTTTTAATGATTATAAAAAAAATATGCTTTATAAATAATATAATATTAAAAATAAAAACTATTTTTTTTATAAATCAATAATATACACACAATAATAAAGCTCTCATTAGTTGTATTCTCAAAGCAAAAAAAATATCATTTATTTGCATAGATAATAACAAGCATAGATAGTAACGTAGTTTGTCATTTTTTTTTTATTTTTTAAGCCCGAAAATAAGAATAGCTACTACGTTAAAATTGGTTTCAATTTCAGCCGCTACACAAATAACTTCAATTTTGATTGAAAATATCAGATTTCGATTTTATTTATATTATTTGGAGTGCCTCTGCTTATGTTTGCATTTATCTAAATATATATTTGTGCATTTGCCTGTGTCCGCGTTTGTCTTTCGCGTAAACAGTATTAAACCATTTTGATAAAATAACAAATTTTAATTTCACATAATTAATGAGAGATCCCGAGCCGCAGTTCTAAATGCTCTGTCTCATACCTACGGCTATGAGTGAAGGATATCGCTATAAATAATGTTTGGAATTCGCAGTGAACGCGGGACGGGATATCCGCAGGGGGAGGGGTGCGTTGTGATAGCGGTCTGGGGGAGAGGACAGGTGACGCTGGAACGATACACAGGTAACATCCGGGAAACGGGGCTTACCGCTCGAAAAGCGCCGAAGCCTTCTGGATGTCTTCGGAATTCAAACTCAATTTTGCAGTCATTTTATGTAAGTCCACGATGTAACGACCTGGTCTGATATCGTTACAATATACCTACCTATACATACTATAACTTAATATATACATATGCCTTCTACGGGTTAGTTTATATTTTATTTTTTGATTTCACATAACAACGTCATATGTATATTGCACATACCTTTTATCATATGTTCACTTTGGTCATTATTTGATCATTATAAATAATTTTGTTTCATACTATGGTTAAGAAAAGGATTTAACTTGTAGCGAATATGATAAAAACAATTTAATAAAGTTATTACGATATTATTTAATCGCTTGTAAAAGAATAAAAAAAAAATACGTTTATAAACTTGACTTTGAATCGTTCAAATTATGTACATTCACACAGATTTTGTCATTAACGACTCGGGTTTCGCCTTTAGTTTTATAAACATTATGACAATAAATTGTATTATCTTTATTTATAATAATAAAAAAACACATTTTTAAAACCGTTCCAACAAGAACTGTTAAAAAAATTATATTATTTGTAGATGTTAAAATACACAAACATACTACACTTTATTCAGAATTGTAAAAAAGCTCTGAATTCATACTTGTTTTTTATACTTTGAAATCACTGAAAAAACATTACCTGGCTAACAATATATCCCATAATGCCACAGGGAATAACTTTAACGTTGGTCAACAACAGTGTCCCAGAAAAAACGGCATATGAATTCTTATTGGACGTGAGTGAGTTCAAACATTCAACTTTTTTTACTATTCGAAGCAATGTGCTTAACTGGTTTGGTAAACATTATTGTGGTGTATGATTTCGAGTGTCTTATGTTTATATTGTCGTACAAAAGGAATATACACATTTTTTTTATTTTATAATAAAATTAATTTACTCGGTAAAACATTCATATAACTGATTTATTTTAACAAGAATAAAAAAGGAAACGTATGTTATACTCATTAAAAATACGTGTAAGTTTAATTAACGAATTTGTTGAAAGATATTTTTTTACTCGTGTTCGTCGTTAGTGGTTTGAATTTTACGTAAATTTAAATGAATAATATATAATCTATCCTGACATTCGTATAAATCTATTTGATTTATAATTACTTTTAATTTAATCTTACGTGCGTACTAAAAAATAAATAACGCGGAGGGTATAATTAACTTTAGTAATTACTCATTAATCGCGAATACGGCGAAAGTAAAAATAATACGATGATCACATTTAAATTAAAATAAATATGAAAATATGATTGAGGAAATTAATTGCAAAGTATCAACAACCGTAATTAACACTATAATGGGAGTACTCGCTCTCGCCTTGCTTCGAAACCTCGCGGCGGCCGAACTTTGTAATGGAATTCAAAATGGACATTCTTTAGCTATGCTTGTATTGTGAGACTGGTTGTAGAAACAATGAGACAGAGGGGACTTTTGGAAAATTTAATGAATAGCTCGTATAAATTAAGATGCACAATACAGAACAAAACGAGAATCCCGAGTAAAATAGTGAAAGGAGAAATTGGTAATTTTGTCACAGCTATAATGGACAGTTGTTTATTCGGAGCGAATGTTAGGTTGTGACTCTATTTTAAATGTGACCATTTATTTTTTGCTCCAATGAGAATAATTGAAAACTCGCGGAAAAAGGCGGCAGTTTCATAATTCTAAAATTTTATATAATCAATTAAAAGGTTTTATTTTTTTATAGTTAAAACTTATGAAAAAGTACATAACATGTTATATATTATTAATTGAATTAAAGCTATTTTAATACAATTTAGATTGTTTTGTAAAATTCGTTTAGTACCTGCTGCGTCTACTATAGAAGACTATGTATACGGCCGCTTTTTTATAAACACGATTTTAAAATTTAAAATTTACTTGCTAAAAAAAATAAACTTACTACGATATGCGAAATGGCCAGCTCTACGCGATGATATATTTTTGTAACTCATTTTCAACAAAACATGGAGACTGCCGTCATTATTTCTTGAATTCTTAATTATATTAAAACTATATTTTTAAGGTAATTTTACGTAAATATTGAAATGTGTACAAATCGCTTTTTGTAATTAGACTCTTCATATATTATTTTCACTAACATACACCATTTTTCAAATCGATACATTTAACTGCATATTAAACAGATGTTTACTTTGTATAATTATTGGCAAAAGACATTTTATAATATAAATAACAACAGTGTCAATTAACAAGCTTTTTAAAATTATCACTACCGGTTTCACTCGGCAAATTATTATTTTTTACCGATCCATGTCTGAATATACTAAAATCATTTGAAAACTCATTCACATGCTCTGTTTTTCAAACTGAAAAATAAAATTTAAGGAGTTGATTATAATCATGCAATTAAAATTGTATACAACTTTGCAATATAATATCATTGTTAGCTTCAAAATACCTTTAAATTTCAATAAAAAAATAATGTTTTAATATTCGACTTCTTTTAAAGGAACCAATTTTAAATAATATGTTTGAATGTCATCCAATATTAAAAATATAGTATTTATTTTGGTTTTAAACAGAACTTTAACTTTACATATTATTCTTTGTCATATTACTAAAAAAAATATTTTAATTTATACATTTTTTTATTACAAGCAATACAAAGATAAACTCTTTCTTAAGCTGCTTTGTAACAAATGGAGCATCCATATTTTGCTAATACATGATATCGAGTAACACAATATGTTATCACAACTGATTAATCGCATAAGCAGAGAAATTTATTTTCGTTTATTTAACCGCTATCTCAAAATAAGGCTCATAGTTTGTATGAAGTCTATTCTGTTGATAGATTTATCGGAGAAAAGCATTCATAGTAAAGAATTGATAGATTGGCATTTCAAATCTAACAGTAAATTTGGGATTGTTCAGATTGACAGCTGTCAGTATATTCACAAGTAGGAAAACGAAAATTCTGATCGATAAGCGTATTGTTGTAACTAGTGTTCATTTTCAAACATATCTCTACCAATTCATCACATAACATAAATACATTTCTAACTATTTCATATTAATGATTTGATTTGTTTTAATTCAAATAATAACGTATTATATTGATTAGTTTTTAGAAAATGCGCTTATTTTCTCTCGTCAACTGTACTAACCTTACAAAATAAACATGCACATGAAAACAATTTACAAGAGGATAAAAACTGTAATTTTAATGAAAAAAATTTAATGAAGTATTCATATCTAAATGTTTTAAATTGTGAGTTAGTAAGGATCCTTTTTTTATTTGTGTAACCCAAGTACGGGTAGATTATGCCAAGGAACCTTTTTATGCACTGGGAATACATCCCAAAAACCACTGAAAAATCAACGTGTAAAAAATGATATTGTAAATAAAGAAAAATGAGAGGCAGATTTCATTACTTTCAACCACTTGATTACAATTTTTACGTAAAAACTAAATTTTATTTAAATATTTGAAAACTATTTTATGAAAGGTTCAAAAGACAAACGGCCCAACCTCAAAATCAGAGTTTTAAGTAAATTCGATACAAGAAACCGTTTTTATAGAGAATTGAATGCCTAAATAGACATTTATTCAGCTATCATTCAAGTTTTATTTTAAGTACGTACTTATTCGTTAAAAAATAATAATGCACTATTAACACGTACAACGTTTTCTTAGTATTTTTTGAAAAATGGTTGAAATTTAAGCATTTTTGTTCATCCATTATTACTTAAAGCCATTATTTGTTGGATAATAAATACGAAATAAATTTAATGGATCCAAAAAGTTCATGTGAAATAATGCAAAAAAAATGTTTTTCGTAAATTTTTAGTAACGTGTAGATATGGTTAGTAAGAATGTATAATAGAACCATTACCATACGTAAAAATAACGAATGAGGTAATGTATTTTTTTCACCTGCGTCCATACCATATACGATGGTTTTTTTTCCAAAATAATTTTCAGAAAAAATCCACTCAAAACTTTTCACTCACACTATGAAAATCTCTAATATGATTAATACATGAGATTCTCTGTCGGTAAAACAAATTCGTGTATTATTATTTTTAATAATAAATAAATTGTTATTGTCTGGAAAAAGGAGTACTTTTTTTATTAAATTCAGTCTAGACATAAATCTTATTGTCATCCGTTTCTTATTGAATAAAAATATATTTTATGGCGTAAAATAATCTCGAACAGGAGTATTTCAGTTATTAACAATACATACATTCCATTATACGAATATGTATTGTAAAAGATTTATAATGAGTTAAAAGACAACAAACATTCAAAATAATATAACGATTGTTAGAAAAACAGACTACCTATACTCAAGAATGTGACAGTGTATTTTCGCGAAAACGTTATCAGAGTACTATTCCTAATTGATCCTCATCAATAATCTCTGTAAAAACGAGGGAGTTTGAACAATCGAATATCAAGCGTTTTTAAATACATAAGGGGTCCATACGCTCCGCTCCACATTGAGATCAAGCATGATTGATTTTGTATGTCATGACCAATATTATAAGTAACTTGAAATTAGTACAAAAAGTTTTTTTGTAAAATCAAGTCATTCCAAGACTGTGAAATCTCAATAACTATTTCAGTATGCGTGGGGATAGTATATGTCTAATGTAACTCATGTTAACTCATAACCAATACTGAAAAAGAATGAGTTTTGGAGCAATCAAAGCTTGCTAGATAGATAGATGAGGTCAGTAAACAAGCGATTTTTTTTTCATATAAAAAGATCTTTACTTAATTAAACCAGGTGCTCATGACAACAATTATTATAATAAAGATTGTAAACAAGGCGAAGAATTAAATTTCGTTCTAATAATAATATGTAAGTTGTATATACGCGCTCTGTCTCAAGTACTTTGAATTGAAGAAAAAAATGTGAATTAAATATCTAAAGTTATCGTTAGTTTACCAAGTTCTGAAAAAAACCATTTCTTAGTTGGGTGTAGAGGGGGCATTTAACTCCATGTAAGTAATAAGAAAAGAATGGCAGTGAGAATGATGCTGATTAATAAGATAATATTTCACATCTCAAATTGTATAATAGTATAATGTAATATCTAAAATAATAAAAAAAATATTCCACTTGCTAAATCATGTCAAACAAAATAATCAAAACATTTCAAACGATTTTTATTCTAATACTTTCGATGGTTTCGGCGGTAACTTTGTGGAAGTTCATTTTAATAGAAAATTTAAATTAACTTTGATTATTCCACGTATTGTGTAACTAACTGTGACACGTGTTTCGCCTCTTTCAGAGGCATCTTCAGACTTACTATCGCAAAGTTTGCTTAAGTAATGAAGCAAGATTGATTCTAACATTTTAAAATTATAAAATTACAAAATGGATTGGGTTTTTTTTCCTTTTAAGAGGAGCAAGGAGGGGGGTGTAGAATCGAAATAAAGCAAACAGATAATGATACTAATTTTACTAATGAGTTGTAAACAATCAGAATGGGATTTTTCCTTTTTAATGGAAGCAAAGAGGGGATTATAAAATGCAAACAAATTTAATCATACTACTAATGACGTTAAACATTACAAACTATTAAAACTAATGAGCTACAATCAATCATCTAGGTTTGTGATTACTCTATTAATTGGAAACAATTTTAGTAACGGGGAACCGCCTGTGCTATTAAGAATATTATTTAATAATATTTCTTTTTTTCTCGTAATTCAATAACGATTTCCGATTCAAAAATACTCAGTGAAGGTTCATTCGTACACAATATAATATAATTGTGACAAATCACAGAATAAAATTATATTTAAATTGGCATGTTAGTAGCAGTTCAATACGACTGTCGGAATCGTTATGAAAATTGAATTAACTATTTTGAGTTCAGCTGTCATTTTGTAAGTGTACATTTTACGGTTGTATATCTATATATAATATATGACTGTGCACTGTAACTCAAATAATAACGTCACTTCGCTTTGAAGGAGAAATCCATTGAAGCGTCGATATTTACGAGTATTTTCTATTTCATATTAAATTGTTGTTAACGTATATATCGGTTTATTCTCTTACAAACATGTATCATTATTGAATATTTTATTCTTATATTAATTAAGGAGATCATCGAAAATACCCTGATACATATTGTGAAAACAACAATCCAATACTACTGCGTATATTAATTGGCTTGAAAGAAGTATTAAAGACTTAGATCATTAAATTGTGAGTAAATTGACTTAACAATAGTTTGAACCTTATTTTCTTATTTCCTTATATTAACAGATGTTTTTGTATGATGAAAATAAGTAGCTACTTAAATGCATCGTAACTTAGTGTTTTAAAATCGAAATTGATTAGGATTCAACAGAAAATACATTCTTTTTTTTATTCATGTCTGCTCTTAGTGTGAAGCATATGGTCTTATTATAAAGGTATCTCAACACAAGTTTTTCTACGAGAACTGTTCGTTAATCAGTCGCCCAGGGTAGTAAGGGTTCAAGGATGAGGCTAAAGCAGGACTAGTGGTTAACTAATCGCTCTCGCTACGCCGTTGTTGATGGATCGGAAATGGTGGATGGGATATCTCAAACACCCATGCCTTTGAACAGAAATCGATAAACCGATCGAAAAAATCCTGTTCGTACTGGGATTCGAACACGTGAGATCCGGCACGGAAGCCTAGATACCCAGAAAATACTTATCTCTAAAATCTCATACAAAGCAACATAAAAAGTTGATAAAACCAATGAGTGCCTTCAGTGATTACATATCGCTTATATCACTCATTTAAAATGCCGGCTCCTCAATCTTATATTACAAGTATTGAATACTTATAAGCTCATTAGCAAAATATTTTGATAATATCCTTTAATGTAAGCTATTCATAGAATATTATTTTTAGATGTTCATAATTTACACCATTAAGTAAAATTAACATCATTTTGACTCTGGAGTCTATTCCAATGTTATATTGCGTGCAAAAATCGGTCTAGACAACCAATTAATGAGTTCACTGCCAACATTGGAATTCTTATATTATTTAATAGCGGCAAATTTCCGAACCGCCCCAAAAATTTTCGAGCGAAATATGCGATAGGGTATGTCGAGTGACAAAGATATTTGACACTCGGCGTACGTGATATTTGGATAGGAAAATACAATAAGATTCATAAAATAAGTGTCAAAATACAAAATAAGCCCGGCCCCATCATAAAGTTTCAACTATTTTTGTTACTAGAAAATATATTGAAGTAACTAGGTCAAAAATTGCATTGTATTTTAGATAAATAAAAATAATTTAGTTGATAGATATGTCGGCTTTACGCTCTTGGCTAAACTATAATCCTGCCATAATTCTGACGAGAGCGTAACATCAAAATAGCTTAACACTAAATAAATTTAAATAATCAGTTCTTAGATACATTGTTTTTCCTGACCTGATTACAATGGAGTTTTACAAAGTTAATCACCCGCTGTGGTCTAGTTGGTTATAGTTTGCTCTATCTACCAGGTGGGTTTGGATTTAATTCCTGGCAAGATAAATCTCAAATTCTCATTTTTTAATTAAAAAATTGAGACCTAAGACGTGATGTCAAATTACCTTGAATTGATCTCGAGTGACTTACAATAAAATTCTCATCGAGCTTTTTTCGTATGGTCTTTCAACTTTAAAATATTTGGCGCACTAGCTGTAATACCATTTTTTTAAACCTTAATGATAATTCCAACAATAACAGTTTGAGTATTAACTTTCGCGGCTCGGAGACTAGAAATATACTTCTCTGCCGATGGGGATCGTATAGGGACCCCAGTGGTTTCCTCATTATTGGCCTTATTCTTATGAATTTCAACAAAAAAAATAGTCTAAGAGCATTAAAATATCTCTCTGCATCATTCCTCATACTTTTTTTTCTTTTATAAAAATCCGTGTTTTTTTAATAAATAATCATATTTTCAGTTGCGCGTAAAAAAGCCGTCATCCCAGCACACATATAAAATTGCAACTGACGAGTTTAGCCCAGCTATCTTACGAACGATCGCTTATCGAGGGTGCTTATCGCCTAATCGCGTTATCTCTTATTTGTATAAACTACAAAAGGTCCAAAAAACTATGATATAAGAATAACTTAATTATAAAGATTGTATCACCCATATTAAAATAGATATTTAAGAAAATGTGGGTATTGGGGTCGCATTTCTTGAGCTTAGAACCGGAAAAGTTAAAAAAAATCACATTTGAAAAATAGTAAGAAAATGAAACTTGCACTATTACATCAAAAACAGCTCCTAATTCTTACTATCTAACACAATCAGTATTTGTAATTAATTTTCGAGTCTTAAGTAAAATAGTACAAGGTTATGAAATATGTGGGATTGATCAAGATTTAAAAAGAAGTTATTAAAGTTTTGCCACTAAGCGAGAGTGAGTGTCATGTGAGTAATATTTTCATACTAGGTACTTTACCTGTCATTACCGTATTCACTATCGGAGAGTGTATTACTAAAAATATATAGGTGAAAAAAAATATATTTTCAAAAAAGGAAAATGTTTAAATTTAAACTGACTTGAGTATTTGTAATTTAAGAAATGAACTTAAAAAAATATTGCCAAACTCCTGTTCAAAAATAAAAAAAAGCTAAAATCATTCCAAACAAGGCAAACTTGACGATTTTATTAAAAAGGCCGTTATCTTACATAGATGTTCCTGTTTTTTAGTGTGATAAATATTTGAAAGCTTACAACATAATCAAAAATAATACACAAACTTTCTTTAAGCCGCATTCACATTTGTCAATGTTTGGCTTGGCAGAATTAAGCTGGTATTCGAAACATAGCTTAAGAATTTCCTATTTACCGAATTTAGATTATTAATTATGAAATGTTTATTTTAAATTATTACGTTATGCCATATTAAAGGCTTACGATTTCGTTTCGAGTGTTTGCTTTCTCTTTCGCATGGTAGCTTAAGCAGGCAGCTGTGATGCTTAAAGACCCGACAATTATTTTTGGCAAAACTTTATATAAGTCATAAACGAAACAAATTTGTCATTGCTATAACAACTAGTTAATTTTCATTTCTTAATAATGTTGTTTTCACAAAATTTTCCATCGAAATTTATTATCGTTTTCTCACATTTCTCACTGTATCAATTATTCTTATAATATAAGCACTTAAAGTTTAACAAATTAAAAGTTTCATCCGGTACAAAACTTTAAATAAAGTTTTATCATGGTAATAAACTACAAAACACGATTTATTTACTTTTAAAGTCAAATTAGTGACAATTATTTTATTTATTATAAATAAAAGGGTTAAATTTACATACATAATACTAATAAAATGGTATATGCATATTAAAAAAAATATCAAGATACTTAAAGTGAATAAAAAACGATTTAATTTCTTTTGAGTATGTTAACATCCTTAAAAGTTTAGGGTACTTTGTATAATGACTATTCAAGGTTTAAAAGCATTTTTTCAGTCATTAAATCAAGGACAATAATAAAATTATATTGACAGAAATGTTTAGCTTCTCAGCTACTGTGATAATAATATATAAATATTATCTTGGGAGAATTGCGTGTAGTGTTTAGTAATCATTCTGACTTTTTGAAACTGTTACAGAATTTATATTCAGAACTCAGGTACTGTATTTTTTTTATAAACGTATTTAGTTATAACGCGTACAATATAACTAATTCCTGTCAATTACATAGATAAGAATACGAATGAATAAAAAAAAATACTTGACACAAAATAAAACATAAACATTCGTTAATTTGTTATCCTTTTGTTTTATGACCCAAAAATAATCAGTTTTTTCCAAAGTTTATTTAAAGTATTGTTCATTTCTTAAACGGTACTCGTTATATTTAATAACCTTTTCTTTAACCTGAGGAAATATTACTTCAAATTTTTGTCAGTAATTATGTTTGGATATATAAAGATATTATGCCTACCTTTGCCAAATCCAAATGCGTCTGCTCTATAGTTATCTGATCCACGCTGTCCATCTGTCAATTGACCCAATCCTCCTATGAGTCTTCCACCATCCAAGGTTCCATCATAAGTTCGATCAGATAGATCAACTTCCGATCCTCGAGTAACTCCTTGGTGCATGCTATATGCTACGAGCCCATCTAAAATTAAACAAATATACAAGTAAGCAAACTTAAAATTGTTAAATTTCTGGATGCCATAGATGCAAATTTATTTGCCATCAGAGTTTTTAAAAAAATAGAATACACACAAAAATACTCCAACATGAATTCCCTAGATTTTTCATATACTTTTCGTTTTTTTTCAAATTCAAGTTAGATAAACTATAGCATATATTTATGGTAATAAAAACACAATAATCCTTTGTACTTCATTCCACTTTATTTAATATGTCAGGACCGGTTTCGCTCATTGCGAGCATTGTCAACTGATCAGTTGACAATGCTCGCAATGAGCGAAACCGGTCCTGACATTAAATAAAGTGGAATGAAGTAAAAATGATTATTGTGTTTTTATTAATATAATGCCTTTCCACCAAGTATTGACAGTGAACACCCTAAAAGTGATATATTTATGGGCTGTTATTAACGAAAGCAACTAAATATGTATGTGAAGTCACGTCACGTTTTTATTATCATGTAAAATACAACGATTTAATAATTCATTTTAAGCGTATAATTGTACATGTATACATAATTCTTACAACTATATTCATAATTTAAAATGATTATGTATAATGTGATACTAAAAATAATGAAGATAGCCAAATATTTCTGTCTTATTGCTCGTGCTATGAAAGCAAAGAAACTAGACATGCCTTAATTCCGCCTATCAAGTCTTGGAATCGTGGAAAACTTTACCCCCGCTTATCCACATTAGATCGGTTAACCAAAGTAGTTCACATGTCCATAGTCGTAAGTTTCGTATACTTGCCTTATATGTCACATTGGCCCACGGATTATGGCAGGTACTTACGTACAAAAGTCATGTTTTGTATAATTCCTTATAGATATATGCGAATTTGCAACGAGTAAATAGCCCAGCCGGTTTTATATCAGAAAAAAATAGAACAATCACAGTATTGCTTAATATTGAATTTAAACATGAATTTAAATAAGAAGAATAAAATGATTACTTTTTTATTATATACCTAAATGCAATCAATTTATTTAACAAAAAGTGTATGAGTTACCCATTTGTATACAACTCCGACATCATAGTTCTATTAAATATACTATAACTAAGCTATTTTATACAATAGTAATTTAACTTTTTTTTCATTTAAGATTTCGACTGAAGGTGCTTGGTGGAATTTCAATATTAAATTTGAATCGTTTAAACTATGTACATTCTTACAGATTTCATTATTAACAACCCAGGTTTCGCCTTTCGGCATCTTCAGGCATTCAAGTTCACGGATGAACTTGAACTGACGTTTAGTAAATGAAAGTTTTGTGTTTATATAAGAAATAAATGCATCACTAAGTCCAAAGCCATTGCTGGCAAAAAGGATAAGCTCATGGGAATGCCAACAGATTTGAGCAGTAATTAGTTTCAAGAATTAAATTATTTGTTTGTCGGCAAAGGTTGTATGATTATATGATTTTATGATTATATAGGGTATAAAAGTGGAGATGAGCTTAACATTGCAATTAACATTGAAAATCATTCTCACGAGTTTAAAATATTTCGGAACCCAACATTCTCTGACGCTGTGATCCATAAATATTCAATGCACCCATTTTCTTATAAACTAACCGCTTTTTATTCAGAAATACATAGACTTGTGAGTGTTCCTTTAAACGAAATAAACTTTAATATCGAATTGAAAATCATCAAACAAATCTTTTATCAAAAAAAAAAAACTAAACTTGCAGAAAAAGCAACTGCAAAGTCTTTTTTCAAAGATTTTTAATGAAATATTAAACTTTCTCGCATATCCACTTCTATACCCTATATAATCATAAAATCATATAATCATAAAACCTTTCCCGACAAACAAATAATATAATTCTTGAAACTACCTTCTACTCAAATCTGTTGGCATTCCCATGAGCTTTTTCTTTTCGCCAGCAATGGCTTTGGACTCAGTGATGCATTTATTTATTATATAAACACGAAACTTTCATTTACTAAACGTCAGTTCAAGTTCATCCGTGCACTTGAATGCCTGAAGATGCCGAAAGGCGAAACCCGGGTCGTTAGTGACAAAATCTGTGAAAATGTACATAGTTTGAACGGTTCAAATTTAACTATAGCGGTTTAAAATAGCGGTTTGTTAAAATATGCATATAATCTTCTTTATTGGAAGCAAAATACTATGGAAACAAATTAAATTTTGTATAACTAATAATTTATACGTTAACTTATAACATTGCAAAGAAGACATGTCAGGGTTTGCTTTTGAACGCTTCAAATCAACGATAATAATATATAATACAAACATTTAATGAAAATTAATTTTATGTAAGACCTTAATACTAAATAGATATGATGTCAGTCAGGTGCTTTATATATATAGATATCAGTTTCATTATTTATTGCATAATTTCTCTTGAAAATAATAAAATAAATAAAGATTTCTTCATCATAGACACGATAGTTATTTATTTTAAATGCTATAAAAAGACTTTTTTCGCCAAATTAAATATGTAGTATTGAAATTTGATAATAAAATTTTTGAACGAGTATTTTATCTCAAAGACCGGCAATTAGCCGCCTCACGCAGAAAATAAGATAAAAAATAATTTCAAGACACGTTGCCCACCAACGATTTAAAATCGGCACGCGATCTTTTGTATTTAATTCTTTTTTGCAAAGTAACTGCTTTTTTAGTTATATAATACTTTTGTAAATTAGCAGATTTTTGTTACAAACCATACCATATCAAACTGAATAATTGTGATGTCGTTGTCAGAAGAGTTTATAATAGTATAATCTTAATTAATTTCTAATACGATAAACATCTTGAACGACTCGGTATTATTTTAACGAGTTGTCTTCAGTGAAGTGCTTTGTAAAATTCCTACATTTCTAAAAAAAAATACAAACATATATGAACAATTCACAAATTTAAGTATTCTAGTGACGTAGTTTTATTAGCATTAAACCGTTGACGGCAAACAATTCCGTGAAATTAAAATAACATTAATTAAATGCATTCTGATACAGACAACATTCGCAGGAAGTCAAAAATGCACCGTAGTTTTTAATACTCATGACATTACAGTCGAAATTCTTTTATGTTGAAATGTCACTAATAAATATAATATCCACAAAGAAATTTCAGTTATGAAAACTACGTTCAGGCAGAGACATTTCAAGCTTGACTCAGCAAGCGACTTTTATTAAATTTCTTGTCCCATAAATTAAAATATGTTTATTTTACTGTATAATTTGTTCAGATAATATTTTGTATGGTTTCTAAGCACCCTTTTTTTAACTAGCATTATTTTAAATATCATTTAGCCAAACTCAATTAGTTTACTAATTATATTCATGAATCGTAAAACCGTTAGGTATTTAAAATATGTTTCTTTTCGTGTCATTTTTTTTTGTAGACGTCTATACGTCTCGTGATGCTTATCACTTGGGTTTGAGATCTCTCTTGGGATAAGTGAAGCCATTTTTTATAAATTTATAGTTGATAAATTATCGTTCAAAAAATAGTTTAAAGTAGAAAATTTAACTAGCTTATAGCGATTTTGATAATAATATAATAGTTACATGATTTCACGAGGATTTTTAAAGATCTTTACAATAATTAAATGTTGTTTTATTTTTATTAAATGATCAGATCATCAAAGCTTTACGTGGATTTTATTTTAATCTTATGGATAAATACTAAACCTACTTCACAAACAATCTAATAATATAATTTAACCATCAAACCCTTCTTGGTACAATTAGGGTAAAAAATATTTAAAAGATATATTTATTTAATCGTGAACAATCAGCTGAGAAAATGTAAGCTTTCAATATTGTAATCTGCGAAGTTCACTAGGAAAATGAATACTAAACTATTAATTTATAGCGGGTCAAAATGTATACCCGCCTAAAAAAAAATTCAAGTTAGCTCTTTGACATTTTTTTCAGGTCATAATTATTTGTCTTAAACATGTAACTAAAAAAAATATTCAGATATTTTTGATGGACACGAGGCAGTAACTCAGTAGTTTATTTTTTAATACAAAATTTAATTTAATAACTTTGGTGTGCTACAAAATGTGAGTCGTGTATAATTTAATTTAATTTTGTATTTAAAATATAAAGAATTAATAACGAATACTGAAAATTTATTAAAATATAAAATTTTCAAATATATTGTGTTAAACTTAATTTTAAAACATATCGTATTAAATTGAAATTTATATTTAATAAAAATATCTTATAATTTATAAGACATTTTTTCTTATTTTTAAATAATATAGAACTGTGAGATTTTCCTTTTTGGTAATGCTTACGCTTAAATAGATCGTGTGTAAAAATATCTACTTTCAAAACTATATTTTTTGAAAAAAAACATTTATGTTTCGCTTAAGTAACTCAACGACGTATATTTGGGTTTCATTATATTTATCTTAGTAATATTAAATGCTCTCAAATAAATGTAGACGTGTTATGAATTTTGTTAGTATGTTTCATAAACAGTGCGTATATAACACATAATATTATGTTACCTTATTATATTATATTTTGCATCATCGGCATTACATTGCGATGTCGCTTCTGTATATCAAATAGGGTTGGGTTGTTCGTAACAACCCCATTTCCACGGCGCGGTAAATGAAAGCGATTGTCGAATAAGTTTTTTTGTGTTTTTAAACATTTACAAAATAAGTCACATTAAATTATGACATGATGTTATAATATCTACTTTCATAACAACAGGCATCTTAAAAATTTGCAGCTATTGGTTTTATACACACAAAGTTTGTCCAAAACATTCAATCAATTTTTGATTTTATTTGCTCAGAAAAAGTCTTGGAACTGCTATTATGTAGAAGATACACACAATTAATCTATTTTTTACTGCTAGACAAGAATTAAGGCATAAGAGTATTTTATAAATCCAAAAACATTCAACAAATTCAAGACTTTATTTAGTATTTGGATGTTTCTGGCTTTCTCCAGAAAAACAGATTATGGGTTTCACTCCATTACAGGTTCACAACATATAAACTTGTTGCTGACAAAATCTTTGAAAAATACAATTCTCGGCTAGCTGGCATGCGCGAAAAGGAAAATGTGTTCACCATATCAAGATCTTTTACCAGTGGCGGTTCTAGGTACTGGGCTAGGTGGGCTAAGCCCGACCTGCATTTTTCACCCAAAACTTTAGATGGCTGAATAAAAATGAACAGCAATTCGGCCGCTGAGCAAAATAAATACATTTATAAGCGTCACTAACCTTCCCCAAATGAATTTAATATCTTTGTTTAAATTTTCCTCTATGAATATAAGACAATGGCATGTCTACCTACAATAATATTCTCGATTGTTTTTTATTACAATTTTAAGCTGAGCCGGCATAAAAAAAACAATAACCCTATAAATAATTCATAGAGAACCTTCAACTTGACGTCAGTCTGGCAACACCTATGTACATGCTATTGGTCAGGGGCTACCGCTTTCCAGCCCAAAACCATAGACAATATTTCTTTACACTGGAACGCAATCTAGCACGATTCGATTTTGTTTGTATTTGTATGTACGGAAACGTCATCAAACACACAGGACTGTATTTCAAATTTACTGGCTTCTGTCATTCATCGGGGGCTAAAGTAGAATTAGTCCATGGCCCATACAAACATACCAATATCTTTGTATTTTATGAAAGTGACAGGTATCGAATCTCAGTGACAGTTCTGTATTGCTTTTTTTTACTTGTTATTTCACTTTGAAAGAGACAAATTTAAGGTCACGTATTATTATTTCTTACTTACATTAGCATTGATTGTATTATATAGTAATTTATGCTTTGCAGTAGTGTCGTAGTATTTGTTAATTTGCTTGTAGATTAATGTATAAGATGAAGTGGAAGCATGCAAAATTTCGTAAATAGTATACAATGCTATGCTTTTCTCTAGCCCACCCAAGATTTCAGGTCAGGAACCGCCACTGTCTTTTACCAAGAAACTAGGAAAATAAAAGGTGCAAACAAAAGAAAAGATAAGTAGCGCTGAAATTTCATTTGAAGCAGTTATAAGTGATCTTATCATTTACATTCTCATGAAGTGTACATCGAATAAGTATAACGTAATAACGGTTTACGTTACGCATGACGTTCATTACAATGTGTATTAAAGTTGTCGATTATTCTGAACATTTATTTATATTTTTAAAGATTCATAAAAGTTATCGAATCTGTTTATCTTTTGTTGTATTAGTAATTGATTATGTGCAGCATAGTTGGGAGCCCACATTCTAGAAGATTCACTTCAACTGGATGTTATACATTCATAAATATGTAGTGAGTAGAATACGCGACAAGAAACATAAACTGTGATAAAAGGCAGAACGTCTCAAAGCTGACTTATTCAGACTCTTGCAGCTTAGCTATATATAATTACATTATCCCAAGACAAAACACGATAGCGCCTTTTCCTCGAGTTTGTCTACCATAAATAGTTGAATTAAGGCTACCAACATGTGATTTATTATATTTTAATTTATTTTGTTCGTGTGATGTAATAATTTAAAATTTCTTTAAAATGCTTTCCATAAAAATAATGACACGTAATCGTAACAAATTAACTTTTAAAACAACAGCCGTGCGCTATTAATGAAAACTCTATCATTATTTTTTTAAAGCAGTTTCCGACGGAGCGTTCCATGTTTAACTGAAAGTAAACGTATGTCAAAACATGAAAGTAAATGATTTTGGGTAGAAAACTTGAGAAAGACATTGCCAACATTTGTAACAACAACTATTTATCTTGTATTAGGTAGATGAAACATTCATAAACTTTCAGTATTGGGTAAGTGGTATGTATACGTTGTTGTTTTTTTTATCCTATAATTATTTTACAATGTGAGAAAAATTATTTATTAAAGTTTTTGCTCGCACCTACTTCTTAGGTGGAGTCGAAAATTTCAGGATAGGTATAAAGAAGTATTTTTAGTTTTTTGCTTACTAGATGCTCTCTCTACGCCTAGTTTTCAATTAGATAGCGTGTCTTTAAGGTAGTATGAAAATATTTCATACAAAATGGACTAAAACTCAACGGTGTTAACCATTCGGTTACACAACCAAAAAAAAATATGAATATATATATCAAACAGCTAGTTACTGATATTAATTCAATTTATAATAACAAAATTTTTCAAAAAATACTTATTTGACTATGTAAAAGGTATAAAAACTATGCAAGTGGTGAGAAGAATTGACTTCCGTAATGAAATCAAATAATTCATTCAATATATAAGAAAAATTCAAACAAATATTGGCACGTTTTTCACCTTTGATAGTTATTGATAACGTGTCGTATGTAATGTAAAACATATGGCACACTTTAAATTGGTAGTTTATTCCTCTTACACCAAAATGGGTGCAAGAAAATGATGTGCAGCGGTTAGACGCTAAAATTGCCAAGCGTTAGGGATGTTCACTATACTATATATTTGAGGAAAACCAACCAGAATAACAATAAAATAGTTTCTATAAATGTTTTTTTTTTTTGTTAAATATGATATTAAATGTGATGTCCGATGTTGAATGAAAAATTTAAGGTCCCAAAATAATGGAAATTGATAAATAAAGCAATTTCAAGAAATATAGAAATGTTACATCGTCAATTGTTTTATAAAAAGAGAAAATATTATTTTATTTTAACCAAAATTATACATTTAACTTGAACAATTCAAATTTAATATTGAAATTCCACCAAGCACCTTCAGTCGAAATCTTAAATTATAAAATTATACATGTTATGCAAAAGTACGAGTGATTATTATATTCATAATTATTAATTTATAGTAATTATAAGTAATTATTTATTTCATTTTTTCTGCTTCCATAGTAAAATTGTAATAAGTGAAATTACAAGCTCATGACGAGTATTTTTAACTGAGATCTGTTCGAATATTAAGGTGATCACAGTCAATAGTTGGTTGAAAGGCAAAGCCTTTATTGAAAACCTTTAAAACACCAATTTGGTCTAATTCTACATTTATTTTATATTTCGAATATAATGCTTCTTAACAAGTTTTGACAGTGAACTCCTTAAAAAAAATGTTAATTTTAAGAATTTATATATTTTTTTGCTTTAAAAATATAATTCCTTCAACACCATATTTCCAAAGTGAGAGTAAACGTGTCTCATCATAATATAAATGTTACAAATCGTGACATGTTACGGTGAGTTTCAAAAGCCCTAAAGGCATGGAAATCGATAAATATATATATATATTATTTTTTATTAATAATGAAACCATTTGTTTTCTGGATTGTGCGGAAACTATAATGCGGCCATTATTAATAAATAACGTATTATCACTAAAACGAAAAAAATATATTTAACTGACACGAATGACATTTATGCGTATCGTAAGTATCGTTCCTTTGGCGCCGTAGCACCCCTATTCTTGGCTGGCTGTGTCGTTTTTATCTGGGCGTCCATCACGACAGAGAAACTTTAAAAGCGTCGCAACCTTATCGGCTAAATGCTTTCACGTATGTGTTTGAACATTTTGCCTTTCTCAAGATGGATACAAGTGACACTACACCTTCTAACTCGGGTTGCAACTTAACGAAGAAATTGCGAGGAGACGTGTCTGGCTGAAAAACAAACAACTAATAAAATATTTGACAGTATCTCTTTGGAAATATCTGACATGCTCATAATATTAATAAATAATAAACATACCAATTGTCTACTGCTGAACTACGGCTATTTTTATCAACATGGCTGCATCCAATTTTCAAATTAACTACATAAATGCCAAATTAGTATCTATATTTAGCTTTTAAGTTTGAAAAAAGAAGGGACCGTTAAAATTGCGAATAGGAAGAAAGACTAAAAAAATGTTTTTTCTTAACAATTTATAAAATTATTATTAGATCAATTAACCTATTATATGACGGTAGGTATTAGGAAGATCGTACATATATGGCCGCGGTTTCCTTTAAAATAATAAAACCCTATAAATATACATTTTTTGGCAATATAATAGTATATCGTATAAACTTAACAAATAAATACACGTTGTGTCATTTACGCCGTCACGTATTGAAACAAATCAAAAGCAAATGTTTCACAATCCGTTAGTATACGTACTGTAAGCGACTCGTTTCGGTAATACAGGGAAACTCTTTTTAAAATCGTATAATGTTGTGACTAAGGCTTATACAAAAACCGACATTTAAAAAAATCATTTTTTGAGTAAATTGTTTTCTAAAATTCGTTTTAAACCGATTTTTGAAGTTAAACAAAAAACGATTATTTTGACTTCACTTAATATACATATCTACCTAAACACTCTTAAGTGAATTTTAGTCTCTTTTTAAGTACACAAAATAAAATTTACATGAAAAATATTTTCAGATAAACCTAAATATTATAATTTAATTAAATATTTCGGAAGCCAACCTTCTCTGACACTGTAATCCATAAAAATTCAATGCACCCATTTTCTTATAAACTAGCCGCTTTTCATTCAGAAATACATAGACTTGTGAGTGTTCCTTTAAACGAAATAAACTTTAATATCGAATTGAAAATCATCAAACAAATCGCCATAAAAAATGGATACGATATGTCTCTTATAGACAATCTTTTATCAAAAAAACAAACTAAACTTGCAGAAAAAATGTTATTTAAAGGTATAGTGTCAAAGGACATAGATCATACTAGGTATTGGCGTAGAATCATTTTTTTAGGAAATACAAGTCTTAAAATTAAAAAACAGCTAGCTGATAGTGTAAGACCTGCTTTTTACTGTAAAAACTCTTTAGACAAATTATTAGTTAATAATAAAGATAAAATACATTACTTAAATAAATCCGGGATTTATAGATTGCAATGCTCTTGTTGTACAAAGTTTTATATCGGCAAAACAGAAAGAACACTGAACATCCGGGTTATAGAACATATGGCAGCCTTTAGATTGAAAAAAGACACGTCTACTTTTGCTAATCACTTAATATCGGAAGGACACGTGTTCAATCAGGAACAAGGGATAAAAATGTTACACCCAAATACGGACAGTCATAAGCTCTTTTTCCAAGAAATGTTAGAAATCAACAAAGCACAGCTGCAAAATCTTCCGATTTTAAACGAAATATCAAATTTTCCCACATCTCCTCTTCTATACCCTATATAACCATAAAATCATATAATCAGAAACCTTTGCCGACAAACAAATTATATAATTCTTGAAACTGCTCACTAGTCAAATCTGTTGGCATTCCCATGGGCTTATCCTTTTTGCCAGCAGTGGCTTTGGACTCAGTGATGCATTTATATCTTATATAAACACGAAACTTTCATTTACTAAGCGTCAGTTCAAGTTCATCCGTGCACTTGAATGCCTGAGGATGCCGAAGGGCGAAACCCGGGTCGTTAATGACAAAATTTGTGAGAATGTACATAGTTTGAACGATTCAAATTTAACTAAATATTATACTCACTGCAAAAGTTATATCTTTTTTATTTGGTACAATGGCATCTAAGTCAAAATATTAATATTAGTGATCAAATTGAAAAATAAACAAGATTTCGTATGTCGCAGATTCAACTAAAAACCTGTTATTTAAAACCATTTTTTTTAAGACTGAAAAGTTCTAGTTTTGAATTTTGACGGTTATTCAAAACCGACAAGCCCTAGTTCTAACTTTTGACTTACTAAGTGTTATGAAAAATTACATCTACTTATGTTATTAAATATTTTCTAGCAAGGTTTAAGCGTTACAAAATTGCATAATGTAGCAAACAAAGCGGTACATTCCACAACCGGCGCTCTTTGAAATGAAAATCCAGACAAACGACTGCAATATCCATCTTACAGAGCTGTCGGCTACTTATTTGTCTGATAACTGATAATATTAGTTTACCAACAACGCGCACTCTCTACAATTTGTTACCGAAACACAATTGCCTGACAACAAATAAACAACAGTTGGAATCAAGAAAAATCTGGTAAAAAATCAACGACCTTTGTTGCATATGATCAATTTGGTGAATAATAATTTCATCAAAAATCAAATAAAAACCATAATTCAATAGCTAAAATTCATATGGGTTGTTGGCGACATGTTTCATTCTACAACATTATATATTCGATTATGATGTAGATGAGGTAAGACAATAAATCTGACCTTTTAAACCAACTGACTTTACAAGTTGTAATATTTTGTGATCAATGTGTTTCGTTAATCACTTTCTATGTGTTCACTGTAAATAATTGGAGTAGAAGCATTGTAAAAAAAAATGTACTAATTCTACATTTATTTAATATGATAGAGACCATTTTTGTTTCGTTCAATTAAAAAAATGGACACTCTATAGACATAATATAAAATTTAAAATAACTTTGATTATTCCACGTATTGTGTTACTAACTGTGACACGTGTTTCGCCTCTTTCAGAGGCATCTTCAGACTTACTATCGCAAAGTTTGCTTAAGTAGTTCCTTATTCCATTATTATTCTAATAAGTCATTACTTAAGCAAACTTTGCGATAGTAAGTATGAAGATGCCTCTGAAAGAGGCGAAACACGTGTCACAGTTAGTAACACAATACGTGGAATAATCAAATTTTATATTAAAATAAACTTCCACAAAGTTACTCGATAGACATTTTTGCAAGTCTTGACTATTGAAATGTGTACATTATTGTCAAATATTGAATAATTATTGGACCTAACTACTTTTAGAAAATCTTTTTGAATCAAATAAATAAATATTAGACGAATACAAAAACCAAATGCTGATTCGCTTATTAATTATTTTTTAAATTTTCAATAAAATGGTTAAAAAAGAAAGGTAATAAAAAACAATAAAATTATTTTCTTTTATTCACAGAACACCTTCACAAATACTTTTTGTTTTTGTTATTTTTATATTATGTTTCATTGAAATCACTTTCATGTGGTTTTTAGTCGTAATGTCAATCTTGTACAGGTTTCTCATATATGTTGATTAAAACATATTTAATAGGCAAATTTAGTATATTCTACTTACTAATATTTTATCTTTTGTCTTAATGCACAATTAGAAGTGAATTTATTACCTAATATTTAAAATATACATCATAAACAAAATATAAGTTATAAAATTGAAAAACATTATCTGTAAAAACTATCAAATAATACATTAAGATTAAAAATATATATATCGTCGAAGAAATTACCAAAAAAAAAAATGTTGATTAATCGCTTCAGCACAAAAACAAAAAAAAACTTTTCAACAAAAAAAAATGTTAGGTTAAATATGTTATTAGTATGATATTATATTATAAATAAATTTTAGTTATACATCGACCGATTTTATTGAAAATATTATAAAGCTCAGCTAAAACTATTGGTTTTTATAACAAAATAAAGTATTTAAGATTTTATTACCCCGTTCCCTAGCATGCCTAAACCAAACATAACCAGCGCCACCCCGTAAGTACGCTTAATTCATGTCATAAATGTATATGTTATTTTATACAACGTGCAACGATCACAATGCCAATTGGTTACTCGTGTTTCGAGTATTTATGCCTATTAACTGATTAACTGCAGAAGACATGATAGGATTGGCTCTATTTTTTAAATAAAATATCGCATTTACATTCACAATAAATCAAACTTGTGTGCAAATCTCCCTTGTTAATAATTGACTGATAGATTTTCCAATAAAAGATATCAGCATATGTTTTCACCCTTACTCCACATAAGCGGAATTCTATTGGATATTCATGTAAAGCTCGGTGTAATATGGAAGTCTCCAGTAACAATGATGGAGTGGTATCACAAGCTTAGTTAAGTTGGCAAAATTTCCATTCGGATAAGTTTTCATTGGTAGATGTTTATCAGACACTCTCGGCGTCGAATGTCAGGCGTCGCGACGCCCTCGCGCCGCAAGCCGACCAAACTTTCACAATAACGTGTTGAGAGTTTTGCGGCAAGAGATGGAGAGATGGAATTTATTCCCTCTGCCTTTCGGACTTGGCAGTTGTAGGCGGTGCACCCAATTCTGCACATATTGGACCGATGCACGACTTTTATGAAATAGAGACGCAGTGCAAGCGTATGCAATTTAAGAGATTTTGTATGAGATAGATTTTACTCATTTCCTTATATAAACCGTTATAATTGTTTTGTATATATGCACTGAAATAAATTCCAAGCAATTACTGCACACTCAAACAATTGTATTAAATCATTACGGATGAAAAACACAATTTTATTTTTGAATATACATATCATTACATGAACTATCTTGAAATGGACTAATCGGTTCACTTTTATTATTGTTATATTTTTACTAACATCACCAAACCTGACGGCAAATAATAAATTTATTTGAATACTCACTTTGGTGAATAAATTGAAAGTAACATGGCTCGGTTAAATTATTAATCAAGAAATGAATTATATTTATATTATGCGATAGGGATTTATCTCAAATATTATAACAGAGCCAAATAAAGTAAGTACCCTTCTGAACAAGATGTTTGAGTATTTATTTTCACTAAACATCTTTGTTCATATTAAATGATTCTAAGTAAGACATTATTCTGTGTAACTATAAAATTTTGGCAAGGAATGATATCCCCTCTTATTACGTTTTTTGGCCGCTGTTGGCGACATAAATATTAAAAACGACATTTTTGGTTACAGTCAATTTAATGAAATTGCAACTTAATGTTGCAGTTATCATTATTTACACTCCCCACAACGTTCATTTAGCATGATTATTTCACGAAATAACTATTTTTATTGTACTCGATATTTTTTACGAATGACTTTATTAATGTAACATTTTCGTGGGTGGCAACATTAATAGTATTAATTTTGAATAATGATTAATTATCTCAACAATTACTATGCAAGCTACTTTTAAATCTAAATGATACGCAAAGATTATATCACATTATCATTAAAGTGGACAAACCCAAATGTGAGACGACTTGAGATAAAAATATTTCTGGATCATTTTTGTTGATGGTTTTTTTTATTGCTAGTTTCTTACGTTAAACACAATCATAAATTTAGACGGTAATTTGTCAATAATCAGAAATTATTTTCAATGCATTTACATGAACACTAAAAAAACTAAAAATAACTGATATCTCGAGTGTTCAAAAGTTTTTTTTATATACACAGTCGTATTATGTAAGAATGAAAAAAAATTACATCAAAAGTTTATCAAAATAGTATAGTTAAGTCACAGTTAATAATTTTGTATTGTTTTAAGAACCCATACATTGGTCTATCTCATAAACACTTTTCTCTGTTGGTCTATCGTGAACATATACATATTTATACAAAGTTTCAAAATGATAAAAGGCAAAACTATAAAATGATTTAAAACTTACATTTCCACGGGCACCCGATGATTTCTATTCGCATGCAGATAGTTCTTCCATAAACGCTATATGGATTCACTCGTATTTTTTGGGCCAGTATAAATGGGTCAAATTTATTTTCTACTACACCATAGGTGTTTGTGTTTCCAGGAATCAGCTGCAATTGAAACAAACATGTCACTTATTGAATTGCATCTAATGGTCATATATCTTAAGTCAATAAATATATTGATTTTCTATAAATCAATTAAGTTGTTGAGCATGGCTAGTAATTTTATTTTGAAATGATTTTGTTACTTTATTTAAACATTAACTTCGTTTTACTACTGGATTCCAATTAATACATATTATACTAATGATTTTCTACTGTAATTTTATCATATATAATGAATCAATATAATTTTAAATATATAAATACATATGTAACTCTACTTATATCGAGCTTTATTTTAACATAATGTTGCGATTCAATTTTTAGTAGGCAGTTTTATTATAAAACAAACAAAAGTTTTAAAAAACCGTACTTTTTCATCAATGAGATTTTCATAGATTAAAACTGTGAAAAAATATCTTCTTTTAATTTGCTACAGAATTGACTCATTATAATACTATTGAAATGAAAATAATATTTACGATGGATTCGGTGGTAATTTTGTAGAGGTTCATTTTTAATATATGCACTTTGAAAACTGTAAAAATGACTATTCTTAAGCCTTGGAAAGAATCATCACAAAGAACTGACTGATGATTCCTCTTAAAAATGCGCAACACGTGTTACAACTTTAAACAGAAAAAGTGGAATAGCAAAATTATAAAATTTAGAAATTAACATAACTTAACCTGGTTTTTTTTAGTAGAAAATAATAATAAATTTATGTTAAGGATAGAATACTGTGAATATTAAAGGTTTTCGTAGCATATTTATTTATGCAACCTTTTAGTATTACTCCTCAAGTGTTAACATATTTACACAATACTTAACGAACCTCATGTCTTGTCCTATTTTTCCAAATCAACCATTTGCCGATCTCTGGTCTCCAGTACTCTATCCAATATTCTTGAGCAAACTCTAGGCCCTGACCACCAGCATACCTCCCTTGCGTCTGTAACGCCGTAATAGCGTAAAGCACTTGCAGATTTATTTCAAGGTACTCCTTCTTTTCTTTAGATACCATGTCTTTTGGACACCACGCCCCTCCGAGAATTTCGTTATTTAGCCTGTAAACAAAGAAAAAAAAATATTAGTTGAAATTTATTTTAATATTAAAAAATATTAATTATAACTGTCGGGCTTTGTAGCACAGTGGTTAGCGTTGTAGGCTTCCATGCCGGATTTCACGGTTTTTTTTAAACATAAAAAAACCCATGCATTTGAAATGAAATAGATTAATGAATTAAAAAAAATACGTGGTGGGATTTCAATGTAAAATTTGAATCGCCATATCAATTATTCATGTTGCCTTGAAATATCACTTTAAATACAATAACAGTCAAAGCATTAGAATTTCGAGGTAAAAATATTGATTATTTCAATATATATTAAAATACATAAATATCTTTTTTTGTAAATATCTGATTGTCTAGTTCAAAAGTAGGTAGCGGCTTTTTATGTTTTATGTTGTCATTCATAAAAAAATGTATCCCTACATTTAGTATGTATATCTGAATAAAGCGTAGATTTTTAGATTATAATAAATAAAATAGGTCTTCCGAATTGACGTAAATATATCTCACCCTAATGTAACAATATATAAACATGCATTGCATAACAAATCCAATTATATACTGGGAAAGAGCTTTAATACAATATTACATTTGTATACATTAACTCAATATAACTTGAATGACAATATTATGCGGTATCTTTATTTGATTTAATACTCGAAGGTGCGATATTTCAATTGAGTGATCATATCTGATTTAGCAAAGGAGTTGTTAAGCTGCAAGAATTTATTATATAAGATGAACAGATTTTTAATACGATTATAAGTAAAGTGCCAATTATGTAAAAAAATTAAACTTTATTTGACGAGTTACAAAAAAAATATTACTTTTATCACTTTTTTAAGAGAAAATAAATGCTGTTAAAGTAACTGGTGAAAATAAATTATCAAAAATAAAACAGTATAAGTATTTTATTTAAATTAAGTTTAAGGTTTTTTTTAAAAACTATAAATTTTCAGCAAATCTTTTTATTGGCGACTTTTAACGTTTTCGCGTGAATACTAATATAATATTTGTATCTAAATGTTCTTCTAAGAAAATCCACAGACATAAACGAATTATTGGTATTCGTTTATTTATTATTAGTCTAAGTGTTTCTGAGCTATTTTTAAGCGAACTTTATTCCTCAAATAAAAATACAAAAAGAGCACGAGATTTATTTGCAAAATCACTCTACCGTATTTTTGCTAGAATGAGGACGAAAGAAAGCAAGGAACGTGAGAAAAATGAAATAAATGATGCACGGTAGGGCTTTTTTATTACGAAATCGGAGATCCGACAATACTGTAAACAAACGAAATTAAATAATGTATTATTTCAACTTGTACAAGTCCTTGTTTTCCTCTCACGAAGCAAAAGTAGAAGATATAATAACGCTTCTCTCCGGGTAATTTACAAAAACGGGGAACGCACCAAAGAAAACAAGACATCTAATATTAACGAAAAAATGGTGTTATGCAACGCTTCTCAACTAAGCAAAATACACTAATTATTTATCAATATTCAACACCAGTTGTTGTCAAGTAAAAACGTCGTGTTTACTTAATGATAATTAAGGCGCTAAAACAGGTTTTTTCTTATTAAACTATATTCACTCCTCATGCGCAGCATGTAGCTATCTAGTGACACCTAAAATTTTTCCTTTCATCTACAAATTGTTTTGCTTCGTCATATGGAACGCCATCGTTCTTTATTTCTTCCTAAAACACCTTCTAGCTATTACCCGTCGATTTTACAGTAGGTAAGAATCCCAGCCATGCAAGGTTTGAGCTCTACGTATACACCTACAACACGTGCAACAGCCAATTTCAACGTCTTTCCATAACCACTAACATAACATAAAGACACGTGGCCTCGTCTCTGATTTTAAAATTTAGGTGTATTACAAAAACTAATGCAAACTCTAATAAAATATTTTATCTTTATGAAAAATAACATTACCAAAAATGATAACCATTTAAACATGAAAAACACGATGATAATTAGAACATTCCTACAACTATCCTTTCATTGGTGCTGATTTCTATGCTGTTGACTAGGGCATCAAATCCCGGGATCCCGTTCAATTTTCTGAAATCCCGAGATCCCGAGATTGGAAAAAGGCTTGGGGATTGGATACCTTACTGTTGACTAGATTGAATTTAATATCCATTTTCTTAGCTACATCTATGATTTATTCGATAATATTAATACTAACTTTGAGCATTACTCCTAATAATTGAATAGTCGTAGATTTCGTAGGTCGTAGATTAAAAACATTATTATGGGTATATATTTAATTTAAGCATAACATAATATGAGAATACTTCGAATAATTTGACTTTAAGTCCCTTTATTAATAAAAAAAAACAACGTTACCACCATTGCCATTCCATGTACTATAATCATTTTTTTTATAAAAGCTTATAGCTATAAAAAGTGTAAGGGTAAATATTTTCATCAGTATCAGTTTCTTCGTAATAATATAGTTTTGTCACATATATGTATCAATATTAAAGTGAGTCAAATATTTTCGATGTCCCAAACAAATCAAGACACGGCGTGTTAAAAGAAGTCGGATAAATAAATAAATACAGCTAGGTAAAAGATTGAATATGTCTGATGCAAAATACTCGATCCCTCCCCATATATTCGAATCCTTCGCTAACAGAATTTCAAGACGCAGGGCAAATAAATTTCTCTGCCATTTCGGCATTGCGTGCTCGTCATAAATATTGAATGTAGGAGGGCCCGTAGACACTGTTGATACCAACGAATAAAAAATGAATAAACATCAACGGTGGACGTTTTTACTTACCGAAGCTTTGTTCAAACTCAACTGTCATTCGACATTCAAGGATTTTAAGCATTACATTTTATTTTGGAATCATATCGTATTTTGATTTATAATATATAATATTTTCAAATATCACTAATAAAAGGTTTCAGAATATTGGTAAATGATATCGACTGTGGAAAGGAAAAAAGACGTAACCCACAGTTTTTTTCACAAAACAGGTTTTTTTCGATAATCACAATGTATCAAACTTGATACACCTTCTAGCAAAAGGATCCAAGCTTCAAGTGACAAATAAGCTTAGCTTTAGCTAAATTTAGCTTTTATGTTTGAAAAATATGACCTTGTAAAAAATTAAAACCAAGAAAAAACACTGAAATTATGGTTTTTCTTAGACAACCTCTTTAATTAATATTAGATTATGTCACTTAAACACCAGTTTAGAAGTCTCCGTGCACTTCAAGGTTGTGTATAATTCATAATTTGCATATGTCACAAAATCATCAAAACACGTTTTTAGCGCTTCTTGTAAAATTTGATATGTGTGGGTTACGTCCTTTTTCCTTTCCACAGTCGATATGGATTCAAGTTATCACCAATAAACAAAAACAGAAACCTGACCACTGCCATACGCATGTTAACGCGTTCTATGTTTCTGTGCCCGCAGGGTCAGCCATACAAAATAAGCGTGTTTACACCCTCGACTTTAAACTGATTATACTAGACCAAGATTGACAATTAAAAAAATAACATATTTCCTTACAAAAGACGTCTCTTAGAATGATAGTGAAATATTTAGAAGTGACACATAATACATATTGCCAATATGACATTGATTTCAAAAAGAGCTTTGTTGGGCTACAAAATCAATGCTTGTAGACTATATAATATTTTGGGATACGTTGCAACTTGCAATCCCACTTTAGCTAAGTCATGATGTTTTAAAATTTCGTTGTGATTTTATATACTTTAAAATAAAACTAACGTATTCAATTACGTTTTATGTATTATTAAATTTGCGAATTTTTGATGACACACTCACTGTATTTATTTGGTAAGTCTTTATGATACAGTTTCAGTATATTTACAAAAAATGTTATATTTTATTATTTGATGATATTCGTGGCCTACAAAGTACCGCTATAATAATACCTCACGGCACTTAAAAGGTTAAAGTTATTATAAGAGTATTCTGGTGAAATATCCAGGAATCTACAAAGGGTAGAGAAATCTTCTCAACACTAGATTATTACAATCAATTTCTATCATTTAGTGTAGCGATGTTATACAACAGTTTCTCGTCTCAAGTTACGAGAAGTAAATACGCCGACAGTTGAGAGGTAGATCCTAAAATTTTACCTGCTAAGAAGAAAACGCAGAAAAATATATTAACGACTTAGCAACGCATTGCCGCTGGCGTGGCTGCACCGTTATTGTAGGGTCGTTACAATACCCTCGCCTACTGCATTATGAGGTGGTCTTTTCAACTTTCATGCCACCAAATCTATTGCTTACAATAAAAAAACACAAAAATAGAAACAAAAGCGTTACGCTAAAAATTTATTACACACATACACGAACTAGTCAGTACTACTTATGTAGCTTAAATTATTAATTAACAGTGGAATTGAGTTTTTCCGTGAAGAAATATTCACAAAAAAATATTGCCTAACTGAAAGACGAAATTGGATTTATTTTTCAAATTTCTACAACAATAAGATACGACAGTCAATGACATAAGGTGTATTCTGATAGCTTTCTAAAAAAGCTTTAACTTTAACCTTTAGAGAAGTATGGACGTACTTTTTACTACACAAGAGTGTCTGTCTGTAAGCATATACATGCTTTATGTATGAATTACATGTAATCATTGGAAAAAGTCACACATTTGTAATTTTAAGAAATGCCAGTGAATTAAATTAAGGTCAGTATAGATCTATTCATTTCTCTAAAGATTAAATATCATTAGCTTAACTTTGAAAAGCTTTAGAGTAAAATAAACAAACACATTTTAACGGTTAGTAAATTTATTTAAACGTATCAGTATGGATACTCAACACAATTAAAATATATATATATATATATAATCCTTGATAAGATTAAGACAGTTAGATATGTGAACTTAAGAGTTCAAATAGACAATTTTAATCAATGAATAAATAATTATAAAAAAACTTTTTATATAGTATCTTAAGTAGATAAATTCAATCGAACTTGTCACATCATCTAAATTTTAAGAAATAAAAAATAATTTCGAAAATTAATTAAAAAATGTTGTACATTGGTCAATCACTTTATATAGCGTTAAGCTTTCCATTCAACGACTAGAACAGTTAAATGTCGGAGACCCGTTTTAGTCAAATATAATTTATTTTTTATTTATTTAATTAAATATTATTTTTTAATCCGAAGTAGTTGAGTTTCATAACAAAACAGTTTTGTAATTAATAAAACCTTATATTAAGTATATTGATTAGATAAATATATGTTTTAAACATTTTTTCCCTGTATTACCTTATCAGTATACGTTGAATGATAATCATTTTCTATTTCTGCCACGTTTGTAAAGTGGTATTATTATAGACTGATAAAATACGGTTTATATTTACAAAACGAATTATGTTGGAGCCATTAAAATGTATGCAGAGTTCGTAAATTTAAATGCTTATTTCACGAGGAAAAAATAAACATTGAAACAATATTTGTTTGCAAGCCGGAGCTTAAAAAACAGCTTAAAGTCTCTAGATAATTAACTCAAAGCTCGCAGGAAAACAATGAGAAAATATAGTGGAGTGAGTAGCGGTTTTACTTGCCGACTCTGAGACGGGCTTGGGCGGACGAAGGCACTTTGTTGCCAAGTCATGACACTTAAAATCGATACCGACCAACCAACATTGGCTGAAAAAGCTCTTCCAGTCAGGGACCACTCTATACGTTGGCCATAAGTAAAGTTCCATTAATTTAATTCCTCTATGGTAGTGACTAATGTTCATTTCCAAAATATTCAATAATTTTTTTTTTTCATTTTTTTCAACCAAGTTTGCTTCCAATATTGGTTGTATGAAGTTCTTATGGAACATCTTTACATTAATTGATTTACTTGAACCGGTTATTACTCAGTCACTAACTTATTTCAAACACACTATGGGTGGAAGAGGGATTGGGGGTAGAAAATGAAAAACAGTGAGATAATGGCATCACATATCCAAAAATTTTCTTTACCTTTGAAAATGTATTAAGCAGAAAGTTGAGACATATTTTATAATATGATTTTTTCAAGGATCACTTCTGAGGCCGATAGAGTAGTAAAACAAAGAATTGATTTCAAATGATGTGTATACATAAGTATGTAAAAATGCAATAAAATAGTGTCAATTTTTTTTTTTATTATTTAAAATATATATTCGATCAAATAAGCCAGTCATAAAGGGGTACCTTTCAATATACTAAAAATATATTCAGTTCATCTTGATACGAAGCGCTTATAACTTTTTTATAAAAAGGAATATTGATGAGTTTATTTAACTTTTGATGACCACAAAGTAAATTGTCGAGATATCTTATTTTGTAAACCTTTAATGTTATATTGTTGTGATATTTTAAATAAATTAAAAATTAATTGATCATGAATGTGCCAAATATAAAATTTTAGTTGACGTAAACAAATTGAGACATTGCTTATCACGTGATGAATAAAACTTTCTGCTTTTAGGTCAATTCTAGTTTCAAAGTCACTAGTCAAAGTCTTTTGAGTAGATCCATAGCACGCTCATACATTTGTTTTATTAATGTTTCTCATCACCTCATCACTTTTGTAAACTAAATGTATTTACTTTAAATCAAACAATGCATTTTTAACTATTGCACCACAAATCGTAATACGAATAGTCACGTATAGTTTGGTGGTGCCGGGAATTAGAGAAAATCAAACTTTATCGGTTTGGCCGTAAAATTTCCAAAATTTTGGCCCGGCCCTTGAAGTAAGCGCAAAAGTGAGCGTTTTGCGAACACGCTCGCCGGAAAATTGCACAGCGAATCATCATTAATTTTATTAAAAGTCGGCCTGCTTTTGAAACCGGCGATGAAAAACTTTTGCCGATACACATTTTACAGAATAACTTTTCTTCGGAGAAAGAAAACATATCGGGGAATGCGAGCCGAATAGAAAACTGTAACTTGTACTTAGTGAAAATACGATCGTTTTGACCTGGGCGGTCATCCTGGCAACATTTCTCTGCGCCAGGTAAACGCGTTTCTCCCACGCATTAGTGCTTTATTTTCAGAGACTTATACTTCAATTTTACAAATATAAAAGCGATTATCTGAATCTAAGCGACGGCAAACTTTTAATCTAACATATCAAATGTTTAAAAAATAGTTCAATCTTTTCTTTTTAAATAACTTTTGACATGGCAAAAAAAATACCTATTATCAAATAAAGTCTTGCCAAGAGTGTAAATTATATATTTATAAATACTACAAAAAAAATACATTTTAACTTTAAGGTTTATTTTTCGATACATATTTTGAATTAATAAATACATGTACTCTAACGATATTTATTTTTAACAAAATGAAATCGATTTTTAGACATTTTTAATTGTTTAAGCTGCTGTGGACGAAAGTATTTTTTTAACTATCACATACACTTTATAAAAAAAACAATAAGTTCAATCAAATGTCATATTGAAACCGAAAATTGCTAATCTCTTAACAGAAAATATTAGTATAATTTAAGATTTTGACTGAAGGTGCTTGGTGGAATTTCGATATTAAATTTGAATCGTTCAAACTATGTAAATTCTCACAGATTTTGTCACTAACAAAAGTTAGTGACAAAATCTGTGAGAATGTACATAGTTTGAACGATTCAAATTTAAGAAAATATTAGGAATTGAATAGTACATATATTTTTACTATTCGACTGTGCAGCACAAGGCTTTTTAAGTTGGATCTCAGTAACAGTTATTTAACTAGAACACTATGTACGAGATTAACTTAATGCAAATTTGATGTCTTATGTGATCTAGTTGTAAAAGCTTGGCACTACCAATTAAGTCTGGGTCTGGGTACAATTCGCGGTATAATCAAAGTCAAATTGAGAAATTTATTTTATTAAGATGATTTGTCAATTCTTATCGAGTTGATCTTCAGTGACTTCGAGTTAATCTCGTATGATATATTTTTAAACATGCAAATATTTGGCGCATTGATATGAGCTATAATGCCATATATTTTGATATTTAAAAAAAATATTAAAAAACTTCCATACGTTTATAAAATATAAAAACTATTACTGAAAGCAAATTAAAATATTTTTTTACAACTAAGTTTCGTATTTGATACAAGGATGTATTAAATTGAAAACTAATGGAGTAAAGCTATACCTAAAGAAGAACAAAAAAGTTTAATTTTAGTTGAAGATTATGCGTTACGCACCGAAACTCTTATTATGCTTACAGTCAATCAATACGCAGAATTTTTAAATATTGCAGACACCGAATATTTGCCAATTAACTCAATTAAATACTCCACTTCTCTCAAACAGATTTTTTACTTCTTCCAACAAGTTAAATTAAAAATAGTATATTTATAGTGCAGTCTTCATTCAAGATTTTTTCTAAAAGTTGATATTTTCCAATTCTTAGAAATAGGTTCCTTTGTATCCAGATCAAAATGTGCTAGCTCACTTAATTGTCTTTCAAAGTTTTTATTTCGTTACGATTGTTTTACAAACTTTTGTACTTTTTAATTCTTTCGGTATCGAAAGCTCTAAAGTGACGATAAACTTCTCAAAGGATTTTTTCTCTTTCAATTAACTTTTGAATTATGAGTGCTCTTTCTTTCAATAGAAAACAACAAATTAAAATTGTATCCAATAATAAAGTGAATTATATCTGAAAATTTGAAGGCATCTGTCGAAAATATTTATAAAAATCTTCAGTTTCAAAGAATTATTTTTCTTTATTAGAGTAGGCATTTTTTATGTCTTGCCTCTTTTTCCATATACAATTTAAATTGAGTTATTAAATAGTGTGTATTAAATAAATAATAGTCATTATCTTTTGTCATATATAATACAATATAAAGTTAGTAGGATTTCCTGTTACTTTATTTATGAAGACATTGAGTTAGAAAAGAAGAATTAATATTACTGAATGGGCTACAAAAATTAAAAAAAAAACCGATTGAACAAATATACATTTTTTTATTACTATTTATTTATTCAGTAAATAAAAGTGCGTTGTCTTATTGGATTCATTGCAATATATCCCGACTAATAATTTTTCGATTGTTTAAATATATTCAATTTAATTAGAATCAACTCAATTTTTTGTTTTTGTTATTCGACATAAAATAAACCAACGATTTTGTCTTGTTGGTATTGACGCTCGATATTCCAATTGCGTGATGGCTTAGGTCCATTATTATTATGTTTCAATATCCATCAGCAAGGTCAATCTGTTTGCATACTATTCATTTCTGAATCCTAAAAGCGATACACACCAATGTGCCTCAAAACATTTTCATTTCACAGAAAATGACCATTGGCACGTACAAATTTTATGCTAGAGATAATAAATAATTGTATGGCAATTATAATATTAGATCATTTTTATTTAACTCGAACACAAAACCTTTACAGCTTAAAACTATTTATTTATCGAATAAAATAAATAGAATATTTACTTGATTTGATTTCGACTGTGTAAAGGAAAAAGACCGTAGCCCACAGTTTTTTCTAAACAGGTTTTTTTCACTTTTAAGGTGTTCACTGTCAATATTCGATAAACCCAATGTATCAACATTGATACACGTTCTATCAAAAGGATGTAAGCGGTAAATGCCGAATTAGTATCTAAATTTAGCTTTTCAGTTTTAAAAAGAAGACCCTGTAAAAAATTAAGACCAACTTCTTTACTTAATATTAGACTATTTCAATTAAACACCAGTTTAGAAGCCTCCGTGCACTTCAAGGTTGTGTCTAATTCATAATTTGCATATGGTCCAAAAGCATTTTTCTTTTCCACAGTCGATTTGTATATATCTGTAGCGCAGCAAACAAAATATGCCTGTTGAACATTTGTATGCATTAAGCAAGTTTTGACAAGCAGCGCTACCACCAAGCATCTAAAACCATTAAATAAATACTTATCTATGGTTATATCTACGCATTGATCTAGAGTTTTGAAAAGGGGATTACTTTATTTTTAATGCTACATATAAATACTGATGTATATTGAAAAAAATAGTGGATTGAAAGAATTGTAAAATAAAAACAGTTGGGATAAATAATTTGTGTTTACATGGCACCGAAAATTCTCCATCACTGAATATTTATCTATCCAGGATGCATTCTCTCCTCCTAGTTTACCTATATATCAATATATACATTAAAATACTAATATTTTCAATTTGCTTGAATTTAAGAATTTATTTTACATAATTACTTCAATACAATGTGATGTGATCAGTGCTGTTGTCACAAAAAAAGTTGTTTTGAGTTTAGTATTAAGAATTACATATACCTTTTACTGATTTCTATCGGTTACGAAATGTAGTAAGAAGTAATATAAAGTATAATAGCAGTGTTTGTCTAGATCCAAACTTTAACAAGTAAAAAAATCAGTAAATTCTATAATTTTAATAAAGTCTTCAAAAAATTGAATACACAGTAGAACATTCCTGGCAAAAATCTTAGTTTCTTCCAAAACTATCCTTTTTGAGTATTTTTGTTTTGGAACCGAAGTATCTATTATCTTTATAATGTAAATTACTGAAGTGATGGGTATATGTACGTGCTTGTTATCGGTAGCGTTGTGAACAATGGCTTGAAAGTATCATGAATAAAAACATTTTATATAGAAAGTTGCGTTTATTGATATAAAAACAAAACAAGGTTTAAAGAAGTAACAGGTGGTTGTTAATTGGCGAAAATTTTGAGCGTTATTATCGTTAACACTATGTTTAATATTTGGCTTGGTCAATCTCATTGTTAAAAAAAATTGTGGTTCCTTTACAATATAAAATTTAAATACGTTTGCACTTGGCCCATTGAATGGAGTGTTTAATATAATATATTAAATCTTGAAATATATACCGGAATCATTTTTGAGATGCTGCCATGTTATACTTAGGGTGCGATGTGATCAAAGTACTCTCAGAGAAAATCATCGCGGAGGTTTGTCATTAGAGCGAGATGGACAGTGGTCACGCCATTGCACACCAGAAAGAAAGAAAGAGACGGATATATAAAGGTGGACATTAGTAAAGTTCAAGCCAGGCACGTGGTTAGAATGCCAAAACACTTTCAAATCTGCGCTAACCTCCCACCAACCCCCCCGAAAACCACCCTCAACCTTCCGCTGAGTGTTTATTAGGCTCAGGTGTTTGCAACTTGAATAACGAATACATTTATATTTATTTCGCTCCTTTCGTACATCATACTTTGCGTTGAAGGCTTGCATTATATCTGCAGACCTTCTCGTATATGGAATTTTTTTAAATGTTTGAACGATGTTAATACATAAAAGTTAATATTATCTATCTTCATTGCCCTACTCTTTGACAATCAATACAATTTTGATTAATCTGCAAATATGTACATACATATGCTTGCATATGTAGTAATTGTATATTTATATAATATTTATTTTTGTTGTCTACATCAATAGCGTTCCACAGCTGTTCCATAAAAAGCCAATATTGTGTGTTAAAAAAAATAAATACAAAGCAATATTAATTAATCGCAAGTACGGCATCTGATCCCAGGATCTTGAACATGTTGGTGATCCGTCTCAAGCTCCCAGGATCGTATTTATACTGATTCCAGGGTTTCGAGACTGCTTAATAAAATTATTCACAACATTGAACTTTAAATTGTTTATGAACATATTTTTTTCTTTAATGCCTTCATAATTAACAAATGAATTGTGGTATTTTACGGTTTGTAGATAGGAGCAAATAATTTTATTATTTATTCACTTTATTTTATATAATGTGCCGTTATATTATTTTTTTTAAGATGAAAAAAGTTTTTTCTTTTTCAGTATTTATTTAAGTGTAAAAACACGAATGTTTGAAATATCTCTTTTCGAATTAATCTCTAGCAACTGTGGCTTAAAATAAAATAAATCCTTCGTCTTGGCCGTAAGCTGTAATTCCAGATATTTTTTGTGTTGAAAGAAGAGAAATACAAAAAAATATATAAAATTATGCTAAAGGAACAATTCCAGGATCTCGGGATTGTTCTTTGGCAGCTCTGGTTAAGCCATGAAAGTTGTGGGTGTAGACTATTTTTTTTACCGATAATTTTGCTTTAAGTTGTCACAAAACAACAGCTGCACAAGAACAACGAGTGGTATTGGGAATTTTACGTCTTTCTTTCGTCCCTTAAAGACCGCAGATTTTCGTTGACGACCGATGAAAGTGTATCAAGCAAACAGCGATTTTATTGCGATGTAGCGCTCACTTTCGAAAAAATCGCCTAATAATGGTTTTTCGTGTTGCTCAAATACAGGGAAATCTCGTTTACAACCATCATAACATTTATGTCTGACCTATTTTTTTTTTATTTTACCAGGTTAAAAAGGTTTATCATTTTGTAGATTTTTTATAATTAATGACTTTTCTTTTCTACATTTCATTCGCAAGGAGAATTAAAATGACCGCAATATTTTTCTTTGTTTTGAATTGCATTAACGAATGATAAATTTGAATACGAACGCAACCATTCAAAATACATTTTCTTTCATTTGCAATGATTTTTGGCTGTAGTAGACTTTTTCACACATTGATTGTTTGATTTACTTATAAATACGTTTCGAAGGCAAACATATCGACTGTGGAAAGGAAAAAGGACGTAACCCTCAATTTTCCAAAACAGCTTTTTTTCAATAATCACAATGTATACAACTTGACACACAATCTTTCAAAAAGATGGAAGCTGAAAATGCCGAATAAGTTTCTAAATTTAGCTTTTTAGTTTGAAAAAATGACCTTGTAAAAAATTAAAACCAAGAAAAAACACTGAAATAAAGATTTTTTCGAGACAATTTCTTTAATTAATATTAGGTTACGTCAATTAAACACCAGCTTAAAAGTATCCGTGCACTTTAAGGTTGTGTATAATCCATAATTTGCATATGTCACAAAAACACACGTTTTAGCGCCTCCTGTAAAATTTGATATGTGTGGGTTAGATCCTTTTTCCTTTCCACAGTCGATATGTATAATTTTTGTATATATTTATATAATATATAATAAACTAACTTCGCTTACCCGATTTTAAATACACATACAGCATAAAAATATTGTTGTACTAACTATAAGCCTATTCTCACAGCCCACACTATTTTCCTTCGCACTGTAAGTTGTCTTATTTATTTGAAAATAAAATAAACTGTGTTACGTGCGGACTAGGGCATCCAATGCCGGGATCCCGTTCAATTTTCTGATCCCAAAATCCCGGGATTGATACGGCTGCGATCCGGGATTTTGGGATTGAGAAATTTTGAGCAAAATTTGTCGAAAATTGACACGAAATTGGCAAATCGAGATTTTCAGATTTCTCGGTAGGCTAATAAAACTAGGTTCTGTGAGAATCCGAGAAAAAGTATACCAAATCGAGGATTTCAAATTCCTCGGTGAGCTAAAAAAATAGCTATCAACGCATAAAATTATTAAAACTGTAGAACTGAAATACTTTGATATTTTTGATCTGTTATTGATATTATTGTTTTTGACGAAAATCTTGATTGTTACTGGCAATTTTCAAAAGTTTTATTCGTTTTGGAGTCGGAGTCAGCGGCGTAGCCATTTCATAGTAGATTCATGCAATGCATGAGGTTGCAGCCGAAAACGGAGGCCGAAATTTTTACATACTACATTTTTAAAAATGCTTGGGAAGAGTCCTATTCTAAAAATTTAAAATAAAAAAATCAAGAAGTAATGCATTTTAGTAAATACAACAAAATACGCAGACTTAGAAGAGACTGCTTTTTTAAAATATAAAATTTGATTGTGTCGTGGTTGAAGTATGATTTGCAATTTTTTCCACAATTCTACAGCCATTTTTCTATTTTATAATAGCACTACTAGTTATATGTAATAAATGTATTTTTTTTCGTTCCCCTTGTCTGCTTTTTTTGTATTATAATGTTTACAATTCTTTGAGCACACTGCGGATGCAGGATCAGATAACCTTGAAAGGATAATAGTCTTTCGCAGTGCGTCAGGTAAAGCAAGCAGAATACGTATGTCGATGAAGTGGAGATATCATTTGAAGGAAATCACTAGAAAGCTCATGTAATCCGCCTCAAGGCGAACAGAGGAAAACGTGAAACAGGAAAAGTTGTCTTGTGTTCTGCAGTATTCTTGTCGCAATTTCCATAACGTGGTTGTTAATAAGACGATTGAACAGTATAAACTAATTTGTACTGTCAGCGTAAGTTGTATTGACTCTACTTAATGACGTATCGTCGTAATTTGAACTATATCTTGAGAAAAAATGTTCAAAATTGACTAATAAAAATGTATATATGTATCATTGAATTGATATTATCTACAAAAACATTTCAAATAAAAATTTTCTTCTATTTATTCAGTTTTTTTTAAAGAAAAAGCTTATCTTGTATTCAAGTCAGCGTAACATAAAAAAACTGGCTATACAAAACGATTTTATTAAGATTAGATGCCCAAATGACAAGCTATTAAAAAAACGTTTTTAAAGGACTCATAATCCTTAATGAAAATTACTGTTTTTTTCCAAGCCCATGGTATTCAAAAACACCCATTCAACATTAATGATATATGCATTAAAAAAATAATTAAATTCAAGTAGCTAAGACAAAGTCAAATTGGATATCACAGCGAAGAGTTTTAAAAATAGTAGTTGAAGGATATTTCTTAAAAACTCGTAATGCAGTATTTCAACAGTTGATACATGAGTCCATTAGAGGTAAATTGAGCCAAGTGGTATTTTATAAATGCGTCGTAATATTTTTCATGCCTTAAAGTATCGTAAAAATGAAGTAACATTAGTTAATAACGTAAAATAAAAAAAGTATCCACCAAAACTCCAATGATGATTTTACTTAAAAGTCCAAGAAAAAGTTTTGCCATTGTACTAGTTGTCTCACTTCACCTCTCGAGAGCCAAGTGATATTTTATAAAATAGTTGGACACGTTATAATATTATTCCACATGCCTTAATATATCGTAAAAGTGAAGTGTGTTCAGTACACATCTTAAAATAAAATTATGCAATCCACCAAAACACTAAGTAAAGTCGTGATTGTACTTAAAAGTCTAATATAAAGGTTTTACTATTTTACTACTTGGGTCAATTCACTTATTTACTTCTTCTTGTTATCATTTAAATTTAAATTAATTTGCTTTAAATAATCCTTTATTTGATATCGTTCACAGAAACACTCAAGTCAGTATATTAATAAAATTTTAGATGTCCACTTAAAGTGCTTGTTGAAATTTCATTATAAATTTGAATCGTTCAAATTATGTACATTCGCACAAGTTTTTTCATTAACGACCCGGGTTTTGCCTTTCGGGATTTTCAGACGAAGTCCGAATCGTTAGTGACAAAACTTGTGTGAATGTACACAATTTGAACGATTCAAATTCAGTTTATAAAATTTAATAGTATAATTTACAGTATAAATTTGAATGTTAGATTGTATGAGAGAATATATTGTTTATCATTTCTAATATAGTATATTTATCTTAGTTAATGTAAGTTTAAACATTGTTCTGATGAAGACATAAGCTGAAATAGCTATCGACCATATATAAAATAATATTGGTAGTACTAAAATATTTTTTACTAACAAAGATATTTTTCCTTATTACAATGGTGTTCTACCATGTTAATGCCAAATCAATCAATAATGTTATATTAATTTTCAAAATCTCGTTGGCTTACGTGGAAACGCGTTAAGCCCACATCAGGTTTACATTGAATTAATTACTTGCCAATATATCAGCAGGATTAATTATTGGATTGCTGCATACTATTTACTTCAAAATTTTAATCACATTATAGAATACCTGTAACATGTATAATATAGGATTATCTAGGCTCAGCCAGTACTTCAGACTGTAGAGATATCACATCACAAAATGTTTGTTAACGCATTGTTAATTAAACAGAATAAATATAATAGATCATTATGATAATGTAGTATTTCATTTAGCAACTATCAATTACCATTTAGTTATGCAACAGTCCGTTCATGTTTCGTATAAAATAATGCTAAGCTCGCGTAATTATTACAATAGCTAGCTAATATTACAAGCTCGCACTATGTCTGTACGTACGCTAGCCTAAAGATAAGCTTTTTGTCAACGTCTCTCAATGTATGGTCCGGCCCACAAATAGCCCGGAGCTTCCCTAAGTGTCAAATACGTTTATCTTAAATGCGAGAAATATCAAAAGGTTTTCAAAGTTCACACATTACACACATCTTTGAATTGAACATTATGTATTTTTCCAGAATTTGAAAAAAATCTCATCGTTAGGTAAAAAGCAAGGTATTTAGTTTCGTAGGAATTATTTTTCAGCGTCCCTATAAACTGGTTTGTTTTATTTCTTTTTTAATTACTTCTATCAATACCATATTAATAATATTAATTAAAAAACCAAACCGTTATGTACACTACAGCGTCGGTAATCTTTAACATCGTTAGTAGGAATTTTAAACTGTCATTACGTCACATTTATTGTCATTTTTAATACATTTTTTTTTAATAATACAAAAAAAAATATTTAATCCGTGTCTACTCCCAATGTGGAGCATACGGCCTCCTAATGGAAGTATTTCAACAGAAGTTTTTTCTACGAGAACTGTTTGTTACTCAGTTGCTCAACGTCACTTTTTTTCAAAGTGAGTAGTAGGCAAAGAAGGATAAGGCTAGAACAGTACTAGTGGTTGGCTAATCGCTATTGCTACACCCAGTTATAAAGGGGTCAGAAAGATGAGAGGAGAGGAAATGATGTGAATTGACTTCACAAACACCTAGTCTTCGATCACAACTTTGAATTGAATAATATGCAAATTCAATGTGATCTGGCCGGGAATCAAACCCAGACCTGCGTGATCGGTAGAGCAAGCTCTAACCAACTGGGCCACAGCAGGCGACAAAATAATAATCATTTTAAAACAGCGAAAGACCAAACAATAACATCATTATTTTGGAGGCTTTTATCTCGAAAAATGTCCAATTCTATTTTATTTTGTTATTTTATTATGTAAAAAATAGTATTTTTTTATCGTAATATGATGAAATTTAAATAATGGTGGAAACTAAACATCATAATGCGTAAAATAATTAAATTGAGAAAAAATCATAAAGTACAAGTTTAATAAAAAAATAGGTTGATTATAAATTTACAATCACTGTTTGAGAATCCGTCCTTCACGCCAACGCCGAGTTGGCAAATTAATGGAAACACTAGCACCTACAAACAATGCTTAAACAGTCGTACATTGAGTATAAACACAGCTTTCGCATATTTCGGCCCTGCCAAATTAATTAAAATCCCTTAGTTATTTAATAATGATCCATTGTAAGCACAAATAAGGTGACTTGCGTACTAACATCAACCCCTTTGGCCATATTTGTTCAACCACGAAATGTTGATTATAGCAGGTATGTATAATTTTAACAATAAATAAACTATGCAACTTAAATGCAATGCAATTTTTTAGCAGGATTGTAAAGACGGAGTCGGGAAAAAAACTAACGAATCCGTCTACATTTTTTTATTTTCTGTGTATAAAAATTGTGATAGTCAAAAGTGGCTCCATTACATGCAACTAAGATTCTAGGGCATCCAATCTCAGATCCCGAAATTGAACATTCTACCTAAAATCGTGTATAAATTGGGATTCGGGACTTTTTTGTCGGGGCAATTTTGAAATCCTGAGATTTTTCATGCAGATTTCAAAAACCCAGGAATTTATGGATTGCCCAAAATTATGAGCGTGGGAGATTTTTTCAGCTCTTCCAAGAATTTCAAATAACTCCGAAAATTCCAAAATTTCGAACCTTCTTATTTTTCTTTTTTTTACACCTCGTTACTCTTACTTTAGTTCTTTAATTTTGTTAATTAAGATTACAGAGTTGGAGTTGGAGTCGAAATCGAATTCATGAAGTCATTTGTACTGCTTTTAAAGCTGATGGTTTTGGAAATGTTTTGGAAATGTCTCCATGTTTTATTGACAACGAGTTAGATTTCGCCTATAAATAACTACAGCATGTATTAGAATATAATAATAATGTAATTAAAATCGAGTTTATAACAAAAGCTGCAGTTTCCGTAGTTGTGTATAGATATATATTTACTACAAATTGTAAATTTTATTACAATAGCAAGATAATACACGAGCATTTTCATAGCAAGATAATATTATATTGTTCATATATTTAATAAAAATACGTTTTCATTGATTTACCAACATTTTAATATTATTAAAACTGCTGCCTTTTTTTCCTGTATTGTATTTTAAGTAATTTATTATTCATTTGAAACTTTGAGATTTATTTTGAGCCCTGAAAAAAAATTCTTTATACATTATAAACATAAAAAGGTACGTGATATGAATATGTTAGTGAGGACTGACCTATGTAATTATTGTGAATATCAAGCAGTATATACAATTATCAACGAATTATTCAGAATGGTTTGATATTATAACACAAACGTTAGAATTTCTTAATTATCGGCAATATATGACTTACAACAAGATAGATAGGCGGATAATGCCCACATCGAAGTTGGTCCTGATTTTTACGAAAATAAAATATATTTTTTTTAAAATATCTTTAAAATATATAAAAGACTCTCAGTTGACACAGATTACTTTCACTGTCAATTCTTGGTGGGAAAACATTGTATTGAAAATTAAAACACTTTTTTGTGAAGCAATTTTTAAATCAAATATTATTACCGGATTCATTTATCACCGAGAATATTCATTATGAGCAAAACTCCTCGAAATAAAAATGTGTTTTAATTTTTAATGATCAAAAACAGTTCTAATGTTTTAATTTGTAATGTTAGTTTTTTATTCATCCCGCTGCGCTGCGGCTGTGACGTTCCCAACATGCATTTTAATGAAAACTTTTGAAGGTTTCATTGCTTTTTCTTTAGATTGAAATAAAGTGCACAGCAAAAAAATAATAACGTATTCATTAAATTTGAATCGTTCAAACTATGTACATTCTCACAGATTTTGTCACTTACGACCCGGGTTTCGCCTTTCGGCATCTTCAGGCGTTCAAGTGCATGGATGAACTTGAACTAACGCTTAGTAATAGCATCTGTGCACTTGAACGCCTGAAGATGCTGAAAGGCGAAACCCGGGTCGTAAGTGACAAAATCTGTGAGAATGTACATAGTTTGAACGATTCAAATTTAATATTGAAATTCCACCAAGCACCTTCAGTCGAAATCTTAAATTATAAACATATTCATTGTAATAGGAAATGGTGTAAAAACTCAGCACTTGGTGTTTAGTAATAATTTTCTATCTAAACAAAAAATCAAGTGTCAAAGCAGTAGACATATGACAGCGGAAAGCCGTCCGTTACGTCACGAGACAAATGGTGGAAGTAATAAACATATACTGGTTGGTCATAAAAAGATAGAAGAGCTTGTCTATGTCGCTGTGTGATATACAACCTGTATCTTTTATTAGAGTGCGTATAGCCGATGATGTGACCACCTTTACATTTGCTTTAGGACACCGCCAAAGCTAAATTCAATACGGTTACATTAGGGGTGAAGATTTTGTTATGTTGACTATAAATCATTAAGTACAGTTATTAATTTTTAAAAAAAACATGAGAATCATACTGTATGAAAAGCCACAAGAGGAATGTTGAAAATTCAAAATAATATCAAGTCATGCCAACGATTTAATTTTACTGTAGGTGGTAGCACTGTGTTAAATGTTCAAACCAAAGGGAGCATCAAGGAAATGCTTACTAATTCAGGGAGAAATTTTCGTACACCTCGACTGAAGGGTAGGTAATTAATTTTAAAAAGGGCGCAGATTTTGCCTAATCAGCCAGCCGATAGGCGCAGGCAGTGGTGTTCCTAAATGACGTTATAACTGGACCATTAGAACCGCTTCTTATGACAACCTACAAGTTTTGTTTGGTTTTATTTAAGAGGTCAAAAATATTTTGCGTTACACTAATGAGCCAGATACTTCGAAAATAGTATCGATAAACCTTGTTAACTAACTAACAAGCCATTGTGTAATCATTTTTTCAATCAAAATATGAAAAGAATCGAAAAAATGGCTTTAATAAATTCAATAATATTGTTTTGATATTTATTGTGTTATACAATCCTCAATCAATGCAATGCAAATATTACGCACATTTTACTGAGGTCACTTTGTACCCCACCAGTTCTCGATCCTATTTTCAACGTTTTGGTACTCGGGTGTCAATTAATAACACTCAAAATGTCATATCCCGTAAGGTAAGGTCGATATGGTGTTGAGATTTTATAAACTAACGAAACTATCTCATTTATAATAAGTAACAACAAAAACATTTTTTTCTTTAAAATATTTTCACTAGCCATTTTAGTTAAACGAATCAAATAATTTTATTAGAAAATAAGAGATTGTCAGATCTTCGTAATAGACTAAAAACTATTTTTTTATTTACTGATAAAACGATACATTAAAATATGAAAATTGTGTTTTTATGTTGTTAGCGAACCGGATAATGAATTCTTTAAGAGATGGTTCAGTACCAGAAGTGGACACCCTTTGATCGTATAACAGTTTAACGCAGATAGGATCTAGGAGAGGCAAATATTGTGGGCAAATTTAACCCACGTTTGTGGCTTCCGGTCGACTTGAAGCTAAACCAGACGCGTGAAACCTTTCTCCTTTTACTACATCTGAATCACATTCATAAAACCGTACATACTTATCATAAATGTATTAAATTATTCAATACAATAATGCATACAACTATGTGCCAAATATTATTTACTACGTCCGATCTCCTATCCGGGTGAGTATTGAGTTATCATTATATTTTAATGCCAATATGCTTATCGGTACTTCAAGAACTATTTCGAAATATAAAATAATAATAATAGTATCTTAGTGTAGTAGAAAAGGTAATGAATCACTATGATAAAAGTGTATCGATTGCGTTCCTCGATTCGTTCTTACTCATACGCAAAGGAAATAAAATACTTGCTGTTCGATTCTTATTGATTCATTTTATTTTTCATCGCACTTACTAATTTTACTATTGGCGACCCAGTGATGAAGGACAAAATCAATTAATAAAAATTGTAATTGTTTTTTTTAAACAAGGAATCGATTTGTAAGGATCGTATTATTTGAACATATTTTAACGTATGTCTTCAGGTATATTTTTACTAAATACTCTTATAATCACTTTTAAGGTGTTCACTGTCAATACTTGATGGAATGGCATTATAATAAAAATAATAAAACATTTTTAGTACTTTTTCCACATAAAATTTATTAGATCAGGACCGGTTTCGCTCATGATGAGCATTGTCAACTGATAAGAAAAACAATAAAACAGTGATATTTATACAAAAGTTAAGTGATAAAAACAAGGTATGACAAACAATTGGTATTACAACCTAGCAAAAGAATTGAAGTAAAATACAAGGAAAATAAACTATAAATAAAAAGTTGAAGACCACTTAGCAATGAAACTATTATGACAAAAACCAATTAGGTATGAATTGTCATTACCAAAGTAAAAACCAACAATTAGTGTATATAATAAATAAATCTTAATTTCTGTCATCCAAATTGAGTTTGGAAAATCCAGTAGAGTTTAATCCAGCAAAATTGATTCCAGGAATCTAATCCTGATCTAATAAATTTTATGTGGAAAAAGTACTAAAAATGTTTTATTATTTTTATTACTCTTATAATCAGTAAAAAAATAATTATTTTTTGTTGTTGTAATATGTACTCTTAATTTTATAAATTGTTTTATGAAATTCTGTTCAAAGGCATGGATGTATGTGATGTCTTGAATTCCTTCCTCCCCTCATCATATTCTATGAACGGGGCGTATCGACAGCGATTAGCTAAATACTAACCATATCCTTCTATTCCTACTCTCTTTGTAAAAAGAGAGGTTGAGCAACTGATCTCCAGATCTCTCTGATACCAGTTCTCGTAGAAACACTTATGTTGAGATAAACTCCATTAGGAGTCCATATCCTCCACATTGGGAGCGAACATGGTTTAAAAAAATATTTATGTACAACACAAGTATTTTAAGTAAAGTATTGAAAAGAAACTGATATTATGTCAGTTAACTTTTTTCAAATGAGGCTAAGAAGTTACGCCTCGTTTTTTACAATTAAAGTAGTGAGAGAAAGTTCTCACGCCAAAAACAATCATTTTTTTTAATCGAACATATTATAAAAATGGATTGAAAAAAAACCAATTATCATAATAATAAGCTTTTTGTAAAAAAAAAATCGTTTAAAATCACATCAAGGTTATATTGAAAATAAACAATTTATAAATTGCTTTCGTAAAATTTAATATTGACATTTTATCGATAAATAACTTCCACTCAATCGTGGCTTAAGAGTTAACAACAAGCCTTTGTTTTTAAACGCTGATTATAAATATTGTTTACTGGATACTAATTTTATTTGAAGTGCTTAAAATTTTGTTAGACACAAAATAAGGCCGCATTATAATATTTGTAATAGTAATTGATTGGCACCTAGTAAAATATGAATTATTTATCTATCTACTATATGAATTATTTATCTATTTACTAAAAATAACATCATTTTCTCAATTAATTAATTAATTAATTTTCTTAATAATTTTATTTGAAGTGCTTAAAATTTTGGTAGACACAAAATAAGGCCGCATTATAATATTTATAATAGTAATTGATTGGCACCTAGTAAAATATGAATTATTTATCTATCATCAAGTGTATTTTACCCAGATTCACAGTAAGAGAGAATTAAATCTTAAACATGTTATGATTAAACGCTTCTTTAATTATATATTAGAATATTGAGTGTATTTCAAACAACGCATTATTAAAAAAGGGCTTATTATTAAATACAACAATTATCTTATAAATTTAGTGAAAAAAAAAGCTTGATAACTAAATATTACATAAAATTGAACGTGTATTAAGGAAAGTTGGTAGCAAATAACTAAATATTTTTAGAGATTAAATGAAATAGAAACCTTCGAACACATATGTGATTATAAAATTTAAATTTAAAAACCAAAACGGCTTCATTTAGCTATCGAAAATTAATAACTGATAAAAAGTCTCTAACAATAAAACACAAATTATCATAAAATTTCCACCAAAACTATTCTGCTGACTGCTTTTATTAAATAAAACTTACTAATGTATGTTTTTATGTTTTACTCAAGAAACTTAGTTAACACGTTTTTGCGTTTATTTTAAAAACTTTTAATTTTCTTTACGCTGTATATTATGCGGATTTTGGGTATGTGGATATTATAGCGAACCATGTATAAAGTAAAATGATATTTTTGATGGATTCGGCGGAAACTTTATTAAAGTTTATTTTTAATATTAATTTTAATTTGATAACTTTGTTGTTCCACCTGTTGTGTTACAAAATTTGACAAGTTTTTGACAAGTTTTGACAAGGCTTTTTCAAAATCATCATCAAACTGTACATCGCAAGGTTCACAATTAAACTAGAAATTGATTATAATTCATAAGCTATAAATTAAAAAATAAATTCGGAATTTGTCCTTTTCTACATGACGTGGAGTCGGGGTAAGATTCAAACTTTGATAAATCTATTGTAATTACTTAAATTAGGTGTGGTAATTCTCAATTGAAGTAAATTGAAAAATGGGGAACCACCTACCTTATTTACTAATTTCTTCTGTATATTAAGAGCTATTCATTCTTTAAACACAATTATTTACTTTGTTAAGTATTTCAATTTAATTTTCTCGCTGCGTAGAAAAGTAAAAAAAAAATGTAAAAATTAAAACAGTTTATTCGTAAATCATTGGATGTTAAGTCTAATGATGCTTCTAAACAAGATTAAACACTTGTCACATTTTGTAACACAACAAGTGGAATATCAAAGTTATCAATTTTTTTAATAAAGTAAAATGATATTTTTTTTCTGTCAATGTGATCTACTTTGGGTAATTGGCTTTTATGATTTATATAATCTTAATGAATGTTTGTTTGTTCGTACTCTATGGGTTGCCAAACCGCTGATCCAATTGCAATAAAACTTCGACATACTTTTTTCTTGCACTTTCGGGAAGGCTATAGGCATATTAAAATTAACCTACAGTAGGAGGCGCATGTGTCGTTACATAGATAATTGGCAGCAAACGTCAAACGTCACACATACAGAAAAAGAAGACATGCACTTCAGTAAACATAATTAAAACACAAACACTGAAATAAAGTAATAATTGTATAAAACCATATAATATCAAATTGGTGTCTAAGTCTTAACATTGCTTAGCACCCAGTCGTTCAAAAAATGTGACAAAAGGTACGATTGGCTGACTTTTACTGTTCTCATATTCATACAACCAGTTATTCGTAAAACATAGTGTGTTGAGATGCTTTTATGAGAGTTTTATTGGCCCGTATTGTGTGCGGATCCATTAGAAAATAAATCAAGTATTAAGTTTAATTAATGTCTCATTAGAAAAACAATATTACTATCATTAAAAAGGAAGGGAAAAGGGGTGAAAATATAAATAGCGGAATTCGCGAGTTCTCTTGGTGATATTATCATTATTTAAAATTGTATTGTTTTGTCGTTTAGTGAAGGGAGTCTAAAGTGCCTAAGTACATACTTCTTCTTAGTTCGGGCAACTGAGACAGCTACGAGATAAAACAATCTAGATGGGAACAATTAAAAAGTAGAAGCCTGCCCGCGACAGATGTTATTTGTTTTGTAATTTTTATGTTGGCTAAGAAGAATGGTTTTGCTGTATTTGACAACGTTTACACTGCTAATTTTTTAATTATTAATATTTTATAAGAATAGAATAAAGAATGCAAAGATATTTATATCGCAATAATTTTTACATTAAGAAATTCAACCTTTATTCTTGCATATTTTGTATCATTTTTCGCAAAAAAAAATACCTCATATTTCTGGTAATGAATAATACCTAATTTATGCAACTATATACAAAAGTAATAAAGTTAGCAAAATACTCCTACAATGGTTTTTGAAATTTCATGTGATAACTAACGATTTTATGAATATAAGCCTTATAAATAAGTAAAAAAATAAAGAACGATTATTTTTCATTAACATTTACGACTCAATTCAAAAACTTAGGATATTTAAAAAACTAGGATGTTGACTAAGTTATTTTGATGACAAAATGCAACATTATTCACAAAAACTTCGTTATTCTGACTTCAATTTAAAATTTTAAAACATGTAAGTGAATTTTCAAGTAAGGATATGAAATATTATTAATATCATACTTTACGTTTCAGACAACGCCTGTCTTCTGATACAAAGGTATTATTGTTATATTGCAACAGCAACAAGCGATCAAATGAACCCTACTTACTTTGATAAGTACCATTCGCCAATTTTCCCGGTTGAAGTTTTTCATATATTGCACAGCATAGTAATATTTGAAATATTTATAGTAAATACATACTGGTTACACAGACCAAAAACTTAAAAAAAATTTAAACCATGTCCGCTCCCATTGTGAAGCGTATGGACTCATAATAGAGTTTATCTCAACAGAAGTGTTTCTACGAGAACTGCTTGCTACTCAGTTATTCAACCTCTCTTTTTTATCAAAGAGAGTAGGAAAAGAAGGACATGACTAGTGGTTAGCTAATCGCTCTCAATACGCCCCGTTCATAGGATAGGATGGGTGGGAGGGGGGAATACAAGACATTACATACATCCATGCCTTCGAACAGAAATTCATAAATCGATTGAAAAATCAATTTATAAAACTCGGATTCGAACCCGTGACCTCCGTAACCAAAGCCAACGAAGTTGACCACTCGACCACACAGGCGGCTAAAATTACCTATGACTTAATTTTTAAATAGTTAATGTTAATCAATTTAAGTGGCCGCCGTGGTGTTAAATAAAGTATCCAATCCCGGACCCTGTTTGTGATCCTGGGATTTCAGGATTGACAATTTTTTAATCTCGGAATCCCGGGATTGAACATTTAGCATAAAATCATCTATAAATTGGGATTCGGGATTGAGAAAAGTTTTGGTCGGCGATTTTGACATCATAAGATTTTTCAAAAAAATTCAAAAACCCAGAAATTTTTGTATTTCTCAAAACTACCAACTTAGGACGTTTTTTTTTAGCTCTTCCAAAAATTTTTGAATCTAAAATCACAGGAATTTATGGATTCACTAAAAATAATATTATTTTCTCAATCCCAGGATTTTGGGATCCCGGATCCTGGTATTGGATACCCTAGTGCAGTGATGCACAAATGCGGCCCGCGGGCCGCATGCGGCCCGAAATGGATATTTTTGCGGCCCAAAATAACAAATACTTCATCAAATTTTTTTTCATTAAATATGATAAAAATAGTATTCGATATGTGAACAATTTATGCAGTAGCAACGATATATAAAAAAATCAACGTTATTTTTTATTATTTAATATGATTGTATTAACATGGATATAATATTAATATGTATATAAAAATCGTATACTGATTTATCGATTATCTTGACAGAAAAATACAGTTTGATTGTGAAACATTTTTTGTGTGCATGTGGAATAGTGCGCGTATAAAGTTCTTTATGAACTTTTATTTTTTTCTAACAAATTAATTGTGTCTGAACTAATTTTCTCCCTATTTATTTATAATGGCAGAAAACACTAAAAAACGAAGAAAAATCGAAGAAGAAAATAGAATTTTCCAAGAACAATGGACGGACAAGTACTGTTTTATTGAATATAAAAAAAATATATATGTTTGATTATTGGAGTACCGAAGGAATATAATCTAAATCGCCACTATCAAATGAAACATAAAGAATTTGACGAAAAGTTTAAGGGAGAACTTCGTAAACAAAAAATTGCATATTTAATACAATCCTTATCGGCTCAGCAAACTTTTTTTATCAAATCAGCCGATACATCAAAAGCAGTAACTGAAGTGAGTTTTAATATTTCTCAGTTAATAGCGAAGACATCGAGACCTTTTACTGATGGAGACTTTGTGAAGAAGTGTTTAGTAACCGCATCTCAAAAACTTTGCTGTGCGAATTGCGTGAAGAATTTTGAGTCAGTGCATCTTACTCGAATGACTGTGCAACGTCGTATCATAGATATTGGAGACAACATTGCGTCGAAATTTTCAGAAATATCCAGCAAATTCGTATATTTTTCACTGGCTGCAGATGAGTCCACTGACATTACTTCTACCGCTCAAATGAGCATATTTGCTCGAGGTGTGACGTCAGAATTCTAAATTTATGAAGAACTCGTCTCTCTGAATTCCATGAATGGACAGACCAGAGGTTCTGATCTGCTGCAGGGCATCCTTCAAAGCACGACTAAAATGAATTTGGATTTATCCAACCTTTGCGGAATAACGACAGATGGAGCACCGGCAATGATTGGGGCAAATAATGGGATGGTGTCCCTTCTCGAAAAACATTTGCGTGAGCTTGGCCACGAAAACTCACTAATTAAATATCACTTCATTTATACACCAACAAAATCTGGTTGGAAAAGATTTGGGATTTGAAAATATAATGGCCACTGTAGTGCACACAGTTAACTACATTAAATCTAACGGACTTAATCACCGACAGTTCAAAACCTTTCTTGATGAAATCGATGCTGAATATAAGGACTTGTTGTACTACTGCGAAGTTCGTTGGCTAAGCAGAGGCAAGGTTTTCACTAGATTTATGTTACTTTTAAATGAAATCAAAATGTTCCTTGTCAATAAAGGAAAGTCGATCGATGTCTTGGAAGATCCTCAATGGCTGTGTGACTTAGCATTTCTGACACATATTACAACACATCTTAATGATCTGAATCTTCGATTGCAGGGAAAAAATCATTATATTTCAGACATGGCAAACAATATATCAGCCTTCCAAGAAAAACTTAAATTGTTTCATTTACAGATGAATGAAAATAAATTGTGTCACTTTCCGCAATGCAAAGAAATGGTTTCTTTACATGGCATTGATTCCAGCCAGAAGTATGCTAGCCACATAATCCGAATTCAAGAATCTTTTCAAAGGAGATTTTGTGATTTTAATCGTGACCGATACTTGCTTAAGACATTTGCCAACCCCTTCTCAGTATTCATCAATGAGGCCGATTCATCATTGCAACTAGAGTTGATCGATTTGCAGAAAAACGATCAATTGAGATCGAAATATCAGGAAGGGGATCTGCAAAGTTTTTATAAATATCTCCCCGAAGAGCAGTTTCCTACCCTACGTAAAAAGGCTGTGCTTTATGCAAGTCTTTTTGGAAGCACCTACATTTGCGAGCAAGCATTTTCCATATTAAAACTAAATAAGTCTCAACACAGAAACCGCTTGAACAATGATAATCTCAGTGCTGTACTAAGGATAGCAACCACAAACATTGAACCCGACATCAAAATGCTTGCTGCCAGTATGCAGTGTCAGAAATCTCTCTAAGTTCCATCGTGCAAATCTGCACGTAATGTGGAGCGGAAAAGGATCGAAGTTGCCGATAAAATTATGCAATTATTAAATTAAAAATAAAATATAAAATTTATATCACATCTAGTGTAATATATCAATATTTTTTTTTCACTTTTACCCTTTGCGGCCCGCGAAAATTTTTAAATAGATAAATTGGCCCTTCTCTCAAAAAGCTTGTGCACCACTGCCCTAGTGGTAATCTACTAACTTGTCGAATCAATGAATTCATATAAAGTACCAAGAACAACAGTATTTATTTAAATGTGCCAATTTAATATCAAATATTATTTGATTTTGCGAAAAGCTATCAATCTTACAAAAAAAAATTCAAAAGAGTAACCGTCGTTTCTAAAATTTAAATTCTCGAGCTGTAAACAATGCAAAACTTTCATATTAAATTAATAAAGGGACCTGACAAAGCTTCGTTGAAACATTTTTATTTTTCATAAAGGTTGGAATGTCAATAAAGCTTTTCCACGGGTCTTTGATGTAACCAAAGTGCACATGTTTCACTGTCTATGCAATTTTAAATCTCAACTCTGGAAAGTTGTGCTTATTACTTAGTGTTTGTTTTGTTATTGGCATGGAAAATCCCATTAAACGGGGCTGCAACAACAATATTCATTTTAAATTGCTTTCTCTAACATTAAACAATAAATACACAGTTCATGTCTGTGGCATTAGACTTGACTTGATAGATAGATTTTATTTTTAGCTTTGACAATGTTGACGACTTAAAGTCGTCAAAAATAGATTTACTTTAACTTTTATGTTACATATTTTTCTGTTTAAATCAATCAAAATATGTTTTGAATGTCATTTTTTGTAGAAATTCATTGATACATGTTTATATTAAAACTTTTTCATTTTGATAGCTTGAATGTTCAGTTTAATTATTCAGTGGAGGAAGCAACGCGAGTGTGTTGCTTACACGCTTTAAAGCGTGGATCACGCTACGTATTCTATTTTACTTTAACTAACGATTTGCGTTACGCGACTATCATTTTTTGCAAAAGTCATTAAGTAGATATGTAAACGACCGTGCAACCCTAGTTTCGTATACCATAAAGCCAAACATTTACAATATTGTGTTTTTTATTATGTTAATTTACTTTATCTGAAAATATACCAGTAAGTGAAAATATAATATGTGATAAATTTAAATTATTATTTGTTTCATTCGATTACAATACTTTTAACTTGCTTATTGTTTTTTGTGCGCAAAATCGCCGGTCAAGTAATTTTACAACTTATTTCAAAAACTACATTTCATTCGTCCATTATTATCAATTATTATTATGAATTCAACATGACGAGGCTTCCACCAACAAAGCTGAGTGTTTTCTCAGACGGGCTTTTATCAAAAAAAAAAAAAACGTACTTATATTTCAATTGGTTTTAACCGCATGTAATATAAATATGTATTATAGTAAATTACCAAAATAAACCTCTGCTTTTTACAGTCTCAAGTTTAAAACAATTATTTATGTAAAATATTTAGGTGTGTGTATTTAGGATAATATGTAAATAAGACACCACCATCTGTTGGATTTTTTTGTTTTTAGTTTTTTTCATGGAAGAAAAAGTTTTATTTTAAATCGTAATTATTTTGTATTTATGTGAGACTTTATTAACATAATTATTTTCTACCAACGTTCAGGTTTACCATATTTTTTTAATGATACTTGTTTGAATCAGCTGTTTTCAACTTTGTTAATAAATTGTATAATATATGCTACATTAGATCAATTTTTATATTTCAATACATTTTAACCTTTAATGTATTTAAATATTTGACTTCAAATAATAAACTCACCCTTTTGTCGTTTTATGTTTATTAAATGTTTACATTTTCGTAAAAAAATACTTTGGAATACGTGTTAAGAGTGGTTATTCAACAATTTCTTAACCTCTCCTCATTTTTTTTTTGTTGAATTTTCTAATCTAATTTTTATGTGATTTAAATTTGAATCACTTTTACTTTTTGGTGTGTTGACTTAACTGGTTATTTATTAAAATCTCACGTTCTCAAGTTTCAGTACAAATAACATTTTTTCAATATATTTATCACTATAAGTTCGAATACATGGTTTTTTGTAATATTTAAAATTCTTTTTCACCTATCCAATCCGGAAACGGTGCGCAACGAGAGCGTTTAGTAAACCACTTGTCTTGCCGTAATTCTACCTTTTCTATCCTTATACTTTCCACCTCTATTCCCTACTTTCTTCGAAAAAAAGAGTAGTTGAACAATCGAGTCACAAGCAGTAAGAACTGAATCAAAGGAAAGATTAATTAGTCAACATAAATAATATATTATATTTCCCGATTCTATAAAAAGTATTGATCTATATTTTAAATGGGTTTGGCGATAACTTTGTAAAAGGTTGTCTTTAATATAAAAAAAATATTTTGAACTTCGTTATTAACAAAAATTATGACATGTGGAAATAAAATCATCAACACAAATGAATTGTGAATTAGTAAATATCATTTGAAATAGGATATGTATCTTGGTATATTTAATTATATTTTTTTTAGGATATACCCTTCCTCATACAAACAATAAATCTATAATTATTAACATTATTGTTTAAATCTTACTCACTTTCTGCGTCCAGTAGAAAGGAAATATCTTTACCTCCATTTTGTTATTTTTGACGTTTAAAGAAGAATATTTTTTTAATTTATTCTAATGAAAATATAACCTTATGATAGTTTGTCTGAATATGCTTCTTAACGAGACGAAGCATGTGTTACAATTTTTTACACAACCTTTTAAATAACCAAGTTATCAAATTTAGTTTTATAGCATACATCCATTTCCAACGCAGATTTATACTTTAAAATTATGTATAATTTATCTTGTAAGTTTGTGAATAATCTTTTTGAATGTGTGCAAATTTAACAAAAACTATCGTCGCATAGAAAATATATCAGAAAAAAAATGTTTATAAATAAAATTTTACAAATATAGTCGATTAAAATAGCTAAACATTAGACCATTTCAATGTATAATATAATATAGAAACGGACTTTGTTTGTTGACGTTTTCTTAATGAACGAAAGTATATTTACTTTACGTATTTAAACATTTGTGTTAATTATTGTTTATTTACCAGCTATTTTTTTCCACAAGACACAAGTTTAAATACCCAGCCGTAATTTTTTTTTAGGCAAATAAACTTTTTCGTTTAACGGCCAATATTTAAATATATGCGTGCTCACAGTCCAACAAATAACACTTAAGGGTGTTGTGAAACATTTTAATTACACAATATGATCCATTAAGCCCAGTCTCCCCTGTTAAACTCCTCTTTTGCACCCCCCCCCCCACAACCAGTCTCAGAAGAATGAGGAACGAGCAAGGGTGCGTGGAAGAAGAGATTCTGTGGTTGGTAGTCATTTATTTTGAGGAAAAAAACTTGTGATAATATCATGTAAATACATACGTAAAAAAAACTCTCACATTATATTAAAAAAAATTGAGCGGTGCCTTGTGAGTGTTGTTTACAAATCTTTGCTTGTATAAAATATAATTTTACAAATTTATACTCTATGTAATTTCCACGTGTAAAATGCACGTATACAATGCATTTTATCAAATCAAGAAGATTACCCATCAAACTAAGCAGTGTCTTCTCAAAAAAAAAAACTTTATTAAATAACTATTAAATTATAAAAATTAATTTAAACATACAAAACTTGTTTATTCAGTATAAAATAAATAGTAATAAACTATTTAAAAAAAACTTGAAGAGGCTAATATTGTTGTTTGAATATTAATTGCACACCCTGTCAAAATTAAATGGATTCAATCATTTAAAAATATTGAATCTCTTGAGCGAAGAAACTACAGCAATGAATCGACTATTAAAATATTTGTTTTAAAACAAAAGTAGGTATTAAATTTGAATCGTTCAAACTATGTACATTCTCACAGATTTTGTCACTAACGACCCGGGTTTCGCCTTTCGGCATCTTCAGGCATTCAAGTGCACGGATGAACTTGAACTGACGTTTAGTAAATGAAAGTTTCGTGTTTATATAAGATATAAATGCATCACTGAGTCCAAAGCCATTTCTGGCGAAAAGGATGAGCTCATGGGAATGCCAACAGATTTGAGTAGTGAGTAGTTTCAAGAATTATATCACTTTATTTTTAAAACAACTGTTATTAAACCACAAATTTTGACTAACAACACGAAACTTTAACACTAATTTACTATAGAGTTCAGTCAATCTCGCTGTACTAGCAATATTGACATAATTTAAGATTTCGACTGAAGGTGCTTGGTGGAATTTCAATATTAAATTTGAATCGTTCAAACTATGTACATTCTCACAGATTTTTAGTGTCAAAATCTGTGAGAATGTACATAGTTTGAACGATTCAAATTTCATATTGAAATTCCACCAAGCACCTTCAGTCGAAATCTTAAAAGTAGGTATGATTGTATCTTCAAATTGAGAACATCAATACTTATCAGTCAACAATTACTATGGTCGTTTGATTCGTTGTATGTAAATAAACACGTAGACAATATTTTAGCATGGCTCATACTGCATTGCCAAAGGAGCAACAGCGCAGGTGCATCAATTCTTGTAATAATAAACCGACTGCGTTGTTTACTTTTAAAACCAAACGTGAGAGTTTAATATGTTTGTATTTTTTCATAACTTCGCCGGATATTTAATGTAAGTTGAACAATTAATATTCATTATGTAAATAAATTATATGGGCTTACCCCTGGGATCATTTAATAATCGCCTACCGGAACAATGCATTATAAATGGAGGCGGTTGAATTAAGTTTTTCTTTCTTCCCCCTGCTTCTTCCGCGGAATAAATTATAATACATTTTAAGGTTTCTTAAGAAAGGGAAAAATGTGTGCCGGCTATTAAGAAAGCTCCGGATGCCTCTTTGTTATGTGGTTAGAAATTTAATTTCCGTTTTTGATATATCTAAAAATATTAATCATCATATATTTCGAAGTGGAGAAAAAATGAGCCGCAATCTTATTTCAAACACTAAAAACCGTCTCGTTTTAATGACCCACCTGTTTTTTTTACAAACACTTAAAAGACAATATATTTACTTTTATAATACTGAAGACAGGCAATCTTGCGATAAGAAATAAATTTACTTACACGTTAAACATACTTCATTTATTTAATTTATAGTTTATGCATCTAACTGGCTATCTGTCAAACACGACTTAATTAACATATATTGTAACATCAGTTTTGGTTTTTCTACTGAATACAAAAGCATTTATATCGTTCTTTTCATTATGTATGTATATTAATTTAATAACACAAATACTAATAATAATCCCAAATATTAAAAAGTATGTTCATTTTACATTTAAATATTGTATGTAACATTTTGTATTAAAGGTTTTATACAGTTATAGCAGACTAAATTCAAAAGACTAGTAATATATTTTGCTATTTAAATTATTTGATTGATTCGTGGAATTCGTTTGAATTGTGAGGCATCATGCAAAACTTATCATTTCCAAAATTAGCGATATAGTTTTAATATAACATGTCTAAAACACTGTCGTTTTCAAATTGTAAATCATATTTTTATGCAAATGTTTTTTTTGTGTTATTCGTTATAGTATTTTTGGAAACAACATTAAACATTATGCATTATAACCCCACAATTACGAAGTTAGCTTAAATTCACCAATTGCTTTATATAAAATTGAAATAATTAATTAATAGAAAATGGTATTCCATTGTAACTGATATCAGCCATATAAAAAGAGCTACTGAGAAACTTGACATCATTGCATTAAAAATATTAAAAAAATGATTTTCTTGGTAGCAAAATAGATGTGTTCTTTTTGATAACAAACATATGAGAAAACTAAATATATTTTTATACACCAAGCTCACGCAAAGTCTTTGAAATAAAATCCTCTTCTTCCTTCTCGCTGTTCGTTAAACGAGGATATGACACCTTGAGGAGAGAGTAATTTTTATAAATCATGTATATTGCATATCGACCGATCAGGCGTTTATACGAGGAATATTTTTTTATATAGAAGTTGTCAGAAATAGAGCAATTTAAGTCACATCTGCTGTATGTAATCGCTTGCTAGTTACATCAGGCGGGCCGACGGAAACGTGTATGCTGTTTTTTTTTTATTTGTATATACATGGTTACACTCTCACAAGATTCTATTTACAGTACGGTACAAATATATTTATCCTAAGAGAATATTTTCGTATCATTAGACGAAATTTCACCTTTTTTGGATTATGAAATTTACATTGACTAGGTTTATAAATTTAAAAAAATCCTTTTAAGTTGTTTGATAAGCGCATTTTGATATATTATTAATATTGTTTTATCCAAGTGCGCTTCAAATGTGGAGCATATGGTCTCCTAATGGAGGTATCTCAACAAGAGTTTTTCTACGAGAACTGTTTGTAACTCAGTCGAGTTGTTGGGAAAGAAGTATATGACTAAGATAAGACTAGCGGTTAACTAAACTCTCTCACTACGCCCAGTTATTAAAGGATCGGAAAAGATGGGAGGAAATTATTAGACATCACAAACACCCAAGCCTTTGAACAGAAATCGATAACTCGATCGAAAAAATGCTGTTCGCACTGGGACTCGAACCCGTGAGATTCGGCACGGAAGCCCACAACGCCAACCACTGCGCAATAGGACCTGACAAAACAAAACTCGAAAAAAAAATATTATTGTTACAATAATACTTGGTAAAAAGGCATTACATTAAGAAAAAACAAAATATTCCATTTTACTTTATTTCCACTTTATTTATAAAAGTCACACCTTTTCAATTCAATTTGTTTTTGTATAAATAGCACTGTTAAATTAAATTTATTATCAGTTGACAGTGCTCGCCATGAGCGAAACCGGTTCTGACCTTTATAAATAAAGTAGAAATAAGGTACAAAGGAATATTGTGTTTTTTTCTGAACAAAACGTCAGAAAATTCCAGTAAGTATATTTTTAGGACCCCTAAGATTCGGAGACTCCAAGCACGAGCCTCATTTGCATATTGGATAATCCGCTACTGTGTATATCAAATGAAATACATAAGATAAAAGTTTATCCTAAAAGCTCATTTTTTTCAATTTGCTTAGAACTATCAAATTGTTATTTACCAACTTCTGCCAGTATGATGATATATTATTAGGAATAGTCTAAAAAATCATGTAAACAGGGTTGCAATTAAGTAGTAAGCTAATTTTAAAAGACAGCATAAATTATTATCGCCGTAAATAACGTATTTTAAGGGATCCCATAAAAGAGACGTTACGTATCCCTTAATGTCGGTAGTTTTTCAACTCTCATGAACGGTTCACGACCAATGACATACCGGTGGAGAACGAAAGTAAGCATGTATTCCCACATGTGTTTACCTTTAGGTCCTGGATCCTTTGTCATTTTCCCGAGCCCTCAACCAAAGGGAAACTTGCATTTTATTCGCTTCCAGGGAACACACAATTTTAAATATGTACGTTATAATGTGAGACTCGGGTGGAATATATCATGAAGGTGTGTGATCATAAATATAAGTTCATTACCCCGGGCGTTATTTTGATAAAAGAAAATAATAAGATTTAATTATACCAGCTACTATAACAGCATATGAAAATAAACCAAGCGAAGAATTGTCTATTATTCCATTTCAAACAAAGTCATAATTAAGTTACCCTTAAGATTGTATTGCAATGAGTCAGTCATATAAAAGAACATACAGTTTTTTCAGCTTAAATTAATAAAGGGTCGTTTAGTGACATTATGCTATAAATTACTTTCATAAATGGATAGCTTGCACAATAAAATGAACAATTCACACATTAAAATGATTGGATATCAATGTCTTACTATTCCAGCGCTATTAATTATAATAATAAAATTCCAAATTCATGTAGTTTTTTTTATTTAAAGGGGAAAAATCAGCCAAATATACCATTTTAGAACTACTATTTTTAACCTGCAAAATAATCAAAATCAAGCGGGCGATTAAAGTATAAAAACTATTAATATAAACATAAATAAGCTTCCGGAATACTTTAATTTATTATTATTTATACAAACTTATTTATAATAACATATATCACTTTTAAGGTGTTCACTGTCAATACTTGGTGAAATGGCATTATAATAAAAATAATAAAACATCAGTTGACAATGCTCATCATGAGCGAAACCGGTCCTATCTAATAAATTTTATGTGGAAAAAGTACTAAAAATGTTTTATTATTTTTATAATAACATATATATTTAAAAAAATATTTATTTTGCTCCTGAAAAATACTTATTTAAGGTATTGTCGTCTGTTTTTCTAACGTTTATATACTATGTAAACAGACTTAAAGAAATATAAAGTAAATGAACTTGTACAAATATAAAACAGGCTATATTTTAAAATACGGCTGTAAAAGGTGTCGCAGTTTGAAAAATGCAGGAATTTTCTATGAACTTCTTTGTAACTTTTCAATCTGTTTTCGGTGTGGTAAAAGTTAATAGTTAAATTGAAATACAGTAAAAGGTTTTCTGCTGGCGTTTACCTCGGCTGCAATCGAAAAGCGCTGCAAATAGTTTCATCCGACAAGCGCTCGAAGCCTTGCGATTCAGAACATACCAGCAATATATGAATATATATTTGTACGTACTTATGATATTATCACAGTAAATAAGTGTCTGTATGGGATCATCGAATAGAAAAAGTCAAAATAACACAACAAGAGCCGTGTAATTAATTAACACGTGTAACTGCAGAGCGATTGGCAAGAATGTTTTCTATGTTGGACATGTTTTTAGACACTCTTTTATTTTTAGTATACTCATATTCTGTTTGATTGATCTCCACCAACTATCATATTTAGTTGATTTAATGCAAGCAACATTTATAATGTAGGCAATCAGAGAAATCATTTACTTTATAAACAATATGAGATATTAAATATGTTAGTAATTTTAAATTTTACATCAAAAACAAATTTATAAAAAGTTACCGCCGAATCTTTTTAAAATAATGAAATGATTTTCAAACTGCATAAGAATGTTCTAGTTGGATTAATAAATACTCTCGCAAAACTTAGACTCTAAATAAAAAAAAGGTTTGAATAATACAAGCTGCATTGTTTGATATTGGATCACTACAATAAACATTTGATATCAAATAATTACAGAAAAATGACACAATATAACACAACGCTTTTTTGATGACTTGATCGTAATAACAAAATGCCAAGACAATATCTTAAAGCAGAATACGGTTTCGTTTTTATTATTGCAGATCCGATAAAGTATGTGCTATTCAGAAAATTTTGTAGTATGTAGTTATATAAACACAATCGATTTTTAAAAAAATGAACATACTTTGGTTGGTGTAACAATGTTCATAATTGTTGACTCTTTTATTACAAGATAAAAGATTTCAAAGTTTAACTACCTCTATTTAAGCATTGAACTATCTATTCAGGTTAAAATTACTGAAACATAAAACTATGTTTTGTTAAGATAAATATAATTGTGTTTTTAAAACACACTATTGCATTACAAAATTGAATATAACTAATGTAATCACATCAGTTCAAACAATGAGCAATTCAAACTATTGATTTCCCATCTAGTCAATCAATACATTGTTAGCAAGAATAACTTAGATGAGTCGGTTGATTTGTGAGATAGGTCATAGAAGGGATCTAAAGCTGTTCACATGGTGTATGAAACAACTCCAGTACGTACTCAACCCCTGGTAGGGGAGGAGTGGATAATAACAAGAGCAAGTCAGGAGATTGCGTGTGAAAAGAACCTCAATACAAAGATACCTGTAGAATCGTTTTATTATAGTCCACCATGAAATCATTTTGTTTCATTACTATTCTAAAGGCAAAAAACAACAACTAATGCACATTATTTTGTCTTAATTGAAATAAATAGTTTTTGAATAGCAAAACAAATTGGTTTTAATTTTTAAATTGAAATACTATACAATTTTACTTCCATAAATAATTGAGCTGTTACTAAAAAGTGACAGCTACCTATCAGAGTTTAATTTTAATCAATAGCAAGATAAAAAAAAATCGCATTGATGATCGATTTCTGTTCGAAGACATGGGTGTTTGTGATGTCTAAAAATTCCCTCCCACCCTTTCTGATCCTTCCCACCATTGAACATCTGGTCCTAGTCAGAGCGATTAGTAAACCACTAGTTCTGTCCTAGTCATAAACCTCTATCCCTACAACTAACTCTCTTTAAAAAAGAAAAGTTGAGCGACTGAGTAACAAACTCTCGTAGAAAAAATTCTGTTGAGATAACTTCATAAGGAGGCCATATGCTCCATATTGGGAGCGGACATGGATTTAAAAAATATATCTATGTATTTTAGCTCTCCAATTTGTATTTTGTTATATAAATTTGATAGCTATTTTGGCTTTAGACATTCGTTATAATTACGTTTAGTCTAAATATACAAAATATTATGAATATATTTTGGAACTAAAATATACTATTAAGTAAATTCCAATTTGATGAATTAGGTAATTTCCCCAAAAATTATATCCTCACTAATACTTAAACGATTTCAAAGAATATAATATATTATATGGGCCCTCGATAGGTGAAGTGAACCAACTAGTAAAATGTTAAAACTTTTTTGTTGGACTTTATTTTACTTGGAAGGTTTTTATTTGGTCATTTTGTGGATTGCATATTTTTATTCAACACTTTTGCAATGTGTATTAACTGAGGTTACTTTACTTTCACGATACTTTAAGATGTGTAGAATATTACAATGCATCTAAATTTTTTTTCTCTAAAATACCACTTGACTCACTTCACCTCTAATGTGCCCATATATAAAAATAGGTGTACATAAACACTGTATCTATTCAATACTCTATTTTACTATCCATTATGTTCGTTTTATGTATGTAAACTCTACTCCGAAAATAAAGTGGACATGAAGTACTCTGAAAGAAGATGTTTAAAACTACCTTTTCAATAGGTCTCTACTTTCGACAAGGCTGCTATAAAACATTTATAAATGGACTGGACTCTCCTAACCGCTTTCAAAGCATCTTTTAGAATTTTCATATAACAGCCAGTATACTTCGAGTGACAGATAACTATTAGAATGTAAACTGTTCACATTCCAAAGAGAATAAATCAGTATATTCATTGTCCGCCATATTGACTCTAGTTGGTTGGTTTCTGAATGGTTCATAAATTATTGGTCATTGGACAATAAAAAGAAACCAATAAAAATAATAAAACATTTTTAGTACTTTTTCCACATAAAATTTATTAGATCAGGACTGGTTTCGCTCATGATGAGCATTGTCAACTGATAAGAAAAACAATAAAACAGTGATATTTATACAAAAGTTAAGTGATGACAAACAATTGGTATTACAACTTACAAAAGAATTGAAGCAAAATACAAGGAGAATAAACTATAAATAAAAAGTTGAAGACCACTTAGCAATGAAACTATTATGACAAAAACCAATTAGGTATGAATTATCATTACCAAAGTAAAAACCAACAATTAGTGTATATAATAAATAAATCTTAATGTCTGTCAACCAAATTGAGTTTGGAAAATCCAGTAGAGTTCAACTCTACTTATCAGTTGACAATGCTCATCATGAGCGAAACCGGTCCTGATCTAAAAAATTTTATGTGGAAAAAGTACTAAAAATGTTTTATTATTTTTATTATAATGCCATTCCACCAAGTATTGACAGTGAACACCTTAAAAGTGAAAAAGAAAACAAATAAGAGATTGCGAATTACTGAATAGTTTTTTTGTCGTTAATATTTCCTGGCTTTTTCATCAAAGGTCTTTATAGACTTTTATGATTGGCCATTTATTGTTTATCGGTGAAAAGTCTATGTAGAAATATGATTAATGGAAATTTCAAATACTGAGAAAATATTTTATAATGATATATTATAATAAGGGTACCAGAACTTACTTTTTGTCAAACTTTTTTTCTAATTCACGTTCGTTTCCAATGTGGACAATGTGGCTTTCTAATGTAAGTATCTCAACAAAGTTTCTACGAGAATTTTTTGTTAGTCATCGGCTCAATTTACCTTGTTTTTAAGGATTGAAAGATAGGGCTGGTACAGGAACTATTTACTCTTTTTTTCCCTGTTATTTTTAGGATTGGAAGATAGGGATAGATATCACAAATACCAACGCCTTCCAAACAGAAATCGATCTTCAAGGTCTAATATTAGTTCTGATAAGTCTTTTTTTAAACTGTTATAACTATTTTGCGACACCATGGTTGAAAAAAATATGTTCAATACTTCTTTCGGCAAAAAAAAACAAAAGTGTTCGAATGAAAATAAAAACAAAATTTTGCTAATATTGATTTGAAACATTAAAAATAACAAGAAAAAGGGTGCCGAAACGCCGTTCCACCGCGTTACATGAAGAAAAAAGCACTGGATATAATTTGAACTGAAAAATATTGTCGATTTGGTTTGGCTTTTATGTGTTTGTTATATGACAAAAGTTTGAGACAATTTTCCATTACTAAAGATGAACAGCCGCCAGTGATTTGTCGCCTGCTGTGGCCCAGTTGGTTAGAGCTTGGGCTACCGATCACGCAGGTCTGAGTTCGATCACAGTGAATTATTGAATTCAAAGTTGTGATCGAAGACTGGATGTTTGTGATGTCAATTCACATTATTTCCTCTCCTCCCATCCTTCTGATCCTTACTACTTTACCTGATAATAACTGGGTGTAGCAATAGCGATAAGTCAACTACAAGTCCTGTTCTAGCCTTATCCTTCTTTTCCTACTACCCAATTTGGAAAAAAAAGTGTTGAGCGACTGAGTAACACGCAGTTCTCGTAGAAAAAACTACTGTTGAGATACCTCCATTAGGAGGCCATATGCTCCACATTGGGAGCGGACATGGATTAAAAAAAAAGATTAACGGAATCGCAAATTTTAATTGCAATATATTAAAGAATTTGAAAGTAATAAGTTCAAAATAGCAGCCAGAATGTCGTGTTAAAAAAGTCTTTGTGACTGACCGACTATCAGATTTTCATCAATCAGTTTATACTAATTACATAAAATAATAACTTACCTTCCATGATGGGAGCCGACGCTTACATCATAAAACGAACTTGCTTTGATGTCTTTATTAGGAATTGCTCCTGATTGCATTCCCAGCGATCTATTACATTTACCTGGAAAGGAAAAAAACATTATTTAGAAACTACAGTCAAAAGTGACAATTAATATATATTATACTGCCAATATCCACCACGGTAACCAAAATGTCTAAATATGTTAAATGCATTTGCACGATTTACAGTTCAAAAGTTATAGTCTTCAATACCCTCCAAACAGCAACATCACTTCCATGACAGATTATAAGTTGTATCCAAAAAAGGTTTTGACAATATACGTAAACATACATTTTTATTTATTGCCAGTCATTAAATCATAAAAATATGAACGATTATTATTGTAAAGAAATATTTATCATAATAAAGTTCAAAATAACTTTTTATTGAATAGGTTTTTATGCAGATGGACTTCGATACAGCGCCGAATATTTTACGCTGTGGTCTCGTTAGTAAGCACAATAAGCTTCCAACTAATTGTACATTTTCTATTCCTACTCCGAAAAAATAAATAAATTGAGCAACTGAGTAAGAAGCAATTCTTATAGAAAACTTCAGTAGAAATACTTCCATTTTCTATCAAAATAATTTTGTCGGTATTTAATGTTTTTATACAATTATTATTTATATAGTCGGCTTTATTCTAGAAAAGGTATTAGTATACAATATACGTATTGTAATTATTCAGTAGATGTTGTTGTTGCTGTAAAAGACTGCAGTAAAATAAACACAATTTCAAAACAACAAGAATTTAATTCAAAGAGTCAAAACACATTCTTTGATTTTGATTGCATCAACAATGTTAGCTTGTGGAAAAATTATAATTTATAACGTGCTTATTCGGTTTGATTATGAAATAAACTTTATGTTGTTTGTTCATTCAATGTCGATGTATGTATTGTGTAATATAAATATTTACACTATGTTTTCTACTCTTAGCAAAGTAATACAAAGTTGTAAAACAGCGTTGTACAGAATGTCATATCTCGTACACAACGGTCTTATACAGGGATACCCAACTGAAATCACTTGTTGGGCCAAACAAAAAATGCATTTCTCTGATAGGCCACACATAAGTATTATAAACGTTAATAATAAAAACTATGATATTTTTCATATTAATATAAAAAAAATACTTTACCTTTTTCTACGAGAACTATTTTTTACTCAGTCGCTCAACTTCCCTTTTCCGAAGAGAGTAGTACAGATTGAAGAATAAGGATAGGATAGGACTAATGATTAAATAATCGCTCTTACTACGCCCAGTTATTGAAGGATCGGAAAGGTGGGAGGAAGTTTTTAGACATCACAAATCGATAAATCGATAGATCGATAAAAATCTAAAAAATGCTGTTCGTACTGGGACTCGAACCCAAATACTTACCTAGTAATCAAAAAAATATCTGGGTCTGTAAATTTATGGTTCTACCATTTTGGAGTTTTTAAAAATTCTCATTATGAATGCCTGCACATGGAAAGTGACACCCAGGCAAAAATCTCAAAAATTTGTCACAAATATAGAAATACATTTTTTGAATGTATTTTACCGATATCGAAATGCGAAATGTATAGGATTCTTAAAAGCACAAAAAGGCCACACAAAACCTTCAATAGGGCTACATGTGACCCGGGGGCTAAGGTTTGGGTATGCCTGGTCTAATACTACTTTTGCTTTACAGTTACAGTATACACGAGAGAAAAATGAAAAAATAAAAGTCGGTGTGTACGATAACTATTCAGACTTCAAATTTGAAATTGAAATTTTATGAAACACCTTCAATCGAAATTCTAAATTATAACTTGGTACTCAGATGTTCACACGCTTAAAAATAATCACGTGTGCTTTCTTAAGTGCCACCAGACGATGTCCATTGCAGCGCGCCCGCAATCACGCAGTTGTTGTCTTTTACTGCCGCCTGAGATTTTGCATAACCTCAAATTGATGTCATTCTCATCTTCTTTCTATTAAATATATCTAACCTTACCTTACCTAACACATAAAAACATTTACACTTTTCTAAGTGCTTGTTAGTGTTTAATTCTAACCTAAGCCATAATGTCATTTCTTTTCTGGCTAGCAATCGTTAGTGAGCTGATAAACTTACTAGTTAATTCATGCACTGATAAGTCAGAGAAAATGTGTATTTTAATGATGTAAGATTCAACTTAAACTGCTCATGAATGTTACATTACGAGATTTCACAGTTACTGTGATGCATACATAAATTGCACTTAAAACTTTGTAATAATATTCAATAATGTGAATTTGTAATAATATTCAATAATGCTTTTGGTGAATTATTTTCAGTCATTAAAATGAATGGTCAGTGGCGATGTTTATATTTTTTATTATTGTGAACAACACGTGTTTTTATATTATCATTTACATAATGAGCAGATATTGTTTGTGTGCGAGTGGTGCGTTATTGACCAACAAATAAATCACTGATAAATATGTATCTTTAAATAATAGCGTTTTGGGACCCATATTATACAATATATACACCTATGACATTCCTTCCGGCGGAGAAAACGACGCAATTATAGCACAATATGCAGATGATACGGCTATTTTAGCTAAATCTCGAAATCGACAAAGCGCTGTCACGCATGTTCAACCAGCTGCTGATACAATTGCAGACTGGTGCGACAAATGGCGAATCAAAATTAATACCGAAAAGAGCGCGGCAGTAATGTTTTCCAAGGGTACTTGAAGCTCCATAAATTTGATATCCAAAAAAAAAATAAAAATAATAGCTAAATATCATGTGTTACTTCTATGAGATATTACGATGTCTAAATTATTCTACATCCCAATTTATCAGATACATGAGTAGACAGAAAACACGGTTCATAGTTCATTGTTCAACGATGTTAATTGTTGACTATTGTTGTAAAATAAACGCAACACAGCGGGTGGTTTTACTATCATACTTTCGTAGGACCGCTACAAAATATTGTGTACCTCAGCGTAGAAAGGGTATTGCAAATTGTAAAATACGTGTTATTTTGCTTAAAATAGAGAAGCATAGAAATAATGAATTTTAAATTAAAATAGTAAAACAACTAAAAATATTTCACAAGGAAAAGATATTCTCATTTTTTTAATCAAGATTTAAAGAAATTAAACAATAGTTCTATTGCTTTTAAAGTTAAAAAAAATAAACAACACTTATGGTTATAAAATAAGCAATAAACAGAATTGATTATCAATTATAAAGCTATGTAGATTTTTTAAAAATGGATCAATCCAATTCGTCGACTTGTGTTAGTTTATTATTATACGACATACACGAGATAGTAATAGAATTATATCAAAAAATAAACAAATGCTTTCAAATCATATTCATATTTTTATAAACTTTACATTTTATATCTACTCCATCGATCCAATTAAAATTTGCAATCTTCGATACATTTAAGAACGTTCTTTTCAGTATAAGACAACATCAAAAAATATATTTTATTAATACAAAGAAAAAAAGCTGTGTCTTCAGTATATGGCGTTATTTTAAAATTGATTGTTGATAATAAATAAATTTTGTCAGAATTTTTTTTATGTACAATATTAAATATACATATATGGCGCATCGATCGAATAGAATATGATATTTAAATCAGGTTATCGACATTGACTTATTTTAAATTGGAATGAAATAAACTTCAACGTGATTTTAACGAAAAAAAATATCAAAAAAGGTCAAACAGCGAATTTTTTAGATATTGGTCTCGTGTAGGGCATCCAATCCCGGAATCCCGTTCAATTTTATGATTCCGAAATCCCCGGATTAACACGGCCGCGATCCCGGGATTGAAAATTTTTGAGAAAATCCCGAAAATTGACACGAAATTGGCAAATTGAGGATTTCAAATTCCTCGGTGAGCTAAAAAAAAAACGAGATTTGGAGATAATCTGGGGGAAAAGTATAGCGAATTGAGAATTTCAAATTCCCCGGTGAACTAATTAATCCCAATCCCGAAATCCCGGGATTGGAAAAAGGCTCCGGGATTGAATTCCATACACTCTCATGATACAAAAAAGTATTGACGTCTACATCTTACTGTGCAAAGGAAAATGTATGAGACGCGTAGCAGTGGTAATATAAACATCTGACTCAATAATAATAATAATAAGAGCTTCATCCAGTCGTATTTTGGTCAGCAGTGAACAGTGAAAAGATTTCCAACATCATCACTGACGTCTGTAAACGGGTGTAAAATAATGTTAAGAAGTTTGTAATCAACAATTATTACAAAGTTTATGGTACAGCCAGAATTAAATACGTCATTGTAGAGTTTACGGGCTTTAGTCGCCTCGAGGAAAGTTTCAAAGACTAGATTTGTAATCGATTTATGTGTTTGTTTTTGAAGACATGGATCTCAGCGATGTATAAATTATTCGTTCTTACATTTCATTGACAATAACATGTTACTAAAAAAATAAAATAACCACTAGTTTTTTCCAAGCTTAACCATTCCATATTTACCATCTTTAATAAACAAAGTTAAGTAACCATATAATGAGTAATTGCATGTGAAAGATTCAGTTTAAGTAATTTCTTTTACCAGTTTATAATAAACAACACATTAAGAGAGAGCATTTTAAAAATAAATAAATGATATCATGGCGTTAAAGTTAATAGAATAACTATCTTAGATAAACAACCCTTTTTCCCAATCAATATTTATTTTTTCGTTTCTTCGAAGGTGTGCCTTTTTCAACTTTCGGATTGGATAATTTTGTTACACAGAGAGTGGGAGTATTGACTTTTCCATTTTGTCGTTTCGATAACACCAAAAGATAAGTATCATATATCTGTTGTATCTTAAAGTATCTAAAATCTAATGTTTTCTTTAAAAAATTGATACTTTAATTAGTTAAATATCGGATTGAATTACAAAATATTATGATTTAAAATTTGTAAAGTTTAAACAAAATCCATCTTAAGAGTCTGCGCTCCATATTCTCTTGAATGCTGATTATGCTTCTCTGTATTTGGATGCCAGGAAAAATTATTTGTCCTAATTTATTTAAACGTTTATTAAAAAAATAATACAGAAAAAAATAAAGGCTTTTAATCTGAGAATGACTATCAATTAAAAAACAAATTTTGATCACGTCTCGATACACATACACCAAGTAAAATAACTTAGCTATAAATAAATTTATATCATTTTGAAACAAAATAAATGTTTTTCTCATGATGTTTGTTGTCGAGTAAAATAATCTAAAACATTACTGCTTTATCTATGTTACCAACCATTTTCAAATGTTATGTTTCAGATTTTTAAACGTAATCCAAAAAATCGACGACATGAATGGCTTCGTCTTCCAACTGTTGGGCCAGCCTGCTAATAATTATTCCAGTGGGAATAGCTGCAACATAGTTCAACGTTATTGCTTCATATATCAATAAATTTCGTGTGGACGAGAGTGAGTTTGGACTTTAATAACTAATATGTTTGTGTTTTGTTTTAAATTAGGTTTTGTCAAAACTAGCACGGTATACTGTTTTGCCAATAATCATTTGTCTGACTGGAAAATCAATTCAGATTCTCATTATTTATACATTATATTTAATAAAATAAAATGAAATTAAAAATATCTTTTATCTAAAACAGTTTTATAAATATAATAATAAATTATGCTTTACATTAATTACCAACATACAACTTTTAAAATAATTTAGGCAATATGCAATTTAAATTTCAAAACTATACCTGTAATTAAATAAAACTCTGACCGCTTTGTGTTATTTATGAATATTTAATATACTGAAATTATAAATGTTATTTCAACGTGATTTTAATTAAATGGTTTATTATTAATTGACCGAAAAGATAAGACACAGCCTGCTTTGAAAATAAGTATAAATAATATTCATCGTGTTTATTTCAAACAAGGATATATTCCATGGAACCGAGTAAGTGGGGAATGAGTCACACAATTTAGCCTTCGGGGAAAGATTTAACAAAGCTGCAAATGATTTGGTCCTCGGGGATTTATATTTTCACAGTTTATTTTGTCTCTCTTAAAAAAGTAACTTTGCAAACGATTAGGCTTAGCTTTAAGCTCGCCTTAATAACATTGCCGGGTGTAATAAATAATAGTTTATAAAATATAAAAGACTACGCAAAATTGCCAATGTTTATAAATACTTCAGCCCTGATTTTGAATGCTCAGGTGAATATTTTATTTTAAATATTCGTTATAAAAGTACACATATAATACTTATTTTTCAATGGAAAGTACCCGACAGATAGAGGATTGTCACAATTACTAGAAAAAGCCTAGGGGAAAATTGATAATCTAAAGGTAAAAATAACAATATTTTGAGCTCCGCTAAAGTTGTATAATTAATTTGATAACTGTTTAAGTGCGGTTCATGTCGTGACGCTTAGGGCATCCAATCCCGGGATCTCGTACAATTTTCTGATCCCGAAATTCTAGGATTGAGATGGCCGCGATCCCGGGATTTCGGGATTGAGAAATTTTGAGCAAAACCCGAAAATTTACACGAAATTGGCAAATTTCAAATTTCAAATTCTTTGGTGAGCTAAAAAAAAAACAAGTTTCTGTGAGAATCTGGGAAAAAGTATACCAAATCGGGGATTTCAAACTCCTCGGTGAGCTAAAAAAAAAACGAATTTCTGTGAGAATCTGGGAAAAGGTATACCAAACCGAGGATTTCAAATTCCTCGGTGAGCTAAAAAAAAAAACGAGTTTCTGTGTGAATCTAGGAAAAAGTATATCAAATCGGGGATTTCAAATTCCTCGGTGAGCTAAAAAAAAAGAGCTAATTAATCCCAATCCCGGGATTCAAAATTAATCAATCCCGAAATCCCGGGATTGGAAAAGGGCTCCTAGATTAGATAATCTAGTGACGCTGTCTTAGCAAACAAATGTGAGGCTTAAAAAAATAAAAACCAGAAGGCTGATCTTACAATTTTAGTAGTGATCGATGAATTTGCGTTTTGAGAATAAATAAATATTTTGGTCGAATGTTCATTTTTCCCTCACACTCTATTTCAGACTGTCAACTGCGTATTGAAATAAATATAAGCGAAATAAAATTGAACATATCGGTGTTGAATTTATCGGCAAAATCATATTTTTACGGGCTTTTGTCGTGTTTTGCAAGTTATTTAACTTTACATATTATAATGCTAGATGTGGACTAATCGGTTTTTGCTTTTGGAAATCTTATTCAATTGAATATTTGTCGTAGTAAATTGAAACATAATTCTAGTATTCAAATTTACTACATTTTTTATATTTTTATAGCTAAAAAAAAGCTTTACGAAATTCAATAAATTAATTACACTAATATCCTGTTATTCCTTGTTGGAAACACATTTTATCCAACATTGAACGTATCAGAATTAAATTGTAATATAACATGTGGATTTAAATATTATGTACCTTCTCAAATAATGAAGATACGAGTCATTTCTTTTGCTACTTATTTTTTTAATTTAACCACTTCCCCGGCGAATTATTTTTGCAAAAATGTTCCAAAAAACAACTATTTTTATTTTCTTTTAATTTGAAGCATATAAATATTATTTTGATTAAAAAAAAATTTAACCCTTCAAAATCTATTTTTTATATTTTTTTTATTAAAGATTTTCCTCCTGATTTTTTATATAAAATATACGAATTCCACAAAGCTAATTCATATAAATTGAATATCGTGAAATTGTATGAAACACGTATTTGCGTGAACGTCAAAAATCGAACAACAATTTTAAAATGTTTATATGGGCGCGCTTCGATTATTACACGCATTTGCGTGAGCGCCAAAATTGGAACACTTTTTTTTACACGTATTCGTGTGAACGCCGGGGAAGTGGTTAATCAAAAAAATAATCTTATTTACAATATTTTCCACAGAAATGACATCGGTCAGAAAAAATAGCTTCCACTGACAAAAATCTAAATCATATAACGACTTCACTTCAAATGTTTCTAACATTTTTTGTCAGTGAAACAGAGAGATAAATATCATTTTGTGTACTAAAAAGATCGAACACTTTCTACGATCACATGAGTCAAGAACTAGTTTGTAAAATTGCGAATAATAAAGATGAATTTCTAGATCTCTTTCACTTATAAACTATTACGACAACATTACTTCAGATTACTTAATATAAATGTAGTTTATTATGGTAAAACTTTGTTTTCGGTTTATGTTTTTAATGATATATGATGTCTTTTTCTCATATAACAGACATCTTTAATAAAAAGCTACGTGTTCCAGGCCTCACATGTTCTTTAAGCACCCCTGTTCATTTGAATATGAAAAACGATGTCAAAATAGATTCTTTGACACCTATTTTAGGCTTCATATCTTTTTGAATTGATACCACTTGACTATCTTCAACAGGTTGGTAAACACTGCCCAAGAGGATTTCGAGAGTTGATAGCAAATCGATGAAAAACGAGAGTAGAAGCTAAAATTTTAAAGTGGCTTAAAAACCGCACCTAGTGGCTTAGTTCTTTGCAAATACACCCTTACCATATTATTGCCCTCGAGAGGGTAGGCATACATTTTTTAGACCGATAGTATTAAGTACTTAATAATAAAATAAAGTATATGCAAAACTTACCCGATTAGATGGTCTTATTAAAATATATCTGCCCACATAATACAGCTAAAAAAAATATTGTGATATCCTCGAAAGAGAAAACGCTTACGTCTTTTATTTATTTTATTTTATAAAGAATTTCGATCAAGAAAATATTACCATGACCATTGCTCATAATTGAAAAAAATATTATCAGTACATAAATAAAACAAGATAAACAATAGAGACTGATAAATCGTTTAAAATTCGTAGAAGATTGCAAAAAAAAAAATAGAAGTATGTTTCAATTGACATTCATCTTGTATAGTAACGTTACCTATTTTTGAAATTTAAGTTTTCCGAATTAAAAACAAATAATTTGCAGTAAAGCTTTTTATTTGAAAAACAAAATTCAGGCAATGTAGGTAAGCACCTTCACTAATTATCATAAGTGGTTTGTTTATTTTTCATATGTATTTTTATATCTTATTTATTATGTAAACTTCATATTAATTGAAGCGAAAAACTTTGATAAATTTTTCATCTTTGTACAAATGAAGAATCTTAATTATAATTTCAACCACTGGTTACTCTCTACTAAAAAAAATAGCTTATCATTCAAAGGAGAAAATGGGTAGCAAAAGATTTGCTAAAAATAGGTTCTTTTGGATAAGGAAAAAATGGCCCGAGCATCAAGAGACGGTTAAAAATATACTTAATACTTAGTACATTATAAGTACTTTTAAAACCCAAATTAAAAAATATATATTTCAGGAGGCGCGTTGAGTTCCAGATTACTCGTATTTTACATACTTACATTCCAACATTTTCGATTATACAAAATTACAAATTACTTGCTTTGTCAACCAACTGAACAGAAAAACTATTTAAACGTGGAAGTTTATTGGACACAATATTCAGCAGTGGGCTGCCAATACGCTAACAAGGTGCTCGCTTAATCTCAAAGCAATTATCGGTGTTCTGGGGAAAGGGTGATTTTTTTTATCACTCCTATACAGTTTTATGCAATACTTAAATAAACAAGCGTTTTTTACTTAATACACTTATAATATATAACAATATGCAATTTTCCGTAAAATTATCAATCTTAATGGCTAAAATTTACTACTCTGTATACTGGCGCTGTCTTGGATAATATAAAAGCCAGGAATTGCAGTTATATAATAATTTGTTCTGAGGATATTTAAATCTCTTAAATTAACAAGGGGCTCGCCGGCCTTAGTAAAATTTAACTAGGGGCTCGCGCGGGCCCTTCCGAGCCCCCTCTAGCCCACCCCTGACAATATTATAAATAACCGTACTGTTTTATGTGTCAAAGTGATTGAAAACCTAATAATAAAGTTATCGAAAAACTATTCATATCAAGCATTGTTTAAATAAATACGAACGTCGTTCCTCATAATAATTTATTTCTAACTAACTAGCAGGTTACATCGTGCGAAAATTGGCCCGAAACGGAAAACGTGTAATGTAAAGCCAGTCGCACAGATTCGAGGGCCATAATTCAAAACAACTGTTAAATACGTGACTGCCGGCGACAAATTCTTTTGATTCGTTTATTTTATTTATTCGACTTGATACTGGGCGTAATGAAAACAAACGACCCGGCGACGAATTTTCTCTTCGATGCTTTCTCCGTATCGCTCTTTACTGTATTCGCCTTGACAAGGTCAGATGAAATTATTTGTTACACTTCAAATCACATTGAATATATACATATCGCTTTAATTTAAGTATGCATATAACTTCAAAGCCAAGTGACACTGGTTCTCAGCCTGTTGATCTTGACCTCGAAGGGTCGCAAGTTTCGCAACAGACCGGACTTAATAGCTTCGAAAATTAAGCCTTATTAATAATATATTTGACTAAAACGGATGTATAACCATCGGCAGTGTGTTTTGCTTAAAAATAAAATATTTTCGAATTTCGACATGAAACATATTTGCCGTATGTTTAAATGCCTTAAATTAAAAAATATGTCAGCGAAAATCTGTTTCAAAATGTTATTTTTAGTATTTTTTATAATATATGATATGCACTTAGTCATTATTAATAATTGATTTACTAGTCAATGTATATTATTATTATTTTCAAACATGTATATATTACAGTCAAAACATGCGCTTAGTCAATGTATACATTAACTAGTCTACGTAACAGTTTACAAGGGAGACTTAATGAACTCAGCAGTGTGGTCAAGAACTATTAAGAATCAATTAATTTGTATAAAAGCTTAAAAATATTCAGGCGCGCACTCATAATGTTGCCAGCTACACAACACTACTGTGCACGCGCAACGCAGTTATTTAACTGTCATCTGGCATTTCACATCACTTCGAAAATTTCAACGTCTTGTTGTCATTCTCACCCTATACCTATTTAACATATCTTATCTTACATAATCTAAGCAGTAATTTAATTTATCCTTTTACTAGCACTGTCTGTATACTAACATAACCTAAGCCATAGCTAATCTAACGCTTTTCAGTGAGTTTATACACCTACTAGTTAATTAATATATTTACTAGTCATAGTGAATCTGAATTTTAATGTTGTTTACTTTAACTAAAACTGCTCAGTAATTATACATTGACGAGACTCATGTATACTAAATATTTTTTAGCAATATAAAAACTCATAAAATGTCATCATGAGCAATGAATTTTAATTTTGGTTAAAATGATATGCGCTTAAAACAATGTTTTTCAATTCAATGTTTAAAATATTTATCATGTTCTTCTTGTTCAATTTTCAATAGTTTATTTAATTCTGAAGTTGATGCTATTATTTTTAATTTATGCTTATTTTAATGTTATTAAAAAAATATTTTTTATATATTTTTTCATAAATTTTATTTTATAAAATACATTTTCAAAAAAATATAATATTCTCAAACTCAGTTTCATTTTTATTTTCAATGAAATTAAATTTTATAATTGTGTTATTCCACTTGTTGTTTTCCAAAGTGTGACACGTGTTTTGCCTCGTTGATAAACAAGTGAAACAACATCAGACAGAACATTGCAAAGTTTACAAATAAATTTAAAAAAATATATTTCCTTCATTATAAATTAAGCCCCGACTTACATTCAAAATATCGTTGATAAATAATGCATGAATATTTATTTATATATTACATTATGTGATAAATTTTTCATCAAAATTTAAATGAGATGTGATTTCAAATAGCACCCTCAATTATTGATCAAATATGAAGTTAAATCGCCAAAATTTTCTTATGGCTGACAAAACATTAGTCCAGTAGAACCTTTTCATACATTTTTGACTTACCGCTAACTTAATCTGGTAGCTTTAGTCGTTAAGTGCCGTGTCTCAAAAAAAGTTTTCACAAATCCAGAAGCAGAATAAGTCAAAAATTATATTACTCAACTAAAAAAAATAAAGAAAATCCGACAAAATATTTTCACCATACTGATTTCTAGGAATCTGGATACAAAAAAGTAATTTAAGGTTTTAAAAAACTGACAAAAAAAAATCTTATATAAGGTTTTTTTAGCGGTTTGTTTTTCGAATATTATAATAGATTCAAACAAACACCAAATTTGAAACTATTAGTATATCTTACAAGCAGTAGTTTAGAGGGTAAATATTAATCAATAAACAATAATTATTTATTTTTTAATTTTTTGAAACAAAAATATGTGAATAATAAAAATGATGAAGATTTTACCATCGAAAATATGTAAGCTTCAATGGAATATCTACAAATTTATAAACCACAGTGTAATAAGACAAATACCTGAACCTTTTACTTTACGAAGCAGGACGAAACAAGAAAAAAAATACTCCACTAAATGCATTTCCTAGTTATCTTTTAATATATATTACTGACATTAATCCCGATCAGGAGTCGCTTAGAGTAATGAATCGGCTCAGGGCTTACGGTGAAATTAATTACCAGACCTGTCGATTCAAGTGGAAAAATAAGTCCAAAGCTGTGTTGGGAGTTAAAAGTCTTGAGGAAAATGCAATCGGAGTTACCCTCTGTGAGAATGACTGCGAATAGATTCTCCTTCTGTGTAGAAGTTATTATAGATTTTCTTTTTAAAGTAACTGATTCCTTGTAAAAAATAACTCGTCAGTATTGAAAACTCTTTGAATTTACATATATAATAGTAAAACTCCAATTAATAAGGTAAAACTAATCAAAGTATTTATTACTGAAAGAATATTAAGAATTGGCTTTATGCTATAATTTAGGCATAGTTCTTACAATAACGTGAAGCTTAAATATCTATCGAATAACTTATATAGCTCTTATAAAATCAACAACATTAATTCTTCTACGCTATTATATATAACAAATACAGATAGTTAGCAAATTTCGTAAACTCCAAGCCGTAACATTTAAAAAAAAAACACGTTGCAGTAGATAATATATAGAGAATGCTATTCGTTCTATAATATTATTTTTAGGGTAGTTTTTAAATAATACATTTTTTTTAAAACTAATATTAAGTATAATAAGCACCTAGCAGTGAGATAAAAAAATATCAACTATTTAAATTTTATTTTGAAAACGTGTTTTTTTATCGTTTTCACTCTCAATTATTAATGAAAAGACAGCATGTAGTAGGCATGTATTTAATTTTATCAGTTTGAAGAACCTTGCAAACTTTTAATAAACACGTATCTTATTTGATGTTTAAAACCCTCCAGAGACGAGAGCTTTTTTCCGATAAAAAAAATATTTTCTAAGCCATATTGAAGTCACGGATAACTTTTATTCCTATCCAAAATTAAAAAAAAAAAAAACGCAAAGTCGTTGTATAGAAACTCCGCATGACTATATGGTCATGCTCATCCTTTTATTACCGTGTAATATTGAGTACGGACAGTAGTAAGGACAAAAGTGACCGTATGGGCTTGCAAACATTCGGGGTTGAAATATAGCTAAACGTGATTTTTTTTAAATATTTACAATTTGACCTCTTTAGATCAACATAATTTCAAAACAAATATATTAGCAAAATAACTGTAAATAATTTTATGTTTTTATAAAAAAATATCTAACAGTTTCAAAAAGTAAAATAAAAAAAACGGAAATTCAAAAGATCACATGTGCTTTTAGAGACCGTTCCTGTTCCCACGGCTGATGACTAACTGTAGTCCATACCCTTTTTAACCAAATATGAGTAAAAGCAACGATATTCAGGTAGAAAAAGTATGAATAGTGGGATCAATAGACAACGGTGTTTTGTGTGACCATATGGTGACGCTCGTCCTTGGAGGGTTAATATTTTTAGAATTTTACATAATATCTAAATCATACTGGAAAGATAAGTTCAGTTAGATTTATAAAATAAACTGATTTAAATTGAAAATATTTACTAAAAGTTCAAGCTATCAACTGAAAAAACACTCACCATTTGGCTTAGTTAACTGTGGATCTATAAAATATGTTATTTTATCTCTGCATGTGTAAAATCTTTTCCTTCTCGCAACTTTTTTATCATCACTCTATTTGTTTTAAAATTTACATTTGAATCCCATCTTATGGACGTTCTGGATATCTTTTACTTCCTTCTAAAGAACCTAAAAAATCATGTTTTTAATAAATGTAGTTTCTGTTAACAAAGATTTCTGTACTTTTTTATTTAATTTATTTTTATGTATCTTTGTTGTTGATATAATTCGATTGTAGGCTACCCTTTAGAGAATGTTTTTTTTTTCTTTTGCTGACAGTATTTAAATTATATTGTTGTACGATATCAATTCGTGTTGTGTTACTATAGTATTCAAAACTTTGATATCTTAAGTTAGTTTTCGGAATTCTATCGGTTGTTTGGATATACATGGGTGTTCAATAGTTTGGATAATGTAGTTTTCGTAACTTGAAGCTACGAAAATCCGGTAGTAACCGGAAATCTGACGAAGATAAGAGTACACCGATAGAGTCTAACAATACTGAAAACGAAGTAACATTTGAATAGCATAGCATATCAACTGTGGAAAGGAAAAAAGACGTAACCCACACATATCAAATTTTACAGGAGGCGCAAAAAAGGTGTTTTGATGATTTTAGGCCATATGCAAATTATGAATTATACACAACCCTGAAGTGCACGGAGACTTCTAAACTGGTGTTCAATTGGCATAGCTTAACATTAATTAAAGAAATTTTCCAGGAAAAATCTTTATTTCAGTCGTTTTTCTTGGTTTTAATTTTTTACAAGGTCATCTTTTTCAAACTCAAAAGCTAAATTTAGATACTAATTTGGCATTTGCAGCTTGCATCCTTTTGGCAGAACGTGTATCAAGTTTGATTCATTGTGATAATAAAAAAAAATCTATTTTGGAAAACTGAGGATTACGTCCTTTTTCCTTTCCACAGTCGATATATATTATAGTCAAGCTTGAATATATAAAAAAACAATAAACAAAAATAGCAGTTCATTGAATTGGCATTTACTTGATAGAACTCCGCTTTTACTATTTTTTACCTAATATAAAAATAGCAGTCCTCAAAAAATCATTGCAGACTGTTGAGTTTTAAGTAATTTGTTGTTATCAACTTACTGACAGAATTAAGGTTGTGACAAATCGACAAATATAAGGAAAATAATATTCAATAAGACTCTAAGATATCATTTTTTATGAAATAGCTTCGTTGGTGCATTTAAATCATTATTAAAGGCAAGCTATTCCTCAATTACTAACTTTATTTTTGCCAGGTTGACATAAATATGTTCATATATACATTCAGACAGAAATATTATATTGATTGAATTCGCATTTACTTGGAAAAGTTTGATTGTAATACGGAAAAAAATATCAAAGTATCTAGTACTACAAAAATTTAAAAATCAGCTATTGCGGCTTAAATTATAATTTTATACATTAACAAATTTTGAAATTCCTCAATATATGTGAACGTATACTTATTCAATAAATTATCATTGAGAGAAATTATATTCTCTCCTGGATAAAATGAGGTTAACAAATCAAAGATAATTCTCGGTATATGGATTCATAAGATACTTAATATCATCTTTTCGTAAGCTGCTCAGCAGATTACAATCAATTTTCACTGAATTTTTTTGCTATTATCGCATACAGAATCTACAGGGGAATTCAAGCATATTTTATTAAAATTTAATTATATAATACTTTGTCATGTACTTTAGGAACGACAAGTCAATATGGGTCTTACAAAACTGTTTGAATACCGCGCAAATCAATCATTAATATGTCCCAGAGATACTGCGTGTTTTTTTTAAAAAAATTGCCTAATATACACTCGAATTTGATATTTTAAAAACCTATATTGACTCAGTATAGATAGAACTACACATATTCATCAAAATATTGCTTATATTCAATTTAAGATTTCGACTGAAGGTGCTTGGTGGAATTTCAATATTAAATTTGAATTGTTCAAACTATGTACATTCTCACAGATTTTGTCTTTTTCCAGGAAATTTTGGAAATTAATAGAGCACAATTGCATAGTCTTCCGATTTTAAATGAAATACTCAACCTACCTGGGTCTTCACTTTTGTACCCTATGTAAATATAATCATAAAACCTTTGCCGACAAACAAATAAAATATAGTTATTGAAACTACTTACTTCTCAAATCTGTGGGCATTCTCAAGAGCTTATCCTTTTCGCCTGCAATGGCTTTGAACTCAATGATACATTTATTTCTTATATAAACACGAAACATTCATTTAGTAAACGTCAGTTCAAGTTCATCCGTGCACTTGAACGCCTGAAAATGCCGATAGGCGAAACCCGGGTCGTTAGTGACAAAATCTGTGAGAATGTACATAGTTTGAACAATTCAAATTTGCTTATATTCTAATAGAATATCAAGTATTTGATTTTTTAAGTGTCTTGGACATCCGTGTTCGCTTGTATAATATGTTCCGAACACCCGTGTCCGCTTGGTATTCAAGTGGTTAAAGGCTACATAATGTTGATTACCGTGCGATCGTATAACTGGAAATATTTCATTTAAACAGTTTATATTTTTTTTAATCTGTAATAAAAAATCCTTAAATATACATATTATCATTGCATAACGCCATTTACGACACTATTTATGATACGTTTTATTGTAAATAAAATCAATATATAATATTATAGTTTGGTTTCGTTTCATTATTTTTGTAATATATTTAATTGTTAGATTTCGTGTAGTACTTAATAATAGAACAATATATTTTACTTAATATTGATACTTTATAAATTAAATGTAAATAAATACGTTAATTGTGCTATTGACATCTGATTAAAAGACTTTGTATTAATATAAATCCAGATTCACTAATCCCTATCATAAATATATATCGACTGTGGAAAGGAAAAAGGACGTAACCCACACATATCAAATTTTACAGGAGGCGCAAAAAACGCGTTTTGATGATTTTGTGCCATATGCAAATTATGAACTATACACAACCTTGAAGTGCACGGAGACTTCTAAACTGGTGTTTAATTGACATAATCTGATATTAATTAAGGAAATTGTCTAGGAAAAACTTTTATTTCAGTCTTTTTTCGTGGTTTTAACTATTTACAAGGTCATAGTTTTCAAACTTAAAAGCTAAATTTAGATACTAATTCGGCATTTCCAGCTTGCATCCCTTTGATGGAACGTGTATCAAGATTGATTCATTGTGAATATCGAAAAAACCCTGTTTTGAAAAAACTGTGGGCTACGTCCTTTTTCCTTTCCACTGTCGATATATATTATAGTTAAGCTTGAATATATAAAAAAAAACAATAAACAAAAATAGCAGTTCATTGTTGTTTATAATAAAAATATACAATATAGATTTTATTTTCTACGTTTTAAATCCAACAACTTTTAGTAGATTTGAATCGTTCAAACTATGTACATTCTCACAGATTTTGTCACAAACGACCCGGGTTTCGCCTTTCGGCATCTTCAGGAGTTCAAGTGCACGGATGAAACTTTTAGTAAATTTCTTGCCGCATTTACCTTTTTTATAATTATTAATCTCTCCAAAAAAACATTGAATAAATTCCTCACACTGGGAGCTGACGTGGCTTAAAAATGAAATAATTATAAAATCCAATAATTCTGAGGAACACGAGTGTTTTTTTATAATTCACTCACGGATTCAAGTCCCAGTACGAACACCATTTTTTCGATCGATTCTGTTCGAAGGCATGAGTGTTTGTGACGTCTTAATTTCCCTTCTACTCTTCCCATCCTTCAATAACTGGACATAGCAAGAGCAATTAATTAATCGCTAGTCCTTTCCTAGCCTTGTCTTTTTATCCCTTTTGGGAAAAGAGAGGTTAAGCGACTGACTAATAAACAGATTTCGTAGAAAAAAAACATCTGTTGCGATACCTCCATTAAAAGGCCATATGTGGAGCCAATGGGAGAGGACATGGATAAAAAAAATCAATAAAATCATTGAAAAATAACATGTTAAAAGTACACTCTTTATAATGAGTAGAATTTTATATCCAGATAACAATTCATTTTTTCAATTCTCCTAAATGCATAAGTGGTTAGGTAACGGTGCAAAGTAGTAGAAATTTTACAGCCGTTAAAGCGTTTCACAAAGTCCGTAATTTGATAAAAGAATTCTTTTCTTTGACAGTTTTCATCTACGTTCAAAATAGTCCATTTCACAGAAGAAAACATTTAATAAATGGAAAAATAGCAAAATATATTCCAACAAATAATTTGGATGGCTATTTCCTAATTACATGTCAGAATTAATAAACGTATTATAAAATTAAGTAAATCTTTACCCTTAAAACGCAAAAAGGCCTTTCTATATAATTTGTTGAATTGGTTCCGAAAATAAAAATATCGCTTGAAAAAGCACAGAAAATGTATGAACAACTATTTTTTTTTCTTAAAATTAGCGCAAAAAAGACTTTTTTTTAGATTTTAACGATTAATTTATTTATTTAATACATAAAAATTAATGTTTATTTGTTCGTACTTTATGCGTTGCTACACCGCTAATCCGATTTTAATAAAACTTTGACAAACTTTTTGCTTGCGTTTCTGGAAAAGACATAGTAAAATTAACCCACAGTGGGTCTTATGTATATAAAAATCAATATTTGTATGTCTGCCATACAGTTCATTTTCATTTTAACCGGCTAGTTTAATATAAAAAATACAATGAAAAACAGAATTATAAAGGATGATTCGTAAGCACACAAAGTTATTCGCTGCTGTCATTGTCGGTCGCAAAATAAAGTCACTGTCATTACTTGGTGGAAAGTCATTATATTAAAAAAATTAAATACTCTTTTTTATTAATTTCACTTTTAATCAATATGATCAGGACCGGTTTCTTTCATAACGAAAATTATCAACTGATAAGAGAATACTATAATATTAGTGTTATTTATAAAAAACAAATTACAAACTGAATATTTTATTTATTTTTCGAAGAATAAAATCACGTAAAAAGAGCACTGGTTGTATTGTGATGACGCAGTTACTACTTTTACCTTATTATAATGGAGTTCTACTAAGTAAATGCCAAGTCAATAAATAAAAAATCCTCAGTTCTCGTTTATTTATTTGCGTAAGACTTTTTTTTAATTCATTATAAATAAATCAATCCTTACACATCAATGTGTAATTTTTAAATTGTGATTGGTTAAGTAACAATGGTATATAACATTTTTTTTTGTTTATCATTATTGTAAACAAAAAACACTTCTCTCAAAAAAGCTTTTCCGAGAAGACAGCAACTGTCCATGACTAGGTGTAAGTTGGAAAACACGTTCAGATACGAATTTACAATAGAAAATTGACTTAACTGGATGATGCTTCTTTCTTGAACCCTTTAGATGCTGTCATAACTTTTTTTTCAGTACTTCTGTCACATGAATACAAATTATTATTTAAACGTATACTGATGTTGACCAGTGTTATAAAAAAAAACCAAAACAAAACAATGAAATTAAAGAGTTATTTTTGATTTTAAAGTACGCAAAAAAACAAAATTATAATAAAATAATATGGCTGACCTTTTCTTTTACCTTATTCGTAGCAATTATTTAAATTCTATGTGGCTCCACAATTAGAATAATAAAATTTCTAATGGAATTCAACTCTGTTGCTTAGTTAAACATTTTTACTTGACTGATTTCGGTGAATTTTAAAAATGTTGGAATACAATAAACAATATTCTCACTTAACATTCACTATTTTTTTAACTAAAAATTTTTTCTCCACATTTCATATTATATTACATCTTTTTGTTTGAATTCCAGATACTAGTTTGCTTGCTTTAATGCGCTCAACACCGTATTTTTTTCTCTGTCAGCTATATTCAACGCGTTACAGACAGATATACATAAACTCAAAATAAATATATATACATATTCCCTTTTGAATAGTGTATAACAAAGTTCAATAATTAATATTTACTATTAGTATAATGCCTAAACATACTAACTTTAAAGGCATCGGTGCATGTGAGTTATGTTATAAAGAATCATTTTTTCATTCTAAGTTTTCTACTGTTTGGCAAAACATTTTTTTTAAATGAATTGTGTGCTTCGTCAGACAATGAAGTTTAAAAATATGAGCATTTAGTTATAAATAACAAGATAACGGTTTTTTTAACCACAACGAAGAAGATGTTATTTAGTTATCATCTGACAACCTAGCACTTATGAATGCAAATGAATGGAAAAATTGACAGATAAACGAATTGTGATTGCTTTGGTTAAATATTCTCGATAACTATGTAATATTTTAGAACCGTATGGTGAATTTACCAGCTATTACTAAAATTAATATGACAAAACGTTGAAACAGAGAATGGATAATGTTTCTTGCTTAATTACTATAACAGCAGAATATCAAAGTGCGTCCGAAGACAAAAACTACCACTTAGATAAATTAATCGTTGGGCAGTGACGTTTTTAATCCACTCTACTCCCTTCAGTTAAACTATAATTAATGTTCAATTTCATTGTATTGATAAGATTGTAATTATTGCATGTATGCTTTCTTAAGAGAATTATAAAAGCAATGTCCAGTTTTACGAAATCTTTTCATGTGAAATAGCTAGTTAAAATAGTTCAAAACCCGGACAGTATGGCAATCATTCTGCACATGATTTTTAAGATTAAAATTATGAATAAATTATAAGCACTATTAAACAAAAGAAATCATTGTTTTTAAAGTTTTAAAAGTTGATTATGGCAATACCAGAGTAGTCAACATCGATTTCTTCAATTTTAAAATTCACGTGCTTAAATCCTAGTATGGAGTATATTTATAAACCATCATTTTGATCATAATGGATTTGTGTTAGAAAACGTGAATATCACTAACATCGTAATTTCTTTCCATTTTACCGATTTTAAAAACACGCTCAAAATAACAGCAATTAGCTAAACACTCCCCAATTGAAACCTTTCTGTATGCAATAAAAAATAATGCTTTTGATGACTGAGTAGTGAGTAACAACCAGTTGTTGCAAAATTATTTTTGATGAGATTGTCCATGTTCTTTAAATTTAAAACCAATTTTAGAACCTACAAAAAACTCATATTTTATTTAAGATAATGAATATTAAATAATTAAGATTTGATTTGATTTGTGTTAATTTCACGAAAGTGATTGAAAACCAGTGCGGGAATATTTTAATTTTATAAAACACTTCGTGAATGTTTTTAATATTGAAATAGTTTTCTTAAATACGCAGGTTGTTTGATATTTTTGTTCTTAAATAATTATATTATTTTTTTTCATTATTATTCGTACAAGTTTCTGTTTCAGGGGTGCGAAGCCGCTCAATAAAAACGGATTCAGGTGAAGCAGAAATGTTTCTAATCCATACATATATGTTAAACTACCTATAGATTATACATATTATTGTATATAATACATTAGTTTACACAGGGACGTACCGAGATCTTTTAAAATTTTACCTTAAAATAGTAAGTTAAGTAGCTCGCTCTTTTATTGCAAAGAGTAAATATAATAAAAAAAAACATTTCGCCTGATAATGGCTCTTCAATGCAAGCAAAACTTGATTTTTTAAATTACTTGTTGGATCATTGGCCGAGTGGTTAACGTTGTTGAGAGTTCGAATCTCAGCAGGCAGAGTTTTCATAAATTGTTTTTTTAATCGATGAATGGATGTATGTTTGAAGTCATATATATCATGTCTGTGTCCATTCTAAAAACGAGGCATCACGAGAGTGACTGGCTAACCACTAGTCCTTTCCAAGCCCTGCGCTTCTAATCTCTATCTATCTTTGAAAAAGAGGTAAGCAACTGAGTAACAGCAGTTCTTGAAGAATTTTTCTCGCTGAGATAAGCTCTATTCCATATTTTCCACATTGGGAGATAACATGGCTTAAATTAAATAATACTCAAAGCGCCCCTTCCAGTATATAATATTGCATAAATGGTTGTTTAGTTTTCATGAAATATCTACCATTAATAAAAACAATAATCCTTTGTACTTCATTCCACTTTATTTAATATGTCAGGACCGGTTTCGCTCATTGCGAGCATTGTCAACTGAGTTGACAATGCTCGCAATGAGCGAAACCGGTCCTGACATATTAAATAAAGTGGAATGAAGTACAAAGGATTATTGTTTTTATTAATATAATGCCTTTCCACCAAGTATTGACAGTGAACACCCTAAAAGTGAAATATCTACCAATTGAACATAAAGTCATTTTTCAATGCAGAAGAACCCGGATACACATGAAAATATATTAAAGCGCTCTTATTATAAGGATTTACAGAGATGACTGATTGCATTATTGAAATCTGATAAATTCAATTACCAACTCGTGTTTAGCAGCGCCCTCTAAATATTTTGAAACATAAAAATGGTCAAATTTAAAGGCATTGTACTCGATTCTCTTAAATCAAAAACTTATCATTATCTTAACTTGTATTTTTGCTGTTTTTTTCTCTCGTGAACTATTATAGTGAAGTAGTTTGAGATTCTTTAAAAGGTAAGTGTATTTTATAGTAAAAACACACTTCATTTTTGTATATATTAATCATGTTTTATTTAAGTTTTCCGTATTTCATATTCATTAGCCAGAGAAAAAGTTAATATAGTATATATTATTCAAAATGAAAATGGAGCCTTGGTGGCCTAGATATTACTAAATGTGGCTCTGCCCATGTGTGCCTCACGTACATAACATTATTTAGGTATGGACGACATGTTACAAAGGAATGGATAACGTGCTGGCTGCATGATGGGAATCCCGATAAGACAAAGAACGCTTTCGGGGCACTTGTAAGTACCAGTCGAGGAAACAAATCGAAAAACCAGAAGCCATTTACATAAGCTTTTATAATCACTGCAAATTTTCCGGCCCCATAAATTTTAACTGGGCCGCTTAGAAATCTGCTAAAAATTTCTACCTATGTAACTTATATGACGATCAGTTGCAAGAAAGTTTAAGACAAAGGATTTAGTATTAATAATAATGAAACATAATTCTTAATTATATAGTTTTATAACTTTTACCTTTGCAATTTGACATGAATGTTTGTTAAGCATTTAAAAAATATTTAGCACATTTGCAAAAATTCTACTGAAATTGTACTTATTATTTTTAATTAATAGAAAAATCAATACTAAAAATCTTATCAGTAGTCGTTGTAAAATGAATTGATTACATCGCTGTTGTTTAACCAAATTAAAAATCATCGATGGGGAAAACATTTTTTAAAATTACAATGTGTAATAATGATTGTCCATCACATTAAAAAAGATTATTATTGACTGACTTACAATAATTAAAAAAATATATATTTTAGTCGCTGATAAAATAATTTCCCTTCTTAATTGTACAATTACTAATATCATAATCCAAATTGTTGTTTCAATTTATTTGGAATGTACATATAATAAAAGCATATCACGATCAATATTACTAATCGGGAATCGGGACTTAATTGAATTTTGCATAATAAAATCAACGCTCTTACTACAACGTGTGTGCAAATTCGAAAAAAACGATGATGAAATTTTCATTATAAATAATTCAATTAAAAATTTTCTCGTTTGCGGTTGAAATAATTTATTGAACATTAGTTATCACTCAATTGTCTATTAACTAAGTTTCCAAACTTACTGACCCGTTACTACCTTTTTGGCAAATAAAATACAAAAGGATCCCATGGAAAATTAAATACTTAATACAGAAAATTATAGAGAACATTTTCATGAACATATCTATACCTTATTTTTATTATTATTTGACTATTTTTTTTTAGATAAAATCTCTTCAGTACTACATTTGAACACATAACTACATATATATATCGACTGTGGAAAGGAAAAGGGACGTAACCCACAGTTTTTTCAAAACAGGTTTTTTTCGATAATCACAATCTATCATATATGATACACGTTCTATCAAAAGGATGCAATCTAAAAATGCCGAATTTGTATCTAAATTTAGCTTTTAAGTTTGAAAAAGATGACCTTGTAAATAGTTAAAACCACGAAAAAAGACTGAAATAAAAGTTTTTCCTAGACAATTTCCTTAATTAATATCAGATTATGTCAATTAAACACCAGTTTAGAAGTCTCCGTGCACTTAAAGGTTGTGTATAATTCATAATTTGCATATGGCCCAAAATCGTCAAAACACGTTTTTCGCGCCTCCTGTACAATTTGATATGTGTGGGTTACGTCCTTTTTCCTTTCCACAGTTGATATATATATATACAGAGCTATAAATAAGCTACACGGATACTTTAAGTGTTAATAATATTATCTGAGTTACAAGGATGAAATATTAGTCGGTTCATAAGATAGTGCCACCATTTTTTTAATGCTTTGAAGGTTGTTATTTACAGTAAAATATCGGTATTAAAATAAAACAACATTACACAATAATTGTAGATAGTATTTGTTTTAAGGTGATTTATGAAAAAAAATTCAAATTAGATACGTTAACCGTGTCATATAAAGATTTAAAATATTTTGGAAGGTTAAAAAATCTTAGAAACTCATTACTCTCTTTTTGCTTCCAAGATATCCTACTTTCTCCGGGACCAGTATGGCTTCCTCAGCTCCATTCAAAACCCCCAAAAGGACCGTTGGGCATAGTTTAGGAATCTATAGTATATTTCATTTCTCAGAAAACTTCTAATAACGAAACTAGAGTTTAATATGCAGTTATGTGTAAAGTTTTGCGCCCTATCATTTTCAGTTATCAGATAATAAAAATATTTTTAATCAATAAACATAAACTAATGAATTAAAAAAGGTGAAACTTTTTCAATGTCTTATTACTTGTCAATGTCGATTTTGATGTATTATATAGTTTTATTTTATATTTCGTCACATTATATCTGTCAATTACATGGCGAATTGGCGTCACCTATTATGCCATGTACTGTTCTTTTAATTTTTAACAATAAATTATTTACTGAGCTCAACCTAAGGACCTAATCTATAAACACCAGCTGTTGATAAAGTGTAACATTTTATGGGAAAAGATGAATAATACTAGATTTATGTTGATCATTTAAATATTGCTTTTTCAGGGTATCAGGAGCTGTCTGACTAATGAACTGGACGATTGTTATTATATAATGATTGTGAAATGGTTTTATTTCCGTTACATTTGTTACTACATTAATAAAAATGCTGCCCATCTCTGCCATGTATTATTATAAATATGAAAATTTGTATTATGTTATTTATCGTACAAATTTTGACATTATAAATCACGAAATACGTAAGAAACCACTTTCAAGAGAGATGATAAATCTAATTTTCTTGTTAGCTCAGTAGAGTATGAAATACTTTTTTTATAAAATGCGTAGTTAAAATATATTTTTGTTCTGTATCAAAAAATCTTGAAACCTGGCTAGCCAATTTGGTTGTTTTTTCTAAGCTAGTTTTCCAAGTCTTAATTGTTTTTCATTTTTTTTCTTTTACGTGACCCAATTTTGGCGAAGGTTACTGAAATGGCTGAGGCGGCCCGAGAAATTTTAGATTTACTTCAAATTTATGGCTATTTTCGAGCAACTTTTAATTGGAGGCATAGTTTTCGTATCGCTTTGGATCCATCTACAAATGCGGGAATAAATAAAATCATTATTTTCATAATTATACATAATTATAGCTATATAATTCCTTTTTCTCATTTTGCAGTGTTAGATCTTATTGAAAAGCATATTATTATATAGTGATGAATAGTAATTTCATAACAAACTCAAAAATGAAACAATTCATTTAAATATTAGTAAGTGTTCAGTCTTTGGTGAAAAGGTATTATGACAAAAAATAATAAGCACTCTTATGTACCTATTCCACAATTATTTGTTAGAATCTGGTTCGTTTTCACTCATCACAAGCATTTTTAACTGAATGGAAATGCTCTTGTTTATTGTTGTTTAATGTCACAGTTCACAGCTAAAGTGTGAAATCTCTTCAACATATATTATACATTCACTAGTCATTTTAAATATGTGTTAGTTTTTTATATTAATTTTAAGCTTACGTCATTTCTACGCACATTGATTTTGACCATTCGATGTATGAATTTATTAATAAACTCACTGGGGACCGCTAAGCAGAGTAGAAATGACATTACGGTTAAGGTTTGGTTAGGTTAGATATGTTGAGTATAAGGAAGGCGAAAAAAATAAGACGTTAAAATTTTTGAGGTAATGTGAAATGTCAGATGACAGTCAAATACAATAGCGGCGTGATGAAGGCTGGTAACACTTTAAGTGCACGCGTGATTATATTAAGTTTATACACAATTTAATCACGTCTGTGTAGTCAATGTATACATTAATTATCTTAATGACTTTTTTCTACCAATCTAACACTATTTTTTAACTTGTAGGTGATTGACATCATCTATTCTATTCAAAGTTATATAGTTAGTAAAGGACTATCTCTTTTTATTTCTGCTCCCTTTTTCCAGTATCAGTTGAAAGATTGGTATAAAAATATTACAGGCATGTTTTTCATTGTATACAAATCTTTGAACATTCTGAAAATCAATTCATGAAAACTTACACTGATGGATTTGAATCAGTGGAAGAAGGTCTAACAGTGCTACAAGACCGATATTATATTTTAAAATATAATATCTTTCATTTCTTAGAAAGATTATACGCTGCCTGATAATATTATGTACACCAAAAGTATGCCACTGTTTTTTTTTAAGTAAAACATTTGCTCAATCAGTTTTATCTGATTTAAACTTTTAACATGGAATTTTCTGTATAAAATTGTATTTGGGAACACAATTTAAGGTTGATAAGTATAAAAAGAAAATTATTTTATATAAATACAAATTCAGCACAACTTGGTCTCACAAAAAACAATGTCTCGTTGTTTTCTTTTATTTTTTGAAAGACATTTATAATGCACATGGATGCAATGCTCTTTTCAAGAATCCGTGTAAAGTTTACTGTCACAAAAACTTCAAAGGACTAGAATAAAAGGAATTTTCCTTTCCAGCATCTCTATGAAGTCAACAAAGTACCCGATAAGATTAAGGCGAAATATTATTACAAAGGAAAAAGAGGCAAGACCCTTTTTGTCTGTGACAAGAAAAACATCATTTAATTGTCATACGACATTGTATGGAAGTCCGTGAACTATTTTGAAATAAAACTATAATGTTACTCGCATGTTTTCGGAAAAGCCTTAAAAAATATTATAATAATCTTGACAAAATCCTTATCATTTGACTTTATATCACTTTGATTATTAGCTTAAATAAAGCGTAAGTTATTCTAATCAATTTCATAAGCCCATCAAAAAAGGCATCTGTTGATGAGATAAAAAAAAAGTTCTTAATTTATTTTTGGTAAAGGTAACCCAAAATATCATAATAATTTTTCAATTTGACTGAAGGTGTTCCCCAAAGCAGGTTCTAAGCACAAAACATGTGCTATTTTTTAATACACAGAGCACAATTCAAGTTAATTCAAGGTTAATCTTTACAATCAATCACTCAGGTAATGAAAGTTGTTAACAGTACATATTGAGGTGAAATATCGTAATTCACACCTGGTGCCCGGAGGCATGTATACCTTCTTACCTTACGTAAGCCGCTGGCTATAATTCTGTCTAATGATTTTAACAACGTTTACTTTGCCTCGATAGTCGATAAGATAGCTCTCCAAATCCGATTTAAACGAATGAAAAAAAAACATATTAATTTTGGAGTTCTAATTTAACGACTGCATTCTACTGGTATTGCTAAAAGCAAAAAGATGATTCGAAGTAATGCTTACAATATGGTTTGAAATAAATATTAAAAAACAACTAGGATCTTTTAGTGACGTCAGTTAAGAGGCTATGTTTATCCTGACTATACCATGTATAAACCTGGCCTGTCTCATATTTGTCAGTGTTTGTGAACAGTTTGTTAAGTTTTACTTTTTTTATTTCTTGATTTTTTATGTCTATTTTGATGTATTGTGTACTGTTTTTTTTCATTATATTTTTCAAGTGTATGGCGAATTGGCGTCAGCTGTAGTGTCATGTACTCTACTTTTAATTTTTAAGCAATAAATAAATATTCAAACCAATTATAATGATATCATCATCTTTATGGTGGGATTGAAACAGTGACACGAACGTATAGAAAAAAGAGATGTTTATATGCGTTAATAATTAAAACTAGACATTAAGAATAAAATTATGGTAGGTGTTTTGAAAAAAGTTGTAGTATCTAAAGTGTTCAAGTATCTGAGATTTAAATAAGCTGGATTTATCAGTACGGATAACGACTGAATGCCGTTTTATTTATTTATACACAATAAGTACTCATATACATAAATAAAGGAAACACTGTTTTGATTAATAACACCACGGGAATTCAACTTGCGAAAAATGAAAATAAAATGCAAATTCAGAGATTTAAATTTAAATCAAATTCAAAAAAGCCCCGCGCTCCTTGCAAAGTCATTATTAAGGGTATTAATTAAAAAATGAAAGCATCGCACTCTTTGGGATGAAATTAATTATTTACGCTTAGTTTATGAATAAGCAAAATTTTTAAATCCGAAAAACATTTAGCCTTTAAATGCTACACTTATTTACTATTATTCCGAAAATTTGTAGATGCCTAATTCTTAAAACACAATTTTAAATAATAGACTTGTTTTTAAAGTTCTATTCGGAAAATACAATGTAAACTTACTTGATTATTACATAATGTTTTTTTATGTGCTTAAAATGATTAATTAGTTTTGGTTCTGCTAAATTGAAAGACGTTTATATAAAATATTATTTTTTAGTGGAGAGAATTTGACAATTTAATTATAAAATAGTTGGTCGACATTTCTATTAATTATTCTGAAAGTTTAATGATAATAAAACTAGCATAAAGTGACACAGGTGAAATCTCATAGGAAAGAATATGTGTTTATATTTCATGAAATCTCTAACCAAACGTGTACCTATGGAAAGTGGTTATTGAATTAAATAGCAATAGCTGTATACATTATTTATTGGGGAATCTTTCTTATTTGTTATAATATTATAGAGCACTGTAATGTAACGATTATAGTCTTTGTAATTGTTATTATATTAAGACTAACTTAATATTAGATTATTTCTCACTTTTCGTTTAGTAATATAAAGACCATTAAATTATTTAATCACTGATCAAATAAATATAAGTCGTAACTATCAATCAAAATATGAACGAGTAAGTCAAATTTCCGCTATGTGTAAAGTAAAGAGTGTTTTAGATTAATACATTCGATTTTTCATCCCGTTAATAACAAAATGAATGTTATTTTATTACACGAGCTTCCACTTGAATGATGATGGTTTTATTTTAACAAGAAAAGTTTTTGTACTTAACAATTTATTTTCTTCATAATGCAACTGCTATTTTATCAAACTTAAGCTTTGAAACACAATATGGAGCTTTATCTAAAAAAACCGTCGGAAAAATGAAATACTGTTCTGGTCTTGCAACCTCATTTAAATGAAGTTCTAAGGTTCTGATTTCAATTAAACAAGGCGGAGAAATTTAAATAACAGATTTTTACTGTTTTATTTTGCATATAAGCGAAACATGGGTTACTAAAGCATTGTTTGCGGACTAATGATGCACGAAATAAATTCGAAGACTATTACATTTTATGTCAAATATTACGTTAAAAGATAATCCAGTTTCGTTTTTGTATATTTATTTAACTGACAAATGCAGTTTTTTAATAAAAAATAATTACCCAGTAAATATTGGACTTAATGCCGTAGTTCTTTCAATTTAAGGTGAGTTATGAATTTAACTATTGATTAGGCGAGGACAAAGATTTTTTGTTTACAAATGACTGGTACACAGAAAACTAAGTACATTGCATTTGTTCATGCTTAAGATTTGAATGTAAGTTTTTCAAAAAATAAAATACTCAACGATTATTTCAATTTACACTTGTAAAAATAATTTAATTTTTTCATAAAAGAATGAAAAGAAACTGCACAAAAATGAGCGAATTAAGTAATAAACAAACTATGCGATTAAAAATTCAGCGCTATTTTGTTAACACAAATTCTATTCTATAAAAAATTGACAATACGACAATTTATAATACCTGCCATGTTATACAAAAAGTTTTTCTTCCCATATGTAAACAAAAGTGTAAAAATATTTAAGCACTTGCAATGTTTTGTGATCTCCAAGCTACATAATATTTGAAAACTATTCCATCATTAGTCGAGCTAGGTCGATTAAGCTGGTAATATAGGACTTTTTTTTTCTAAATTAATATATTCAAAAATAAATGAGACATAAATAATTTATTTAACTGATAGTAAATCTATTTTACAACTTCTTCGTTTTGTTTTCTTGTAAAATTATCATTTTGTCGAGCCTGTTTTTCTCTTGTACTCTTAATATACGAAACAGTTTAAAAATTATTTAAATCCCAATAAAAAAAATTAACTATAAAGATGATGCACCACACATTTGTCAGTACTAAATAACAATTCACATTTCACGCATCATACGAATAGTGCTGCAATTAAATGAACTCAAGATTGAAGTGGATATGAACAGATAATAAGTCACGGTGATCAATATAAACATTGTTTTTTAATGATGACATGAATGGTGTAACTGGTACAATAACAATAAATTTTAGTAGCCCTGTAATCTAAAAACCCCGAGAAAAAGCATTATTTGTGTACAGTCTAGACAAGAAGTTCCCACTGTGACACTAATGACTTGGAAAAACGTCCTGAATAAAGGACTGACTTAACTTCGTGGATTTACAGTGTTTTAATAGGCAGGGGTTTTTTAATCTTTCTAGTAAAATAAATATTTTTAAATATATTTTAAAAGCTAAGAACTCGAATTAAAAAAGTTTTTAAATTAGTTAAATATTTTTGAAATTGTTCACCTTAACTTGACGAGTTGAGTTGTCGAGATTACTTGAAATCAAATAAAAAATATAGCTTAGCATTTTATGTTCCAGTTTACTTATTTAATTCGTACTTAGTTTTTGACACAATACCCATAAACTATAAAAAATATACTTCTGAAATTTAATCTTATAGCTACTAACTAGCTAAGTGGTTTAATTTCAGTTAAGTTTTTTTTGAAAAAATATTTAGAAAACACTTCTTGGTTTAAGCCTCATTATATGTATATTTAAATCGATTACTAGAAGAAAATCAACCATATGCAAGAGTCAAAACAAAAAAATCTTTAAGCGGTTTCCCGAATGCCAGGTGTTTACAAATCTGAATTACTAAATACTTTTTATTAATTAAGATACATAACATTAAATTCTAAAATGATATCATATTATTAAACTTATTCGTCAAAACTTGTTTTTAATTTCACGGTTATGTTTGCTAGTCTATGTGTTCTGCCGTAAGATGCTCTTTACGGAATGAATATTTAACGACACAAAAGGGCGGAATAACATTGAGAACTCACTCATGTCCAGTAGATCAGGAGAACTCGAAACGACTATCCCCCATAGTAAGATGAAAACAGTTATGAACCACCAGGCAGTTCCCATGGTAACACGCAGGTTGCCCCCACCGCCTCTCGTAACACCTGAAAACAAACTCGTTATTGTGTATCGGTAAACAAAAAGAAAAGCATAACAAGGGGCCTTTACCTTTTTTCACCCATGGGAGAAATATTGCTGAGTAAAAAAAATAAAAGCACACATTTTCCAATGATCTTTAATTAGTTTTATTTTGGTGGTGGGTATTTGTTTTATTTTTCTAAGCGTTTTCTTATTTTATTTCAGCAGAATTTTATGGGCCATTTGTTGAGTTTTTGACTAAGCTAGAGGCGTAAAAATTCTCAATCCAGTGTTTCAAATATTTTATTTTAAATGTAGTGGCTTAAAGTCAATAATCTGGCCAATACTTTATGACGGTGTTAGTAGAAAACTGTTCATAAATATTTTAAAAAATCTCATTACAGAATTGGAAGTCAAAAAGACGGTAAATGGTAATTTAGATAATAATATTATTCATCATCAAAACTTAAGCTAATAAGTAGACATTTATTTATATTTACATGATTTATCTGTTTATCTGTGACAAATCACCACTCTCTCTCTTTCTTTATCTATGATCATTTTCTCTCACATCGTTTGCATTAAGCGTATTTTTCTAAGTGGCGCTACTTTTAAGGAATAATAATTATATATACATAAAAACACTAGGTAATTTAAAGCAGAGGCAGAACCTGTAGAAACAAAGTGAGAATGTTTGACACGACCAAAAAACGTTATTTATTGAAATTTTTATAGCTAGTCATTTCTCAATCATGGGAATAGTAGTGATCACTGTATATCACACTGTATTTTTAATTACATTGTTCTTATGCTTCGTTTATGATGATTTATTGAATAATTAGTATTAAATATATATTTATTTTTTTATGATTCAATTTATAAAAAAATATTTGGCAAAATAACTAATGCCAATACGCCAAATAGTTTTAAGATCATACGAGATAAGCTCGATAAAAACTTTTTTGTAAGTCATTCGAGATCAACTCGATAATAATTGACTGCCCATACACCCAAGTTTTAAATCTCAAAATTAAATTGAAAAAATATCAATTTAATATTGAGCTTACCGGGAATCGAACCCAGATCCGCTTAACCGTTAGAACAACCTTAATCAAGTAGACTAAAGAAAATAGCTTAAAATATTTCTTTACTCTATAAAAACGTGTCTTTTTTTATTATATGATCAACTTTTGACAACATTTCACATTGTTTATTCAGTATATATGTATATATTAAATGGTCATAACTTTAATCACATTTTCATAATTACAGCTTTTTACCAAATTTTAAAGAAATACTGTATTGAAATTGAATGAATTCAAAATTAACAAGGCTCAATAAAATACAGTCCAATAACATGTTTTTATATAACCACTGCAAGTTTTATTTTCTGGGCGAATCATATTTAATTCAATGAAAAAAGCATTGCTAAAATATTTAAAACGAGCAGCGAAATTAAAAACACAAAAGCCTTTTCAATTTTCGCAAAAACAAACGTTCTCAAACTTTAAGTACATTCGAAGTAAAACGTCCCCTACTCCAGTGAGAGTAAGTGTTAATATTTAACAAGGGTGGTGGCGTCTCTCCTCTGAAGGGCTTAATGTCTCTTTGTTACAGCAGGTAACAAAGTGTTCTGTTCTCAACGTAGATACAATAGATGCTATGGGAAACAGAACGGGTAGTTCTAAAATATATATTATATGAATATTATATTGTATATATATGTTTATATGCAACAAAAGGCGTTCTGCTAACGTATAATTAAAAATGTATATTGACATTACCTTAAACAGCACAGTTAAGCACTGACGAAATAATATGGTAGGGTTGTATATTAATACTATACTTATAATGTACATGTTTGTATTAGCGTATGAGTATGAATACTTCAAAAATTAAATCCTAACTCAATTGGTTGAAATTAAATTGTAGATACACATGCGAGATATATAAAAAAAAACGAACAAATGTTCGTATTGTTAATATTTTGCTATCTTCTTATTAAAATTTTATTTGACCACATTCAGTATTCTTAAGGGGGCTTTACTGTTATAATATGAGAATAATTATAAGAACATTTTGTAACTATTCGTGACAAATTAACCAGGAGCATAGATCCTTTGTAGTAAAAGAAGTAAAATTAAACATATTACCCCCTTCAGATGACTGAGAGGTGCGCCGATTTTCATTTTATGATTCACACGCCGCATTAATAAGTAGCTGAATACTTCACCAACACAAAGCCGGGTTGCTTTGCGTGTTTTTTTGCAATTTAGAAAATATTGCATATTACTAGAAACTGTTCTTTTTTCACATCACGCATAATTTGTTTATAAATAAACATAAACTCAGTGTTTGTACACTGCATTTTAAATCTTTAATGCATGTTCTTAGCTTGATTGATTATAAAATAATAATAAAACAAAATAATAATAATATATAAAAACTGAAATAAATTAATAATACTTTTGCAGCCATTACAGGCAACTGGGTTGTGAAAATCTCAGAAAAAGTTTACTGTTTTAAGTATCGTGAAAATTACCTGCAGGAGAATTTTTGATGAAGAATCAACCATTTCTCCGATTTCATATAGCACTTTGGTTAAAATGAGTTTATTTATAGCACGGTGACTTTTGCATACTAAATTTATTATATAAAAGAAAATCATTTTTAAATTCCACACATAATACGTACGTAGATTTGAAAGCTTCTTTAATCTACTTGGTACTTTTATTAAATCACACTTACATTAATAATCTAGATGGTAAACCATCATTTTATAAATATGTCACAAATAATAAAAAAATATTTCACTTTTAACACTTCCCCTACGGTGCTAAAAAATTCTTCCGATTTGTTGCTGGCTCTATAGGAACCAAGTGAAAAATGCATAACGGTAGGTGAAGTGTTAATTAGCTGTCAGATTATTTAATTTTAGTTTTGTCAGCTTATAATATTTGATTTTAATTCTACGTTTTTAGTAATTTTTACAACCTGTTCCACTCTTCGCAAAAATAATTATCGGATAATATTTTCCGTGGTAAGAAAAATCGGCCCTGAACATTTTAAAAAATGAAGAAATTTTACGAAAACAAAATGTTATTGTTTTCTAATGATCAGTTTCTTTTAAAAAATGACATTGTTTTTTTAGTATGAAATTGCTCTTTTTCTTTCTTTTTCTGCCTTCTAAGAAAAGTCTTAGGTGAGAAGAGTAAGTGACTAACGGTAAAGTTATGTTGAAAAACTGCGTAAAGAATCTATATTAGAAGTATAAATGGGTATAAAGAAGCTCCAAATTAAACAAGAAATAAACGATTGTAAGTTTCGGTAATACAGCAGGCTCTAGCAAAAAATCTCTAATCAGCTGAAATTATTTTTCAGGCATTTTTTTTACCTTCTCCGCTCCCAATGGAGAGCAGATGAATTCCTAATAGAGTTTATCTTAACAGAAGTGTTTTTGCGAGAACTCTGAGCTTGTTACTCAGTGGCCCAACCTCTCTTTTCCCAAAGAGAGTAGGAATAGAAAGATAGGGCTAGTGGTTAGCTAATCGCTTTCGATACGCCCCGTTTATAGGATAAGATGGGCAGGAGGACGGAATCCAATCATTCAACGGAATTCAATCGTTTAAATTATGTACATTCACACAAGTTTTATCCTGGGTTTCGCCTTTCGGCATCTTCAGGCGTTCAAGTGCATATATGAATTTGAAAGCCATTGCTGGCGAAATGGGTTAACCTATGGAAATTCTTACAGATTTGAATGCTGAGTTTTTCAATAATTATATTTATAGTTTATGATTATATTTACTTATATTCATATATGTAAGTAAATAAGAGTGAGCAATTTGTCAGATTTACTTGCTCATTCAAAATTGATAAGCTATTTAACTGTGCCTTATTCATTTCTAAAACTTTCTGGGAAATCAATTTATGACTATCTGTGTTTGGGTATAGTATTTTAATCCCTTCATCCGCATTGAACACACGGTTCTCCGACAACAAGTGATTTTGCGAAGGTCGACGTATCTTTTTTTAATCTTAATGCGGTCTTGTGTTCTAAACGTCTAGTTTTTAAGATTTTTTCTGTTTTTCCGATATAGAATTTTGTGCAACAAAAGTACTGCAGTCAATAAATCTTGGATTTATTTAAGTAATGCAAGCAGTGTATATATATAAGTAGTGTACATATATAAGGATTTTAAGTTTTCACTCTCCCATACCGCATGGTCTTAGGAGTTATATAAATCATATTATACAATTGAACAAAACGACGAAGGCCTTCACTAAGCTAAACAAAAGACAACCAGCCCAACGATCCATGGACTAGTAAAACACGTGACGTAAGTGGAAAGAAAGCTTGGAATATTTTTTTATTAGAGAATTAAAATATAAACTAAATTCAAAATGTGAAAAATCAAGATTGGGCCGATTGTCTGTTAAGACCTTTATTTATGGTCTCTTAAATGAATGTAAAGCTTTGTTTTTTTATGTCGCAATAGGCCCGAAAATATCATTATTTTATAAAAATACATTTAAAGAAAACGTGTTATTTATTTTCAGTACTGTGTCTAGATAAGATTGATAAAATCAACGGAAGTGGTCAATTTGTGCCAAATCACAACTCTTTGTGTGATTCGCACTTACTTTGAAAAATGCACTAAACGTCTGTAAGTCCAGCGATCACTTATCAAGTGACAAGTCACAAGAAATCTCCTTTCATACAGATTGACTCATATTTCACAAACGCAAGGAGGAAGAAAAATATTACCTCAACACTTTGAGAATCAATTCGATGCTGTAAAATAAAAAGTATTTAGCCATCATAAATTGAAATGCTATCGTACATTTTTGTCTTTAATTATGTTTATATAAACGCTCAACCCGTGGTGAAAAACATATCCGAAAACATAAAAACAAAACTACAAATATAAATACACAAAATTAAAATAATAAAAATACCAAACTCAATCAAAAACAACGGTAGGTTCAATAGGGCTTATAAGAAGAAATATATGTTTTTATTTACTGATTTAATTAGCATTCACTTGGTAGAACATTATCACAACACTGCTTTGAAGCTCTACAAAATGCTATATTACTAAAATACAGTGTTACATTAACCTTTACGTTGATTTATTGCACTTACATTAATTGCTCAAAAAACGTACAATTTGTAAACAATACGTTTTGCATAAACTACTAAAACTTTGAATTGATTGTAAATCATTTTTTTTTAACTGTTTGAGTAAAAAGAAATATTAAATTTATATTTCTCATTTTGTAGTTATCTAGTGTACAAACATTCTTTGCAACAGCGGTAAGCCCAACAGTGTATTCAACTGTTTTAAATCGTTCTTTATATAAGGTTCCGAAGTGTTAAACGTGTTCATAAAACGGTCACCATAATGTCGCAATCTATCCACTTCTACATTCGCCCAGTAGGGATTTTTTATCCGATTTCCCGCATTTTCTCCCTCCAAACTCCATCGCTCTCCGTCTAACCTTAAATCACTTATTTTGAAAACATCACATGCCCATCAGTAGCGATATTTCACAACGCTTATTCAAAAGGATGAATTGAAGAGTTTTTTTAAATATATAAATTAATAAAATTATCATATAGCATCAAAGCATATAAGTATATTATATTTCATAACAAATTAACCCTCCAGAGACGAGAGCTTTTTTTCGATAAAAAAAATATTTCTTTAGCCAGATTGAAGTGACGGATAACTTTTATTCCTAATAAAATTTAAAAAAAAAAAACGCCAATTCGTTGTATAGAAACCCCGCATGACTATATGATCATGCTCATCCTTTTATTACCGTATAATATTGTGTACGGACAGTTGTAAGGACAAAAGTGACCGTATGGGCTCGCAAACATTCGGGGTTGAAATATAGCTAAATGTGTTTTTTTCTAAATATTTACAATTTGACCTCTTTTCAACAACATAATTTCAATACAAATATATTAGCAAAATAACTGTAAATAATTTGATGTCCTGATAAAAAAATAACTAACAGTTTCAAAAAGTCCATTAAAAAAACGGATATTCAAAAAATAGCATGTGCTTTTGGTGGCTGTTTCTGTCCCCACGGCTGATGACTAACTGAAGTCTGTACCCTTCTTAATTAACCAAATATGAGTATAAGCAACGATATTCAGGTAGAAAAGGGATGAATAGTGAGATCAATAGACAACGGTGTTTACTGTTACCATATGGTCACGCTCGTCCTTGGAGGGTTAAATCAAATATGTTTTCAATTACAACATAATATTCACAACATTAACAATAGAAACCAATGTCTTAAAATGAAATTATTACCTAAGAGCTAGCTACTTTTCACATCTCGAAAAATTGCACAGTGCAGGAAACGTTTTTTCAACATTTTTTGACCATTTTGTCACACATCTCTTTTTTGTTCATAGAATAGGTTGTGTTTTGAAAACTATATTATTTTGACAGTATTGTGTCGTTTTTAAATTGTAGCAGGCTTTAATTCTCATATTTTTTCAAATATTGCCGAAATTCAAATTGACGAAATGTTACTTTCAATAAGTTTTATTACATTCGTTTTTTTCTAAACTATTCAAAGACAGGTGAGATTTGGTAAATGAGAGTCGCCGAGTGGTTAACGTCGTTAGCTTCGGTTGCGGCACTCACGGATTCGAATCCCAGTATGGACAGTTGAATAAATTGATTTTACAATCGATTTATAGATTTTCGTTCGAAGGAATGAGTGCATGTGATATCTAAAACATTTACAACCAACCATTTTATCCAAAAAACGAAGAGAAGCGAGAATGATTATCTTACCATGTCTTAGCCTTACCATTCAATACATACAGTGTGCGAAATAAAGAGGTTGAGTTACCGATTCAAAATCAGTTATTTTAAAAACACATCTGTCGTGGAAAATTTTACTCTGAGTCCATCAAACTTTGCGATAGTAAGTCTGAAGATGCCTCTTTATGCTTTACATCGGAAGCGGACATCGCACAAAAATATGATACAAAAGGAAGAAAAAACAAGTCAATCTCATATCATAATGTTTTCTGTAATTCAGTTAATTTCGTAGAAATAAACAAATTTATATTAATTCTAATCACCTTTGTCATTCTTAATGAGGATTGAATTTTGTTTAACCCATGAAAAAATTTGAATTGCAATTATTTGTTTTCAATTCATGTCCACTTCTAGTGTGAAGCCTCTTAATGTATGAAATAAAAGTGAAGCATCTTAACAAAAATGGTTTTTAATTGATCATTTAACATTATTAATATTTCACGATTTTTATAACTTCAAAGTGACAAAAATATCTTGTTTTTTCATATATAAAAAATTGTAGGATAACTTTTAATCCAAAAAAAATATTGATTTTTTACTTAAATAATTATATGTTTTTAAATAGCGATTTGTTATACTCGAGAAGCAAAGCTGATCAGCTGATCAGTCATAATTCCAGAAAAAGCCTTACTTTAATGTGTATATGTATACCTCCTGCTTATTGATTTCCTTTTTTTTATTATTACATTTTAACCAACGTTAAAAAGTTGAAATCGTCTTATTTAGCTCATGAAAACTTTTCAACTTTGCACCACGCCACAACAATTTTTAATACTCGTAAATATGATGAAAAAAAACAGACAAGCAGGTATTAAGGTATGTTAATAGGCTGAATATGTAAATCCTCAAATTATCTCCTGAACTGTGGCACAACATCTTACTACCTTGTTTTGAGGGCGACATTTTGATAACAAACATAACTTTTTTTATTAATACCAAGGTGCTGTCGAGACCCTGCACTCAATAAAACATGTTTTACGGCATTTTTAATGCAAAACTATGAGAATTTAAACTCAAGAAAATGGTAACGGTTTTATGCAGTAATAAAATTTGACATCGCTGATCTCAGTGCATGTCGAACAAGGGACCGGGAATTTATTGTGGACTGTCAAATATAATACAATGAAGCGCCGAAACGGTGTCTCATTTCCTGTCATTTGCAGTTCCGTTTCACAGTACCTAAATAAAACATAAACTTTTGCTTGCGTTTTATTTTCTTACGATTGACGTCGAACGTGTTCAAAAAAGATAGTTTTAACATCACTCGAAGCTTAAAAACTTGTCTGTTTTTTTTAATATCCCCACATTGCTACTGAACACTTGTGAATCATAGCACTTCACCATTGTCGTGTACATTTAAACCTTGAATAACGTGGAGACTGAAGATATGTTTCAAATTTGATTTCAATCGATAGATGGGTTTGTTTCTAGAGACGAGATTTTTGTGATCTACCCATATTGCAGTTAATAGTGACTAGAAAACAACGAGTTTTTTAATTGATCAATATTTTTATTTATCCTAAAAGTGCATTTTAGAAACGTTAACCTTAACTGCCGTCTATGTGGTCGAGTGGTCAACGTTGTCGGCTTCGGCTACGGAGGGCCCGGGTTCAAATCCCGGTACGGACAGTTTTATAATTGATTTATGAATTTCTGTTCAAAGGCATGGATGTATGTGATGTCTTGAATTTCCCCCTCTCTCACCCATCCTATCCTATGAACGGGGCGTATTGAGAGCGATGAGCTAACCACTAGTCATGTCCTAGCCCTTTCTTTATATTCCTACTCTCTTTGGAAAAAGAGAGGCTGAGCAACTGAGTAACAAGCAGTTCTCGTAGAAACACTTATTTTGAGATAAACTCAATTAAGAGTCCATATGCTCCACATTGGGAGCGGACATGGTAAATTAATGGTTTAATTTTTTACAAATATTATAACAATAATATTTGTAAAAAATCTGTTTAGAAAAAAATATTATAGTTAAGAAAAAGCTATAATTTATACATTCAAAATAAATACTTATCATTGAATACTTCCGACAAAGTTTGAGTATAGATTTTGGCATGATTTAAAGTTTACAATATACCGTACCCAATACGGGTCTCACTCCGTAATATAGGCAACAATAGCGTGCTTCTAGGCGATAAGGCATGAAAGTTGACAATGTTAGATGAATGGGTGAAAGTGGGAGAGGGAGACTATCAGCAACGATGAAAGAGAGCTCTGACATTAGAGTGAAGAAAATATATACACCTAGGTGGTACAACGTGGGAGACCTAATCGAAGACGTTCTAGACCGCAAAATATTCCCAAAACGGATTCCATGCGTGGATTAGAAGCCCGCGGCAGTCTTTTTTAAAAGCAGGCAATTATTAAAGAGATCTGAGAACTTTTTTTTTTCGTAGAAAATAAAATGATCGGACGAGATCAGAAAAATCGACCGTAATCTTAATAGATACAAGTCTTTCACTAATGCGTACGACGTTCACTACTGCGCCACGGGACCAGAATTTTAATAAGTTTAGAATAGCAACGTATTAAGTTATGTATTCATAAACTGTAGAACTAAATAGGTTGCTATTCTTACTCTATTATAATGGAGTTCTTTCAAGTAAATGCCAAGTCAATAAACCAAAATTTTATTTTAAAATTGAAATTTATTCGGTTTATCGATATCTGTCCGAATGCAAGAGTGGGTCTGAAAATTGCCTCCCACCCTTCGAATTCTGAAATAACGAGGCAAGGCGGGAGCGATTAGCTTACCAGTATTCCTGTCCCAGCTCTTTCGATGTTATCCCTACTTATTGACAAAAAAATGAGCTACCGAGTAACACTTGTAGAATAATTTCTTTGAGATACCTTTACCATGATTAGACATGGATCAACAAAAAAAAACTGGTCCTGCTCATAAATATAATATTAAAATTTAAGAAAAGTACAAAAAAAAAGTTTCAAGTAATAGCCTTTCAACTAGGGAATCCAATTCAGGGATCCCGGGATCCCGAGCAGTTTTCGATACATTTCAATCCCGGGATTAGAAGACATGATCCCATAACTTTCGGGATTGATTTTCTTATAAAATAGAATCGTTGATCAATTGATTGTGTAAATCATCAAATATAATAAACAATGTTCCATTGTTCATTGTTTCACAATGCTCAATTAAGATAACATATTTTAAAATAAACTCTGCAGACGAAGATTATAAAATGAAATACTAGAAGTCACTTATGGTAATAGATTACGATTAAATGAATCGCAAACATATTAAATTCCATAGCATATTATAGATTACTGTAAGTGGACACTTTTGGCGATAAGACGATTTTTATTAGTATGAAATGTTTCTTATTTCTTTCTCATATTGCAATGTTGATTGACTTTTTATTTATTGTTATGCCATTTCGGTTTTGCTTTATGTTTTATGCGTTGTTATGTTTATTATTATCTGTCAAATCTAGTGTGAAGATAACTTAAATGATTTTTATATTGTTACAAATGTATATGCCTTTTTTAAAAATAAACTTTCTGACTGAGGCGGTAAAACAATAACATAGTAACTCTTTAAAATTAGACAAAAAATCACTTCTTTAAGCTCCTATATAATACCAGTGTCAAAAAATATATTTCATTATTTCTACGGTTGTATTCCCAAGAGACTATAATAAAGAATATAATATAGAATAAGTTGTATTATTAATTTTTGACCAATGTTATAAATTTCCTTTATAAAAGTAAAATGTGTAGCACTATAAAAAAAACCTCAATTTCGAGACTAGCCCCGGGATCCCTAGATCATAAAATTGTAATCCCGAAATCCCGGGATCAACATTTTGGCTCGGAATTGGATTCCTTACTTTCAACCAATAACTGGCAGTTAACATTTTAAAAATATTTTTAATTATTTTATTATCATTTTCGAAAATATTGGATTAAGCCAGGGTTGGGGAACCTTTTCTTCTCTAAAGGCACGATTCATTTTTCTGATTCGTCATAAGGCCGCAGTAAACGTTGACTAGCAAACCTTTGCCGGAAACAGGAATTTACGAATTTACGTAAATTTACAGAATTACAGAATTGGCCAAAAATGTTGGCAGCCAAAAGGCCGCAGGTTCCTTATGCCTGGGTTAAACGCCAGTTCCAATCAAACACCTTTTTGCTAAAAATGCTGAATTTTATGTTCACTTGGTTCACATTTACAAGGAACGTTTTAGAAAAAAATATAAACGATAAATAAATGCAATACATCTAGAAACGGGGTTTGGGAAAATGATTCAGTGCCAATCATCGTATAAATTGAAGAAATATTTCACAGTGAATAAATTTTCACTTTGGAAAAAGTGATCTTTTACGTATATGGTTTTTTCCTCATTTATATTTCAAGTTGTTTTATGGTTTGTGCAACAAGCAAGATGCGAAAATATTTCAACGTCGGCGCGGCATCTAGTTAAGGATCGCGGAGCTGTACCAGTGCACAGGTAAAAAGAAAGCTGTCATACGCAATCAACAATGCTGAGAACGTCTCCACGAGGCACTCGTAAAACGGCATTACTTCCTCGCAGTACGAAAAGCTAAGGCTAATAAAATTTGAGCTCTAAACAATTCGTCGTCAATTTTTATGGTTCCAATATCCACATTGGGGTAGAGTATCGCATAATGAAAAAAACATAAACCGATGATCTTAAATTGCAGAAAATGAATAACGACAGAGATTCTGATGATAAAACAAAGTTTCTTTTTGTAGTGTAACTTTATTTATCAATTTTGGGTAGACAAAAAAGTGTTCTTAAATAAATATTTTACATTTAAAGTATTGACTTTATAAACTAATCACTCTAAACGTTGTTCATATTAACCAGTCAGAGAAAAATGAATACCTTAACTAGTCAAAAGAGACATTCAATACACAGATGACGTTAACGAAGTAACCTCAAAAATTTCAACGCCTTGCTGTTATTCTCGCCTTCTTTCTGTTCTACATATCTTACATAACCAAAGCTGTAATGTTATTTATTCTCTGCCTTGAGCTCTCACTCTTTTCGATCCTTAAATAACTAGATGTAGTGAGAGCGATTAGTTAACCTCCAAGCCAAGCCTGTCCTAGCCTTATCCTTCTATCCCTACAACTCTCTTTGAAAAAGAGAGGTTGAGCGACTGAGTAACACACAGTTTTCGTAGAAAAACTTATGTTTAGATATTTCCATTAAGAATCCATATCCTCCCCACAGCAGACATGGATAAAAATAAATATATTTATATAAATGATAACCTATTATCAGTTGAAAATTCTCATTCTTTTTTTTCAGCAAAAATTTAATTAACCCAGACACATAAAATTTATTTAATGATTTTTTGTTTAAGCTTTTTTTGCATTTTGGCTGAGCATATACTTTTTTAAATTTTACAGTATGTTACCAATACTTGCCTGTTTTATACTAAAAAAACAATTACATATATGTACATACTACCCGCTATATAATCATCAGACTTCTACTGTTGAAGAATTGTGTTGGACTTAAAAAATTCCTCCCGACGAGAGATCGATAAAGTGGCGGAGTCAAGACTAGGCGTCGCACAAACTGGCGTCGAAAGTTTTGCCGACGCTTTTTTATGTTTTTTTTTTCAAATTACTTCCGAGCTGGCTAACGTATTTACTTCTTGTAACTTTACTCAAGCAATCAAAGTTCGATTAGCAGAAATTGAGTGATGCTACCAGATACACATTACAGGTGTGATACAGTCAACCGAAAGCGAACAGATCTAATACTCACTATCGGAAGTTGTAACCAAAGTAAATAAAAAGATAGATTTTTCTAATTACAACATAAAAACGATGCTTGTTCGTACACTAAATCTTGATAAAAACACATTTGTATACATTGTCATTTTTGGAACTTTTATTAAATTCCCATTGTTTTAATTATTTAACTAATATAATACATTCTTATTTTTTGTGTTTTGATTGCTTTGTCATCCACTTTAATAGTTTTCATCAGACTTGGTTTTTTATAACAACCATTCTGTAGAATTAATTTAGAATTTAACATAAGATATCTAAGGATTGGTATAATTGATGTCTTTGAATTTCTTCTAGTGTCGTGGCAAATTTGCAGGAAAACTATATTTAATTTTATAATGCTATTAAATTATTTATTTTATTTGTGTTGTATCGCAAAAATCTAAGGAAAACTTTAGGATAAAATTTGAAATAAGTGGGTGAGGTGATCAATTCTGGTGATTGAAAAATGAAAGTTGTTAATTAAATCAGGCAGGAGTAGAGTAAAAAAATGTTTTTAAGCTTAAGTTCGTTCATTAATATGTATTCCATCGTACAAAAATAGGAACCAGGTCACCGGTTTACGTGGTGTACATTCTAACGCAAACTATTTGACCGGGATAACATTGATAAATAAAGCAACGATTTTGAAGGTTCAAGCACATATACTCAAGTAAGTAATATCTAAGATATCATTATTAAAAAAAAACTATTCACGGCAAGTTTCATATTACTTTGTACAATTCCATCACGTTTCAAAAGTACTCAAACTTGATCTTTTCAAGACGACCCCACCAAGTTTAACCTTTTAGGATCTGTAACACTTCCCTCAACTTCTAGAACAAATTCCATTTACATAACAGTGAACATAACCAGAAACAGATCATTATACTGAAAATATATTGTTTCATAAAACAGTGCTATAATTAAATAATCATTCAATTGAAACATGTCGTGTAACATTTTTAATTTTTCAATATTCTATTCCGTTGTTTTTATTTACTAATTGTTACACTTGTTTTGTCTTTTTAAGAGTCAACTTCAGACTAGCATAAAGATGCATATAAAAGAGGCGAAATACGTATCACAATTGAGGTGCTTAATATATTTTTTTAAACCATGTCCGCTCCCAATGTGGAGCATATGGACTCATAATCGAGTTTATCTCAACAGAAGTGTTTCTAAGAGAACTACTTGTTACTCAGTTGCTCAACCTCTCTTTTTCCGAAGAGTAAAAAGGTAAGCTAATCGCTCTCGATACGCCCCGTTCATAGGATAGGATGAGTGAGAGGGGGGAATTCAAGACATCACATACATCCATGCCTTTGAACAGAAATTCATAAATCGATTAAAAAATCAATTTATAAAACTGTCCGTACCGGGATTTGAACCCGGGCCCTCTGTAGCCGAAGCCAACAACGTTGACCACTCGATCACATAGGCGGCGTATTTATTTTATAATATACCATTAATTTTATTTATTATTATAAAGGCAAAGCGTTGATGTCTTAACAGTTTTTATTGCCGTATATGTCTTAAATACAATATTATTAAGACAAAAACTTTTCTTAAAAAAAATGTATGTGTACTACATACACCTTGCCACCAAATTATTAACGCAACCAGTTGCATGAAAAAGTTAGTACTTATATTATATGAAAAACGAATTAGCAAAGCTAGCTAAAGAACAAAGCTACTGCCGAAGCTATTGAAAATATTAAATAAATATCATATTTTTATTTCTTTCGGAAATAAGTGTAATTTCTATTTTATTTTAACTAAATGTAACGTAACAAATATAGCTTTTATTTTCTTCCGTTTCATGTACTATTCACTATAGAATGCTTGTATTAGTTGAGCCGTCAAGAGGTGAAATGAGCCAACTAGTAAAATGGTAAAACATTTTTCTTTGACTTGGTATGTTGGTGGTTTGCATACTTTTATTTTACGGAGATAACACTATTGCAATGTGTATCAACTGAGGTTACTTCAATTCTACGATAATTTTTGACATGTAGAATATTACAACACATCTAACATATTTTTTTTATTAAATACCACTTAGCTTACTTCGCCTCTAATGGGCCTATATATTAATACACTAGTTGTACTATTATTTTTAAAATATGGTCATGGTAATAGCTTATCAAACAGACTATCATTCCAGATTTTGCTTCTGCCCGAGCAACAGGTTAGGTGTACAATTAGAACTTGTTACAAATCACGCGTGGGCGAAATATTTGGCATTTAAATGTTAAAATTATTCAAATAAACATCTGTCGGTCATATTACTATCGTGACAATATATTTTTTTTACCTTTCAAGCTTTGTAAACTCGCTCAATTTTTGTCACTAACGACCCAGGATTCGCCTGCCGGCATCTTCAGACGTTCAAGTGCACAGATGACCTTGGTAAATAAGTGTATCTTGTATTTATTATAGCAGCGTTTCCCAAATGATGGGTCGCGACCCGGTACCGGGTCGCCAATTTTCAAAAATAAATCTGTATATTTTGTATTATAACATATAACACAGTATAGACATAAATATACTGTTTTATTTTACCTATAGGCCGGTAGTATAGGCCATAACAAATAAAGTGGGTCATGAAGGAGAAATATTTAAATAACCGGGTCGCGGGGAAAAAAGTTTGGGAAACACCGAATTATAGCATAAAAATGCTTCTTTTCAAAAAAGATTGTTTTAATATTTTATTAGAATATGACGGATAAAAATATATGTGAGAGAATGAGAAGTTCAATACCGGACGATAATTTCAGCAAAGCAAAAAAATCGGTAAATTGCGATCGCAATACCGGACGAGTAAATTGAAGTCGGTATTTCATATAAAATACTGTCGTTAAAAAATATAGTAATCATAAGCAGATGTTCTTAAAAAAATATTTTTACTATTAATTTCGGTTTCTTAAAATATTCACACATCATTTAACAATTCTGGGCCTCTCAATATTGATATAATTCTAAACAGATTTGAAATATTTAAATTAACCCTCCAGAGACGAGAGCTTTTTTCTGATAAAAAAAATATTTTCTAAGCCATATTGAAGTCACGGATAACTTTTATTCCTATCCAAAATTAAAAAAAAAAAAAACGCAAAGTCGTTGTATAGAAACCCCGCATGACTATATAGTTATATAGCATGCTCATTCTTTTATTACCGTGTAATATTGAGTACGGACAGTAGTAAGGACAAAAGTGACCGTATGGGCTTGCAAACATTCGGGGTTGAAATATAGCTAAACGTGATTTTTTTTTAAATATTTACAATTTGACCTCTTTAGATCAACATAATTTCAAAACAAATATATTAGCAAAATAACTGTAAATAATTTTATGTTTTTATAAAAAAATATCTAACAGTTTCAAAAAGTAAATTAAAAAAAACGGAAACTCAAAAAATCACATGTGCTTTTGGAGACCGTTCCTGTTCCTACGGCTGATGGCTAACTGTAGTCCGTACCCTTCTTAACCAAATATGAGCAAAAGCAACGATATTCAGGTAGAACAAGTATGAATAGTGGGATCAATAGACAACGGTGTTTTGTGTGACCATATGGTGACGCTCGTCCTTGGAGGGTTAATTGCGATTTTTTTTTGTTGAAGTGTGATGTGTGATACCGAAATACCAATATTTTTGCATTTTTAAAATCGGTACTTTGTTATTAAAAAAAGACCATTAACTATATGATGTATCATATTAACATACTGTTAAATTAATTTCCTTTTTTAATGTGGAGTAAATAAATTCCAAATGCGTTATTTTACGATAACATTTTATTCTCAATACTTTATAGTAAGTAGTAAACAGCCAATATTAAAGTAATCGTTGTTGCTACGCCCTGTTTTTAGAATCGGATGGATGAGGGGAAATTTAAACATCAGAATCATCCATAACTTTGAGCACAAATCCATAAATCATTGTATGAAAATGTTCGTTCAAGATTTCAAGTCCTTGTACTCCGCTGCCGAATAATTTCAACGCCCAAGATTGTTGACCAATAACTCTAAAACTAGCTGATAATTGTATGGATGACAAGATACTGTTATTTATATGTGATCAAATATTTCGACAGTCAAAAATATGACATCAGGGTTGCTCCCTAAAAATCTCTGAATAAACAGTCGGGTCGAGCTTTATCAGCAGTTATCGAGCAGCTAACAGCCTAACGGAATAGTAATATCATTATTTGTTTTAATCCTTGTATCTTAAATTCAATTTTTAATCATTTATATTTGAAATTTATGTTTCGGTGAATATTAAAAAGTTTTAATTAATTAACAAAGCAATACATTTATGATTGTTTTTGAAATGTTCTATAAAGTTCGTTTAAGCAGTTTCAATAATATTTTTTTATTCAATTAAATAGCTTACAATTCTAAATTTTGTAGCATTAAAACTTGTTTTATCTATAAATGAGAATTTTTCCCAAAACTGTATTGATTGTATTGAAATTGCTGTAACGCTGCCATTCCTCTAATCTAAGGTAAATTTGATTTTCAACAGCGATATATCATGTTTGCCGAAAAAAGCACCTCTAACCAAGAATGCTTGGGGATTAACATCTTGTATACAATAAATCATTTATAATATTCTAGCACATCGGTCAACTTTGCTTAATCGAATAGCATACCAGTGAAAAGTCTGTACTTCATCTTGCGTCTTAGATGATGTCAGGAAATGTTAATTTGTTATCACTCTTCTAGTTCAATTACAGTAAATATCGTGCTTTCATTAAAGAATGATTCAAGCTCTGAGAGTTTTTATTAAAAACTCAATTTAACTATGTTACTCGAATAATTTTCATTTTAATCGATTTGATTACGATTAAATTATGTTAATGATAAAACGTGAATATTTATTTTGTGTAAATATAATTTGACTCTTTCAACAATTCAATCTGAAATCAACATTACTTAAAAATTATCACTGAAATATACATATGTAGAGATGAAGTTTACTGGAATACATTTGTCTTCTTTATTATCGCCGTGGTTCTAGTATATCGCAGTAAAGTGTAATTGTAAACGTGATCTCATTATAATGGTTTATCTATCAAGTAGAAGCTTTCAGTTTTGATCAACTTTAATAGTTATAACCCACATTTAACGTGGCGTAATGGAAGTTTTCTGATAATTATGAAATAACTTATCGTTATAAAAAGTTTCAGGAAAACGGAATTACTTCTGAATTAGGTCATGAACCATAAGGATGAGCATTTTTTTTCGAATTAGAAATCTCCCAATCTCCTAATGACCTTCTCCTGTTGACCTTCTTAGCAAATAATGTCATTACAAAAGTTGTAGTCAAACTTCTGCAAGCTCAAACATCTAACGAGACGCAGCGGAAATACGGACCCCTTAAAAGAACGATTTATTTATATATAAAAACAGTAGACTGTTCTTAAATAAGATTTAAGTTATTTTACAAAATTGTGAATTCCTTTTTTTGTGAAGAAGTGAAGGTTTTTCTAGCTCTTTCAATTATATTAAGCCATCTATTTTCCTTGAGTATAAGATCTTATGTTCTTCATGACCTTAATATATTTTTTTACAATTCCAGAAATTCTTCCAGAAGACCCTTTTTTAATATGTACCTTGAACTCAATACAATTTAATAACCACTTACAGAAAAGAAAATTATATTCTTCAAATACTTAATAACGATTGATTACAAATAACAACACCTTAAAGTGATCAGTGCAGAAAGACGCAGGACATCGCTGAATAGATATACTTAATGAAGGTTTCATGATTCACACCAATGAAGAAAAGTAGAAGAATTAAACCAAGTACCTAAAAATCAGAATTATAACATCTCTCACAATTAATCTTTTCATGTAGTTTGGCAGAATAATAACAATGTTTTCGGTCGTAGTGGTGTACTAATTGGTAAACATATTAATATTATATATTAGAATATATAAACTAATATTTAGTTGGTTAGATTTTAAAAAACTACCGGTACCAGTTCATTTTTTATTGCTAAACCTCTGAATACAAATATCCTTATCTTATCGATTGTTTTATATAATATAGATATCTCCGTATTGAAGACCAAATTACCATTACATTATGGCTTTATGAAACAAAGGGATAATTTTGTGAATCGCATTTCACGTGACGCCCTTAGTTCGAAATAATGTCTCTCCGTTATTTCGTGTACTCTTGTCTCCCCCACCTCTACTAAGATGGCGACGTATTGTTCGATAACAACAAGTGGATCCAAGCTCAACGTTAAAAAAATAATGTAACACTGATGTCACGCTACAAATTCTTTACAATGACAGTTTGAAATAACTAATATCGATAGTTAAGTGCACAACAAAGGCATCCATTAAAAAATATATAACAACTTGAATATACATTTTATATATATGTACATAATTTGGGCTATCTCATATTTGATATTATTATAAATGATATTTTATTTGTATTTTCAAATATTATATATGAGAGGTTATTGAACTTACCGATAGATAAGTGACGGAATATTTTTTAATTAAACGACATTCTTTGAAAATAAAACGTCCTTTTTTTGAATCGGAAAATATTACTTAATATTTTAAAATCAGACGGTATGGAATTATTTGTAACCAAGCACAATAAGTAAAGTCAAATATAAATACAGAAAAAAAACAATAAAGTATCTTACCTGTAGAACTATTAGGCGGTTTGTCGTCTTCACTTATTTAAAAAAGTTTATTTTAGTTATTATTAACATTTTTCTTTATTTTATTACGGTTCATATTTATTGAAAACTATAGTTTATTATGAGTATTCCAATTATTTTACACGCCTTATTGTCCATTTGTTGAAAAGTAATGTTTATATGAATTAGTATTATAATATGACATATGTCAATAACATTAACGAAAGGCGCCAGACGGTAAGTAAACAATGATACTAGGAGGTTTAAAAAAAGTTAAAATAAATAAAATAGTAAAGAAATAACGCCACTATGAAGCCCATCTCGGATAACTTATCGCAATTTTGCGGACGAACCCTAGTCACCCATTTCGGGTTTGGGTAGTAAAAATTACCGACGGTACCTCCGTATTCATTAAACGTGACAGAAAAATGACGCACGGCGTGAGTTTAAAAATCGAAAACACCCCTCGTGCCCTTGTTAGATCGAGCGCCGAAACGCGACTGCTACGAGCCGCTACGAAGTGCGCCGTCGAAGCCCCCGACCCCTCGTCACAACCAAAACCCCATACAGAAAACTCAGCGTCCAACTCATATGGCCGGCCTGCGAACAATACCCACTGCAAATTGTCCTGTACCTAATTTGTTTTCTGCAATATCAACTACCGTAATATATCCTTTACTCTCTAATCGGCAAGGTTTTAAAGAATACAAAACAAAACATATTTTTAGTATTAAATTATGAATCTAGGATACAATTAATAACAATGAATAAATGACAGTAGCTTGCAATTTACTTTTCTTGAGCTAAGTCCGCTAATACAACAACAGTGAGTAACAAAATGATACTTGTTACTTTATGGCACTTTTATCATATTCTTTTGGCCAGCAATCACTACAACCAATTTATATTATTTTCTCATTCTTTATTGTGTTTTATTTTTTATTCAGAATGATTCTAAAAAGGATGTCCGATTAGTAAATTAATTTATTTCAATCGTATACTGACAATTTTATTTATAATAAATCTACTAAGCCCAACGAAACTGATAATTATTTTTTTAAATGTTAGTTTATTGAACTGTGAAAAGAGCTTTGGTTTTCCATGAATGAGAGAATGTTACGTAGCATTATATAAAGCTTTTCATCTTTGAGTTTCAGGAGCGTCAAGAACATGGTTTTTTTTTATTATTTATTATAATACTACTAAAATAAAAACAACTAACTTACTGAAAATATTACTATATTAATGGAATAAAAATAATGAATACTGCAAAAGTAAGTAAAAATTAGTTCAAAATTTATTCTGAATGATTACTGCAGCAGCACCTCTCCACGGTGACATATATTTTCTTTGAATCCCATAGTGCAGCGACTTCCAACCTGGGAGGCGTGGACTATTGCAAAGGGGGGCACGAACAGTCCAAAATATTTATTTACTCTTTATTACTATATGAAATAAAGGATGGGGAGGCGCGAAGATGTATTTTTCTCCAAGGGAGGCGCAGTAACATAAAGGTTGGAAACCACTGCCATAGTGTATTTATTATTTTAGAAAAATCCAAATTAACAATCTTATTTTTTAATTTTTATTTAGTTTATAATGTTGACAACCACTGCTAGCTTAAAATAAATTTAGTACAAGTAATATAGTGAAAACTTATTATACATTAAATAAGTGTTTTTTTTTGGTAATAAATATTAGTCTCGCTCGAATTTCACGCTGCTATGATAAAAACAGTTGAAATGGAATGAAAAATTCAACTGAAAAAAATGGTATTGGTATCTATAGTGATTTTTAAACATAAGCCGCTAATTTTAAACTGAACGCTTATCGATGTCACTGAAAATAACTTTACTAAGGAAATTCTACCATTTAATTCCAATCCCTTGTTTTGTAACAAGCGTGTCGATGGGATGATGGAGAATAATTAATTACATTTACAGTGGACGGGTAAACGAGAACAACAATCAAAACTAATCAGATGATCGCATTTACCCTTTTTTCAGCGTATATTGGAATTTCTTTATGTGTGCTTAAAATCATGATTAGTGTTATTATCAAGCTGCTAAAGAGCAATATGAACATGTGCAATGGAACACTCATGCAGATAATATTAACGATGAATCGTCTTTTTTTTTTAATGAATCATTTTCTGGTAGTCGGACAGTGATTGCCTTAATTTGATAGTGAGTATCGATGTCATAGAAGCAGCTGTGCGTCGTGACACCAAAGAGATCAGTACCGATCTGTCAGTTAGAAAACAGTCGATTAAACAAAACAATATTGGAAGAAAGTCTTTAATAATAAATGCATTAACCGATAGTAAATACAAACTTATTTTTTTTATCTAAATCTATAATAAACTCGCTTTTCATATGGATCATATCGACTGCCTTATTTACAAACAGCTAACTTTTCTTTTGCAGATATACTTTTTTTATTCCGTGTCCGCCCCCAATTCGGAGCATATGGCCAACCTCTTGCCTCAACCTCAACCTCTCTTTTTCAAAGAGAGTAGAAAAAGAAGGATATGGCTAGGATAGCACTAGGGAATCCAATCCCGAGATTCGGGATCCCGTACAGTTTTCGATACATTTCAACCCCGGGATTAGAAGACATGATCCCGAAACATTCGAAATTTATTTTCGTATAAAACAGAATTGTCTTGGCGTTGTAAAATGAAACGCAGCCAATACAGACTGTTTTACCTTCAAATATAATAAACAATATTCCATTGTTCATTATTTCACAATGCACAATTAAGATATCATGTTCGAAAATAAATTCTGCCGACGAGATCAATACAATAAAATACTATAAGTCATTTATGGTAATAAATTACGTTTTAATGAATCCCAAAAATATTAAATTCTACAGCATATTATAGATTACTGTAAGAGGAAATGTTTGGCGATAAGACGTTATTTTTAAGTATGAAATGTTTCTTGTTTCTTTATCTGCATTGTGCATATTGCAATGTTGATTGACTTTTTATTTATTTAAATGCCAATTGTATGTTGTTTGTTATCATTAATATTATCTGTCAAATCCAGTGTGGCGATAACTTAAGTGATTCTTCTATTGTTCTAAACATTGAAGTTTATTTAAACATTTGACTTTTTTAAAAATAAAATTTGAAAAGAGGTGATAAAACAATAACATAATAACTCTTTAATTTTTTTAAATTAGACTCAACAAAAATTCACTCCTTTCGGCTCTTATATAATACCAGTGTCAAAAAATATAGTTCTACGGTTGAATTTCCAAAAGACATAGAGTATTTTAATAAAATATTTTTACCCTTCAATTAAACATAAACAAGGAACAGAAATTTCGAGTTCATAAGAAAAATGATATAATTTCAATATGGAAACACTTTTTTACGCCTGTGGATGGAGCCACAGCTAAGGGTAAAAAGTATAGTATGGTGTGAAACACTGGAAAGGAATCTACAAAAGGACTGCACACGCATTTATTTTCAATATACAAAATGAAAATTCATAGACCAACTAATTACAACATCTACAACAAAAACCACAAAATGTCCTGAATGGCTGTTGAAAAGAAAATTAATATCAGACTATTTTTTAACTAAAGAAGATCGATCACTCGACGGCTCACTGCTTTTTCAGCAGCAGGCTTCCTGGGTACAAAAATAAGATCCAGACGAAATGACGAAACACTCGATGCTTTGGTGTTTCTTTGAGCATATTATTCAAATTAAAATTAAATTGTTAGGCGTTTTATTTTAAATGTACATGTTTGTTTAATTTTTTTATATGATTTTTTTCACAATATCATTTATTTTAATATGTCTAAGACTGTATGTTCATGGTATAAAATAAATGCTTAATATAATGTAGAATAAGTTGTAGGATTAATTTTTGACCAATATTATAAATATCATTTATAAAAATAAAATGTGTAAATATTAAAAAAAAAACTATAATTTCGGGACTAGCCCCGGGATCCCGGGATCATAAGATTGACACTGGATCATTAAAAATACACGACAATTTCAGAAATCTTTGCTCTTGCAGTCTGAAGTAGGTAAATACTTTTATCAGCTGTCGACATTAATTATTTTAAGTTATATTGCGTATTTTTACATAATGTATGCATATTAAGTTCGTTTAATAATTATGGCGCATATTTTTTTACGAGTAATTAAAAAATCCACTCATTCACCTGTACATCGCAAATAACTGAGATTAAGAGAGCTTTTTGGTAACGTATCGGCAGCCCACAGCTGGTTATACAATATAGAATAAATTGTTTAATTTATTTTTCACAAAAAAAAACATTAAAATTTTATTTATTAAAAAAAATGTACTGATCCCGGGATCAAAAAATTCTAATCCCGAAAATCCGGGATCAACATTTTGCCTCGGGATTGAATTCCCTAGATAGGACTAATGGTTAGCTTATCGCTCTCTATATGCCCGTTTTAAGATATGATTAGTGGAAGGGAATACGAGTAATCGCAAACAAAAATTCATAAATCGATAGGAAAATCAGTCTGAAAAAACTATCCGTATTGAGATCTGAGCCCGTGACTTTCGTGTTCTAAGTCAACGACCAGTGACGGCCGGTCAATGTGGCATTGGATCAATACACCCGTTGTATATGCAGGAGCTGCTATATCCATGAAATAATATTCAAACATTACATTTATACCATTCACTCATTTTAAATTCTTCGTGTATTTATTGTCGAAGCGTGTTAATTAGTTATCGATTTCTAAAATATTTATTATAGACAATAAATACATAAAGAATTTAAAATGAGTGAATGGTATAACTGTTATGTTTGAATATTCTTTCATGAAATATAACCGCCCCTGCATATACAAGGGGTGCATTGATCCGATGCCACATTGGCCGGCCGCCACTGTCAACGACGTTAACACTCGACCACGCGGCCGGCTGAGATATTGCTTTTATTTGATAGTAGAAAAGTAACGAAGTGTATTTTTTGAATCATTAAATTGAGCGTGTTGATTGAATATATCTTTGTTCTTCCATATAATTTTCCCACTTAGTGTTAAGCGGTTTGCAGTATGTATTTTATTAAATAATATGTACTAATAGTAATTATATATTTTTAGGAGAACATTCTTATATATTATATGTGTTTCTCAATATTTCTTTATCAGAATATACCCAAAGTACCAAAGCATCAATTGTTTTGCAATTTAGTCGGTTTACAGTTTCGGTTTACAGTTGAAAATTGATATTTATGAACAATAGAAAAATAAATCTCGCAAAACAAACACGTGCAATTGATATCTATCTGATAACATTCATGAAAGTCAAAACACTGATATATTGAAATGTGAAGCTTAAAAATAACGAACAATAAAAAAAGTAATCACTGTTGTCAAATGCATTAAAATACAGTTCACTAAAATACGTTGAAGAAATTCAATAGGCATCAAATTACCTTATCTTTTGCGATAACTCTTGTAGTAAATCTAATCGCAAAGAATTTTAATTGGGCATCGTTTATTGCATATACGTGAACTGCTGACTTGAAAACCCGCAGGTTTCTGTATTAAAACCAATCCCGAAAAATCGAGATCATGTCTTCTAATCCCGGGGTTGAAATGTATCGAAAACTGTACGGGATCTCGGGATTGGATTCCCTAATGGTGAGTATAGGAAAGGACTGGTTTTAAGTATTTCGACTGAAGGTGATTGATGGAATTTCAATATCAAATTACGTGCACTTGGAATGCCTGAAGATGCCGAAAAGCGAAACCCGGGTCGTTAGCGACAAAAGTCATGGAATAGTACAAAATTCAAACAATTCAAATTCAAATAGGACTGGTTTTGTTAGCTTATCACTTTTTCAACAACCTGTTTTTAGGATCGGATGAGAAGGAAGTTTGTAAGAAAGAATTAAAAAATTTATGCATTTGGACTTATCTGGTAAAGTGTCCAATCGGGATTAGGACCCGTGATCTCGCTACCAAATAGAACAGACAGTTTAGTGCATTTACCACTCTACTGCATAACAGGCTAATATAGTTATGTGGCAATATGGCGATATTCAACTTTACGGAAATACAATTATTATTACGAGCTGTCAAAAATAAATGTACAAGCAGAGGAAAAATGTCATGTCCCGTTTCAATTTTAACAATCACTATATCACTATGTTTTATACAAAATTAGCAGCAAATTCATGTAGTGGAAGACTCATAGACTACCCAACGAATATATACGCCCAGGCCCGCCTCGGGGAACCCAGCCGCCCCTTGCCCGACTAGCGTGTGATATCGTAAAAACGGCGGAACTCTGTATCACGCGATCAAAAGACAATACGTGGCATATAAAAAGCTATTAAATTTCAATTTATATTTAAGAGACGAGCAGTAACATAAATTAGGTTGTTACATTTTTTAATGGATAACTTACATAACACCTTATTTTAATACTCGCACCAAAAGTATAAAACAGTAAATGTCATTTAAATGGTATTATTTATAATGAGTTTTTTGTTTAACACGTTTAAGGGAAAGTTGGACAAAATGGCGTCACAATAGCCGTTACAATGTACTGGGTCATGTTTTACCTAAATTGAAAAATAATATGCATGTGTTAATTATTTATAGAGCACATGAAAATAATAAGAATCAGAATTTGTCAGGTTTATTTGACGTGACTAAAATAATATTAAACAGCATTTAGTTTTTAAATAGAATTATATAATTTAAAATTTAGACTGAAGATGTTTGGTGGAATTTCAAAATAAATTTGAGTCGTTCAAATCTTGTACATTCACATTTCAAGTGTTGTCAGTAACGACCCGGTTTTCGCCTTTCGGCATCTTCAGTCGTTCAAGTGCACAGATGGAATTGAACTGGCGCTTGGTAAATAAATGTATCGTGAATGTATAAAAAATAAATTTATCACTAAATTATAAGGTGAAAAACAGCAAAGTATTTAGTTCTACAAACGTTGTTTTTTTTAATTTAGTTGATTGCTATTTCAGCGTATGTCTTCATCAGAACTATCCCTAAACTAAAGATAGTTCTGATGAACGCATACGCCAAAATAGCTCTCAACTAAAATTAAAAATTAATGTTTGTAGAACTACATACATTGTTATTTTTAACCTTATTACAATGAAGTTCTACCAAGTAAATGCCAATAAATCAATATCACTAAGTTAAAAGTTATTGACGGCGACATGGATTGATTTTTCTATTGATTTGATATTAATAATATTCAATTAGCTGGGGAAATATTTATTTAAGCAAAAAGTCATTGTAGGTCTAATTTAAGATTTCGACTGATGGTGCTTGGTGGAATTTTAATATTAAATTTGAATCTTTCAAATTATGTACGTTTGTGTAAATGTACATAATTCAAACGATTCAAGTTTTCTTTGTAGGTTTTTTAAATTAAATGTGATATCTTTAAAATATTATAATTTGGAAATATTATTATAAAATGCAATAATTCAATCCCAATCCCTAGTCTTGCAGTAAGAGATCTGATCAGTATTTCTTTGGTGAAAGTCCTGGTTAAGGTTAACAGAAAATTGTATTTATTTATTATTGGAGATCCTGCACGTAAATGAAATTTAGAGAGATCATTGTCATCTTACCGGCAGAAAGAAGTTGGTAAATAACATGATTGACAAAAATAAGTTAAGAACACCATATGATTTTTGGATAACTCAGTTATCCAAGGTTTCAAGTTACTCGGGGTCTATTTATTGTACCAGTTGGGTAATATTATCAATGCAGATTTAAAGGCAGACAGTTGAAACTACATTTTAATTCCATTGAATCTTAAAGGTACTATAACCAATACCGCTTATCAAGGATTCACAGTGTTCACACCCTTACACAGGGTGCTTAGTACACAGAGTGTTACCCAAAACACAATCTGCTATGAATGTGTCGTAAGCATTCGAATGACAAACTCAAAAATTGCAATAAATTTCATTGTAAAGAAAAGAATAAAATATTTATACAAGTTGAGATCTACTCACTTACAGTAAGGTACTACAACGTTATTAATTGAAATAGAATTCACCAATTTAAACATAAAGGTAACTCAAGCATACAAACTCTTTACTTAAGTATCGCAAGGACCGAATATTAGTCAGTCACTAAACGTTTTTTTAGTGTGCTTTGAATAATTGAAAAATGTGGGTTGGAAGACATTTTGATAGCAAAATGCTCTGAACCTTACCTCAAAAACAAGCTTAAGTAAAAATAAATTAACAAAAACATCAACAAAAACACTGGATACGTTGCTCACACATTGTTTTAAAGATTGATAAATATTTTAGATTATGATTGCTGCTGTACCTTGCATTATAGTATATTTTGGTGAGTATGTTTCATATTATCTGCAAGGCTTAACTTTTAATAATTATTCTGTTAATCATACAACTTATATATTGTCGGTATAATGCTAGAAAACATCAAATAAACCTTGTATTGAGATAATCAACTTTTCGAATATCATGAACGATCTGCAAGAATCCTGCAGTGTGGATGTAGACAATAATACAAAAGAATAAACAACAATTGCCCAAAATATTTACAGCTTAAAAACATTTAGTCATCTAACCATCTTTTTAAATTATTTATAGGTTTATGTCAGTCATTACTACCAACAGAATTGACTCACTACAAGGATTACTTTGGGCCTTTAAAACTTAATTCAGTGTACGATATTTCTTCTCAGTTATGTTATTCAAACAGGGCCTTCAATTTGCACTATTGCACCTGTGGCCTCCCAAGTGTGTAATCCACCAGAGCTTCTTTCTGCAAATATCAAAATAAATAATTTAACTTGAGTGAGCTTGTATTTTCAGACGATAGAGCGTGTTTAAATTTATCAATCTGCATTCATAACTCAAAATACCTAATTTTTTACTTTGGTAGTGTACCGATGATATTATATTACAAATCGTTGATGTTATTAGATTATTAATGAAAAAAGAAAGTCAAGTATTAAAATTAAGCAATCTGAATGGTAAACGTCAAAAAGATATTGTTATGATTTTATAAAGAGTGACAGCTTGATAGTGTATTGTTAACATAAATTTCTGATGCCAGGTGTATGTAGTTCATACAGCTGTTTAGTTTCCAAATTATAAATTGTCTTATAATAAAAACTACTACAACAATAGAGTCTAAAAAACTAAAATTTAAATACTGACGAGATTAGTTATTTATAAAACACAGAGTTATAAAAAAGAAAAACAATTATGACTCTGGCTGGAGAAAAAGCAAACAATGATATCCACAGGAATAACTTCTGTCTAAATTTGTGAATTGATTAGGCTTAATTGATCAGGTAAGATAGAGATTAATGAACTAGGGTAGGGATCGGAAAAAAATTAGCATACTTACAACATGAATTGTATTTACAATAAAAGGATCACCCTATCTTGTATCTTTGAATGTATCATTTCGCGAAAGGTAACTTTTATATGAATCATCATGAAGTCGCTTTAAATGCTCAAGATAAACAAAAAGATCATCATCTTGTAGTTGAATGTTCAAAGCCGCCAATGAGGGAAATTGTGTAAGCTCATGACACCCAATGTTAGTCTTGTATTTTATACTGTTTTAAAATGCAACACAAAGAGGATAATAAACTTTTGGTCTCTCTGTGTGTAATAAAAGAGCTTAAAATTTTCATCATTTGCCCCACATAGTTGCCCCACATAACGCACCCTCGAAGTGGATGTCATCTTGTGAAATATACTCCTTTTATTATAATATCAAATGTGTCTGCCAATGTCCTCCCAATTTTTATGTTGATGTCTCCACCCAGTGTTTGCAAAATATATTTGAAACATCATTGTACAAAGATTTTCCAGTGTGACCCGCTTGAAACATAATGTGGCCTCCGGTTGAGAAATGATAGGGAGTAGAGTCAAAGAAATATTTACAAATTAGCTTAAACTTTTGTAATTTAATTATCATGTCAGGAGAGTTACTTATATGTAGTGCCAATATGTGGTGTTGAAAAGTCATTTAAATGAGGACGATGTCAGGAAAAGGTTAAGAAACTATTTTCAATATTTGGAATTGACCAGGGCAAAAAACAAACTCTAAATGGCTTCACCAGGTCTTACATGCAATATAGTTACTGTCGAGCAGTAGCATAATATAAGTTATTTAATACACAAAGGCACAGTTTGCATTCACATTGCAAAGTTCTTCTTATTTCAACCATTCGCTAAATACCAATAATATCTAGTTGATATTTATTGTAATCTACAACGATACCTCAATCAATGCAAGCAAATATAATACAAATTTGTCTGGGGTCACTTTGTTCCTCACGGGTCCTCGATCCTATTTTCGACGTTTCAGTAATCAAGTGTTAAAATCAATAATAATACTATATTGGTATTTCGCTATGATTCTAAGAGATGTCACTGCATATAAAATAGAAAATTATTTAAAACAGTCAACCTTGCACTGATAAAAGGCACAGTCATGCACAATCAGGTGATGTGTGCTTCTTATGCCTAATGTCTTCTAATGTCAACACACTCTAATCGTGCATAGCTGTGCTCCGGTGTAACGCTTATTATTGAGTCTAAAAGTGTTAAGTGAAATTTCACTTAGCTTTTCTTGCACAGTATTATGAAGCAGTTTAAAATTATAATCATAATTTTGACTTTAGAGCAATGCAATGCAAATTCAATGCAGAAAGGAATATGGCATCAAATTTGAGTAGTATTCTACTTTCCTTATAGAGATAAATGGTTGAAAAGACATAGAGTTCAGTTTTAGATAGTGTTATTTAACAATTATAGAACATATATTAAGACATTTGCTAACAAGAAAAGAAAAAGTGGCGGTGTTAAGAAAAAAAATCAATAATGAATTGGTTAAAGCAGTGATGCAAGCCGCAAACTGAAATGAAATTTTATGTCGCCCAATTTGACACATACTTCATCACCCAAAAGTATATGTTTGATATGTGAAGAAATGATGTGGTAGCAAACAGATGGTGGCAATGCATGTGCAGTCGATTTTTTAAATATTGTTCACAATATTGACGCAGCTAATTCTCACTACAGTTTTGTCACTGCACAGTGTTTACTGTGCTATGACTGTTGTATAGAAATGTACTGTGAATTTAAATGTAACAGATTCACCTCTCAGAAATAGCCATATGAATGCAGTTTGTAACTTTACTACTTACAATAAGATGAGTGATAACGGGGAGGAAGAGAAGCATAGATGAATAACGAATGAGTTTCAATCCATCTTGGGCATATTACTGGCAGAATGGGCTCTCAAAAATTACTTTCAACTAATCTAGGTTTAGCACTTGAAAGAACCTCATTTGTTTCTACAGTTAACCTATAACATGCTAGTAAGACTGTTGTAAGAATGTTGATTTTGTCACGTTCATGGATATATATTATACATAACGATACCGTAGTTCCAAAATGTGTAAACATGTCATTAATTGGCTGCTGAATGAAGTCTGAGAATATACTTAGAATACCAATATCTATCAGTTCCAAAATGTAGCAGATGATCTGCGGTTATTTTTAGAATGGCAATATGTAGTTAGAATTCTAGTAACTGTAAGATCCTGTAAGAACCTCTGAAAACTGCATTTATTAATATACAAAAAACCATTTAGTTTATAATATATTTTATAACAACAGGTATATTTACTAAATACTCCTATAATTTCAATTATAAAAGCATTAAAACTTTTTATTATTTCAAAATGGAAAAATAGAAACGTCTTCAGTATTCATACAGAGATGGTATAAAAAGAAACAGATACTCTGGTTTGAAGCATCGCTAACGCGTACACATAAATTGGAGAAATAATTTTAGTTAGTAAATATTTCAACAGATGCTATAGCGAAAAAGTATTATATAAATGTGCGCTTTTTAAGAGATGTCACTAATACACACCTTCAGAACTTTTCATAGTTTCATTGTCATTATATTTCTGTTGTGAAAATTTTAATCATTGACAATAACCCCAAATTGAAAACCATATACAAACATATGATTCACTGAAAACACGCACATGATATTATAACCAGGGCTGTGGAGTCGGAGTTGGAGTCGGAGTCGCAATCGCGGAGTCACGGTATTTTGGCCGGAGTCGGAGTCGTGAAAAATGAGCGGCTCAATTTTTTTTTGAGAAATATATTTAATGTGTATTTTAACAAAATAGTCAAAAGTGTCAACATTTCATGCTTGGCTGACTAAAGATGATCTGATGGTATACATATATATAAGTTAAAATTAAATTATTGAAAAAAAAATTCAGTCGGAGTCGGAGTCGTCTTTTTTTCACGTGACTCCACATTATGCCCGCCCTGATTATAACTTTAAAAATAAGTATATATGCCTTACATAGGACGCGACGCAGCGCGAAACTGCACAGATTTTTCTTAGCACGAAGAAGCTAAGACCTCTGAACGCTGCAACGCAGTCACTTGCAACGCAGACATGCGTTTGTGCTGCACTGCGCTCAGGGCCGGCACCACCATTCGGGCAAAAAAGGCAACCGCCTAGGGCGCAAACCATTAGAGTAAAATATTTTTTTATACTTTAATAATATTGAATATCTATAGTGTCAACAAGAGCTGGAAAACTTAAAAAATCTCTGTTATCACAAAAATTACTGCTCTTTATAGTGCAACAAAATATTGAGCGAGAGTTAAAAAAAAGGTCTCACATTTTTTCATTCAACCACTTCCCCGGCGGATTATTTTTGCAAAAATGTTCCAAAAACTATTTTTATTTTCTTTTAATTTGAAGCATATAAATATTATTTTTATTGAAAAAAAAAATTAACCCTGCAAAGTCTATTTTTTCCATATTTTTTTTCATAGAATAGTATATGTACATATTATATATATATAATATCATATCATGGAATAGTGACATAAAATGGTCTTCCACGAGGGATGGATGTCACAAGTGGGATATATTTGTCGACACTTCGTTCAATTACGTCTAATCGGAAGTTTAGAATGTTTAGATGGGTGGATTTTCCTCCTGAATTTTTATATAAAATATACGAATTACACAAAGCTAATTCATATAAATTGAATATCGTGAAATTGTATGAAACACGTATTTGCGTGAACACCGAAAATCAAATAACAATTTTAAAATGTTTATATGAGCGCGCTGAAATTGGAACACTTTTTTTTACACGTATTCGTGTGAACGCCGTAAATTTACAGGATTTCCTCCCGAATCTTTCCCGATTTCATCAATCCCGAAATTCTACACAATTTTATAGTGAATGTTGTCTAGGGTGTCAAATATCCTCGCGCCAGCACTGGCTGCGTTCCGTTGTAGTGCTGGCACATATTCTAGAGTGACGCTTGGAAGTGCTCTTATGATTTTTGTGCGAAAAAATAATTTAAATTCCTTCAAATGCCAATTGTGTGCTGATCTGGACTGCGTCACCTGCGTTTTAGCATATGCCTAGCCTAAAACGTTAATTGTAGGTAACTATGTTTTTTTTTTAAATTAAAGTGATGATGGTGTGGTTATGGTTCATTTCGGCCGTCTTCAAATATTATGCTACAACTTTTTATTGATTTAGATTGAATTATATGTTACACAGAAAAAAATGCATTTCGAAATTATAAGCATTTTTTTACTACAACAACGTATTTCATGATTGTATTTTTGTATTGTTATCCGGTAAGAAATACATCCGATTCTTATTTTACACGCTTTCCAAATAACACGACTCAAAAAAACACTATCGGTTATTTTTTACTTTTTTTTTACACGGATTTTTCGGCTTAAAAACCAAAAAAAAATAAACTACGTATTTATGTACATAGTATTTTTCAAGATACCTACTTCCGACAAGTTCTCTTCAGAAAATATTTACAGCAATGAGAGTAGTTTTCTAGCGAAAAACATCAGTATGTAAACGGGCACGTGTATTGTCAAGTAGCGAGATAAGTGAATATATTTCTATATAATATGTAAAATTTAATTTAAATTAATGATAATTATGTAAATTTATTTGTCTTTTTATTTTCTGTCACATATTATATGAAAATATTTTTATATATGAATAATAAATAAATTCGAATTATTCAATAATTTCGTATTTTGAGTTGATTTTAAGTAATGAAACATACCTACCATTTTTTTATGGGCATTATATATATAGAATAGTATATTTCGCTCAGTGCTGGATTTCGTACTTGGGAGGCCCTAGGCGCAATAAATTTTGGAGGCCTATTTATTCGAAAGTGAGTATGCAGAAATGTTCTGTAAGTGCCTCATAGAACCTATTTCTGTATCATTTTTTTTTGTATTCGAAAATAACACCGCACAACGATATGACAGTGGTAGAAGAGGAGTAAAAATATGAAGTATGAAACGAATCGGTCCGCGCTCGTAAACTTTTTCTTTGTATAATTTCAGTAAATTTCACAATCTAGCGAGACACTACGTTGATGTAATGAATGCAATGCCGTTGATGTTTGTATGGAAAGACTTCGTCCTGAAAAAATATATTTCGTGTTGCATTTTCTAGGAAGGATGGAAAATCAAGCGCGCGAACGCAAGTTGTGGGGTATTTCGCGCGCCGTTTTTTGCTCAATATAAGTAAGTATGAGCCAAAAGGACTTTGGTAATAATGACGGTAGTTTTTATATTTTAGATATGTCATCGCTTAGAGCCGGAAATTTTGTATATGTAAGCTAAATTTAAAAAAAAAGACTCTAAGACATATAAAACATATAAAATTGGGTTTGTAACAAAAGCGGCAGTTTACATAGCCCTGAATAACAAAAACGTCAGTTATCAAACGGATTAGAAAAAACAATATAAATTTTATAAAAATAACAAGATAATGACTAGAAACAATATTTAACATTACTTTTTTCAGAAGTTTTATCTACTAAAAAATTGACATAATTGATTTACCAACATTTAGGGATAATGAAAACTGCCGCCTTTGTTTATTGAGCCCTCGTATATTTTTTGATGGTACGTTCATCGCACATTTGCTTTTAACGGGAGTCACCTTTAATCAGAAAAAATACGTGACTTTCACGAGCTTTGTGTTGTAAAAATATTTATTAATTATGGTATATTTTATGTCATATTTTTTTTTGCTTTTAGTCATTGTCGAAAATTTATGTGACAAAAAATACTTTTTAATACTTTTTAAAAAAATACAACCATTTATCTCAAAACTAGCTTAAGCAAGGCGAAAATACTATTATAAAAATAATGAATTCATTGGTTAATTAATCTTGACTAGGGAATCCAATCCCGAGCCAAAATGTTGATCCCGGGATTTCGGGATTCAAATTTTTCGATCTCGGGATCAGTACATTTTTTTAAGAAATATATTTTTTTTTTGTGAAAAATAAATTAAACAATTTATTCTATATTATATCACCAGCTGTGGGCTGCCGATACGTTACCAAAAAGCTGTCTTAATCTCAGTTATTCGCGATGTACAGGTGAATGAGTGGAATTTTAAATTACTCTTTAAAAATTATGCGCCATAATTATTAAACGAACTTAATATGCATACATTATGTAAAAATACGCAATATAACTTAAAATAATTAATTTCGACAGCTGATAAAATTATCTACCTGCTTCAGACTGCAAGAGCAAAGATTTCTGAAATTGTCGTGTATTTTTAATGATCCAGTGTCAATTTTATGAACAATAGAAAAATCAATTTAGTTATCGTCACACTGGATTTGGCAGATAATATTAATGATAACAAACAACATAAAATTTCTTCATAGAGGAAAGCCGAAGTGGCATTAAAATAAATAAAAAGTCAATTAGCATTGCAATATGCACAATGCAGATAAAGAAACAGGAAACATTTCATACTAAAAACTAACGTCTTATCGCCAAACGTGTCCTTTTACAGTAATCTATAATATGCTGTAGAATTTAATATTTTTTGGATTCATTAAAACATAATTTATTACCATAAATGACTTCTAGTATATCATTTTATTGATTTCGTCGGCAGAATTTATTTTCGAATATGATATCTTGATTGTGCATTGTGAAATAATGAACAATGGAACATTGTTTATTATATTTGAAGATAAGACAGTCGGTCTATTTGGTTGCGTTTTATGTTACGACGCCAAGACAATAGAATGTTCTATACGAAAACAATCTCGAAAATTTCGGGATCATGCCTTCTAATCCCGGGATTGAAATGTATCGAAAATTGTACGGGATCCCGGGATCCCGGGATTGGATTCCCTAATCTTGACGTAATATCATAAAAAATGTGTAAAATCAACTAATTATTTTGTATATAATTAATCAGGTATTTTTTTCTGTGGACTGTGGTCTAGTTCAGTGATTTCCAACCTTGTTCATGCAGACCCCCGTTTTTTTTTATTTCGAATGTTCATATTTTTCACAAGAAAGTTGAAAGAATGAAAAATTTTGCGGACCCCAGGTTGGAAATAACTGGTCTAGTTGACAAGAGCTTTGCTCTACCGACTATGCGGGTCTGGGTTTAATTTCCGGCAAGGTCAATGTCAAATTTTTATTTTTTTTCACATTCTATTTGACATGGGTGTTTTTGATGTCAATTCTGCGCGAGTTGATCTGGATTGATTTACAAAAAATCCTCATCGAGCTTATAATATTTATCTGTTAGGCCAAATATACATTTAACAAATACTTGGGAATATTTCATAAAACCATACTAGAATTCGTATTTTCTTACAATCTGTAAGCCACAAACAAAAATTCTATGTAAAAAATTACTTACTTTTGATGTCATACATAAGTTATCGATTTTCTTTCGTTTTCTTCAAACTTCCTCTATAATTTTACTAAAAAATCCAGTTCAAGAAATCATGCTGGTTTGAATAATATGGTTGTTAATATTGTATAGTCAAATCAGAAACACTAATAAAAGTATACTAAAAGTATAGAAACACATAATAATACCTTTAGTAACAAAAAAAAAAAATATTCTATGATTAAGAGCAGTCCTTCCCAAACTGGAGTCCGCTGGCTTAACGCGGGGGTCCGCGAATTTTTCCACCATGAAACCGAATTTAATGAAAAAAGTATTTCAGAATTTTGGATAAGGCGACAGCAAGAACATTCGTATATTGCTAAAGAAGTCTTGGTTATCCGTGTTTCTTTTGCGTTTACACATGAGCCCTCGAGAGGTGAAGTGAGCCAACTAGTAAAATGGTAAAACATTTTTCTTCGATTTTTAAGTTCAATCACGTGTTTACTTGGTGTTTTGGTGGATTGCATATTTTTATTTTACGGAGATAACACTATTGTTATGTGTATTAAATGAGACAACTTCACTTTTACGATACTTTAAGACGTGTAAAATATTAAAACACATCTAACTTATTTTTCTCTAAGCCATCACTTGGCTCACTTAACCTCTAATGGGACCAATTATCATGTATGTGAAACAGCATTTTTGTCATTAATTCTGCTAAAAAAAAAACACAATACGGAATGCCTTTTAACGAGGACTTTGGAAGATTACTTGCGAGTTAGGGTTTCTGACATTGAACCAAATATTATTTATTACATAAAATGTTTCAGTAAACTTTATGCGTTTTTTTTAAGTTTGTTCCAATTTATTGTTATAAAATTTAAAAATGTATCTATTAATAATAATAATTGATGCAAAATAAATATTTTTATGACTGCAATATCTTTTTTTCAGTGCTGTCATCGGATTATTTTTTCAGACTTATTGGGCCGTGGCTCGAAAAAATTTGCGAAGCACTGATTTATAAAGCACATATTTTCACCAAAAAAATCCCTGCACATTAATACTTAATTATCTCGAACTAACGAGAGACATCGCTGGTTAGTTGTCAGTATCCATACTATAGTATTAAATATACTACATAATCAATGAAATAAATTGTGTCCATTCTAAATTAACAAGCAGACTTTATTCACTTTTCACCATGTTATAACTTATAAGCAGGGCTGTGGAGCAACGTTCCCTCTAAGCTGCGCGCGTGCGTGGCCGCACAGTAGTTGAGAAGCCCCCGCGCACTCATTCCGGGTTGGCGCGCACTACAAGACAGTTGTTAAATTAATATTTGATCGTTCCGCGCAGCCTTTGAAATTTCCGCGCAGCTAACCTTTTGGCTTAGAGGTAACGTTGCTGTGGAGTCGTGTAAAATAGGACGACTCCGACTCCAGCTTTAAAATAAAAAAAACGACTCTTAGATTTTTTCAATAATTTCATATTAACTTATACATACACATATCGACTGTGTAAAGGAAAAAGGACGTAACCCACAGTTCTATCAAAACAGGTTTTTTTCGATAATCACAATGTATTAACCTTGATAGACGTTCTATCAAAATGATGGAAGCTGCAAATGCCGAATTAGTATCTAAATTTAGCTTTTAAGTTTGAAAAAGATGACCGCGTAAAAAATTAAAACCAAGAAAAAAGACTGAAATAAAGGTTTTTCCAGTACAACTTCTTTAATTAATATTAGACTATGTCAATTAAACACCAGTTTAGAAGTTTCCGTGCACTTTAAGGTTGTGTATAATTCATAATTTGCATATGGCCCAAAATCTAATATGTAAAATTTGATATGTGTGGGTTACGTCCTTTTTCCTTTTCACATTCGATATGTATTCCATCAGATCAGTCAAGCATACAATGTCAACACTGAACTATTTTGTTTGAAAACACATCAATAAATATATTTTCAAACAAAAAAATCGAGCCGCTAATTTTTCACGACTTCGACTCTGACTCCACAGCCCTGCTTATAATATAAGTCCACCTGTGCAAAGCCTTGAGCGAGACCATAATTAAGTGACTGAATTAATTTGTTTTCGTACCTTTTTCAATAACTTTCTCCGTAAATGTTAGTTTTTAAGTTATGGTGTATACAAACTCTAACGTCTTATCATTTTTGGTAGTTATTAAATTTATTTTTAAGTACTGTTGCCGTTTTAATGTTTCCAAAAACAAGAACTTAGTGTAACAACATTCGCGCAATATTTTTTGCTCGGTTGAAGCATTGATGTAGTGCAATTGTATTAACGTCGCGTGAAATCCTATCGTGAAACGTTGCGAAAAATAAAAAATCATAACGAATGATTGATAAACCAAGTGTCAGTAAAAGAAGTGGTAAATCTGGAAGTAAGGTATGAATTTATTCATCCCTGTTCGAAGTGCGGTTTCATTTTTCACCGCCTCTCGCTTTGTTTTCGCAGTATATTCGCACACGGCATGCCTAATTTACAATAGCGCAGGACGACGGGAGTCACGCGGGATGTCGAAAGCAACAGGACAGAAGGGCGGGAAGGACCGCGCAGGCGCCATTTTCAACTGGGCCCGTCGCTGTTTTATTCAGTTTATCGCTGGTTGCCGTCGGTCTCCCATGCTACGGCATCGCGCTTTCGAATTAATTCGCTGCAAATTCCCGCAATGAATTTTGTGCCGTAAAAATTTCCAGGGTTGCTGTAAGAAGATTTTCAACATTTCCCAAAAATAAAAATAAAAAATAAACGTTAGTTTTAATTTACCAATACAACTTTCTTCAATTAATAATAATTAGTTATTAATAATATTTAGCAAAAATGATTTTACTTTTCAAGTGTTTAATTGAACATAAATAAAAACGGTTTACATGTTTTAATACTTAAAAAAAAACAACTAAATCATAATTTATATAATTATAATGTTCAAGTCAGATAATATTTTATATTACAACTTTAAAAACGTATATTATAAGTTTAAAAAAGACTTCAAACAATAATTTACCAAAACTGGTGTACAAGTAAATAATAACTTAATAATAACTTATAAAATTTTAAATAAAAAAGTAAATTTATTTATATTTTATTCCATGTTGCTAAAATATTAATTTAAAAAAAAATTTATAATCTTCAAAATAATAATAAAACCAGTGACGTCCTATCGCAGGAATAAATTTCTTCATATTTATTAAATTAAATTTATCAACAATATTTTGTTAACTTTTCCGTTTCTAAGCTCAAGAAATGCGACCCCAATACCAACATTTTCGTAAATATCTATTTTAATATGGGTGATACGATGTTTATAATTAAGGTATTCTTATATCATAGTTTTTTGGACCTTTTTTAGTTTATATAAATACGCGATAACGCTTATCAGCTGATGAGCGCCCGCGATAACGATTGTTCGTATGATAATTTGGAACGCCGAGAACACTTCAGTAGTCAATTCATATGTGTGCTGACATGACGTCTTTTTTACGCGCAACTTAAAATATGATTATTTATTAAAAAACCACAGATTTTTATAAAAATATGTATGAGGAATGATGCAAAGAGATATTTTTAAGCCCTTGGACTATTTTTTTTTTTGAAATTCATAAGAATAAGGCTAATAATGAGGAAACCACTGGGGTCAAAAAAGACCCCCATCGGCTGAGAAGTATTTTTCTAGTCTCCGAGCCGTAAGAGTTAATTATCATGCGCATTATTGTGTTTGTTTTGTATAATTCATGGTTATAATAATTTTTCTCTATAAAATAGCACAATAAACATTCAACAAGTTCTCTACATTTAATTCCAAATGTTTTCGGTTATTCCGACGGGCTGAACAAATAAATTGACAAAACGGACGATAGTTTGACCCTTTTGAAGTCATAAAATAATCCAGTGTGATGCTGCCGTCCGAAATAGAAACGAAAATATTATTTAAACTAGTTTGCTGAATAGCAATAATACATCTAGTTGTATATTTATTTATAAATAATTCTCGCCCTTTTGAAAGCGACAAAATATATAATAATTCTTCATTACTAAAACATTTATTATTCTATTTTTATAAAATGAAGATTTATTTTGAAAGATATCGTTGATATTTTTCAAATGTATTTATTTTGGTTTGTGTTATTTAATTTGTATAATCGAGTAATTTTAATTGTAAATTTAATCAATTTCTGTTTTATACAATTTCAGAGTGCTTGAAGTATTTATTTTAAATTTATTGAAAATACAATAGAACTGTGAACACGAATGTATAAGAATATTAAATATATTAATCTATACAAGTGCTTGTTTGAAAGTGGATTCTAAATTAATTACTAACAAAATGCTAATGGATTCAAATATTGTGGTATTTACTTAAATTAAATTATTTTCAAGGACCAGTGAAAACAAGTTTGTGATATTGGTACTATAAATAATAATATTTCAACAACAGCTGGACTAATATATCGTCGTACAATCGGTAAGAAATAAATCAACATGATTTTACTCACTAATGTTACTTCCATTTTATTTAAATTGATTAAAATTAAATTATTTAATATTAAAATGACACATTAACTAGTAATGTGACGATAACGATAAAAAAACATCAGGAAGTGTTTTAAAGAGAATTTTTTGTAATTAAGTTCATTAGTTTTATGATTTTTAGATATAGTATTTGGCTAATCACTGTTTATAAGATCCACTTAACAGATCGGATTGGTGGCTGAAAAGTTATAAAAACATCCGCGCTGAGGACACAGATTTATAGAATGCAATTAACAATATAGCAAATACAACAAATAAAAACCAATGTACTGAAAAGATCAAGTTTTTGGTCATGCAAACAAAAATGAACAAACCCTTAGAGTAATTTTTCTGTAGGCTTATTTTTAAATTAAATTGTTATGAACTTCGAAACAATACATTGAAATATAATGATAGCTGGGGACATAACAAATATATTATTTTTAGCACGGTACCCACATAGTTTGCTATAACTCATCGACGGTGACCGAAAAAATCCTTTAGTATATATTGTTGTTAATTATATTCCATCAAGTCACTGAATTTTTCGTTTTTCTCTTAGTTTATTTAAATGTATTCATTCACTGAAGAGATACGTAAGATTATCGTCACAAATACACCAAACGTGACCAAACTAAATCTTTGTTATATAATGACGATCACTTAATTTAGTTTTAAAATAATTTTTCATAGTTTTAATACAAGATGAATAAAAAACAAACTCTTGAAATAAAAAAAAGCTTATTATAAAGCTTACAACTTTTTTTTGTTGGATAACAAACTTATGGAGCTTTAAGTACAAGGGCGCTTAGCGTCAAATTTCTACGAGTCTCCTTCATCGCTAATGTGTTGGTATTTTGTATTCCCTTACCATCGTTGCCGACGGAAGGGCGTGATCGCTACAGAGGTGAGAAATCTTTAGTGAAGCCAGTTCACGGGGACTCCATATGCATTCATTTGTAAATCACATTATATATACATTCCCACAAAGTATATCCATACATGTTCACACACAAGCCCATACATATTCTCGAATATGTTATGTTTGATTGTATTGCGACAAATCGAAATCAATATGTGAAATAATTCAATTAAAGGTGTTTGATGACCTTTCAATATCAAATTTTAATCGTTTAATTTTAAACGATTTTAAATCATAATTTCATTAATTTCATGTGTGTCAACAAAAAATATATTTATTTTAGTTGTACGCCATAGTTAAAGCTTCCAATTAACCAAACTTTCCAACTAACCGGTTTTTCGGTTTTTTTCTGGCAATAAAACGGGTTAACCGGTTTAAACAGAAATATAACGTATTTTGATTAGGAAGGTATGCAAAAAAAACAATTTTTGAAGAAAATTTTAAATATTTGTCATAAATACTCCAATTTAAAGCAGCGATTTTTTGCATTGTTGATTCAAAGACAAAATCAAGTATACTTAGAATAATTATAATCCAATAATCATGCAAATGAAGAATATATATATTAACAAGCACACAAAAAAATAGCAATGGGTAAGAAGATGTAGATTATTATTTATTGATTCAATTGAATACGTTTGAAAATGATACATGACAGTTATATGGTATCCTTATCAATAGTTTTTTCAAGATTTATACAGATGATTTGTCAAATTTACAATAAAGGTGACGTGCATGTAAGAATCATTCCGTCTTATGATAAATAATTGTCAATGATTACGAAAAAATATTAAATTATTTGAAAAAGTTATTTCTGTTCACAACATGGACAACTTTGAAACATAAGTAGATTATTTTATAAAATTCATATGCATGCTTGTTGTGTTATGTAAATTATTTCCGCTTTCTATTAAGATTTTTCTTTTTGAAAAAAGAAATGAAAAATAAGAAAAGATTACCTTTAATTAAACGCGGTTAACCGAGTGAAATAAACCGGTTTTTGGTTTTATTAAAAACATACGATAAACTGGTTAACCGGTTTCGGTTTAAGCTGGTTTGGAAGCCTTAGCCATTTGTTTTCCTCAACATAATCTGGATACAAAATAAAAAAACTTTCTCAACATTTTAATTGAATTATCATTTTTTGTACAACTTAAACGAAAAACGGGTTAAATCAAATACTGCACATACCGTCATTTAAAAAAAACAAATCTTTGAACTATACAAACAATCCTTGGAATATAAAATTTGAAAATATATAGATATTCTTGACGAAACTATGATTAATTCAAAAAATAGAGCATGAATAAAATATTGAAAAATATTCTTTTAGGGTTTAATACGATTTTATTTAATACGATACTGGAGTTATTCAAATTAAATTAATAATCAATTATATAAGTAGGAAATAATTTATTCCCTCTGAATTTATACTCAGTGAAAAATATATATTAAAATAACGGATAAAGGAATAACAGTCACTCACGTTTTTTTAAACATATTCAATTCATAATATAATCACAGCGTACTTATATGAATAATTTTCAGGTATTGTCATGCTAACGAAGTCCTCATGCTCTAATTACGCCACCATAGGAATCTTTTATATCTAAATTAGTAAAAAAAAAGCTATGCAAAAATATTCAGACACCGAGATAAATGTACGTTTTCAGTGATTTATCATTAGAATTATTTTTATTTGGTCAAAAAAAAAACTTAGTTATGAAATATATTTATTCATAGACAATGGTTCTGGATCAATTCGTTGTCCAAATAATATAAATGCATTCGTTGTATGTAAAACTTACTTGAGCTTACCATTTCAATTGATTAAAAAATACTTATACTGTTTTATAATATTATGTATTAATTGCATTCTATCCCATACATTCAACCCTTTTAACAAGTTATTATGGAAATAATTTGCTGCAATTCTTACCATACCTCCCCTCCCTGCATCCTTGAGCAATTTTTGTTACGATGCTCTGCTTGAATTTCATAATTTAGTTTAAGATTGGTAGTGGAATGGCTGTAAAAAAAATATTTTTTTTGTTCTGTTTAATGTGCTTATAAACTTTGAGATAATTATATTTCATTTAAGCAAATAAAACATCTTGTTAGACAGGTAAACACAAATCTATGGAACAATCTGCAACAAAATTAATTGTATTTATCCATCTTTATGTTATAAAGATGCATTTATCAAGAAAGACTTCTCTAATTTAACTTTGCATTGTTACTGTACGTCTGAGTGAATAATGAATTCTTGGTCTTCTTTTGCAAATCCTGCGCACAGCGATAAAATGTTTATTAGTTTTTCTACTGAGTTTTTTCTTATTTTTTTGCAACGTCGTCTTATATTTTCTGCATAAATAACTAGAACTTTGAAGTAAAACATAAGAAAAACAACAGTAAGATATTTTATTAAATAAACGTTCAAAACTCCCTTGTGCTATATAATTTGTTTAAGACATTATCTTGTATTAGACAATTTTATTATTAACACGAATGTGAAATAGTGTAGAATTTAGTTTAACCGCAGTTTAGGATACGAATAAAATTAAAAGTGCTTAAATACTGTTTGTTGTCTTTATACCCTAACCGAATTTCTGAGAACAGGATGGGGCGAAGAGCGATTGGTTAACTCACGCTCCCCGCTTTAGTGCTGCGGTCATAGATTCAAATCCTCAGATACAAATTTGCATATATACTTGATTCAATTCAAGTATGAATTCCTTACCCAAAATCATGATTATCTGTGATGTATATAAACATTATACGATTCTGTATTCCTGAAAACGAGACGAAAAGCAGTTCGCTTGTTTGTTCACAGTTTCTTTGCCTCCATTATTTTTTTCTTGTATAAGATTTCTAAGTACGTAATAGTTTTTGCACATTTATTAATATTTCAACTTATTAATTAATTATCCGGCTCTTTGGCCAAGTGGCTAATTTTGTTCTCTTTGGCTGTAGCGGGCTTAAATTCCAATACGGACACTTTCACAAAGTTATTAATATATTTCTGTTGAAGACATACATATTTATAATGTCATTTTTTTCCTACCCAATTCTCAAAATAGGCCAGTAAAAAAGCAACTAACTAATTATTATTTCTTTTCTGTCAAGTCCGTGGCGCAGCGGTGAAAGTAGTTGGCTTGCGTGATGAATCTCACGTATTCTTCGAGTCCCAGTGCGAATAGATTTCTGTTTGAAGGTGTCAGTGTTTGGGTCGTACCAAAAGAGATTATTTAACCACTAGTCCTGCTTTTGCCTTATCATTTTATCTTATTTAATCTTTTCGGAAAAAAGACGATGAGAAACCGAGTAACAAACAGTTCTCATAAAAAAACTTTTTTTGAGTTACATTAGGAGTAGAGAATCCAATCCCAGGATCCGGGATCCCATACAGTTTTCGATACATTTCAATCCCGAGATTATAAGACATGATCCCGAAACTTTCGGGATTGATTTTCTTATAAAACAAACGTGTTGGTTTTCAAACCGAGTGGCAGTTTACATTCTTTGCGATAAGACTACAAAAACGTAATCGGATGCCTAAGATATCAAATTTCCTTATCGCATTTATTTGAATGCATTTTACAACAGTAATAATTTTTCGATACCTTTGTTTTCTACACCTTCTTAATGAATGTTATCAGATATCAATAGCAGTGGTTTTTTTTTATTGCGTGATTTTATGTTTCTTTTGTTCTATTAACATCAAGTATGTAATAAAACACGTGTCAACTAAAAAATATTTTGGTTAGCTTTCTATATGGACAGTATGATAAATATCAAAGGCGCACAAGCCGACTTCATGCGACTAAACTCATCAAAAACCGCATATAATATTGTCTAAAAGTTTTTTCGACCAATATTATTGCAAGAGTTGAAAACCAATTCTCACTTTGACTATTTCCATTGAATATTCTTATTATTTTCACTGTAAAAAAATGATCTTTCTACAAAAGCACTTGTCGCTGGATATGATAAATATAAAAATATATTTTATTGGTTCTTTGGCGAAGCAATTGATGCTCTGGTATTAACTTCGGGCATATTTTAAAACAAGGTACTCTTAAGGTTCTCCTAGGTACTCTTGCAGTCTGATGTAGGTAGATAATTTTTTCAGCTATCGACATTAATTATTTTAAGTTATATTGCGTATTTTTACAGAATGTATGCATATCAAGTTCGTTTAATAATCATGGCGTATATTTTTTTACGAGTTATTAAAAACTCCACTCATTCACCTGTACATCGCGAATAACTGAGATTATGAGAGCTTTTTGCTAACGTATTGGCAGCCCACAGCTGTTTATATAATATAGAATAAGGTGTTTAATTTATTTTTCACCAATATTATCAATTTTTATATCTGAAAAAAATGTACTGATCCCGGGATCGAAAAATTCTAATCCCGAAATCCCAGGATCAACATTTTGGCTCGGGATTGGATTCCCTAATTAGGAGGTCATGTGCGCCACATTGCGTATGCGGTAATGAAGCCAAAACAATCTTTTCTAACTCCATTGTTTCAACCATTTGGACTTATGAGTCAATTTGCTCCAATGTTATGAGCATATGTGAAACAAAATTGATTTTAAAATATGTATTAAAAAGCGGATAAAATAAAAAAAGTACATTAAATAATTAAAAGTGAAATTTATACCATTATAACAATACAATTAGAAGTATGATTATAATATTAGTACATGCACTTAATTATGTTTAAGCTGAGAATAAATATTAATGACATTTATGTCGTGAAATATTATAGGAAGATTATTTTTGAATCGTATTTATGCCTTTGATATATCATTATTATCCACTTGAAACAAATGTTTCAGCATTGACTTTCCGAGCACGTTTCGAATATTTTGTCCGTTTCGCATTCACATAAATAATAAGGATTGGCTCGTAGCTATCGACTTTAACGTCATAACGTAATATTTAACAATGGAAAATATTTTATTCTGACCTTCCTGGCAGATCATATCAATTGCAAAGAAGAATGATCACCCAATTTTATTATTTTACGAGAATCATTTAGGAACACTATGAAACAGATAACAATTTATACAATTTTATGTCGCTTTTATAGAATTTATATTTCAAATTTATTTTTCACCTGTTTTCATCATGGTTCAAACATGGGGCAATTGCTTCTTATCTCATTCGTAATTGACAAAGTAAAAGCCATAATAAAAGCTGTACGTTTTTTGAGGACGACTACTAACTACTTGTGTTAATAAGAAAGCGATGCGTAACGATTATTGTTTTTAAAAAAAACTTAACTCAAAGCAAGCTGTACACACAGGCGCTTCCACACACGGTTAAGTCGCTGTGTATGCTTTAACTCCTCCATGCTCATGATGCATTCATAGCTAGTTGAGCCATTAAATCATTCAAGCATGTTAAGCATTTATAAGTAAAATGAGGGTGAAAATTAGACCTAGAATATATTTTCAAGCATATATACATTTTTTATTATACATAATTATTTTTAGCTTCTAACATAGGTTTAAATACTGTCAATAAACAGTGAAACTGAGATGCCATCATGGCAGGGAACGTGACTTTTTAGGATGGCATGTTACGGGTTAAAAACAAAAAAAATTAACGAAGTGCGTGAGAGTTTTGCGTTTTACATAACGAACAATATGTGCTTTAACACAAGAAAAGACAGTATACTTACACGCATTTTCTCTCGATTTAAAGCATACATGTTTCTCAAACGTAACTAAAAACACAGGTGTATAATGCTGGCTAATGTTTTTTACTTACCAAAATCGTAGTGTATTGTATAATGGCAGATTTTACGGACCTAAGCTGGCATTTTGTTTTCTTTTACGTATATCAAAATTAGGGATTGTAATACTGAAGGAATATAACGATACCGGTATTGCAAATAAAGTTTAAATAAAGAAAAAACTACAGCCAGGTGGGATATAAATACCGGGAAACTAAAATAAATATCAGAATTTCGATACTTTATGTTATATACTGTCATAATCATACTTTTTTTAAAATATGTGATTTCTATACATTCGATTTCGGTTAATTTTCGATACCAATGTAACGTTATTTTTGCATTTTCAAAACCGATGTTTTGGAAAAAAAACATCATGTATACCGGTATCCCGATTTTAGTATTAACGATATCGCAAACCCTAATAAAAATCCCTACCTTCTCAATACACTCAGCGTTGTAATTTTCACTAACCACTACGGATTCATCTCATTTTACTGAGCGTATCCCGTTGACTCTGTCAAATAGAGCAATTATTCATTCCTCTTGAAAACTCAAGTGTGTGAAAAAACCAGAGGAACATTCCACAACCCAATTGTAAAATATCAAAAGTGGCACTATCACTATTTAGTACATCACCAAAATAATCTTAATATTCTCACGAAAAATACCTTACAGCTAGGGATTTTAATACCAATATTATCGAAACCCGGTTTTCTAGTATTCATGATGTCTTTTCAATGTCGAAATACCGGTTTTGAAAAGATGGAAAGATATCTGTATTTCGAATTTGACAATGAACTAAAATAGACTTTTGAAGAAACCATCACATATTTATGATTATGACATAAATTTTAATGACGATATTTTATATTTAAAAAAATTCTGATGAACTCGATTGCTATTGCGGTCCCAATTGGCTGTACTTTTTTGCTTTTCTTAAACTTTATTTGTAATAACGGGTATTTTTATTTGTATATTGGTATTTCAAATGAAATAACGGTTTACGGTACCGATTTCGCTAATCACATACAAAACGGTGGATTAAACACATGGGAGGCCCTAGTCACAATTAAATTTGGAAACCCTGTTTTTCGTTTATCATAAAAACGTCAGAAAATTGTATGTAAAATAATAAAAATCTGAACAAAAGTATACATTTTTGAAGAACCTAAGATTTGGAAACAACAAGCGCGCGCCTCATTCGATTATAGACTAATTCACCACTGCACAGACATCGTAAATTGACGTGAAAGAATAACGAAAACGGTCCTGATTTTTTGATTTAGTACAGAAAATTGTTTTGATGGAGACGGAAATTTTTTCATTATTATCGTCAAACTAAAAATAAGATATTACAAAGTTGATGATGGTGAACTACATTGACATCATAAAATTGACATCTATTTTTTTCCATTTTAACAGCTTAACGACCGCACGTTTTTTTATAAAATTTCACCTGGCGAAATAAAAAAAATAAAATTTTACTAAATTCACTATAATTTGTAAACAAATTGAGATATGTTTACAAAATTTAATTTTCTTAGCCTCCAGATACTTCGCCTATACGCATATATGAGTCCGCCGGCCAGCAACGTTTTTTTTTCAACGACTCAAATACGCGTCCACGGTCGTTAAGCTGTTTTCCCATGATTAATCGTTCATGTTTTACGTGTTTGCACAAACAACCCAATTAAAACTTAGTATGTAAAGATAGTTTTTTTTAGTTATATCTTTTGTAATTATCTCTTCGTATTTACCATTTCTTATTTTAACTGCGAGCATTCGCGAATTAAAAAAATTAAAAAAATTTCATATAGAGCGTAAAATAATGAACAGTGGTTATTTTTGTTGAAGAGAAGACGAGGTTTTCTTGGAAAATTTTGAAATCTGTAATATACATAACTTTACTATGTCGTAATATTTCATTTTTATTCGGAGCGCGCGATCACGAGGCAGGTTAAAGATACTTAAGCGTTCATTTCATATGTAACGATGTTATTAAATGAGCCCGAACGAAAACCCCGTTTCACCCCCGTTAAAACATACCGCGTTGCCATAATGATATTGCCGTATATTATATTATTCACCATTAGAAGTAATCAGATATATTATCATGCTTTTCATCTTTCATGCTTCGCGCGAGGCAAAACATGAGACCGTTGGTGTATTTACGAGCGCTAGTTGTTAGGTTACATCTCAGTTTTCCACGTGCGACTACAACATTATTAGTTATTATTTATGAATTATTAAAGAACACAATTTTTTGATGTTGATGCTTAACAGCTTAACGACCGCACGTTTTTTTTTATAAAATTTCACCTGGTGAAATAAAATTTTGCGAAAAATTCGCAAAAATTGTAATTTTACTAAATTCACTATAATTTGTAAACAAATTGAGATATCTTTACAAAATTTAATTTTCTTAGCTTCCAGATACTTCGCCTATACGCATATATGAGATTGCCGGCCAGCAACCTTTGTTTTTCAAAGACTCAAATACGCGTCCACGGTCGTTAAGCTGTTTTAAGATTGCAGTACCAGTATTACTGAAACTGAGATCCTAGTAATACTTTCGATGGTTTCGGCGGTAACTTTGTGGAAGTTCATTTTAATAGAAAATTTAAATTAACTTTGATTATTCCACGTATTGTGTAACTAACTGTGACACGTGTTTCGCCTCTTTCAGAGGCATCTTCAGACTTACTATCGCAAAGTTTGCTTAAGTAATGAAGCAAGATTGATTCTAACATTTTAAAATTATAAAATTACAAAATGGATTGGGTTTTTTTTCCTTTTAAGAGGAGCAAGGAGGGGGGTGTAGAATCGAAATAAAGCAAACAGATAATGATACTAATTTTACTAATGAGTTGTAAACAATCAGAATGGGATTTTTCCTTTTTAATGGAAGCAAAGAGGGGATTATAAAATGCAAACAAATTTAATCATACTACTAATGACGTTAAACATTACAAACTATTAAAACTAATGAGCTACAATCAATCATCTAGGTTTGTGATTACTCTATTAATTGGAAACAATTTTAGTAACGGGGAACCGCCTGTGCTATTAAGAATATTATTTAATAATATTTCTTTTTTGTTAAGAGTTTTTTTTTTTTTTTTTTTTTCATTACTTAAGCAAACTTTGCGATAGTAAGTCTGAAGATGCCTCTGAAAGAGGCGAAACACGTGTCACAGTTAGTTACACAATACGTGGAATAATCAAAGTTAATTTAAATTTTCTATTGAGATCCTAGTATTTTAGCTTTTTTTAAATTTTAAATTACCGGTTTTTTTGTATGACAGCTTATTGTAACTTAAGACTTTTTTTGCTTGTATGAAGATTTGAACAATATTCTAAGATTCCATATTTTTTTGAAATAATAAATATGAAAACCACTTGAAAATATATTTTTTAATTCATGTCCGCTTCCTAATGGATGTATCTCAACACAAGTTTTTATGAGAACTGCTTGTTATTTAGTTGTTCAACCTCTCTTTTATTTAAAAAGGTAAGGATACAGTAAAGGGTCTAGTTCAACACTGGTGAGGTTAATGTTGTTGGCTTCCGTGACGGATCTCACGGATTCGAGTCCCAGTACGAAGAACATTCTTTCGATCGATTTATGTTTGAAGGCATGGGTGTTTGTGATGTCTAAAAACTTCCACCCATCTTTTCGATCCTTCAATAACTGGGCGTAGCTAGAGCGATTAGTTAACCAATAGTCCAGTCCTAGCCTTATCCTTTTATCCATGCTACTCTCTTCGGAAAAAGAAAGGTTGAGTAACAAACGGCTCTCTTAGAAAAACTTCTGTTAAGATACCTCAATTAGGAGACCATATGGTCCACGTTGAAAGAGAACATGGATAAAAAAAGTTATGAATTAAATAATACTGCTGTAATAATTTGATATAAAGTGCAAGTTTCACGTTCTGTTTTGTATAGTGTATCAATGCAATGTAATATTTTTCATAATTTGTTTTTATTTTTTGTTATTTTGATCATTATTTTTGAAAAATATAATGAATTTGGATTTATAAATGTTCAATACTGAAGTTTTATATCAGTCATTTAAAATAATAAATTTAGATAATATCAAGTGGGCAGAAGTATATTTTTAGCTTAGTTCACTTTATTCACATGAAAAGATGACAAAATAAGAATCAACCTGTTTTATATTTTCTGTTAGATATCTCCATTAGCAAGCCATATGTCTATGTATAATGTTTATATTAATACTCACTTATATTCTATCTTATATTCGATTACTTTTTGTCCTTTTTTTTATCATCATATTCTTTAAAAATAAAAGTTTTGGCCAACTAAATTACAATCCTTAAAACCACTTACCAAACAGTTAATTTGTTACATATTGCGGTTAAACATTGTAAATTGACAACATTTTTTTTCATCAGTGTATCTTATCTTCAGTTTATATTCTGCTATAGATGAATATAAACTCTAAGACCAACCTAGAGTCATACATGTGACTAGCATCAGCTAGATCCTAGAATCTACATGCAGTACCAGGCTTAATGATGCATGTCATTAATTTTAATACACGACATGATGAGATCCGGTCTGGCAAATGACTATCACACCGCTCATAGCAAAATTTATTCTGCAGTGATCGACAAGTGCATAGTTTATTGTCAGGTATCCCACCACTCAGGCACAAAAATCACTATCGAAATAACAACTTGCATCAAAAATAAAATGAGGACTTAAAAAATTAACATTTATATAAAAGTTGTTTAATTAAAATTCTATAAAGGTTTTATTAACAAGGCGATTTGTCAAAATATTTTATGAATTGAAATCAACGCAGAGTCTGAGCAGGCGATTGCAACATTGGATATCGCAATGATGCTATAAGCTATTTCACTCAATCCTCGAGACACGACCGTGTTTATTTCATTGCATCAAAGTAAACGATTTTTTCTGTATAAATTGGCCATCATTGCAAGGAATCCATCGCATGGCATACATAATAAATATAAACAAAAGAGAAGGTTTAAAATTTCGCGTTTATAGGGGCGGCGTTGAATAATTTTACTGTGGTAGAGGGGAGCGAACGATTCGATAAAGTAAACGTTACCTAAGACGGATAGAGCTTACACATGGATATAGTGTACACTGAGTAGTGTGTTAATTTGATTTATTAAGTTAAAAAATATATTTGTTTGTCTTTTTATACCTAGTCGCCTACTGTGGCCCAGTTGGTTAGAGCTTGCTCTACCAATCACACAGGTCTTTGTTCGATTCCTGGTCAGATCACAATGATTTTGAGAATTATTCAATTCAAAGTTGTTATCGAAGACTGGGTGCTTGTGAAGTCAATTCACATAATTTCCTCTACTCCCATCCTTCTGATCCTTTAATAACTGGATATAGCAATAGCGATAAGCCAACCACTAGTCCTGTTCAAGCCTTATCCTTCTGTCCCTACTACTCACTTTGAAAAAAGTGAGGTTGAGCGACTGAGTAACAAACAGTTCTCGTAGAAAAAACTTTTGTTGAGATACTTCCATTAGGAGGCCGTATGCTCCACATTGGGTGCGGACACGGATGAAAAAAAATATTTTGTATTATTAAAAAAAAATGTATTCAAATTGTTAATAAATGTGACGTAGTGAAATTTTAAAATTTCTACTAATGATGTGGATTTAAAAAATACCTATTTGAACATGGTATACAACAGATATAGTTATAAAAGAAGTAGAGGTAAGCTAATCGTTCTCGCTGCGTCCAGTTATTTAAGAATTGGAAACGTGTGAGGGAATATTTAGACATCACAAACACTCCTGTCTTCGTACAGAATACGATTGAAATAATACTGTCTGTACTGGGATTTGAGCCCGTAAGACCCAACGATGTTAACAATTGTGTTACCCGACAATTTATTGTGTTATTATGTTATAAGCACAGCAAAATATTTTACATCAATATATGAAAACGAATTTCTTAACTCGATATCACCAATGTTATAAATATATTATCCCTTAGATAAAACATTGTTAAAGCAGTTTATTAGATGTATTTAAATACGCACAAAACACTCCTAGACTTAATAATTATTAATAGGTGGTACTTACCTATCAAAAATTTTGATACGAACATCCCAATCTATTCACGGAAGGGTGGGCTATCACAAGATTAATAGCGATAAACTTTGTAACAGAATAATGGGTTCGTTGCATTAATCTTTATGTTACAGTTTGCTTCAACAATGGTCGCTTTTGTGATATTTCTTTTTCAGCAAATCTACTACGTACACTTTATGATTCCTATTGTTACATAAAATTATCTATAAAATAGATCATAACATAACGTTTCGTGAACGATATTGATCAGTTAATGATCTCTCTTTTATTTGTATCATTATCTTATAAACCTTGTCAAGCTGTTTATTTAATTATTGCTACTCTGAATTCAGTTTATGGAGAAATCAATAATGCACTAAACATATGTAGCGCTTAGAATCAACTTACGTTTTTGAGTTTAGAAATGAATCTAAATGCATCAATATATGTATAAAAAATACTGTAAACAATATTAAAACCATTGCTGCTGAGCTTACATTTTAAAATTTATAAAATGAGATGTTAAAATGTACCAATCGGCGATATGTATTTTTCGTACTTTAATAGTATATTTTTCATCATAAAAAAAGTCTTATTTTTCACTCGGCATAAATATTTATAGTAATAATTATTACTTTTTTAAAACTATAATAATAGTGCTCATATGGTTTTTTGCAACTTTCTTATACCTCGATTTCCATAGAATGTGAATTATGACTATGCGCTACTCATATACAATATTATATAATGTTAAACAGAGTTTTTATAATTATATTGGAAGTGTTAATAGTCTACTGTCAATAAAACTATACTGTTAAGTTTAATTTCTTTTTATTTAATTTATAAATTATTAGATATATTTTCACTGTTTTATAAAGCAATACTATTGTCATTTAAAAACAATAACGATACCTTGGGTCATTGAATTATAAATTATTTTTCTCTAATATAATAGAACTATGTTTAAATGTAGCTATTTATACTGGCTTAGAAGAGATATAAGCCGAAATATAATTTTGTTATAATGGAGTTCTACCAAGTTAATCCGAATTCAACCAATTAAGTGGAATGAATTGCAAATTAAATTAATATTTTACAATACGCATGGACGCCTATTTTTTAACATGTGGTTTCTTTATGATTTATTCCAAAACCGTGTGATGAAAAAAAGTATACTATGTAGGAATCGATTTTTTTTATCAATTCAAATATTATTCAGTTTTTAGATGGGTAATCGTATTATTTTTTCCAGTGTTTCAAACTTACACTGTCAATAATTTTTACACTATAATTGAGACTATTTTTGTTCGCTAAGTAAAATTGAAGCAGGTATTTTGAGAGGTGAGATAAGCTGTCATATTCCGATTCCTAGGCGTTATAAATAATTAATTTTCTAAAAGGTTAGCCATTCAGATGTTGTAATCAGTGGAACGTCACAAAGTAGCGTTTCAAAAAATGCTTTTGTTTTATGTTTGATCACCAAACAAACGGCGGGTGTGAGTTTCATAATAAAATAGGGGGAGACGGACAGACAGACAGACAGACATTTTTGCTATCAGATAACGAACTGAAGATTCATGTCACGCTTATAGCAGAGTTTTCCCGGTAGGCGCAAATCCCCTTCGTCACTACACCCGTGTAGTATATACCAGTGATTGATAACCAGAAAAACCGTTATATTTTAATATTTACTTTTATTTTGAAGTGCCAACCAACTGTACTTTTTACTTGGTCTAGCTTCACAATTCCGTGATACAAATTTTTAATTTATTATTTTATTATGTACTCCTTAAAACATTACAGTATTTTAAGCTAAAACCCATTACTAAGTCATTCATTTTACACTTAATAAAAAAAAATCAATAGACAAATTTATATACGTAATAAATGTATCTGTGTGAAAAAAGATAAAGGGGCTACAACTTGAAAATTTAGTTGAATATGCCATAATAACTACAATATATAAATGCGTATATTTTAGAAATAAGAGAAGTTGTCAAATAAACGTTGCTTTTTACATCTATGTTCGTATAAATTGAAGTCTCGTTTTGAAGATTTTACCCCCTTTTCCTTTCGCACACAGAATTATATTGTTATTATCAATCAATATAATTGATACCTTTTGATCTATATCTGTTAAATATGAAATAAATATCGCTTAACTCAGATTGGTTGTTAAAGATTATGATACTTAAGGTGAAATACTTATAATGCTATTTTTTTCTCAGCATGTTATACAAATACATGATTGATATTATTTTTTAAACAAAGACTACTTATGAGTTAACTAATAAACCGTGTTAAGTAATTTGATATTAAAAAATATAAAGCTAACCAATATATGAATTTTTAGCTGAAATGCATACAAACTTACGCAATTGATTTATAGCATTAAACATGAATTATACATAAATACACAGCATTAATATACACTTGGAAGAAGTAAACCAAATAACGTTAATATTTTCGCGTGTATATATAAAATAAAAATAAATCAAATAATTACTTGGTTATTTTCATGCATAAAATGAGCCATTTAGAGGTGAAGCGATCCAACTAGTAAAATGTACAAACTTTTTTCTTGGGCTTTTAAGTACAATCACGTCTTTATTTGCTGTTGTGATGGATTACGTATTTTTATTTTACGGAGACAACACTATTGCAATGCGTATTAACTGAGGTTACTTCACTTTTACGATACTTTAAGAAGTGTTGAATATTTTTTGAATAGAGACTTTTTTTTTAAAATACCACATCACCTCCAATGTGACCAAATGTAAGTTTATTTAAATGATTTCCACTACGCTTGTAAAATTACACAACATTTTGCCTTTTGTTTTAAAAACACAAACAAAAACGAAAATTTATTGAAAATATCAAAAGCTTTAATATGTCAATGGTAAGGGATCACTGTTTTGCGCTCTGGCGGTATCTATCGGTTAAATAGTAAATCTCCGAGGAGATGGCTGTTCGTGAGAGTTAAATAAAAGTAGTGCTACTAAAGTTTCGCGGTAATTTATCTCTTTGTAATGAATGATTCGCAGAAGAAAAATTTACATAAAAACACTGTTGCGGAACAATCATTTCAATCTTAAAACTTCCCCAACGGTGCTAAAAATACTTCCGATATGTTATTGGACCTTTAGGAACCAAGTAATTGTGCAATAATAAATGAAAAAATATCATAAAACAAGAATCTAAGAAATGGGTAATTTAAATGTGAAAAAAAAACTTTTGAATTAAAGTTCTTAGTTAGACATAACGATAATATTCAGTTTTTAAAATACATTATATTTGAATGTTATATAAATTAAATAAAGTATATTTTTTAAATCAGGAAATCACAGTTGTGTCAGTGTTTTGATACATCGAAACAAACGATCGATACACCACAAAACCCTTAACCTCAAATAAAATTTAAAATTTCGACTGAAAGTGCTTGGTGGAATTTTAATACTACATTTGAATCGTTCAAAATATGTTCATTCACACAAGTTTTGTCACTAACTACCCAGATTTCGCCTTTCGGCATCTTCAGGCGTTCAAGTGCACGGATGAACTTCATAACTGACTCAAGTAAAGTGTTGAATTGAAAAATAGTACATGATTCGATATTTTAACTTTCCTTCACAACGCTGAGTGGAGCTTTCACCGCTTAGTAACGAACGTCAATCATAAATAAAAAATAGTCCCGATTTTATCGAGATACAAATGTGGCATAGGCAATGATACTTTCAATCTGAATCGTTGGATATGCTTCCTGACCAATACAAAGACTCGGAAACAGAGCTAAAAACAATATACTAAATATTCACAAATCTAATCTTCTACCAATACAATGTATTATAACATTACATACAGTTGAACTATTGAATCGTAGTCAGTTTTCGTTTAATAATAAGTTTCTTAGGCAGAACCTTTGCTCGCACTGACCGACTACTGATCTTAACTTAATCAAATAACACAGTTTAAGAACATAATCAAGCTTCTCTCGAGCAATACCGTAAGGTGTAGTATATTGTGTTTATAAAATAAATATAGATCATCTAGCCCGCTGGTTAACGCTTTAAGGACTATTTCCATTATATTGTTGACCCATGGGATCAAAACGTTGAACAAAAACTTTTAAACGATTTTTTTTTTGTTTAGATTTATCTATCACGGTTAAATACATCCTAACATTCCTAACCCCTTTTATCGTATCATTAAAACGAGACGAGGAAATATCTTTAAGTTTTTTTCTAGCCTTAACATTATTTTAATACACTTTCTGAAGTGTGTCCTTGTGTGATGATCCATTTTAAATCAATATGCTCCAAATGGAAACGAACGTGATAAAAAGAAAACATTTACTTAAAACAGTACAGATACTGAATAGTCGATTTTTATATTTAGTGTCTGGAAACAGGATAATCCGTTCAGGCTCAAGGCCGAAAATATACGATATCGGTTTGACCTAAGGCTACATAAGATAAAGTGTAATTAGATAACAAAAGTTACAGCACTGTAATGAGGGCAATGAAAGCAACTGGAAAACAATGTTCTGAACATTTACCTTAACGCACTGTAGATATTTAAAAAAAAATGTGGGCTTACATGCTTTTATACAATATCAGATTAACCGTAAAATAAAACTAATTTGATTTACATTGCAACGTGAAAAAGGCTAGTTTTGAGAGATAATATACATTAATCTCTCGTTCACGTTTTTCTTCAGCATTTTCTCAACTAATTTCCATAGTGATAATGAAAAATGTTAACTGTAAATATATTATATTTTTTCAGATAAAAAACACGTCCGGATGCTGGCTTGGATTCCAGGTGGTTTTCACAGAGTTCACTAAAAGGTAAAGAAAAACTTCATGTATCAAAATAACAAAATAAAAGATGAAAAATGTATTGTATTATTAAAGGTGATCCGCTCAATAAATTGACTATCGATTTAAATGTCTAAAAATGATATGTCATCATTTCTTATTTTCCTTTTTGGTATCTTCGTTGAAATGTCAAATTAAAGACATTTAATAATTCTGTAATTTTACTGTCAAATTGAATGAGCTACTTGAATATTAGATGCATCTCCAATTCCGTATTAGATTTTTCCCAAAGAATATATTTACCAAATAACTGGCAGATTTTATTTGAGTCAATATAGTGTTCAAATTTCTGTGTAGATTTGTAATGGCGATATTTTTTAATACCGTTTATAACATATATTGCAAATACATCATCGAGTTTGAATAGAAATGCACTCGTAGCGAGAATCCAATATATTTCAAATGAATAAAAGGGTAATAAAATCGTTTCGGCCGTTTCGCTATGAATGTAAATTAAAGTTCTGGATTATTCGTATTAAACTTAAAGATAAATATTTTATTTTCGAATTAACATATAGTAATTTAAACAATATTTTTTACTTTTAAAAATCAAAGTTTGAAATTGATAGAAACGAGAACGTTAAGCGGTTTTCATTGAAAAACAAAATAAATTATTTTAACTTTTAAGATTTTCACTGCTAAATCTTGGTGGAAAGAAATTATGTTATCCTAAAAAAAGTTGTACTGCTTCCATATTACTTATTTTAGATGAAGACTTGCTTTGCTCAACACTAGCATATTACGTAGGTCACTTTTAAGGTGTTCACTGTCAATACTTGGTGGAATGGCATTATAATAAAAATAATAAAACATTTTTAGTACTTTTTCCACATAAAATTTATTAGATCAGGACCGGTTTCGCTCATCGCGAGCATTATCAACTGATAAGAAAAATACAAAAACAGTGATATTTATAAATATCACTGTTTTTGTATTTTTCTTATCAGTTGATAATGCTCGCGATGAGCGAAACCGGTCCTGATCTAATAAATTTTATGTGGAAAAAGTACTAAAAATGTTTTATTATTTTTATTATTACGTAGGTGATAATTCTCGTGATAAGCGAAACTGATCATTATCTAAAATATAAAATGTTGAATAATTACAAAAACTCTCTTACTTCTTAAAATATTAAAATTATTATTTGTTTAGTGTTTCTATGAACCATATGAAAATAATTACCCAAGACCTGGTTGTTAGTCAGTAACTAACATTACATATCTAGGATTTATAATGAAAGCGATTGAAAATGTCTAATAGTAAGTCAACCAATCGTTCCATCTTCGGCCTGATTTTGGGATCAATGAATCAACTAGACGCAATTTAAATCAAATTATCCATTATCTCACTACGATCTGTTATTTTAGGATTGAAAGTTGAAAGGGTGGGAGGTAGTTTTTAGACATCACATACATCCATACCTTTGAACCAAAATCCATTTATCCAATTATTCCAATTTCCAACTATTAAATTAGATCTGCGAAATAAAAGTATATCTATATATAATATTAATAAAAACAATAATCCTTTGACTTCATTCCACTTTATTTAATATGTCAGGACCGGTTTCGCTCATTGCGAGCATTGTCAACTGATAATAAATATAATTTAACAATGCTATTTATACAAAATTGAAAAGTTATACACAACAGTTGGCATTGAAAAGTATATTTGTATAAATAGCATTGTTAAATTATATTTCTTATCAGTTGACAATGCTCGCAATGAGCGAAACCGGTCCTGACATATTAAATAAAGTGGAATGAAGTACAAAGGATTATTGTTTTTATTAATATAATGCCTTTCCACCAAGTATTGACAGTGAACACCCTAAAAGTGATATCTATATATATATCCGAAGAATTTTTCATCTTGAAAAATATACATTATTTAATATGTAGAAATCAATCATATTATATTGAAGTCAAAATTACCGGCTACCTTGTCTCAGTTCTATCCGGCTTGGACGTCCTAAATATAATATAATGAAATGATGTTCAATTGAATTTAGAGGAAAGAAATGCGACATCATATTCAAGAGTTATCTAAAAAAACATTGATAATCTAGTTGTAGTATTTGGGTAGCGATGTATATTAAATAGGAATCCATTTTTTTATTTGATTCTCGCAGTGGTATATAAACAATGATCAACGATTAATATTATTTCAAATACAGAACGAGTGGTATTGATTGTTCTAAAAATGAAATTCAGCTGAAAACCATAAATAATTGTTTCCTGCGAAAGCGCTTGAGCTTATGGCTGAAGCTTTCGAATCACCACGATTAGCAATAATGACATGGTTCGATTTCATCGGCAGTCGGGTTGATGGGTTGCGCCACTTAATTATGGCGAACAAGTCGCTATTTTGAATTCAGCGCCCAGTTATGTGCTACCAACGTACAAACTATGTCTATTTGCAAGTTGCAAACAGTATACCATTACGCTCCCCGAGGGATAAGTTAGCCCACACTGGCAACAATGTTGGATAATGAAACATATCCAGGTAATTGATATTGATGAGAACCCCCCCAACGCTGACAATACTCAAATACAAATATTTTCGGGGCAAACTGCGAAAACAATGAAACGACAGGATCTCTTTGATAAATGAATATTGAATGTCTCCGTTAGCAGGCGCTGCCAGAAACAAAATAAAAGAAACTGTAATGTATTATTTATCGATTCAAAAAAAAAATCTGATGCTTTTATTAACACAACATGGTTTTTGTTTTTACTGAATAAAAAATACTTAAATAGACAGATACATATATATATATATATGTAGATGGTCTACAAAACTCAGAATTTTATTCAAACCATATTTTTTATGGCTTGAGAGCGTTATATTAAAAAATAAAATACTTTTGCACTTATTTCACAATATTTATTGTAGATCTCGGACAAGTTTCAATCATGGCAAATATTATAAAAAGATAGAGAGCTATTTTTTATTTGTTTATATTTAACTAACCCCTAATTCTCACCATGCTCTCAGCCGCTTCTAATATAGAATACATAATGTGGAATAAGTACCATACCAAGTTTTTTTTTCTTAGTAAGATGTCTTTCCACTAATAATTCAGGGGCTTAAGGTGACAAGGCCGAAACTAATGTATTATGAAAAACGATGTTTTTGATAAAAACTCAGTAATTTTGAATTTAAGACATATTATATTTTTATTGAAATGTTAATTCCGAATAAATATGCTGGTTTTTTAATTTCAGATTCACATTTTTTTAAAAATTGATTCAAGATTATTCTTAGTACATCCTTCAACAAACTTAAGATTCTAATAGCACAATATAATAAATCTGACTATTTTCAACGCGACATACAAACGCACTCAAAGACTTTGTCAGGGTATGTGCATAGTGTGTGCGAGAAAGTATGTTTTGAGTGGTTATTTACAAATGTGTAATGTTTTAACGCACAACACACAAACAGACACTTTCTTACCTTATTTAGCTGCACATCACTCGTATCAAGCTTATCAATCGAATTTTGATAGATGACACAACCAGTCACTAGAATATCATCTATCGATACTTATGACTTAGGTCATATTCGTTGTAAAGTGGTCAACGTTGTTGAATCTCACGGGTTTAAATCTAAGTGCGAACAGTATTTTTTCAATGTGTTTAAAGGCATGTACACTCCCCTCGATTTATGCGGTACCCATTTTACGCGGTTTCACTTTTACGCGGTCAGGAAAAAATCAAATTTGAAAACTATTCAATAAATTTACTACGAATTTTGTTTTCTTTATGTCGCAAATAATTATGTATTTTTACCCCCAAGAATGTCTACTCGTATTTTGTAGAAGAAAAAAAACACAATCTCTTTGGATATAAAGATTCTAGTTCTGGATTCTCTCCAGAAAGGTGATGGTTTTGCATCGCTTGCAAAAACTTATGGAATTAATGAATCTTCTGTCCGTACAATTAAAAAAAACGAAATAACTGTCAGAAGAAGTGTCGCCTCTGGATCCCTTATTAGTTCTAAATGTACCTCATACGTTAGAGATCCCATAATGAAAAAATGGAAAAAGCCTTAATGATATGGATAGAAGATCACACACAAAAAAGAATACCAATTGATACAAACGCAATAAAGAAAAATCTAAAAGAATTTATAAGTTTTTATCAAAAAATAATCAGTCTTTATCATCTGACGAAAAAAAACAAGATTTTACAGCGAGCAAGGGATGCTTAGAATTTTTTTTAAAAAAATACTCATTACACAATCTCAAGATAAATGGTGAGGCTACTTCCGCCGACGAAAATGCAGCTAAGATATTTTTACCACAGTTTTTGAAGATAGAAAACGAAAATTGTTATTCCCCGCATCAAGTTTTCAATGCTGATGAAACAGGACTTAACTGGAAAAAAATGCTCAGTAGAACATTTATTGCGAAATCTGAGAAAACAGCCAGTGGTTTTAAAGCTGCTAAAGATAGAGTAACGTTAATGTTTTGTGGTAATGCTTCAGGAGATTGCATGATGAAACCTCTTTTAATTATCGCGGATGTTCACTTTCTGGAACCAATCTACCGTTTTTGTATGAGCTTTAAGTCTCGATTTACGCGTTTTCTCTCGGAATGTATCTAACGCGTAAATCGAGGGATAAGTGTATTTAAAAAGTTTCCTTCCCACTTCCAATCCTAAAATAACGGATCGTACCAAAAGCGATTAGCTAATACACTAGTCCTGTTCTAAAACGATTTTTCCCATCTAAAAAAATAGTGATTGAGCTACTGAATAACTATCAGTTCTTCTTGAAAAATTTCTGCTGAGGTAACTAAATTAGGAGACCATATTCTTCACATGATGGCAAGCTATTCATAATTATTATAAACATTATACTTCTTCAATTAATTAGTTTATTTTCTTAATGTTATATTCTCCCAATTACGCCTTCCGTTCCGCCAGGTTCTTAAGTAGCATGTTAGCTTAATTTTCTTGCAGATACATACTATTACATAACCGATTATGAGAGATTTTGCGTTGTTACCACAATATTATAACATTTAAAACAGTTGATATGACTAAAATACGCCAAATAACAACAATTTTATGTATGAATACTCGTAAGATTTGTAATTTCCATGTATATTGAGATAAGTTTAGGTTAAGGTAGAGCTAAGTGCTAAAATATGTTTTCCAAATACGTGTAACATATTATATACTTCCCAAATATTCATAGTACTAAATATATAATAATATCAAATTTAGAAAGCGTTCATATGCTGTCAATATTATCTGTTTCCAATTAATAACACATTTATATGTAATAAAAATAATAAAACATTTTTAGTACTTTTTCCACATAAAATTTATTAGATCAGGACCGGTTTCGCTCATGATGAGCATTGTCAACTGATAATAAAAACAATAAAACAGTGATATTTATACAAAAGTTAATGATAATTCATACCTAATTCGTTTTTGTCATAATAGTTTCATTGCTAAGTGGTCTTCAACTTTTTATTTATAGTTTATTTTCCTTGTATTTTACTTCAATTCTTTTACTAGGTTGTAGTACCAATTGTTTGTCATACCTTGTTTTTATCACTTAACTTTTGTATAAATATCACTGTTTTATTTTTTTTCTTATCAGTTGACAATGCTCATCATGAGCGAAACCGGTCCTGATCTAATAAATTTTATGTGGAAAAATTACTAAAAATGTTTTATTATTTTTTTTATAATGCCATTCCACCAAGTATTGACAGTGAACACCTTAAAAGTGACATTGTGTATTTCTTAACTCACGTCCGCTCTCAATGTTTTTCTACGCAAACTGTTTGTCACTTAGTTTTTCTCTTTTTCAAATAGAGTAGTTGGGATATAACGAAAGGACTAATCGCTCTCCACGTTATCAAGGGTTTTTAAATATCGCAAACACACATACCATCGAACAGTAATCAATAAAACGACTAACGAAGTTTTTTCCGTCCTGGGACTCAAACCTGTGAGATCCGTCACGCTAGTCATCAACGTTGACCGCTACGCCATCGTCCTAATTTTTTTGCATAATGTTCCGTATTAATGTGAAAATCAAATTTCGCTACTGAAATATAATTTTAAGTGTATATTATCATCTCATGTGATAAATCTAGCTTAAATTGTTCTTAGATTAATAATAAATGAGCTGCTATTAAAAACAGATTTATTTAACGTGTTATAATAAAGTATAATAAACTGAGCTTTAATAATGTTTTGATAGGAGGTGATCGAATAATATTGAGTGATTTGGTATGTTGCCTGTACCGAGGAATATATTATATACTTTTTGTTAAATAATCTGAAACATTTATCGATAACTTTTGAAGTAAAAAGGCGAAAACTTAGTATTTAAAAAATGCATCGCATCCTATAAAAAATATGTACATATGCCTTTTCTGTACATTTTATTTATAAAGACAATTTACACCACTTTAATAACATCTCTAACAATAGTGTGATTACGAAAAAGTTTGCAAAACCAATTTAATATCTATATAGGTATAAGTGAATTGTTTTTTTTTTATAATTTAATTATATATCACACCAAAATAATTATTCAAAAAAGCTCATACCTTTATGAATGTTTAAAAAAATATAAACAAAAAGAAATATTTCCATTTATTAAGATATCATTGGCTTAGTGTCAAGATGTTGTAACTACCAAAATGTCGAAAATGAGTTAAGAACGCAGTTGGCTGTAAAATGTTACATCTTATGTAATGTCAAAATTGTGTCTCCCTGATTTGAAATAGCAATTCTATTCCAAATCATGGGGATACAAATTTTTTATCGAAGTGTTTGATAACGTCAAATATTTTTTATTCTCACATTAAAAAAATTAAGATTTTAGGGAGCCTAATTAAAAAATTCAAACTAAATTTAATAAAAATAAAACTTTCCGTTAGAAAGAAATATATGAAATCTGACTCTCAATAGATTTTTGGAGCTATGGTAGGTGAGTTATCATTAATGAGAGAAAAACATTAATAAACTGTTTTCAAAAATAGCAATGATAATAAAAATAACAAAGATTATTTAAAATTGACCACGGTCAGAAGCGTATTTGGCCATGAACAGCTCACATATAGTAAGTTTTATATAATAAAGTGACATACATGTTTCGTACGCTAGAAAACTATATTCAAATAAATTGACTATGTATTTAACGTCAGTATTAATATATATTGTCTGATAATATTTTCCAAAGAAGCAAAACACGTGGTACACTTAGTTAGGCCATAGACGGAATAAAAAAAATACCGATATTCATTATTGTAAATTGTAAATGAATTTTCACAAAGTGTCTGAAAAATAGACTCATCTCTGGTGAATTCTGTCGTATGATATCGCAAATGATTTTACCGCCTACCTAATAGCGATCCATCGTTGCAGTAAAGCATTCATCTCGTAGAACGGTAATAAATGGAAATTTATGCACCATTTGATAACACGATAACTTAATATCAGCCTATTGCTATTGGCCTGGAGTGCTGTCATAATTATATTACTCTACTCATATGAAGCATCTAGCAGTTAAACGTCTATATTGCAATGCACTCATAGTGAAATGAAAGGTTATAATAACATTATATTGGAAAAAAAGAAAAATTACACTTTTTATTTATAATGACGTATACATAAATGCAAAAACATTATTCCTATAAAATTATTAATACTGTCTACGGTTTTCTCGATTTAGTCGTTAATAAAAGAAAATTAGATATCAAAGATTGACCGATTCCAATTCCAAACTCCTATCAATTTTCGGGATTTGCTCAAAATTTCTCAATCCCAAATTCCCGAGATTTCGGGATCAGAAAATTGGACGGGATCCCGGGATTGGATGCCCTAGTAGTACTGTCAATATTTTTTAATTTTTATTATAAAGCAATTATTTTCACCACTTTCGTTACGTTATACCGAATTCTGATTGCATAAGAATGAATTGTTTTATCAAAACAAAACAAAACGAAAATAAATATTAATTTAAAATTGATAATTAAGTTATTTAAATAGTTGTATTATTGAGGGTGTAACACATTTTAATGTATTGAGAAGTATCATCAAACCACAATATGTTCACATTTGTATTGTTTTACAAAACAAGAATTTTACGAATGTAAAAATAAGTCAACAGAAAGTTTTTGTGAATTAGGTATGTATAAAATAAATTTATTAATGCCGAAAAATATACATTCTTCAAAGACTCATAATATTCTAGATGCTATGAGAAGATTAACAAACTAAAAATCTGCAAAAACAAATTTTACAGCGGAGAAACACGGGACAAATTATTCTTGATTGACAAATATCGGTTTTTGATAAAGAAAAAAAAGTCCAACTTATTTGTTTTTTAAGCGATGTATAAATTGTAAAACTTTTATTTTAATTTATCGTCTGCTAGACCTTAGCATTTTCAAAAACGTACATTTAACAACAATAAAGAAAAACTTATGTCGAAATAATGTATTTATAATAGTTTCTTATGTAGAATGTATTGTTTCATTGGTGGATCTTTGTAAATTGTTAACCAAATTAAGAATAGCTTTTTTGTTCCAAATAAATTTGGTTGTTTTCAAATTGGGGATTATCTTTATCAGTGTTTGACGTTCAATTATAAGTGTCAAAGACATTGACCACAAATTGATCGATAGGAAAGGGGATAGGATCGGGTAAGAAATTCCCCAAAAACCTGGCCCGGAAGGTTTAATGTAAAAGAAGGGTTCTTTTGAACGGCGCAAAGGAAGATTTAAAACTTTCACTCGGTCACAAATACAAACAGTTCTGTAAAAATATAATTAACTATCAATCAATGTTAAGAAACTTTTCTTTTTGTTTGTCACTCAATAAGTTTCACTGTTTGTTTTTTATACCTTTTTCTTGGAATTTAAAAACTTATTTTGACAACAGATCAATATTTTAACGGAAATTATTCAACTATTTTACTACGTGAAGGACCTTTTAAAATATGTATATACATATTTGGCGTAAGATTTTGTTATTAAATATAATATTTATACACTTAAAAAAATAGATAAAATTGTTTTATTTATTTTTATATAAGAAATTCAGTACTAGATTTGCTTAGTAAAAAATAATCAAAAACATAAATTACTGAGTCAAAATTGCAATTATAGTAAGACATTTTATTCGCCTGCTGTGGTTTAGTTCGTTCGAGCTCAATCTACCAATCCCACGGACTTGGTTCAATCACCGGGAGGATCAATGTTAAATTCTGTTTTTTTTAAACTAAAATTGAAACTTGGGTGTTTGTAATGTCAATTTTTCTCGAATTGATCTACTTACAAAAAATTCTCATCGAGCTTATCTCGTTTGATCTTTCTACTTTAAAACATTTGGCGCATTCGCATAAGATGTTTTTCCAAATATTTTTTTAAAGAAACAATATATATATACAGTAATACCCCGCTTAGCGCGACCCCGTTAAGCGCGGTTTCACTATAACGCGAATTTCAAATTTCGCGCTCAAATGCCTCGCATTACGCGAAAGAGTGCGTATAAACATATTTAGTCATTAACTTCTCTATGGTCGCGGGATCCCCGCTTTCTCTGAATATTCTCTTTGAAGAATTGGGAATTCCCCGTCCTTCGACTTTGTTCTATGGGGATTTCCTCGTTCGTTTCGTGTGTTCATTTGTTCCGTAATGTTAGTTCGGTCGGCTGGCAGTTTTGTTTTAACATTTATTGGAGATACATACATAATTTAACCCTACGGTTTGGACATATTGCAGAGTATAGACAATAATGATGACCGTGTCTTGACCGTGTGTCAAACAATTAAAAACAGTGTTGGGTGTTATGAACGTATTTTACAAGAACGTAAACAAAACGCTACCCAAAAGACAATAGATGTATTTTTCCGTAAAAAATAAGAGTATGTATTGCATAAAGTGTTCTTAGAATTAAAGTGATTGATTAAAATGATTTGTATTTTTTTTGTATTAAATTTTGACAATGTTTAATCATAAACCTCGATATACGCGAATTTCAGTTAACGCGATTTTTTTCGGAACGTATCCCTCGCGTAAAGCGGGGTATTACTGTATATACATACACTTTTGTAAATATATTTTATTCAGATTATTCGTAACATGTTATTTTGACTATTTTGACAAACAAGTACATGGTAATAAATTATGCGAATTATTATTTTTTATTAAAAATAATACCACTGAAAGGAAGTAATACCGCATTAAGGATTCCGATTCTTCAAATATCCCCCTTGTGCATTCCTCATTGTATACGGTAAAATATAGGCTCTAAGAAGTTTTATATACCATTTTCACAACCCCTTAAAATTATTGAGCACAAAACCATTGAATAAATTTCGTGAATTGACTTCAAATAAGCCCAATAAAAAAATATTCAGGAGCAATAAAATAAATTTTATATCGACGTTAAACTTGAAACCTTCACATCATATTGGCGGTTAGGGACACTATATAAACGTTATATATATATTTGAGGGGATTGAAATACAATTTCTCTAATATATCACGGGAGATATTTTTAAGCGAACATTATATTTTGAATAGAACACTTGCCTCTATATTACTTGTAATAGTAGAAAAAATCACTTTGATAATTGAATATAATGTATATAATAACAGCTTTAACATGAATATTATATCATTTAATTTTCAGCGTTCTTGGTTTTATGGTAAAAAAAAAAGTAGTTAAGTTAATTGCTATTGCGGTAGGTGTTTTATAATATCTACTTCACAATTTTTACATTGTAAAAAAAGAAATTTGCCGGAAACTATATCTGCTTTGCATGAAAATTATTCGAAATTATTATAAAAATTCTTAGCCGGAGATGTTCTATGAGACTTGAAAGTTATAAGATCGCTCAATAAGTCTTGTTTTTTTTTTGCGAGACAGCAATCATAGAAGGATGGACCCAGGACAGGACATGAAGTTAGACAAGTTTTATATCTGTTGGATGGGCGAAAAGAATTGTTTAGGCAAAGGAGACACCTATGAAATTGAAAACAAATCCATAGAATAATTCTTTAGTCGAAACTGTCCATTCTGGGCGTGAACCCGTGAATAGGGAATCCAATCCCGGGATCCCGTACAGTTTTCGATATATTTCAATCCCGGGATTAGAAAACACAATACCGAAACTTTCGGGATTGATTTTAAAACAGAAACGTGTTGGTTTTCAAGTCGGCAGTTCAAGCATATGCAATAAACAATGCCCAATTTTATTATTAAGATAACGAACTTTGCGATAACGCGCGAGTTTACGATAAGAGCGAGTCGAAGCCGTAAAGGTAACTTGATCCCAATTATTAAATTCCTTCAATGCATTATACGCACGTGTACTGTATTTGAATGCATTTGTCAACAATATTTATTGTTTGTTATTATAAAGCTTCATATTCCGATATGCATTTAATTTATTTTTCGCTTTGTTCTCTACATCAATGAATGTTACCAGATATCAATGGTGTTTGTTTTGCGGAATTTATTGCTCATTCATTTTGTACCGTAAACCGAAACCTTTGATTAAATGGCGAATCAATCGATGCTTTGGTATTGTAGGAATATTTTAATATTGAAATGACGTCTATTTACTTCAATAAAATTATTAATAATGTATGTATATAGACAACAGTTTTAGAAATCTTCATTCTTGCGGTCTGAAGTAGGTAATTGCTTTTTTCAGTTATCAAAATTAACCATTTTAAGTAATATTTCGTATTTTTGCATATTAAGTTAGTGTGATAATGATTTCGCTTATTTTTTACGAGTAATTAAAAAATCCACTCATTCACCTCTACATCGCGAATAACTGAGCTTTTTGGTAACGCATTGGCAGCTTACAGCTGGTAATATAATAAAGATTATTTTTTTTCACCAATAGTATCATTTTTTTTTTTTTTAAAATTTACTGATCCCGGGATTGTACAATTCTAATCCCGAAATCCCGGGATCAACGTTTTGGCTCGGGATTGGATTCCCCACCCGTGAACACCGTATCCACATAGTATGGCTTAAGCCACTCGATTACTCACATATATTATGGTTTTAGTGTATTTAATAAAACTTAGTGAAATGCATATGTTATTTAAATTTGTAACTTTTTATCAAAGTACAACACAAACGATAAGAAACGTTTATTTGGTAATAATCTTTTTGAAATTTTTCGAAATGAGAGAATGTTTTTCAAAAAAAAATGTTTTGCTCAACAACGTATAATGATAAAAATGAATGTACGAGTATTTATTCTACGTTATGCCCCTGAAAAGATTTTTCATTTAGTGGATTGAGACAGGAAGTAATGACATCATTACTAAACACAGGAAAACACCCCAGCTTTTCCTCCGAAGGCAACCTAAATAGACAAAAAATAAAGGGAAAATACATTTATAAATTCGTTGCACCTGTGGAAGAAAATACGCCATATAAAAGGCATGATTTCTTTCCATGTTTTATGGGTGCAATGTTATACTATTATTTTTACGAATAAGTAAGTCTCTTTGTCTTCATTTTGTTGTTAATATTCCATCAGAAAGATTAAATTTCATCTTTCACAGAGATGAAATTACTTTTAGGCCTGTGTTTTTGTTTATTTTTGAATTTACATGTCGGTTGTTATATTTGTAGAAGTAAATACTTACTTTTAAAATGTAAAATATTTGTCATAAAAGGAAGATAGTTTTTACATTTGCCTCATAAATTCATAAAACAGTATCGATAGCAGATATATTTAGTTATCTTTGGAATATGTTTTTTTCTGGAAAATAAAATTACAAACGACTCTAACGATCCATTTAAATAAAAAAAAATATGCATGTCTTTGAACCTTAGAAAAAAATACAAACGTAAATAAATTATGTTGTGACTAGGGCAGTGGTTTCCAAACTTTATGTTACTGCGCCTCCCTTTGAAGAAAAAAAATTTTCGCGCCTTCCTATCCTTTATTTCATATAGTAATAAAGACACGTTTCAAAGGGTTAATAAATATTTTGGACTCTTCGCGCCTCCCTTTGCAATAGCCCACGCCTCCCCAGGGAGGCGCGCCTCCTAGGTTGGAAATCGCTGGACTAGGGAATCCAATCCCGAGCCAAAATGCTGATCCGGGATCGGGATTTCGGGATTAGAATTCTTCGATCCTGGGATCTCGGGACTGGTCCCGGGATCAGTACATTTTTTCAAGAAATAAAAATTGATAATATTGGTGAAAAATAAATATTCTATATTAAATAACCAGCTGTAAGCTACTGATACGTTACCAAAAAGCTCTCTTAATCTCAGTTATTCGCGATGTAGAGGTGAATGAATGGATTTTTTAATTACTCGTAAAAAAATATTCGAAATAATTATTAAACTAACTTAATATGCATACATTATGTAAAAATACGAAATATAACTTAAAATAATTAATTTCGATAGCTGAAAAAAGCAATTACCTACTTCAGACTGCAAGAATGGAGATTTCTAAAATTTTCGTCTATATACATACATTATTAATATTTTTATTGGAGTAAATAGAAGTAATTTAAATATTAAAATATTCCCAGAGTACCAGAGCATCGATTGTTTCGCCAATTAGTCAAAGGTTTTGGTTTACGGTACAAAATTAATGTTTATGACCAATAAATTATGCAAAACAAACACTGTCATCATTACTAATGACATCTGGTTACATTCATTGATGTAGATAACAAAGCTAAAAATAAATTTAAAAAATATTGAAATGTGAAGCTTATTAATAACAAACAATAAATATTGTCGACAAATGCATTCAAATACAGTACACGTGCGTATAATACATTGAATAAATTTAATATGATCGGCGTCAAGTTACCTTTTCGGCTGCTACTCTCTCTTATCGCAAAGATAAAGTCTTAATAATAAAATTGGTCATCGTTTATTGCATATGCTTGAACTGCCGACTTGAAAACCAACACGTTTCTGTTTTAAAACACAATACCGAAAGAATTCGGATCATGTCTTCTAATCCCGGGATTGAAATACATCGAAAACTGTACGGGATACTGGGATCCCGGATCCCGGGATTGGATTCCCTAGATGTGACTAAGTTCATACGTTTATATTTTAAAGTTTTTTCCTAACTAGGTTTGCATTACAAATAAATATATTATGTAAGAAATAATTTTGTCGAATGTATTGTCAGAAATAAGTTTTGAAGTGGCATTGAAAGCCCAACTGAGGTTTTTGAGCTTTACAATCGAACTCGACAAGATTGTGGTATTGAATTATTATTAAAGTAAAAGTAGAAACAAAATTTGGCTAGTGGTCTAATGCAACTTTCAATTTAAAAGCTTCTTAGATTTAAAAATGAAAAAAATAACTAAGACTGTAAGCTCCAGCGTAGCACATCAAAAACCGATTAGGTCTATCGAATTTTCGTCGCCTTTGACTCTCTGGGTATCTTTGATATTTGATATTCCGGTAGCAACACGCTGCGTCGGTTTGACGGAATTAATTACACGCGCGTTTGTGCTCACTAACCAACTGAAAAATTCAATCCGCCCAAAAAAGAATTACCAATAGAAGGGTTGAGCTTTCATGAATTTTTTCTACGGCCTGTTAAACTTTATTTAATCAAGCAAATAACAAAAGAATCACGATATCACATGTAGATAATAATCGATATGATTAAATGAGCCATGAAAACTAAAAAAAAATATTTACACAATATTCTTGTTCTTCTTTGGCCATGTTCGCTCCCTATGTGGAGCATGTGGTCACCACGCGACACCTCCATAATTCCCTGTCTCACGTAATAGCTTTGCTTCCTCCCATGACATGTCAGCATCCCTCAGTTCCGCCTAGTACATCCTATGGATAGTACCCGACGGACGTCTGGGACGCCAGAATCCCACCGGTCGAAAGAAGAGGCAGGCAGGATTGAGGCTTTCCGGAGGCATCCGCAGCACGTGACCCAGCCAGTTCCAACGTCTCTCCATAACCACTGACGTGACGGGACGCTGTCTTGTACGCTCCCTTATCTCTGAATTCCTCACAAAATCAAACCCCCATTATCCGACGCAAGCATCTGTTCTCGAAGCTCAGTATACGGTTTTTCTGAGTCTTCGTCGGGTGCTATGATTCGCAACCGTAAAGCAGTACCGTCAGAATGCAAGCGTTGAATAAGTGGCATTTGGTTTTAATCGAGTACAGCTGTGTGTCCCAGACAGTCCGCATTGAGTCGAATGTGGCTCCAGCCATTCCTAAACGAATGGCGAGCTCCTTTTTTGTACACAATATTAAAACAGTTTTTCCAAATTATAATAAATTTTATCTACTCCACTTCTCTTTTACGCCACAGCTTTGGTCGTCTCAATTAGTTCTCTCCAATTTGTTTGCTTTTTTACGTAGATTGCTGACGTTTAGCACTTGTGGTTTCTTTGCCATCTCATCTATCTAGTGAAGTCGTAGACTTACAACGCTTCGCCTTCTCTCAGCATTAAAAAATGTAAGGCTTTTGATAGGCTTTCATTTATTCAAGTGTGATATCTCTTAGCTTTAAAATTGTTATTTTACAGTTATCTTTTATCAGTTGTATTACAGTTTTATCGTTTTTATAATGAGATTTTTTTATTGTATCATAAAAGCATACAAAAATAAGGAATGCAAGAATGACTTTAAAAACACTTGACTGCGACTAGAGTATCCAATCCCGGAGCCTTTCTCCAATCCCGGGATTGAGATTAGCTCACCGAGGAATTTGAAATCCTCGATTTGGTATACTTTTACCCCGATTGTCTCAGAAGTTCGTTTTTATTTTTAGCTCACCGAGGATTTTGAAATCTTCAATTTGCCAATTTTGTGTCAATTTTCGGGATTTGCTCAAAATTTCTCAATCTCCAAATCTCAGGATCGCGGCCGAGTCAATCCCGATATTTCAGGATCAGAAAATTGAACGGGATCCCGGATCCCAAAGTTGGATGCCCTAACTGCGACATACATATAGTTATCCAAAAAAGACCTTTCTTAATTTAAAATTAAATAACTTTAAAGGTGTTTACTATCAATAATTGGTGTAAAAAAACAGCTAGTATTAATTCCACATTATTTATCTACAGCTTTGGACCGGCCTAGCACTATCAAGTGATGAAAATATCTATAGTGAAGAATTATTTAAACGAGTTAGACTTATAAAATTATTAAAATAAATACTGAAAACATGTATAAATAATGTTAAGAAATTATAAACGCATGATAATAAATAATCTATAACTATTTAAATACTTAAATATTTTTCTTTTAAACATATTATTATTACATTTGTTACTTAATTGATGTCTTATGTGATTGAATTTTGCTTTAAATTGGATATATGTATTTTAAATAAATCCTCAAGGTTTTTGTTTTATATACTTAAATGACATTAATTTATAGTTTGCATTATTATGTATTCTTTGCTTCAAATTCAAATTCAATTGTTTGATTCAAATTTTAAGTAGTCTAACCCAACGTCGTATAAATAACTCTGCATGATTTATACTTTCATCAGCTGATAATGCTTAAGATGGGCTTAGCAGGTCATGATCTTTAAATAAATAATGAGGAATTATTAGAGAAAAAAAACGGATTTTCCTCGAAAAAAAGGTCTGGAAAGATGTATTCGGACAAAAGAGAATATTAAAGATTATCCAATAATTTATGTGTTTCAGTAAAGACTTTTAATGTAAGTACTTATAAAAACAATACCATTTTTTTTGGATATAAAATTTATGGAGCTTTAAGTACCAGGACGCACTATCGTCAAGGTTCTTCTAGTATCGTTCATCAATAAAGTTTTTACCATAATAATAAACTAGGTTTGATTTTGAATTGATTTTATTTGATTCATGATAAGTTTTTATTACACTATGAGATTTGATTGAAAGATAATGTAAGGCATAATAAATCATTAGTGAACAACACCAGAGTTTCTTAATAAAAATCAATCTTCACGCCAAACAAATAATTTGTTAATCAATAAAGTATAACACGATAATGAAATTACTTTCTGAATAATCAAGAGTGACGTTTCATGATAAAAAAAATCTACAGAGATAAGTGTGTTAAATATCGCGTGGCAAATAAACAAAACACGAATCGTTCTTTCAACGAAGGGAAAGATTGTTTTGTTCTTTTGTCGTTGTCCTGTTGAGCGTCAAAAAATTACAAGTGTCTTTTTCCATGTTTTTTGTTTCCACTAATTTTTGCTTTTTATTGTTCACTTGATAGCGAATATTAAACAAATTTAATAAATAAACTTTTGAATATACATACCTTTCAAATGATGAACTGGTTGTCAATTTACAAAAGTACAAAAGTATTTTTTTTGATATATTTCTGGTTCTGTATCTGGCGGTCAACGTACTTGGGGCTTATTACCTCATTCGATTTAGACGGACACAGGTTCAAATATTCAAAATTACATGGTACAGATATTACTCGACTTAAGTAGAGCAATTATTTTACTACATGTCTTTATCAGTTATATCTACATGTCTCATCAATTTGTCGAAAACTTCGTAGGTAATCAAAATGTACGTCATTTTTGTCACACCACCAACTGTCATGTGTATTTACTTATCGTTACACAGTCGTTTTTCATAGAGCAATAGCAATAGAGAAAAAAATGAAATAAAACTACTGCTCATGTTTTTGGTAAAGATGCAAGGGACCGACCTTTTAGCCATGCACTGTTGTACTTAAAAAAATAAAAATATTGAAAGAAAAAAAGTAAGATAAGTTGCTTGCTCAGTTATTTATTTTAAGTGATGTTAAGTATCTTGCGTATCCGTATTATTATTCCTCTTAAAACCGGTACTGACACCGACATAGTAGTATAATTATCTTCAAAAATCGGTAATTTTAATTAAGTCCATTTTAATTATCTTCCCGATCTGGAACATATTTTAACCTTCTAATAGAGGTATCACAATAAGTTACTCAGATTTTTAACTCCTATTTTGAACTAAGAAGGTATTTTTAGACACTTAAAACACTAATGCCTTCGAACAGAAATCGACAAATCGATTTGAAAAATGCTGTTCATACTGAGACTTGAGCTCGTCAGTTCCGCCACGGAGGCCAACAACGTTAATAACTGCACCACAAACTTTTTATTTGTGGTGTTTGTGTTAAATTATTTGTGCATATTATTATGTGGTTATTATAAAAAGTGTTTGATATTTATGGAGCTAAAAATCAGAAAAAAAACTAACTAACAACTAAACTAACCATAAATAACTAAACTAAAAATATCAGAATAGTAAAATTAAAATCATTCGTACTTAAGCAAGCATTTGTGAAAGTAGTTGTCTGAGGATGCTTCTGAAAGAGGCAAAACACGTGTCACATTTTGTTACGTGAAATAATCAAAGTTATTTTATTTTTTATTAAACTAACTAACGTTTATGGAATTTTCATTAAATTAAATCTCTAACAATTTTATACAAATACATAAGCACCCGTCAATAGACGTAGGTCTTTATTATTTTTTTATTCTTGTATGTATGTAAATAAGATGCTCTCGAGAACGCGAAGTATAACTCAAAGAGAAAATGACATTTTTGGCACAGAAGTTGCTAAGAACTATTCGTAAGGGTGTTTTTTATGTTATCTGAACGACTAACCGTACCTACATATGTGTAGGAAATTTTGCATACTGAACACTGCTACATGATCTTTTGAATTTATTTTCAGCCTGAAATTGTGGGCGACGTGAGTTGGGGCGCTTCTTTTTGTGCCTTCAAAGTGCTCCGGAAAACATTTTATTTTTATTTATTTAAGAAAACTCACTACCTCTTACTCGCCTCTCGGTGAAAATTGTTTTCAACTTCAACCTCACGAATCGTCTGGCGTTGAAAATTAAGTTAACCTAATTTCATCAGTTGTATTCTTCTAATCCGCCGAAAGAACAATTGGCGACCTTATATTTTTAACACTTGTTTTTGGGCATGAAGTCAATTGTTATACAACAAACGTTTACGAGTATTAATCTATACATATATATTTAGTTTTATCTATCTTTCTGTAGCACCACACACACATATTATTTCCCTTGATATATACATATATCGACAGTGGAAAGGAAAGTAAGGACGTAGCCCACATATACCAAATTTTGCAGGAAGTGTAAACAACGTGTTTTGATGATTTTGGGTCATAGCCAAATTATGAAATATACACAACCGTAAAGTGCGCGGAGACTTGTAAACTGGTGTTTAATTAATTTAATCTAATAATAAAGTAATAAATTGTTAAAGAATAACCTTTTTTAAGTCTTTTTACCGGCAATTTTTACAGACCCTTTTTTCAAACTTACAGGTTAAATTTAGATACTAATTCAGCATGTGCAGCTTACATCATTTTGATAGAACGTGTGTCAAGTTTTATTCATTGTGATTATCGAAAAAGGCTTCATCATTTTGAAACGTTACGACTTCGGTGACTCCAGCGCAAAAATGTTTTTTCACGGGATTTAACGAATTTTTCACTTGTTATTCTTAATCCCGAAATTCCGGGATTTGAGACTCTAGTTTGTATGACCTATGTATGTATCTGTTCGAAAATGGTTTCTTTCGAGATTTGTGCAAAAGATTGAGATTACTTAAGTAATTATAAAACATTTTTTAAATTTACGTTAATATCTAAAAACATTTTATTTCTAGTAACACCAAGAACACTTTTTAATTTTAATAAAATTCTGATCTTTCATAAAATCATATTATATTAAAAAATATCAAATGACGAAAGATTCTTTAATTAAATTCTCATATTATTACATTTTAAAAGGTGATTTTTTTAAATATTTTATCGGTCTTTTTAGATTTTCGACAATTTTAATTCAATGTGATATATATTTGAATAATATATATATCACAAAAGTTTGGATATTTACTTTTATAATATTATGGAATCAAAAAACTTCATTATCATAAAATTGTGTAAAAAAGCCAATTTGTATGATTAAATATTTCAATCAAAATATAATAACTAAATGTATAATGGAATAAATAGATAATTGTAAAACCTCGTGATACCTACAATAGTAAGTGTGCCGTTAAAAATACGTAGATAGCTGCTCTTATTATTAATCTACCCTGTCACAAAGAAATTTAAATTAAATGTTCACTTAATTTAGGGGAAAAATTAAACCTGCATTTACTAAAAGCTTCTTGAAGTAGAGAAATGGCTTGTATAACGACTTATTTTTGTTCAACTACAATTTTTTTGCTAACATTATTTTTTGAGAGGCATTTAAAAGATTTTGCTATACATGTATATATTTTAACAGTCCAAACATTAAGAGAATATTATGGATGGTCTTAATCCACGAGAGAAAATTAATTGTGCTTTGCAATTTAATTTAAACTCATTAAGACAAATATTTCTTTTGTTATTTTGTAGAAATGAACACGATCATTTTTTAATGAAAAACAAGTCTTGAAAACTGACTGAGGTAATATCAATGCTATAATATTAATTTAAAGGTTTTGGAACATTTTTAAAATAATAACTTATATTTTTTTTTTGTTGTATTATTTCTCGTTGCCGCCTGTGTGGTCGAGTGGTCAACGTTGTTGGCTTCAGATACGGAGGGCCCGGGTTCAAATCCCGGTACGGACAGTTTTATAAATTGATTTTTCAATCGATTTATGAATTTCTGTTCAAAGGCATGGATGTATGTGATGTCTTGAATTCCCTCCTCTCACCCATCCTATCCTATAAACGGGGCATATCGAGAGCGATTAGCTTACCACTAATCCTGTCCTAGCCCTATCCTTCTATCCCTACTCTCTTTGGAAAAAGAGAGGTTGAGCAACTGAGTAACAAGCAGTTCTCGTAGAAACACTTATCTTGAGATAAACTCCATTAGGAGTCCATATGCTTCACATTGGGAGCGGACATGGTTAAAAAAAAAATTCTCGTTGGAATGGTTATATGAAAATATAAAAGTAAACTAAAACATAACTTATTTGAGTTTTGCGTAGTAAAAAGTTTTTATTGAAAATGTTGAAACACCAATGACCACAATTCTTTAGACCATATATGGGCAACCACCGGCCCGGCCCGCCTAGCTTTTTTGTCCGGCCCTGATTCATCTTGGCGAAGTTATAGAGAAAGAAATCAATAATTCCAGAGAGGGATTAAATAATGGAGATGACACGGATGCTTGCAGTGGCTCCACTATATTAGTTTATGGTCATCACCGCTTGGACGATATATAAGAAGTAGCAATGTGTTTTACTTAATTTAATATTACTTTATTATGTTTAATAATTTGGTCCGGCCCTTGACTCGGAGACAGAATGATAATTTGGCCCCAGACCTAGGAAAGGTAGCCCATGCCTGCTTTAGACCAACACAATAATATTGATAATCGGTAAAATAAATATAACTTTAACATTTATTTACACAGCTATTGTTTGATTTACATTATCAAGTAAGTTTCTATCACTGCAAATCATGGCTTACGACCGTTTCTAACAAAATATAGGTTATTTTTCTTGCATCTACAAATAGACTACAGGCAAGTCCATATATGCAAAGTAGGCAACCGCCTAGTGCGTATAAATGGATCTTTAAAATATATTTATATCATTTAATAATAATGAAAATAATAAATTTTATTTTATTTTGATGTTTTTATATATTTTTTTTCTATATTTTCTATGTGGTAGAGAGTTAACAAAAAGTGTACGTTAAAAACTTCTGTTGAGATACCTCCATTAGGAGGCCATATGCTTCACATTTTGAGCGGATATGGTTCTATTAAAACAATATTTCTAATGATTCCGAATTGTTTTTTTTTTCACTATTTCGAAGAAAAGAATAGGAAAATTTGTTAAAAAGGGTGCGCGATAATAACCGTTGAATATTGCGCCAAATAACCTCGCGCTGGCACTGGTCTTGTTGTCAATCCTCTTTAGTAATACTTTACCGGTTTTTCGGTTTTTGAAAGATAATGTTCATCTGGCTTGTCACGTTGCATTGGACACTTGAAATGGGGCGGCAAATGTGAATTATGCAACGTTATATACATAATATATAAACTAAAAGAAGCATGACAAGAATACTTGGAAGACCATGAGATATAGTACTGGGAACAAGCATTAGGATTTTTAAAATTTATCATATAGAAATTTTGAAACTCTTTACGTGAATTGATTTTTAAATTATTAATGTATAATATGATTTTCGATCCCTACGTATAAGAGTTGTAAATATTTAGTAAAATTAGCGCACGGAACGAACGGAATGCAACTTATCCTCCTTGCCACCTTCCTACGTTTAGTGCTTAAGCATAGCTGTCTCGTAATGGCAATGCTTAACTATTTTTTATTTTTACATATTAATGTAAATATAAAAAGAAAACTATTATAATCGTTACCTCAATAACTCCATTATAAAATATTCAATATAACTCTTTTTTATCGTTTCATATTTAGAAAGATGCCGCCATTTTTAATTAAAACATATTGAAGTATTCTGGGATTATTATTTATGTATAATAATCTTACTTTTAACCAGACTAGTTTTGCTTGTTCCCACGTTTTTAATCTAATGTATCAGCTTTTTAAACTAGCTACTTCCATGGTGACTTAAGTCCTAATATTTTAGTCGGCCACAAGATGTTTTGGGACTTAACGGATACATGTTTTATCTCTTGGAAACAGTGTTTGTATGATTTTCAGATTTTGTATAAGTTATCATGTATGTTCGTAAAGTAATTATTTTATTCCGTCCTTTTCAGAGTGTTTTTTCATTATGGTAGCCGTTGTTTACGTTACGTTTACGTGTTAAGTATTTAAGATTGGAAAAAGTGTTATAACATAATAAATAATGAGGATAAGCATATATTATTTTTTTTTATATGTGTGATAAAATGAAACGATAAGATTATTATTGCATTTAATTAAGGTCTCTTATATTTGTCATTAATATATTTCCAACCCATTCTTATATTTAGACGTTTATAAATGGAATTTACAAAATACCAATTGTGAATGTTTGAATAAAATAAGACGAAAGGTTATCTAGCCAAAAGAAGCTTTTTGGATATAAATGTCTTTGCGACAGCTGTCACCCGGAGAGGGTCCGTACATTTCGTGGAGAGGTAAAACAGATGTCAAATGACGCTGCAAGGAGTTATCTAGGCGTGGTCAACGTTCAATGAGGAAATTTCATGAACCAAATACAGAAAAGTAGTTTTGAATAATGTATTGATAATATGCAAACATTTATGCATCGTACAGTTTGATTGAGGAAAACAATAGTGATAATAAAATTTACTATGGATACAAAAAAACAATCATAAAAATTGTTAATTTCTTAATAAACTTACGCTGCCGCAATGAATCGTGATATTTTTAGCAGTTCTCTTTTGAGTAGTAAATCATATAAAGATAATCTATTCTAATAGAAAAAAACCGTAATAAATAAATGTATTAAAAAAAAAAAGAATTTTTGATATAAAAAGCTTTGTGCTTATAAAATTAATATCAAATAGCTGTTTAGTTTTTGAGGTTTTCTACCTCAAAAACTCGATAACTTTTAATCATTCTGAATTTAAATTGAAGAATAGGTTTCTCTGAGAATGTTTGTTATTTTAACGTATATGTTGCTTTGCCTTTAATAATTACACCTAAGAAAAACCATCATACTTTTCTTTCTAACCGAACCTAAAATCAATAATTTCCGTTTAATTAAAATAAATTTCGTGTTAAATATATCGTTTTTAGTTTGGGTGTAATATTATAATGTGAAATATTATATTTTAAGTAAAATCAAAGACGTGGGAATAATTTTATACTGCTTAAAGGAAAATCGTTAATGTTAATTAAAAATACGTCAGTAAATACTTGTTAACAAAATATCTTAGTAATACGAAACATCAGCAGCAAATGTAAACACTCGTAAAAAGTATTTTAAATCTAACAAAACTGTAAAGAGAGTTATGTTAATCAGAAAGATTTAAGTCAAACAAACCACTTAAATAAAAGTTTAAGATTTACCACGGAAAGATTTACCATGAATTATGAAACTTTCAGATTTCATGAATTTGCTCAGCCATGTTTATGACCAGAGTTTTATATAATCGTTTACCTTAAAAGTATTCTTTACGTTTTATATTTCACAAAACGAGCATCATTCTCAAGAAAGTATAATAATCTCACAAACCGTATTGTTACCAAAATATAGTTTTCTGTTTCAATTTAATTTGATAAAACTTACATTAACAATCCCACGTATAAAATATACTACTTCTATTTGTACCAAAATAAAATTTCCGTAGAAAAATTATGAAATTGTATCTATTTAAATGAAACTCGATGTATAAAAAAAATCTTTCATACATTAAATTTGTCTGTTTCATAGCCTTTTCAGTTGAAATATGTCTTTGAAATTTTGGTTGGTTAAGCAAATAGAAATAATTATCAATTGAGATTTTATCTCTGATGATTTGTGACTGTATCCGCAAAGTCTTACAAGAAACCTTGATAATATTATTTTTGAAGAAATTTTAGAAAAAAATACTTATATATTTGAAGAGAAGAGATGTTAAATGAAAATAATAACTTAGCGTGAGTAGTTATTTATTATTTAGCCACTCAATGTCATATTTAAGAAATAAATTCCTCCATAATTATAACCAATAATAAGGATGCGTTAAGCGGAACAGAAACAAAAATACTATAACCAGACATTTTAAAATTAAAATTTGAGGTAATTTGTATTTCCACACTTTCAAATATGCAATATAAAAGATTTTTGAAGCTGAAAATTGAACTTGGAAGTCTAGAAACATTGAATTATTTACGTTTGTAAACGTCTGAAATAGCCAAAAGTATATTATATAGCAAATCAGCATTTGATTTAATATTTTTTGTATTGTTGAAAAGAGTGTATAAATTTACAGTATTGAATGAAAAACACAATAAATTTTATTTATATCCAAAAATTTACTAAGTTTTTTTTAAAATCTTAGTGATATTTCGTTAAAATTTGACTATAAAAATAAAATACGCTATAGTATTTTTTTAAAACTTGTATATATTTCTTATACTGATAAAGTTTTAAAAAATAAAAAACTATTCCAAAACAATATATTGACGGAATTTGTAGACTCATTGTTAATATTATTTAAGTAAACACTATTAAATTGATGCTTTTTACGTGTGGTTTTCTGTAATACGACAGTTATATGCAAAAAATACCAAAATATAAGATTTTGTTTATATAACGGCTATATTATATTCAATAAAAGCGTATATTTTTTATATACTATCAATTTCAAAAGAAGTTTCAGGGATTTGTATTTTTCACTTATAAAACTGTTGATCAAAAGTGTATATATGGTTTAGTTTGTAAACAATAAGGTCTGGGTAAACAAAATAAAAAAAACTCTATAAAAGCTTTGAATGTTGATAAAATATAATATTTTCAAATTTGTTGGCGCAAACGAAGTTAGAGGGAAATTTGCGAATATTTTGACACCTTTTGCCAGGGGAGTTTAAACTTTCTGACAAATACAAATTACTCTTGCTTTTAGATTTTTTTTTGTTTTAATATACAACGTGAATACGTGTAGTTAAAATATCGTTCTTAACAATAGAAAATTATTTTTCATAAATGTACATATGATATGACTTTTATTATTTGGTGTTTATAATATTGGTATGCTGATTTTTTTTTCACACGAAGGGGCTGTATACTTCACTCGACAATTTATTACGCTGGAACGAGAATAATTTATTTATTTGTTTTATTAAGATTAAATTAGAAATAATTCCACAGAAAATAATGCAAATTATGTCTAATTTAAATTATGTCTAATTATGTCTGTGAAATTATGTCTAATTTAAATTCGACACAACCAAATAAAAATTCAGGTATTTCAGCTTATATTTATTATGAACAATAAGCTTCTTTCTTTGGAAAAGTATAATTTGTTATACTATCTAGTATCTACCATTTATAGTCGATTATGTTTTCGCTGTCGACGATAGGAATCTTCAAGTTTACTGTGCAATTCAAAACGACGAGATAATGATTTGATGAAAATGAACTCAGAAAAATGTGTTTGTGTTTTAATTTAAGACATTCAGTCAACGTGTTAACTGTGCAAGACAAAAAGGTTATCAATATTTTTCCATATTATTATTATTTTCTATTTTAACGACGGCCGTCATTTTTGCATATAAACTGCATGTAACTGAATGGTCAAATTATAATTGTACACATTTTACACAGTTAGAATTAACTGTTTCAAATGTGACTTTCAGCTACCATTTTTTTAAATTTAAAAAGTGTAATCTATATATTTTAATAAAAAAAAAACAGCCACGTTCATCACAAGCATGATCTGATACCATCATCATCCACCAAGAATTAACAGGTAAAAAAGGAATTATTTAATAAAGTTTTCTCTCTTTATTGTCAGAATTATGGTAAAATAGTTATTATTTCATAGATAAAACTTTGCCTTTGCTTAACAAATTTATTGATATCAGAAGTTGTTAATAATAAGTTTTAAAAAAATCTGGTTGATAGCTATTAAAATCATAGAAAAAGGGTTTAAAAAATTGTTTCATATTTATAATGAAACTAAAAATCAGCCTTTATCAATATCGCTATTATGATTTCAAGCAACAATCAATTTATCATTTTATCGTTTTAGGTATCGAAGTAATTTTCAGGCGAACATCGAATGTGCCGTTTTTGCCTACACATTATAATAGCAATGTCTGGCCCAAGAGCCGAGGTATCAAAATATCTGCCTTGTTCAAAGAGCCACTCCAAGAACCCATTCGACGTTTTTGGCCAATTATTTTGCAAACGAGATAGCGCACGAACTGTACATCGCGAGGCGTTCAAAGCAAACCAACCTATTTGCTTTTGCGCTGTTAGTTAATACAATATAATTATTTCTTATGATATAACTGAATATAAATATTTCATTATGAACATTTTTACGCGGTGCTTACGCCTAATATTCTGCGGCAGGGTCGTTTATAAAACAAATTTTTGCACAGCCAATAAGATTTAAGTGCCTCCGTGAAATCTCTTCGGAAAAGTGTATCCAGATAATGTGCTATTCTTGTTATTCTCCCCTTTCCTAAATAACCAAACACGTTATGGAAACTGATATATTTAAACCATTATGAAAAAAATGATCACAAAGTTTTTCTGGTTTTACCGAAAAGTTATATGATAAAAATACTGTAATAAAATATTTTTTTATAAAATAATCAAAAATAGTATATATTGTAAATCAAATAAACTATTAAATCATGTAGGTTTTACAAATAAATATGATCCTAATAATACTTTGAAGTGCAACAAATAACAGATTACTAAAATAGTATCAGATTTTTTAAATCCAAAAAAATACTGTTTTCTACAAGATAACTAAAATGTCAAACAATTATTTATAATCTTGCTTGAAACATAAATACAAGTGTTATTTATATTTCTATATTGTCTAAAAAGTCAAATATCAAATATATTTTGATTAGATTTGCTTTATTGGTTAAATAGCATCTTAGTCTATAATTAACTCTGATTACTAAACTATTTGATGCGTCTAGAGATACGACCTTTGTTGTTGGTGTTCGTTACTCAGAAAACCGGCAATAGTAGCATCTCATCAATGATGCATTGATACAGCAAACAATGATCGTCACGCTGAGGAATAGACATACGGGTATTGCATATGCTTATACTAATTACCTTTGAGTCTAAATTGCTACGCTTCTGTAACTGTAGATGCAGTGACTGGCGTAGAGGCATTTATCAGCGTAGGATGCGTAAATCATTTTATCGCAGGGGAAACCGATAAGTATATTTATGACTAAGTGTCAACATCATTCTACTTAACGCCTCAACCCTGCTTGCTTTACATTAATTTAAGCAAAATTCAACCGTTCTAATTAGTTTATAATACCATCAATGTTAGACAACACTTAATTTTTTTTATACCTTAGAGAGAATAACATATTTTTTGGTAGTCATTGAACCTCTAAGAAATGTAATAATTGTAATTTTAATAATCAGTAATGTAGTGCTAATTTTAATAAACAATAAAATAAAACTTAATGATCCACAGAACTTTTCTAACAGTAAACATTATCAACTCTGTGGTTTACATAAAGCCAACTTATGTGTTGATTAAACATATCACCTTCTTTTTTTAAAGATGGTAAATATATACATTTTTTAAACATTGTATATTCCCACATGTTTTGATACTAACGACCCGGGTTTCATCTTGAGGTATCTTTAAGCTTATCGAGAGTGCTTGGATGAACTTGAACTTACGCTTGGTAAATAAATGTAACGTGTACATTTGAAATTACTAAGAAAAACATTTGTTTATCACTAATCTTAAAACTAGTGGTGCCGATATGTGCTAATTTTATTAACAATTTGGTTTTAATGACAATCGATTGTTGGGGAAATAATCATTTAAGGTTCCATGCAATTACAATCTATGTGGATCTGTGAAATTATATGTGACTATTGTTATTTGAAATTAAAAACAAACCTGATGTTATTTACCATACGGTAATTAAAACTTGCAGACGTCACAATAAAATAAAACGATCACTCGCCTATAGAACCAGCGCGTGGTATCATTGTGATATCGTCATAAATATGTTCATTGTTTGTTTTTTAAAACGTTGATTCGCAGTAAGATATTTGTATATTTTTATCGATATAAAAGAAGAATCGCATTTTATATAATACATACACGCCCTTTTGAGAATTCAAAAGGATGTATGATAGAAAATATATTTACTCTTTCAAATACTTTTGTCAAAGTCAAAATTGATTTTCGTCAATATGGAAATGTGATGAAAAGAAATTTAAGTGTTTTACAAAAATCTGAATTGTCTTTTAGTAAAAAAATATTTAAAGATTATTGTTTTTTTTTTTTGCGCAAAATAAGTTTAAATGTTGGATATCGCAGCCGTGATAGCACCGCACCATAAGTTCTCTGATTATATCATACAGTTTTATTTACTAAATTATGAGGTAAATATGTATGTATTGTAGATAAAATAAAATTAATTAACTTATAATCGCTACCCATACACAAATAATGAAATTTCATAAAAAGCCGTAGGCATTTTGATAAAATATTAGATAATTGAAAATGTTTTGAATTTAATCAAAGTCTATCCCAGGGCTATCATATTAGTAATGTCAAAATTTTAAAAATGTACAAACTATGAAATCCTCTCCAATCGAAATTATCAAACGAATTATTATAATTAGATTGTAACGCATTCACATTTTTTAACTTTCATATTTGAAGAAGACTTCCTTTCGTTTATTTGAAAGTAAATTTTGGCATCAATTAACTCAAAAATAATAAGCTTGGTTTAAAGGTTTAGCAAAAAATTAGCAAAAGTCTTAAAATCGATGAAATGTGTTTGCAATTGGAGATCAACTTAATGTAACAGTTAAATTGGAAGCAGCGTATTGGAAGCGACGTCTTGGCATGCCGGTAATTAACTAAATTAATAAGATCTTGCAGAATGTGTTGAGGAATGCTGAATTAAAGGACATTGTCGGCAGCATTAGGTTGCTTTGTAATTATTGTTGATACATCTTAGTGCAGATCCATCTAACTGCATTCGATAGAGGTGAACTTTTTCGGTTCACATTTAAAATATAATTTATTTTTTAATATACCGCCTGTAAAATAATTGTAACTTAAAAATGACATTTTTTTTAAAAAAAATTAAGCATATCTACTCTCTATTCGGAGCATATGGTTTATCCAAGATTTTATATCCCCGACAGTCTTTTTTTTTCCTCCTAAGTCATACCAGTGTCCCATAGTAAATCCTATAGATGCCTATCAGTGGCCTTCCACGTCGATGGAATTCGTCCGGTAAAGAAAATAATCCAGCAGGGTTCAGACTCTCTTGAGGTATCCATAACACATGTCTAGCCAGGCTCAATATTATGAATGTGTACAAAAAATACATTTTAAAGATTTTTTTAAATATTACTATATTTTTCTAATCAAAATATGATCTAAATGCTAAATTTAAACAAAATAGGCTTTTTCTGGCTTTATTAGTACCAGTTGTTATAGAATAATGTTATATTAGTAGTAGACATGAAAAAAATAATGATTTATATCTTAGCGAAACTAGATATTTTTTCTTTATGCTAAAATTTACTACAATTTATTTTACAGCTATGTTATGTATCCTCAAACGTATCCACAAATTTAAAAAAGATACAAAAAAATTGTACTTCGTTTACCGACATCTCTATTTTCTGTATAAAATTTTCATGAAGAATTTCGTGCAAAAGGAGATTACATACGTACACAACGATTTCAATTTTCAATGGGACCAACCATCAAATTGGTTTCTTTTAAGAATTACAAAAGAATTTTCTAAGAAAAATATTAATTAAATACCAATGTTGATTGGGGAACGAAAGAAAGACATCAATTTGATGTTAACAAAGAGTATTTTCTTTATCTTTGTACCTCATTGTATCGATTCTTTACCCTTGTTATCTTAAGCCAAAACTCAAGGCATTCTGCCAACGGCCAGCAATGACAATTTCTTCTACCTGGCAATACATTAGGGGACTTTCATACTTTTCAGTCTTTCACAATACGTATTTCTTATTTAATATTATCTTTAAAACACATACGTTTTAATCATTATCTTCACCAATGAAACGAAAACAAAATAAAAATCGTTTTGAAATTTTCTTAAAATAAAATATATTTTTCAGTATCTATATAATTGTAGCAGGGAAAAAGAAATACAAGTTAAATTTACCTTAATTTTTTGAATAACCATAAATTATTAGGCTTCTTTCTCGTTTTAAAAACTTCTAATTATAGTCATTGAAAACCCATAGGAACACGATGTTGTTATTTCAAAAAATAAAATAAATTACAAAAACAACGTAGTAATCAACACAAGATAAAAAAATAAATTAAAGTTTTGGCAAAAATAATGTTATATTTTTTGTTTAAAATGATTATCACAGCGTAATAATGTACATATGTATACGATAATTATTCAGTAAATTTGTGTGTATATTCATGTTTATTGATGTCGGGTCCTATGGTCCAGTGGTTAGCGTTGCTGACTTCCGTGCCGGATCTCACGGGTTCGAGTCACAATAAGAACAGCATTTTTCCCATCAATTTATTGATTTATGTTCGATGACATGGGTGTTTATGATGTCTTAATTTCCCTCCCACCCTTCCATAACTGGGCGTAGAGAGAGCGATTAGTTTACCAAATGTCCTCTCTTAACCTTATCCTTTTATCCCGACTAACAAACAGTTCTCGTAGAAAAAAAAACTTTTGAGATATCTAAATTAGGAAGCCATACGCTTCACATTGGGAGCGGGGGAAAAATAATGTTTAAAATATCAAGGGTAAATTGAAAATTTTAAGAGTTAAAAAAGTTTATAATTAAAATATATTGATTAAAGATTGTGAAGTATTTTTTTTTTGTGGTATTATTAATTTTCTGGTGTAAATATCATGGTAAGAGTTCCTCTATTCCTTCCATTAAAGATGTATCTATATATAATCTTAGAAATATAATCATAAAAATGTATGCACTTGAGTTCTCCAAACTTTGGGGGAGAAATGTTCATAGCTTTCACTAGCCTCGCACTAGAGGTCAGTAACATTTCGAGCAGGTGTTTCGCCTAAGGTAGGCTCTGGTACCTAACCATTCGGTTCCATTAGCGTTACATATGGCAGTACTGAATTTCCGCCACCATCTCTGGGCATAATTGTATTTTTCCCTCTCTTTCTCCTGGTCTTTAGGGATGAATCTAAGGGTTCTTTTTTGTATTGCTTCCTAAATAAAATATGGTGAAGTAGTTCTCAAACAATTGAATTAAAACTTCAAATGTTCTTATTATGAAACCTAGCCTAACTTAGAGGTGCAATAATAGTTTAGGCATCAGCCTCTATAAAATATGTAATTGACATTATCTTAGTATCCGTGCACCTATAATGATAACATAAGATTATAAAAGGGTTAAAATCTTTCAAAAGCTTTAAAAAAGTATCAGGTCACTTAAAGAAACAGATGATTTATAATGTTTATCAAAACATTATTCAATTTCTAAAATATCAATGGTTGGTGTTTAGTACAGTTTTCTCGGATTTTTTATGGTGTTTTAGTCCCGCGAAACTCAAATTAGTTAAAATTAAGTTCTTGTTTCAAATTAGTCACGATACTTACGTATAATATAAATAAGCAATCCAGTACTAAAAAAAGAGAGATAGTCTGGTGACTTCGCTGTTTTGAGTAAACATGTAATATCTACTTTTATTTTATGTTTTTTTACGTCACTGGAATCATTATAAATAAACATAGCCATAAAAATAATAAAACATTTTTAGTACTTTTTCCACATAAAATTTATTAGATCAATTTGGTCGACAGACATTAAGATTTATTTATTATATACACTAATTGTTGGTTTTTACTTTGTTAATGATAATTCATACCTAATTGGTTTTTGTTGTAATAGTTTTCATTGCGAAGTGGTCTTCAACTTTTTATTTATCGTTTATTTTCCTTTTATTTTGCTTCAATTCTTTTGCTAGGTTGTAATACCAATTGTTTGTCATACCTTGTTTTTATCACTTAACTTTTGTATAAATATCACTGTTTTATTGTTTTTCTTATCAGTTGACAATGCTCATCATGAGCGAAACCGGTCCTGATCTAATAAATTTTATTTGGAAAAAGTACTAAAAATGTTTTATTATTTTTATTATAATGCCATTCCACCAAGTATTGACAGTGAACACCTTAAAAGTGATAAACATAACCCTTTATTTTATAATCAAATAGTTAATAATATTTGTTTTAAAAATAAAATTGGGTCTGTGATACATTGTCAACGTCGTTGGCGTCACAGTGCTCATGGACTCAAATATTATGTACCGACAATTTAATTTTTCAACCAAAAACTGATTTTTTATTTGAAAGTAAAAATGTTTCCGATGTTTGCAATTCCTTCTCATCAAGTTGACTCTTAACACGGTGCGTAGCGAAAGCCGTTAACTAATCACTAAACTTGCCCTAGCTCTGATATCATATCCCCACTATCTTTGAAACAGTGAGGTTGAGTTTTATCTACTGTTCTCGTAGAAAAACTGGTTGCAAACGTTTCATCATAAATCATCTTGAATTGATGAATGCTTAAAATTTCATGAACATGCATTGTTTATTCTTGGTGATTTAAAATAAAGTATTTTTAGATCTTTGTTATTTGCAAATGCAGAATGAAACCCAAACTACTAATATTTGAAAAGAAATTGTTTAAAATACCTTGTTGTAAGTCAGCAACAAAAATTAAAAATAAGCTTACTGTTTTTACAACGCCCCATTCTTAGAATCAGACAGTTGGAGATAACTTTTAATCACAAGCAACTTAGAAAGAAAGATGTTCCGCTTATGAATAGAACAAACGTCTAAAAATGAAATCGAGAAAGAAGTGTATCTGGATCAAGATTTCAACTTCACAAAGAAACATTTTTTTAGCTACTATTTTATCAAACCACTACAGAGTAAAAATGTTTTTTTTTTGGTTAATAACGTATGTAATGCTTTAACTAAAATTTGGACTGAGCAATTAATAATATGTCACCGTTTGAGAAGGGATGAGAAAGGGAATACTCTTGATTCGGCAGTACACATCCGTCTGACGATTAATAAGTGAAGAATGTGAATGTTTTTCGAAAGACGGGATGTAATTCTTTCCCTTTTTCCCTTTGTTGCCAAATTATTGCGTCGTACTGAAAACAAATTGTCAATTATGTATTATTTATATGAAAAACGTGCGGTTGCTTGGAATGAAAAAGATTATGGTGCCTTGAAAGCGGGCAATTACATTTATATTATATAAATCCTGAATGTAATTACCAAAGCTTTGATTCAAATAAGCAAACACACAAAAATATGGTAAGTAAAATTAACATTTTCCGTATTCCTTCGATTATAAGACGTATGTTTTTCTTATTTTCGAGTTACTAAATACGGAGTGAGTCAAATAATCACTGCCACCTTTCTTCATTATACAGTTTGTGGAATAGTATGATAAATAATGCCTAAATCAACTGAGATGTTTCCGAAATTCTAGTAAGCTTGATTAGACCAATTCACATGTTTAATAACATACGGACGTATCTGAATTTTCTCAGTTATGGGATATCATTTCATATATAAGTTTTACTGAAATATATATCTTTGGGAGCAAGGATTGTTAAAAATAAAGTTTTAAAAAAATACTTTATTTTCAAGCATTATTCTTTTTTAAAATACTTATTTCAGTAAAGTTGCGATATATAACAACTCAAAAAATCAAGTGAGGCTTGTTTGTTATTAGAAATACAAATTATATGAATGTTTAAAAAGAAGCTACATTTTTTCAATTAATGTGACAGATTCTGAAGCTATTCGCACACCCTATAATTATAAAAATTAGGAAAAACAATAGAAAACTCAATCGAAAGAAGGTATAATATCAAAGTTTTAATTTTATTAAGGTCTAAGTTTTTAGTGAAATTGTTTGAAGTCGAGAAAAATTTTGCTAGTGACGTGTTTAAGTGGTATCTAAGGATTACACAACTTAACAAACTAAAAGATTACTAATAAAAAGCTATTAAATGTGTCATAATTTGACGACCTCTTTATACTAAATACTTTAACATCCATTATCTATTCATAAAATTTCAATGAAATTGAAGTAGGTTTTTCTTTTTATTAGATGTTTGATATTTTCATGTGAAATTTGGGTATGTTATATCTTCATCAATAATCAGCAAATTAAAACCTTGTTAATAATAATGTATACATTATTATACCATCAGATTTAATATATTGAAATATTTTTTGACTTACTTCCTGTATTCATATTATCATAGAGAAAAAAATAAAAATATTTCTTCATGAACATTAAGGTGTTAACATAAGAAAGTTATTACAAAATTACAAACATACATTTTCGCAATAAGCTCATAATATTATATTTAAATATAACGTAACGTAATAATATAATTTAATGTTGACTTGAATTTGACTTTGGCGACATTTCCTCAATTATTCTATCCGTTTTGTGTTTGGGTTGTCGCCGCCCGTGTACTTAAGTCATCCATCAATTAGATCCTAGGTTTGCCAACCTAATTCTATTTCTATGTTTTGGCAGCTATCCATCATTATCGTTTACCATATTATTATCTAAAAGTATTGCGAATCACATTACCAAACTTTTACAATTCGTAACACGGATAAACATTTTTGAAAGTATTTACTTGTATCAATTTGGTTAAAAATAAATTTTGAAAAAAAATCTTTTCTTTTATTTTTCGCACATTTATCACACTGATAAATATGACATTTGTTCTTTCATATCTCACACCTTAACGATATGTAATATAATCAATGATTTTGATGGTTTTTTAAGTGAACAATCAATCATTTTACGACAGCACCTAATAAAATTAGAAAAAAATAAGTACATACACTGTTTAAACGTTAAAATTAACTAAGCAAAACGTTCTGTCAATACCCTCACTTATAAACCCATAGAGGTGATCAATAGTTGTAGTTGATACCATGCTACCAAACGACAAGTAGTAACAATCTGACAATGTTTTCAGATTTTAACAATTTTCCAAAATATAACGTAACATTTAAAATGATAATCTGTACAAAACTTCTCTTATTATGTCTAAGTTGATCTCGTAAACTGGTTTTACCGTGGATTACTAACCTCTATTCCGATCACACCTTTTTGTCAACAGTAATGAAGAAGAACCATATAACACTTGAATAACTATATACTTGAATCACTCTGAAACTAACCCACACAAGACGAAGTAAATGCTCGTAAAAAATATGTTTAATAAGCAGTATTCTTATAGTTAAAAGCATTTTAACATTTTATTTGATGGTAGATTATTTATTTCAGTCAGTATTCGGTGAGACATAAATACATATATGCTAAAACATATATGTTATTTAAATATGATAAAACATATATAAATCAAAACGCAGGATTGAAGGTGTGGTGTGCGAAAAGTTGATAAAATTCAAATAATGATGCAAAACATAATTTAATCTGAATATTCTGGTACAGCTACAATGTGAAATAATCTGTTTACAGTTTAAATTTTGGATCAAATGGCCTGATATTTACTTTGAAACTCATCTCGAATATGAGCGCTAGCTGGTTTAAAGCAAAATTATAAACGAAATATATTAACATAATTTTATCTACATATAACACTTTTTTGACAATCAAAATAATATTTTTGCTCATTTTGAGTATAAAATTTCAATAAATACTGCATTCAACAACTAAGTTGGTTTCCCACCACCACCCGTTGTGTATATGCAGCCAACGTTTAATGGCCGCCTTCCACAACGCTATCGACAGAAAAAAGGAGTTTACCCCTCACATTCATGGCCCGAGCAGAACTGCACGGAACTGATTTTGAACCATGCACTAATGTGCTTAAAATAATAATAATACTAATAATAATAAAAGTGTGACTAGCTCAGCCACTTAAATCAAGTTGATATTAAGTATCTTGTGTATAGTCCGTATACTGAGAGCTCGTCGATGTAGACGAGTTTAATGACTCTAGAGAGGAGTCAAGATTGTGACGATCCCCATATAAATTGGCAAACTTTTCAAATGCCGTGAAGTTAGCTTTGGTTGCAATCAAGTCAGCGTGGCCTATTGGGCCCGTGTGAGGACGGACCATAGCAAACAATTAACTGTAAAATATTGATAAAAAAAAGCAAAACTACCTTATCAATTTTTATTGGACTGTGTGGTCGAGTGGTCAACGTCGTTGGCTACCGCCACGGAGGTTACGGGCTCGAATCCCAGTACGGGCAGTTTTATAAATTGATTTTTCAATCGATTTATGAATTTCTGTTCAAAGGCATGGATGTATGTGATGTCTTGAATTCCCCCCTCCCACCCATCCTATCCTATGAACGGGGCGTATCGAGAGCGATTAGCTAACCACTAGTCCTGTCCTAGCCCTATCCTTCTATTCCTACTCTCTTTGGAAAAGGAGAGGTTGAGCAACTGAGTAACAAGCAGTTCTCGTAGATACACTTTTGTTGAGATAAACTCCATTGGGAGTCCATCTGCTCCACATTGGGAGCGGACATGGTTAAAAAAAATATTAAGATTTGAATGAAAAGCCTTCTATTGCAATTTGTATACAAAAATTTTAACTTAATAAATCATTTACACCACAAGGTCCTAAATCAGCCTTTCTTTGAGGTACTGGAGGGAATTCAGAAGGTTTTGATGGCATTCGAGAAAGGAGATTACTTGATACTAAAAAAATATATCTTATTTTCAACCGCATCCAAACAAGATGAGGAAATTTTTTTTTAAACAATTATTACAAATTATTAAATTGTATAACAAATATCAGACTGCAATTTCTTTAAAACTGGTGGCGCTACATCAAGTTTATAATTCCTTTTACGTTTGTTTAATAAATACTTCACAAATTTCAGTAGATATTGGCGAATCTTATCTATAACACAATAGATAGGAACGTATTTTAAAAAAACATTTTTTTTTGTGTATTTTTTGATTAAAATCTAAATTTACAGGGAGGTATTGTGTATTTTTTTTAGGAATGTAAGTATTGTGTCAGAATTATCTGAGAGACCTATGATTTAAGCAAATATGTATAATTTAAAAATTACACACTGTTGTTTTCATGAAAGTTATCTTTAAATATATATTATTAAAAAAACTTGAATACGATATTAACATGTTTGCCGAAATAAAAATTATTTAGTGAAAGAAATGATATTGTTTTCATAACTCTCATACTTTGTTGTAGAGATGTAATTGGGTGAACATTTGTTCTTAGAGAGAGAGAACTCAGGGGTCAGGGAAATCTTAAAATATCTTAGTAGTTATATTTTAATGGATTCTTACAACCCGTTCCTTGTTTTATGTAGTAATATTTTATGATGACGTCAAGGGGTCACGGGTGTAAAAATAACAGTGAATATTAAAATACATGCGTTGAAATCTGTGCCCAGTCTAAGTGTAGGTCGTGAAATTAAATATTCACAAACGACAATTTTACAACTCCTTGGAGCGTCAAAAAGATGTTTTGTTTGCGAGAGAGAGGGTAAATAAACATCACGCCATCTAACATTGAAAATGGCAAGATTTTATCCACCGTCTTTTAGTTAAAATTGAGAAACAGAGATGCTCAACAATTTGGTATACACGATTTATGAAAATGTCTTTGGAAAAGTTTTATGATACTTGTAGTGCTCTTCCAAAGAAGTATGCGGTAACCTACAAAATTTGTAAAATTGAGTTATGAATTCCATATTATAGACAATTTTGAAAGTTTAAATAATATAATGTCCATTTTAAAATACGAATAATCACCAAAGATTATTCGAAAAAGTCAATCAATGCACATATTCATTTCAGTTACTGCTTTTTCCCAAGAAATCTTTGAATTTATATGTGTACATGTATGCTAAATTTTACAAAAAGACTATTGTATTATTTTTTATAAAATCAATTTTTCCCATTTTTCTTTGGAGAAGCAGCATACATTTCATTTTTTGCAAATTTTCATTGCTCGTGTTAAATGTTAAATTTTATTATTAAACGTTTATCTAAATATTACATGGAAAAAATATTTAATTTTCATATGTAACTAATATACAGGGAAATATATAAAAATGTTGTTGATTAAGAAGGGTTTAATATTAATTGTAAAATAAATGATTGTTTATCACTTATTAGACGGAACCGAAATCTCAATTAAAATTTACTGAATTGTCTTTGTTTTAAGTGTCTTTTTGCTTGTTTATTAATCTGATTGTTTTCGCTACTAATTAATTATGAATTGGAGAGTTTTTGGTTTGCAAGTAACTCAGTTACATATTGTTTACAATCCAGTTATAATTTACTCAAGGTAAATTAAAACCATCCATAATAATTCAGAAATTGCTTGCTCGTCAAGCAGATGAACAATAAATAGTCTGAAAAAAACCTTTTAAGACTTTTAGTCAAGTATTCAGAGCTGTTCGAAACAATAATTAATATTTTTAAGCTATTTGAACTTGCTTTTTGCAATAAATGATATATATTTTTAAGACCATTGAAATCTTTACGACGAATTCCGCGATAACTTTACGAAAGTTCATTTTTAGTATAAAAATAATTTTCATTTCTCTTGTTGTGTTACGAAATGTAATACATGCTTCGACTCTGTTAATGAAAATTTGGTAAAATGGTATTAAAATAAACCTTTTAAGGTGTTTACTGTCAATACTTGGTGGAAAGGCATTATAATAAAAATAATAAAAGATATTTAGTACTTTTTCCACATAAAATTTATTAGATCAGGACCGGTTTCGCTCATCGCGAGCATTATCAACTGATAATGCTCGCGATGAGCGAAACCGGTCCTGATCTAGTAAATTTTATGTGGAAAAAGTACTAAAAATCTTTTATTATTTTAATACCATTTTACCAAATTTTTATTATGTTGAATGATTTGAATTCGAATCTAAATCTAAATTTAAAAATAAAAGTTAGTTGGTATCACATGCATATGTGCACTAAAGTTACAATTTGAAAAGTTTGTATAATCAAATTTCATCAGCCCAAAGTGCAAAGCTATTGTCTCTATTAGGGTATCCAATCCCGAAGCCTTTTTCCAATCCCGGGATTGAAATTTTTTCACCGAGGAATTTAAAATCCTCAATTCGCTATAGTTTTTCCCCGGATTATCTCTAAACCTCGTTTTTTTTTTAGCTCACCGAGGAATATGAAATTCTCGATTTGCCAATTTCCTGTCAATTTTCGGCATTTGCTCGAAATTTCTCAATCCCGAAATCCCGGGATCGCAGCCGTGTCAATCCCGGAATTTCGGGATCAGAAAATTTAACGGGATCCCGGGATTGGATGCCCTAGTCTCTATAAACTATAATATTATGAATTTTGAAGAAATTTAATCTTTTATAATATATTTATAACAATCCAACAATGTTCGACCTTTACACAAAGTAACTAAAATATATATTTTTTCAGAATACTGAATTAAAAATGTCAAATCACAAATATGGGACTAATTAATATTGTTCATTAAAAGTAAAAAAGTAACTTAAAAATATATAGTTTTGTTTCCAGCCGTAGGAAAACATTTGATTTGTTTTTATCCGTGGCAATGATTTCATTCTTTACAACCAACCATTGCAGTTTCAATCAAAAGGATTTTCATGATACTTTTTTTTGAAAAACAAAGGTGCCCGAACTCACTTCTTGCCATGTTTTTAACTAAAGATTTGTTTTTAGTCGATGCCCGTTCCCAACGTGGAGCATATGGCTTTCCAAAGGTAGTTTCTCAGCAGAAGTTTTTTTACGAGAACTGCTTGATACTCAACATCTCTTTATTAAAACAATATATCACCCACTAGACCCTTGTTTCTGGTCTCAAAGTAAGTCTATGGTGCTATTATTGTTTGGTTTTATGATATTAACTTATAAGTGTTACCCGTCACATAACACTCAAAAGGATTATTAGATGGCAAAAAACAGCCAATCGTTCCAAAGTAAAATAAAAATAAAATGTTGCGAATATTGATTTAAAACATTAAAAATGCCAAGAAAAAGGTGCCGAAACGCCGTTCCACCGCGTTAAATGGGGAAAAAGGTCTACTTTTATACATATAAAAATATCGGACGATGACCTTTAACCAAAATAAGTTTTATTTAAAAAATAAAATGTATTCATACATTATCCGTGAAACATAAAATACTTAAAAGTCATGTATTTATAATGAATCATTGTAATAAACTAAGTATGTGTCTACAGAATTCTTATTAAGTTATTCATTATCCTTTGCGTACATACCGAGAGCTTGTTCAAACAGCAAAAAGGCATACCTACTTAATAATATAATATCCTCATTGGCTCCGAAAACTTTTTAATTATACAGGCAACAATGCCGAGAATTGTAGATTATGTTGTCGCTGACAGATATTTTATTCTATCTGGAGATTTCCTAAAAAGCTTCACTAAAAGTAATGAATTCAGATCTGAATTGGAAAGACTCCTGATAGTAAAGTCAAACGAAGTTGGCAAGCCTGTAACAGGGCTGGATGAGAATAAAAATATTTTCTATCTACCGAATTGAATAAATATATTCATTAATTTTGTCATAATTATTTCGAATGCTTTTTACTGGTCTTTGAAATAATTTTCAGGAATAACCATTCCAATTTATATATCTCTGTTGCAATAAATCTAGTGAAAATAGATAATATTTGTATTCTTGAAACACAAATTAGCAAAAAATAACGTTATAACAATACGTTTAATAAATAAATGCTTGTACAGATAAATCTTATTTTTTTGGTTACAATTCAAGCTCAATTCTGTTTTGAAAAATAAGTGTCAACTGCATCGACAACTGATAACTATTTCCCAGTTTTTTATATCCATATTCGCTTCCAATGCAGAGCATATAGTCTCATAATGGAAGTATCTTAACAGAAGTTTTTCTACGAGAACTGTTTGTTACTCAGTCGCTAAACCTCTCTTTTTAAAAGACGGTAGTAGGGATAGAAGCATAAGGTTAGGCCTCCCACTTTTTCCGACTCTTTAATAACTGGGTATAGTGAGAGCGATTAATTAACCACTAGTCATTTCCTTGCCAATAAGAGATTGAGCGACTGAGTAACAAACAATTTTTGTAGAAAAACTTCTGTCTCCATTAGGAAACCATATGCTCCACATTGGGACCGGACATAGATAAAAAAAGTTATGAATTAAATAGTACTGCTGTAATAATTTGATATAAAGTGTAGGTTTCATGTTCTGTTTTGTATAGGGTATCAATGAAATGTAATATTTTTCTTAATTGACCATTTCTTTTTCTTTTGTATTATTTTGATCATTATTTTTGAAAAATATAAAGAATTTGGGTTTATAAATGTTCGATACTGATGTTTTATATCAGTTATTTAAAATAATAAATTTAAGACAATATCAAGTTAGCTGAAGTAAATATAAAAAAATGCGCTTAATTCACTTTATTCACATATCACAGCCTGTTTTATATTTTAGAATGTAATTATGTACAAAATATTTTAGCATTTACCGACGATAGTAATGAACGTATATTTTATAAATAGCACAAGTGCCAGGCACTTAGTTTACTCATGGCTTGTAAAACGCGCTATATATTGTATAGTACATCCAGGGCCGCAGCGTACGGGCGGCACGGATAGTCATAGTAGGATCGTATGTGAGTACAGGAACGTGGACTAATTTGATTATTTATTATTTATACAAGAGGAGAGACTGAGAGCACAGAAAGAGAATTCGTTGTGGGGAAGGAGCTCGCAGGTGTTGTAAAATCCATGGAAATATACAAAGGTAGATAGCGAAAGGTGGCTGTGCAACACTTCAAAGCCACGCCTAGCAGTAAATACATGTTTATTTGATAAGCTATCTCGGCTAGTCAAGGGTGCTCTGAGGGTTGATTATTGATAAACAAGACTCTTTCGGTTGCCTTATGAACTTAAGTTTCCCTCTTTGACTCTATTACTTAACGTAATTATTTATAAACAAATACTGTCGTAGTTGGCCGATTAATTAGTCATATTTCCAAACAGTAATACTTAATCGTAATTAAGTAGTTATTCGTAGTAATATATTGAAAATCAAAATCAAAATAAATTTAGTATTTTTATTACCGTTATGAAACTAAAATTGATATACGTGAATTCAGCGTGAATCAATTTTCTATTATTATTTTTTTTTGTAAAATGGATGTGCTAAATCAAAAACAATGAACAAATACTTTCTCCAAACATCGTATAAATTAAAGTTTTTGGCAACGGATTCATTTAATCTAGATCACAAGTGAGTAACACATCATTTAACAACTTATTTCATATGTGATGCAGCTTATTGAAGGTTTTTGAAACGAAAAATTATTGAATTTATTTGGTTGTTGACCGTAGAAAATAGAAACGTTGATAAAAAAAATCATAACCGGAGGATATTATTAATTATATTTTCAACTGGCAGTTTATTGATATTTACTATTTTGAGTTTTTATCCGTAATAAAATTTATTTTTTTACAACGTGTAGCTGTAACTGCAAGCTAGTATATTTAACAAAAAATACATTCTTTGTTAACAAGTTCACGTGGTTTTCTCCATCGACGGTTGTCATACACAGAATGCTACTTGACGCGTTCAAATATGCAATTTGCGTCAAATATTGCTTTCAATACATTTTAAATATATACAAGATGAAAGAACATAATAATACATCGAACCGGTTATAAAATATGTACGTATAAACTGATTCAGAGGGACTTGAAAGTATAAAATCTTAAATAAATAAAATTAACACTTTGAAACATTTTCTTTTGCAAAGTTCGTGGAAATAATTGTTATGAAGTGTGTGCAATTGCATTAAGTTTTCAGCAGAGTAACTTTGCGCATTTCAGAAATACCTAGCAGATAAATTATTATTATAACCTAGTGAAACACAACAAATGCACTTACTATTTATTGCGAAAGTAAAGGTATAAACCTACTAACGAAAAGGTAAATAAACTATTCTAAGTTTTTCCATAAACCCGTAGTTGCCAAACTTTACAAAGCGCTTTTTACTCATACGACTACGTTCTCGTTTCATTCCATTTCTTAAAGTCCTAGCTTAGAAAGAAGTTCTCAAAGTATGGTCCCCTATTGTCATCAGCGTCATCATCAACAAAATGCTACACGATTTTTTTACTTCGAGCATTGCATTGCCGATTTCATATGTATGTATTTAATTAAATTAATGACTATTCAAAAACACTATCGACTTCATTCCTGACTATAACTATTCACTGTGTAACGAATTTGCTTCGACCATTACTAATTTGAATTCGGTTTTTTTAAAACAACAAATATTTCTCAGTTTTGTCGCATAGTATAAATGTAGTTTTAACTATTTCAAAACAACAAATGATATTAAAGTAACGAACGATATGACATCTCAATTCAAAATATACGGAATGCCATTGGAGAATCTCATCAGAAGTTAGCTTAATTTCAGAACTGTCATTCAGAACTGTCAATAACTATTTTCAGAGAGTGATTTTTTTTTTGTTATAAATATACTTTTAATTTAAGATTTCGACTGAAGATGCTTGGCGAAATTAATTAATTTCGGAAGGACACGTTTCCAATCAGGAACAAGGTATAAAAATGTTACACCCAAATACGGACGGTCATAAGCTCTTTTTCCAGGAAATTTTGGAAATAAATAGAGCACAATTGCATAGCCTTCCGATTTTAAATGACATATGAAACATGCTGGGATCTCCACTTCAATACCATATATATTTATAATCATTAAACCTTTGCCGACAAACAAATAAATATAATTCTAAAAACTACTTACTACTCAAATCTGTGGGGATTCCCATGAGCTTATCCTTTTCGCCAGCAATGGCCTTAAACTCAATGATACATTTATTTCTTATATAAACACAAAACATTCATTTACTAAGCTACGGAATCTACGTTTCTGTATCTTTACACAAAAATTTCATCATTTAATTACTTTTATTAGTCACTTTTTTATTATTTTGATAAATAAAACTAAAAATCTGTTTGTGCACAAAAAGTATTTTCCTTTTTTACGATATATCTTCACTTGATTAGCATAGCACTTGATTAGTCGTTTTTAAAACTTTCACTGTCATCTTATTCTCAAAACACATACGACAATGATTAAATTTGTTGTTTCTATTATACAAAAAAAAATATACTTAATACAGTTTTGAAATCGGAGACAACGCAGGTTTAACTGTTGAATTCAGATACATTATAGGGGATGGTGGATAAACTGACTTATTTTTAACCAATATAAAGCCACAGGCACATCATTAAATTACACGAAACTTTTCAAAATAAAATAAATATATTTGTCGCAAAAAAAATATTAAATTTTATATACAAATAAGAACATTCGATTGCTTTAAGAGGTGTGGGCGTTTCAAAAGTTTGAATGTCGCTTCCCCTCCCAACACACACACAACGTCAATTTCACCGCAAATTTAACGCGGCAAAGTTATGCTCCAAGACTCTGTAGTCATTTTTGTTTATGGACGATGAAATTCTCAGCGCTGTTACAAATAAATGAATATCTCCAGAGTGGAAAAGATCTTTTTGAATTATTTACATTCTCTGTCGTTTAAAATTTAAATTTAACTTTTTGATAAAATCTAGGATAATGTAAGCTTACTGTTCAAAGAGAGAGAGAACATGCACTTTTGTACTTTTTAAGAACTTCTTAGCGTTAGGGTCGAGGAAGGATTTCATTAAATTTTATTCTTATTTACTTGTCACTAAACCAAAACGGTATGCAAGCTGTTTTGTAATTTGATGTCGTATGCCAAAGTACTATTTTCTGCACGAAAAATACATAGTTTTAAGGTATTAAGCTTTTTTATTATACAATTTGATACTTACATGCAAGATATCAGATTTGGTATATAAAAAATAAATTCATCCATATCTTGAAATAATAAATGATACATTACTTTTAATTTTCGTATGACAGAGTTTGAAAGTGAATTATCTATGAATTATTAATAACTAATTTAGTTCATATGACAATAGTACTGTATCAAAAAATCTTCACGTTTTACTTTATACCGGCGATAAAATATATATTTCGTTAGGAAGAAAAATATTCTATCTGTGAAACACAGTTAACGCGTACGTTCCTGCAAAAAAAAAGCACATACAACGTATTTATAAGCCAACATAAAAAGTTTCTAAGCCCCAATTTGAAAGTGGTCAGCTTTCAAAAGAATCACCACTCGTAAAAAGTTGCTGTTTATGTACTTAACTAAACGACGGAATACATCCCAAGGTACACAAATCTCTAGGAAGTATCCGTAGGGAGAAAATTACATTACAACATAACCATATGACAGTTTATATCCTTGTACCTTACCTATATAGTAATTTATGTTAGATATAAATGTACTGGTACTATTTTTAGAGCATTATGGCTTTTTAAATTTAATACATGAATAATAATTTTACGTATCAATAATTTAATGCAATGATTCTTGTTTGAATGATATTATTTTAGGTAGGATAGTCAAAAATGCTGTTTTGCTACCGAGCTGAATGAAAAAAAACAATGATTATTTTTCTCCATTTTCATTACAATCAACTTTGAAACCGTAAACGAAAATGATATTTATTTTATTTGAAAAGGGTGCGTTAAATTATTTTGTGTATTATTTATTGTAAAAATATATTGCTGCAACTTTAATTGCAATCAAATCGCAGTCTACAAAAATGTATTTTATAAAAAAATACATTTCTCCCACTGTTAGTCTAGATTCAAATATGTCAATAGTGCTATTGAAAGTTTGGTTTTGTCAATAAAATATTTAAACATATTTTTTTTACAAATTTATAGTTTTTATAATATGGAAACTTTTATGACGATATAAACCATATTTTTTGATTTTATTCATTAAAATCAATCGATTTAGTTTGAACAGTACAATATTTGAACTTTTCCTTAAATTTAATCACTGACGAACTGTGTTTTGCTTTTTGACATCTTCAGACATTCAAATACACAGATGACCTTGATCTGATAATCAATTCGGTAAATCAATCAAAGTAAACCATCGATGATTTTGTCATCGTATTTTTAGTAATGTTTACAACATTTGCATTGCCATATTTTTGGCAATTAAGTTTACGCAAGCATAGAAATTTTAAGACGGAAGGAATTCCTAATTTAGTTATCATTTGGATAGAATGTTGGTTTGATATATCCGGTAAATAAAAGACTTTTTCATTTTCACCAATTTTCGGAGCATTATATTGTCGCTATAATAAAAATGTTTTATTAAAAAAATACAAGACACTTTTGAAATTTTTGAATTCTGGGAGATGAATTGGTGTCGGTCGATCGATTAAAAGGAATTTAAAATTTAACGTTATATGTATTCAAATTAAAATTGAAATCTGATCATATTTAACTACGTATGTTTTGACATCAACACTTTTTTAATGTTGGCTGTATTATTTTGAATTTATAATACGTGTGCAGAATATGACTTATTTAATTTATCATTTTGTAATCAGTGTTCCAATAACATGCTGTTTTTTTTTATTATGGCTTAAATTTGATATCGCACAACAGTGGAGTATTTTATGCGCTGTGCCATTGGGCCGGGTCGCTTGTGATGCAAATGAGAATTTATATTCGTCCATTGAAGGTAAAGTACTCGAAATAATTTCGAGTGCGGGCAATCCCAGAAATCGGGAGCGGTGATAAAAATCTCTTGTCTAAAAAAACAGGATTTAATTTGATTATACTCTTAAGATGAGATGAAATAAAGCATGCTTGACCGAATCATTTGACTGAAAGGAGAATTTTATTCGCGTTTTCCTCTTGCGGTTGATGAGCGAAGGCAAATTTTGGCCCACGAGCTAAATCTACCAAATGAGCCCATAAAAAACTATTAGATTATCCGTACACTATCTTTTAATATCACTCGATTCATTTATAGAAACCTTTTTATTATGCCATGAAATATATTAAAATTTTAATTAAGTCTCTTATTTAATTCGTCTAGTAGCCTGATTATTATAAATCAGACGTTGAAATGGAAAGTTTTTTTTTTTTTTTAATAAATAATCTCAGAAGAACCTAATATAAAAACTTGTGGTAAATTTTATTCCCATATACATTTTTTAGTAAATTAGGAAAAAAAATTTTTTAGAGATATTTTCTTAATTTATTATTGTAACCGTTTACTACTACAAATGTTACAATTGAATTTATATTGCCAAGTTAAAAAAAATAAATATATATTCATATTGAAAAAATGAAGATGCCTTTTTTAGACGATATATCCATTGATCGAAAGGTATACGCATTTTAAACAAAATAACCCAGCAGTATCTTTGGGTTTTTCAACCGGTAAACTTTCTTCAGCTGTCGTCTTTCTTGGACAGTTCAAACACATTTGTGGTTAAAAATAGCACGAGCCTTTTTTTTATTTATAATTATTGATTATAATCAACGAAAATTTAATATCAACTTGCTAGTAACAAAAATTGCGACAATTGGTGAACTTTATTTTATACCCGTTCTGTTGGGGGTAATTTTACGTAGAAATATGTGATTTCTTTTCTGTTGTGGCCATTTTTTTTCACGGTGAGTAGTTAAGAATTCAATGAAAAAAGCGTTTTTTTAGTTTTCTGAAATTTTGTGGGTGAATAAAATGTTTTTTTTTAAATCTGAAATGATTTATTTATGCAGGGCTGCTCTTTTAAATCGACTAAATTAAAGGCTGAAAAAATATTTCATTCTCACTGTTTTAACATGCGATTTATGTCGTATTAAAAAGTCGCATTTTTGATCCAGTTGATACTTTTTCCACACAACGCGCATGAATTATTTAGCTGAGCAGGTTCAAGGGTTGGCATTTCAAGTTTGTGACCCCTGGCAACGCTTCGCATGATGGATGGCACGAATTTTGCGAAGGCTATTTGGCATTCGGTTGAATTATGATTGTGTTTAAAAACTTTGCCAAGTTCGGAGATTTTACGGATTCAAAAAGATATTTTTTAGGGATTCCGTGTAATCATAAAACGGTCGGTGATTTATATAAAGTGTGCCATCAACTTCTTGCCTGTTTAATTATGTAACAGTTTGAGAATCGATTATTTTATAATAAAGTTAGATAACAATACTTTTGACCTTCAATATTTCAATATCATTTTTATAACCTGCATCTAGATCACAATAAAACCTGGAACTCAATTAAGAAGGTTTTTTGAATACCACATTGTTTGAATAAACGAGAAAAAATTTACACTCCACACTATTTATTTTTTTTTTTTTTTTTTTTTTCATCACATAAATTATTTTCCGTTTATCTAAATTGTAAAAATAAAATCTCGACAATGTGTTTTCTTATTACAATATATTGTTCAAAATAGAATGGTCGTGACTATCTACAATCAAAATCATCGATTGGAACGCGTAAAAACTATGCTACATACAGTGTGACAATTGGTTTCAATCACGTGTAAAATTATTTTTAAGTTTTTATCATCTTTCAATTTTGTTTAAAAATTGTGTACGTTTCTTGGTGGCTGTTTTTACTTCAATCTTTAAAAAAATATTTTAGAAGAACATGGTAATTTTTTCTGTTTAATTATATTTAAAAATCAATGGACTAAATTATACTCTTTTAATAGAGTAGGCAAATTTTTAAACAATGTAAGCAAGAAATATTAAAAAAACGGATCAAATGAAGTGTTATGCGCATAAGCTACTTACCAATAACATAAGATAACTTACGATATACCAATTGCCTGCGTTAAAAAATAAACATCTATTATTGTTCTTCAATGTTATATGCCAGAGGGAAATTAAGCATGCCCTTAAAAGATCTCCTCTAGAATATACAATATTTGATTTGTCACTCGGCCGCATGATGTCACGTTTCGCTTCCAATCCGATTGCGCGATGCAGCCAGAACAATAATAGCTTTCGATATACGTGTTAGTGTTGTTTTTTTTAACAATGTCACAAAGCACCATTGATTCAACGTTGTGCTTATTTTTAAAATACTTTACAAGACATTGTTTTTGAATGGGCATCATATTTAAAACTGAATGGCTTTAAATTTTAAAACAATAAATGTACTGTATGCTTTTATAAGTTACGTTTCGTATATGACAGTAATAACCAAACTCATTTTTAGAATTGGACACTCAATGAGCTTTTTTCGATACATTGTAGTTAAATAAGTATTTTACAATATAAAAAGCATTCACAAATATCTAGTTTTAGTCTATTCGTTCAAATATTCTTTTTAGAGATTAAAATGGGATGAGAATACCACAATCATTGATGAAAAACTTAATTCAATAAAGTGTCCATTCGGGACTTCGAGCCCTTAGATCTTTAGCGATGTAGATGAAAGTCCTTATGATTCGCCACTTAATAAAGTTCATCAACGATTTTTATCTTGGTAACATTAACATTTAACTATTCTACATGCATAAAGATATTTATTAGAAAAACTAGTATTTTATATTATACGTCATGATAATTTTGTGTTGTATATAAACCACTAGTATTTTAGAGTCAGAAAAATAATATGAACTTTGATTATGCAGCTCAAAAACAATAACTCACTGTGCAATATAAAGTATATGGAAAAAGTTTCCGTAAGTGTATTAAGCTCTTCTCGCATAATTTGAAGAGGCAATACAATCGGCGCAAAAAGTTTACCCGCCACCATTTCACACAGGATAAAACAATTAGTATGATATAAATTGTATTAAGCTCGGACGCTTCGAATCAAAGCGAAATAGCAGCTAGAAACTCTCGCCTTCGCATTCCCTCACAAAACTCCATCCACCAGGTTGTTGTGCCTTATACGTGGCTACAGCGAAAAAGGAAGGGTTAATTTCAATTTATGTTACTTACCGTATTAAGCTGGCGCAAGTTTAAACTTTATTTCTTTACTATAAAATCGAAATTGCTCGCCTGGCTTTATACCCGCCGAAGAGTTTTCCCCACTTTCTTTTGTTTTTCCGTTCGCGGCGAAGGAATTTCGACTCTTTCTTTCTTTGCTCCAAAACAATTTTCTATCAGGAGCGCAGCATGCCGTAACTGAAAAAGCATTCATACAGTAACTAAACGTTCGCTGCCAATATAGTCAAGTTCAGGGTAGGACTCATTGGTTTTTTTCAAGTCAAATATTTATAATTTCAGCAATTAAAAACATAAAAAACTATAACATAGATTAATTTTTTTTTTTTAATATTTATGATAACTTAAACACATATTCAATGGTAATGGTAATAATTTATAACTTAAATATTTTTAATCGGTCATCATGAGTATTGATAGATCTGTAGTGTCCATATTTACAAAGTATTAACAAAGGTTATATGGTATAGTGCTTACCGTCATTATATCTAAGTAAGAGTAGCTTTTTCATTAAATTTGTTTTTTTCGAAAGCTTGGATGTATTCGATGTCTAAAACTCTCTCCCACCACTATCCTAAAAATGGAACGCAGCAAGAGCAATTAGCTAATCACATGTCCTGTCCTAATCTAATCCTTATGTTCCTACTTTCTCCAAAAATTAAAACAAGCTAGTGAAAAGTGTTACAAAGTATATGTTAATAATTGTCATCCAAAATCTATTTTTTTTGACAATATCGGTTCCCATATAAACTATCTATCGTAAAAGTTAACAAAAATATTTTTAGTAGAATGTAGTAAATACATTTGAAACAATACCTTGTTAGCTTTTCTGTGTACGCATTGTTATCAGATTCAAATAGGTAGTGAATGAGAAGTCATTTAAGCATCACAGAAGAGAGCAAATGTAAAACTAAATTCTTAGCTATTTTTTTACAATATCACAAAAATCCTTAAAGTGAGCTACAGATTCGTTTATATTGAATTACTCAGAATTGAAAAAAAGCTCGTCGAAGTCACTCTGTTACAGGACAATAATTACTCAATGAGTAATTATTCACATGTAACAGAGTGAATACTCATGTTCTATCAAAGAATAACAATAAACGTGTATTTTTTTACATTCATTCAAGTAAAATGTCCAAGTTTTCCAATCAAATAACATTTATTTGTGACGGCTAAATAATGATAGATGTACCGCAAAAATCAATTTTCGTCTGCAATCAAAACGTCTCTTTGGTATTGATGGCAGGCTTGCAGTGGTGTGTATATAGTGTCGGATAGTATTCGAAACTGTCAGTGAGTGCTTCATGATCTCAATTTCGGATTATCACCCGACTCCGCCCGCATCCGAGGCTCTGTGAGTGGAGCGCGCGCACTGCAGATACGATTAGAGTCGACCAACATTGTGGTCTCTTTTTCGATAATGGCTTTTCGGAATGAAACTTTTACTTACGATTTGATTGCATCCGGCTATTTTGTTTTTAATATGAGGGGAAATTTCAGAAGCAAAGTACACACTTTAAAATTTCGAAGATAGAGATAAAATAAATATTAGAATTTTTAAAATCGTGGCGAGTAATTCTTTTCAAAGATAATTGATGATTTATAAATATTTTATAATGGACCCTCCATTAAGAGAGCACAATAGTGACTTTTCGCAAAGCAAGCCTAAAAAGAATAATCAAAGAGCAATGAAGAAAACGATAATATTATTGGTGTGTTCGTGGTTTTCTATATTTTGGAAATATTTAAAGAGACTGTTTAAATTCACTGTCATTTTACTCGTAGAATGAGTCTCAAAATTTATGTTTTATATTATATATAATCTATCTAACTGCAAACTGAATGTAAATCTGAACAGTAGTTTTAATACCTGCAAAATATTAAATATTGTAAATCCTTGGTGGAAAAGAAATGTATCATATAAAAAAACAGGACCGACTTCCTTCAGTATCAGTTAAACAGATTGAAATTGGCTGTACTGACATTGATTTTCGGCAATTTAAAGTATACAGTTTTGTCAAGAATTACTTTTTGTCAGGCGAGTACCGTGAGATGATAATTCATTTGTTTGCTTGATCTGTTTTGCTTTATGGAAGGTGGCCGTGTATCAAAGGTTTCATAAACAAAACGGATGACAATGGGCAGCCGTTTATTTACCGTACTTAAAAGCTACAAATAAATCATCACATATTTAAGCATATTAGCTTTTTCACCTTTTTTAATTATCAATCCAGCTAATATAATAATATTAAACAATACATATTTTAAGAAAACACAATATTCTTTTGTAATTAATTTCTACTTTTATTTATTAAGATCAGGAACGGCTTATGGCGAGCATTGTCAACTGATAATAAATACAATTTTACAGTGCAATTTAAACAAAAACAAATTGAAATGAAAAGGTGTAATAAACAATTGGCATTGAAAATAATTTACAAATTACAGTAGAAACTATCAATGAGTGACTCTACAATAACACAAATTAAAAAAATTTACACCTCTAACATGTAGTTAAAAAAGAAAAACCGGTCCTGATCTCAAAAAATTAAAGTGGAAATTATTTACAAGTGAATATTGTGTTTTTTATTTATATAATGTCTTTCCACCAAGTATTGACTGTGCACACCCTAAAAGTAATACATATCTCATTAGTTTTCTATTTGCACATATATTTTGAATTGATCACGTATAGTATTCAATTACGTGGTTGTTGCTTGTTTTTTAATAACATAGGAAAATTAATTGACGTAACATCAACAACATATTCATCTCTAACTAGCTTCTTCGTATATTCAAACATAAATTCTATTTCTTGAAAACCTTCTTTTATTTGACAAAGAAAATAAATACTTGTGGAATTCATAAGGATACAAGAAACCATACCGTTTTTCCATATCAACATATCCTCAAGCGAGCATAACTTACGCTTAGTAATTCACATTTATAAATTTTATTTAAAATACAGCAAGAAGAGGGTTAATTGCGGGTTTTTTTCAAGTGGCATGCAACATGTCTGGGGTGTGCCCGAGCCCAGCTCCCAGCTACAAGTCAACCGGGTTTTTGCTCCATCACCCTACCAAAACCTTCATTTATAATTCATTCGGGGAGAGGCCGGGGCAAAATTGTCCGAGGTGTTAAATAAATTAGGTACACGCACGGTCAACACGGACATAAATAAATAATGGGAGCCTGAACAAAAAGGCATCGCCGAGAAAATGACAAAGTACAGTTTTATTCAAATGAGAAGGACTCAAGGAAGGCTGTGCTTACCATACGTCCAACTCTTACTGGGAAAGCGGCGTCGAATAGTTTATTAAGGTACTTTTTTGTTTTGTTTTCAAATTTTGTACTCGTTTAAGGATTATTTTATTGAAATTAAGCCTGTTCTATTATCATAAAACAGATTTTATAATCATAGCGTAGCCATTTTCTTCAGTGAAAGTAAAACTTTTACCAGATAACACATCGGTCGACAAGTTCTTTTCACATTGCCGAATTTATAAATTTAAATTAGGGTTTTTACCAATATAATACAATCAAAAGGAAAACTACATTTTGGATGATTCCAAAAAGTAAAACATATGTGCTGGTTTTACTTCGTGACGATATATGTATACAAAATTCAATAGGTTGTTCCTCCATAACGTTGTAACGTAAAGGAAAGTTGGCACTCTCTGTTTTATGTTATGAAACCCTGTACGGTACTTTTTACGAAAACTTAAAAATAGATCTTACTGGTATTTTCAACAAAAAAATGTTATATAGGTAAATGTTACATATCGTGTTGCTTTTAATTGAATAACAAATAAATTATGTTTATTTGTTTTTCATCTAAACAAAACAAAAACAGTGTTTGCTGATAAGCTTACAAATATATCAGATCATGATGTTACGATGTATATTTACGCTTAGACTAAGAACCAATACTGAGAGTATTTTTTAACATTTACAGCGTTTTACCTATATGTTAGTATTATAAGGATATGTATGAACGTTTTGTCTTAATTGAGATCTACAGGATTTCTTTTTTTTTTAATTAATAATATCGAATATATTTTCACTAACCACGCATCACTTGAATTTGAATTAATCTCGACAGTTGAAACTCTAGTACTTGCATTGGTGAATTCAAAAACCCTTTTACAATGTGCCGATAAAGTACCCTTAAAATTTGGTAAACGTAACACTTTGACCAGGAACGATACTTTGGATTATCTATTCGAGAGGAGGGATAGGGAGGGGCGAGACGGAAATTAGCTGCACGAGTCAGGAAATGGCGCTCCAGTCGCCCGGAGAAGCGGAGAAATATATTTGGCGGGAAGCGTTGGCCAGATGTACGTTAATTCGTATTCGCGGTGTCGGGAACATAAATGTTGATATTGCTACGAGAGTAAACATTGACGCTATGCGGTAGACATGTTGTGAACATCGCCTGTTAAAGCCGTCTTGCTTTCAAATATAAATATTGAACAACTAGAAACAGCCAAATTTTCTAGTTCAACTAAACTTGAATACAGGTTATATTTTCAGCTACAATTATTTTCTGTGCTATATTTTAAATTGGTACAAACTTTAAATTTAACTGTTTGATAGATGTAACGATCATACTGTTTGTGGGTTTCTATTCTATTCATAAAGATAAACCACCAAAGTTAACCAAGCAATAACTTAGTTTTTATCATTAACGTACGTCAAAATTGAAAAACATAATTTTATGCTCTGATTGAAGTTTCGACAAATAATAGTTTTAATAGTAGACAAAAATCGATACATAATTTATCTACATACAAATATCAATATTGATATTTCAGTCTCATACCTTAAAAATATAGCATATGGCGTATAATTGCAAAAAGCGATATAAACAAGTTTTGTTAAAAATTAGGGAATAAAACCAAGTGAGAAAGAAAAGTTCCAAAACTCAATAAATTCTCAATTGACGATAAATTCATCGATGGTTTGTTCAATTTATTTATCTTTTATTTTTTTGATTGTATGGTTTATCGGCTAGTGAACGCTGTTATTTTGTTTTTTTTAATGATTGAATACAACAGAAACAAAAATCTTAACTTAAAACAATAATTTTTTGCTTTAACATAAAAAAACATTGAAATGAACACATGCATATATTAAAATATATACATATCGCTTTCTGTAATTATACGCATCATATTATCACTGAATAAACCATGGATTTGATACCATTATCTTTAACATTTAATTACAATAAATGCTGTGATTAATGGCACGTAAAAATATTGCTTCGATAAAAACTCGCTATAAAGTGAAAAACACACAATGAAGTTTACGGACAAACATGAAGCTGAGATAAAAAAAA